>OX467318.1:4357200-7162200 GCA_950108535.1 Agriphila straminella
GCCCGTCCTCCTTACCACCCATAAGGGAAGGCCTGTGCCCCACAGTGGGGTCATCAAAAATGGCTGATGGACAACTATAAATACTATAGGTACTGCTAGTTTTTTTCTCGCAGTCAATGGTAAAAAGTAGAGTACACAACTCGTGAAAAAAAAATTTCATCTCGGTCCTTTGTATCCCCTCGCTTCGCTCAGGATTCTACTTTTGAATCCCTCGCTACGCTCGGGATTCGACAAATAAAATTAAAAATAAAAGTAAAAGTATAAGTAAAAGTAAAAGTAAAAGTAAAAGTAAAAGTAAAAAAGTAAAAGTAAAAGTTACCGTAAAAAAGTAAAAGTAAAAGTAAAAGTAAAAGTAAAAGTAAAAGTAAAAGTAAAAGTAAAAATAAAAATAAAAATAAAAATAAAAATAAAATAAAAATAAAAGTAAAAGTAAAAGTAAAAGTAAAAGTAAAAATAAAAATAAAAATAAAAATAAAAATGGAAGTGGAAGTGGAAGTGGAAGTGGAAGTGGAAGTGGAAGTGGGAGTGGGAGTGGGAGTGGGAGTGGGAGTGGGAGTGGGAGTGGGAGTGGGAGTGGGAGTGGGAGTGGGAGTGGGAGTGGGAGTGGGAGTGGGAGTGGGAGTGGGAGTGGGAGTGGAGTGGGAGTGGGAGTGGGAGTGGGAGTGGGAGTGGGAGTGGGAGTGGGAGTGGGAGTGGAGTGGGAGTGGGAGTGGGAGTGGGGAGTGGGAGTGGGAGTGGGGAGTGGGAGTGGGAGTGGGAGTGGGAGTGGGAGTGGAGTGGGAGTGGGAGGGTGGGAGGTGGGTGGGTGGGGGTGGGGGTGGGGGTGGGAGTGGGAGTGGGGGAGTGGGAGTGGGATTGGAGTGGGAGTGGGAGTGGGAGTGGGAGTGGGAGTGGGAGTGGGAGTGGGAGTGGGAGTGGGAGTGGGAGTGGGAGTGGGAGTGGGAGTGGAGTGGGAGTGGGAGTGGGAGTGGAGTGGGAGTGGGGAGTGGGAGTGGGAGTGGGAGTGGGAGTGGGAGTGGGAGTGGGAGTGGGAGTGGGGAGTGGGAGTGGGAGTGGGAGTGGGTGGGAGTGGGAGTGGGAGTGGAGTGGGAGTGGAGTGGGAGTGGGGAGTGGGAGTGGGAGTGGGAGTGGGAGTGGGAGTGGGAGTGGGAGTGGGAGTGGGAGTGGGAGTGGGAGTGGGAGTGGGAGTGGGAGTGGGAGTGGGAGTGGGAGTGGGAGTGGGAGTGGGAGTGGGAGTGGAGTGGGAGTGGGAGTGGGAGTGGGAGTGGGAGTGGGGAGTGGGAGTGGGAGTGGGAGTGGGAGTGGGAGTGGGAGTGGGAGTGGGAGTGGGGAGTGGGAGTGGGAGTGGGAGTGGGAGTGGGAGTGGGGTTGTGGGAGTGGGAGTGGGAGTGGGAGTGGGGAGTGGGAGTGGGAGTGGGAGTGGGTGTGGGATGTGGGAGTGGGAGTGGAGTGGGGAGTGGGAGTGGGAGTGGGAGTGGGTGGTGGAGTGGGAGTGGGGAGTGGGAGTGGGAGTGGGAGTGGGAGTGGGAGTGGGAGTGGGAGGGGAGTGGGAGTGGGAGTGGGAGTGGGAGTGGGAGTGGGAGTGGGAGTGGGAGTGGGAGGGGGGTGGGAGTGGGAGAGTGGGAGTGGGAGTGGGGAGTGGATGGGAGTGGGTGGGAGTGGGAGTGGGGTGGAGTGGGAGTGGGAGTGGGAGTGGAGTGGGAGTGGGAGTGGGAGTGGGAGTGGGAGTGGGAGTGGAGTGGGAGTGGGAGTGGGAGTGGGAGTGGGAGTGGGAGTGGAGTGGGAGTGGGAGTGGGAGTGGGAGTGGGAGTGGGAGTGGGAGGGGAGTGGGAGTGGGAGTGGGAGTGGGAAGTGGGAGTGGGAGTGGAGTGGGAGTGGGGAGTGGGAGTGGGGAGTGGGAGTGGGAGTGGGAGTGGGAGTGGGAGTGGGAGTGGGAGTGGGAGTGGGGTGGGAGGTGGGAGTGGGGAGTGGGAGTGGGAGTGGGAGTGGGAGTGGGAGTGGGAGTGGGAGTGGGAGTGGGAGTGGGAGTGGGAGTGGGAGTGGGTGTGGGAGTGGAGTGGGAGTGGGAGT
The DNA here is from genome assembly GCA_950108535.1 of Agriphila straminella. Lineage (NCBI taxonomy): Eukaryota > Metazoa > Arthropoda > Insecta > Lepidoptera > Crambidae > Agriphila > Agriphila straminella. Next base: position 4,359,271 of record OX467318.1, read on the forward strand.
GGGGGAGTGGGAGTGGGGAGTGGGAGTGGGAGTGGGGGGAGTGGGAGTGGGAGTGGGAGTGGGAGTGGGGAGTGGGAGTGGGAGTGGGAGTGGGAGTGGGAGTGGGAGTAGGAGGTAGGAGTAGGAGTAGGAGTAGGAGTAGGAGTAGGAGTAGGAGTAGGGAGTAGGAGTAGGAGTAGGAGTAGGAGTAGAGTAGGAGTAGGAGTAGGAGTAGGAGTAGGAGTAGGAGTAGGAGTAGGAGTAGGAGTAGGAGTAGGAGTAGGAGTAGGAGTAGGAGTAGAGTAGGAGTAGGAGTAGGAGTAGGAGTAGGAGTAGGAGTAGGAGTAGGAGTAGAGTAGGAGTAGGAGTAGGAGTAGGAGTAGGAGTAGGAGTAGGAGTAGGAGTAGGAGTAGGAGTAGGAGTAGGAGTAGGAGTAGGAGTAGGAGTAGGAGTAGGAGTAGGAGTAGGAGTAGGGTAGGGGTAGGGGTATGGGTAAGGGTAAGGGTAGGGTAAGGGTAAGGGTAAGGGTAAGGGTAAGGGTAAGGGTAAGGGTAAGGGTAAGGGTAAGGGTAAGGGTAAGGGTAAGGGTAAGGGTAAGGGTAAGGGTAAGGGTAAGGGTAAGGGTAAGGGTAAGGGTAAGGGTAAGGGTAAGGGTAAGGGTAAGGGTAAGGGTAAGGGTAAGGGTAAGGGTAAGGGTAAGGGTAAGGGTAAGGGTAAGGGTAAGGGTAAGGGTAAGGGTAAGGGTAAGGGTAAGGGTAAGGGTAAGGGTAAGGGTAAGGGTAAGGGTAAGGGTAAGGGTAAGGGTAAGGGTAAGGGTAAGGGTAAGGGTAAGGGTAAGGGTAAGGGTAAGGGTAAGGGTAAGGGTAAGGGTAAGGGTAAGGGTAAGGGTAAGGGTAAGGGTAAGGGTAAGGGTAAGGGTAAGGGTAAGGGTAAGGGTAAGGGTAAGGGTAAGGGTAAGGGTAAGGGTAAGGGTAAGGGTAAGGGTAAGGGTAAGGGTAAGGGTAAGGGTAAGGGTAAGGGTAAGGGTAAGGGTAAGGGTAAGGGTAAGGGTAAGGGTAAGGGTAAGGGTAAGGGTAAGGGTAAGGGTAAGGGTAAGGGTAAGGGTAAGGGTAAGGGTAAGGGTAAGGGTAAGGGTAAGGGTAAGGGTAAGGGTAAGGGTAAGGGTAAGGGTAAGGGTAAGGGTAAGGGTAAGGGTAAGGGTAAGGGTAAGGGTAAGGGTAAGGGTAAGGGTAAGGGTAAGGGTAAGGGTAAGGGTAAGGGTAAGGGTAAGGGTAAGGGTAAGGGTAAGTTCTTTTTAGTGTCTTATCTTTGGGTTCTTTTCTAAAAAATATCCCGCTAAATCAATTAGGTCCTTTTTAGTGTCTTATATTTTGGGTTCTTTTTTATATATTTGAGGGAGATTAGTTGTTCAGTCTTGCAACAATCCATTCAATCAGTCTGGTACGATCTTCAGTCTGTAAAAATTCAAAGTCTATACAAACTGATGAAGTGGACTGATGCCAGACTGATCATGTAGTTTCCCTCTTAGTTAGCTCGGTGGCGCAGTGGTTCAGCGCCTGGCCCAGCGATTGCGGAAGTTAAGCAACGTTCGCAAGGGTCGGTCATGGGATGGGTGACCAAAAATATATTATCTCGAGCTCCTCCGTGCTTCAGAAGGCACGTTAAGCCGTTGGTCCCAGCTGCATTTGCAGTCGTTAACACCCACCAATCCGCATTGGGCCCGCGTGGTGGGATGGGTGACCAAAAATATATTATCTCGAGCTCCTCCGTGCTTCAGAAGGCACGTTAAGCCGTTGGTCCCAGCTGCATTTGCAGTCGTTAACACCCACCAATCCGCATTGGGCCCGCGTGGTGGGTTACCACCCATAAGGAAGGCCTGTGCCCCACAGTGGGGTCATCAAAAATGGCTGATGGACAACTATAAATACTATAGGTACTGCTAGTTTTTTTCTCGCAGTCAATGGTAAAAAGTAGAGTACACAACTCGTGAAAAAAAAATTTCATCTCGGTCCTTTGTATCCCTCGCTTCGCTCAGGATTCTACTTTTGAATCCCTCGCTACGCTCGGGATTCGACAAATAAAATTAAAAATAAAAGTAAAAGTAAAAGTAAAAGTAAAAGTAAAAGTAAAAGTAAAAGTAAAAAAGTAAAAGTAAAAGTTACCGTAAAAAAGTAAAAGTAAAAGTAAAAGTAAAAGTAAAAGTAAAAGTAAAAGTAAAAGTAAAAGTAAAAGTAAAAGTAAAAAAGTAAAAGTAAAAGTTACCGTAAAAAAGTAAAAGTAAAAGTAAAAGTAAAAGTAAAAGTAAAAGTAAAAGTAAAAGTAAAAGTAAAAGTAAAAGTAAAAGTAAAAATAAAAATAAAAATAAAAATAAAAATAAAAATAAAAATAAAAGTAAAAGTAAAAGTAAAAGTAAAAGTAAAAGTTACCGTAAAAAAGTAAAAGTAAAAGTAAAAGTAAAAGTAAAAGTAAAAGTAAAAGTAAAAGTAAAAGTAAAAGTAAAAGTAAAAGTAAAAGTAAAAGTAAAAGTAAAAGTTACCGTAAAAAAGTAAAAGTAAAAGTAAAAGTAAAAGTAAAAGTAAAAGTAAAATAGAAGTGGAAGTGGAAGTGGAAGTGGAAGTGGAAGTGGAAGTGGAAGTGGAAGTGGAAGTGGGAGTGGGAGTGGGAGTGGGAGTGGGAGTGGGAGTGGGAGTGGGAGTGGGAGTGGGAGTGGGAGTGGGAGTGGGAGTGGGAGTGGGAGTGGGAGTGGGAGTGGGAGTGGGAGTGGGAGTGGGAGTGGGAGTGGGAGTGGGAGTGGGAGTGGGAGTGGGAGTGGGAGTGGGAGTGGGAGTGGGAGTGGGAGTGGGAGTGGGAGTGGGAGTGGGAGTGGGAGTGGGAGTGGGAGTGGGAGTGGGAGTGGGAGTGGGAGTGGGAGTGGGAGTGGGAGTGGGAGTGGGAGTGGGAGTGGGAGTGGGAGTGGGAGTGGGAGTGGGAGTGGGAGTGGGAGTGGGAGTGGGAGTGGGAGTGGGAGTGGGAGTGGGAGTGGGAGTGGGAGTGGGAGTGGGAGTGGGAGTGGGAGTGGGAGTGGGAGTGGGAGTGGGAGTGGGAGTGGGAGTGGGAGTGGGAGTGGGAGTGGGAGTGGGAGTGGGAGTGGGAGTGGGAGTGGGAGTGGGAGTGGGAGTGGGAGTGGGAGTGGGAGTGGGAGTGGGAGTGGGAGTGGGAGTGGGAGTGGGAGTGGGAGTGGGAGTGGGAGTGGGAGTGGGAGTGGGAGTGGGAGTGGGAGTGGGAGTGGGAGTGGGAGTGGGAGTGGGAGTGGGAGTGGGAGTGGGAGTGGGAGTGGGAGTGGGAGTGGGAGTGGGAGTGAGGAGTGGGAGTGGGAGTGGGAGTGGGAGTGGGAGTGGGAGTGGGAGTGGGAGTGGGAGTGGGAGTGGGAGTGGGAGTGGGAGTGGGAGTGGGAGTGGGAGTGGGAGTGGGAGTGGGAGTGGGAGTGGGAGTGGGAGTGGGAGTGGGAGTGGGAGTGGGAGTGGGAGTGGGAGTGGGAGTGGGAGTGGGAGTGGGAGTGGGAGTGGGAGTGGGAGTGGGAGTGGGAGTGGGAGTGGGAGTGGGAGTGGGAGTGGGAGTGGGAGTGGGAGTGGGAGTGGGAGTGGGAGTGGGAGTGGGAGTGGGAGTGGGAGTGGGAGTGGGAGTGGGAGTGGGAGTGGGAGTGGGAGTGGGAGTGGGAGTGGGAGTGGGAGTGGGAGTGGGAGTGGGAGTGGGAGTGGGAGTGGGAGTGGGAGTGGGAGTGGGAGTGGGAGTGGGAGTGGGAGTGGGAGTGGGAGTGGGAGTGGGAGTGGGAGTGGGAGTGGGAGTGGGAGTGGGAGTGGGAGTAGGAGTAGGAGTAGGAGTAGGAGTAGGAGTAGGAGTAGGAGTAGGAGTAGGAGTAGGAGTAGGAGTAGGAGTAGGAGTAGGAGTAGGAGTAGGAGTAGGAGTAGGAGTAGGAGTAGGAGTAGGAGTAGGAGTAGGAGTAGGAGTAGGAGTAGGAGTAGGAGTAGGAGTAGGAGTAGGAGTAGGAGTAGGAGTAGGAGTAGGAGTAGGAGTAGGAGTAGGAGTAGGAGTAGGAGTAGGAGTAGGAGTAGGAGTAGGAGTAGGAGTAGGAGTAGGAGTAGGAGTAGGAGTAGGAGTAGGAGTAGGAGTAGGAGTAGGAGTAGGAGTAGGAGTAGGGTAGGGGTAGGGGTAGGGGTAAGGGTAAGGGTAAGGGTAAGGGTAAGGGTAAGGGTAAGGGTAAGGGTAAGGGTAAGGGTAAGGGTAAGGGTAAGGGTAAGGGTAAGGGTAAGGGTAAGGGTAAGGGTAAGGGTAAGGGTAAGGGTAAGGGTAAGGGTAAGGGTAAGGGTAAGGGTAAGGGTAAGGGTAAGGGTAAGGGTAAGGGTAAGGGTAAGGGTAAGGGTAAGGGTAAGGGTAAGGGTAAGGGTAAGGGTAAGGGTAAGGGTAAGGGTAAGGGTAAGGGTAAGGGTAAGGGTAAGGGTAAGGGTAAGGGTAAGGGTAAGGGTAAGGGTAAGGGTAAGGGTAAGGGTAAGGGTAAGGGTAAGGGTAAGGGTAAGGGTAAGGGTAAGGGTAAGGGTAAGGGTAAGGGTAAGGGTAAGGGTAAGGGTAAGGGTAAGGGTAAGGGTAAGGGTAAGTGGAAGTGGAAGTGGAAGTGGAAGTAGAAGTAGAAGTAGAAGTAGAAGTAGAAGTAGAAGTAGAATCAGTCTGGTACGATCTTCAGTCTGTAAAAATTCAAAGTCTATACAAACTGATTAAGTGGACTGATGCCAGACTGATCATGTAGTTTCCCTCTTAGTTAGCTCGGTGGCGCAGTGGTTTAGCGCCTGGCCCAGCGATTGCGGAAGTTAAGCAACGTTCGCAAGGGTCGGTCATGGGATGGGTGACCAAAAATATATTATCTCGAGCTCCTCCGTGCTTCAGAAGGCACGTTAAGCCGTTGGTCCCAGCTGCATTTGCAGTCGTTAACACCCACCAATCCGCATTGGGCTCGCGTGGTGGGTTATGGCCCGTCCTCCTTACCACCCATAAGGAAGGCCTGTGCCCCACAGTGGGGTCATCAAAAATGGCTGATGGACAACTATAAATACTATAGGTACTGCTAGTTTTTTTCTCGCAGTCAATGGTAAAAAGTAGAGTACACAACTCGTGAAAAAAAAATTTCATCTCGGTCCTTTGTATCCCTCGCTTCGCTCAGGATTCTACTTTTGAATCCCTCGCTACGCTCGGGATTCGACAAATAAAATTAAAAATAAAAGTAAAAGTATAAGTAAAAGTAAAAGTAAAAGTAAAAGTAAAAGTAAAAAAGTAAAAGTAAAAGTTACCGTAAAAAAGTAAAAGTAAAAGTAAAAGTAAAAGTAAAAGTAAAAGTAAAAGTAAAAGTAAAAGTAAAAGTAAAAGTAAAAGTAAAAGTAAAAGTAAAAGTAAAAGTAAAAGTAAAAGTAAAAGTAAAAGTAAAAGTAAAAGTAAAAGTAAAAGTAAAAGTAAAAGTAAAAGTAAAAGTAAAAGTAAAAGTAAAAGTAAAAGTAAAAGTAAAAGTAAAAGTAAAAGTAAAAGTAAAAGTAAAAGTAAAAGTAAAAGTAAAAGTTAAAGTTAAAGTAAAAGTAAAAGTAAAAAAAAAAAAAAAAATAAAAATAAAAATAAAAATAAAAAAAAAAAAAAAAAATAAAAATAAAAATAAAAATAAAAATAAAAATAAAAATAAAAATAAAAATAAAAATAAAAATAAAAATAAAAATAAAAATAAAAATAAAAATAAAAATAAAAATAAAAATAAAAATAAAAATAAAAATAAAAATAAAAATAAAAATAAAAATAAAAATAAAAATAAAAATAAAAATAAAAATAAAAATAAAAATAAAAGTAAAAATAAAAATAAAAATAAAAATAAAAATAAAAATAAAAATAAAAATAAAAGTAAAAATAAAAGTTAAAGTAAAAGTAAAAGTAAAAGTAAAAGTTACCGTAAAAAAGTAAAAGTAAAAGTAAAAGTAAAAGTAAAAGTAAAAGTAAAAGTAAAAGTAAAAGTAAAAGTAAAAGTAAAAGTAAAAGTAAAAGTAAAAGTAAAAGTAAAAGTAAAAGTAAAAGTAAAAGTAATATAAAAGTAAAAGTAAAAGTAAAAGTAAAAGTAAAAGTAAAAGTAAAAGTAAAAGTAAAAGTAAAAGTAAAAATAAAAGTAAAAGTAAAAGTAAAAATAAAAATAAAAATAAAAATAAAAATAAAAATAAAAATAAAAAAAAAAAAAAAATAAAAAAAATAAAAAAAAATTAATAAAAAAAAATAAAAAAAAAAAATAAAAAAAAAAAAAAGTAAAAGTAAAAGTAAAAGTAAAAGTAAAAGTAAAAGTAAAAGTAAAAGTAAAAGTAAAAGTAAAAGTAAAAGTAAAAGTAAAAATAAAAGTAAAAATAAAAATAAAAATAAAAATAAAAATAAAAATAAAAATAAAAATAAAAATAAAAATAAAATAAAAATAAAAGTAAAAGTAAAAGTAAAAGTAAAAAAAAAGTAAAAATAAAAATAAACTGAACAACTTTTATTACAGGACTTACCCCGAAATCACGAAAAAAAATCAGCTGTTCCATTCAAAAATATTTTGAATTTGGAACAAGCGCGCATCGTATGAATTAGGTACAAAAAAAATAAAAGGTGCTGAAAGTATGGTATGGAGCTATTCCATAGATAAAGATATAGTTCTACAATTAAATGACAAAAATAATCCCGCCAATTTTATTTAGGTTCTTTTTAGTGTAAAAGTAAAAGTAAAAGTAAAAGTAAAAGTAAAAGTAAAAGTAAAAGTAAAAGTAAAAGTAAAAGTAAAAGTAAAAGTAAAAGTAAAAGTAAAAGTAAAAGTAAAAGTAAAAGTAAAAGTAAAAGTAAAAGTAAAAGTAAAAGTAAAAGTAAAAGTAAAAGTAAAAGTAAAAGTAAAAAAGTAAAAGTAAAAGTAAAAGTAAAAGTAAAAGTAAAATAAAAGTTACTGTAAAAAAGTAAAAGTAAAAGTAAAAGTAAAAGTAAAAATAAAAGTAAAAGTAAAAGTAAAAGTAAAAGTAAAAGTAAAAGTAAAAGTAAAAGTAAATGTAAAAGTAAAAGTAAAAGTAAAAATAAAAATAAAAATAAAAATAAAAATAAAAATAAAAATAAAAATAAAAGTAAAAGTAAAAGTAAAAGTAAAAGTAAAAGTAAAAGTAAAAGTAAAAGTAAAAGTAAAAGTAAAAGTAAAAGTAAAAGTAAAAGTAAAAGTAAAAGTAAAAATAAAAATAAAAATAAAAATAAAAGTAAAAATAAAAGTAAAAGTAAAAGTAAAAGTAAAAGTAAAAGTAAAAATAAAAATAAAAGTAAAAATAAAAATAAAAATAAAAATAAAAATAAAAGTAAAAGTAAAAGTAAAAGTAAAAGTAAAAGTAAAAGTAAAAGTAAAAGTAAAAGTAAAAGTAAAAGTAAAAGTAAAAGTAAAAGTAAAAGTAAAAGTAAAAGTAAAAGTAAAAGTAAAAGTAAAAGTAAAAGTAAAAGTAAAAGTAAAAGTAAAAGTAAAAGTAAAAGTAAAAGTAAAAGTAAAAGTAAAAGTAAAAGTAAAAGTAAAAGTAAAAGTAAAAGTAAAAGTAAAAGTAAAAGTAAAAGTAAAAGTAAAAGTAAAAGTAAAAGTTAAAGTAAAAGTAAAAGTAAAAGTAAAAGTAAAAGTAAAAGTAAAAGTAAAAGTAAAAGTAAAAGTAAAAGTAAAAGTAAAAGTAAAAGTAAAAGTAAAAGTAAAAGTAAAAGTAAAAGTAAAAGTAAAAGTAAAAGTAAAAGTAAAAGTAAAAGTAAAAGTAAAAGTAAAAGTAAAAGTAAAAGTAAAAGTAAAAAGCCTTGTCAAGTAGACTTAGTTCTGCGGCATTCGCTGTTAAGAAAATAAGGCTTTTAACTGATATTGAAACGGCAAGGTTAGTATACTTTAGTTATCTTCATAGTGTAATGTCTTATGGACTGCTATTGTGGGGCTCAGCTGCCAGTTTTGAAAATATTTTTGTACTCCAAAAAAGAGCTGTTCGCGCCATATACACTCTACGGCGGAGAGATACCTTGAGAGAATTGTTCAAAGAAATAAATATTTTAACTTTGGCAGGCCAATATATTTATGAAAATTTAGTTTATGTAAGGAAACACTATGATTCATTTGATAAGAACAGCAACATTCACCAGTTTAATACAAGAAATAAAGATAAACTTGCCGTTCCAAGATTTAGGCTTGCAAAAACGAGAGGTTCATTTATGGGGAAAGGCATAGCCTTTATTAATAAAGTTCCACAACAAGTGATTGATCTTCCTTTGCATGAATTTAAAAACCATGTTAAAAAAACGCTCATGGGTAAAGGTTATTATAAAGTTGACGATTATCTTAAAGATCAAAATGCGTGGAAATGATGTAACACATAACTTGCTAATATAAGAACTTTGTTGAAGTAATATAATAAGTCTATGTTGTTGCCAATAATCCTGTCACCCTGTTGTAATTATCTGGTAACGATATATTCAAGTTTGTAAATATCGTTACTTATGGCTGTTACAGCTGATAAGTTTCTTGCGCCCGTTCTTCTTGTCAGCTAAAAAAGTCTGGAACGGGTGGTAGGAAAATATAGACGATTCAAAAGTACTTAATAATTAAGTTTATTTGAATAAAGCTTATTTCACTTTCATATTTCGGAGTTCAACTGTTTAACTTAACGTGCTGACAGTTGACACTGAGAAATGAAATAATTTTCTAATCTACGAGATACCTATACACTAACTACGCACGTCAGCTCGGTAAGTTTAGTATACCTAGTTGAACTACAAAAACAGCTCTTGTACGACAACGGTTCGGTACGACGGCGGTATAAAGGCTGCCTCATAGGTAGTCTGATGTGCGTTGACTGTACATACCTAGCCTAGTTTTATTTGAAAAGTAATTTGTTCACATTAAAGTACACATTATAAACACAATATGTTTGATGACCCCACTGCTGGGGCACAGGTCTTCCTTATGGGTGGTAAGGAGGATGGGCCATAACCCACCACGCGGGCCCAATGCGGATTGGTGTGTGTTAACGATTGCAAATGCAGCCGGGACCAACGGCTGAACGTGCCTTCTGAAGCACGGAGGAGCTCGAGATAATAAATTTTGGTCACCCATCCCATGACCGACCCTTGCGAACGTTGCTTAACTTCCGCAATCGCTGGGCCTAAACCACTGCTCCACCGAGCTCCTTACAATGCTAACACAATAACTTGTAGGTATTCAGATGAATTCTTATTTAAAAGAAGACAACCCTGAAGTCGTTAGAAGAAATAAGAGCTACGCGATAGAAAGAGAGGCAACTTCTAGGTGAATATAACTATAGGCAAGGGAGCGATGTGCGACCTGAATTGCACTTTGTTGCGTCTGGGATAGAGTCGCTATTTATTTAAATGACTTTGCGGAGTGGATCTTCTGTACTTGTACTATTATGTATTCTAAATCGAAATGAGCAATGTTCTTATAATAAGGTATGTTGTTACTTCAACAAGTACATACTGAGAGCAATGTTAATTTAACAATTTCGGGAATAACAATTTTAAATGACGTCTCGTTATTTCAACCGTGGTAACGTTGTTTCTACTACATATCAACACAGTGTAGTTTCAACAAATTATATTGTTATAACAACCAAACAGCCCTTGTAGATTTAACAAGACGCCAACTTGTTACTGCTACAAGTTTGTGTTTGTGTTGTTAATTCAACAAGTACAAATTGTTGACCATATACTTATTGTTGATTTTACTAAATCGGCAATGTCAATTTTAAATGACGCCATGTTATTTTAACCGCTGTAACGTTGTTTCAACAAGATACCATTTAACAAGTTACACAGTGTAGTTTCAACAAATTATATTGTTATAACAACCAAACAGTCCTTGTAGATTCAACAAGACGCCAACTTGTTACTGCTACAAGTTTGTGTTTTATGTTGTTACTTCAACAAGTACAAATTGTTGACCATATATTGTTGATTTTACTAAATCGGCAATGTCAATTTTAAATGACACCATGTTATTTCAACCGCTGTAACGTTGTTTCAACAAGATACCATTTAACAAGTTACACAGTGTGGTTTCAACAAATTATATTGTTATAACAACCAAACAGTCCTTGTAGATTCAACAAGACGCCAACTTGTTACTACTACAAGTTTGTGTTTTATGTTGTTACTTCAACAAGTACAAATTGTTGACCATATATTGTTGATTTTACTAAATCGGCAATGTCAATTTTAAATGACGCCATGTTATTTCAACCGCTGTAACGTTGTTGCAACAAGATACCATTTAACAAGTTACACAGTGTAGTTTCAACAAATTATATTGTTATAACAACCAAACAGTCCTTGTAGATTCAACAAGACGCCAACTTGTTGCTGCTACAAGTTTGTTTTTTATGTTGTTACTTCAACAAGTACAAATTATTGACCATATTTTGTTGATTTTACTAAATCGGCAATGTCAATTTTAAATGACGCCATGTTATTTCAACCGCTGTAACGTTGTTGCAACAAGATACCATTTAACAAGTTACACAGTGTAGTTTCAACAAATTATATTGTTATAACAACCAAACAGTCCTTGTAGATTCAACAAGACGCCAACTTGTTGCTGCTACAAGTTTGTTTTTTATGTTGTTACTTCAACAAGTACAAATTATTGACCATATATTGTTGATTTTACTAAATCGGCAATGTCAATTTTAAATGACGCCATGTTATTTCAACCGCTGTAACGTTGTTGCAACAAGATACCATTTAACAAGTTACACAGTGTAGTTTCAACAAATTATATTGTTATAACAACCAAACAGTCCTTGTAGATTCAACAAGACGCCAACTTGTTGCTGCTACAAGTTTGTTTTTTATGTTGTTACTTCAACAAGTACAAATTATTGACCATATTTTGTTGATTTTACTAAATCGGCAATGTCAATTTTAAATGACGCCATGTTATTTCAACCGCTGTAACGTTGTTGCAACAAGATACCATTTAACAAGTTACACAGTGTAGTTTCAACAAATTATATTGTTATAACAACCAAACAGTCCTTGTAGATTCAACAAGACGCCAACTTGTTGCTGCTACAAGTTTGTTTTTTATGTTGTTACTTCAACAAGTACAAATTATTGACCATATATTGTTGATTTTACTAAATCGGCAATGTCAATTTTAAATGACGCCATGTTATTTCAACCGCTGTAACGTTGTTGCAACAAGATACCATTTAACAAGTTACACAGTGTAGTTTCAACAAATTATATTGTTATAACAACCAAACAGTCCTTGTTGATTTAACAAGACGCCAACTTGTTACTGCTACAAGTTTGTGTTTTATGTTGTTACTTCAACAAGTACAATTTTTTGACCATATACTGTTGATTTTACTAAATTGGCAATGTCAATTTTACATGACGCCATGTTATTTCAACCGCTGTAACGTTGTTTCAACAAGATAGCATTTAACAAGATACACCATGTAGTTTCAACAAGTTATACTGTAATAACAACAAACAAGCATGTTGATTTAACGTGATACCAAATAGTATCTGATACAAGTTCAAGTTTTAGTTGAAGCTACAAGTCGATTTTGTTAAATCAACATGAAGCAGGTTGTTTCAAACAAATTTTTGGTTGTTTCAACTAAATACCCGTTAACAAGTTTAATCTTGTTCTTTGTACAAAATCGACTTGTAATGTTAACATTGCGTTTGTTTCGATTAACAAAAATACTGTTATTTCAAACAGATAACCACTTAACAAGTCGAACTTGTTCAAATTACGAACCCGATTTCTCTCAGTGTGGCCCATGCAATAGTCGGTCATGGGGTGGGTGACCAAATATTTATTATCTCGAGTTGCTCCGTGCATCGGAAGGATATGTACGGTACGTATCATTTTGAACAAGATTTACTATGGGACCAACTCTGAAAAAGCGAAAAAAAAATATATCAGCTTTTTCATAAATTTTTTGTTATTAATTTTTGTGTGAAACAGCTGATCTTTTTTGCGATTTCAGAGTTTGTACCATAGTAAAAGTTGTTTAGTTTGATGGTCTCTGTCTACCATTTTCTGTTTTTCATTGTATATTTAAGTCAAGTCATAATATTCATGTTTTGAGAAGCTCTTAATCATAATTATCGACCGTCATTTGTTTCCAGCAACAATCTCAATAGGTGGCGACATTGTTTCTGCCCGCCGGAGATTCCCTTAATCTCACCAATGGACCATTATGGGGGGCATTAGGAGGCTGTTTTGTTCCACCCGACTGACTTATTGCCCGGGAAAATAATCTTGCTTAGCTCGGAGTCGGAGTGGGGAGTAATCCATTGCTGAGAGCTAAGAAATCTGTGGGTTTAACGTGTAAGATTTTATAAAGAAACAACATTGTCTATTTCAAAGATCGACCTTTTATGTTGTTATTTTGTTTTTAAATTACCTTATCGTTCATTTAGCATATCATTAATATTTTTTCTTATTTCTTTAAATAAGTTATTACAGCCTAAAAATATTAGAACACACAAACTAGATTTCAAAAGTACTATCCCCGCAAATTGCAAAAGGACCTGACAGCCATTTTTTAACCTAAAATGAAAAACAATTGATTTTTTTATACTTACCTACTCTAGACCTTATTGAAAATAATAATAATTCAATAATTAATATATTAAATTACCTATTAGAATTTTAGTGTTACATACATTACATGTCATTTTTAGTTATGATATTTTTAGTTATGGATGACGTCAACCGTGGATATTAATGTGACGAGGTTCCATCGTATTAGCAATTTGCGGGGATAGTAATGTGTGTGAAGGCGACTTGCTGGTCGGTTGACGTCAACAGGCGCTTTTTATCGAAAATCGCTTGTATAATTGAATCACCACCTCATTGAAATTAGTTTGTCGATTCGATTTCACAAGCGATTGTCGATAAAAATCCCTATTCGACTAAAGTCGCCTGGAAAATCAAGTCGTGTAAATGCCCCATAACTTACTCAATAGCTACTCGCAGCTTTTCAATTAGGGAAACAGCAAAATAAGACAAAGAACCGCTTAACGTTTAACACATCTTTACATTTAAATTCGCTGATTAATCTGGTACCGCGTCCTATTCCAAAATTAACGGGTCAGAAGGGGTGAATTTGACCCAGTTTCTAACGAAGATAATCTGATTTTCCTTGCGTTGAAACAGATTCACCAAAACTAGGTACTTATAATTAAATAAGACAAAAATAAATATTTGAACAAATACATAGGATAAATAAATAACGCGTACGATTAAAAAAATAAAAAAAATTCAATAAAACTTCAAAGAGATAAAATAAGTTGAAATTGATTTCGTGTCTTTGCCAGGACATCATTCTAAGATAATTAAGTATAAAATTAAACAATATTAATTTATTATCTTAACAGGCCCCCATTTCGTACCTTTGTTGTTTTTTTTGCAATCAACTCTGACAGAAACCGCAGTTACATTGCTGCTTTATATTAGTTAGAACCAATGTGACAACCTTAAAAAGCAGCAATGTAACTGCGATTTCAATCGAGAATTGTTAATAGCAACAGAGTTACATAATCAGTCCCGCCGGGTCTGAGGCACGTCTCAAGACATTTTACTTCACATAAATCTCTCATATTAATAGCAAAAAATAATCACAAAAAAGGTTATGACTATTCTCGCTGCGGTGCCACTATTCATCATTCGGTTTTTCTACCAACACAAAGGCGCAGATCGAGTAATGCTCGATGCAGCCCACATTAATGACACTAGTTTTGTAATACGAATTACAAGCATTTAAATTTTTATTAGTTCGTAAAAGGTAGGTACTCGAAGCTCTCTTCTTCGTTCGTATTCGGCTTAACCAAGCTTAACACAGAAAGTCTGCATTAGGTACGGTTGAAACAATTTTTAATAAAACAAATCAGTACCCTTAGCACGAACAGCTATCGAAAAAAATGACTCGCGTAAAATCATTCGATAGTTAAATTTTGTATTGGAAATTTGTACAACGCCATCTATCGCCGATAAGCGAAATGAAATTTTCCATAGAGAATGGTCTATCGAGTAATTTTACGTGCGTTTTTTTTCTCGATAGCTGTTCGTGCTAAGTTCGTGTTCGCGTAAACTTACATACGATTTAGAGTAGCAAAGTTCCGTATAAATTTTCAAAATGAAAAATACGTATAGGGTAATATGCCTAGTTAACCGGCCGCCCCCAGTTATCCGGCCCCCCAACAGTTTTTCGAGTAAAATAAGAAATTCGTGGCAATTTCTTAACAATTTGGATATTTTCCTGGCAGCACTGTTATCGATCTATCAAATGGTATGGACGCCACTAGCGAAACGTTACGTAATATTTTATAATTTGTGTTTCACGTTGAAGCCTACCACATCTGGGTCGATTTCGCAAGTGGAGATAAAAAAATAATAGTGGAGAGCTCTTGCCAAATAGTCAATATTGTCCTTCAGGGCATCGTTAAAAGGTAAATATTTAGTTTGTTCTCAAGGTATGTTGTTATTTATTACTATTTTAACGTTAAATATGGCTTAATAAGCACATATTTAGTAATATCAAGGGGCCGCCTTACTAGACAACGAAACCACATGTTTCTAGTATACCGGCCGGGGGCCGGTTAACTGGGACTGAGCTCGATATATTGTTTTGTTCTTTTTTGTTAAAAGAGGGATTCCATAGAAGAATGTATAATGCTATCCCTTTTTATTTATTTTAAAGTACTTTGTGTCCAGTTCTCGGCCGCCTAAATGTGCTTGTATAAGAAGTTGATTTTTTCTTTTTGTATGGAAACGGGTGGCCGGTTCTACTGGGTGCTTGCCCAGTTTACCGGCCTCCTAGTATACACTAGGAGGCCGGTATACTGGCTATCCTGAAAAATACTTCCAGTACACCGGCCAGCTTTGAAATTTATCTACCAATTAAAATTAATTGTGCGTTCGTGAACAAGCGACGGCGACGTGCCCGCCATCCAGGTCGTTGACCCTCGCTGAATACCTATTTGTGTCCTGTTATTTCCGAAGTGTATGTCAGCGAATTACTCAAACGAACGCTACTGCATTGAACGATGTGTTTTTTTAAGCAGACTTGCCTATTAGCTAGACTTCTTTATTTCTGCACTACACTTTAATACTAATCTATATATTATAATTAGAAAAAAATACACAAAAATATTATTATACCTATATTATTATTGAATACCAATCAATGTTATTGATTGTTAATATTATATTTTTTACAGATTATACGTACTTCCGGTCATTATCATAATACCCATACTTAATATTTATTGTTATTGTTTATAAGAGACCTATTGACATTCGGCTTTAGCAACAATTTTTTTGTTAATTATTAAATTAATATTTGTTACCTATGTCTTCTTGAGCTCGGTGGCGCAATTGTTCAGCGCCTGGCCCAGCGATTGCGGAAGTTAAGCAACGTTCGCAAGGGTCGGTCATGGGATGGGTAACCAAAAATTTATTATCTCGAGCTCCTCCGTGCTTCGGAAGGCACGTTAAGCCGTAGGTCCCGGCTGCATTTGCAGTCGTTAACACCCACTATAAATTCTATAAATTTTCCTATTCCTATATGAAAAACTGCAAGGCTGATTCCAGAATCAATATAAAGGTTCCAATTAATAGCAAATGTTAAATAAAAGTACTATCAACGATTTTTTTAACTCAAAAATAATAGTTCACATCACAAGCAAAGCCATAGGACAATACTTGTGAAGTATGTTATCTGAAATTCTAAACTGTAATAAGAGTCACAGGCCGCTAACTGGACTATCTTTTTCCCAGTATCCGGCCGTCATGTTCTTTGAAAGGCGGCCGGTATACTGGGCAAAGGGGGGCCGGAAATAGGAACAGGGGGGCCGGAAACTGGGCAAATCGTACTTTTTTGGAAAATAATTTCTAATGACAAAACCGACTGATGGAAATTTTCAAAAAAAATACAAGTAATTCTCAAGGATATATCCAACAACATAAAAAATAGTTGGGATCATTACTATTTGTTAAATTTAAGTTACAACTGTTCAAAGTCAACAACTGCCTTAAACGGCCGGAAACTGGCACATTACCCTACCAAATGGCTGTAAATTTTCTCCAGCTGCGTTGTCAACAAAATTTTGGGTGAATTTCATTTGCAACAAGAACCTTGTAGGAAAGTAAAAAAAGAAATATTTGTATCTAATATCGCCCGACTCGTCTTTATTGCACATAAAGATGGAAAGGTCATGTCGGACCCGGGAAGTGCCCTGAGGGTCCCGATTGACCCAGTTCCAGCAATGAGAGGGGCTCTGCACTCTACGTGCACGTGACGTGACACAAATGCACTGCAAAAACCACTTGTATGCTGCACTTTTCAACGGTGCGAGCACAGTACATATATACTGTGGTGCGAGTGAGTGTCGCTTTGTAAAACGGCAATGTAGCTTTGTCGTTTTAACAGTAACAACATAGAGTACATTATTATACTAAAGAAGTAACAATGACTTGAAATAAAACACTTTTCATCGGTAGGTACGGCAAATATTATATAACGTAATTAAATTGAGCAAAATACTCATGAAAAGTGAAATCACAAAAAAGTTTACAATTCCGTAGTATAGTATGTGTACCCTCCGTCTCCGTATTATATGATATTCTCAAAACATCATAATAGCAAGACATTATATTAAATTAAAATATTACCTTGTCTTGTATATTAAATACTTAGATCTAATTTTAAAAGCTAATTGGCTGTAAGTAATGTAATTCCTTTGACATAAAATTTAAATTACATTTTCGCGGATCTCGTGACCTCTTTCAAGTGGCTTTGTAAGAACAATCTAATTGACTGCCATCTGTTCAATCTACCATGTTACGTTTGTTATAATCGAAAGGAGCCACGCGTCGGCGGACGAGGGTCTGACATGGTAATGCCGGGTTCGATTCTCGCCTCGCCCAATTCTTCGACTCGAGATCAAGTGTCAACCCCTGACAAGTTAATAAGCTCGAGAATAAAGGGACAAAGGGACATTTCAATTATAATACACTTTATATTGGGAAAAAATAACAAAAGAAAGTCTAAGTTTACCTGATATAGGTAAAACTAAATAAATAAAAGTAAGTCGGGTTAGTTACACCACTTATAACTCAAGAACGGCTGGACGGATTTGGATGAAATTTGGCACACAGATAGTTTATAGCTTTTTATCCTGGTCAAAGATTCCCTAAGGTCAACGCAGACCAAGTCGCGGACGGCAGCTAGTTTTATCATAGTGTTCACAGTCAATTAGGATTTATCTCGATTATAATATTTGGAATACTTACTTAAAGTAGGTTTGTTAATTGTTATGGCAAATGATGAGCCTCTATGCGAATTACCATTCATTGAATTGCAGTGTTATTGTTCACGTCACGTAACAATTATCATGCTTTGAATTAAAAAATCCGATGTTAGAACATAAAACACTGAATAAGGCAATTTTCAGTAAACACCGTGTTTATTTGTGATTGAGAAACTAAATAAATAGTTACTACAAATTCTACGTCAATGTAACTTAGCTTAAGGCGCTGCTTAATCGAATTTTCTGGTTTTTGAGGGGGTGCGGCAGACGAAGCGGTGTGCGAGTGCAGCGGCGCCCCTCCCGCGCCGCACCTCACCTGCGAGTGCAGCGGTGTAGACTGGGCCGCATTTAGAAAATTTTTGTTTGATTTTAAATTATTTGCTGTTATGAATAAATGTCATGTTCTCTGATCAGTCCAGGGTGAACAAAACTTTGAATTATATTTTGAGATATTATATAATAAGAACCTATACTTTTTATCACGTAAACGAGCTTTGAGAGTTATAAAAATTAGTTATAATATTTTTCTATACAAAATTTGAACACCATTTTCACCCCTTATCAATCACCAATCATGTCCACCGTGTTGGACTTCAAAATAAATGTTATTTTTGCAATCGTCATCCCAGAAAAAAACCAATAACGACATCCATATCTATGTAAAGGTTTTTTTACCCCTTTTCATTCATTTCATGCGTTAGATTTCCATCCATAAGCCTAAATTATAAATTTAGCGATATTTACTTCGAAAATGAAGGATTTTCTACAATACATAACTTCATCCGCCTTTTGACCACTTTGGGGGTAGAATTTTAAAAAACGCTGAGACCCGTATTTATTAATTTTCAATCGTCAGCCTAAACAGAAAATTTGAAGATCCTAGCTTAAAAGCTGAGGGACTTTCATACAAACTTTCATCCCTTCTTTCATCTCCTTAGGGATGGAAGTTTCAAAAATCCTTCCTTAGTGGATGCCTACACTGTATAAGGTATCTGTGTGCAAAATTTTAAGTCTCTAGGTCAAGCGGTTTGGTCTGTGCGTTGATAGATCAGTCAGTCAGTCATTCAGTTTACGATTTTATATATTAAGAAGATAAGATAGTAGGGTGAATATGCCTAATACCAGCCCCCCAAGGATTTTTCAAATTTGAATCTCTGTTGTTGCCACAATTGCGATCTTAAAAATATTGTTGACACAGTTTTAGGTAGGTTGATTAGTCTTTATTACAAAAGTAGTTAGTATTACGAAATTTTATGGGAAAAAAATAAATAAAAAAATATTAAAAACACGACTGTATGACAAAAACGAACTAAAAAGTTAAATAACAAGAGTGTCATTGCAGTCGGGGGACCGTTTCATGGAACAATTTTTGATCATAGAGGTCCCCCGACTGCAATGACACTCTTGTTTTTTAACTTTTTAGTTCGTTTTTGTCAGGCAGTTGTGTTTTTAATATTTTTTAATTTATTTATTTTTATTTCACAGATTTTAGTGACAAATTATATATTAAGATAAATATTTTAATAGAAAATACTAGAAAAAATCGACCCGTCTGAACTTTTCTATTACAATATTTATCTTAATATAAAAATAGCATTGTGAATGCCTAAAATCTAAAAATTCCAATTCCAAAACGCTGACTTGCATTTTGTCAGTATGTACACAGGGTAATATGCCTAGTTAGCCGGCCGCCTCCAGTTATCCGGCCCCCCAACAGTTTTTCGAATAAAATAAGAAATTCGTGGCAATTTCTTAACAATTTGGATATTTTCCTGGCAACACTGTTATCGATCTATCGAATGGTATGGACGCCACTAGCGAAACGTTACGTAATATTTTATAATTTGTGTTTACGTTGAAGCCCGCATCCGGGTCGACTTCGCAAGTGGAGATAAAAAAAAAATAGTGGAGAGCTCTTGCCAAATAGTCAATATTGTCCTTCAGGGCATCGATAAAAGGTAAATATTTAGTTTGTTCTCAAGGTAATGTTGTTATTTATTACTGTTTTAATGTTAAATATGGCATAATAAGCAGATATTTAGTAATATCAAGGGGCCGCCTTACTAGACAACGAAACCACATGTTTCCAGTATATCGGCCGGGGGCCGGTTAACTGGGGCTGAGCTCGATATAATGTTTTGTCTCTTTTTGTTAAAAGAGTGATTCTAAGTGATATAATGCTATCCCTTTTTATTAAATTTAAAGTACTTTGTGTCTAGTACTCGGCCGTCTAAATGTGCTTGTATATGAAGTTGATTTCTTTTGTATGGAAACGGGTGGCCGGATCTACTAGGTGCTTGCCCAGTGTACCGGCCTCCTAGTATACACTAGGAGGCCGGTATACTGGCTATCCTGCAAAATACTACTAGTACACCTGCCAGCTTTGAAATTTATCTACTAATAATATTAATTGTTTGTCTCTTGTTATTTCCGATGTGTATTTTAGCGAATTACTCAAACGATCGCTACTGCATTGAACGATGTGGTTTTTTCTTCTCGTCATGTTCTTTGAAAGGCGGCCGGTATACTGGGCAATAGAAATAGGAGGGCCGGAAATAGAAACAGGGGGGCCGGGCACTGGGCAAATCGTACTTTTTTAGAAAATAATTTCTAATGACAAAACCGACTAATGATAAAATAGTTGGGATCACGTAAATCACGTAAAAACGGCTGATCAGAATTTAATGAAATTAAAACATGAGGATTTTATCGAATGTCCACGCGGACGAAGTCGCGGGCGGAAGCTAGTTTATAATATTCAGAATTGTATCCAGAGATATTAGTATCCCGTTCCCAATCCCTCCCTGTCCCTGTCCCCGTCCCCTGGATGTGCATGTCCAGGTCCAATCATGTCCACCGTGCGACTACAAAATAAATGTTATTTTCGCAATCACCATCCCATGAAACCTTAAGAACGACATCCACATCGATTTTCATGTTTACTTACCCCATTTATACCTTAAGGGATGATTTTCAAAATAACAAAATATGTGTTTGCCTATTTATTTTTAGACATGCTCCTACGAATTTTAAAGTTGTAATGTCTATTTTATATTATTTTACCATACAAATTTTGAACCCCATTTACACCCCTTTAGGGGTTAAATCATGTCCACCGTGTTGGACTTCAAAATAAATCTCATTTTCGCAATCGTCATCCCAGAAAACCCCAATAACGACATCCATATCCATTTTTGGGTTTTTTACTCTCTTTTCACCCCCATTTCATCCCCATAGGGGTTGAAATACTACCAATAACAATATACGTTAGATTTAAAGCCATAAGCCTAAATTATAAATTTAGTTATTTTTACTTCGAATATAAAGGATTTTCTTCAATACACAACTTTATCCCCCTTTGACCCCTTCGGGGGTAGAATTTTGAAAAACGCTGAGACCCGTGTTTATTAATTTTCAATGTTCAGCCTAAACACAAAATTTCAAGATCCTAGCTTCAAAACTGAGGGACTTTCATACAAACTTTTGACCCCCGTTTCACCCCCTTGGGGGTGAGTTTTGAAAAATCCTTTCATAGTGCACCCCTAGACCGCAAAAGAAACCTATGTGCAAAATTTCAAGTCTCTAGGTTCAACGGTTTGGGCTGTGCGTTGATATCTCACTCAGTCAGTCAGTCAGTCAGGACTCTGAATTTTATATACATAGATGTAAAAAAAAACATAATAATCAAAATCATACTTATTATCATCATAATAATCAATCATAGAAACAGAAAAGAAATTCAATTCAAAAATTGTATATCGATATTCACTTCTTGGAAAACGCTTTTATAGGTTTCAAATAATTAAAACGATCTCGTACTCGTTGATTATTGTATAAGTTATTTTTTATTACGCAATATTTAATATATTTATATATTCTAAGTTGATTAATATCTACAGGAGAGGTATAAGTTTCAATGACTTGTTATGGGAACCATAATTTTAAAGCCTCTAGTATTTTATTATCATTATTAGAGTTACCAAACGAATATTCTTTAATCTCATACAAACATGGTTGTTTTATTTTGGAACAGCCTGTACCCGGCTGGAATTAGGGAACAAAGCGGCTGATATTAGGGCAAAGACGGCTGGAATTAGGGTTTTTCGCCCGTCGTGCATTTAAACAATTCTCTTTTTTTCCCACAAAACTACGTAAAACTAAGTACTATTTTCGTAATAAAGATCAATCAAGCTACCTAAAACTGTATCAACAATAATTTTAAGACTGTAATTGTGGCAGCAACAGAGATTCAAAGTTGAAAAATCTTAGGGGGGGCTGGTAATAGGCATATTCACCCTACTTGGATTTGTAAATTTTTTTTTGTTTTCTAATTCTACGACACATCCGTCGCAATTCTTTGTTCCTTTTGTTTCCCATTTTACACACACACAATACATGAATAAATAATAATAAATAATAATAATAATACAGTCAAGTTCGTACAAAACTAGGTACCTATAAAAACAAGTCACAGTCACAAGACGTAAAACTACACTAAATCTATTTTATTTATTACTAAAACCTAAAACAAACACCTAAAACTATTACTTGGCACTAAATAAAATTATTTATTTACTTAAAACAAACAAAGTTTGGAAAGACGAGACCGACCACGCTACGATATGAAATGAAAAGTACAGCCCCATTCTCAATACCACCCGATGCATGCCCCCGGCCCCCGGGCGTTCACCCCGCCCGCCCGCGCCAGATCTCTGTGTTTGCCGAAAACTAGCAAATATTTTTCTAAGTGCATTGCTCTTTACATTTTTCAGGCGCTAAAAAACCTGTTTATTTTGATTTTAATAGTGATCCATAACATTAACAATCTTTTTTTTTATATAACTCTTTAATTCGTCTTATGTTCGATTTATAATTTGAGAAAAATATGCTAGTTGCCGCTGAAAATATCGAGTACTACGCGACGAAAAATCTTTTTAGAAAAATCATTTTTTTTCACTAACTAAGCTTTTACTTGAAATTTTTTATAGCTAAGTCTCTAATTCAGGATATGTCAAATACAATTATATTTTTTTCTACCTTTCAAAATGAGTGGATTTTTCTAGCTATGCGACAAAACTTTATATGTTTTCATTGACGCTACGTTTTGCAGCTCCTTAAACTACGTCTCGAGCTCAGTGCGCACGTGTGCACGCCACAAACATTTGCGTAGGCTAGCGCATCTAGGTATCTTGCTAAATCCACAATAGAAACCGACATTCTTATGCCGTTACATAAGTCGACTGTGAAGAGTAAACCCGACTAAGCCATAATGGCGATCATAACTTACTGTTACGTTAACATTGACAAAATCGCAACAAAGACTGTGATCTCTATCAAAGTTCTAGACTTTTTAGTTGGCGTCGAAGCGACGTTTAAAGTTATCAACGCCATTAGTGATTCTGAACGCAACACGAAGCCCGATGAAAATCCGTGCACGTCGCAGTTTAAAAATCACTAAACTTAAAAAATAAGTAATCTAAACAAACATCATCTGATTATGTTGTTTACTTTCAGACTAGGTCTGTAAAGTGCTCATATTGTATAAACTTGCCGGCTCCAATCACATTTTCCCAGGCGTTTAGTGTTCACTTGTTTGCATGCAGCCTCAGGCTCGCTAGTAGCGAGTCGCTACTGAATATTCAGGTGCATGCAAATGCTCACATCACACCGATAGGTGGCGTGCGTGACGACGCACCACGCTTATCTTTATCACACTACTTCAGGTTAGCTACAACATCTGCTCAAAATAACATGTTATGAGGCTCTTTTTTATAAAAAACGCCTTAGAAAAATTAAATTTGAAGATCTTATTCTATAAATAAGTAGTAGGTGAGAGCTAATTTTGTTAAAAAAATATTATTTAACAGGTGTCTCACGGTTTAAAACATTATGCAAAAAAGTTACTATGACAAAGTACTTAAGTGTTAAACAACTTTCGTTGCTGACCGTACATACAATATGTTTTGTATATGAACATAATATAAACCTAAATTAAAGAGGAATTTGATTGTGAAAGTTTTAACAGAATTTCAGCAACACTCCGTTATTTATATAAACGTACCCCCTTACTAATAAAGATTGTGTAGCAGATGTAAACTATTGAGTTTGACATTGAAAAAAAAGTGACAAAACACTGTATAACTAAACATCTGCTATACAATCTTTATTAGAAAGTGGGTACGTTTATATAATTAACAGTGTTGCTGAATTTCTGTTATAATTAAGCAGAAATAACGTAAAAATCTTTTACAATCAAATTCTTCTTTAATTTAGGTTTATATTGTTCATATTATACAAAAACATATTGTATGTACGGTCAGCAACGATAGTTGTTTAACACTTTAGTACTTTGTCATAGTAACTTTTTGACTAATGTTTTAAACCGTGAGACATCTGTTAAAAAAGTTGCTATGACAAAGTACTAAACTGTAAAACAACTTTCGTTGCTGACCGTACCTATAGTTGATAGAATTGACGTGGGAGTCAGACTCAATATTGAGTTATTTCAGGTAGATTTACAGCCGTTCAGAGTCAATATTGAATCACCTGAGTTGAACTAATAAGCGGATTCAGCCGAGATTTACGCCGCTCTGAAGTCGAGAAAAACTGAAATAGGAATTAAAAGTTGTGGAAAACAAATTTGGGAAGCCAATAAAAAAATATACTAAAACAGTCAGCGTACAATCCAGTCAAATCAATTCATATTTAACTAATAACTTTATTGGTGTTAGTTGTCTAAGCAGTTAATTTAATTATTATCCAAAGATACGTATTACCATCAAACCCTTAGACAAGTAGCTTATATATTGTTCGAGCCCTAATTCAAATGACCAACTGGTTTCTTTTTCGTTAAAACGTTAAAAAGCTGCTTAGAAAATTTCGTGCAGTGAGTTCAATAAAATATTGCTATAGTAAACATCATTTTGTTCGAATAATAGACAAACTGTCCATCAGCCATTTTTTGATGTCCCCACTGCTGGGGCACAGGCCTTCCTTATGGGTGGTAAGGAGGATGGGCCATAACCCACCACGCGGGCCCAATGCGGATTGGTGGGTGTTAACGACTGCAAATGCAGCCGGGACCAACGGCTTAACGTGCCTTCCGAAGCACGGAGGAGCTCGAGATAATAAATTTTTGGTCACCCATCCCATGACCGACCCTTGCGAACGTTGCTTAACTTCCGCAATCGCTGGGCCAGGCGCTAAACCACTGCGCCACCGAGCTCCTCACATAGACAAACTGAGATAACTATAATTCATCACCAAAAACACAAACTAACAATCATCTCTTTGATTATGTGTATAAGTTGTGTATGACAAGGATTTTTTAAAGGCCGTAAGTATATTGCTAGCTACTACTTACCACATTGTTTGACATGGCTTCTATAATTAGGTTGTTTCAGCACTTTGAGACAAGATGGCGTGCCCATCAGTGGTTGAAGATTACGGGTAAAGTGAGCTTCCTTTAGACTTCACCATAAGTCGTTTTTATTGTCCCCACTGCTGGGGCATATAAAGTCTTCCTTAAGGGTGGATAAGGGCTGAATGCGGATTGGTGGGTGTCTTTTGGCCTTATAATCCTTACACCCTTACTATTATCCTTACATCCTTATTACTTATAATATTTTATTTTTAATTTTATTGACATTACATAAATTGTAAGTGTAATTGTATGTATATTGATATGGTTTAATAATTTTATAAATTTTAATTCAATTTTTTTACAATTTTTGCATGCTAATTTGTAAATGGCTGAATAAGCTGAACTAATTTATTTATTCAAATGCAAATAAACTTTCATTTATTCATTCATATTATAAATGCGAAAGTCCGTTTGTTTGTTATGATCATATTTTTTGCATACACGTTGTCAAGGGTACAGAAAAGGACACAGGGTACCTTACATCTCGAAAAAAGTATTGTTCCCGAGGGAAAGCAAAAAACCATTCCACGCAGACGAAGTCGCGGGCGGCCGCTAGTGTCACATCACAATAGAATATTCGAACAAGAATAATATAGATTAGGAACAAAGGTTTTAAACGCGTTTTTAAACTAAACATATAGGTGTTGGACACCTACCTTTTCACGAGGTTTAAAACCTGTGTTCCTTATCTAATAAAATGCAACGCGAAAGTTTAAAAGTATATAAGAATAATATAAAGATTTCCTGGACTGCTATAATTAAGAGGCACTTCCAGACGTCACTTCCTGAATAATTAGTACACTTCATAAAGCCGCCACAAATGGCCGCCGCGGCTAATTAAAACGTACCATTTAACGACACAAATGAATAAGACTTGGTATTAAAGAGGTTTTACATAAACGCAATCTTGTAACAAAACATAAATGGTTTCGAGAGCGAGCGTTTTGGTAAAGCAAAAGAATAAAAAACTCAAGTTTAAAATAATAATTAAGAAGTAATCCTAAGAGTCGAAGTTTGTATCAAACGAAACGATACCAATACCATTGATTAATCAATCGTTCTGCTAAACATGTGTTAAAATGAAAATAGTGATCGGATAAAACGAAATCTGCAGTGATTTGACCTTGGTTTATGTGAGAATCAAGTATGCAAACGATTATGTTTTGTGCCAGATTAAATACACCGAATGGTGTCTGGTAATTTCAAATAAAAGTGTAGAAATAAAACTACTGACAAACGTTAGACTGCAGTTACCATTTACCTCCAACATCTGTCATCAAAGTAAAATAAAATTAGGTCGCATTTGAATTAATAAGGATTGGAGAGGTTGCGAACTAGCGGTGGGGCGTAGCGTAAAAAATTTCATTAAAAAAAATATTTAGCTTCGCCCACCGTTTGCGCGCCCGCTACGTAATTCAAGTTCCTACCATCTGTTTTACATCTCGATTCGTATGTTAATTGAGCTTGTAATTATGAAAGGTTTTTAATAACTTTTGATGTTAAAAAATGTGACAAGAGTTCGGGAAATTCGGATAGCCATTTCGATTAGGATTATGATTTATTAATGGGAGTTTGAGTAGATAAGGGTTGGTACAACTCTGTGACTTGTTTTTTTTTTATTTCATTAGGAAAACTAACAGCTTTAGACACGATATGAGTAGTTGCAAAATAGGTTACTACGAGCCATTTACAAGTTTTCGCTTATGGGTAATTAAAAACTATGCATTAAATGACTAAATTATTTTCACTGGGTATTAATGAATAGCAGTTCATTTATAAACAAACATAATTCTATAATCAAATAATTTAGCTTTGTACTAGAAAAATCGCAATGTACAAAAAATATTAATGTAGGTACCTAACACTTAGATAGGAGAAAAATCCATGCCATATCGCAATCCGCGCGGCCAACCAACTGACTATAGTGTCGTTAGATGCAAAAATCGAAATCCAAATAATTATAAAAACAAAACAAAACAAACAAAACAACAAACAAACAAAAAAATCATTTATTCAGTCTAGGCTGTTACAAGCACTTGTGAATGTCAAAGAAGCTACGCCATCGGTTCGCAAACCCTGAGCGGGAGACCTTGTAACGAGAAGAACCGGCAAGAAACTCGTCAAGGGCTGCTTTTTTCTCCCTGTATATTTCATACAGAGTCGTCAACATTGAAAAATGAGCTCCACATTTAAAGTGAGGTCATTTTCCATCACAATAATTAACAAAAGTTTGTACACAATGGGTAGGTAGGTTGAAATTAAATACCTACTACATATCGGATAGGTAATTGTGAGAGTAAATAACTTTCAACTAGTTGAGAAATCAGTAATACGAACGTGGCACTCACCACCGGTCGTATTAAACCGGAGGGCATCTCGCTTGTCTCCTTTAATGCCCACTCTCTGCGCAACAAAGTCCCCGAACTAAGGGAATTTGTACGCGACAGAGATACCGACCTCCTTCTCGTTCAGGAAACGTGGCTCAAACCCGCTGACCGGAGAGGGTTCACGATTCCTAAATACTCAATGGTACGTAACGACCGTGCCGATCTCCCTAACCATGCGTCAGTTAAGGAAGCGTCTGGCGGTACTGCCATCTACTTCAAGAGATCACTTCATTGCTCTAGTATTCCCACTCCCCCACTTACGAATATGGAGGCCACTATATGTAGACTATCTATGACGGGTCACCGCACCCTCATCATAGCTTCAGTCTACATACAGGCAGGCACGCTCCCCGTAAAAAGCGACTTTGAATCGCTCTTCTCCTTAGGCGACTCTGTCATTCTCTTTGGAGACTTCAATAGTAAGCACACGGATTGGACGTGCTTTAAAATCAACTCAGGCGGCCGCCGCCTTCTTGAAATAGTTAAAGCTCTTGACGTAGATGTCATTTCTCCTTACGCCCCGACTCATTACCCGTATAATGTTGACCACGACCCTGACATACTAGACTTTGCCATAGTAAAAGGTGTCTCGCTCCGTCTGAAATCGATCGACTCGCTCGACGATCTCGGATCAGATCACCGCCCTGTCTCCCTTATCAAGGGAAACTCAAACCCTTCCCGCCCTCCCACTAAATCTATCACCAATTGGGACGGTGTCAAATCCACCCTTTCGTCGGCTATGGATGCTGACAACTCACCGTACGCTATTGGATCCGACTATTTTGATAGTACGGAGAAAATAGACAGTGCAGTGAGCTCCCTCACCCAACTGGTCCAATCAGCAGTTGCTGAGAACGTGAGAGAGGTACCTGTGAAAAACCACAGTGCCATCTCTCCGGCTCTGCGCAACCTGAGAAGGGCCAAAAATGCCGCTCTCCGGAGAGCGGCAAAGTACCCCACCCCGGACTTTAGACGGAAAGCAAACCGCCTTCAAAAGATCTATACTACCAAACTCGCAGAGTTTAGGAACGACAGCTTTGCCGATCTCATGGCCGAAATCACTCCTTCCCACCAAGCCTACTACAAAGTGGCTAGGGCTCTCCGTAGCGATGCTATAACCCATGTCCCCCCCCTTCTCCGTCCCGATGGCTCTACAGCCTTCGAAGACGATGAGAAGGCAGAATGTTTCGCAGACAGCATCGCTGCTCAATGCTCTGTCAGCACCCAGGAGTGCGATCCCTCCCATATTAGTAAGGTAGAGGAGGAGTTCAACACCTTAAACTCCATCCCTCTGCCCACCGACACTGACCCTATGACAGTCTCGACTGACGAAATCAGACTACTTATTAAAGACCTCAAACCCAAAAAGGCGCCCGGCGCCGATGGTATCTCTAACATGGCCCTCAAGCACTTTCCCATCCAAGTGCTCGCCTATCTCACTCTCATTTTCAACGCCTGTTTCGATCACTGCTACTTTCCAGCCGCCTGGAAAGATGCTATCGTAATTGGCATCCCAAAACCGGGTAAACCCCCAAACCTACCAACCAGTCACCGTCCCATTAGCCTCCTCAAGGCCTTAGGCAAGCTACTCGAGAGGTGCGTACTCGCTCGTATGAGAGAACACCTCTTCGGGGAAGACTTGATTATCCCCCACCAATTCGGCTTTAGGCCAAAACACTCATGTCCCCAACAGGTCCACCGCATAGTCGAGTATATCTCCAGCGGCTTCCTTAGTAAAAAATACAAAACAGTAGCAGTCTTTTTCGATGTCGCCAAAGCCTTTGACAAGGTTTGGCACACTGGGCTAATCGTCAAGTTACACAGATTAAATCTGTCCTTGCGTTTGGTCCGGCTAGTGGCATCCTTTCTACATCACCGCACCTTCCGGTTTAGACACGAAGGCATTCTCTCTTCCCCCCGCCCTATTACAGCAGGAGTGCCCCAGGGCTCAGTCCTCGCTCCCCTGCTGTACATAGTGTACACAAATGACATTCCTATTCCGAACGACGGCGTTCAACTATCCCTGTTCGCTGACGATACAGCCCTTTACCGCAGAGGCCAAAACGTCGGCACAATCCTTCCGAGGCTACAGTCCTCTATTAACAAGCTAGGCCAATGGTTCCGTAATTGGCGCATCGAAGTAAACCCGGAGAAATCCTCCGCAGTTTACTTCGATGCTAACCGTCATAATCTGCCCCCTAATCACAGGCCCCCCACTATGCTAGGCAAATCCATCCCCTGGCAAAAGTCCACCAAATACCTCGGTGTCACCCTGGACCAGAGTCTCACTTTTGAGCCTCACGTCAAAAGGGTGACTCGAAATGCACGGTTCTATCTCTACCGACTCAATTCCATGATAGGCAGACATAGTAAAATGTCTCTTCGAAACAAGCGAACGCTCTATAAGGTTTGCATACGACCGGTGATGACTTACGCCTCTGTCGTTTTTGCCCACGCCGCCCCAAAAACACTTAACAAAATACAAGTAGTGCAAAATCTCTTCTGCCGCAAAGCGGCAAATGCCCCTTATTACGTCCGCAATGCGGACCTCCATAGGGATCTAGACCTTCCCACCATCCAGCAATGGACCATAAAGGCCTCTGAACGCTTTTTTAAAGTGGCAGGAGACCATCCTAACCCCCTTATCCTTTCCGCATCGGACTATGACCCGCCTACAACCTCCGCCCAGTTTTCCCGCCGACCTAAATCGGTCCTAAAGGACCCCCCCAACAAGCTTTCGTCTGACCTGAACCTCCTCCTGGAGGCGACGGAGGACGATTCCCCCTCTACCAACCCCGACCCCTCTGGTCAACCCCCTGCCCTCTCTGGCTGATCGATCCCCCTCAGGGAGTCAGCTTAATAGTACTCGTCTTCTCGACGCACGATCACCTAGGTGAAATGTGACGTCTGCGCTGTCCTCTCCCCTGAGGGAGGGCAGTCGCCTCGGTTGAAGGTTCGTTGCCTGGTCCGGGCACGAAACCAGTTTAAGGCGGTTTTTAGTCAGTACGAGTCTGACATAACCAGACTAGCTCGGTAGCAACCGGCTAGGTGGTATCCAATGAGGATTTTCCGCCTCCTCTCCCCCCGCTGGGGAAGGGTCGCTCCGAACCCCTACGGTTGAGAGCCAAAAAAAAAAAAAAAAAAAAAGAAATCAGTAATCACTATGTCTGCTACTCGAAAGTGCACCTAAGCAGGCAAAATTTACCAAAAAAACACTTGATACAAGACATAAAAAATAATAATAAAAAAACGCAATTCTTACAATTCAATATGCGTTAAGATAGGTACTCAGAAGCAGACCCATTCCCACTGGCAGCACCCGTTCACGAGCATAATATTCATACTCTACACTACAGTGTCAACTCATAACTTACCTTAAGGATTAAAGCCAAGAAAAATAATAAAACAAGTTTTAGATGGGTCGGTCGTCGAGGCGATAGCTTGGAAGGTAGGCAAACCTTTGTACGGCTGTGCCGAACTTTAATAAAGTACGTACAATAGGTAGGGTACCGACTAGGTACAGTTGGCCTCGAAAGTAGCTGAAGTCTTTAGTACCGTATAACATCAATAACCATACTGAGACAATATTAAAAATTCGTTTTATAAATTGACTTAGTCGGGGATTGAACCCGGGATCTCAGAGATCAAGCCATTCGACCACAGAGGTACCATGGGCAACAGCGTCGCTTTACCACTCATAAGGTTAAAATCGCCTGCACGCTGCACCCGTCTCACAACATACGTTTAGTTCGTGCAGAGGCGATATGCGCGCGCACACGAATTTTGTTGCTAACTAGCGACGCTGTTGCCCATAGTACCAGCCCATAGTACATGATATGTTACGGTGAGCAACGAATGTCGTTAAACAGTTTAGTACTTACATTGTATTAACTTTTTTGTTGAATGTTCCAGACTGACGAATATCTGAAAAAAGTTTGCTGCTGACTCTACAGCGCACTGCTATTTCTGGTGTAGACTGTACCTGCGTCCCGGCGAAGCCCACGAGATATTAAACTTGCATCCGTTTGCTTCCTGACGAAAAGAGTTTTAGGTTTTGAATATTTTAGTATCTCAAATTGTGTCGGCACTTTAATTTTGGTTGGATAAAGGAATTGACTTGTCTTTGATGGGTTCTGTTGTATTGTTACCATAAATTTGGTCCAAGAAAGAGATTCTACTTTCATACTGGGGCCATATTTAACGCTAATTATTTTAACGGTCCCTATAAAAAAGTATGTTTCATTCATAAATGGTGCTGTAATTATATTGTTTGTTTCGCAATCAAACTATAACTATACGACATGAACGTATAATAATTATTGTTATTATTTTTTTATTTGAGGAGCTAGGTCGCGCAGTGGTTTAGCGCCTGGCCCAGCGATTGCGGAGGTTAGGCAACTTTTGCAAGGGTCGGTCATAGGATGGGTGACCAAAAATTTATTATCTCTAGCTTCTCCGTTCTTCGGAAGGCACGCTAAGCTTTTGGTCCCGGCAGCATTTGCAGCAGTTAACACCCACCAATCCGCATTGGGCCCGCGTAGCGTAGTGGGTTATGGCCCGTCCTCCTTATCCACCCAAAAAGGAAGGCCTGTGCCCCAGCAGGGGGACTTCAAAAATGGCTGATTCACTTGAAAAAATAAGGAAAGTTTATTTTTGAAGCTACGCACGGTAGAACTTATACGAGGGTGGATTGATAAGTCCATGACTTGGAAAAGAAGAAATACTTTTTTTATAATTATATTTTTTTTAGCTTAAAAAGAAACTCCTTAAGGAATACACTTAATTTTTTTCAAATTCGGCAAAAGATTATTACTTTTGGAAACGTAACTTTTGGTAACAAAAAGCTCAAGCGACTTCTAAATGACCCGTCGACCCTCTCGGCGGCACTCATGACATCAAAACTCATCAAATGAAGATGCGATTAATCCGTCCTATTCTCTAAGATTCAACCCACTGAGATTTTTTCTCCTACCAAACATGAATAAATGTCTTGGCGTGCAAAGATTTTCATCAAGAGGTGTGGCTGAATTGGGCCCTCATTTCAGTTACTAGTTTTCAGGCGATGAAAGAAAAAATAATGGGTTAAAGAGGTACGAACTTCGTTGGACTGAATACGCAGAGCTACAATAAGGTTATGTAGAGAAATAAAACAAAATATTCCGAAAAAAAGCGTTTCTTCATTACAAAGTCACGGACTTATCAATCCACCCTCGTACGTATCTATTCTGTGGCTACGCGGTATTTTGCTCTTGCTACGAATTCTGCTACGTCGTAGTGCAGTGTCTACAATCGTAGCAACAAACGTTTGTAGCTTGATATTGTAGTACCTATGCAGTAAAACGTTAACATTCACTAAAACTTTGGTTTCTGTTTCGATTTGGGTTAAAGCGGTTTTGCCAAGTGAAACTTTGAGCTTGTTTCTCTTTAAAGTGTATTTAGTAAGATCAAATATTTAAATTAGTTCTAAATTAAGCACAGCAAGCAATAAAAGTAAATAAAGTACGGTGTTCTTTATTTAGTTTTCTCATCTCTGCTGCCTTATTTTTTTAACTCATTAGTGTCACGAAGGGAAATGAACGTCGTCCGATTCCGTGGTTCTGTTTTAGAGCCATATTCGTCTACTTCTGAGGCTAGGTTTTATAAAACTTATTTACTGAAGTGTATATCAAATTTTTAAATGAGTTTTCAAGGCTTCTTTGTGGCGACTAATTTTCTCTCACTAAGTGCACTCGATTCGTCCACCAATCGATTCGTTAATCGATTAAACTGGTCGGTGCGAGTGCTAAGCTGATGATTCGGGCGGACATTTGATTGCGAGCCTTCATCACGCGTCGTCCGTCGAAACTACGCCGCTTGAACACTCCTGATACTTTTGCATTTTTGCAACTTTAAGGATTTAGTGTTCGCAACTCTACCTAATGACAATTTCCTGGCAAAGGTATTAAATTCAAATTTATTTACTAGTGGCTCAGTGAGCTGTAGACTCGCGTTTGTGCGTTAAAAAGTAGCTCGAATTGTATGTTGTTTAAAAATTAATCTAATAGATGTCACCACGAGGTTTTAAATACCAAGTACTGTCGTAAGTCGTATTCTTTTATTATATCTAACGGCTCGATGGCGCTTCTAATTTTGAACATATTTCGAAATGGGTGTTTTTTTTGTAAAAATTTCGAAAAACTGGCTCGACAAAAATCGATCTAATTGTTTCAAGAGAATCGGTTGAGAAATGCGACAAGGAGAAGAACAACGGGCATACCTACGAAAGCATTTTCGTTTTGCAGAGACGCTTCGCGCTCGCAAATTTTTTTAGAAACAAAAAAAATATTGCAAAATAACATAATTATAATGTTTTTTTCTCAGAGTTAGTTTCTAAAAATATATTTTTTTGAAGCAAAGCGACTAGCTAGGTAGGTAGGTACCGCGTTAATGAAAGCAAGTATCAAATATTTTGTTTGCCATAATGCGCAATGCGCATCTCTTGTGGACGATTATAGGATCCAGTCTGGATTGATCATTATTCCCTTTGGTTTTATTTATTTTCATTCCAGTATTTACTTTTGAATATTGGTTTTATCAACGAAAATGAATTCAACGTAGGCGCCCTACTACCCACTACTAGCGCCGCCAATACATTTATTTTTATTATCTACTCGTAAACCAAGTCAAACTTTAAAAAAAAACTAAGATCATGCCCTCCTAAATTGTCTCTAATATTTTTTGAATAACTCTTCAACAGTTTTCATTCTTTCTGTAAGTTTTAAATCCATTTTAGCTCAAAGTGGTCACTTTTTGCTCTTTTTTTAACTATATTTTACTGAGCTTATTATTTGTAAATAAACTATAGAGACTTAGCTTCAATCTGTACATGTGAATTTTCGATACATTATGTACTTTGCGAGAAATAAATTTTTCAACACACTTGCTCGTAAAGTGAGCCCTAATACATCGCTTTTAGGGCCATAAACCGAGCTATAACAAACGCGTGCAATAATATATAAAACACTGGTTCGTAATAGAATTAACCCTACAAAGTTAAATTAGTACCTTACTGCAAGTTCTATGCGAGTAAACAGAGCATTCCCAATTTAGCCGGGTAATACAGTTATTTTTTTTGACAACAAAGAGGTTTTATGCTGCTGAAAATTCATATACGTTTTTGGAATAAATAAATGTGTAAGACCTTAATTAAGTCAATTAAATATATATTAGTATCAAATTATTCATAATTCACAATATTTTGTTATAAGATATTAAAATATTTGCATTTTGTCACTTAAAATTATAATTTTGAAGTATTAATAGTAGGCTGTATGCTCCTCACCCCTTTGTTCGCAAAATATTCTTGCGTTGGGCGTGTGAAAAAAAAACAAAGAAAAAACATGCGCGCCTTTTCCCATAATTATCATATTTTGTTTTTGTCGTATTTGTTGCTGTGTGATAAATTACTTTGTTTTTTCCTCGCAAATGTGTTGAAAAACGTCGTATGAAACTCGTGAGCTCTTGCTTATTGCACACTCGGCTGAGTTACGCCCTCGCCTGCGGCTCGGGCTGCAACCCACAGCCTTGTTTGCAATGAGCAACCTAAGCTAACTTGTCTCATAATGTACTATTTCAACACACTTGCTCGTAAAGTTAGCCCTAATACATCGCTTTTAGGGCCATAAACCGACCTATAACAAACGCGTGCAATAATATATAAAACACTAGTTCGTAATAGAATTAACCCTACAAAGTTAAATTAGTACCTTACTGCAAGTTCTATGCGAGTAAACAGAGCATTCCCAATTTAACCGGGTAATACAGTTATTTTTTTTAGTATCAACAAAGAGGTTTTATCTACACTCACAACGTAATGTTCCAAATATGAATTCAAAAACGGTTATATAAATACGTACTTTATTTTCGTGAACAGGTAAAATTTAAAAAAAAAACTCATTACGATGCAGTCAGCTGCATCATAAAATAACTTTTTTTTTCTCATTACGATACAGGGCAAATCCAAGAACGAAGAGGAGGCTCATGCGAACCGGCTCCGACGCAGGCGGTTGGGCGTTAGGAGGAGGCGCTACGTGCACCTCATAGCGATCTGACGGGGACCACGCGGGCGATGGGGGGTGACCCATCGCCTGCATTGCACGGTCCCCGGCCGTTTGGGGAGATGGCCAAACTTGCCCGGCCATCTCCCGACCGCGAGGAGGCCCGGGTAGCCGGGCGAGCCACCGGGTCAAGTGGGGTGATTACCACCCATGGCCCCCCGTATGACCAACCGGTGGCGAGTGGGTAAGTGCCGTAGTTTTTAGTGGGTATTCCCTCCTCCCGAGATCCCATCGAACCATCTGGTTGGGTGGAATCACGGGAGGCAGTCGTGGAGGGGGCCGGCCCCCTCCTGGCGAGTCCCACATACCTCCTTCCCGATCACCAGCGGGAAGGGAAGCGCATAAATGCGTTTTTCTACGGCATACAAAAAAAAAAAAAAAAGGGCAAATCCAAGAAGAAGGTAGTGCCGCGATATTAAAAAAAAACAACGATATTTTCCCACATACTTCCAATGATTAAAATGCACTCTATGGTGATCGATGACTTATTGCGATTATTTTGCAAGAATGCACGCATCTCATTTTTTTCTAATGAAATGCGCGCCATTTTTAGAGCATTACAGAAAAAGTTTTGAATTTTGATTTCAATTTTTACATTTTGTTATACTGAATCTCGTAGGTGTTTTTTATTCTTGCTTAAAAATGTGAAAAAAAAATTGACTCTGCAAAATTATTTTAGATGCAGCTAAGGAAATGACATATTACAAGGTAAGTCTAATACAACCAAAGTCTCTCTCTCTCTTTTCTAACGTTGATCTTTTATTTAGTAGGTTTAATCCCAAATGTATGAGTGTAGATAAAGTAGTGTATGAAACTGCACATAACTAGGTATTAAAACACTCGTGTGATACTATTAAAAACCTCGCCTACGGCTCGGTTTTTAAACACACACTCATGTTTTAATACCCCTCATTATGCATCAGTATCATAATCTACTATTATGCTGCTGAAAATTCATATACATTTTTGGAATAAATAAATGTGTAAGTCCTTAATTAAGTCAAAAAAATATTTATTATTATCAAATTATTCATAATTTACAATATTTTGTTATAAAATATTAAAATATTTGCATTTTATCACTTAAAATTATAATTTTGAAGTAGGCTGTAATGGCTGTATGCTCACTCACCCCTTTGTTCGCAAATAGTAGATTGTTATACAAGACGCTAAAATTACCCATTGCATACGAGGTAGTTTTATTCCCGAGCTTTAGCGAGGGAATAAATAGAAACCGAGTTACAATGGGTTTTAGCGTCGTGTGTTACACTATACTTTTCACTACGATTGCGAGAAAATAAACTACAATATTAAATAGTTTATACCTACTTCCGTAAACGAATCCACTCGTTTTTCTATCCTCCACTTCATAAACTTTTTGTACAATATTTAAATAAATGATTTGTGCTTGACGGCAATAGATTAAAATTATTTCTTTCCTATTACAGTCATACAATTCAATCAGTTTGTAATTATAGAAAAATTCTAAAGATTTCGCGCCACGGTACCTTTTTTTAATTTCCGCTGTAGCAGCTAAGCAACACAAACACGCATACTACGATTCACTCTGTACACAGAGTATAAATAAGTCTATGATTTCACCGAAGAGATGCTTTTAGTTCCATTTTCAAAAATAAGAATGAGAAACTGGGGGCCTATTACGAAACTTGGTCACGATAGTCGTCCGCAGTTCGTCGGTTGTAGTTATTACAAATATTTTTAATATAGCATCGTAGTCCATAGTCTATTGAACGAATAATGACGGATCCACTAGAGAGAAACTGTCAAATTTACGCAATCACTTTGCAATATCGCATACGCAAGTGCTTTGTTGTAATAGGAATCAATCAGAACGAAGCACGGACGCAGCTGCGTGTATCGCATTATACTTTTCGTAATAGACCCCTAGTATTAAGTCGAGCGAGTTTTTATTCGTGATTATGAATAAAGACTTTTT
Source organism: Agriphila straminella (assembly GCA_950108535.1). Classification (NCBI taxonomy): domain Eukaryota; kingdom Metazoa; phylum Arthropoda; class Insecta; order Lepidoptera; family Crambidae; genus Agriphila; species Agriphila straminella. The sequence goes on from OX467318.1 coordinate 4,396,483, forward strand.
CGTTTTAGTAGGCTCATTGGTAATAGACAAACATTAAAAAAGAAAAAACTTTATCCCCTAGGGCTTATTATGCTATTTTATCTCGACTCTTGTACGTTACAATGACGCACTTTTTGAGCAAGAGGAGTGAAAACATTCTTGCGTTGGGCATGTGAAAAAAACAAAAACCTGCGCGCCTTTTCCCATAATAATTATCATATTTTGTTTTTGTCGTATTTGTTGCTGTGTGGTAAATTAATTTGTTTTTTCCTCGCAAATGTGTTGAAAAACGTCGTATGAAACTCGTGAGCTCTTGCTTATTGCACACTCGGCTGAGTTACGCCCTCGCCTGCGGCTCGGGCTGCAACCCACAGCCTTGTGCGCAATGAGCAACCTAAGTCTAACTTGTCTCATAATGTACTATTTCAACACACTTGCTCGTAAAGTGAGCCCTAATTTAGGGCCATAAACCGAGCTATAACAAACGCGTGCAATAATATATAAAACACTAGTTCGTAATAGAATTAACCCTACAAAGTTAAATTAGTACCTTACTGCAAGTTCTATGCGAGTAAACAGAGCATTCCCAATTTAGCCACAACCCCACAGCCTTGTGTGCAATGAGCAACCTAAGCTAACTTGTCTCATAATGTACTATTATTATGATTAGAATGCCACTTTGAGGTATATAGGGGCCTTAATGCATGTCCATCAGCCATTTTTGATGTCCCCACTGTTGGGGCACAGGCCTTCCTTATGGGTGGTAAGGAAGATGGGCCATAACCCACCACGCGGGCCCAATGCGGATTGGTGGGTGTTTACGACTGCAAATGCAGCCGGGACCAACGGCTTAACGTGCCTTCCGAAGCACGGAGGAGCTCGAGATAAAAAATTTTGGTCACCCATCCCATGACCGACCCTTGCAAACGTTGCTTAACTTCCGCAATCGCTGGACCAGGCGCTGAACCACTGCGCCACCGAGCTCTACACTGCTCTTAATGCATAAGATTTATTATATTATTGTGTGTCCTGATCAAAGTATAATATTTTTTTCCCTATCGGCAACTGTTAACGAACAAACGGTTTCGTATGCGGCCAAATAATGTAGGAAATGAGCCGATTTTTTTTGTATGGAGACCCCAACATTAAATGCTCAGTCGATGAAACTTTGCAGGGATGTAATAGTATGAACCAAATCCTATGTACAAATATTCAAAAACAAAAAAAAAAACGATTTGGATAATTTAAAAAATATGTTTCATTTATGATACTTTAATCATACTGTAAAGTTTGGTATACTGAGGATTTACTGTGGGGGTCCACTTCCTTCCTTTCCAACACTAAAAGAGAAAACTCCTCTTGCAAGTGTGCGGCAAGTTGTTAGTTTGTAATTTGCCGGCCGATGTTGTCGGCTAGGGATGTCTAATTAAACAACTCAGACATCTGCTCACAGCTCTGTAACACAACACCCAACGCCTGCACGCTTGGGATGGGAACATAAGCGGTTTCATTGCCTTTAGTCTTGAGTGTACAGCTTATATTCATTTGGCACAGCAGTAAACATTTAAGCAGTAAAATTAAGGCAGTTTTTAATTACATGCAATGAGTTTTGGGGTTTGTACTCAAGCAGAGTGTTAAAGAAAAAATGATTTACATATGGAAAATAAAGTAGTTAGTTGATCTGTCTGCCACAAAAAAGGTGTCTATCAAAAACTAGTTGTGGCAACAAAATATCCTACATTGGTTTAATTTTTATTTTACATCCGCCAGCGTCCGGTTAGTAAATCACTCCGTAACAATGATAGCGGAATATTTACGAGCTCCGTAATTTTTGAACATCCACTTTAAATCCTGCACAAACAAATGAAAGCTACAATGACTCCCGCTATAATCTGGAAGTGGTAGGCATAATTCACAGGCTCTTTTCCATAAACAAAACAAACAGAGATAAATTGTTTAACCCAAATTCGCGGGCGTTAGCCTGCTTTGTGATAGCGACAGACGCAGAGTCAGCCGCCCCGTGACGTGACACAATCGCCTCACTTTATGACAAATAAGCGTGCATTGTTTGAGATGCTTCCCGCGTTCTCAAGCCAACCGGCTTCGTACTCTCAAAAATATTGTTGAATGGACGGGGACAAAACGCTATGTGCAAACATAAAAAAATAAGTAAAACGCAATAGGGATTAAAAAAGGGGTAGTATTTAATCGGGTAACAATAAATTCCCATTTTGGGTAAGTATCAAACATACTGAATGTAGCGTACTAAAGTACTAAGTGGGTGACGAACTGAGGGCGACTACGGATATTGATAATCGGTGACTTTAAAATACAAATTGAGTAACTAGTTTTTCAGAACGGGCGACCAAATTAATATTTGGGCGACAACCTTAGGGCACACAAAACATTTATAATTTGGCATATATTTTACTTAAAAAGGTGATTATTATCCTAATCGAGATGACAAAAATTCTATGTTGGACAGCTTAAATCAGTTATATAGTTACCTACTTGATTGGACCAAAAATGATGAAGATAGAGCGATTTTCGTGTCGCATTCTCAAAAACGCTCCCCAATTCACGATTGGCTGATGACGTCATCAGCCCAGCGGCGCGGCAGGTGTTTGTTCGGTCGATCGTGGCACGTGACGTCATCGCATGATCCGCAAGGGACGGCCGTGTTTTTTAAACTCACTTTTTAAATCTTTAATAATTTTGTCATTTCTTGATGGATTTGAGAAATTTAAACTGAGATTTACTCAGATATTGATATTGTATTTGATGTGATATACAAAATTGATATATTCAATTGTCGTGTTGATCCTCATTGTCAGCTGTCAGATTCAAGAGTGGTTCACCATCACCACCATGTGTCGAGATACTATGGGAATAGGGTGATCGGTATTTATTAGCTGTCGAAAAAGTAATCGCCAAATTGCGTCGTTATATAGCGCAGATAATGATCTCGGCGTAATATAGAAAATGCCCTGTAAAGACTACATTAACCAGCGAATAATGTTTTATTTAAAAAAAAAACGAGACATTATCTTTTTAACGTGATTTAAATCGTGGCTTGGAAGCGGTCCTACCAATTGTCAATGTTACTTACGTAATAAATGATTGCAGCTGAGCCAATAAAATCTTCGGTCTGGATTTTAAATTAAGCTCCTACAGGACATTTCCATCACCCGCAAAGAGGATTCCCTCGACGACGAACAAAATGGTTTTTGTATATTTTTTCCCAAGGTTTTTAATATAATTTTTTAGACCGAAATAAAAGCGCGTGTGGCTCTTTTGAGACCAGTTTTACGAGATTCATTTTTAGAATGGTAACTGGTAACATACTTTTACTACTTATTAGTTTTAAAATATCCATTCACTTTTTTATTTTTATTTTTAGCTTAAGTACTCGTAGACTTTTACTTGAGTATACACCGTTAATTTTTAAGTATATCTAAAAATGAAAAGGGGATTTCAGACCACGTGAATGAACAACTTGTACTATGGGGCCAACCACGGTGTGGAAAAAAAACAGCTGTTCCATACATTATAGTAGAGTCGATGTTGTACTTTTCTATGGGACAGCTGTTTTTTTTTCGCATTCCGTGGTTGGCCCCATAATAAAAGTTGTTCATTCACGTGGTCTGAAATCCCCATTACATTTTTAGATATAGATACTTAAAAATTAACGGTGTTAGTGCAGCTGAACGGAAAGTAGCGATCCTTTTTTCACTAATTCTCATGTAAACGTAACTTGATAAGAAGAGGAATTATTTTAAAAAAGAAAAAAACTTTTGTCTTTTAAACCAATTGTAAACTTCATTTACGGCAAAGTTTCTGAAATGAAAGTTGCTGTTTAAATCCACCCGAGCGACATTTGGTTTCGCTCTCTTGATTCGAAGGTATACTTAGCTTACCTACTTAGCTTGCATACAACCTTCGCAAAGGCCCATTGTTAGGGCGGGCGGAACAAAAACCACCGAACATGATCCGGCGGCCGGAACACGCGCATAATTTTTGTTATTATTTTACGCCTCGCTCACACTGAATACTGAATGCGAAAACATGCCTTGATTTATATGGAACTGAAGCTTTTTTGTATTGCATTTTATAACGTGATTTCAATATCCCTGCAGTTAATGATATTGCGATGTAGGTAGTCTACATTCAATTTCACTTAATAAATAATCTAGGTATTTAATTGGTAAACAGAACATTGTAGATGACATAAAACTTTGAAAGAAAACCGGAAAACGTAGTACACATTTCGACCTGCGTCAACACAGGAAGTTTAACTAGTTTGTTGAAGTCCTTGGTCCGCGAGTATGCGACGGGCACAAAACTTTGATTTCATAATTTTCATGGTAGGAATCAATATGGTCTGTTATGTATGACGTGCTACATCCTCCGGATCCTCTATAGATGATCGAAGAGTTAAAGGCACTAGCTCTAAAATCAGCTTGCAAGCAACTGTCCATCAGCCATTTTTGATGTCCCCACTGCTGGGGCACAGACCTTCCTTATGGAGGAGAATGGGCCATAACCCACCACGCGGGCCCAATGCGGATTGGTGGGTGTTAACGACTGCAAATGCAGCCGGGACCAACGGCCTAATGTGCCTACCGAAGCACGGACGAGCTCGAGATAATAAATTTTTGGTCACCCATCTCATGACCGACCCATGCGAACGTTGCTTAACTTCCGCAATCGCTAGGCCAGGCACTAAACCACTGCGCCACCGAGCTCCTCAACTTGAGTAAGATAATATATAGCTCTCATTATTAAAAGTTGACATTCGTGTTTTGATAAGAATCTACAAACACAATAATTGTACAGAATGTCTTTCACATTATCATTGTAATTTGCTAGAGTGCAGACGCAATTACCTAAATAAGTACTTAATAACAAATCTTTCAAGAAACTATGTAAGCATATTCGATGACACGCAGTGGTTCATCAAATTGACAGAGACCTTTGTTCGCAAAATATTACATTCGCAAAATATTATATTCTTAAAATATTACATTCTCCAAATATTACATTCTCAAAATATTATACTTTGTACAGTCACAGTCAGTGCGTGATTTCTGATTTACAGGAAAAAAGGAAAAGATATCAGCCAGTACCTAGGCTTGATTAAAAATAGGAATATTATATAGAAGTTTGTAGGTACTTGAATACATAGACAAACTCCTTGCTAGTAATTCCTGTTTTCTGACAAGAAGTTTAGAAACTTATTTAATTTAAAAAAAACCTTGTGTCAGTTTTTGTTAATTCTGATTTTTGTCGTTGACTGCTTATTGCATTATTGTGATAATTTAGGAGTTGAACAATTTAATTTGTTTCAAGAGGAATTTAAAAGTCTGAAAAACAAACTGTCCTGATAAAGGAAGATCATTAAATATATTGACAAAGATAAAAAGATTAATGCTATAATAACAGACTGTTTAGCAAACAAATTCACTCTAGTAGACTGCTTAAATAGCGTCTTTGAGTCACTTCCATGGCTTATCACAAAATTATCCACTGTCAGATTTGTCTAATGATTTTATTGCACTTGATACAAAAAGTAAAGTAGGTAATATTTAACAAGAGCTCATTAAAATTAACAAGCGAGGCGTGAATATGATTAAGGATATTATTACAGAGCCCTGGGCAACAATTAAAGTTATAAGGTCAGACAGACCGTCATGCATGGCCAGTTTTTGTGTTACTAAACCAACATCAGTTTAGTGGTTAGTTTTGTTATTTTTATAATACAAGTTTTGTTTTATATTTTTTGAAACTAACATGACTAATGAACAAACGCTTGGGTAGGATTCGATCTAATTTCTACTAGGGCTTGCCAGAAAAAAATGGGTCATATCCTGACAGTGAATTTTTCTACACACGTAAGTAATTGACAAGCAAACAGAAACTAACAGCAACCAAGGGTTTTTCTTGATTTTTTTTTGTAACTCTGGGAAAATGTTGTACGAATACATGTGCCTATGAGGCAACAACAGATGGGCGTATGAATAAAACACGGTTGGGCGGCGTGAATATTTCAGGGCGGCCTCGACGGAAATTATTTAATCTTTAACAATACGATGTATGGAACGCTTACTGGTTCTTTACAAAATGTTCTACAGTAGCCATTGTATAAGCTTGTCAGGCTTTTTGTCTCTTATAATGAGATGAATGCATAAAAAGTAGTCTTTTATACATCAACCTTAGAGTAAGACGGGCTTCGAAGCCGGCGTTGTTCGAAGACATCAACTAAGTAAAATGTGACTGTAACTGTTTATACAAATAAATCAATCAATTGTTTAGAAAAAATACTGTAATTTTGTTACCTTTTATTATGATAAAAGATTATGATAAAAGTAATATAAAAAACAAAGGTATCACTGGCTTTAATGAAGTGAGATTAAAAAGGTTGAAGTTCTCGTTTTAAAGAGTTGTCTCTGAATTTGCATAGAAAATAAATATTGTATATCTATGACTCTTGTTACATAATTGAATATCCCAGAATACCTATTCCCAACTTTGTCTTTAAAGTAAAAACAAAATGATATTTTTCCCAGATCATATTATTATGAAAACAATCACTTAAAGTGATCTCGAATGACATGAAAATGCGATTTGAAATTCAATATGGCCTCTTTCGATTTCAAATAGAGGAGGCAATGAGCCGAGACTTTCACCACACCACAATAGATATCGGTTACCGATTTCAGCAGCCGATGGGACGACATGACGACGCGGACGATCCAACTAAAGGCGCGCCGGCATCCGAGTTTGTCGAATGCTTGCCGACAAATTGTCTTTTGTTTGTCGTCTCCGTTACACATGGGAATTCCGTTTTTTATTGTTTCGAGGTCTTTAGATAACAATGGATTAAACAAAGAAAAGTATCAACATATTTGATAAGCAATCAAAAATTTAAAACATTTTCAAGGTCTTTTCCTGTCTTGGGTCTGCTGCAAGAAATTTCAATAAGAAATAAGCTGTGCCCATTTTACTAATCTTCTGTCCATTATTTCCTCAACAATAGTGTGTGTACAATCTATTTAAATAAAAAGTTTTTTCACATATTGAACTGGGCATACCAAATGTTAGTTTGTTTTTACCAAATAGTTTTAGATCTCATCGTTTTGTTCCTACCCGTGTAGAAGCAATAACCAAGGGTTAATTATCTATCAACGGAAGGTGCATCTCACCCGTGGCGGCCAGCTTGCTCAAATATTTACACAGCAAGGTTACCATACATTCAGATTTGTAAGGACTTTTGAGAATTTGTTGCGGTCTTTTTAGTTTGTGTGGGTTTTTGTTTGAAATCCGAATAGCTGAGAAGCCTGAATAAGAGACAGGAGAAAGGCCAATAGTCCTTTTTTTTATGTTTTACCGATATGTTACTTTAGGATAATAAAAAAATCATCGTTGATTCAATAATTCAGCTTCTAGATGGCATAGTATAGGTATCAAAATTAAACAAGATTTTAAGTTAAGAACTTCCAACAATACAACTGTGAAAACTGCATCCAATTTTCTGCAGTAGTTTTTGCGTAATATCTCATGTGTTTACAAATTGTACGTTATAATCCAATTTCTATCCAGATTTTATAAAAAAATAAAGGTTACCCTGCACGTAGTCCGCGCTCACGGGAAATAAACAGCTTACAGATTTTTTACAAGTCCTGCCTTCAATCGCAAGAGATTTTGCCAACAAAACATGTGGGTTGCTTAATTATTTATATATTCAGCAATCTAACTGAAGCACCGGCTATTTTTAAAGCCCAGATCTTTGGAGGATAATATCTTTAAATATATTAATATTTAAAGAAATAAAATAATAGGTAAATACTAGCCAGTCTCTATACAAACACATTTTGCTGAATTGAATACCACAACCAAATAAACGTGATAATAACTTATATACCTATGTATCAAAGGTCATTAGGCATATTTGACCTGTTCGATAAAAGTTCGCGTACAGAAACAAAACCAGTTTTAAATTGAAGAATTCAATCCCACTTTTTTAAAATTTGTATAATTTTTTTATGTACCGACCGGCAGAAAAAAGTTATTCAACAGTATGTGTGTGAGTATAATGTTTAATGTTATTGAACTTTAGTTAATAAAACAGAAGTTTTTACTTTCAGCGTTGTGAAAATGAGTGATACAAGCATAATAAACGTTTTTATTGTCTTTATTTATTTATTTTATTTTATTATTAATGGAATGCTATGATATAATGATAAAAATTGAAACATGGCCTGCAAGAATGCGACCCATACCACTGAGTAGCAGATATTTAGCACATATTTTATTTAGCCCTATTTCGTTTGTGTACGCCGTAGGTCAAACGTCCGTACAAAATGCTTTTCTTTTTCTTGTTGTTTAATCCGTAATTGAAAAATATCTGCAATTGAATTTTCCATTTAGTCAGACCTTTATACAATAGGCTCAATTTATAAGGAAAAGTAACCGAATTAATTATAAATATTATGTTAATTCAAGTTCAGTTTAGATTATAGTAGGTATTTCGTAGGTATTCCGAAGATAATATATTAGGTCCGCAAGTGCGGTTACGTTATACGCATAAAATTATATCAATAGAATTGGGCCATGCTACTGTTGTGAAAGAAAACCACGAACCTAAAACAAAATCACGAGATATTAAATTAAATTCTCAGTTTTAATTTGAAATTTCATAATTCTGTATATTTTTCATTAACTTAACATGACATTCAATATATTACAGGTACAAACATTTAATCTTAGTTTTATTAGCTCCGCCCACACTGTCGTTTACAAGTTTGTGAAATTAATACCGAGCTCTGATTCACTTTAATATCCCCAATGCACCCGGATAATCCTGCGAGCTAATATTTCCTCTCTTTCGTACTTAGAGTTTAACGTATATTCGTCCTTTTCTGTTACCCGGCACGTTTTCAATCACTAAATTGCTTGCACTCTCGGACGTTCGTATTCACTCCTATTCACATAAATTATATCTTGATAAAACTTCGAAATAAGTATTTATTGTCTTTTTCTTCGCTTACTTGCATTACTTACTTGCAAAAAGAGATTACGTATGAAGTAATATGTGTTATATATATATGTATTTTACTGTCTAGTAGTGTGTCTAATTATAGAGGTTACCTACCTAGTGGTACGGTCGGCTTCAAAAGTAGATAAACACTTTCGTACCATGTCATACTAACTACGCGCTTGTTCAGTAAGTTATTATCTTACCAATAAAAACAATATTTAGTGTGCCATGTTACGAAAGGGTTCATCTACTTCTGCGACTGTAATATTGGCACCAGCGTCGCTTAAAGGGTGCGCATGATAGGAAAACATGGTTTGCGCGGGCCATATTTTTATATAGAAAACGTAAAGTTATAGCCACAAAAAAAAACATACGACAATCTAAAGAGATTATCTAGTAGCTACAAGTATTAAGCTGCGAAAAAACCTCACAGATGATTGTGAAAAAAAAAATCAGAATATCATCAAAAGTTCTTGTCGCGGTTCATATTTATGGCGTAAATAATAGCGGAAACGTATTGAATTCTACATCAAAATACACTTTAACGTACTGTGCAGTTGCTCCAATAACTTTTTTCCAAGAAAGATAATTGTGCTAAAGATAATGATGAAAAACACAACGAAAAACATCGCAAAAGTGCGAAGTGAGGTTACTTTCCATACTCTTTACACGTAAAGAAAAAGACAGTGATAAGTGATTCCGCGTGATTGAGGAGCTCGGTGGCGCAGTGGTTAAGCGCCTGGCCCAGCGATTGCGGAAGTTAAGCTACGTTCGCAAGGGTCAGTCATGGGATGGGTGACCAAAAATGAATTATCTCGAGCTCCTCCGTGCTTCGGAAGGCACGTTAAGCCGTTGGTCCCGGCTGCATTTGCAGTCGTTAACACCCACCAATCCGCATTGGGCCCGCGTGGTGGGTTATGGCCCGTCCTCCTTGCCACCCATAAGGAAGGCCTGTGCCCAAGCAGTGGGGACATCAAAAATTCGTGTGCGCGCGTATGTGACGGGGCGCGGCGTGCAAGCGATTTTAACCTTATAAGTACATAGAAACCTGGGTCCCTACGTAAAGTGGTCGTTAAATGTAAACCGTAATAAAGAGATGACGGGACTGTATTTCGAAGTCTTTAAAATGAAAGATAATCATAAAAGGAAAATAGTGTTATCTTTTTAAGGAGGCCAATCCCTTACCAGCTTTATCGCTTAAAACTTTTATTGTACCCTTGAGAGATGGGACATAGAGAGATGATAACTCAAACGACACTTGACCATCTAATTTTATGGACATTAAAAATGTAGGAAATATAAACTTGAGTGCAAAGCCTACAATACTAAAATGAGTTCTAAACACAAAAAAATGGGTTGTAATAACAAACCTACTTATAAAATATAATCTGTTGAAAAAGTTTTCCGAACAAAAAGTGTATAACAAATCCAAAAAACTATTTTCATTTGTTGACTAGATAAGCATTGAGGAACTGTAGAATTATTAGCCCATTCATTTTAGTACCTATTTACAAAAACATACCATTCGTTATGCCTTTCGTTGATATTTTAAATCAGTAATTACTACAGCTACAGTTCTACACCACTAAGAGTTTTATTATAAGACGAATAAAGTTGTAATTTGGGTAGAAATAGTACATTACTGCAGCGGCACGCAAGACAGGCATTGAAGGACGAACGTGAAAATGTGGGCCGAGGCGAAGCCGAGGCACACATACGTGAGTCCATCAATGCCTAGTTGCGGCCAAGGCTTGTATAGTACTTTTCTCAAATAATGCGCGGAAATTCAAACCAATAAGGTATTTTTAACTTTTAATTTTTATTTCAAATTAAAGCAAAAAATTGAAAAAAGAAGAAAGGAGCCAGTTTCTTTATTTTTTTGGAATGTGCACATCAAGGCCTTTCATATGATACCCATATTACCTATGTATTAAAAAAAAAGTTTTTTTTCTCTTTTTTTTTTTTTTCGTTTTTTTTCATATTTTTGGAATGTACTCATCAAGACCTTTCATTTGATACCCATGTAAGTACCTAGGTATTAAAAAAAAAGTTTTTTTTCTTCTTTTTTTTTTTCGTTTTTTTTCATATTTTTGGAATGTGCTCATCAAGACCTTTCATTTGATACCCAATCCATATACCTAGGTATTAAAAAAAAGGTTTTTTTTCTTTTTTTTTCCTTTTTTTTCATAATTTTGGAATGTGCTCATCAAGGCCTTTCATTTGATACCCATTATTCGTGATTCATTAAAAAGTTCGCTCCATTTCTGAATTACACGTGCGTAATGAGTTTTTCTCACTTATGCTCTGAAATCTTATCATTCCATTTGAAAAAGGAATGCGGGGCGTTCCACATTTCCGAGGGGGTCTGGTTCATCACATTCTAAATTTAAAATTCAGGCCAGGAATGAATTTCAATACTTACTTCCCGCACCAGCACCAGTGCGGGAAGTAGGTACAGTGCGAAGATGATTCTGGGTGGTCTGCGGCAACTTATTTTTTTTGTTTTAGCTGTTTACAATGCACTCACTATTACCACTGTATCCTTTATTTCCGGGTTTCGGCACCAAAATTTGTTTAATTCACAAATCACACTATAGAGGGCGACACCTTCAATGAAACACACACTTTTAAACGTATAGATATATTACCACCGCCGTGGTCAAAAAAAGCGAACGAAAATAATGAATCACATTAGGACCTCATACAATTGTTAAAGCAAAACCATACCGCGATCCACGAGGGTACAGCGCCATCTAGTATTGGTTGGACGAACTTTACTATTGGTGGATCGATGTGATAATGCAACTTAAACACAGTTAATATTATAAAGGTAAAATTATTTAATAGGTACTATAATAACGATACAATAAAAAAAATGGTGCGCACAGAGTATATTACTATAAGAATAAAAACATTTACATTTAATAATTGCCCGAACATGAATAATATAAATTTTAATATTAATTAAATTTAATTAAGTTTCAATTGAAAAGTTTTTTATTTCCTCGCATTTCTTGAGAAAAGCACTATACAAGCCTTGTTCTGGAAGCTACTTGCATTGCCTCGAATGATTAAAGCCCTCGCCTGCGGCTCGGGCTTCAAACCATCCTCGACAATGCAATCGCTAGCTTCCCGTTCACGGCTGTAATGTACTATTAATAGAAACATTGCCGGTCAGACGCCGGCAATTTTTGTATGAAAATCCATTATTACACGTTAGTAATGGATTCTCATACTAAGATTGCCGGCGCGGTTTAGGTCAGTCCGTAAACTCCGATTTAGCACGAAGAAGGTTGTCAAAATAATGATCGAATTTCCAAGCATGTTTAAGAAAATATTATTTCGACATAAATGGTGTAAGCTATATGCAGAAAATTACAGGCAGTTGAAATTTTAATGAGACCGTTCGCATTGCGGTTTGTGTTGTGTTGTGTGGGATGAGTGAATATAAAAGCGCATTAAATTATTATGGTGTAAAATAAATATGATGATGCGAATGTAATAAAGAGCAAGTTCATTATTTTAACTTCGACTTTACTCTTTTGGTTTTATGCCTTTTCAGACGAGAGCATACCTTGGTCAATACCTATTATTACCAATACCTACGTCAATTTATCAAAAACTTTTGTAGAAGAGTAGCTTTTATTTATTAATAGCTTAAAAATAGTGATTTGATTTTTTACCAAAATTTAGTCCACCGATTTTGGTTATTGTACCATGGAAAATAGCGTCGCTTAACCACTCCTAATCCTAATGGAGCCCCTAGACGATCAAGCATTTCTTTTTACATTGCATTTACCATTTGGGGGCGTGGCCTACTTTTGATTGGCCACGGTAATCTATCTATTCTGTGGTGCTTGTCAAGCATTGCTCCTAGACGATCAAAATGTGATTGACAAGCAATGCAATGTAAATGATTGACAAGCAATTTTGATCGTTTAGGGGGTCCATAAGGTTAAAGTTCTTTGTACGCCGCGCCGTAACACACAACCTAAGTACCTACCTACCATACGTTTAGTTCGTGCAGGGGCCGCACACATGAATTTTGTTGCTAAAGCTAGGGTTTCCTAAGATGACGGAAACAATATGGCGCGCCGTATTATAGTTTTTCGCCGCCATATTGTTTACATAGACAACGTTCTACGCAGCTAAATTACGGCCGTAATATGACGGCACCAGTATATATTCTGTGACGGCGCCGTCATCTTAGGAAACCCTAGCATAACTGGTTAAGTGACGCTGTTGCCAATAGTACTTATTAACCTACTGGCTTTTTTATTTTCATGAACATTAAAGTTACAGCCTTGTATGCATATACCGGGTGTCCGAAAACCTGCTACACGGAGGAAAAGTGCCTTAAATATCGAAGGTAGAAAATTTTACCGGAAAAATAATTCATTTTAATTTTAAAAATTATTGGAACTGCATTCAAGGATTTATGAAAAATCGCCTGCCAGGAACCAGCTAGGTGATTGCGTAAAGTCAATCGTATTCATTTGACAGCTCATATTGTATCATAATTTATGTCACCCATACAAATTGCAGCCGATGGAATACGATATGAACTGTCAAATGAATACGATTACCTTACGCAATTCCACCCCGGGTATTGAATCCACTTTATATGAAAAATAAACGATAATTTATTTTATTATACCGATTGAAAGGGTTAGGTACTTATTACGATTATTTTGATTGAATAACACAGCATCTTAAACAAAAGGAATTTTCTACCTATATGTTATTAAATTCAGGTAAGCAATATAATTAATATGAAAAGTTTCGAGATCAGGGGGTCAAGTCTGCTAATGTTATCGTCAAAATCGTGGTTCAATGGTGTTTCAATGGTAATGCTTTTTGACACAGTTCTTGTTTCTGAAAATCCAAAACTGAAACACATTGTGTTTCTTAAACCTAAAACGGAAACACATTGTGTTTCTTAAACCTAAAACGGAAACACATTGTGTTTCTTAAACCTAAAACGGAAACACATTGTGTTTCTTAAACCTAAAACGGAAACACATTGTGTTTCTTAAACCTAAAACGGAAACACATTGTGTTTCTTAAACCTAAAACGGAAACACATTGTGTTTCTTAAACCTAAAACGGAAACACATTGTGTTTCTTAAACCTAAAACGGAAACACATTGTGTTTCTTAAACCTAAAACGGAAACACATTGTGTCTCGATTTTGGGTTTAAGAAACAAGAACTGTGTCAAAAAGCATTACCATTCAAACACCATTGAACCACGAATTTGACAATAACATTAGCAGACTTGACCCCCTGAGGGCATACACCGAAAACCGAACCACGATTGAAGGACGTTTGTTCCGCTAATGTGACATTAATATTATTAGCTTAGGAATATTTAAAAATGTAAAAGGAACTCTGCTTGTTACCTTTCATTACACTTCTGAACCACTAAACAATGTGGCCGAATACCACCATTTTGAATATATTTGTTTATTATAGTATTGTGTCGATTCTGATACGTTTTGTTTTACATTGTCATAAAAACACTGTCATAAAAAAGATATTTTTAAAAACGCTACTTGAAATAAGGTGTTTTCTTTAAAATATACCAAATTCAATGAATAGTTTCGTTGAAATAGTGGTCCTTCGAGCCGGATTTAAAATTTATTTCAGAGATAGATTCGACCACATGAAGGACATAGAAATCCTTCTTTTGTCGCACAAATGAATATCGATGAGGTCCTATTGGGATTGGGACTTGGAACAAAGTACACGAGGACGGAATCGCGGGCACCTGTGAAGTCCACAATATAAAGAACACGTTCGATTGTCGTGATTCTTGTTTCGTAGTAGGCCCTCAGAAGGCGGCCCATGGCGAGAGGCGTCGTTAACTAAAGTCACGTACTAGAGGACTCGCAACAAGGAACTTAAGTGACCAAAACACATTTACTGTTCACTATTCCAATATGCAAGCAAACCTCGTCTCTAACACCAAACTATAAAGAAAAAGAGATGGCAATAAAATGTAATAAATAACTTGTTAACTTGGTGGTTGGAAATGCTCTTATATTGTCTAGACGGGAATCTTTAAGTCTCAATTCGTAATTAAGGTTAAACATTAGCACGTGACTCGCTATAATATTGTAGGCACATACCTAACGTGGTTTCCCAGGATTTTAGCTTTTACTCAATATATTTTAGCGTGTTCCGACAACTAACGGCAAATTGTTCAATAAGAACTACTAGCTTACGCCCGCGACTTCGTCCGCGTGCATATTAGAGAAAATCCTTAGGAAACCTTCAACCAGGATCCGACCAGCCGTTTTTAGGCGATTAGGCGGGTCCCCACTAAACGCGCTGCCTCGCGAGGCAAGACGTTTGCCGCGTGTGGCGGGCCTCGCACGAGGCTCTCCCTTACTTTGATAACATTATATTGTGCAATAGCTAAAATCCGGGGAAACCACGTAATGTGCCTACAATAGCGAGTCACGTGCTAATGTTTACTTTTATCAACAATTTTCTAAGAAGATTTTTTTCACAATTAAGCTTATCGAAAATCAATAATAATAAAGTCCACGTCCTTAAAGCGGTTTCCTCAGCCCGTCCTATATTCCAAAGGCTCTTTCTCTGCGTAGTGACTGGCAAATCCCCACTTAATTTGGATTAACTAGGCTCCTAATGATTTTTCTTAGCCCCGTCATTCCGCTTATTATAAACGCGTTAGGGGCGTGGGCGCGGATAACAGAGATTTGGTTTCACTGCTACCAAATTATCTGATACTTTCATTTTGATATGCTTCATTTCCTTTTCAGAACAACATCTTATATTATCATTTCTGTCTTTATTTTTAAAATTTCCAATCGCTACAAAATGAAAGGCGGTGGTGGTAGTGAAACTAGCGCCGCCACTACATTTATTTTTATTACTCGTAAACCAAGTCAATATTTAAAAAAGCTCATGTAATAATCTCTTAAATTGTCTCTAATACTTTTTGAATAACTCTTCAATAGTATCATTCATTCTGTAAGTTTAAAATCCATAATTGCCAAAAGTGGCCACTTTGAGCTAAAATGGATTTTAAAGCTTACAGAAAGAATAAAAACTGTTGAAGAGTTATTAAAAAAAATATTAGAGACAATTTAAGAGATTATTACATGAGCTTTTTTTAAATATTGACTTGGTTTACAAGTAATAAAAATAAATGTAGTGGCGGCGCTAGTTTCACTACCTACCAGCGCCTTAACAAAATTCAGGTTTTGGTTTTTTTTTCATTAAAGCAAAAAAGAAGCCGGGTTCTTTATAATCATGCAATGATGACGAGTTTAAACAGCTCAAAAGAAAATAAGGGGCCACCATATGATTTTCCATTCAAAAGAGCTAAGTTATGAAAGGTATTTTTCTGAAAAAATAATCTCATTCTATTCGAACTTGATATTGTTCGAATACGCGAAATTTTGTATTTTTTAATTATAACTGGCACACGGCAAATAGGAGAATTTATACAGTAATTCAAATAGAATGATTTATGCCGAAATATTTCCATTGGTTTTACCAACGGACCGTTATCAATCGGATAGGAATTGCAATATTTCATTTCATTATAAATAAATTACATTCAACTGTGTTTTATTGGAAAAATAACATAAGTATTGGATGCGCGGATTCTGTATGGACTGACAAATAAGTAGGTAGGTACAGTGAGCAACGAAAGTCGCTTAGCACTTTAGTACTTTTTCACAGCAACTTTTATGACAGATGTCTCACAGTTTAAAGTATTAGTCAAAGTAGTTACTATTACAAAGCACTAAAGTGTTAAACAACTTTCGTTGCTGACCGTACAACGATTTTACACAAGATTTATTTTTGACACTGTTGTTTATTCATTGAGAAATTAAATCCACTGGCGTAATTTAAAGTGAGTCATGTTGTATAGTTTTTTACAGTTCTTTATTGGGAAAAAAGAAACCTATGTGGGAAGACTTCGTTGTATTTCCCATTGATCTAGCCTTCGAGCATCGCGGCTTCGTACCGAAGGGAGGCGCCTTAGCGATTAACTCCATCCAAATAATTCTGGCATTTTTTGCGGGGGGGGGAAAGTGCACACAAGTGCAGTTCCGCACACTCACATTACAAAAACAACACTGTAATGACGACACTCACACATAAAAAATAAAACAAAACAGCAAAAATTTGTGTACGTTTGAAAAAGTTTGAGTCACACATCAAAATATGACACGTTTTTGACATAAAGGGCTGGGCTCAACTGTTGATGCAGCAATATCGATAAATTTCGAAAAAGGAATAAAGGTCAAACATGAACAAACTCAAACATTTTACTACTATTTGTATTAATCTTTATTTATCTTAAATTACTATATCTTGTAAAGTAGGTGTACATATCAATAATTTTTATATGAAAAGACAATCAGAATTAATATTAAATAACAAGTTACCTACTAACGCCATCAGCTAACCACCTGACATTAAATTATAATCGCTGTTAATGTGTTTATTGTTTCTTATTACATAATATTTTTTTGTCTTTAAAGCAATGATAATTAAATGTAAAGATAGGTTACCCGCGCTTCAGAATGGCAAGACGAAAGTCAGGTAATTGCCCGACTTTCAATTAGTCATGCACAGTCTCGCGACACGGTAACACACGAGGCTCTCGTCAATCAGACGCAATAAAATTGTGAAATACCATAAAAAAATATCTACTTGCGTCTTTAGACGATGTACACATTATACAGCAACGGTCAGAGATCGGAATAATGCTTTATTTCACACGTAAGTACTGTATTTAATAAAAATATGTATTTTCTATTACTTTATTCTGCCATATTGTACAAAGAGCGAGCTGTCTGCTTTGCGTGTGGGAGTGAAGGATACAGCTGACGCGCTGTCAATTGGCAGCCAATGCGCATGCAGCGGCCAATGTGTGTATCTATAGTACCTTTACGCTGTTTTAAATAGCAATGATGTTGGCGCATAACCTATCTTTACATTTAATATCATTGCTTTAAAGGTGATATTCTTCATGTAGAACAAAAATATAAGATGAGTAATGAATTATGATACTTAAACAGGTGATAGTGTTGCTTAAACTGAACAACTTATGTGGTCCGCCTCTGTGGTCTAGTGGTTCGCCCACCCGTGTAAGACGCAGAGGTCCTGGGTTCGATTCCCAGGGGAGGTATAATTTGTAATGTTTGGTTGGTGTTAGGGCTTATTTCAAGTCCGCCTGGCTAGCTACAACCCCACCATTCTACCTAAGTCTGACGTGATAACAACAATTTAACAACCCGTTGTACCGAAAATTCTCCAAAGAATCGTAGAAACCGGATCTTGCAAAAATCCTAGTTTGATTGTAAAGGCCCGCATAGATAGATTTTCTCAATCTTCCCAGATTTTTTTAGGATCCGATCTTTGTAAACATCCCAGTATGTTTCAGACAATATTTGAAACTTGAATACTGATTGGAATCGATTTAGTCTGATTGGTCAGAACATGACTCTTCTTATAGGACTATAGGTAGGCGTTAGCCAATCAGAGCATCCGTCAGTCCATAACGTTAACGTAAGCTAATCAGTGCGCCCAAAATGATCGTTATTCGCGATTTAAATACCTAAGAAACGCTGGATTTTGTAAAAATCCTAAACATTATTCGGATGATTGAAAAAATCTGTCTGTGTAATATGAAATGTTACACCATCTTTTTGTAAACTTGATGTTCCTGATCTCTTTTTACAACAAAAAACTGAACAATTCGGCATTTTTATTACTGCAGCTTTCACATGCGCGAGCAAAGAGTACTTTTGTAATATAGGAAATAGAGAATAATCTTGCACCTGACATGAAATTATGATCGCTGTATGAGTTTTTTTGATCTATGGTTTTTGTGTCTAATAGGTACAAATATACCTTTTTTTTGTCTTTTTGTGAATTTCTTCATGTAGAGCAAAAAATATAAGGTACTTATCAAATGATATCACATCATTTGATAAGTACCTTAAATAGGTGATAGCGTTGCTTAAACTGACTTAGGTCGGTATTACAGAACGAGACTCAAGCCTTGATCTCTACTTAAAACTAGTTTTGAGTCGAGTTTTAATTTTAGAACGGTGCTTGAGCAGAGCTTTAACAAACTAAACTCAAACTCAGATCACGCTAATTTTAACAGTGTTTGAGTACTCGACTCTCTCTATTTAAGTAAAGATCAGCTCAGTCTCGACTCAAGCTTTGTTTTGGAATCAACATGGTGCTTGAGACTAGATTCAGTAATTAAGTAGAGATCAGGTGATTAGAGTTCAAGCAGTGCTTGAGTCTCGTTCTATAATACGGGCCTTAGACTGAACAACTTGCTCCAAGGAACCTAGGTCGAAAAACGATTTTTTACGCCTTTCCGTCAGCTGACTCTACTGACGTAGGTTAATATCGTATAAACCAGCCGCGCTAGGATGAGCGCCGTGACTATTTCTCGACATTTATCTCACGATGTCTGTCGCGCTCACATCATCATGTCATGCAAAAATATCGCAAATGAATTTGACGCAGAATCAGTGCAAAGACCAACATTGACCAAAACTTTATCGACAAACATTATATAACGGTAACATCACTAAGTTGCCCATCGGCGAGAACTCGGATTTATCTAGCGACAGATCTGAAATTTGTACGGACGAGCCATGGACTAGCAGACCCGATGTCACTGAACAAATCTGACAACTAATCAAGAATAAAATATACGAATTTAATGTTTAAATGTAAAAAAATAGCAATAATACGATAAAAAAATACTTTCATGTGAAATGTAACACCGTCTTTTTGTATACTTGATGTTCCAGACCTCTTTTAACAGCAAAAAACTCATCAATTCGACATTTTAAACACAGCAGCGTTCACATGCGCGACTGGACTCGGTCTAGAAAGAAATCCAGGCGCAACTGGTTTTACTAACGCGTATGCCCATTTGGGCTTGTACTTCGGCAGAGGGGAACGCTTCGTATGGCTTCTCTTTCTGGAACAGAAGCCCGTCTTACTCTAAGGATCTAGCTAGATCCAGGGGGCCTATTACAAAAATAACTTACGCAATTGCGTAGCGCAGTCACTTGGCCACGATAACCGTGCGCAGTTGTAGATATAACAAACATTTTGAATTTGGCTATAGTTGCCCATAGACAATTGAACGAATGATGTCGGATACTCTATAGAAAAACTGCCAAACTTACGCAATTACTTCGCGATATCGCATACGCAAGTGCTTTGTAATAGGAAACAATCAAAACGAAGCACGGACGCAGCTGCGTGTATCGCATTAAACTTTTCGTAATAGACCCCCAGAATCATGCATATTGGCAAAAAACAAGGTGTAAGAACTTCGATCATGATCGAAGTGTAAGAATAAGTAAAAGAAAAAATCCGAAAGATTTTAATAAGTATGATCGTAAGTAAGAAAGTAAATTTCTTTTTCCAACGTCAAAAACAGATCTAACACAAGAACTATGTAGATGGGTCAATCAACTTATTGTCCTATGAGTTTTCCTGTCTACAAACATAAAAGTATTTATTTATTTTATTTATTTATTAATTTAATTCAGGCGACTAGGCCCATACAATATATACCTTACAGACTAACATACATATTATTACATAATATATTTATACTATTTTCCACGTATTGATGGCGGCGACGTGTTGCGCAACGCAGTGTCCGGTATCCGACCGCGAAACCGTCGGAACAAAACACCTTTCGGCCAAAAATCTTCTTTCATGAAGGTCGACAGATGTTCGGTCGGTGCCCTCACCACAAATGAATTGAAGTTCACAATGTGGCGAGACTCCAACCGCTCGACCCTCAGACAGAATTTGGTCTTCACTCTGATGAACTCTACAATATCATCAGGTTTCGTACTGTAGTGCAGGCGGGACACGTACAGCAGCGTTGTCGGGATGGCCGGACGAAGCAGGTGGTTGTGTCCGGTATATAATTAAAGTAAGTATATAATTCCTTGAAAATAAATATCAACTAACTTAAAAGTTATGGTTCGGGTTAAATGTAATACTTTAATTATCATTTTAGGAATAGAAATAAATATATTGTTTACATATTTATTCGTATTTTAACGGTTAGGTAAGGGGACATCGACGTCTCTCTAGACGAGAGACGTCGATGTCCCCTTTATTTGTATGTGATGAAATGTCCACTGGACAACCTATATAATACGAACAAATATGTAAACAATATATTTATTTCTGTTACCAAAATGATACTTTAAATCTTAAGTTTAAGTATTTATAAGCTAAACTATTTTCTTTATTTTTTATTTCAAGATAACACACTTTTATGTTATAGGTTGTCCAGTGGACATATCATCAATTTCATACAAATAAAGGGGACATCGACATCTCTCTCGACAACCGTTAAAATACAAACAAATATGTAAACAACATATTTATTTCTATTACCAAAATGATAATTAAAGTATTACATTTAACCCAAACCATATTTTTTAAGTTAGTTGATATTTATTTTTAAGGAATTATATACTTTTATGATTGTGGACAGGAAAACTCATACGACAATTAAAAGTTGATTGACCCAGATAGTGTTATTATAAATGTAAATGGGGTTGGTAAACTTTTTCGAAAAGAATTGTTTTATATTTTTTTTTGATAGCACAAGTTTGAAGAATAAAGAAAATAATATTATGATTTTTTTATTTTACCTTGTTACCTAAATATATTTTTTTATATTATTATCGCGATAAAATATCAAACATACGGCTGAACACGAAGTTCCTTTGCATTTACTGATTTAAAAATCTGATTGACAGATTTGACAGACAGTGACAAAGAGTAATCATACCTTTGTTTTTTTTGTTTTGAGCAACAACATAGAAAGTCTTTGGAGCAAAGGCATAACCTACGCATACAGCCGTAATAGTGATTTATTGTACTATGCTGTAAATGAAAAATTTAAATTTTCATTTAAATTAAAATTAAGCATTATATAATTCCGCAATTTGTTATTCCTGACTCCAAAGCCAAAAGCTACCAGAAAATATATAATTCACAACAGTTTTGGAAAAGTTTACCAACCCCATTGTGTTATAATGCTGTAGGTAAATATTGCTAAATTCAGCTCAATGGGGTTGGTAAACTTTTTCTAAGCATGTTTTTGTGCAATTTTTTTATATTTTTTTTTGATAGCACAAGTTTAAAGAATAAAGAAAATAATATTATGGTTTTTTTATTTTACCTTGTTAACCAAATATATTTTTTTATATTATTATCGCGATAAAATATCAAACGTACAGCTGTTCACGAAGTTCCTTTGCATTTACTGATTAAAAAAACTGATTGACAGATTTGACAGACAGTGACAAAGAGTATAATCATAATCACGACCATGTTGTTGTTTGTTTATCAGCTTATTACTGTGATTTTCTAGTGTTTTTCTTGTTCAGTTATTGGAAATGAATCAGCTTGAAGAAATCTATAGTCCAGCTTATTACGCCGATGAAGTACCTACACTGCTTTGTTCCGTTTTGTTTGAAATATAGACGTGACCATCCGCAGAACAATTTTTTTACAATTACCATGCCTTTGAAAGAGACGTGGTGCAGAGCAAAGATATTAGAATTTTAAAAAGAGGTAGATGGGTTACCTGCGCCTTAACACTGGCAGTCTTAAACTTGGCTAATTAGCTAACCTGAGTGTAGTCTCGCAAAAGCATCGGCAACGTTGACACTTTGAAGTGCTCCCGCGAAACACAGTAAAAATGCCGTCCTGCGTAATGCGAACTTGTACTAATTACACAAGCAAGACTTCCAAAAGTCTAGGGATCACATATCATGCGTAAGTATTATATTTTAACTAATTTTCGTTCATATTTGTACATTAGAAATACAAAATGTCAGTAAATATTATCCTAAAAAGATTGAGTGCGACAGCAAATACTCCGATTACCGAGTGTGATAGAGATGTCTGTCATAGATTATAAATGTACAGAACGGACAATGCCACGACATTGCTCAAGCATTATCCACGAGATGAATAATTAATGAGGGCTTTTCACAATGACAAAAAACTGTAGGCTATCGAGCCAGATGATCTATCGAGATGGCGTTGATAAAAATAGGTGACAATGTGAGTTTTTTACTAAGCTTCGAAGAGTGTCAACACCATCTAGTGATTCAAATAGTTACTATTTTTAGGGTTCGACGAGTATCAACACGATCTAGTGAGGCAAATAGTTACTGTTTTTATTTTTTAAATGTCATTTTGAAAAGCCCTCATTAACTTATTATATATTTACTATTATTTTTATAGGTTTCCAGCAAATGAATTGCGATGTATTAAATGAAATGCCACTGAATTTTATTAAAATACTAGCGGCCGCCCGCAACTTCGTCTGCGTGGAATGGTTTTTTGTTATCCCTCGGGATCATTACTTTTTTCGGGATGAAAGGTACCCTATGTCCTTCTCTGTACCCCTGACAACGTGTATGCAAAATTTCATGATGATCGGTTTAGTAGTTAAGACGTGAAAGCGTAACAAACAAACGGACTTTCGCATTTTAATATTAGTAAGGATTACCTAAACCTTGTGACATGGAATTTCTTATCGCCCATATTTAATTAAAGCTAAATTCCTTACTAATTTGAACACTTTTACTATTTAAATTTACAAGTTTTACGAAGTTACATATATTTTAAAAATTCGTTTTGGTTACAAAAAATATTTTTTTCGAAGTGGAAATCCATTACGCAACAGACTATTTGTTATTTTAGCAATAGAAACTAATAGGTAAATTTTATTGTGCCCAAAAACAACCCAAGATATTAGTGGTAATAGGTTCGACCCGCTTTTTGGGTCGAAATCGGATTTAAACTCGTAAAGACCCGGTTTAAACCTTTGGGTTTAAGCCCTTGCACATCCCTAATTATGACTATTAGTAGCTTTTTTATTTTATCGCTTGAAGTAAAATGATTCATTATTTTATTCAGACATCATTGTAGTTCATAGGCATCAAACCATCGAATGTCTCTTCTGTGACACATTTAACGATATTCTATGATTAGTATCGCGACATTCACGACGACATTGCGCAATATGTATCTGTCTCGTTTACGCTCTTGTAAATAATCATACTATCTTGTTCACACTTTACAACACGGTCAAGTTAAGTCGGCCTATGCGACCATACGAAATTATCGACTTAAAGTGCCGAGTTACCTTGACCGTGTAATATCGTATTATTTAGTGTGTTATAACGAGGCAGGTATATACGCCTTGCGGACAAATTCATGGCGTCGCATATACTGACATAACACATCTTTTTAATTCTAATATCTTTGGTGCAGAGGATAAAATAGGAATTGTCCTCAAAGAGCTTTATACGTTTGTGATGATCACGTAAATGTATGTAAATCTACAAACTTACTCACAAAAGAGTTATTTTATTTATTTTAGTAGACTGTGACTGACATGACAACTACAGTTGACATTGCTAATGCCAAACCTTTGCTTTTTTGTTTTGAGCAACAACATATAAAGTCTTTGGAGCAAAGGCATTACCTACTCATACAGCCGTAATCGTGATTTATTGTACTATGCTGTAAATTAATTTTTTTTTATTTAAATTAAAATGAAGTATTATAAAAATTCCGCTATTGGTTATTCCTGACTCCAAAGCCAAAAACTACCAGAAAATATAAAATTCACAATAGTTTTGGAAAAGTTGACCAACCCAATTATACCTAGATACAGCAACTAAAGAGCCAGAAGCTTACTTCCAGCTCTGAAAGATTTGTAAAAAAGTACCTAAAGATGAAATAAAACACTTTTAACGGATACTAGCGCGGTTTTATTGAAAGTACTTTGGTAATTAGTTGGTATTTGGTTTGATTAAAAAATTGATCCGTTAAAAGTGTTTTATTTCATGTCTAGTGAGCGCGTAAGCTTGAGAAGTGAATAAGTACCTAAAGGTTTGTGAAAAAGCAGCCAGCCTGTTCTTATTCAATAAAAAAACATGCTTCACCAATTTCCCATATCATAGAGATTTATATTTTTATTATACCGATAGGTACAAATGTGATTCACCAGAGCGAAAGAAATGATAATACTTTTTCGAAGCGACTCGAAATGTTGGGAAGTTTTTCCGGGGCTTGTATCTTTTTATTTATTAGCCATATCGGAGATCGGTATAAATAATGTAGGGCGCGTGCCCGCAAATCCTACATAAAGCCATTTATCATAACGTCAAGAGCTGTAACACCTGTGTAGCACCGACCTAATTCTAGATATGGCGTCTGTTTTATTGGGAGTAGCTTGCTTTACAATAAAGCACTGTAACTTCATCAGATTTGGGTTATAATTCGCTTGTTGTCCATTTACAGGTAGGCCAGCGAAATCCCCAGGAGATAAGTAGAGCAATCATATTTTGCGTGTTTTGACATAGGTCTCAGAGTTTTGGGGGCGCATTATAGAGTTTTTGCCGTCGGCATGCATTAGGAAATTGGTTGCTGTTCCCGAGCTCATTCATGAGATATTACAGGTCAGACTGATTCATATTGGTACAGATATCATTGAATAAATTCGTTTCATGATTGTAACTAAAAATGTAGGAGTACAAACAACTTTTGACAGGTGCACCCTTGGAGCAAGACGGGCTTCTTTGGAAGCCGTGTTGCTCTATGGGTGCCCCTTGTTTAATATAAAAACCTGAAAACAAAAACAGCCCTACCTCTAAAAAGCAATAAATAATATAAGAATCACACACTCGTTACACATATCAAGTAGTAGCCGTAGTAGCTATCTAAAATCTCATGTGATTAAATAAATAGCCTATCATTAATCATTATCTCATTTATGATTTAAAATGTGAGGATTGAAGTGAGATGCGAGTTTGTTACAGAATCGACAGGCTGCATTGAAAGATTCGTGAGGCGTAAGCTCCTTTGCATCTGTGTGAGGGACGTGCCCCGGGTCAGGCCGGTTCAAAATCAGAGGAAAACCGGCCAAGTGCGAGTCAGACTCCCGCACGAAGTGTTCTGTCCAAAAATACGTAAAAAAACACGTTTGTTGCGTGGGAGCCCCACTTAAATATTTATTTTATCCTGTTTTTAGTATTTTTTGTTATAGCGGCAACAGAAATACATCATCTGTGAAAATTCTACTGTCTTGCTATCACGGTTCATGAGATACAGCCTGCCTGCCTAGCATGACCGATTTATGTCGCGTGATATAGCGTTTTATCACGTTCAACTGTCAAAAAGACAAAGGAATTTGATAGTTCTGCCTGCCTAGCATGACTGATTTATATCGCGTGATATAGCGTTTTATCACGTTTAACTGTCAAAAAGACAAAAGAATTTGACAGTTGAGTGTCGATAAAATGCTATATCACGCGATATAAATCGGTCATGCTAGGCAGGCAGTGTCGATAAAATGCTATATCACGCGATATAAATCGGTCATGCTAGGCAGGCTGGTGACAGAACGACAGACAGACGGCGCGAGTCTTAGTAATAGGGTCCCATTTTTAACCGACTTCAGCAAAAGGAGGAGGTTCTCAATTCGATTGTATGTTTCTTTTTTTTTTTTTTTTTTTTTATCGTTGTTCGCGCGTATCTTTGACATTTATGGACCGATTTAGATGATTCTTTTTTTGTTCGATTGAGTTTTCTTGCGAGATGGTCCCATTTTTTTTTTTCAAATCGGTTCAGTAGTTTACAAGTAATCCTGAAAATACAATGATATTAAATCAACTAACTTGTCAATTTTGTTATTTATGAACCGAATTAGATGATTTTTTTTGTTGGGGAAGGGATACCTTTGTGTAGTCTTTTTAACCGACTTCAAAAAAGGAGGTATTCTGTTTGTATGTATGTATGTATGTTTCGCCGCGATTATCTCACGTTTGGCTGAGCCGATTTTTCTACCTAAATAATATACCTACACTACCTAATACAGAAGGTACTTACACTAAAAATAAAAAAATAAAAAATTGTTTAAAAAACAAAAAAACCGACTTCAAAAAAACCTGCCTCTAAAAGCAAGAAATAATATACAAATCATTAGATACGCATTATCATTGTTATAATAAAACACGTCAATTGAAGTCGGGTGGGGCTTTTAGAATAAAAAAAGGAAGATGTACTCCAGCCCCACCTCTCTTAGTAATAGGGTCCCATTTTTAGCCTTAGGTACGGAACCCTAAAAACCAAAATTCAAACCGATTGTCATTTACACTTGCTCTGTGCACTCACAAATTAATAAAAATTAGCAAACTGATAATAAACATAAAACTGAGAGTCTTTTTTATGAATGTTTCCTATCGACAATACCCTACCCTACCCCATTCGAGAGCTCACGTACCATCAAAGCGTGAGCAGGGCACGAAAGAAAATAGTTAATAATTTTAATTTCTCACTAATACGAAGGGCTTATTCACATCAAAGGTCGACTGCTGCAATCGTCTGGAGTGCACAGGGCCTACTACTACGTTAGTACTATTATATATTCTGTGCTACTACTACAAAAACAATTACGATATACTAACGATGGTTGTCAATTCGTCGTTCGATTTTTTTGGACCTAATTGTGTCATTATTCGTTTTGTATTGTATTGTATTTATATCCTTATATTCAGTAACTCGCATTACATCTTAGAGAACAGGCATTACCTGGTACATGAAATAGCTGAAAAATGGCGATGGTTGAAGGTTACGTTACGAGTTACGACCAATACAAGCTGAGGTAACTCCTTTTGTCTTTGAGGATTGTTCTTATTTATTTGACGATATTACAGTTATTGTTTTAAAAGGCAATAAACGATTATTACATATTTTTTTGTTATTTTAATGAAAATATCGTTACAGAGCTGAACGAACCTTGTCCGATTATTAAAGTTTTCAGAGTAGGCAACCTGTTTACCCCACTACTCCGCTCCATGTGGTCTACCTGAAGCTTACCTTTTATCCCATTTTGTTTAAGTCAACCCTTTAAAGTTTAAACGGAAAAAGTTATGTTATGTTATGTGAGTGTCACTCAAAACTTAACAACGCATAACTGATTTATTTACCCTTCTTGCATTTAAAATACCTATCAAAGATTAAGTACAAGGCAAGGGGTCATCATCATCATCATCATCATCATATCAGCCGCACGACACCCACTGCTGGGTATAGGCCTCCCCTAAGGATCTCCACGACGATCGGTCCTGCGCTGCCCGCATCCAGCGGCTTCCCGCAACCTTCACCAGATCGTCGGTCCACCTTGTCGGGGGCCTACCCACGGAGTGCCGTCCGGTGCGTGGTCGCCATTCCAGAACCTTTCCGCCCCAACGGCCATCGGTTCTTCTCGCTATGTGTCCCGCCCATTGCCACTTCAGCTGAACAATCCTTCGAGCGATGTCGGTTACTTTAGTTCTCTTGCGGATCTCTTCGTTTCTGATTCGATCACGCAGGGAAACGCCGAGCATGGCTCTCTCCATTGCACGCTGGGTGACCTTGAGCCTCCTTATGAGACCCATAGTTAGCGACCACGTTTCACTGCCGTAAGTCATCACTGGCAACACACACTGTTCATAGACTTTCGTCTTGAGACACTGAGGTAAGTCGGACGCGAAGATTTTTCGAAGCTTCCCGAATGCTGCCCACCCGAGTTGGATTCGACGAGAGATCTCTTTCTCGAAGTTGGACTTACCTAACTGGATTGCCTGTCCTAGGTATACGTAATGGTCAACAACTTCAAGTGTAGTGTTCCCAACATGAACTGGAGAGGGTACAACATGGGCATTTGACATAATTTTCGTCTTATCCATGTTCATCCTGAGACCCACTCTTTGGGAAGCACTACGGAGATCTTCGAGCATTGTGTTCAGGTCTTCCATGGTCTCAGCCATAAGGACTATATCATCGGCAAAACGAAGGTGTGTTAGGTACTGGCCATTAATGTTAATGCCGAGTCCTTTCCAGTCCAAGAGCTTAAAGATGTCCTCCAACGCAGCTGTGAACAGTTTCGGAGAAATAACGTCTCCCTGTCTCACACCACGCTGCAGCTGGATAGGATTTGTGCTCTGGTTCTGTACTCGGATCGACATGGTGGCATTTTTGTATAAGTACCTCAACACCTCGATATACCTATAGTCCACTTGGCACCTTTGGAGAGACTGCAGCACCGCCCAGGTTTCGATCGAATCAAAGGCTTTCTCATAGTCCACGAACGCCAAGCAAAGTGGCAGATTATACTCCTCGGTCTTCTGTATAACCTGCCGCAGCGTATGGATGTGGTCTATGGTGCTAAAGCCTTTTCGAAACCCGGCCTGTTCGGGGGGTTGGAAGTTGTCGAACCTGCGAGCGAGACGATTCGTAAGGACTCTCGAAAACAACTTATAGACATGGCTCAGAAGTGAGATGGGTCTGTAGTTCTTTAAGAGGGACTTGTCACCCTTTTTAAAGAACAGAACCACCTCACTTATGTTCCATGCCTTCGGCGTTCTGCCCTCGACGATGACGGAATTGAAAAGCTTCTGGAGGACTTTTGAGTATCGGCTTACCGCCCGCTCTCAGAAGTTCTGTAGTGATTCCGTCGTCACCCGCCGCCTTGTTGTTTTTCAGCTGTTTGAGAGCCATACTAATCTCGTACAGGCTGACGTCCGGGATATCTTGGGTATAGTGTCGGGTAAGCTTGGCTCTGGGGTCTTTAGCCTTGCTTTCAACAGGTGTCTGCGTGGAATATAACTGCCCATAGAAACGCTCGATCTCCCTCAGGATTTCAGGCTTCGATGAGATGATGCGTCCGTCGTCAGTTTTCAGCTTCGTCATCTGGCTTTGCCCGATAGACAGATCTCTCGCGAACACTTTGGAGCCTTTATTCCGCTCGATGGCCTCTTTAATACGATCCGTATTAAATTGGCGAAGGTCGCTCGTCAATGACTTAGATATCTGTCTATTGAGCTGCCGATAACGATGAGCATCCGCTGAGCTCTGGAGCCTCATTTCACGTCTCTGATCCATGAGTAGGAGTGTGTGGTCGGAGAGTTTCTTTATCTTGGGACGGCGGGTCTTAAAGAACTTTGACCCTACCGTACGGACAGTTGTTTAGATCGTCCAAATCTATGCTGTTCTCAAGGGCTTCGAAGCGGTTTTGGAGTTCGAGTTGAAAGCTTTCGGGGTTTTGAATATGGGCCGGTAATGGTCGTAGCGTAGATTTTATCAGTCGAGATCTTTCCAGCTTTGAGTTGATATTCAATGTGCCACGTACCAATCGGTGATCGCTCCCCGTCTTGACGGCGTTGATCACAGTGACATCATTGAATATTTGCTTTTTCGTCGACATGATAAAATCTATCTCATTTCTGACTGTACCGTCTGGGCTCATCCAGGTCCACTTCCGGCTTTCCGGCTTCCTGAAGAAGGAGTTCATCATAAAGAGGTTCTCCTTCTCCATAAAGTCGGCCAGCATCTGGCCTCTGGCATTCCTTTGCCCAACTCCAAATTGCCCCACTCTCATCTCATCACCGCATCGTTTCCCCAACTTTGCATTGAAGTCCCCCATCACAACATTACAGTGTAGTGGGTTTTGTAGCTATGCATGGCTTTAGAGATCTCCTCATGCATAGCCTCCACTTCGTCATCTTGGTGCTTCGAGGTCGGTGCGTAAACCTGTATAACATTCAATGAATACCGTTTGGATATTCTGAGTATAAGGTACGCCACCCTGGTCGACACACTTCCGATGGTAATCACGTTGTTGACAAGGGACTTGTGGACGATGAACCCGACACCACCTAGAGACTGTTCGTCGCCCTCCCGGTAGTATAGCAAGTTACCGGAGTTGAGGATTATCGAGTCCTCTCCCTCTCTTCGGACTTCAGATAATCCGATAATGTCCCAGTGTAACTTGCTGATAACTTCTTCCAACTCGGTTAACTTCGCGTCGGTCCTCAGTGTGCGCGTGTTATATGTTGCCAGGCGCAGTTGTCGTCGTTGTTGATAGCCGAGCCGCACCCGGGGATTCTTAGCACCCCCTGCCCCGCCGCTACCGTAGCTAGGAATAGCGGGACTGCCGGGGACTGGGGGCCGATTTTTCGATCCATTGTGCATGAGGGGGGTTTGCCATAATCGCCACGCTTGGCAGGCATGGCGATCGCAGTAAGCCAAGGTTTATTGGAGACGCTCTCATTATAGTTACGGGCTGACATATAGGGCTGACATGTAAGTACGAGTAGCTAACTTAATACAAAAGCTCCTTTAAAAATAATGAGAAAAAAGCTCTCATTGTTTAAAAACAGTTTACGACTTTCACACTTAATCTGATAAAAGATCGTTTTGGAAGTTGAAACGTGTTCAAGTGCAAACGGATGAGGGAAAAATGCGTCAAAGTGAATATTGGGGCGGAACGCGGGGGGCCAAGGGCCGAGTGATTGGAAAACTGATTGGAATGATTGGCGCGCCGATTGCAGCGGCCCTTAGGACCGCCGCACGCGCACGACAAGGTGCAAAAAGGTATAAAGGTAATAATTTAAAACATATTGCCTGGATACTTCTTGCAATCACGTTGATTTAAAGCGATTAGTGCCCTCACATTCCATTCTGCTGTTACTTTCGTACTTTTGCGAAGATGATTTTTTTTTGCGCAACCAAAATTCTGAAACTTTTTTCTACTGACAAGGGAACTTATAAATAAAAAGTGATTCAGCCAATTTGACTTTTTTCAGACATTCCCCATTAGTCAAGCTGTCGGTCGGGCAGGCTTGCGTTCGCCCTTACGCTTGCCACAGATGATCCGCGGCGCTGGGATGCCGCGAGAGGGTTGAAAAACTGCCATTGTGGGCCGCACGGTATTTGTGCTGGCATTCAGCCCTTATAGATCCATCTAGGGATTCCGACGTCACCCTATACAGGCTCTTTGAAAATCCTTACTAATAACAGGGCTCTGTCACTCCGCGCGCTAGTCTTAAGCGCGCGGCGTCCTCTGAGAGGACAAATTTCATACATCAGAAAAGATAAGACCTACGCGATAGAAAGAGAAGCAACTACAAAGTGCATGTTTTGGAGCGAAGGGAGCGCTGTGCCACCTGAATTGCACTTTATTGTGTCGGTGCAAGAGTCGCAATTTATTTAAACGATTTTGCGGAGTGCAACTTCTGTACGCTAGTACTATTATCTATTCTGTGCTAATATTATAAATGCGAAAGTCCCTTTGTGTGTTTGTTACGCCTTCACGTCTTAACTACTAAAC
The DNA here is from genome assembly GCA_950108535.1 of Agriphila straminella. Classification (NCBI taxonomy): domain Eukaryota; kingdom Metazoa; phylum Arthropoda; class Insecta; order Lepidoptera; family Crambidae; genus Agriphila; species Agriphila straminella. The sequence goes on from OX467318.1 coordinate 4,428,728, forward strand.
CGATTATCATGAAATTTTGCATACACGTTATCAGAGGTAGAGAAAAGGACATAGGGTACCTTTCATCCAGAAAAAACGTATCAGCGTCCGATCACCCACAAGATGGACAGACATAATAAGATCTACTATATATTATGTTACTGGCTTACGCTGGCTTACAGCGAAAACGTAAAAAGTACTAGTCTTTATTTAAATTATATTAAGTAACAAGCATAATTAGTCTAGAAATAACGAAATGGTGTTTAAAACCTTCAAGAATTATTTATTTTTCAATAGGTACCACTTATTAGCAAACTTACTTCTCTTCATTATCGGGTAGACATATTGCCTAAAGATAAGAAATCAAGAAAGAACATCATACAATAAACATACACACAAAGTTTTCCACAGATTACTAAATAGTTTTCAATTAGTTTCTCACTACTCAGACCACTATGTGGTTATAACTATCATATTTTTTTAAATAAATAGTACGACGAATCTCATCCAATCATATCGATTCAGTTACCGGAGACTCTTGTATAAAGGCTAAAACGCACATTATAGGGTTAGAAATTGTTATCGTCCAATTATACCGTACTGCAAAAGAAATAAAAATCCCGTAAAAGGGAAGGAAGGAATACAATTATTATTTTCTACTTCAGAGTACTTAAGATGATGTAAATCTACTCACTGGCTTGAAAGAAGGAGCGAAACTTTATGAAACGTAAAAAATAAAATTGCTTTAACGATCGTTAGAAGTTTCAATGGTAACTTTCTCTGAAAAGTCAGAGATGAAAAAAGAAAAGAAATAAGCTTGAATTATGGAGATGAGTGAGTAACTATATTCAAACGATTTTTATAAGACAATCTAGTTATTTTAATACAAAAGTAACTATTCGAAATTCAACCATAAAAACTTTATTAGGTAAGTACATTCCTAGCATGAATTTAAAAATGTTTTTTTATTCACAACAAAAAATTAAAAAAATTAAAAAACCCGCCTGCATAAAAAGACAAGTCGACTGAAAAGATGGAAACAAGATTAAATAAATATTAAAGGCAACATGTCATAATAACATGCAGTCGGAGGCATGCTTAAAGAAAGTGACATTATGAATGATTGAATTATATGCCTCCGACTGCATGTTATTATGACATGTTGCCTTTAATATTTATTTAATCTTGTTTCCATCTTTTCAGTCGACTTGTCTTTTTATGCAGGCGGGTTTTTTAATTTTTTTTATTTATTTTTTTATTTATCTCTTTTAGTTATTATATTTTACGGTCATGATATACCTTTTTAAAATCCTTATAATAAGCCCTTTAATTTGACACCCATATTCCAGTATTCTAAAAAAAAATTTTTTTTTCACTACGTATAATAGCACCGTACAGCCGCCATGTTGGTTTTTTTATAACGCCACCTTCTTAAGAACACTTGGGCTGAAAAGACCAATCTAACGATATCTTAATCATAGAAATCCGTTCAGCCGTTTGAGAGATATGAGGTAATAAAGAATATTACATACAAACATACATACTTACAAGATACGCGCGAAATACATAACCCGCAGTCGGGTAAAAAGAGAATCAATTGGCTTTAACAGAGTAGAATTTTGTCTTTGCCTACCTATTTTTAGAATAGAATAGATTTTACAAAAGAAATATCTACCCTTAATGGAGTCTCACAACTAATTTCAGTTAAAACAATATCGTTTTCAGAGTAATTTCAATTCAAGTCAGTGGAACTTTGTGGGTGGACTCGGCCTAACCACCAAGATCCATCAGGTTGTTATTTTAATCCGTTAGTAACATTTTCGCTACAAAGGTATACATAGAAAGCTTATTTACTTTCGAAACTACCTTATATCTTGGTTACAGTGCAATGGAGCTGTAATAATAATGGATCTGTTATTGTACACAAGACAAGACAATCTGACGTGATAATAGATCGATCATTGTCGTTGAGAGCCATGATTACTGCCCACATGATAAGAATAATACCTATGGTGTAAGGTGAAAAATGAACTAAGAAGATGACGAAAGATTTGCAAACTTTTGAAGGAGTTTTTAGATATAAAATCACATTTCAGTAGAAATTACAATTTATTAATTACTAGATATTTTTTTAGATTAAAGTTCAATTAGTTCATATTAATATACTCGGTGAGTAATTTGATATTAAACTCTGTACTCTGTTACATTGTTAAATTAAACCAGAATCAGAAGTAGTGCATAATCATTTTGATTTTTGAACAGTACCTAAGTAATTAATATTTAGATCTTAAATTGTTGATAGGAGGAATCCCAGTGCTTGGTAAAACCTAAATAGATTTATATAGCGCTGTTAAATGTAAGAAAACATTGTTGTAATTTGTGTTTTAATCCTTACTAATATTATAAATGCGAAAATCAGTTTATTTGTTTGTTATGCATTCACGTTTTAACTACATAACCGATCGTGATTGTGAAGATCGTAGACAGGGCAGGGTTCCACCCTACAACTGTTCACCTTGGCTGCCGGAGTAAGAATGACCCGGCCCCTCTGCTGTCCGTCTCTTAAATCATTCCCCCTTCCACAGAGCCCCCTTCTGTCTTTCTTTTTTTTTAACTTTATGTAGTTCGTTCAACGGCGGTGTTGCCATTTTAAAAATTGATATTATTGATATTGATATTGAATATTATCAACAAATTGTTATTTTTACGATAAATCATCTTTAAAATCATACTATAAACATAAAAATCATGACATTCGGCCATCCGTCATCGTACAGCCTCCGGCGTACGATCAACCAGCACAAAAAATTGGAATAAATGAAATGAAATAGGATAAACATAAGAATATTTTTATTGTATACAATATTAATAAATAAAAAAAACAATATAAAACTTGGTAAATAACTTTGTTCCTAATTTACAATTATTATTATTCATAACAAAAATAACAATTTAATCGAATCATAATCATGACATTCGGTCTGCATAAGAATTAATTATCTGAATCTGACTCTGTAAAAGTAGGCGAATCACTGACATTTACATCTAGTGCTTGGACATTGATCCAGGGACGCATACGATCAGCTGCAACTACCGTACAGTATCTTCTATTACTACTAAATCCCGGTACACTAGCTATTTCGTATCGATCATTACCTAAAATCTTTGTTACTTTATATGGACCTGTAAACTTCGGTAATAATTTTTTACTCTTACCTACATTCTCAGAATAAGATACTTTTGTTAAACGAACGAGGTCATTAATTTTATATTCCTTTGCGGGAGTAGCTTTAGAATTATGACTAACTTCCATTTTTTGTTGGTTCAGTTTAATGTTCTCGTGAGCTTTCGCTCGTATTTCCGATAAACTGCTTTCACTTTGTGACGGTTCTGCGAAAAAATCTCTTAATAGACAATCTGATTGCCCTTTAAATCGTACACCAAACAATACTTCAGAAGCAGATTTTCCTGTAGATGCGTTAACTGTGCTATTAATTCCAATTTGTATTGAGGGTACAATCGAATCCCAGTCTTTTTCGTGTTTACCTGAATTTTGTGTAGCTATTGCTCTCAAGATAGTTTGATTGAACCGTTCAGCCTGGCCATTTGCGCGAGGGCAGGCAACGGCATTTAAAATATGTTTAATATTATTCTCTTGGCAAAATTGTTTGAACTGTGCAGAAGTAAATGCAGTCCCTCGGTCAGATATTAATCGTTTAGGTGTTCCAAAATCTTGAAAAATATTTTGTAATGTTTTAATCGTAGTAGAACTTTTAGTATCTTTCACAGGTTTGATAAAAACATACTTAGAAAATCCATCAACGATCGTTAAAATGTACATATTTCCACGCTTACTTTTTATAAAAGGGCCAAGATGGTCAACATGTAAGGTTTCAAATGGTATGTTACTTTTGTCGATTGGGTAAATGGGACCTTTTTTTGGAGGTTTGTTGTCTTTATTGTAAGCACATTCCAAGCATGCACCAACATATTTTTTTATAAATTGTGTCATTTTGGGGAACCAGTAACGACTCTGAATCCTTTCTGTTGTCTTTTTAATGCCAAAATGACCGATTTCGTCGTGATTTAAACGACAGATCTGCCATCTTGCCCCTTTTGGTATTACTATCCGTAAGTCCTCGGAATTATCATTTATCTTTTTATACAGAACATTATTTTTAATAGTATAATTCTTCTTTATTTCTTTACAATCATCATCCAAATTAGGTTTTAGTATCCTCATTATACGATTAATTTCAGGATCTCCCAGTTGTAAAGTCAAAAGCCAATCGGACTGCTGAATATTTAAGACTGATATTACATTTTCAGGTAAGCAATCATCGTTGCTTTCTTCGACTGGATTGCGACTTAAAGCGTCTACGTGAGCCATTTTATCCCCAGGTCGATATTCGATTTCGAAATCATATTCTTCCATTTGTAATACCCATCTCGCAACTCGAGGCAAAAGATCTTTTTTAGCAAATGTAAGTCTCAAAGCTTTGCAATCAGTATATATTTTAAAATGTTTTCCTATTAAAAACGTTCTAAATTTGTTTAAGGTACCTATAACAGCCAATGTTTCAAGTTCGTATGAATGGTAATATTTTTCTTCAGAAGACGTTTGTCTGCTAAAATATGCGACAGGTTTCAACACCCTTGGGTTTTCTTGCCACTGCATTAAAATTCCTCCTATTCCCAACGAACTTGCATCTGTGTGTACTTCTGTATCCAGTGCAGGATCGTATAGAGCTAGTACGGGTCTACTACAGAGAATGTTTTTAAGTTTTAAGACTGCTTTTGATTCAGATTCAGTCCAATGCCATTCAGCGTTTTTCTTAAGTAAGCTTGTAAGTGGTCTAGCAATTTCTCCAAACCCTTTTACAAACTTACGAAAGTAGCTCGCTAGCCCCAAAAATTGGCGGGTTTCGTGAACATTTTTGGGATTTGGAAAATCTTTGATGGCTATGATTTTGCGTTCGCTTGGTGTTATACCATCTGCTGATACTTCATATCCTAAGTATTCAATGGATTTAGCAAAGAAAGAGCATTTCGATAGTTTTAACGTTATTCCGAATTCTCTTAATAATGTTAGTACTTCTTCAAGTTTTGTAAACGCCTCATCGATTGCCTGTGTGGGGATCAATAATAATAATAATAATATAATAATATAATAATATTGTTTTTATTGACACCAATAATTACACAACAAAGTTAGGTAAATAAAATAAAAGAACTGTGGGTAGATCTTAAATATTGGGCAGAGGGCCTATTACAAAAAGAACCACGATAGTCGGACGCAAATTCGTCGCCAAATTTACTTGATATTGAACCTTATTTGTGAGTTAATAGTGCCACGGAGTGGAACGAACATCGCACGCTCACCGCGATGTCATCACGCAATAGGCCCTCAGTATACAGCAGTGACTACTAAAACTAGGAACATAAAATTTCTTATGATTTTACCTGCAGATAATGCATAATGTACATTATTATGTGCACACAATTTGCAAATTATTGATAGCCAAACTAGGCCGAGCCTGTATTTTAGCTATCAATTATAAAATTATATTATTATAATAAATCGTCCATATAAGCAAGCACAGAATTAAATCGTCTTGAACCTAAAATTTTATTTACAGCCTTTTGAAACACAGCGGGGGCATTAGCAAGTCCAAACGGCATCCGGTTGAATTCATAATGGCCATCAGGTGTCACAAAGGCCGTCAAATGCTTACTTTCTTCTGAAAGAGGCACTTGATAATAGCCAGAAGCCATATCGAGCGTCGTAAAGAACTTATTGCCACTTAAGTTTGCCACCTGATCTTCTATCAGAGGTAAAGGATATCTGTCCTTAACGGTTTTGGCATTTAGTGCGCGAAAATCGACACAAAGCCTTTGTTCTCCCGTTTTCTTCTTAACCATAAGGATCGGGCTAGCATAATCCGAGTTGGACTCACGAACAATGCCATTATCGATAAGGTCAGATATCATTTCTCGTACTTTTTCTCTCTCTGAATAGGATAATCTGTAGGGCCTGTAAACTACTGGCTTATTATCATTTAAAGTTATGTTCATTTCAAATTCTTGGGGCAAGCAACCTATTTCATCTAAAGTAACTGCGAAACAATCTCGGTAATTTTGTAATAAATGGTAAAGTTTTTCTGTACTGTCACTATCAATATGCGGTCCTACTTTAATGTCTTCTTTTTTTAGAGGTGATAATCTTTCATTAGCTTTACTTATATGTCTAACGTTTAAGAGGTTTGTTTCTATAAAAGGTATTGCCCTAGTAAGTGTTGTCTTAGTATTAATTATGAAGGATTTTTTTGAAGTGTTAGAAATTAAAATACCCCCTTTTCCTTGATTTAATTTATATACACCTTGATGAACATAATATTCCCGACCCGGTTCGTTACAAAAGCGTCCTTCTATATAAACATCACCTGTATATTCTTCAGAGCCAACTACAGTTATCAGCTGGATATTTTGTAACTTGACTGGTTCCGTAGTTGATAACTTGAGTGAAGTAAGTTCTAAATCGAAAGAAGGCTGGTTTAAAAAGGTTAAATTTTTATGATTTTTTACTACAAAAATGTTTGGTAACTCAGTAAAATTTTGCCCAATCAATACAGGCACATGAAGACACCAGTCATTAACTACATAAACTATAATTTCGGATTCAACATTATCTACGTTAACTGTAACTAACGATTTGTACTGTGGTTGTATATAATTATTGCCAAACCCTTTAATTAATGGTAAATCTTTAGTATCAAAAATTAACCCAAGACTATCTGCTTCCTTAAATCTAATCAGGGAACAATCACTGCCAAAGTCAATATAAGCAACAAGATCTTTATTGTTAATTTGAACATTTTTAGTAAATTTATCATTATTATGATTCGAATCAATTGCATACACTTTCTCGACCTTAGTTTTATCATATTTTTGCGAAGAAGGGTTTCGATTGCAACTGTTATCAGTATGACCTACTTGTTTACACAAGTTGCATTTAAGCAATGGTTTTGGACAATGTGTTAATCGATGCCCTTCTTCGTGACAGTTATAACATTTCAAATTTTTTGTTCTGCATTTGATGGATGTATGGCCCTCAATTCCACAGCTATAGCACCGTATGATTCTAGAATTAGAATGAGATCCAACACTCTTGTTAAAAGTAAATCCTCGTTTTCTTTGTGCTTGAGAAAAAGACTGTTGCGGTTGTTGTATAACCAGGTACTTCAGCAAATCTTCCGGGTCTTCACACCTTAGGGCTTGAGCGCTATTTTTAAGGGAGACATCGTTTATACCATGGATCAGGCAATCAACAGCTTTTTTTCCTGTGATTTGACATCTATTTATCAGCATTAACTTTTCATAGAAGTACACGCGTAAACTTTCATCGGGTTTCGATCTTCTGGCAAACATTTCTTCTAACAGAATCGCAAAGTTGTCTTCTACAGGAAAGGCTCTTCTTAGTTTCTGTTGCCACTCGTTCCATGAAAAATCAAGGCTCGGCAACGAGTTAAACCAATTTTTGGCTGTACCAACAAGTTTTTGTGTTGCAAAGTGCGTTATTTGTCTATCTTCCCATTCGTAGATTTGAGCATACTCCTTTATCTTGTGTAGCCAAATTTCTATGTTTTGTCCCTTATTCTCCGGGTCAAATTCGGGAAGAGAGTTAATCATTTGTTGCGACGTTGCGTATGCTTTATTGTTAGCTTTTGATCCTAAAGCATTTACCAGATCTGCAACATTGATAGTAGCCTCCTCAATACGCTGTCGTTTAGGTGACGCTTCTTCATTAGTCTTGCATTCCTCGACCACCAATTTACGCTTACGTCGTATTATTATTGGCTCATCATCAGATTCAGAACTTGAAGAATAGATAACATTATTCCTTCTTGATAAAGCTCGATGCTTCGAAGTTGACATACTTGATGTTGACATTCTAGAACAATAATAAAATATATCGTAAATTAAATAAATTCTATATTATAATCTACATCTCATTGAAATCACACGACACAGCATATGCGTATTAATAATTTTACTTGACGATCAATTTACAATTTAGCAGAACTCAAATGTGAAATCAAGTGTTTGGTACTTTAACAACATTTTTTTTTTTTTTTTTTTTTTTATACATTACTTCTTTTTAGCAAATTTTATCCAAATTCGTTCAAACATCCAAGCATAATATAATATCCAAACATGTAGACTGTTTTTTTTTTTATTAAAAAAAATAACTACGATATTTATGGCAAAAGCAATTTCTTATTCGAAAAACTTAAGTTGAAGCGAAGTCAGGTTTTAAAGTTTAAAATACGCAAAACGAAAATTAACTAAAATCAAAGGTTAGAAACCAAAGTCAAATTCAAAAGTCAAAGTCAAAGTAAAAAGTCAAATTCAAAAGTAAAAGTCAAAGTAAAAAATCAAAGTCAAAGTCAAAAGTCAAAGTCAAAAGTAAAAGTCAAAGTCAAAAGTCAAAAGTCAAAGTCAAAAGTCAAAGTCAAAAGTCAAAGTCAAAAGTCAAAGTCAAAAGTCAAAGTCAAAAGTCAAAGGCAAAAGTCAAAGTCAAAAGTCAAAGTCAAAAGTCTATTATATGTATATGTATCCATTTGATTTGAAATTCAATTTAAAATAATCCAAAGTCAAAGTTAAACACAAGTAATTTATGGTAACATGACAAAAACATGTGAAAACAAAGTGATAATTGGAAATAAACTATTTCTAATTTCTAATGATTATCACAATCGACAAGTTTTCACTTCAAGACGAGTTCAATTCATTTTTTTTTTTTTTTTTCAAAACCTCACAAACATAGCTGCACAAAACGGTTGCCACAAAACTGTGGTTATGAAAATTTATAGTAAAAGGCAATGACTATTTCAAATACTTTTTATTTTACACTGGCACTCCTTAGGAACACATAATTTTACTTCATTCTTTGTATTATATTTACATTACCACTGAATGTATAACAAATAACACATTATTACACTGTTACTTCATTATTCATACGTGTTGTTCATTCTAGTCTAAATCTCAAATATTATTGAAATCGAATTCTACACAGTTCATGATTGTGTAATATTTTTTTTTTTTTTATAATTAACTTTCAAACGTATGCAATCAATGCGTAATGCAATAAGTATCACTATTTTTAAAAGGACTTTTATTTTGTCTCAGACCCCAACGAATGAACACAACCACAAATAATATTAACCTTAACAGTGTCTCAACAGTGTCACGTAAGTTCTTACATATTATAAAAAGGGACGAGACATACTCTCACATCTACTGGTTTTCAACAGAACCACGCTTACTCACATTTACAAACCACGATATGTATACTCATACAAATGTCTACCGATTTTCAGCAGTACCACATTCGCTCATGTGCACAAAATAATTAGACGTACTCAACTCACGTCTACTAATTCTCATCAGTACCACGCTCGCTCGCGTGTGCAAAACCACCAACCAGACATGCTCTCATGTCTACTAATTCTCAACAGTACCACGCTCGCTCACGTGTATAAAACCACCAGACGTACAATCACGTCTATTAATTCTGAACAGTATCACGCTCGCTCACGTATATAAAACCACCAGACTTACTCTCACGTCTACTGATTCTAATCAGTATCACGCACGCTCACGTATACAAAACCATCAGACGTACTCTCGCGTCTACTATTTTTTGTATCACCACGCTCGCTCACGTGTAGTACAACTCTCAGACGTACGCTCAAATCTTCTAATCTTTAAAAGAACAACGCTCGCTCACGTGAACAAAACAAACACATACACAACGATACACAACATCACAAAACAGTACAAAATAAAAAGTGATCACTAGCAAGATTCTTAAATAATGATAAAAGCCTAAAATTTATTTTAATTACCTACCAACGTAGTTGGTTTAAGTATGAAATTGTCGACTTGTATGTAGATTTTTAAAGAAAAGAAGTTGGCATATTCCATTACCTTCGTTTAATTTAACAACTGTAGTATATTGCGGGTAGTTATTTTATCAAACATGTGGGTAGGTCATACGTTTATATCAAATAAACCAGTGTTAAACCAACTTGCGTGTGTTTCACTACATGGTGACAGCGGTGCATCAATTTAAATTGATTTGCGAAGTGACTCGCGTATTTTTCGGGTTTTGTGTGCTGCTACGTTATTTTACGTGTGTAAATAATGGAACACGCGCGTCCTCCAGCGGAATTATCACTCGAAGGTGGCCCCGCCGCACGATCCGAGTCGTGGCGGAAATGGCGGCGGCTATTTGAGGTGTTTTTGAAGGCGTCTGGAGTGAGCAAAGAGCCTAAGGATGTTCAGGCTAGTTTGTTGGTTAACCTCATAGGACCGGCGGGGTACGAGGTCTATACTACGTTTACGTTTCAAAAAGATGAAAGTGCTGACGACATCGAGTGTATTTTGAAGAAATTTGAAAATCATTTTGGTACTAAGCCGAATATAACAGTGCGACGCTTTAAGTTTTTCAGTCGCAATCAGGAGGACCGGGAGACAATTGACGAATATGTAACTGCTTTACGACTGTTGAGTCAAGAATGCGAGTTTGGTAGTCTACAGGAAAGTCTACTACGAGATAAGATTGTCTGTGGCATCGTCAATAATACAGTCAGAGACCGGTTGCTCCGCACGGATGAACTGACGTTGACAAAGGCAATACAAATCTGTCAGGCGGCAGAGATATCCAAAGAGGAAGGGCTTTGTATTGACGGCAGTCACGGTGAAGTGGAGGTGAACGCAATGGCTTCACCCGGAGGCAGCGGCAGCTGGCGAGGCGCGGCCGGGAGCAGGCGCGCGTGGCAGCGAGCGAGCCGCGGCGGGCGGCGAGGCCAAGGCGGCCGCGGGGGGCGTGCGCATTTTGGTACTTCGGAGTCCGGCGCATGCAGCAACTGTGGCCGTATGCGCTGTGAAGGCGGTATTCGATGTCCGGCGAGTAATGCCTTGTGTTTTGTTTGTGATAAAATAGGTCATTTTTCGCGAGTGTGCGAGCGTAAGCAAGTGATGCGTAAAGTGTTAAATTTAAGTATCGAGTCGGAAAGTGAAAGCGAAGATATGTTTTTTGTGAATACTATAGGAGGGGACACAAAACTCAGTAAGTCATTGAATGAACGGATTGAACGTATTACATGTAACGCTAAACAAATAAATATTAAGATAGATACAGGTTCCATGATAAATGTTATTTCTATAAACGATTTTTTAAATTTAGGGTTTTCAATTGAACAACTCGAGCCATTTACGAAACGTGTTCATTCTTTCACGGGAAATCGTTTACCTATTATTGGTTTGTACAATTTGAATGTAATTTACAATAACAAAAAATATTTGTTACCGTTTGTGGTTGCAGACATGAATTGTCAAAATGTTTTAGGTCTAAAATCTTGTAGAACATTGGAGTTGATAAATTATATAGATATGATAAATATTGATAAATATTCTGGTTTGTTTAAAGGGTTAGGTAAGTTACCTGGAAAATATAGTATAGTAGTGGATAAAAATGTGCAGCCCGTAATGTGTCCTACTAGAAAAATACCGTTAGGGCTCAAAGATAAGTTATTTATGGAATTACAGAGAATGGAAGAGCTCGGTGTTGTGAGGAAAGTAATGCATCCGACTGACTGGGTTAATGCAATTGTATTAGTGGCTAAAAAAGATGGTAGCATTCGTGTATGCTTGGACCCGAGACCTCTTAACCGGGCAGTGCGGCGTGCGCAGTTTACGTTGCCCACCGTGACAGAGCTGGCCGTGAAACTGCGTGACGCCCGCGTATTCAGCGTGCTCGATGCTCGCTGTGGATTTTGGATGGTAGAAATTGATGATGCTAGTGCCGACCTTTGTACCTTCAGTACGCCGTTCGGCAGATATCAGTTTATGCGATTACCTTACGGTATAAGTTGTGCGCCGGAAGTTTTCCATGGAAAGCTTCGGCAGCATCTAGAAGACTTGGAAGGGGTCGAGTCTTTTATTGATGACGTCATCGTATGGGGACGGTCACAGGAGGAACACGATAATAGATTACAACTTTTGTTGCAGCGTGCGCAAAAAATAGGTATTAAATTTAATCGCGATAAATGTCAGTTCGGAGTTTCGGAAATAACATATCTAGGTCACAGGTTTGATTCCAATGGAATGAGAGCTGATGAGAGCAAGGTTAAAGCTATACTGGACATGCCTCAACCCACGGATAGGAAGTCGTTGGAAAGGTTTTTAGGCATGATTAATTACTTGTCAAAATTTATACAAAATTGTTCAGAGTGTGTAAATGTACTAAGGAGTCTTTTAAAGAAAGATGTCGAATGGGTATGGGAGACGCAGCATTCGGATGCGATTGAGCAATTAAAAAGAAAAGTGGCCAGTGCACCGGTGCTGGCGCTGTATTCGGCGGAGGCGCCGGTCGTGCTGTCAGTGGACGCCAGCAGCGTGGCCCTCGGTGCTGTCCTGCTGCAGGACGGCCGGCCGGTTGAATTCGCATCGTTGACGCTCACAGACACGCAGACCAGGTACGCTCAGATTGAAAAAGAGATGTTAGCGATTGTGTTTGCTGTTGAACGGTTTAGACAATATATATATGGTAGGTCGGATGTCATAGTACATAGTGATCACAAACCACTTGAGGCTCTGTTTAATAAACCGTTAGTGTCTGTGCCAGCTCGGTTGCAGCGTATGATGATGCGAGTGCAGGGATTTGACATTAAGGTGATGTATGTTCCGGGAAAATACATGTATGTTGCTGATACATTGTCGAGGGCACCCTTAAAGGAATCCATACAAAATTGCGTGTCTGAGGAAGTTGAAGTGCAGACTTGCTTTATGCTAAAAAATATACCGTTTAGTGAAATGAAAAGAGAGTTGATTAAAAGGGAGACTGAGGCAGATGGTGAGTGTAAACAAATAATTAAATACATAAAGAACGGTTGGCCAAGGAATAGACGCGATATAAGTGAAAAGCTTCGTGTGTTTTGGCCATATTGTGCGGAGTTTCAGTATATTGATGGTATGATTTTTAAAGGCGAGCGTGTGTTCATTCCGCGTGCAGTACGAGGAGAAATGTTAAGGCGAGTGCATGAGGGTCATTTGGGAATAGAAAGGTGTAAGCGACGAGCGCGTGAGGTTATGTTTTGGCCAGGGCTCGCTGATGATGTGGAGAAAGAGGTGCGAAGATGTGAGGCGTGTGCACTGCACGCGCCGCGGCCGCGGCGGCAGCCGCTCGAGCAGCACGAGGTACCCGCTTTGCCCTGGCACAAACTAGCTTCAGATATATTTGAATATCAGAAAAAGAGGTACATAATACTGGTAGATTATTATTCTAACTTTGTCGAAGTAGGACAGTTGACTGGTATAGGTAGTAAACAAGTTATTAATTTTATGAAAGAACAGTTTGCACGACATGGGATACCGGCCGAACTAGTGACAGATAATGGTCCTGCTTATAGTTCTATGGAGTTTAAAAAATTCACTAGAGAGTGGGAATTTCATCATATTACGTCAACTCCTCATTACCCTCAGTCGAACGGCAAGAGCGAAAGAACCGTTCAAACAATAAAAAAATTGTTAAAAAAATGTGTAGATTCTGGGCAGGATTTTTCCTTAAGTTTACTTAATTTTAGAGCTACATCTCGTGACGACTTAGATTCGCCGGCTCAAATGCTTATGGGTAGAAGACTAAAGACAAAACTACCAATTACTCCCGAGTTGTTACGAGAACCAGTCGATAATTATCGTAATTACAGAGTTTTGATGGCTAAAAGACATTCAATAAAACAACAATACGATAAGACGGCGCGAGCGTTGAAACAGGTATCAATAGGCGATAAGGCGACATTAGTGTGCAATGGGCATAGGAAACCGGTTACTGTAATAGAACGCGCGTCAGAGCCGCGTTCATTCATAGTGGAGGATGCTCGCGGAAATAAATTTCGTCGCACGCGCAGTCAACTCGTAAAGCGTTTGGCATCCAATAGAAAAGGCACCGAGCCGTCGTTTTTACCGGCTAGAGGAGCACACCGTACGAATATGAGTGTGTTGCCCAGCATAGCAGTTAGACGTAGACGAAAAAATTGCATAGATTTGGGATTTAACGATAGATCGCAAAATGAACCAGGAACTGAGTCGTCATCGTCGGCGCCATGCTCTGTAGGGACTCCGCTTTCTGGAGAGGGAACTACTATAAATGTCTCAGCTGATTCTGCTGATAGTGTGCGTGCTGCGGTATCACCATCTTCGTCACCGCCAAATGTTCCAATAGAAAGGTCTCGGGAGCGAGCGGCACGAATGTTGTCAAATTTAATTTTTGGTGCTTCCAATATCGATTGACTTATATTGTTACAAGTTAAATAGGTAGTGTTATAATATAAAAAAAAAAAAAAACTTTTTATTTTTGTTATTTTTACCAGCATGTAAAAATAACAAAGTAATTTTGTAGTGTAGTTGTAATGTAGTTTTTGCATACAGGTTATCATTATGTTATTATTAGCATTAGCTTACCTTACAAGTTGTTGGTTTCTTATAAAAATTGATTGGTCGTAGTTTTGTTTTGTGAATAAGCAAATAAAAATAAATACATATTTATATAAGTACATAAATATATGTGTATGAACAAACATTGCTAGTTGTTAAGTCTTATGATTATGATACATAGGTACTCATACTCAGATGTTACTAGCTAAGTAGGTAGTTAGATTATAAACATTTATTTTTGTTAAGCATAAGTATTAAGTAATAAGTACATCCGATGTTTCACAATTAAATTAAGGTGTTACTGTTATTCTACATAAACTTTATTTGATAATTGATTATGTTTGTCAACATATTTTTTTTTGTTAAGGGGAAAGATGTAGTATATTGCGGGTAGTTATTTTATCAAACATGTGGGTAGGTCATACGTTTATATCAAATAAACCAGTGTTAAACCAACTTGCGTGTGTTTCACTACAACAACCATGAATGCTATGTTTGAACAAATAAAATGTTTGAATCATGTTTGAACACCAAATTCACTATATGCCACGTGTTTTAAATAAAAGTTAGAACGAATAAACTGTTAATTTTTGCTAACAAGGAATCACTTATATTAGAACCACTTACGTTATGAGAAGTAAACTTGAAATATTTTTAGTATTGCTGTTTTATTCAGATTTATTCAACACTCTTGTATTTTTCGCGGGATTCGAACCAGCTAAGAAAAAGGTTGCACTTTTTAAGATAACTTAATCCTGCAATTCTCATTGTGAAAAGGTTCACTAAACAATAGACGCTTCCACCATTTGGTTACATATGTTTTTATGCACTTGTATAAATGTAATGCTTTTACAAATTTTAATTTCAGCACGATGGTAAAGGTTATACGATAATAAAATAATGATAAGTGAGAGTTTTGACACCACATGGCAACGCGTTTTCCCGCCAAGCGTATGACGGCGGTATTGATCTTAACTATATTATTTGCACGTTCTTCATAATATCAACGATATAAAAGAATCTAATGAAAGCAAAATATTAATATTAAAATAACTGTAACCAATTTGAGTGGAATAATCTTCTATAGAACTTTAATTAACATTCTAACACATTTTATATTTAAAAATAAGGAGGGTAGTACTTACATGAACTAATTCTTGATGTGGGAGTGGATGACGCACACTTCTGATATGTAAAGATCGTAGACAGGGCAGGGTTCCACCCTACAACTGTTCACCTTGGCTGCCGGAGTAAGAATGACCCGGCCCCTCTGCTGTCCGTCTCTTAAATCATTCCCCCTTCCACAGAGCCCCCTTCTGTCTTTCTTTTTTTTTAACTTTATGTAGTTCGTTCAACGGCGGTGTTGCCATTTTAAAAATTGATATTAATTGATATTATTGATATTGATATTGAATATTATCAACAAATTGTTATTTTTACGATAAATCATCTTTAAAATCATACTATAAACATAAAAATCATGACATGATCATCATTAAATTTTGCATACACGTTGTAAGGGGTACAGAGAAGAACATAGGGTACCTTTATCAGGAAAAAAGTACTGGGGGTCTATTACGAAATCTTTAATACGATTCACGCAGCTGCGTCCGTGCTTCGTTTTGATTGTTTCCTATTACAAAGCACTTGCGTATGCGATGTCGCGAAGTGATTCCGTAAGTTTGGCAGTTTCTCTCTAGAGTATCCGACATCATTCGTTCGTTATGGGCAACGATAGCCAAATTCAAAATGTTTGTAAAATCTACAACCGACGAACTGCGCACGATTTTCGTCGCAAAGTGACTGCGTTACACAATTGCGTACGTTATTGTTGTAATAGGCCCCATGTTCCCGACCCCGAGGGATAGCAAAAAAACTTTGCACGCAGACGAAGTTGCGGACGGCCGCTAGTAATAAATAAATAATTTATTTATTTATTTATTGATTAAGATACACCAGCGACAAAATCATTTTACATTTTATAACAATTTTGATATAGATATTCTCGGAATAATGATATGCCTTTATAGGCGTATACAGCACTTCTAAAAAAGAATATTAAGTACTTACAACACAATAATAATGAATACAATTAACTTAATATAGGTACATTAACATTTTAACATTTTACTAATCATTCAATACTTAAATAAGTGACACGATTCCTCTCTACAACGTCACTGTAAATGTATTAGGTGTTGTTTGCGTCGTTTGTCAAGGGCTGTCCTCCTCAGAAGGGCGCGCTTAATTAACCTGGTTGGTGGTAGCTGTCCTTCGGCGGGTGACGGGACATACGCATACATCACCCGACGTGTGACGTCTCTCTTACTAATTGGCGCTGGTAAGAATGATCCATTGGAGACAGGTGAGGGGACGCAGTTATTTTAACAAAATCACAAATTTAGTTGTTTAAAAAAAATGCGAAAAAAAATCAAAATTCCAACAGGGTCAAAGTACAGCAGCAATTAGAAACTATCTTTAGTTAATGTTATATCGCCTAATCAGAAACTTTACAATTTTATAATTGGTCAGGAAATGGAAATAGGTCTACCACACCTAGTTGTACAAAATCTATAGTAAGCCTATTTTACGTAGCTGCGCAGTGTAACTACGAAATCTCTCTATGTGGCTCTCTGATGCAAGTCCTTTTGACAATTTTGTGCCGAAAACTGAAAAGTGGTTGCTATAAAAACCGACGACAAAATCCACACTCGTTCTGCGACGGCACCGCTTTTTCAGAACGGAACTCAAAGAGAAAAGTCCGCTTTTTATGCGGCGGAATAAAGTCTAGTTGTCACGGACGTCGCGAGCACTGCAAGCACTAAAAAACTTGATATAACTTTATCATCAATTCAAAACGTGCAAAACCCTATCTAAGTATTTGAAAGTCTAGTATTCTTAGTTTTGATATGAAACTCTTATTAAAATCTATAGTTTATAGTTTTGTTCATAGCGAAATATGTTTTTAGGGAGGACCTCTACCACGGTAAAGAAATCCTCTACATACGTAATTAGAATTAGGTAAGTAACATACAGGCATTGTATAATAATATTTAATACTTTTATATCTACCTATAAGACTATTTTTCCAATCCCATTATCAGAATTAGTCGATAAAAAACAGTTTATATCTTTGATATTATTATTTAAGATTTTGATCTTACGTAAAATTCGGAAGAAACTGTTAAACTTTGTAATTCCAGTAGAAGCTATACTTGCAAGTTGCTATATAGATATCATGCAATCAATCAATTCTACAAAGAGTACTCTTCTCTCTCTAATCCTCTTTGCACAATTCCTGGGTAAACTTGGTTCATTCCTTGGGTTTTCGCTGCATCATAATGCGGGCCGGCAGTTGTTCACTCGGCCGGGACATTCAGCCGCGACGGACGATGCCAGAAAACACTCCAATTTTAAAACATACGGGACAATTTCGTTTAACAAAACGTGGCGTATTTTATATATTTTCTTCTAAACTAACACTGTTTAAACCGAGATATTATGTCAACGTATTGTATTTTCTAGATCTGCAGTAAGTTTTTCTTATACATCTCTGTAAATGAACAAAACCAATAACAACAAATTAATAACAAATAAATAAAAAAAACTCTATATCTTCGATTCGACTTTATGACAAAGATAATTCTTATGAAAATACTGTAGAGCATATTGAACCGGTCAATCAGCGACACAACACAAATAACAATCAACATTGCCTACTCGATTCGAACTGATTAGATTACCTACGAAAGAATTTTGTGCTAATATATTTGCACTTTCAAGGTCAAATTACACTCACTAAAGTCAAAACCTCTATTTAAAAAAATACACATCGTATAGATTACTTTTCCACATTTCTCGTTACATCACCAGCACCATCACTTTTTCCCTTTCCTACTGAAACATGTTTTTAATTTAGCGTTTGTAAATGCAGAGCAATTCCGTATGTTTCCAGGCACAGGTAACCCGAGCCATGGGAGCGTCGACGATTTGGTAAATAACATCTCGAGACGGCCGTGCTCCGGTGACAATGGCTTTAAGTTTATTGAAAAAAATACTTCAGATGTATTTTTTTATTTATTTAAATTTTTATTTAAAAAATAAAAATAAAAAAATAAGTTTATTGAAAAAAATACTTCAGATATTATTATAAGAATTTAAAATCGTTTCACTTCTTAGAAATAAACAACACAATAGTTATTGGTAAATATATTTTGCGATTAAAAAAACAACAGACTCAACAGTAAACACAGGTTCGCAAGGCACACAAGCTCCGAATAGCATTTAATTACCTTAACAACTGTGCGAAATAAATAAAGTCGAATATTTTCGGGACCTGTGAAACTGGTACATAGAAAACTTAACTATAATGTCTTATTCTAATAAATCTATCTATATATATAAAATTCAAAGTCCTGACTGACTGACTGACTGACTGAGTGAGATATCAACGCACAGCCCAAACCGCTGAACCTAGAGACTTGAAATTTTGCACATAGGTTCCTTATGAGGTCTAGGGGTGCACTAAGAAAGGATTTTTCAAAACTCACCCCCAAGGGGGTGAAACGAGGGTCCAAAGTTTGTATGATAGTCCCTCAGTCAAATTTGAAGCTAGGATCTTCAAATTTTGTGTTTAGGCTGACCATTGAAAATTAATTTAATTTAATTTAATTTTTTAATTTATTTATTTATAGTCAGGCATCGATGGCCCATAGATATATACCTTAAAAACTAAACATATATAATTTATAAAACAATGTTGTTAGTAAATAACTTAAAACATATGTTAGTAAAAAAAATCAAGTAGACACTTTGTGTGTCGAATCCGTGGCACAAGGCAGCCTCAAATACTCAAATACGGGTCTCAGCGTTTTTCGAAATTCTACCCCCGAAGGGGTCAAAAAGGGGATGAAGTTGTGTATTGAAGAAAATCCTTTATTTTTGAAGTAAAAATCGCTAAATTTATAATTTAGGCTTATGGATGGAAATCTAACTAATCCCCACCAAACGAGCAGCCTCGTGCGAGGCCCGTGCGGCAAACGTCCTGCCTCTCGAGGCAGCGCGCTTGGTGGGGACCCGCCTAATCACGTAAAAACGGCTGATCAGAATTTAATGAAATTAAAACATGAGGATTTTATCGAATGTCCACGCGGACGAAGTCGCGGGCGGAAGCTAGTCTTGCTATAACTTGAAACCTATGTATAGCTTTTGCCTATGCTTACGTTATATTGATACATCAAACAAGGGCTGGCAACAATCTAAACGCTTATCTAATCAATCTTGTTCTGGCACACTGCCTGAGACACGGTCTTTTAACGAGCTCTTGATATGCTGCTACGGAGCTACGTACGTAGCTATGTAGCATGTGTGTAGCACCGTAGCAGAATGGATGTTTCTACGAAGTATTTGATACAAGTCGTTTCCGCTTTTGAATTTTATAATTTATTATATTTGTATTGCAAATATACAACGTGTTACAAAATAACCCCTAATGCCGAATATGGTAAATAAGGACCATCAAACTTTTACTATGAGACCAACTCAGAAAAAGCGAAAAAAAAATCAGCTGTTTCATACAAAATTTAATAACGAAAATATCAAAATGTATGAAACAGCAGATTTATTTTCGCGATAGATCAATCTATCATATTCGACATAGGGGTTATTTTGTAACACGTTGTATACGCAGTGCGTTTATTGTAACACTATTTGGAGTATAGTCGTTATTATTGTAGATGGATATTTAGCTAAAAGCACTTATAACTTTAATCACGTCTTGTGATAAATCTGCTCGCGTGTAGTTTATTGTCCATACCTTAAAACGTAGAGAAGAACTTAATAAAAATACTTTTTCATGTAGCTTATCCGATCAGCCTTTAGGGCGTCGCGCGAATATAGATTGCTGATTTTCTGACGGACAGATGCTTGCAGTACATGAGTGAGCTCTAATCTATGTCGCCCCGCGCCGGGATCGGACGCCCTGGATTCCGCTTAACACAGCGGACGCCCTTAATATTTTCTTTGCTAAGATCTCCGTTTTTTACAAAAAGACCTGAACAACAGTACCTAATAATGTTTTGTGCCTAACTAAATATAATTCTAAAGAAGCACTATTAACAGGATATACTAAAATGATAGTCACCCTACTGGGCACGTCCAGCATTCATCTCGTCGCTGGATCGTGGCCAGGCCCGCATTGCCGAATTACGTGGTAATCTAACAAACATTCCTACGCCGCCAGGCAGCGCAGCCACCCTAGTTGCCCGGACAAATATTTTTCTAGGCAGTCTAGACGAGGCGCCCACGATCATATTTCTTGAGCATTCAAATATTCATGCTTGGTGTGTTTTATTCGAAAAGTTTAACGTAATTAATGTGGTTGTAATCTTTGCTAAGTATTTGTGTAAAATAGTATTGCTTTGGCTTGGCCCCTAATTTAATCAAAACACAACTTGTTCTTATTGACAGCAAACTTTTGCAAAGCAAGTTAAAAGCAATATGGCAATAGGTATATGACTTTGCAGAAGTTAGCGGGAATAGTACATTACAGGCGAGCGCAGGAAGTTGGCATTTACATTGTCGAGGATAGTTTGAAGTCCGGGCCGTAGGCGAGGGCTTTAATCATTCGAGGCAATGTGAATGGTTTCCAGCACAAGGTCTGTATAGTGCTTTTCTCAAGAAATGCGAGGAAATATTTTTTTTTGTTATTTTTTTTTTAAATTGGTTCGTGTGGCCATGTGAAACGACCAGTCATGAAATAGTTTTATAAAAATAATGCTAGCTGATTAGTCCTACCGTTTCGAATTTAGGACACTACCTCGCGCACTAGTGCGGGAAGTAAGTATTAAAATTTACATTTTGGTGCGGGAAAAACATAAAATAAATAGAAAAGTACAATTGATTGTTATACGGGTAGTTTTACTATGGTTGGTGTTATTTTTACGACGTTACCGAAGTTTTATCGCCCAATCACATTGTGAAATGGGCTTTATGACGACGCATTATAGAGGTACTAGCTTACTGTTGCCCGTTATAAGAAGGGTTTACACTGTACGTCAATTAAAAAAATTACAGTAGTTTGTTTGGGACCTATGAGTTATCTCTGAGTTTCGTTAACATTAAGTACCTTTAATCTGTGGTGTTTGGGAGAAACCTGTTAACTCCAATGTGATCATTATTTAGTTGGATATGTAAAACAATTTATTGATTTTTTTTATGTTTTTCCCTATTACTGATTACTCCACCTTATATAGAAGTCATAGAACTGAGCTGATAAACACAATATGGTAATTCATGCAGGATTCGTCCATTCCGTTTTTGTACATTATTGATAAATTAACTTCGTCTGTAAAATGTCCTTTTTGGACATAACAGGTTTCTCCCAAACTCACATCACAGAAATTTTCTTTTATTATGGAATTTTATTGCACTCAGTACAATATACCTACCACCGGCACATGGCTAATACTTACTTAGGTTAGGTTACACCTAAGTATTAACCATGGGCCATTGGTGGTGGTGTGGTGCCAGTGGTGCACCGTACTGCTAGGACTATTAAGAAAGAAGTATTTTATACAATGACTAGGCATTGTATAGAATGCCTGCTGGTCCACCGGCAATGTGTAAAATAAAAAGATTTTGATCTTAGTTGGTTAGAGGGCAAACACAAAAGCTATGGGGTGGGTTCGGGGGTTTGAGGAGGGCTCGGGGGGCTCGAGGGGGCTTGAGGGGAACTCGATTTTTTATATAACAGAAAACAGAAATATACTTATTTTACACATTGCCGCCGGTGGACCAGCAGGCATTGTATACAATGCCTTGGCAAAGTATAAAAATACATTGCCTAATCGTTTCAGGCATTGTATACAATGCCGGATTATACACATTGCCAGTAACATATATAAGGTACTTACTTTAATAATAAGCTAAGATCATTTAATTTATCGTACGCTCAGTATCGGGACAATCTTCGAATTTAATTACAGTTTTTCGTTTACTATATACCCAGCACAAAAGAAAATCACTTTGAATTAGTGAAATAGAGGCAAAGAGACGCAGATCTTTTTCTTTGATACAAAACATTTTCCTTATCAAGATAAAAATTAAACAAAAATTCACAGAGTTAGTCTAGAAATTCATTAACTAAAAGTGTTGTGAACAAGTTGTATAAATTAAATTGCTAAGCTTGGAATATAATCCATCAAAACCCGTAGCGGCTATACTGACAAATGTTGTCTCCATAAAGCGTCTTAGTTCTTAAGATTGATTATGACCTCCTACCGCGTATGAACATCGATATGAAGTTCATGTAAATGTTGTTAATTCCATATTTTTACCCGACTGCGGGTTATGTTTTTCGTGCGTATCTTGTAAGTATGTTTGTATGTAATATTCTATATTATCTCATTACTTTCAAACGGCTGAACGGATTTCTATGATTAAGATATCGTTAGATTTGTCTTTTCAGCCCAAGTGTTCTTAATTATGGTTGTTATGGGTGTTATAAGAAAACCATGTCAATTTTTTTTCTTTTTAACGACGTCCGTAACGAGACCATCTTCGTTGCAATGAAACAAACAAATAACAATAAAGCTTATGTAAACTTATGTCATTCCCATACATTTTTGGATGGCGAAGTTTATTATCGTACAGATCAGTAAAAGGAAAAGTCAGAGTCCGTCTTATCGAAGATTTATTTTATTATATCTCTGAGAATACAAATAAATTCAATCTTTTTGTAAGCAAATGTGACATTAAATACTGTTGTCATAACATTTCACTATCAAAGGGCATCTGTTTGTCATCATACGGGCCCACGGGGAGAAAAAGCTTAGTAAAAAATATTTGTTTGGATATCTGATTCATATCCGTAAAAAGAAAAGATTGTCTCTTCTGATTGTGTTAGCATTTCTGAGTGTAAAATAACATGATGACAGTATAAATTTATTTTAAGATTAGGAACATTCATACCAATCCACAAGTGAGCTTTAATATAAAAGTGGTACATAACTCACTTAATTATAATACGCCGATCGGTACTTGTGTTTTTCATTGAAGTATGCCTAATACCCCTTGTTTAGCTATTGGCTTTTAAAGAAAAACGTTTTGACGTATATATCTTGAATATAAAGGAAGCCTTAATTACCCCTTACAGGGAGAATAATCCATGGGGCAATACTGTCAATCAATTTCTTTTAAAGGAAAAACTGATGGGATATTGATATCGCTCGTTTTTTCATCACCCACCAATAAATCCCTTTTTGGCTGTCAGCAACAAAACGAAGTTGAAAAAATTTAATTAAAATAGAAAGAAGAACGATTCGTACGAAGCCTCGAACGATATTAAAAACTCGGGAAATAAATAACTTTTAATAATGGCCGGAGCGATTGAGATGAAATAGCGAGCAGCACGTTTTGTCTTTGTGAATATATTTTCTTTGAAACATTGAATGGCATTTCTTTACTTTTTCATTATCTACGTTTAAATTACTTAATTTCACTTGTTTTACTAATTACGAAAGGTGGCTTTGTAGAGTCGCTGATAACGTTGTTGGGTACCGGTGGTAATTAAATAAGTAGTTAAAACTAAATTAAAGAGATTTATTTTGCATTTTTTGCGCTTAATTTTTCCTTACTTCTCCAATCTTAAATTTTTACCATCATTCAATTTTCAGTAAAATAAATTATGTTCGGGAATGAATAAACGATAAAAACCACATGTCATAACATAATATAATACCTACGTAGGTACTCTTTGCAATCCTAAAACTATAAATACTTTGGTACGGTTATAAAAATCTACAAATTTCACTTTACGCCAGATTGCACAAACTGTAACTTAAGTCAAAACAGAGTTAAGTCAAAAAAAATTCTTCCGTGTCTTCAATAGCATCAATAGCGAGCTCAGAAAATAGTTATTGGGAAATTTTCGATCCAAGTCAGTGATTTCATAAATCGGGATTCGTGGCACTTTACTCGATTACGAAAACATAAATAATAATTATGTTAAAAATAAATGCGTCGCGTCGATATGAGAACTTTGTCATTTCGGGTCAAGCTACATTTACCCGCCCAGCACAGCATTTTCCACAGTATTTTATGGTGAATACCATTCGGCCATTTAAGAGCTATTTTTTTTTTACAAAATTTACATGCATTGTGACTGTGAGTAGTCATTGGCGAGCAGATTAACCCCAAACAACACTCATATTACGTCATGTTATCGAGCATTTTTAAATTACCTACAAGTTTAGTTACAACAAAATAAAGCCGTTGAAATAACGAGGTTGGGCCGCGTTGATGTCGACTGACTCGTAAATTTACAACTTCGTGAGTGCATCGCGAAGTTTCTTCGTTAAATCAGTTACACGAGTTGCTGTTTCTGCACTGTAATGTAACCAGAACAATCATTTTAGTGTCCCAGTTCAATATTTAAACTGACTGCTATCTGTTTAACTGAGGATTGAATGAAAAATCAGCCCTAAAACTATAAAATTAAATTAGTGACAAGTTCTCATAATAATACTTATAGCCTTCCAATTAGGTAAGTAAGTAACCTCCCGCACGGTGGTTTCAGAAATATTTTCCTGGCCATCAGGTGTAGTCGCCGCGACATTGATGGAGCTCATCACCCGCCATTTTGTCAACGATCACTATTACATACCTCTTTAAAATAGGTAAGTACTTAAAGTCCCCTTTCTGACATATTTACAAAAAGTTTACTAAATGAAATACTATTTTTTATAGAAACGACTAGTTCACTAACTCTAAGACTAAACAAAGGACAATTAAGCCGACCATGCTCCATTTCGTACGTAACATTTGGTAGCTATATAAATCTGTGTAACAGGAATTAGGGGATGAATGTCAAACGTCCCAGGGGACACGAACTGCGGTACACCCTCGTAACGTGAGGTAAGCACACTTTGAAATGACACTTATTGCTACATGGTAAGGTTTGTTTTTTATCATACTTGGCAGGTAACGTGCTCTATCTCCGGTGTTTTGTAGAGTTTAAGAAAATTATGTCCCTTGAATGTGGTCAATGTTTACTTTACGTTTCCCTGTAGGTGCTCAAACAAGTATTTTGGCCGAATTAAGGTACCGTTTTTATGAATAGAAATCATGTCAAGAAGGTATACATAAGCCCCAATTTAAATATAAGTACGATATTATGAAATAAAACACTTTTAACGGATACTAGCGCGGTTTTATTGAAAGTACTTTGGTAATTAGTTGGTATTTGGTTTGATTTTTGATTTTCCCGACGTTTCGGCACCTTTGCAGCTGCCGTGGCCACGGGGGACTGAAGCTACTTGTGAGCCTACCCTCAAGCGATGAATTTTTTAGAACGTTCAGAAATTAAAATTTATCAAATTTTTTATTAGTTTAAGTTTTGGTTTGGTTTTAATTTAATTTTATATGTTAAAAAGAGAGAATCTACTGAAACTACTACCATTACAGCGTGCGGAAAGATTTTACCACTCACGGTGCGTTTTTGTTTACGGTTTATTACAACGTGTGGAAAGTAGATTTTACCGCACGCCGTTTTTAATTTCTATTACAATAATTATGTACATTTCTAATAAGATTACTACCAAACCAAAGAATTTCTGTATTAAAAATTAAAAGATGTCGAGTTTATACGTAAAAAAGGGGAATATAATGAAATGAAGCAATGAATTGTTTTAATTGTCAATTAATGTTAATTACTGAAATAAATAAAAAAATGAAGTGTGTTTTTGACCATTTAATTTTTTAAATCTAAGCTAGTAAAATGCTGAATGGTTTGAAGGTCTTTGCCTTTCTTTACACTGAAAAGAAACGTTTTGCATGTGACGGATTTTAAGAAAAGCTTTCGGTGTTATTCTCTAATTAATTGTATTTTTGGCTGTATGACCATTTGCCTTTGCCTTACACTTCAGAATGTTAATGTTTGGTAATAGTGTGATCAATCATGTATTGTTTAAGATTAAATTTTGATTCAGTTCTTATAAAAATAATGTAA
Source organism: Agriphila straminella (assembly GCA_950108535.1). NCBI lineage: Eukaryota > Metazoa > Arthropoda > Insecta > Lepidoptera > Crambidae > Agriphila > Agriphila straminella. Next base: position 4,455,216 of record OX467318.1, read on the forward strand.
ATATCTTATAAATATCTTGGCAAGTTTTAAAAGAGTTACCATTTATTATATTTTTCAATACAGTTGCTCGAAAATGTAAGTTTACGATGACAGTCGAGCGTGCGGAAAGTTGATTTTACCGCACGCCGTGCGTTTTTGTTTACGGAGTAGTACAGCGTGCGGAAAGCTGATTTTACCGCACGCCGGCGCCGTGCGATTTTGTTTACGAACGTTTTTTTAAATTTCTACTAGCTTCCGCCCGCGACTTCATCCGCGTGGACAGTAGAAAAATATTGCAACCAGTTTAAAGTGACCCCTTTAGTGTATGAAAGCTAGTACTACAGAGAGTTCAGCTGTTTCCCTGGTTCCACCCACCTGAATTTGATGAAACATAGCTTAGATTTTAAGTTGGACCTCAATCTACTAAATTGTGAAAAATCCATCAAAATTCGTTTAGCGGTTTTTGCGTAATTCGCGCACAAATATTTAGAATTTACAGTTTTATTATATGTATAGATTACAATTTCAGCAGTACCTATAATGTTTTCTCGCAAATGTATTGAAAAACGTAGTATGGTACACGGTTGTTAAGGTTTTTAAAACTCGTAACGATTATAAACCCTCGCCTACGGCTCGGGCTTATAAAACGTCAACTCGTTTTAAAAACCTCCTTACCAACCTTGTATCATAAACTACTATAACAATTTCACGATAGTTAGTTGTAACTCCTATCATTGGCTGAACGTATTTTTAAGAATTTAAGCAAGTAAGACTACAGTAATTAATATAACAATTATTGTAATTCATTGGGATTTAGTTTCAAAAAGATTACAACGTATTTGTTTTATAAAATGTTATCTCTGATATTCCTTTTTTTGTACAAATAGTATAGTCGATTATGATTGGTTGAAAAGTGGTGAGAGGGGTAAACTTTTTGTGTTGAATTTAGTGGGTATTTAAGCAATGGAAAATTGAGCATACGTTTGACTTTTAAGTTTGGAGCACCACGGGACTTAAGTTAAGTAAATTCTTCATTGTTATTGTGTTATCTGAATTAATTGTTTTGTGTGTGACTTAGTTGTTGTTTAATGGCTATCCGCTGTTAATTTTCATTCCCAATTTTATGATTATTCTGATTATTTGTAGTAACAATAAGTAAAGTACATTTATTTTGCATTTGCTTGGTAACTAGTATCCATAGTTGAATAAAAGAGATTAACTGATAACTTTTAAGTTTATATTGTTGTTGTTTGTGACGATTTAATTGTAAATATCCGATTTGATAATAGCTGACGAGTTTCTTTCGCCTGTTCTTCTCTCAGCTAAAAAAAGACGTCCGAACAGGTGGTAGGATAAAAGAAATTGGACGATTCAATTTAATAAACATTACTTTATTTAAATTGATTTATTTTGTTTTAATTCTCTCCATGTTTCTGACCATTTCTGACACATGCGTACAAAAAGGAGCCATTTGCTTTGCATATAAACTTTTGTGATTGATTTCGCTGAAAAATGAAAAGACTGACAGACTTTTTTATTTCAGTAGGTAGGTCTAGATTTTTTAGCAAATGTATTGACGACAAACGTCGTATGGTAAACTCGAGACGATTAAAAAGCTCCTTCCTTAAATATCTTGTATCATAAACTACTATTTTCAATTCGATTTAAGTGTTCAAGTGTGTTCAAGTGTTCAAGTGTTTTACCCAACTCACTAATGGCAAAACAAAACACTGTATGTATGCACCATAAAGTTAAAGGTATATTAACTTTATGGTATGCACATAACCATGGCCTACTTAATGTATGTAATAATAGGGAATGTTCCAAACTCCGCTTTTGAGCATTAGTCGTCAAACTATCGGGATACCATTCAGAGCGGCAGTGATCCGACCGCTACTTAAATAGTTAGCCTGTGGTTTGCCTTCAAAGCGGAGTTCCATTGGCGGGCATAATCAGCTGAGTGCTGTTTCATGGGGTCAGTGCAGTAAACAGTGTACTGCGATGCTAATCAAATTTCCGAGTTAAATGATTTGGGATGGCACTTCAGAGTTGATTAGTATGATCCGCATACTTCTACTTGCGGTCTTTGCATTATGTTGCGCGAGATCAAATTATTAAATGACTAGCGACCCGCCCTCGCTTCGCTTCGGTTCCTTTCTTTTCGCTCCAAAAGTACAGACCCGTCCCGTTCGAGTCCCGTCATAATCGGTATGAGAAACGCGCTTGATTTTATTTTCGCGAGCAAAAACTTTTTGCGTTAACTCCTAAGATATTTATTTAAACTATATAGTGTAAGGGCCTAATAGTCCAGTCATAATGTACATCCGTGCTTGCAAAAGGTCCGGTCGTTCTGATTTTTTTATGTTGTTAGGACCTAAACCAACATTAAAATACCAGATTTGCAATTTCCAAAGTGCTGTGCTAGCGGCGGTGTACCCAAAAAACCATGAAATTTTCGGACTTTTTTCAGTTTTTGCTCAATATCTCAGTGAAGGAACAATTTGATCGGTCTAGTCTTTACTATATTTTTAAAATTAACTAAATTTTCTAAAATATAAAATCAGGACGAGCTCTATACATCCATTGGTTCCCAAGACACAGTTCTTCGAAAACAGGTATTTTTTTTCAAAAAGTTATTTTTTTTTCAAAATGGTCATTTATTTTGTGAAATATCTAATAAACTACGCATCCCACGTCAAATATAATATTAAATAAAGTTGTAATAAATTTAATTAACTTTCATTCGAAACCAAATTGGTACCTGTTGACCTAGCGGTTCTTTTAAAAACGGCAGATAACCATAAACAGTCATAAGTGGGTTTTTGGGGATATGCAAATAAACTGTACCTACTCACGGTTTTTTTATGAAAAAGTTACATTATTTATTTTTGTTATTATTTTATTTATTTATCTTTTATTGGGAAACAAACAGCCTTATACATTACATAGTAATAACTTAATATATACTAACTCATTTGCCAAAAAAGTTTCCACTTATAATAATTTACATTGAATTCGCTAAGTACGTACTAAAGAGTTAAGATGTTATTGTTTGTTGTTTGTTATTGCTAAAAAATTATGAAAAATTAAAAAAATATATACCTATCGGGAATTACGTCATTATCAAACATAGTTTTATATATATATATATATATATATATAGTTATTTACCCAGTAAAATGATAAAAACCATTGTTGTACCCATTATTAAAAATAAAACAGGGGATATAGCTGATAAGAATAACTATAGGCCTATCTCATTAGCAACAGTAATGTCTAAAGTGTTTGATAGTGTGCTTAATAGACAGCTTAATGTTTACATCAAACAGCATGATAATCAGTTCGGATTCCGGCCTGGGCTGTCGACTGAAACGGCAATTCTGTCTGTTAAGCACAGTGTCAATTACTATACGGAGCGCCAAACACCGGTTGTTGCGTGCTTTCTTGACCTCTCTAAGGCATTTGACCTGGTTTCATATAACTTACTGTGGCAAAAACTTGAAAAAGTCGGTATACCAAAAGAACTGCTAAACATCTTTAAGTATTGGTATAGAAACCAGGTCAACTCCGTACGATGGGATGGGTCGCTGTCTCAGCCGTACAGGTTGGAGTGTGGCGTGAGACAAGGCGGGCTGAGCTCGCCAACCCTCTTCAACCTGTATATGAATGAGCTGATAGGCGAACTGAGCAACACCAAATTAGGCTGCCATATCGATGGCGTGAATGTGAATAATATTAGCTATGCAGATGATATGGTGTTGCTTAGTGCGTCTGTTTGTGGTATGAGAAAACTGGTAGCCATATGTGAGAAATATGCCAAGTCTCATGGATTGGCTTATAATGTCAACAAAAGCCCGGTCATGGTCTTTGAGGCGGGAAATAAGCGGCTAGAGCAACTCCCGGCAATCACATTAAATGATTGTACGGTGCAAAGAGCACATAAAGTAAAGTATCTAGGCCATATACTTACGCCTGATCTCAAGGACGATGATGATGTTGAAAGAGAACGCAGGGCGTTGTCAGTAAGGGCAAACATGTTGGCCCGCAGGTTCGCGCGTTGCACAAATAATGTAAAAATTACTTTGTTCAGAGCATATTGTACAACTTTTTACACGTGCAGCCTGTGGGCACAATGCCCTGAGAGTCCAATTCAACAATGCGTTCAGGGTGTTGTTGGGGTTGCCCCGCCACTGTAGTGCATCAGGGATGTTTGCAGAAGCGCGGGTAGACTGCTTTTACGCGACTATGCGGAAGCGATGCGCCTCCCAGGTGCGCAGTGTGAGGGGCAGCGCCAACAGCATCCTGAGCATGATTGCAAGCAGGCTGGACTGCCCGTACGTGAATCATTGCTGCGTAACATCTGCCGGGGTGGTGCGTTGGTGATTCGCGTGCGGACGGTGGCACCATTATTATTATGAAACATGATTTTACTAACATAGGTTAAGTAAAAACTTTGTTACTAACAAAAATGAGTCCTTGTAACTTGAATTTAATAAATAATAAATAAAATATACCTAAATACTAAAGTTTTTGTACAAACATCATGGTACCTACCTATAATGAGAATATGAGAACAAATTTAATTTATACAAAAAGAAAACTAATTAAAATCATGTAGGTATTTAATGTATTTTGGTTGCCAAATCATGCCTTTCTTGTTATCTTCGATGGCCCGGACTTCGGCTCAGACGAAGATGGTGTTTCGATGACTGTGATGGACGCTGGGAGGGGCGCCCAGACTGTACGGTCATCTTCGTCTTCCGAGCATGTTAGCTCCACATCTAGTACGTTAACGCACAATTTGCCATCGCATGATTGGCAGAGTACTGAGCAGTGGAGCCCAGCTTTTCTGCACGAGCAGCTCCCAGAGCACTCTTTCTTGCATTTATATGAAATTTTTCGTAGAAGGGCAGGAGGTGCGGGATCCATGGTGGTAGGGATAGGGGTAAGTCCATTAGAAGACAGTTTCCACCCCCAATCAGTGGGATTCATGTTGACCCCCTGCCATTTCTGCACTTAGAGGTAGCACCTTGCTGCATGGTGGCCTGCGGCATCTTCCGTCGGTGGCAAACGGGCGAGGTTTATGCTCCTTGAAGTGACAAACGTCTTATACCTCAGGAGATCCGAAGTATCCCTCGTGATGTCTCCCCCATATAAAGCCACAAAGCAATTGATGCCTGCTTTTCTCACGGCTTGTGGTGTGGAATCTGGCCGAAGGAAGACCTCTACTTGTTCAGCAAGTGATTCACTCTTGCTCAGGAGTTTGGTGACTTTGGCCAAACGGTGCTGAGGTGGTATCGCACCCGTAACGCGTGGGTGAATAGCACCATCACTGGTGATCGCTGAGAGTCCTGGTGGTTGTAGGAGGCCGTAGAGTAGTGACAGCAACCAGCTTCACCTTCCTGACTTAGCAATAAGTCAGGATAAGACTGCTGGAATGCACATAATATGGAATGATGCCGGTTTTTTTTTTTAAATTGGGCTTCACGGCACTGCCTTCTTATTGGATTTGCCCTGTATCGTAATGAGAACAAAAGTACTTTTATAACATTGTTTTGTTAGCGAAGATAGTTATAAAATACTTATAACGTACACGTTATAAAGCATGTCAATATAAGTTTGTTTTGAAGTTTATAATTCGAATTTTACTATATTATAAGAGTAGATAAAACCGTAAAAAGACGTGAGAATAGTTTATTTGCATTTCCCCCTTAACCCACTTAAGACTGCTTATGGTTATATCTGCTGTTTTTGAGAGAACCGCTGGGCTTACAGGTATCATTTTGGTTTTAAATGAAAACTAATTAAATTTATTAAAACTTTATTTCATATAATATTTGACGTGGGATACGTATTTTAAAAGATATTTCACTAAAAAAGTGACCATTTCGAAAAAAAATAACTTTTTGGAAAAAAAAAAACCTATTTTCGAAGAACTGTGTCTCGGGAACCAATGGATGTATAGAGCTCGACGTGGTTCTAAATTAAAGAAAATTTAGTTAATTTTAAAAATATAGTAAAGACTAGACCGATCAAATTGTTCCTTCACTGAGATAAAGTCCAAAAATTTCATGGTTTTTTGGGTACACCGCCGCTCGCACAGCACTTTGGAAATTGCAAATCTGGTATTTTAATGTTGGTTTAGGTCCTAACAACATATAAAAAAATCAGAACGACCGGACCTTTTGCAAGCACGACCCCCTTTTCATGTTTAATATGACTGTAGTATAAAATGGGTAATACAAATTGAGTAACTACAAGTTATTCAGAACGGATGACCAAATTTATATTTGGGCGACAACCTTAGGGCACACCAAACATCTAAAATTTGGCATAGGATATTTTATTTAAAAAAAATTGTTTAAAAAACAAAAAAACCGACTTCAAAAAACCTGCCTCTAAAAAAAGGAAAAAATAATATACAAATCATTAGATACGCATTATCATTGTTATAATAAAACACGTCAATTGAAGTCGGGTGGGGCTTTTAGAATAAAAAAAGGAAGATGTACTCCAGCCCCACCCGACTTCAATAGACGTGTTTTATTATAACAATGATAATGCGTATCTAATGATTTGTATATTATTTCTTACTTTTTTTAGAGGCAGGTTTTTTGGCAGGTGTTAATTGTCTAATTTCAAAATCTATCGCAACCGCTTTCAGGATGTGACACATTGATGCTTCTTTTTGGCACAAATAAAAACTTACCAAAGAAATGCAGCAATGTGTCACATCCATCTGGAAAATGAAAGCAATTGCGATAGATTTTTAAAATTAGACAATAGTAGCCCTGATTCTAGTTAATGACGAGCTAGCGCGCTTTTATTGAAAGTACTTTGGTAATTAGTTGGTATTTGGTTTGATTTTTTATTTTCCCGACGACGTTTCGGCACCTTTGCAGCTGCTGCCGTGGTCACGGGGGACTGAAGCTACTCGAGCCTACCCTCAAGCGATGCATTTTTAAAGACGTTCAAAAATTAATATTTAACAAAATATCTATATAGATAGGATATATGGATAAGTCAAAGGTTCCCAAAGAATTTCCGAAAGTCCACGCGGACGAAGTCGCGGGCAAAAGCTATAAATAGTCCTTACAGAAAGCTGCTTTCAGTTCAGCAATTTGATTATATTACCGGAGAACTTCCAATGAGATCTCATCCGATATTTGATTTGGATCCTATACTGATATGAAGATGTAGGAAGAATATTAATTTTGTTTGTACATAGGTACTTCATTGAGTTATTGCGATACGGAGTTTATTTTTCGTCATTTGATTTGCTATATGAATTCACGGTTGGTAGAATAAGGTTTTTGTTGTATTATTTTGTTTCTAATATCAAAAATATTACATTATTTTATGTTTTAGTTATAAATACGAAGCACATTAAAATAAATAAAAGTTTTTAAATAAAAAAATACATAGGTATTATGCAATAGCCTGAGATGCAATAAAATGGTTTGATACTTCTTGTTTATTTGTTTATTTACTTAGTTAAGGCGAGGCCAGTTCACGATCTGATGAAAAGTCTAATTTTTGAACATCCAATGTGAAGAACTGATGTAAAATTCTACTTCACAAAAATTACTGTAGACTGAAAAAGAAACAAAGAAGCAAATTAACCGAACAGAATATTGAAAAATGGCATGGTAACTCTGTAAAAAATCCTGAATAACACCATAAAAACTTATAAAAATAAATTTCAAATCGTCAGATTTCGTAATTTTCAACTACAGTGATATGATTTTTTATGCAAAAAGGATAGCTTTTTTATCGATCTAACACAATAACCGAGTACATTTTTAATAAATGATCCAGTATTTCAGAAATCAATAAAAATGTACTAAAATTCGTCAAATTTCTGGCGAAGCGTCAATTAAAGTTATGCAATATTCAACCTTATTCTAAAGACATAGTGAAAGAGTAAATTTCGTGAACTGGCCTCGCCTTACGGCCGGGCTTAGAGTAAGACGGGCTTCTGTACCAGACGAAGCCGTCGTCGCTGCTCGAAGAGGCCGGGTCCTTAGCGCGTGTTTTACCCTACACAATCAACAAAACATTGTTTCGCGAAACAAAATCATCATACGTTTTTCTTTTTTTTTTGTTGAATGTTGAGACGTTTTTGTTGATTGTGTAGAGCAAAACACACGCTATGGACCCGGCATAAGGGAAACAAACGGCATACAATATTACCTTAAAAACTATGATTAATGACTATTACAAAAGCCAAAACAGTTCCCACGACAGGATATAACATTTCAATCAAGTGAACTCAAATAAAATATTAGGTAGGTTGAAGGAAACCGAAACTAAGGTTTATCTAACTAAGTGCAGTAACAACTACTTAATTTAAGTAATCAAAAAGGGAGAAAAGAAATAAACATTTTGGTACCTACCTAACCAAAAGTTAACGACAAATATGGCTACAAAAATAGATTCCCAAAAGAAAAATAACCTTAATCATAATTAATTATACTTATATAATTCTTAATCATATACTTACAACGTTTTTTTCTCGTTACTTAGAAAGTGGCAGTTTTGTTGAAACGCGTTGAAACGCAAATTCAAAGGTGGAATTCCATCAGAAATTAGAGGACAAGTGCAGTACAAACAGCGTTGCATTGCAGTTGGATAGTACTTGTACTATACTATGTTATATGTGCAGTTGGAACTAATCTTTCCTTTTATCACGATTGCGTGGAACTTTGTCGAGGAACTTTTGATTTAAAGAGACAAATGGATGAGACTAATATCAAAAGATTCAGTTAGCAAAAATAGAGAGTAAACATCTCTAGATTTTATTTCTTGATGGTGTGCGATTACTGCTGTGAATTTCTTTGCCCCAACCCTTGTTATAAAAAAGAACACTATAGTTTGTTCTATTAAACTCACTATATTTTGCGGTTGTTAATCTCTGTAATAAAAAACTAAAATCCAAAGCAAATTAGTTTCCTACAGATAAAGAATAAATAAGTTTAATAATTTACTATAACGTACCGAATTTCTTCGAATATCCAATAAAGTCTAGATTTGATGAATTTCCTCGAAACCTTCGAAATCTGAACATGAAAATGAGGTTAACAACATTTGCAAGCTTTTTGCTTCCCGAATTTTATTTGTATTCTGAACCTCTGAATAAGAGAATGCTTAATGAACTCTGAAAGGTTTTACTTCAAAGGCTTAACGAGTGACGGTACAACGAATCCGAAGTCAACTGTATTGTATTTCTGTACGTTTGAACGTAATATGATAAGATAACTCAGCTAACAAGGTTTGAAACACATGTGGGTATTTCATTATACTATTATTTATTACTGTAGTTTAAAAATATATGAAGACTGTAGCTTCAACGGCTTAGCTGCTAGAGCTTGTGACAGGCGATGGATGGATGGCTTAGGCAGCCATTACACGCTCATGCAAGCGTCAGTCAAATTCCATCAGTCATGAATTACGTTTGATTGATTGACTGATGGAAAGAAGAAATCAACTTCATGCAACCATCAGTCACCCCATTACACGGTAGGTTAACCGTCAGTCACAGGCCGTGACTGACAGCAAAACCTAACGTGTAATGGCTGCCTTAGAGCATTCAGGCAATAGGTGTGCGTTTGGCCATTCAAATAGTTTTACTCTCTTGCTTAAAGTTATTGTAGATATTTGTATAGAATACATAACGAACTTAAAAATCTCATAAAGAAGAGACTTACAGTTAAGAAAAATAAACAAGCACACAAAAATGGAACAATCAGGTCAACTCTCAACATAATAAGTTACTTATTTATCAATTAGAAAGAAACCAGATGACTGGACAGAAGGCCAGGCCGTAACAAACTTATCTTTTTAGATATTTTTAATAAATATATTGCCTAAAAGTCCTTTATTTAAATGAGTACTAACCGTTGCGATTGTAGGCAAAAAGAAAGCTTTTTAATAGCACAAAGTGCCTCACTTTCCCGCACCTTAAGCGGCGTTAATATAATTCGGAACTCTGGGTCACGGAGGGGACATATATGACCAATAAGGGCTGGGGAAAATAGGGTGTTAGTATTTAAGAAGATTTAATTCTTTCTATCAATTTACGCTGTAAAGAACAGAGTGATTCTTTTTCGTAATAGGGTAATAAGGTTTGGTTTCCGGATCTAGCAAGTGTAAAAACACCAAAGTAGTTTAATGCAGGAATGACTAAAAATGAGTTAAAATAATATCTTCACTTCAGTAGCACTTTCTTTATAGTACAGTCAGCAACGAAAGTCGCTTAACGCTTTGGTATTTTGTCATAGCAACTTTTTTGACAGATGTCTCACGGTTTGATACAGTAGTCAGAATAAGTTACTATGACAAAGTACTAAAGTGTTAAAAATAATCAATCCGTAAATTCAGCATTCAGCAATTTCAGCTGTGAATTCTGTCACACAAATCAATACCAAGTGTTACCAATAGACCAATTCGGGGAAAATAATAATAGGACAAGCAACCCTCTTATAAAGGTCCTGATAAAAGCCGGCGCTAACAAAAGTAACAATCAATTAAGCACCGAGGACGCAAGACCACTTCCTTTTCATTCTCATTTTTTGTCCAAAGCTCGTGAGTGTTTTGCAAAATGTATTTTATGCCAGCGACATAAAACTGATAATTGTGCAACGTTTCTACTTGATTAGAGTCGCCTTTACTGCTTCGATTGTATACAATGGTTTTGCCACAATAAATACGCTCAAACAGTAGCTTGGTTATAGAGATCAAGAAATTAGGCGTGAAAAATAATTTCAGTCTGCCTCAGATTTAGGTCCCTGCACATAGGTACCCAATTATAACGTTCTTATTATGGGTATAACTTAGTGAACCAGCGTGTTATTTGGATTGACAATGTAGATAAATAGGTAGACACCTCTGTTCTGCTATCCTGAAACCAAAATATTCTGGCAACCAAACCAACATAGCTAGCATCCTTAATTAATTATTCAACATCTTACAAGGAGATTCAAGGCATGATTTCATAAATTTCAGGGTAAAACATTTAGATGTCATAAATGCAAATTTTAACTATAGGTTGGCTGACAATAGGCATAGTCAAATTATTTTGGTGTATATGGATGATTCATGATTGGGTAATTTATGCAAAGATAGGGTCACTAGTTCAGATGTCCTGTTACACAGTGCCCAGTGGTAAGAATTTTATGGTTCAGTCACAAACTCCTTACAAGGCAAATTACTGTGTTTCTCGTGCGCTGTGACCTTGCCCCGGGGGCAAAATAAACAGTTGTCATTATCTGCGCTCCGGGATTGAAGGGGGCGAAGGAATTTGAATTTTACGGCCCGCGGCCTTTGTCTATGGCCGATTGCGGCCCCAAAACTTTCATTGAGTTACTAATTACTTGAGATCGGTACATTTCAATCAACGCCTTAGGGCAACGGAATGTAACCTGATTCATTTCATTTAAAGAGCAATTTCGTTTATAGTCTACAAGGATTCGATATACATTTTTGATGTAGGTAATAAACTTGGCCACTCAAAACCGTCCATTATTATTAGCCCAAGGATTTGAAACTTTTTAAGTTAGAGTTAAAATAACAACAATGTGATCCAAATATGGCTCAGAACAAAGTGTGTGTTTCCTCACAAAGTTTTCAAAATTGTGGAACGAAAGCAAATACACAATTTTAAAAAAACCTTTTTTTAAACGTCTTGAAAATGTGTCTACCTACCATCTGCTTCTCATATACGATTGTTGCCTGCCTTAGCTGTTAATGTAATAATAATAATAATAATAGGTCGCATGTAATATGCCTATTGATTTAAGAAACATTGTTTGTCAATAATATTCAAAATGTGACTGTTGCTTTGACTGTCACAAAGGCTCCTGTCCTAACAATACCTGAAGAAATGTTGTGCTAAAAATAATAAACGGTTGACGAAGAAAACCCTATTTTTCTGTTCCACTGGAGCGCTGCTGCCTGCCCCCTACAGTTAAAGGTTCTACAGAAATATAAAAACAATATTTTTTCCCCATCAAATAAATGTAACACTTCCGCCCTTCATATCAATCAATGCTAATATTATGAATGCGAAAGTCCGTTTGTTTGTGTGTTACGCCTTCACGTCTTAACTATTGAACCGACCATCATGATATTTTACATACACGTTGTCAGGAGTACAGAGAAGGACATAGGGTACCTTTCATCCAGAAAAAGTACTGTTCCCGAGGGATAGCAAAAAAACTTTCCATGCAGACGAAGTCGCGGGCGGTCGCTTGTAAAAAATAAAATGTGATTTCGTAGGTACTCCGTAACGTAAGACACATTTTTACGGGATTGTTTTTCTTTCTCCTTATTTTATCCGCTCCAATCCTAAAGATTACGTACCTTACGTAAGGTCTTAGGGGCCATAACGATCCGAGGACATTGCTATCGCAGAAACTTGGCAACTGCTTTAATTAGTTACATAAATACAAATAGGGAAGAGTTTTATGTATGAACCAGTAGAGATTAAGTAGTTATCAACCTGAAGAGTTTACGAAATGTTACATTATAAGATTCTGGCGTACATTCTATAAGTAAATAGTTTTGAAAAACCTGTAAAGGATGTTTCATAATAAGCTGTAAAAAATGATTTTAATTTGTATGGAAAACTGCAAAGTAACAACCCTATACCTACTTAAACAGACTATTGTTTTCGATAACAAATTCCATAATGGGCAAAAGCAAAACACAATTTAGGTATATGGTTGCCACTACTACTTTCTTTGAAAAAAATTCTTTTCATGATAAACTGCAGTTTTTTTTAATTCCGGGGTAGTATGCATGGTACCCTATCTAGAATATTCTGCTTTAGGGGTTTTTTGTAGGTGCCTGCCTAGAATTATTTTACTGAAGCTGATTTCCGTGGTTCTATATTTAAATACGTAGGTACCTAAGTACCTAACGTTTTTGTATTGGTAAAATTCATAGTTGCTATTTCATAATTACTTACCATTTTCTAGACATTGTTTATCTTGGAAAATACCTAAGTACTCATTCATACAATATTATTTAACAAATAAATATCTACATTATTTATCAGGGTCAGTAAGTATCTAAACAGCTGGAAAATAATCAACCTCATTCAAAAACTGACAAACTTCTTTATAAATTGAAAGTATTTGATTGAATCAGGCGTCACTTGGCGAAAGTCCCAAACCATTTTGAAAAAAGAAATATATGTATCTTACTTCCGCAAACAAAATATGCAAGATGCACCGCCCGCCCACCCGCAAAAATATGCACATGCACACCACAAAATATAAGTGCGCAATACCTGCATTTAGAAAGACAGCAACACACCTTGCACCTTCACCAATTAAGCTACTCTACACGTGTTTCGCCCCAACCCGGAGCATCTTTAGGTCAGGAGTTAGATCGTGCGTAAACCAACACCGAATGAGCAACTACGCCCTCCGACACCGTATTTATTGTCACTTCCCCCCCACTGCGCATCGAGTGACTGACAACGTTTGAAGAATGTTGCCAGTTTCAAAGAAAAAAGAAAGAAAACATGTTTTTTAATTTAAATTACCTACAAATAAATTGATATACATTAAATAATGTGTTTTATTAATTAGATACTTGGTGTTAGATACTTGAGGTTGGCAGGAAGTCGGGGATATATAAGTTAACATGTAACCAATGTAATTCAGTATACGTTGTTCAAACTGGCCGTAGTTTTGATATACGTTATAAGGAACATATTTCCGCCTATAGGAATGGCCGACCGGAACGATCTCATTTCGCGGAACATTTATTAAATACCGGACATCAACTATCTGATGGCCATTCCTATGAGGTTTTACATACTTGTAGTAAAGATCTACGACTGAACGTGTTGGAAAACCTAGAAATTATCAAACACAATGTTGATGGAACCATACTTAACAATCAACTTGACGTCTCTTCCTCGCCATTGCTGCGTATTTTCTCAAATAATAATAATTCTTAAAAATAAGTATCTAATTAATAAAACACATTATTTAAAGTATATCAATTCATTTATAGGTAATTTAAATTAAAAAACATGTTTTCTTTCTTTTCTTTTTTTTATTTGAAACTGGCAACATTCTTCAAACGTTGTCAGTCACTCGATGCGCAGTGGGGAGGAAGTGACAATAAATACGGTGTCGGAGGGCGTAGTTGCTCATTCGGTGTTGGTTTACGCACGATCTAACTCCTGGATGCTCCGGGTTGGGGTGAAACACGTGTAGAGTAGCCTAATTGGTGAAGGTGCAAGGTGTGTTGCTGTCTTGCTTAATGCAGGTATTGTGCACTTATATTTTGTGGTGTGCATGTGCATATTTTTGCGGGCGGGCGGGCGGTGCATCTTGCATATTTTGTTTGCGGAAGTAAGCTACATATATTTCTTTTTTCAAAAAAATTTAAAGTGTTATTTCTCTGCCTTGATATAGGTACCGCTAGTTGCCTAGTTGCTTAGGTTCTTTAAACAAACAAAAAGACAATCAAAATTATAAACAAATAACTAAAATTACTGAAAAGCTACTGGTATTAGTATAATATACCCTCAAGGACGTCGGCCTAATTTGTCGCGGCGGGGGCACGTTTCTATTAGCCGCCACCAAGTTTTTCCCGAAGTGCCGCCAACAAACCTACAAAGCGAACAAGTAATTAGAATTAACTTGCCTTTGTAAGCCTCGCTTTTCAATTCGGAATTCCGGATCATTAAAAAACACGACCTTACATCGAAAGTCACTTATTAGAGCATTAGTCACGAATGTCACGATCCATACATTGTCAGTGGATAGAAAGAGATATGAAGATCACATTTTACAGAAATAGGAATAAATATAAAACATTGATAATTTTATCCGATGTTAGACAATCTAGTAAGTAAATATTTATAAAGTGAAATACTTAATTATGAAGAAAATACACAACAAAACATCAAAAGTAGATAAATTAGGTAATACTTTACTATCATATCATATCACAATAATTATTTATGGTATTGAAAACAGATAGTTGCAAACCTGTACCGCAAACATCCAGTAGATACTAGATTTTGCTGAGTTGCTTAAGAGAGTTTATGAGAGAGAAAAAAAATCATAGTGCTTAAATAAAGACGAAATTGTGAATTGTGTTCTTATAGCGTTCTCCGAATAAGATTTGTGGTACTTTTTATCGCTTAAACAATATCTACCTTCAGCTGTAATACAAGGAACTAGTATTTATATTCAACAAGGACCAAATTCTAAAATAGGGAGACAAAGAAGTAATTCCAGCAAATTGCCTGGTTGCAGCAGGAAATATTCTGCCGAGGCGGAACAAGCCAGACATATTGACAGGGCCGCACAAAGTGAGGCCAGGGGCCTTTAGCGAAGTAGAGCTGGAACCTTGTCGCAAAGATTAAATAACAGTTACTACTTGTGTGCTCTATAATGTGATAACGACGACGGACGGTAAATTATGCTCGAGAATGTAGCTTATACAAATAATAGTAGTTTATGATACTGCCACATAATAAGGGGTATTAAAACATGAGTGTGTGTTTAAAAACCGAGCCGTAGGCGAGGTTTTTAATAGTATCACACGAGTGTTTTAATACCTAGTTATGTACAGTTTCATACACTACTTTATCTACACTCATACATTTAGGATTTAATGAAACTACTAAATAAAAGATCAACGTTAGAAAAGAGAGTGAGACTTTGTTTGTATTAGCTAGGTATTACCTTGTAATAAGTCATTTCCTTAGCTGCATCTAAAATATCGACCAGAGTCAAATTTTCTTCACATTTTAAATCAAGAATTAAAAAAAACCTACGAAATTCAGTACAACAAAATGTTAAAATTGATATCAAAACTTTTTTGTAAAGCTCTAAAAATGGCGCTTAAAATGCGTTCAGAACCTACGCTCCGAGTGCAACCGAACGCTTTAACGGCGTTCCAAACATTAGAGCGTGACTTCCTGTTGTAACAACTTTCCCGTTCCAAAAGTCAGAGCGTTGCAACTTTTTAACCTTCAAAATCGGTGGTTGAAAAACGCTGACGTTTGTCTATAGAAAATTTTTTAATGTCATTTGACATTATTATGTATTTTGATGTTTTTGTGTCTAATTTTTAAAAAATATTCATGGTACCTCCTCAGAAACAGATTTTATTTGATTTAGAATAAAGGAAAGTTTAAATTATTCGTATTACAAATGGAAAACGAAGAATTTGTACTATTAATGTCATTTAAAGTTCTTGGTCGTTCCGAACCTTAGAGCCAACAACCAAACAACCGCACTCTAAGCCTCTGAACGCAACCCTGCAAACTAATCGCACTAAAGTCATCGATCACCATAGAGTGCATTTTTAATATACTATATCTATGATTTTAATCATGGAAAATGTGTGGGAAAATATCGTTGTTTTTTTAATATCACGGCACTGTCTTCTTCTTGGATTTGCCCTGTATCGTAATGAGAAAAAAAGTTATTTTATGATTCAGTTGACTGCATCGTAATGAGTTTTTTTTTTAATTTTTCGTGTCCACGAAAATAAAGTACGTATTTATATTACCTTTTTTGAATTCATATTTGGAACATTACGTTGTGAGTGTAGATAAAAGGCTTTTCAATACACTTGCTCGTAAAGTGAGCCCTAATACATCGCTTTTAGGGCCATAAACCGAGCTATAACAAACGCGTGCAATTATATATATAAAACACTAGTACGTGTGTAATAGAATTAACCCTACAAAGTTAAATTAGTACCTTACTGCAAGTTCTATGCGAGCAAGTTCTATGCGAGTAAACAGAGCATTCCCAATTTAGCCGGGTAATACAGTTATTTTTTTAGTAATAACAAAGATTATTAATTAATTAATTAAGTCAAACAAATATTTATTATTATCAAATTATTAATAATTCACAATATTTTGTTATATAAAATATTAAAATATTTGCATTTTATCACTTAAAAGTTGCTGTGTGGTAAATTACTTTGTTTTTTCCTCGCAAATGTGTTGAAAAACGTCGTATGAAACTCGTGAGCTCTTGCTTATTGCACACTCGGCTGAGTTACGCCCTCGCCTGCGGCTCGGGCTGCAACCCACAGCCTTGTGTGCAATGAGCAACCTAAGCTAACTTGTCTCATAATGTACTATTACCGCATTTGTAGTTCATAGAACAGTTATTAGTATCAACGAGGAGCTCAGTGGCGCAGTGGGTGAGCGCCTGGCCCTGCGATTGCGGAGGCTAAGCAATTTTCGCAAGAGTGTCATGGGATTGGTGACCAAAAATTTATAATCTCCTCCGTGCTTCGGAAGGTTAAACGTTTATAGCCGTTGGTCCCGGCTGCATTTGCAGTCGTTAAAGAAAATTATGTAAATGAGAAGCGTGTTGCGCGGCCAACTGTACAAGCATCGTAGATGTTGCTGCGAGTAAATAAAGAGGCGTCTTGGAAAATTGGATTACCACCCGCCTCCGCTTCATCTCCGTTTCAATTTGATATTTTGGTGCAGCTCGACCCGGCCATATTGCGTTTGTAAAATCATGATTTCAAAATGTGTTTACATTCATAATCTTGATGAGCTTACGCGCTTACTAGACATGAAATAAAGCCCTTTCTATCGGATATCAGCGCGATTTTATTGAAAGTACTTTGGTAATTAGTTGGTATTTGGATTGATTTTTTAATTTCCCGACGTTTCATCTTGGTTACCTACGGGGGGCTGAAGGCTCACGAGCAGCTTCAGTCCCCCGTGACCACGGCAGCTGTTGCTTATGTAATGGTATTAGTCCTAGCCCAATAATTGGCAGCAAATCCACGTATTTATCGAGTTGTAGAAGATAATTATCTCCATAAGAATGCGTGCGCGTACCGAAATAATTACTTATTTCTGTTGAATCTTGATGAATATAATCAAAATTCCTAAGGCAATTTAAAGATCTAAATCCTTTTAATTATACAATGTACTTAGTTACGCAGTTTTGATGTTACAGAGTTGACTGACAAACTGTTACCTATTCTTATTTACGCGTTATTATAATGCCATGATGAAATAACTTAGTGATGTTGATTATAAAAATTCTTTGAAGAAATATTTTTTTCATTTTTCCTTTTCACATTTCAATATTTTTGATACCTACCAAAGAAGTACTTATCTATAAAAAAAATCATGAAGTTATGCCTGGTAATAACTTTGTTTTTTCATTAGATGACTATTTAATTTGATTCACACACAGAGATGATCCCTGCATGTTGATACTGGATGATGATGATGATTTAATTAATAAAATGTTTCATTTCAAAACCGCTTATTTGCTAAAGTTATAATTTTTACTAAGTTTTCTCTATTTCGTACAGTTGCAAAAGGGGGTAAGAGATTCTATGTGAAATCTTATTACCGTTACGCTTTTGAGACTTAAATTCTGAAATTGAAAATCTGATAACATTAATCAATAAAGGTTAATGTTTTCATATTTTTTATTTCAAATAAGTAGAATGGATACCTATAAGTATCAAGTTTGATTTGATGCTGACTGTACCTACAGACATCAAATACCGTTGTTCACTATCAAGAGGCAGGTACGCAGTGCCCGCAGCGATTTGCCCGCGTTTTTATTCACTTCCCCGGAATAAATCAAGGAGTTCCCATAGGCACGTACTTCGAGACTCCTTTACACCTTGTGACTTGTTCTGAAAGAAAATAAAGATCGTAATCGTAACTAATAATGTAATAAATAAGAAGTATATTCAGTTTTGCACTGCGCCATCGAGAGGAGCTCGATGGCGCAGTGGTTTAGCGCCTGGCCTAGCGATTGCGGAAGTTAAGCAACTTTCGCAAGGGTTGGTCATGGGATGGGTGACCAAAAATTTATTATCTCGAGCTCCTCCGTGCTTCGGAAGGCAGGTTAAGCCGTTGGTCCCGGGTGCATTTGCAGTCGTTAACACCCACCAGTCCGCATTGGGCCCGCATGGTGGGTTTTGCCCAACCTCCTTATCCACCTATAAGGAAGGCCTGTGCCCCAGCAGTGGGGACATTAAAAAAGGCTGATGGTAAAATAATTTTTTAAAATTGTGATATTTGTGATGCACTGCTAATTATGCTAGGCTTCCTAGAATAAAGATGTTCGTTATTTAATTTATTATTGGAGTACATTTAGACAATTAAGTAAATACCTAAATAAGGGAAGCCAAGCCACCGTTACCATATTTGCAAAATAATTTGTGAATGTCATTAGAGTAGAATGTAGAGACTTAAAAAAAATATTGACGTGGCTTTTAAAAAGAATCTAAGATTGCCTAGCTAGAGAGTCGATTGCTTCACTTACTACCTATCTGCCTCAAAATCGTAAAGTGTAAAGACCCTGATGAGCCCAGCTGTGAGTAATTTGTGCGCTATTTCCTGGCGAATGGGCCCATTCCGCGGGCCGCAAGTTTTCCTCACTCGTCACAGGACAAAGGAGAGCCAAAGCCTGCCAGTGACTTAAGTCTCTATTTCATTTTTTGCCCGTGACCCTACTGCGTGGCACTACCAGTAGTCATGGGAATTTTTTTCTTTCCCGTGCCTCTACCGTAGTGTCATAGGTAAAACTATATCTCCCATGACACTACTCGATACCAGTTGTGTCACAGAAAATTTGATTTCCGGTGGCACTATCGTAAACTCTTTGATATACACCATCTCCCATTTTTGTTTTATTTATTTTTTTATATAAATTGTGGCCTTTTAGAAGCTGTTGACGTTTATTTACTTTAGCGGATTAGTGGTACTCATTGTCTAATTTCAAAATCTATCGCAATCGCTTTTATTAAACATTTTGGTACAAATAAAAACTTATCAAAGAAATGTAGCAATGTGTCACAGTCATCTGTCAAATGAAAGCGATTGCGATAGATTTCGTAAATTAATTTATATTTGTCGTAAAGATGTACAAAAAAAATATAATAACTAAGTAAAAGTAAACTACTTACGTCATTGACAACTATCGGATAAAGTGGCCATAAATTAGGCATCTTATTTTTTTATTGAAAGATTTCCCATCACCAAGATGTCAAAGTAGTTATGGTACGCCAAATATGACATTGCTGGCACTTCGATAGTTTCAGGATCTCGTACTAGGTCATAGATATAGTACTAGGTGAGTAGAATCCAAAGATGAATTAGTAATGTCATATTTAAGTATTGAAAAAATATCATTGCCATACATTCCATGCCTGCATACTTAGATCAATCAAAAGAGAAATGTACGATTTCATTGTATTAGGGGTTGTATTGTAATTGATCTTATTGAAAACTCGAAATTACCTTTTAGTAATTACCTACCCTCGTTTTAACTAATTACTTACTTAATTATGACATCAAAAGGCACTACGAGAATTGAATGATTGAGTGATTGAGCTACGGTTTGACAAATTAGGTAGGTATAGAATTTGATCCTTTCTTCTCTTATTTACTAGAGATCGTTTAATACGAAATATAATTATAATAATGCCTACATTCTCTTGATATTGAACTTGGATTGGATTTCACATGAATTTCGATTTAGCATAACTAGTCAATAACTAATAATTTGTTATCTTTTTTATCCCTCTTCTGTACCCTTAGCACGAACAGCTATCGAGAAAAATAACGTGCGTAAAATCATTCGATAGTGCAATTTAGTATGGAAAATTAGTACAACGCCATCTACCGCCGAATAGCGAAATTAAAATTTCCATAGATATTTCTCTATCGAGTAATTTTACGTGCATTTTTTTTTCTCGATGGCTGTTCGTGCTAAGGGTACTGTTCTATGTTAATGTGTATCTACCTATGTATTGTTTTCTCTTCTTAATCCTATTGTGTGTTGTTAATAAACGATTTTCTATTCTATTCTATTCTAATAACATTGTTATGTCAACTCAACAATGTTTATGTCTTAACTTTATCTACAAATATCTACTTCACTTTGAATTGAAATCTAAAGTGTTTATTATTAAAAGTAATAAATTTAAATATTAATATTGTAACAAATGTAAGGCATTTGTTATACCAACTTCTACCATTTGATCAATGTGTATTTCCATAAAAGGACTATAACGAAAGTTTTTACTTGCCAAGCGAGACAACAGCGAGAATGCATAATATTGTCATTTCGGCAAACGATGCCTTACTCGGGAACACATTAAGTAAGTACATAAATTACGTACTTACATACATTTACATAGATGCTCTTCTAACCAACGATGTACCTAATCTTGAGGCTTGCCTCTTGAATTTGATTATATTTAAGGAATTTTAGTACTATTATATTCTGTGGAATCACGTTCATTTCGATCCTTCAAGTTCTCGTAGCAACTATTTTCTTTGATGATGAACTATACGAAACAAAGTGCTACGGTCTGCTACGGTTTTTCTTCAAAATGACTACGGTTTCGAGATTTTTGTGATTTTAAATCTTAACGCATTGGCTGGTAAGTTCAGTGTCGATTAAGAAAAACAAATGGTAGTGATTGATGACTGGTCATGGACTTCACATAATTCTTACTAGTAGGTATAATGAGAAAAAATTAACACCTATACTTATTGGTAGGAATTCATGGTAGGAATAAATAGTGGGAACGACCCTTCGATCAAGAATACCCTAGATGTCTGGTCAGAGTCTCAAAAATAGCACCTCAAATAGCGTCCCACTTACAAACTGGGCGCTTATTTTACACAAAGTAAGTGATAAAAGATGTGTTTTTGTACAAAATAAGCTTCTTTTGTACAAAATAGTGATATAAAATGTGTTTGTACAAAATAAGAGGTGATTATGTACAAAATAAGCGCCAAGTTTGTAAGTGGGACGCTATTTGAGGTGCCATTTTTGCGTTCTGTTTTAGTTCGTGAAGCGTTATCTAGGATATTTTTGATCGAAGGAACGACCCATAAAAATAGATTATACTTACAAACAAAAAATGTTGACTAGGAAAATAAACGCAGACTTTCGTCCTTTTCCATTCATTTAGCGCGTCTATCCAGCGTGAAGTTTTCATATGTAAATTTTTCACATCATCAGTTCGGCGGGAGCCGTAATATAAAGCAATAAAAACGATTTACTGCACTCCAGTGTGTGCACCCCTTGGCTTTAAAAGCCCGCCGTTTTTCATATCGGCCGTGGTATGAGGGCTTTATTTCCTTACTAAATTGTTATTGCGTATCGTGACCTTATAAAAAAATATTGCGTCCCTAATAAATATTGAATTGTGAAATGTGAATACCTGTTGAACTGACATTTGAACTTTTTTAAGACAAGTTTTAATGGTGTATAGAAAATACTCTTACTGACTATTTTTTCAGTTGTCTCCTTATGACCATTTGCGAAACCAGGGCTGACATTAACTATGGTCAATCATCCTAACTCCACTCCATACCTCCTACAACTTATTGTTTATTAAGTCAGCTAGAAATGCCTTGCATGAGTTGAAAGAAGAAAACAACGATTCAAAAACGCATATTTTTTTTTGTTTGAATAGAGATTATTCTTGACTGACATTACACCTAAGGTACAGTTGTTTTATCTTACGAATGTGGTTCGGCTATGAATGTTGTTAGGCGTGCCCATGCACATTGTTTTAGTGTACGTGCAGACTGCAGACGTGACAGACCGACATTATTTTAGTGTGCATACGAGAACATGCAGACGCTCTTGTATGCGCACTAAAATAATGTACATGTGCACTTTTAAACAACATTCATAGCTAAACCGCATCCACAAGATAAAAAAAACTGTAATAGAGTCTGTTCGGAAAGAGAACCGTCTTGGGCTTTGTACTTGATCATCGTTTTTGTCATGTTTACGGCACTGTTATACGCAATTATGGTGCGACTATCTTGACTTGATAGATCTATATCAAGATATTACAGTCGCACTAAAACGTTACAGTGCCGTCAACATGTCAAAAATCGTAATCTAGTACGAAGCCCAAGACGGTTGTCTTTCCGAACAGACTCTACTGACTAATTTTTTAAGGAATGGTAAAATCACTACATTTATGAAGTATTCAATAAATAAATACCTAGGTATCCAATAACGTTTTTCATGAAAAATCGCATCGAGATATCTCACCAGATTGAGAAGCTATCGTATAAAACGAGTATATTTCGATGAATCTTCGATTCTGCAGGCCTTTGCTCCGATGTAAAATGCAGGTTAAAAATCCAATTTCCGATCTGCCAAGAGTCGAGCGAGGCCCCAGCATCCTGGCCTTACTACTCAAACATTTTAAGATTTCAAGAGTATTTGTTTGCTTCCATTACGGGTGGTGTAAAAGAACTGAGACCCAATGCGGCTAACATACGTATTTTAAATACTACTAGTAGTAGGTACTAGTAATATTAGTACTTATTTTAAGTCGAGATATAACTAAAAGTAATATTTAACATTCTACTAAATAATTTACTTATTATGCAAAAACATTCATTATGGCTACTATAGCATCGGAATCTAATAAATAATTACGAACACCTCCGAGGATATAAGCTAAATGTTATATAATAAAGTAGAAGATTTAAAGTTTCAAAGTATGGGGTACAGAACTTTTAGATTCCTGATATTCGACCATGACTTCTTAAGCTAAATAAAATCATTGCCATTAGATAAAATTCTAAATTATTAACGAAATATTCATGAGATAGAGCTGCATACAATGCGTTGGCAAACCAAAGATTTGCGTTAAAAAAAATAGCTACTTCTATCTGTCTCAGGGAAAACAGTCTTACCAATATCCTAAATTGAAAACTCCTTGGCTTCAAGGCAATCATACTCTGCTCCCACCCCATGAAAACTAAGCAGTGTTCAAATTCTCGCCCACTCGAAAATAATGATGCAAAATAGGATTTTTATGCACACGTCGCCCGCCGCCGGCGCGCCGCCCGCCGCGTCTAGGGTTGCCAGGCGTCCGGATAAACCCGGACATAGGTAGGCTTTTTGATCGAGTGTCCGGCCAAATTAAACGGTGTCCGGCCTTTGTTAGGATTTTTACATTTACCACTCACTTACGCACTAAGTTTTGTTTTGATCAATTTTAATTTTAATTTTGTGTTTTCCCTTAGGAAATAATGATATTAATTAATGATTAGTAGAAATAAAGTAGGCGTTTATTCAATTTTATTTTATTTCATTAGAATTTATGAAGTTTAATGGTAAATGATCAAAAAAGCCTACCTATTAGTTTTACGTAAAAAAAATGACATTATTCTAAGACACAAAATCGTTAATTTTAGGGTTTCCGGCTTTTTTACCCAAATGTCCGGCTATTAGGTTAGACGACCTGGCAACCCTTGCCGCGTCGAAGTCTGCACAAAATATTGACTGCACCGCGGCAAGCTTATGGCTTTCCCAATGACGGGGGCTATGCTGAAGCTGCTGAAATTAAATCAATGTAAATTCTACAGGGTAACAGAGTGGAGTAGTTTATTCATAATTATTATTTATGGTTTTAGCTAGGTAACAAACAAGTCAGAAAATTTCTCAAAAAAAAAAAAAAAACCCTTTGCATAAAAAGACAAGTCAACTGAAAAGATGGAAACAAGATTAAATATTAAAGGCAATATAATAACATGCAGTCGGAGGCTTAAAGAAAGTGACATTATGAATGGTTTGAATTATATGCCTCCGACTGCATGTTATTATAATAATGTGTAATTAGCATGCAATTTCAAAAGAATGTACTATGCTGCCGAAAGTTCGGCGCTTGTAGGTACTTTTGGTGTGTGTAGTGCTACCCTTATATTTTCAACTAAGATACGAAACACTTTGGTTTTATATAAACATTTATACAAAAATTAAATTAAAAATAAATAAACTATTCACTTCTCAAGCTTACGCGCTCACTAGACATGAAATAAAATAAAACACTTTTAACGGATACTAGCGCGGTTTTATTGAAAGTACTTTGGTAATTAGTTGGTATTTGGTTTGATTTTTGATTTTCCCGACGTTTCGGCACCTTTGCAGCTGCCGTGGTCACGGGGGACTGTCCCCCGTGACCACGGCAGCTGCAAAGGTGCCGAAACGTCGGGAAAATCAAAAATCAAACCAAATACCAACTAATTACCAAAGTACTTTCAATAAAACCGCGCTAGTATCCGTTAAAAGTGTTTTATTTCATAAATAAATTAATTAAGTAAGTTCTATCCTACTTCTCCCATTTATTTAGGTCAAATAGATATCGTATGAACTTTTTCATGAAGCTTTCAGTAAGAAAATTATATTGTTTCCTTAAAAAAGGAAGCGAATATTAAGCAAAAAACCACTTGTTAAAATTAAAATTCAATTTCGGAGAACGTTAGTACCTACGCATTTTATTAAAAACGCTACATTACTTCAATAGAATTTTCTGCCATACGGACCGAATATTCGAGAGCTTTATATGTTGTATGCAGTCAGGAGTGCGATCTATTATTCGAATTTCGATGCAAAACTCGATCGCAATCCGTTTAGAGCAAGGGTCTTCAACCTTTTTGAAGTCAAGGGCCTATAGTATACTCTGATATTGGTTCGGTGGGCCGCAACACAAGGAAAACATTATATTCTAACTAAATAGGTAGGTAAATAGGCATAATTTGTAGACAATATGTGAATTTAATTTTGTCAATCAATACAATGACGGGCCGCCAAGAACGCAACCGCGGGCCGCATGCGGCCCGCGGGCCGCGGGTTGAAGACCCTTGGTTTAGAGCTTCTATTGGATGGTCCTTCGACAATATTGCAGTATAATTGACATCTATACAAGACGGACTATTTCCAAACGTGACTGACTGATGCGAAACAGGCATGTCTGAAGTGAAAATGCCTTATGGACCTATGGCGCTCTTGAATCGATACAATGTTTATTACTTATGATATGTGAAAAGCAAGTAAGTTTGTACCATAAGTATTGGAAAAAATAAGGTTTTGACGATCTAGTTAAAATGTGTGTCTAGTATAACAGTTCGTGCCGAAAGATTCTGTGCTTTATATCGGTAATCAATCAAAGTACAAACATCTGCAAATTAGCAGCAGTATCAATGCAACACAGTAACACCCAGACCAGTACAAAATTTTAAATTTATCATTTCAATTTCTGCCCGGCCGGGAATCAAACCCGGGACCTCTTACGTAGAAGATCGGCATGTTGACCACTGCACCACTTAGCATTAATTTTGTAATTGACGTCTCCAGATGTGGAAAATCTATAAAATCATATTACGTTGTAGTTCGAAGCTAATTTATAGAAATACAATGAAAAAGTAGTTTTGTTAGTAGAAGCAAATTCACTCAAGCTTACGTGCTCACTAGACATGAAATAAAACACTTTTTAACGGATACTAGCGCGGCTTTATTTAAAGTACTTACTTGGTAATTAGTTGGTATTTGGTTTGTTTTTTTATTTCCCTTTGCAGCTGCCGTGGTCACGGGGTACTGAATAAAACCGTGCTAGTATCCGTTAAAAAGTGTTTTATTTCAAGTAGAGGCAAGTAAGGCAAAAATATAATCATCAAAGCAAGTCTGTCAACAGCAGCTCCAAGAAGTTTCAATTTTATTTTCCCTGCTCGCGGAAAGTGCCCGTCCAACATTAATAACAAATTTCATAATTTCATAATCAACCAAGAATCTCCTTTTAACTTATTAATTTTTCAATGAATCAGAACGAACGTAAAAAGTTTATTTTGTTGTGCTGGGGGCATTTTTTACTGATGCACAAAACATGACACAAAAATGCCGTTGTTTGACTGAAAAAAGTAACTGAAAGCTAATATTCCGTGCACATATCAAATAAAGAACTTCGCAACTTGGAGCTCCTATCATAAGTTTTACCGGGAATTCTATTTCATCAAAAAAAGAGTACACAAGTGCATTATTTTTCCAAATGCGGTGTCAGGGATATTATTCGTGAATTGAAAATCTTGACTATTTTCTTAACATGGATCTTAAAACAAAACGATACGTTCAGCGCCATTCAGCTCGTACAAGGACTGACGATCTTTATATGTAATAGAAACAAATGTAACGTAAGGATTTGAAATTGAAACCGCCCCATTTCACTGCGCGTCGTCGCCATTACACAGTTTGTCGGGGCATCAAGAGTGTCGGCGACATGCACTCGGGACCTAATAGAATACTTTCAATGAAATGTTTCCATTTTATTTCAAGGGAGTAAGGAAGAAAGTAAAAATATTTCACATAAAATATCAATGCCAATGATAATATAAAATAGTTTACTTTTTATCTATAATATTACAACAATATATAAAATAGGATACAGATAGAAAAAAACGGTAGTTGGAAAATTACCCGATATTGATGATGGCAAAAACCGAAAGGAAGCATTCCTTTATTTAAAAAAAAAAAGTAAAACAGCACTCAAAGAATTTTGACAACATTAAGGAGATTACAGGTAAAAAAAAATTGAACTTATCGGTCTTTTTTATCTTTCTTGGGGTCTGCTTTTAATTTAAGATACTTTGTTATAAAGATGAAATTGACCCCCAGGTATCATTGACTCTATCGATTGGTATCAAAGTACAGGTGTTATTTTTTCGGATTTTAGCCTGTTCGATTCCTTTTGTTGCCCGTGTTACTAACAATTCTCAGCTGAGACAAACTATTTATCAAAAGTTTTAGATTGCATTTTTTATTAGCGCGAGTTATAGCACTAACTATATTGAATTAATAAGAAAATTAATTTTAAAGAAATCATGATGAAGAAATTTGCTGACAACTTGCACTATAAATTTTAATCAAAATGCGAAAGTATTAAAATACTTAGGTGTCCCCAATCTGGGTATAGCGACATCCAAAATTGGCCGCTAGGGCAATCTCGCTAAACGGGCGGTGTTTGTGAGGAGTCAAATACGTCAAAATTGGAGGCACAGTACACACAAAGTATAGTATGCAATTCTGCTTACCTTATCACTTTCGGTGGAGATATCGAGAGCTATTTATTTATTTATTTATATTATTCTATTTTGTGAAAAGCAAAATTATTTTATTACCACTCTCGAAATTCAATTTCGAAGTCTGTTTTGCCAACCTAAGTGGTGCAGTGGTCAATATGCCGCCTACCACGCAAGAGGTCCCGGGTTCGATTCCCGGCCGGTCAGAAATTGAAATGATGAATTTTAATTTCTGTGACGGGTCTGGGTGTTACTATGTATAATAAGTATATATTAAAAAAGTATATAAGTATTATATCAGTTGTCTAGCACCCATATTACAAGCTTTGTTTAGTTTGGGGCTAGATGGCGCTGTGTGAAATTGTCCAAGCATTTATTTATTTATTATTATTTAATAAAAATACGTAGCGCTAACGAGTCCCGTCCGTCGGTATAACTAACGGACAGGACTCGAATTGGCTCAGAAAATGTCTGAATCTGCTTTCGCGTTTTTCGGACACAAATAATAATTTGACGTTATAAATGCAGAACGATCTTACTGCCCAATGTCTGACTATGGCGAGTAATACCAGGCCGCTTCATAACTGGGTCACACTAAGCCACCCGGGGTAAAAATTACCCGTTTACGGGCATATTCGTGCACCCACAGGGGCAACGAGTGGCAGGTTGAACCGTTAACCTGCGGTGAGGTGTAGTCATATGGGTTGAACAAAATCTTTTTATAGTTATTTATGCAACTGTACTATAATAAGAATATTAAAACACGAATCACATGAGTGTTTTAATACCTTATTATGTGCAGTTGCATACAAGACTTTATCTAGATGATAATGATAATTGTATCCTCTATAAAGGGATTTGACATTGACTTTGACTTTCCTCCTCCTCCTCGTCATACTATTGTATCATCCGAACGAGTGTTATAATGTTGTACTGAATTTCATAATGTAACTCGAACACACACACATAAACTTTTTCATTTATAATATTAGTACTTATATAATGTCGGAGTTTGTTCATAATCACTCAAGTTGTTTCAAACGATTGTTACAGCCGTTTCATAACAAACCGTTTCAATTTCAGGGGGATGTAAGTCGATACTTTCGGGTGCACATGTGGCCCGGGTCATCCCCTGGGCGCCGCGTGACCCCATTATGACCGGCGGCGGCGGCGGAAACGGTGTTTTAAAATTAAAGGGTTATGTAACACATACTTTATCTTAATATTATCGTGAAGTTATTAGTTCACTACGATCAGTATAGTTAGGTAGGTACCTAGATATTAAAATGTCTCTCCAAGACATTTTTTTCTCAGTAAAGTTTTGTTTTATAGTTTTCAACACACTTGCTTGTAAAGTGAGCCCTAATACATCGCTATTAGGGCCATAAACCGAGCTATAACAAACGCGTGCAATAATATATAAAGTAGGTACCTCACTGCAAGTTCTATGCGCGTATTTAGCCGGGTAATACAGTTACTTTTTTTAGTAACAACAAAGAGGTTTTATGTTGCTGAAAATTCATATACCTTTTTGGAATTAAAAAAGGTGTAAGTCCTTAATTAAGTCAAACAAATATTTATTATTATCAAATTATTCATAATTCACAATATTTTGTTATAAAATATTAAAATATTTGCATTTTATCACTTAAAAATATAACTTTGAAGTAGGCTGTATGCTCACTCACCCCTTTGTTCGCAAAATATTTTTGCGTTGGGCGTGTGAAAAAAAAAAAAACTTGCGCGCCTTTTCTCATAATTATCATATTATTTTGTTTTTGTCGTATTTGTTGCTGTGTGGTAAATTACTTTGTTTTTTCCTCGCAAATGTGTTGAAAAACGTTGTATGAAACTCGTGAGCTCTTGCTTAATGAGCAACCTAAGCTAACTTGTCTCATAATGTACTATTATAGCCGTTTATTCCGAGCAAGTGTAGGTAAGTAATTAGGTACAATCATAGAGTAAGACGCGTTTCTGTTCCAGTTTCAGTACGAAGCCGCGATGCTCGAAGGGTACAATCGACGTACCTACTGTTTTGGATAGGTACAACTAAAATGAACCTTTATCTATGTGTATAGTTTATCCTACTAATATTATAAATGTAAAAGTTTGATGGTATGGATGTTTAGATGTTTGGATGTTTGTTCCTCAATCACTTGAGAATTATGAGGTTCTTGTTCAACAAAATCATCATTTTTGTTAACAAAAAAGTTGTACCTACCTAACTTTCAAGCAATTTCTCTTATGTTAATAAAACTAAAATAAGGATTTTATATTATGGTCATAATTCGACATACGTATCAATTAGGTCCTATTATTCATTTAGTACTTATATTTCTATATGTATTTTATATCCAATATCTTAGCACGTTTAACCTCATTATTATCTCCATGGAAAAGCTTTTAAGGCGGAAATTATTTTTCAGGAAGATCGGACCCGACTGAAGCAACTTCCCGTTCCAGATAAGTTTATTAGGTATCAGTCATTTTGATAGACGCAAAGTTCGAATATTGCGTCTCCCGGTATTTTTGGGAAATCATAGTAATTAAGTAAGTAAGTATATCTTTTAGTAGCAATATATAATGCATTTGATTTCTTGCATACAGAGTTTATAACTTGTACTATTGTATTACACATTAATACAAACCACAGTTTGTACTCGATATGAAAAACTTTTGGTAACCAAACCAATATAAAACCAAAGAATATTTTGATGATAATTTAGGAACTTACATAAATATAAATATGTACGTACCTAGTAAAATTATATGTTACATAAAGATATATAAAACTATAAAGAAATATAATATAATAAGGATAAATGTCAGTACATGTTATGATATGATTAAGCGTGTATTTAGTACCTACACTTACCTAATATTAGTGAAATAAGATTTATGTATTGTACCTCTATAAGCATGTTGCCGTGCCCTTACAGGGTTCTTGTTTGTGTCCAAATATTTTTTGTAACACCATATTGTTACACAACAAGACGCAATAAAGATATATGAATATGAATAACTGATAAAGAGATCGCGCTCATTCATTTCTCCTTTACGCTCATTTCGATTTTTCCGATATTTCGTTATAAAAGTGAGACATTTTATTATTTATAATCAATAATGAAAATATAGTTTATACTGATAAAGCTATACCTGTCCATCAGCCATTTTTGATGTCCCCACTGCTGGGGCACAGGCCTTCCTTATGGGTAGTAAGGAGTATGGGCCATAACCCACCACGCGGGCCCAATGCGGATTGGTGGGTGTTAACGACTGCAAATGCAGCCGGGACCAACGGCTTAACGTGCCTTCCGAAGCACGGAGGAGCTCGAGATCATAAATTTTTGGTCACCCATCCCATGACTGACCCTTGCGAACGTTGCTTAACTTCCGCAATCGCTGGGCCAGGCGCTTAACCACTGCGCCACCGAGCTCCTCTAAAGCTATACCTACGTACATTATAATATAACACATTAAAATTGAAATATTTATAATAAAATGAATTATATACCAACGTATATTATTCAAATTCTCATATTTATATTGTAGTAGGTAGGTATGCTCGGTATCACAAAATCGAAAGGATTTATTCGAAGGATGTTTTCATTAATGGAATTGCGATGTTATCTGACCCAAGGATCGAAATGGCCTTGACCTGGTATGTGGCATTAATATTCAGGACATAAATACTTCAGTTGGCCGTCTAAGACTGGAATGGATAACGGTTTTCTGAAGGTAGCTATAGGTAGGTACCTAAGCTGTAGCAATAAACCCTATTAATATGCAAAGGGCTTCTCAGAGCTATTTAAGGACCAATTCGTGTACAAAATTCAGCTTATTTTAATGGCTTGAGAATGGCTTGAGGTCATAAAGATAATAATGTTAAAATGGCGGGATAAAAATAGAGAACTAAAACTAAACACAAAATTAATCTACACACCTACCTACAGTTTATCGTATCGAATAAAATACCTAAATATTATCTTCTAAAATGAATGACCACTGCATATTTTATAAGAAAAAGCAAAATACACGATCGGTTGTCTAACTAAATACTAATTAAATACTTAATCAAAATTATATTTACTAGCTAATTGAATTAATAATGTTATTGAATATAGTTTACTTTGAATGCATAATTTACAAATTATGTCTATTTCTAAAATGTTTTAATTTGATAGAATTTGCTCGATAAAACGCTCAGAAATCCACCCGTGAGTTTGCGCTCGCGGCCGTTGGTGCGTTGGTCGGACTGGGCAGGTAGAAACATTTACTCTTCGTAAGCAAATTGTAATGCATACCTTACAGTTATTTTATTGATTGTTGTGCATGAAAATATGATTATTATTGTACAAGATGATGAATGCAGACAGTGTACGGTCAAACCTAAATAGGTTTTTGTGACACTGTTTTAAGAAATGTATAATGTTTTTATTGTTGTAATTTAATAAATAAATAAAATAAATAAATAAACTTTGAATTAAAAAACTAAAGAAATAAATAACAAAGTTTCCTTTAAAATGCAACAAAAATATTGACGATTGAAATATATTAACTCTACATTAATATCCTTTTCACACCACATGCTCGACAATGCCGAATTATATGTCATGTAAACCTTACCGAAAGCAAGACATTATATCTCTTGGCTTTAGCCGGGTTATAATGTTCTATTATAACCCGCTGGTCAATAATGTGATTTTCACTTTCATAATTCTTATTGCTATGTCCATACAGTCTAATTTCACTAAACAGAATGTGTCCTCAGCGGGCGCGGCCAACTCAATTTTCGAAGACCGAGGCCGTGGCCCACTAGATTCGCACTGAGACGAACTTCATTTGTTTGTCAAATCGAGTAGGCCACGCTAGCTGAAAGAAGTTGCTTATACTTTGGTGAGCACGGAAGATCAGTGTTAGGGCACACTTTGGGTGCCTTCACTTATGCTGAGTGTGAGCCTTTTTTGTGTTCCTTTTAGACTAAGCTAATAATAATTAAGAAGATACCTAATTAAGTACCTATTGTGTTCGTGTTATTTAATTTTGGTTCACAAAATAAATCTTTTTCTATTTCTATTTCTATAGCCGTAGCTAGTAGTACTACTAGCTATGGAAGATTCTAAGCCTGGTTTTTTATTGTCTCGCATAAAGTGAGAAAAGTGGAGTATACACCACCGGGATAAAACTGTTTTTTTCTTGGGCGCTTGAATCCCTCACTGCACTCAGGACTCAATCTTAATTCCCTCGCTTTGCTCGGGAATTAACTTATAACACCCTCGCTGCGCTCGGGAGTTAAATTTGGAGTCCTTAAACAGTGCTTTATCCCCTTGGTGTATAATCTACTATTCTTACTTTCATAGTCAAGAACCAATAATTATATACCGGCTGGTAATTTAATTTTAATCATACAAACAGATGTTCCTCTTCTTTCATTTGAATTAAGAAATTTCCTCCCATAAAGTAGGTATTATAATACCTACCTACTTTATGGGAGGAAATTTCCTAATTTCACTTGAGTAGCTAATTTGAGATTGAATTTAATATTGGAACTGAAACTTTAAAAGGGATGCTATTTGAGTTTCGTAAACCCTGAAATTTTAATTAAATTGAAAATAATGTTCGAAATCATTTTTCATCAAACGTGTAAGTTTTACTATTGGAACGTGATGTAAAGAAAATTGCCGAAAAAGTTATTATGTTATGTGTTTCAAGTTTCAATACACATCATCATCATCATCATCATATCAGCCGCACGACACCCACTGCTGGGTATAGGCCTCCCCTAAGGATCTCCACGACGATCGGTCCTGCGCTGCCCGCATCCAGCGGCTTCCCGCAATACACATAGTGGGTTTTTTTTTAAGAATCGCATTAATTTTTAACCGACTTCCAAAAAAGGAGGAGGTTCTCTGTTCGTCTGTACATTTGTTTTTTTTCATCTTGCTTTAAATGTTACTTAAAATATCATCATACTGCTGGGTGAACATTTTTATTATAATGGAGAACACATTGTCATAGGTACATTTGCTTTGGTAAACCCACCGCCGCGTGAACCCAGTGGTGTAAGTTATCGACTATAAGCATTCGACAATAACAAGTTGGAGTTCGAGACAAATAATAACTTTTGGTCACCCATTTGGCAAAATATAGCCCTCTGCGAGAAACGCGATTTCAGTCTCAAAGCCTACAGCGAACTATTATAAGTAAAGTATCCGAGTGTCAAAATTAATCGAATGAGCTCTTAATTGCCCGAATGGCTCGAACTCACAAAACAGAATATAATGGAATGCTTTGACGCCGAAGTATAATCGACTTCGAGTCGCTGAGCCAGAAAACTTCAATATTGTCCAGTTAGTAGGTAGATTATTGATATTTTTTTATGCTAATGGCACTCTTTTAGCAGAACAATTTCGCAAACGCAGACTGAACACGCAATCGAGTAGATAAACCTACTAAAATATGTCTATATACAGTTATTGCATTATAATTACCGCCTCGCGCTGCATCGACGACGGCGGCGGGCGGCGCGGCGGCCGCGTCGCGAAATTAAATCCTCAAACTGATTTTCACGCCTCGATAGTTCCATAAAGGATGTAGGTACCAACCCCTCGGGAGCATAATTTTATTCAATATACTTGTACGCAAAGGGTGTATTTACATTGCTGTTATTTTATCAAGGTTGATCTCTGTTTTATACTGTTATACTTGTTCTAAGTTTTATTTATTCTGTGGTTTTATTTCAAATTTCGTTTTTTTTCTTTGGAAAAGTGACAATAATGAAACACTGCAGCTCTAAAAAAAATATTGTGTAGGAATCCATATTCACCACTTTCACCAGACTAAGTAAATTTGCTTCCCTATGACTAATAAGTATATTTACATATGATTGCGTTATTGTATTGGAATTAAATTAAAATAATTAGTAATAATAAAATACTGAATGAAGAACAATAAAAAATCTCACTTCTTTGAGTGACTTCCGTCCAAGTAGGTAGGTACCTACATGAAGTACAGCATTGATTCATTTTTCGTACTCAAATCCAAGTATTGTATACCTAGTATGATATAATATGTAGAAGTGATTATAGTTACGAAGTTATTTACGTTTTTAGACACAATTTTATCACCTCTTTCAAACGCCCCACTATAAAATACAGCGAACAAGCAGTATAGGTAGGTAGGTATACCTACAGCTAAAATTGTACAAAAAAACCCTAAGCTTGTAAATAAGCGCCTTTCACGTCGCTCAACGCTCCTCGTCGAAATGAATATTTATTTCCAACGTATTTTGCTGATATTTTTGATATTCAGTCGTGAGTACGGATACTGGAATCGTTAGAAGATGGAGTTTTTCTTTATCAAGAGCTTTATTATTCATCGAGAAGTTATTTATTTTATTCTTTACTAGCGACCCGCCCTCGCTTCGCTTCGGTTCCATCTTTTTTTTGCCAAATGCGACCTTCCAACAACACCCAAAAGGAAAAGAAATACCTTACAGTCTTTACCACCATTTTCTCCAAAGTCTTTTTCCCTCCCGTTCGTCCCGTCCCGTCATTCGTGTACATAAGAAACGCTTTTGATTTATTTTCGCGCGCGTTAATTTTTTGCCACAACTCCTAAGATATTCATTTAAATGGTATGGTGTAAAAGGCTAAAATAATGTGCATAAAATGCTTAAGGTAACTAACTTATTTAATTTGATAAGGACTTATACTGTATCCTTCTAAATAGCTTTCCAAATTACCGCGTTGTACTTGACCATTTTTTAGAAGATATAATGGGTATAGTAATTATTCTTAAAAGGTAGATTTATGCCATCGCGGACTTTTTTGTAGAGCTATAAAGGAGGAACAATTCCATCAAACATTATTTTGTTATAGCTCAAAAGGTTTGAGCAGCGTTTTCAATGCAAGCTCCCAGTCGGCTTAATTTTTGCCGACCTCTTCAACAATTATGGTCATATTTTTACCAATTTACATAAAACCTCAACTTACTATACACCAAAATAATCCTCAGGAATCACTCTATCATTTAATGAAAACCACATGATAATCCGTTCAGTAGTTTTTGAGTTTATCGCGAACAGACAGACGCGGCGAGGGACTTTGTTGTATAATAATAAAATAAACAATATATCACCTACATAATTATTATGTCTACTAGTATACGAAGTGTTGACTGATTGAATAGTTGAGCGAAGCGAGCGATGCGTGGCTGGTTCATGCGTCATGCTCGTGTACGGGTGCTGCCATGCCAGTGGGAACGGGTCTGCTTCTGACTGCCTTTCTTAACGCATATTGAATTGTAAGAATTGAGTTTTTTATATAAGTATTTTATTAAGTGATTACATAATAACATAATTAACATAATAACATGCAGTCGGAGGCATGGAATTGAATGATAGTAAAATCATTCATAATGTCAGTTTTAAGTTTGCCTTTAATCTAAACACTACCATCAATATTTTTTAAGTTTGCCTTTAATCTAAACACTACCATCAATATTTTTTAAGTTTGCCTTTATATATTATCTTGTTTCCATCTTTTCAGTTGACTTATCTTTTGATGCAAGTGGGTTTTTTTTAATTTTTTTGAATTTATTTTTCGTTTACTTGTCCGACTTATTTTTTGATGCATGTGGGTTTTTTAGTTTTTCTATTTTATTTTTCTGTTGACTTGTCTTTTTTTATCTAACACAATTATTTAGGTAATTGTTCTGATAAAGTATTCAAAAACATATTTCTCTCGATTTGAGTATCACATGCCTATTTTAAACATCGCCATTTTTATAGGGAAGGTCAATCCATTGAGAAAGTACCTATGACCGGATATCCTTTTTTCTTTCAATACGAACGCTAGCGGGCGCTTTTATGAAGGGAGAGGCGGTCAAAATGGCAGCAAACATTTCATGCAAATATTTTTATGGACGTATCTTTTACGTTTAGAAGGTTTTTATCGAGGTATCGTGTCCTGCTACGTGATATTTTATGAGTAGACACATAAAATGTTAACGACTGTGCATGTGTACGTCTATCGTTTCATGATTTTCCATAGTCTTCAGTTGCTTATTGAATGAGGGCTTTTCAAAGTGACATTAAAAATAAAAATAGTAACTATGTGCTTCACTAGATGGCGTTGATGGAAAGAGAAGTGTCAAAATTGGCTTTTAAAAAGAAGAGGCAAGTAAGCGCTCGCTGGCTGATATTTTCCAAAGAGAAACATTTTAGGGTTACATCTGCTTACCTACCTGAGTATTCTTCGAAGCTTAGTAAAAAAATAACGTTGACACATACATTTTTATCAACGCCATCTATCGAGCCTACAGTTTTTTGTCATTGTGAAAAGCCCTCATTGATGGTGATGATGATGAAAATAGGGAAAAGGTCCTAAAAGAAAAAAAAAATGAAAAAAAGTTGATACTCATCAATCAGAAAACCAGTGGTTATTTTCCTTGTTTTTTTTTTCAAATCAGATAATGTTAATACGATCAGTTGCGTTGCATCATAGAATTTAAACATTTTTCACTGTGAATGGTTCAATTATGTCTCACGCGCCATGTCGGGCCCTGTATACCCCTGTCGCCTGCCAACGTCCCAACATTCGCAGGTTGGCTAATTAAAATTTTATTGCGAACCAGGAGTCTGAAGTTTGAGTGGATTGCTTCATAATTGAGTTGAGCATCAATTACCTAGTCCCGAGTAATTGCATGATTACAAATGGCTCAGATAATTTACCGTTACACCAAAGTTTGGATCAGAAGTAAAATTCTGGGAGCGATCAAAATGAGCGTAGGCAAAGCGTAGATTAGGTACCTATGTCAAGATGAAAATTTTCATTCAATATGCGTATTTTAAATCTTTTTAATTTATAAGTTTTGGTAATATTTTTAAAGATGTATCTATATAATACTAATGCATAAGCTAATAACAAATTAAAGCATACCATCTATAAAGACAGAGTAGGTACCTAAATGGTAAGTGTCAGGTTAGGTGTAAGTATTAATAAATCAACTTCCATAATTTACTAGCAGCGAACATGAGCTTGTTTCATTTTCCTCAGAGAATTTAAGTGAAAATCCTGCTCGCAGGTTTGAGAATTTAACATTAAAGAGTAGGTAGGTAGGTACTACTTTATTTATACTGTAGGTACTATTAGGGCCAATTTTTCAATGCCTAGATAAAGCTTTATCCTGATTTGATAGCGTATTATACCGCTAAATTGAAATTTGTTATTCTCTCTTTTGTTTGTCATATTTTTATATTTGGTTAACTTTTTAATTGAAAAATCAGCTGAGCGGTATATAGAGCCCCTCGTTGAACAAAAAGCATTTATCGTGAACATCATGTATCGACATGTAAAAAAATAAGATAAAAAACAAATTGTGAAGTCGACGAAGTCCTTCCCGTCTTTAAAAAATTAAACGCACTGAATAATATCTATCACAAAAAAACCGGTCAAGAGTGAGTCCGACTCGCGCACCGAGGGTTTCCGTACCATCATAATAAATACACTGCAGAGCTATAGAATAATAAAATTATTATTGCAGTATTAGGTCAGCACCATCTGTTGGCCGATAGTGGAACTATTTTTTTCTTAGGCCAGCGCCATCTCTTGACCGATAGTGGAACTAATTTAATTTTTCTTAGGTCAGCTGTTGACTGGTAGAAGATTTTTTAAATTTTTTGTTTGTTTTTTGAATTTCTAAAAAAGTGTGTCATATTGAGACATCGTTTCATTTTGCCTGTAATTTTTATATAAACTACTATCACATAGAATTATTTCTGATTTTACTCTTTGCAAACTTCGGAGATAAGGGGGGAACGGTATTTTTTTTACATTTTTCATCATAAGTCGAAAACTATGGGGCCTAAAAAAAAAGAAAAAAATGTTTTAAAATTTGCAAACAGCGCTCTTTCATATGATACCCCACATGCCCTAGTCGCCTCACTTAAAATTTTTAAGACCCCTTTTCAGTCCCTGTTGTAATTTTTTTTTTTTTTTTATTTCTTTCTTATTTGCAAAATAGTTGGGCAAACGTCATCTTAAACTATTCCAAATTTCAAATTGATACCATTAGTAGTTCTCGAGATATCCAGCTGTGACAGACAGACATACAGACAGAAAGACTGAGTCACACACACCATAAAGGGTTCCTTTTTACCATTTTGGTACGGAACCCTAAAAAGGTCCATAAATGGACCGACCGCGACCGACATAACATCGCGCGGTCGTAGCCTCGTAGCACAGCGCTTACTACGGAAATTTCGTAGCGAGCTCCTTGCGGGCGGGCAATGCTTACTACGAAAATTTCGTAGCAAGCTCCTTGCGGGCGGGCAATGCTACTACGAAAATTTCGTGGCGAGCTCCTTGCGGGCGGGCATAATTATGCTTATTACGGAAATTTCGTAGCGAGCTCCTTGCGGGCGGGCATATGCTTATTACGGAAATTTCGGAGCGAGCTCTTTGCGGGCGGGCAATGCTACTACAGTCACATTTGGAGAAAAATTGCGTTTATTTTCTTATTGTTTCTACTCGGAACCACACAATGAGTTATGTCCTTGAATTTATACACGACGACGCCCCGTATGAGTCGTGTGACACTACATCGAAAATAACGGTATGTTTATAATAAGTATTTGCGTGTTACGCAGCAATATGAGTAGTGTTATTATTTTGGAGGATAATAACAAGCCAGTCTATTAGTACCTGTCGACGTATTTTATCTTTATCTTCGCCACCTTGAAGACCACAATTAATGACCACGAAGGCTTTACGGACGCTATAAATTATGGTTTTGAAGGTAACTGGAAGGAAGGTCTTATGTATGTAGGTACGATTCGCAACGACCGACGCGAGTCGTGTCGCGCCGGAGAGCATTTTACAATCTGCTGAAGGAAATTTAAGCTTCCATACAGGGACATTACAGAAACTTCAAACCCCATCTCACTCTTGTCACACACCGTAGTCATAGTATAATAACGAGTAGGTAGGTACTAGGGTATGCTATATTTCTCATTGTTATTCTGCCAATGACAGTTTTACGACTGCCTGAAACTTTTCCTTTGTGACAAAAGTTGCGCAACTACTTTACTGCATCGTATTCACCACAGAACTAGGTAAGTCTAAAGATTTGAACCGTCTTCATTCTGTTTCATGCAGTTTCCGCATCCTGTTGCCGAGTTTGAGCTCCGTTGGTGATCCAAATTGGGTTAGTCCAACCAATCCTTGAAAGTCGCATTGCATTACAACGAGACTTGAATTTATATTTTCAGCGTCGTAGCTAAGGACTGGCAAGGGGGGCAGCTGCCAGGGGCGCAACCCTTAGTGCTCCTGTACCCTTAGCACGAACAGCTATCGAAAAAATAACGCGCGTAAAATCATTCGATAGTGCAATTTTGTATTGAAAATTCGTACAACGCCATCTACCCCCGAATAGCGAAACTAAAATTTCCGTAGATAATTCTCTATAGAGTAATTTTACGCGCGTTTTTTTTCTCGATAGCTGTTCGTGCTAAGGGTAACTACTGTACAGTAGGTAATAAAACTATTTGAACGCTAATTATTATACAATACTAAATAATATACTAGAAAAAATACGACTCGCACCAGATCAATACTCATACGGGAATCAAACCCGCGCTAATTATTATTTTTAAAAAACTAGTAAACTACTCACTACTACTTACATAAAGGAAACTGTACCTACATTACATTTTCATGAATTACCTATCTATCTTTTTCTTTTTTCTATTTCTATTTTTCTTTGCGCTATCACTTTACTAATAAATAAGTCAACATTAACATCAGTTAGTACTTGGAATGAATAAAATTCATCTCCTATTTAGTAGAATTTAAGTCTTGCCTACAGTCAAACGAAAGGAACAGGGTGGGGAGGCGATAACGTTGCCAACTTAGAATACACGTTCTATTTTCTAAATATAGACGCGTTTAGGGGTTATCAAACATTCATTTCGGTGGAAATTACATCTTCTAAATAGTAATAGGTATCTACGTTTTCCTTTAGCTGAGTAAACTAATGCGCTACTAGCCATATTATAAACTTGCTTATATCATAACTGTCATAATCATAACCCTTTCCCAGCAGCAACCATGTTTACTAAACTAACCCATGCAATACAAAACGCTGAGATTTCTCGTCGCTCATCCGTTCAAACATGTAAGATAAGAGCGATTCATATAATCTGGCGCGCGGCCAGGGGCGCTCACTTGGCCGAATTTCACGGCCTCCTTAGACTGCGATCAGACGATAACATACGACCCGGCCTCAACCCGAACTCAACTTACTCGCCTCAACTGCAGCCCACCTTGAAATACATCGCTTACAATTTCGAATTTTATGAATTATGAAACATTAATAAGCTTCTTTTTATTTTGTCGATGCACACACGCCCCGCGCACAACCCGAAATCAACTCAAACTTAACCCGAACTCACCTCAAACTCGCCTAAACATTACGCAGGAGCTTATTAATGTGTCATGAGACTCAAATTGTAAGCTATGTATTTCAAGGTGGGGTGAGTTGAGGATGGGTCGTGCGTTATCGTCTGAACGCAGCCTTATGTATCTCGCTAGCGTCGCGTTATTGTTGCTTTCCTTAGCTTTTCATATTATTTCCATATCGCTGGAACCGGCTGTCTTGGACGGTAATCTCGTCCTCAGGGAAAATAGCTGTTTCATTATCTAGCAAACGCTATTATTACATACAGGGTAGGTATTTGTTAATAGCCTTAAAAAGCCGAATATGGTAGATACAGGCGCGGTCGCAGCTAGAAATGTTGGAGGGGGTCACTAATAATAATATAGCTTTTTTTTTTTTGTACATTTTTAGAAGATTTTTCTATTTGATGTCCGTGTACGATTTGGGGGGGGAAGGGTCATGTCCCCCGTGACCCCCCCCCCTTCGGACCGCGCCGGGGTAGATAGGTAGGTACAATGCATTACAACCTCGGATAACGCTTCGATTCCACAAGGTAGCG
Source organism: Agriphila straminella (assembly GCA_950108535.1). Lineage (NCBI taxonomy): Eukaryota > Metazoa > Arthropoda > Insecta > Lepidoptera > Crambidae > Agriphila > Agriphila straminella. The sequence continues at coordinate 4,497,065 of OX467318.1, forward strand.
TCGTTGGATGTCTACTTTTTTTAATTTACATCAATGACCTCCCTAAAATCATTGATGAACCTTGCGTCTTATTTACGGATGATATCTCACTCTTGACAACTTGTAAAAACAGCGACAATATAAACACTAAACTAGACCCGCTAATATCACAAACTTATAACTGGCTGAAAGAACACAACTTAGAAATAAACTTTGATAAAACAAAATAATCACGTTTCACCCTCATCAAAAAAATCAATTAGAATTTAAATATACATTCCATAATAAAAATATCGAGTGCGTACATGAATTCACTTTGCTCGGCATAAAATATAGATTCAAACTTAAATTGGAAATCGCACATAGAGAAATTAAAGTCTAAATTATCCAGCTTCGCATATGCACTTAGAGAAATAAAAAAAATAACTGACCTGAATACAGCTTTAGTTACATATTATGCATATGCTTACGCCTGGCTTAATTATGGAATAATAATGTGGGGAAATAGTACAGAAGTCTCATCCTTATTCATACTGCAAAAAAAACTTATCAGAATCTTAGTCAATATAGATAATACCGAAAGCTGCAAGCCGTACTTCCAAAAGCATAAAATCCTTTCCCTACCTTGTATTTATATTTTTGAAATCTGCAAATTTGTCAGAAAACACATAGAGTTATATACTAAACGAAAAGATGTCCAGTCTACTTATACATTACGGCATAAAAATAAGCTAAAAGTTCCAACCGCTCGCCTACATTTGTGCACATCCAGTGTATATAATATGTCTATCAGAATCTATAACAAATTGCCTGAAAAATTAATAAATGAAGAAAATAACAAATTGTTTAACAGAAGCCTAAAAGATATGTTATTAAATGAATGCTACTATTTAAAAGAGTATTTGAATGATAAAATAAATGCCTGAAGATCTATATCTTATAAGTACCTATGTACTTACATACTTAATATAAACGTAAAATAATAGAAAAATATTATACTATACACTTAAACAATATCTACTTATATTATATTGTGACTTATATGTGATTCACAGTTCAAAACTATGTATTTCTTGATATAGTAATAATTGTAATTTGTTTTTAATAAGGCGTCCTCTCCTACTTCAATTGCTATACCCTACCAGGGTCCATAATATTCTCTTTCTATAAACTACCACCTATGTATTCACTTTATGGTATGCAATAAAATATTGAATTGAATTGAATTGAAAAAAATAATTATAAACCCTGAAAACCCAGACTTTATGAAAACCAGTTTTTTTCTTTTATGTAATTTTACTTTTGTCCATTACTGGGATTTGATTATCGAATACAATAGTCTATTTGCGTCTAGGGTTGACATTTCGCATTTTTCCCATACAAATTTTGTGATTTCGACATTATAAAAATCCTATGACTTTGGACTTAAATATCTCGGTACTATATTAATCAACTAACCTTTTAGACCAATGTATTCTGCTTATGTGTATGAAGTTTCATTAAAATCGGTTCATTCATTTTGAAAAATAAATACTTTTTAAATTAGCTTGTTAAATGTGCCAATGCTACATGAAGTGCCCACTACGAGTACGAAATCGAGTTTGCCATCTAAGATAATAAAACCACAGAATGAATAAATAATAGTATAGAGTACTATAAAACACGAATAGTTGTGACTATATCCATTGTCGAATCGATACTTTTTAACATCTATGTAAATGAATTTACCGGGATTAACTGGTGGCATAAATAACACCGTCGGTCGAGCGGATTCCAAAGGGACGTCGCATATCGGAGATTAACAAGTTGATACAATCTGTCAGCGCAGACAGAACGACTGGAATGCTCGCCGTCCGTAATCCTCAATGACGTCACGATCCATTGGACAATGTTAATACCATTTTTGTCTGTGACTTAGGGAATGTCAGCCTTTTCAGCTAATCATATGGCGGGATTTATAGTCCGTTTTTTTATGGGAACAGTATGACATTTTGGAGTAAAGCAATGCCACTTAGTACGAATGTTATACACGTCTACCTGAGCCCAAATCGCCCGGTAGCCACTTATAACTCCGTGGCAGGTGGGGGGGAGGGGGGGACAAAGTACAGAGCTCCCGGCGCTTAGAAAAAAATATCTGGCGAATTAGTTTGAACCTTTGAGTCAAGTTTGGTGTCGTTATCGGGTAACTAGATGGTGCCCAATTCATTCCCCATACCAGTTTTTTAGGGTTCCGTAGCAAAATATGACGCAATACTTAAAATAATAAATTTTTAGTAGTAACGAAATCCAAACAAACCCTCATATACCATCTGAAAGCCCATTTAATGCAGATTCTAAAAACATTAACAATAAATTTAAATTTAACTATTTTTAATGTAAAATAAATTATTGAAAGTACAGCAACGTTCGTCAGTGCAGCGTAGGGGACGGCAAAAAGACCCAAAAAACAAGCACTACTAACAAAAAAAACCCAGAAAAGTGCGAGTCTGACTCGGGCATCGAGCGTTCCGTACTTACTTATCCCATCCCATCTTAACTGGTCTGGTAGGACCCGGTTAAGTTAACACTCACAAACTTTTGCACTTATAATATTAATAATGTGCTATTTAAACATCTTCGATTCATAAAAGAAGTAAGGTAACATTGTTGAAAATAAAGACAAATAATAATATAACGTTTCTGTATTAATTTTATTTACAACCACCTCCACAGTTACATAACTCAGTACATTTAAGCTGGCGCTTGATACAATAGGGATGTTGACTAATGAATAAAATAACGAAATACTAATAAAAATCGTAAACATATTAAACTTTTAGAGTAGCTTGTATACCTCTTGGTTTTATATATTGCATATTATTTGTTTTATGACCCTTCAAAGTTGGGTGGACAAGTCCATTTAAAAAGTATAAAATTTATTAAAATAAATAATACCTTTAATTAGTCCGTAAAATGTATAGCAAATTTGTCTAAGAAACTATTTTGATAAACACAATATTTAATATAGCTGCCGAACAAATTTCCTACGCGTTGCATACAAACTAGCACGGCGTGACGTCATAACGTGCAAGCCATTAGTATGGAGCGTTTTTGATCGAGTCCATTTGTGTGCATTTCACACTGTGATATCTCGGGCAGTTTTCATGCTAGCGAATTAATTCTTTTACCAATGTTTCTTTTTTTGAGAGGTAATTTATGTAACATAAAATAAAAAAAATAGTCAACATCCCTATTGCACCTGGAACTGCAAGAATTCACGCACCGACATCTTATTAATTCAAGGCATGCTTGAGCAGCCATAGGATTTTGGGTCAACAGAGGCACCCAAGCTTCTTCTTCTTTCTGCCAACCCCATTCAGATGGACAAGGAATACTTTGACTCTTCTTTAGGCACTGCCCCCAAATATAAACAGCCTGTAAAACTGCCCTTAAAGTTTGTTGTTTCAGGGCAGCTTCTGCTGTGGGAGGCAAATTTTCGATTTGCCTGTCCTTTTTTGTGAACAAATGCTTGCGACACTCATTTACTGCCACAGAGGGGCATGATCTGAAAAATTAATGTACTAATAAAAAAATGCAAATTCTGGATAAGATTATCTTTTAAATATCGTTTCCTTACCTGTCATACGTTGTAATCACCAATCTTTTATTTTCAGCGTCTGCATATTCCCCTTTGTAAAGTGCTTCGAACCCTCGTGTGACATTCGGATATGCCTTCCATGCCTCAAACGCGGTTGTTCCCCCCTTCCGTTAAAAGATGAGGTTGTGTCACATCCGTAAATGAGTGTCGCAAGCATTTGTTCACAAAAAAGGACAGGCAAATCGAAAATTTGCCTCCCACAGCAGAAGCTGCCCTGAAACAACAAACTTTAAGGGCAGTTTTACAGGCTGTTTATATTTGGGGGCAGTGCCTAAAGAAGAGTCAAAGTATTCCTTGTCCATCTGAATGGGGTTGGCAGAAAGAAGAAGAAGCTTGGGTGCCACTGTGGACCCAAAATCCTATGGCTGCTCAAGCATGCCTTGAATTAATAAGATGTCGGTGCGTGAAATCTTGCAGTTCCAGGTGCAATTGTATCAAGCGCCAGCTCAAATGTACTGAGTTATGTAACTGTGGAGGAGGTTGTAAATAAAATTAATACAAAAACGTTATATTATTATTTGTCTTTATTTTCAACAATGTTACCTTACTTCTATTATGAATCGAAGATGATTAAATAGCACATTAATATTATAAAGGCGAAAGTTTGTGAGTGTTAACTTAACTGGGTCCTACCAGACCAGTTAAGATGGGATGGGATAAGTAAGTACGGAACGCTCGATGCCCGAGTCAGACTCGCACTTTTCTGGGTTTTTTTGTTAGTAGTGCTTGTTTTTTGGGTCTTTTTGCCGTCCCCTACGCTGCACTGACGAACGTTGCTGTACTTTCAATAATTTATTTTACATTAAAAATAGTTAAATTTAAATTTATTGTTAATGTTTTTAGAATCTGCATTAAATGGGCTTTCAGATGGTATTTTTTATAAACCATGTTTAATACAAAAAATATGAAAATATGAGGGTTTGTTTGGATTTCGTTACTACTAAAAATTTATTATTTTAAGTTTTGCGTCATATTTTGCTACGGAACCCTAAAAAACTGGTATGGGGAATGAATTGGGCACCATCTAGTTACCCGATAACGACACCAAACTTGACTCAAAGGTTCAAACTAATCCGCCAGATATTTTTTTCTAAGCGCCGGGAGCTCTGTACTTTGACCCCCCCTCCCCCCCACCTGCCACGGAGTTATAAGTGGCTACCGGGCGATTTGGGCTCAGGTGGACGTGTATAACATTCGCACCAAGTGGCATTGCTTTACTCAAAATTGTATACCTTTCCATACAAGCCTTCCCATAAAAAAACGGACTATTAATAGTTATTTAAGCAACTGTAGGTACTATAATGAGGGGTTTTTCGCTTCGTGTGATAAAAGTATCACTTGAGTATTTATGTACAGTTGCATACAAGACTTTATCTACACCCATTTATTTTTATTTGGGAAATATTTTAACACATATGAATTAAAAACACCCTTGCTATAAAGGGTTTTGACTTTGACTTTCCTCCTCTTCCTCGTCATTATATCATCCGAAAGTGTGTTATAATGTACTAAATTTCATAATGTAACACTTCGCGCGTGGGCGCGCGGCGCAGCGCGAGGTCCTCTCTGTCGGATACCGTAATGTTGGCAGTAAGCTAACCGTTTCAGAATCCTTTACAGAGGATTTAAAGCATGGGTGTAGATAAATATACAGTGTGTTTTTATGAACAGTGATCAAACTTTGTGGTGTGGCTTAGACCATCAAACTGAACAACTTTGTCTATGGAACCAACTTAATCAGAGCAAAAAAATAATCAGCTGTTCCATACATTTTGGTCGAGTAGATATTGATGTTTTCTATGGAACAGCTAAAAATTTTTTTGATTTTATAAAGTTGGTCCCATAGACAAAGTTGTTCAGTTTGATGGTCTAAGCCATGGGTCTCCCAACTTTTTAGCATAAGCACAGAATATAGACTCTAACGCGAAAAGAAACGACACTTGAGCATGTATGCTCTTAAAATCGCTCGCGGCTATGTGTGCGTGTCTGGAGGCGCGCGGGGAGTGCAGCCGCCAGTCGCCGACTGGCCCGGCCAAGGGTTCTACATTTCTTTACCGTGGTTCTACTGTCGCTCGCCGCTCGCTTGTCCCACTGCAATCCGTTGTACCGCGTTTCGCACGGACTGACTTGACTACGCGACGCAACATAAGATAATCATGCCCGGTGGCCGGCGTTATTGTTGTGTTTATGTGGCAATAACCAAAAACAAAATCCTGATACATGTTTCTCCGTATTTTAAAAGTTTAAAATAGGTATACGAAATATTAGTAATGCCTTTACTCTTTCTTTTACCTGACTTTAATTATAAAAAAAGCTATGAAAACAAGGATTTGAGATGATTAAACTCGTAAACTCGCAAGTAGGTAAAATTGTCAATAAATAAAAAAAAATATTATTAAATCAAACCTTTCTTTCATAAACATATTAAAGATTAAAAAACTGATTATAAATAACAGACAATATAGTATAAGAGTTGCAATTTATGATGTACCCAATATAATTTAAAGATTACAAAAACTTATTAGAAATCAAACCTATCTTTCATTAACATGTCCTTGCACAAGTTTATATTTCCTAACATACTTACTATGTAATTTCCTATACCACAAGTCTAAATTCCATTTCGGTATCAACCCTAGCGCTTACACGCTCTGGCTCAAGGTCGCTGGCGCTCGAACTCTCACGTACAGAGTGTGTCACGGCGGTGGCATAAGGGCCAGACTAACTCCTCCACGAAGTCCCAAGGGCCAGGATCTAGCTAGCTCATCGTACCGACATACTGTAAATATAGTATTGTTGGTTGTTGGTACGATCCGGCCATTGTTGGTGCCCGCGGGCCGAAGCTGGCCCGCGGGCCGTAGTTTGGAGACCCCGGGTCTAAGCCACACCACAAAGTTTGATCACAGTTCAAAAAAACACACGCTGTATTTTTAATCCAAGCTTCAGAAGGCTGAGAGCCATAAATGCCTAAAAGAATCACGTTAATAATAGTAAAAGTATAAGAGGTTTTAAAATGAAATACAGTTCTCATTAAGAAATAAAAACTTTTATTATTATCAGTTCAAATATCGTATTTACATTTTTTTGAACGAGTAAAAGCACATTGTTTATACATTAAAAATAATAAAAAATTATAATCAGCAGCAGGACAATTCGTGATACTTAAACATAGTTAAAAGTAATACATCTTAGAAATTATAATTAAGACGTTAAAAATAAATCTCGTGAATACTTCCGTAGTCGGAAATACGAACGGAAATGGCAACTCATAGGACTGCGGAACTAAGAGATACTAATTATAATAACTATATACAGAATTCGTTCATTCGTTATACTAATGTAGCAAACGGAGATTTAACATCAGTTCTTCATTATAGAAATGCAAATAATTATGTAAGTATACAATAGAATTTCTACTATTTCCATTGATATAAATGCTCAATTTAGTAATCTCCCTAACATTTATATGTTACAGTTCGCACAAAGTGCGCAGTGCTCACTCAACGGGTGATCCTAATATGCGAATGCAAATCGCTCTTCTCGCGCGGGCCACGAAATGAGCGTGCGTTGTCTGTTTACAAGTCGGGGTACGTTAGTCATATTAGTTACTTTGGCCCAAATCGTAACAAGGGCTTCGAACATTTTGGCATAGTGGTAACCATATTTTTTGATTTTTAACGGGGATTCCGGAAATAATAGCGGCGCACGATGAAACCTAATGGTCATCGATAGGGATCTTTAGACGAACAAATAATGTCTATGATATAAAGTCCTAAAGCGTTACGTTTTCGAGATAAACCGGGGAATAAGTTTGCCTTTTTTATCTATACAGGATCTTTAACATGGATTATCTTGGAAACGTTACGCTTTAGGACTTTATATCATATCACATTTTTGTTCATCTATAGATCCTCTATCGATATACACAGGTTTCACCGTACGCCGCTATATTTCCGAAATTATGGTTACCACTATGCCAAACTCTTATAAGAGGGAGGTTCAAACTCATTTGCTGCAACTATTTTCTAATCTGTAATAACGCGTATCATACCGTTAGCTTCCAACGTGGTAGAAGGAAGTTGAAACTTTATAACGATTTGATTCTATTACACCCCCCTTTTTCCATATATCCCTATTGACATATCCCCGCAACCTAGGCCCGTATTTATAAAACGCTCTCAACGTTGAGAGCTATCTTGAGATCATACATGAAATGCTCTTCTTATAGGAACGCATCTCAAGTATGATCTCGGCCCTAGTGCTAATGTACCCCGATCTTATAAACAGCGACACTTTTGGAATTGTATTATTGTCAGTTTAATGAAACTATGAAACAAATTGTTAATTAATGTTTTGCTTTAAAATGTGTCAATCAAAGTTCATTTTGTTTCATCTATGAAACAGTACACCGACATTGACGTGACGACACATTATAAAACTGTGATGATCGAGTACCTCCAAATCGCTATCGAAACGCACATTCCGTGGCCCCATACGATAATTATACATATACATAGACAAAACTCAACAAATCATGTACACAGAAAATATAGCATTTCACATACCTACTATACAAGTTTACGTACTATTTTGGTGTTCGTTACCGAATTTCTACGAGATGGTGCGGGGGCGTGAAATCTGTGACGGGCCTATAGTCTGCGACAAAAGCAAACGACGATCGGAAATATCTCAGAAATGAGATGTATTTTGCTGAAGTATTTTAGGAGTATACTGAAATATATCCAATGATCGTTCAATTCCGTCGTGACCGAAATAAACTAAACATGCTGGGGAAACCGGAAATCTATAAGAAGCATTTCAGAAATCAACAAAAGCGGTACACAGGCGCTTTCTACTTGTGCTTATAAGGCCCCCTCACACGATGTAAACGTATCTAAAGCTCGGTACACACTACGCTAACTCGAACTACGCTCACTATTCTCCGGCGCACTCTGACAACTATCGTATCCTTATCAAATTCTATCTAGACGAGTGGCAGTGCATTACGTGCGGTTGCATTAAGGCGATGTCACGTGACCTTTCTCATTAGTCTCTATCGATCTTGTTTGTAGAATTTATTCTATTAAGCTATAAGCCCCCTAGCATGTACACCGGTACACGATAATAATCGGGTCATTCTGAACTTACCATCCAAATTTTAAAGATGTGTCAAGTCCATGAAAGTAAACAACTTTCTCTAAGAAACATGGTGTCAAATTTCGCCACAAAATTTTGGTCATCCCATACTTAATTTGATCTTTGATCTGTATGGATAGTATTGGATAGTCGATTTTTTTTACATATTTGGCCATGTGTTTCTTAGAGAAAGTTGTTCAGTTTCATGGACTGAACACATCCTCAAAATTTGGATGGCGATACAAAATGACCCTGTATTATTATTACGCTCAACTTTTGACAGTTGAAAGTGATATTTTTTCTTATTTTTAGTTTAGCAATCTACTCTCCTCTTGAGAGTAATTTTTGCCAGTGTCAAGTGTTGGATAGTTCAGTGGTAGATATTGTTTCAGTTCTCATTAGAATGCGGGTGCATCGCATTCCAATGCTGCTTGGAGCATTTGGCACTACAATAAAAGTCTCAGCTTTACACAACCAAGATCGCGCCTATTTCAATTATCCCACATTGTTCAGTTGCGTAGACACTTGTACCACAAAACTGTACCAATTTTAAGACACAATATCCACTACGAATCAATTTGCAAATAATTAAAATAGTCACCGAACCGAACTCGACAAAATGGCGCCAAAAATCCAAGTGATAAATAATTGCTGTATCATATCGCGCTTCGATGGTCATGCTAAAGGGGCTGAACAAATCTTTATTCCTACGGAATTGTTCGACTGTCAGTTATTATTACTACCCAGAATTAGGTTAAAGCTAGATTTATTATGGAGTGATTAAGTCAAGAAATAATGAATTGGCACCTAAGCAGTTCAAAAATGTTATTCTATCTATAATAGACTTACAATAGTATTGCTCATGTTACTTTAAAGTTCTTTAAGAAGTATCGTTTTCAATTACAGCATGAGGTATACGTTTAGAAAAATTATGCGCCCAATTGACTAAGGACTAGATAATGGAAACATAATTCTTGTACGCGTACAAAACATCAAGCCAAATGCGATTCCACAATCGTCCTAAAAATGAGGCTAAGACAGAAGCGACTACCTTACAACGTTGGCACAAATTGGTGTTTACGTTTCGACAGAACTATAAACTATTATCAAATCACAGATCACAATTATTTAAGTTAGTATCTATTATAAGAGACGATAGAAAAAAATCGCATTTCGAAATTTTAGTTCGCTAAATTACGTCAAGTTGCCGATGCGCCGGTAACCTACTATACATTGCACGCCTAACCTTAAGTCGTGGGGACCATTAAATTTGACTAAACAGATTAATTTCACTAATCTTTAGTCTAGACGGAATCTACATCGCATTTACTCCTATCATCTCTCACACACCACAAAGAGTTTTATTTATTTATAATAGTAGAATCGAATTCCCTATCACTTTAAAATTTACAGTAGGACGGTCCCACACTTTATATAATTTGAGATCTGACATGATAAAATAATTTTGGTAATAGATATTTCGGTTCAATTCACGTCGTATCACTGGAAGCAGTCCATCGCTCGCTTCGTTTGAAGTGTGTCGTGTGTCAGTGGAATAAGCAAGCGTGCTAGTGGCGACACTTGCCACTTACGACACTGGTTGAGCACCGTGGAAGGAATGTGTGCATAAGATTCAGACAAAGCCAAAATACAATATCGACAGCCCCTACCATGAGTTTCAACCGCGCCTGGGTGGCTACATGGCTATCGTAATCGCTTGCATTTGACATATGGATGTGATACATAGTACTTTTCTTAGGTAAGGTTTTATTTATGCCAAAAAGAAGTAGCAATGTGTCACATCCATCTGTCAAATAAAAGCGATTACGATAGCCATGTAAGTTAGCCAGTAGGGCCCAGATCGAAACCCGCAGGTACAAAATGATATTTTATAAGCGAACGCTCGATGTAAACTCACAATAAGAGCCCAAGTAAAAACCGTATAGCTTTCATAAGACTGCATTTGAGTAAAGTTCGTCGACAATTATCCCTTAATATATAAATAAACATCTTCAAAATTTTTACCAAATTATGAGCATATATCCAGCATAAAAATCTTTTAAAATAACACGTCATACTCTTTTCAATTATAGATATACATGGCACACTGCTCTGTTATATATTTATACATAATTCGTACACTCGATACCTATCAGTTTACCTTGTCACCATAGAATAATTGAATTATATGGATGGATATTCCGTTTGAAGCTTAACAAGCGCTTAAATATTCAAGTCGTCGACGGATGGACAAACAATAAGGGGTAAATGAAACAAATACTGTCGCCGGCATTCGATGCCCGTTATTAAACTAGACGAGAGAACTATCACGAAACGTTGGTCCATCGAAAACGAGTCGACCAGATTTCGACCTTTTATTAAAACTATAGGAATTGAAACGTACTAACTATCGTGTGATGTCGCACGCGGCGCTCGCTTCCCGGGTATCCGAGCGAGACGTCCGGACAGTGAGGAGTCCGGACGGTCGTGTCCGGACTGTGACGGAGTCCGGACGGCGGGGTTGGCGGGCGCGTCCGAGAGACAAACGAACAATGTAACAGATTCAACTAAAGGGCATACGGCGCGGGCGCTCACTTGATGGTGGCGTGCCGCGTCTCCGGGTGCAGCAGAACGCCCTCCACGGTGAAGATCGATACCTCTGCAACAATATTTATAATATACCGGGTGTAACAAGACACTCAACGAAGCCGAGGTCTACGTATTCTGCCCATCATCAAGACCATTTCTGTTCAAAAATATTGCTGGGAAACGATTTAAATTTTTGGTGTTAATAAAGCATTGCATACAATCAATAACACGCAATGTAACGCGTACAACAGACCGCGCCTGCGAATGTATGCTACACAGCTGCGTGCGGCCGAGTTGAATGGCAGCGTTTATGTGCGTGCTCATGAAATACATTGAGTGATGACGTTTTGAAGCCTTTGTTTGTTACATTTTTTTTTTTTTTTTAATGTTTCTTTGGACCAAAAATTAGGAAATAACGAATAAAATAAGATTTCATAAAATTAAAAAAAAATACTTTAACCTTCAATAACTTCATAGCTATTGGTTTCCCAGGTATAGTCTAAAAGACAAAAATGATCCTGATGATGAGCGGAATGTGTGGACTTCGGCTTCGTTGAGGGTCTTGTTACACCCGTTATTATCTGCAGTGAAAACAGAACGCGTGCTGCAGCGCACCGTGCGCGGCGAGGCGGCGCGGTTGGGTTCCGGCTGTAGTCTCTATGGAAACTATACTAGATGCCTAGTACACTCACCATCAGGCAAGTCCCTCAGCCGCGGCGGGAGTGACGCGAAGTACGCGTGCTGCAGCGCACCGTGCGCGGCGAGGCGGCGGGTGGGGTCCGGCTGTAGTAACGCCGCCGCTAGCCTTTCAGCGTCGCGGCCGCCGTCACGTAGACGTGGAAACGCAGAGCCTAATGGCCGGCCTGGACAATTGCCCCACCGGGTTATGTGCGCTCGCAGGCCTGGGAGGCGACTCACGCCCGACCAACTCTCTTCTGTGGGGGTGCCGACAACCTAAACAATGAAGCGTGTTTCAGTCTGAGAATTGAAAAGAACCGGCCAAGTGCGAGCCGGACTCGCGCACGAAGGGTTCCTTACTATATACTTAAATATTTATTTTATTCTGTTTTTAGTAAGTATTTGTTGTTATAGCGGCAACAGAAATACAAATACAGTTTTTACCCTTTGGGTACGGAACCCTAAAAAAGGTCCCGAGCATGTAAAATGAACTTTAACATGACAAGCACAAAATATTGATTTTACAGAAGGACCACTCCCGCCGCGCGCCGTCCTCAAAAATTGTTACCTAAACTTGCCGGACTCACTAGGGTTGCTACTATATTAATTCTTAATTTTAAAAGGAGTAGGTAGTATTGCTGTACTGCCGTCTGCCGTGCGTGTAGAAAAAAAAACTTTACTGTAAGTATTTTTTAATTTGGGATATAATGACTGGCGTCTCTAAAAAAAAGGAAAACAGTAAGGTCTTTATGAAGACTTAAAAGACTCGGAGTCTTTTTCATCACTACCCCCGCAAGCACTCGCGACAGCTGCGACTGAACTCTGTCCAAAACTACCTGAGAATCCCTGTAAAATCTAATATCAATGTGTGCGTGTAACATGGTGCTTTGTTCGCAGTGGGCTCTCTGTCTGCGGAGCGCCGCCGCTACGTACTTTGTGACACGAGTAGCCGAGATAATCTGAGATCACAATATCAGCCGCACGACACCCACTACGACACTACGGGTATAGATAGACCTCCCCCAAGAATCTCCACAACGATCGGTCCTGCGCTGCCCGCATCCAGCGGCGCACCGCGACCTTCACCCTCACGTCGGTCCGCCTTGTCGGGGGCCTATCCACGGAGCGTCGTCCGGTGCGCGATCGCCATCAGAACCGCCCCGCCCTAACCAATATCGGTTCTCCTCGCTATGTGTCCCGCCCACTGCCAGTTCAGGTGAGCAATCCTTCGAGCGTTGTCGGTTACTTTAGTTAATCTGAGATGCTGTACCTTAAATATCTTGTCGAGCTGGTCGTGCGTGTCTCTCACGCCGGGGAAAGTGGGCACGCCGCAGAGCATCTCCACGAAAATACAGCCCACACCCCACATGTCCAGCGACGTGGAATACTCCGTACTGCCCAGAAGCACGTCTATAATAAAGGACTAGTATTAAACACTATCTGAAGTTACAGGCAAATGTTATCGAACGCTAAGTATAGTGTAGGAAATAAAGCGATCTTTGCGTGACTCTTCGAGCGAATACGTGTGGCTTCTATTTAATTCAATTCAATATTTTATTGCATACCATAAAGTAAATTTGACATAACACAAACTTGGCGCGCGCTAGACCGAAATCCGCCAACTTCAGTTCCCCGTGCGAGCTTATTTCAAATTAAGAATTTATACAGTGTTGCCAAATACTTTCGGCTGAGGTCGTTATAAAAAAAAAGTTTTTACCTGGAGGTCTGTACCAGAGCGTGACCACTTCGTGCGAGTAATAATAATAATAAATATATTTATTGAAATAATCTTACACTATTTTAAACATAGAATACTTGTGGCTTGACACAAACATGGCGCGCGCGAGACCGAAATCCGCAAACTTCAGTTACCCGTGCGAGCTTATTTCAAATTAGATTTTATACAGTGTTGCCAAATGCTTTCGGTTGAGGTCGTAATAATAAATAATGTTTAATTTTACCTGGAGTTCTGTACCAGACCGTGACCACTTCGTGCGAGTACGTGTGGCTTGGCACGGACTTGGCGCGCGCTAGACCGAAATCCGCCAACTTCAGTTCTCCGTGCGAGCTTATTTTAAATTAGATTTTAACATTCGGTTGAGGTCGTAATAATAAATAATGTTTAATTTTACCTGGAGGTCTGTACCAGACCGTGACCGCTTCGTGCGAGTACGTGTGGCTTGGCACGGACTTGGCGCGCGCTAGCCCGAAATCCGCCAACTTCAGTTCCCCGTGCGAGCTTATTTCAAATTAGATTTTAACATTCGGTTGAGGTCGTAATAATAAATAATGTTTAATTTTACCTGGAGGTCTGTACCAGAGCGTGACCACTTCGTGCGAGTAAGTGTGACTTGGCACGGACTTGGCGCGCGCTAGACCGAAATCCGCCAACTTCAGTTCTCCGTGCGAGCTTATTAGTAGATTCTGTGGCTTCACGTCTCTGTTTGAGGACAAGGAATAATTTACAATGTATTATGATTCAAAAAAACTTCTTAAAAAACTGGTCCCAAATCAGTTATAGTGAGTCATTTTTGTTCGTACGAAATATAAAAAGACGTAAGTACTATTATGTATTCTGTGTAGAAAGGACAGACATGTTGGACACACATTTTGAGAAAAATTACAATATTCGACTGTAAGCAAAACACGCTTTTTCATACCTTTTTAATAATCTTCAGTTTTTATTCTTTAAAGAAAAAATAACTTTTTCTTTGAGTATATATCTCTATTAAGTATATTCTCGTATCTATAACCTAAACAATAGGTTCTTGTGATGATACAAAGTAATGTATAAGTATTTCGTTACATTACAACTAAATGTATATTTTCTTTGACTAAAACCAAACTGACTTTATAACTACAGTTTTTACCCGACTGCAAGAGGGTTATGTTTTTAATCATTTGGCTAGGCAATCATTACAAATGAAATATGCCCAGTTGTGTCCCAAATAAGTAGTCAAAAAAGAGAGAAACAATTACACATTGTAGCGCCGATATAGCCCATCACAATGAGTTTTAGCATCGATACGAGGGCTCCGTAAACACAATGGCCCACGGACGATCGCTATTCTCTACACGTACGCTTACGTAACTCGTGGGTAGCGCGTGCCTATATTAAACACGTTATGCTTTACTGGACCATTTCATAACGTCTCATAAGGAATTGTTGTGGAATCGAGGGTGCGAGATTTGTTATAGGGTAAATGCTACTGCATATTATACCCACCAATATTTTCTGATCATTTACTGAAGTGCGGATCTATACAGAGAACTAAAATCTATGGAAGTGTAATTGCAAACAAATAAAATGGCACCACGGGGCTAAAAATGATAATTCGCACAGTATTTGTACGGGCCAGCCACGCGCCCGGTGAGAGTTATTTACAATAATTGCAGTTTGTATCGTAAAGAAAAGAGAGAAAGAGAGAGTTTATTAAAAATGACTTCCTGTGTAGTCGAATGGTGTTAAAGGCGCAAAGAAGGTAGTAAAAAGGTGCAAAATTAACGTTTCATATTTTTGTGTGTTAAGAGAGTTTATGCGCGACACTAGCGCCGCCAATGAAAAAAAAAACATATTGCTTAAATAAAGACGAAAATGGATTGTGTTCTTCTAGTGAACTACGAATAAGATTTGTGGTACTTTTCATAGTTTAAACTATATTTTATAGTCTGTCGTTTAGTTTAATGGAGTTTTATTGCTAAAAGTGGCCACTTTTAGCAATAGACTAGACGACAGGTTATAAAATATTGTTAAAACGATAAAAAGTACAACAAAGCTTCTTCGGAGTACACTAGAAGAACACAATTCACAATTTCGTGCTTAAGCACTACGATTTTTTTTCCATTGGCGGCGCTAGTGTACCGCAGTAACCACCTTAAGTTAGTGGACTACTTTTCGTCTAATAACTTAACACACATTCATTGGATAAGGTCTTGTCACTTGACTATGGTATATGGTTTCTAAATGAAAGTGTTTCTAGATCCAATAAATTAAAACAGAAAAATAGTAAGCCTATTTTTACAATCTTACCTCTTCAATAACGAACAGTGTAAGAGCTTGTTTAGCTATAAAGTATTTTGTGACTTTTCCTCACGTAAAAAAATTACATAAATACAGCATTCCCGTTGTTTTTAGTTAACTAGCTTAATTTAAAACTAGGTTTAGTTGTTCAACGAGCCGTTACTAGTTAGTGCAACTACACGCCATTTGCCGGACCACTGCTTTAGGCTGATTGAAATTCAAATAACGTTGTGTTGTGGCACTAATTCGTACAGAGGTGAATTAATATTCATCATGTTATTTTACTGTTTAAATTAATTGTATGCAGACATAATAATATAAATGATGCTCTTATCTTATAGGGGTTGAATGATGAATGAATGATAAATGTTTAATTGTTTAAAGGCGACCCACCATTTTAAGCTATTTGTATACTTTTCAATCTGTGATTTTATGTATCTGTCAACCAAATGACAGATATCAATGACAAAAAGTCAAATTGACATTTCGTTTCTTTAATTTCGAAAAAAAGCAAAGGTTTGTGGTTTATGCAGCCATGTTTTCACATTTCATAGTGACACATCAAAAATACGACTAAAATTAATCTAAAAATCTTGTCAAGTTACGTGCTGGGTACTATAGGACCGTTTTATCGGAAAACGCTGTTTTGTACGCCTAATAAAATTTATTCTAACCATGTGTCAGTTTACCACCCTGTCCTTGTTAAAGGGTTAATTCTAGGCCAAGGCAATAAACAAAGTGCTTATCAGAAAGTCACCAAGAAGTATAAATTAGCGTCAAAATATAACACAGGTTTTAATAAAAAAATCAACAGCTTTAATACTTTTGAATTTAAGTATTTGCATTGATAACGCTTAGGTCATGAACAGAGTAAACAAGCTACACAGAAAAATATTTACGTTTGTTTATTTACGTGTACCTAAAAACCTTATCCTTATCAACAGAATGTACAAATCTTACGCCACTCAACGAAAAAAGATAATGTAATGTGAAACCTATAAACAAAAAATAAATCAAATAACAGTGTGTTATTTTCTCATGCCAGTATAAAAGTTCCTATGCCGGCAGCGCATTTGTCACTCCTATTTATGGTGAAACTAAAAGCTTATGGCTGTCTCAGCCTCAGATCTAGTTTAACCAACCTAGAATATTATGTAAAATCTGGACGAAACATTAAGACCTTAGTAAGACCATCCCCGTGGACTATACTCTCAAGGAAAATCAAGATAATGACATCGTATCTACAGGATGATTTTTTGAACAGACAGTGGTGTGGCTAAGACCATCAAACTGAACAACCTTGTCTATGGGACCAACTTAAACAGAGCAAAAAATTTATCAGCTGTTCCATAGAAAACGTCAATATCTACTCGACCAAAATGTATGGAAAAGCTGATTAGTTTTTTTCTGTTTAAGTTGGTCCCATACACAAAGTTGTAGTTTGACGGTCTAAGACACACTTGTCGTCTGTTCATAAAATCATCCTGTAGAACATTCAGAAAATTCTCCAAATTTTTCTTCTTACCTATGTAATACTCTTCTTCTATGGCAGTAGGACAGTCCTCTTAGTAACTGGAACATGAACAGTCTGACGTTGTGGTGGTTCAGCCCGCCCGGATGCCTCTCCATGTACTGTGATAGGTCCGTGTCCTAGGGCAAAGGAAAACAGCTTTTATAAAATAAAGAAAAATTGCGCTATTTGCGGTGCCATTTTTGAGACTCTGACCGGACATCTAGGATATTCTTGATCGAAGCCTACCACCAACCAAACCGAGTACAAATGTACACTCCTCCTGGGAATCGAACCCGGGCCCCCTGCGTCTTACACGGGTGGGCGAACCGCTAGACCACAGAGGCGGTAAAAAAAAACCAAGATTTTTCATCAAAAATTACACAAAGCCCTTGTAAAGTCCTTTGACGTGTTATCAAACAAGCTTTAACATTCTTTACGGACTATTTCGGCGACGCAACTTTTCGGCTTTAACGCAATTTCCTCATCTCGGGCGCTCATATTTTTCGAAGCTGGAGATTAAGCTGGGCTTGGCGGATTATTTTGTGACTAATAAGTTCGTCATCCTAGCTTATACAATGCACTTTAGCAGATTCTGCTGCAATAGTGTATGAATAAATAAATGAAAACTTTATTTTGTTACAGACAATATCTGTCATGTCATGCAGCTTGATAATATATATATTTTTAATTTACAACGGGATAGTTCTTGGCCTTCACCTCACCTGATAAGTGACGATAAGGCCGAAGGTGGAAGCGCAATACATCCGGAATCCTTATCACTGAGGAACTGGCTATCTTACCTCTAACTACCGTAACACAACAATTACTTATTAAATTGTTGTTATGGCGTCTAACTTAGGTAAAATGGTGGTAGCTAGCCAGGCGGAATAAGCCCTATATACTACCACCAACCAAACCGAGTACAAATTGTACCCCCCTCTTCATTTCTCAGGCGGTGAAAAATAAAGCTCACCACAAACCGAACACCAAGGTGAGCGTCTCTCGCGTGTGTACTATGTCGTGTAGCGTGACAATGTTGGCGTGCTTCAGTTCTTTCAGTAGAGACGTCTCGCGGATCGCCGTGAATAGCGCGCCTTCCTCCTGCAGTTGATATAATGACTCACCACAAACTCGAACACAAAGGTGAGCGTCTTTCGCGTGTGTACTATTTCGTGTAGCGTGACAATGTTGGCGTGTTTCAGTTCTTTCAGTAGAGAAGCCTCGCGGATCGCCGTGAATGGTGCGCCCTTCCTCCTGCAGTCCGATAATAATGACTCACCACAACCTCGAACACAAAGGTGAGCGTCTCTCGCGTGTGAACTATGTCGTGTAGAGAGAGTGACAATGTTGGCGTGTTTCAGTTCTTTCAGTAGAGACGCCTCGCGGATCGCCGTGAATGGCGCGCCTTCCTCCTGCAGTCGATATAATGACTCACCACAAACTCGAACACAAAGGTGAGCGTCTCTCGCGTGTGCACTATGTCGTGTAACGTGACAATGTTGGCGTGCTTCAGTTCTTTCAGTAGAGATGCCTCACGGATCGCCGTGAATAGCGCGCCTTCCTCCTGCAGTCGATATAATGACTCACCACAAACTCGAACACAAAGGTGAGCGTCTCTCGCGTGTGCACTATGTCGTGTAGCGTGACAATGTTGGCGTGCTTCAGTTCTTTCAGTAGAGATGCCTCACGGATCGCCGTGAATGGCGCGCCTTCCTCTTCTTGCAGTCTGATTTCTTTCAATGCTACTACTTGCTGTGTTAAACTGTTGGACAAAGAGAAAAAGCCTTTCAATATTTGGTAACAGCAGGCAAAATGTTTAACTAAGGAAGTCTATTTATAGCTCTTTAGCTATTAATATCACTAAATATGGAAAACAGAAAACATTCCTTTCTGTGGCAAAGGCTTTAGTATAGTCTTCATCGACTGATTAGGTTTACTACCTACTGCTCCTTGATAAAGACATTAAACCACAGCGATAATAAGCGGTAGACAAGTAATTTTCATCCCATAACCCGTTACGTAAATTCTCGAGTGCGTTAATAAAACACGTCGTAAGAGTTCCATTACCCGCCACGTAACGTTCGCTCACGATAAAACAAAAGACGGGCGCAGTCCCAAACAAAAGGCAACTTTCCTCTCAACGCTCTTACTTTGAGGCCGAACATTAATGAGTCAATTCCAGGAATTCCAAAAGTAATTAAACGCATGTAGACGCGCGACAACACATCACTGAACTCGAAGCTTCGAATTTGCATGTTATTGAAGAATGTTCATGAGGTATTTATAAAAGGTTTGCTTATATTTGAACACGTCAATATATTACATGGTTGCGTTGCAAAATAACTAGGTGCATTAAAGATTCTAGGTTCACAAAAGATTTTTAAACACCTGTTTAAATGTGATGCTGTCACTTTTGACAATATTGTTCGAAAGAGACAGCATCACATTTAAACAGGTGTTTAGTTAAACAGTGTTTAAAAATCTTTTGTAATAACACGGTCTATAACTTCATCGACCAGTCCCCGTATTACAACCTCTTAAAACTTTCCAGTTTTCTGAATGGCTATTAATGCGTCTCTTTTGTTTGCTATACAGTGAGAAAGAGATGTAATATCTTTATTATAATAAAATTCATCCTCATTGAATAACAAACTTTCGTTCGTAGTGGAACTTATAACTCACGTCACGATACAAGAATAAGTAACTTGTCTCATAAAACAAAATAGGTCGAACTTGTACCGAAATATTGTAATTGAAGTGGACGAAGTTATCCTGATTCAGGCGCGGCGGGACAGTAACGTTAGGTAGTGTGGGTGCCAAACCAACTAGGACTAAGTCAAATAAAACAAGAAGCGACCGCGACTTGAAGACCACTGTGATCTTGCCCGACTCATAAATACCTACGACAATTTGGAAACTGGGTGCTCATTACGAGCAGACGCGGATTGAGGGGAGAAACGGGGGCCCGCTTTATGAGGTGTGAAGATATTTTAAGTCGCTTCATTCAGGGGTTAGGTAAGAAGTTCCGCTAAAGCCCGCCGGTAACGATCAATTGCCATTGTAATTTTTTTCGTCAATGCCATTGTTGGAGGAATTGACAATAGCTTTAATTGCACGCGTAAACGAAACATTTTCACATCAATAAGCGTCAATGACGTCGTTACCGGAGCGCTTAAGAAGTGCAAATGTCAAATTTCTCAAAGAAATGCAGTTGTACTCAGTTCGGGACTAAGTAACGACAACTTGTCCTTTCTCACTTATACTAATAACACTCAAGATGTGTGTTGTCTGTGTATCACTGTTCTGTGCTTCGTTTAACTTCTTAATTAAACATTTCTA
Source organism: Agriphila straminella (assembly GCA_950108535.1). Taxonomy (NCBI): domain Eukaryota; kingdom Metazoa; phylum Arthropoda; class Insecta; order Lepidoptera; family Crambidae; genus Agriphila; species Agriphila straminella. The sequence goes on from OX467318.1 coordinate 4,517,957, forward strand.
TACCGACCCCATAAAGCGTGGCTCGGCTGGCCCCAACCCAAGTCCATCTCTGTTCGACTGAAGTAGTGCATAAAATCGACAATTCAATATTCACAAGCAGCGAGTACCTAGTTCCGTTTGACTTGCCCTCGACCTGACCTGCGGGAAAATTCTGCGATCTGACGCCGGTCCTCATTAAAAGGCTTTTACGGAAAGAAAATTGACGTTAAGTGCCCAGCCGGCTTATATCTGTTTTAATTTTTTGATGCTTCCAAATGCTGGACAGTTTTAGCTAAAACTTTACTTATTCAGCAAATAAATTATTAAGTAGTGTATCATCATCATCAGTTTGTATCATAGGTGCTGAAAAATTCGTATGGGTCAATGTTATAATATAATAAATCAGTGCTTAAAGATGTATTCAATCAAACCCGACCATATTACTAAACATACTACATAATAATATTATTTACTATACCTCTTACCTCTAATACTTGTGAAGAACATTAATATTTTCTTTAGATGCTTAAGAAAGGAAATGAAATGCCTTTAAAATATGCCTGCCTAATCTATCTGCCTATTTATCTATGAGAGAGTAATCTCCCAAAACGTTTTATATACGTATGCATCACTAGCATTAGCTTTATAAAAACAACCCAACAAAATATGCAAATATGCAAACAAAGAGAGTACGGTAAAGCTTTAAAAATATTTTCCGAGAGCTCTCACCAAATAAAGCTCGGTCCGGTACAAAGTGACCTAAAAACTAGAGCGCTTTGCATATCGAGTAAAGTCGGGAAGTGCACTACATTTCAGTAAATAAAATGCAGGGATCTCTTATCACAGTACAGAGTGAATTCGAAAACAGTCGACTTTGTGGTGTGGCTTACGGCCAAATACTCAAACGAATCTTAAAGTTAAAGCTACCTAAAATTTAAAAAAATTGACAGATTTGACAGAAACTGACAGTTTCCTTAAAGTTGAGACCTAACTTAAGATTTTAGCTTGGAAGCCTTTAATTATTCGACCGTCAAACTGAACGACTTTGTCTATGGGACCAACTTAATCAGAGGAAAAATTATCAGCTGTTCCATACATTTTGGTCAAGCAGATATTGACGTTTTCTATGGAACAGGAGATTTTTTGTTTTGATCAAGTGTGTGTCCCCATGTTCCCATTCCCATAGACAAAGTTGTTTAGTTTGACGGTCTAACGGCCGGTTTCTGAATTGAGAAATTGAAGTAGAGCACTACTCAAATGTTACTCACGCATACAAAATTTGTACTTAAGTAGTGCTTAACTTCAATTTCTGAATTCAGAAATCGGCCGTATGACACAACACAAAATTTGCAGACTGTTCAAAAATCATCCTGTAGTTAATTGCATTTTTTATAACTTAGGACAACATTTTTATTCCTGCAAAGGATACGGAATGGAATTGAAAATTAAACCCTTTGAAAATAAACGACGCTCATGGACGAGAAATGAAATAAGCCCCTGAAACGCCAACGAAGTTAGCCGAAAAATTGTGTCGGAGCAAGAGTCGCAATTTATTTAAACGATTTTGCGGAGTGCAACTTCTGTACGCTAGTACTATTATCTATTCTGTAGTGAAACTAACAAACGAGTATTCAATTTAACTCGAGAGATACTTTATACAAAAGTTGACATAATGCAGTACTCATATACGACGTCAAAGCAGTGTATTGAATTACTAATCAGCACTAATAAATAGTTGATTCATTACATTACCGATTTGTAAGCATCCCATATAAGAGATATGCCGGCTATAAACTAGATTTCCATACTGTTTATGGCATGATATAATTGATGAATGTCTGTGTTGTCTACTAGCACCTCTACGATCAATAATAAAACGATCAATAAGGGACAAGACGTTTCTTTAATTCACCTTGCCTTCAGCAGTGCTACATATCTGATGTATAAATATTTAATCGAGTAGGATTAAATCGATATCTTCACCGAATTTATATCTATGTTTAAAAATTTGTAAGAGTTTCTTACATGCTTAGGGTGCATTCTTCTGATAGTGGTGTTTCAAGAACTGATACAGTATTATACAGGATGTTAATAGCACCCTAGCAAAAACTTTCAGGGCATAGCCGACTTATGATTCTGAATCTATCTGAAGTAAAATTTTCTATCGCAATGAAAAAAATTTTGTGTTTTTTTTATTTTTCTATCTCAAAGAACCTGTTATAAATCAAAATTTTATAAACCCTCAATTTACAATTGTTTACCCGCGATATTATCGAGTTGTTACGCGTACATTGCTTCTCAACGAAAAAACTAAATTTCAACAACTATGCTTTTGCGACAAGTGGTTCCATAGGGAAAGTTGCTTATTTCTAAGGGTAGAATCATCCCTTTAATTTTGCGCTAGGGTGCTACTAACACCCTGTATTGAGTTCTCGATGACATCTGACAGCCACGACACAACGCACATCAATCATAATTAAATAATAGTAATATAACAATATAAGCATTCTTATAAGCACGGAATACTTACTTGCTATATCCCCTATATACAGTGGCGTAGGAACCCTCACCGAGTTGCTCAAGTTTAATATAAGCTTCGGATTTTCCGAACGGAGAGTCACCCTGTGGACAAAAAGAAAGGTAAATAAACACACTTTTATAGCTACTGTCATTATACAGTGCGTCTGGAGGTTGATGATGTTAAACGCTTTCAACTAAAGGCTGTATGGCCAACGTCTACCTACTAGTTTTATTTAGCTTAGTATTTATACAGGGTGTTACAAAACAACCTGCAATGTCGAATATGGTAGATAGGTACCATCAAACTGAACAACATTTACTATGGGACCAACTCTGAAATCGCGAAAAAATATCAGCTGTTCCATACATATATATATTTTTGGTTATTAATTTTTGAATAAAACAGTTGGTTTTTATTCTATGAAATGTTCCACATCTTGGGAATTCGAGCGATTACAGATAATCCGACGATTTATGACCACATAACTTATTTCATTATTCATTCACTATACATTAAACAAAGTGTAATTCGTTTAAAGTATAAATCTACTTATTATTGATGTGTTTATCTTATACGCTATAAGTGACGTAAGTCGTCTGAAAGTAGTCTGCAAAGAAAATGGCTAAATCTGGTTAGTCAAAATAATCAACCTTTAAAAATCTTTCACAACTTAACCACGGTGAAAACTAAACAAATTATTCAAAGTTATCAAATTTGAGAAAAGTTAGACATTCTATGATATCCTAAACTATTTATTTCTTTCATGACGTTCGATGGGGAGTTAAATATTAAAGTGGATACTTTTAGTTCAGTTTAGAAACTGCTGGTAGCACAATATTAATTGTCATACACAGTACCTTCTAGCGATTAGCTAATGTCGAGTCTTTAAACGCATAATAAATGCATAGGAATGCCGTGCTTTGAGTTTTTATTTTTAAAAATATAGTCTGCACAAGTATGTACTTCTAAAGCTGAGGTTGTTAATCAAATTATGCAAACTCAATCCGTTTATGTTAAACAAGCTCGTACTGAAGCACAGTATGAATGTAAATTGAATCAAGAACAAAAGTTAAATTGTACGATTCTTAGCTTGCCAAGCCCAGGGATCTTTGGCATAGATTAAATAAGTTAGGTGGGTAAATATTGGAATGATAAAATTAAACTTTTTAGGGTCCAATCTAGGTCACCTTTTATCTTAAAATTTTGCATTCCCTAGAAAAATAATCAGGTGGCATATTTTTCCACTTCTGCTGGTTTTGAGCGAGAGGGGTTTGAATGAAGAATACCTTTGGAAGCAGATATTTATTTAGGTTCAAAAGTCAACTCCCAAACACTGCAACCAGCGTGAATAACAGATACAGCGCAGTTCGAATGTTATTTGGACACCCAGGACTGTAAAAGGAAATATACTTTTGTCGCTGGCACATAAAATACATACATAAAATTTTATGGAACTGTGCAAAAGGTAGGAAAATAGGTATTTCAAGTATATTTATTGTAACATTTATTACTACAGGAGGCCACATAATAAATACATCTTTACAACTAACCAACGAACGTTGGTCAGCGAATCAGTCGGGACGGGAGCAAGACTAAAATTATTATCTCCTTCCAATTAGCTGCTAGAACAGACGTTTTTAGGAACATTAATTATGTAAGAGATCTACTTTCGCTAATTAGGAACTTTGTATTTATAGAGAAAATTAATTAAATTTTGGTGAAATCTCTGTCAGTGATAGGTTTTCATGACAGGATTTACAGGCTTATGAATAATTTGTGCTGAAGGATTTTGTTATTTTTTCTAACTTAATAAATACAAGTTTCGCAAGGTGACTGGTAAAAGCTGGATGAGAGTAGCCGCGTAGTAGGCGGCGTGCACTTGGAGAGGCGTATGTTCAGCAATGGAAGATGATATGCTGATGATGATGATAACAAAAACAGTCAAGTTTCTTAAAACCGGACATGCTTACCGACTGTGACATTTATGCCCATACTTATACTAGAAATAACATGAGCACCGCAGTAAAGTATCATTGCCAGATTTGCTACATAAAACACACTAATGAGTATCTTACTCATCCTAAAGCTGAAGCGGTTAGCCCATAAATCTGTCTTGGTCTCTGTACATAACACGGTATTTTATTATCTACAACGGTTATAACTCTTTTTTGAACACTGTATAAATGAGTTACTTACTTACTCTTTTGTATTTGAGTTTCATGTAATTAATAACTTAAATTCTTATTTGCTATTAAAAGGCACTTTTTTAAACAATTTCTTTACAGACAAAACACACATGTGAGACAAAACTCATTTGAGGCCACAATCAGATTTATTATAAGCATTTGGCTGTAGCGACATAATGTTATGTACGGTCAGCAACGAAAGTTACTTGACATTTTACTTCTTTGTCAAACCAACTTATTGACAGCTAGATTTCCCACAGTTGGAAACATTTCATCAAAAAAGTTGTTATGACAAAGTACAAAGGTGTCAAGCGACTTTTGTTGCTGACTGTACGAGTTACATATAAAAAACTATAAGGATCAAACTTGGCAATCCAAAAACCAAGTTATTTTCCTTGCGGCTTGCAAGGAAAAAAATTAAAAGTAGCAACTTTTAAAGGCCCACCCCCAATAAATCTGTGTACGTAACGTAACCAGCGTAGTTTACGCGGTAGCGTTGCCGGGAATGGAAGCCCGCACTCAAACCGTTGTTTATAACTATTAACTGGCTCGTGAACTACAGCAAACACCGCTCCTAAAGAGGTGCAATTTTTAAGCCAATCTATGGTAGGAGGAGTAACGACTTGTTGTTCTTCTTGCTAACTTCATACTTCTAATATTGTGTCTTAGCTCGAGTTTATGTGTATGAATAGAATCTACGGATAATAGGACCTCTAACATAATCATACTACTTTACGGTTTAACCTATACAGTTACATAAATAAATAAGAACTTAAACGAAACCTAAATTCTGTTGGCTTGGCACTTCGTTTCGTTTTAGAAAGTTGCAACTTGCAAATTATAGTGTACCTAACTTTATATACAATTTTTCAACACACTTGCTCGTAAAGTGAGCCCTAATACATCGCTTTTAGGGCCATAAACCGAGCTATAACAAACGCGTGCAATAATATATAAAACACTAGTTCGTAATAGAATTAACCCTACAAAGTTAAATTAGTACCTTACTGCAAGATCTATGCGAGTAAACAGAGCATTCCTAATTTAGCCGGGTTATACAGATATTTTTTTTAGTAACAACAAACTTCAACAAAGAGGTTTTATGCCGCTGAAAATTCATATAGGTACATTTTTGGAATAAATAAATGTGTAAGTCCTTAATTAAGTCAAACAAATATTTATTATTATCAAATTATTCATAATTCACAATATTTTGTTATAAAATATTTAAATATTTGCATTTTTACTTAAAATTATAATTTTGAAGTAGGCTGTATGCTCCTCACCCCTTTGTTCGCAAAATATTCGTGCATTGAACGTGTGAAAAAAACAAAAAAAAAACCTGCGCGCCTTTTCCCATAATAAGCATATTTTGTTTTTGTCGTATTTGTTGCTGTGTGGTAAATTACTTTGTTTTTTCCTCGCAAATGTGTTGAAAAACGTCGTATGAAACTCGTGAGCTCTTGCTTATTGCACACTCGGCTGAGTTACGCCCTCGCCTACGGCTCGGGCTGCAACCCACAGCCTTGTGTGCAATGAGCAACCTAAGCTAACTTGTCTCATAATGTTCTATTACGTACTTTCTTGTTCACAGGAGCTTTCGCCATTACATAGAGACGTTTACACAACTGTTAATATATTTACTAATTCCTTTACTAAAATCTATCTTTCTTCACAGTATCTGTGCGTTAGTACAAAAGCGATGCATTCCTGCCTTTACCAACATAGATTCGCTTTCTGCGCCTGCTCTTTACCTGTCTAAATATTATTAAATAATAAATCTATATTCGTCTATATTCGTCTATATTAATAAATAAAGACGGTGTTTATCAAGTCATCGATTGCGAATAGCACTGAACTTTACGAAGTGTCTCCGTGAAACATCTTTACAGCTTAGAAGGAAAGAATTTTCACAAAGATTAGCTTGACTAACGGCCAAATACTCAAACGAATCTTAAAGTTAAGGCCACCTTAAATACATAAAAGTTGTCAGATTTGACAGAAACTCTATGAAACTGACAGCTTCCTTAAAGTTAAGGAGACCTTAACTTAAGATTTTAGCTAAGAAGCCTTTGAGTATTCGGCCGTAAGTAATATTTGTTCAGATGAGTCAATTGCAATGAGCTTATTAAGTACTACAAAAACATCAATGATGTGATGCTAGATTAGATATTCAAAGTTATTGATTAAGTTGCAATCATCCTAAATGAAGAAAGGAAATAATTGGAGTGACGTGTTCAGCTACTATACTTTTAAAGCTTGCTGTACAATGAAACTAAATAATAGGGCTAGACCACACCTAGCTCTAGTGGGTAAATCGCCCTCTGGTTCTATTTCTAGTCGTACAATTAGTCAATGTCGCTTAAGCATACAAAATACGACACAACTTGTGTTTGTGTAGATGGCACCACTAACTGTGCCTTCAGCCTAAAGTAATTTATTACTTTCCTCTTTCTTTACATGTGTCCACATGACGAATGACCGAATAATGTTGCAGAATTAGTGCCTTTATTACAAGGTCGGTACCTATCATCAGTATAAACTCTATGCGAGTTACGTAAAAAAGATTTATTTCAAAATTCTCTCTGAACTATTCAGGATGCAACTGCGAAATAGGCTCGGAAACCTCAGTGTAAAGTTAGTGAACGCGAAAGCGAATATTCCCGCAACTATCAACATTTAACCTGAATCGAGATCGACTGCAAAAATCGTCGACACGGAAATCGCAGCGAGCCATCTTAATCGGACGATCCATCAATGTCGGCGGAGTGCCCAGTCGCCCTATTTGTATACTGCTGAGCTTCCAGCCGTCTCCGAGGACTTAAGTCATTTATCATTAATTTTTACGTCCAGATGCAAGGGGAAAAAATATTCAAATCTGTGCGAGGAAAGGCGTATTTTCGCGTGGCGATAACTTAATTATGAGGTTCTAAAAATAAGTACTTTTACAACATATTTGGACAGGTACAGACATTTAATCATTAATGTTCTATAGGTTCTTACTTATACCTAAATAACCTTAATGATCTGATCAAATAAGACGGCCAAAGGAGATTCAAATCAAAAGCGTTCGTAGGTGAGTTTAATTGCAAATTATTATTTGTTCTACTTACTACATTATTTCAACCAACACTTCGTACCATATGAAAGAAGAAGCCCCAAAATTACTAACTGTAATAAAATAATACTTAGCTAAAACAAATGGGGGGCTTTCATCCCCTTGCAATGTATAAACAGTTGCAATGTATAAACAGTTAGTGGCAAAATAAACCAACTTAATCCTACGATCTGTCAACGTCAGTGGTTGCGATACTACGGACGAACTGCCTATTAATCAAGGTTTTGTTACATAATAGGGACTTTATCAACATCAAAATATTTGCAGTAAGTAATGATAAAAGCATTGTGCCCCTTACATTATCACCGTATATCGTTGTATTTTCGCACGACTTCGATTTAAAATGTAATAATTAAACTGACACCTGATCGGTTATATCCCCGGGAACCCCATAACCCACCCCACCGCGTGGTGGCCTAATTATCCATATCCATGCAAAGGAAGGGTGTGCCTCAGCAGTGACAGTGGGAGCTTCAAATATTACTTAGGCCCGTATTCATAAACCGCTCTCAACATTGAGCTAACTTTAGATCATACCAGAGATGCTGTTCCAATAAGAAGAGCATGTCAAGAATGATACCATTAACAGCTTTCGTATTGACTCACCCCAAAGGCACTAAATCGCTTGGTGCGTCGGCTGGAGTGGTCGTGTGGGCCCAAGTAGGCTTCGGATTTGGGCCGAGGTGGCCTCTTGGGCCTCATTACCACCCGTGCGTCTTCCCGCGCGCCTTCGTCCAGGAGCTTTGAGTCTGACGACACAGACAGTTGTCTCCTCACTCGGTATTCTCCGTTACCGGCTCCACCGCTCCATTCTGAAAGAAAAACATCGAGTTTAACAAACAAATATGATATAGCAACATGATTCCACAACATAATGCGATCCACTCTCCGATAAAACGGCGTTAATGTCGGTAGCATTTCGCTACTCGTTTTTTCCCTATCTCTCGCATTTGACGCAAACCGCATCCAGCCGCAATCTCACCAACGACGATACAAATTATCAAAGCACTCTGGAACACAAACACTTCCATCGAGCGACGTCAATTGACAAGCTGAAAATCCTGGCACAATTTTCCTCGAGCACTTAGTAAGCAAATTAATTCACGAGCGAAGTAAAAAAAAGTACGTCGAAACGGTTGGGTTTGAAAGAAGCTATTTTTCTTCAGCTTCTTTCGAGGGGCACTCCGGGAACGTTAGCGTGACAAAGACTCGATATCGATGCGACGTGAAACGTATATATCATCGAGACTGCGAAATAGCTCGTTGGAGTGGCGAAGACAATCGATCAGAATGATTAAAAGCGATGACCGAGTAATGTCACGCGGTGCAATTTTTTAGCTACTAATACATACACTTCATGTTTCTTGACAGACTGTTTTATTTGTATTTTAAGGCTACTAAACACGTAAGTTAATATTTGTTTTCATACAAAAAGAACTTACTTTTTACAGTAGAGAGCAGTTTTTTTTTTCAAATAAACCTATATCTTTCCAAACCAATAATGACAACCAAATTATTTTGAATAAGTTAAAACAATAAACAGCTCACCGAGTCCTGAAAACACAAGTACAAGTATTTACGAGTATCGCAAAATAGCCGCACATTACAGTTACAACCGGTCGTTTGGATAATAATAATGGTAGCAATTTCAATACGAGCACACCATTAACGTTACCTCTATTTACAAAAATTGGTGGTACAGCATCTTTCTCGTGGCGTACGCATGCAGCTATAAAATTCTCAATGATTTTAAGCACGCAATGGACATGCAAGCTATTTTGTACCTTAACGACCCCCACATGTCATGTTTTCATGCTTGTGGGGACACTGAACTACGCCATACGTATGGAGGTGCGGACGAAAATGTCAATTTTGCGTGAACCGTGTGTCGTGACGGCATCCCTGTTTTCCCGGCGTTAGCCGTAAGTAGGTCACTGGGTAAGGGATAGGCCCGCCCCTCGTTACGGCCCGTCGCGGCTGCTATGATAATTTTATTGATAACTGCCCCTATTCGCTAATCCCTTGAAACCGTGGAAGAAAAATATACGGGTGACATTTGTGGACTGCTTCCAAAAAAGCCACTTTGCGTATTTCATTTCTGAAAAAGACAGGAAAACCCTATTTTATCAACAATTCTGGGTGTAAATTATTTACTTCCAACTCACCGGAGTGCTACTTAATGTCACCCAAATGTGTTTTCTTTATTTTATCCCAAATGAATGAATGTTCGCTGAAGTTTCAAGAGTTTGTTTGTTGACTTTTCAACTCGACGGGAGAAAGTTCTTTAAGATACAGCGAAATCTGGGGGGTTTCATGAGTGAACAAAATATATACAAACTTTTTCATCAAGAAGCTGCGACAAAAGTTATACCCGTTGTTACTTTGGCGAATACAGGATAATTTTTTAACGATCGATAATGTTTTAATTAATGTTGAAACTACGACCACGATCGTTCCAGCGATCCCAATGAAAAAGTTAAGTTTATTATAACGTATTAATGATTGTCTTGTAATCAAAGTTTACAAGACAATCATCATGTATTACAGAAAACAGTATAAGCTCTTTCTGAAGAAAGCATCTAAATTTAATGCTCGAAAAACACCAAAGAAAGAACCTCATAGAAAACGGCTTTTACGGCGTTCGGATATAATTTATAGACGCCATCAACCAACGCTTCGTGTGTCAGAACACGGTAACGTAACCATTACGTATACGTTTACGGAGGGCTTTATTCGCGTACACCGCTTACCGTATTTTATTACCCCTTGGTTCCAGTTCTGAATACGTTTATTTATGCGTTATAAAAAATATAAGGTTGAGCAGAGGTAGGACATTCGACGCGCCCAAAATGTTCGCGTCATTTCCTTTATTAAAAGAGACAGGCGTAATTCTGTGACAGGTATAATGGAAACGAAAGACAATTAGCTTAATTAAGTATTGGATGACGTGGACGAAATGCGTGACATCTTTGCTTTGGGCTCTCTGGGAGTCGGTACGACAGACAAGTTATTAACAATTGCGAGAATTGTGACAGATGCTCATAACTTCTGTGCGTCAACGAGTAATCCTTTTAGTTAAGTAACTGATATAATTTGCAAACTTTCTCAAGACTTCAAGAGTGCTTTGACAAAGACACACAATTGCCTTCCTGATATACTAATGTTTTTAGTATCACCACAGATAATATAATAAGTACTGGTATCACGCACATATTATATATAACGTTGCTTTTATCATAATATAATGGTCATGGCGTGTTTTACTTTGATCGATAGGCATCCCTAGTTTAAGGTAAACCTAATACATTTTGAATATTATATATGAAGATATTCTTTATGTCATTTAAAAAAAAAACGGAATTACAATATTTCTACGTGCTTCATCTTAATCATGAATTCAAAGCGAAAAAGGTATGAAGAGAAACAAAAGCCTCCTCCCCCATAATTCGGAAGTAATTATGAGGGAGGACTTTAATGATCATAAAACACGAAAACAAGACACGTTAAAATACCAAGTAATTTTAATATAATGAAACTCATAATAAATGATTATGTAGGTGGATATTATATTAAAATAAATCTCGTTTTACACCATCTATTTTCGTTTGTGACTTTGTTCAAGGGTATGTTAAATAAAACCGAATATACAGCTACCTAACAAATTAAATCAATAAATTGAAAATCAGTTAGAAGTTTTTTTATTTTTTTATTTATAAAATCACTAGCGGCCGCCCGCGACTTCGTCTGCGTGGAAAGTTTTTTTTGCTATCCCTCGGGAACAGTAGGTACTTTTCTGGAAGAAAGGTACCCTATGCCCTTCTCTGACAACGTGGTATGCAAAACAATGATCGGTGGCGTAAAGGAACAAACAAATAAACGGACTTTCGCATTTATAATATTAGTAAGGATGTTACTTTTACATAATCCTAGCAATTTACGCGAAGAATTTACGCTTTTAAATTTCAAAAAGCTTCTTTGATAAAAAAGTGCTTGTTTTTAATAAAAACTTTAAGGCCGCGCGCGACATAATCCTTGATAAAATTAGATTGAACTTTTTACGTTTTTTTTTAGTATATATTCGGACAAGGTAATCTTCACGCTTTCTATAATAAAAATCCCTCATCTTTTGCGTAGGCTGCCGGCTGCCTTGCCTATACTATAAAATGCATAGTATTTTTATATAAAAGATTGCAATTATATTTGCCAAGTCCTGACACAAGATAAAAAAATTGAAAACCCACAAAGCAGCGAGCGTCCGAAAATAAACACCCCTACAGCAATGTATTTGTATTTGTGGTTATTTTTTCAACATGTCATCAGATTCCCCTCGACTGAAACAATTGGTTTAGAGGGTAACCCTGATGTCCACCACTTTGTTTTAAAAAGTTTGTTCATCAATGTCTGCTTTCCAATATTTGTTTATGAACTAGTTGACGACGCAACTGACTTAACAATTAACAGTAAAGTAGGCAGGCATTGCTTTATACTTAAAACCTTAATTTATCCGTTGAACTAAAAGATAGAAGTTATCAACTACTAATCATTCTGTTCTCAGAGTCTACATACGGATTATATTAAGAAATCTATCTGTTTCAATTTTACATTTGCATTATTTACATTGATCGCAACAGAGAATAATGTAACCGAGAGTATAAAAATGTTACACCCAATAAAATAAACGATTATGTTCGTTAGCACACGCTAAATATACGACACTTTGTTATCAAAAACAGTTATTACACACGTAACATAACAGCATACAGCGCCGTAGATTGCTTTATAAACCAACGTTCAAATAGTTTATTTACAAATGTCCAAAAACACTGCGTTCTGTCAAGGGATATTACATGCATGGCAAGATGTTTAGACTTGCTGTCCCGAGGGCTAGAAAGTTAATACTAACATGTCTTCTGTAATAAAAGGGTCGAAAGTATTTTGATGGCCATCATCTGTGTAAATGGGCTGATCGTTTACACAAAAATTAAACAGATGGTACTCACTAGCTCGAGAGGGATGAAACACGCAAGTAAAAGCAGGAAACTACTAGATTTGCATCTGCCGTATCCTGTTGTTCTCAGTTTTCAAAACTGGTTGTGCCAAACAGCAAAACTTCGAGTAAGCCAGATGAACGAACATACGAGAAATTTATTAAAATTTGAGAACAATGTTCTGCTCCAAGAACTCCGAGGATTGCAGTCGAATGAAATGAAAGTAAGTTCTTTCAAGGAATATGATAATTTGTAGGTATTGAAACTACGCTACTAGTTTTTGGCGATACAGCTAGGCGATGTCTGTATTTTCTATGCAGTTTAGTATTATGTGCAAAGGATTTTTTAACAAACTACATTTTAGCGTTTTGATTTTTCTCAGATTTTACAACAGTATACAGTCCAAGTGTTCTTCATTAGAAACTTCTTTGATTATGATCATCATGAAAGTACACAACAAATCTTGATGTGAAAATAGTTACGATCAATATACTTTATGAGTCATTAGTTAACCACTACTCAATGAACAAGCGGCTATTTCGCGTTCGACCAATTAACATACGAGATTCGTCGGTCACCCGCGTAATGCAATGTAAATTGTGTGTGATGCAAATCGATGGCGACTGTATTCGTGTGAATTACGAAAATATCTGGGGTGGCTGTTTAATCGCCGGCGACATTTGTGTGCGAACGTGGCCATCTCAATTAACATAGAAATTGTTCGCAGCTAAAGGTTGGGCTAAGCCGCTTCTATTTTTGGAACTGTTACAAGGAATTTGGTACGAAATACCAGAAGCCGACGAATAAGGTTTAACGATATTGTTACTCTAATAGACTCCTTTGGAAATAGTGAATAGCGTGGATTGAAGATCTCAAATGACAGTTGTACCTATATTGGCTTAGAGCATAAGCTTACTTGTATTGACATGACAGCTGTCGTATTTTTATTTGGGAGAAGCCACTGACTCCTGAGATACAGGTTTTTAGCCTAGTTTGGGTGTCAGAGTCTTCATAGGAATTTGTATTAAAGATTATGTCAAATAAAATATTATTAAAAATATTATTATTAAAATAGACGCAGGTATTTTGTAATTTCGTTGTATGTCGCGTTTGGGAAAGAAATGCCTTTACGTATGTGGAGTATAGTTATTGTAATCATGAACTGCGGACTTTTATGTATTTTGCGGAACTGCCAAACCAAATTCTTAAAGTTACTTACACTAAGTTTTTGCTAATAAATAATAGTCTATTTTGGCAACTTAATATCCATTAAGAAATCTGACCTACTCCGAACAACAAATCACAGAGCGTACTCCAACATCCGAGGAATTAGTCAACATTTTCTCGGGGTTTCCGCTCCAGTAGTTCACATTCAAACAAATTATAGGTAGGAGCTCGAATTGTTGGGAGTGCCTCATTAGTCATTAGTCACATGTACTACCCGACCCTTGAATACTCACTTGACGTGAACATTTCTGATTATTTCGCACACCCGCGAGTTGTACACCACATTTCGCAGAGTTGAGTTTCTGTTTGGCTCAGCTGTAAATCCCTCGTAACGTGGATGCAGACAAATAATTTTGCTTCAACTGTCTAAACTTCCGTTTCAGTTTGTGAGCCAATACGAAGTGGGTATGTGGGTATATTCCATACAGAAGACATTTGCACGTACAAAGGTTAGGTACCTAGTCATTTGGTATGTTCCCGTTGGGCTGTGCTGTTCCCGTTGGGCTGTGCAGTTCCCGTTCGCGAGTCGGTTGTTGAGGCACTCGTCGTAGAAGCCGTTGTACAGCACTTGCCGTACTAGCCCTGCCGCCCGCCGTTCTGATGCTGGGCGCGGGTCAACTGAATAGTATAGTTCAATTTACTGACCATAATGCGGCTCCTTGTCGTGCGGTATGTTCCCGTTGGGCTCGAGCCGGTCGAGGCACTCCTCCGAGTAGCCGTTGTACGGCAGCTTGCCGCGCCCGCCGCCGTTCTGATGCCGGGCGCGGCACTCGCCGTTGTCGCCGTCCGGCTCGTCTTTTGTTGCTGAAACAATAAAAACCCAATAACAATCATTGCCGTCATCATTAGCAATTTCTATTTTTTTCGTCTCTGCTGCATATGAACTCTTAAGGAAGGAAATGTAGGTTAACGGATTCAACTTAATATCAATGTTTGGAATAAGATAAGTGTATTTTACAAAAATGTATAAAAAGTAAAAACTGTGTTTTGCGTACACTTTTTGCTACTGCTAAGTTTAGTTTGGATCACATAAATATAACTGAGATAAAGTAACTAGGTAGCTAGCCTCTTCAATCCCAAGGGTTCTTAGCTAGTTTCGTATTCTCGAGAAATACGATTTCCTTAATACAGTTGGTAATAATACATTAGAGGAGCTGAGGCAATCTTCCATGCTGGGAAAAACAGCACCAAGACAGGGGGGTATCACTCCGCGCTTAAACTTTTATATTAGCCTACTGCTCGCGGCCCACTCCAAGAGGGCCATTGTCGAAGGATATCACCGCGCCGACCGAAACGCGCGGCGTGTGCAAGCGACGAGAGCGCAGCGCGTGAACGTCACCAACGAAACGAGTCAGTCAAGCGCCGAATGCGAAACTGCATGCACTTCGTTTTTGATACTTAAGGCGAGGCCAGTTCACGATTTGATGAAAAGATCGATTTTTGAACTTCCAATGTGAAGAACGGATGTAGAATTCTACTTCACAAAAATTACTGTAGACTGAACATTATAACATGAAGCACAATAACCGAACAGAATATTGAAAAATGGCATGGTTACTCTGTAAAAAAATCCTGAATAACACCATAAAATTTAACTTCAAATCGTCAGATTTCGTTATTTTTAACGACAGTGATATGATCTTTTATGCAAAAAGGATAGCTTTTTTATCGATCTAACACAATAACCGAGTACATTTTAAATAAATGATCAAGTATTTCAGAAATCAATAAAAATGTACTAAATTTCGTCAAATTTCTGGCGAAGCGTCAATTAAAGCTACGCAATATTCAACCTTATTCTAAAGACCTAGTAAAAGAGTAAATTTCGGGAACTGCCTCGCCTTAATTACTAACGTACCTACCTACCTACCAAAGTTTATTGTATTTTTTGTATACATATTTACATACTTAGTTGTATCGAAGTTCGAAATATGGCACCAGTAAAGAAAAAAGCTAAAAAATACTATTTTTTTTTCACCCATCCCATAACCGACCCTTGCAAAAGTTGCTTTACCTCCGCAATCGTTGGGCCAGGCGCTATACCACTGCGCCATCGAGCTTCTCTAACTACTTAGAAATACTTATTATTTATGCTCTTTAAATATGCTCAGCTCACCTATTAGGTAGATTTATTTTATTTTATAAGTAGGTACCTATTAGTAATTTCATTGTTTATTCATGGGCATAACGAATGTTTTCTATGATATTATCAGTAACTAGCGAGTAGCAACCCCGAAATGTGTCGGTTGAGACAGAGCTATGCGACAGAAAGAGACGCCTCTCTTTCTTCTTCGTAGGTGCATATAATTTTATCCACGCAGCGTTGTGCAGTTTGAAATTGTACTTTATTGCCGTGCAGCGAGAGTAGCTTATTATTTGATGGTCTTCGCGGGGACGGACTTCTGTACGTTAGTACTATTATATATTCTGTGACCAAGATTATACAAAAATAATATTCTAAGTAAATGACTTGGTGACGCCTTAAAAACATGAAAGTTAAACGTTAAAATAGTAGTCATTCATGAATCATGACGAACTTATTTTTTGTTCAAAAGGACGTTTGAAATTACGATCTCAAAGTCCTCACAGACACAGCCTTTGTGGTAGGCGGAGACACTCCAATTAAAATTGTAAAGATATTTTACGAACACCGGCAAGTGACTTTAATATCTATGGCATTGTTAATTCAACAATGAGCTACTAACTGTGGAAGCTGGAGCTACCCATTCATGAAAGACAGACTTGGCGAGTAAAAGATATTTTAAAGGTCACTAATGTCGTGGATTAATCTCGGGATCAAATATAAAATGTGATAGGAACGAGAAAAGTAGATATTTCCTGGAAAGACTTCTAGAATTCTATTTATTGTTTGCTACCTGCCACATCGTTTCTCATAAGAAAATTAGTGCTCGTGTAAATGGATGGCTGTATGTTTGTATTGGTTATCATCACAATTTGTGCTTAACTAGCTACGCGTACTTCCAAATTTTATTTGTTTGTCTGGCGATAAGAACTTGGTCATTATTGACATACAAAGATAATCGCAGTTTTGAAGCTATTAAATTTGGATAAAAATAGTACTAAACACGATAACTACTGTTAGACCAAGAGTTCATATACACTGGATTTTTTCCGAATATGCAATCGTAAAAACTTCCACTGTATTTACAGTAAGAAATTTCAGTGCTACATTTTTATTTTAAACTAGAAAATCGTTTGCGAAGAAAGACATTTATTAAATCTACTAGCAGCTTTCTTTCATAAAAGCAGTGCTTAGATTTTACAACGTACCAAATCTAAAAATATTGAACTTTCGAAAACTGAATCGCAATTTCAGTTACATTTCCCTAACTACAGAATTACATTAGAAATGTGCGACAATACAAGTTAATTTATTTTCACAAGAGTACATTTCCAAGACGTCGCTGTTCAACGCTCCAGGAAATGAAATGACAACTGCCGCTTTGGGAGACCAACTTTAATTGTGCGAAACCCCTTTATGATTCGGTCTTGTGGATAAATTATTAAGCACTTAATAACGTACGCGGCGCGGCGGCTTATTACGTATTCCAAATCATCAAACAGAAACGCCAACATTACATTAGCTTATGAAATGACAGAGTTGGATCCGCGTTAAATACCTGCGACTGCGACACGGTCAGCGAGACATCCATTGCAAATTAGTAAATTAAGTGCATCTTGGCTGAAATTAATTATACATTCGCTTTAGTTTCATGCAGAGAAATGACCAGCTGGCGCCTCCAGGAGTTTATTTACTT
Organism: Agriphila straminella; assembly: GCA_950108535.1. NCBI lineage: Eukaryota > Metazoa > Arthropoda > Insecta > Lepidoptera > Crambidae > Agriphila > Agriphila straminella. Next base: position 4,535,755 of record OX467318.1, read on the forward strand.
TATTTGTTCTGTCTTCTTAGAATTTATTAACGTTATTACGTCGGCTTTCTTCTACTCACGGTGCTCTGTAATGAACCAAACACATTCCAAAGAAACAAAGATAGAATTTCGCCTACGTTGCGCGTTGTACCTCATTCATTAGAAATATTGCTTAGCGAGAGAAAATCCTCACCGAGAAGACACAAAATAACAGAACACGCTCCGCTTCAGGGCGAATAAGTTTAATTATCTCGAGTCTCGTTTGTGGATTCTTAGCTGACGACTCGCACGATAAATTTTTCACATATAATTTGGCACTCAACTCAACAAACATACCGCTCATTATATATGGTTTCGTTTCGCACCGAGACCGGTCTTTTAGAGGGTTTCCTTTGGACTGATTCGGATTATGTTGTTGAATTATTAACGTTGCTATGTTCGCTGGAACGATATCTCGTGCAAACATCCCATGAATGCAGTGTAAATAACTTGGGAAAACAATGGTTATTGGTTTTTTCCGGGTTGGATTAACGTGGGATTAGGGCAGAGGAGGTTCGCGGCACGTGCGCGGCGCCGCTGCGATAAGGCGCCTCTCATAAATTGTTTTGTCGAGAACAATGAGGTGCACACGTCCGTGCGCCGATACTACAGTTCCGTTCTCGGTATAGATGCAATTAGATAGGGAGGCTTTTGTTTCCGCGTATTCACTTTACACCCGATTCCGGCAGTGAAATCGTTTATCGCTGATCAATCTCCATTCCTCGCGTCAGGTTGACGTACGTCGCCAATTTGTCAGCACATTGCGTCGAGGGGTGGAGATCTGGGCGAATTTCATGAAAGGTCACAGAAAATCTCGATGACATGTTACAACGTACGACTTTCTGTCATAAAGGCACATAAAGACTTAAGTGTTTTGTTTCACTTTCATCACGTCCTAACTTACGACTGCAGTTCTCGTAGGCGGGTTCTGTATTTGTGTAAATGTGACTTACAAACGAATCTTAAAGTTAAGGCCACCTGAAATTCAAAAAAATTGTCAGATTTGACAGAATCTCTATGAAACTGACAGCTTCCTTAAAGTTAAGGAGATCTTAACTAGCCTAGCCTTTGAATATTCGGCTGTTAGCATCTCGTTCCGGTGGAGTCTAGTCGGTTCGTTGCTAAATGTCACAGATAATCTAGCTAGACACTAGAAGTAAAATATAAGACGGAAGAAATGTTTATGAGAAACTTCAACAGGACTCTGGTGAGTCATAAACGTATTTCTCCAATCACATATTATTTTACTCGGTAACTATTCAACCAGAGGTCACCGAGTCACATAACTGAGGTGTTTTGCCTTAGCACGGAACAAAGGCCAGGAACAGGCATTAATGCGTAATATAAACTTGTTTAAGTTTTCTTGAACATGTAAGGTATGCAGCCATAACATACCTGATTAAGTTGCAGTTGCGATTACATCTATTGCGTCTTAGATGTTGTTTCTTTTGATAAAATTAAGAATGGTATAATCTGTGAATTTAATTTTCACACACTTGAATTTTATCATGAAGTATGTATTAGGACGTACCTACTTTATGTTTGTGTATAATGGTGTCATAATTGTGTATATGAAGTGAATCTAGTGACCTACAACCTAGCCTCTTTTTTGTGGTTTTATCAATGCACTTGCAATTGTTGTATTTACTTTTCTCATTCAGATTTACTGTTGCACTTATCTAAAATATATTCAGAGAAAAACTACATAGTATTTAAGATAAATAAGTATGTCAATGACATAATCAATATTCTGGCAGTTAAAACAATATTCATTCACATATTTCCTTTGCATTCGTATGCATGCGCCAAAAATACCTATACCTATAAATAATGCTCGAGTATGGGAAGTCATCATTATGGGAAGTGGTTGTTTTAGGAAGCGGACGATCTGGGAAGAGGTCGTTTTGGGAATAGTCATTATGGGAAGTGGACGATCTGGGAATGGTTATTCTGTGGTGTGGCCCTTTTGGGAAGTGGACATTATGGTCCTAAAGGTTTTTAAATAATAAATTAACAGAAAGTATTAACAATCTTTGCATTATGTTATGATGAAGGAGCTACACAGGAGCTTTTATCGGTATCATGCTGTAGGCTGAATAGACATTTTGAATCTGCGAGTGCGACGTATCGTATGAGAAGGGTTAGACACGCGTCACGCACGGCTGACTGATAAAATATGAAAAAGATATTTTGATAAAGGGGACTCATTATAAAACTGACGCTTGGCTTTTTGTTTTCACCGAAATTGATAAGTAGCTACCTAAATTGAAGAAATTTGTTTTTGTTTAACCTTGTGGTTAAGTACTTAGTTCAATTTTAAGTTTAACAAGTCCGTACAAACACCTGATTTCAGAGAATATTGTCTAGACCACAACATCAAAAGCCTTCCCTTGCACCGTATTGCACCCCTGCTGCCCCTGATTAAGTATTAACTCTGTTGCTATCCTCTTTTCGTTGAAATCATATATATATATTCTGTGGTTTCAGTTGCTACAGAGTTACGCAACTCGGGGGTCAAGTCTGATTATGTAAACGTCAAAATCGTGGTCCAATGGTGTTTGAATGGCAATGCTTTTTGACACAGTACCTAATTCTTGTTTCTTAAACCCAAAATCAAGAGAATGTGTGTTCGGTTTTGGGTTTTAGAAACCAGAACTAGGTCAAACAGCATTACCATTCAAACCCCATTGAACCACGATTTCGACGTTAACATTAGCAGAATTGACCTAAAGGGCTGATCAAAAAGGTTCGATCGCAGCACTGGCCGTTGTGTCGGAGCTTATCGAACAACTTCTCATCGGATCGCCACTATTCGCCACTAACGAATTTGCGGATTTGCCTCAACTGAGCGTATCGAAACTTTTCCCACCCGAATACACCGCCCCGACAGATTGCTTTTGTTGGTAAAGTATTAAGATTAAGCATTTTCATCCAGAACTTGGGATTACCTCACGAGTGTCGGGAATTATTTCTATTGTGATTTATTGTTCAGTATGTGATTAAATGATACACTTCACTTTAATAACATCTAGCTAGCTAGACTTTAGTAAAAATCTAACGTGGCATTTTATTCGAGTATTTTAGCTAACACGACTTTCCTGAAATGTGCTAAATTTACAAGATTTTTCAACTTCTAAGACACTTTTCTCATACGCTGGACATGTTCGTTTTATGGCGTCAGTAGTAAAAGTACAAAGTAAATCCCAGTGTATTAAAAGGAAATAAGGAAGAGAAAGTTCAAAGAAATAAATTGTTTTTTAATTCGCATAATGCTGTCTGGATAACGATGTCTACATTTTTTCATAATAATCAGACTTGCTGTGCTTGTCAATTTCGTGGAAATTTGGCTAAATACCCAATATATTTACACTCATAGGTTACATCTATTTTGGCGCCACAAACGGTAGATAGATAATAACAATTAGCGTCTCTTCGGAAAGTGAACCTACTTGGGATTTGTGCTTGATCACCGTTTTTGTCATGTTGACTGCACTCAGTGTTACGAAATTATAGTGTGACTATCTTGACTTAATATTTATCAAGTTATTACAGTCACAAAAAAACGTAGCAGTGCCGTCAACATTTCAAAAACGGTAATCAAGCCCAAATCCCAAGTAGGTTCTCTTTTTAACAGGTCACCTAGTGGGTAGCTAGCGCCGACCGATTGGAGACATGGAGCCCAATCGCGGTAATTCTGAACGATGAAACCAAAAACGTTACGTTGTCATTTAGGTTATATTTACCCAAAAATCTTTGGTTTAGCTTCATAATTTTCACTTAAATTGTCCCTGATGGTAATCCTAGACTCCTTAGGCACAGTATTCAACAATTTTAACAAAACAAAAGCGAGTATTTTTCGAAAACTAAACTGAAACGGTAACGATTTAGCTTTGGTTTTATCGTTGGAAATTAGCGCGCTTAGGCCCCTGTTAATTGTTATTTGTTATAGGTACAGTCACGAGTTCACGACGAGGATTTTTATTCTTATAATTATTATTGAAATCGGAAACAACGCTTGTCGTCTGAGTTGACACTTGACACCAACTTGACGAATATTAGAGTCCGAAGATTCAATTACGATTACTTTTTAAATACGGTGGGTACCTAGTTTGAGTATGGTTTTATACATAAGAAGCCGCAGGCTAGAATATAACAAGCTTACAAGGATTATCTGCGGCACTTAAACATTGACATGAATAGCTAATTAGGGAACAGAGTTTACAGCTCTCTATATAATGGATACCCAACTAATGCCTATCATGTCTTAGTCACTCATGCTCAGCACCGCAAATTACCCTTTATATGGTCTTGCTTTATTTGCTGCTTATTTTTTTATGAATTACTTTAGTTTAATTAAAAATTTATTAAAGAACTTCACATAAGGCAAAATGTCACAATGTTTTTAGGGTTCCTACCTCAAAAGGAAATATGTAACGCTTTATTTCCGCCGCCTCATTTAAAATATGGATTGCTTCTGGTAAATATTCTATCTACCGGGTGTTTGGTAATTAATAGCCTTATAAAGCTGAATATGGTGAATAGGGACTATCAAACAAACTGAACAACTTTTGCTATTGGACCAACTCTGAAATCACGAAAAAAATCTGCTGTTTCATACATTTTGATATTTGTTGTATTTCAGAGTTGGTCCCATAGTAAAAGTTGTTCAGTTTGATTGTCCCTATCTACCATATTCGGCTTTATAAGGCTTTTACCAAACACTCTGTCTATATATATATTAATAATTATACTGAGAAATCTTTGGTCAGTCATCACATCAACAGTCAACCCTATAAGTAGAGTATAGCCATAAGAAAGGTCCGATATCTGAAATGGGGATGTCGGATATCGCTAAGCTGACCGGCGATGGATGACTCATTCGTTGCAGTTAACTGCGACAAATTACTATCGATTCAATTCTACCTTGAATCAAACTACGTGCGACTTATACCTAACACCGGATCGTGAACAGGGGGTCAAGTCTGCTAATGTTTTCGTCAAAATCGTAGTTCAATGGTGTTTGAATGGTAATGCGTTTTGACACAGTTCTTGTTTCTTAAACCCAAAACCGAAACACATTGTGTTTCTTAAACTCATAACGGAAACACATTGTGTCTCGATTTTGGGTTTAAGAAACAAGAACTGTGTCAAAACGCATTACCATTCAAAATCGTAGTTCAATGGTGTTTGAATGGTAATGCGTTTTGACACACACACAGTTCTTGTTTCTTAAACCCAAAACCGAAACACATTGTGTTTCTTAAACTCATAACGGAAACACATTGTGTCTCGATTTTGGGTTTAAGAAACAACAACTGTGTCAAAACGCATTACCATTCAAAATCGTAGTTCAATGGTGTTTGAATGGTAATGCGTTTTGACACAGTTGTTGTTTCTTAAACCCAAAACCGAAACACATTGTGTTTCTTAAACTCATAACGGAAACACATTGTGTCTCGATTTTGGGTTTCAGAAACAAGAACTGTGTCAAAACGCATTACCATTCAAACACCATTGAACTACGATTTTGACGAAAACATTAGCAGACTTGACCCCCAGTTTCGACTGCTTTTCTAAGTATGCTTCCTGACCTGAACCATTTGTTACGGGAAAGTAAGTCGTATTCGAAAGTGTAGCTATCGTTTGTTATTAAGTCGTTTACATCTCCCCACACCGTGGACAAGCCTTGAGAAGAGAACCTACGAGAAACAATGGATTATATTTCATACGTATAAAGTTACGACGGTGCTAATTAACTGGTGTTATTTTAATGGTTTCATACTTTAGTGGAGAACTGGAGGTAATAAATTACGTTAGCTTTGGAGATTTCACACTACTACTAAAATTACAATTAAGTTCCTACTTAATTGTAAAATTCCTACCTATTATAAATTCGTAACTAATCTTTACATAGCTTATATGGTTTTTGTAAAACAAGTGGCTCCGTGAAAGTGATAAAAATCTTTATTCAAATAAGCTCACATAATAAGCATTTTTAAATCGTCAATTCTTTTACCTTTTACCAGTACCACATTATGACAGTCTTTTTAGCTGACAAGAAAAATGGGCGCAAAAAACTTATCAGCGTTATCAGATGCAATGGAACCATATTTACAAATGAGTGAGCTGTAGACCTCGCGCTTGTGACATTCTTGAAGATTTTTCGATATGTCTGAAATGAAATATGTTTTTCTTTAATTTCGAAAAACTGAGTCTACAAATACAATCTATATAATTATCCTTCTCACAAAATTTCACGAGAATCGGTTGAAAAATGCGACCTGTAGAGGAGAACAGATAGACAGCCAGACATACGACAGCATTTTTGCCCAAGCTGAAACGGAGACGCTTCGCCCTCGCTCGGTAAGCTATGAATCTTTTCAAGAATTTCAAAACGACTTCCTTAATTAAGGACCTCATAATAATAAGATGACATCAATAGAACACTTACAACAAACAAGACTACACCAACAGCAAATTCATGTTCCCGTTTGAACAAAACTAGCAATTTATATTTGCAGTTTCCTACCAGAAAACGGTTAATTACGTCATCCCAAATTCAAAGCTGACACACAGATCCATAAACTTCAAGTGGCTCCAGGCGTTACCCGAATTCATTACGTAATGTAACCGACCCACTTCGGAAGTTCGAAATCGAGATAAAAGGTTAAACTTCGCACAAACGCCCCACAGAACAGACAGTGCAATTCGCAATCTGTCAATCTCATACAATCTGGATCAATTTTTTTAGTACCATTATGTATGTATTAAAATCACTGATCACGATCAAATCACAATCTTGATTGACTGTGTAATTGCTGCCGAACAGGCAACGATTAATTTAACAAGCTGACAAACATACAACTGACTGTAGGCCATAGAGATCACACAAACGCCCCACAGCAAGAAACAGTGCAGGAATTCACAGTAGTGCCAGTAAGTAGGGGGAGGATATCCTTGCATACGGATGCAGCCTATTTATTGTCTAATTTTCAAAATCTATCGCAATCGCTTTCATTTGACACATGGATGTGACACATTGCTGCATTTCTTTGGTAAGTTTTTATTTGTGCCAAAAAGAAGCATCAATGTACCACATCCTGAAAGCGATTGCGATAGATTTTGAAATTAGACAACCCCTGGTTTTAACTCCAATTAGTTTAAGGTTATTTAGAACTGTATCAGATTTGAAATTGACAATTTATAAAAACGTTGACTTTAGAACATAAGTTAGTTCAGGAAGAGAGTCAGGTGAGGGGTCTTAATTTGTTATGCATATAGTATAGGTACGTACATAAACGTATTTTGACACTACGAGTATACTGTGTAATACACTTGTACTGTTATGTATTCTGTGGTAATACAAAAAGGTCTAGTTATAGGTAAGCTACATTTAAGCTATCACAACCTTAATGCAAGCAAAGGTATATTAAAACGGAGCACTCAGATTGTGTCACAACGACGACAGATAATCCTAAATCCTTCGATCAGATCGAACGAAACCTCAATCTAAATATCCCAAATGTTCTATCGTGTCGTGTGGTGTCCGTGACGTCTAGCTACCGTAGCTAGGTACCTACGACCCGATCTCCAGTTTATCTGATCGTTTCACTTCGGAAGACCAGGACAAGGGTTTTGCTGGAAGGTCTAGTTATAGGTAAGCTACATTTAAGCTATCACAACCTTAATGCAAACAAAGGTATATTAAAACGGAGCACTCAGATTGTGTCACAACGACGACTTGCAGATAATCCTAAATCCTTCGATCAGATCGAACGAAGCCTAAATCTAAATATCCCAAATGTTCTATCGTGTCGTGTCCGTGACGTCTAGCTAGGTACCTACGACCCGTTCTCCAGTTTATCTGATCGTTTCACTTCGGATGACCAGGACAAGGGTTTTGCTGGATTAACATAATTAACTTTGATGTAGATTAGTGTGGAAATGAAATCAACAGTATCGGCATCTTTTGTTCTATTTGGATGTTAGATGAAAACCATTATTACAAAGAGTAACGAGATTATACCACACCTACTTATAAATTAGAAATACCTGGTATCTACAATGGTTAAATACATTTTAATTGGATTACCCGTTTTCATTAGTTGGGGAAATGTGGGATGTTTCCTCTTAATTAATATAAATAATGGTAATTTACCTGAACTAAGAATAACATTTTGGTAAAAGACCAATTTCACAAAATAAATACATAGTAAAGTAATATTATAAACTTTAATATTAATTTATGGATTAAACCATTAACGACACACTCACAATTTGACCCAGGGGATAAAAAAGCTATCCTTTTTGCATAAAAAATCATATCACTGTCGTTGAAAATTACGAAATCTGACGATTTGAAATTTATTTTTATAAGTTTTTATGGTGTTATTCAGGATTTTTTTACAGAGTTACCATGCCATTTTTCAATATTCTGTTCGGTTAATTTGCTTCTTTGTTTCTTTTTCAGTCTACAGTAATTTTTGTGAAGTAGAATTTTACATCAGTTCTTCACATTGGATGTTCAAAAATCAGACTTTTCATCAGATCGTGAACTGGCCTCGCCTGCTTTCATACTAACCGTTGAGGTTGAGGAAAAACGAATTCAGTTCAATATAAACCCTGCTATATTTTATATATATTTGCTATATGTTTAACAACTGTGTTAGACACTAATATTTTTTTACCGAAATGAACTTAATGAGGCTACGTACACACATGATAATGAAAAGTAAAAATTATCAAGCTCTAGTTTCACCATTTATCAAATTTTATCTGCTTCTTCATTTTATCGGTTGGTAACCCACATTGGGTGAATGTATGTAAGTAATAAAAAATACAAAGAATTTAGCTGATTGCTATGCTATTGCTATTATCATAATTTGAATACAGTACAAAAAAAGGAGAGAAGAGAAAGTAAGGATAAGTATTTGACAAATTGAAAATATCTTTATGATTATAATATAATAGCTAAAAAGTACTCGCAAACCAATATAAAAACTACTGACTTTAGGACATGGAAATTGCCTTGAGATTTTCTGAATGACTGCAGCCTGCAGCTAATTGGTTCTGCTAAATAGAGCGTAATTAATTAAAAATGTAGTGAAATAAGGAGATGCTATGGCTTTTAAATAGATATTGAAGAAAGGCTGTCAAATAAGTCAATGGTATTATCCTTATGTTGAAACAGCACAAAGCGAGGCCGGTAACGTAAAGGTCAAAGTTTAAAGTCGCCCCGGGATAGTTTGGCCTTTGTACACCTGACATTTCTACACGGGACGTCACACTTCGCTGGCTCCGAAACACGGCTCACTGCGGCATTCACAAATGCGGAGAAAGAATATTTTATAAAACAAAGGAAAATTGTTAGAAGGAAACTATTCCAAGTTAAACTAAAAATGAAACTGTTTTTCGTATTTAAATTGGACGATCCGGTTATATTAATTTGTAGAAGTTGGCTCACATCTTGATTCAACAAGTTCTGTATCTGAAAGAACTAAACTTTTCATCCCAAAAAGGGTACATTTAGCTTATCTCGTAAAAAGGCACAAATAAAACTTGCCAAAATTGCCCTCACCATAAATATTTATTTTCCGTAAATAACGAACCTGCCTGAAAGTAGGCTGTATTATTTCGGCTCACTGGTTCGGATACACCAACGCAGATGACATGCTAATGTAGTGAACGCTGTGTTCATACGTAAAGTAACGAAAGCAGAATATTAGTTCTTTGAAAATATAACCTGGGAAGAAAATAAATATGTAAACAAAGATTATGATAACTTAGTTTATTCAACGTCCAACACTAATCTCTATGACTAACACACCAGCTGTAACCTCGAATTTAAGTAGCAAAAATATTTTTAACTATTTTTGTCTTAGTATTCCTTCATGGCGTCATTCTAAGCTATATGAGGGTGGGAAACTTTGAAAAGAAGAAATATCTACTTTTTTTTCATAATTTATTTTTGTATCTTAAAACTACACCACATTTTTTTCAAATTCGGCAAAAGATTATTACTATTGGAAACAAAAAGCTCAAGCGTCTTCTAACTTTTCTTAATGACCCTGTCGATCCTCTCGGCGGCACTCATGACATCAAAACTCATCGAATGAAGATGTGAGTCCTTCCTATTCTCTAGATTCAAGCCACTGAGATTTTTTTTCTCCTACCAAACATGAATAAATGTCTTGGCGGGCAAAGATTTTCATCGAGCCAAAAGGTGGTGTCTGAAATGGGCCCTCATTGCAGTTATCAGTTTTCAGGCGATGAAAGAAAAAATAATAGGTTAAATAGGTAGGAACGTCGTTGGACTGAATACGCAGAGCTACACTAAGATTATGTAGAGAAATAAAACAAAATATTCCGGAAAAAAAGTGTTTCTTCATTACAAAGTCATGGACTATCAATCCACCCTCGTACTTACGTTAGACCTAATCAAGTTATTTAAGTCAGGGTCATTAGCCCTGAGCCTGAGTGAACAATTCAGGCCAAGTAATCAACCCAATAATGTTGAACGAAGTTAGAACGAAAGGCCGGACGCGTGTGACTCAGCAGCCGCTGTAGACGGCAGGACACTTAGCTTTAATACGTGTTGACATCTTAAGTGTTTTATCACTATCTTGAGTCTTTTATTGTCTCCACTGCTGGAGCACAGGCCTTTCTTATGGATGGATGAAAAGGAAAGGCGACAAGACAATCCAACATGCAAGACCAATGCGGGCGTAGTGTCAAGAGTCACGATTGCAAATTTTGGGCCACCCATCCGACGACCGTCCCTAGGGCCGTATGCTTTAATATCTACCTGGAGTTTGCATGAAAGATATAATAAATAAAACATAAATTAAAAATTTAAAAAAAGGCTAACTCTTAAAAAGTTAAAAATAATATCATCAAGTCAATAGATCTACGAAAAAAAAACACATCGTAACGTAATAGACGTCGGGGGACCGTTAGGTGTCGTTATACATGTGATGAGCTTAGTTAGATGTAAATTGATTAACTTAGCGGTCCCCCGACGTCTACTACGATGTGTTTTTTTCATAGGTCTATTGACTTGCTGATAAATAAATAAATTATTTAAACTGGCTAAGAACACTCGGGATAAAATTATCTGTGACACAAAAAAACTAAACGAAAATCGGTTCATCCGTTTTAGGAGCTACGATACCACAGACAGATACACAGACACATTAAACCCCTCTCTTTTGGCGTCGGGGGCAAGTCGCAGTTCCCAGTCGTACGTCATATCGTTTGTTTGTAAAGAGGTTGATGTCGAAGGCGAACAGTGATATAATAATTGAATGAATACAGTTTAATGTGGGTGAGGCATTTCACATACCAGGAAATGGAAAATAAACATTGTGGCATAACTGTGCAATGAAAACATGCTCAACTATGTAAACAAGTAATACAGCTGCATTAAGAGATGCTAAATATAGTATTATATACTGGATTTGAGACAAGTTTGATGATTTGCCAAGCGAATAGCGAAACTGGTTCATACATCAAAAAGGTTCATTGAACTGGGCAATTAAACACGAAGATTTATGATATGAGTACCTACGAGTACACATTATCGAATATTTATAAACAAAACCATTATGTCATAATATTAACACTCATTTCTAATCAAACAAAAGTAAAAACATGTGATTCTAATTTAAATACTAATTACTAAACTAACCTTACTTAACCTTATGACCTTATCTTGTAAAGACAAGTTGATATATTGCGACAAGAAACAGTCATTAGTAAAACAGATGCACACATGAAGTTTGGGTCATCAAACAGTGATGTCAGTGCAACGAACCCAAAGACATTACAACGTGCTTACGTAACCCACAGTTGAGCAACAGACAATTGAGGCAATAAAGACGAAAACATTCTCAAGTGGCCAGGAATCACTATTAATGCAACATCAAAAGCATCGAGTGCACCGCATCAATTTATAGGTATAGGGGAATCATGGTACAGCAAAGTGAATTTATAAAGGAATTAACCGTCACGGGCAGAGTTGTAAAAAACCGACGCCTTTGCCTTCAAAAAAGTATTTGAATAGATGGAAGACAATAGGGCGTGTCGACAAAAAGCCGTCCAGACTTCATGGCTGTGGTGCGGGTACGAGGCAACAATACATCGTTCCTGTGCGGTCGAGTGACTCAACGTTACAGTACAGCATACACACATGTATTCCATCTGCTTTTTTATTCGTAACTTTGAAACCTATTTGCTAGAAGTGAATAGTTGGACGCCTTTATTTTATTCACGGCAAAGGTTCCAACAATTTGATTTGACAGCAAGAGACATATGTACAAAAAGAACCAAGCATTAGACTTTAAGACCGGCCACATACAGACAGAATCAGATTCGGAATGGGGAACATGCATAAGTCACCGATTTTGAAAAATTGATGCATGTTCCCTATTCCGAAACGGAATATCGATCATGTATTAAAATTCCGTACAGAAAATAACGCATTGTGTGTGGTTGGTCCATAAATTTATATTGATTTGCTGCGTTCGGAATCATTCCGATTCGAAATTCCGTGTGTAGTGTGTGGCCGGGCTAATAATATAAAATGTTGCAGACAAGGAAATAGAATACAATACAATCTGAAACATAAGTGCTGTCAACGTTAACAGCTTGTGGTGTGGCGGAGTGTCGAGTTACAAATTCCAGAAAATGCGGCAACCTGACCCGAAGCCGCCAAGGAAACAATGAAGCAGAACTGTATCGAGTGTTCATCCATACACGTGATCTACGACGCATAGGACAAGTAGGGCAAATAAGTATTATCTATCAGCGACCCGTGCGGAAGTCTGCTATCAATCAACAGCCAGATAATAAACACGTTGAACCCCTGACGCGTGCCGGAAGATACGCAAGAGCATATTTTAGGGGATTCATTATACCCTGACAAGATAATAAAATGGCGACGAGATACTATAGAATTTAACCATTAATCATCTGCTAATGATCGGGTATTTCGAATCGGTGCGGTGACAATGGAATGAGTAATCTATTACACTGCCTTTATATTATCATTACAGCTAATTGATAACTTTCATCCTTCATTCACGTAGCATAACAGTCATTTATTCCTGTTAAGTATCCACAAATATACACAGATACAGAATGATAAAGGCAAGCGAAGAGAAAACACTTTCGATTAAAAACAAGATCAAACAATCTGTAAGGGCGCCACGGAACGATTTAACGATAAAATCCTCATTAATATTTCAATTTGAATAATAATGACCGATTTAAACCTCGGTCCCGAGTTTGCGTCGGTCGGTACCTACCAGCCCCCGTATTACAAGCTCTTAAAACTTGCCAGTTTTCTGAATGGCTATCAATGAATGTGTCTCTTATTTACTACTAGCGGTCGCCCGCGGATTCATCCGCGTGGTTCCCGTTCCCGTGGGAATATCGGGATAAAAATTATTCAATTTTTTAATCTAGGCTATCTACTATCTGAGTGCTAAATTTCAACCAAATCCGTTCAGTAGTTTTTGCGTGATTGAGGAACAAACATACAAACCCACAAACTTTCACATTTATAATATTAAGTAGGATACAGCGAGAAAGAGATGTGAATATAGCAATTCTTAAACCTGACATGTTTTTAGAGCTTGTAATACCCCCCAGCCCCCAGGTCAACAGAAGCAGGCAGGAGGTCCATTTATGGCGCAAACGAGTCTGCTCGACGAATGAGTTGATTCACTCTATGAAGGTCGCCCATACTAGCAACGACTTCCGTTGTTATTAGTCATTATTTGTTTACTGTTAATTTATACATATTAATATGTCTGACAGATAAGATCAGTGTGATCTAATTGTATTAAGCGAACTGTTGCTTGTATGTCGTCTTTAGTGCCAATTTTATTTATTTTCCAGTTGTGTCCTTGGAACTATTTGAAAATCCATTTGTGTCCAACGAAAGCTAAAAACAATCGAAAGCTGTTAAAAATAATAAGCTTCTTAACTAAAGATGAACATAAAAACGATTTTAGATAGAAACCTTGTTTTATTTTTACGTTCTTCTTATGACTTAAGTTACTTAATGAAGGACTTTCATAATTAGACATTCGTCGCAAATTATAGAGGAGGTAAATAAAGCAATATGTATTTACGGAAACTCCATGTCATCAGAGCTTATTTTCAACTATTGTATATACATGTATGATATAAAAACACAGTCTGTTAATAACACGCACTAGCATGAGTGATTCATACTTTATTATACTACTTTACTTTAGTACTTACAACTTCGTTTGTACTTACAAATATCGTACGAAATTCGTACTAGATTAATAATAAGCATCATCATAAGCACCGAAACAGAAACTACTACAAAATAAGTCTATAAGTCTTAGGGCGCAAATTCAAATCTTACCAGACCGCCTAGCATGACCGATTTATATCGCGTGATATAGCGTTTTATCACATTTAACTGTCAAAAAGACAAAGGAGTTTGACAGTTGAGTGACGATAAAATGCTATATCACGCGACATAAATCAGTCATGCTAGGCAGGCAGGGGCGCTCATTACTCGTAGAATCTAGAAATATGTCTTGGACGCAAAAAATTTCTTGTGGCCCTACCGTGAGTTGATGTAAACTGTTTACGCTACCGTAAACTATCGTTTTCTCTCTTTCACTCGCATTGACTGTGAGCAGTATATCCGATAGTTTACGGTAGCGGAAACAGTTTGCACCAACTCATGGTAGAGCTACTGATACGTCGCGATGTTTATCGTCCGTCTCCCTTATTTCTTCGAGGCCTCGATCCCTTCCTCCTTCTCTTGCCTTCCACTTTTCTTTTTTGTCGTAATCAGATGTCCTAATTATTTTTCCTCTTCCAAAGTTCTCTTTTCTCTTTCGTTGCTTCTTTTATTTCTTTCTTTGCTTTGTTGTTGCTTTCTTCATTATAGCTTCTCTTGTTCCCTTGTTTAGTCTGAATCCATCCGTACTAATCAGAATTTTCGAAATATCGGTATTATTAGTGTACAATAAAATAACGAACAGACCTTTGTTTTTACTAAACGCAAATCAAGTTTCACACTCGTTGCAAAATCAATGTCAAGTTATTAAGTGCACTTGATTTTACAAAGTGAGAGTAACTAGTACTACTCAAAGACGAACAGGTGACGAATCTGTGCCACCCACACAAGCCCAAGATATATTTACTAGAGCAAATATGTGTAACATTAACGAGTGTTATGAAACGAGTTCGTGTAAATAATTACAAATGTCAGTTTGCTTTCATTACGATATTGGATTTCCAAGTAAAAGTAACAATTGACGATAGGATATTGTTTTATCGGGAGATACAAGGGCTACTGGTGTTTGTGGGTACCATGTATCCATGGTTTTGCCCTTGATGTCAGACCAGGACTAGAATTTCATTTGCCGTTGGAATTTTGGGAACTAAGGTCTACTCAAACCTGAGCGGTATCTGCTACCGGTGGCGGTAGCGATATCCCAATGGGTACGCGGTATGTATCGCGTACTGCAACAGCTGAGAAAATGCCATACCAAATATCGCTTGGGTACTACGGCTACCCACGGCGCGGCGGTAGCGGATACCGCTCAGATTCTTTTACCAAAAAAAGTTCATAAAAAATAGTATACAGGGTTGTATGTATTGTAGACGGTAGACATGACATTAACATTTATAATTTTAGACATAGACTGGACCCAGTCGAATTAAACTGACCCCGGGGGCAATGGAGCATAGTCGAAAAAAGAGAAATATTCTTAGAATTCGTAAGGTGAAACCTTGAGAAAAAACGAAAAGGGTGGGACAAGGGTACAACAATAATTACACTTAGTTAAAATTTCTAACCTGCTACTCTACTAACATCACAGACATTCAATTGGGGATTTGAATATTTACATACATTTACATAATACTCGTAATGACGGATCGGGTATAAGTAATTTATAACAAATTCAGCAAGTATTATCTGCTCACCAAATTCCTTGAAGAATTAAGTGTACCAACAGTTAACGCAATTTTATTTGGTCTTACGTAAATATTTACACATATTTACGTATCCTCCGTGCTTCGGAAGGCACGTTAAGCCGTTGGTCCCGGCTGCATTTGCAGTCGTTAACACCCACCAATCCGCATTGGGCCCGCGTGGTGGGTTATGGCCCGTCCTCCTTACCACCCATAAGGAAGGCCTGTGCCCCAGTAGTGGGGACATTAAAAAGGCTGATGGACAAATATTTACAGCAATTTTTGAGTCAACACAAAGATAAATAAATCGAATTGCACAACACACTTTTTCGTTGCAATTTGCGTCTGCACCATTACTCAAACATTTGGAGTGGAGCTCAGACATTTCCTCTCCACTTCGCATTGCAAAACATATCACTAAATCACAACTTTATAGGGACATCAATTAAAGTTATCGGTGCAATGAAAATACAAATAAACTTATTAAATAACAGCCGACTGTCGCCATCGAGTTATCTTCAATTTACTCGTTTATTTAGAGCAGTCAGGGCAATATACTAGCGAGGCCGATCACATTAGGGGTCAGTCAACATATTGACGCGTCAAACAAACGGATTTGTACTTGAATCGGTTTATATGAATAGATCGCTTCCTGCGCACGCATCACTGTGCAATCGACCGTAAACAAAGTGACTGATAAGGGTCATTGGTTGGGTCCTACCTAATAGCGAATTCTCCAATTTGAACTTTGTGACGAAATGCTTAAAAACTATTTTATGTTTCTTCCTCGGGCTCGGAATAATGTGTATTGGAACTATTTAGACATGAAAGTGAAAACATATAATCTCAAAAGTCATCCTGTCGGAAATCAAAGCCGATTCGTCGGTCGACGGCGAATATGGCCAATCATTTTGTGCGATTAGCTTACATTTCCATATGGGTCCATTAAAAACTTCAGATTGTCAGAACAACACTACGATTCGAATTATTTTCAACTTCCTATCAATTTATTATACCATTTGTAGTATAGTCGCATCATATAAACATTCCAATCTCCTTTGTCAATGGCAACTCTATACGGATTACTGTTCGATGATTCATTGATCTATTCGAAGATATAGGATCCGCAGCTGACGCGTAAACAGTAATGAATTTTGTTTGCGAAGTCAATAATGGAGTTACTCCATACGAGTTCTATTGGTTTAATCCAAAATTGTTATTCGTTAGGATTCGGGTGAAATGATTGATAGCTTTCATAAGGATAAAACATACTGTAAACTGATATAATTACTACGATACTTTAAAATACTGTTACCCCTTTACTAATAAAGATCGTATAGCAGATGTATAGTTACACAGTGTTTTGTCACTTTCTTTTCAAGGTCAAACTCAAATAGTTTGACAGAGAGTAACCATTGTGTAACTATACATCTGCTATACAATCTTTATTAGTAAGGGGGTTACTCTTTAAAAATATAGCGATGTAAAATTTGTCGCAACACAGGATCGTGACGTGATACCAATATCAGTATATTACTACTAACTAACCAATAAGTTGGGTCTCACACACTAAAATATGTAAACAAAGGAACATTGCGTGAGGTAATATGATTCTGATCCGCCATTTGAGTGACACATCACTTATTTCAAGGTAAACAAAAGCTATGTTGGTCGGTGAACAAACTAAAGTTATTTTAGTATCGACTAATTGGGATTTATTGGCGGTTTCATAACGCCTCTATTAAGAGTTTGATTGACATCCATCGGAGGAGTGACACATTGTTCCGCACCATGAAAAATGTGTGGTTAAAAAAATGCGTCATAGACACATTGTTATCAAAGTTCAAGCCTGAAATAACTAGGTATTATAAATTATAGTTTCACATAAACTACTCATGAAATTACCTAAATGTTACAGTTAAATAATAACTGTGGATTTAACACAAAATCTTTATTTTGCCCTTGCAAGAACTAATAGGGAACATGCAGAAGTCACCGATTTTGATAAATTTGAGCTTGATCGCTGCGGACACGTATAAAAACATGATGGAACAGAAAAAAAAATGAATTATTTTAGTTTTATCACACAGGGGAAAATAACGATAATTTTTTACATTTTCGGATATATATGCACTTAACAGTCGGATAGTATATCGAATAAGAAATAATATTTTGTATGACACGTATGTACTTAAACGCAATATTTAAGGAGATATTTGAAAATTCTTGGCTAACTCCATAATAATGCGCCTGAAACGTGACATAAGCGACGTCACAAATGTTGACCGTTTTGTATAGAGCGTTTTCGGCGGGTGCTGCTGCGTGCTAACTTCAAGTAACTATATCACGAGAAAAAAACGCAAGAGAAAAGTTTTAAACTTTTAATAAATTTAAATTTCTTACGCATTATACTTTTAATTTAGATACAAAAAAAATTGATGCATGTTCCCTATTGAAATTCCTAATACAACCTATTTAGGCAATACAAATAATAGAAGTAAAACCGGAGTAAACAGTTCCCGAAACGAAATGGCTAGTAGATAGTAAAGGTTTATAGTGTGTTCTATGGTATATAGAAGTTTATGGACACAAACGCATAGTAGTAGAGGTTAGTATTCTGTGGTAGAGGTTTGCGGACACAAACGCCTCTTAAAGGAGAATGACCCTTTTAAGGAAAACGCCTCCATCGATTAAGGGTGCTACGAGGGTAGGGGTGGACAAAGCCACCATACAAATATCACAACAGATTGAGCATTATTTGCTTCACCATAATTGGCCGCTTAACAGATTGTTAGAGTAAATATTCGGTATATTAGTCCGCCATTGACATAAAACGTACAAATCTATTCTGGCCATTATTATCAAAGACGTCGTCTTTTTTAATTCAGATTTGTATTCTTATTAGTTATTAATAACCAAGATCACCGACTGAACTGATAAAGCGATTCGAAATACGATTATCTATTTACTACTCGATGTTTGTAAATTCAGAATTGACGTTAGTAGCTGGTAGTATAGATAAAGAATCAAAACATGCAGCAGCAATAAGCATAAATAAACATTGTAACAAGCAAAGCCCTACATACAAATAATAAATAATATTGAGTCCGTCCGTGTACTCAAATGACACAGACGTTCATGTTCAGGAATACCACAGAACAGAGAACTGCAAAAAAAACTGTTCTGTGGGAAACACTACAGCCGTTATGTTCCCTCCGGGTCATGAACTCCTTGGAATGGAAACTGCTTCTTCATTATTCCTTTGCTTCTATAGTGCTGAATGATGCACTAGAACCTCCTTGGCAACTGCTACAGTTCTGAATTTAGGCCGACTTGGCTTGACATTGCCGTGTACGAAATGTGTATGTGTGCGCGAGCGGCACTGTCTAACTTATGTTGTAATTTGACTGTATTCCAAGTCTCATTAGATATCTTGTTTATACGATCATGCCCCTCCGAGTTGCAAGGATGCATGGATAGGACATAGATAGATAATGCAAGCTACATCGTGAAACAATAGGTGTGGGTGTGGCATAATATGCCATCGTTATCACAGAACGTGTAAGCAGCTTCCTACGCATCGAGAGATATTCTTGTTCACAAAGTATTTATCAAATGAAATTGTTTACGGAACAAAGGCGAAGGCGAAGTATTTTGTTCTAAATCAAGTCAGGAACAAATATTAAAAATCATTGGCACGGAACATAAGTTATACATACATGTTAGCGTAACCCGTAACTAGTATAAATTAATTTATTTACATAAAATTGTTCTCTGGTTTGTTATTTATTATATTATATTTGAAATATGGAAATTTTGCTGAAGTCAAATAGTATTAGTAAGTAAGTAGTACCTAAAATCCTAACTAAGCGCTGTAGATGGAAAATTACTAGTTTAAAACGGTTAACCCAATCGCGGTAATTCTGAACGATAAAACAAAAAACGTTACGTTGTCGTTGAGGTTATATTCATCTAAAAATCTTTGGTTTAGCTTCATAATTTTCACTTAAATTGTCCTAGATTGTAATCCTAGACTCCTTAGGCAAAGTATTCAACAATTTTAACAAAACTAAAGCGAGTATTTTTCTGTAAACGAAACTGAAACGGTAACGATTTAGCTTTGGTTTTATCGTTGAAAATTAGCGCGATTAGGCCCCTGGTGACTTAGATTTAGTAAAAAACAGTAGAAACAAACATGGAACAATTAACAATTTCCTTGTTGGTAATTTTATTTAATGCTTGTAACACAGGAGGAAGCTATTAATAATTCGACTATTACCACAGGGTAAACAAAAATCTTCTGTTATTACAGTGCATAGGTTCTAGATAAGTTTCCTTAAACAAATAATTGATACTATGATTCATAAAATTTAATAAATCGACTTATCTTTTCGAGGTATTGACACATAATACTTATATAAGTATTGATGAGATACTTACATTATTAAAAAATAAAACAGAATTGAAATAAATCACTTGTAGGTATCGACTTTTACGGCGTTCGTAAAAGAGTTTTATTGCATGTATACTTATGCGCGTAAAACTTAAAAATGAATACGGAAAACTCAATTAAAAACTTCCAATTCGCGTAAAACCAAAAAAACTAGTTAACGTCAAGTTTGGTGTTGCCAGAAGATGCTTTATGATAGAATCATCTTTTTTTTTGTAAAACAAGTTGTCGTCTGGCAAAACATACACACCTGTAAGTTACAGGTTAAACCGGTCAAAGTATTAAAGTTATTACCATCACACTTTAAACGCTCATACGTTCACCAAATTGTCTCAATTAACGAAGTTATCCAAATCGTAGATAGCACGCGGCACGCGGTTCGCGGATTGGAAAACGTATAAATTACGTGTAATTGGTTTAGGGCTCCCGTAACGAATCTATTTCAGGAGTGTTACGTATTGTTACGAGCTACGTTCACATGAGTTCACTATTCTCCACTAAAATAAAAGGGATAGCGTGGACATAGCGTAAGGGTTCCTCTCCTCGCACATGTAGGTATAGTGGAAGCTATCACACCGTTTACAGCATCGCTATCGCTACGCTTCCTCGCCTTTCTGGATCTATTACAATACAACGCAGGGTTACGTTACGACCTATGAATTAACAATTATTATGACTATTGTCCATCAGCCATTTTTGATGTCCCCACTGCTGGGGCACAGGCCTTCCTTATGGGTGGTAAGGAGGATGGGCCATAACCCACCACGCGGGCCCGATGTGGATTGGTGGGTGTTAACGACTGTGAATGCAGCCAGGACCAACGGCTTAACGTGCCTTCCGAAGCACGGAGGAGCTCGAGATAATAAATTTTTGGTCACCCATCCCATGACCGACCCTTGCGAACCGCATCAATCGCTGGGCCAGGCGCTAAGCCACTGCGCCACCGAGCTCCACTATTATTATGACTATTAAGGAGTTTTAATTATAAGATCGCCAGGAATCAACTAAAATATACTTACTACTTTATTTACTTAAACAAATTAACAATTATCTAACAAGAAGATTAATGCGCTGTAACTAACGCTTATTTCGATTGAACAATCGACATTTTGATAAGCAGTTGAGCGGAACTTAAGGATTAATTGGCTAATAAAAGAGCGTGGTTACGAAAGGTCATTAAAACATTTCGCGTCATCCAATAGTCATTAAAAAAAGTCACGCATGAAATAATTATCTACGGGTCCCTGCCTTATCGAGCTGTGAAGCGGATGACCAATTGTCCAAACTGGACAGTCATTATGACATTGATTCTGTACCAAACCAAACAATTGGTGTTTTCTCATTGGTATTTGTAAATCGATATGTTTTGACTGGCCACGCACGAATAGGCCGATCACAAGCATTTGGTGTTGTCATGTTAAGCAATATTTTTAAGCAAAGGCCCCCAGCCCAGTTGACCCCAGGGCCCTATTCAATAAATGTGACAATTTGTCACCTGTCATGCCATTGCGTCAAACAATTTAAAAAACTATTCTATACAAAAAATCCGCAATGTAAACCAAATTGTCATGATAATTTAAAAACAGTCACGTTATTAAATAAGGCCCTACGGGTCTACCGGCTAAAAATAATGAAGTTAATGTTAACTGTAAGTATGTGATACATTGCTTCTTTTCTTTGGTAAATTTTTATTTGTGCCAAAACAAAGTAGCAATGTATCACATACTTACAGTTAACATTAACTTCATTGTTTTTAGCCGGTAGACCCGCAGGCCACTTCAATCGTGTGGAAACTTAGGCAGAACCCGAAGGTGTCGTTGCTCTTGCTACAGAATTCATGAAACCTTTCTTAAAAGACAGACGCAGAGTAAGCAGTTCCTCTCGAAAGGAAACGTCATCACTTTTTGTGTACATATTGTATACGTGAGTCCCGAGAAATCCCGAGACCATTTAACTGATCATAAGACTTGATGTAAAAGGTAGTAAAAGGCACTATACATATACTTATTACATTTAGCGCAATCATTCTAATTTCAATGTGTTAATTCTGTCATCGTCATATAAAAATAATTACCACCGAGGTGACAAAAACATTTGGAAAGTCTTCAAATATTGTAATGCTACATACAACGTGTTACAAAAATCATCTAAAGCCGAATATGGTAGATATAGATAGATAGGGCAACATGTATACAACCACGGAAAATTATGAACCCTGAAAACTGCCATTAAGAAAAACAAATGTTTTCATGATAAACTGCATAGTGGCAACCGTAGACCTAAATTGTGTTTTTTTGTCTTTTGCCCATTAAGAGTGTCCCGGGATTGAAATACCGTTAAGAAAAATAACGATACAATAAAAATAACGTTAAAAAAAGTTAAAACATTTTATCGGTAAATTTACCGGTAAAAATAACGTTGAAATTATTGTACCAGTAAAATTACCGTTAAATATAGCGTTAAACTTTACCGGTACAATAGAACCGGTAAAATTATCGGTAAAAAAGTAACGTTATTAATTGGAATAACGTTAATTTTAAAGTAACGGTAACAAAAACTATGAAATAACGTTAAAATTAACGTTATTCACTGAAATAACGTTAGTTTGAATGTAACATTATCTAAAGTAACGTTATTTATTGACATAAACGTAAAAAGTAAGAAATAACGTTACATTTAAAAATAACGTTATCAATCCCTGGTGGCCACACACAGAACACCCTGATAATTATTATTATCTTTATTATGATGATATTCTCGAGCTCGTAGTGCTATTAGGGTGGCATTTAAACCATGGCGCAGTAGGTAGCAGGATCGCTTCGATGATGTACACCAAAGTCTAAACGGTCATCAACTTATTTTTTTTATAGTAAAATTCAAGTAGGTACTCACATAATCTACCGAAGCTAAGGGACAGGCGCTTTCTTAGTTTTTGCATTTTGCTCATAGCGCCGCCCCTTTTTTCTCTCATTGTCACGCCTGAAACAAAGAACAAGGATATTAAATAATGATATAAACGTAGGATAAAGAATGTTATTTGGCCATCAAAAGTAAAATTTGAAAAGGCTGGCCACATACAGACGGAATTCCGAAATTCGAAATTCCGTACATACGTGATTCCGAACGCAGCTAATCCATATAAATCTACGGACCTACCACCAGGGATTGAAATACCGTTAAAAAAATGTTACAAAAAAAATTACGTTAAAAATACCCTTAAAACATTTTATTGGTAAATTTACCGGTAAAAATAACGTTAAAGTTATTGTACCGGTAAAATTACCGTAGCGGTAGCGGTAGCGTTAAACTTTACCGGTACAATAGCACCGGTAAAATTATCAGTAAAAAAGTAACGTTATTAATTGGAATAACGTTAATTATAAAGTGACGGTAACTAAAAGTAAGAAATAACGTTAAAATAACGTTATTTACTGAAATAACGTTAATTTCAATGTAACGTTATTTAAAGTAACGTTATTTATTGACATTACGTTAATGTTAAAAGTAACGGTAAAAAAAGTAAGACATAAAGTTACATTTAAAAATAACGTTATCAATCCCTGCCTACCACACACATGCGGGTTTATCCGCACGGAATTTTCATTCATTATCGATATTCCGTTCGGTATTCTGAATCAGGATTCCGTCTATGTGGCCGGCTTAATAAAAGAAAGAATTTCGCCCATTATGTGGCGGCATTTCTAATAAGAAAATATCAAACAACTAACATCCAAACTATGAATGTAATACAGTTGCCTAGTAATAATAATTGTTACGATGTGAGCTTAATTAATTAGGACAAGTTATAAGGTGCAGTCACGCTACGCTTCCCTCCCCAGTCCCCACTCGCAATATAATAATGACTTGTTCGAAAATGTTCGTATGATTAACATAGTCGTACAAGTTGGTATTTCTGTTTATTTTGTACACAAGTATAGAAATTCCGTACAATCATGAAATTGAAAATACACTGCAAAGTTAACACCTCTGAAAATAAATAGTGTTTTTTGAAGAATAAAGATATATTTTCGGAGCCACTGCAATTCCTCAGGGCTCTACGTTAAAATATCGTCACGCACATTTGGTTTATTGCTACTGGGAAAATGTATACCTAAATAAAACCGAATTAATCTCAAAATAATAACGTACATTTATAATTAATTCATTACGGAGGTCTCCACATTAAAAAAACTTATTCCGTTAGACGCATCTCTCACTGCCACGCACTTGTGTGACCACGGATTTTAATTTTTAGTTATCCATCTTAGCTGTAAGAAACACACACACACAACCTTATTACTCATATTAGTTAGAACAAGCGTCGAGCAACCTCGAGTCTGTTATGTCGATATCTCATAGCATGGCTTAACAGGTAATCGCGTGCGCGCGAAAACTCGGCTCTTTAATTAACTAAGTAGGGGAATATTTATTAATAGGAAACCGTACGCGCTCTCGATATGAGTTGTACGCAAATAGGAAAGTGTTAATTTGTTTACAACGTTGTGAATTTGTTAAACGAATATTGAGTTACGTGAAACACATACTCGTAAATGATGTAAATTTTGTAATAGGTACTGCATGAGGAAGTTGAGCTATGATTTATGATTATGAGAGCGTTTAGCTCAAAAACAGCTGAGAATTCGATCAAAGTGTAGAGAATTTTATAGGCTTTAAAGACGGTAGATTGTCTACGACGTACCGTTTTGGAGATATTAGCGGAAAACCTAAAAGTGAGACCTTAAGAGCCCCCCCTACTCCCGCTCACCTCCTAGACGAGAGGATTTAGTATGTTCACACGCTAAGCACCATAAACAAGTTTTTGAAGAAATCGCTTAGGTAACCGCTCGCACACTCTACAACTCCTTTATTGACTAGTCCAATACAGTACAAAACAAAAACACAGCTCACAACCACGAAGACACAACGTTCTTCGTCAAGCAGAAAATAAAATAATAAATCACGCGCACACCTTGAATTTGTCCAACTGCCAGATTTCCAAGGGTTCTTCGCGGAACCAAAAATATGAAGTCATTAAAAGGCCAAGCGTGCCGACTGCCGAGCTGTCGCGATTCTGTCGTATGTAAGTAAACACGTAACTGGGCGGTAAACATTTCGGGAATTCAGTCGATGTTTGCGGGAATCGGCGCTTGGCTTGCCAAATATTCAAATGAAACATGCATGCTGTAACGATGTTATACCATACCACTCGTAATAGGGATGTTGACTAATGAATAAAATAACGAAATACTAATAAAAATCGTAAACATAATAAACTTTTAGAGTAGCTTGTATACCTCTTGGTTTTATATATTGCATATTATTTGTTTTATGACCCTTCAAAGTTGGGTGGACAAGTCCATTTAAAAAGTATACAATTTATTAAAATAAATGATACCTTTAATTAGTCCGTAAAATGTATAGCAAATTTGTCGAAGAAACCATTTTGATAAACACATTATTTAATATAGCTGCTGAACAAATTTCCTATGCGTTGCATACAAACTAGCACGGCGTGACGTCATAACGTGCAAGCCATTAGTATGGAGCGTTTTTGATCGAGTCCATTTGTGTGCATTTCACACTGTGATATCTCGGGCAGTTTTCATGCTAGCGAATTAATTCTTTTACCAATGTTTCTTTTTTTGAGAGGTAATTTATGTAACATAAAATAAAAAAAATAGTCAACATCCCTATTCTACTCGGTTTAACGTCTCTACATATTTATCTCTACGTCTTCTTTTCCTTCATGTAGCTTCGTCTTAACTTAACGCTGTTGCTTTCAAAATAAACAGCTAGGGTCTTCTGTTTAGAAGTAAGTGGTAAACGTTCTCGTATCGCCTACAGAAAAACTAAAATAAAATAACTTTTAAATGCATTAAAAGAAGCTAAAAACTACTCAAAATGCACATTGCACACCGTTTGCCATAAAAAAGAAGTTATCGTTTCATTGTGCCAGAATTTGAACCTTTTGCAAAACGCTATCAAAAAGTTTTATCCTATCGTCATGTACAAGAAATAATCGACCAATAATCCGCTTAAATTGCCCATTAACCATTTTCAAAAGCAAACTGCATGAAACTCTTAAACGTTCAATGCACTTGGTTTGGTCTTTGATGCCGTCGGTCGCGGTCGTTTCAGAACCATGTAAGTTGAAATTCAAAAGCTAAGTTTACTTTAGATTAGAGCAAGATTTATTATACTCTTTATTGCACTCATAAAAACAGTTACTTATTTTATTTTCTTCGGGAAACATAGCGTTAGATAATACATAAATACCACATAATACCTACACTATAGGTAGATAGACAGATGAAACATTTCACATAAGTTTTCATGTTAGGCCAGATTAAAATAATTTTAATACAATTTTTCCCAAAATTCATGATTTGGCGTAGCGGAAAAGTTTTATCATAATAGGAAATGTATTATGGAAGTTTAATTACAATAAAATTATACTGTGAATGGGAAAACCGTACAAAGTTGCCCATAACCTATTATAATGTGCAAAACGGACGTTGGATTGAAATTTGAAATATCCAAATTTTGATGTTTAATAAACTAATAAATCAGCCAATAGTTGCAAAAGCACCATAAGAATTAGAAAATAATAAATTACCTACTTCAACATTTTACAACAGCAAAGACACGGAAAATCACCAAATGCAGTTTTATCACAGATCTGTGTGTGTCTGGAAAATAATTAAATCCAATCGATGTGAAATATAAATAAAAAAATCGACCGACAAGACGAAGACGGCGGCGTCTCGGTAACAAAATCTACCGACAAAAAGTTGGTCGTGGCATGGGCTCGTGGGATGGGATGGGAGCAACCTAAAACATACTGTGAAGGAACTACCAAGAATTTCCTGAGTACGGCTAGCAATTTTTAAATCTGATAAAAATTTCAATTTTCTCTATTAACTTGGCATGTCGCCCAATGTTGTTATTCATGACTGCGTCAAAACTGACATTGTAAACAACCATGAAAGAAAGAAATCTGTGCATTGCACATTGTCAAATCTTTATAGGTATCAGTTTTATAATAAATGAAAAATAGCACAACTTCTCATGGTGCCGTGTCTTCTTTATAACAAAGGTTGGCAATAATAATGGAGTTATACTTTAGCGCAAATTCTTCAACCTCTCTCCCTCTCTGGTATTTTTCCGTATAGGTCCATGCTCGATATTATTAGGAAACATTATTACCTATATTTGAATGAAAATAAAGACGACCAAAATGGGTGACGAAATAATGGGGATGAAATAAGAAGACCCCAATGACTGACGAGTTACCTCAAAACATATCCAATTATCCATCATAAAAACTAGGTTAATTATTGCAGTTACGTTGGTTCACGATTTCAATTCAATCCACAACAACCCTAGGCTGTTCAAACATGACCATAGATAAACATCCACTGACGATGACGAGGTTATCTAATCTGGGAAGCGAAAACGACAGGGACAATGTGCTCACACAACATACATATTTAGATTGATGACATTCCCCGCTGTTGCCATAGCCGTGTGTACACAAAGTAACATAAACGCACTGATAAATTGTTATCAAGTATTCTTGAAATCGTAATTAAATTGTTACCTAACAGTGGTATAAATTACGATGATAAATTCAAGTTTTCTAGAGTGTCAAGATTCAGAGTAACGAGAACCATTTTCTTTTATCAGTGATGGATTGTAATAATGTAATATGATGATTAGGTAATTACGGGTGATTCTTTTCTTTATTATCGACTTAAGCATCTAGTGCTTCTGTCAACTCTTCGAAGTTAGTATTCTCCAAAAAACAGAACAAAATCGTGAGCCAGCAGTTGCGTTGCGTTCACCGTCAATCAATAGACAATAGATATATAGCCACATGTCATCCGTATTATATCACTATCACTCAATATTCATCGTATTTGCATAGGACGCTCGTAAATTTCAGTTTCGATCGTAAATACAGTTTATGTTCCCGAAGAAATCGAACATATTACGAAACCATCCGCAATATGCTATTTGGGAGTGTTCTGCGAACATTCGTCTAAACTCACTTACGTAAATTACACACAAATTATTCTATACGCAACAAACATTGCCTACTACCGACCAACTAGAGAGCGCCGTCTCTCAGTCGTTATTGCTATAATTATATCAATTAATGCCATTAGCTGCGTTGCGTAACTATTGTCACTTACCCTTCCCTTCTAATTTCCATCTCTGTTTAGTCCTTTAATTTCCCACATTAAAGGGCGAAACCCGTTCAATTATTGAGGTCGATCCACTTAAGACAGGCACTTCAAAAAGGGATACTTAGGTATCCAGGTCTTATTTAAAGGTTTCTGTTACAAATGAAGACCATCTAGCTACTATCGTTTCCAGTTTTAATATAGTAACAATAACTGTGACAATAAATATGTGTCGTGTTCATTCGAAGAAACTGGAGTGTCAGTAAACAGATGAGCCGAGTTCCAGAGTTCCGCATGCCGAGTTTATGCGATGCGACCAACTGCACCCACGCAACACTGCGACAAAATGTCACAAACGCCAGAATAGCTCGGAGACAATAAATTGTTCCGAGATGTGGGAGAACCGGAGAACATAGGAATAACAATAAACTTGTTAATTTAGTAACAAAAGCGTGCCGAAAGATTCATCATAATTTGGTGTTTTATTGCAAACCTCCAGACGTCTATTAAAAGATGTTCTACAAAAATATTATTAAAACTGACAACATTGATCGTGAATAATCTATGTTCATATTATGTTGCGTCTATTTCAGAAATTGGGAATCAATTGGGATTGAAATACCAACTTTTAGAGTTATTTGCTAGTGATTATTTATTCTTTTACAACATTTGAGTTTAAGCCAAGTAAGTAAACGGAGAAAAGACATCTTTTAATTTTATTGACAACATGAATCCCGTATAAGTAAAGTAATAAACCTTAGCTATTTATCAAAACACGAATGTAGCAACATCCGTTATCATTCCGAAACCATAATCAGCCTTGGATGACCATAAAAGTTCATGGCATGACACATCTTGGCGCAACGTACAATTCTCGTGGGTGATGCGATGCGATATAAAACGCCCACGACTGCCGCTAATTCTTTGAAAAAACATATAATACAACTGTAAAATATCGTTATCAAATCCCGTTAGATTGCCATTCAAAGGCTAAATAAAAAGATTTCTAATTATTACCCTCAGCGGGTAAGTGCAGGGCTCTTGTCTTAGTTAATGTTAAGTAAGCGACACTTTACTCGAAATCCTCGGCCACTAAACCGGCTGTCTTGAGTTTCGGAATCGGAACTACAATCAAAACTGTTGTGTGTTTTAAAATGGCGCCAGACTTCGATGGTGGTGATGGTGACTACGACCAACCAAACCTAGAACATATTTAGTCTTGGGAATAGGTCCCTGACTGGATAGTCTAGCTAGACCACCACGCTTAAAATATTATGGTTAATATAATGGTACTTAATTTATTGTTAACTCAAAAACACAAAGGCTTGTACTTGCAGTACTTTAATGAACTGTGAAAATCGCATGCTAACACAAGCAATCCATGAACAACATGCAGACATGCGAGCGCGCATACTGTGTCAAATTACTGAAACGTGTTGCATTCGTAAATACTAAATAAACCTGGCATATTCGTGTGTTTGTAAATGCATATCAGAAACTGTTATGCGATGCCATTAATTAAGTAGGTGACACTGCATTGATGATTTGTTTTTGTTGCATTTTGTTAGGTACTCACATGATCATTTGTTGGTTTTTTTGGATTACTCGAAACGATCTTCTTGTGTCAGTACTTTAGCAGAAATGTTGACCAGAATTTTCAGTCGGAATATATTAGAGAACTATAATGTAAATCCAATTAATTCCGTCTATTTTGGTCAAATCCCTAAGCTTCATAACATAACTAAACAAGCTAGTTTAATTCGAGTTAGATGAAGATTTAATACTATACAAAGTTCAAACACTAGTCTAAAACTCTAAAGCAACGATTGTGACCAAACCGGGTCCGAACAGGGTATCGGGTATAGTCGAACGTGCGAAAGTCGTTCGTCGACCTTGCTGCGAGCGTCGCCGCTGCGCCCGCGCACTCGGCCGCGTGCCATTCCACCCACTGCACACGATTGCACAGAACTTTTGCTAACTGGTGAATTTATTCTCTACGTATCATGCTGACATGATGTCTGGAGCGATAAGTTCTTTCATGCACCTGGAAGAAAATTGAATTCAAGAATTGAGACCCTTTTTTGTGATTTGTTAGAATTCACATCGGTGGTAGTGATATCATTGCAAAATGCGCTACTTCTTTCAAAAGTATTTATTTTGAAATATCCAAACTAACGATTATGTTGGATTTGTGGATACTAAAAATAATATGGCAGAATATTCTCGTTACAAATTGGCTTCATCAAACAGCAAAAATTCAAACGACGTAGGTGATAAAATGGCATAGTCGTCTGACGCAAGGAAGTTAAGAAAGTGATAAATATGAACACTACTAAAGTTATTTTAGTAACTATCTCATCAAAGTAATTAATATCTTAATATATGCAGAAAACTCCTATTTGTAGGATAGTTAAGGAGGAGTTATTTGACAAAAGGAGGTCGGAGTAAATGTCAAAACTAATGGTGTGAAACAGTAGGAGTGTTGACAGGGTTGACGTCCGGCTTTTAAAGTAGCCGTTGCTTCTTGAAACCTAGCCAAGTATCAAATATGTAATTAAACTGCTCATCTTAATTTGAACGAAGAAAATGAAAATATGAACTCATTTTGAAAATAAGTAGTATTTCATTCAAGTTAAAAAGCCGAGTTGATTATGATATTCCTAATTGTTTTATGGAAGAAACTTTAGGCTTGATAAGTATGATGATAGAGATGATTCATCACTATCTGATGATGATATTGAAGTTGTTTACGTTTATTTGCATTAACTAAGGTATCACAAAAGGTGAAGTAGGTAACAAACATAACTTACAGATTTCATGAACAGGAAATACCAGCGTATGTAATGATGTTATTCTCTATTACACTATTGCGGAAAACATCTTCAGGAAAACCACTTTTCAGACAAGACTAGAATTAATTAATTTAGTTTAAATAAAATTACACAAAGTAATAACTACTTACCAGAAAATTGAATCAATCATAATAATAAGTAGGTACCTATATATATATATAAAAAAATAGCATAACTAATTAACAACAATTTTATTAAACTAATGTTCAATCAGTTTTCTCCGAACATCCTGTAGCGCGTAAACCAGAAACCTGTTGGATAACTGGTGGACGCACACGAAACTATTTCACTCATGCGCATCAATGCAGCTTATTTGTATCTTATTATTGTGTGCGTGCGACTGACGCACGTCACAGTATTGTTATTGTTTTTACTTAATTGTTATCGTCCGAGTCGAATGTGCAACGCTTGGACAAACCTCGTAGGTTTATAAGCGTAAAGGCATCTTTAGAATAATTATTGTAATGTTATCTGGATAAATAAATAAAAAAAAAAAAAAAAAAAAATTACCGTGACAAACATAAGCTGTTTTTGTTGTCAAAAGTAACGGAGCGGTATTTCGCAAAGCTCACTTGTACTTTTAACAGTAGACTAACGAAAAAAACGGTAAGTAGTTTACTTACTAATTCTAAATTACTGAGAGTCATTTGTTTTGATGAATGTATAGGTGAATCATGTATGTCGTAAGCACTTATAAATCATTACGTCTAATGATTAGTCCGTTGTAGGAAACTATGTTTTTACCGGTACTTACAACGGTATTTCTTGCATATAATGATTTGAATGTAAAAAAATGATTGTTAATGGTATGGACTTTGACTAAGACTTCTTGTCAAACCTAGGAGCACCGCCGGAGCTTCGGCGTTTGGCTCCAACGTTTGACTAATAACACTACATACAATCAATAAAATTCGATAACATTGACAAAATTATTGCCGATGTCACATAGGTATATAAACTCTTAAGGAATACAAATAATACAATAGACCTGCCTGCTGTTTTAAATAGCTCTTTTTCAAAATCCAATAAGAAAAACAAACACTTATCACAAGATGGTTTATTTAAATTTGCTTTGAAAGCGAAACTAATGCAGTGGAATTTAATTATCTTTTATTTATGCACGCTATCTCTTTCCGTGGAGAATAATGTGAATCTAAATAAAGATCACACGACAAAAATATGAATAGCATTTCAAAAGAATGATATACAACACAAATACCTAATACTAGGGCCGGGATATAAACTCTTGTCAGTCTTACCATATATACTTCAATTAAGTAGTTAATTCATTCATCAACGAGTTTCATTTCACTCATTGAAATTAAAATAATGACTGTTGACTTGACAGTCGGGCTTTATTTAAAACGATACAATAATTATAACATTGTGGAATGAATTCTGAAAGATGTCTGAGTGACGCAGACGCAAATGAAATGTTAATATCATTCTGATTGCGCCGCGCAGATGTTTCGATCACGCCTTTCATTTAATTTAAATAGGCTACTGTAGTGTAGCGTAGCAAAATCTGGTAGGAAAGAAAATGATTAATGTTAATGTCTTCATTAGTTAATATTTTAAAAAAATCACAGACATTCGAGGATCGTTGAAAACACTTCCCCATTTAAAGGGTTTTAAAATGACTGAGTTGGCACGAGCGCAGCAAAAGTAAATAACGCGACAAAAGCGCTCATTGAAGCAAGAGAACTGAGTGCACGTGACCTCGAACCTGTGACCCTGCCCACAATGCGAACAATTGTAATGTAAATGCGGACTCAACCCGCTGTGCCAGTCATACCGTGGTACCGTTTATTATTGCAAAGGAAGCCAAATACGTATTACTTGATTTTGTTAGAATAGTAGTATCCCAATTAATGTTGGCTAACAAAAATACATTTGAAGCACTAGAGATAGAAACAGTTATTAAATATAATCTCGATCATCAGCGTGTAAGAGATAAAGCAATAAAACATGCTGCACGGGAAGAAAGCGAATCCACACACACTAATACAATACCTTCTACAACAAGATTTCTTAAATTTGCCGTACCATCATAAATTATATTTATAACAATTTTCATTGTTGGCGTACATGTTATTAATTAAAATTTATTTTATTTTATTTTACTTTATTAGGGACAGTACACAGCTGACTTACAGTCTAGTTACAATTTTAAAACATATTCTTAAGGCCAATTACGACTATCCAACAAATTACTTAATCAATTCGAAACAAATGGACGAATTTTTTTTTTGCCTGTTTACCTTACCAATGGTTCTCAAGGGATAATGCAATTCAATTAAATAAATATATTAAGAACTATTTAAGTGAAATATGAACATGAATGAATGAATGAATTTGTTCAAAGTAGCCTATTTATAAGTTTTTATCCACATACATACAGTAATTTACAATATCAAAATGAATGATAATGAATAATGCAAAATTAAGCCGCACAGATGCATGGGTATTACGCTCATATCACGTCCTCCGGACACTGCGTTGCGATTGGTGGCACAAGCTTGTTATTTGAACACTAAAACGCGATGTTGCATTCTATCTAACATTACCATGCACGAGATAAACTGGAGACATTAATGCAAGTGGTACAATAGTTTCCATATCGGAGTCGACGCGATTCATCGAGGCGTGGTCAAGAAGCGTGCACAGCCGACCGTTCTGTTTTCTCCCTACGGGTTCCGGCATTATAGGATTAATGAATTAAGAATTCACGGGGGATATATTTTTCAAATGTGGAATTTTATTGAGATGCTTTTAAATCTCACTTAAAGAATAATTAAATCGTTATTTCCCGAATGAAGTTTTTCTTTTAACCATCCGTAACCAGTTACTCTGTAATTTTGTATAGATCCACAGTCATAGTCACTGACCATACGAGTAAGTGTAGTAAACATTAATAACGGAATAACCGTTAAAACTTATGAGGTTAAATTCTTTAAAAACAAAGTCAAGCTAACAGTGCTTTCGCAATAATACTCGTACATAGTACATTTTTTTTACCCCCTCTAAAATTACCTATAATTATCATTAACAACTTCCTCTAGCTAGCTAACGTAACGCGTGTCATTGACTGCTACATCGGTGGTCATTAAGATGTGGCCTTCCAAGGTCTGCCGTAATTGTACCTCTGCATACTTGGTATACCTGACAGTGATCGATTACATACTTCGATTATATTACAACCAGTAGTGCTCTTCCTTGAGAGAATCATATGCCCAGCAGTAGCACGCAGTAATTGTCCATCAGCCTTTTTTGATGTCCCCACTGCTGGGGCACAGGCCTTCCTTATGGGTGGTAAGGAGGATGGGCCATAACCATAACCCACCACGCGGGCCCAATGCGGATTGGTGGGTGTTAACGACTGCAAATGCAGCCGAGACCAACGGCTTAACGTGCCTTCCGAAGCACGGAGGAGCTCGAGATAATAAATTTTTGGTCACCTATCCCATGACCGGCCCTTGCGAACGTTGCTTAACTTCCGCAATCGCTGGGCCAGGCGCTAAACCACTGCGCCACCGAGCTAAACACGCAGTAGTTGGGGTGATACAATTTTAGAATTTTGATAAGAAAAGAAGTTGTGGTGGGCCCACATGATAAATTAAGTTATGTTATATAAACGTTATAAGTTATATAAACTTATGACTATTGGTAAAAAGAAACAAGTCCAGAGATAAAAGAAGTTGTAATTGTTACTGCTATGTCGGCTCAAGAATTACTGATCAGTATCTATTGCTTTCATTAAAGAAAAAAATTGTGTGCATTTCCAGTCCACGTGTTAAATTCGACGACGCAAATGACCTCTTTTGAAATGCACCGTTTCCTAGTATTAATAAAAACGTTCTTACAAGTATGCAACTAGACCTGAAGCTAACCAATTGGAATAGAATGCAACTGTTCAACTTCTTGTTGATCGGCTTGAAATCGTTAAGATTGCAAAAACTAGTAAGTGCCGAGAACCAGTCACAAGGTACTAAGTATATCTATAGGTAGAAAGAAACGGTAAGATACAAACGGTGAGTGACAATCTTACATTACAACAGTTGAATACCAATTGAATACTCATCAATTCTTACCGAACAATCGACATCTTTTGTGCAATTTAATTACAGGCGTATAAGATCACCGAAATAATGATTTAAGTTTACTATAAAACAATTGAATAGTCAAGTGCGTAACCATTTAGTAAAAGCGTTTTGCTTTCTTGTATTGAACCTTATTGATTGATGACTGTGTTTCCTGTTATTCACTCCATGAATTGGGGCCATCAGCCTACTTGGACGTAAGAACCTGCAATAATTTGACCAAGGAAATTCACTCCGCGTACCAAAGTTGGTATGTTCTTTAATACGACTACTAAGGAATGATTAAAGGAATTGATCAGGTCATCGAACCTGGCGCCGGCGCACCTGCTTCTGCCTGTGAGCCGAATGTCAACTGAATCAGCGAATCAGACGGATACTCTCAAGGCCATTTTGGCCGCCTCCATTATTCAAAGAGGCAGTATATAACGAATTTTATCTGATTTAAAATTCAATCTACTCTGACCTCAGACTTCTGTTGATAAACTTAGCACAAAAAGCTAATAAATTTAAATGAGACATGCTGTATGCAATGTTAATGTAACATAGACGAATATTGAAACTACTCAGTATCTTATTAGTAGGTTAGGTACTAATTATAACATATGAAGTTAATCTTCCAATTTCAATAATGATAAAGTTGACCCAAAAACTAAAGATAAGTTATTTATAATAATGAAGACAGAGAAAAGATAAGACGGTAGTAAAGTGAATAAAGTTTGCGAGAAAGAAAGTAAGCTTTCACAGAGAATCTAAATAACTAATATGCAGGTGGTTAGCCAATACGACAGGTATATTTGCATGTGCGAAAACACAATTTTAAAGTCAACTATGACTAATTCGTCAAGTCTTGAGTCGAACAAAGACTACTCATTCGATTTAATAGAACAGTTTAATGGTGCTATTAGAACTTGAATTGCCCACGTAAATCCAGTACATTATATAATTAATAGTCATACTCTGATAAATGCATGTGCATTTGAATGCACTGTAGACGCTTTGATACGTAATACACGTAATAAGATTAAACCTACATTGATAGAATCACTTTAAGTGCAGTGCATGACTCAGGCACCTTTGCTTTACCAAGTTAAATTGTTGTTTGAAAAATATTTATGTTTCTTGTTGTTACAATAGTGTAAGAACAGTTGTAAATAACTACATCTGTGTACATAACATAATTAAAAACAAGCAATAACAATAACAATATAAATGTTAGGCTTTTTTATTAAGGTTATTATGTTTTACCTTCAGAAATCGTGGGCAGCACGTTGACGAAGTTGATAATACCAACGCCCGCTAACTGACTCATTCACCAAAACATAAACAGGGGACCGTTTCCAAAAACCGTTTACCAAGGAGGATATCCCTGTCTATATATACGCATCAATATAAAAAAACAATACTGTAACACTTGACACTTATCACAACATAGATAAAACTGTCGAAATTAAGTTTCAGCACTCCAGATTTGGTAAAGTAGGTGGAACATAGAAAAAGGTCGGTGTTCCGAATGCTTACTGAGTCACTGTGTCTAATAAGCACTCGTTTTCCATAATAAGTGAAGGAAATAGAGAACACGAGCGTTCTAGATAAGCCTGCGCAACGTGAGCGACATGCGTCCGCGCCGAATCACCGGAGCTTACTGGACTGACCAGACAGAGACAGACAAGTCAAGCCAGTGCCAACGCCCGTTCACCAGTTCACCTACTCTTATCTTCCGATGACGGCGCTACCTCGCAAGCTGCGCTTGCTTAACTGGTTAGTCGCGAGTGCACTGCCAGTACTCGTAATTACAATAATGAGATGTGTTCTGCAGACGAAGCAATCCTTTTTATACAAGTAAAGACTTGAGTATTATTAAACTCAAGGGTTCCCGGATATGTTTTTACAACATACCATCCACCATTCAATTCCAGTGTTCTGCATTGTTTGAAAGCCTTATACGAACTATAAAAACATCAGATTAGAAAGAAATTAAGCAGTGTCATCCAATATTTGATTTAGAATTCAGAAACTTTTAAAATGTGTTGGGTGGGACTTAAACTCATATTATACTAAACCAACCACTTTAAGAGGATTCAACACAACATTAGACCTGTGTTTATAGTAGATAAAAATGACACAACAACGATGATAGGTAAGCATAGAAATGTTGCATTTGTATAGTAGGTATCACAATCGAGACTTGGGTTGGGTTAGTAATGAAAGTGGAAGAATAATCTTAGTTAAGTAATGAACTCAACTAAAACTACGATTTCAGAATTTAGATCAAAGAAACGTAAAAATAAATCTGTATGGTACTGACTGATTAATAAAGCTACACAACACATTAACATTTTAACTAAGAAGGAAGTACCAACATTTAACGTAAAACAAAACATTGAAAACATTCAACACACTAACATTCGAATCTACGTCATTAATGTTCTACGAAATCGAATGACTAAAAAATTATGAGCATTTGTAGGTAGGTATTTAATTTAGCTCTTTGTAGTTTGTACATTTCAGGGTATTTAATTTATCCTTATCAAATCGATGACTCTGGTTTAACGGATTCTAGTTTATAAAATCGGACCGACTATTGTTAAAATGTTTAGAGGAATCAGTTTCAAATATGATTAATTCATCTAAATATTCATTATTTTCAACAATTTAAGGGCTAATAGTTTCAATATACGTTACGACGCCTTCTAGCTTTCTTGGCCTGACTAAGTAACAACATAGCTATTAGTCATGCATAGTGTGATTACGTATTTGCCTTTGACATTTCGAATCTATAAATTAATAAACTATCACAAAGGTCACATCAATTATTTATTTATAGATCATTGTGATATCAATGTTAAATCTATCTACAGCTTGATGTAGAAAAATTATGGAACAAACAGTGATTCTACTTTTCAATTAATATTTCATAATTTCCAGTTGCGTTTCTTTTAGACATTAGTATTTTTATCAAGCTATATTTCCTCTATTGTGAAATAAGACTTTAAGAGCAATCCGCATCGACCGACACCGACACTCGTCTGTACTAACTAAATAGAAGATTGGCGGATCTCACGTTCATTTAATATTATCAAGTCTTTAATGTGTTTTAAGTCTCTTACACAAGAGATGAGTATGATAATGATGGTATGAATAGACATGCGCGTTGATTGTTACTTCAAAGGGTGCCGATAAGTTTGACAATATAATTACGATTATAGACAATATTTTAAATATTGTAGAACGGGTAAGGATACTAAGGATACGTACTACCAAAAAACTTGTTGGTGCGAGCATTTATTAGGTATCTATCCCGTATCCCAGTGGCAAGTTTACAATAACATGTATCTGTGACGAATTTACACATATATTTTTATGAGTGGCGACTGGCGAATTTAATTTCAATGTACTTATGGAACTTTTCAAAACGTGACGAGTTTACATAAGTGGCGAGTTTACACAGGCCCCCTTGTGTCGACGAGTTGGTCTCAAACAAAACACATAATATTAATGAATTAGCTAAGGATGCGGATCATGCGGATGATGCCCTATCTAATCTAAACTTGCCTCTGAATTTATTATGAACAAAATTGGTAGAGGAAGTCTGGACTTGAGGAGTCTCCCTATCTGTTTGTTACGTTTTCAGTTCACCCCTAGACCGTTGCTGAACCGATTTTGACGAAATTTGGTACGGATATCGATGGGACCTTGGAAAAGGACATAGGCTACTTTTTATCCCACTGCTGAGCACGGGTAGGTATCCGCCCATACCTGTAGTCCACGCGGGCAAAAGCTAGTAATCAACATAATACCTGTAACAAATGTAGGTATGCGTCTTCACGACAGCATTTATCGATTGAAGGTAGTACGCATTCTTAGTTAGCGCCATTAAAATTTCATGAGAGCACCGCTCACGATGTATGTGGACCTTTTTCAAACAAATCGTGAGGCACCTCGTCTCGAGAAGATTCCAAAACAATGTATTATTGAGCTCTGTTTATTAGTAACAAAAGAACCAGTACGAGCGACGCTAATTCTGCAAAAACAAAGTGCTATTCAATCTCGCAATGCGATGCGCCTATTAAGTAAAATGAGCTCATCGACAAGAAATAATTTTAAAAACAGCTTTTATCAATCGCTGACAAATACTAGAGTCCGAAATGAGTTCAGGTGTATGAAATAAATATTTGCAATATCAAGCTTATCAAGTTTGATGATTAATGGATTACGCGAGACTAATCGATCTGGGTAAAAATGTTTATCATAAAATTTCGTGTTATCCTTTGCCTTCT
This sequence comes from Agriphila straminella, assembly GCA_950108535.1. Taxonomy (NCBI): domain Eukaryota; kingdom Metazoa; phylum Arthropoda; class Insecta; order Lepidoptera; family Crambidae; genus Agriphila; species Agriphila straminella. The sequence continues at coordinate 4,575,604 of OX467318.1, forward strand.
TTGTCAAATCAGTCTTCATTTTATTTAACGTTACTGAAAGCAAATGTTTCATAATTCTTTTAAATTGACTGCATTATGTGGGGCTTTGTACTTCATACTCCGACAGATTAGATGACATTTTATGACCGTTAATTTAACTGACCATTAAAAAAACAATAAAACTTACTTCTTTTAGTTGTGCCGTAGCAGCCATCATCATGGCCATTATACATTCTATCTTCATCGTACTCGTAAACCTTGAAACTTTCGAAGGAATACAGCTTGACGGCTTTAAAGTCCGGTTTTACTGAACTGAGCTACGCGATAGCTTCTGTTCTTAGACAATTGGAAAGGAATCCGAGGAGTTTGCGTCACTTCCTGGCAGTATTCAATATCGAAAGATCGTCACTGTCCACAATTGCGCGAAACAAACTTTCGTCAGATACCTACAATCTCAAGTGTTTACAATCACTCACTAACACGGAGGCGGGATTACGCACATCGTTGTTATGATTCAAACAACAAGACCGATAGCTTTAGTTGAAAGTTCTGATGTCGTAAGCAAGTTCGCGATGTGGATGCGCCTCAAGGGAGCGAAGTAGCGTCCTTGGCGGCGTCCGCGTGTCGTCTGGCTGGGTTGCAGTGAGGGCCCGCCGCGCCGGCGCCCGGAACTGTGTCAGCCAGGGAGCTCACGTCGAATACTTATCTACAGAAGGTGTGCTTTTATTTAATATGATTTCAATCTCTTTGTCTCAGATTATTGGATGCTTTGATATCGTCATTTTTGGTGCTAATGTAGTCTGGATGCGGTGTATACTTATTGTCTCTGCTGCGAGGGCTATTGTGAGGTGTAGAACTGTCCTACTGACACCCGTTATTTGTTGGATCGCGGCGCCCGCCATCCTAGCATAGCACCCCGACCTTTCATGAACACACCTCGCGCCACAACCTACGTGTGAGGTGAATACCTACGTCCGGCGACGCATCAATACAGAACTTGCGCTTTGCACGCACAGAAATTTGCCCACAGTAGGAGCCTAGATATTCCGGCGAGTAGAAACGCTAAATTACTGAGGTTGTAAGACTAGCTATACATATATACCAATGGAAGACTAATTGCGGTATTGTCTGCTAACAAACGATCGGTCGTTGTTCATGACATGGAAGAAAACAATACGTATTATAGTAACTAATCCGGACTGCATCCAATTCTTTTGCTAAACCATTTAAAAATGCAATTAATTGTGTATGAAAACCTGTTGGTTTATTTACAGATTTTAGATTTATGATTGTTAGGAATTCTAAAATAATATTGAGCGTTATATTTTCATCGTTTTCCAATAAAGTGGGCACATTTATTGCTTTAGCACTGAGAGGAAAACCGATTCCATTGATCGGGAGTCGGGAGGCTCCGTGTTAGAACTAAATTGGGAGCCTTTCACGACAATCTCTCTCATATTCTATTTTTAGAAAAACCTTTCTTAAGGATAAGCTAAGTTAACGCTTCAACTTTTGGCATTGACTTACCGAACTAAGACTGAATTTGATAAGACTTGGATGATTAATATAGATAGTCTGTTTTGGAACATGCGAATGCGAGTAGTTTAAGATTCTTGTAGAGAGAGAGACTAAATGTATGATCTGAAGTGGTTTGTAATTAAATTATAAGCATCGGAAGTTCTTTCTCAAATTCAACTGAAATACAAGTTTTAACCATGATTAAAGACAATGTTTGTCTACTAACCAACTTCGAACAGCTGAAACAAATTAATTTAAACGAATAGAATTATTCAATCAAGGAGCCAATTAAGGTATATCGAAACGGGAATTGAAGTCACAGGTCACAGTATCAACGGGAAGGCAACGCTCTTTACTCGGCTATCGCTTTCGCGGTGACCCTTGACATTTGAATTTCTGCACGAGCCACCAACCTAGGAAACGTTCGGAACTAGGAAAACCATAACGCAGACAGGCCTGCCTAGCATGACCACCAAAACACGATATGTATGATATTATAATGATTTATCACGTTTAACTGTCAAAAGACAATGGATTTTGACAGTTGGATGTCGATAAAACGCTACATCACGCGATATATATCGTGTTTCGTTTCGTCGGTCATGCTAGGGGGGCTGGCTTGTCTAATAATGGTCAAAGACAAGGTATAAGTACTACAGATTTCTTACGACTTCGAATACTCTGTTTATGAAATGGGGTTGGTAAACTTTTTCGAAGAGAATTGTTTTATATTTTTTTTTGATAGCACAAGTTCGATGAATGAAGAAAATAATATTATGATTTTTTTATTTTACCTTGTTAACCAAATATTTTTTTTATATTATTATCGCGATAAAATATCAAACGTACAGTTGAACACAAAGTTCCTTTGCATTTACTGATTAAAAAAACTGATTGACAGACAGTGACAAAGAGTATAATCATAATCACGACCTGATGTTGTTGTTTGTTTATCAGCTTATTACTGTGATTTTCTAGTGTTTTTCTTGTTCAGTTATTGGAAATGAATCAGCTTGAAGAAATCCATAATCCAGCTTATTACGCCGATGAAGTACCAACCCTGCTTTGTTCCGTTTTGTTTGAAATATAGACGTGACCATCCGCAGAACAAATTTTTTACAATTACCATGCCTTTGAAAGAGACGAGGTGCAGAGGATAAAACAGGAATTGTCCTCAAAGAGCTTTATACGTTTGTGATGATCACGTAAATGTATGTATATCTACAAACTTACTCACAAAAGAGTATATTTTATTTATTTTAGCAGACTGTGACTGACATGACAAATATTTTATTTTATTTTATTTTCATTGGAAAACATACAGTATTTATAACTAATAGCATAACTAAATATGATACAAATATACTCATTTAAGTTATTATATAGTTGACATTGCTAATGCCAAACCTTTGCTTTTTTGTTTTGAGCAACAACATAGAAGTCTTTGGAGCAAAGGCATTACCTACGCATACAGCCGTAATAGTGATTTATTGTACTAGGTATGCTGTAAATATGAAGTATTATAAAAATTCCGCAATTGGTTATTCCTGACTCCAAAGCCAAAAGCTACAAGGAAATATATAATTCACAATAGTTTTGGAAAAGTTGACCAACCCAATTGCGTCTACCTTGTAGACTTTACAGCTTTTGATTCTCAATCAATACGTGTATGTGCCTAAGAGCATAGTTTGTCATTGCTTCTATTACCTGTCCTTCATAATAAATTGCCTGTTCATTTCTATCAGTCTGAAACGACCAATTGTGTCCATAAAGCGTTCCGCAGCTAGTTCATAAATTGGCAGCACCAATCAAAATCGTACACAAACAAAAGACACAAAGATCAAACAATATTATAACGACATTTGATATACCTACTGACATCAGGTAAATGAATGCATGCAATCTTACATCGCAGACGCCGTTCATTTGCTGAAATTCATTTTTGTATTTATTAGTCGTTAGAAAAAAGAAAGCAAATCATTGTCAAAATTTCGTATAAAAGGTACCTACGCAGCCTAGTCAACATTGTTTTTTTTTGCATTATAATGTAGAGAGGAATTGCAAAAAAAGAAATCCGCTTCCTGCTTACATATTATATTACTTAAGTAAAGTTCGATAATATTTACAACTTGCTTTTAGCGCGTGATATCACATCACGTATACAAAATGCTGATTCTGAGATATCGTAAAATCTTTTCGGTTCCAAATTCCCTGCAAGAATCGATAAAATGGCACGCAGTCTCACGCGAGACACGAATGGAACATCGAAATTAACCTTGACCTAGTCCTGATAAATGGTCTACACTACCTTCCGCAGACTTCCTCAGATTTGGTTGACAACGGATTGAAGAGACGCATAGGTAGGCGTATCTAGATTTTTCAAGGGCGGGTTTTGAAGGGCAATAGAAAAAGATATCAAGTTTTTTCTGGGGTGGACACCAGACTGTTCTGGGGTGGGCATCAGACTGTTCTGGGGTGCCCCCCCCCCCCCCTTTCCTACGCCAATGAGACGACAGTTTTGGGAGAAAGAAAAGCAAAAAGCATGTACAAATATAGAATTACTACATTTAAAGCCGAAACCCACCGTTAAGACATTGTTGTATTATATGGAACTGTACAAGACATGGTTTACCACTTGCGTGGACGGACGTGTGCGTGCAGCGCAGGTGTACCCACACTCAGTGCGGGTTTACAGTCTCTCAGATTGTAGAAAAACAACGCAATGGAACGTGCGCATCTTAAGCTTTGTCCACACTTGTATCATTTTGGCGTATCAGATCACCGTATCTTTGTCATACATCGTCTCTATGATACAGTATTACTCCAACGTACCACCAACCAAACTAGCGTTGTATGCTAAAGATACGGTGATCTGATACGCCAAAATGATACAAGTGTGGACAAAGCTTTGGGTAGGTGGGTACTGGGTAGCCACCCACTTAGGTTCGCGAACCTCCGCGCTCCGCGAACCTGCACCAAAAAAATTGTTTATTCTGTACTTCAACAGTGCGCCATAGTGAAGTGTACGAACGAACACGTATGCGAACCTGGTTCGCACACGTACACACTATAGCCCAAGTGAAAATAATCGTTGGGTTTCGGGCTTTTTACAACAGTTAGAACTTAGAATTTATCTACATAAAATAATAAATAATAATACCCTGTGGGCCAGTATTATTATTCCCGACGGTCCGTGGACGACGCTCCGTTCCGTGGGTAGGCATCCGACAAGGTGGACCGACGATCTGGTGTAGGTTGTGGGAAGCCACTGGATGCGGGCAGCGCAGGACCGATCGTCGTGGAGATCCTGGGGCCTATACCCAGCAGTGGGTGTCGTGCGGCTGATATGATGAGGTAATGAGCAAACACAAAATAAAAATTATGATTGGGTAATGTCAAAGACACTTGCAAAGTTTGTATCTGCATATGTAGATAAAAAACTGGACAAGTGCAAGTCAGACTCTCCCACCAAGAGTTCCGAACAAACTCGATGATTGATTACATACTTTTAATAAAGACTACATGTTTTATGATTTAATTACAAATGTATAGTTTTAAGACAGATTTTTGACTGAACCCTAAAAACAACTATTTTTGGATGACTGTTTCTTGTACTAGTAGAATAAAGAGTAGAGAAAGGATAAAATAAACAGAATTATGAATACATTCAAACTAAAAAAAACATTGATATTATCTATTACACAGTAAATATTTAAGTGGGTATATATATCTAAAAAAGTAATATAGGTGTATCTTTTCCCTTTACTAATCAAATATGTAGTTAAAAATCTTCAATATTTCATAATTAAATTAGTCAAGACATTGAGGTGTTTTGGGTTAAAAAAAATACTGATTTGTGGATTTAGTGCTCATTCATAGACCTTCATGCATAGCCAAATAGCCAAAATACTTTTCTAAAATCTAGGCCTTTAAAAAGATTTCCAGTCCAGATAAGTGACTCTCGTATAAAAGTTATTCAATTTGACCCCTCCGATGGGGCCAACTTAATCAGAGCAGAAAATAATCAGCTGTTCCATACATTTTGGTCGAGTATATCACTTGATATAAATTTCAGACGTTTTACTAGTAGGTCGTTTTACTTTAACGTCATTTATATACTACAAGGGCGTTTTACTAAACTGTTCTTCTGATTTTTTTTTTTTTTTTCTCTTTATTCTGGCACAAACAGTCATTATAAAACTAAGTATACGTAAAAATAGTATGTAAATTTATAGACAACGAGTGCCGAAACTTAACATATAAAAATATAATAAAAGAAGAATAGGAAGAAGCTTGTTGAGTTTCAGGTTTTTTTTATATAATCTATTAAAAACATAACCTTTGTAAATTATACAGATGATTACCTAGCCTGATTTACCTAGCCTTTTTTTTTTTTTTTTTTTTTTAATCATTCTTAATGATACGGAGATGATACGGAGATGATACTGATACGGAGATTTTTTATTATTTAATAATTAGAAGCCGTTATCGGGCGTGCATTTTTCGAACAGCAAATTTCTAGAGATGTAGTAAAATCTATTGGTAATTTTATTTAGATATCGGTAAAAAAAAATTGAATGCTGATAAAAAATATAATTCTTGATAAAATTGCAAAGCAGCGCACAGTCCGTACAAAAATAAGCAAAACACTGAGTTGAGGCAGAACCACCTTTTACGACAATGTCAAATCACCAAGCAAATGACAGACATTCAGATAAATGAAAAACATTTAAAAACCAAACTGTTGCTTGACAAATGATGAAAAACAAATTAATTGTTTTTGCACTATTTAGAGAATTTTTGTTGTGTGTTGTTGTTGTTGTCCAAAAAAGAATATAGAAAGTACAAACGGAGCGTTTCAAGTCACAGAGTCTTCAGTGCTTAGCTAATACATCGCCCATTATTAGTAAGAGTAGGGTATATACCATAATAATTTTACAATTACGAAGTTGTGCCGAGCCATTGCATCCTTTCTCCTGCCAAGAGCATTCATTAACTTTTTAAATGTATAGGTACAACGTACAACTTCATACTTAAAATGTAGATAACTTATTTTAAGTTACTTAAATATGTAGATAACTGTTTGTGAAGAGACATTGAACTTGAAAAGTAACAGACAGCACTTTTTTATGTTTAAGTTGCTTATGCCTATGAAAAATCAAGATAGTATTTTTTTCAAGTAGATAGGTGAATGTTGATAAAATAATAGCCAACAAATTATAATTACAATATACAGCCGTATGACCTACTTATTCAAAAAGTGAATCAAAATGATTGCCAACAAAATTTGCACTCATGCTAATTTTTGTGAAAGTAGACTAGTGTTAGTGTAAGGCTCTTGTTTAATATTAGCAAAAATATTGTTATCTATCTCTCGGCACAGCCATACGAAGTAAAAAAGAATGCCACAAAGTTAAAAGTAACTTAGAAAGTAATTCGAACTTCGTGAGAAAGAAGAACATAGCCGATAGGTTATGTACTGTTTATGAAGAAATTTGATTATTTGTATACCTACAAAGGCAGCCAATGATACATTCAATATAATTAATTATTAATAATAGAATAATTCTATAATTTGATACGTGACAAGAACAAACTTACCATCTTTGACGTTTTTCGATGACTGCGATGATGACACTCCAGGTATAGTTTTATCACTAGCACAATACATCGTTAAAACAAATCACAGTCGTGTGTTAAGATTTCACTCTCATCTAGCAAAATAGTTCATAATATTACAAAATACACTTGATAATCCATTAAATTCGCCAGTAACGCAACACACGGCGGCCATTCCACATTCCGGTTGTAAATATCGTGTCATAGACAAGACCACAGGTTAGATACACCTATAGGTGCTACCAGGCGTATGATTAATAAAACCTCTGATAGCACTATTATAAACAGTTTATTATTTTAGAATTCACATGTTCGAGACACTCTTTCTCTCAAGTAAAGTAAACATGACAATCGCCATCATTTTCTTTCTCTCGCCGGAGGCAGTGTTGCCAACCGGTCGTTGGAATTGCGCACGAGTGTCGCGCGGCAAATTTAAACTAGTGAGGCTTGTACGCCACACCACCCCCCTAGGTTGAAAGATACCCCAACCAAAAGGAAAACACCATAACTTTACATCATTCAACAATAGCAGTAACAATAAAATACACAATAAAAATTAGGATGCGAGAACATGCTTAAACTAAGTAGTACACAAAAAACAAATACACATTAAAAATCAGAACGCAAGAACATACTTAAACTAGTACACAAAATACAAATACACATTAAATTAGCTAGACGGTGGCTGAGCTAAAACTACAGATCGAGACGGGCTTTGAAGCGAACGTTACGACCTGAGCGTGTCGTGTATTGCTGCGGTTGAGTTGGGGCTGCGGTCGCAGGAACAGGCACAGCTTGAGGCGCGCTCGGGGCGGCATCGGGCACCACCGGAACAGCTGAACTCGGGCTAGGTGTCGCAGGTAAGCTAGCGATTGGAGCCCGGTATGCCGATGAGGTTGGGCTGTCGAAGATAAACGCCGGTTTTACTCTGTCAAGGCTCACCTGGGTATTCTTATCACCCACGGTGATGGTGACAGTTTTGTCTGTCCTGGAAACGACCGGGTATGGACCCCTGTAGGGAGGTTTTAGTGCAGGCCGAACAGTGTCGTCTCTCAAAAAAACGTGGGATGCAGTCTCGAGTTCTTTCGATATGAAGGTGCGATGCTGGCCATGTCGAGAGGCAGGGGTTGGCCTTAGGCGTGCCATGTATTGTCGCAGCTGTGTTGCGAAGCTCGAGAGGTCTTCTGCGCGATTTGGATCTGCAGAAGATGCAATAAATTCGCCGGGCAGGCGCAGGGGCTCCCCGTAAACGAGCTCGGCTGTGGAACATTGCAGATCTTCTTTGAGGGCAGCACGCATGCCGAGAAGTACCACGGGCAGTGCTTTGTACCACGTCTCCTCATGGCACATTAGGGCGGCCTTGAGGGTGCGGTGCATTCGCTCGACGAGGCCGTTAGCGCACGGATGGTAGCTCGTAGTTCGATTACGCTTGATACCGCAAAGCTGCGTCAAGTTCTGAAACAAAGTAGACTCAAACTGCCTACCTTGGTCAGTTGTCAAAATGGTAGGAACTCCGAAACGGGAGATCCAGCCTCGGAAGAAAGTGTCCGCTGTCTCCTCCGCCGTCATAGTCACCATTGGCCAGATCTCGGGCCAGCGAGTAAACCTGTCCTCAGCAGTAAGGCAGTACTGGTAGCCGTTGCTGGAAGGAAGAGGACCCACAATGTCTATATGGACGTGATAGAAACGTTTGGGTGGATTGGAGAAAGTACCGAGAGGCGTAACTGTGTGTCTGGACACCTTACTGCGTTGACAAGCGACGCAGGAACGAGTCCAGTTGTGACAATCCTTCTGGATATTTGGCCATACAAATCGGTCAGCCACCATGCGTGCGGTAGCCCGCGCGCCAGGATGACTGAGGTTATGTACCTTGTCAAAGTGATGACGTCGAAATGAAGGGGTTAAGAAAGGACGGGGCTTTCCTCGAACCGGTGCGTGTGCATGCCCCGCACGTGGGGACCGAAGAGAATCAGCTTCAATCGCGCCACTCCAGCGACGGAACCGCCAGCATGGAGTTAAAGCGAGCCACCAATCAATTAAATTTGTTTGTGTTTGTCGAACGATGCCGGCACAAGAATTCACTTATTCACTTGCGTGCAATACAACGAGGTAGGTCACCATTATAGGTGCTACCAGGCGTATGATTAATAAAACCTCTGATAGCACTATTATAAACAGTTTATTATTTTAGAATTCACATGTTCGAGACACTCTTTCTCTCAAGTAAAGTAAACATGACAATCGCCATCATTTTCTTTCTCTCGCCGGAGGCAGTGTTGCCAACCGGTCGTTGGAATTGCGCACGAGTGTCGCGCGGCAAATTTAAACTAGTGAGGCTTGTACGCCACACACCCTTTCTTTCATTCAGAACTAACTTCAATAGAACTAGGAGAAATAAACTTGAAACAGCAATTATAGCAGGGGGGTATCACTCCGGGCTTAAACTTTTATATTAGCCTACTGCTCGCGGCCCACTCCAAGAGGGCCATTGTCGAGGGATATCACCGCGCCGACCGCGGCGTGTGCAAGCGACGAGAGCGCAGCGCGTGAACGTCACCAACGAAACGAGTCAGTCAAGCGCCGAATGCGAAACTGCATGCACTTCGTTTTTGATACTTAATTACTAACGTACCTACCTACCTACCAAAGTTTATTGTATTTTTTGAATACATATTTACATACTTAGTTGTATCGAAGTTCGAAATATGGCACCAGTAAAGAAAAAAGCTAAAAAATACTATTTTTTTTCACCCATCCCATAACCGACCCTTGTAAAAGTTGCTTAACCTCCGCAATCGTTGGGCCAGGCGCTATACCACTGCGCCATCGCGCTTCTCTAACTACTTAGAAATACTTATTATTTATGCTCTTTAAATATGCTCAGCTCACCTATTAGGTAGATTTATTTTATTTTATAAGTAGGTACCTATTAGTAATTTCATTGTTTATTCATGGGCATAACGAATGTTTTCTATGATATCAGTAACTAGCGAGTAGCAACCCCGAAATGTGTCGGTTGAGACAGAGCTATGCGACAGAAAGAGACGCCTCTCTTTCTTCTTCGTAGGTGCATATAATTTTATCCACGCAGCGTTGTGCAGTTTGAAATTGTACTTTATTGCCGTGCAGCGAGAGTAGCTTATTATTTGATGGTCCTCGCGGGGACCGACTTCTGTACGTTAGTACTATTATATATTCTGTGATTATAGGTACTTATCTTCCACAAACGCCTAACTAAATATAGTTATTTTCTAATATTTTATTCTGGACCCTATTTAATAACGTGACAATTTATCACTACTCATAGCTACACCGCAATGTAAACTAAAGGTGCGGGCACATTAAGTCTGCCGCCACGAGTTAACACGTGTTAACACGCCGTCAGATGACATCGGTCTTCATAGTAAATGTATGCACTAGGATCACACTTATCTGATAACATGTCCATGAGTGCCTGAGTGGGTCTCCAGCTTCCTCATAGGCTATAGAGAAATAATCTAAGCATGCCATATTTTAAAGCATAATAGCAGCAATCAAACTTCCAGACATAATAATAGCAGCCACCATAAGCTCGTTACCATGAGTGGTTTTATGTGTGCGAGCTGGCGACACGTGTCTACAGCTTACACATGCCGTTAAAGCAAACCAGTGATGTTAGGGTTTTAGACTATAGTCAGAAATTTAGAGCCTAATTGCAGCAATAAGATCCAAAAAAACCAACCATCACACTCAAATACTCTTGAAACTACGAGCAAACTGTGTGCGAGCTGGGGACCCGTGTCACTGGCTTGCACAGCTGTATTTTCGTAATTATTTAAGCTACGATTATGTACTATACCTCAACATTTTCAGCCGAATTGCAGCATTAGACTCCAAATTTATCAAAACTTTAACTCGAAAGGTTTTTGAGCTACGAGCCGATATCTATGTGTAAGCTGGTGACCTGTGTCACCGGCTGACACATGGTGAATTGCTGTAACTGTATATGTTAGAGTTTCGTTTTAAAGATCAAATGATATGTTATAATTGCAGCACAGACGAGGCAAAATTTCAAATCTCTGGGCCTCTTAGTTTCGAAATTATAAGCCAAAAAACCGTTTTCCCGCCAAAAAATTCAAAATAATGGCTCGGAAGCGGCTTTTCGCGCCGTTGCCGTTCTGTGCGCTACACTATTGCAATCAAATTTGAACCTAAGAGCTAGTATTATTTTGAGTCATTTTAATTTGCGCTCTCGATCGTTTTAATTTCTGTTTAATTTTAGTCTAGGAGGTAGGCGCTGATATAACTGGTTACCTAATTTAATTTAAAAGCAATACAAAGTCTATTTATATAGGAATGTTTATATCGCCAAGGTAAAGGTACTTTATTTTATTAATACGTTTTTATTAGGTTACTTTCTCGTTTGTTTGTTTGTTTGTCCATAAAGTTTGCAAACGATTTTATACTAGCTTCCCGATGAACTTTAGACTTAAAACTTTAAACATAGATCAGAACTAAAAGGCAATGCGGTATTATGGTGCCATTGAGCTTATCTGATGATGGAGCCGGAAGAAGGCCACAGGAACTCTATGATGAAACCATACAATCCCATCGCGTTTGGGCTCGTTAGAATCGTCTTGATAAGTACTACAATAAGAGACGAGGTCCAGGGTCTGATGATGAAGCTGGAAGGCCATGCTATAGGAACTCAATATTGAAACCGTGCAACCCCATCGAGTTTGTGCTCGTTTGATTCGTATTGACGAGTACTTTGTAGGAAAATAGTGTTCAGGGTCTAATGATGCAGCCGGAAGAAGGCCACTGGAACTCTGTAATATAACCATGCAACCTCATCGAGTTTGGGCTCGTTTGAATTGTCTTGAGGAGTACTTTGTTGGGCAATAATTTTCAAGGTCTGATGATAGAGCCGGCCATGGGAATTCTATAATAAGAATATGCAACCCTATCGAGTTTTCGCTCGTTTGAATCGTCTTGACGAGTTCTCCGATAGGAGATGATACATTTTTGTCTTAGCTCGTTAACTTAAAAGCAGAAAATAAAAATTTACTGAAAAAAACTTTTTTAAAATGGACTAAATTTTACAGTAATCCCACAGTTCACTATAGGTTCCGTAGTAAAGTAAGAAAGTAAAAAAGAAAGTAAAAAAAGGTTTATCAAAGGTTTTTGAAGGAGGTTTAGATTGGTAACGTTGTAGGGACTAGGGACGTAGTAAGCCTCCTTTGCTCTGGCCCTCCCCATAAACGGCGGATGCCGAGAAAGCAGTTACTTCGCCACCATACCACAGAATAGATAAAAAGTACAAGTACCATATCACGTTTAGTTATTTACTAAACCAACCTTTCTGACAAGGAGGGGTCGGTCAGCCATCGACACGAAGAAGAAAAATTGGTAACTTTGCAAACCTTTTAACTTGTAAATGGGCATTTTCGCGAGAAGACGTCCCGGTTACAAAGTGGATGTTATTTTATTTTATATAATAAAATTATGTTATATAAGTGTAGAAATATTCCTTATATTCCAAGCTACCGAATAAACATAAAAGTTTCTTAGTAAATACATAAAAAACCTGCGAAAAACGGATTCAAAGATGGTTCAACACCATTTTGAGTTCCACTTTGTACCCATACAGGCCCATACTGTTTTCTAATTTACATAAAAACTATAGTGTTGAGATATTGCATTTTTACTGCATTTAATTAGTTACTCATAGCTTAATCAATTAGAAAAAATCTGTTAAGCTCTAACGGCTCTAGTTCAAATTTTATGTGTGAAATAAGATCCACTTTTTACTTGGTCCATAATGGACACTTATTTTCTTTGTCACGTGCTCAGAACGTCGAATATAACTAAATAAAATATAATATAATACAAAAATAAATATCTATTCTTGTCTTAGCATAACAAAATAAAACAACATATTAATCTTTATAACAAATTTTTAAATATTTAAATTTTAAATATTTATAAAAATGAGACAGGTTACAAAATCGAGTAAAAGGGTTTCAAAATGGAAATATAAAATTTAGTTTAGTACTAGACTTTATGTTTCAACTTTGTAACTATGAGGTTCCATCCTATACGTAACCAAACAAAGTGGAAGTAACGCTTCTCCATTTCCGCAGCTAAAAACTGTAAAATCTCATAAAGTATAAACTAAATCGTTATAAATGTATTATGATGCATTAGAATATAATCAAAATTACCTTTCAAAATAGGTCTAAACAGCAAAACCTTGATATTTCACTTAATTTATGGTTACAAAGTTGAGAGTAACTTTTTGTACCACTCTCAATGGCAAGTATCAGAACATGATTCTTGCCAATCTAACTTGCCAATCTAAGAAAACGTAATGTTAGGAACGCCGCGCCGTTAGAGCGTTTGGTTGTGGTTAGGTTGCACTCGGAGCGTAGGTTTGGAACGCGCCTCAGGCGTGCGTTTTGGCTAGTCTCTAGTGATGTGGTAAAATCAATTGGTTATTGTTAAGGATATCGATGTGTACTATGTCGACTATTGTCGACAGAAGGTGCGGGCATATTTGTCTGACGCCACGCGTTAACACGCCGTCAGATGACATCGGTTTTCATAGTAAAATGTATGCACTAGGATCACACTTATCTGATAACACGTCCATACAAATACGGCGTGTTAACACGTGGCGTCAGACAAATGTGCCCGCACCTTAACGTGCATGCGGACCGGCTGTAATCGCGATAATATCGATATTATCGCTATGCGGACCGCAGCCCTAGTGTTGTGTGACTGTCACTGTCAGACGGAGATGACCAATTTCTGTAGATTTTTGCAGATTTTTATAAAAATTGATTCTTTATTTTCTTCTGGAAAACATGATGCAACATCAGTATTGGGTAACTAAAAAGACTGTTCTGAAAAAATTTGGAACCAAAGAAGATGAGTGTATTGTTTCTTCAGACGCTGAACTCGATGCAAAGTTGGAATTATTTCGATCAATATCAGATAGTTGTTTGCATCTACAACGTGTTTTAGATCAGTATCAAGAGAGATTGTGTGTTTTGGCTCAAGAAGAGAACTCACTAGGGAAATTCCTACGTGATGCTGGTAAGGATCCCAATCCGTCTGGTAAGCATATGGTGTCAGCAGGGAAAGCGATTTCATATTCAGGACAACAACGGTTGTCGGTGAGAGGGCCATTATTAAGGCTTTATCACGAAGTGGAAACGTTTAGAGGCCGTGCTGTTAGCGATATGCGATCTACCGTGTCGGCTATGGAAAAAGCTCGTGTTGAATATAGGGCGGCATTGAGCTGGATGAAGTCTACGAGTGCCCAGCTTGATCCAGACACAGGACGTGGTCTGGACAATTTTCGCAAGGCTCAGCGACAAGTACGCGAGAGTAAAAAGCTGTTTGATAAACTGACACTTGATGTTTTGCAAAAGGTATGCTTTTCATTAATAAAACATAATTGGCACAAGCTATAATATATCAATGTTATATTAAAAATGCTTTATGAAATTAGATTGAGCCACAGGTGTACTTACAATTTACAATTGGACATAAACCTTAAGTAACCTCTTGGCATGTTTAGTGACTACTTACAATGTTTATTGATATGATATTATCTACCTATAGAACATAGAGTATGATTAAAACAACATGCATTTTTCAGATTGATTTACTAGCTGCAGCCCGATGTAATATGTTCTCACACGTGCTAGCAAATTACCAAAGCTCCTTCCTAACTTACACAACTAAAGTCGCTCAAACATTAACTGTTACTGCTGACACGATGAATGCCGCACCTCAATATGAGTTCAGTATCTTGAAAGAGCTGTCACAGAGTTTAGGTGAAGGTGAGACTAAGCAGGATGGTGTTGTACGTCAAGATAAGGATCAAATGCTGTTTTTCCAGGTACGTAAATACTTAAAATCAATCTACAGAAAGCCTGTGCCCTGATATCTTAATCATGATGATAAAATAGTTTTATAAGTCTGGCCCCTAGCAAGAATATTGAAAAGCGATATGATATAGCAATTTATCATGTTGAACTGTCAATAAATGGATTTTGACAGTTCAGTGTTGATAAAAAGCTATATCATGCGATAATATTGTTTCGGTGGTCATGCTAGAGATGCACAGACTTATTGAGACCATGGGCCACTTGGGCAAATAATGAACTAATGGCGGGCCACCAGCAAAATTCAAAAACAAAACAAGGCAAAAAAAATCTTTTTCAAATGTACAAGGGAATATTATTGCTGGTGGGCCACTGGCATATTGCTGACGGGCCACATTTGGCCCGCGGGCCGCCATCTGTGCATCCCTCTGCTATGTAATGATGTGTGAAATTGTATAAGTAATCATGTTCTCTTAAAACCAGTTATTGTGGAATGGAGAAGTTTGTATAATTCTAAAAAGATATAATTATTTTTAATAATATCATATTACTAGCTTCTGCCCGCGACTTCGTCCACGTGGATAAACGAGAAAATCTTTTGCAAACCTTTAACCAGGATAAATAGTATTCTGTTTTAATGTCATCAAAATCAGATCAGCCATTTTTACATGATTATGCGGGCCCCCACCGCATGGTGGAAAGGGGGGGCCGGGCGCCTGCCCGGCCCCCCCTTTTCCTCCCATTATCGAAAATGCTAAGACAATTTTTAATTGTCAGACTTAACACTAAATTTGAAGATCTTAGCTTCGAAAAACCGAGGTAGCCATTAACTACTCGTACCTTGAGAAAGGTTTTCTCAAGCTCACAATATCAAGTATGTATTTTAATTTTTTCAGGATGAATATAAAGACGCCAAACAAGAGAATGATAGAAAAACTAATGAAAAAAATGAAAAGCAACTTCCCTCCACTGAAAACAAAGAGAATCCCTCCACTTCCGTCAACCTGATTGACACCAGTTGTCTCCAGTCTGAACCCACAGGAGAGGGTTCCAGTGTTCTCTCTGATTTGGCTGGACTTCAATTGGATGGAGGAGACCTTCCTGCTAACTTTGGATCATTTATGCCTTCCCAGTTACTACAGGTATGTTTTACTGATCATTGCTAATAAAAGCTATAAAGTGTGAATCAGTGGTGAGGGGTGGAATTATGGCAAAGGTAAACCATTCTATAAAAATGATATAATCTGAATATTGGATCGGTGTGGGGAGGGATTTCTAAAAGGTAATTTGATGGGAATCAGCTTGTATATTCCCTTCGCCACTGGTGTATAATGAATTATAAGTTTTAAAGTGCTTTTTTATCTTAAACACAGAGACACAAATGATTAAAATTACATATCTGTCTTACAAACCTATTCAAGGTGTTAAGTTTATTTTAAATGTATACGCACTAGTACCGTCATTGGAACGAGAAATAGTGCTTAAATAAAGAGGAAATTGTGAATTACCTCTTTGTTGTCCACTCCGAAGAAGCCTTGTGGTATTTTTTATTGCTTAAACAATATTTTCTAACTTATTGTTTTGTTTAATGGAGATTTTTTGCTAAAAGTGGCCACTTTTCACAAAAACTCCATATAATAATATAGACTTAATTTACAATTTAATGTTGTCCAATATTTGTTAAACAGACTATTATATAGGTAATGTTAACAGATCAAACATTTCTAATATTTTGTATTTTTTTTTTACTTTCAGGATCTAACAACACCAAGTTTGCTTGAATGCCCTTTGACTCCCGTAAGCACTAATAATAATAAGCCACCTAGATCCCCTAAAGAAAATAAACCCATTATGCCACCAAAGAAAGAAGACAAAGCCGCTTGGTTTAAACTTTTTTCCGAACTTGATCCTCTTGCTAATCCAGACAGCTTGCTAGGCTCCAATACCCATAGTCATGCCGCTTAAACTATAATTAAATGAGCTTAAAAAATGTAACTGTTTATACTAACTTAGACAGTGTGAAATCGAAGTCAATCTAAATACGATAACTTTATAGCACTAAAGCTAGGGTAATTTAGCGGCCGTAATATGACTGCACCGCCAACCTAGGAAACCCTAGCTTTACAGAATTCAAGGTGAAATAAACATAAAAAATCACAAGAAGTCCTATGTAAAAGATAACTGATGCTAAAAAAATTAAAGTAACGATTTTTTATTTTACTATCAATTTCATTCCATGTTTAATTCATTGGTTCAATAGTTTCTAGCATTACTTATGACTTGTAGTGTTTTTTTAATGTTTATTTCACCTTAAATTTCGATCACTTTGATATAAGAATTTTTGTCTTAAAGTTATCGCGGTTTAGATGCTTAGCTTAAAAGATTGCCAATGACTTCGATTTCAGCCTGTATAAATTATACAAAATGTTATAAAATAACTTTGACAGCTTTAAGGGTTAAATGAGAGTCAGTCTATTTAGGAAACATGGACACAAACCTATAGTATTTGTTGGAAAATGTTTGAGAATGCTGTGGCAATTTCAGACTTAGAACAAGATGTGGAACAGAAGAATTTGGTTTTACTATGTAAATACCTCAGTTGAATTTAAAACAAAGAGCGAATAATTTAAAGACTTAAAATCAAATGGTGAAAGAAGGGTTTTGATCTTGATCGGCTATCGGTACACACAACAGTCATGGTCCTACCATGAGTTGATGCAAACTATTTACGTTACCGTAAACTATCGGATATACTGCTCACAGTCAGTGCGAGTGAAAGAGACAAACGATAGTTTACGGGTTTACGATACGGTAACATAAAAGTTTGCATCAACTCGTGGTAGGGCCACAGTACGCGTTACCTCAATATGTATAATGTCATCCATCAACATTGAACCTAATATCGATAACTTTAAGGTTTAAAATCAACTTGTCTGCTGTTGGTTGATTAAATTAAATTTAACTCTTAAGGCTTAAAATAGAGGACACTAGGTAATGGAATATTAAAAACGGTCAAGAGCGAGTCGGACTCGCACCGAGGGTTTCCGTACCATCATAATAAATACACTGCAGAGCTGTAGAATAATAAAATTATTATTGCAGTATAGGCCAGCGCCATCTCTTGACCGATAGTGGAACTAGTTTAATTTTTCTTAGGTCAGGGCCATCTGTTGACTGGTAGAGGAACTATTGAATTTTTGTTTGTTTTTTGAATTTCTAAAAAAGTGTGTTATATTGAGACATAGTTTTATTTTTCCTGTAATCTTTACATAAACTACTATTACATAGTATTATTTCAGATTTTTCGCTTTGCAAACTTCGAAGATAAGGGGGGGAACGGTATTTTTTTTTACATTTTTTATCATAAGTCGAAAACTATGCGGTTTAAAAAAAAGAAAAAAAAATGATTTAAAATGTGCAAACAGCGCTCTTTCATATAATATCCCACATGCCCTAGTCGCCCCAGTTAAAATTATTAAGACCCCTTTTCAGTCCCTGTTGTAAAAAAAATATTTATTTTTTATTTCTTTCTTATTTTTGCAAAATAGTTGGGCAAACGTCATCCTAAACTATTCCAAATTTCAAGTTGATACCATTAGTAGTTCTCGAGATATCCAGCTGTGACAGACAGACAGACTGAATCACACCATGAGGGTTCCTTTTTACCATTTTGGTACGGAACCCTAATAAATTGTGTTTTTTATGTGAATTAATTATTTCATAGCTTTATTTCATGTATATTTTTGTTATTGTAAGTATACTAACATTTAAAATATTGTGTCATTTGGATAGTCATTAGCACGATATTTTTTACATTTTGTTAAGATAGTTATTTACAAGTGTATTAGAAAAATATATAACTAATGTGTTAATTGTTATTATAATATAACATAACATTTATTAAACCTAATTGATTACCTATATTCTCTGTTTGTTACGTTCTTTGAAGATAGTAAAATTGTGTACTTATTAATTAATTAAAAAAAAAATGTTGCTATAGGTAGTAATTTATCGATTAATATTTCGTTTTTTTTTAAGAATTGCTATGGAGTATTGTAGAGTATGATATCAAAGACTAATATAGTAAGCTATTTTCTTTATTATGTTTAAAGTCGACCAGAAAATCTCCAAAATCAAAATGTGCTAGTCCAAAATGATCTGATCAACATAGATAGACTCAATTTCATAATAACTTGATTTTATTTGCTTTATAATAAACTGGGGGGATAGAAACTTGCGTGGTGGGTGAATAACAACAGGGTTGCGTTCCAAACCTACGCTCCGAGTGCAACCTATCCACAACCAAACGCTCTAACGGCGTTCCATACATTAGAGCGTGACGTTCGGTTGTTACAACCATCCCGTTCCAAACGCCAGAGCGTTTCAACTTTTAACCATCAAAATCGGTGGTTGGAAAACGCTCTAACGTTTGTCTATAGAAAAAATGTTAATGTCATTTTGTATTTTGATGTTTTTGAGTCGAATTCTTAAAATAATCATGGTAGATCTTCAAAAAACGGATTTTATTTGATTTAGAATAAAGAAAAGCTTAAATTATTCGTATTTCAAATGGAAAATGAAGACTTTGTATTGACATTGACATTTAAAGTTCTTGGTCGTTCCGAACCTTGGAGTGAGTTAAAAAACAACCAAACAACCGCGCTCTAAGGCTCTGAACGCAACCCAGCGACATTTTTAATAAATAAAATCAAAATGACCTAGGAGGGATTAATTTTACAGAAAAATGATCTATAAACAGGCCCATCAGTTCATTTTGAATTTTTGCAATTTTTTCTATCGAAAATGTCGCTATTGTTATATTCACCACGCGAGTTGCTAATCATCCAGTTTACGGTAACTATTTTAACGAAGACTTATGATTATGAGGCTTCTGTTATAAAGTTAATTTTATTTAAGTAAGTACTTAGTTATATTGCTATAATGCTTTCGTACTTAGTATGCATTTAAGTGATTACCAAAGAAATATGCTTTATCTTATACATTATACTTAACATTCCAATTTATAATTAACTACTTATTATAATTTGTGAAATAAAATATTACTATTAAATTAATGTTTTTATTTTTATTTTAGTAAGATTTATTATTTATATAAATTGATTTATATTTTTAATTATAAACTAGCCTTTCTCTATGGATGGACCAAATATGCTACTATTAGGTCTGAACTCCAATCCAATGCTCCAACCTATCATTTTATCAAAATCCATCAAAATAGTAGAGACAGAGATCATAATAAGGTGATCGCACATTTTTCTGGTGCGTACGCCGCCGCCGCCCCACAGTGATTAATTTTATAAATTTAGGGGGACGAAACTATTAAAGATGTATATAACATTAAATAGCTCGATCTAAACATAATTTGACATTTTATGTAGGTACTTTGTTACGTCTCTCCTCATTTAACACAACTTCGTTCTTGTAAAAGATGGCATACGTGTTTATGTTGTACATATAAAGGTGCGTTCCCACCTGTGCGTCTGGAGTCTGGACACGCACGAGAGAGCGCACCAGACAAGACGACACACCGTGGGAAACGACGCGTTCGCCGCGGTGCGTCCGTAGTTTGTTCCTGTGCGTCCGTGTTCGTCCTCGTGCGGTTCGTTGCGGTGCGTGGTAGCGCGCACAGGTGGGAACGCACCTTTATATGTTAGAAATAATCTTTATTTATAAAACGCACACATAAAACAGTTAGCAGCGGCTACCACACTACGACAAGCCCGAGGCGCGTTCCAAACCTACGCTCCGAGTACAACCGAACGCTCTAACGGCGTTCCAAACATTAGAGCGTGACGTTCGGTTGACACAACCGTCCCGTTCCAAACGTCAGAGCGTTGCAACTTTTTAACCATCAAAATCGGTGGTTGGAAACGCTCTGACGTTTGTCTATAGAAAAAATGTCAATGTCAATTGACATTATTTTGTATTTTGATGTTTTTGAGTCGAATTCTTAAAATAATCATGGTAGATCCTCAAAAAACGGATTTTATTTGTTTTAGAATAAGGAAAATTTTAAATTATTCGTATTCCAAATGGAAAATAAAGACTTTGTATTGACATTGACATTTAAAGTTCTTGGTCGTTCCGAACCTTAGAGTGAGTTAAAAACAACCAAACAACCGCGCTCTTCACGCAACCCTGTAAGCGTGATTCGGAACACGGCCTCACACAGAGGCGCGTTCCAAACACACTCCGAGTGCAACCTAACTGCAACCGAACGCTCTAACGGCGTTCCAAACATTTGAGCGTGACGTTCGTGTCGATCCAAACGTTAGAGTTGCATCCAAACAACCATCAAAAATGATGGTTGTAAAACGCTCTGACGTTTGTCTATAGAAAAAAGTCAATGTCATTTGACATTATTTTGTATTTTTGATGTTTTTATGTCTAATTTTTAAAATAATCATGGTAGATCGTCAAAAAACGGATTTTATTTGATTTAGTATAAAGAAAAGTTTAAATTATTCGTAATTCCAAATGGAAAATGAAGAATTTGTATTGACATTGACATTTAAAGTTCTTGGTCGTTCCAAACCTTAGAGCGAGTTATAAAACAACCAAACAACCGACGCTCGAACGTTCTGAACGCAACCCTGTAAGCGTGATTCGGAACGCGGCCTCACACTGTCAAGTCAATCATCTGTCAATGTCAATGTCAAATTACAAATCATTCCTTAAATTTTTTCGCAAAAACAAAATATTGCTGTATTTTCTGTAATTTTCCTGAATTCGCCGTGGATTTGCCGTTTGTGTTGAATATTTGTGATTTGAATAAAATCTAAACTTTTGTTTTGTGTCCTACTTAAACACGATCGTCAGTCAACGAAAAAATGTTGAATTCATGTAAGTATTTTTAAAAGTGTATATAAGTTTTTATTTAATACGCTTGTTAGCTTGTTAGTCTTAATATTATCCAAAACACTTTATTCCAGTTTTCCGTGGCCTTCTTGGAACCGAAGACTCTCCGACCAGAGTGCTTGAGGTTCGATCAGATAACTACATTTCAAGGCCGGTGCGCTACAGGGAAGATTCTATGATATTATATGCACCGAAAATACCGCCGGATAACAAAAACTCTAAGGAGAGATTCTTTGAAATAATATTACACAAGCCCTTTACTGAAAGCTTTCATCATATGTACAGGTTGGTGTTAATAAGACTGATGATTTGGATGAGTCACATTAAATTTAATTAATTCCAAGTCCGTATCACAATGGCATACATTTATAAAGATTTGTACGAAAATAGCATGTAAATTAAAAATGAGAATGTGAACTTACCTAATCATTAGTAAGATAAGATAATTTGAATTCTTGATCAATGGCTAAGAAATTGATTGATATCAAGTGTATAACAAGTATTTTATTTTCTATATGAAATCTAATCCAGAATTATTAAGAATATTTTCTTGAAAATTATCTTTATCAGAGAGGTTCGAACTTCGGGCCACTTTCAGCCACTATGGATCTCATATTCTAGCAAATTAAATATTTATTTATATTCACTATGCAGTACTCAACCAACATGCATGGGGGAGTGGGTTTGAGTATGAAATTGAAGCGAAATTTTTTTTACAGTACTCTGTCAATTTCACTGTTGAAAATGTTTAGTTTAATAACTGAAGACGAAATTTTTACACAAATTGTAGCAATTATTAGCACTTTTCTTAGGTTAATATTCAATCTAAATTCTGCAGTAGGTACCTAATACCTAAATTGTTTTTATACCTAATCCACAGTTTAAAAAAGTCACTAGATATTTTTTGAGAAATACACAGTTTTAATAAACAATGGGTATATCTCTGCAGGTGATATCACTGCAAGTGAACAATAAAATATTAGTTGATGTCACTAACATAATTATCTTTCAATATTATAATATGCATTACCATGTTCATTGCAGCTTGTTTCGATCGGAAAGACAAGAAGAAGCCGAAGAAAGATTCATAGTGTACAAGGAGAGGATACCACTGTACATCAAAATAACCAAAGAAGTAGGTTTTATACCAAGTTTTATATTAAGACAATTAGTCATTTTACATCGAGCTTTAATTTCTAGTCCAGAACATAAAGATTCTTTATGTTCTGGACTAGAAGAAGTCTTGAAAGGTTAAGGCTCGTATTATAGAATCAAACTCAAACTCAAATATCTGCTTGGCTTTAGTTAGGAAGCGATCGCGATATAGCATAGCACGATCCCTTTCTAACTGTACTTACTCAAGTGGAGATTTGAGTTTGAGATTAATTCTATAATACTAGCCTAAGATAAAGTTAATAAAAATCAATACTAATTATTTCATGACGCTGTAAATGTAATTTATATCTAAACTATCTTCCGCCTGTGACTTTGTATGCATGAACAGTTGAAAAATCTCTAGGGAACCTTTGACTGAGATTTATTTATTTATCTTTTATTGGGAAACAAACAGCCTTATACATTACATAGTAATAACTTAATATATACTAACTCATTTGCCAAAAAAGTTTCCACTTATAATAATTTACATTGAATTCGCTAAGTACGTACTAAAGAGTTTAGATAAAAAGTATCCTATGTTTTATGATCCAATAAAGCTGCCAAATTTCACACAAATCTGTTCAGCGACTTTTGAGTGATTGTGTAACAAACAATCATCCAAAAATCACAAATATCCTGTTATGTATCAGAATCCATAGTAGGTTATATTTTATATGGGTAGATACCAGCAGGTTATTTTGTTGTTTAATAAGATTAATACATGAGGGTACTTGTGACTCACTTTCACTTTATGTGTCAATGTTTTCCCAAGCTCAATCAACGTTTTCATGTGAAATATTGTGTTTTAATGGACATAACATATCCAAACATACATACTTATTCATTTACAAATAAGTATAATAAGATAAACGAGGGCAGAAAATTATATCCAATGATTAGCCTCATTATTTTAATGTTCTATATTTATGTGTTAGGTTTTTTTTTATTCTAGTGCACAGTAGCTGGACTACAAAAACTGTGTGACACATTATCAGAACACAGATCATGGACAATAGCACATTTAGTCGCCAATATTGGGTCATACGAGCTATTCAACGTCCCAGAGGTACAATGTCACTTGAATGACACGGATCCTTTGACTGGCACTACTCCTGTTATGGTTAGTATATGAGAGAGAGAGAGAGAGAATCTGTTTATTCACCTTATCAGCAATACAATGATTAATTAAAACATAGCTACTATAAAAATATAATATACATATTATTATGTTAGTTAGTAAATGCCTGCACCGCTTCTTCAATGGCCGAAATTCTATTTGTTTGTTAACTTAAAGCTTGTCCATCAGCCATTTTTGATGTCCCTACTGCTGGGGCACAGGCCTTCCTTATGGGTGGTAAGGAGGATGGGCCATAACCCACCACGCGGGCCCAATGCGGATTGGTGGGTGTTAACGACTGCAAATGCAGCCAGGACTAACGGCTTAACGTGCCTACCGAAGCACGGCGAAGCTCGCGATAATAAATTTTTTGGTCACCCATCCCAAGACCGACCCTTTTGAATACAAATACAAATAACTTTATTTGCTGTAAATAGGGTGATTACAATTCAGTTGTTCGAAATAAAAATGGTACCCTAACCTATTTAGCCATTTTACATAGCATGCAAATTTATAACAACTTCGACACAATTAATTGAAATAATAAAATAAAGATTACACAGTTTTACCACTCATAATGTCATAAAAATATATTCGAAATGTCAACAGCTTAAACAAAACGTTGCGAACGTTGCTTAACTTCTGCAATCGCTGGGCCAGGCGCTAAACCACTGCGCCACCGAGCTCCTCATCAAACGCTTAACTTAAAGCTTAAAATTAAGCAATTAGGAGTTTATGGCTATCAGCAAATGATGTCAGCAATTGTCATGCAAATATTGCACAAGTTATAAGCAAGTTATTGATACAGTTGAACCAAGTTAACAATAAAAAAGCATGTTTTAATTGCGCGAACATCTAAATGAGGTCTAATATTTGAAAAAGTCATATGGAAATGATAAATTATCTCCTAAATCTTTCCTTGCCCTCTGAACCAGTAATATACAGAACAAAATATGTTATCTCCATAATCTAAATAACATATTTTGTTCTGTATGTTACTGGTTCAGAGGGCAAGGGTGTCTAGTCTATGCGTCATAGTCATAACACTCATACATAATAATAAATAGATAAAATTCATACTATACTAAGTCTAATCATCACTAAGTCTGACACAAAATGAGAAAAACATCTATTATTTAGAATTTGTATTACTACTATTTTTTACTATTATTTAAATGTAAGTATAATGTATTGGTAATAATAAATAATAATAAATAGAGAACTTGTTTGTTAATCAAAATTCACCAAACTTGTTAATGATGTGATATTTTTTACCACACATGTAATTAAATTTAGAAACTACGAGCGAGTACCAAAGATAAAATATGGTTAACATGACCAGATAATCTTAAAAAACACTTTCAGTTTATGAGTTAGGTAAGATTATGTCAAAAATTTATCAAATATTTAACAGACAGATTTGTGGGATAATATAAAATACACTCAAGTAATTTAATTAAAATATTGTAACCTTGAAACTGTCTCGTAAGTTTTTTAACGTAAGCCATTGTTAATTTTTAATTTATTTACTTAAGGAAAAAACAACCTATTCACCGACATAAACACGACTTTACGTAGCAGTTAATAAGGTTCAATTTTTTACTCTCAGGTGGCAGTGAAGAGTTGCAATTTGCGTATGGTGCAAAGTCTGGTGTCGCTGAACTGTGCTTTAGACGTGGTGGATAGCGATGGGAACACTGTGTTCCATTACGCAGCCGCCAGTAACAAAGAGATTATTAATGTAAGTTGTTTTTTTTATAACAGAGACAGATTGTGCATTTGACCTCACTTTCAGGAGAGTGACAAAGAGGACGAAGATAGAGCAAGTCCAGTCGTTTCTGGCCTTAAAGACGCCCATGTTGTTATTATAAATTTAGGAAAAACAGTCCCCTAGCACATGGGTACGGCAACATGGATGACGTGCAAATGGCAGTCACTTTTGCACCGTGATCTTTAACTGATCCAAGCATCATATTTTTATATTTAGGCCGGCCACACACAGACGTAATCCCGTTACGGAATTCCGTACATACGTGATTCCGAACGCAGCTAATCCATACAAATCAATGGACTACCACACACATACGGGATTTTTCCGTAAGGAATCTTCATACATTATCGAAATTCCGTTCGGAATTCCGTAACGGGATTCCGTCTGTGTGTGGCCGGCCTTATGTTCCTTATGTTTTTGGTCCCGTTTAACGGACTCTGATTGAAATTAATAATAATAGCGTTTGTTCCTGTGAGCAACTTATGGCCAAAACGTAAAAAAATAATACAAAAACATAATCACGAAACATACGTCTTGTCACAAAGCTGTTTTCTATTCACTAAAATTAGCCGAGTAGTGTGGTAAGCAACTTCCTATTCGCCCGACTCCGTCCCTTTGACTCGAGCTCAAAAACCGACAATGATCGGAAGTCGTTCGTGGCGAGCCGAGGAGCCACGAAGTTATTCAAAGTGCCTCTTTACACTCTCGTCTTCGCCCAATTTCGAAAAAACTTCGCGAGTAGTTTAGAGCCCGCACGGGCAAGGCCGCATCGTTCCTCAACGTATACAACAAACAGATCATAATCTCCTATAGGGAATATGCATATTTTTTTTTAATCAAAATCAAAAGTATAATACGTGACAAAATTAACTGTAATATTAAAACTTTTCTCTTGCGTTTTTTTCTCGTGATATATTACTTGAAGTTAGCACGCAGCAGCGCAGCACCCACCGAAAACGCTGTACACAAAACGGTGACGTCACTTGTCACGTTTCAGGTGTGTTTCAGGCGCGTTTAATACGGAGTTAGCCAAGAATCTTTAATTATCTCCATAAATTTTGCGTTTAAGTACATTATTGTGTCATACAAAATATTATTTCTTTTTGGATGTTGTGCATTATATCCGAAAATGAAAAAAAAACCTTATTTTCCCCTGATTTCATCGTGTGATAAAACTAAAATAATACACTTTTTTATTTTTTTTCTGTTCCATTATGTTTTTATAAGTGTCCGCAGCGATCAAGCTCAAATTGATCAAAATGGGTGACTTGTGCATATTACCTATCACTGGGAAGCAACGGGGTTTTATGTCCATACAGCCAAGTCCAAGTTTTTTTTTCGTACGCCTTATTTTTTTGTATTTCTATTTTTTATTATTTTATTGCCTAGGTGTTAGCGGGCAAGGCCGCTTCATCCCTGAACGTGTACAACAAACAGGGCTACACGCCGCTACACATGGCGTGCCTCGCGAATGCGCCTGATTGCGTCCGGTCGCTACTGCTGGCCGGTGCCGACGTCAATCTGAGTGCTGCGAAGAGGTCCACTGGCTCTTTGCCGGGTATGCATTCATTTGCTTTATTTTGACCCATTTTCTTATGCCTATAGTTTATTTATCCTCTCATCATCATCAACATATCAGCCGCACGACACCCACTGCTGGGTATAGGCCTCCCCCAAAGATCTCTACGACGCTCGGTCCTGCGCTGCCCGCATCCAGCGGCGCACCGCGACAAGCACCAGATCGTCGGTTCCCCTTGCAGGTCTTAAACTTCACATCTCATTTGATCCAAGTCGTTTCGATGCATTTCGCCGCGTCCATTAAAAGTAACTCTCGTATTACGCATACTAAAATAATGTGCATGTAGGTACACCTCTAACAACATTCATAGCCAAAAGGTTTTCTTGAGATAGAAAAACTGTATTGTAATAGTACATTATGAGACAAGTTAGCTTAGGTTGCTCATTGCACACAAGGCTGTGGGTTGCAGCCCGAGCCGCGGGCGAGGGCGTAACTCAGCCGTGTGTGCAATAAGCAAGAGCTCACGAGTTTCATACAACGTTTTTAAACACATTTGCGAGGAAAAAACAAAGTAATTTATCACACAGCAACAAATATGGCAAAAACAAAATATGATAATTATGGGAAAAGGGCAAAGGCGCGCATGTTTTTTTTTTCACACGCCCAACGCAAGAATATTTTGCGAACAAAGGGGTGAGGAGCATACAGCCTACTACTAATACTTCAAAATGATAATTTTAAGTGACAAAATGCAAATATTTTAATATTTTATAACAAAATATTTTGAATTATGAATAATTTGATAATAATATATATTTATTTGACTTAGTTAAGGACTTGCACATTTATTTATTCCAAAAATGTATGTATATGAATTTTCAGCAGTATAAAACCTCTTTGTTGTCAAAAAAAATAACTGTATTACCCGGCTAAATTGGGAATGCTCTGTTTACTAGCATAGAACTTGCAGTAAGGTACTAATTTAACTTTCTAGGGTTAATTCTATTACGAACTAGTGTTTTATATATTATTGCACGCGTTTGTTAAAGCTCGGTTTATGGCCCTAAAAGCGATGTATTAGGGCTCACTTTACGGGCAAGTGTGTTAAAAAATAAATTTTCAACACACTTGCTCGTAAAGTGAGCCCTAATACATCGTTTTTAGGGCCATAAACCGAGCTATAACAAACGCGTGCTATAAAACACTAGTTCGTAATAGAATTAACCCTACAAAGTTAAATTAGTACCTTACTGCAAGTTCTATGCGAGTAAACAAAGTATTCTTAATTTAACCGGGTTATACAGATATTTTTTTTAGTAACAACAAACTTCAACAAAGAGGTTTTATGCTGCTGAAAATTCATATAAATTTTTGGAATAAATAAATGTGTAAGTCCTTAATTAAGTTAAACAAATATTTATTATTATCAAATTATTCATAATTCACAATATTTTGTTATAAAATATTAAAATATTTGCATTTTTACTTAAAATTATAATTTTGAAGTAGGCTGTATGCTCCTCACCCCTTTGTTCGCAAAATATTCTTGCATTGAACGTGTGAAAAAAAAAAAAAAAAAACCTGCGCGCCTTTTCCCATAATTTTCATATTTTGTTTTTGTCGTATTTGTTGCTGTGTGCATGGTAAATTACTTTGTTTTTTCCTCGCAAATGTGTTGAAAAACGTCGTATGAAACTCGTGAGCTTTTGCTTATTGCACACTCGGCTGAGTTACGCCCTCGCCTGCGGCTCGGGCTGCAACCCACAGCCTTGTGTGCAATGAGCAACCTAAGCTAACTTGTCTCATAATGTACTATTACGTTAAATAACTTAATAAATAAGATCCGTCTCGCCAATGAGCTCAATAGACAACAAATTGTTACCGCACATAGACTGCGATCTGGACATTATCCAACAAAATCATTTTCACACATGATGAGAAAATCTGATTCTCCTTACTGCGACCAATGTGGAAAAATTGATGATCTGCAACACATTTTGATGGATTGTGCCCGTTTTGCGAGTAAGAGGCAGCAGTTAATGAGCAATTTAAAACTTAATAGACTAGATATAGGAATGTTTCACAAAATTTTGTCAGAACCAACCTCAATAGCAGCTAAGTCTTTATATTCTGTTTTTAGAGATTAGCCTTATAATATTATAAGTACGATGGGATTGGCATCGTCAACTTATGACAAAAATCCCGAAAACCAATAAAGAAAAAAAAAAAAATAATGATCCGTCTCCAAAATAGTAGATCAGCTGTCGACAAAATCGTATCACCTATTGATAGTTTCTGGCGTTTCGCTGGCCGCTACCGCGGTACGCTCGCTTTGCTCTTACATGTTTTTAAAACTTGATAGTTTTTTTAATGGCTATCAATGCGTCTCTTTCTGTGGGGACATTGAAATGACTGGTAATAAAAAAAAATATCTCCTCGACAGGAATAGTCGGCGATATACTCCAAGACAACCAACCAAAGTTGTATCAACAAGATATGAAACACGGAGGCACACCTTTACACTGGGCCATATCTAGAGAAGTGATTGAAGCTTTAGTAGACAAGAACTGTGGTATAAATTCTCTCAACTTCGATGGCAGGACCGCTTTACATATAATGGTGTTGCGAGGAAGACTTGAATGTGCTATAGCTTTATTATCTCGAGGGGCGGAGCATTCTATAGGAGATAAAGATGGGAACACTCCCTTACATTTAGCTGTGAAGGGAACAAATATACCTATAATTCAAGCGCTTATAGTTTTCGGAGCTGATTTGGAAGCGTTGAACAATGAAGGTCATACGGCTAGGCATTGTGTGCCGACGGAAATGTCTAACAGTGTTTATGACAAGATTTTGTATGTGCTACATGCGGTTGGAGCTAAGAGGTGGGTTTTCAATAGATTATTATCGGATTCAAAAACTCGAACCATTTTTGATGAATATCTTGGTATTATTAGTAATGTCGTTTTATAGAAAACTAGTTAATTGTGCCCATCTTTCTTGTCAACGAAAAGACTTAAGTATAATATTTTATGTATTTCTATAATCTTTGTTTAGTTTGGGATTAAATGACTGGTGTGGCTTTTCTTTAATATTCGTTTAGTTTTTTTTTCTTTGAAGCCTTATCAAACTGGCGATTTGCCAGCCAGTTTAAATGCCAGCCAGTTTAAAACGAAGCGAGCTCGCTACGATTGCGCAATGAGCTCGCGGCAAGTTAGCAAAGATGTCGCGGTGAATTGCGGGCGCGCAGTGAGATTGCGGCTTGCGATCCGCGGTTTGAACAGTTTGCTCGCACGCCGCAAGCTCGCTGTGCGAATACGGTGAGTTTGCGGCGCGCTCGTTGCGTTGCTCAATCATGGCGAGCTCTCTTCGCTTTGAATTCGCTGGCAAATCGCCAGTCAGATAAGCCTCTTAGGTATTTAAAAATTTGAATTTTCACGAATCAATGTATCTACTTCGCTTACCGTAGATGCTCAGGCGACAAATCAGGCTGCCGCGCGGGCTGCGCGCTCCGTGGCGAGTACAACGGTGTGCCGCCGCCGCCCGTGGCGCGCGCCGCCGCCAGGAAAGTCGTCAATGATATGCTGACGGTTGCAGGGATTGAGAAGGCTTCCACACTCAGCGACGAGGAGAAAGGCGGCAGGTAGGCATTACCGATTAGAGGAACAGCAAAGCAACAGGTATAGGGTGCCGCCGCCCGTGGCGACCGCCGCCGCCAGGAAAGTCGTCAATGATATGCTGACGGCTGCAGGGATTGAAGAGGCTTCTACACTCAGTGACGAGGAGAAAGGCGGTAGGTACGTATTAACTTAGAGTGAAAAATTCCTCACGGTCACAAAAATAAATAATCATTCATTCACTCATTCATTTAGCATTCGCTGGCATCGAGTAACCATCCTCACTAAGCGACGAAGAAAAAGACGAAAGGTCTTAGTGATAGCAACAGGTATATCTATGTTATGCGACGAATACAATGGCGCGGCGTTCCGCCCGTGGCGCGCGCCGCGGACAGGAAAGTCGTCAATAATAGGCTGACGGTTGCAGGGATTGAGAAGGCTTCCACACTCAGCGACGAGGAGAAAGGCGGCAGGTATTGAAGTGTAATTTTTGTCACAATTAAAAAATAAAATATGCCATTCATTCACTCATTTCTCCATTTACTCATTGCTGACATGTTAGCATTCGTAAGCCAGTGAGTGACGAACAAGAAGACAAGAAAAGTGATAGCAACAGTCTTATATCGCCCCATTGGAGTTTTGAAAGGCAATAGAAAAATATATTTGGTTTTTTTTTGGGGTAGGCACAGCCCACTTGTACTTAACGCATTGCAGTGTAATTTGTTTCTTCCACACCAGGTTGCTTTGCCTGGACGGCGGCGGCATCCGAGGTTTAGTTCTCGTGCAAGTGCTCCTAACCCTAGAAGAAGCCCTCGGGAAGCCGATCATCTCCTGCTTCGACTGGGTAGCGGGCACTAGCACTGGCGGTATACTGGCGCTAGCGCTAGCCAGCGGGAGGACGCTGAGGGAATGCCAGAGGCTGTACTTTAGAATGAAGGAGGTTGCGTTCGTTGGGATGAGGCCGTACCCTTCGGATCCTTTGGAGAACATCTTGAAGGATAACTTGGGTATGTGAAATGCTACTTTTTGTTCTTTAATGCATCATTTAGAAACCCTCGTCGAACGCATCATCTCCTGCTCCAACTATATCTTGAAGGAAAACTTGGGTATGTAAAATGCTACTTTTTGTTCTTTAATGCATCATTTAGAAACCCTCGTCGTACGCATCATCTCCTGCTTCAACTATATCTTGAAGGAAAACTTGGGTATGTTAAATGCAACTTTTTTGTTGTTTTGAAGAGTTAGTATCATTTAGAAGTTCTTAGCAAGTTCATCATCTCCTGCTTCGACTGGGTAGCGGGCACTAGCTCTGGCGGTATACTGGCGCTAGCGCTAGCCAGCGGGAGGACGCTGAGGGAATGTCAGCGGCTGTACTTTAGAATGAAGGAGGTTGCGTTCGTTGGGATGAGGCCGCACCCTTCGGATCCTTTGGAGAGCATCTTGAACGATAACTTTTTGTTATTTTTAAGAGTTAGCAGATGCATCATTTAGAAGCTTAGGCGAACGCATCTTCTCCTGATTCGACTATATCTTGAAGGAGAACTTGAGTATGTAAAATGCTACTTTTTTGTTGTTTTGAAGCGTTAGTACCATTAAGAAGCCCTCAGCAAGCCCATAATCCCCAGCTTCGACTAAGTTCGGGATGATTTACGTAAAAGTATTAAAGAATTAAGAACTGACTCGTTCGTGTCGGCGCGGTGATATCTCTCCATGACTTGACTGAGTGAGCCGCGAGCAGTAGGCTAATATAAAAGTTTAAGCGCAGAGTGAGACCCCCCTGGCGTCATCTCAGTCCTTTAGACGAGATGGCACAATGTCGTTATTAGACCCTTTTCTAGCTAAAACCCTTGTGATTTAACTTATAACTCCATATTCACAGGCACGGAGACGGTAATGTCAGACATAAAGCACCCCAAATTGATGATTCTCGCAGTACTAGCGGACAGGAAACCGGTGGACCTCCACATATTCAGGAACTACCAGTCACCTCAGGAGATCTTGGACGCTTATAATGGCACTGCGAGTGAGTTTATTTTGGTTCAATTTTGTAGAGTTTTAGAGTTTTTTTTTATGATTGTATAACGTAGAATAGGGTTTTTGTTATACTCGTATCATATAACAGTAGTACCTAGTAACCGCTGTTCTGGTTGCACTTTTAATATCAAATTGCTTTTAAAACAATTCCGTAATAATGAATGTAAAAAAATACGTACGTGGTGTAAACGAATTTGGTGTGAACGAGTATTTAAATTAAAATCATGATTAATACTTGCTTTATCTCGCTTCGCTTCCTTTTACTATAATACTGTAATAGTGACTGCAATTAATTGGCTTATGATTTTCGCGAAATTGTTCGTTTTGTGCCTATGGGCTATCACGATGTCGGATTGCTTCTTTTTGCATCTGTGTGTCACCACCATTCCGTAACCGCGCTCGATTTAAAGCCATTGACGAAACGTCCAAATCGAATACTTCCAAACAAAAGTACTCCAGATACGCTCGCCATTTGTGAAACGTCCTAAATGGACTATACATCAATTTGAACGCATAATACATCAAATCATAATAGTACTAACGTCCGGTTCTCTATTTTCTCATAAATAGTAGATTGTACAACAAGTGCATAAAACGCATCATTTTACCCGAGACGGGCGAGGGTCAAGTCGAGGGTAAAATGGGTTTTATGTACGAGTTATACACTCTGCTTTTCACTTCGATTGTGAGGAAATATGAAATTAAACTTTTTTTTTCAACAATATTGAAAAAAAGTGACAAATTATATAATTTTGGAATGTGCTCATCAAGGCCTTTCATTTGATACCCATATTCAAAAATTGAAAAAAAAAATTGAATTGGTTTGATTTGGATTGGAAGCAAGAATTTTAGAGCAAGAAGTCTTCCATAAAAATGGGAGACTACTATATATAGATTTTGGAAGACTACCACTCCATTTGGATTGATATACGTTTTGTCCATGGCGACCTTAAGAGCGCCTGCACATTGGGCCACTACTAGCCGCGGCCACTAAACGCGACCACAAGCTGCGGACGAGTTTTTTCATACGTTTTGTATAGTATTAACGCAAACCGAGCGTTCGAGTGGACGCGTTTTGTCGCTCGCATCGCGCGCACACTCGGCCACTAAGCCACTAGCGGCTGCGATTGGTGGCTGCGTCTAGTGGCTTGACTGAGCCACTAGTGGTCGCGTTTAGTGGCCGCGACTAGTGGCTCAATGTGCGGGGGCTTACCCCCGTATTACCTCTTCAAATTTTCCAGTTTTCTAAATGGCTATCAATGCGTCTCTTTCATTTGCTATACAGCGAGAAAGAGGTGTAACTATAGCAATAGGCATGATGACTTTTTTTTTATTTTATGTTACATAAATTACCTCTCAAAAAAAGATACATTGGTATAAGAATTAATTCGCTAGCATGAAAACTGCCCGAGATATCACAGTGTGAAATGCACACAAATGGACTCGCCCAAAAACGCTCCATACTAACGGCTACTCAATTATGACGTCACGCCTGAGTAGTTTGTATGCAACGCGTAGGAAATTTATTCGGCAGCTATATTAAATATTGTGTTTATCAAAATGGTTTCTTAGACAAATTTGCTATACATTTAACGGATT
Source organism: Agriphila straminella (assembly GCA_950108535.1). Taxonomy (NCBI): domain Eukaryota; kingdom Metazoa; phylum Arthropoda; class Insecta; order Lepidoptera; family Crambidae; genus Agriphila; species Agriphila straminella. The sequence goes on from OX467318.1 coordinate 4,610,288, forward strand.
AATTAAAGGTATCATTTATTTTAATAAATTTTATACTTTTTAAATGGACTTGTCTACCCAACTTTAAAGTGTCATAAAACAAATAATATGCAATATATAAAACCAAGAGGTATACAAGCTACTCTAAAAGTTTAATATGTTTACGATTTTTATTAGTATTTCGTTATTTTATTCATTAGTCATCATCCCTATTCATAAACCTGGCAAGTTTTAAGAGGCTGTAATACCCCCCTGGTTTAAGTCTTCCACGCATCCTTACTTTCTAAATGTTTTTGCAAGGCCCCCGCGCGGAAGCAGGCGACCAAGTGTCAGTAGTGTCCCTCCCCTCGACGCCGCCGCCGTCGCAGCAACTAGTGTGGCAAGCCGCCCGGGCCTCGGGCGCTGCGCCCTCTTACTTCAGAGCCTCCGGCAGGTAATTAAGCCCTTTACCATAGTATAATAATGAGTACTAGCGTACATTATGGCCGCTCCCTGCCTCTCGCTCAGGGATTGATAACGTTATTTCTTACTTTTTTACTGTTACTATAAACATTAACGTTATGTCAAATAATAACGTTACATTGAAATTAACGTTATTTCAGTAAATAACGTTATTTTAACGATATTTCTTACTTTTTGTTACCGTTACTTTAAAATAACGTTATTCCAATTAATAACGTTACTTTTTTACCGATAATTTTCCCGGTACTATTGTACCGGTAAAGTTTAACGCTATATTTAACGGTAATTTTACCGGTACAATAACTTGAACGTTATTTTTACCGGTAAATTTACCGATAAAATGTTTTAACGGTATTTTTGACATATTTTTTTGGTTCGTTATTTTTTTTAACGGCATTTCAATCCCTGCTCCCCCCACCCGCGATCAGTTACCGACTGCCAAAGCCCCGGTGCGAAGTGATTCACTACGCACTGCGTCCTTGCCATCCTTCACTGTCAACACTGACGTAAAGATTTTATAACACTGTTCACCAAGTGTTTAACTAAAACACTGTTTTAATGTGACAGCATCATGTCACTTTTTTGACAATATTGTTTGAAAGAGGCGGCATCACATTTAAACAGTGTTTTTATTAAACAGTGTTTTAAAATATTTTGTGGTAAGTCCGTGAATTATTTTGTGGTAAGTCCGTGTATGTTTACAAACTGCACGGTAACCCTAGACTTAACAGGCCGCGTTCCGAATCACGCTGATAGTGCTGTTAGCGCGAATCCGACCAAATTAAATAGTCACAAAATTAGGGTATTTGTGTACCTACTTCATTTAATGGATTATACGCTAACAGTGCTGTTGGCGTGATTCGGAACGCGGCCACACACAGTTGCGCGTGTACAAAAACGTCATCTGACAACATCTGTTTATAACGGGGCGGTTGTATGGAGTCTATTGGGTTGGGAGTGAGTGACCGAGGTGTGCCTTTGCAGTACTTCAAGATAAAGAATGGGCATTGGAAAACACGAAAACAATCGTCCAACATAACAAAGACAATTAACAAAAAAATCCGCCTGCATAAAAAGACAAGACAACTGAAAAGATGGAAACAAGATTAAATAAATGTTAAGGAGCTGCAAAACGTAGCGTCAATGAAAACATATAAAGTTTTGTCGCATAGCTAGAAAAATCCACTCATTTTGAAAGGTAGAAAAAAATATAATTGTATTTGACATATCCTGAATTAGATACTTAGCTATAAAAAATTTCAAGTAAAAGCTTAGTTAGTGAAAAAAAATGATTTTTCTAAAAAGATTTTTCGTCGCGTAGTACTCGATATTTTCAGCGGCAACTAGCATATTTTTCTCAAATTATAAATCGAACATAAGACGAATTAAAGAGTTTTATAAAAAAAAAGAATGTTAATGTTATGGATCACTATTAAAATCAAAATAAACAGGTTTTTTAGCGCCTGAAAAATGTAAAGAGCAATGCACTTAGAAAAATATTTGCTAGTTTTCGGCAAACACAGAGATCTGGCGCGGGCTGGCGGGGTGAACGCCCGGGGCATGCATCGGGTGGTATTGAGAATGGGGCTGTACCACAGAATATATAATACTTTTCATTTCATATTTCACATCGTAGCGTGGTCGGTCTCGTCTTTCCAAACTTTGTTTGTTTTAAGTAAATAAATAATTTTATTTAGTGCCAAGTAATAGTTTTAGGTGTTTGTTTTGTAGTTTTAGGTTTTAGTAATAAATAAAATAGATTTAGTGTAGTTTTACGTCTTGTGACTGTGACTTGTTTTTAGAGGTACCTAGTTTTGTACGAACTTGACTGTATTATTATTATTTGTTATTATTTATTCATGTATTTAAAATGGGAAACAAAAGGAACAAAGAATTGCGACGGATGTGTCGTAGAATTAGAAAACAAAAAAAAAATTACAAATCCAAGTAGGGTGAATATGCCTATTACCAGCCCCCCCTAAGATTTTTCAACTTTGAATCTCTGTTGCTGCCACAATTACAGTCTAAAAATTATTGTTGATACAGTTTTAGGTAGCTTGATTGATCTTTATTACGAAAATAGTACTTAGTTTTACGTAGTTTTGTGGGAAAAAAAAGAGAATCGTTTAAATGCACGACGGGCGAAAAACCCTAATTCCAGCCGTCTTTGCCCTAATATCAGCCGCTTTGTTCCCTAATTCCAGCCGGGTACAGGCTGTTCCAAAATAAAACAACCATGTTTGTATGAGATTAAAGAATATTCGTTTGGTAACTCTAATAATGATAATAAAATACTAGAGGCTTTAAAATTATGGTTCCCATAACAAGTCATTGAAACTTATACCTCTCCTGTAGATATTAATCAACTTAGAATATATAAATATATTAAATATTGCGTAATAAAAAATAACTCATACAATAATCAACGAGTACGAGATCGTTTTAATTATTTGAAACCTATAAAAGCGTTTTCCAAGAAGTGAATATCGATATTCAATTTTTGAATTTTTCTTTTCTGTTTCTATGATTGATTATTATGATGATAATAAGTATGATTTTGATTATTATGTTTTTTTTTTACATCTATGTATATAAAATTCAAAGTCCTGACTGACTGACTGAGTGAGATATCAACGCACAGCCCAAACCGCTGAACCTAGAGACTTGAAATTTTGCACATAGGTTCCTTTTGCGGTCTAGGGGTGCACTAAGAAAGGATTTTTCAAAACTCACCCCCTCAGTTTTGAAGCTAGGATCTTCAAATTTTGTGTTTAGGTTGAACATTGAAAATTAATAAATACGGGTCTCAGCGTTTTTCAAAATTCTACCCCCGAAGGGGTCAAAGGGGGATGAAGTTGTGTATTGAAGAAAATCCTTTATATTCGAAGTAAAAATAACTAAATTTATAATTTAGGCTTATGGCTTTAAATCTAACGTAACGTATATTGTTATTGGTAGTATTTCAACCCCTATGGGGATGAAATGGGGGTGAAAAGTGAGTAAAAAACCCAAAAATAGATATGGATGTCGTTATTGGGGTTTTCTGGGATGACGATTGCAAAAGTGACATATATTTTGAAGTCCAACACGGTGGACATGATTTGACCCCAAAAGGGGTGAAAATAGGGTTCAAATTTTGTATGGAAAAATAATATAAAATAGACATTACAACTTTAAACTTCGTAGGAGCACATCTTAAAATAAAAAGGCAAACATAATATTTTGTAATTTTGAAAATTAACCACTTAGGGTTAAATGAGGTGAGTAAACATAAAAATCGATATGGATGTCGTTCTTGAGGTTTTATGGGATAGTGATTGCGAAAATAAGATTTATTTTGAAGTCCAACACGGTGGACATGATTTAACCCCTAAAGGGGTGAAAATGGGGTTCAAAATGTGTATGGTAAAATAATATAAAATAGACATTACAACTTTAAAATTCGTAGGAGCATGTCTAAAAATAAATAGGCAAACACATATTTTGTTATTTTGAAAATCATTATTAAGGTGTAAATGGGGTAAGTATTTTTATGTCTCCTTTATGTTTGTATTGTTACTTGTTTGTTCTGTGTGTATACAATAAAGAGTATATAAATAAATAAATAAATAATAAATAAGTAAACATGAAAATCGATGTGGATGTCGTTCTTGAGGTTTCATGGGATGGTGATTGCGAAAATAACATTTATTTTGAAGTCGCACGGTGGACATGATTGGACCTGGACATGCACATCCAGGGGACGGGGACAGGGACAGGGAGGGAACGGGAACAGGATACTAATATCTCTGGATACAATTCTGAATATTATAAACTAGCTTCCGCCCGCGACTTCGTCCGCGTGGACATTCGATAAAATCCTCATGTTTTAATTTCATTAAATTCTGATCAGCCGTTCTTACGTGATTAGGCGGGTTCCCACCAAGCGCGCTGCCTCGCGAGGCAGGACGTTTGCTGCACGGGCCTCGCACGAGGCTGCTCGCTTCGTGGGAACCCGCCTAATCACGTAAAAACGGCTGATCAGAATTTAATGAAATTAAAACATGAGGATTTTATCGAATGTCCACGCGGACGAAGTCGCGGGCGGAAGCTAGTCTAATATAAAAAAAAAAACAAAAAAAAAATCATTTGAAAACACCCTGTATATTGCCGTAAAGTTTTGATGACCGGCTGATGTTAGGTTCTTATGTATTTCTTAATATCAGCCCCTAATTTGAAGAACAAATAACTTAGGAATTAAACATTATTCACCCGGCTGTATTTAGGCCATTGGGTGCAGGGTTAGTAATTCTAGTGAATAGCACTACAAATTCCAACCTAAAGACGAGCAAATTAAGATGAGATTGATTTCTTAAACGAAAGTTAAATACCCAACATAATACCCCGGCTGATAATAGAGAGTTTTGGAAAATCACATAGTCAAACTCCAGCCCCCCAAATTTTTTCGAAATTAGTAAATTTAACTGCAAACTTGTAATCTTAAAACGTTATCTAACTAATCTATTACTAGTATCAAAGTTTAAAACTATAAAAAATTGCATCTTGCCTTCATAAACACACTTCCCAAAGTTCGCATCGATCGATGTTTTATGCTGTTTTTCAAACATAGTCACCTCTATTCGGTCTCGGTGAACATTTTTGGTCGTTGTGTGAATTGTAGGTGTCGTGACGGGGTAATACTGATTTCCAACGTCGAGGATTAACTAGGGATGTGGCTCCATTAAACAGTTTCCGATTTTTATTGTTTTTTAATTAAAGCAAAGCAAAAACGTATTAGGGGCTGGAATTAGGGGGGGGGGCTGGAGTTAGGCATATCCACCCTATTCCAAATTCATACAAATAGTCAAAAAGCGAGCCATACTTCGATCAAATACCTACGCGCCTCGAGTTCGGTCTGCAGTCTGCACTCGGTACCTACACAAACAGTAATGATCCCAACTATTTTATCATTAGTCGGTTTTGTCATTAGAAAATATTTTCTAAAAAAGTACGATTTGCCCAGTGCCCGGCCCCCCTGTTTCTATTTCCGGCCCTCCTATTTCTATTGCCCAGTATACCGGCCGCCTTTCAAAGAACATGACGAGAAGAAAAAAAAATCAACTTCATATACAAGCACATTTAGACGGCCGAGTACTAGACACAAAGTACTTTAAATTTAATAAAAAGGGATAGCATTATACATTCTTCTATAGAATCCCTCTTTTAACAAAAAGAGACAAAACATTATATCGAGCTCAGTCCCAGTTAACCGGCCCGCGGCCGATATACTGGAAACATGTGGTTTCGTTGTCTAGTAAGGCGGCCCCTTGATATTACTAAATATCTGCTTATTAAGCCATATTTAACATTAAAACAGTAATAAATTGCCAGGAAAATATCCAAATTGTTAAGAAATTGCCACGAATTTCTTATTTTATTCGAAAAACTGTTGGGGGGCCGGATAACTGGAGGCGGCCGGCTAACTAGGCATATTACCCTGTGTACATACTGACAAAATGCAAGTCAGCGTTTTGGAATTGGAATTTTTAGATTTAAGGCATTCACAATGCTATTTTTATATTAAGATAAATATTTTAATAGAAAAGTTCAGACGGGTGAGTCGATTTTTTCTAGTATTTTCTATTAAAATATTTATCTTAATATATAATTTGTCACTAAAATCTGTGAAATAAAAATAAATAAATTAAAAAATATTAAAAACACAACTGCCTGACAAAAACGAACTAAAAAGTTAAAAAACAAGAGTGTCATTGCAGTCGGGGGACCTCTATGATCAAAAATTGTTCCATGAAACGGTCCCCCGACTGCAATGACACTCTTATTATTTAACTTTTTAGTTCGTTTTTGTCATACAGTCGTGTTTTTAATATTTTTTTATTTATTTTTTTTCCCACAAAATTTCGTAATACTAACTACTACTTTCGTAATAAAGACTAATCAACCTACCTAAAACTGTGTCAACAATATTTTTAAGACCGCAATTTGTGGCAACAACAGAGATTCAAAGTTGAAAAATCCTTGGGGGGCTGGTATTAGGCATATTCACCCTACTATCTTATCTTCTTAATATATAAAATCGTAAACTGAATGACTGACTGACTGATCTATCAACGCACAGCCCAAACCGCTTGACCTAGAGACTTAAAATTTTGCACACAGATACCTTATACAGTGTAGGCATCCACTAAGGAAGGATTTTTGAAACTTCCATCCCTAAGGAGATGAAAGAAGGGATGAAAGTTTGTATGAAAGTCCCTCAGCTTTTAAGCTAGGATCTTCAAATTTTCTGTTTAGGCTGACGATTGAAAATTAATAAATACGGGTCTCAGCGTTTTTTAAAATTCTACCCCCAAAGGGGTCAAAAGGCGGATGAAGTTATGTATTGTAGAAAATCCTTCATTTTCGAAGTAAATATCGCTAAATTTATAATTTAGGCTTATGGATGGAAATCTAACGCATGAAATGAATGAAAAGGAGTAAAAAAACCTTTAAATAGATATGGATGTCGTTATTGGTTTTTTTCTGGGATGACGATTGCAAAAATAACATTTATTTTGAAGTCCAACGCGGTGGACATGATTGGTGATTGATAAGGGGTGAAAATGGTTTTCAAATTTTGTATAGAAAAATATTATAACTAATTTTTATAACTCTCAAAGCTCGTTTACGTGATAAAAAGTATAGGTTCTTATTATGTAATATCTCAAAATATAATTCAAAGTTTTGTTCACCCTGGACTGATCAGAGAACATGACATTTATTCATAACAGCAAATAATTTAAAATCAAACAAAAATTTTCTAAATGCGGCCCAGTCTACACCGCTGCACTCGCAGGTGAGGTGCGGCGCGGGAGGGGCGCTGCTGCACTCGCACACCGCTTCGTCTGCCGCACCCCCTCAAAAACCAGAAAATTCGATTAAGCAGCGCCTTAAAGGCAACATGTCATAATAACATGCAGTCGGAGGCATGCATAAAGAAAGTGACATTATGAATGATTTAAATTATATGCCTCCGACTGCATGTTATTATGACATGTTGCCTTTAACATTTATTTAATCTTGTTTCCATCTTTTCAGTTGACTTGTCTTTTTATGCAGGCGGGTTTTTTAATTTTTTTAATTTATTTTTTAATTTATCTCTTTTTAGTTATTATATATTACGGTCATGATATACCTTTTTGAAATCCTTATATTATGCCCTTTAACATGACACCCATATTGCAGTATTCTAAAAAAAAAATTTTTTTTTCACTACGTATAATAGCACCGTACTTAGTACTTAGTACGTACAGCCGCCATGTTGGTTTTTTTATAACGCCACCTTCTTAAGAACACTTGGGCTGACAAGACAAATCTAACGATATCTTAATCATAGAAATCCGTTCAGCCGTTTGAAAGATATGAGATAATAAAGAATATTACATACATACATACAAACATACTTACAAGATACGCGCGAAACACATAACCCTTTCTTTGCAGTCGGGTAAAAAGTAGTTTGGCCCTAAAGTCATTTACGATATCAACTTTATTGCAATGAAATAAATGTCATCGTCATTTCTAAGAAAAGCAAAACTACGAAGTTAACCGATGCCCATTATTTTTCTTGAAGTACTCATTTGTACTCATTTGTCGGCGCAGCATCGGTGTGACATCAGCATGCTCGATTCGTTTGTCAGTAAATGTTTTTAATGAGTTTTTTTATTTGGTTAATTTAACTGACGAAAAATGAGGAAAAATCGGCTCTTAATAAAGTTTTTTTTTTCGGACAGATACTTGGACGGCGGCCTTATCGGCAACAATCCTACATTAGACGCTTTGACAGAGCTCACCGAGCTGAAGTTAGCGTTGAACGGCGTCGGAGAGTTTGAGGAAGCAAAGAAGACTAGTCTGAAGGCTGTCGTGTCTTGTGGAACAGGTATTATTTATATTTATTTATATACTCTTTATTGTATACACACAGAACAAACAAGTAACAATACAAACATAAAGGAGACATACAAATGGCGGCCTTATCACTAAAAAGCGATTTCTTCCAGGCAACCTTGGGATGGACAGGAATTAAGATAAATGTGATGGGGTAGTTGGACGTGTGCAAATTTAATAAAGTAATCATCCTTATTAGCTATTTTAATGGCGACTTCTGTGGCATAGCCCACATTTTTTGCATGCCGAGAAAGATGCTCTTTTCTTTATGCATCCACCGCCTTAGAGTCCAAGGGTTTTCAAAGTGGGGGGCGCATAAGACTTTCCAAGGGGAGCGCGGGTCACCCGTATAGTTCATGTCATTGTTTTTTAATTTGAGATTTTTGCATTCACAATGCTATTTTTTTAAAATACTAAATAATATACTAGAAAAAATAATTATCGCGGGTTCGATTCCCGTCTGAGTATTGATCTGGTGCGAGTCGTATTTTTTCTAGTATATTATTTAGTATCATGTCATTGTTTTGGGTCGTCTTTTTCTAATTTGCTATTAAGAGGATTGTCAACTACGTGGTCTCCATACAAACGGCGATAACGTTTCCCACCCTCTAAACCTTAACCTACAGCAATGAATTTTTGGTATGTTTTTGAAATGCCTAAAAACTAGGGCTGTACGTTTTGATTTTTAAAATATTCGTTGTAGATTTGAAAATATTGGCACTTCTGTGTTTTGTATGAAATCACTAAAATGCAAATATTTCGAAATCTATTATAGATATTCAAAAAATCAAAACGTACAGCCCTAGTATTTAGGCATTTCAAAAACATACCAAAAATTCATTGCTGTAGGTTAAGGTTTAGAGGGTGGGAAACGTTATCGCCGTTTGTATGGAGACCACGTGGTTGACAATCCTCTTAACCTAAAGTTGTCTGGCTGAGGGTAGGGGCACGGAAGTTTCTTTGAGTAGAAAGGGGCGCTTCCCAAATAAGTTAGGGAACCCCAGACAAAGGTTATCGCTTCGCTCCTAAGAAAGAAGGATTTCACTTTTAAAAATTGATGGTAAACGTAAACTTATTTAAATCCCATACATTTTGTCGATAGCAAAGATTTGATTTAGAACTGTGACAAGACTAGATTGTCAGGCCTTCATTATGGATGATAAAGAGGATGGGCCATAACTCACGCGGGGGCAATGCGGTTTGGTGATTGTTAGTTATAGGTTACTATTTGCGTGCCATTATTATGAGTTTTGTAACAAAATTTTAAATTATTTAAATAAATAAAATAGAAGTCTTGCCGGATCTTCTCAGTCCATGGTTAAGAAATACTCGAGTTTAACTCGGCCTTACCACAAAAGATAAGCACTGTTTAATTTAGACCACTGTTTAAATGTGATGCGTCTCTTTCAAACAATATTGTCAAAAAAGCGACAGCATTACATTAAAACAGTGTTTAAGTTAAAACCTTGTTGAACAATGTTTTAAATTCTTTTGTGGTAAGGCCGTTAATGTTATCTTTCACATGTTGCAGGTTTAATACCAGTGACGAAGTTGAAAGAAATCGATGTGTTCAAGCCAGAAAGTTTATGGGATACAGCGAGACTGGCGTGGGGGCTGTCGGCCATCGGTGGGCTTCTTGTTGATCAGGTATGTGGGTGTTTTGTTACCTTATTGAGTTGAGTATGGTTGTTCATCAACTTTATACCGAGAGTACAGAATAGTTATTAGTACTACCGTACAGAAAGGACACTCCGCCCCGCCCCAGAATCAATTACCTCACCCCACCCCGCAAGTTATTTTGATATTCAAAGCAACGAGTTGTATCTTTATTTACCAAAAAGTTCGAATTATGAATTGAATGCCGCTCATACAGTACAAACTGCACGGTAGCCTTAGAACTAGAATTAGAATTTGTTTATTCACAGAAAACATGGTACAATTCAGATCTTATAATATACTAGCTTCCGCCCGCGACTTCGTCCGCGTGGACTTTCAATAAAATCATCATGTTTTAATTTCATTAAATTCTGATCAGCCGTTTTTACGTGATTAGGCGGGTCCCCACCAAGCGCGCTGCCTCGCGAGGCAGGACGTTTGCCGCACGGGCCTCGCACAAGGCTGCTCGCTTGGTGGGGACCCGCATAATCACGTAAAAACGGCTGATCAGAATTTAATGAAATTAAAACATGAGGATTTTATCGAATTTCCACGCGGACGAAGTCGCGGGCGGAAGCTAGTTTATAATATTCAGAATTGTATCCAGAGATATTAGTATCCCGTTCCCATCCCTGTCCCCGTCCCCAGGTCCAATCATGTCGAATTGTCCACCGTGTTGGACTTCAAAATAAATCTTATTTTCGCAATCACCATCCCATAAAACCTCCAGAACGACATCCATATCGATTTTTATGTTTACTAACCCCATTTACCCCTAAGTGGTTGATTTTCAAAATTACAAAATATATGTTTGCCTATTTATTTTTAGATGTGCTCCTACGAAGTTTAAAGTTGTAATGTCTATTTTATATTATTTTTCCATGCAAAATTTGAACCCCATTTTCACCCCTTTAGGGGTCAAATCATGTCCACCGTGTTGGACTTCAAAATAAATGTCATTTTTGCAATCGTCATATCAGAAAACCCCAAAAACTACATCCATATCTATTTTTGGGGTTTTTACCCCTTTTCACCCCCATTTCATCATAGGGGTTGAAATACTAACAATAACAATATACAGTTCGTTAGATTCCATCCATAAGCCTAAATTATAAATTTAGCGATTTCTACTTCGAAAATAAAGGATTTTCTTCAATACACAACTTCATCCCCCTTTTTTGACCCCTTCGAGGGTAGAATTTTGAAAAACGCTGAGACCCGTATTCATTAATTTTAAATGTTCAGTCTAAACACAAAATTTAAAGATCCTAGCTTCAAAACTGAGGGACTTTCATACAAACTTTGGACCCCCGTTTCACCCCCTTGGGGGGCGAGTTTTGAAAAATCCTTTCTTAGTGCACCCCTAGACCTCATAAGGAACCCTATGTACAAAATTTCAAGTCTCTAGGTACAGCGGTTTGGGCTGTGCGTTGATATCTCACTCAGTCAGTCAGTCAGTCAGGACTTTGAATTTTATATACAGAGTGGAGAGGACAATGCGACAATAAATTAAATCTCGTATATCTAGTATAGCTCCCAGTCTGCCTGTAAAATATCTATTAAAAATACTTAGTAGTTTAGTCACAAGATTTTTTTTTCGTTTTTAACATTTTCTACATGCTGTATCTATTAAGCTATTGCCGAAAACCCCTCCATCAGTATAAATTAACACAACGTTGCTAAATTGTACCTTATGCTCAAGACGTCATTTTTAAATGACACGCTTAAGCGTGTCATCTAAAAATGTGTGAATGAGACAAAATCTACCTACTTCGAACAAACAATAAAGTTGACAACGTTTCAAAATCTTTTACATGTGTGAAAATGTGTATTTATTATTATTGAATTACTTACGAAAGCAAAGGAGATACGTATTTTTCCTTTTCCAAAATTTTATTTTGATGAAATGTTCAAATGTCCAAACAAACACTTTTTTACGTGCCAAAGTCCTACACCTTGTCTACACGTTTACCTACCAGTGGTTACTCTTTAAAGTTTTATGGAAATTGAAATAAATGCACTTCATCAAACCAACCTATATTTTATTAAACAGATTCAAACGTTAACAATATCGATTTTAAATTTCGCAATTCAAAAAATTGTTTCGCTGAAAACTTCGGTTTTAAGCAGTATCATGAAGTCCACTTAGGGACTGTTACATTACGACTGTCTGCCATTACAAATTCTTCAGAAACCTTGATATTACTTTCGAATAAAGTTAAAATTAACTAAAATACTACAATTCAATTCAAAACATTCAAAACACAAGCGAAAAATATTTTGACATTTGACAGCGACAGTTTTTTTTGTGAATGCTCGTTGTCCGGTTTTTTATTTTTCATAGAGCAGCAAAATGACAATAGTGGAGAAAATTCATTCAGCTATGGTATAATACTAATAATTTTTAGTCTGTGACTTTTTAATATTTTATTTTTATTCTGTTTACTTTTTGTACAACACATAAACTTAATGTTTATGGTACAAGACAACTCAAAAACGCCCAAGGAGCATATCGATGATGACTTGACGTCTCATTGACGCAGAAGACTGCGTCAAAGGTGTTAAAATCTGTTAGAATACGAATAAGTATTACTTCTATGCCTTATTATAATTTCACAGTTTTCGAGTACACTGACATGATTTTAATAATGGGGAATGTCGCTGTTTTAGCTTTACGGAAATACCGAGAGAGATATTATGGTAACACTTGTGTTTGTCCTACCCATGGTCGCACTATTGTTCAAGCTGTCCAAAGGATACAAGAAATATTTAATTTGTGACTAGGTATTCAGTGTACATAATAACTTTAAATCGGTGATTTAGGATTTAAATTTAGGATTGCCGTATTCAAAATAAAAAAATACCGTAAAAAGCAAAAAAATAATAATTTATTGCCCTGTTTTTGAAAAATATCATAAATCTCAGCAATGAAAATTGCCGTATGGACAGCGTTGTTGCATGATGCCGTAGCTCGAGTCGCTGCCGTAGATATCGAGAAAAACACTGTATTAATTCAGCATTAGATGGCGCCAAAAGTTCATTTCGCGGCTTATTGTCACCTGTCAACACTATTCTGTGACCTAACACCGCGCTGTTGCCGCTCTTACCATAGGTAAGTAACCAATATTTACAAAGGGTGTTTAATTTCGTACTTGTTTTTGTGATATTTAGTTTGTTCGAAAAAAATTTTTTTTTTATATTGCTCCTAGGAATTATTTGATAGTTTCAAAGTACTTCTATGAACTAGTGTCTACAGTGTTATCATTTATTGTCGCATTGTCCTCTCCACTCTGTACATATATAGATAAAGTTCATACATGTTTTACGACTCTCTAGCGATATGCAAATAATTCAGTCGTCATGCATCTATTTAAGATTAAAATAAAATCAAATAAATTAAAAAAAACAAAAATATCAAAAATAATCAAATAAAAAAACAAATTAAATAGGTAATTATAAAAAAAACAATACAAATTAAATTAAATAAAAAAAATTACAAAAAAAAATAGTTTACAATTCAAAATGTCCAAACGTCCAATCTTGCACGATAATGTCAAAATCAAAATGTCAACAATATAGATGTTAGACTTACACACACTGTTGCGCGTATACAAAAACGTATTCTGACGTCATCTGTTTATAATGACGCGGTTGTATTGTATGGAGTGTCCGGGGTGTGCCGAGAGTACAATATATAGGTAGTGGCGTGGCGGTCACATAAATTAAAGACACCAGTCAATTTTTATACGAACAAAGTAACTTTGAAGCCTTGGTTCTTTGCCAAGGATTGACCTAGCTGTGATCTGATGATGGCCATACCCCTGGATGGCGATCTGAATCTCCTCCAGTAGGGACTGAACGCAGGAGATTCAGATCGCTATACACATCCAACTGATCTAATAAGCATTCTAAGAGATATATAGCAATCTTAGAATAATAACACCTAGAAGCCATGTCCTCGTCTGCAAAGTGAGGCAACTAATACTAAGCCAGAATGGCTTAGTTTTCAGATTTATATCCGTCATACGTTACCTAATCGTAAATAAAATCCAATAATATAGTAACTAATCTAATAAACGTAGGAAAATTGAAACTGTTTTGTACTTATTCGGTATGATTAGGTAATAATGGAGAATAAAAATCTGAAAACGGGGCCATTTTGGCTGTTTTAGTTGCCTCACTTTTGACTGCGCTTTGTAGAGAACTATCGTTCTAGGTGTTATTATTCTAAGATATAATTTTATTCTAAGATATATAAAGTACAATTTCACAGCACTGTGTCCATATTATTATGGAAGGTTTAAAAAGTAGCTTAAAACATCAAGTGATTAACGGACGACCGTTTGGTCGACTTCGCGTTACTCCGCGCTTAAATTTTTATATTAGCCTACTGCTTACGACTCACTCAGTTGAGTCAGTGCACAAGGGATGACGTGTGTCGGTTGAGGCAGAGCTACGCGACTAATGCGACAGAAAGTGCATACAATAATATGCACACAGCGCTGTGCAATTTGAGATTGTACTTTATTGCCGTGCAGCGAGAGTAGCTTATTATTTGATTGTCTTTGCGCAGATGGGCTTCTGTACGTTTATTTTATTTTATTTTAAGATATTTGGGTTGACAACAGCTTAAAATTACTTAAATTACTACATGAAAATTACATAAGAGTAAAGCCAAAAACGTCATCCTCGAATTACTAAAAAAAAGCATTAACAAAAATTATCTAAAACAAAAGTAAAGATTTTAAACATTTTTACAAACGAACCCAAGCAACACGTTTAAGATTATTATTAAATTTACTTAGAAAGAATATTAGAATAAAATATATAAAGTTAAGTAACATAATAATATATATTATATAAAATATATATAATTATAATATATACATACATATATTATATCTGCTATGCACAATGACATAGAGTACCTACGATAGTTACCCAAGCTCAAGTCAAATCAAATCAAGTTTGATTTCATTTGTTTTACCCAAGATGTTTTTTTTTTTTTTTCAAAAGTGTAAAGTTTTAAATTAGATAGTAGGGCTTAGCAGCTTAAATAATTGTTTTTTAAAAGAGGATTTAGAGCCCACAAATGGATCAACACTACTAAATTCACCATTATACAATCGCGCAATACGTGTAAGGACACAGTTTTTGCCATATTTAGTATGATGGAAAGGTATATTAAAGGTGTCTGTCTGGCGCGTGCGGCGAGATGGTGCATTTAGCGCTAAACCCGCGAGCAGCTCGGGGCAATCGAGGCGACCGCTAACGATGTCATGTAAAAAACTTATATCGAGGATTTTTCTTCGCTCCTCAAGTGAAAAAAGTTTAGTAACTACTATTATACAGAGTCATTTTGTAATCGCCATCCAAATCTTGAGGGTGTGTTCAGTCCATGAAACTGATCAACTTTATCTAAGGAACACATGGCCAAATATGTAAAAGAAAAACATTATCTATACAAATCAAAGAGATCACGTGATCAATTTAGTATGGGATGACCAACATTTTGTGGCGAAATTCGACACATGTTTCTTAGAGAAATTTGTTAAGTTTCATGGACTGAACACATCCTTGTGGATGGTAAGTTCAGAATGACCCGATATATTCTGTGATATTACTAATTATATCCCATTGTTTCTTATTCGTTGAACAGGCGACACAATCCGACGGGCGTATAGTAGAGCGCGCGAGAGCTTGGTGCAGCGCAGTAGGCGTCCCCTACTTCAGGTTCTCGCCGCACATGTCGGCCGACGTCGCCATGGACGAGCGCGGCGACGACCGGCTCGTGACGATGCTGTGGGAGGCGCTCGCCTACATGCGCGAGCATAGGGACGAGGTCAATGAACTCGCGGCGCTGCTGCGCGACTGAGGTAGGTCACTATAGACAATATAGCCGTATGAACACTGTATAGCCCGATAGACACAACATAGCTGCTACTATTATTTATGTGCATTACTAGTCCCGCGACTGAGATGTAGGTCATCAACAGACGATTATACCTTATGGACACTGAGGCCGATAGAAACAACATAGCTCTAAAGACACTGCATAAGAGTTTCTACTATTATTTATGCGTATTACTCGTCCCATACTCATCTCTCGCCGCACATGTCGGCCGACGTCGCCATGGACGAGCGCGGCGACGACCGCACTACGCACGACACTATTCCTGCTTCTCATACTGAGAGGTTCAAACTCTTTTACATCAATTTTCTTACTATCGTTTTTCATTTGTTACAGATAAGTAATAATTGACTTTACTAGTGAATATAACCGCGCAACACTGCAGACTTATAAGAGATTAATTATTAGCATTTTTCAATATTTATACATAGTAAGTGTTGAACCAATAAATTGTTAGTTGATACTATTAATATAATATTTTAATCAACGTTGCGTAGTTGAATGAAATTATCGTTATAAAATTGGGCGCAATCTTGAGACTAACGTAACTTTCGAAGTTGTAAACTTTTACAACCAAAACGCCTTTTTTATTTTAAGACAACCGGTTTACTTTTTGAAATACAGTAAGGAAGTAGCAAAAGTGTATTATAAAGTTTTTTGAACGTATTAAGACTACAAACAACTACATATGACTCGGAAATAGCCGAACAGTTGCGTGTCATGTCGTGCTAACTATTGTCGAAAAATTATAAAAAAAAAAAAAAATCACATAGTACATATTTTATATGTACAGGAATATTTTTTATTCAGTTGAGCCTTGTTATAAGCATTTTGGAATGTTCAAGGTTTTAGTCTAACTACCACCCTTTCAAGGAGTTCGTAAACTGGTTTGTCTAACAGTTCAAGACTGTTTGTGTGGCAAGTAACTAAAGTGTTAACGCCTACTACTTTTGACGCCGACTGTGCAAGTATGTTTTTTGTATGAGTTTTTTATACCAACTCGTATAGGTACAAATATTTATAATAGCATTATTTAATTAAGTTGTAGTTTTTTTGTATATTTGTGATAAACAAGTCATAACTTTCATGACAAAGTTGACAATATAGGAAAATATATTTATTAGAAAGTATACTTTTAAGGCGCTTATAGCGGTCCACTAGCGCCGCCAATACATTTATTTTAATTACACATAAACGTAAATTAAACGTAAATTGTCTCTAATATTTTTTTTAACAACTCTTCAACCAGTTTTCATTCTCTCTGTAAATTTTAAAATCCATTTAAACTAAAAGTGACCACCGTCGTTTCGATTGTTAACACGTTTTTTTTATAACCAGTACAAAGAATGCTAGTGAACTTGCTTACGTCACTATTCAGTTGCTCGACTTTATAGTAACAACCAAGCAAAGAATGAAGGATTTTTTCTGTTACACTCATTACCAAATTATTATAGTGCATTTTAATTATGATTTTGTTTCTCTTAGCAAACAAAACAGTTTAAGTTAAAGATGAATTAACGTAATTATCAATACCGATAGTGGAGATGACGTAAGCAAGTGTAACCCACGTGACTTCCTCTGTCTCAGAATGCCTAGAATACCTAGCGCAGTATATTATTTTACCATGGATTTATCTACTACTTCACTTATTAATTCTTGTTATAACTTACAATGGTATTCGAGCTGAAGTGTGTGTAGATTTTAGTTTGCTGCCTATGAAATATAATATATTTTAGGTGATGTTTTCACAATTTTATAATGATTATTAAAATAATAGTAAATTATACTTTCGCTCATACAGTTAAACCAAAAATATATACAAGGTATTTGTTAGTATGGGTTGGGTAGGGTGTTCAAACACTTTTAATAATTATCAATTTTCAATACCTATGATAATAGAAAGAGTGATAATCTTTGTGGTGTGAATGTTTTTTAACTCACTGTCGTTTCTAAGTTTAGTTAGTCTATTATTCCTTTATTTTTTTGTATATAAGTTAATTTACTTATTCTTAAGATAAGTAGTTTGTTCACTACGTATTGTACCTTTTCATAAGATAGGTGTTAGCGCAGCAGGACCACTTCCTTGGAGGAACTTGAGAATGGCCGCTTTTCTGACAGCTCAAGATAGATGATCTGGCCCCTATTTCACCAAATTGACATTTGTCAGTGACATATGTCGGCAATTTTTAGTCTTTTTTACTTTAATAAGGGACAATAATATGTTCTGAAACAGTGGATAATTTTTAAAAGTCGACAATTGTCACGCAAACTTGACTCGGCTCCAATCCCTTGTCCAGAATCTACAAATATGTCGACTTGTAAAAAATATCTCTGTTTTACAACATAATTGTCCCTTATTAAAGTAACGACAATTATTATTGTAAAATTAACCGACATTTATGTCATTGACAAAGTTGAGTGACCTATTAGTAGCAATTGGTGTTCAAAAATTATAGTAACTGACCTTATACTTTTGGAGATAATATAATATAATAATATAATATAATATAATAATATAATATAATAATAATACTGTTGTGAAACCGTATTATACTGTTATGTTATGTTATAAGTTGCTCAGTACCAAACGACTGCAATCGAAAATGGGAGCAATGGTATGAGTAATTTTCCGAGAAAAATGTCAGCACTTTAAGTATCTAATGATCTTTAAATCTTGGCGTGTTGCTCAAAATAAGAAACTAATAATGCAAGATAGTGATAGAGAGAGGATTGATGGTAAGGCCGTGGTCCTGCTGTGCTGACGCCGCTGAAGTAGTTATAGTGCTTTATAGATTTTTGTTTTATACGAACATTCTAAGAAGGTTGAAATTATTTGTTTTAGTACTTATACAAAAAGTTAAAAAGTGTTTTATGATATCATTGAGGGTTTGATTTTAAGATTTATAAGTAGTATGTAATTAAATTTTCTATTCAAGTTGGATATTATTATGTTTGTTAATTATTTTGAACGTAGAAGTTCTATATGACGAGGGTCAAATATATTTTCCATGCAAAGGTATGATGTAAAACACAATACAGCTTATTCTTCATGTGTAAGAAAATTTGTAACACACTATTATATTATGTGAAACAAAAATTAAGCTTGTATGAGATAGGTTTGTTAGTGTGTTCCATCATTGCGTTTTGTCTGATATTGTATCTAACGGGTGTAACAAGACACTCAATGAAGCCGAAGTCCACGCATTCCGTCCATCATCAGGATCATTTTTGTCTTTTAGACTATACCTGGAAAACCAATACCTACGAAGTTATTGAAGGTCAAAGTCATTTTTTTATGAAATCTTATTTTATTCATTATTTCCTAGTTTATGTCTACAGAAACATTATCAAAATTGTATGTATTTCGTAACAATGACTTCAAAACGTCATCACTCAATGTATTTCATGAGCACGCACATAAACGTTACCTTTCATTCAACTCGGCCGCACGCAGCTGTTTAGCATTCACTCGTAGGCGCGGTCTGTTGTACACGTTACATTGCGTGGTAACGTATGCAATGCTTTTTAACACCGATAATTAAAATCGTTTCCCAGCAATAATTTTGAACAGAAATGGTCCTGATGATGGGCAGAATACGTACCTCGGCGTCGTTGAGGGTCTTGTTACACCCGGTATTTCCTATAATCTATTGTATGCGCATACGCAATGGAAGTAAAAACGGCTTTAAGCTGTTGAGATTTATGGTACAGCTTTAGTGTCATGTCTGACTAGGAGACCAGTGGCGGCGCAAACAGTTGCGCTACCAACAAAATGTATACAGATGTATGGAGGTTCACCAGCCCCCCTACAATGACTGTCAAAAATAATATCGAAGCGATGTTGTGATCAAGATGGCGCTATACGCGATGTATAGCTCTGTCTCTATAACAACATCGCTTTGAGGTTGCTATAAGAGCTCAGAGTACGGCCTCTGGTGCCTCTTCTCGTTCTGAACGATAAAACCAAAACCTTTACGTTGTCATTTAGGTTATTTTACCTAAAAATCTTTGGTCTAACTGTAGAATTCTTATTTATATTGTACAAGATTGGCATGTAAAATTTTAATAAATCTAAAGAGAGTATTTTTCTGTGAACGAAACTGAAACGGTAACGATTTAGTTATGTTTTTATGGTTGAAAATAAGCTCCATTGGGCCGCTTGTGATTTCCGCTTAGTTGGGGGGCGGCTAGCGAATCAACCGCTGGGCCCTGTTTCATAAACACTACCGTAGTAAATTACAATAACCGTTTGGTGTTCATTGCATCAGCCAATATGAAACTAGAAAATAAACTACTCGCAGACACGGACACCGCAATGTATTCGAATTACTGTAGTAAATAAAACATTGTAATATTTATAAAATAGGCCCCTGGTGGCGCAACCATGGTATCCTAGTGAGACACGGCCCTTACTTTATTTATTTATGGTGTTGTACACTACCTTTGCAAATATTGCATTATAAAAGCGAATATTTTCTGTATTGAATTAAACATCACTAATAAATAATATAAACGATATTCAGGGCGTTTCATTCAAACACGGAAATCATTTCGAAAAACTCTTTATTTTTTATACTAAATCATATTTTTCTTTTATATCTAATTCTTATACAAAGACTCAATAATATCACATTTCTGATGTGGATATTATCAATCCACGGACTAAACTAATTCTAAAAAATCTATAACTAAATTGTCTAGTTTCTAAGTACCACCAAGTTGACAAATGAATTTTAGACTACATAAAATTATCAGCCATATTCAAATTAGTCGCTAAAAATAAAATTTACTCGGTAAATATGTGCCTCTTGGAGAACTAAAATTAACTAATGAATTTAATGATTTGGTCTAAAGGTAACAACAATTATTGAAGAAGTGAGATTCTTACACATTTTTTAAATCAACATCAAATATGAAATTGATTGTGATTTTTTCACTTTTTGGTTTTAATGATTTCAATGGGCGATTTTCTACAACTCAATTAAAAATATAAACATAGTTAAAAAAATCGATAGATGGCGTTTTATAAAAACCGAGCTGTAAAGTTAAACCCCCTTCACACTAAACAATATATCGCATGCAATATTTTGAACATTTTGATCAATGCAAAGCAAATTTTGTAGGTACCCTCGCCTTGGAGGGATAAACGAGGACATATAAAGCAACTTTACGACAACGCCATTTATCGAGATTTTTTTGCACTAAATTCTTTTTTTTGGTCTCGGAAAATCGCCTATTAGGATACTGAAATAGCTTTTCAAACTCTTTTTTTAAATTATTCTCTAGCTTATGGTAGTTGTTCCTTGCGAGAAGCTATTTAGGTACCATTTAAGTAAATAAATAAAACTTATGCAAAAGTCTTAAGTAAGCAAGCACATTGTACGAGGTACTACATAAGTTCATTTATAATTATAGGAACGTAAAAATCTTATTCTAAAACTGAAAGAAGCACAAATTAGTTAGTGCTCTGACACTTTAGTCGAGACACGAGGCACCCGAGTTGAACTAAATACTTCTACAATCACTCACTGAGGTTTTTTATACTATGAAATTACAACCATAAATGTTTTATAAATATTTCTAGAAGTTTGCAAAGTACAAGTTGAAATATGTACATTATTTGACTTATTCCCGTCTCCCAACCTAGCTATCCACCCCAGGGAGGGTATTGCAAACTTTTAAAACTTGGCATGCTTATGAATTGCTGTAGCTAACTCTCTTTCTCTCGGTATAGCAAATAAAAGAGGTGCAATAATAGCAATTCAGAAGTTGTAATACGGGGGCTGGTTGGATGTTGGGATTTTTTGTGTCATCTTCTAACCTACCTCAGGTTGGATAATGGGAATATCACAGACATTATAATATTGTTGTATTGTCTGTGGGGAATACATTATCTTAACTATTTTTATTCCCAACTTCCAACCTGTCAAAAATGTAGTGTAGTAATCGACTATATGTTTTGACTGACATTAATGACAGGTTGGAAGTTGGAAACAAAAATAGTTAAGATAATATATTCCCATTATCCAACCTGAACTAGGTTGGAAGATGACACAAAAAAAACCAACAACCAACCTGGGGTGCATAGCCAGGTTCAAAAAAAATATATTTTGTTTGTACAGTCAAAGAGCACCTAGTAAATTTATTCAAGTTGTGAGATGCGGGATTTATCGGAAAAGCAAATTTCACGGCCTCAGAACTTAGGTTACTTTGCAGTTGGGGGGGGGGGGGGGGGGCTGCCCCTCCCTGCCCACCCTTGGCTAGGTTGGAAGATGATGGGAATAAGTACATTACTTGCAACGGTGAAGGAAATTTTTGAGTGCCACCTCACATTTGAAGCACGAAACAAATTTAATGTCAAATAATAATGTGTAAGATAAATAGTGTGTAAGATAGTCTCACGAAATTATATCTTTGAATACATGTTATCTATGCGAATGTGGCATAATCATTGTAAAAAGGCTTTAAGTATGTCATTAAGTACCGTGTACCGGTATTTTTGTTTACCTCTCTTACAAAACTTCGTACAAAAAAAATATTAATAACAGAGGAAACTTTGTGGTTATACGTTATTTGTGCAAAGCTTGGAAAATACAACTGTTGTTAAGTAAAGTGAACTAATATGTTTGAAGATTAATTTTTATACTTGCAAGAAAAAACAACTTGTTAGAGACGAGCTGTTTATTTCTAGTATAAAATTAAACAGAATATTTCTAGTATATTAAAGATCAAAATTTGATTGCACTGTGAATTAAAAAAACTAAAACAAGAAAAGGTATTTTTCGATATTTTTACAGCAACCCTAGTGGTATTTAACGGATCTAGTAAATAGTGACAATGACAACCAGCTTCTTGAAAACTAGGATAACCACAAAGCCTCTTCTGCAGACACTGCCTCATAAATAAGTACTATATTAAGTACCTTACACATCGAACGATACAAGCTCTCACTCTTAACATGCTATAAATAGTCAACAAGTCGATTTCATAAAAAATAATTTGGAAGAACGATTGAGAAATAAACGTGAACACAATCATGGAATAAAATGTTTCACTGAAGAAAATTACACGCAAATAAGTGCCAAATTAAATTCATTGATTTAAAACGCTAAATTAAATAAATTATTATTTCTGCGGCTTATTTAGTAAATTTGGTAATCTTTGACGTAATTAAATAATTTTATTTTAGTTTTAAGTGGTTAGTGTAAATGCTATTTTATTTATGAACATAGAACTAATTTTTCATTATTATATGAATTGAAAAAAAAAACTGGTAATGGTTTTAAGGTCGAGAATATTCAGTCAATTTAATTTAATTATTTAGCATCCTATAATAACGAAAAAGTCAGAATTTTATTAAAATCAACATGGTTTGGCATACCTTTATACTGTTCATTGTTTAGTAATTTTACTAGTTCTTATCCTTATTTATTGTAAAGAAAAAACGATTTACACCTTATAAAAGCTTAATGCATATTGCATTTACATAAAAGGCACATAGTTTATTATGCCATCCCATGAAAACCTCCACTGTTAATATTACTCGATATGCCCACAAAACAAACCGAATGTTTATGGTCTAAAATCTAGTAACCTTGCACTCAGATTTTAGCAGCCAATAAATACACAGCCTAGCGACATTACCTTCTCAAAAATAGTCGCGAAATAATATCACATTTTTGTTACATTTGGCGCAATTTAACGAAGAATATGTCTCACTCCATCCATGTTACATATTGAATAAAATTCATGATTAACACTTTCGTAGACGCAAGAACCACGCGACGAGTTCGTAAAAATGACAGTAGAAAATTCCCTACCATTACATGATTTTAAAGTTCTTGACCATAAGTCCATGAACATTTTTCAAACAACACACAACGTCATAAAGACGTAGTGACACTTTTCAAACTTTGACACCCCGCTACAAAGGTGTTAAACTGTCAAATTATCTTTTTTTTTTTGCTATACTTTAAGTTAGTAACTCAGGATCTCTCGCGTTACTCAGAATCTTATGTTAAATTTCATACAAATAAATGGTGTTAGCATTATGTGAATAATTCTGGAGTCAGTCTATTCTTCGATCATATCACCTCGTATTGTCTAAGCGTGGTGTGCTAGTACTCTTCGGAGTACTCCATATTCGCGATGAGGTTCCTCTTCTCTTCTTTGCCCGGCTTCGCGTCGCCCAGAGTCGGCCGGATCGTCGATCTTGGCTCGAAACAAGGCTGTAACCAAAAATAAGGGTTCTTAGAAATAAAACACTTTACGGATTTTAATATTCATTCATATTAATTCAGGTGTTATTTTAAAATTATTTTCACTCCTCTTGCTCAAAAAGTGCGTCATTGTAACGTACAAGAGCCGAGATAAAATAGCATAATAACCCCTAGGGGATAACGTTTTTTCTTTTTTAATGTTTGTCTATTACCAATTAATGAGCCTACCAAAACGAAAAAGTCTTTATTCATAATCACGAATAAAAACTCGCTCGGGGGTCTATTACGAAAAGTTTAATGCGATACACGCAGACGCAGTCCGTGCTTCGTTCTGATTGATTCCTATTACAAAGCACTTGCGTATGCGATATTGCAAAGTTGCGTTAATTTGACAGTTTCTCTCTAGTGGATCCGTCATTATTCGTTCAATAGACTATGGACTACGATAGCTACATTGAAAATATTTGTAATAACTACAACCGACGATCTGCGGACGACTATCGTGACCAAGTGACTGCGTTACGCAGTTGTGTACGTTATTTTCGTAATAGGCCCCCAGTTTCTCATTCTCATTTTTGAAAATGGAACTAAAAGCATCTCTTCGGTGAAATCATAGACTTATTTATACTCAGTCCACAGAGTGAATCGTAGAATGCGTGTTTGTGTTGCTTAGCTGCTACAGCAGAAATTAAAAAAAAGTACCATGGCGCGTAATCTTTAGATTTTTTCTATAATTGCAAACTGATTGAATTGTGTGACTGTAATAGGAAAGAAATAATTTTAATCTTATGCCGTCAAGCACAAATCATTTATTTAAATATTGTACAAAAAGTTTATGAAGTGGAGGATAGAAAAACGAGTCGATTTGTTTACGGAAGTAGGTACCTATAAACTATTTAATATTGTATTTTATTTTCTCGCAATCGTAGTGAAAAGTATAGTGTAACACACGACGCTAAAACCCATTGTAACTCGGTTTCTATTTATTCCCTCGCTAAAGCTCGGGAATAAAACTACCTCGTATGGAATGGGTCATTTTAGCGTCTTGTATAACAATCTACTATTAGTTTTGGATTTATTGGTTTTTTCCAAGGGCTGTGGTCTTAGAGTAAGACGCGCTTCTGTTCGGGACGAAGCCGCGATGCTCGAAGGCTGTGGTTAACGGATTACCTACTAAAGCAAAAAGGCTCATAATTTTATGTAATCCACCCCGTCGGAACTTTATTAAAATACATTCAAGATTATTAAGTCATATTACAGCTGCGTTCTGATTTCAATGAATTGATTGAAGTTAATTAGAAAACAAGATCTAGCTACTCTAAATCGGGAAGCCTCTCAGATAAAGAACTGGCGGAAGAAAACTTACGAGGGGTTGTGACGACATCCCTTTTGATAACTAATAACTATCTACAAAATTTACTTCTACTGGTTGTTCTTTTCTATTTCACTGATTAAATATGAGGTGTGTAAAAATGATAACGTGTCGTATTGTGTTAAATTCTGCAGCATTATTGTTTATAAGAATTTTGTTACAAGTTCCATTGCGAAACATGAATTTTCCCGTCATGCTGAGTTCTCCAGTTTGAGCTAGTTTCACAGGTGTTACTTAGCTTTGAAGTTATCTGGTTATGTAAGTTAAACTTTAAAGCTACATATTTAAGATTTAAATCCTATCAGCCATATCAGCCATTATCATATTGATTTTTATATTACCTACTGATAATGTGATCCTTTGTAATCGGTCGCAGACATCGTAATTACATAAAGTCAGTAATTTTCTTTATAGGTGTAATACGAGTAGCTATGAAAATTACGTAGGTACGCTTTTCTTAGTTTGTCTAGAATTTTAGTACCATTTATAAAATTGGATATAACGTAGCGGTTGCATTGAGCGCTTCGATCAGATACATTGAGCGATATAGAACCAAATGTCCCTTTAAAAACAAACTATAGTTTTTCCATAATGTATTACTGGAATTTTACGTAGAATTAATTTATCTACCGCATTGAAATGAGCCTCTTGCGTTGTTACTCGTACATATCCACAAAATTAACATAGAATTCAAGGATTCAATTATCAAGTGATTAAAGTAGTTGGTACCAAACTTGAATTTAATTACATTATTCATTAATATTCAACATTAAATGTTTTCGTAGTTGTATTTCGACCGCACATTTGTTCAAATATATAATGTTATACAAGAAGCCAATAATATTAATGACGCTAAAGAGAGTTTTGAATATTTTGAAATGGCCGTAAAAAAAAATCATAGAGCATTTAAAAATGCTCTAAGGCTATAAGTCTAGTAACCATATTAGATAGAACATTGGATCTCGTTGTCTGAATAAAATAAATAATAATAAAAATAAAAAAGAAATTATATTGTTCATTAGGGCATGTAATGTGATTTAGAAGGAATCCAAATAAGACATTGAAGTGTGTGGTCGAACTAAAAAAGTCATCAGTTTTATGATCCATTGTTTAGATTTAGATTAAATGATATTACGAATAAGTTTATTTCAATAGAAATTTGATAAATTGTGTGTCACGTTAACTTAACGTATTTTTGAGCTTAAAGATTTAAAGCCCAGACTGTGTCAGACATTTGAATAGGTATAAGTAAATACTATACTTACACCCAGTTAGAAAAAAAAGGCTCTTTGATATTTTTGTCAGCCAAAGTGGTCACCTATGTGTGTAAAGTTGATAACGATAGAAAATTCTTACCGTTTCACAGATGTTCATATTGCAACAGTTCTCTATGGTGATTTCGCACTGGTCGGGCCGCGCCGTCATTGGGGTAACGTTCTTATTCACTATGATACGCTTCTTTATCCTGAAAGCGAAGAAAAACATTGAAAATTTAAACAACTTACAATGGCCTTTTTTCCTGTCATGCGGATTTTCGTCCGAATGCGCGTTGTCCGCTTCCATTTCAAAAGTGCCTTGTTATTATATGGCCCGCGCATACGGACAACAGTCGGCCGCTTGCATTTTATCAAGCAAATAACCACATGACAGGAAAAGTGCTCAAATTGATTAAATAACTATTATTACACATCGTTCAGCACCCATAGGAGCAAACATAGGAGTCTATCCTATGTTTTTTTATGAAAGATAAGTAATCGCCTTCCTGGTATCACGCTTAATGGTGAACGATGATGCGATCTACGATGGAACGCGCTTGCCTAGAAGATATCCAATCACTCGCGACTTGAATGCCCCCCGATTGTACCTATCGAGAAACAGACTCAGGCAAGGAGTTCCACTCTCTAGCGGTACGGATGATAAAATTTGAAGCAAAACGCTTTGTATTTAATTTGAATTTGGAATATCACCAGAATACGGTGGCGCTAATAAGTACGTCTGGTTTTCCGATGGAAGAAGGGAGATGGCGGAATTAGGTTGTATAATTCGGTTTGGTTAGGTATTAAGGTAGGAGCTCGGTGGCGCAGTGGTTTAGTGCGGAAGGTAAGCAACGTTCGCAAGGGTCGGTCATGGGATGGGTGACCAAAAATTTATTATCTCGAGCTCCTCCGTGCTTCGGAAGGCACGTTAAGCCGTTGGTCCCGGCTGCATTTACAGCCGTTAACACCCACCAATCCGCATTGGGCCCGCGTGGTGGGTTATGGCCCATCCTCCTTACCCCCCATAAGGAAGGCCTGTGCCCCAGCAGTGGGGATATGAAAAATGGCTAATGGACAAGTATTAAAAAGCATAGATAGGTGTATTCTTCATAAATAACTCTAAAGATTGTTACCTTGGACGTTTTTTCAGCTGCAACACCTTCGTGACGAGGTAAGTGCAGGCTACACACAGCACTCCACTTAGAATGCCAAGCACCACGATCACTGGGTCTCTTACGGCGTCCCATCCCGATTGGTCACACATGGATGCCACAAAGCCTTCGTCGATTTTAGTAATGTTTGATAAGAATATTGGTTGCTGATGCTCTTCTGTGCAACTGGAAGTACAAAGATGTTATTATTAGTCTTTCGCGTCTAGATTTCGATTACGCAGTACCTAATAAAAGAAATCTATAAATAATCTACAGTTAGGGTGGTGCGGAATCATCTCATTTCCTTGTCATAAAATCGACTCCATGTTATAAATTACCAACCACAGTTTTTGTCTGAAAGACATTAGTTTATTATAACATCAAATATATTTAAAAGATTATAAAATATTGCGTGAATTGGGTTAAAGAAGTTGTTTGTTTTACAATGACTTTATCGCTTTTTTGTCATTCATAATGCCTCGAGATATATATAACATTTGAATAAGGCTTTGATAGCATTACTTAATACTTACTTGCACTCCTCTTTGATCGTGGATTGTGTAGGTGAGGGTGGTAGAACGGTGGTTGTGGTGAAGACCTTGAGGCTTTCACATCTGGCACCTTCGTAATCCGTGAGACACTGGCATATGGGAGTCGTGTCATTCATACTGCAAACACCGTTGTTTAAACAG
Organism: Agriphila straminella; assembly: GCA_950108535.1. Taxonomy (NCBI): domain Eukaryota; kingdom Metazoa; phylum Arthropoda; class Insecta; order Lepidoptera; family Crambidae; genus Agriphila; species Agriphila straminella. Next base: position 4,638,912 of record OX467318.1, read on the forward strand.
TAGCCATTACATGTGTTTACTTCACATCTGGACCCGGAAAAGCCATTTTTGCACCTGCAAACGGAAAATAAGAACTTGTGAATTTGAAAGTCCATCAGTTTATTACGTAACGAACAATGTGAAAAGTTATTGTACCTACTTAAATGTAAGATTTTTACCTGCACATTGGCTCGCCTTCAGGTGAAAAGGTACAATCTCCTTGAAGACAATAGTTTTGACAAGCAGACATTTCACACCTCTCCCCTGTATATCCTGGACTGCATTTACACTCCAGCTTCCCATCGAGCTTGACTCCATGAAGGCAGAACAACCCAATGTCTTTAGGGATGTTGAAGGTATCGTTGATCGCCGATTTATTTTGCGACAGTTTTTCCAGCTGTGCGCATTCATTGACACCCGCCAATTGGTCAGAAATTATGTAGTTTGCAACAATACCAAAAGGCACCTTATTATTGAAATTGAGAAGATCACTCGGTTCTGTGTCAGGTGGTGCATCTTTCGCGAGTTTCCAAACTGTTTTGTAGTCCCAATCAACCCAATAGATGGAATCTTTGGATATTGTTAAAGCGTTCGGTTGGTGATATGTTCCTACTAATAATGTCTTTCGATCCTTTCCATTAAGGTCAGAGCTTTCTATAGAATAATGTATACCTTCTTTATCATCAGCCCAATATAATCTTTTAGTGTTTTGGTCGATAGCGATGCTTACTGGCATAAAGATGTCTGTGCTTACAACTATGGTTCTTTCGGATCCATCAAATTTTGCTCTTTCTATTGTTGGCTTGCTAGTATTGGTATTAGTCCAATAAATATATCTGAAACAGCAATGAGTTATAATTTTTAACCGATTAAAAAAAGGAGAAGATTCTCAAGTCGACGGCATTTTTTTTAAAGATAAGTTTACGTATCTAATTAATTACGTATCTATTATAGGTAAAGTAGGTATATTTATTTATTTATATATTGTAGGTGTACTATATTTTGGACTTTAAATTGTCAGTTTTTCTTATTTAATTTTTGCACTTTATTCTCAGGTTGGCTGGAAGAGATCTCTTTTAGAGATAAGTCCCTCCTTTGTGTACATATTTCAATTTATTTTTGTGTAACTGTTTTTATGAGTGCAATAAAGAGTATAATAATTTGCAAAGTTGCGTAATTTTTTTTTATTATAATAAAACTTACCCTCTGCAGCTATCTACAGCAATAGCCCTTGGTAATTCATCATCCATTTTGATTAAAAGGTTTCCATAGAGATCATTCTTCGAGCCTGGCTTCAATGACATTGAAAATATGCTCCTTTCATAAGTATCAGTCCAAAAAAGTAGACTCAGCACGGGGTCAAATGCAAGCCCTTGGATGTTTTCATAAGATCTCCTTCTAACTAACGATTGGTATTTCTTAGTTGCTAAGTGGTAACTAAATATAGAGGCGTTGTCATTCTGTCTGTCTACGAACAGAAGCATGTTGTGGACTGCATCGTAGGCTAAAGCTGTGAGGTCTCTGAACCGCATTCCTTCATTGTTTGTTTTGGTTTTATTTGTATAGAATTCTATTTGGTCCCCAGCAGTTATGGCTATATCTGAAACAATAACAGAAAAGTCAGTATTACCAAAAAACTACTATGTAATAGTGAAACGTCTGTATAATTTCCCAATAAAAACAGTTGTCGATGTCGTCGATGATATCTTAGAAATGAAGACTTTCATGTCGAATATGACAAATGAGCTGCTATATTTTTAAAGTCTTGTTACTTTTAGTGACAGTCTAATAATAGCCGCTGTAATAATAGCTCTTGGCTTTGTAAAGATTTCTGGTTGAATACGAGAAGAATACTTCGTGTTGGTTACATAATGTGACAGATAAAAGTCATTGAGCGTCGAATAACAAACGTCTACTTATAGCAAGTGCAGTGTAACATGTACTGCACATATAAATTGGCACTGTTGCTGACCCAAGGTGCGTTCATCTGTTAGTTGGTGGAACTTATGGACGTTTAGTACCATTATTTTGTATTCTGTGTTTATCTCCTATATATTTTATGATCTTTCTTAGCAGTGACTTTGGTTAGGTACTTCTCAAAGTGGATAAGACCTAATTGTTTTCTTTGCTTTTACCCATCTTTATTTTATTTTATGAATGCTGCATTTTATATATTTTCTATTTATGTTGTCTTTAAGCGTAATTCTTAGATCCTAAGCATGAAGCACTGGTCACGTGCCTAGATAATGACTGACCCTTAGATCACTTATTTGCAGATAAGTGCTAATTGAACTAGTATAATAAACCTATTTATTATTAAATTTAGCTTTTTAATCAAGGAAAGTAGAGAGAGTCGAAACGTAAATTAATTATTTAAGTAAACAAAGGGGGAGCAAACAACTGTTGACATGCAGTGACTTCACCGAAGTCCTTTACTACAAAAAGAATTTTCTTAATTGTAAAAACTTTGGAAAATTAGAATTTTCTAAGGAGGGCCCAAGTGAAATTCGTATAGGAGAAATCGTGAAATAAAATTCAATCATAGAGAATCGTATATAAATAGCAAATAAAGTTTATAAACATGTGATATTTTATTACGTAAACATGCCTAAAGCAATCCTTTATTATTATTTATTATATCACGACAAGATAAAGAGTACGCTGTTCATGTAGTTATAAAAAACAATCAATTTTATTGATGAAGTGTTCTGGCGACATGTTTATCATTAAAACAGGTGAATACTTAGAGAATGCCTTATGGCATTAAGTCCGCCATTTGCTGTAATTTTAGCAATAAAGTATAAATAAAATAAATAAATAAATACTGCAGGGGCAGAAATAGTACATGACAGTTAAATTCAATCATTGACGACGTTGCAAATTAAGTTTATAAACATGTGATATTTTAACACGTTTTATTAGGTTATTACGTAGGTAAATTTTTATTATTTATTATACGAGTATCACGACAAGATAAAGAGTACGTGGTTCATGTAGTTATAAAAAAATATTGATGAAATTTCAATTTCTAGAAAATTTCTAGTAAGTATATTATTTAGTACTATTGTATAAAAATAGCATTGTGAATGCAAAAATCTGAAATTGAAAAATATTGATGAAATGTTCTGTAAACAGGTGAATATCAGGCAGGGGCAAAAATAATACATGACAGTTAAATTCAATCATTGACGTCATTGCAAATTAAGTTTATTAACATGTAATATTTTATTACGTAGGTAAATTTTTATTATTTATTATACGAGTATCACGACAAGATAAAGAGTACGTGGTTCATGTAGTTATAAAAAAACAATCAAATTTATTGATGAAATGTTCTGGCGACATGTTTATCTGTTAAACAGGTGAATCTTAGGGGCCGAAATAATAACATGTCAGTTAAATTCAATTATTGACGACATTGCAAATTAAGTTTATAAACATGTGATATTTTATTACGTTAACGTGCCTATAGCAATCCTTTATTATTATTGATTATATCACGACAAGATAAAGAGTTACGTGGTTTATGTTTATGTTTAACAACCCACTTGTGCGCTTCTGTAGACTTCATAATTTGTTATGTAAACAGCTTGATATATTCTACCAAAGTCCTAACACATTTGTAAAAACAATAAAAGATCCAGAGAACATTGGAGCACTTGCACAAATTGAAGATTAATTTCTTTAATTTGTTTTTTTTTTGTAGGAACTTTTGTTAAAATTTTATTTCGTTTTTGTATTAAAATAATTAATTAGAACTACCTAGTTAGCCGCACTTTTTATGAAAACTATATTTGCATGTTGTGCATGGTTGTAATTGAGGTACAAATTTACACTTTTGTTTTGTTTTTGAATTATTTTTATTTGTACTGCTTGGTTTGTATCTTGTAACTGTGCCAAAGAAAAATAAAATAAAATAAAATAAATAAAATGTAGTTATAAAAACAATCAATTTTATTGTGAAATGTTCTGGCGACATGTCTTTATTTTTGGACAGCCATGGCTGCCGAATGAAAATGAGTAATGAAGAGCGCTCGACGCCTTTCAAAAAATAAATATTTTAATAAAAAAAACACGACTGCCTAAAACGAACTTAAAAGTTAAATAACAACCGTGTTATTTACAAATGATTTTTAAACACTGTTTAACTAAACACATGTTTAAATGTGATGCTGTCACTTTTTTGACAATATTGTTTGACAGAGACAGCATTCATTATTAATAAAAACACGAGAATACTACTATTAAAAAAAATTACATTGGATGAAATATTCTTCTGGTGAGTGAATGCTTTACATTGTATTTTTGATTTGTAACCTTGAAATACTAAAATCATACGGAAAATAAGACTTATTAATATATTTAACGTATTAATATATGTATCCTGATGATAATGCCACAATTTTATTTAGGAAAACGTAAAACCCTAATTAGTTAGTAGCTACGTTTCTCGAGCGTTATAATGTATTCAAATAATCATGACGTCAGAATACATGCGTATGCGCACACATTGGACTGTATGCAGGTACTTATTTGTTTGAGTGGGAAATCTACAGAAAAATTAACTGACGTCAGCGGGACATTTGTATGGCAAAAGATTTTGGGAACACCCTTAGGTACCTGTGACGTGCTTAAAGCTACTTTTTTACCCGACTGCGGGTTATGTTTTTCGCGCGTATCTTGTAAGTATGTTTGTATGTAATATTCTTTATTACCTCATATCTTTCAAACGGCTGAACGGATTTCTATGATAAAGATATCGTTAGATTTGTCTTTTCAGCCCAAGTGTTCTTAAGAAGGTGGCGTTATAAAAAAAAACCAACATGGCGGCTGTACGGTGCTATTATACGTAGTGAAAAAAAAATTTTTTTTTAGAATATTGCAATATGGGTGTCAAATTAAAGGGCTTATTATAAGGATTTCAAAAAGGTATATCATAATAACTAAAAAGAGATAAATAATAAAATAAATTAAAAAAAATTAAAAACCCGCCTGCATAAAAAGACAAGTCGACTGAAAAGATGGAAACAAGATTAAATAAATATTAAAGGCAACATGTCATAATAACATGCAGTCGGAGGCATATAATTTAATCATTCATAATGTCACTTTCTTTATGCATGCCTCCGATACGACTGCATGTTATTATGACATGTTGCCTTTAATATTTATTTAATCTTGTTTCCATCTTTTCAGTCGACTTGTCTTTTTATGCAGGCGGGTTTTTTAATTTTTTTAATTTATTTTATTCTTCTAGTTTGCAAACCAACATGATAGCACAGACAGAATAGATATAAGTACTAACATAATAATAGGTACCTAATTAATCGTGGCAAGAATACTAATTAACACTTAAAAAATGTGTATTAAAGTCTAATCTGGATTGATTTCCTCTTATACTATTTTTTTATGTTTCATGATTTATAACCAGCTCAAAATATACAGTAGCGGCCAGATATAATTAAAGACACCAGTCGATTTTCATACAAAACGAGGTAACTTTGAAGCCTTGGTTCTCCGCCAAGGATTGACCTAGCTGTGATCTGATGATGGCCATCCAGGGAGTGAATGGAGGAGATTCAGATCGCTATACACACCCAACTGATCTGATCAGCATTTTAAGAGATATAAGGATCAGAGTTTTCAGTTTCTGGATTTCCATACATTTTTATGCTAATTTCGTGGTTTTTTTCAACATACCCTTTCCTTATATCTCTTACAATGTTTATTTGTTCAGTTGGGTATGTATAGTGATCTGAATCTCTTCCATTCACTTCCTGGATGGCCATCATCAGATCACAGCTAGGTCAATCCTTGACGGAGAACCAAGGCTTCAAATTTACCTCGTTTGTACTTAAATCGACAGGTGTCTTTAATTATCTGGCCGCCACTAGTACGGTCAACAACAAAAGTTGCTTAGCACTTTAGTACCTCATCATAGCAACTTTTTTGATAAATGTTCCAAACTGTAAGACATCTTTTTTTTTTTAGTTTATTTTTTAATACAAAAAAAAATTACAATAAAAATTTTTCAATCGCAGCAAGAGAAACCGTAAAAGGTTTATGTATTGCTGCCATCACTCACTGACACATTGACAGATAAAAAGTAAAAAAAAAAGTCTGTCAAAAAAGTTGCTATGACAAAGTACTAAAGTGTTAAGCGACTTTCGTTGTTGACTGTAAATTCGCGGTCAGGTCAATGACACTTGCTCCATATGTTAGTTTCCGCAGAGCACACACAAGGTAAGCGAGTGTGTTATGTCAATCAATATTTTTGCAATTTGTTGTTTACGTTTTTATAAAGTGGCATGGCATTAAATAACTATAATTTGCAATGAAAATGTTGACTGACCACACAACGATAAAAATATTTCAATTAGCACTTAGTTTGAAATCACGTAAGTATTGTTTTTTTGTATTTACATTGTCAAACATTTATTGCAATTTATTAGCAACACTATCATTAAAATCATACGACATTGTAAAAAAATATTTTTAAAAGTTTTTTTTATCTAAACCCTCTAAGTGTCAACATCATTAAAAGAAGATGAAGGTAAATAAGTAATAAAAAAATTATTAAGTACAACACATAACGACATGCGAAGGAAAGCTGCTCATTCCACATACCTACTAGGTATGTTTATAGAAAGTTGTTTACGTATAAAAATGTTAGAAACATCATGATCATGAATGATAAAGAAATTGTTTGTAGTCATAGCAAAGCGAATACAATAATAAATACAAAAAACCGGACAAGGGCGAGTCGTACTCGCCCACCGAGGGTTCCGTATGAATTCTGTTTTAGTAAGTATTTGCTGTTTAGCGGCAACAGAAATACACCATCTGTGAAAATTTTCAATTCTCTAGCTACCACGGTTCATGCAGCCTGGTGACAGACAGACATACGGACAGTGGAGTCTTAGTAGTATTGTCTTGCTTTTGCCCTTTGGATACGGAACCCTAAAAATTTGCTCATTTTTGGGTTCCTTACCTGAAAAAGAAATAATTGAACCCGCATAGATTCATTTGGTTGGCTTACATTTCAATGAGTTGGCTGTGTCTTACAATCTCTTAAGCAAGACCATATACAAGGTGTATTTGTAACCACTCTCCAAATTTTAAGGATGTGTTCAGTCCATGAAACTGAACAACTTTCTCTAAGAAACATAGGGTCAAATATGTAAAAAAATGGCTTTTCATACAAATCAAAGAGATCACGTAATCAGTTCAGTATGGGTTGACCAAAATTTTTTGGCGTATTTCGACACATGTTTCATGGAGAAAGTTGTTTAGTCTCATGGACTGAACACATCCTTAAAATTTGGAGAGTGGTTACAAATACGTCCTGTATTTATCAGAAATGCGTGGATTAACTTAAAATTAAAATCATATCCAATTACACACAACGCAAATAATTGCTGCATTAGTTGAAAACTATTTAATTCCTTGAAGATATGAAAAAATAAAGATCCGAATCCTCAGTGAGCTAGTCAAACTCGCACTTGTCCATCGAAATGCTTGTCCTATTTTTTGTACACTAAAGTTTATTCTATCAAAAATAGTTTCAGTTTAATCATCACAGTGAACTGTAAAATTTTTGCTACAGACCGGATATGAACCAGTGACCTACTGCAATTCAGGTAAGTGCTGTAATCATTAATTGACCGTGACTTTGGACAACCTTGTATTTTTGCGCCATTTTTTTACGTAATACCTATCTTAAAATTAAATTGAACATAAGTTTTAATATTTATAGCATGTATGTAAGTACAATGCGATTCCAACAGAAGTGACCAACTTCGAACGCTTGCGGTACAAAACGACGTAAGTATTAAATTTTTTCTCATTGATATTTTAATTGAAATATAAATTTACTAGTTTGTAAGTTCTGGTTACGAGAAAACAGAAAATTTTCTTTTTTTGTAACCGGTTACAAAATTTACATAGGCGGCCGAAAGGCCATTCTCGAGTGAAGTTGCAGTGGATCACTGCCTATCATTGTAAGCATCTTGGTCTATTTCTATTACCTAATGAAAATAATATTCCCATAAAAATATATTCACCTACAATAATGTGATATACAAATAAAAATACAGTGAAACCGGCTTAATACTAATATTTTCCCGCATAATACGCTATTTTACGTCAGTGCCTGCAACTTGAGGGTTTTTTCATACATTTTATCGCGCTTAACCCATTTATAACGACCGATCGTTATAAAGATTAAAAATAAGTATAAGGAATATCCTCAATTTAAAAATATAAATGAGCGGATAACTTTTTCTTATTGTTTACCAATCGCCGCAGTGGTCGTTTGACATTGTTTTGGCTTTCCTGAAAATTTGGTTTTTTTTTTGGTATTTTTCCATGTTTAGTTTATGCATCATGGTATACTAAAATACTGCTGTGAAATAAAAAAAAAGTTTCAGTAACAACTGGGTTAATACGCCCGTTTCAATACGCTATCTTTACAGCGATAAGCCCAAGAAAAAAAAGACATTGAAAGTTTTTGATAAAAATTACTAGTTTCTTTCTACATTACGTTCCTTCCTTAAATAGAGAAATTTCAAGAAATATACAGATGTGAAGAGAAAAAGACAAAAGTTATATTTCTAATTCCAACTTTATAAATACAACTTTACCACCTTTAAACGTAAAATCCAGCAGTTTTTTGAGAATAGTCTTGCCATAATATAATACTTTACCTATTTTAATTTAATTTATATGACTTATTTTTTTTTATTTTAAATTTAATTTAAATTTTATTTTATTTTAATTAACTTAATTAAATTACTTTATTTTATTTCAATTCATATTAAATCAAATTCAATTTAATCTTATCAATTCATTTTAAGTCAATTGATTTATTTCAATTAATTTTAATCTAATTTATGAATTCACTGTTTTATTTTGATTTTATATTATTTTATATTTTTTATGAAAATGTTATTACCTACCTACTTATAATTATTATTTCAGTGCTTTGATTATTTGTTTCTGTGACTAATATTAACTTGGGAATGCTATGTACGCCGTTATTGTGGCATGCATCAGAACAGAACGTATTTGAATTAGTTTGTAATGGATGTGTTAATGTTTGCCATGCGGCTGTACTAATAATAATAAATAAATAAATACATAAGTAGGTAGGTATGTATTATGTACTTAAATATGTACACAAAATAAGTACAGACAATAGGTATTTTCCTTAACCCGCATATTACACTTTCCCGCCTAAGACGCGTTTTTAGCTGGGGCCCTTTGAAATCCGAGTTTTGCTGTAGTATTTTTGCGATCCATAACTTTGATGGTTAAACAAGCTTTCTCACGTTCTTGTTATAAAATGTGTCAGGTACGTTACAAGTATTTGAAAGCTATTGAGCGATGACAGTATACCTAAAAAAAGTACACGATAATGGTTGTTTGTCCGTCAAATAATGAGGCTTAAATGAGAGTCACGCGACCAACGCGTAATACGAAACCGCAATGGAAAGGTGATTCGGAATTATTTTCGCGACGCGCTCTCGGTCACGTACGCTGGTCCACGGGGTTGGGTCAAATGAAGATAACTGGCCACTGATAAAAACGATACTGATAAATCAGTCTTTTGATTCATTTTGATTGGCAAGTACCTATTGAACATGAATGTTGATTGATATGTTAAAAAATATAGAAAAATATAAAAATATAGACACAATAAGTACGATTTTAACGATACGGTCGTAGGGAACACGATTCCTAGGGAGTGACATTGCGCTCGTATACAGCGATTAAAGGGTTTAACATAGAAGTTTTAAGTTTTATTAAAAACTGTTTAGTTTTTCCTTATAACATAAGAAAGTGAATGTGAAAAATATTAAATATCTACCCAGTATTTATATCTTCTAATTATCATTGCCCAGATTAAAACCAATACTGACTTTACAAAAGGTTATCAAGCTTAAGGAATGTTTCAATTTATCGTAATCGCTATGAGTAAACAAAAATAGAATATTACGTTTTTGTTAATCGCTTTTGTAACTAATCAGATAATTTTGAGTTATTTCTAATACTTAGTTTCAATAATTTTCAAATTGAACTTGGTGTGGCAAATCTCGCTAAACTACGCGTAAAACTGTTATGATTTTTCAAAAATTTCACCACTTACGTTACGTTCTTTGGAAAAGTTAAAATATAATAGTACATTATGAGACAAGTTAGCTTAGGTTGCTCATTGCACACAAGGCTGTGGGTTGCAGCCCGAGCCGCAGGCGAGGGCGTAACTCAGCCGAGTGTGCAATAAGCAAGAGCTCACGAGTTTCATACGACGTTTTTCAACACATTTGCGAGGAAAAAATAAAGTAATTTATCACACAGCAACAAATATGGCAAAAACAAAATATGATAATTATGGGAAAAGGCGCGCATGTTTTTTTTTTTGTTTTTTTTTCACACGCCCAACGCAAGAATATTTTGCGATCAAAGGGGTGAGGAGGTACAGCCTACACTAATACTCCAAAATTATAATTGTAAGTAACAAAATGCTAATATTTTAATATTTTATAACAAAATATTGTGAATTATGAATAATTTGATAATAATTATATATTTATTTGACTTAATTAAGGACTTACACATTTATTTATTCCAAAAATGTATATGAATTTTCAGCAGCATAAAACCTCTTTGTTGTCAAAAAAAATAACTGTATTACCCGGCTAAATTTGGAATGCTCTGTTTACTCGCATAGAACTTGCAGTAAGGTACTAATTTAACTTTGTAGGGTTAATTCTATTACGAACTAGTGTTTTATATATTATTGCACGCGTTTGTTTTAGCTCGGTTTATGGGCCTAAAAGCGATGTAATAAGGCTCACTTTACGAGCAAGTGTGTTGAAAATCAAATAAAAATTTTGTTCATTGGTCCGCATCACCTGAGAAGCGTTTGATTTTTTTTGTTGAAATAGTCTAGCCTAGTCTGTTGTTTTTTTGTATAAAAAACTTCTTTTTTTTCCGGAAAAATTTCAAATCAGGAAAAACTGATAGTTAATGTTAAGTTCCATGGAAAATTTATAAAAAAAATCGGGAGAATAGAAAATATATAGAGCGAAACTAAATTCACGAAACGATCACATACTATTTAAAGGGCAGGACAACGTCTGTCAGATCTGTACCCCTAGCACGAACATCTATCGAAAAAAATAACGCGCGTAAAAGAATTCGATAGTGCAATTTAGTATGGAAAATTTGTACAACGCCATCTACCGCCGAATAGCGAAATTAAAATTTCCATAGATAATTCTCTATCGAGTAATTTTACGCGCGTTTTTTTTCTCGATAGCTGTTCGTGCTAAGGAACCAGATCCTATAAAAATAATAAAAGTAGCATTTTATCGAACTAGTCAGAAACAATTGGTTTTAGGAAATTAATAAAGATATAGATGTTTTTGTCTCAGAAAGACTAAACAATTCACTTTTAATAGAAGTTATTACTTACAAACTTATTGTATTATATTATGGTAATAACCATACAATAACAACTTGAAAAGGCAGTTAAGTCGAGTTTTGTTTAATTGAGAACTAATTTTCCGCTCCACGATACTTATCATTTCAAGTATACATATTATATATATAGGTACATACATACCAAAAAAAAATTTGTTCTTCAAAATTAGTAAATGCTCACCAAATCCTAAACCGCCCAAGAAGATTTGGTAAGCATTTACTAATTCTGGATTTGGTTACGTTAGTATGGTGATAATTTAAACATAAGCTGTTTCTATGCATCGACAATTCTTAAATACCTAATTAATTATTTTAAACTCACTGAGTTTTATTTGTTATAATAATTGCAAACGTTAATATTAATTAATGATTTGTTTCTTATATCTTATGAATTAAGTTTTTTTTAAGTTAAGAATAAAGAAAATGATTTTATTATAATTTTAATCTTTTTAGGGAACCTTTTATATTTTTCTTTCGTTTGATTAAAATGCCAATCATTAGGTATTGTTCATTGAAATTTTAAACAATAAAAAATATAATTTAATTAGTTATTTTATTTTCAATAATTTTTTGGGCAGTCGTTCGTATTAATTAAGCAAAAAGTAAGGTGTGACCAGTATTTTATCAGTTATGGTGATTGTTTTTCCTTAAATATTATTAAGTTTGCTTTATATTAATACGAGGAAACTAAGTTAATTAGGTAATATACTTAGGTATATTCAATCAGTTTATTAAAACAGTAAAAATTGTATTTTTTTATTTTTTATATTTATTTATTTAGGGACTTTTAACACTAGTTATGTCAAAATAGTATTTGTTAAACAAAAGTTATAAAAACAATTTATACTTAGGAATACTTTTTATAATCATGCCAAACTAAAAAGAAATTGCCTACGTACCTGACTAAATTAAAGATAAAATAATTATAAACACATTTTGTATTTAAAATTCTTTTAATTTTTGGACTATCTTCCAGGTTGATTTAACAGGTATAAACATAATACTAATAAGATTACTAATGCATTGTATTGTTATGCAAGCAATGCATGAAATTTAATTAAAAATCTTACAAAATCCGCCACTTTACATCTATAGATGCACACTCACACACACACACACACACACACACACACGCACGCTTATTTAGTTTTACTTTTATATTTCTTTTTTGTCATTTAATATTCTCATGTTTACTCTGCGTCATCTATTGGGTTCATTTAATGTGAATTATTGTGTGGTTCGAGGTGGTGGGAGCCTGGTGACCTGTAACACAGGTATTTCTTGCCTAGCATGGGCTCCAGACTCTCACAGACTTATATTACTTAATCCTGTAATGTTAATGACCTTGTTACAATGCCAAGTTTGTGATGAGAAAAATTATTAGATAATATTATTATTATTAAATGATTATCATAGATGGACCCTATTTGTAAAAGGGTCTAACTTCGTCCTAATAAAGCCGTTTGATAAAAGCAGGAAGGCGGCTTTTCCTAATGTAAATGATGATCCTTCTCCGATGACATTGCTTATAAAATGACCTTATCGTGCACCGAAGGGTTGAATCGTTTAGCAGTCAGACAATTAAGTCCCACGCCCGGTTTTTCGTGGAAATGTCATTGTAATTGAATTACCTTTATCGGCTAACCTCTGATGCCTATTGTCATCATGACAATGATCCGAAGACATTATTAGAAACTAGGACACGGCCGGTGCATTAAAATGTCGGTAAGGAATTCTCTAATATATTCTAGTAATCAAGTTAAACGTACTTGTGCCAATTTTTTTGTCGGCCTTAACTTAAGTGTAACAAAACAAAGACACGTTTTTTTTAGTCTGGTAATGTGCGGATAACGACCTCAGTGAATTCGTGGTCATTTTGTTTTATGAATTATTTCAAAATTGCGAACAATTTCCTTACGTCCGACGTTGATACATTGAATTAGTGTTGTAATATGAAACACTAACGGAAGTTATTATATTAGATTTTTTATGATAGGGAGGCAAAACTAATGATTATTGTCTAAAACATATTTAATTTTATAATCTCAGAAGGAAATAAGTTTTTTTTTTAAGTTATTATAAGAAGTTATCAAAAGTCAAAGTTTCCAGTATTTTCAAACGCCAAAGTCAGCGTTTTTTTCCAAAAAATTGTTCCCAAGTTTTTTAACTTTCCATTGATCTATGAACTTAAAAATTAATCATAGTTTTTGTTATTACGTATATTATTTTACCAAAAAATACTAATAATTTGATAAATCAGATTTTTTCTTTTAAATTCCCTCATTTTCTTTACCACAGACACGGTAAAAATACCATTACCGTGGCACAGATAACTAGCTCTATTTGGCACAGACAAAACGGACAGAACCCGTGCAAAGCCCGACACGCTCTTAGTGTTTTTTTTATGTATCAATGTTATAAAACTTATATCTTATCTTATTTTATCTAAAGCTTAATTAATTATATATTACTTAATTTTGAGCTGCAAGAAAACTTCAGCTATTGATACAAGATAAAATACTTACCTACTTACTTTAATATCTACGTAAACTTAGTGAAAATTTTAATTAACATTAAAGGCACGCAGTAACTTGTCAAAATAATTTGTCAAATAATAATACTTATTATTTATTCATGTTTCTTTATCTCTCTAAAGATTGTCAACGAATTTGCGTAAGAGTTCAGTAAACATGGAAACATATTTTTTTTCAATTTGGCATTTTATTACACAGGTAGGTATTTTAAAAGAACTACCTACCTAGCTATTTACTGCTTGAAAAGTGAAAACTATTGAGTATCAATTGTTTCATTAAGGTTTATTTGAAATAATGACTTGATAGAAACAATAATTTAGGTGCAAAATTTAAAAAAAGTTTTGTGTAAGTAAAGTGTAAGTAACGAAAGTTTTATCATTCTTCTGTGTCTCTCTTTAAAGACGTATCTCTATAGGTTGTCAACGTAGGTATTTGAGTTAAGTAAACATGGAAACAATGTTTTTCAATGGCATTTGGCATTTTATTACTACCTTAAGTATTTTAAAAGAACTAGCTATTTACTGCTTGAAAACTGAAAACTATTGAATGTCAATTGTTTCATTGAGGGTTAATTGATTTAATTTGAAAAAATTACCTTGATAGAAACTAGAATTTTTGTGCAAATATTATATTTTGTGGAAAAATTAAGAAAAGTTTTGTGTAAGTAAAGTGTAAGTGCCAAAAGTATTATCATTCTTCTGTGTCTGCTAGTTACATAAATATTATTTTGATGTTAATTTAGAATTACAATAAAAGTTACAGTTTTATTTTTCAACAGCTCTAAACCTCATTTTAACAGTTACACGCTATTGATACGTCAAGTATAAATCAAAGGTATTATTTTTCTCTTTTCAATCAAGATTGTGTTGTTAAGAGACGACTATTGTGTCCAGTGAAGTCTTGGTTCAGAAGCTCACTCTCAAAACATACGAATTTCCAGCAAAAGCCGCTATACACATTTTCCATATTTCAGGAACGTAACGCTGCGCGTTTGTGTAGGTCGCTTCGCTTATTAAACGCCGTTCTTCAACTCGAGGTTCACCTTAACTTGGCCGGTTGTGAAGAGTGGCCTACGTGACTCAGGGCTCCCGTGCAATGGCGCCGAATTGCCGCCCAAATCACGACCTTATTGACACCAACTGAATACCTATATATTTCAATGAAAATTCCGGAGTCTACGACCGTAAGTCATTTGATTTCGTTTATAATTAAGACAATTACATAACTGTCTTTGAAAGAAAAAAATAGCACGTGTTTTTAATAGTCAGCTGATTTTTACTCACCCCACGAGTTGACTAGGGGGATCGACAGCGCGATGAATGCGAGCATACACTTAATTTTACACATTTTGTTTGATAAATTATTGTATTCACATGAGTTGTTCCGCGAGTTTGTTTGTAAAGGGGCGCGAACGACCGCGTCGCGCACCGGTTCGGACGCAACTGAAATCGCGTGCTACCACGTACGTTTTGACGCGGGCGAAATCTAAAATAGGTCCATTGAGATATTTCGCGCATGCGTTATCGATATCTTATCAAGTTATCATTATATCAGCAGTTCGGATTCGGAAATAAAGTTTTCGTGGCCTCGTGTGGTAATTAGCTATTTATTTGTGCGTGCTAAAGTAACCTGTCTGATTAATATCACATTTGGTTTAGGTTAGTTCTGCATT
The DNA here is from genome assembly GCA_950108535.1 of Agriphila straminella. Classification (NCBI taxonomy): domain Eukaryota; kingdom Metazoa; phylum Arthropoda; class Insecta; order Lepidoptera; family Crambidae; genus Agriphila; species Agriphila straminella. The sequence continues at coordinate 4,654,581 of OX467318.1, forward strand.
GTAGGTACGTAGTTATCGAGTGTTATCGCATCGGATGGGCTGATTGCTTGCTTGATACCCACCTAATGTTTGCCCTCTAAAGCAACTTCTTTAAACAAACTAAACAATTTTAGATGTTACTAGCACCATAAACCTACCTACGTTTCATACTTAGGTACCTATTATTAAATTTTAGACAAGTATTAAAATTACTGACAGCTACATGTTTAGGGATGTCTAGAATTATTGACAGTGTAAGTAAATCTTGCAAAAATTCAATTAAAGTAAAGATAAATACTTAATATGATAAGATTTAAACACCTATGTATTTTATTTATTATCTATCTACAAATAATATAAGGTTCCTGACAAATTCCAAAAACAACACTTATAGTTTTCAACTTTTCAGATTGCGAGTAGGTACCTACTTAATTGACTAACTTTGTTAGTTCTTACAAAAGATTTCAACGACATACTAATTCCTATATTTTTTCAGAGTGTGTTAGAACTATGTGGATGTTTATTTTTACATGCTCTCTGATATAGATTTAAAATAGTACCTACTTAGATTATACAACAAGTGAAAAAAGAGGGAATTTAGTTCGAGGGACTAAGTTGGATCCCGAGAGCAGCGAAGGATTCTAGAGTTGAATCCCGAGCCTAATGAATTATTATAACAATGACTTTACATAATGCAATAATTGCTGACATTTTCGTCTAATTAATCAAGTCTAATTATTTCCACATTCTTAGGTAGTGTAGTTCTCATACTTCTCACTTACTTTTCATATTTATTTTGAACCCTAGCGTTTATACTTATAATAGCTTCAATTCACAGTCTAATAATAACCTATTTAGGGCTATATTTTAGTGTAAACCGTTGCGAAACAAGCAAATAGGTCGAACGTGCAAACTTCAAGCTTTGCTTTGAAACATGCGCACGAGTCGACTGCGGCCGCGGTTTGTTGGTGAATCTTTGCCAAACAAGTTAATGCTAAGTTTTGAAAATACTGCTGATGTTACTTTGGCTTGCGTTCACTGTTTCATGTTTCATTTAAGCTACTACAAAGATTTTAACATCTTAATTGAAAAAAATATAATAATATATTTTTTGATACTGAGTACACTTACTGGTTACTACTTACTTTACTTATATTTTTTTATATTTCAAATAAATTAAGTATAATACTTACTACACGTATATTTTATGTTTTCATATTGTAGGCGTTTAGGCGCATTTGGTCCTATTCTCATTTGGTCCACTTGGTCCATTTCGGAGAACGTCCATTTCGCATTTGGTCAACTTTCACATAAATATAAGAGAAGGTAAATAATTTTATTTACCTTCTCTTATATTTATGTGAAAGTTGACCAAAAAAGAAAATTCTTTTTTTTCTTTTTACATAAATATGTATCTACCTATTCGTTTATAGAGAATGTTGACTGATGTATTTTCACTTTTTACCCAACTGCAAGAGGGATACAGTTTTGGTATATTTTTTTTTTCTTTCTTTCCTGGTACTTTGGGGCGATGTAGGTAACATCGCCCCAAAGTACCAGGATCACATAAATATGGAGAATCTTATCTTCTATATTTTCACTTTCTGATATATTTTCTTGTTTTTTTTCTTTTCTTCGTAATACTTTGATGACGTATATACGCGTAATACAAAGAAAAGAAAAAAAAGGTGATTGAAAATATGGAAGTTGACCTTCTCAATATTTATGAAAAACAAAAAAATATCAAAAAGTGATTGACAATAAATATTTTACCAATAAGGAAATCGTATTGTGCTCGCAAGGAGGAAATTTTAGAAAGTGGACCAAATGCGAAATGGACGTTCTGCGAAATGCACCAAATGCAAAATGAACGTCTGTGAAATGGACCAAATGCGAAAGAGACGTTTTTTCGGCAAGTGGACCAAATGAGAAGTGGACCAAATGCGCCTAAACGTTACAAATATTGAAAATAGGCAACTTTAAAATACAAATCTGACTTTGTTACTTAGTTCATTTATTTCCCACGTACTTATAGCTGCTTGTTTACGTGTTTTTTTATTGCCGACAAGTTATTTTGTCTTACCCCATGATATTTAAATATCATTGGTTTAGCAACTATATTTTTCAGCCAACCGATTAATACTATCCCTAAGAAAAGAACTAACCGCCTCAAGATTAAGTTATTTTAGTAAAAACTGGTTTACATTTTAACGAATCTGGAAATTTCGAATGACTTAGTAATTTTCATGTAAATAACCTTAGTATTTTGAGCGAGGGTTTTATTATTTTTTAATTACAATTTGATTATGTTGGCGTTATCGCATCGCAGCGGGTGATCTGCCATTGGCCTACATTCTCGCTAGTTTGGAACAAGCGTGTGACGAACACCGGAACTATTTTTAAGAAGTTAAGATATATAAAGGTGATAGGATGTGAATTTTTAAAAAACTTTATTTGGAGTAGACTTAGGTACTTTATCTGTTTAAAAGTATATTGTAGTATAAAACTAACATGTACCTAGTAAAAAAATTACAGTATGGTTGGCAACCCTAATTGTTACCTGTAACAATAAGGGTAAAACATTAAAAGAAAACCTAATAAGTAGTAAAGGTAAAGAAGCAAATAAAATATATAAACCAGCTTAAATTCGTTCAGGTTGATGTCCTCAACAAAAACTGTTATCAGTAGGTATCACAGGTATAGTAGGAGGAAATACTGTTACTTTCTAAAACACTGTTTATTTTCCTTCTCAGACCAAAATATAGGTACTTAACTTTTTGTAAAAAAAAAGTTGGCAGCCCCGTAACTTTTTTTACAAAAAGTTAAGTAACAATGTAATTGATACTAAAATTAATTCCGTTATGTCTAAGTGACATCTTAAATGCATTATGAATTGTTGTCTTTGGTTTTCCAAACAATCAAGTTGCTGATTTTATAATTCCTTTTTTTGTTTGATTTTTTTTCCTTCATACCTAATTAGAAAAATAATCTATTAAAATTAAAAATCTAATAATAATCCTTATCTGATGGCACGCTACACTTCCGTTGGCAGTGAATATAACCATCATATTTAATCCTTTAACTTCTGCATAATTACTCGAAAACGTAAGTAAGTCATGGCAAACACGTTAGCTAAAAAACTCAGTTATGGGCACGGGCAGGAGACTTTGCTTCAATTTATTTTTGGTAAATACTTGTTATAATCATTTATTTTGTAATATGTACCTTTCACTGTTGTAGTTATTGTATTGTTATAAGTAATTTTCTTAAAAAAACAAAAAACCGACTTCAAAAAACCTTAAGCTTTTAGAATAAAAAAAAGGAATTTGTACTCCAGCCCCACCCGACTTCAATAGACGTATTTTTATTATTACGAATATTATTTCTTGCTTTTTAGAGGTAGGTTTTTTGAAGTCGGTTTTTTGTTTTTTTTAAACTATTTTTTATTTTTAGTGTAGGTACCTTGTAGGTAAGGTATATTAGATATGTAGAAAAATCGGCTCAGCCAAACGTAAGATAATCGCGGAGAAACATACGTACGGGTCAAACTGAGAACCTCCTTTTTTAAGTCGGTTAAAGAACCTACATATCCCTCTTCCTACAAAAACATAATTATCTTATTCAGTTCATAAACAAAGAAGTAATACGACCATTATCATCGAGGTAATTCACACAAAATCATACAATTTTCGTGCTTTTTTCAAGATTACTTGAAATGTACTGAACCGATTTCCAAATTTAAAAAAATGGGACCAGCCGTCTTCGAGTACCTAATCGGTGGAGTGGTGGTACACAAAAAAAAACAAATATACAGACGAACATAGAACCTCCTGCTTTTTTGGAAGTCGGTTAAAAAATTACTCTAACGAACGTTTTTACGTGCGCTATTTTTTTCTCGATAGCTGTTCGTGCTAAAATGACCCTCATAATAATAGAGTTTGCTGGAAAGATATTTTCGTTACCTAAATAACTAAGTGCGAATGAGTGGATATGTTACAATTTGGAATGTTGTGATTGTAACACAACAATCGGCACATTTTCTAAACAATAGCATTGCCTCACTTCACTCCTATAGTTCAATATGTCATCACTGCTGAAAACCTATTCGATACAATTGAACCTATGTGGTTAATGCAATACAGAATAGAAATATGGTTTTCAACACACTTGCTCGTAAAGTGAGCCCTAATACATCGCTTTTAGGGCCATAAACCGAGCTTTAACAAACGCGTGCAATAATATATAAAACACTAAGTACGTAATATTTTAATAAATTAATTAATAAATAAATTAACCCTACAAAGTTAAATTAGTACCTTACTGCAGGTTCTATGCGAGTAAACAGAGCATTCCCAATTTAGCCGGGTAATACAGTTATTTTTTTTTAGTAACAACAAAGAGATTTTATGCTGCTGAAAACTCATTACATTTTTGGAATAAATAAATGTGTAAGTCCTTAATTAAGTCAAACAAATATTTATTATTATCAAATTATTCATAATTCACAATATTTTTTTTATAAAATATTAAAATATTTGCATTTTATCACTTACAATTATAATTTTGAAGTAGGCTGCATGCTCACTCACCCCTTTGTTCGCAAAATATTCTTGCGTTGGGCGCGTGAAAAAAACAAAAAAAAACCTGCGGCGCCTTTTCCCATAATTATCATATTTTTTCCTCTCAAATGACAGTGTTGAAAAACGTCGTATGAAACTCGTGAGCTCTCGCTTAACTTGTCTCATAATGTACTATTAAAACACAGCTTGTCTTCGTGTATAGGTAATTAACCGAGCAAACGCGAACCGTCTATCTCCATTTCAGCTTGGACAAAAATGCTTATAGGTATATTATGTCCCGCTGTCCGGCTGCCCGTCTGTTCTCCTCTTTAGATCGCATTTCTCAATTCTCAACCGATTCTCGTGAAATTTTGTGAGCAGTTTTGATAATTTATAGAATTTTTCAGTCGAGCCAGTTTTTCTAAATTAAGTATAGAATTATGTAAAAAAAATCATATTTCAGCAATTTTGAAAAATGATCAAAAATGTGACAAAACTTTTTTGTTAGCGGTGCTCAACGTTCATCAATCAAAACATTTCGTAACAAAACCTAAGGACTGCGTATATTATTTGCACAGTAGGTATAGATACTTATTAGTTGGAAAAACTAATATTTATTCTATTTTAAATGTTTTTTAAAAAAAAAACACAGATCTCGTGCCTTTCACGATCTTCGGTACATTGAAAATGAATTTATCGAGTTTTATAAAAAATATATTCTTTTGTTTCAATTTACTTACAATACTTTGAAATCACAGTAAAGCTAAGAACAATTTTTGGATCTATATTGGTATGAAATTCATATAAAAATATTTCATTGTTATAAACATTACTATTTTATTGAAGGGTAAATTAAAAGTACTACTATAACCTCCATAGCAACTCAGCGACGCGACGCGCATCTAAGGAGCGCGCTTCCTAAAATTACGCCAACACGCTACATATTGTAGCCCTCGTTGATACGCGTCTTTTGAGGCTTCAACCGTAGCCTTAAAACTTACGAAACCAAGGCGATGTCGCACTCTGAGCGAAAATGGAGGCTATACTATACCGAAGCGATCAAAAAACATTTTCAATGGCTACAGGGCAAACCCTTAACCCGATCGTCTTTGCTTTAGGCTCAAATTGTAGCTGACTAAATTGTTCAGAGGATTTTTTCTCAAAATTATGATATCATTCTTCGTTTCCATAATATCGAGCGTCAAAATAAAATAATTGGAAAAAAATAGCTTTTTTTCCACTATTTCGGCCATATTTTATTTGTTTTTTATTTTCTCGAATAATTATTTTTGCAACTTGCAGCTCTCGTGAATACGCGTCTTTTGAGTCTTTTTTTAATATCATAATCTTCACAACCCTCTGAGATATAAGGGGATCGCACTTTTTAGTGAAATATATTCAAGTTTGTAAATATCGTTACTTATAGCTGTTACAGCTGATAAGTTTCTCATTTCGCCCGTTCTTCTTGTCAGCTAAAAAAGTCTGGAACGGGTGGTAGGAAAATATAGACGATTCAAAAGTACTTAATAATTAAGTTTATTTGAATAAAGCTTATTTCACTTTCACTTTCAAATCAGAGCCTATACTGGAGCGAACGAAAAGACATTTTCAATGTCAAAATACCATTTGAGCTACTTTTTATTTTTATTTTTTTTGTCGATTCAGTTTTTCGAAATAAAAAAAACATAAGTACCTATTTCAGCCATTTCGAAAAATGTCACAATCGCGAGGTCTTCAGCTCACAGAGCCACTAGTTATCAAGGATTTGATTATTGTAAATAGGTAGGTACCTAACCGAATGTTTTATCGAATGTATAATAAAATAATAAGTTTCTCAGCGTTGCAACTAACGGACTTCCGGACCTAAGCGATCACTTCCCGATTTACTTCCACGTTGCTAAAGATTTATGCGAGAAACTAACTGATATCGTGACAACGATTAAATCTGTTAATTTATAGAGTAGGTATATATGTAAGTACTAAGTATTCTTTGTTCATGTTTATTATGTTTTCGAATTGCATTTTCATCGAGCTACCGTTTTTACGGGGCTTGCATGACAGGTAGGTAATCAAAATAATAATAAAATATACTTAATGAAAGATATTTTACGCGTGTATATAATTTAGATGTAAAAAATCCACTTAAGGCGGTTGTATGACCGAAAGTGGCGCCCTCAGAGATTTTTATTTAATAAGTTATTAAGGATTTTAGTAATGTTTTACATAAAGTTTTTTGGGGCCCATGGTCTAGTATTTTTAGATGGTATCACTACATGCCCTCGTAGTCATTCGTCGAAGTTAGCAAATGTGTCAAAAACGGCCACTTTTATCAGTTTTGCTATCTACTTCTAGCAGTGTAGTCAAGGGAATGTAACGATAGCGTCTAAAATACTTGACGGAAGCCGTAAAAATTCCACGTAAAACGTAATTAAAGGTGTGTTTTATAATGTTAAATAAAATTCACCGCGGCGCCACTTTCGCTCAGGGTGCCACCTTAAGTAATATATTTCCGCACCTACAACTCACAACATCATAAAACATAGCCATAGAATAGAAGAAGCAACGCACGCGTAGCAAAAATTTGTAAGCAAAATGTTTTTATTTCAATGTAAGTAACTATTATGGGTAACAATAACCATGCAGCCGCATGTTTTGCGTGAAGTATACAAATGTAATACATAAGTTATGTATGACATATTATAGCTTTGACCCCAAAACAATAATGAGGAAAAGACTAGGTACTATTTTTGTTTTGTTTCAAAAACAAATACCTAATACTTTTTGGAAGTGTCTAGTCTGCCACCAGCGGTCATTTAATAAAAATGAATACCTATACTGCCTCTAGTATAATAATAATGTTATTCTGCCGTAAGTTATAAGGTATTCGAATTTGTTCCTTAACGCAAGCTAATATAATAATAATTATACCTTATCCTTAGGTACCAAAGTTCAAAATTTTTATTGCACTTTTCATGTTGTTGGTTGACTGGAAGAGAACGCCTTAAGGCTTTAAGTCCGCCATTTGCTCTGTTTGCAATAAAGTTTAATTAAATAAAAATAAAAATATTAGTACATTATGATATAAGTGCGGTAATTATCAAAGCGCACGTCTGTCATACGACGTTTATAACATAATTGCGAGGAAATAAATAAAACTCGGACTTTGCATCTTTGCTTGTTTTCCATATGATGAAATTTTGATACGCTTTAAGTCTATGTACGCTAATCTATGGGTTGATTTTTCTGCCTTTCACTTCGATTGTAAGGAAATTAAACAACAATAAAGTAAAAACTAAATATTTAAAAAAAATATTAGTTGACCTCTTTTCTGACATATAAACTCTTTGTTACCGCACTAGTTCGTAATGAGATTCGATATTGAAATTGGTTTAATAAGAGACCCTTTACGAGCAAATATGTTTAATAGTACCAGGCTGTTCGCGATGGCTGTTCAACAGCTACCTATCTAAAAAAATAACTCTCGTTAAAACATTCGATAGAATATTATCTATGGAAAATTTCATTTCGCTTTACGGCGGTAGATGGCGCTGTACAAATTTCCTATACAAAGTTGAATGTTTTTACGCGCGTTATTTTTTCGATAGTTGTTCGTGCTAAGGGTACAGAATATAAGTTTCTTCCAAGTTATAGGTACTGAAGATCTAGGTTCAGATCCAGCTGAAGGTCCCGCTGGATGCGGGGAGCGGGACCGATCGTCATGGAGATTCGTGGAGAAGGCCAATGGCCACTACCCAACAGCTGTTGGTGACGTACGGCTTATAAAAACCGGCAAAGTGAGAGTCGGACTCGCGCAGGGTTCCGTAAAAAAAACACGTTTTGTATTGGCGAGCCCCCTTAAATATACCTATATATATTTATTTCATTCTAATTAAATTATTTATTTTTAAAGTGAATATATCTGCAACTAAATATTCTGTGAATATTTTAAGCGTCTACCTGTTGTCGTTATTAATATCGAGCAAAAAACGTCAAAAAATTACGTTTGTTGTATGGGAGCCCCCCTTAAATATTTTTTTTTGTTTTTAGTATTTGTTGATATAGCGGCAACAGAAATAGGTACATAGTCTGTGAAAAGTTCAACTGTCTAGCTATCACGGTTCATGAGATACAGCCTGGTGAGTGGTGACAGAGCGACAGACAGACAGCGGAGTCTTAGTAGGTAGCACAGATAATAATAATACTATAGGTAATAGGGTCCCGTTTTTACCCTTTGGGCACGGAACCCTAAATTGTATCGACTCGTAACACTTGAAAGATGGTCTATCCAAATCTGAATAATTATTGAAGCTATAGACCGGGATACATAGTCACTTGACCTTAGAAGTTGTCGAGATAATAAAAAAACCTACTTACAAACATAAGCGGATATAATTCCGGATGGGATTAATACATTTTCCAAATAATTGACAAACCGGATGTCGAGAGATCGATTGTCAATTACACTATAACGTTACACTGACGTTACACACTTCCTATTGCCTATTGCGAAAGACTAGCTTTTGCTCGTGTCGTTGACCAATCAAGGTTATTAAAATTTTGCAATAAATATGTTTCAGTTAAGTAAGTAGGTACCTTATAAAAAAAAAGAATTTTTGAGATGTTTTTAGAAAAGATAAAAAAGTATTTTTTCATCCAAATAGTAACCAAAGCTTTGCTCTTTTTTACACGACTGCCCAAAGAAAGAGTATAAGTAAAAATAATAAGAATTTATGAGAATTTTTAGAAAAGCTAAAAAAATACTTTTTCTATTCAAATAGTAACCAAAGCTTTGCTCTTTTTTAGGGTTCCGTACCCAAAGGGTAAAAACGGGACCCTATTACTAAGACTGCGCTGTCCGTCTGTCTGTCTGTCACCAAGCTGTATACCGTAACCGTGATAGCTAGACAGTTGAAATTTTCACAGATGACATTGTATTTTTGTTGCCGCTTTAACAACAAATACTAAAAATATAATAAAATAAATATTTGAGTACAACAGCTCCCAATACAACAAACGTGTTTTTTTTTACTCACTATTTAGTTAGAAAACGTCTAAGCTATCGCATTGACTGTAGAATGTCTCTTTATTCACTAGGAAGGCCGCTGTGTATGCATTTCGACCACTAGCAACCTATTTTTTGTACTTAAGTACTTATTCTTGGAAAAACATAATACGCATACTTACTTCAATATCGTGGGTGTAATCCTTTGACGAAAAAGTGAAATTGTGGAAAACTCGAATCGAGAAAGTTGCACTTATATACCCACAAGAATTTTAGACCACAGCCATGTTACTAAAGACTGATTAAAGTATTGAACTTTAGTATTTTTAAGAAAGTCAGTGGATAATCTTATGGTAGATTTTGAAATGTTAGGAATTAAGTAATAATGGAGCTCGGTGGCGCAGTGGTTTAGCGCCTGGCCCAGCGATTGCGGAAGTTAAGCAACGTTCGCAAGGGTCGGTCATGGGATGGGTGACCAAAAATGTATTATCTCGAGCTCCTCCGTGCTTCGGAAGGCACGTTAAGCTCCCAGGCCCTCCCAGGTTCGTTAAGGTCCCAGCTGCATTTGCAGTCGTTAACACCCACCAATCCGCATTGGGCCCGCGTGGTGGGTTATGGCGCATCCTCCTTACCACCCGTAAGGAAGGCCTGTGCCCCAGCAGTGGGGACATCAAAAATGGCTGATGGACAAGTAATAGTGGTAAGTATACCTAGAGGGTTTAAATTTATTCGCACATTGTTTAGTTTCATTTATTAAATAGACGGTAAAATTCCATGTGTATTGCCGTAATTACATAAAAAAGGTCATATTTACTGTCTGGCCCGATAAGAAACTTGAAAAACTTGAAGAAAAATAATGAGCTTTTCGATAAGACCGAATTTATCTTCAAATAAGTTGTGAGGAAGAGTTTGCAAAACTAAAAATTTTCGTAAGAAGTTGCAGTTTTCAGAACAATAAAACATAATTTTACTTACAAATATTTTTTCAGCCAAACATACAACGTAACTAAAATAAATATCATTGTCTCTACATTTGGGCTCTACAAATTCTTATAGTGACATCTGTTATCACCCGCTAGAATTAAGTCGTCAGTTTGACATGCTGATGCTAGTCACGCAAAGGGAGTGTGCTTTGTGGTTTTTATGTTTGATAAAGCAATAACAGAATAACAGATGGCGCTACGTGATCTACAAATTATGTTCAGATTTTTATATTATTACTAGCGACCCACCCTCGCTTCGCTTCGGTTCCTTCTTTTTTTGAAAAATGAGATCTTCCAACAACACCCAAAACGAAAACGAATACCTTACAGTCTTCACCTCCATTTGCTCCAAAAGACTTTCCCTCCCGTTCGTCCCGTTCCGTTTATTTTCGCGCGCGGTATTTTTTGCGAAAACTCCTAAGAATAATTTGCATAAAATGCCTTAGATAAGTAACGTATTTAAATTGATAAGTATCCATCTAAATAGCTTTCCAAATTACCGCTTTGTACTTGTCATATTTTTTAGAAGACATAATGAGTTATAGTAAGCTATTCTATAGAAGATAGATAGGTATATGCTTTCATTGACTTTTTTGTAGATCTATAAAAGAAAAACAATTCCTTCATACATTTTTTTGTTATAGCTCAAAAGGTTTAACTAGCGTTTTCAATGCAAGTTCCCAGTCGGCTTAATTTTTGCCGACCTCTTCAACAATTATCGTCATATTTCTACCAAATTACATAAAATCTCAACTTATTATACACCTATAACCTTCCTCAGGTATCACTCTATCATTTAGTGAAAACCGCATGAAAATCCGTTCAGTAGTTTTTGAGTTTATCGCGAACAGACAGACAGACAGACGCGGCGAGGGACTTTGTTTTATAATACGTAGTGATTTTAGTATGTAAAGGCACAGAATACGTAAAGGGAAAGTCTGGAAAAATCAAAGTGGCAGTTTTTTTTTAGGTAGGAATAAGCTAACTTTTTAATAGGAAAGATTCAGAATTTTGGGTTGCCTAAAAAAATTCTAAAAAAATAAATCAACTTTGTCATCGGCAAAATACGGGACTAAAAGCAGAATGAAGATGACTCCCAAGCAAGCCACCACCTGCCACAATAACCCTGTATTAAGGCGATTCCCTGACCGAAAGTGGCGTCCTCATAGGTTTTTATTTAAAAATTGTTAATAGAAAAGGATTTTAATAAAACTTCTTGTGGAATTTTTAGGGCTCATAGTCTAGTATTTTTAGAACGTATAATCGTAACCAAAATGCAATAATATAGTAACTAATCTAATAAATGTAGGAAAATTGAAACTGTCTTGCACTTATTCGGTATGATTTGGTAATAATGGAGAATAAAAATCTGAAAACGGGGCCATTTTGGCTGTTTTAGTTGCCTCACTTTTGACAGTGCGCTTTGTAGAGAACTATCGTTCTAGGTATTATTATTCTAAGTTTGTAGGTAGATATTTATTTAGGCAAATACTTATATTAATAGAATTCATTAAGTTTCGCAAATTGAGACAAATGATTAAATGTTATTATTAAAAAAATGTTCACAGCTGGCCGAAGCGGGAAGTTTCACACATGGATCATCATTCGACCCCCTCAGCAGGCGCATTATGGAATATCGCATTAGCCACACTTGCCCCCCGGGATTCATGGGGTAAGGGTGACCATTACTACATTTTTTAATTAGGGACAAAAAGACTGAGGCTCAGTTGCACCATCTAACTTTAACAATAACAAGCTTCTTAAAGTACCGGTTAAGCACAAGTTAGCCAAAAAAGAGGTTGATGTCCATTGACAAGTTTGACGTGACAAATAGGTAGCATTATCATTTGACGATAACTTTAACTTTGACAGCGTTTTGGTGCAACTCACACTGAGCTTCAAAAATGTCAAAATGACGGGTGTGAAAAGACATTCCAAAAAGTCTGGATCACAGTTTCTTTGTATTTTTCTATGAACAAAATTAAATGTTGATTGTATATTGGTGTTGGTGTGTACTTTTCTATCTAAAAACATAAAATAAATTATCCCTAATTTATTTCTGGTCGGATTCCTATTTAGAATGATTATATTATTATTATAATACCAGAAATAATTCATGGCCATTTTTAAAACCAAATGCGTACTATTCATTAAAAAATAAAGCCCTGACAAATCCGGACGTCATGGTAACTCTATTCAGGGGTTCTCTTATTACTTAAGCTTTTATTTTAGCATTTTCTGACGTTTTCGCTCTCTTTTTTAATAATGTCCGAATAGATGACGGACAGAAAGTCCTGACAAATCCGGACGTCATGGTAACTCTATTCAGGGTGTAAACAGTACATTTGGGATACAAATCGTGTGCTTTTCCCAACACATGTCCACAACTCTCCTTTTGTACTGATTCGGGATTATTTTGATGGAGATCTGCAACTAATGCACGTGTATTCAAAAAATAACAATGAAACTAATAATTTGTTTTAAGTTATGAACTTAGTTAGAAGAAACCCCGAGGGATATTGTAATTGAATTTCAATTGTTATTGAATGAGAATGATAATTTTATTATCAAAAGTTTACTATTTTATTTTGAAAAAAGAAATATATGTAGCTTACTTCCGCAAACAAAATATGCAAGATGCACCGCCCGCCCGCCCGCAAAAATATGCACATGCACACCACAAAATATAAGTGCACAATACCTGCATTTAGCAAGACAGCAACACACCTTGCACCTTCACCAATTAGGCTACTCTACACGTGTTTCGCCCCAACTCGGAGCATCCTCAGGAGTTAGATCGTGCGTAAACCAACACCGATTTTTTTTGCGGAAGTAAGCTACATATATTTCTTTTTTCAAAATGGTTTGGGACTTCCGCCAAGTGACGCCTGATTCAATCAAATATCTACTATTTTACTACCTTGTGTGTACTTTGTTAGCTGTTTAGAAAGGCTTTTCTAAGATATTTCCTTGTTACTTATGTGGTATTCGGGTCGACTTGGCAGGCGACTTGTGGGTCGATTTTAGTCAATTATTAGCGCTTTTGATCGAGAGTCGCTTGTAAAATCTAATCGCAAATCTAATTTCAATGGGGTAGCTATTAGATTTTACAAGCGATTGTCGATAAAAAGCGCTAGTTGACTAAAATTGACCAGCAAGCCAAGTCGACCTGTGTAAATAGCCTATTACCACAGAATATACACGGTTAATTTTTAAATGTATCTAAAAACGGACTTAAAAAAATAATTGTAATAATAAAAACACGTCTATTGAAGTCGGATGGGGCTTTTAGAATGAAAAACCGACTTCAATAGACGTGTTTTTTTTATTACAATGATAATGCGTATCTAGTGATTTGAATATTATATCTTGCTTTTTTGAGGTAGTTTTTTTAAGTCAGTTTTTTTGTTTTTTTAAACAATTTTTTATTTTTAGTGCAGGTAAATTCTGTATTAGGTAGTGTAGGTATATTATTTAGGTAAAAAATTTACTCCGCCAAACGTGAGATAATCGCGGAGAAACATACATACATACAGGTCAAACTGAGAACCTCCTTTTTTTAAGTCGGTTAAAGAACTACACTTAAGATATCCCTTTTCCAACAAAAAATATATTATCTTATTCAGTTCATAAACAAAGAAGTTATACGACCTTATCATCGAGGTAGTTCACACAAAATCATACTATTTTCGTGCTTTTTTTCAAGATTACTTAAAAAGTACTGAACCGATTTCCAAATTAAAAAAAATGGGACCAACTTGGGAGTTTACCTAATGTAATAACGTTTGAATCATTTCAATCGGTCCAGCCGTCTTTGAGTTATCGGTGGACATACACAAAAAAACAAATATACAGACGAACAGAGAACCTCCTCCGTTTTTGGAAATCGGTAAAAATGAAATGAGTGTATCTCTTCCCTATTCTAATCGAGTATGTACGATTAAAAGTTTCAATATTTAATAATTAGTCAAGATTATGAGGTTTGTTTAAGTCCCAAAATTTTACTGATTTCTGGATTTAGAGCTCATTCATAGAATTACACGCGCGTAATCAAAAGAGACTATCTTGTTTACCTGCTTAAATAATGAAAATAATTAATCTACGCACGCGTCTTGCTATTTTTACGAGTTTGCCGATTAACCATGTTTTTTAAAATAAATAAATAAATAAAAATTATTTATTTCAGGCTAAATTACACCCATAGTTTTAGTTTACATGACCAATTAGCATTTAAAAATTAATTTCGATATAATATTTTTTTCAAACTATTTAATTTTTAACTTTTGACTGCACATTTATTTTCAGAAACGTGGTCTGATATCCCCATATCATTTTTAGATATACTTAAAAATTAATAGGGTATAATAGGACCAACGTTCCATTACTTTATTTTTACCCAAGTAAATACTGATTATATAATATGTCATTCGTTAAATTTTCCAATTATATTAACCTAATATCAGATTTCTCTTAAAACCAACACATTTTCCTGCTGTCCCGGAGGCATATTCGTAAATACCGTCTAAAGTCATCTAACAAAAGCTCTTTGACTCCTTTCTTCCTTCAATTAGTAGCGACGCCTTATAAAAAAATCCTTAATCTTATTGAAATTGAGACTGTCACTAACTGGTTGTTAAGTAAATTTCCCTCAGAGGGGCTGATAATCCAGCTTGATTGCATTACCGACTCGTACCTTTCGTTAAGGTGGGGTCCTACTTCAAAAATACACCGCTTCGAAATAAACTATGGAGAAGTTTCTTAATTTCTTATTCGCTATTATTAAAATTTAGGGCAAATTATACACAACTGTGTATTGTCAAATTATCTCTAAAAATGAAAAGTTGAAAGTTACGATTTAAAGATAATTTAGCTCATCGTGCGTGTCATTCTTTCCAGCGGTGGCATGTCCGGTTGCGAGTGGCGTGACGTCATCTGTGGAACATCTCGAGCGGCCCGGCCGCACCACCGCCATACAAGCGATGGGTGGGGTGACGCTGACGTCACGCCCGTACATTCAGGCCGCGCAAAAAACCGTCAACTTTATTTATTGCTCTGCTATTTATGGACGGATAATTTTCATAATATATTCACTGATATATTATTGATTGATATACTGAGATATACAAATATGTATAGTTTTAGGCTATTTAATTATATGAAGTTAAATAAACTTTTTTAACATCATGAAACTTATTCTGAGTTTTAGTTGAAGTGTTCGCGCCAACGTTGCGACGTCTGTCTCTTTCCCACATTCCACTCACGCACCCGACGGACTCGCAAACGAAACGCCGGCCCGCACACAGTTGCAGTAGCGAATTGAACTTGCAGAGTAGCAAGTTAGAATAGCGAGGTCTCGCTGCGTCGTGCTCAAACCAGCTAGAATCTTCTCATTTGATAGTTAACCGGCCGGTACTTAAACAGTTATTAAGTGTCTTCAGCTCAGACATTAAGTGCAGTGGATGAAAAGTGAAAGTGTGTCGGCTCATATAAAGAAACCAAGGATTTCCATCAGCTCGACTCCAGCCACGATCTGTATCGTGGCTTCGTCACGGTGCCAGCTCAACTTCCATCCAAGTAAGTCCCGTTCTTATTCTTCCATCCAAGTAAGTCCCGTCGCTCATCCCACCTCATTTCGCTCATAGCCGAATGTGACTGCCCACAGCACTCACATTTTCTGTTCCTTCGAGCCGTTAAATTATTGATCATTCGATCAATTGAACCAGTCCTTTCTCATTAATTACAGTCCGCTAGCCCAAAACCCAAAACCACACCCAGTTTTTTCCAAAAAACTACCCACTTCAAAAAAAAAAAATTCTTCTCGTCTCGTATCAAATTGTATGCCCATTTCGTACTTAAATTGAAGTACAAACTCAGCCCATTACTCATTTAAAATCATATCATCACACATGAATTGTTTGTAAAATAAAGCAGGTAGATAGCACATACTACTCGGCCCATTCTCGAACATTCCAGATCGTTCCCCAACGTACATACCTACCTACAAGGTCACGTCTAGCGACAAAGTTAATTCTCATTCATTCATTACACTCATTGCATTTGTAAACAAAACAAAAACCCTTTATTCCCAATTATTTATCAGCTCGTAATTTTAAAATTATAACTTGAATATATGTACCAAAGCGAACGTTCTTTAAGTGTGTGGAATTGTTTACAAAGCTATTTTTCATTTCGTCCAAAGCAAAGACGTGGTGATTGCATTATTTTCAACCGCAATATTGTATTGTAGTCAAGTGCCTTCCCGTGTCGCGCGACTCGTTCGGTACGGCCCGACCCGGCCCGGGCCGCCCCGGCCCTACCTACCTACCTATAAGTATATTCCGCTCATCGGCTAACGTTATTTACTATTTCAGCTCATTGGTTTTTTATTCAACGTAAACACATACATTGTTGTTGTAGTTAATTTATTAGATCTTTTTTTAGTAATTTCGATCACATTATTATTGTTTTTTTTATTTCTTCTCGATTGTTTATTATTGGTGTTAATTAGTATACTTAACTAATTTTTATACAGGGTGGCAATCGTATAACTGATATACAGTGTGGCAAATATTTTTTCTCATTTTTTTTTAATTTCGTTTTGGTGTCTCACACATAGTAATTATAAAGTAGTTTCAGCACATTAGAGATTATACAGGGTGTCATAAAAATATTTTTTCTTTTAAAAATTTTTTTTTTTTTCTTCTTTGCTCATCACTTTCAACTTGTTGCAAATTTGCTGCCACTAAGCTGCCGACCGCTCAATTACATCCGCTCAGTATATACATATTTATATATTTTTATTTTTTAAGAAAAAATACAACAATGCCTACCAAATCCCAAGCTGCCATCTTCCGTCAGGCAGTTAAAGCAATTACCTTGCTTAAGGAAATTGCCGCGGCAGTGCTCGCCAAGGATACCAAAAAATACACTTTTACAGACTTCACTGCTCGCTACTCAAAGCTGGAAGAACATAAGTCCAAGCTCGAAAATATCTACCTAGAGATCTTGGACGATGACGATCTCTCAGATGAAACCGAGGCAACGTATACTAAAAATTACGAAAACGCGCTCATTGACTACGACCAAATCCTCGTCGCATTCAAACAAGTGAGTGTGACCTCAGCTCCCTCAGAGGCTTCTTTTACGCCTTCAACTCCCAACGTTCTGCCCAAAATTGCGCTGCCCAAATTCAGCTCAAAGGTTGAAGACTGGCCGTCATTTATCGCCATTTTCAGGAGCCTCACAGATGACATGACTCACATTTCGGATGCTGTAAAGCTCCATTACCTGCTCTCGTGCCTATCAGGCGAGGCACGCAGTATGATCGCACACCTTCAGCTCACTGGTGACAACTTCGCCGTAGCCATGGAGATCTTGACCAGGCGCTACGAGAACCGTCGCGTCCTCATCGACCGCTTCGTAGACATCATAATGGGGTTACCACAAATTCATGCCCGCTCAGATATCCGCACGTCATTTCTCACTCCGCTCATTTCAGCTCAATCGGCGCTCAATAACCTAGATCTGCCCATGAAAGACTGCGATTATGTTTTCGTGTCAATAGTGGTGCGAAAACTTAAGGGTGAGCTCCGAACCCTTTTCGAGCGCAAATACGGATCGCGCCAGACTCTGCCCACTCTCAAAAATTTAATCGCATTTTTAGAAGAACACGCGCGTTGTGTTGAGACCGAGTGGTCCAGCCCAGGTCCCTCACAAGTTAATCAGCCCTCGCCACAGCCTGGCCCATATCGCAGGCAGTCTCCCGTTGCTTTTCCACGAGGCCCGCCTCGACAGCCCATGTACCAACAGTTTCGGCCTGTTGGCCCGGCCCGACCCGGCCCGGTTGATAGTCAGCCATTTTACCGCAGCCCAGCCCCAGCTCAGCCCGGGCCCGTTTACTCAGCTCATCCCAGGCCTGTTTATTCAGCTCAGCCTTCAGCCCAACCCGCCTCCAATAATATGCCCTGCCCATTCTGCGGAGAAAGAGGGCACAAGCTCATCGCCTGCCCACGGTACAACGACCAACCGATCCAAGGCCGTTGGGACTTCATTGAAGCTCGCAACCGCTGCCGACGCTGCCTAGGCCCCCACTATGAGAACGAATGCAGGTCAACGCGGGCTTGCAAAGAGTGTGGAAGCGATAGGCACCACACATCCCTTCATCGTCCCGGTGCTCCTTCTCCAGTCAATTCATCCGCGCATCTTCTACCTCCACATCTGAGAGATCAGCCCAGACAGCGCCCAGCTCATGAGTACCAGCATTCATCGGCACACGCCTCACAGGTGGCACCACCACCTCCTAACAACCCATCTAGTCACTCACGCTCGCCCAGTAGGTCACGTGTAGGTGGTCAACAATGACTATCGGCAATAACCGAACACAACGAGGACGACGAAAATCAGCTCACACACTCACGCTCACACAAAGTACATACACACTCAGCCCATACACAGACATCACAAGCCCACTCTGCGATATCAGCTCCAATAGCAAATCATAATTACTGTAATTCTGCTCAATGTGACGAGCACGTCACTAATCAGCCCATTTTATTGCCTACCGTCTCGTTAAAAATAGCAGACGTACATGGCCAGTTTCATACAGCGCGAGCCTTGTTGTTAGATTGTGGTAGCATGCTAACGCTTATAACTCAGCGCATGGCTCGGATTTTAAATTTACCGCTCAACTCAACATCACTAAAAATCGCAGGAGTGGGCAACCACCACACACAGGAATCAAAAGCATCAATCACAATAGTATGTCGTCCTATACACCATGACACACCTACGATTACAGCTACAGCGCATATTTTGGAAAGCGTTACCGGCTATTTACCATTACAAAAGGTCCCACACATTGCAAGGGTTAAAGGGCAACCACCGATTCCTTTAGCAGATAAGGAATACGATACACCAGCTCCGATTGACCTCTTATTAGGTTGCGACGTTCTCGGCCAAGTTTTGGACGGGACTAAGGTCTCGTTGGGCCGGGGGAAGCCCATAGCCTTCGGCACGATTTTTGACTTCACATTGATAGGACCCATTCAAGACCTATGTACAACACCGGCGAACCAGTCTAACTCAGCTCACATTATCAGCTCACAGCCAGAATCCGACGTTTCTGCAAATGAAATTTGCAGGAGCCTTGAGAGGTTTTGGGAGTCAGAAGAACCCCAACCTCATATACAAACCAGCCCATTACAAGAGCAATGCGAGGAAATTTTCCGCACCACAACCACTCGCGACCCATCAGGTCGTTATATGGTAACTTTGCCCTTTCTACCGGATGCGCCGTCATTAGGCAACACTCATGCTATTGCGTTACGTAGGTTCCTCAATCTTGAAAGGAAGCTTCAGGCAAATCCACCCCTCCGCTCAAAATATGTAGACTTCATGAATGATTATTTGAACATGGGACACATGTCACCATGTCACCCAAGTACCTTTGCCAATAAGCCCCACTTCTATATTCCCCATCATGGCATTTTCAAAGCGGGATCAGATAAACTACGCACTGTATTTGATGGTAGTATTAAAAGCTCAAATGGCGTCAGCCTAAATGATTGCCTTCACACAGGTCCAGCTCTCCAACAAGATATTGTTGACATTATCATGTCTTTCAGGACACATCCCGTAGTCTTCAGTACTGACATTAGGATGATGTTCAGAAACATACTCGTCCACCCAGATCAAAGACAGTATCAACTCATTCTCTGGCGGTCGTCACCTGACCAGCCCCTGCTCACATATGCGCTAAATACGGTCACGTATGGTTTACGGTCTAGCCCGTACCATGCCATTCGCACTCTGCTGCAATTAGCTGATGACGAAGGTCATCGCTACCCGCAAGCTGCTCACATTATACGACGTTCAATTTTCGTCGATGATATACTCTGTGGTCATGACTCTGTGGAGTCTGCTCAGGCACTCCAAACCGAGTTGATAAACTTACTGGCCCTAGGTGGCTTTCAGCTCAGTAAATGGACCTCAAACTCTCCCCAGCTCCTTGAACGGTTCCCAGATGACCAATGCGACATGCCTAAAGACTTTGACCTCAGCCCAGAATCGAATTCCATTAAAGTTTTAGGTATACAATGGATTCCTCAAACAGATGAGTTCACGTATCGCATCTCTCTCCCCTCACTCACCCAAGTTACCAAGCGCTCCATTCTCAGCACAGTAGCATCGCTTTATGACCCTAATGGCTGGGTTACCCCAGTCATCTTCCGCGCAAAGCTTCTATTGCAGAAGTTATGGCTTATGAAACTGGGATGGGACGAGCCTACCCCTGATGAAGTTCAAACAGAGTGGCATCACATCTCACAAGATCTTCCTCAACTCTCAAGTCTTCGCTTACCTCGGCTCATTTGCAAATATAAATCCACGTCCACTTACTCGCTTCACGGGTTCGCGGACGCATCAGAAGCCGGTTTTGGCGCTGTCATTTACCTTCATGAGCTCAATGCCAATGGACAGGTCAATGTACATCTGGTTATTGCCAAGTCAAAGGTCGCTCCTATCAAAAATAAACTCACAATCCCAAAACTGGAGCTATCAGCTGCAGCTCTTTTATCACATCTCATGACTCGAGTGTCAGCTGAATTGTCAGCTCACATCACTATAAACCAACATACCTGTTGGTCAGACAGCACAATAGTTTTAGCGTGGCTCAACACGCCCCCTCATCGGCTCCAGACATTCGAGGCCAATCGAGTGGCTAAAATAAAATCCAGTCCGACCAGCTCCACGTGGAGACATGTTCCCACGAACCTCAACCCTGCAGACTGCGCAAGCAGGGGAATGTCAGCCCACGCTCTTTCAACTCATGACCTCTGGTGGTCTCCCACCTGGCTCAAGGAGCCTCCTCACACCTGGCCCAAGATGCCAATCGCTTTAGGTCATCACGCTTTACCAGGCCTCAAGCCACAAAAGGTGCCTGCTCATATAGCGGTCCCTGATTTGGATCATGAGCTGCTTACTCGCTTCAGCTCTCTTGACAAGCTCGTCGGAGTGACGGCTTGCATCAAGCGCTTTATATTTAATTCTCAACACACTCCAGACGTACGCCGCTCGGGTCCCTTGACAGCTAGTGAGCGTAGGGACGCTCTGTTATTTTGGGTCCGCTCCGTTCAGCAGAACGAGTTTTCAGAGGACCTCAATCGTCTTCGAACTAATAAGCTTTGTACCAACCGACTCCAGCGTCTCTCACCATTCATGAAAGACGGTCTCTTGAGAGTCGGTGGTCGCCTCTCTCATGCGTCAATTAGGTACGATGCTCAACATCCACTCATTCTGCCCAGCTCTAGCCCACTCGTAGACCTTATCATTGACCACTATCACAAAATACACTGCCATCCTGGCGCAGACACTTTACACGCTATTTTACGCCAGCAATTCTGGATACTATCCGCTCGCCGTGTGGTCCGGCACCGTGTGTTTAAGTGTATTAGGTGTTTCCGATGCCGCGCTCAACCTACAGCCCCGTACATGGGTGACCTTCCAGCCGACAGGGTCAACCCTCAACCGATATTTAGCCAAGTCACGACTGATTTTGCCGGCCCATTTCTCGTAAAATCTAGCACGTTACGGAACGCTAAGCTTTTGAAGGCGTACTTTTGTATATTTGTTTGTCTCTCAACGAAGGCCGTTCATTTGGAGGCCGTTTCTGCTCTTACAACGGAAGCCTTTCTTGCGGCGTTACAACGGTTTATCTCGCGGCGCGGTACTCCGGTTTTAATTAGATCAGATTGCGGCACAAATTATGTAGGCGCTAGAAATCATCTCATTGAAGTTCAGAACTTCCTCGCTGCGAATAATGATGCAATCACACACAGACTTGCCAATCAGCACATAACCTGGTTGCTGAACCCGCCCAAGGGGCCCTGGTTCGGTGCTTTACATGAAATTAATGTCAAATCTACGAAACAGTTGCTTTATCGCGTAGTTGGTGAGCAACACTTCACCTTTGAAGAATTCAGCACACTTTTGGCACGTATCGAAGCTGTACTCAACTCTCGACCCCTCTGCCCACTTTCGTCCGACCCCTCGGACTTTGAACCCTTAACTGCCGGTCATTTTATTATTGGCCGTCCGCTCACTGCTCTGCCTGAGCCGTCCTTTGATGACAGGCCATTATCCGCTCATAAACGTTTTCAGCTCATACAAGCTCTTTCTCAACGCTTTTGGACACTGTGGACCAAGTCCTACCTCCATACCCTTCAAACCCGCTCCAAATGGCTCTCTCCCTCCTCACCTCCTCAAGTCGGCGAACTCGTACTCATCAAAGAAGATGACCTGCCACCGCTTCAATGGAAACTGGGTCGAATTACCCGCACAATACCTGGCAAGGATGGAATGATCCGAGTTGTGGATCTGGACACAGCCCATGGACATCTGCGCAGACCTGTGCTCAAGATAGCCAGGTTGCCGTTAGATTCAGCTCAAGAAGAGGGTCTACCTCGGGCCCCCCAGGATGTTCGCGCCAACGTTGCGACGTCTGTCTCTTTCCCACATTCCACTCACGCACCCGACGGACTCGCAAACGAAACGCCGGCCCGCACACAGTTGCAGTAGCGAATTGAACTTGCAGAGTAGCAAGTTAGAATAGCGAGGTCTCGCTGCGTCGTGCTCAAACCAGCTAGAATCTTCTCATTTGATAGTTAACCGGCCGGTACTTAAACAGTTATTAAGTGTCTTCAGCTCAGACATTAAGTGCAGTGGATGAAAAGTGAAAGTGTGTCGGCTCATATAAAGAAACCAAGGATTTCCATCAGCTCGACTCCAGCCACGATCTGTATCGTGGCTTCGTCACGGTGCCAGCTCAACTTCCATCCAAGTAAGTCCCGTTCTTATTCTTCCATCCAAGTAAGTCCCGTCGCTCATCCCACCTCATTTCGCTCATAGTCGAATGTGACTGCACCCAGCAGTCACATGAAGTATTTTCCAGGTTTTGAACTTGTACTATTAGTTATTCTGTGGTTTTGTGCCTTAACTTTCAAAATTCAAAAATGAGTTGACATCGATAATAAAATAGGCATACCTAATACTAGGTATTGGTAGTCAAAAGTGGTTTATTTACAACTTTTTTGCGTCAATCATCATTAATTTCAGAATAGGGAAGATTGTAAGTTTAAAATGTACATTAAATCTAAATTCGTCTGTATTATTACTCGTTTCGTATCCATTGCAACATGACATTAGCGAGTTGATAAAAAGGGCTTCTTTACATGTTTTTTTAGTAAAACCTCGCCTTAAATAAAAGTAAAGAAGCCCTTCTTTAGATTTGGTATTGAAACTCTTTTTGACCTACTTTTCTTGTTATTGACATTGCCTAAAAAGGAAGTTAAATTTACTGGAACATTGTATGCAGTAAAATTATAAGAAAAATACTTAGATGAAAACCTCATAGCAGATGATAAATCTAAACGATAGTAAGTGGATACTGGATATATTCAGTTTTGCGACAACAAATCTCCGGATGAAGATAGGAAATTTACCTGAAAGAAGACTTAATTTTGTTTTTGAAAAGAAACGGAACTCAACATTCAAAGATTTTTATTAAGGTGGTACCCTGAGCGAAAGTGGCGCCGGCGCCGCGGTGAATTATATTTAATAATTATAATTCTAATACACAATTTTAAAAATTTTTATCGTGGAGATTTTAGGGCCCATAGTCTAGTATGTTTAGACGGTATCGTTACATTCCCTCGTAGTCACTGCTAGAAGTAGATAGCAAAACTGCTGAAAGTGGCCGTTTTTGACACATTTGCTATCTACTTCTACGAATGACTACGAGGGCATGTAAGGTATCACCTTCTAAAAATACTAGACCATGGGCCCTAAAATGTCCACGATAAACATTATTAAAATCTTTTTCTACTAATAGCTTATAAATAAAAACCTCTGAGGGCGCCACTACAAATTGATACAATCCGCAATAATTAAAAAATGTTAAATTTCATGGTCTTCCTTAAGTGTAAGATGATGTGTCACTTGAGAAAAAAAAAGAAAAAAAAGAAACACCTAAGAAATTAAAAAAAAGAAAACACCTAAAAAAAGGAGAAAGAAAATATAATCCTTATGAGTAACCCTTTCGATTGGTATCGTAAAAAAATCGTTTTTGGTGGGTTCGATCTGGTTAAGGCAGGTGATTTTTCAAAAAATCTTTGAATGCATTTCCAATTATTTTTAAAAACCAAATGAAGTCTTCTTTCAGTAAATTTTCCTATCTCTTTAATATTTAAGGTACTTTCCCTCCGTGTGGCAAAGTTTTGGGACAACCTGTATATTATACCTATATATAGCCTTAAAATTATTTTTAGTCTGATACAAAATTACATCAAAACATCGATTTATTACAGGATCAAAATTTTTGCTTTTTCATTGACGACTTTTCTGTAAAAAAGTAAAAAAAAAATATAGGCATATTTATTATGCGAACAAGCAGACGAACCCATACTCCAGAGCTGTATAAATTGCAATCCCTTTTCCTACCGACCGCGAAATTTTACGAGCAAAGTTCATAGAGAACGAGCGGAAGTTGGCGATGGACTGCCCTACGCAAGACCTCACGTAGACCGTTTAAAAATTACTCCTATTTACATATTAATACTGAAACTTTTTAGTCAGATTAGGTTTGGTAGAAGTAGAAGTAGAATGGATGTTCAAAAAGCCTACTTTTGGAAAGTTTTTGAAGAAATCGGATACTTGAATGTGATCAGAAAGGCATGAAATATTGCGTCTCCCCTTATATTATCAAAGTTATGCTACATCTGAAATGAATTGAAGGGGCGAGTGGACGAAGGTGTTAACTGTCAAAATTGAAAAAAATCGTCTTTTTTGCATGAACATAGGTTTTAAGCCCTCTCTATCAGAATGACCTTTTCGCTGAACGACCCTTCCTGTTCGATGACATGAAAGCAAGATACCTAGATAGCCGAAAGACAATTCAGCTACATGACATTGATGAGCTGAAAACCAGGGATTGGAAACGTTATTTTTAAATGTAAAGTTATTTCTTACTGTTTGTACCGTTACTTTTAACATTAACGTTATGTCAATAAATAACGTTACATTGAAATTAACGTTATTTCAGTAAATAACGTTAATTTTAACGTTATTTCTTACTTTTTGTTACCGTTACTTTAAAATTAACGTTATTCCAATTATTAACGTTACTTTTTTACCGATAAATTTACCGGTACTGTTGTACCGGTAAAGTTCCATATGTTTAACGCTTTTAACGGTAATTTTACCGGTACAATAATTTTAACGTTATTTTTACCCGTAAATTTACCGATAAAATGTTTTAACGTTTTTTTTTGTATCGTTATTTTTTATGGGTTATTATTATTATATTATCTGCTCAAAACACGCAAATTTTGATTCGTGTCAAAAATATAGACCCTAGTAAAGGTGTTGACTGGCAAACTTGCATACAATTCAGGTTCTAACATAATTTTAAAACACTTCTTATATTTAACTTATTTGAACTTTTTGTTAGTTAACACCTTTATCCACTCAAGACTTTTGTAAGCCAATTGTTTTTATTGTTTTGTAGTTATAAGAGTTTATTATGCGCTTTTTGGTCATCGAAAAAGAACATTTAGGCATGAGTTGTATTTATTTGTTCTTTTTTATTTAACTATTATGATGCCTTTTACCTCTTAGAACTTAAAGACTCGCACGATCATATTCTCGGACGGGAATCGAACCCGCGACCTTTGGAAGTCCGGTCCAATGCTGTGACCGTTGAGCTGATAAAAATAGCATTGTGAATGCTAAATCAAATAAAAAAAATGTGCCATTTTCATATTATATATAACAACTTTTCCTGAAGGATTTCTCCTAAAGGATTTTTCTGTGATAACACTGTTGACCAAGGGTCGGTCCATATTTTTGTGTTTTTATAATAACCTAAAGTCTGAATTTTACTGAGAGTTTACTTTGAGATATCCCGCAATACGAAATGAGCACAGAATGTTATTTATATTGGGTCCTTACCTATGAAATTGGTGTTTTTTCTCACACGCAGAGAACCTCATAACTTCTGTGATTTAAAATATTTATCAGTTGCTGGATATTACATCAAATTATGACCAAAGCCGTCAAACTTTAAACATAATTAGAGTAAATTTATTTTGTTTTCTGAGCATTAAAAAAAATACCTTGAAAGTGACTCCTTTTTTGTTAGCGAAAATGACCACTTTATCCGTTGTAACTTAGCCTAAACTATTTTTTTTCGCTTTACTTATGTTGCCTAAGTTGGCTTAAACCTTTATACATTAAAATTTTGTTACAATAACATTTACGGTTGTTAAATAAATTATGAAAATGCTAGTATGGATAATGCAATTCGTTAAAAATTCTACTTACAAACAAAATGTAAATTTCATAGGTAAGGATAAAGCTTACGTTTTCCAAAAGCAAGAAGGTAAACAAAACCCAGCTCTATATCCCATTATTATGGATGATAAGTAGGCACAGGATCGGAGTTCATTCCTGACGCCCCGGGAGCAAAACTAACCGCCTCCCGCGAATTTAAACGAGCGATATTTCGATATATCGAAATCGAGTCCAATACAGGAAATATGTATTTACATTCCATCCCACATGTGTTGCTCGGAGGGGCCATATTTGTTTTCTGTAAGCAAAATATTGTGTCTTGCAATATCCTGTCCTCCCTCTAAACTTAATACTTTTAGGATTTATGTAGCTTTATTACCTTACATGAAGAAATTACTTTCAGTGTTGATTTTGTATTAATCTTTTGAAAGAATTGAATGAAGAAACTAGTTATAAAAGACAAAAGACGATCGATAGAATGAACGACATGCGATAGGTAAGTATTTCGTGCAATTTAAATGCGATATTGCATTGGAATAAAAAAAAAGTTAAAAATAATATAACATAAATAATGTTAGGTATAACATTATTAGCACAAAATAGCACTGAGCAAATTTTTTTAGTTTGGTACTGAAAGTTTTGAAATTTTCAGGATTGTTTCTTTTGAGAAATAACATAAGATTCTTTGAAAACATATAGTCCGTAAGCCCACGACAATATGCCTACCTACGTCATATGACACCACAATGAAATGCATGGCACACGGTAGGAAATGTTGTCTAGAGCGAGGATCAGAAGATTATCGCAAATAAAATTGGCTGGAAGCTTGAGAAAATCCTTCACTGCCGGTCAAATTTTTAAGGTTATATTTACGTCATGTGACATCAATACGAGATCCGTGGCATCATTTAGCCTTCAATAGTAAAGAGAGTTAACATAAGTCTGTCACTTCTGAAATGGCCTGAAAGTATTTGACAAACTTCCGGCCATTTCAGAACTGACAGACTTATGTAAACTCTCTCTACTTAACTATTGAAGGGCTAAATGATGCCACACCACGGGTCTCGTACTTATGTTAACTCTCTTTACTATTGAAGGCTAAATGATGCCACGGATCTCGTATTGATGTCACATGACGTAAATATAACCTTAAAATTTTGACCGGAAGTGAAGGATTTTCTCAAGCTTCCAGCCAATTTTATTTGCAATAATCTTCTGATCGTCGCTCTAGACAACATTTCCGACCGTGTGCCATGCATTTCGTCGTGATGATATGACGTAGGCAATATTGTCGCGGGCTTACGGACTAATAGTGGAAAATTCAGCTGAAAACCAACAAATATTGCCATAAAAATGTTAGGAATTAGGTGGCTTTAATAAGAATTACCTATATTTTTATTTCAATAGCTTTACTATTCTGTGATGATCCAGTGGTTGTTACTAATCACTTAATAGATAAAATTATTGAAAGTTTAAAAGTAAACACTACAGTCACTAGTATACCATGCAGTAAAAGGATTATACAACCATGGATCACCGCTGGAATCCTACGCTGTATAAGAAATAGAAATAAGCTCCAGAAACAACTACGAAAAGATCCATTTAACGACATTCTCCGTATTACGTACCGACGCTACAGAAATTATTGCAATAATTTAATAAAGAGAATCAAAAGACAATTTGATAGGGACAGCATTATTAAATCTTTAAATGACAATAAATTATTATGGCAAAATATTAAAAACATTACATATTCAAATAAAACACACAAGGTTAACACTGAATTACTCAACATTAGGTCCTCACCTACTGAATCTGCAAACTTCATAAACAACTATTTTGTGAATATAGGAATGCAACTTGCAAATAAAATTCATCATGACACAAGGACTTTAAGAACTCCTTCAGATAGCTTTCCGGCACCTCTGAACTCCTTTGTTTTACTTCATACACATATTGACGAGGTAAAAAGAATCATCTTAAACTTAAAATCCAATAAAGCTGGTGGGTGGGATAATATACCCAATGATTTTCTGAAAATTGCCGTTGATGATGTGGCTCCTGTAATCACTCACTTGACTAATTTATGTTTTGAATATGGTGTATTCCCCACAACATTAAAACAATCGATTATAACACCAGTGTTCAAGGGTGGGGATGGAGAGGATATTAATAATTATAGGCCTATTTCAGTTCTGCCGGCTATATCAAAAATAGTAGAAAAATTACTTAATACTAGACTACTTAACTATTTAAATAAATTTGATATACTATCACCTTTACAATTTGGTTTCAGACAAGGAAAATCGACAGAAGACGCAATTGCTGAGCTGACCTCCTTTGTAACTGGACAGCTGGACCAAAGTAAGAAGTGTCTGTCGGTTTTCCTTGACCTGAAAAAAGCTTTTGATACCGTCTCCATTCCTATCCTTCTGCACAAGCTGGAAAGAATTGGAATAAGGGGTAAACCGCTAGCGCTCTTCGAAAGTTATCTGTTTGAAAGGAAACAAAAAGTCAAACTTCCTGGGTGCATTAGTGAGGAGGCAATCGTTACTTGTGGCGTGCCGCAGGGTAGCGTCTTAGGACCTACCTTATTTCTTATCTACATCAACGATCTGTGTTGTATGAACATACCTAATGCTAAAATACTGTCGTATGCTGATGACACCGCCATTGTCTTTGCTGGTGACTCATGGGATTCAGTCAAAACTAGTGCTGAAGTTGGTTTGGCTCGAGTCGCTCTGTGGCTGCAACAAAATCTCCTAACGCTAAATACATCTAAAACGAATTTTATTTGTTTTAGCATCAACAACAGTTCGCAGCCACAGAGCGACTTTAGCCTAAAAATACATGGGTGTACTGGGGATGCCAATAAAAACTCTTGTAACTGTCCATCAATAGAAAAAGTTTCACAAACCAAATACTTAGGTGTCATTGTGGACCAGAGGTTGTCGTGGTACCCACATATTGACCACGTTATATGTAGAATTAGAAAACTAATCTGGATCTTCAAAACACTCAGGCATGTTATACCAGAAAGCTCCGAAGGAAAGGGCTCTTCGAAGTGTCTCCTCAATCAGATATATATCTCTCTTGCACAATCCATTATAACATACTGCATCCCTGTTTGGGGTGGTGCTTCGAAGACCCAGTTTCTCGATTTGGAAAGAGCACAAAGATCCCTTATTAAGGTCATGTATTTTAAGAAGAGACGCTTTCCCACCGAAACGTTGTATCGCATAAGTGGATTACTTTCTGTCAGGAAATTATATATTATTATGATTATCCTCAAAACCCACAAGTCGTTGCCATTTGATCCTGGTA
The DNA here is from genome assembly GCA_950108535.1 of Agriphila straminella. NCBI lineage: Eukaryota > Metazoa > Arthropoda > Insecta > Lepidoptera > Crambidae > Agriphila > Agriphila straminella. Next base: position 4,684,772 of record OX467318.1, read on the forward strand.
TCTTGGAAAAACGGCGAAAAGATATTATAATTAAGTCAACCGCTAATAGGACGGCATTTGCATCTAGACAATTTAACTCGCAATCTACCTATCTGTACAATAAAATAAACAAAGATATATACATATATGATAAAACACATCATGAATGTAAGAAAGTTCTATTAAAATGGGTTCAGCTCAAAACATACGAAGAAACAGAATCCTTATTGCTTCGTATGTCATGAGCTTGGTAGAATATACCCATCACATATTTCTAAATTGTAGCTGGCTAATCTGACACAAACTACCACAAATTCTTGCACACACAAATATGCACACACACACACACACACACACACACGCACACACACACATAGTGTAACATTAATTAGTTTTTTATAAGTTTTTTATCCCAGTCTAGTGTCTTACGTCCGAATACTCAATGGCTTCTTAGCTAAAATCTTGAGTTGAGGTCTCCTTAACTTTAAGGAAGCTGTCAGTTTCATAGAGTTTCTGTCAAATCTGACAGCTTTTATGTATTTGGGGTGGCCTTAACTTTGGAATTCGTTTGAGTATTTGGCCGTTAGTTTTTATATCTAAGGAAGGAAGAGCGGTGTCCCACAAACACAGGCTTTCAGCTTAAATGGGGACACCAACTTATTTCTAAAATATTGTAAATGTTTTAAAGAAAAATAAACTTATTTTATTTTATTTTTTTTTTAATGCTGTGTAAAGTACATAACCTCGTCCTTTTTTAAGTAGACAGAAAGATAGGGGTAAGGTGAGTAACTACTTAACGATAATGTGTATACAAGAATCAAGTGGGAATACGTGTTGTTTGATAGTGAAATTATTGTACGCTTCGGAGCGTATATGGATATTGTTTGCGTCCCTAGGGAGACGGTCTGAGCTAGAACAAAAAGCTTCCACTCAATAAGTTGTTTTCCCTAGAAATTTTATATGACAGCGGCGAAGTTAAATTATGGAAGACGATCCTAGATGGAATGAGTGTAGTAAAAAAATACGGCATAATAATATCTCTTTCTTATATTATTTTAGCACGGTTTTAAGAATGCAAACTTTTTAACAGGTTTTTTAGGATTCTAGTCGCTCCTATTTTTTGTGGGTTTTGAAGAATTGAGGCTTAGAGTAAGACAGGCTGATGAAGCCGTCGCTGCTCGAAGCATTGATGAGGTATTAAGTTTTGAACTTTTTTAATTATGTATAAGTAAGAACTTGAAATTTTCGTAAAGATTACATAAGGTTTTGGCCCCCTTTTTGGTTATTTGATACAAATTAGGGAGGTGTTGATCCTTAGGGTTCGCTAGGTAAACATGGTGAGGGAAGTCTCTATTTTTATATTGAAAACGTAAAGTTGTAGCCACAAAAAGGAGTTTCTCTAGTTGCTACAAATATTAAATTGTGTATAAACCTCACATGATTGTAAAAAAAACAAAATCACCAAAAGCGATTGTATAGTTTCATCTTTTTGGCGTATTATGAATGATTTAATGTATGAATTCTACATCAAAATACACTTCAACGTACTGTGAAGTAGCTTCAATTCCTTTTATTAAAGAATTTACTTTTACTTTTGTTAATGATAATGAAGAAAAAACAACGAAAAACATCGAAAAAGTGCAGAATGGCGTTATTTTCCTTACTCTTTACATGTATAGAAAAAGACAGAGATAAATGTGCCAGCGTAACCGAGCCTTTATTGACCATAAGATTGTATCTCACAGATAACATTTATTACTTCTTATGCAATACGTCCTATTTCCTAAGACCTTGTATGTTACACCATTGGAGAGTTTACGGGTGTCGAAGAATCATCAGGTGGTATTTCTGGACGTCATTAGTGGCCAGTAGGTAGTGGCCGTGAAATTGTAAAATATTTACGTTTACACAGCTGTGCTATTTCTGCACCTCTGCTTGGGGCAGGTAAAAACGGGAAGACGTGATAAATGCTGAAAATCTTTTAGTTTGTAGAGTAGCTGATGTACCGGTTAGGCCATTGCTCGAAAACCAAATATAAGTACCTAGTTATGATAATTCATCATCATTAGATATTTTCGTGTATTGTCAATGACACCACTGGATGACACCACTGAGGTGTTGTTTACAATTTTTTTTTGTAACAACACCATTATAATGAGGGCTTTTCACAATGACAAAAAACTGTGGGCTCGATAGATGGCGTTGGTAAAAATAGGTGACAATGTAATTTTTTTACTTAGCTTCGAAGAGTATCAACACCATCTAGTGAGGCAAATAGTTACTATTTTTAGGTTTTGAAGAGTATCAACACCATCTAGTCCCTTACCTTACCCTTTTACCCTTTTTAATATTCACTATATTTATTTTTTAAATCATCATCATCATCATCATATCAGCTGCACGACACCCACTGCTGGGTATAGGCCTACCCTAAGGATCTCCACGACGATCGGTCCTGCGCTACCCATTTTTTAAATGTCACTTTGAAAACCCCTCATTGAAGTTATCAATATTGACTAGCATTAATCGATATCAATTATTTATCATTCGTAAGATTACGACATGACATAATGTTACATACACATCACTAGTCGGCAGTGGTCTATGGTTACCAAAAAATTGGAAACGACACCCCAGTGGTGTCGCTGACAATACACGGTTATTTTTAATGTCCCAAATGCTGGGCCTTATTTATAAGGAAATGTAGGAAGGGTGAACCCACCACACAGTCTCAATGCAGATGGTGGGTAAATAATTAATAATTATAATACTTTCTTAAAAAAAAACCTACTTCGGGTTAAAATACATCGTGTTAGTAGCACCATAGCGGAAACTTTCAGGGCATAGTCGACTTATGATTCGGAGTCTATCTGAAGTGGAATTTTCCGTCGCAAAATTCATGAAAAATTTAGTTTCGAAGCGAAGCGATAATGAAAATTTGCAAATGTTTAAAATAAAAGTCTGGAATGAGTGGTAGGATAATATAGACGACTCAAAAGTGCATAATTATAGACTTTTGACTTTCTTTAGCTGGCAGGATTCTATCAAAATCTGTGTGACTGGACCTAAGCGGTTCCTGAAATTAAACCCCGAAATTTTAATCCAGATGCCGGTTTTCTTTTGTAACAAGAAACACTTAACACTACTCTGAATGTAAACATGTTACTAATAACTACCGTTAAGAGATTAATTTAGATTAAGCCCGTCGATCCTTCAAAACAATTACCGCCGCTTGATACACGCAGTCATATCCCAAAATACAACCTTCGTTTAAAACGACACGGTATCAATCTATCCGTCCTTTAACGAGTAGTTAAACTGGAAGTTAACTTTTAGAACTCTGTCGTAATTGCCGGTTCGAATGCAAGTGCAATGAAATGCAGGTTGAAAGTTGTAGCTGGTTGAATATGGTTGTCTCTGTTGGTTGAATGAGATTCGGTTAAATGTGAGTGAGAGAGCGTTATCAGGTAAAACACGCTCGCTTCGACTTGGTAGCCCTCACTTTACTCAGTTGATGCAGTGTTGTGTCGCAGAGTAGAGGTGGCGCTCGCGTCTCGTTCCATATTCGAAAAATACGTATTTACAAACTTTGTCGTGTTTTGTTTTGTATTTTGACAATATCCCGGTAGTTATTGAATGGTCTTGTTACAAAGGCCGTAAGACTATTTTGCAACATTCTCGAATTTCGTGTTAAATTGATCTTTGTTTTAATTTACGGTGTTGGTTTGTGTTAACCTTGTGTTTGTTGATTGACGTGCGTTTTTTTCGGCGGGAGATTATTTCGGCGCGTATGATGTAAGCTGCGGGCGTCCCGGGTTCGAGTCCCGTGCTATGGGATTCGGTGTTGTACGATGCACACTTCTATGATGATGGTAAGTTTTAATTTGAATTGATGATAAAAAAATACAATAGGCACGTAATGTACCTACTTAAGTAATTTTTTATTGCGATAAAGTAACGTAACTCAATACCAATCGTTCGTCTGCAATGTAGGTTATCATAATTATATACCGAGTTAGGTGTAGTGCATAGCAGCTGAGCTGTGTTTTAGGGTTACGTTGGCTAATAATGGCTAAATATAAAGTTACAAAAAGTTGCTGATATAATACACCTTGGATAAGTCTGATAAGAGCTATTAAAAGTTGTTTTAAGTACCAACTTACTTAAAAAAAATACTAAAAGTAACAAAGAACTGATTCATTTCTGAGGTTTTAAAGTAGCTCAAAGAGATTAAAACATAATAAAATAGTATACTTATCTAAAATTTAATCTTATGTGTCTACACGTTACAGTTTAAGTAAAAAATACGAAGTAAGTAATAAAAAAAAAATGAAAAAAAAAAAAAAGTAAATACCTATAATGAAATCACACATTAAAAGTTAATGTAAGTACCTAAGTGTTCAGATAGTTTACGGAAACACAAGTGTAAATACGGCCTTATATACTTTTACAGTAAGTGTACTGTACCTATTGTGTAAGTGAAAAAAAAATGTTATATAACAAAATTGATTACTTACTAGCTATTACGCTATCCACTAGGTATCTAGTTTTGAAAATAATAAAAAAAATTGTGCAAGTTATTACTTATACGAATCCAGTAGTTCTAAAATTTTGTAATGATGCAATTAGGGTTGCCAAACAAAGTATAAAAAATCCAGCCTGAAAATACAGTTCGACCCTTTGTGTAAATATTATGTAAAAGAAATATAATTATCAAATGTATTGTTAAGTTTTACATTTTTGCATTTACAATGCTATTTTCGATTTTATGTATAACTAGCTTCCAATTTTTTATCATGTTCTTTTTTGTATTATTTTCCTTTATAAAAAGAGTAGGTAAGAGCGAGTCGTCTCCAACACAAGTTCCTATTTTATTACTTTCTGGGGATGCCTCACAAATATCAGTGTAAACTGAATTTTTGGAAAATAAAAACCTTTATTATTATTAATATTTTCACAAGGTAGAAAAAATAACTACAACTACAAACTTACAGGCAAAAAACTGATTTCATACAACTGATTGTATTTTACGTTGCAAACACTTTTTAGTTACAACGTTAAATAAAATGAAAATTGTATTTACTTATCCGAGTGGGTTCTAAAGTTTCTGCTAAAAGTGATATTAAAATAAAATTACCAAGTTTTCATATAGGAAGTTTATTGTAATCTTTGGAATGTAAGGAATGAAAGTAATCTTATTAAATACGGAAGGTCCCATAAATCTTTTTTTATAGCTTGTCTGTCTGTCCCACAACGAATCGGCTCATGAGCTTTTGGGGTAGTGACATTAAAAAAGGAAAAAAAACGAGGCGACCTTACCATGGGATTTGTTGACCATAAAGTCTAACCATTCCGCTTTTAGTAAAAGGAAGGATCCTTGCTTTCCTAAATATTTAGACAAACATCTGATGGTAAGGCCAAAAAATAGCATTTTAAATTTAAATACTTAAGAACAGTGCATTCGTTTTCTATATCGAGGCTCATAAATACTCGTATCAGTCTTAAAAAAAACTTTCCATCGATAACTTTTTATCTTTTTAAAACAATAAAAAACAATACCTACATGTAACACAACTGTTGGTTAATTCTAAATGTTTGTACGCGAATCACGGTATATTTTTTCTAGATGAAAGTTATCCTATGTCCTTTATTATCTGGATGAAAGTTATCCTATGTCCTTTTCTGTACCCCTGCTTATGTGTATGCGAAATTTCATGATGATCGGTTGAGTAGTGAGGACGTTAAGGCGTAACAAAAAACAAATTTACTTTATTTATTTATATTTAAATTATAATATTAGGCCTTACCTATGAAATTGACGTTTTCTATGGAGAAGTTTTAGCAAATCGCATTTTCCATAATATAATTTTTATAATTTATTAACAACCGTGAACGCTATCCTATCAAAACTTTTATGTTAAGTTTAGGCAACATAACTAAAGCAAAAAAAAGTTTGGGCTAAGTTACGAGAAAGTGATCATTTACGCTAACAAAAAAAGAAGTCAGTAAGAACTGATAAATATTTTAAATCACGAGAAGTTATGAGGTTCTCTGTGTGTGAGAAAAAAAACACCAATATCATAGGTAAAGACCCAATATTAAGTAAGCATGTTCTACATTACCCTGCATAAAGTGTACAGCACAAGTATCTTCCAGTATACAGTAGATATGTTCGCGATGAGCATCTCAAATGTACATTCATAATGACATTCTGACTCAACGTTGCTCGTCTCGTCTCCAGGGGCTGCGTGTTTCTAACTACGCGTCTTGCTTGTCACGTCGCGTGCTCTTCGTATTAACTACTATAAATAGTTTATAAGCACAGTCAACAATGGATCAGTCATTCGAGCAAGGTTGGCGATTCCCACTGCTGGGCCTTAAAAACAAATGACGCGAGCAAAGAAAACGGTCTCATTACATTATAGAATTCTCTCGAAGATCTAGATCCTTCCTTGGCAATTATTCATAAAAGTAGGATATATGCTTATACTTGCCAAATGTTAAGGAAATCCTTCTGTTTGTATTTGTAATAATTTCGAGCAAAATGAAGTAAAGGAGTAATCATTATGAATACATAAAGAAGGAAATGCTTATACTGAAATGGCTGGAAGATTTCTTTTGCCACCCATTCTCAAGATAAGCGAGCAATGAAACTATCACCTTAAGCGTTTGGTGATTTGATCCAGCAAAATCTGAAGAATCAGGAGATATAGAAAAGTTTGATGACGATGTTTTTCTATTTTTATTTATTAACAAAAATAAAACATTAATTAAGTTCTAAACTTTTAGATTTTATGCATTCACAATGCTATTTTTATATTACTTAATATAATTGAAAAACATTAGATTTTTTTTTTTTATATTTTTCAATTATATTAGAAAAAAAATTCAATTATTTTAATAATCTTAATATAAAAATAGCATTGTGAATGCATAAAATCTAAGTTTAAAATTATATAGCTATTTCATCTCAATCGATTTGTCTAGCACCTGTAAAGGTGTTGCTTTCGAATGTTGAAGTTAATTTCTTCATTAATTAATTTTCACATTGATGAGATGGCGCTGGCCTACAGCGGAAACGTGAAAAGTATTAGAAAATTTCGCCAATCTCGCTAGCGACTCGGTAGCATAATTGGTTAGTGCATTGGGCCTGAATCCTAAAGGTCGAGTCCCGTCTGAGCTGCTACGGATGAGTCGATTTTTTCTAATATTTTTCAATTATATTAATAATCTTAATTAATTAAGTTCATTGATAATACACGGGCCAAAAATCACGTAGATTCGTCCGGTGCGGTGTGATGCGAGTACGAGGTAGTTTCGTTAATAGATAGATCTGCATGTGCAACTGTTTCTGTGCTTCTGGAATTTACTAATAGGACCGATAATGTTGTATCACCATAATAAGACTATGGAAATGAACTTAACACTCTTGCCACAACTGTTAGTAAACCGACCTTATCGAATGGTGATAAGTGCTATTATCACGTGCGTACAACGTCACGGTTGATATCATGGTATTTTGTTTAATAATTGTATCGTTAACGCTTCAACGAGACGCAAGGTTGTTCCCATGTCTGTATATTGTCCATGTTAATTATGGATTAGGTCTCATTTACTCGTAATTGCGTTCATAAGGTATGATACGTCTGTTTGGACTATATGTAGGTAAAATACCAATCCACCAAAATTTGGTTATATTTTGTTACAACAAGTAGGTACTTACCGCTGTCCTTATGGCTGGTTTACATTATCTTAGTCTTTAGTAGAGTGCTTTAGAAGAGTGCTTTAGTTGAAACATGTAAACGGTCGTCTTATGACTAAAGAGAGTAACGTTCTAGTAGCCTTTCAACTGTAATCATCGCTTTCCAGTAGCACCCCCTGCGCGCCCGCGCCGCCCGCTCACCCCCCGCGCAACACTTTCCTTGCACTGGAAGCATGTAAATCGACATTTTAGTCGCGTATTTAGTAGAGTGCTTTAGTCAAATGACACTGTACTGGAAGCATGTAAACGCTCACTGGAAAGGCACCAAAACTACTAAAGCACTCGCATTCGAATCTACTCGCACGCTACTAAAGACTAAGGTAATGTAAACCAGTCTTTATATCCGTAAAGTAAGTTAGCCAAACTGTCAACTTGGTTTAATCAGCAAATTCTTGAAGTGTCATGAAGATTTAGTTGTGTTGCAATTTAGTCTTCCATTGGACCTTAGAGGTAATCAGATTCATAATATAATGAAAGATATTCAATTCGCGTAAGAACTACATTTATGTGTAGAACTTATGTTACATTTTGTAATACACTTAACTTTATTTATACGAATAGTGTAGACTGAATACGAACTTAAAATACCCGAACAATGTGACGGCTATCACATATAAACGTGGATATAAACATAGTATGCATCTGCCAGGCCACAAGTCCGGAAATCTAGAGCAGTAGAATCACTAAAATAAGTAATTATGTAATCGGTCTTATTAATGAAACTGTTACGCTAATCAAAACTTTAGGAACAGAATTAACATACATTAGACACTTCACACAATAACAGATATAGTAACAGCTGTGGTGGTGTAACACTACAGACATTTCAAGGTCTTTTATACTCCAGCCGCGATGAAAAGAATGGCATAAACAATTCGACAGTCTGCCGGTTCGTAATCAACAATTGTTTTCACGATAGCATCGGAGTAACCTAAGCGGTAACGTGACTTGAAAAGTGCTTGCATTAAATTTATTTTTTTGTGAAATAAAACACTTTTAACGGATACTAGCGCGGTTTTATTGAAAGTACTTTGGTAATTAGTTGGTATTTGGTTTGATTTTTGATTTTCCCGACGTTTCGGCACCTTTGCAGCTGCCGTGGTCACGGGGGACGGGTTAAAAGTGTTTTATTTCATGTCTAGTGAGCGCGTAAGCTTGAGAAGTGAATATTATTTTTTTGTGTTAAAAAAGGTGGTTATATTTTCAGTAAAACCAGTGGGTTTCAGCAGAGACAAAGGTAGAACAGTGTACCAAACTAGTATAATTTGGCTCTGTACTCAATATCACATATTCTGTATGAGCGATAACGAACTGCGAAAGGGAATAATAATGTGCGAGAGACATAAGAATACATTTTTCGTTTGCGTAGTTGGTTAAATCAGGTTTACTATGTGACTTTGTCTGCAAAGTGCTTCTTTACGTTGCGTTTGGAAAACCCAATGGTCCATATGTTAGGTCTTATCTTATTAAGAAGCCTATTCTATAGAGTTCATCGGTTGGACTGTGGAATGCATGACCATACTATACTGTTATTGAAATGACGTAGTAATTGTTATATGACCTGTGTCGAAATGTAATGGATTTCAGACATAAACAATTTTTTTGTGAGAGCTTATATGTATGTGTGGAATTGTTGGATAATACCTTCGATCAAGAATACCCTACTAGATGTCCGGTCAGAGTCTCAAAAATGGCACATCAAATAGCGTCCCACTTACAAACTGGGCGCTTATTTTGCACAAAGTAAGTGATAAACGATGTGTTTTTGTACAAAATAAGTGATATTAAATGTAAGTTTGCACAAAATAAGAGGTGATAATGGACAAAATAAGCGCCAAGATTGTAAGTGGGACGCTATTTGAGGTGCCATTTTTGCATCTGTTTTAGTTCGTGAAGCGTTATCTAGGATATTCTTGATCGAAGGATAATACCTAGTGTCATAACATAAGTTATAATCATAACCCAATTGATGCTAGTAAATCATATATTTTCTTTATTAATATTGTACAATAGTGATAGTGATATCACATCTAAGAGTTTCGTGCCATCACATTATTTCTAATATACCTAGATTAAACTACACATAAATTAATTGGGTCCATATTTTGACTTATTAAATTTCTTATCGGTTGTTCCAGTTTAATATTGCAAGATATAAGTCTTCAATAGACAATTTAGCGATATGGAAAGGTAAATGTACTACTTATTACTGTCTTAGCCCAATTTTGCAGCAGCACCAAAGATAGCAGAGCTAGTCGAGATTCAAGTATAATAAATAATGTCTAATAACATTATGATAAAGAGCCAAAAGAAAATTATATTTCTTCACTATCAAAACTTAAAACAAGTTAAATTCTCGCTCCCTTAAATTGTTCTCCCAGCTGATTTACCGACATTACAATACTACAATGAAACCCGACCTTAATTTTAGTGTAAGCCCCCATATTCATATTCCCAATCGCACTAAATTTATTGAATGGCCACCGTAACTCCAAAAGCTCAAGTAGAGCTCCTGGCTATAATTCAAAAAGGGCATTCGTTCAATGAAATGTTTCCCTGGGGCACTCTATAATAGAATGAAAGAAAAAAAAATTTGAGACCGATTACAAAAAAGCTTGGCTATGTGATTCAATTATTATTAGGAGCGGTGCAACGATAATTTTTTTCTACGTGTAGAAAGAACAAAAAAGGTATTGTATATATTATAAAAGTGCTGCCTAGAATGGTCATATAGTGCATTTTGTTCCTCAGACCATCACTAATCTGTAATCCAAAGCGCATAAAAATCTAACCCAGGATTCCACAGAAAATCTGACTTTTGTTTTGAATATTTTTATTGGAAAAAATGAACTTAATAGCAACAAATGTACACAATCAATCAATCAAATAGGCAATGTCTTTTAGTCATTCAGTTAGATGGCGCAAAAACTTAGATACTCGTACGTTGAATAAGGACAATATGTATTTTTATTTATTTATGTTATCGTTAGTTGGTAAATATTACAACTTTCTAGGCCCTGTCAGAATAACAGCGTGCTATGGCGTTTTCTAAATATCGTAGCATTCGCTGAGACAGAATCGTCTCCTTATTATTAAGATTGTTTGTTTTATGTATTTTAATCCTATTTTTCAGGGACAAATAAAAATATTTTAATTTCATAATATAAGTGTCGTAGAACTATTCGATGGCTAAACGCGTGGGCTTTATAAAACTTTTTGTTAAGGCGAGGCCAGTTCACGATCTGATGAAAAGCCTGATTTTTGAACTTCCAATGTGAAGAACTGATGTAAAATTCTACTTCACAAAAATTACTGTAGACTGAAAAAGAAACAAAGAAGTAAAGTAACCGAAGAGAATATTGAAAAATGGCATGGTAACTCTGTAAAAAAATCCTGAATAACACCATAAAAACTTATGAAAATTAATTTCAAATCGTCAGATTTCGTAATTTTCAACGACAGTGATTTTTTATGCAAAAGGATAGCTTTTTTATCGATCTAACACAATAAACGAGTACATTTTTAATAAATGATTCAGAATTTCAGAAATCAATAAAAATGTACTAAAATTCGTCAAATTTGTGGCGAAGCGTCAATTAAAGTTATGCAATATTCAACCTTATTCTAAAGACATAGTGAAAGAGTAAATTTCGTGAACTGGCCTCGCCTTAATGAACACAACATATTACCCGAACCATAATTGGAGAACAGTCGATTCATTGGTTACATCGACAAGGTCATAGGATGAGCATTATAATATGTAGTTGTTTGTTTATGAAGAACTTCGCTCGAAGACGGACAGCTTTCATAAGATTTCCGTATTAGGTTTTTTGATATGTAATGATTATATTTGCATAAGTACTTTGTTGTAACCATTCTATAAATATACATTAGAGTTTATTTCTTTTAAATCTAAGATTAAAAATATTATAATGTGAATATTAATATAATAGAACCGAAAGCCATCGTATTTATATCGGACAAAACAAGTAATTGAAATACTTAGCTCAGAAAAATTAAGTTGAAAATTACACAAAATTAAGTTTTAAAGACATAAACACAGATTTATTAAAGATGTGTTGCATTCGGTAACGGCGAATAAGTTCACATATTTAAATGAATATAAAACATTATTAACATAAACAAATAAGTAAGTAACATAAAAAGTTACGTCGTTATTTACTGATTTCAAACTACTATTTTGAACTTCGAACATAAGCCGCAGAAAATTTTACTGAGCTAAGTACCTACATGCTCCGTTTCATTGTAAAAATGGGGAACGCTCTAGTCTAGACTGTCGATTGTTTTAAATATTTTTTAATTTCATTTTAATATGACGATAAAAGCTTTCCATTGTTTTTTTCACGTCTCTATAACTGTCTTCATTGTAGAAGCAAATAGTAAAATCATGTTTCGCTGCACCCTTTCTGTATAAATTAATACCACACTCGTTATCCTACCCTTTCACACGAAGCTTGTGGGAACATTAGCCAAGTGTAAGGAGCTGGTTACAAGTTAATGCTCAATTTAACGTACAGAGGTACTATTTAGGTACATCGGGTTCCATTTGGTGAGATTCATTGAAGCGTAACCACCCAGCAAATGCGTTGAAAGCGTCTAAAACAATGTGCTATGCATAGATGGTGTGGTGTATCACCTATAGGTAGTACAGTCAGCAATGAAAGTTACTTAACACTTTAGTACTTTGTCATTACAACTTTCTTGACAGATGTCTCACAGTTTGAAGCATTCATCAAAAAAGTTGCTACGACAAAGTACTAAATCGTTAAACGACTTTCGTTGCTGACCGTACACTATGCATTTTTCACTTATTTTATTGGTTGTTTATCCTATAAAATGTAGGTACATGCAGTTTCATTGATAAAAGAAAAATATTAATTTTGTATGTCGGAAGACAATTTTATTGTGTTGTGGTTATTAAAAGTAGATTCTGAACAGTTTTATCAGTGTAGTAATTATATGAAAGAGTATATACTTATTGTTGTTATGTTATTGTATGTTATTAATAGCATATATACATAATATTTTGTATCGTGAATTAATTTGATGATAGCTAAACAGATATGAATTAGGTACCTAGGTACTACTTAATACTTATTAATTTTATGCAAAATGTTAAAATATTTAAATGAATTTTGCAGCATTAAATATTAACAAATACTTTTTGTATAAATCTAAAGTATTTCATGGTCCATAATTATGAACCGTAAAGAAAGGGCCCAGCTAGCCCCGTGGGAGGCAGCCCTACCAATATTTCTTCGCCTACGCATAACATTCGTTAGAGGCACTTTCTCTAAGTACCTACGACATAGAATAAGCTTCTTGTATCTCTAACAGAGAGTGTAAGTTCAATAACATGATTAAGCTCTGATATAAAACTTCAAGAACTTGTGGAAATAGTATGATCGCTTACCTATATTTTTGATGTGAAAGTATGTGTCTGTCTGTTTATTAACTTTTCACGCCTGACCACTAAATACATTTTCATGAATTTTGGTACTGAAATAAATCGAACCCTGGGGAATTATCAGGTTACTGTTTTGTAGAATAAATGAATATCGGAGGGAGTAAAATAGGGATGAAAGTTCATTAGGCGATATAGAACAAAGTGCAGGCACGCGGACGCATGCAGACTACGCTTAGTGAATATTTTTACCTGATTGTTTAGGAAAGGGTTATGTTTTAGCGCGCGTCTTGTATGTATGTAAGTAAAATTCTTTATTATCTCATATCTTTCAAACGATTGAACGGATTCCTATAAAATAAGATATCGTTAGATTTGTCTTAACAGCCAAGTGTGTTAGGTAAGTGACGTTATTATCAAATGCTATTCATACAACAATAGTAAGTGCCATTTTACGAGTATGTACTGGGTTAATGTTGGGTTACTTTGACTCTTTTGATAATTTTTTTCCCAAGTCAAAGTTACATCAACTTTGACCCAAATTGGGAGAAAGAATTGGTTTGAACATAAATTAACAACACCACGCGTATACTTATAATGTTACTCAAGCGGTATAAACATTGCGGGAAGTTTTAATTCTTTCCCTAGGGACTAAATTACCTTAAAATCTACTTTTCTAGTCTAATAATCAAGTAATGAAATTAATTGTATAAAGTTTAAAAGGTGTGGAGGATACAAAACATTATTTTCTATAAAGTTTACTTAAATGTGACTTCATTGTAAAAATATTTGTATGTAAAGGCGACTGTTTCCACAGACGTCTGGTTATTAAACTCTGATCAATAGCATTCCGTCATGTATTGTATTATTAATCGCCGACCAGACACCAGACGCTCCATTTCACAATGACACCATTATTAGTTTGAAATTATACAATGATTTACTTTTGAGGTTTTTCTTATAAATACACAAAACTGAAGCTCATGAATTAGTAAGTAATGCTTAAGAAATATATCTGCGAAATAAACTTTTTATAATTTTACTAGCGGCCATCCACGACTTCATCCGCGTAGATCATAATATGGATCCTAAAAAGTAATGTATAGTCAGGTGGGGTAAGTGAAACACCGGGGTAAGTGAAACACCCAACCATATCTAAGAAACTATCGTAGTTTATTCTCATAGCGATGTGTCGATAAATCAGGAATGACGAATTACTGCCCTCAATACAACACAAATATCGCTGCGATCATTAAACTAGCTAGTAAACCAAAAAGAAAATTAAGTTATGTTATAAAATGAAAATTACGTTTTTTTGATAAATCTTTGAAACTGGACCCTATTTTATTAGAATTTGATACATTTTGGATGTTAACGGTTCAAAATGATCCTTTTGTCCTGTTTTTAATTAAATTGACTCAATATTTAAAGCTATTTTGGCCACTGTTTCACTTCTCCCCTTGTCAGGGGTAAGTGAAACACTTCCTATTCTTTTCGTGATTTTTTTGCTTAATGCAAGTCTTTAGATATTTATATTCATACCGTTAAAGGCTGATTTAATTAGGAGTACATTGCCTACACAGCTACTTTAATTGCGAGTTTTACAGCTTTACTAAACCTTGTTAAATAAAAATAAAGTATGTTTCACTTACCCCACCTGACTATAATTAATCCTGGCTAATTGTCTAATTACAAAATCTATCGCAATCGCTTTCATGATGGTAATACATTGATGCTTCTTTTTGGCACAAATAAAAACCGATTTTACGCATAATGACATATTTTGATTACGCAAAATGCCTAAAACATTCATTCGAAACAAACATTCGACTCAAACCTCATTTATTCTAAAACGTTTTAGTCAACGCTAGACCTTTTGACTCTAAAAAATACAAGTAATTATATTAAAATATCCAATTGTTTTTTTTTATGTGAAATGACGTAGGTGTACCACGAACTGTCTGTTAATATAATAACAAAAAAATACTATTATACCTGTGTAAACTGTGGTACCTACCTATACCATCTTCTGGTAAAACTTAACAAATTCAATCGAACAATGATCTTTTTTCCGATGGCTTGTGAAAATCTTTGCCGACTGAAATATAATACGATTGGTATATTGTATGATTTGATTGTGTTTATAAAATATGCATTATCGATGTCGTGTATTTATCGGTATGTTATCTAAATAGGTATAGAAGTGAGACGCACCTTTTGCCGACTTATCACAACTTTGATAATTTTGGACTTGAGCTCTCACGTGACATGGTTCTTGAAAGCCGACAGCATTAAACTATAGAAGTACAGACTAAAAAATATACACATAGGTAGGTTATTTGTGTTTTTGGTACAGACGGCTTCTAACCAAACGGAAAATGACTTTTATTTATTTTTTATTTTATTGTTAAAGCTACAATAACAGAATACAAACTATTACATTAAAAAGCACTTTTTAAATTTATATCCCAATAACAATTGTACACAGCATTGACTCAAAACAACAGTAAACAAATATTTAATTAACTTAACTTAATAAGCTAAAAAGCTTTGAACAATTAATTTTAAAAAGATTAAATGGAAGCAATACGAACAAATTCAAACAAATAACAAATGCAGGTCAATTAAATTTCACGCAGCAGTGACACTTTAAATGAACATAAACTACAATTAAAAATATCTTTTTGAGAACATAAGTTATTATAGGCAAGCAACATACGTAATAGTGGTGCATTTCTTGACACATTATTGTTTGTGCCTGGTATACTAAACAATTGGAAATTACGTACTGAACGAGTAGGTACTTTAAAGTTTATCTGTTTCAAAAGTTGATCACAATATCCACCATTAACTATTTTATGCAAAACACATAAGTCATTTGCTAGCCGACGCTTCTCCAAACTGACAAGTGAAAACTTTGTAAGCCGGTCAGCGTATTCCGGTAATTTACGTCTCAAACCAAGCCTTGTACATAGATTTCTCAAAAAGTTAGGTAGGTACTTACACAAAAATGCTTGTAATGTGGTCATTATATTGACAACCTTCTTTGAGCAAAGTCGACCTTTCCACGCTAGGTACTCAAATAGGCGCCATCAAAGTTGTATTGAATTTCATTGCTGGTGAGTTTTAGCCACCAGCAATTTACTTTGGTAATTCATTATTGTTGAGTTTTGCTTCAAACTTAGGTGCAAAAAGTAATATTTATAAACCCTGGAAAGGCGGACCAGGGGGCTAATTGTCAAAAAGAAGCATCAATGTGTTACATCCTGAAAGCGATTGTGATTGATTTTGAAATTAAACAATAGATAGGCTGGATTTTAATAACTGTACCGACTTTTTACAATAATTGTCTGATTTTATTTAAATTACTCGCATTGTTTGAGTAAAGCACTATACAAGCCTTGGTTCGCAATGACTACACAGCTGGCCACGCTATGATAACCTCGGCTTAACGACGCTCTTGGCCTTCAAGCTTGGTCATTATTGCACCCCTACTGTATGCGCTATAAAGATCTCGACGGGTCCAGTTTGTCCATCAAGGGCTGCAATGCTGACCGCACTGTGATGCCTGGACATCATCGCTGCCAGCGACGCAGTCATTACAAACCGCGGCAGTAATGTACTATTAAAATACGACCGCTATTATTCATTATCTTACATAAAAGCAAAGATATATTAAAAAAACCTTTATTTTGAAATATCATTGCATAAAAGTTATTTTATATCCCATATTTTATAAAAAAAAACTTTGGTTTTTATTTCACTCTAAAGTGCAAGTTCTATGGTAATATTGGTAATTTACTATCCATACATGCAAATGTTTATTTCAAATATTTGTCAGCTAATAGCCTTTAAACGTTTTAACATAATGACATTGGATTTGTGTAATGTACACACGGGTAAAACAATCAATGTGGCTTTCTGAGAAATGAATTATGCAATTTGAACTGACAGGTAAAGACTCAAATTAGGTATTTTATATTCGTTCACATAAGTTAATTGAGAATTTTGTCTGGCGTAATTGAAAAGTATACATGTAAATTACAGTTTGCGGTAACTAAAACTGTAGATTATTGTATTCATAATACTATTTTAATTATACGCATTTTAAATACCTTGTAAAAAATCTTTACATTATATTTACATATAAAAACTATACATAGTTATAAGCTCATTTATTTCTTGAAAAAGTACATTTTTAATTGATAGACAATAAATAGACGATTGCATACATTTTCTTTTTCTTGTCTCTTTATAACAAAGGATAGGGTGGATAAGGTGGATGCCGAAAAAAATGCTACTTTAATAAATTTCAAGAATAGTTTAAAGGAATAAGAAAACCATTTAAATGAGTCTGATACACTTCTAATTTAAGGCATTAGAAATAAAACACTTTTTACGGATTACAGCGCGTATATTGGTTAATTCAGATGTTATTTTAGAATTATTTAGTTTTGATTTGTTGATTTTTTGGGTTTCCCGACGTTTCGACACCTTTCAAGGGGCCGTGAACCAATATACGCGCTGTAATCTGTAAAAAGTGTTTTATTTCTTGAGTCTTTTTACCTTTATTTTAAAATTACCTCTACTATCAACTAGGGCACTGATAACTGTAATGTAGAAATGCATTTAAAGTCAACAGTACACCTCTAGTTATTAGCTACCTTCATTCTTATCAGATTTATCTTCAACGATAGTAATGTTACCGTTGAGTTACGGATAAGCCAGACAAATATTAACTCCTCAAGGACAGATTATTGGAAATATTTTACTTTTCTATCGATTCGTTTAATTTTTGACTGAATATTTCAAGATCAGTTTTTGAAAGTAGATTTCTAATATGTCTTATTGGATAAAACTATGGGTGAAAATACGTGTTAGAAGTAGCTAAAAGTAACATGGACAGACTCATCTGGTTAAGAATTGAAGATGAAAATACCAATCCCTATTCTGGCTTAACTATGGGGTATTATATCAATTGTTTCATAATGATTAATGGACTTAATTTTTCTGTAACAATGCTATTCAAAACAAAGACATAATTCATTTTCCTCAGAACGGTAACAGTTAAAGAGAGTGCGCGGCGGAAGCGACGGCGCATACGCACGTTTA
The DNA here is from genome assembly GCA_950108535.1 of Agriphila straminella. NCBI lineage: Eukaryota > Metazoa > Arthropoda > Insecta > Lepidoptera > Crambidae > Agriphila > Agriphila straminella. Next base: position 4,703,050 of record OX467318.1, read on the forward strand.
GCGTCTAAAATTAACACGTTACACGTAAAAAGCGCAGCTCCATGTATCGTAAACAGTTTACCCTACTGCCGACGGGAAATGAATTTTAATAAGTTTACCTTGAAGGTTAGTTTATATGCGGACTTATTGTTGACAACTACTGAACTCAATATGGAGATTTTGGTGTCCGTGGGAGAGTTACATATTAGTGTTTGGATTTCAATTAGGCAACTTTGAAACTTTCTTCATGGCGAGTGACTCTTATAGGTCTTAATCAACAAAACGTTTAGATTACATTCTCAATCTTATTAAATGTTAAAAAAAACGTGTTTCGAAGAATGAATTAACACGTTGCAATCAATCGCTTTCATTTGACAGAACATTGATACTTCGTTTTGGCACAAATTAAAACTTACCAAATAAATGCAGCAATGTGTCACATCCATTCCATCTGCCAAATGAAAACCATTGCGATAGATTTTAAATTTAGACAATTAGCCCCTGCCATGCATGGGGGTTTTAGCACAAAATAGTTAGATTGTAAATTATAGTCACACCCTACCACGGGAGAAGTCTACAATCATACCTACATCCTGTAGTGTAGTGGACTATATTGGACCTTTATAAAAATGATAATTATTCATAAATTATCGCCTCCTCAGTGTGCTCCTAGTATACTACAAGCAATTACATTATTTTTCTTGAAACTTTATGCTTCAAATTCCTCAAAGAGATTTCTCATAGTTTTAATTGCAGATGTGTTTCGCAATGAAGATTCCAGTGTATGATGTTATGAAGAATGCTTATATGATTTAGTTTTATCACTGGCTACTTGGAATGTCTATCGTTTCCGCTGAAGAGCTGACGAGTTGACTTCTTAATCAGAAGAAGAGCATATTGTAACTTTATTATAACCTTTATAAAACAAAGGACATCGTTGGAGACATGACGTCTTTTACTTGTAAATGAGATAAGTTTTAATAATGAATATACTTTTGAACTGAGTATGGGCACCATTTCAAATAAATCTATATGCGTTATTTCTGTAAGGCACGTATAAAACGATATACTTTTACGAATTACTTGGAAATATCTCACCAAAACGGTCATACATTACCCGTAGTATAGTGTAATATTTATGTGGTATAATAAAATAGTTTGCTAGATAAGTGATATTTTAAAGTTGTCCCTTCATACTATTTCTTATTGAGTTAAATGTTATTTCCAGAAATATTTTTAGTTAAAGAATTCTGTTTGCCTTTACATTTCTTTTTAGTCTTTAATATAAATAATTTCCAGTTAAAGATTTCTTGTCATTGGAAACTGTTTCAAAGTAATTTATTAAAGTATTCTCCATTTTAATTTAATCATTAGGTTTCGCTACTTACAACGACGTTTTGTGCAAAATTAAATATTTACAATTTCGATTATTGCCGTACTTTCGTAATTGTTTACTTGTGTGGGGTACTGTCTGGTGTTTTCTTAGCAACCACCATAAAATCTTTGCGAACGCAATAAAAAGGGTATTACGGTGTTATGTTGGTATCATGGACTGAATAAACATCACTTTTTCAAAACTGAAGACCGGTTCTTAAGAAGATACCTACTACGTTCCGTTTCAAAGTAAATAAATTAAAAGTTTTTTATAACAAACAAATAACAGAACAATAGCAACAAAGGCATACCGCCCTTTTAACCGACTTAAAAAAGGAGGAAGTTCTCTATTCGATTGTATATTTTTTTATCGTTGTTCGCACATAATTAATTCTGATAATTATTGGAAAAATGCTAAAAGAGTATTGTACCTAATCAACCTTTTTTGTCTTTACTTTTTTTCAGGAATTTCAGTACCCCAAGATCCCAAATATGTTCCAGATTATGACTAATAGCACTATAAGTTCGGTGATGACCCAGATTTTCTTTTGTGTGTAACTAAGGAACGATAATATTGCAGTACCTACTACTTCACGAGATAAGTCCTTTAGACTCTAGGTATGTCCTGTCAAACTTAGATCGAGCTGAAATGCATACTTAAATAGATATCATTATCATCTGCTACGACGGGATTTTTGAAGCTAACTGAATAAGATGCTAGTGTATCTTAGAATATTTAGAAATTGCGCATCTTAAATAATCGAGTAGATTCTATGTTGTGGTGTGGTCTGTCACGCTACAGAGCGGCGCGGGATCATTTCACTCGCATTTCGATTTCACTGCATTCTCGGAGCGCGCGCGCAAAAACTGCATAAATAATCGATCGTCAATTTGCATGTTTTATACTAGTTAGCTGTTTTCTTTGTTGAGGAATCTTGAAAGAATAAGTATGTGGGAGTGTCTTTTGTGGGTTAGTAAGTTTACGATAATAATTATGCAATAGAAATAGATTATTAGTCTCTTAATTGGAAGGCAGTCTGTAGTGCTAATAAAAAAACCAAGATCTTTTCTAGTACCAATATGGTAAAAGCCTTTAAAATGTATGTCAATGCAGTCTTGTCTGGTAATACACCGCTTGTTAAGTTACTTAAGTTGAAATACATGGAGCTATACTTTGAAATGTTTTGTTATAAAAAAACTCTTCAAAGTTTATTTGAATCGCTTTCGATTTTATCTTTTTAGTGACGTGATTCTTATGCACAGTTGAAGATAACGAAATGTTATGTTGTTAATTTCCACAACACACTGTGAAGTTACGGATGTAACTTTGTGTAGAGTCAATAAAGAGGAACTACCTTAGTTTTTTTTAAAGGTAGAGCAAAGAGTTAGATATAGGTATATAGTGCAGTAGTTTGTTCACAATTGCAACATAAGATGCAATGCAGTCTTTGCTTTTCACTGCAGTCGCTTAAGAGCTATCAGCATCTCCGTTCTGATGGCCCAGCTAAATTTACCATCTGCTCAGCGAATATTCTCGAAAATTACTCTAAAGCGTACCTTCAACCTGGTTGTGCTAGTCTGTGGAACATTCTTGACTTTTCCTTCAACCAGGAGCCCAATCGCGGTAATTCTGAACGATAAAACCAAAAACGTTACGTTGTCATTTAGGTTATATTTACCTAAAAATCTAGTTTAGCTTCATAATTTTCACTTGTATTATCCCAGATTGTAATCCTAGACTCCTTAGGCAGAGTATTCAACAATTTTAACAAAACTAAAGCGAGTATTTTTACGGTAACGATTTAGCTTCGTTGAAAATTAGCGCGATTAGGCCCCTAAAGTGTTTGCTTAATAATACGTGCAGCGGAAAATATGTTTTATTTTCTGACGAAACTCTAGAAGTAAGAGTTCTTGAGTTTTACTGATAATTAATGTTGCTGACTCTTGCAAAAGGCTAAAATAAATTGGAATATATTTTCTAAATGTAGGTTATGTGTGTAACGGTCATTTACTGCACTTGAATTTCATAAAAATTAAATTTGAAATTTAATATGATGTTGAAATTTTCACTATTGATATCAATTATAGTACATTTTATAATATTCCGGGTAATAACTATATCTAATTGATTTGCATGAAGTAAAACTGAAACTTAAAATAAGTATTTAGATAAGCACCGCGGCTAAATATGGTTTTTTAGAAGCGAAAAATAATGAGTTAGAAAGTTGAATATCATGGGAACCTGTAAACATTGTTCTTATAATTTTTACTTTGTCATCGTTCAGCGATTTACTTAATTTACATTAAAATAGAAACGATGTGATTATTTAAGATTAATCACTGTAATAGCTCTACATAATTATTTCGAAAAAGCTTTATGCATAGGCGTTTTATTAACAATTTGATTGTAAGCACATAAAGTAGGCAAGACATTTATAAAAAAGAAGGACACAGTAAACAGTAAAGAAAAGCACAGTATTTTTTTAACTTAATTTTTCGGTTTTTGTTTTCCATTCCATTATTTAGAAGTACGTATTTTTTTAAACATCCTTTTATTTTGTTTGGTTTTATAGCCTGAAATTCACTTGATTTAATTATTTCAGACTACACACTTGCGTGACACAAACATTTAGTGATGTTAATGTGCTCGATAAAGCTCACAAGGTTATCGACACAAGTTCATGATGACAAAAGTGAAGCCAATGTCACCTAAAAGCATGTCGAATCTACGGCACACATTCCAATATACACACAATTAGAGTTACCACAAATCTGGAAAGGAAATTTTGGAAACTTTTGTGTTATTCAAACTTAGTCCTACTCTATATTTGTCTAGATTTGTCATCAAGATAGAAAAGTTTTAATTGTTTATTCAATTACAAAATTTTGTGATCATGTTTATCATTAGGCTTATTGTCAAAACCCATGTAGGGTTTGGTTCAAACTACAAAAAAGTATTAATTTTCCGATGACTAAATCACATGAATAAATTGCAATTCAATTCTAAATGCGCATTGCTGTTAGCCTGTTACCCATGGCACACGTACTCGTTACTATCGCTTTTTTTCCAGTTTCTATACACTGTTCAAATTTTGGTATGGTAACCCTACATGTAGACAACCATTAAAAACCATGTTAACCCAAATACGACCAGTTATGTGATTAGTTCGACAGTTTAGGCCTACAACAACTTGTGTGGACCTTAAAGTGATTAGCATACGGCTCAAGTTACTACAACTAGCTTCATAGCTTTAAGTTTTAGCCACATAGTTTCATTATCTACGTGTTTATGAAACATGATAATGGAGGCTGATGTTCAACCGGAAACAGATGGCTTTTGCAAAATTTATGTGTTTCTACGTTTGGGTAAGGCAATAGTGGGTTAGGGTTACCGACCGATGTTACTATCAAGGGTTTACCTCAAAAGGTAGGCTTAATTTATTTCATTGTGATAAGCTCTCACGACTTAATGAAAAGGGAATTGTAATGTTGCGTTATAGTGAAATATCATGTTATCCCATGCGATTAAATTTACAATAGACGGTGGTCCACTGCAACTTCACTCGATAATAATGGCAAAGAGTAAATTTTACAGATAAAAGTACGTCAATTTTACCGCAAGCGCTCTGAAGTTAGTCACTTCAGCTGTAGATTGTTAAATTAATCGCACTGTTTGCAGTAACAATTTGAAAAAAACAAATGTTGTGTTTATGATGGCGAACTTGTTTTTTTTATCACCGAATAATTTGTAAGACTTATTTCCGGGGTAATAATAATAATTTTGTAGAGAAAACATATAAATACACGTTGACATCCCTAGATGTCCTAATCCTAACACAAAAACTACTAACATTTGTAATAAGAAATAATTTGAATATCTATAGTAAAAAATCCAAAAGAAAATCCATCTAGCAGTTCGGCAAACCTGTGGCTGGCTAGTCCTGCATAACTAAACATTAAATTACACTTTGGTAACACCAAAGAAAACACAGCGGACTAATGATGGAGTTTAGGGCTTCTAATTAACTGGACTTTTAACGAAGTCATTCAATTTTAACTTCCAAGTTGTTCGAACTCGCTAACTCGGTTAGAGACGTGGTGGCAATCACAGCGTATATCTGGTATATAAGTAAGTGGCAAAAGTGGCCCTTCATTGAGTCTGTTTTTTATTAGAGAGACAAAAATGTCAGCCCCCCCCCCTACTCAAATGGCCACTTTACTATTCGTTCGCTAACTTAAAGCTTAAAAATAAGCAATTAAACGATCAAGTCACACGTCGCAAGTTTATGTGAATCACAGACATTATTGTATTGTTTGGAATTGACAAGCCTATACGATACGTAATTTTAAAGTTAATGGCTTATTTTCAATTTTTAAGTTAGCGAACGAATAGAAAAGTGGCCATTTAAATATTTATTTAATACGGATATCACTACATGCCCTCGTAGTCATTCGTAGAAGTAGATAGAAAATGTGTCAAAACGGCCACTTTTAGCAGTTTTGCTATCTACTTCTAGCAGTGACTACGAGGGAATGTAACGATACCGTCTAAAAATACTAGACTGTGGGCCCTAAAATCTCCACGATAAACATTTGAAAAATTGTGTATTAGAATTATAATATTAAATATAATTCACCGCGGCGCCACTTTCGCTCAGGGTACCTTAACATAAAATAGGAAAAATATCAAGTAAATACAACATTATTTTGTAATTTTATTAGTTTAGATTTTTCTGTGATATTTAAGGTCTAGGAAAGTCACGTTGTTACAAAGTATTGCTTGTTATCGGCATCAAAAAGGTGTCGTTGCCGCTCCGCTTATCGCTATATTCGTGACCGTACCCTTATTTAGTTACACTGTGGTCGGTAAACTTACACGATTGACACACATAGTTTGCCAAGGACCTCTCGATATTGAGGACGGAAATCACTTCATAACAGTGAAGGAATATTATCTCCTTCGCTGTGGAGATAGGTTTACATAATTTGATACTAAGGGTAGGGTTAGGGTATTAGAATAAAGGGGAGGTTTCTTCTTAGGGTTTCATACTCTAAAAGAAAAAGGAACCATATCATATTATTTTGTTAACCGTTATTCTGGCCGTTTGTATGTCAAAAGCCTTTTTCAGGAAAGCGTACAGTTATCAAGTTAACCGCCTCGTGGTCTAGTGGCTAGCTATCACCATCTTACCCAAGTCTGACGCCGTAACAACAATAGTTGTGTTCCGGCAGTTAGAGGTAAGATAGCCAGTTCCTCAGTAATGAGGATTCCTATTGTAGTGCGCTTCCACCTTCGTTCGGCCTTATCGTCACTTAATTAAGTTTACTGAATTAAGTTAAGGAGCTCGGTGGCGCAGTGGTTTAGCGCCTGGCCCAGCGATTGCGGAAGTTAAGCAACTTTCGCAAGGGTCGGTCATTGGATGGGTGACCAAAAATTTATTGTCTTGAGCTCCTCCGTGTTTCGGAAGGCACGTTAAGCCGTTGGTCCCGGCTGCATTTGCTGTCGTTAACACCCACTAATCCGCATTGGGCCCGCGTGGTGGGTTATGGCCCGTCCTCCTTATCCACCCATAATGAAAGCCTGTGCCCCAGCAGTGGGGACATTAAAAATGGCTGGTTGGCTAATTAAGTCTACCGGTCCCTTGGAATTCAAAAATATCAACCCAACTGAAGTATTTCGTATTATTGTCGTGCGCTAATCTGGGCTTTGTCTAATTTTAAAAATCTAGTGTAATCGCTTTTATTTGACAGATGGATTATGTGACACATTGCTGCATTTCTTTGGTAAGTTTTTATTTGTGCCAAAAAGAAGCATCAATGTATCACATCCTGAAAGCGATTGCGATAGATTTTGAAATTAGACAATTAGCCCCGGAGTCGCACTATTTTAGACATTTTATTATTTAACACCAAATTGTGGTTTTGACTTCTAAGAATTACTTATGATTGAAAAGAAAAACTTCAAGGTTTCAAATAAACAGCTCTGTTTTACTATTATGTTCACTCCCAAGAGACCAAGACTTCTGCCTTATTTCGTACCCTTTTGTTGCCCTAATGACGCTTATCGGCGTCTTGTGTAAGACAAAATGTTTGCTTACAAATCCCTAGCGACCGGCACTCTCATTTCTTGATAAAATCCTTTTAAAGTAAACTTTATATTTAAAAAAGAGGTTAAATTTTTGAGAGCAGAAATGTTTTCACCTGGTTTAAAAAAGATTAGTATAATTTTTTTTGATTAATCAACTACTTGCGGATTTCGTTGATAGTTTAACAAAATCCAACCTAAAGGCTAAAATGAAGAATTTTTTGTTTGAGACCTTGAAATGCACCTAGTTTGCTCCTTGCTAAAGAATTATTATATATTTTTTGTATCATCCTTTCTTTTTAAGCATAATTTATCACATTTTTCTTTATATGTAAATTAAGTACCTACTATGTATATCTAACCCCAACGCGAGCATTCAACAGCGTTGTTAAAAACCTCTGTGGATTTCTTTACGCTGTTAATAACAATGAATGTAATGATTTTTTATACAAAAATAATGAAAAAAAAAAACTTTGCTAAAAGTTTCGGGTTTAAAAGAAGTATTCGGACTTCGAAAATGTAAAATATAAGAAATGTAATACTTATTTATTATTTATCAATAAACTTCGACATGCAACCTCAGCTTGTTTGTACTTCAATAATATCTTGAAGAAATAGTTCCAAATATGTTGCTCATGCATTAAGAGGGGGTATAAATAAAGCAAATCGCCAATCTTAGATTCCATTTTAGAGTAGTAATATAATATATAATTTCCAAAAAAAAACATCTGAATGTTACATTATATGGTCAATAATCTAGTTTAAGCAAAAACTTGAAAATTTACTATTAGTTCGACAAAAAAAAACACGAAGTTGCATCCAATTTTAGACTAAAATTTATTTCCAAAAGATTGAGTATTTGAACCCTTCGAAAAACCCCAGGGGTGCTCAGGGGCTAGAAATAATTACTCTCCCCCTCCTGAAGAAATCAGCAACTTTAATATGCAAACGAATTTCGATAAATATTCTTACACTTAACATATCACCCCTATAGAAAAGGGTTGCAATTGCGAGCAATGAAATGGGATAACCCAATATATTAATAATATTTTAGTTATTATCATAAATAACTTGTGTGTTAGCGTTGTTTAAAGAATACTATGTGAAATAAAAAATCATAATGCATAGTAGAAAATTAAGAGTTGGTTTGAGATTTGTCATACTTTTTCTCACTATGCATATTAGTTTAGATTATCTAAAGAATGCATGCAATTATATTCTAACACCTATATTAAATTGAATTATACGTAGGTACACACATATATAATCACTACATAGTAAAACAAAGTAGCTTCCCACTATCTGTCCCTATGTATGCTTAGATATTCAAATTTACGCGACGGATTTTGATGCGGTTTTTTAATAGATAGAGTGATTCAAGAGGAGGGTTTATTTATGTGTATGTCGGCGCGGCGTGAAAAGACGCTGTTATGACTCGCTAGCGGCACGTGCGCCCTGACGTCATCGCCTCGAACGGGCTTGCGGTGCGACCGGTCGAGCGGGGATATCCCCACTCTTGCCTATAAAAGCGGCCGCAGCGCTCACTCGGCACGCATTTCTGTTGGATGCGTCTTGGTGCACGGACCGTTGTCTAACCACTCGGACTGTCACTGAGTACTGCTTTTTTGCTTCTGATGTCTGACCCTATTTTTCGACATGTATAATTCCACACTACACCGAAGCGAAGCGAGGGCGGGTCGCTAGTTAATCATAATAAAGGATCTGGCGTACTGTTGGCCTCCTTTCCCAATCATTAGGACTCTTGGTTCATTTATTTTCAATCGACACAGGTCATCAGCAGTATTCAGCAGTCCAACAAGCTGTTTAAAAATGTTCACTATACAGTGTATGTTCACTATACGAGTATACTCGAATATTTTGCTCGCGAGTGTATTCTGCTGAGTAAAGCAGCTGTAACGGGGGTCAGGCGGACCCTAGAGACGTTGTTTGGTGAAGAAGCGTCTTACGGTGTAATCCCATTAAAATTTCATCCGCCCCACAGAACTCCACGAAACAGTCTCTCAGACCCACTATGAATATTAAAGGGAAGGTGATAGTTTTTCCGGTTAAAACATATTTTTCTTTTCACCCATTTATTTTTATGGTAATTCAGGAATGAATAACATATTTTTCATGATGTTACTTCGTTATATTTTTCGAGACAGGTAATATTAACCTAGTAGGTAGACCTAATAAAGTTTTAGACCTAACATAAACAGATAATTTAAGACGCAAACTACCACAAGTACTTCAATTAAGTTAATGCCACATTAACACGAATGTCGTGTCACTAATTAACGCATCTACCTAGAAATGCGATCCTAAGCATTTCGGTTACAGTACTTAAAGCAACACGTTCAAAGCTACCATCATTTGTAAATAAGAACGTTTTTCGTATAACACTTCGTTAGTTTTAGTCAATTATACCGTACGATGGAAAGTAGCTTAACTTCTACCAAATCACATGAACCTATTGCAATTTTTTTGTAAGTAACATCAAGATAATCAGTATAACATGGTACTTAAGTGAATAACCTACATTTGAGGCTTATTGTACCCCTTTACTTAGCGCAACATCGTTAAGACCGCCAGGCGTAGTGTTTCCCATTCGGGCCCGAATTAAGGGCTCATTCCCGTTCCACTCCAAAGATACAGCTGGAAACGGTGTCCTTGGGGAACCTCATATCTCGGTAAAGGACTGTAACGGCTGGCCTGCTACGGGAAATAAAGATTATCGAGCTGGGAATTAGTTGGATCAGTTTTCTTAGTGGCAAAGAGTAGAACCTTCTTTGAGGCATTTTTTTTAATATTGCTTCATCGTCATTATCCACTGCTGGGGTACAGGGGTCCAATCGCGCCAATTATCTGATGAACGATAAAACCAAAACCGTTAGAGTTTCATTTAGGTTATTATAAATGGTAAAAATCTTTGGTTAAGCTTTAGAATTCTCATTTAAATTGTCTAACATTGGCATCTTATTCAACAAGCTTTTTTGTTTTGATAGTTAAGGTCTCCTTAACTTTAAGGAAGCTGTCAGTTTCATCTTAGAGTTTCTGTAAAATATGACAACTTTTTTAATTTAAGGTGGCCTTAGCTTTAAGATTCGTTTGTATTTGGTTTTGGCTGAAATACAAATACCTCGATAAAATGTTGTTTACCCGTGTCAACCTTGGAACTGTAAAAGCACGTAAAAGGGTAAATATTATTATATTGTGTCAGCATTTTGTTTTTATTTTAAAATCCAGCGTTGATTTTCCTGGTGCCTTGAGTATACAAAACTTTATTGTTTGTAAAAACAAATGTGCATTTAGCTAAGGTAATTTCTAACTTGGAATGGAACAGCAGATGTTTCACATTCTGCGTTGCTTATTTTGAAATAGAGGATTTTAAAAGGTAATTACTTAACTAACTTTGATTACCTATTCTAATAACTCTGAAAATCCTTTGGCGATCAAGTAAGTCATTTCTTTTCTTGTGATCGTAACTTATAACAATTACTTATATTTCTTTTCTCTTTCTATCTATATACATTACCTGTCCTTTAAGTTGCACCCATTCCCCAACTTCTATTTATTTATTTATTTTATTTAGGTTGCCTGGAAGAGAATGCTCTTTAGCTTTTGTATATTGTCTTCTTTTTGTCATTTTTGTTTCTTTCTGTTTTTGTTTTTGTCGTGTGCAATAAAGCTATTATTATTGATAGACCATAATCGGAAACTGAATCGGGAAAATAGCTAGTTATTTTTTAAATTGCTTTAGGAGAAACCACTTTATCATTGATTGTAATTTTATGGGTGACTTATAAAATTAACAGTTCAAACAGACTACCAAGAGCAAAGTTTCCTTTACATCGTTTGATTCTATCTCGAACGATTCTGTAATATTCCATTAGCGAATTGCCTATGGAGCGAATTAATTTTTTTCTAATAGAACTAATGCTTCTTTATCAGAGCCCAATCAATATGACCTCGTCCGTCCACACAACGATCAATCACAATTTAATGTGGACCTTTTTGGCCCCTATTGGCCGACTTACCGACCGGACTAAAATGACCCGTCCACTGGTATAATTATTGTGGTTGGACGCACAAATGAGGGGTCAATTTGAATTGGTGATCGAGTGGTTGTGTGATAAGAGTCCCTTTCAATTGAGAGTGCGGTTTTGACCCTATGGATTTCGACTCGAATTGCTTAAGGTTTTAGTTGGCCCTAATTTGTGTGGTTGAGTGATGGTTTTCGGTTGTCGCCGTTCCTCTTCGTTGGATTTTGCTAAAGATAAATAGATAATAGACTTTCTTATATTTAATTGCTCCAAAAGCTTCAAGTGCGAAAACAAAATCCTTTTTATCCAACCAAAGCTAAAACGACGCTTTATTTTTTGATTATTTTAATAAACATTGATGTTTATTGATTTATTTTTGTTTCAGGTATGTAAGGCAGTTCAAATAACGCTATCAAAGAGGTAAACAAAACGTTTAAAAGCTAGATTATGAAATTAATAGATATGCCCATTTGCAGTATTTCAATTATACCAACATTCCATGATAATGTTAATATTGCAAGTAAGTATAATGGGTTAGATAAAACCTACATTATAGGTTATCCTCGTTCTTTTTCTACAGTAATAATTATTCGTATAACGACTGAAGAAAAAACCTAAAGAACAGTTTAGGCCATACATAATAATATACAGGGTCATTTGTAAAACACCAACAACCTCGCAGCAGTATATTACTAACATCATAAACAACAACATTTGTTTTACAACTTTTCCGAAAACAGACAAAAAAAATCGACTTCCCATACAAATGTCCGAACAGCTGATCGAGTTTTGTATGAAAGTTCTTTTTTTTTGTCTATTTTTGGAAAAGTTGTACAACAAATGTTTTTTCATTTCCCATATTCGGAAAGTGATGTATATTTGAACTGAGCAGCGGGTCCAAAACTCTTCGTTCCACCCTAGGGTGGAAAAGTAATTTAAAAATAGAACTGAATTTGGCAATGAAAAAGTTTACAATAGTTAAAAACAAATGGTTTAAAAAAAGTTGCAGCCTTGTAGGGCGCATTCACAAACAACAACAAAACACGGTATAAACAGCCAGTGCAAAATTAAAAACATTGGGCGGAGCGGCCGGCGACGCGACGTATTCCAAATTTAAAATAAGAAAAACTATAAAATATTGGAGGGAGACTTACCTAACTCTGTGACTTTGAGCTGTGTATGCCGTATTAAAGTTTTGTGTTGATTTTGTATTTACTAAAAATGAGTAATGTTTTTGTTTATGATGATAGTAATCTACTTCTGCGAGGTTATTGGTGTTTTACAAATAACCCTGTATAAAGCCATAGATTAAGAAAACGATGCAAATGGCGATAGAGAATTGTTTCATACACATCAACATCATACTTAGTTATAGTGTTCTTACCGTATCTAGCAAGCAATGATAGATAACTATTATAGGTATGTACCAATAATACATGGCTAATCTACAGTATCCTTGTTATGTAATAATAGAGCTCAAGTTGCAAAATAAGAAAAAAGTATTCGTTATTTATCCGAAGTAAGATCGTTAACAACTTACTACACCCCTCCACTTCACGTAAGATTGTGAAAACATTTCCAGAGCGAGAAGTACGTAATTACATCCTTTGTAGCAAGTACGAATTATACCTTCTCGTGAAACTTTCCGTGTCATTATTCTGTACCGATCACACGCAACCTCTTTCAGACAATCTATAATTTGTAGAGCTGTTGTTAGAACCTAGTTTATTGCGATAATGATGATAGTTGTTTAAGTAGCTAAAGGAAATAGTTTGCACACTACAAGTTATTGCGTACTTGTGAAATTTTCACATACCGGGTGTAACAAGACCCTCAAGGAAGCCGAAGTCTACGTATTCTGCCCATCATCAGAACCACTTCTGTTCAAAATGATTGCTGGGAAACGATTTTAATTTTTGGTGTTAAAAAAGCATTGCATTTCCACGCAATGTAACGCGTACTAAAGACCGCGCCTGCGAGTGAATGCTACACAGATGCGTGCGGCCGAGTTAAAAGGCAACGTTTATGTGCGTGCTCATGAAATACATTGAGTGATGACGTTTTGAAGCCATTGTTTGTTAAGAAATACATAAAATTTTGATAATGTTTCATTAGACAAAAATTAGAAAATAACGAATAAAATAAGAATTCATAAAAATTTTGTTTTTTTTTTACTTTGACCTTCAATAACTTCGTAGCTATTAGTTTCCCAGGTATGGTCTAAAAGACAAAAATGATCCTGATGATGGGCGCAATGCGTGGACTTCGGCTTCGTTGAGGGTCTTGTTACACCCGTTATGGGCACGGGGAGGATTTCTCTATGACATGCTTCAAAATGTTAGAGTATCGTTTGATATGATAAGATTAAGATTTGCATGCTATCATTGTATGGCTAAATAGGTTTAAGCAACATTTATTTATTATTTCTGACCATCACTGTTATACCCTATTTATAGCAAATAAACAAATATCAATTATGTTTGTTTTTAACTAAATAAATAAATTACTTTCTCGAAAAGTTGGTTCAAACAAAATTTTTATTGCGCTTTTCATGTTACAATTAATGCAAATGTGTTTATGAATGAATGAAAAACTGCTTAAAAAATTACAACCCTAGTAAAGTTAGAAATATCTATACTTATATCAAGTATATTTCACATTTGGATTAAATATGTTAAACTATAATATATTAGGCAATAAGTCTACAAAATAGATTTCAAACTAAGATTTCCATACAATTCAACTCCAAACATTGAATATTGCTTCCACAAACACACGAAATTGAATCAAATCTTCTTTACATAAAGTTGAAATCGGGACAAAGTTTGCGCAAGTCAGTACTTTGTTTAGGGCTGCCTCAGCTTGGATGTAGATGAGTTCAAGATGGCGGGTCTTGAATAATGCCATGATCCGCTGAAAACTTTACCTGTAGTGGGGTTGTTAACACGCGCTGATTTTCAGGGCTCTCGAGTTTAGACAAGAGGCAGTTTAATCTTAGTTATTGGATATAACACCTTATGTGCGTAAAGTTAGAGTTAGTATTCCTTAATACATTATCCGTTGGTTTCGTATGCGAATCCGTTCCGCAAAAGGACAAATAAAAATGATCTTTTTATACTCGTATAATGTATAAGGTATCTTTTTTATTGCACAACGGGATAATGCTTGGCCTTCACCTTACCTGAAAAGCCGAAGGTGGAAGCGCACTACACCCGGAATCCTCATCACTGAGGAACTGGCTGTAATTGGCTGGCTTACCTCTAATTGCCATTGGTTCCGTAGCCAAAATGGCAAAAAACGGAACCCTTATAGATTCGCCATGTCTGTCTGTCCGTCCGTATGTCACAGCCATTTTATTCCGAAAGTATTAGGATTACACAGTTGAAACTTAGTAGGTAGATAGTAGTAGGTAGATGTATTCTGTTAACCGCTTAACGATTATAACACAAAAATAAAAAAATAAAGATTAAGTGGGGGCACACATGGAACTGAAACTGATTTTTTTTTCTTTATACCAATAGATAGGTCTTTAAAAATGACATTGAGGTTTCTATTCAGCTTTGGATTTTTTTGTTTTTGAATTTTAATCTTTTGATTGTAAGAAGAACTGAAACTCTGAATTAAATATTACCTACTTTACTTTAAAGTTGATTACTGGCTTGTCCCTTTAAACTTTGTTACCTCGATCGAACTTGTAGTTTGGAATATAGCTGTGTAAATTATCTTCTCATATAAATATTTTATTTTAATTGATGAACCTGTTTGGTGATTATTCAAAAGTAAAAGCAAATTCAAGGACGATAAATTTAAACTTTAAAAGGAAACGATGGTGAAAGTGTTGTCACCATATTTTAACTGTGACGAAACCGGTAATAGTTGCGTTTTAACGATAAATGTTTAAGGCGATTAGAATTGTATGACCGAAAGGCGGTTGTATGACCGAAAGTGGCGAGAGAGGTTTTTATTTAATAAGTTATTAATAGAAAAAGATTTTAATAATGTTTTACGTGGAGTTTTTAGGGCCCATGGTCTAGTATTTTTAGAAGGTATCACTACATGCCCTCGTAGTCATTCGTAGAAGTAGATAGCAAATGTGTCAAAAACGGCCACTTTTAGCAGTTTTGCTATCTACTTCTAGCAGTGACTACAAAGGAATGTAACGATGCCGTCTCAAAATACTAGACTGTGGGCCCTAAAAATTCCACGTAAAACATTATTTAAATTGAGTATTAGAATTATAATATCAAATAAAATTCACCGCGGCGCCACTTTCTCTCAGGGTGTTTTATTTTTGTAGGTTTGTTATCTGTCTTCTAATGGTTTGCGTAATCAACAGTCACAAATACAAAGTAAAATAATTTTAGTCGATTTTTACTTTATGACCTAAAATAATCCTAAATATTTTCTTTAAATGAGTTTATTAGTAGGTTAGGTACCTGAAATTAGTCGTGTGCTTTTAACACAATTTGATAACTGATTGACATAAATTATTGATTGTATTATGTACCTAATAAGTTGTTCAATAAACAAATAGTAATACAATCTGGAAAGTTACACAGTAATTCATTTGTATTTTTTGTTCAAATTAGTGCGGAACCGGTTCTAAAGAATTTTTCCGCTTTCATTCATTCTGAAGAACGAAAGAAACTGAATATAATTATTTTACCTCACTGTGAATGCTTTGATTATATGTTAGTTAATGTTAGTTATTCATTATAATCAGCCATATCAATGGAATATTTGAATTATTCAGTAGATTTATGAATGTTTGATATTCTTGCATTCATTGATTATTTTGATACAGTTGGTTTTCCTTTACACATTACTTATAGAGGTTGAACTAAAGTAAAAATCTTATAATGTAGTTTTAGTTAGATACTTAAGTATTAATCTGTCTTAAAATATATAAGTATTTTATTTATCAAACACTACCTTGTCGAATAACCATTTCCAAAACGTAATTTCCAACTCTGTATTTACATTGTCCATGTCCAATTGTCCATCAGCCATTTTTGATGTCCCCACTGCTGGGGTACAGGCCTTCCTTATGGGTGGTAAGGGCCATAACCCACCACGCGGGCCCAATGCGGATTGGTGGTCGTTAACGACTGCAAATGCAGCCGGGACCAACGGCTTAACGTGCTTTCCGAAGCACTAAGGAGCTCGAGATAATAAATTTTTGGTCACCGTATTTATATACATTGAGAGGTACAAAAGGTCCCAATCCAAAACAGTCATATTTTAAATTAGTTATTTTATCGCGGTAACTTTTTGATTTATTGCATTGAGTGTCACGCGGGTTCACTTGTTGTTTTGGTACAAATGTTTTAACACTTTTGGGGGTGTATTTTGAGTGATTTTTGAGTTGACTTCCCTGAGACTTGACTTTGAATAATGTATTTTAGAAACTGGTAATATTTAAAATAAAGTGGATTTCTTTATATCTATTGACTTTAAGGACACTACGCGAGATACAACGAAACTTCTTCAATCACTTTATAAGAACTTATCATATATGTTACCTACTGTAAAAGCCCGTATATTGGTAAATCTAAGGTTTTTTAATACATCACCTATTATAATAATATACAGGGTGTATTTGTAACCACTCTCCAAATTTTAAGGATGTGTTCAGTTCATGAAACTAAACAACTTTCTCCATGTAATAAAATAATAATATTGTAAATATTATTATTTACGGAGATATTAAAGTCATAAACATAGACTCTAAGCTTTTTATGAGGCTCGCGTTCATTTTAAGACTCGAGCTTTTTTGAAGGCTCGAGCTCTTTTGATAGGTTCGTGCTCTTTTGAAGGCTTGAAACTCTTTTGAAGCCTCGAGGCGTGGCTCAGAGAGCTCGTTTCTCGACTAGGCTTGGACTTACGAGCTTACCGAGCTCAACGAGTCCTGCCAATCCGAGTCGAGTCTTCAAAATTAGAACTCAACGACTCGAGTTTTGTACATCACTAGTCTAAGTTGGTTCAGTAGTTTTTGCGTGATGCGCGTACAAACATACAGACAGACGGGCAAACATTCTAAAAATTGACATCTAATACTCCTCATTTATTTATCTCTTAAGGCGAGGCCAGTTCACGATCTGATGAAAAGTCTGATTTTTGAACTTCCAATGTGAAGAACTGATGTAAAATTCTACTTCACAAAAATTACTGTAGACTGAAAAAGAAACAAAGAAGCAAATTAACCGAACAGAATATTGAAAAATGACATGGTAACTCTGTAAATAAATCCTGAAACTTATAAAACTAAATTTTAAATCGTCAGATTTCGTAATTTTCAACGACAGTGATATGATTTTTTATGCAAAAAGGATAGCTTTTTTATCGATCTAACACAATAACCGAGTACATTTTTAATAAATGATCCAGTATTTCAGAAATCAATAAAAATGTACTAAAATTTCTGACGAAGCGTCAATTAAAGTTATGCAATATTCAACCTTATTCTAAAGACATAGTGAAAGAGTAAATTTCGTGAACTGGCCTCGCCTTAAATATGACGTATGCCAGTTACATTATTTAATATAGATGTATCTTCGACACAGTATACTTACGAATGTAGTACAAGTTCAATCCGCCATATTTAACAACTTATCTGCCTTGTTCCACTTTGGAATGTGGAGTCACAATGCTAATCTCGACTCAAGTGAGGAATAATCAACTCGCATTGTTTTGTGAAGTTTGAATTTAATTTCGGCCCCCTCAAGTGTGGAAATTTGGGACCACATGGGACTCAATGCTAGCTAATTGAACTTCCAGGTGTCATTGAATTACAAAACTTTTAATAATGAGAATTTATACGATATTCATTGTTTATCTTGATTAAAATTTAGTAGATTGGAATTTTTAAAACTTTGATTAATATGATTAAAAGATTTATTAGAAAGAAAAGACGAACATCTATAAAAAACGCGCGTAAAGGAACTCTCATTTCGATAGGAAATTTCATTTCGCTTTTCGGCGGTAAGATGGCGCTGTACCAATTTGCCATACAAAATTTCTCAATCAAATTGACGCGCGTTTTTTTTCGATAGATGTTCGTGCTACGAGTATTGAATTTGAGTCTAGAGATTAAATTGAATTTTTGGGAAAAACTAAATATTTTCAATTTTATATTAATCTTTTAATCTTCAATTTGTTGTTATTTGATTACTAATTGTTAAGGAATTAGAAAAGTAGTCACAAAAAATGTATGAGTAAGTAAGTAAGTACTTTTAAGTCTAATGGATAAATAAAAAAAACAAATGACTGTGCACAAAAACAAATGTGCCTGAAACAAGCTCCAACTATTTTTGAAATTCATTACGTCTCTTGATCAATCGAATTTGATCATGAACTATATTACTAGGCCCATGGTCACTAAAGTTGTGAGAAAAATCAGCACAACTTTTTCGCTCAACTCTCACACCACAAATTACATAACCAGTAAGTAGGTTTATATGTTCAACCCGTCATCTGCGACTGAGAAAGTGGTACTGCAACATGATGACAAATAGTACCCATAGTATAGAAATTGTGGATACAGTATAACTGTATGTGATGACAGCATAGTGAAATAATAGCTGGTATATCGGAAACGTTGTGATCGCATTTTTAATTCTGATGAATATCTTTAAATTACTTTTTGCATTACATTAAGGTATTTTTTTGTTAAAATTAGAAGAAAATCTTGTGTCTGTTTGCCCAAACACATGTCATTAATAGCTCCAATTTATTACGATCGTACCAAGAATAAATGCTAATTGCAGGAGTTTTAATTTATCGGCTTCCATGAAATCCTAATGCTTATACCTAAATACATAATCTGCATATAGAAATTGCACCTTACATTTGGTCCACAGTAGACTGCCACCAAAGGGTAAAAAAAATCACCCCCCGCGCATTGTCGATGACACGTCACTCGCACATAGCTGTGCGTGTAGGGTGAACCCGGGTAAAACTTTTGTTTTAAGTGGTTCCCAATTTGTTTTTTCTACGTACCCCTCCAATAAAGACCTCAAACTCTGTACCCCTTATTGTACCCCCGCCCCCGCAGGAATGATAAACAGGGTACCCCTGACCACCACTAATTGGGAAACACTGTTCTAGGCTTTTAATGGTAGTTCATTATTCCTGTGCTGCTAGCTACTGAGCTCACCCCTACTGTGTCAACCAGATTGACTTGTTACTTGCCTGCTCATGACCCCACCGAGGATTATGCGAAATTGCATCGTCTAGAAACCAATGGGAATGGGATTTCACTCGGTCCGTTTCCTTCCCGACGACCGACATCCAGTTATTACGTCCTACATAGAATCTGTATGGAAACATCACATTTTCCTTTATGCGAGCTCGTGAAACTAACAGCTTTCCAATTTCCTTTTAGTTCTGAAAGCGAAAAATATATAAATGTTTTTTGATTTCTGTATTCACAACGTTATTTTATTTTTCAACACACTTGCTCGTAAAGTGAGTCCTAATACATCGCTTTTAGGGCCATAAACCGAGCTATAAACTAACGCGTGCAATAATATATAAAACACAAGTACGTAATAGAATTAACCCTTCTAAGTTAAATTAGTACCTTACTGCAAGTTCTATGCGAGTAAACAGAGCATTCCCAATTTAGCCGGGTAATACAGTTATTTTTTTTAGTAACAACAAAGAGGTTTTAAGCTGCTGAAAATTCATATATACATTTTTGGAATAAATAAATGTGTAAATAAGTTAAAAAAAACTCGCACAACATGTATGGTAAAACAGTTTCTTTCCGAATTGGCTAAACAACACGGTGAGCGATAGTGTAAAGTTGTTAACATGTAGCGTTAAAATATAGACGTACATATCCACAAGTATAGGTAGATAATGAAAGCGTTAAGCCTGACTAATTTATTGTGCATGGGAGTTAAGGGCCGGTTGCACAACGGCTCGTTAAACAATGCGACTGATAACAGCGGGTGGCATGCTCTTATCGTTCAACGCCACCAGACAAGCCTTTAACGCACTTTGTCTTTGTTTTAAAATATAGAAACAATACATGCCAAAGTTTGAGTATCAAACCAAGATTTAAACGACAATCTTACCATGAAATGGCAGCGACGAGTTTAGGGTTAAGCTTCATTGGCCCATTCGGCACCGTATTTTTCCATTACTAAAATATTTTCTGTCAAACAAAAACATCTTCTTTAAAGCGAAAAAACTCCTCAGCGCCCGCCGCCGTGCTGTTTTGCTTCGGTCAGCCGGTCTTGCGGAAAGGCATTGTTGCTCCAGCCACAGAACACAATATAATAGTACTAACATCTCCAGCAAAGGACAATAATATTAATAATAATTCTGATCGGCGGAAAGAAAGAGCTGTGGAAAATACGGAGCCAGCCTGCCTAGCATGACCGATTTATATCGCGTGATATAGCATTTTATCGACACTGAACTGTCAAATTCCTTTGTCTTTTTGACAGTTAATCGTGATAAAACGCTATATCACGCGATATAAATCGGTCATGCTAGGCAGGCAGGTGATCCAATATAGGTAGTTTAATCCAATCCAATACACTAAAGCCCGTATTTACAAACCGCTCTCAACGTTGAGAGCTATCTTTAGATCATACCTGAGATGCTGTTCCTATAAGAATAGCATCTCAAGTATGATCTTAAGATTGCTCTCAACGTTGAGAGCGGTTTATAAATACAGGCCCTAGTGTTCTGAGTCATTGGACTTCAAAAAAAAGATGAACTTCCTTCCAACCGCATTTAGAAACATACACCTAGCATAAATTCCATAATATCAACAGTCATCTAGAAATACTCTTAAATAAAATTACCTCTATATCTCTTCTTGAGGATAGGTTAAAAGGGATTGTCAACCACGTGGTCTCCATACAAACGGCGATAAAGTTTCCCACCCTCTAAACCTTAACCTACAGCAATGAATTTTTGGTATGTTTTTGAAATGCCTAAAAACTAGGTCCGTACGTTTTGATTTTTTAAATATTCATTGTAGATTTGAAAATATTGGCACTTCTGTGTTTTGTATGAAATCACTAAAATGCAAATATTTCTAAATCTATAGATATTTAAAAAATCAAAACGTACGGACCTAGTTTTTAGGCATTTCAAAAACATACCAAAAATTCATTACTGTAGGTTAAGGTTTAGAGGGTGGGAAACGTTATCGCCGTTTGTATGGAGACCACGTGGTTGACAATCCACTTAAAAGAACGGCCTTTGACTATTGATACAGTAATTTTTAAGCTTGAAAGTATACAACATCAGCCGAAATAAATCTACTTCTTACTAGATAATTTTCTCAACAAAATTCGAACCATTTCCAATCTCAACGTTATCGTCATAACTTTAAACATTCCAAAGCTGTCAGAATATAACATTACAACAATAACAAACAACAAAATCAAGACATAAATAAACATCAAAGATGAAAATTATTAACTGACTTGGGCGCCGCCCGCCGCCGGCTGCAAATTTTGTAACACTGATTTGCATTTGCCTGTTAAAATATACATTACCACAGTACAAAGAAAAGCACGCGGTATGAAATATGGGAAAAGTAAGTATTCAATGAATATGTATTTTTAACTAGACTAGAAATTTGACTACTGAATTGTTTTTTGTATTTGCCTTTATGAAAAATCTTCATTTATCATATTTTAATGCAACTTTTAAATTGTAAACCCAATATCACAGACCTAATTAAAGAAATTTTTGGGTTTAGTTTCAGTTTGATTTTTATTTCAATTTATTAGTGTCTCTTCTTTCCAAAATAAATTTGTTACCGCTTCATGACTGGATTCAGATAGAATATACTTGTGAGATCTAATAAAAAATGCATTCGATTTTCAAATCGTTATTTATTTAAAACAAATCTTCATGTAACCTTTCTCCCTTTATCCCTTAATCCCTTTCTCGGCATCCAAGTTCCTCTACGCTGCGTCTGTTTAGTTAGTGTTGATATCCGCGCCATGCCTGCTAACTCATTCATGATGCGCCTCGGAATGCCCCGAATCCTTGCCTCGGTGTAAATTTTACGGCGGCCCTTGGTGTAATGGTGAGAAGTTTGTGTTTTGATGTTACGCCACCTAGTTTCATGCGAAATGCATGAAAGTTAAAGCCATGATTTTCTTGCTATTTCAGAGGAATGAAAAGAAAGAATACTTATTTAAAAAGTTTTTATTATACAGAAATCCTAGAATACAACAGTTCTGTTCATCAGCCATTTTAACGTCCTCACTGCTGTGGTACAGGCCTTCCTTATGGGTGGAAAAGGAGGACGGGCCATAACCCACCACGCGGGCCCAATGCGGAATGGTGGGTGTTAACGACTGCAAATGCAGCCGGGACCAACGGCTTAACGTGCCTTCCGAAGCACGGCGGAGCTTGAGATTATAAATTTTTGGTCATCCATCCCATGACCGACCATTGCGAAAGTTCCTTAACCTCCGCAATCTCTGGGCCAGGCGCTAAACCACTGCGCCACCGAGCTCCTCAATATGGATAATATCTCCTCAATACAACAGTATATTTTTGCAAATATTTAGACTCTGAAATACTTTTATGAAAATAAATTATTATTATTATTATTAAAAACCTCATGTTTTAATACCCCTCATTATGCATCAGTATCATAAACTACTATTGTGAGTTGGATAACCGTTTAAGAAAGTACATAATTACTGTCACGGTTATTTGTTTAAACTTGAGTTGAGTAATTTAAGTATCCTCTACCACAGAATATATAATAGTACTAACGTACCTCTACTTAACTTACTATCGGTCTGTACAGTTTCCATTTTCGAATGCCATCTCCGTTTCTGACCTTTATCGCTGATGGAATTGTGAGTAAAAAGGGCACGTGTAGTTAAAAGCTAGTTGCTATCCTTTCTAAGAGCAAGGTGCATTCCTAAATGCATTCTGTCGGAGTCAACGCTTAGCGATATGTCATGGCCGTATGAAGATGGATTCTGAATAATTTAGATTCATAGTTTTTTATTTAAGAATAACATATCTATAAATAAAAAGTTATCTCTTTAACTAAGATTTCTTTCGCATTTTTTTATTAAGTGGTAAAGTTTGTTTTTCTATAGCTTATGGAAGTTTACAATGCACAATTTAAATATAAAATATTTTAAACCTTGATTATCCATGGTTTGTCTGCGAATACATGCTGCACAATAAACAAGCCAAATCAGTTAAAGTTCCTCAGTCTTAACGAACTTGAAAGTTAGAAATTGTGAAAGCATTAATGGGTCTAACTTTATACTTAATCGACTTAAAATAACTTTTAATGGTTGAGATATTAGTTTTGAAACTAATAATTTTCTAACATCGATAAAAGCAAAGTATTGAGTGGTAATAAAACTGAAATATTGTGAGTAGGAATATAGTATTTACGTCACGAGAAGATGTCATCTTCATAAGGCTAATACAAAACCTACATTAGATACAATATGTCATAACTTCGTTGTTATAAATTGCTACAAGAAAACAGACGATGCTCCTGTGTAACTCCATCATAATGTAACACATTCATCTGCAAGCAAAACCCTTACAACAACAAAGCTTGCTACTATTCTCTCAACGTTTCCTGTAAAGGTACAAACTAACTCGGGAATGTATACCGTGGCAAGTGATTTGTTACATCTTGTGATTGTTGTTGTTTCGCAAGTGTTTCAGGAGTTCTGATTGTTCGAATATGGGACACGCTGAGGTGTCGGGTTACAAGATAAATAGAAGTCCATTTATTTTGTAGACTAATTTTACCATTGAAGATCTACACTGAAGTACCTATTTTATAAGTTTTGAACAAGCCAAATATATGTTTATAAAATAAATCTATTCAAAGAGACGCTGTTTCGAGATTCGACTTACTATAGCATCGAAGAACTATACTAAAAGATTGGAATATTTAAAACTCAATGCAACTCGAAGGAGTTGTAGTCAGTTTACTATGAATAATCTCGCGTTAAATTATAATATTAACATTAGTAAGTAAAACTTAAGTTTGTATTTAAGGAGTGGTTTAACGGTCCTTTTGCTATGAATAATAATACTAAAATCTGGACAATACACACCAATCATAAGTCCCAAACAGGCAGAATTTGTACAATGGTGACTAAATATAGAATAGAAATACATAAATTATTTAATTTTTTACATAAATTATCACGTGATTAGAAAAAAAAACTTAAATTACGTTCATCACATCACTCATACATAAAATATGCCCCTACCAAGATTTGAATCTTGGTAGGGGCATATTTTATGTATCAACAGGGCCCAATCGTGCTAAATTTCAACGATACAACCAGAACTAAATCGTTACCGTTTCAGTTTCGTTTACAATAACAAATACACTCTGTATTTTTGTTAAAATGTGTTTGTTTAAATTGTTTTTTTTATTCCTCTTCTCCCCAAACTCAAGGTTCAGGCCTTTTTGCATCTGATTTCCTCATTCATTCCAGTTCTCGCTTAACATGCCTCTCACATTTTTTCATTCAGCATACGAGTCTTTCTTACATTGTTCAAATTGTTAAAAGCTATATTGGCTAGGATGCCAATCTTGGACATACTAAACGAGAATTCTAAAGCTAAACCAAAGATTTTTAGGTAAATATAACCTAAATAAATAAATAAATCTTGTTTATTTACTCTTCACAAAGGTTATTATAATACGTAACTATACTAAGAGCTAAAGCTTACAGATAAAACCTTTGTGAGAGACTGGAGTCCATACTAGGATCCCCAAGGGGCCTGTATTACAGATCTCCAGGCTCCCACCCCATTTTAAAGAGACAATTTTTAAGCATTTATACCCATGTACAGTTTTATTATATTATTATAATAGGGGTTGATTCATTATGAAATTATTAAATGCTGTATGTAGATGTGTGTGTGTGTGTATGGAAAATGACAACGTAACGAATCCCTCATCGTTAATTTGCACGACAGACACTTGATTTGATTTTGAATGACGGCAAACATGGCTTCTGCATTGGTGTGAAGATCGAAAACGAATATGAAAGGATATTATAAAACCCTCCCATCAATCTTCCAATCTTAGTATTTTACACGTCAGTAAATTAAGATTACGTAGGCATTGAAACCAAAAGTGAGACGTATCGGCCCAGTCGATAATATTATTCACGTCACGCAACCACCGAAATTGGGGAGCGATATTAAGCGAACGTGAAGAACCGATATTTATAAATCCTGTTCAATCAAAAACTGGTCTCACTTTCGAATCGATGTCAACTCCGAAATTCTCGATTTCGTTTGATTAATTAGGCACGAAGTTGATTTTGGCTTTAATTGCTTCAGCGATCTGTGGTTTATCGTCATTGGTTTAAAGATTGATGTCGATTGTAGTGGCTTTAACATGATCTTCATTTGTTGGATTCATTATACCTCAGTGGTTGGATTACCATGTATAGCGCGAGTAACAACCGGTTGTTAGCAAGATACCCGTAGAAAGGGATTCGATCACTTTCTCACGCAACTCGGAGGTTTGCTCGTCATCCCTCCATGCGAATTCTTAAACATCCTACACACGTATTCCTTTAGTTCCCTTGTATGGACTTGAGAGGTTCCTTAGATCTAAATAATATACTAGAAAAAATACGACTCGCACCAGATCAATACTCAGACGGGAAGACAGACTGATCTGGTGCGAGTCGTATTTTTTCTAGTATATTATTTAGTATTGTGTAAAAATAGCATTGTGAATGCAAAAATCTCAAATTTAAAAATTCCTTAGATCTGTTGTCAAACGCGTATTTAATGGTGCTCCATCAAAGGGTATTGAACAGAGGGCCTATTACAAAAAAGCATCACGATAAGCGTACGATATTCGTCGCACACCGTGGCACTATTGACTCACTAATAAGGTTCAATATCAAGTAAATTGTACGACGAATTGCGTACGACTATCGTGATTCTGTTTTGTAATAGGCCCTCTGCTCTTGTAAAGTTTATGTTTCATTATCTCTACTGATCGTTAACTTTTTTAACTAACATTAAATTCTTCCGTAGTTGGCAAAAGTTTTAGTTGTACGTTTTAGTTTTAGTTATCTTTCTTACGAATAATTGAGGATCTTTACAAACTTTCATGGTCAATAATAAATTGATCATGTTGCTATTTTTAACTAACGTCCTTTTAAGTATAAGTTGGGTTTTTTATTATTTCAACTTAAAATGTAGATCGCCTACCTGATTCTGTTTAATAATAAATAAGTGCTCTTCATTAGTAAGATAGTAGATTCACAAAAAATCGACGCTTTAAGAGTTCACTAGCTACTAGTCTACTAGTTATTACCGTGATTGTAGATATTGCAGATATCGTTAATGGCATAAGTGATTTCATAACGATTTAAAAAAAAACAGATTTCTCTATCTGTAACATACAACAACCACTATCATATTTTTGTTAAAACCTAATTAATAGTAAGTAAGAAATATAATTGTCCAATATTAGTTTATTTAAAAAATAAGGAAATTTTTGAGCAATTGTTCGCAAAAAATGTAAGCCTATAAGATTTCAAATGCAATTTTAATGGGCGAAATAATTCGTTCCATTCGAACAAAGAGAGTCATTCTTTTAATCTTCTTCTTCCTTGTTTGGCAATAAGAATTTCATCAGACGACGTTATTAAGCTTTATTACACGTAGGCATTTGTATGTGCCTGCGGCGACTACCGTAATGAGTGTAGACCGACACACCTCTGTCTGCGGGGAAGGCATTAAACTGGAGAAGTGGGAGGCTTAAGCTTTGAGGGTCCTGTATAAAGGCATGCTGATTGATACATTAATTAACTACAAATCTCCGTGGGTAGGCCCTCGACAAGATGGACCGACGATCTGGTGAAGGTCTCTTGAAACCGCTGGATGCGGGCAGCGCAGGACCGAACCTTGGGGGAGGCGGGGTGGAATTGCGTAAGGTAATCGTATTCATTTGACAGTTCATATCGTATTCCATCGGCTGCAATTTGTATGAGATAACATAAATTATGATACAATATGAACTGTCAAATGAATACGATTGACTTTACGCAATCACCTAGCTGAAGCTTAATCCAGCAGTGTGGGTCTCGAAGACGTTATATTGATGATAGTTTGGCTAAGGAAGCGCTGAATCTATAAAAACATTATAGATAAAGCGCTTCCTTAGCCATAGCAGCAGGCTCATCGCATCGCAATGCTGCTGTTTATGGTGCGTTTATAGTTTCAAAAATGAAATGAAATGAATATAATAACAAAGGAGCTCGATGGCGCAGTGGTTTAGTGCCTGGCCCAGCGATTGCGGAGGTTAAACTTTTGCAAGGGTCGGTCATAGGATGGGTGACCAAAAATTTAATACCTCGAGCTCCTCCGTGCTTCGGAAGGCACGTTAAGTCGTTAGTCCCGGGTGCATTTGCAGTCGTTAACACCCACCAATCCGCATGGGGCCCGCGTGGTGGGTTATGGCCCATCCTCCTTATCCATCCATAAGGAAGACCTGTGCCCCAGCAGTGGGGACATCAAAAATGGCTAATGTCGATTAACAAAGTATGTTTTAGAATATTATCCAATTCATTTACCATACCACCCATCCGTGGCCCTATCATGGGTTGATGCAAACTGTTTACGCTGCCGTAAACTATCGTTTTCTCTCTTTCACTCGCATTGACTGTGAGCAGTATATCCGATTGTTTACGGTAGCGTAAACAGTTTGCATAAACTCATGGTAGGGCCACCGGACGTCTTTCAGCAGAACACGAAATAAACAGGCAGCTCTTCTCACACTTCGCTGTGGTATTAATTAAATGTTATTAGATTGTCGTACTAATAATCGTGCATATTTAACTTTTGCCTAGACCGGCATCACGGCATGTTTGTTTTTCATAGCAAAAGGGTTTATCTTCCTATCCATTGAACCCTAAAATGTCCGCCGCCTGCCGCACCCGGGGTGGTGTCATAAAAATATCCTTTCAGAAAGTGCAAACAACTTTACACGTACATCGTTATATTATAGACATATCTAATAATGTAATGTATTGAACCATGAAGGTAAGTAGGTAGTTATGTCTGTCACGTGTTTCATACATTACATTTTTATTGTAAACGTCAAAATAAAGTTAGTATTGTTTTTCGAATAGTTTTTTTAATGTTTGTTTTTATTGTTTTGTTACAGGTACGTATGTATTTATTATCTGACGCTACGCTGATTGGTGAGATGGTAAGAAATGTTTTATCTATGTAAGTATTACAAATGCTATTTCTTATTTTATGAGAAATAATAGTAGGTATAATGACTATTTTAATCAAAAATATACCTTTGCATTTAAAACAAAGCATAATTTCAAATTTTGTAAGGGCTTAGTTATACAGGATGCTGCATTACTAAAACCCGTAAAATTTTGTTTTTTATTTGTATGGAAAACTGCAAAGTCAAGCCCAGATGCAAATAGAATATTGTTTTCGATAATTCAAAATACAATTTAGGTCTAGGGTTGCCACTATACAGTTTATCATAAAAAGATTTATTTTTCAAAAAGTGGGTTTTTAGAAAATACAGCGTGAAATTTTAATCATTTTATTCCCACCGTGGGGTGGTTCCACTCATGATTACAAGCAACTTTTACTATGGGGCCAACTCTCCTCCTCGCAAAAAAAAACAGCTGTTCCATACATTAGCTACCTACTGGACCTTAATGTATGGAACAGTTGGCCCCATAGTAAAAGTTGCTTGTAATCATGAGTGGAACCCCACGGCGGAAACCAAATGATTAAAATTTCAAAGTGTATAAAATAATTTTCTGGTTTTATAAAAAAATTCCGGGGTTGTACCATAATTCGGCTTTTAGGGGTTTTATTGTAACACGTAGATTAAAAAAAAACGAAGAAATAACTCATACTTCTTATTTTTATTTGCGCAGTGTCGTTCTCATGTGAGTTTAAAATTAATTGTGAAATCTACATAAAGGAGAGTATATCGACTGTACATATTTTTTATAACGCTACAATTTAATATCAAGTAGGTACGTAATCGATATAAAAACTCGAGTAGCTCGGCGAGTCGTGATCTGTAATGAATCGAATAAGAATATTATAACATTCGTCACGCCCATATCTCAATGCCACGCGCCAGATGTTATGTCACTGACTGGTATTATGTTACAGAACAGAGGTTACTTGATTTAAATTATAACATAAACCCTATACTTAAGGTTGGAATCGTTAATCGTTACAGGAAGCAAGCTATACATTACATAGGTAGGTACTTATTATTATGTGGTGTGTTTAGGGCAGAAGCTCGTCAATTTGAGTTCGAGCTGAAAATTTTTTTTTTTAAGAAAAAAAAAAACTCTAGACATCCTTGTGTATTGGGTATAGTTGTTCTATCTCACGAAGACCGTTTTGGATATGAATGTATGTTAGCTGTAGGTACACACTATTGTTTTAGTGTGCTCTCATATTACTCACTCACACTAAAATAATGTACATGTGCACGCCTAACAACATTCATAGCAAAAATAGCACAATTGTACTAGAACTAAAAATCACAGTACCTACATCTGACTATTGCCGATATCAGAGGTTATATTAAATTCGGTCCTCACTAAATTGTTTCAGTCACTCACACTCTGTCTGGTTGTCTGTCTGTTTATCAAGACCGAAAACCATAGAGACCTCAAATTCAATGAAACCTTTTTTAAATAAATTATTTGAATCGTCTTATCCCACCTTACTACTTCCATCTCCAAGTAATTGCCTTGTCCAAATACCAAATTCTCCTCAATGGTCGCCCAAACCAAGCAGTCGTGCCGAAGCAATCAACTCCTCGATTGTTATTGTTGGGCACTCATACGCAAGCACACCTATCTGGTGAGGTGAACGACCTTAATTGTGAGACACCAAGAATAATATTGCGCTTTTAAAATGAACCTTAAGACGAGTGAGTAGGATGCACCTGGTGTTAGTTTGGTTTTTTGTGATTATTACCAAGTATTTGAGATTGAATATTATGGGTACCTACTTAATTAATAGACGCGGGCAGCGCAGGACCGATCGTTCGTGATTCTTGGAGAGTCTAAGAGATTTTTGCAGTAGGTGTCGTGTGGCTGACATGATGATGATATGATGATGATGACAATCACAATGGGGATCGACAGGCAAAGCTAATCACAGACGGCGCCAGCGCATGCAGTGGCCTGATCGCTATCAATGGTGTTGATTGGTTAAAATACGTCAGAAATTACATTTGACATTTGAAACAACCAATCAAACGATTTTATGACAGTCGCTTGTGGCGCCAGTATTCATCCCCATTGTATGTCTTTCAAACAATATTGTCAAAAAGTAACAGTATCACATATAAACAGTATCTAAGTTAAACAGGTGTTTAAAAATCTTTTGTAATAGCACCGTCTGTGTGGATGTAGTGCAATATTGTAAAAGTTACACAGTGTGTATATTTTCGTTCTCGTTACTGTACATACCCCGCTTATGTAGAAAGTATAAAATAAAATACAACTAATATAAGGTTATTGGAGTACATCCATAAACAATATAAGTCTGATAGCTCGTTATCAGCCATTATCCACACCTAATGATTGATAGTGACCATTAATTTATCAGATAGCGCAATGCAACTTAATAGGAATCGATAAACAGAATTAGTTTAACCAACAAAAGATAACTGTTTAATGTAGGTACTTCTAAACTTTATTGCATTGTTAAGGTTTACACTTTTCCAGAGAAATGGACAAACAGATGCAGTTTACAGTATAATTAATCTTAAATGCAGTTTTAGTGCAGTAAATAATAAATATATATTATTATTATATTTATATACTTATATTTACATGCAATAAATAAATTGCATGTAAATATAAGGTGGTACCGTTTTAACTGTGAAAACTTAAAGGGGTGGTCAGGTGATGTGTTTAGAACACAATAAAAATAATAAAAAAATTCTGAAAATTATTTTTATTTTTTTTATTATAATTATTATCATCGTCGATTCTTCCGTTATTAAACCTAAACAACCACAAAACAATAATAAACACAACAATAATCGAATCGAAATTAAGAGTAAAATTGCAAGTTTTACTCTTAGAATAATTACACCTAGAACGATAGTTCTCTACAAAGCGCACTGTCAAAAGTAAGGCAACTAAAACAGCCAAAATGGCCCCGTTTTCAGATTTTTATTCTCCATTATTACCAAATCATACCGGATAAGTACAAAACAGTTTCAATTTTCCTACATTTATTAGATTAGTTACTATATTATTGGATTTTATTTACGATTAGGTAACGTATGAAGGATATAAATCTGAAAACTAAGCCATTCTGGCTTAGTATTAGTTGCCTCACTTTGCATACGATGACACGGCTTCTAGGTGTTATTATTCTAAGGTTTTACTCAAGTCATTCTTACTCGTCTAAAGATACGGGTGTAAGAAAACGAAGTTTATATTGTAGCCATTGTAGGGTATTATGTGGTTCATAAGGGTTCTGTCTTATTTCTTATATTTTCTATGAGGGTTTTGTCCCGGGCCAGTAATGGCCATTCGCTCGGTCGAATATAAAGAAGCGAACTTTCTCCCGATTATCCAAAACACTAAGGAATTCACATTTGTTTTGGT
Organism: Agriphila straminella; assembly: GCA_950108535.1. Taxonomy (NCBI): domain Eukaryota; kingdom Metazoa; phylum Arthropoda; class Insecta; order Lepidoptera; family Crambidae; genus Agriphila; species Agriphila straminella. The sequence continues at coordinate 4,735,167 of OX467318.1, forward strand.
TTCTGGAAGCCGTAAACGATATTGGATAATAGGTTTCTAGCAATTACTATTTAATTTTATTGGATACGTTTTCAAATAGAACTCCCAATCTTCTAGATATGACATTTTCATGGATTGTACGATCTAGAAATTGTCGCTCTCAGAAAATCCACCAATGACTCTTGTTTAATCATAGAAGTAATAATATAGGTTCGTCATTATAATCTTGTTTTTTTTTTTTATAATTTCGAAAGCTTTTTCCACCCATTGCGTCAATTACATTAGTACTTAGTAATCTTCAAATTCAAACTAATTTTGTATTTTTTTTATATACTTATTTTAGATTTTCTATTTATTAGTTAGATTTTCTCGTTATTTGTTAAAAATAAACCATAAAACTGTCAGAAAGAGTTAACTAAGTTGTATAATAAGGCTATAATGGTTTGCTGCTTAGCATGCAAAATGCCTTCATGACATGAATTTATTCACAACGCTCCAGGAAGAATTTAAAATGCTTAGGTATAAGTTAAGAGTTGTTACTTGAAGGTAAACAAACTCGAAATTATATTCGCAGTTTATTCCATACATGGTCAAGCAGGAAGTTTGAAAAATGTACCTACGAGTATGATAAATAAATAAAGAAAAACAACAAATCTCATTCTTAGAATCTGATTTGCTCTGCGCGTGCTTACTCATTGAAATACAAAAGCTCAAATTCCACTTATTTATAATAAGTTTGTTTCAGATTGTTAAAACTTGTTAGTAAAATTTTGTTCCTGTTTTCTAGTGAAACGTATAACTGAAACATCTAACACTAACCCACAAAAAATGAGTTATAATAGTTTAATGGCTAAACCATTATGTGGTAGGTAGGGACTATCAAACTGAACACATTTTACTATGGGACCAACTCTGAAATCACGAAAAAAAGATCAGCCGTTTCGTACAAAAAATAATAACGACAATATGAAAATGTATGAAACAGCTGTTTTTTTTCGCGATTTCAGAGTTGGTCCCATAGTAAAAGTTGTTCAGTTTGACCTACCTACCATATTCTGGTTCAGCCATTATTTCTGTTACACAATATATAAAACTCTTACTCTACTCTTTTGTTCAGCAAAAGAAAAAATAGCGATAAAACGTAGCGCGTAGCATTCTAGAAACTATTTTATTTAGTGAAAATAAGGGAAGGCACGTTAAGCCGTTGGTTCCGGCTGCATTTGCAGTCGTTAACACCCACCAATCCGTATTGGGCCCGCGTGGTGGGTTATGGCCCATCCTCCTTACCACCCAAAAGGAAGGCCTGTGCCCCAGCAGTGGGGACATCAAAAATGGCTGATGGACAAGGGAAACTCTACCTAAGTTGGTTATTTTTAAGAATAAATGTAAGTATAAGGTAAGTATTTTTCTAAAGAGCTGACAGTACTTTCACATAGTGACAAATGGAGTGGCCTGAGAGCAAACCCGTGTTCTACTTACTAACGCCTTCCATAAGAGTGTGACCTTGACCAGTTGACATTACTGACATACGGTGACATTGACCTCGGATATACGAATCTTTAGTATGTAGTAAAAAAAATTTTTTTTATAAAATAATTACTTTTGCCAAAACTTTGCCATCACCGTTCGACATAATCAAAGGTTAATAAAAGTTTGATGTATGTTGGATAAATAATATTTATTAATGAGATTTGATAGCAAATGAGATAATGGAATTTACGGTACGCAGCGTAGTAAAGTTTTGAAAAAAAGGATTTTAACTTTATAAATAATAATATGAGATTATATAAGTAGAGCTTTTACCAAACTTGTCTGCTTTGAAATTAAGTAATAAATGAATTAAGAATATTCAGTATTTTGTGAGTGGAGTGAATATTTAATTTTAAGGTTTAAAATGAACTTCCTATAACTAAGCATTTGTTGTAGTGTTTTCTTTTTATAATTACAAGCAATTCACAAAGTAAAATAATTGCATATTTGTTCGGCGTACGCTCTACTTCATAATGAAAATATACACGCCTCGTTCATGCACATAAATAATTAACTTTATCGCTACTTTCGATCGTAATTTAAGTTGAATCGAAATTATAGCAGATCGAACATGAGAACATAAACATTGATACTCTCGATAACGAAACTATTGCATCTACTTGCATTTTGCTATTAAACATACGAGTACCTACAACGCCATTTTTCTTTTGTCTCAATGTCAGATAGTAACCCATGAATACGTCGAACAGGGATCTCTACAGACTTTCATTTTTCATTTACTAAAATTTTTACAGTGTAAACAAAATATATATAAAAGGACATTAATGTCAGTAAGCCCTTCCTATCCAACTTATCCAAACCATCCACCCTAAAATAATGTTCAATCACATTATATATAAGGAATTTGCCACTCACGATTATAGCATTCGAAATATGTTCGAAATAAAAAGTATTTTAGGTTTCAATTTTAAAATTGTTGTTCTGGTAGTTAGAGGTAAGATAGCTAGTTCCTCGGTGATGAGGATTCCGTGTAAGTAGTGCGCTTAGACTTTCGGCCTTCATCACTTAACATCTAGTGCGGTGAAGGCCAAGGTTTTCCATTAAGGCGCTTGTATGACCGAAAGTGGCGCCCTCAGAGGTTTTTATTTAATAAGTTATTAATAGAAAAAGATTTTAATAATGTTTATCGTGGAGATTTTAGGGCCCATGGTCTAGTATTTTTAGAAGGTATCACTACATGCTCTCGTAGTCATTCGTAGAAGTAGATAGCAAATGTGTCTAAAACGGCCACTTTTAGCAGTTTTGCTATCTACCTTTAGCAGTGACTACGAGGGAATGTAACGATACCGTCTAAAAATACTAGACTGTGGGCCCTAAAATCTCCACGATAAACATTTTTAGAATTGTGTATTAGAACTATATTATTAAATATAATTCACCGCGGCGCCACTTTCGCTCAGGGCACCACCTTAAGTTGATACAGAGCATTATGTTGGTAATCTTTTCTTTGTACTGTTTAAATACGAATTTCAATTTTTAATCAGATGTGTCCGAAGTGAACATCATTCAACGGAATGGGTGCACATTTAACGATGTTTACGATTCGCTAACTTTCGTGCGATACCCAGGTAATCTTCAATGTAATTTAGCTCATGAATAAAACATTGCCCCAGTGTAGGTATACTCAGAAGTCGTTTAGCGTACATTTTTGTTATCTTTTGCTTCGCGTATTTATTTAGATTTCAAAGCATTTTCAAACTGAATGAATTTAAAGAGAGCAATCTTGTTTTGTCTAGTATACCTACGTACTGTACGAATATGAAGTGAAGAACCAATATGAATTTTTAATATTCCCAGGTGAAGAAAAAAGACAGAAAAATGCTTAATATTATAGAAAGCGTGGTATAATTTATTAAATACTTATGAAGTGGCCCTAAAATGGCATCCATTCAGCATCTGTTGGAAAGCCATTATGACTCCTCGACGCTGGTCTTTAATGGACACTTAAGAAATTTATATCAGCAGTACATAGATGTAGGTCGCAGTGGTGAAAGGCCGATTCCCATCGGCTTACCTTTGGAAATCCCACCCCAATGATCCACTATGCAGATCATAACATTTTTCATCATTTTTGTAGAGCGGCTTACCTTCGCCACAATTTCACCCCTCGCCACTGGTAAATCATATTTACTATATGCCATATCTGTTAGTAGAAGTACTATTATTTATTCTGTGGTGTTATTGAATTTTAGCGGGAAATTATAATTTCACGTTTGAAGATTTCGATTGGAACAACATGAACTGTACAAGTAAAAGTAAACATACTTAAATAGAAAAAGAACATATTATATTACCTATGGTGTTTAGTTGATCTGGCTTGACATTAATTACCGAAGAATGAAGCCCGGTCAATAATACCCACACCTACTGACTTATATCCGGATCACGAGGGCCGGTTAAATGCGGGTTAAACCGTACAAGTTTCACGCCGTATAGATCGCGTCACGTAAAAAGACATCAACAAGCGAATGATGGAGGAATTTAGACTGTCTTCCAAAGACATGAGACATATTTTCGTTCACCTTTGAGGCACCATTCAGCGGTCTTTTACATGAGATTATTATAATTATATTGAAGCCTATTTTCTTTCCTATCGTTGATAATAAAATCGTTAACTGTGCGTATTATTTTTTGTCAGTTGCGCTGATTTGATAAAATTTAGGCCTTCTTACAAACTTACACGATAATTGGATAACTCGATTAATTTTCCGGCATTTGTTTTTTAGGTAACCATAACATGCTTACACCATCAAAAAACAGGTAACTTAGTACTTATTTGCAGAGAAAGTTAATTATTTTTAGATAAACATTGCGATCTTTCACTATCGGTCAATTTATATTGTCCCTATGTTTTCAACTCAAAAGTATCTTTAGGATGAATAGTTCTCCATGATAAACCTCTTTTTCTCACTGATTGTTGACTGTGGCATGATCGTGGAAATGTGCGAAGTACACGTGTTTTGCTAACGGCATCCAATATTGAAGCAACTGCCGTGAGGTGTGAAGGGTTTCGCCAATAATTCTTACGTCCGCGTCCCGTCGCGTCGCGTCGTCGGTAGGAGAGCCTTGTTTAAAATTCAATTATTCGGTCCCCATTTTAAGTATTAATATTCTCACATTTTATATCGAGAGCATGACTGATTTTGGCATTATAGATATGAAAATCCAAAGTGGATCCATATTTTTCGTACATTACTTTGTTAAATTGTTTTGCGACTTGGATCGGGTTATTTGCTATGTTAATCAGTCGATTAGTATACAGTTTGTTCTTATCGATTACTGAGATTTTCATTTTAATATTTGGAAACTTCTTCTTTTCTATTACATTGAAATGCAACGCTTTTTTGTGCCAATATAAATTGTGAGTATTTTTATTCGGTATTGATATCTCATTATTATGTTTCCTCGCAAACTTATTTATTGGAAGGAAACGTTTTTAAAATACTACGTTTTTAAGTTACCTCTAACTTTTTAAAATTTTCTAAAAACTGCTACTGGTTTACGTACAGGCTTTAAAAGCATTTGACGTGATGGGTTAAGTTAGGTTAAGTTATATCCAAAACTGCCTACCTATGCGTTTTCATTATATAACAGGTGGACACCTTGCACTGATATTTCACATTTATATATTTTATTAAGTATTACTTAGTTAAAATTTTCTATTATTTCCAAAGTCACAAGAGTAAAAACAACTCTTTATAAGTATTATAAGTAAAAAAAATAGCCAGTAGCACTTTGCCAGTGTTTTCGCATCATAAGGCAGCATTACCAACAATTATTTGTATCATAACATAATGTCACTGCGCCGTTTCTTGCTAATGTCAGTTTCATTATGGGAATATCATAGTGACAAAATGTCGCTTTTACATCGTGGGAGCAATAATAATAATGACACTAAACGCTGGCTTTTATTTTGAGATATCGTAGACCTACTTTCGACATAGACACATAAAAATCTATTATATCTGAAATGATATGGAATCAGTGGAAATAGAATAATCCTTTCGGAAAATTATAATTATTGTTCATAAAGAATTTGGAAGCAAACTCAAATTAGATTTTTTGACAACCGGCTTTGCTATTGTTGTCATGCTTCCGTAAGCTTACAAACCATATTTTCATAAACTTGATTTAGAAACATATCCTCAAAAGGATCGCACTACAGCCAGTAACAAATCCTTAAAGACCTTACAAAATCCAGACATCACGTCCTATAACTGTATCCATGAAAGCGAGTTCGTTCCTCTGGATTCCCCTCACGTTCGTCAACATTCGAAAATGTACTACACACAGTGATTATGGCTATTGCAAGTCCAGATACAAGTTGTGACACTTATTAAAGTGGTCAAATATGGTGATTGACCTCAAATGATTCTCAGCTGTTTCTATCATGTGTTTTATAGTCTACCCATACGTTAGTTGTGATATCTACTTTTTGTAAAGAGAACAGTTTTGCTTCTTTTTTACTATACCTAACGTTGTTGTTGTATTCATTGGGATAAAGTTACCTACTTACTTCCTTTCGAGGCACAAACGGAAAACCTGTGGACATTATCTTTCTTTGAACAAGATATTACCTTCAATGGGTGTATCACATTTAAATGACCGGTAAAACATAATTCTTTCTTGGGTTAGGTAAAATATCGTTTACTTACTAATGAAAGTTCCATTACATCAACCTCATAAATGTCCAGGTAAAATATTTCCTTAGGCACTTACTTTAATGTAGCCTTTTTTCACACATCATAATAACACGGAGCCTAGTTCGTGACTTAATTCCCAAGTATCAGGACTGGACCCTAAGTCCGAAATCTTGTCAGGTTCCAAAGTTTACCGACCGTCCACTGAGCTCAAATTCATTATGGACGAAAGATATTGAAGGACCAAGGACGCTGACCCGTCTTGTTTTAAAAATCTCAAGGAAAGGATTTCAAGTGTCTTTTCCGATTTTGCGCAGTTATACAAAAAATTTAAGAGCAGAAATTTTCCTCTTATGTACTTGAATTTTCCTCTTATGTTTATAGATTATTTCAAAGCTTTCCAAGCTTTGAAATAATCTATAAACTACAGGTAATCATGGTGTAAAATGTTTAATATCTTCCGACAACTGACAATAAATTATTTATCGGAATGATTACGATTATTTCGTACATAGTAGCAACATTATCGAAATCAATATTTTCTTAGACAATAAAATCGAAAACATCGACAGCCATAAAAGTCGATATAATAAAGTCAATCGGTATTACCCCTTACTTTATTCGTCCATAAACTTTCGTAACGCATCGAGATTACAAGTACTTGCTACATTACGACTAAAGTATGTGTGTCAGTCGTCGCAATTCCATTATAATGTGAACTACACATTGACACGGCGCTCGGAGAGTATGCATTGAATTCATAATAAAGATTGGTAGAAACGTGACACGGAAGTCAAGAGGAGTAAAAAAGTAGGAACACACAACAATGCTTTAAAGTTAATAATAAATTTATTTATGCCACACAATGAGCTTTATTGCTAAGAAACCTTGAATGTTTTAATATTTCAACAGTATGCAACTTATTTCCGTGGCAGAAAGCATCTATTATCCGACCTTTAACTGCGTCATCAGTAAATCATCATCCTTTCCATGATACATCTTATTAGGTCAGGGATGTCAATCAATCTAGACATGTCATTGTATGAAACAATCTGTGCCATATATCTAATTAGTGTTCCACAGATTTTGCACTGTATTCAGACAAATGAAGTCAAGTGCCTACTCAAAGCTAAATGGAAGTTAGATTGATCACGACATTGGATCGTTCTCCAAGATCAACGTCTAAAACTTCGCTCTTAAGTTCCCGGAACTTACGTAAATTTTCCAGATCTTTAAAGAGCATATCTGTATTCCTCAAACATACAAAAACTGGCTGAGCTTCATCACGGTGTGTAATATAGGGTGCCCTGACCTTGCCACTTAGACTGGCTCAAACTACGTGATGCGTTTGCAAATCTTCTCTGGGCCGTTTCCTTTCGGAATCTGCGATCAGATCTCTTTGTGTATCTAACTTCCAAACGTAGACCTATGTATTTGGAATAAGATTGAGGACAAAAATATTTTGATGTCACATATATAATATTCATAGATAATAATCATTGTTAAACATAACAATACACGGATGTCCGCAAAATATTTTGAGGATCTCAATGAGATTATTTTAAATCTTATTTCATCTATGGCATAGATGGAGCTCGGTGGCGCAGTGGTTTAGCGCCTGGCCCAGCGATTGCGGAAGTTAAGCAACGTTCGCCAGGGTCGGTCATGGGATGGATGACCAAAATGTATTATCTCGAGCTCCTCCGTGCTTCGGAAGGCACGTTAAGGTTGGTCCCGGCTGCATTTTCATTCCCAATCCGCATTGGGCCCGCGTGGTGGGTTATGGCCCGTCCTCCTTACCACTCATAAGGAAGGCCTGTGCCCCAGCAGTGGGGACATCAAAAATGGCTGATGGACTATGGCATAGTAAGACTATAGAGGCATAGTAATTAGGTTGACCTGAGTGGTGCAGTGGTCAACATGCCGCCTACCACGCAAGAGGTCCCGGGTTCGATTCCCGGCCAGGCAGAAATTGAAATGATGAATTTTAATTTCTGTGACGGGTCTGGGTGTTACTATGTATAATAAGTATATATTTAAAAAGTATATAAGTAGTATATCAGTTGTCTAGCACCCATATTACAAGCTTTGCTTAGTTTGGGGCTAGATGGCGCTGTGTGAAATTGTCCAAGCATTTATTATTATTATTATTTAGGTATTTTTAATTTTAGATTCTTCCGGATGATTATTATTAGGAAGTGTCAAGTGGATACTATTACCGACTTTATAAAAGGTGGAGATTCTAAGTTCATCGGCATCTTTTTTTTTGTATGTTATGGATGTATCATCAGTTCCAAGTCGATTTATTGGAATAAATAAAGTTATAATTTATGTACGTAAGTTACTGAGTTAAACAAATAATTATCTCAACTCTCTGCCATCGCACCAACGAGTTGATAGTTTTGATACAAAATGTTTGTTTTTATGGGATTTCTATTTTCATCGAATTTAAGTTTAATGATTTCACTCAGTTTCTCTCAGCTGTTTTTAATTAGATGTTTTAAAATTGAGTCTCTTTAATGTCAGGTTTAAAATATATTTTTCGTTTGTATTTTTTATTAGGTCTGTGGTCTCTAACAAGTTCTCGACAGTTCAGAATAGGAACGTCTCCTGATTTTGTTTTCCTTTGTCGGGATGAAAGGGATGCGGGTGCAATATCGAGTTTGATAGCTCCAGTTTTTGTTTAGTATATTCCAAGGTTTGTTAGGTATTGTTAGGAAAATTTGTGATTGAAGGATAGCTCGATGTGATTTATTCGTCCTTCTTTTTGGTGCCGGTTTGAATAAATATTCAATAGAAACATATTTTCTTTTTTTCAATCAACTTTCTTATGAAACAATAGAAGATTCTTATTTACGTTTTCAGATCACGAGGAATTTATTTCTGAAACGGTTTATTTATTTATAATTTTTCTTTCATAAGTACCTACTACCTACTTATCTGCCATACGTCCATTGCTTTTTTACAAGCTTTTGTTCGACTTTCATTTGGGAATTCCATGTGTAGAAAGCAAACATTGTGGGCATTTCACTATGTCGTAGAGGATCTCCGAACAAAAAGCCTGTCCGTCCGGGCGGGCCTCGCATAGTTGGGCGTAGAAAAATTAATATGAACGGGCAATATCACAAAACCTCCGTGGTACGTGACAGCCAGATATTGGCACGGCTTTATTGGTTTCTCCAAGCATACGCTGTACAGTACAGTAGTAAACGCAATGCCTACTACCTCAATGTGAATAGGTACTATGTCTACAACATAAATATTTTTGATGAGATAAGTCTTTTGGTATTATTCCGAAGTTAATTATCTAGAATTAAAATCTAGTTTTATAAAAGATTGGTCAACATATTTGATTCTCAAATAATTTAGTTGGTTTGGTAGTTGTAGCAAAATTGAGATGCCACAACAACATCGATTGTTATTCGATTGGTGACCCGCAATATCAGTAAGTAGGTTTATAGTTCTTTCGACTCCAGCTTGACCAATGTTTATTTCGATAGAATGGCCGTCCAAATAAATGCTTCGGAGAATGATGATTGGATAGGAAGAAGCGTAATAAGAAATGTCTTGCTGATTACTTTTTTCTTCCCAAGTTGGCTTCTGAGTCTTAGATTAGCAATATCTATGAGTTCCCGTGTCGCATGATTAGCCTTATTATGAGTCAAACTGTCTCCAACTAATACGCAATCAAAGTTGGATTTATTTATCTTCGTACGTCTGACTTCATATTATCCTCTGCGGACTTTATCTGCAGTCAGAACTTATGCTTCGGTAATGGTAGTGGTACTGTCAAATGCAGTAGTTGAAGACTAATACCGTATTGCACCAAATATTGTTACCCCCTTACTAATAAAGATTGTAAGAAAGCTGATGTGTAGTTACACAGTGTTTTGTCACTTTCTTTTCAATGTCAAACTCAAATAGTTTGACAGACAGTAACCATTGTGTAACTATACATCTGCTATCATCTTTATTAGTAACGGAGTAATAATTATATGTAGGGATACAAATTACTGAGCAGTGTTATAGTTGGTGTGGTAAAGTACTAAATTGTTCAGTTACTTCTGAGATTGATTGTACGTATTGGTTGATAGGAACTCTTTCAAACAAAAGTAGTGTAGTGTTACCATTTGATTGCGTAGATATTCTAAAGGGCTTTGGGTAAAGTTGCCGTCGTTCTCGAATGTTGCGGCCACTCTTAGGAGTTATTTATTTCGAAAGAACAGTTTAAAAGAAACAAGTTTAGTATGGAGCACATGCTCGAAGTTCTCTGAATGATTCCCAGAGTGGATGCGGGCAGCGCTGGATCGTTGTTGAGATCCACGGGGCAGGCCTAAACCTAGCATTGGGTGTCACGCAGCTTATATGATGATGATGAAAATATGCTCTAGGAATTAGTTTGGTAAGGAAAATGCTTTAAATCGTTGATTTTCTTTGAAAAATACAAAGGTAATATCTCGGCTTCGATGTCATTTAGCCATATGAGCTCCATACTAAAACTTGTTTCCATAGAACTGTTCTTAAAAAAAATAACTTCCAAGAATGGCCGCTAATAAAAATGATGACGCCACATGTCCATAGTTAGTTACCCAAAGCCCTTTAGATGATAAACTCGGAGTGGAAAACGGTAGTGTAAGTATTGAACAAAATTGCATCATTTGAAAGTATGCTTCGTCTACATTTCGCAAGTGTAATGTTTTCCAATCACATATAATGTCGTCTTGACTGGCGGCTATATCATCAATTGCACTTTTTGCTTCATAGAAATCTTTCGTGTTAATTTAAGTCGCAACAAAACATCTGTTAGAGTTATTCGCTCCACATTTCTTAACTGGACCACCGATGCCCCAAGCGGAAGTTGGAATTGCGATATTTTGGCACAAACTAAAACTGGTACAGTTGGCATACTCCCCTTTAGTCGATACTTCAACTGTTGGCTATTAAACTGCAATGAGAATAACCGGGGCATGTACGTTACGTATACATATTATACGCATAGCGTATCTGCTTTTTAGGGTTCCGTAGCCAAAATGGCAAAAAACGGAACCCTTATAGATTCGTCCTGTCTGTCTGTCCGTCCGTATGTCACAGCCATTTTATTACGAAAGTATTAGGATTACACAGTTGAATCTTAGTAGGTAGATGTATTCTGTTTACCGCTTAACGATTTTAACACAAAAAAAAAATAAGGGGGGGCTCCCCATACATGGAACTGAAACTGAAAAAAAAAATTGTCATACCAATACACGCGGTGTGTCTATAGATAGGTCTTTAAAAATTACATTGAGGTTCCTAAGACAATTTTTTCTCAAAGTCAACCGTTTGAAAGATAAACACTGCCAAAGTGGTAAAATGTGTGTCCCCTCCTCTAACTTCTGAAATAAGAGAGTGAAAATTCTAAAAAAATATATGCTATAGATCTTAATAAAAACATTAAACGAAAATTGGTTTGAACGATATAGTAGTAATTGTTTTCGAGATACCTATAAGTATCATATTTTCCAAAACCACAAATATAACTTTGTCATTCATACCAATTACCAACACTGTGAAAAACAAAGTTATTTATACAGACGAAAAATTATAGTAGTATTAAATATGGTATGGTATGCGGTAACTACGGAACCCTACGGCGCGTGGCCCGACACGCGCTTGGCCGGTTTTTGTAGTTGCCAGCGTGGCCGGCTCATTTTTGGCTACAAAATTCACAATAACAGCCATAATAATTATCATAATTGATTGGAAACAATCATCAAAAAGAGGAACTCGATGATGCAGTGGGCTGGCATTTTGTTCGCTGTGTGATTTTCTTAAGGGTCGGGTATGGGATGGGTAACCAAAAATTTGTTGATGAAATTATAATGTTAAATAGAATTTTAAAATAAGATGAAGATGTAACTAAACCTTAACTAAACAGCAAAAACAAGAGTCAATCATTATGTAACTGACTGAATTTACTTTCATTAAAATCTGTGCTTTAATATATCCAGTATTTGCGGTTAAATGGGAATCTAAACGCCCGGGGTTATGTAAACATAGTGAATATAGTCCAATGTTTACGTTTATTGGCGTTCGATTAATAATAACCAGAAGGAAATGCCACAGTGTAAATAGTACCAGTAGTCCGTCTTCATACAAAGCGGTGCCAAAATGACGCGATATGGAATCTCGTTGTAAAGTATGGACGCGCACGGTGTATGTTTGCTGCTTTGCTGCCACGCATTTATTTACGTGGCTTATTCCGTATATCCACCCTGAAACAGCCACCCTAAGGTGGATACTCGGAAAACGCGTGTCCATCTAATCCACCCCATCATACTATCAACTAAACGAGCGAGGCGAGTCCAACACGCCGTTTGGTGTGCGTAAACATTGCATTCTCCTCTTGATACAACAAAAAAAGGGTGGCTGTTTCAGGGTGGATAAACGAACGAAATAAGCTATTTACGTAAATTATGACACGAAATTATTGACTGTAGATGATAATTATGTTAATCGCTTTTAACATTTGGCTGTGTTGCTAATTATTAAGAGGCTTTATGCGCTATACTAGCGCCGCCAATGGAAAAAAATCGTAGTGCTTAAATAAAGACGAAATTGTAAATTGTGTTCTTCTAGTGTACTCCGAAAAAGCTTTGTTGTACTTTCTATCGCTTAAAAAATATTTTCTAGTCTGTCTTTTAGTTTAATGGAGTTTGTAAAGCGGCCAATTTTAGCAATAAACTAAACGACAGGTTATAAAATATTGTTTAAACTATAAAAAGTATAACAAAGCTTTTTCGGAGTACACTAGAAGAAAACAATTCACAATTTCGTCTTTATTTAAACACTACGATTTTTTTCCATAGTGTAGCGTATAAACGCTCTTTAGGCGAGGCAGTTCACGAAATTTACTTTTTCACTATGTCTTTAAAATAAGGTTGAAAATTGCATAGCTTTAATTGACGATTCGCCAGACATTTGACGAAATTTAGTACATTTTTATTGATTTCTGAAATATTGGATCATTTATTAAAAATGTACTCGGTTATTGTGTTAGATCGATAAAAAAGCTATCCTTTTTTATAAAAAAAACATATCACTGTCGTTGAAAATTACGAAATCTGACGATTGGAAATTTATTTTTATAAGTTTTTATGGTGTTATTCAGGATTTTTTTACAGAGTTACGATGCCATTTTTCAATATTCTGTTCGGTTATTGTGTTTCTTTGTTTCTTTTTCAATCTACAGTAATTTTTGTGAAGTAGAATTCTATACCAGTTCTTCACTTTGGAAGTTCAAAAATCAATCTTTTCATCAGTTCGTGAACTGGCCTCGCCTTAAGGACATGGATGAGACATATTACTGTTACAAATGTATACTGTAACATACTTTACGTACGATGAGCTGACTTCGAAAGCCGACGCATGTTAAAATAACAAATAAAATGGAGATAACAAATGTGTCGGCCGTTCACCGGCGACCGACGGTTTCATAGTTTTTTGTCCTCAATGAATCTACATTTAAATGAGGAAACTGTTTTAAATACCAAAATTACTCATTGACTGGTCCTCAATTTAAGGTTGTAAAAAAATGAAAGTGATGATAGTACTTTCATAAAAGCTACTTTCATAAAAGAAAATAGGAGCCAATCTATGAATTTCAGAAATAAATTGGAGTTTCATATAAAAATACGCAATAAAAAAAAATAGAAATGATACAGTTTCGACAGTAAAGTCCTTAATTTGACTATTACAGCAGCTTTCAAACAATATCAAATTCAAATAAAACCAGATTGAATTTATTGTAAAAATACCTTTTAGAGATTAGTTCTTTTGTATGGAATATCATATCACATACATAGATTAGATAGAGCAGTATAGTTATCTCGGTGATTTAGTAGTGAAAGAATTTAGGTATCATCTATATGACATTCGTTTATGTTAAAACCAACTATAAAAATCGGCGATGTTAATACCTTCAATCTTAATTGAACAGATTTTTTTTAACTAACTTGAAAGCGAAGAAAAGTAATAAGAAACATGTAAAAATTGAGAATTCGCCGCGTTGGAACGCACTGATTTGAACAAGTGAGTAGAGTTACGTTCGATTTCACTCCATCACGGATCAACCCGCTCGGATTGACCCACCTTAAGGCCTTAACTTATTATACATAGTAACACCCAGACCCGTCAAATGAGAGAAACATAGCTATGAATTTGTAAAATCTGTCAAAAAGATATGACGTTAATTAAAATTCAATTTAGGTACTTAATATTCTCAATATCAGCTTTAGTAAAACCCTATGTTTTGACAGAATAATATACTCGTAGCGTTTTAAACAGAAACAATTTGTAAAAAAAAACATTGCACATTCTTCGTAAATGTTCCACAGATACGTGAATTAGCACCATTTATACAACTTGGACAACAAAAGTAAGCTATCAATAATATTCAAATTATAAAACGTGTACTTTTAAAAAATAGTTTTGAGGTTAATATTCCGTTTGTTTACATTCTTTCCGTAAGTTGGCTGGAGTATAAGGTTATGTTTCGCCTGCCTTCTGATTTTCGTTTAGCATACTGATTGAATTCGACGTCGAATCCGACGAAGCGATATAAATAGGTCTTCTTGATAAGAGATTACCAGTACATCGCTCCTGAAATTGCAGTCATCTCCGAGGCGAAAGAGATAAAACGGTTAAAGGTAATTTATTGGTAAGCTTCCGTATTTTTGATCGGAACATTCAGGGAAACAGCAGATATTAAAAGCGAGACGTGTGGAAATAAATATCAATAACCCAAATATGTATAATTCATGGGAAGTATAGGGTATTAATACAGAATATAGTTTGTTATATTGACAATAAAGATCGCCATAGTAATAAGATAAGTTGCTTATACATACCTTTGAACAAATTTATGAAGCTACTTAACCAAGAAAAAGTAGTGTTTATATTTTAAAAGAAAATATAGTTGGTTGTATAAGGCATACTGTATCATTTTCTAAAGTTCATATATTAAGGCGGTTGTATGACCGAAAGTGGCGCCCTCAGAGGTTTTTATTTAATAAGTTATTAATAGAAAAAGATTTTGAAAATGTTTATCGTGGAGATTTTAGGGCCCATGGTCTAGTATTTTTAGAAGGTATCACTACATGCCCTCGTAGTCATTCGTAGAAATAGATAGCAAATATGTTGCATGTCGTAGCAGCTTGTAAAAAAGACAACACTGTAGCATGTAAGTCCTTCGAATGTATCATTGCCTTGTCTTTGGTGTATGTTCTTGTTAGCTGTCCTAAATAAAAAAAAAAGGCCACTTTTAGCAGTTTTGCTATCTACTTCTAGCAGTGACTACGAGGGAATGTAACGATACCGTCTAAAAATACTAGACTGTGGGCCCTAAAATCTCCACGATAAACATTTTTAAAATTGTGTATTGGAATTATAATATTAAATATTAATTCACCGCGGCGCCACTTTCGCTCAGGGTACCACCTTAAATAAAAAAGTGTAAACATTACATTAAAAATGTAGGAGCGAAAATTTCTAAACCAAAAAGCGAGAATTTCAAATCATACAAATAGTTACAAATTATTTTGCAGCTTTCGTTTCCTTATGTAGGTATAAAAAATTAGATACGGAATTTTAAGACCAAAATATTTTATTAAATGCAAATGTATTCGACACACCTTAATTTGGGGGCAATAAACAACGTATTATTTACCTATTGGCTGGCCTTAACCTAGATATTGAATATTTTGGCCTCGAAGCAGTCATTGGCATAGTTCGATGAATTTATTTGCCGATATAAATAATACTCGTAGTGGTAGTCAAAGTTTATTTTTTTATTATAATGTTTAAGTTTCAATACTCTTAAGTTATTGAAATGTGATCAATAGGTATAAAAAAGGTTAATGCTAGATAATTGATATTAATATTTAAAAAAACCGCCGCCACGCGCTGTAGGGTTCCGTAGTTACCTTATACCATACCATATTTTAATACCACTATCATTTTTTGTCTGTAAAAATAACTTTGTTTTCCACAGTGTTGATATTAATGACAAAGTTTTATTTGCGGTTTTGGAAAATATGGTATATCTTGAAAACTGATTACTATATCTCGTTTAAACCAATTTTCGTTGAAAGTTTTTATTAAGATCTATAGCATATATTTTTTTTTGATTTTTCACTCTCTTATTTCAAAAGTTAGAGGGGGGACACACATTTTACCACTTTGGCAGTGTTTATCTTTCAAACGGTTGACTTTGAAAAAGAACTGCCTTAAGAACCTCAATGTCATTTTTAAAGACCTATCTATAGACACCCCGCACGTATTGGTATGAAGAATTTTTTTTTTCAGTTTCAGTTCCATGCATGGGGAGCCCTTTATTTTTTTATTTTTGTGTTAAAATCGTTAAGCAGTTAACAGAATACATCTACCTACTAAGTTTCAATTGTGTTACCCTAATACTTTCGGAATAAAATGGCTGTGACATACGGACGAATAGACAGACAGACAGACATGTCGAATCTATAAGGGTTCCGTTTTTTGCCATTTTGGCTACGGAACCCTAACCATTTTGGCTACGGAACCCTAAAAAAAAACTACGTTAACCAGTAACAACAAATACTTACATACAACAAGTAGGTAGGTACACATTTTATTGAATAATTAGGTAGTATTATAAAACAGAGAGTAAATATAAGTTTATTGCCATATTATGGTGGTATGTGGTTACTACGGAACCCTATAATACTGCACACACATGGCCGGTTTTATTCGACAAATTAAATCATTAAGTCATAGATTAAAGATGTAAAGAGTTAGATTATTGGTCTGTATCCAGAACACTGTATATTTTCATATAATACTGACCCAACTGGACCTGTGATGTGACGTATAATTGGTTGATGCGGCCCGAAGGGCGCATAACCGTCCACTTCCGATGGTGTCATGACGATGACCTTAGCTGAGTATAAAGAGGTAGATTATTAAAAAAAATACTTAAAAAGTACTGAAACGATTTCCAAATTTTAAAAAATTGGACCAACTTGGGAGTGTACCTAATGTAATAACGTTTGAATCATGTCAATCGGTCCAGCCGTCTTCGAGTAATCGGTGGACATACACAAAAAAAAAATATACAGACGAACATAGAACCTCCTCCTTTTTTGGAAGTCGGTTAATCAATAGAGATCTCCTTTGAAATTTTTACCTTTTATTTATTTATTATGGACTGATAACGCAAATGACGCATTGAAGTCACAAGGAGGACGAAGATAGAGCACGCGCAGTCAGTAAATTACTGTTCACTCTTTTGTAAGCTTTAAAGTTTGATAACTTCAAAAATTTAAACAAATGGGTTCCGATTAGTGTTAACATTAGAGCTACGAAGATCCGTAACCCAATTTTTTAATGTTTCTTGCTTTGGCAAGATATTTATTGTTAAAATCTCTATACCTTACCTAGTACTTAATCATTTTGGTGGCTCTTAAATTTATTATCGGTATATATACAACGTGTACCAGAAAGGAGGTCAATGAATCTGATGAACACTTTCCAAAAGAAAAAAAAAATCAAATAAAAAAAAAATTCGGACTCTCCATAGAGAATTTGCCGCCAACATTTTGTATGGAGAGTTAAAAAAAAAAAGTTTTTTTTTTGTTGGAAGGTGTTCAGTTTCACGAGTACATTGACCTCCTATCGGGTTGATATCCCCTTTCTGTTACACGTTTTATATTATTTTAAAGAAAGCACTATATACGTTAGTCATCTTTATATTTTTTATATTTGATTCATTAAAATGATAATTAGTTAACATTAAAAAACTCAACATATTCAATAGCATAGTTATCTATCATGAATATGGCAATGAATTATGTTCGGTTAATAGTTAAAACGCCCAGTGGGCTGGTCTTTTGACCATGAGAGACATAAAAAGTTAAAGATGTTAGTCTGTAGATTTTTTGCTGGTAAGTTTTGTTTATAGTTACATTATTGCATTAGAAATAATCTACTAGTTCCACTGTAATTGGAGGGCACACTTACAAAATGCTTGCCTATCTGTACTTACACTTGAAAATAAATTCGTAAATTACTACAGTAATTTATGTAAAATAAAAGACCAAATTGAATGCAATACGTAAGTACCTAATAAATCAGAAAATATCTATTAGTTGCATCAATTTATAGAATATTCTAGATCCTAGATATTTATAGAAGATAACAGGGCCTTCATTTAATTTGTGTGATAAAATATCAAAACATGAAAACACAAAAACATTTGCTTTACAATTTTGAAGTAATTGAGTATTCAAAGCAGTTAAAATTACGCGCGTGCGTCTTTGTATGAATAATTGAATGACTCCAAATTAAATAATGAGTAAAAATTTAGTCACTTCAGATGACAAATGACGCAGATTTCATAGAATTTTAATGACTTCTACAACTGAACTTGGGGAAACATTGAAAAGAACAACTAACATGCGGTTTCGTTTTGATAAGTGTATAATGATCAATCATTTTTTGTAAAAACTATGATTGATAACGTTGTAAAAATATAAGAACAAAGACAATAGTTTCTTACGAAGAAAATGTATTTTTCCTTTTCACTGTCATTTGTTTCTTAGTGGCCTGTGATAATAATTTATATTTTTCGTACTTTTTGCGCGTTTTCCTCTGACAATTTGTTCACTGTCCAATCGGCACAACTTCGTATTGCAAAAAATATCGCGATAAAAAATATAAGCCCTTGGGCTACAGAATACCATAAAGAAGTTCAATGACTTATGTTTTTTCTTCATATCTATGTAGGTAGGTAAGTAAGTGGTAAGTAGTAATGTGTACGCGTTAGTTTTTGTCTGGTTGAATAATTTTCTGAGATTATGACTTAGGACAAAGTGTATGGCGTAGTGTTTGAAATAAAAATATATTTGTTCATCAGCCATTTTCAATGTCCCCACTGCTGGGGCACAGGCCTTCCTTATGGGTGGATAAGGAGGACGGGCCATAACCCACCACGCGGGCCCAATGCGGATTGGTGGGTGTTAACGACTGCAAATGCAGCCGGGACCAACGGCTTAACGTGCCTTCCGAAGCACGGAGGAGCTCAAGATAATAAATTTTTGGTCACCCATCCCATGACCGATCCTTGCGAATGTTGCTTAACCTCCGCAATCGCTGGGCCAGGCGCTAAAATATATTTATATTCTCATAATTATGAAGTCAATAATCATTGACGAGTTAAAGTCTGATGCTAATTTTTACTAGTTAATGCCTAAAAGTGGATACTTGGAGCATTTTTACCACAATCGATACCTTACCAAGTGAAATTTTTTTGGTGATCCGAGAGGTGCTATTTTTTACTTTTTTACAGTTATCCTAATACAAACTTTTTATATTTTTTATTTTTTCTGTCTTTTCTTTTCGATTCTGAAGCAAGGACCGGAACCGCTTACCGTTAAAAGGGTTTTTGATTGGGTATTTCATAGACTTGTTTTCAAAAACCCTG
Source organism: Agriphila straminella (assembly GCA_950108535.1). Taxonomy (NCBI): domain Eukaryota; kingdom Metazoa; phylum Arthropoda; class Insecta; order Lepidoptera; family Crambidae; genus Agriphila; species Agriphila straminella. The sequence continues at coordinate 4,754,832 of OX467318.1, forward strand.
TCAATACGGTAAGCATAACGTCGACTAACCCTATCGAAAGGGAAACCCTATCATTTGGTAAGTTTTTTAATAGGGTTTCCCTATCAATTGGGTTAACCAAAAAAAGGGGTTTTCCGGTCCCTATCTGAAGCAAATATATAAGGTAAGGTAAGGTAATTCTCGTTTTAATATTCTCCAGTCAGCAACTCTAGAGCAAAAATATAGGTTCAATTGTAGTCAATTCATGTGTAAAATATCGAGAAAGTGTCCCAAATATCCGTGCTTCCCGCCCTAATGCCTTGAACAATGGCCTATAAATTACTGTTACATATTACGGAGATAGCGTTTAACGCATTACGTTACGTTACGTAAACAGTAAATAACTATCTTAGTAGACATTAATCTTTAGCTAAATTTATTCTGTGTTAATCGTCTCGTCTACGACTTAAAGGTGAGAATCACGAACGATGATTGTTTTTAGTTTTTTTTATGTGACACGTGTACTTCACATTTCATGATCATGACACAGTAAAAAACAGTGGGAGACAAAGAGCTCTTGATGATCATCTGAACCAATTAAAACATTTTCGGACAGACAACAGGGAAAATATTAATTGGCTAATAGAACTACTTATTATGTATTCTGTTGCAATAAACAGCTGTTCTGCGGTGATCATCACCATGTAAGATTACCTATTATACAGGGTGTATAATAGGATCCAAATTTTAAGGATGTGTTCACTGTTCATTCCATGAAACTGAACCACTTTCTCCAATATGTAAAAAAAAAAATACTTTTCATACAAATCAAAGAGATCACGTGATCAGTTTAGTATGGGATGACCAAAATTTTTTGGCGTATTTCGACATATGTTTCATGGAGAAAGTTGTTCAGTTTCATGGACTGAACACATCCTTAAAATTTGGAAAGTGGTTACAAATACACCTTGTATAAGTGTATTATCTATGTACCTTACCTACCTTACCTACCTATATAAATTTTGATTGTTCAAGAATGTATAGGTAGGTATGGATCTAAAAAAACAACTGCTGGACTTATCTTATATTTTTACGGTTTTTTTTTTTAGTTTATTTTTCAATACAAAAGAAAATTACAACAATTTTTTTTTCCAATCGCAGCAAGAGAAACCGTAAGAGGTTTATGTATTGCTGCCATCACTCACTGACACATTGACAGATAAAAAGTTTTTAATTGTCTTTTACATTGTTCCGGGTTATCCAGGATTTCATCAAGTAAATCCTTTTGCAGCTCATTTAACAATGACGGTAACATAAATATCGAGCAACGTTTACCATATGTGTTATTGTATGAAGGCAGCACATACTTACATAAGTACGTACATACACAAGTACGTACGTACGTACACGTATACGTACATACACAAGGCAGGAAGGTGGATAAATAATTAGGTTAATTAGGAAAATGTGAACATACACCAAACAAAACGGTATTTCATCGGTAAGCACTATGTAATAAAATTTGCTATTAACGACGGTTTAATACTATTTGAAATAGATCTTTGACATTTTTCAAACAAAATCAATAAAAAATATAAGTTTTTTTTAACATTGCTTTGTCTGCTTATAAGGTTTAAATTGTTCCTTTTTTATATGTCCTTGTTCTGTAACAACGACCTTAATTTTAATTGAAGTCGATTGACATCGTTCAGATTTTTTGCTCCACTGAACGTGCTAAGGACCTATAAAAAGTAACCTTTGTCAGTTTTTCTTAAAGACGATTAGTAGGAATAATAAGTTGAGGGAACATCTGTTTGAGGGTTTATAAGGTGCTTGAACAATGCTTCAAATTGAAAAAAAAGCGAGAATTTAAATGATGATTTCCATCATGTTTTTTTTTAATAGTTAGTGATTTTTACTGTAGCAACTTAAAATAAAAGAATAAACGAATAAAAATGCGTGCCATAAATAAACCCTCTTCTACATTAAATTTTATGTTTCATATTTATCATTATTAAGTTTCATAATATTATTAAGGTGGCCCGACGTTATCATCATATCGTATAATCATCACATATCATGATTATCTAGTGTGGTCGTGTCATTAAGCTGGAATGGACGCTAAATGATACGTGATCATACTCGTCGGTGATACGAGAGGGTGATACTCAGAAAATATTTATGTAGGTAAGCTGTGGGGTGATACGATACGGCGTATGATTCAGCCCCACTAGCGTGACCACTCAGACGCATGTTAGGTATAAGTAGCGATTTATCTATCGTCACTCAACTGTCAAAATAACCCTTTCTTTGCAGTCGGGTAAAAAATATTGTCTTTTGGGCAGATACCTACGTACCTTTTTTTTTTTTTAAACTAGGGGAACCCGTATTATTAGCTTCCGGCTGGTGAGCCGGCGAGTCTGGGGCTCCCCTTCGCTCGCCCATCTGACGAGTGTGCTCGCCGGATAGGCGTGCGGAGGTATACCCACTAAAACCCCTAGTGTCTTCTTCTGCAGTGCCGCCAAAAGACGAGTGGGACCGTGGTGTCAATCGCCACAGTGTCCAATGCGGCATTCCTGGCCAAGCCAAGCAAGTCCGAGTGGTGGGGATAATTCCCTCCCTCGCGTGCACATCACTTCCCGGACCCCTTTCGTGTGAGAGGGGTGGGGAGCGCGTTGTGTCGTCTGCATGGAGTGGAGACATGAGATGTCTCCGCAACCTTGGGCAGGCAGATTTGCGTGCCTCAGCTGCTGAGGGTTGGAGACGTCGACGACCTCAGTCGGACATCTCCTCTCTCTCTGGCACTTGTGCAGGCATCTGTGCCACGGCTTCCACGCACCCTACGCACTCAGGGCGTTTACCCCTACTCACCGGAGGGGTGCATTTGACACTGCCCATAACGTGTCCATCGGGCCGACCACTGTCAGCGCAGATGGAACACTTGGGCTCAGCTCCGCAGCCGGCTACTATGTGCCCCGGCTTCCCGCACTTGAAACACAGAGCGCTTCTATCAACTTCTGAGGGGCACAGCGGTTTGGTGTGCCCCACTCCCATGCATCGATAGCACCGCATAGGCAAAGGGGCCAACGCTTTGACCCGCGCGGTGCACCATCCAACATTGAGCTTTCCCCCTCTTGCTGCTGCCACCGGACATCTCAGCAGCATTCGACTCGTCCCTTCTGGTCCCATCTTGATATCTTGGGCCAGTATCTTCTGCGGCTCACCCCCAGCCTTCTCTGCCACAGCACTTACCACCTCTTCCTTTTGGACGGTCTCATCTAAACCTGCAACAAGCAGGTCAGCCGTCTTCTCGGGCCGTCCTACTTTGGCCATTCCGGCGAGCACTGGGTAAAGTCTCTGTGCCAACAGATTCGCCTTAACGCCACTGGGATCCGGGACTTGCATTATCCTGGCCCCTGTTTGGCTCAATCTCATCTTGACACCGTCTGGTATTCCAATCTCCACAAGGGAGAAAGCTTTCTTGGCTCTTGCGATCACGTCCGCGTAAGTAACCACTTGCTCCTTGGCCTCCGGCAGAAGGGTCAGGACCACTGCCGAGGTTTTAGGGGGAGTAAGCTTTATCTTCCGGGCTGGCTTTTTGGCTGATAGGGAACCAGCCTGCGTCGTCTTTGTCTTATTTTTTCCGACAGTGGTGTAGGCTGCAGCTTTAGCCTTCCGTCTTCTCTTCTTCCTGCCACCAGTGGCCTCCATCCATTCGCTGTCACGGTTGGTTGTGGGAGGCAACGCTGATGGGAAGATACCTACATACCTACCAAAGGTACTATACAGGGTTACTTGTAACTCGACGTATTCCTTTACAGGGTTACTCAAATCGTGACTGGACGAAATCCTTGTAACTGGGTTACTAACATCATAAACAACAACGTTTGTTCTTTGGCTTTTCTGGAAAAGGCGAAAAAAACTACTTTTCATACAAATGTCCAAATAGTTTATCGAGTTTGTACAAAATAACGATTTTTGTGTCTTTTTTGGAAAAGTCGTATTCACGCTGAAATTTTAATCATTTGGTTCCCGCCGTGGGGTGGTTCCACTCATGATTACAAGCAACTTTTACTATGGGGCCAACTCTCCTTCTCGCAAAAAAAAATCAGCTGTTCCATACATTAAGGTCGAGTAGATACTGCACTTTTGTATGGAACAGCTTAGTTTTTCTTTGCGAGGAGGAGAGTTGGCCCCATAGTAAAAGTTGCTTGTAATCATGAGTGGAACCATCCCACGGTGGGAACCAAATGATTAAAATTTCACGCTGTAGTTTGCTGTCCATCAGCCATTTTTGATGTCCCCACTGCTGGGGCACGGGCCTTTCTTATGGTAAGGAGGATGGGCCATAACCCACCATGCGGGCCCAATGCGAATTGGTGGGTGTTAACGACTGCAAATGCAGCCGGGACCAACGTCTTAACGTGCCTTCCGAAGCACGGAGGAGCTCGAGATAATCAATTTTTGGTCACCCATCCCATGACCGACCCTTGCGAACGTTGCTTAACTTTCGCAATCGCTGGGCCAGGCGCTAAACCACTGCGCCACCGAGCTCCTCAAAACCTCCTCGTCGTTGTTGTTTATGATTATTATAGTAACTTAGTCCTACAAATAACTCTACAGGCCATATCGCGCGCGAAGTCATTAAGCAATCTTTTAAATTCTAACCGCGATATTGATAAGTTTAGCACAAAAAATATGCGTTTTACAATAAAATAGGAATTAAAGTAGAGTGGACGTTGTTTGTTCACACTCTCGCCACGGTAATGGGCGGCCGGGAGGCGGGCGTCCGGGCGTTTTAAAGTAGGCGTGATATTTTAATTTATTAGCTTTTTAGTAAAATAAAAAAATCATTAATTTCATGTTTTTAGCATCACTAATCTTTTATCATGTTTTTATGCTAAAATCTTTTACTTATTGTGATTTTTTATGTTTATTTCACATTGAATTTTGATCACTTTGATTAAAGACATTTTTGTCCTAAAGTTATCAATATCGCGGTTAAATTCTTAGTTCAAAATATTGCTGAATGACTTCGATTTCACCCTGTTACACAGAACTAAAATTATACATGTGTACAGTTCCATCGCAGTACTTAGTGTGCACACCGCCTTAACGTGTGTCACGTGCAGTCTAGACCGCTTACTCACAGTCTGCGACTCCACTCCCTGCGTTGTGTAAATTAACTCATAATAGCACGATACGTTTCCTTGCCCTATCAAAGTACCCGCTAGTGAAATTGTAGACTCTTATAATAATAGCGATATTTGAGTACGTAGTTAAATAACGCTATTAATTTTTAATGCGTTGATCTAGAGAAAAACAAAACCTTACCTACATACCTACGAGACAAAGGGTTAGGATAGGTAGATTGTTTAATAAAAACAGTAATATTTTTTGCGGTTGTTCAAGTGATAATATAATAGACTAGCTTCTGCCCGCGACTTCGTCCGCGTGGATATTAGAGAAAATCCTTAGGGAACCTTCAACCAGGATCTGACCAGCCATTTTTACGCATTACGGCTTCCCGTTCCAGTTCCCTTTCCCGTTCAAGTTCCCGTTCCCGTTCCCGTTCGCGTACGCGTTCGCGTTCCCGTTCCCGTTCCCGTTCCCGTTCCCGTTCCCGTTCCCGTTCCCGTTCCCGTTCCCGTTCCCGTTCCCGTTCCCGTTCCCGTTCCCGTTCCCGTTCCCGTTCCCGTTCCCGTTCCCGTTCCCGTTCCCGTTCCCGTTCCCGTTCCCGTTCCCGTTCCCGTTCCCGTTCCCGTTCCCGTTCCCGTTCCCGTTCCCGTTCCCGTTCCCGTTCCCGTTCCCGTTCCCGTTCCCGTTCCCGTTCCCGTTTGCGTTCGCGTTCGCGTTCCCGTCCCCGTCCCCGTCCCCGAAAATTTTAACCCCATTTTCACCCCTTTAGAGGTTAAATCATGTTTACCGTGTTGGACTTCAAAATAAATCTCATTTTCGCAATCACCATCCCATAAAACCTCAAGAACGACATCCATATTGATTTTTATGTTTACTCACCCCTTTTCACCCTTATTTCATCCCAATAGGGGTTTAAATACTAACAATAACAATATACGTTGCGTTAGATTTCTATCCATAAGCCTAAATTATAAATTTAGCTATTTTTACTTCGAAAATAAAGGATTTTCTTCAATACACAACTTAATCCCCCTTTTCACCCCTTCGGGGGTAGAGTTTTGAAAAACGCTGAGACCCGTATTTATTTATTTTCAATGGTCAGTCTAAACACAAAATTTGAAGATCCTAGCTTCAAAACTGAGGGACTTTCATACAAATTTTGATCCCCCTTTTTACCCCCTTAGGGGGTAAATTTTGAAAAACCCTTTCTTAGTGCATCCCTAGACCTCATAAGGAACCTACGTGCCAAATTTGGAGTCTCTAGACCCAGCGGTTTGGGCAGTGCGTTGATAGATCAGTCAGTCAGTCATTCAGTTTACGATTTTATAAATATAGATTCCACATGTTCAAGGTCACCCAGCGTGCAATGGAGAGAGCCATGCTCTGCGTTTCCCTGCGTGATCGAGTCAGAAACGAAGAGATCCGCAAGAGAACTAAAGTATCCGACATCGCTCGAAGGATTGCTCAGCTGAAGTGGCAATGGGCGGGACACATAGCGAGAAGAACCGATGGCCGTTGGGGCGGAAAGGTTCTGGAATGGCGACCGCGCACCGGACGGCGCTCCGTGGGTAGGCCCCCGACAAGGTGGACCGACGATCTGGTGAAGGTCGCGGGAAGCCGCTGGATGCAGGCAGCGCAGGACCGATCGTCGTGGAGATCCTTAGGGGAGCCTATACCCAGCAGTGGGTGTCGTGCGGCTGATATGATGATGATTCCACATGTGTTTAGTTTTGTCGTTATTTTGAAAATATTGTGATTGTGTGTCTATGTGAGATTTGCTATGTTTATATTTGTGCATTCAGTTTAGCAATCTTTTAGCATTTATATAATGTAGAGCTGCGTGTGACGCAACCCTGTGAATACTGTGATATGATACTAAAGATTTCAACTACTTCCGTCAATACTGCATGCAATATGCATCGTTCAGATTCGTGGAAACGTATCTCCTTTCCATACCAGAAACTTTCTGCAGGCAATTGAAAACTGCAAAAGTTGTCTCGTAACTATGTTCGTAATAGAGAATCGAAAACTGCGTATTAGTTTTCTTACAACAATGAATGTAGAGCTTTTGTACGTCTATTTTCAGATTTCATTATATTTGAAAGCATTTGCAGTTACAACTAAATGTAATTGCCTACTTAATTGGTAACATATTACTACGTAAGTTGTGTAAATTCGATACCATTAATAAAGTAAATTAAAATTCTGAATCGTCATGATCCATGCCACGCGTAGTTTCTTGGCTCGTGACACTGCAATAATTATTGGACGGTATTTTTAAAGGATATAAATAATTGCTCACTCACTACGCAGGAGATATTTAAAGGTAAAACGGAAACTTTAGAGATACAAAAAATAAGTTTTTGTTCTTAACCAACGTCCATAGTTTACGCAGAAGGTAGGAGAATCCTGGATTTTTTTTTGCCATTTATGACATCTCAACAAAAGATTTGTCTACATCGAGAAGACAATCTTGAAATTTCGACAAAGCTAAAGACAAATACACAGCTAGGCTGTATTCAGAATCAACACAATAATTATTTTATATTTCATATTTCATTTATTGCATCTATAAGTACATTTTTGTGGAAATCATATATTTTGGATTCATTATACTTAGACCCTGTTGGGCACAGCAATTTAAAAGAGAGGAGGATGCTTTATTATTTTTCATTTAAAGTTACAGTGAAATACATTTACTTTAATAATTTTGGTCAATTTGATAATAATACATAATAATGTAACTTATATATATATATATATATATTTTATAAATTATTGTAGTAAGTAGTAGGTATTTTACAGAGCATACAATACGTGGCATGCACAATATTTTCTAAAATACTTTCCTAATATATATACTTACATTTTATTTTTATTTATGTTTAGTTATATATATGAACTTAATTATTCACTTCTCAAGCTTACGCGCTCACTAGACATGAAATAAAACACTTTTAACGGATACTAGCGCGGTTTTATTGAAAGTACTTTGGTAATTAGTTGGTATTTCAAACCAAATACCAACTAATTACCAAAGTACTTTCAATAAAACCGCGCTAGTATCCGTTAAAAGTGTTTTATTTCATGAACTTAATTATTTTTGTTTATTTTTACTTAATAATGAAATTGCTAAACTGGTTATTATTATTATTTATTTCTTATTATATTTTATCCGTTAAATATTCTTCTACCGATCAGATATTAATTTTATCGAGATTTCGCACTTAAATGATTGTGTATGCGCAGAATTCCTTTACAAATCGTTTCTCTATTCAATTAGTACGACATGAAATTGGATAGGCTTTCTGTAACTCATTAATATTGCCTACGATGATATAATATTATGGCGTCGTCGGCATATTTGCGTTATCACTACACATGATGAAATTCGCAGAACCGAATATGAATACTTACTAAACTGTTGTTGGAATGATAATGTTGGATTAAGTTCGAGGTATTAGTTGAAGGCTTATATCATTACATTCATTACCATGACTGGAGTTGAAGTAAGGATTATTGTAAGCAATAAATTTTTCGTGCGTCCTGTGTGGTTTTCTATATGTACCCATTTACTTCGATCAAGAATATCCTATATAGATAACGCTTCACGAACTAAAACAGTACGCAAAAATGGCACCTCAAAAAGCGTCTCACTTACAAACTTGGCGCTTATTTGGTACATAATCACCTCTTATTTTGTACAAACTTACATTTTATATCACTTATTTTGTACAAAAACACATCTTTTATCACTTACCTACTTTGTGCAAAATAAGCGCCCAGTTTGTAAGTGGGACGCTTTTGAAGTGCCATATTTTTTGAGACTCTGACCGGATATTTAGGGTATTCTTGATCGAAGAGTACCTACCTATAAATAGGCTCGAAATTAATTAGGTATAAATATTACAGGTAGGTTACTAGGTAATTATATAGGTAGAAGAAATTCGTACGCTATGTGTGTTAAAATTTTTAACAACTTGCCCTTAAGTTTGCAAAATTTGCCTGTGACAAAATTTAAGCGCAGATTGCATGAATGGCTTCAGAAAATGTGTTTTTACAGCGTTAAAGATTTTTTAGATAAGCGACATATTTGATTTATTTACTGACATTTTAATATATTTTTAGTTATTGTTATAATTATATTTTGACATTTTAATGTTTTATAAACATTTTTGACATTTTGTGATTATTGTAATATTTTTTTTTTTTTTAGACAACCGACATCATTTTCGATTTATTTACTGACATTTTAATTTATTTGGTGTATTTTTTCGACATTTTCAATTTATTGAAGTAAACATTTTGACATTATGATTATTTTAAGCAACTATGTTCTTTTCAATTCAATTCAATTTATTAATTCTTATGTTAAGCGCCAAATAATGATAAAACAAAAACAATGTGCACCTTGTTTTAAAGTTGATGACTGTGATATTGATTTGAAGTGACAGTTAATTTTATGTACAAAAATTTACTTATTACCTACACTCATTTTAACTAAACTAAGTACTTTTCACTAATGTTATAAACTCGTAGCTTCATTTATAATCATCTTTGAAAATTTGCATGCTAGATGTAGCGAAATGTGTACGATCTTTTGATTATAACACCACATGTATTTTTTACCGCATTTCAAGTAAATAAAATATCTTTATCTTTATCTTTATCTTTATCTTTATCTTTATCTTTATCTTTATCTTTATCTTTATCTTTATCTTTATCTTTATCTTTATCTTTATCTTTATCTTTATCTTTATCTTTATCTTTATCTTTATCTTTATCTTTATCTTTATCTTTATCTTTATCTTTATCTTTATCTTTATCTTTATCTTTATCTTTATCTTTATCTTTATCTTTATCTTTATCTTTATCTTTATCTTTATCTTTATCTTTATCTTTATCTTTATCTTTATCTTTATCTTTATCTTTATCTTTATCTTTATCTTTATCTTTATCTTTATCTTTATCTTTATCTTTATCTTTATCTTTATCTTTATCTTTATCTTTATCTTTATCTTTATCTTTATCTTTATCTTTATCTTTATCTTTATCTTTATCTTTATCTTTATCTTTATCTTTATCTTTATCTTTATCTTTATCTTTATCTTTATCTTTATCTTTATCTTTATCTTTATCTTTATCTTTATCTTTATCTTTATCTTTATCTTTATCTTTATCTTTATCTTTATCTTTATCTTTATCTTTATCTTTATCTTTATCTTTATCTTTATCTTTATCTTTATCTTTATCTTTATCTTTATCTTTATCTTTATCTTTATCTTTATCTTTATCTTTATCTTTATCTTTATCTTTATCTTTATCTTTATCTTTATCTTTATCTTTATCTTTATCTTTATCTTTATCTTTATCTTTATCTTTATCTTTATCTTTATCTCTATCTTTATCTCTATCTTTATCTCTATCTTTATCTCTATCTTTATCTCTATCTTTATCTCTATCTTTATCTCTATCTTTATCTCTATCTGTATCTCTATCTGTATCTCTATCTGTATCTCTATCTGTATCTCTATCTGTATCTCTATCTGTATCTCTATCTGTATCTCTATCTGTATCTCTATCTGTATCTCTATCTGTATCTCTATCTGTATCTCTATCTGTATCTCTATCTGTATCTCTATCTCTATCTCTATCTCTATCTCTATCTCTATCTCTATCTCTATCTCTATCTCTATCTCTATCTCTATCTCTATCTCTATCTCTATCTCTATCTCTATCTCTATCTCTATCTCTATCTCTATCTCTATCTCTATCTCTATCTCTATCTCTATCTCTATCTCTATCTCTATCTCTATCTTTATCTTTATCTTTACAGAAAACAGTTTTGCTTTGAAATTTTATTATGCGCAATTTCGTATTGATTGTCAAAAAAACAGTGTGCAAGTTATTAGTTGGTATGTAGTTATAACGTTATGTCACAGAATACCTAATAGTACAAGTGTACTGTATACCTTAGTTGCACCGTTGTTAGTAGGTTACAACTGGAATTAAATTTTACTTTAAAAACAGTAGTAAGAAGACATGAACTTAAAGATAAATTAACAATTTTTTATTTTTTAAATTGATACAGTAGACAGTAGTCAGTAGTATACCTAACTTATACTGATACCTATATTGTTCAATTTATGAAACTAATTGAACCTTTATTGCTCACACTTCAGGAATGCATTCTGTGCTACAGCTTCGTTCATGAAACATAAACTTGTAACAGAGCCGAAATACGACACATCATTGTTTAGGCTGCACAAAGCTTGACTTACGGTTTAACGGTTACATCTGACGTACTTGTTGATAAATAAAACGGTAGGTAGTTGACAAAGATCCTCAAATGACGAGCTGGTAGTAGAAGAATTAAAGTGTTTTGTACTTAATAACATACCACCCTGTTAATGTATAACTTATGTTCTTGCAAATAAAATTATTGATTTGTAATACAATCTCATCCGTGAAAACTATTACACATTTCGAATTAGAAATTATAGTCTTGCGTGTGACCACGGCCTATGAATAGGTGCTAAGCCGAAACTTTGGGAAAATCCGAAATACAACTAAATAAGCTAAAAATTAAGATGATTCTTCAGTATTAGTGGCAAATCATTTAAAAAAATACTCGTTTCGTGGCTACGTGATTTACTTATGAAGTCCGAAAGTCCGATCTAAACATAGGAGTTTCTGTTCCAAAGCTCTTAGGTATTAGAATCATTTAGCCAATTGCAAGTTCATAGCAGTTTCATACTGACGAGTCAACGATGATTGCTTTCATTCAGATACCTGAGAAGAAAGAAGAAAAAGCGTTTATTGACCGCAAAACATAAACAGTAAGGTGATTAAAAATAAAAAGTAAAGTTGGAAAGCAAAACAAAAGAAACCAATGTACCTACACAAACTTAGGACTAATTATAGTGCGGCCAACTAGGCCCCAACCTCAGCAATGCTACAGTGGCAAACCGGAGTATGCCACTGCAACGCTGGTATTCTGGAGGAGCCTACTTGGTGACGACAACGAACAGACAAACAAAAATTAAATTATAATTTAATAATAATTCAGAAGACAATAGACAATCATTTTATCGAAGTAATAGATAATATTAATACCAACAAGCTTCAATTCTATCAACAATAACAAAATAAAAATACTATTTAATGAGGAATAAAAAATAAAATAACTTTATGGCTGTATGGAGTTAGGTCTCCTTGCCTCTTCCATGACAGTTTGATCTAGTTAATAATAAAAAAAAATATGTAAATGAGCTCTTTGGTCAGACAGAATCGAAGTACCTACTTCTTAACCACCCAAGTTGCATAAAAAGTACTTTGATATACGACAAATGACATAACGTATTGACCAATCAAGTTGAATTACACCGATTCGTTCAAAGGTTAACAGACGGTCAGCAGGAAAATCAGTGCCGTTCGCCGCTCCATTAATTTACTGACGCTACTGCCAAAGGTCGACTCCAAGCGATATATTAATTAAGACTCATTTCGAACTATCTAGCCCCAACGTTGAGTCTTATTCCAGAAACCAAGGGAAGTACTTGGGATTGGAAATTGAGATTTTTTCAATATTCCCTTGACAGATTCTTGTACTATTACCTGAAGGTGCTGAAAGGAGCTAACTATACCGCCACCACCTTTTTATATAAATTGAATAATTTTCCCATACTTTTTATTCGTTTTCAAAATGCTGGGTCTTTAGAAAAGAGGCCACATTCATGTTTGCCATTTTTTAAATACCCATTTAGAAGTTATGCAATTAAATGTAACTATTGCTAGCTCCTCTCTTTTCCATTATACAGGACTATGAACTGACTTTGATAAAAGATCGAAATGTAGATTGTTGGCTAATATTCTTTTTTTTTAATTACAGGTAAGCTTGCTGCATACGCCAAAATCAATGATAAGCAACAGGTACACTTATCACATATTTCTTCAACACATTATTCTATCACGGTAATACACACATCAACTTTGTCTAGGGATACAGGTGTTATTTTCATACAAACGAGGTAACTTTGAAGCCTTGGTTTCTGCCAGGGATGTACTGTGTTGTGATCTGATGATGGTTTTCCAGGGAGTGAATGGAGGAGATTCAGATCGCTATACACACCTTAGTAATCTGACCAGCATTCTAAAAGATGCATTCGAAAATGTATGGAAATCCTGAAAGTGAGAACTCTGACCCATCAATCTTTTAGAATGCTGATCAGATCAGTTGGGTGTATATAGCGATCTGAATCCCCTCCATTCACTCCCTGGAAAACCATCATCAGATCACAGCACGGTACATCCCTGGCAGAAAACCAAGGCTTCAAAGTTACCTCGTTTGTATGAAAATAACACCTGTATCCCAAGACAAAGTTGATGAGCACCTATATATATAAAGACTTTGACGCAATTTTCTTATTTTTTTCTTTTAAAAGAATTAGCGAAACGGGTCGAGCCGTTCAGCATGATGGCTTGACCAAAGGCAATAGGGATTCATTTTTATATAATATATATAGATTTACATAATCTTGTGACATGTTATTTAATTGTCAGTGCATATTTTTAAACTTCAAAGTAAGCGTTCAAACGAAAAAGACCATTTGAAAAGGGGAGTTGATATTATTTCGGTGGCCAGAATGGCCTAATTTTTAAGTAGAAGTACCTAATAACATCGGTTCCTTCCTTGTACATACTACAGCTATAACAACACACATACATTCAATTGTATTGCCGGACAACGTCCAAATAAAGGATAATTGTTATTTTTCTAAATCGAGACAAATGGAAGGGCCACCATTCCAGATTCCGAAACACCGCCTTCGGATTAGCTGTAATCCAATTTAATCCGGAAAATTAACTCACTAGCCTTCCTTTTGGACCTTTTGCTAAGCACTTCCCAACTTAATTCCTTTTTTGTTTCAAACGTTAAGCAATTAACGGTTTAAGAGGAAGTTATTTTATTTCTAAACGGCGCTGTCTGAGTAGACGATAAAAAAATATTGGCTCTTAATTAACGAAAATTGTTGAAAACTTAATAAATAATTTAAGAGAAAATAAATGAGATTATAACGCTTGGATTTTTCAAATCAGTTTTTATTTATTAGGATTAACATTAATTAAAACGCAAGTGGACATCTATTTATGCACATTGTATTTGTAAAAGTGTTATTTATTTTAGAATCCTTACTAATAAATAAGTATTATAAATGCGAAAGTCCGTTTGTTTGTTGGTTTGTTTGTTACGCCGTCACATCTTAACTCGAACCGATCATCATGAAATTTTGCATATACGTTGTCAGAGGTACATACAGAGAAGGATATAAGGTACTTTTTATCCAGAAAAAAGTATTGTTCCCGAGGGATAGCAAAAAAACATTCCATGTAGACGAAGTCGCAGGCAGCCGCTAATAGTTATCTATGGAAAACCAGAAGTAAACGCTTTAAAACCGTCGGTAATTACGTAGTATAATCTGCTACATCGAAGTCGTAATCAAGTAAATGGGTACTAAAACTTGAAATTCCTGCAGCGATAACATCGTGAGAATTCGCCGCAATTGTTTGTGTTATATAATAATTGGCAGCCGTCAAGGTTGCACTGTGTGTCGGTCGATCACTCCGAAATTAGATGAATTTTACATCTGTGGTTTTGCTGTTGGTGATAGACCCAGTAATCCTAGGTTTGATAGGTATATTTTGTGCTCAGTGTGGCTGGTCATTAGGACTTGCTCTAGACTTATTTATGTGTTTTTATCTGGAAAACCCGTTTTTCCATCATTTTTGTTATTTGCGAGAAGTAAAGGAATTACTTTGAAAATCGTTCCTCATCGTAATATAACCAGCCTTTCTATTGTCTAATTTCAAAATCGATCGCAATCTCTTTCAAGATGTAATACGTTGATGCTTCTTTTTGGCATTCATAAAAACTTACCAAAGAAATGCAGCAATGTGTCACATCCATTTGTCAAATGAAAGCGATTGCGATAAATTTTTAAATTAGACAATTAGCCCCCTGATTATCTGACGGTATAACGTGGTTTAGCATTAAGACCGCTGCCACAATATAGGTCTTCTAACCCTGTAGGTATAGGTAGGTAATATTTTTCACGTCTTTGTTGCATGCTGTTGTCCTATGGGATAACCTCGACGGAGCTCATTCCGAGAACTACGCATACGCGAAAGGTAGGAGGAATCCTAAACCGCACATTTCACAAACTTCCCGACATCCAACATCGCCATCGGTCCTATTTTCTTTAGCTTACCACATTTTACTGGAAAGTTCAAGAAAATGTTTAGCATTTGTTCTATAACTTTGTAGAAAGTACCGTGTTCGTGAAAATTCAGAGTCAGGGCTTCTTAAACTTCGTTGTTTAGGATAAACATTAAGGCTTATTTTAGTAAATTGCGAAAACTTGACTTCACAGATAAAACTTGTTTTAACATAGGTATCCAAGCAGAAATAAATTGTTGAAGGTCCCAGTTGCGCAGCAAGGAATGACAGTCATAAAGCAAATAGGAGGAAAGTCAAGAGTGTCTTTTTTAGGACGAAGTGACGGAGAGATCAATCATCTAAAAAATAGCTTCTATTTCTTAGTAATGATAGGAAGAATTGAATTCGAAGAGTCTAAAACTGTAGCAAAATCTTTAGAAAATAAAAAAGGCCACATAAATTAGTGAAACAACAGTAATTCATTTCATATTGCATTCATATATGTGATCATTAATTTTTAAACTTTTAAATTTTATGCATTCACAATGCTATTTTTATATTAAGATTATTAATATAATTGAAAAATATTAGAAAAAATCGACTCACCCGTTAATTATATTAATAATCTTAATGTGATCATTAATATTTCATTTTAATTGAACGATTCATGAAAAGTAAATGAAAACATATAAAATTTATACGTTTGAACGCTATATACGCTTATAGAGCAATAGACGATTAAATCACATGTCAGAAACTTATGTAAAAACTGCACAATCTTATAGTTTAAAGCTTATTTTAAATAGTAAGCGTAGCGTAGATAGAATGTTGGCCATCTGATTAGTCGGCGACCTCTTATAATAAGTAAGTAGGTACCTACTAAAAAAACCCCTTTACTTCTACGGGTTAACAACATTTTCTAATAGGCTAGTTGACAAAATTTCAATAACTGCTTAATATTTTAGCTTTTTAGGCATTTTATCGAAAAAAAAGGTTTATTTATTTTTAATCGAGCGTTTACATTATAAATTTCGCGTTTTAAAAAACCAATTTTAATTTGGTTCCAAAACGCACAAGACTGTCATGGCGTCTTGAATGACGTCACGCCGTGCGAAACAAACCAAAGAGCGATCGTGTCTTCGTACGTTATAGCTAGTTTTATTCGTTTAAAAATGAATTTCTCATATTATAAGTACTGTATAGTGCCCCAGTGTTATAGCACGACTATAAAAACGCCAAACCAGTTATTTATATATGTTCCAAACAATGGAGAAATACGGAAAAAGTGGCTAAAACTTGCGTTCGGTGGTTAGGTTGCACTCGGAGTGTAGGTTTGGAACGCGCCTCCGGTAGTGATACTCGAAACGTCAAAGACAAGATTGGAGTTTCGCACGGCGTGACGTAACGCTTTCTGATTGGTGTTCACTGTCACGTGACTAAAGGTTTACTTTACGAAATTTATTTTTTAAAAATATTATTAATCTTTAACGCTTTTAATAATTAAAATTGTTTGTTATTTTCTCCATAATATAATTAATCATTATAAACTGGAAACAAGCCTTTTCTCTCTTCTATAAGGCTTGCAAAGTAATCAAGCAATCGTCTTAAAACATTTACTGTTATCGTATTTGTATAAGGGAACGAAGTTGTTACTCCAAAAATGCGGACAAACAAATGAAATCAAGCAACACTCGGTAAGTCGGAATATATGTAAATAATGTACTTATGTTTATTCTTAGAGATGTTTATCTGAAGGACTCGTTTTCCGAACACGTAAGTTATGCTTTTCCGCATGTAAAATAGGAACTCGACTCACCTACTCACATTATGAAAGGATAAAATATGACCTATCATCAGATAAAAATCTGCAGTTTTATGCGAAATAAACAGAGAAAAAAAAGCGATAAACACGATATTTATGCTGAATTCATTCATTTGAATTATAAAAACCATCATGCTATAACATACCATCGTGCTAGCTAAGCTAAACATTTTGTGGGTGATGTAGTTATGTTGATTCCTCTTATTGTACAGTCAGCAGCGAAAAAGCGTCAAACTTTTTGACAGGTATCTCACTGTTTGGTACATTATTCAAAAAAGTTGCTATAACAAAGTACTAAATTGGTAACTTTCGTAGCTGATCGTAATTAGTCCCTGTGAAGTCTAAGTCTATAAGTAAAAAAGATAGCGCCCATAAAAATTACTCAATCATGCGATTACCCTACTAGCTATCAATTCTCATTGAACGGTATTGCAACATTGCTTTTCAAGGTGCTAGTTCCATCTCATTGCCAGGTTTTTCCCTACTAAAATCAAATTACCCCAAGATTTACAGCCCACTTTGCCTATAATTAGGAAACGCTTCGGATAGAGTGGTAACACTGCACTGCCTTTATCTTTTTTCGTGAGTAGGGTTGTGTCTGGAATCCGGTGTAATTTTTATGTGTTTAATTTTTATATTTTGTAACTGAATTATGAATTGAAAGGAAAGATTTTTGAACACTTTTAATGGAATTGCCTTCTGATATTTTTGAATTTCCTTATCACAAAAGACAATCGGAACCGTTATAATATCATTTTGTTGTCCATCTGTCTGTTTGTGTATCATAACGATCAAAACCTATTGCCTCAGGAACGCACGGAGGTATGAATAGGTAAGTATTTATAAAATTATAAAATCATTAGGCAGGTAGCAACAGTTAGGCCTCACAGCAAAATTTAAGAAAAAATTGAAAATGTTGATTTTGAATTTACTTCACATAAGAAACTTAGTGTTACTCTCGGCATGCGGTAACTTTTATAAGAGTTTACATCGAATTATGAAATCCACAGTTTAAATTGTTCGATTGAGACCCTAAACTGCCCTAACAGCCATTTTGTTTTGATTGGGCGATATTGCTTTCAAAATGGCCGCCCAAAGGACGCATAAGTCATACTTGCGTGGGTATTACGGAACATTATGGGGATTTTAAGTATAAAAATGCATTACGTCACGATGGGCCCCTTACACAGTTTTTGCTACGTTAAAGGGATTTTTATGGTCTGTGTGAGGGAAAACCTTTTTGTTAGAGATACGTCTGTGAAAAAAGCATTTTGTTTTTTTTTTTTTTAGTAAAATCCGCTGTGGGTTACCTAACATTTTTCTTTTTTAAGCTAAGTTAAAAATAAATGCGGACTTTTTAACTCACGGCAGCTGCTGGAAAATTATGGGTCTGAGAATTAACGAAACAAGTGTAGACTGCGTAACAGTTTCTTCTCTGTACTTACCTATAGGCATGTGTCATAGTTTTGTATATGCAAGCAAAAGCAAAAACTATTGATTTTTTAAATTAAGACAAACGTTAGCGCTATCGCAACTGTGTAACGAGTTCATAAAAAAAACAAAAATACATAAGTAATTCACGTCTTCCCTGAAACTGAAAAATAATTGCTTTGTAAACAAGAAGAAAGTCAAAACAAGATATATGAAAGCTGGGTGTTTCTTAACTACTTGAATAAATATACTTAAATAGGTTTATTATATTAAAGACACTTTTCACTAAAAATAAACGAAATAAGAAGAATAGTCAATTACGCCATCCATTTGGACTCAGAATGATAAAGAGAATAAATATAAAATTTAATGAAAAAAAAATCGCCATTTTCCGTCGCTACAGATTATCAAGAGAGTAATTACATTTTCTCAATTAACAAAATCTGATTGGATCCTGTAATTAGTTCGTTTTATTCCGGGAACTTGACATTTTGCTTGTGGTCTATTCAATTTCACAGTCCTTTGTTCTTATAAAATGTAAAAAATTCACAGATTTTGCAGTCCCCGCAAGAATCAGGGCATTGAAAAAAACCAAAATCAAATCAAATGCAAAATCCTATTATATTTTTAAAGTTACCGAGTTACTACGTATTTTTTTTTCTCTTTATTTATTTTGGGGCTTTTATCCATATGGATACGCCAGCCCCATTGTATCTTCTCACAACCAACGTGGTTGTAACTTATCTAACTACGTATTTATTTTCACGATTGTGACACTCGGCTTCGCCTCGTGTCGCAAAAGCGCCCGCTGACTGCCTCGACGCGGCCAAAATATTATTAACCGATTTTCAAAATTCCAACGAATGCACTTCTCGTCTGCTTCTGCATCTTTTAACACCTATTACCATGACGATCGGTCAATAAATCATAGAAGCTACATCACTTTTTATATACGGAAACACCCGTTTTTCTACAATTCCAAATCTAAAGGGACCACCTACAGGTCACAAATTTTTTTCGACTTTTGTAGCTAAACTAATTCCCTAGTACCATTTTTTTCATTTTTTCTTAAGGCGCTGTAGGTAGTGAAACTAGCGCTGCCACTACATTTATTTTAATTACTCGTAAACCAAGTCAATATTTAAAAAAGCTTATGTATTTATTAAATTGTCTCTAATATTGTTTGAATAACTCTTCAACAGTTTTCATTCTTTCTGTAAGTTTTAAAATCCATTTTAGCTCAAAGTGGCCACTTTTGACAATTATGGATTATAAAATTTACAGAATGAATGATAACTGTTAAAAAGTTATTCAAAAAATACTAGAGACATTTAAGAGATTATTACATGAGCTTTTTTAAATATTGACTTGGTTTACGAGTAATAAAATTGTTTAAAAAACAAAAAAACCGACTTCAAAAAACCTGCCTCTAAAAAAAGCAAGAAATAATATACAAATCATTAGATACGCATTATCATTGTTATAATAAAACACGTCTATTAAAGTCGGGTGGGGCTGGAGTACATCTTCCTTTTTTTATTCTAAAAGCCGGTTTTTTGAAGTCGGTTTTTTTGTTTTTTAAACAATTTTTTTATTTTTAGTGTAAGTACCTTCTGTATTAGGTAGTGTAGGTATATTATTTAGGTAGAAAAATCGGCTCAGCCAAACGTGAGATAATCGCGGAGAAACATACATACATACAAACTGAATACCTCCTTTTTTGAAGTCGGTTAAAAAGACTACACAAAGGTATCCCTTGCCCAACAAAAAAAATAATCTAATTCGGTTCATAAATAACACAATTGTCAAGTTAGTTGATTTAATATCATAGTATTTTCAGGATTACTTGTAAACTACTGAACCGATTTGAAAAAAAATTAAATGGGACCATCTCGCAAGAAAACTCAATCGAACAAAAAAATAATTATCTAAATCGGTCCATAAATGTCGAAGATACGCGCGAACAACGATAAAAAAAAAAAAACATACAATCGAATTGAGAACCTCCTCCTTTTGATGAAGTCGGTTAAAAATAAATGTAGTGGCGGCGCTAGTTTCACTGCCACCGCGCTTTAAGTCGGTTTTTTCCAAAATATTTACAATTTAGTAAACAAACATCCCCCAAAAAAAATCGAATTTTGCAAAACCCCAAAAAAAACTTACCAACAGATTTTCAAAATTCAAACAGTCACACGTGTCTCGATATTCCGTAACTTTTGGTACTATTCCCATCTCGATCCTCCCAAAATCCTCGAAGATATGGCCAAAAATACGTCTCAGACGATTTGCATCTGATAACCATTTTCAATTGTAACATTTTCAATGGTAAAAGTACCTATAATTGTATCTATAATAGACATTATTATCGTAAATAATTATGATAGTTTACAAAGATCTTATTTTAAACAACGAATAACAAAACAAATATTTAATAACTTTAACAATGTGGAAGTATAACGTCCAATGCGATTATTTTACTAGTGGCTATGTGAGCTGGGGGCCTATTACAAAAATAACGTACGCAATTGCGTTACGCAGTCACTTGGCCAGGATAATCGTGCGCAGTTCGTCGGTTGTATATATAACAAACCTTTTGAATTTGGCTATCGTTGCCCATAGACTATTGAACGAATGATGTCGTTTACTCTAGAGAAAAACTGCCAAACTTACGCAATTACTTCGCGATATCGCATACGCAAGTGCTTTGTAAAGGAAACAATCAAAACGAAGCACGGACGCAGCTGCGTGTATCGCATTAAACTTTTCGTAATAGACCCCCTGTAGACCTCGTGTTAAAAAGTAGCTCTAATTGTATGTTTTTTGTACATACAAGTAAAAGAATTTTTGCCCAAGCTGAAGCAGAGACGATTCGCGCTCGCTCGGTCAATAATAAATTTGCCTTAGTTATTTGCCATATTTGACAGAAACACTATGAAACTAATAGTTTCCTTAAAATAAAGGAAACCTCAGCCAAATAAAGTGTTTAAGTATTCGGTTATAATACTTGGATATCGGATTTTTCCGATCGGTAGGTAGGTAGGTACTTCAGTAAAACTAAATCGTCCGTCTTCGTCTAGCAGGCCGTTTGACGGCGGAAGGCCTGCTTCCTGGAGTGACAGGCGCAGGCCTTATCGGCCTTTTGTGGGCCTCGGGTCTCCGCAGAATTGATAACGAAACCGATGTTGTGGATACTTTAAAAGGGTCGCATATTTGTATAAACGATAGTGTTAAAATGTTTTGTTAGTGATAATACTTTTTGTTGAGGTTTGAGAATGTTTAGTGCTTTTAGTTGGATGTGTCTGATAGGAATTGGGAAAACTTTCTTGTGTAACTTATAGCTTGGATAAATATTATATTACTCATGAAAGTGAACGAAAAAAGTAAAAAAAACATAGTAGCATTTTTCTCAATTTGGTTTTTGTAAACAATAATTTTACTGTTTGGTTTTGCGATGAATGTACAAAATGAAGTTTTGAAACTGTCTGCAACAAAAATATATACTTAAGACATGTTTAGTAATTTCAAAGAATGTTCTATTCTATGTCTATGTACTTAGGTGTGCAGAGAACAATCATATTGTACAAAATTTTTCCTCCCTGTCGACTCAATCCATTTTTTAAATATTTATAGCTAGTAAATTGAGAAATGGCTGCGTCATGTTTTGCTTCACAAATAAATAAATCAAAACAATTTGTTTGATAGCATGAATAAATAAATTCACTCTGCGCGAAGAAAATGTTAAATATGCAATAGGCTAGAACGAAATGGAATAAATATTGCTATATAATTTAATGTCGCCATTAATATTCCCCATGGAATTTGTTTAAAAATGGACCATGGAAATGGATAATGGATGGGATATTGACGTGTCGAATTGAGTTTTTCGTTTCGCACTTTTTACTGATGACGTAAGCTATTTTCCGTGTTACAGCGATTTCCCGTAAACGTTGATAGGAAACCTATTTATTTAGATTTCGAAATGGTTGAAAATCCGTGAAGTCAGTACGCTTAGCACGAACAGCTACCGAAAAAACTATTGCGCGTAAAATCATTCGTTAGATAAATTTTGTTTTGGAAATTTGTACAGCGCCATCTATCGCCGATAAGCGAAATGAAATTTTCCATAGAGAATTGCTATCGAGTAATTTTACGCGCGTTTTTTTTCTCGATATCTGTACCCTTAGCACGAACAGCTATCGAGAAAAATAACGCACGTAAAATTACTCGAATCTCACAATTTTGAATGGAAATTCGTACAGCGCCACTACGTCCGTAAACGGAACTAAGATTTCAAAGCACGAACCATTTTGACATAAGGTATCGAGCAGCCTTCGAATCGAGATCGAATAGTAAAGTTATAACTTGTATGGAAATCGGTAGCACGAACCCACTTTTGACATTCGGTATCGAGAAACTCGCAAGCTGGCTATCGACAACTTACTCACTGACTTTTTTTCAGTGAGAGACATTTCGAGCGACTTTGTATTATTTATTATTCAATTATAAAAGCATGTAGGTATGTAGCAACTACAATTAAATTTGAGAACTATGACATGGCCGCTGAATTATCCACAGGTAGGTCATTGCGTCGGTTGGCGGCCTTTTAGTCGCCTTCCCAACTTTGCTCCTCGAGATTAGTCTGATATGGCCATAATTCAACTTCTGATTTTTTTGTAGGCCTAGCAGATATAATCAAGTTTTTTTTCGAAATATGTATTGTAGGAATATTATAACAGTTTTTTTTTAAATAAATTATTATCTGGAACTTGCTTAAAATGCTGGTTGACGGCCACTTTTTTCGGTTCGCGGCCACCCTAGAGTCAGTTCGCGGCCGCCAGTTTTACACACTATATTGGCTTACGAGTGTTTTATACTTTTATGACTTTTCAAACCTTTTTCACCATATTATTATGTACCTATCATAAATTTCCACATCATAAGGCATTTGATCGCGATTGTCACTCGATTGCATGTTTCTCCTCAGTATTCATCCCTTCCTTGTGCACTAACCTAACCTAACCTTACCTTACGCTATTCCTTTACACAGCATTTGTTCTTTTAAACTGTGATCACTGGCACTACAATCTCGTCTCTAATCTCTTCAAAATTTTACCTTATCCTCCCATCCTGTCCTTTATTCTATCCTTCCTCCACTTTATTGTCCTTACTTCTTTTCTTCCCTAACTCGAAACTCTCAACCTGTAAAGCATTTATTCTTCTTCCATACTTCTAACATAGGTACTACACTTTCATTAAGTTTCTGTAAATAATAAAATAAAACATTATATACAATAGTTTTTAATCAATTTATTTTGTAACAAATTAAGTTTAGTTAACATTAACATTTTGTTCTTAATATATCTTGACAGTGCACTTCAAATGAAACCATTTAGTACAAAAACACAGCCAAGATTTTTGTTTTGATCGTCCTCAGTGTCACTGTTTAAGATATTTACGCATTGGCCACAATTTCGTATATTTCGTTTTGATGCTTACTCTTTAGTCTTTAATAGTTTTTACTTTTTTAGTTTCTTGGCTTTTTGTATTTCTTTCTTTTTCTTTGTTTCCTCTTGCTTACGCTTCACAGCTTGCTTATATCAACTTTAGCTTTTTCTTTCTCCTCATTATTTTCTTGTTTAGCTTTGTCTTCCTCCTCATTCTTTTCTTGTTTAGGGGTTTCTTTTCTTATCTTGTTTAGGTTTTTCTTTCTCCTCAATCTTTTCTTGTTTAGCGTTTTTTCTCCTTATTCTTTTCTTGTTTAGCTTTTTATTTTAGTAGATGGTACTCTCGCCATTTTTGCCCTGATATCGCCAACGGAATACGAGTTTTGGATACGTTTTGTTTGGACTTTTCTAGAGGTTGGGGTATAAACAGATGTTGCTCGAATACTGTATTTGGATCTATTGAAATTTAGTTTTTGGCGGATGCGAATGTAATTGTGGAAGATCATGCTTTCTTTGACTTAACTTCATGATAATCTGAATGTTCTGATATAGCTGAAATAACTGAAACATCTTCGAGTGATAAAAGAGATCTTGCTTCTGGTTGCTCGCGAGTGCCGCCAAATGTCAAAATTTCATTTTCGACATCAGATATTTTTTCAAAGGTAGTAACGGTGAATAAGGGCAAATTATATTTAAATGTTGGCAATTGAGATAATGTTGCCGAGTCGTTGTCATGATATTCAGATCCCAGTTGCTCTTTTGGGCAACTATGTGGCACAAGATCGGTGTCAGTTTCCAAACTTCCAGGTTCATCTGTAATCTGGCTTTGGTGTATCTGTTCCGTGCACAATGGGACGTTATTCTAGTGTGGTTTTGAAGATGGAAATATTTCATTAGGAACTAGAGATTTGGGGCTTAGGTTTCGGTTTTTTGGTGTACTGGTTTGGAACGGTATGGTATGACCACAATATCGTCTAGTGAAACCATTGTTCCCAGCTCAAGACCGCTGAATTCAGATGTAACTAAATTCGTTAAGCCATCATTCGCAACATTCTCAGAGGTACGATTTGGAACTTCAGCAGCAATTACAAGTGCAAGTTGTACAGGATCATGAATATGCGACGGAGCGAGATCGGTAACATTTGCAGCGGTAACATAAACATGCGGCGGGTTTGGATCAGAAACATGTTTTCGAAACATGAGCCGAAACATTTGACAAAAGGTTGCAAACGCTCGACACGAGTTTTGAGTTTGTATTGTCTTCGAATCCGGTAATATATTGAGGTTCTCTGGGTTCTGACCTTCTCAGCTTTTTGATTCCCTTAAGGATAAATTTTGTGTCAATCTTTTTCTTTAATGCTTGCTGCAGCAATTCCGGTGTGTAAGTCACAGTTTTCTTTTTCTGTTTTTTGTAGACGTCTGTAATAAAAAAAATATCTAAACACCAACCAAAAAGTCTGTTTGAAAAAAGTGGCCGTAAACTGACACTTCTATCTCCAATAGTCAGATAACGGCCATCTATTTTTCATACGATTTTCAGACGGCCGCGAACTAGATTTGTTTTTTAAGCATGTTTTAGTTTGCGGCCACAGACGCCACAGTATAGCTATAAATCCGTATACAATTATATTTTGGCGGCCGTGAACTAACCATAGCATTCAGACCAACCCCAACAATATAAAAATGTTGCACAAAAAGAGACTTTATTTACATTAATAATAGGAAAAAAGGTAAACTTATTTCATTCAATGAGTTAGTACCGCGGCCACCCGGCCGTAAACCAACTTTACTAAAAATTTATGGTGTTGGTTGGCGGCCACCAAATAAAACTGATATTAAAGTAATTTACTCCCAAAATAAATTGAAAATTAAGTAAATAAAACAACTATGATCACCCATAAACAATCACAATAGTAATAAGTAATCGTAAACTTGAAACACTTACTTTTGAAGCGAGGCCTGTTCGCTATTTTTTGTGCAGCTTTGCGTACGTATGTGTGCTGAGAGCGTGGCCGACAAAATTTACGATTTATTCCCGGCACGTAGATTAGGTTAATCGACCAAATTTTATAGGTATTTCATTCTGCAACTATCCTACTTTTTAAGGTGGTACAACACGTTGGGAAGGGAGCGATAGAATTCTTATTATTGCTATATTTATACAGTTGGCCCTATAAACGGCCGCGAATCAACGCAGGGCCGCGATCCAGCGTATCGACCCTATTACTTAAATTGTTCTCATTAGTCATAGAAATTTGCAAAATAAAAATCTCGTCATTTCACGCTATCTACGGTATCGCCCACATCCACCATACCTACCTACCTATATTTTAGCAATAGGTATTTTAGAACTTACCTACAAAACTCAAATAAAACTAGAGGATACGGTGTTATATTTTTTTTTTTTTTTTTTAATGTACTTAAACAATTTCTTATTCATTGACGATAATCCATTGTTATTCTTCAAGTTCATAGAAAAGAACAATTTGATGAAATTATGACACATTGTAGTTTACTCCTAGGTCATAATATATTCCCTCGCGATTGTAGGTAGGTAGGTACCTAGGTAGGTATTATTAATTGTTAGCCGACACAGATAAATCATTTTAGACAAAAACAAAATAAAGAATCAAATCGCTTTGTTTACACGGCTTTCTATTTTAGGTTATATTATTCATTAAATCACAGAATGAGAAAGAAAGAGAGAAAGAATGGAGATACTCTTCTTTTTTAAACCAATCACGGGCATGGCGCGCAAAGGTGCAATGACCGTTCAATACCATGGGCAAAATCATGCACAGTTTATAAACTATTATAATTATTTGCAAATTAATTAAAGTTATTAAAGGAAATAAATATTGCAAATAAATTTATTATTAATAATAAGAATAATAAATGTAAAATTATGATGATAAACAACTTGATTGAATTATAATTTACATATTTATGATATTTATAGACAAGATAAAGATCGATATTTAACATGGCTACTGAACGCACCTTGCTTCAATTGACTTGATAATTGGATTGTGTTACATTACCTTTAAATGACGTAACTTTATGGTCTGTGGAATTTACTATCGAGTTAACGTAACCCAGCTCTGTAAAATTCGTGCTGCCGATTTTGCTAGCGTTCGCATTCGAATAGTATTTTTTTACGTGCGGAAGATTTCTCGATAGCTGTTCGTGCTAAGGGTACTGTTCGTGCTAAGGGTACAGGTTATAAAGTAGAATTTTCCGCTCCAATTGAAATCATTTAAAGCGAGGTGATTTATAAAACAAATTGACAAAACCTTAAAAAATGTATAATCAAAAATCATCATTCAGCCATCCTTAAACCCTACTGCTGAAGCACAGGCCTTCCTTACGGGTGGATAAGGAGGAGTAGGCTTATATGCGGATTGGTGGGTGGGTGTTAACTACGAAGCTTAGACGAACTCAAGATAACACATTTTGGTCACCCATCCCCATGACCGACCCTAGCAAAAGTCGAAAAACACTCGAGCGGTTAATCGCTGAAAATCTTAAAATAGAAAATTTTGCTTCTGCTCTCTGATTAAATTATCTGCTTACATACAATAGTCTAAAGTAAAAAAAAATAAGTTTTCTAATAATTTTTGAAGGTTGTAAAATGAATAGCTTTGTAACAAATAAATGACTGGTCAGTGGCAACTTTTTGTAGTGATGTGAAAAAATGTTTTGTTCTTTTAGATGAGTTAATGTCGTTTGCAGACCTTGCAGTAGGTAGGTACCTAGTTTATAAAATATCGATATACAGCGAATTGTTTCATCTCACAGTATCACAATATTACTCGTACTCCTAACATGAATGTGACACTCTGCGCGTGTCGTTCCCGTGAGATAAAATTTATGATCGCAACGTGATAAATGACGACTGAATTTTTGCACATATTTTACACACACCCTATATTGCAGCTAATAAATTAAATTTATGAAAAATGGAAAGGTAAAAATGAATTTTCTCGCTTAACTGATTTCACAGAAGTCATCCATGTTGAATGAAATACAATAAAAACTTGCAAGAAGTTCTAACATAATTGTGCATAAATGATTGAGTCTTGAATAGTGAAGTACAAAGACTATCCTTTTTCAGACTGAACAATTGAGTTTCTTTTAATAATTAGGTAGAATGGAGAATTTTCTTATAGAAATATTTTATAACTGTCTTTTTTCAAAGGATTGGTTATGGTTAACGAAATAAATCAAATTGATTGTTTTGAGTCTGTTGAGTATCCTACTCAATACAAAAATGTTCAGCAACTTTAAATCAACCAGCGAGTTTCTTGTCAGTAAAACGAGTTTCATTGATTGTTCAAAAAGATTTCTAGAACCTACCTACGTTGATTTGGACATCTGCTCAGCTATCCCAGCAATTGTTTAGCCACTTTATCAATCACCGACTTTCTTGTCAGTAAAATAAGTTTCTTTGATTCATCAAGTTGATTTGTAGATGTGCCCGCCTTTGGGCAGCTTATCAGATATGCATGAAACGGGCTGCGATTGCACCGGCTTGCTCAAAATGAGCTGATACATTTTACATGAGTTGAGTTTTCTTTTTCGCATGTTTGTGATAAGTCGAGGGAAGTTCGTTTGTTTTACTCTTAGACAACGTATTATTAAAGTAAGAGGTTGAAAATCATTTACACTTGATTTTATCACATAGAAACAAAGAAAAGGATTAGGTATACAATGTATTAGTACCTAATAAAGTTGCCGGATATGAATTCAGAAAGATATTAACTATGGCTACGTCCGTTTTTCTAACTGAACCATATGGCTGCAGTACTATACCACTAATCTATTCAGCAGACCATCTTCTGTGTCATGCATGTATGGCCGTGCCTTTACCATACCATTCATCAATTTCTACAGTATAATTATTGTAAACTTACGTTATTGTCTTCCAATATGAATGACGAGACACTAACCTTTTTCAGCTGTTTAATATTCGATATTGTATTCAAATGAAGTCAAATTATCACTCCATTGATAACTATTTATATTCATTTTGTGTGATAGAGAAAGTATCGTATCTTTCATGGCCTTAACTGACCTATACCTTTACTTCGTGGTAAAAAGGTTTAAGGCCTTAATTGTGGACTACGATTTAGTTAGGTATGAATTAATAAGTTAGGCAAGAGTCTAATATTATAAGAAAACTTCTCTCTATAGGTTATAGTCTAGGTTTCCCTATTAGACCCATTCACGTACCGAGTTCAAAGAACAATCTCATTCCGCAAGATCACCACGTTTCGCCACAAACAACCCACGTGCGCAAAAATAAACAATGACTGCACGTCACCCTATGACTCAGGCGACATCTGTCGTACACCGCCGGCATTGTATGCTAATCATAGCGATATTATAATTCAGGCCGAACTCGCAATAATGAGTTTTTAATAGCGAAGGATCGGAAACATCGAATAGATCGATAGGTATATGGGAAGAGTTAAATGATACCATAAATATTGGTATCGTTTCGGAATACGAATGAAGTTTGCTGAAAAAGTATTTTTGCTATCCCTCGGGAACAATACTTTTTTTCAGGATGAAAGGTATCCTATGTCCTTCTCTGTACCCCTGACAACGTGTATGTAAAATTTCATGGTGATCGGTTCTGTAGTTAAGATGTGAAGAAGGCGTAACCAACAAATAAACAAACAAACGGACTTTCACATTTATAATATCAGTAAGGAGCAAGGATAAAGATCTCGATGGTCGAATAACCATTTTATACGACTTCCGTGTTTTTTCTCAAAATCTCAATACCTATTTAACAGTGTTTTTTGGTTCTAAACCATTATAGAATAATAGTTTAATCCAGTCACTTGTTTTCTGGCAAAAACACTGGCTAGCTACGAGTAGTTATACCTCACTCTGAAAACAGTTAAGTCGGGTCCTTGGTTGGAGGTCGGGTCGGATGGTCGGAAGACTTGGACGAACACTCGGAGGACCGTCCCGTTAACATAAAATTAATATTTTTTGTGACATTATACACTTTGGATTAACGAACGAACCATCAAGAATTCAATCTTCAACTATTATTGTTACTGTTATAAAATTAAATGATTTTTTACCTAAAACTTTTAACTAGTACTTACCTATCATTTTAGCATGAAATAAATGGCATATTTTTAAAAAGGTAATTATAAGATTAAATCGCGAGAAGAGAAACTTCTTGACCACTTTTTTAATAATAATGATGTCTTACATTAATACTTTGTCATTTTTTTATCAAGAAAAAGGAAAATACACGTACAAAATCTACATAGGTAACTAGTCTGCAAAATTCTGTCCCCAACAGAAAAATCTAGAAAGCCTGAAAATAATTTTGTCTACATTTCTTTTTTAAAACGATTTTACAAACCGTTTACCCTCCATGACTACAAATAGGAACAAAACTCGCAATCAGAATCGTTTCAAATTCGAATAACATCGATTCAGCTACAACGAGTGTTTCATTCGATACTTAGTCGGGTCTCGTTCGAGTCGTTCGTTCGAGCTAATAATGAGTTTTTGAGAGAACCATCTTTGGACGAACAGGCGAACATTGTAATGGGAAAGGGGAGTATTTGTGAAGGACCTTTTGTGCAAATCGACGCGGTAATGAGAATTTGTATGGTAAATGTAGCGACGTGCCAATGCCAATGCCATCTAAATGTTTTAGAATTCGTGTAATTAAATAAACATTCTTTGATACACAGATTGGGTGTGAAACTGAAAACAAAAAAGCTTATTTTTTATTTTATTATATGATAAGCTATACTACAATACTAAATAATATACTAGAAAAAATACGACTCGCACCAGATAAATACTCAGACGGGAATCGAACCCGCGACCTTTGGATATCCGGTCCAATGCTCTGACCGCTGAGCTACCGAGTCACTAGTGACATTGTCGAATTTCTTCTAGTATAATCCTACTCTTACGCTGTAAGCCAGCGTTATTTCACCAATGTGAGGAATTACCTCGACGTTCAATTGAAATATCTTTCCAGATATTTGGCAATCGATTAAGATGAAATAGCTATATAATTTTTAAATTTGAGATTTTTGCTACATTTAAATAAAACTTACCAACCTACCTAACTACTTTACCAAATTAGACACAATAAAAAATAGCTCTGTAGCCTTAGCACGAACAGCTATCAAGAAAAAAAACGCGCGTAAAATTACTCGATAGAGAATTATCTATGGAAATTTTAATTTCTCTATTCGGCGGTAGATGGCGTTGTACAAATTTCCAATTCAAAATTGCACTATCGAATGATTTTACGCGCGTTATTTTTTTCGATAGCTGTTCGTGCTAAGGGTACTGAATGTTTAAACCTTTAATTAAGTACGTTAGTTTGTACCTTTCTCATTACCTTCCGATACTTTTATTTATGCCATTGCATCTATAAGTAAGTATATTAATTCGTAAAACAATTTCTTTCAAATTGCTAAAGAAAAAAACATGTAAGTTAATATAAAATGAATCGGTTCATAATAATAAAAAAGTTACAAAAATACGGTCGGGTAGAAAAAAGAGGGCGTAAAATTTTATAACCGCTGTATCGAATCTACGGTACGGTTATGGGGTAAAATAGGAAAATGGAGTTGTTCCTTTTTAGCGGAACAACAATTTATAAAGTTCAGGGCGTCCAAAAAGGCAAGTTTTTGAATGAAACATTTTCTGATTTGTAACTGAAAAATTGAAAACCCCAATAGTAGTTTATGATACAAGGTTGGTAAGGAGTTTTAAAAAACCTTAACAACCATGTGCCATACTACGTTTTTCAATACATTTGCGAGAAAATATTATAGGTACTACTGAAATTGTAATCTATACATATAGTAAAACTGAAAATTCTAAATATTTGTGCGCGAATTACGCAAAAACCGCTAAACGAACTTTGATGGATTATTCACAATTTTGTAGATTGAGGTCCAACTTAGGTGGGTGGAACCAGGGAAACAGCTTGAACTCTCCGTAGTACTAGCTTTCATCTAAAGGGGTCATTTTAAACGGTTGCAATATTTTTCTACTGTCCACGCGGATAAAGTTGCGGGCGGAAGCTAGTAGAAATTAAAAAAAACGTTCGTAAACAAAAACGCACGGCGCCGGCGTGCGGTAAAATCAACTTTCCGCACGCTGTACTAATCGGTAAACAAAACGCACGGCGGGCGGTAAAATCAACTTACCGCACGCTCGACTGTCATCGTAAACTTACATTTTCGAGCAACTGTTGAAAAATTTTTTTACAGATTTGAAATACGAATACTTACTAAATAAAATGCATGCATTTGAGTTCGTATTTTACTATGACTGTAAAATTTTCCAGCAGTAAATCTTGCAGGCTTGTAAGTAGGGTAACCATAAAGACGTTTTATAGGAAATCAGATAACCATATAGACGTATATTTTGCCACTTTAATTTTTGTCGATCGGTGGAATATCTATCAAATTAAAAAAGTGATTTTAAAACTAAGAAGTGAAGTGAAAGTCCACCTTTATAGCATTCGGCCGAAACGCTAATTAATTCCCTTCCTTTTTATCCCTACTGCCTTTAATTTGCCAGTTTTATTTCCGACATTCTAAAATTAGAAAATCAGTCATTTTGGGAAAAGGTGATTTTGATATTTAATTTTGTTCATTATGAGATCAAAACAATACCTATGTATAGGAATCCTAACAGACCAGAGGGCTTACTTCCCTATTTAAATATTGAAGTTCTACTTCGCACACTTTCAGCTTTAATTACACAATAAACCAATTTTACCATTGAAAATGGCTATCAGATGCAAATCGCCTTAAATGTGATATACAAAATTTATAATATTCAATTGTCGTGTTGATCCTCATTGTAGAAAAACGGGTGTTTCCGTACATAAAAAGTGATGTAGTTTCTATGATTATTGACCGATCGTCATGGTAATAGTGTTAAAAGATGCAGAAGCAGACGAGAAGTGCATTCATTGGAATTTTGAAAATCGGTTAATAATATTTCGGCCGCGTCGAGGCAGTCAGCAGGCGCTTATGTGACACGAGGCGAAGCCGAGCCACAATCGTAAAAAAAATAGGTACTACCTAGGTAACTTAAAAAATATAATAGGATTTTGCATTTGTTTTGATTTTGGTTTTCTTAAATTTTTGGGTTCATTTTCAATGCTCCGATTCTTGCGGGTACTGTAAAATCTGTGAATTTTTGTGCCAATAACTATAGTGGAACTTTTGTGGTATTCAACTCGTCCCAAGATAATTGACTGATTTATTCCGCGACTATGATATAAACTACAGAATAAAGTTACACTACTAGTATAGGTATAAATGGTCTCCCTACACGTTCGTCTATGAGAACAGCTATAAAAGTTTTATAATAAAACCTCAAAACCCAACCACAGCATATATGCCTCTTCCATATAGACATACATACATATATGATATATTGACCCCCTTTCCCAGTTCAGCAGTTTATTTCATGGGTAACTACTCTAATATGCATTACTTTGTAAATTAAACAGTGCTTTGTCGTGTAACGTATAAACGGCCCCATTTTGTGAAGTACCTAAGTTATTTGACTCAGCTATTATGTGAGCAAACATAATACGCTTTGTTACTTATAATAATAATGTTTTGTTTTATTGTCTCACTCGTAATATATCAGTTAAGTTAAATGAGTTTTGATTTTCTTACATCATGTTGCGGAAAACTGTTCATAAAAACCGACTTCAATAAACCTACCTCTAAAAAGCAAGAAATAATAATCGTAATAATAAAAATACGTCTATTGAAGTCGGGTGGGGCTGGAGTACAAATTCCTTTTTTTTATTCTAAAAGCCCCACCCGACTTCGATAGACGTATTTTTATTATTACGAATATTATTTCTTGCTTTTTAGAGGTAGGTTTTTTGAAGTCGGTTTTTTGTTTTTTTTTTTAAACAATTTTTCATTTTTTTATTTTATAGTGTAGGTACCTTGTAGATAAGGTATATTATATATTATGTAGAAAAATCGGCTCAGCCAAACGTAAGATAATCGCGGAGAAACATACTTAAATACGGGTCAAACTGAGAACCTCCTTTTTTAAGTCGGTTAAAAAACTACACTTAAGATATCCCTCTTCCAACCAAAAAATAATTATCTTATTCAGTTCATAAACAAAGAAGTAATACGACCAATCATCGAGGTAATTCACACAAAATCATTCTATTTTCGTGCTTTTTTCAAAATTACTTGAAAAGTACTGAACCGATTTCCAAATTTTAAAAAATGGGACCAACTTGGGAGTGTACCTAATGTAATAACGTTTGAATCATTTCAATCGGTCCAGCCGTCGTCGAGTAATCGGTGGACATACACAAAAAATATATATATACAGACGAACATAGAACCTCCTCCTTTTTTGGAAGTCGGTTAAAAAGATCATTCATTATCTAATTAAATTTTAAGAATACAATATTAGTGGTGGAAAATTAAGCTGATTCACAGCTAAAGCAAGCGGGTATGCTAGTTTTCCACCCTTTTCATATAAAAAAGTAATAAAAAATCTTATTGTCAAAATATCTGGATATAAGATAATTTATTAACGAGGTAATATTTTGAAATATGCTGGTTTGCAGGGTAAAATATACTAGAAGAAATTCGACGATGTCACTCACAGAACGTAAAACATTTTCTTCGTTCTGTGATGTAACTAGTGACTCGGTAGCTCAGCGTCAAGCATTGGACCGAACTTCCAAAGGTCGCGGGTTCGATTCCCGTCCGACAATGAGGATGGTGCGAGTCGATTTTTTTCTAGTATATTATTTTGAATGCTAAAATCTCAAATTCAAAAGGGTACAAAATAAAAAGCTCATATTTTCAAGATTTCCTCAGTGGTTGAAGGTATTTCAGGTGTAGTGCCCTTCCACCCTCGGTTCTTCACTTAACTTCAGGTGAGATAAAGGACAGGCACCGACTCGAAGTGGATAAAAATTAGCCCAAGCCTTCATAATTTGGCCGCATGCTGAGCCAGCCACATTCAAGGCAACACGACACCAGAGCAGAGATAAACATAAAGTCTGTCAAGTATTCTATCTAGACATGACATAGCTGCTTTGGCCGTATTCGAAAACAGGCCGAGATATGATTTTTTCAACAAAAAATATTGCTCTGTCTTAACAACAATCAGAATAAGGAAGTCTTTCTTGTAGTTAGCGCTAATGAGCTTTCGACGCTGCATAGGAAACCATACATAAAGTCTGAGATTTATTTTATTTTATTTATTTATTATTATTAAGACACAAATTACAACAATATTTTCTTACATTTAACAGTGCTATATAAACCTATTTAGGTTTTACCAAGCACTGGGATTCATCCTCTTATCAACAAATTAAGGTCTCAATATAAATTAGTTGGGTATTAGGTATAAACTGTTTAGAATCTTTGATTAGGCACTATACTACTTCTGGTTTAATTTAACAATGGAACAGTGTTTATATTAAATTACTACGAGTACTTATATTGATTTCAACTAATCGATCTTTAATCTTATATATAAAAAAAGAACAAAATATCTAGTAATAAATTGTGAAGGTAAAGAATGATGTTTTCTTATTTGTACTACCTTCCATATTGGCGCGATCACGACGATGTTCGCGACGAGATGAACTAAGATTGTCGATATGAAAGGTCTATGTGTGCGTATACGAAAAACCGCGATTTGTTCCGAGTGGCATTTCTGTTCGCTCTATATTTTGTGCCGGAGTTTCATATAATTACTTACAGCATTCCGTACCAAGGCCGGCACGGGAGCAAATTAAAATTTCAGGTGTATTTGACATTGGATACTCTTGTAAACACAGGAGGAAATCACGAGCGTTATTTTGTTTACTTTTTCGGGGATTGTGGGAAAAAATCAAATAACGAATCATGGTTGTATGTTTTTGCCCTTCA
Organism: Agriphila straminella; assembly: GCA_950108535.1. NCBI lineage: Eukaryota > Metazoa > Arthropoda > Insecta > Lepidoptera > Crambidae > Agriphila > Agriphila straminella. The sequence continues at coordinate 4,790,784 of OX467318.1, forward strand.
TGAAAATAAAAAAAGAGCTTTGAAAAATCAACCTTGCGATTGTTTCATAATGTCTATAATTTTTTGTACGTTTACACAGATTTTGAACCCTAAATTTTCCAATATGGTGGAGCGCTTAGAATATCTTAATGCTTTTATAAGGGCGTTCGCCGTATATGTGTTTTATAAACGCAGTACACTTGCTAATCTTTCTTAGAGTGGATTTGAATTAGAATTATTGAAAAAAAAACCTTATTTCCTAAATCATAAAAATAAACAATTTAAAGAGCGCATTAAAAAAAATTACATAAAACTTGCATAAATTTGCAATGAAAATAATTTGCCACATAGATTTTAACGTAGATATTATATTTGATAAGTATAATCTATATTTTTACTTTGTAGCAATCCTTCATTACAGTCACTTCATACGTTTCGTTGTAACTTTCTTTCTTGAACATTGAGTTGAGTTTAAGAACGATGCCGCATTTGAATCAAGTCGTTAGAACCCTTATACTTATTTAACACATGCTGCTATAAGTGAAAAATCGCTTATAGCGATTATAAGAATGATTGACAGTATTAAAGCAAATTTCTTGCTTTTTCAAGACGAATTAGCAAAACCATTGCTTGTATAAAGTAATTATGAGAAAGATTAGTTAGTTATATCACAGAATATATAATAATATGGTAATTATAAAACTTGTACAAGAGTGTAGCCCTTATAATTTGTGCTCAATTACAGTCTTATTATCGGTAATATGGATTTTATAAGGATTATATTTTTGGCCATCGTAACCTTTATAAAACATTTTTTTGCTTCTTGGGATGTGACGTCACCGTTTTGTATAGAGCGTTTTCGACGGGTGCTCCATGCGTGCTAACTTCAAGTAACTATCACAAGAAAAAAACACAATAGAAAAGTTTTAATATTACACTTGATTTTCTCACGCATTATACTTTTGATTTTGATTTTAAAAAAAATTGATGCATATTCCCTATTTGCAACTGATCATTTATGATATCTTTTCATAAAATCGGTAATTATTGGTCCGTATGAAAATGTCTTATATAGGTACTAATACTTAAAATGGACCAATATAATATGTGTACAATGTATCACTAAGTAGGCCATCGCTGCTGTCATAAAAGCAGTATAATTAGGACAGGACAGGAAGATGGCCGCGTCTCTCAAATCTAACACTATAAAAATGGCGGCACTCCAAAACTCTTTGAATAACTCTAAACCGCTCAAAAATTTTCTATCAGAAAAAAAGAAAATTTAGAAGAAAAAATCTTTTACTTTTTAGATTATTTGCATTATTTAATATACCTTAGGTATATTAACTTTATGATTATTTGTCACATGTACAGTTGGAGGAAAAGTTAAATTAAACTTTAAAATTTATCGGCCAGAAAAGGGCTGGTTCCTTGAAAACTATAAACTTCTTTGACCCTTAACTTAATGATTATGCTAATATAAAGCATATTGCAAGGTAAAAAAAAGTCTCTTTTTTGTCAATCTATGAGCAGCGCTTTCGACATGCCGATAAAAGCACAAATCACTTTTTTTGTAGCAGCCTATGCAGTATGCAGTTACTTATGCAGTAATTTTAAAAATGAAAACTTAATAGACTGTGACGAAATAGGACCTCATTCTTTATAATCCAAAAAACATAAACAGTGCACAAAGTTGGCCTCTCTCCACAGAGCAGATAATAAATTCCGTGACGTCACAACCAGCTAGTTTTTACTCCGGCTTTTGTTTTGCGTGACGTTTGCCTTTGTTGGTAACTAGGTCGGTCTCGTCACCTCCCTTTATGGAAACTCTTAGTAATGGGGTTAAATACGAGTACCTAATACGTATAAATAAAAGTTCATCTGTTATTCATCTAAATTCTGAGATAATGAAGTTCGTTTTTCGATCCAGTAATCGGCGTTTTTTTTTCTTTTAATTTATGACCTTAAAAAGTAACAATGTAGATAATAGTAATAAGATGGTAATAAGTAAGTACTTCAATGAAAAAAAAAGTAACTCAGTGGTACTTTGGTTTTTTTATTCAGATACATTTTTTTCTATTAATTTAGCATTACGACTATATGGAAACAAAAAATAGTTAAAAAAAACAAATAACCGACTTCAAAAAACCTACCTCTAAAAAGCAAGTAATACGACCATTATTATTGAGGTAATTACACAAAATCATACTATTTTCGTGCTTTTTTCAAGATTACTTGAAAAGTACTCGACCGATTTCCAAATTTTAAAAAATGGGACCAACTTGGGAGTTTACCTAATGTAATAACGTTTGAATCATTTCAATCGGTCCAGCCGTCTTCGAGAGGTGGACATACACAAAAAAAAAAAAATACAGACGAACATAGAACCTCCTCCTTTTTTGGAAGTCGGTTAAAAAATAATGATATAGTTAAAGATTTCAATTTGTTGCAATTTTGTTCCGTTTACTTAACCTTCCTATAAATATGTCACTTTTTTAATCTTGGAGAAAGTTAAAGGTTATCGTCACTACGATGCCATTTTTAAAAGATTTTTACACTGTGGGCGTCAAGGCAGGTTCCACGCCTGCCCCGTTAACTAAGATTAACTTGGATACGAGCCGTTATTATAAGTAATGCTTGTTTATATTGTGCTTTTTTCACGAAAAAGTTTGGGTCTTTTTTGTGTACAAGAATTTTTCTTAGGTGAATCTTTTCATGGTTTGTTAAAACGGTTCTTGAAAGTGCTTAATAGAATTTTACCGTGACACTTATTGTGTTGTTGTTGAAGTTTGTGATGTTAAAGTTTTTACAGTTGATAAAATAACTCTGTTGATAGATAACACTGATAGACACTAATGTTGTTTTAATACATTTGTGTTCTAATTTATTTACCACAATAAAAAAAAACCAATGGCTGTATTCATGGTTTATAAAAAACCTATTCATACGTTCGCATCTTACACAGACCGTGAGTATAAAATTTATAAGTCAGAAAAGTTTCAAGATAATAAAAACTAAATAAAAACATAGTCCTACCATCCAACCAACATCCAGCCATTTCTCTTCAATGTAGGGACATCAACAAATTGTCTTATAAAACCGCTATATAGAAAACCGGAAATGGCAACACCAACGCGCGGCTGCCTGTACTCGAGCCTATAAAACGGTAGAAGACTGAAAAAAATCATATTCTCTATATGCCTAAATTTAACCTTGTCATTCCATCCAACCAGCATCCGGCCATTTCCCTTCAATCTAGAGACATCAACAAGTTTCTTATAAAAACCGCTATATAGTAAACCGGAAATGACACACCGACGCGCGGCTGCCTGTACTAGGAGCCCATAAAACGGTAGTAGACTGCACCGGCATTAGCCCTAATGGGCTTATGATGTCCCTTCCTTCCGACGGTCATGCTCGATGCAACCTGGTACTCAAACAAAAGGTTAGGTGGATGGGAAATAATGTAGGAAATACTTAGTTACTCCTTTACTTGTAATGTTTACTTGTCATTTTAGTCTTTAGTTTTGATTTTCAGAATGAGGACTGTTCACAATGACAAAAAACTGTAGGCTCGATAGATGGCGTTGATAAAAATGTATGTGTCAATATGTTTTTTTTTACTAAGCTTCGGAGAGTACTCAGGTAGGTAGTCAGAATGTAACCCTTACATTGGCTTACATGTTTCTCTTTGAGCAGATGTCTGCCAGCGAACGCTTACATTGCCTCTTTGGTACTCCGTTTATTTTCAAAAGCCAATTTTGACACTTCTCTTTCCATCAACGCCATCTAGTGAAGCAAATAGTTAAGTACTATTTTTATTTTTTAAATGTCACTTTGAAAAGCCCTCGTTAGGAGGATCAATCGCAGATTTAGGATTTATCTACATTGGCCACTCATAGTTTCATCTTGCAATGAATTCAATCGATAGTATTATCTGTGGTGAGAGTCAATTAGGCCGAATTGGCAAAGGGACTCTCCCTGGCTTATCAATTATCAGGATTATGCTAGGAATCAAACCCCCTATGATTATTTTATTTTAAAACAAAACATATTTAAGACTTCCGCTTTAAACAACTAACTAGGATTACACGCATAATGACATAATATATCTATGTCTCTGACGCAAAATGACATATCGTGACTACGCAGAATGACATACGCATAATGACATATCTATGACTCTGACGCAAAATGACATATTGCGACTACGCATAATGACATCTCGGACTCTGACGCAAAATAACATATTGGTGACCACAATGACATTATCTCTTATATTTTTGTCCGTTTTCGAAAAAGTCGTAGAACAGAATGTTGTTGTTATTGATGTTAGTAATCTACTCCTGCGAGGAAGTTGGCGTTTACAAAGGGATTATAAACATAATGACCTCCAAAAAATACTTTGGTACCCTAGGCTCTCTTACCAAAAAAAACTTACTAAACACCAAAAAAAATAGTTCTAGCTGTTACGACTGCACTTCAAATTGTATTCAAAGACCAAAAGTAATAAATTATCACCAAATTTTAGCGAGCAAATTAGGAATAAAAACATCATGCAAAAAAGGATTTCATGTCATTAATATACCACAACCGTTGCAAGCACACTGACTCGTAGGTATTTATTACAAATCTACGCGCAACTCAATTTTACGTCTTTAATTCATGTTATTTCGCGTATGTGTCATTTTGCGTATGTGTCATATCGTGTATGTGCCATTTTGCGTATGTGTCATTTTGCGTAAAATTGGTTAGTTGGATGGATAAACGTTATTGAACCAAAAAGGTATCTATGAACAACAAGCTATTACCACAGTACATATATAAGTTTTTCAAACCGACCGTTTCTATGGAGCTCCTATACTGTTTGAAAAACTTATATATGTAATGTGCTATTACTGCATTGCTTGTTGGCAGTTCTCCAAACAAAAGAATATCGCCGCATTCATAAATAAATCAAATCATTTGGGAGCTATTAAGTACTATCATGCAAACTCGACGCCATATTCAGAAGATATCAGAAAACAATGCAAGGCTGCAGGACCTGATTGTTCGAGAACGTTGGCAACGAGGTACCATCGCGAATATCGAGTGGAAAATGCATTCGGAATCGTGAACAGATGCGGGATACGTGCCAGTTTTCCGTTTTGCATTGTAAGAAATGAAAAATGAAAAAGCAAAATGTTTTTGAATTCCCCTTTATGAGGATGAAGGAAAAATATTTTTTAACGCAATTAGAGACGATACTTTCTTCTTAAATTAGAAAGACGATGTTTTAAAAATCCTGGAATTCCATCTTTTGTCAGTTTTTCACTCACGAAAATAATAAGATATCATTTCCAGAGAACACCTTTGTTCCAAAATGCGTCAGTGCAGTCAAAAATAAAATTAATGTCGACGTTTGTTATAAAATCCAAAATGTACTTATTAGTTGTTAAAATTAGGAAAATTTCATATTTGGGAAAAATAAAAATAAATACATTCACTATCAGATAAGCTGACTTATGTTACGATGTTATGAGAGATATATAATTTTTTTCTGTTTTTTTTTGTTTTTCTGTTTTTTTCTGTGTTTTTTCTGTTTTTTTTTTAATATTTTTTTTCTGTTTGTTTCAGGTAAGCGATCTCCAGTGGAAAAATACCTACGATATTTAAAACATATTGAAATGTGGTAACACATAATAGAAAAACTATTTTGTAGTGGTAATCTCTATCACTATATACATGGTATAAAACGGAGTCGCTTCCCGCTGTTGTCCCTATGTATGCTTAGATCTTTAAAACTACGCAACGGATTTTGATGCGGTTTTTTAATAGATAGAGTGATTCAAGAGGAAGGTTTGTATGTATAATACATGGTGTCAAATTCCACACTACACCGAAGCGAAGCGAGGACGGGTCGCTAGTCTCGGTGTGGTCGGGAAAAGGCGCGCAGGTTTTTTTTTGTTTTTTTCACACGCCCAACGCAAGAATATTTTGCGAACAAAGGGGTGAGTGAGCATACAGCCTACTTCAAAATTATAAATTTAAGTAATAAAATCCCTAAAAACGACTCTACTTCTTTCTTAACCCACTTTTTGCTACCGTTGTTTTAAAACAACGTGGTTGTTTGAAGAAAATGTGGGTACTTTTATTTTATTTTATTTGTGTTATTTGATAGGCAAGCGTTTTTTCAATCACTATCAATTTTCCATTTTTTTCACTTGGAAAATATTTTTTTTATTATTTTTCCCCGCGTCATCTAAGAGTTATAAAGCCGCCTCCAAAAAATCATTAAGTTCGAACACAATATAATATGTCAGTAACATCTGGGTTAATTCAGGCGAATATTATTATTAGTTATTTTATCTATATTCACTATGATATCTTTATCTAAGTGACTCATTAATTGTCATTATACGACCCCATAAGCTTCAACTGATTAAGAAAAGTCTCTCATTTTATCTAGAACATTCTCCATGGGTTTGTTGAAGTAACGAAGAGTTACGGACGAAGCGCTTAATCCAACTTAGGTTACAGTCTACATTTATTTAGGCCCTAATTACATTACAGCGCCTGGAGACGAAACAAAATTGCTGATAAATTGATATTTATTTACTCATAAATAAGTATTACTTATATTTTCTTAGTCTTGGACATACATAGAGTTGCCTCAAGGGCGTCGCCAAGGGTGGGCAGGGGGGGAAGCTGCCCCCCTAGAGGCTAAAAAATGTAGCCAACTGCAAAATAACCAAAGTCCTAAGGCCGTCCAATTGTCTTGCTTTTTTGATAAATCCCGCCCCATCTCATAACTTGAATAAATTCACTAGGTGCTCTTGACTGTACCTATACAATTCATATTTTGCTCATCCTCTTTAATATTAACTTGTAATTTTTTGTTGCTAAAGGAAATCAACCCTGCGTTTATCAGTGTTGAATGCGGGCAAGGCACCGCACAACGTGTAGACTCGGACCGAGGTCAGTGCGTGCGGGCGCGCCTGGGGGTTAACCCACGCGTGCTGTCATCGCTATATCGGATTAAGGGTCACTGCACGCGTTATAGTTTTAACTAGCGACCGCCCGCGACTTCGTCAGCGTGAAAAGTTTTTTTGATATCTCTAGGGAACAGTACTTTTTTATGGATGAAAGGTACCCTATGTCGTTTTATGTACCCCTGAGAACGTGTATGTAAAATTTTATGATGATCGGCTTAGTAGTTAAAACGTGAAGACGAAACAAACAAACGGACTTTCGCATTTATAATAATAAGGCGCTGTTGGTAGTGAAACTATCGCCGCCACTACATTTATTTTTATTACTCGTAAACCAAGTCAATATTTAAAAAAAGCTCATGTAATAATTTCTTAAATTGTCTCTAATATTTATTGAATAACTCTTCAACAGTTTTCATTCTTTCTGTAAGTTTTAAAATCCATTTTAGCTCAAAGTGGATTATGGATTATGGATTTTAAAACTTACAGAATGAATGATAACTGTGAAAGAGTTATTCAAAAAAAAAAGATATTTATTCCATGAGCTTTTTTTAAATATTGACTTGGTTTACGAGTAATAAAAATAAATGTAGTGGCGGCGCTAGTTTCACTACCACCGCGCCTTAAGTTAGGAAGTAAGGATTTTGTTAATACTATCCCCGCAAATTGGTAATGGACCTGGTGGCCATTTTTATAACCTCAAAACATTTTTATACATGGTTATTTGTAAAAACACCAACAACCTCGCAGGAGTAGATTACTAACATGATAAACAGCAACATTATTTTTAACCGACTTCCAAAAAGGAGAAGGTTCTCAGTTCGTCTGTATATTTGTTTCTTTTTTTTTTTTGTGTATGTCCACCGATTACTCGAAGACGGCTGGACCGATTGAAATGATTCAAACGTTATTACATTAGGTACACTCCCAAGTTGGTCCCATTTTTTAAAATTTGGAAATCGGTTCAGTACTTTTCAAGTAATTTTGAAAAAAGCACGAAAATAGTATGACTTTGTGTGAATTACCTCGATGATTGGTCGTATTACTTCTTTGTTTATGAACTGAATAAGATAATTATTTTTTTGTTGGAAGAGGGATATCTTAATTGTAGTTTTTTAACCGACTTAAAAAAGGAGGTTCTCAGTTTGACCCGTATTTAAGTATGTTTCTCCGCGATTATCTTACGTTTGGTTGAGCCGATTTTTCTACATATATATAATATACCTTACCTACAAGGTACCTACACTAAAAATAAAAAAATAAAAAATTGTTTAAAAAAAACAAAAAACCGACTTCAAAAAACCTACCTCTAAAAAGCAAGAAATAATATTCGTAATAATAAAAATACGTCTATTGAAGTCGGGTGGGGCTTTTAGAATAAAAAAAATGGAATTTGTACTCCGCCCCACCCGACTTCAATAGACGTATTTTTATTATTACGAATATTATTTCTTGCTTTTTAGAGGTAGGTTTTTTGAAGTCGGTTTTTTGTTTTTTTTTAAACAATTTTTTGTACTACGACTTTTCCGAAAACATAAAAAAAAATCGACTCTCGAAAAGTAGATTTTTTTGTCTATTTTGGAAAAGTCGTGGAACAAATGTTGTTGTATATTATTATGATGTTACTAATCTACTCCTGCGAGGTTGCTAGTGTTTTATAAATAACCCTGTTTTGTATACCTATAATTCAATAATTAATATTTTTATTGTTACATGTCAGTTTTAGTTGCGGATGACCGTGGTTGTTAATGTGACAAGGTTCCATCGTATTAGCAATTTGCAGGGATAGTAGTTATCGTTAAGCGCTTTTGAATCGTCCATATTTTCCTACCACCATACCACCCATTCCACACTTTTTTAACTGATAAGAAGAACGGGCGCAAGAAACTTAAAGATGATAATCTCAGTTTCTAAAATAGCCTTGTAGAATAAAAGTCCATAAATGAAAAACGGTTGCCTATTTGCAGTGATAGCATTGGCAATACCATTATTGGTTGTCAAAATAATGATTTTGAGCCGAGAATACCCTATCTCGGAAGGTTACTAGTACCCTAGATAGTAGGTACTAAAGGACTCACTTCTTTCAATACTAAATAAATAATATAAGTACTAGAAAAAATAAGACTCGCACCTGCAGTATTGTATAAGAATAGCATTGTGAATGCAAAAATCTTAAAATTAAAAGTCACTTCTTTCATTTCAGACGCAAAATAGAAAAGTGTGCGTCTAACCTATTCCAATGCTTGCCACCCTTTTAGCCAGGGTTGCTTCATTCAATTACGTTATTAAAGCTATTAATTTTAAGTGGAAATGTAATTAAGCTGATAAATAGTATTTTTGCTTTTTTAAAGACTTTATCACTGTCAGTCGTCACGGCATGAAACGATTCATTATCATTTTAAATTAATTTCCATTTTTATGAGGGAAACTCAAAACGGATATTCCTACAAGAGACTGTGATTGACCCATAAAAAAGGAGGAGTGTACTTACTTATGTTGGCTATAGCCAAAGCATCACAAATCACAAAGTTTGGTTGGTGGTAGGGCATATTTCAAGTCCGCCTGGCTGGCTACCACCATCTTACCTAAGTCTGACGCCGTAACAACAATGTAAAAATGGTTGTGTTCCGGCAGTTAGACGTAGGATAGCCAGTTCCTCAGTGATGAGGATTCCAGGTGTAGTGCGCTTCCACATTCTACTATGCTTCCTTCCACCTTCGGCCTTATCGTCACTGTTTAACATCAGGTAAGGTGAAGACCAAACACTATCCCGTTGTGCAATAAAAAAACTCAGAACTGTAATTATCCTGGATTTAAAATACTTATAACTTATACAGGGTTATTTATTTGTAATACACCACTAATACATCAACAACCTCACAGGAGATTACTAACATCATAAACAACGTTTGTTTTACGAATATAACACAGCAAAGATATTCTTACTTCCGTTTTAGAACAGGGGGGCTATTGTCTAATATTAAAAATTTATCGCAATGGCTTTCGTTTGACAGATGGATGTGTGACACATTGCTGCATTTCTTTGGTAACTTTTTATTTGTGCCATAAAAAAGCTTCAATGTGTTACATCCTGAAAGCGATTGCAATCGATTTTGAAATTAGACAATAGAAAGGCAGATCTTACACAAAAATATATAAAATTACTTACTACTTCCTAATCCCTTCCTAAAACAAGATTTTCTTTCTTTAATTTTGTTACAATTGTTGAAAGCTGTGCCTAGGGAGCCTAGGATGCCAATCTTGAACAATTTAAATGAAATTATAAAGTTAAATAAATGATTTTTAGGCACTTAATAACCTAATCGACAAAATAACGGTTTTGGTTTTATCGTTCAGAAATAGCGCGATTGGGCCCCCGAGGGGCTAGCGATTTTTAGAAATCTTCATTCAATTCTCAAAGCGATGTGAAAACTTTTTTGTTGAATTTTTAGATTTTAGCATTCACAATGCTATTTTTATATATTAAGTTACTTAATATAATTGAAAAAATACTAGAAAAAATCGACCCACCCGTAGCAGCTCAGACGGGACTCGAACCCACACCCTTAGGATTCCGGCCCTATGCACTAACCAATTATTATTAATATTAGCGACTCGGTAGCATAACTGGTTAGTGCATAAGGCCGGAATCACAGAATACATAATAGTACAAGTCGGAATCTTAACTTAACTTTTTGTTTTCATTCCTTCTACAGTAAGGAAACTGAATGACGTCAACATTATTTCAACTCTTTATTTAATTTTAACATCAATAATTTGGAAACACCAATTTTCCTGGTATCATAAAAGATCATAAAACCGTCAAATGTAAATACGAGTAATTGTAAGAAATTACGTACAAACTTCTGAGAAGGAACGAGTACTTACTTGGCAGCTTCATATATCTTTCAATTCTACGCTCAATTTGGCTTATATCTTGTCTAAATTAGCTTAATTATGCTTGAATCTGTTGTCGGTCCCTCCTTTTGATGTCAAACTTAAGATTGAAAGGTATAAATAAACCATGCATGCGAGCTTATAAAAGGAGTTGCAAATTTTTCATAAGTTTTTTTAAGTATGGCTTCGATTTTTCTTTGTTCTCTCTCTTGATAAAAAAAATCTCGGACAAGTAACTTTATAAAACGAAACTTTATTAACCGAATTAATCGAGAGAGAAGAGAAGAGAAGAGAGAGAGAGAAGGTCTTAACCTACCTCAATAAAATCTTGTTTCATTAGTTAAAGATAATATCTCTTCATTTGTTTTACATTGAATCGGAATAACAACAGAAACATCTCACTCTATGGCTAACCTAGGTAGGTAGTTCTATTGATTTATAGTTGTGATCTTGTAAGCGGTAAACGCCGAAAGTGGCGCCCTCTGAGATTTTATTTAATAAGTTATTAATAGAAAAAGATTTTAATAATGTTTAAATGGAGTTTTTAGGGCCCGTGGTCTAATATTTTTAGAAGGTGCTACATGCCCTCGTAGTCATTCGTAGAAGTAGATAGCAAATGTGTCAAAAACGGCCACTTTTAGCAGTTTCGCTATCTACTTCTAGCAGTGACTACGAGGGAATGTAACGATAGCGTCTAAAAATACTAGACTGTGGGCCCTAAAAATTCCACGTAAAACATTAGTAAAGTTGTGTATTTGAATTATATTATTAAATAAAATTCACCGCGGCGCCACTTTCGCTCAGGGTGCCATAATTCAAACCTACCTTATTTGGATTTATTTACTTCAAAGATCTCACAAATGACCAGACTTGATAAAAATCTGACTACTTACTTAAATGTGACCTGTTTGACTAATGAGAAAACTCATAAATACAATACTTACGTTTCTTTTATGGCTCTATTAATACAGACTTAACGATTTTTATGATAGGTAGCTTTTTGAACAAAAATTAAGTTGTACTTATAGAAAGTATGCTGATGGTTGTTTGTTGTACGAACAAAAGTTCAACAATAATAAGTTTGTTTAAGTCCATTCCATGCAGACGAAATCGCTAGCGGAAGCTAGCATTTATGATATAAAAAAACTTATGTACTTAAGTAGGTATGTAGTCGGCGGCCAGTTGCAAAACTTCCGAAAGATTCCGAATAATTCCGGAATACTTCGATCTGGTTTATTTTAAAAACTGTTTTTTTGCCATTTTTGGTACTCTTCGTGCGCGAGTCCGACTCGTACTTGGCCGGTTTTTAATATTATCATAGATTAAGAAAATAATTACCTTCAAAAATTCGCTAAAATAGGTACTTAGTTTAGCAGGTACCTACCAGGTACCTACTTAAGTAGGTACCCAGAAGAGCTAGATAGTACGATATCTACTTATCCATACCTACTTTACTACTTTTACTATGATCAGAGATTGGCTGAGTTTTTTCTTGCTAGGTAGGCTTGGTAGGTATTTAAAAATGTGTCAACTATTTTCTGCTGCTTTTTTTACCGATCATGCTGTTTTTTTATCGTTACTCCTGTATTTCGAGAATCGAAATATTCCGAATGTTTCGGAATAATTCAGAATGTTTCGGAAGTAATCCAAGGGAATTATTCGGAATATTTCCCGACAGCAACTGCCTAAGTGATATGAATTCATAAAAGTCTTTTAAAACAAAATGGATGCTAGAATTCTTTCAATTAACATTTCAGTAGCTTTCATATCAAAATGTGTTTAGAAACAAGCGATTTATTTGCATTTGCAAGGAATGGAATGTTTTCATTAGTTGAGCTCAAGTGGTAGACTCAAGTACCTACTGCATGTGGGTCGCGGCCCGCTTTCGACTCTAAAATAAGCCGGGATAAAGGAACTGAACGAAGGAAACTAACACCTTTTGACACGGTTTACTTGCAAACTAAACTTGAAACTTTTACTACTCTTGTTTGTGAGTGTTAAGTTCATGAGCAGTAATGTCTGTATCGAAGGGTTTCCCCCACAGATATAGGTCTGTGGCGTCCCGTAATCTTTACCAGGTTATTGTTTTCTCCCGGTAGAAACCCAGTGCTTAGTCTTCCAGTTCGTTTTCGATGGCAAACGTCCAAAACTTTCTTACGCAGTTAACATGAAGATGACCACGTGGTCTTCCCATTTCCACTTCAGTTCAGCAGTTCACAGAAGGGTTCTTTTACGGATGTCCTTTTTATAAAGCACAAATTAATCGTTAGCAGCTATGCCATGGTTTCATGCAACGCAGAAAACTGACGTAGATCTATATTCTATTTCCCCAGATTTCTCATTTCCGTATGTTATCCAGCGTATTCGTGCTCGTACAGAATCATAATTAAATTGGAAAACTACCTACCTACCTGAGATTTCAATTAGAACTCTGCCCCGGCAGCCATTACAGCACAGGGTCTAGTGCTATTTAGAACATCACTAGTTGCGAAAATTCCATCTTAATTTCTGGCAGTCGGTATTGTGTAAACAAAAACTGGTGCTATCCCAACTATTCCAAGAATTAGACACCGGACCGGATCACCGTGGCATCGCCGGCATCCCAACACTGTGCGTTAAAATTCAAATGTTTATTTGCAAATTAGTTTTGACCTGACCAACATTAATTTATTGCCTACACTTGTTCTAGCTGTCCCTGCGATGTGTCGGTTATTAGGTAAATATTTTTAAAGGTCCTTTATAGTTTTGAGTTCACTGTGTTACAAATGCCTAGCAAATTTTTTACATATCTACAGGGTGTTTGGTAATAGCCTTATAAAGCCGAATATTTCAGAGTTGGTCCCATAGTAAAAGTTGTTTAGTTTGATGGACCCTATCCACCATATTCGGCTTTATAAGACTATTACCAAACACCCTGTATATACAGGGTGGAAAAAAAGACGGTAGTTGGAGGGGTAAAGTACCCTAAATATTGATGATACTTAATTTTACTGAAAGGAAAGATACAAGTAGATAATTTTTTTCTCGAATATTTCCACTTAGGCCAACTTTCAATATTATTTCTCCATAAAAAAATAGTAAATAGAAATTAGTCTTCAGTACGGGAAATAGGAAACTTTAAATTCAGTAGCAATAGTATTTGCTGCGTTTTATGTATTTACATAGGTAGGTATCTATTTAATTATAAATAAAACAAAAACATAATAGAATTGTTCATATAATTACATAGGTACCGATACTTAAATTCTGCGTAGGTAATTATTAAAGTTTTCCGGGTAAACCGTACGGTTCTGCTAAATAGCGCATATTTCACCCATAATGTGGGAAACTTCTGCCGCAGTATCAGGAATAAACGCCATTTTTTATATCACTACATTTAGTTAAATTACCTTAGTTCCAGTACATAATTTTGCTTCAAGTTTGATAACACAAAACAACAATAATAAAAGTTTAGTCTAAATTGTTTGTTTACAAAATATGTTTACAGCTTCAGCGATTTTTTTTAAATATGTGCCTATTTAATCTTGCGTATGGAAATGGCATTGGTACAGTCAGCAAAGTTATGACCTTAACAGTTTGAAAACAAATCGCTTGCAAGTATGGCACTAAAAGTTCGTCTTTTACCTGCCTCCATTGTTTTTATACAAAAGATGCTTTTGTGACTTTTGGGTTAATGCAAGACAATACAGACTTCTCAATCTAAAAATGAACCTTAAGGTGTTCAGCTCATAGCTTTGCTGACTGTAGGGGAGACCGGTCTAAAACCGTATAGCTAAGAACAAACCTATTTAAAATCGAAATAAATGAAAGTTACATATTGATAATTTAACTCGTTTATTAGAGACTCTCATTAGCTATATAAATTTACAAAAAATAAAACTATAATCAGCATAATAACAAAAAATAATCAACACAAACTAAACCTTGACGAATTACGATTTTGCCCCAGGGGCTGGACAAAACCGTATAGTATATACGATTTTGCCCCATACGTTATCAACCTGAAACCAAAGAGTCCCAGCTTTAACTGTTAGTAGATTCCTATATTATTCCTTAACATTTTGATAAAAACTTGTAAACAAAAACATCAATTTGGCGTAGTTTCGGGTCAAAACCGTATACTGATTACTGGTCGATATTACCCCTTACGGTTTTGCCCCACCGACCAAAACAATATTATTTAACATTAACTTGTCATTATAATGCAGATCCGGAACCAAAACTTTGTTGATGATTAAGTAAAAATACAAAGTTTCAGGTTAATAACATTGCATTTACCTATAAATAGGTAAAAGATTTAATTGTGAATATATTTTGATGACAATAGAATTAGATCAAAACACCTCCAAATAATAATTATGTGATTTAAAGTTAAAGCTCGTGCCTGCAGCGACAAATGTCTGTTGACAGATTGATCCTGTTGGCTACTTGCTATGATCTGCAAATGCGCGGCTTATTCAAAATAATAACTGACACAGCTATACCGTACGGTTTTACCCTGGTATACGGTTTTGTACGGGTCTCCCCTACCTATAGCAAAATAATTTAGACAACTGATTATAACTACCTATATTTGTAAAAACGCCAACAACCTCGCAGGAGTAGATTCCTAACATTGTAAACAACAACATTTGTTTTACGACTTCCGAAAAAGACAATAAATCGACATTCCACACAAAGCTCGATCAACTGTTCGGAAAGTATGGAAAGTCATTTATGATGTTCGTAATCTACTCCTATATAAAGTTGACGATTATCTTAAAGATCAAAATGCGTGGAAATGATGTAACACATAACTTGCTAATATAAGTACTTTATTTAAGTAATATAATAAGTCTATGTTGTTGCCAATAATTCTGTCACCCTGTTGTAATTATGTTATGTTACCCTGGTAACGATATATTCAAGTTTGTAAATGTCGTTACTTATGGCTGTTACAGCTGATAAGTTTCTTGCGCCCGTTCTTCTTGTCAGCTAAAAAAGTCTGGAACGGGTGGTAGGAAAATATAGACGATTCAAAAGTACTTAATAATTAAGTTTATTTGAATAAAGCTTATTTCACTTTCACTTTCACTTTCACTCCTGCGAAGTTGTTGGTGTTTTACAAATTATCACACGTTGCACTTAATAAGCAACTTTTTTTTCTTTTTTTTATGCCGTAGAAAAAAACGCATTTACGCGCTTCCCTTCCCGCAGGTGATCGGGGAGGGGGCATGTGGGACTCGCCAGGAGGGGACCTACAGTCTTTATATAATTTAAATTTAAAAACTTAGACCACCAATTCAAACACCAAATTTTTGAGCGTTTTTAATAAACCCTTTCAAGGCAATCCTTGCATCTTTTTCAGATGCAAGCGTTAGATTACAAAAAATTGATTCTCACACTATGAAAAATAGAAAAAGTGCAACAATGACGTTGGTAGAGTCTCATCTGGAAGTCGTGTGTGTCATTAATGTCATCTCGAGCGCGCCGGAAAGGAACATTGACGTCAATCTATTATGTGTGCCGATTTTTTTCTCAGTCCTCAGTACTGACACTGAGGACTCCCCTTTCTCAAGGTCTTTTTTTCATAATTAACTTTGTATCTTGGGCCCTTTATAAAGCATGATCTTTGACAGGACATCTTTACACCCTAAGTATTACACCAGTCGTATTCATACAAACGAGGTAACTTTGAAACCTTAGTTCTCCGTCAAGGATTGACCTAGCTGTGATCTGATGATGGCCATCCATGGAGTGAATGGAGGAGATTCAGATTGCTATATACACCCAACTGATATGTACCCTTAGCACGAACAGCTATCGAGAAAAAAAACGCGCGTAAAATTACTCCTTGGAGAATTATCTATGGAAATTTTAATTTCGCTATTCGGCGGTAGATGGCGTTGTACAAATTTCCAATACAAAATTGCACTATCGAATAATTTTACGCGCGTTATTTTTTCGATAGCTGTTCGTGCTAAAGGTACTGATCCTGTACCCCTAGCACGAACATCTATCGAAAAAAAAACGAGCGTTAAAGTTTTTGATAGTAGAGTAATATTCTCTATGGGAAATTTCATTTCAGTTTATCGGCGGTAGATAGCGCTGTACAAATTTTCCATACAAAATTACTCATACAAAAATATCGACAATGAGTTACTTTTAAATCTAAAATCCATCTGGAAAAAAAAAATTAATGTTAATTTTTCTCGGCTACAAGATTTTTTTTAGTTCACTGGAACGAACTGAAGAAATGTGTTATTTGAAATAACTTACTAAGAATAATGCTATATCCGCTTCAACAAATGAATTTTACCGGATATGGCCGTCATATGTGCGGTGTTTACTTACAAATTGAAACTATTAGTGACATGGACTTAAAAAAACAACTTCCTCGTATTAGCTTACAACATTATTTCATGACATTGAACTAAAAGCTATAATATTACTGTTGGACAGCATTTCATTACGAAATAGCGGAACTAAAAGTTCACGTAGAAAATCTGACATATATACCTATCGCCGAAAATGTTTCCTTGCGTATATACAGTCTTTTGACACTGCGAGAAAAACCCTTTAATTTAAAAAAAAAACATTTCTTAAAAACCATTTGGATCGAGGACGGCAACATAATTTTATATCAACTTCGCAAAAGTTATTGTAACATTTAAATGTCCCAAACTAATTCTTATTTCCAAGAATTCTCTCTCCATTTATTATCTTAATCTGCATCATAATCAAAGTAAGTACTTAATGTTAACAAAATTGCCTAAAATTGCACAACGGTGGCAAACAAACGAAAGTCCCCTTTGTTCGTGTCATAGTGTCTCACGGTTCCAATACGTTTGCGTTAAATACTAGCATAGCAATATACATCGTGTATCAAAAAATCCTGTGAGATCCTGAAAAAGGTGATAGTGTTGCTGAAACTGAACATCTTTCTCCATGGAACATAGGTCGAAAAACGAAAAAAAAATTCATACTCCCATACAAAATGTATTGGTCAGCTGACCGACTTACTATGGAAAGGCGAAAAAAGAATCGTTTTTCGACCTATGTTCCTTGGAGAATGTTGGTCAGTTTCAGCAACACTATCACCTTTTTCAGGATCTGTACCCTTAGCACGAACAGCTATCGAGAAAAAAAACGCGCGTAAAATTACTCGATAGACAATTATATTCTCTATGGAAAATTTCATGTCGCTTATCGGCGACAGATGGCGTTGTACAAATTTCCAATACAAAATGTATCTATCGAATGATTTTACGCGCGTTATTTTTTTCGATAGCTGTTCGTGCTAAGGGTACTGACAGTGTTTTTTGATACACCGTTGGCAATACTACTAAAATGTTTTTTTATTTGTATGGTAAACTGCAAGATAACCCTAGACGCAAATAGACTATTGGTTTCGATAATAAATCCCATTACTGGGCAATAGCATTACAATTTAGGTCTAGGGTTGCCACTATGCAGTTTATTGTGAAAAAAAAATACTCAAAAATTTGGCGGTTTTAATGATTCATACAACTTTCCGGGGCTATATATGCATTGTACTACCCTATCTAGCATATTCGGTTTCAGAGGTTTTTGTAACACGTTTAGAGTTTTTTTGTATGCTTCGAAGGGAAGGGATTTTAGAACATAATTTAGGGGATTTTTTGTATGCTTCGAAGGGAAGGGGTTTTAGAACATAATTTAGGGGATTTTTTGTATGCTTCGAAGGGAAGGGGTTTTAGAACATAATTTAGGGGATTTTTTGTATGCTTCGAAGGGAAGGGGTTTTAGAACATAATTTAGGGGATTTTTTGTATGCTTTGAAGGGAAGGGATTTTAGAACATAATTTAGGGGATTTTTTGTATGCTTCGAAGGGAAGGGGTTTTAGAACATAATTTAGGGGATTTTTTGTGTGCTTCGAAGAGAAAGGATTTTAGAACATATATACGCATTGTGAATTGTGAATGCAATGAATATAATAATTTTACTTTTACTGTCTAAAAACGCACCAAGTAATTTTCTTGTAGTTAGGTTAATTTGGTTTCAGTTAACAACATACCTAACTACTACCTAACTATAAAACTTAATTGCTGAATTTAGTTTGAGAATGATGATAGAATTTTTTCTTACTAAAAAAACATTTTCAAATCGCTTGCAATAAGTATCATTTTCGTAAACTCATAGTAATGGTATCAGCGCCATAATCACGGTTACCATTAGCCATTACTCTTTCCCATGCCTTTTGCTTTCATTCAGATAATTTTCTTTGAAAGTGAAGTTTTCTCTCAGATACTTATTGGTAATGTTGAATGAACATATAAATAAGTATAAATAAATGCAATATTTCCGTAATCTCTATAAGTTTATGGCTATAATAGTACCTATTTAATGTTCTACGTCAATAATAAATTATTCGATTCTATTATTATAAAACAAACTTCAATATTTTTGTTTGAATGATAACGATAAGTAATATTTTTTTATAAAATACCTATCTAATGAATAAAAGCCTTTTGAATTATTTTTATAGGGTAAAATGTTGTATTGAAATGATGAGTAAATTAATAACTTAATTATGTAGTTTTTTAAACTTTTTTTTAAAATTTTTATGCATTCACAATGCTATTTTTATATTAAGATTATTAATATAATTGAAAAATATTAGAAAAAATCGACTCACCCGTAGCTGTCCCGTCTGAGCTGCTACGGGTGAGTCGATTTTTTCTAATATTTTTCAATTATATTAATAATCTTAATTATGTAGCCTTCCTTTGCCGTGGTACCATTAGATTAGACAGAGCACGTGCGAGCAGGATGCCGCGTGACGTCACGGGAAATGATGCAGTTTCCTATGGATGACGTCATTATGTCATTTAAGGTTATGTTTTAGATTGGGGCCTATGCACACGATGCCGTCGTTTGATAAACGAGCAGAACAACGTCAATTTACAATGCAGAAAGCAAACTCAATATCCAAAAGGTTGTAAACTGAGATCGTAAACATTAAAAAATGCCTAGCAAGGCAGTAAGCCTTTGGCAATAGTTTCGACGAACTATGTTTATGTAGTTTCTGCACTGAAACTTTAAAAAACAGTTTTTAATTAATCTGCTACTAGCCTCGGAATAAATATCGCTTACAGCTTTTTCAGTACCCTTAGCACGAACAGCTATCGAAAAAAATAACGCGCGTAAAATCATTCGATAGATAAATTTTGTATTGGAAAATTGTACAGCGCCATCTATCGCCGATAAGCGAAATGAAATTTTCTATAGAGAATTGTGTATCGAGTAATTTTAAGCGCGTTTTTTTTCCCGATAGCTGTTTGTGCTAAGGGTACTGATTTCACTGCTATTTTCAAGCAATGTCACTTGAGAAGCTTTTAAAAACGTCACCCGTTTTAACACTCCGTTGAATATTTAATTTGTTCGTCTCAAAAGAAATGTTCGTGACGTAGTACAGGAGAAATACGTTTAACAACGGAAACCCGTAATCACGAGTGGCATGTGTCAAGTACTTCAGCCGACAGATCGTCAATTAGACAAACAGCGAAGATTTCACGGTTGCTTTGCTTTGTGATATAGTACCAACCACAACAGTCTACGTTACAAGATTCATCCATCTATCTAAACTATTGGTAATTTTTACTTTTTTATGCAGTAATTTTTATGGTTGTTTACGCATCGCTTCTTATTTTTATCAGTTACCGCAAATTTGCATTAAATAAGGAGTTATGAGAAAATACCATTACCACCTAAGTAACTAATTTTAACTAATACCAGCTATCTACAGTAATTTCAAAACTAATTAAGCTTTCTTGAAATACATGTAAACCTTACCTTATTGTTTTTTTTTCATGCCAATCCTGTAAATGTTTCAAACATAAAAATAATAAAATTGTTTGAAGAAAAAAAAACTTTTTTTCGTCTCCCGTGAAGTCGACTTTTTGTAGATAAGTGGTCTTGGTTCTTAAGCGTCGATATTATACAACGTGTTTTAACAAAATAGCTCCTAATGCCCGATAATGGTAGATAGGGACAATCAAACTGAACGACCAACTCTGAAAACGTGAAAAACAACACGTTGTATACTATTTACAACTTCGTACCTAGCACGAACATCGATCGAGAAAATAAACGCGCGTAGAAATACTTACCTACTCGATAGAGTACCTACTGTTTATGATAAATTCAATTTTGCTGTTCGGCGGTAAATGGCGCTGTATAAATTTCCAATTTTTTTTACGCGCGTTTTTTTTCTTGATAACTTTCTTGCGTAGGGTACAGTACCCGTGCACAACAGGTGGCACGAACAACTATCGAGAAAAAAACGCGCGTAAAAAATCTCGATAGAATAATAAATTGTTGATGATAAATTTAATTTTGCTTTTCGGCGGTAGGTGGCGCTGTATAAATTTCCCCATACAAAATTACACTAATCAGTTTTTAACGCGTGTAAGTTTAAGCTACACTATCACACCCAGCTCCTCAGTTTTTCATTGCTCCATCATTTTTTATACTACTCATAATTTTTCTCAAGAGAAAATATCGGATAGCCTCGTCAAAAACTTAGCTCGTATACATTAATATGTCGGAACTGGGCCGGTCTGAGAAAGGTTGCTTTTTATCCCACTTTAATATTATAATTGTGAAAGTTTGATGCTAAAACGACCGAATAGATTTGGATGAAATTTAGCGCACAGATAGTACCTACTGTTAAAATGGCGCTATACGGTACGCTTGTTCCACGAGAACTGTCAAAACAAAGGGCATTTACTTTAAAAATAGTTTTATAGCTTTAAAATTACCAAATGCTTTAAAAATTTTGGCATGACTTACAAATTTCATAAAAATCTGGTTATTAAGAAAAAAATAGTTGATGCTGTAAGAATAAAAACGTCTTAATTCGGCTTTCAATTTTGGAATTTAGTTTTTGATATCCATTGTGGGTTAATGAATATTTTTCGGTAAAAAATATCCCAAAATAAATACTTACTTACTTACCTATTTTCCTTGTGTTTACAAGCAAAACGTCTACTGTCATAGTAACAAACGTAGATATATTAGAGAGAAAGATATATAAGAGGCTTATTATAATTATGATGATGATGATGAAATTTTTAGGTAGGTATACCTACTTCTTTTTCCACATCACATGCAGTACAACAATAAACGCCTTCGGAATTTTCCTCGTGGCTAGGGCTGGCACTGACGTCTACTGAAATATCGAAGGGCGGGTTGCGACAGCTTTCTCGGGTGATCTATTTGTGACCGGCCGCCTCTCACGCGAGGCCGACTCACCTCACTGGCCGTGTCTAATATATAGCTATGTCAAACTTTTTTTGTTTTTTATTTTTTATTTTACGCTACGCTAGGTTGGTAGTGTTTTGTTTTTTCTGACTTAATAGTTGAGAGTGACTATGATATGTACGATATGTTAGTCAGATTTTTAAGAATAAGTAAACATTAAAATAAACCTACACATTTCGAAATATAAAAGTTACCTACATTATCATTTGCCACGTTTTTAAGACATTCCAGTTAGGATACAAATATACCAATGAGGGCTTTTCACAATGACAAAACTGTAGGCTCGATAGATGGCGTTGATAAAAATAGGTGACAGTGTGATTTTTTTACTAAGCTTCGAAGAGTATCAACACCATCTAGTGAAGCAAATAGTTACTATTTTTATTTTTTAAATGTCTCTTTGAAAACCCCTCATTGAGTTTTTGTTATAAGTACCTTGTTGTCATTTCTTCAAAATACAAAAAGTAAAAAATTGTCCTTTGAGAAAAAAATGGTTTTGGGAGAAGTGATCGCAAAGAGTGCGTCAACCATCCTCTATACCTCCTGCTATTAATGCAGAAAAGCCAGGTTTCACTGATGACATACTTTATTTAGCTTTCTACAACATCATGTTATCATATCAGCCACACGACTCCACTGCTGGGTAAAGGCCTCCCCTAAGGATCTCCACGACGATCGGTCCTGCGCTGCCCGCATCCAGCGGCTTCCCGCGACCTTCACCAGATCGTCGGTCCACCTTGTCGGGGGCCTACCCACGGAGCGCCGTCCGGTGCGCGGTCGCCATTCCAGAACCTTTCCGCCCCAACGGCCATCGGTTCTTCTCGTTATGTGTCCCGCCCATTGCCACTTCAGCTGAGCGATCCTTCGAGCGATGTCGGTTACTTTAGTTCTCTTGCGGATCTCTTCGTTTCTGATTCGATCGACATCATGTTAGGTAGGTTGGAACTGTTTTGTTTAGTAGAGTCAGGGAGATACTGGTGTCGATTCGGTTGGCAACGACTTGACTAAATTGACAGGACTAAACTAAATTTAGTTTTCCATCCTTTATTTCTGAATCGAAAAGACAAGAACAGAATGCTATAATTAAGTTTAGTCCTGTCAATTTAGTTAAGTCGTGCTAACCGAATCGACACCATTATCCTTCCATATTATTTAATGGCATAATCTTTGCGCTGATGGACCTTACATAATGTCAGCATATCGAAAAGATTGCATAATTTTCAATAACATTACGATACCTTTATCAATTTTTTTTTAACAAAAAACACATTTATAGTTTTTTTTTTGATTTAGTAACAGAATGAACGTTAAACTATTTAATTCTCTATTCACTGCAAAAGTTTTAAGGTAAAGATTCCAACTGAATATATTTTGTATACGTAAATCGTGTCGTGTCGGTTTCCGGCTTCGAACGAATTAACTCGTATGTCATCCGACCACAGATTAATTAAACCTGAAAAATGGCGGTCCAAACCAATCTGGCACGCGTATCTAATATACTACTCTCGATAGATGGAGGGTTAAGATTTAAAATTATATTTATACTTACATCACAAATAACATGTGGATGGAAAATAAAATCAATTAATAGGTAGGTATCAGCAAAAAGCTCAGAACGATCAACATTATTTTTTCGGACGTAAAGTATGCATCCTATAGGGTAGGAGATCCGACTCTTCACCTTAAAATAATCTGTACCCTTAGCACAAAACAGCTATCGAAAAAAAGACGCGTGTAAAAACATTCGATAAAGTAATTTTGTATGGAAAATTTATATAGCACCATCTACCGCCGAAAAGCGAAAAGAAATGTTCCTTAGAAAATTACTATATCAAGTAATATTACGCGCGTTTTTTTTCAATAGATGTTCGTGCTAGGAGTACTAACTGTATCCCTACCACGAAGTCGAACAGTTATCGAGAAAAAAACGCGCGTATAAGTACTCAATAGATGATTAATTGTCTATGGGAATCTCATTTCGCTTTTCGGCAGTAGATGGCGCTTTACAAATTTTCCATACAAAATTACAAACAACACAACATTTACGAACCAAAATTATTGTTTATACCGAAAATTGTTCTTTACCTATAAGTAATCACAGATTATAAAAAAAAACCTATATAAGTAGGTAACATCCCTAACATCCAGGCGATTTATACCTTGTCAGACCAATTTATACATCTCTAAACTCGATGTGATCGGATTTAGAAACGCCGTAAATCTCGTGCGTTTAGTTCCACGCGGCGGGCGGATGCAGGAATGTGTTAATTCAAGAAAGAAACTCGCTTCGGGAAATTTAAATGATTCACTCGAGAGAATGCATTTCGATACATTACGCTAATATTGAGATGAGGGAGTTCTTAGGGTGATAAAAATTGCAATTTTTAGATTACAGATGTTCTATTCATGTTGAAGTGAACACAATACACTCCTTTTTCGCACAACCATGTAAAAATAAACGACTCCAATACGAGGTGCTTTAGAATTCAGCGTTCTTTTGAATGTCCTTTGAATTAACTTTCAAAATATTTTTCTCACTTATGCTCTGAAATCTTATCATTCCATTTGAAAAAGGAATGCGGGGCGTTCCACATTTCCGAGGGGGTCTGGTTCATCACATTCTAAATTTAAAATTCAGGCCAGGAATGAATTTCAATACTTACTTCCCGCACCAGCACCAGTGCGGGAAGTAGGTACAGTGCGAAGATGATCTGGGTGGTCTGCGGCAACTTCTTTTTTTGTTTTAGCTGTTCACAAAAACAAAAAAAGCAAAGGCACATTTGCACCATACAGCCATAACTTTAGTTCCTTTTTTCTGACAACGACAAGACAGTTAATATTATAAAGGTAAAATTATTTAATAGGTACTATAATAACGATACAATAAAAAAAATGGTGCGCACAGAGTATATTACTATAAGAATAAATAATATAAATTTTAATATTAATTAAATTTAATTAAGTTTCAATTGAAAAGTTTTTTATTTCCTCGCATTTCTTGAGAAAAGCACTATACAAGCCTTGTTCTGGAAGCTACTTGCATTGCCTCGAATGATTAAAGCCCTCGCCTGCGGCTCGGGCTTCAAACCATCCTCGACAATGCAATCGCTAGCTTCCCGTTCACGGCTGTAATGTACTATTTATTCACTCTTATCGTTGAATTAAACGCACTTTTTCGAGTGGCGATGGTAAAAATGTGTTTTTACCATCGCCATATTTTAAATTTGGAACAAGCGCGCATCGTATGAATTATGTAGAAAAAAAAACGTACTGAAAGTATGGAGCTATTCCATAGATAAAGCCATAGTTATACAAAAAAATAAAAAAAATAACCTGTCAATTTTATTTAGGTTATTTTTAGTGTCTTATCTTTGGATTCTTTTCTATATATTAGAGGGAGATTAGATGTGTCTTGCATCAGTCCATTCCATCAGTCTGGTACGATTTTCAGTCTGTAAAAATTCAAAGTCTATACAAACTGATGAAATGGACTGATGCCAAACTGATCATGTAATTTTCCTCTTAGCGTGGTTGTTTTATATCATTGGAAAACTTGTAGTTTCACTATTTACTAACGTTTGAATATTACTGATTACCTACCTAAATAATAAAAATGTGTTAACTATTTAATTATATTTAAATGTAGGTATAAAGTACCTACTGCTATTTGTTTTCTCGCAATCAATGGTAAAAAGTAGAGTACACAACTCGTGAAAAAAAAAATTCATCTCGGTCCTTTGTATCCCTCGCTGCTCTCGGGATCCAACTTAGTCATTCGAACTAATTTGAACTAAATTCCCTCTTTTTTCACTTGTTGTATAATCT
Source organism: Agriphila straminella (assembly GCA_950108535.1). NCBI lineage: Eukaryota > Metazoa > Arthropoda > Insecta > Lepidoptera > Crambidae > Agriphila > Agriphila straminella. The sequence continues at coordinate 4,816,740 of OX467318.1, forward strand.
ACTATTTATTTCATGTTTAGTGAGCGCGTAAGCTTGAGAGTTGAATATGAAACAAATAATTAAATTAATTTCATTAATTAAGTTTTCAACATTAATCTTCATTGAGTTATAATAAGTATATCTGTGGATGAAATGTTCTATTAACATCTGTACGTGAGTGAACGAATCAAGATTGTATGAATGTAATTCATTAGTCTATTACATTAATAAAAATGATGTACCATTATTCGTCTACAAAGTTAGGTGCGTGATCTTATAAAGTTAATTCTGACTTCTTTTAATAATTATTAACTAAAAAAAAGAAGATACATAGATTGCACCAAGCATGCACAGAATTTAATTAAAAAGACCAACATACTTTTTAAAGGTTTTATATCGGTTTTTTTCTGTGTAATGAAAATATAAAGGTAAAAAGAAAATAAAAAAAAAATACCCTGCCTACTTAATCAGCTATAAAAGGCAATGATAATGACTAACGTATTGAAAGTATCACTACATCAAAATCACCCTTTGCTAACCCTAAAGATTATTTTTATACTACGAACAAGTAAGCATTACCTCACATCTGACAAATTCACAGATACATAACAAAGTGACAAGCTTATATTTGTCTCCGTACTCATCATCCCTTTTATTCATGTCTGGCGTTTATGTCGGAACTCAAATCATGAGTTTGACTCATCTGCTCTGATATATTTGGAACTGCCACCGATTTTTCTCGAGATGTGACTCTCGTTTTTTCTGGTTATCATTGTCATCGTTTTGTGAGCCTTCCTACGTATTTAACCAAATAATGATCTTTGTTGGCGATCATGCCAACCTCTTTGTAATACCTTTATAATACCTTTTTATATTAAAGTACGATAAATAAACGGTTGCCGTCAAATCCGTCGATCATTCACAATCTTTGTTGTGTTTTCATAACAAAACCACTATGACAGCATGTAGTCTTATGTTTCCTATGTTTTTTTTGCAATCTCAACTATCATCGTTCAATTATGTTACAAATAATATATCGTAAGTAGAATATCCAGATATTTTTCAACCCTAAATCCCTCTTCTAAGTATATTATTTTTACACCAAAATTTTTTGAAGTATGACAATAAAAAGATCCTGGCTTGGCGTTTTGGTGGCAAGAATTATCGCTTGTGGTGTTTTGTAATGTAATTGCGAAATCCTTTGTCGTTGTTATATCTTTCTTTTTTGTTTGGTTTCTGCATTTCTAAATCTTATTTTGTCTCGCGTTGTTATAAATTTTCCTGTCCAACAGATCCTACACTTGCGAAAGAATTGCATTAAAGCAGTAAAAGGACCCAATTTATAACGCTAAATATTAAATTAATAATGTCATGTAAGTATTTTTGTTATAATTTAAAAAAACTTTATTAATCAAACAGCAATAACACAGAAGATATTGATTGTTATGTATTGTTAACACGTGACCTTCATTAAGAATCAATTCCTTATTTTTTGTAGATGCCCGTATCATTTATTTATCAATCACATTAACTGTCCGTCATCGCAATTAAAAATATCAATGTCAAATACTTACAATACGAGAAATCAGTGCTAAAAGATTAATTATCTTATAATGCTACTGCTCCACCTGCGTTAACGTTAACGTTAGTGGTTAACGTAATGTCCAAATACGCTTTAGGTACTACATCTGCGTAACGCCTAGATTGACGCTTTAAGCTATGCGTTAAGATGCAGGTGGAGCCGTAGCATAATATACTTTTTAGCACATGAATGAAATTATGTTTACAATATAAGCCCCAAAAAGCTTCGAGCTTATAAATAAACTGATTTGTGGAGCGTTCTATGTTATTATAGCGAAGAAATATAGGATAATGCGGGGTTATATCGGGCCAAAATTAAACGGCGCGCGCGCAGCAGTCTTTGCCGCGCTACCGCCGCGTTCGCTCGGCTCTAATCACACTTGTTTACGTAACAGTTTAACAACATAAACAAAAAGCTCGAAATACGTTAAGTTAATGTTATTCAACGTGTTTATTATTCTGTGATAATCATTTTAGGGTTGGAAACTTTTACGTAAGAATGTAGACGAAAGATTTTAAGTGATAAAAATAAATTCATAGAATTGTTTTATAATACTTATATTATAAAAATGATGTGTCGTTTTATATTTAGGACGAAAAGTAAATACTTTATGATTTTTATGAGGTGAATATTTGTGGGATTTGTCGTGCCAAAACTATAGTGAGTGGGTGTCAGGCGTTGGGTGGGAGTTCTTTAAATAAGTGTTTATTTGTGATAATGGTGGCTATGTTGGAGGTGGGAAGGAATAACAATGACTATTTTAGATCCTTTTTGCCAGTTGTAAGTGGTTTTGTTATTATTTCAGCTTTTTGAAATCGAGTTTATTTCGATTTTTTAACAGCACTTCTTCTGATAAACATTGAATATGTTTTTAACAATTCGTTTAATCGAAAACTTTTCGTATGGATTATAATCATTCATCAAAATATTATTTTAGTTATTGAAATGATGCTTTGAAAAGCAAGACTGCTTCGACCAAGATTCAAACCTGTCTGTAGGTACCCCTAGCACGAACATAATATTATTTATCGAGAAAAAAACGCGTGATAGAATTGTCTATGAGAAATTAAGATTTAATTTCGCTTTTCGGCGGTAGATAGCGCTGTACATTTGTACATTTTTTGTGGAATATTTATTCCATACAAAAGCATCGAAGTTTTTTTGTCGATAGGTAGGTAGGTACCTACCTAGTTCGTGCTATTGTGATCTTGCGCGTATCAAAACATTTAACTTCTTATGTAGGTAGGTACTGAAAATAAAGATAAAATTAAAACATTTTATCGCCAATCGTAAGAAAGCATTGACATTATTTTGAGCTCTAAAATACTTTTATTTTCAAAAGAATCTAGTCCATCCAGTGTACTGTACCTAACCTACCTAGCTAACTATTATGTAGGTACTCTGTACCCTTAGCACGAACAGCTATCGAAAATAATAACGCGCGTAAAATCATTCGATAGATAAATTTTGTATTGGAAATTTGTACAGCGCCATCTATCGCCGATAAGCGAAATTAAATTTTCCATAGGGAATTGTCTATCGAGTTATTTTACGCGCGTTTTTTTTTCTCGACTGCTGTTCGTGCTAAGGGTACTGATTTCTGTGCCAGTGGCAGTAAAACTGTTTATTCGATCCTATTCAAATAATTAACAATATACCTGACCATCAGCCATTTTAATGTCCCCACTGCTGGGGCTCAGGCCTTCCTTATGGGTGGATAAGGAGGTTGAGACATGCCCATAACCCACCACGCGGGCCCAATGCGGATTGGTGGGTGTTAACGACTGCAAATGCAGCCGAGACCAACAGCTTAACGTGCCTTCCGAAGCACGGAGGAGTTTGTGATAATAAATTTTTGGTCACCCATCCCATGACCGACCCTTACGAAAGTTGCCTACCACTGCGCCACCGAGCTCCTCCTATTATACATATTAGGTACCTTACCTCATGTAGAAATTAATGTACGTTTTGTTGACATTAAATTAATCCCTTGGGTTTGCTTTGTGGTCTTAACATCTAAGTTAAAGGGATAAGAAGCAGTGCAATAATTTTAAAATAAGTACACATAATAACACGTTGATAATAATAATATTGCTGCAAAGGATATTAGAGCATTATACCTACAAGGTGGAATACTTAATACAGCCCTTGTATAACAAGCTATCAATGTGTTACTTTTATTTGCTTTACAGCGTATTTTTCTCGATAGATGTCTATCTATCTGTCTATCGATCTATCGAGAAAAAAAAACGCGCGTAAAAAAACCGGGTACAGTACCCTTAGCACGAACAGCTCTCGAGCAAAAAAAACGCGCGTAACATTACTCTATAGACAATTTTATTCTCTATGGAAAATTTCATTTCGCTTAGGTATCGGCGATAGATGGCGCTGTACAAATTTCCAATACAAAATTTGTCTATCGAATGATTTTACGCGCGTTATTTTTTTCGACAGCTGTTCGTGCTAAGGGTAGGTACTGTACTGACCCGGTAGAAAAAACATCTATCGCGAATAAAAAACGCGCGTAAAAAAACTCGATAGAGTAATTTTGTACAGTCGAGTTGAATAATGTACCTTTAACAGTTCATCAACCTTAAGTCAACATCTGTCAAAAGTGCTTACATTTATGAACTCGACTGTACCTATAGGATATTTGGACAGAGCGTCATCGATTTTTTTTACGTGCGTTTCCTTTGTCAATATACCGGATTTACATTGTCAAAAATAAAATGAAAACCGTGTGATGTATTTTCTTTTTATGAAAAAAAAAGGTTTTATTTCTTTAAGGCCAAAACAAAACTCTAAGTAAGACCTCGAAGTTGGTTTCGAGGTCTTCTATGACCCAAACTAACTCCGAAGAAATGATCGCTTAGCTGTTTAATACATTTTATTGATTTAAATATAAATGAAGCGCTCATGGCGGAACTTGACAGACTGATCGTACTCGATCACGTTTGTTAAGCAACGCTCTGTCCGGCCAGGTGTCGGATGGGTGACCGTTAAGTGGCATTACAACTGAGCGCTTCCGTGCTTCGGAGGGCACGTTAAACCGTCGGTCCCGGATGTTGTCATCTGATAACAGTCGTTAAGCCAAGTTAGAGGCCTTACAGGCGGCTTGATAAACTCTAACACCAGAGGTGGCCACTATTCCTCATTCGATAATAAAAATAAATAATTGATTTAAATAAATAGGTATTATTGGTAAAATAATTAACATAATGCCAACAGCGACACCCCATATTTTTATGCATAACGGGATAGTGTTGGCCTTCACCTCACCAGACCCTGAGCACGAACGAATCGAAAAAAAATACGCGTGTAAAAACATTCGATAGCGTAATTTTTTATGGGAAATTTGTACAGTGCCATCTACCGCCGAATAGCGAAATGAAATTTCTCATAGATATTATACTCTATGTACTACTATTGTTATTTGTACTACTATTGTAATTTGTACTACTATTATTGTACCTACTCTATCGTGTACTTTTACTCGCGTTTTTTTTCTTGATAGCTGTTTGTGCTAATGGTACCTACTGGTGTTACGACAATAAGGCCAAAAATGGAAGCGCACTACACCCGGAATCCTCATCACTGAAGAAATGGGTATCTTACCTAAACTGCCGGAACACAATAATGTTTTAATTGTTGCTTGCGTCAGACTTAGGTCAGACTTTAGGTAAGACGGTGGTAGCTAGCCAGGCGGACTTGAAATAAGCCCTACCACCAACCAAACCGAGTACAACCCTCCTAGGAATCGAACCCGGGTCCGGGTCCGGGCGAACCACTAGACCCCAGAGACGGTTAAATTTTATCATTTACATTATCTAAATGACTTTTATTTTGTGCCATTAGCATCTTCGTAAAAGTAACGGCTAAGTACTTGAACTCTAACCTCTTTATCTAATATCTAAAGATACTCTATCTGCGGTTACGCGGACGACGTAAAATAATTAAGCGTATTTCCGCACTGTCTAAATAAACAAAGTAAAACACTATTCATACGTTTTTAAAATTTGACTGGAAGCCAAATGGGCGACCTTCGTACATTTGTCTTGTAGACAGCTAGGCGAGATTTCATTACATTCTTTTCAAATAACAAACTAACAATTTGATTTATTATCAAATTAACTGCATAGTTTTAGCAACAGTATTTTTCGGACTTAATAAAAATAAAATATACATGCATTGCATTGTTCGAAACTTGTATTTTTATACTTACGCGCGTTTTTAAAGTCAAAAACATAGTTTTAGTTTCAACCATTTCTCTCGTTTCGGCAAATCTTTTATGCAATGCAATAAAGAAACAAACTTTAAACCATTAACTACATATATCACTATAGCATTGTATTGTTCTCTAAAATCAACCCCTTGTGAAGAAAACTTAAATCAAACAAAGGGGTTTCTGAATTAACCTCCTTTTTACCCCTTTTGTACCCATTTCATCTTACAAAAAATATCGCGAGGACTATATTTTACTCGTGTAACCGGTTCACCATATTCATTATTTATTTTTTCTCATTTCAGGCTGTCAACTCCCCACCCGCCCCCCACCGAGAGGTTACGGGGGTGACCTCCGGTATCTACCGACCCCAAAACGAAGAGTACAGTGCAGTGCAGCGCCGCGTCGACCGACCAGCTCCTCCCGAAGTCGACCCAGAACGCAAAAAGGAAAAGAAGTGGTCCATCGGCAAACTTTTCAGAAGAAAGAAGAAAGATGACGACACCGAGTCTTCGTCAGAGAGTGACGAAGGCGTCAGCACAAAATCCCCATCAAAAAAAAAAGCTAAGAAGAAAAAGAAGACCCCCGCTGTCAATAATTTTGACCACATAGTTATTAGAGACACGAGGCGTGCTCAAAGCTTAGCCAAACCCAACATTCGTGATATTACTGATGATGGTGTTCTGTCTGACCCATCTGCTGGCTTCATTAATTATAGAGCGAAAAATCAACATTTATATGGTGCTTCTAAAGAATCACTTAGCTTGAGAGATGATAGTTCCAGCAGGTCAATGAAGAACTCGCTGGAATCCACATCGAGAAAAACAAGGAAAGGTCGATTGAAAGCTCGAGTTGAAGCACTCAGGAACAGCTTGAGAGCTGACTCAAGTAGTGACGAAGAATCCCTGAAATCGTCCAATTCATCTTCTATGGTTCGCTTTAGAAGTGAAGATTCGTTAATGCGCTCAAGAGATAGTTCGCTGAACAAGAGATCCAGAAGCGCTAGAAATGAAAGATACGTAAAACGTTTATCTCGCGATGAAGAAAACCAACTCAATAAAGAAGCAGAATTAATACAACAAGGCTACACAAAAGCTGAAGTTGAAATGTTGACGAGAACGCCGACCAGCCAAAGTAGTGGTTACGGAACGTGTAAACGCGATCAATCAAACAAAATCAAACAGGAGCACCTATATGCTAATGATGTCAACCGCCGTCCTATGAAATCGGAATCAATCTCATCTTTCCCATCTACTCAAAGTTATCCGTCATCCATTAATTTTAATGCTAAAGTTAATAATGAACTCATTAACTATTCTATACAGTATCAAAATAGTAACACAAACAAAGAACCGCTTTATGCTAACAATCGAGAGAGAAGTGTAAGTAATCAGTACGAAAGACCGAATAATGTAATGTGCGTGAAATTTCCTTTAGGGAATGTGACAAACATAAAAAGAGAGGAGCGGGCTCCACCAGTGCCACCTCCAAGAGACATGCATAGAAAGGTAGCCACGCCTTTATCAATGTACTATGAAAACAACCCTATAGTAGCTGATAGGCTGGGCAGTACTCAGAATGTAAACCATGGCGTACCTAACAATGATTTTGAAAGAATCATGAGACGAAGTCAAGAGCGAACTATTGGTCAAGGTTTCAATGGCTTACGACGACCAATATCAAATTCTGTAGATCACATAGCGATGCAAAACAACGAATACCTTCACAATTACCAATACAAATCTGAACAACCTCGAAGGCCTGCTTCTGTATCAGCAGAACCTAATCATTATGGGCTTTATGTTAATTCACCACCATGGAAGAAAAACGTAGACCAAAATAACATTATTAAACCAGAACCTGTACAGCCCCGACAAGACTTTTTATATTTCGCCGATCAAAGTCCTCGTTCTAGGCGACCTATTAGCATCAAAACTAGTCAAAACAATTACGAAAATCAATATTTAAGTGATTCTCAAGCCTCACTCAATGTGAGTGAGAGTGTATATAGGAGACCTCGTAATGCCTCTGAGTTCTGGAGGAAAATTGATGATGCTGAAAGACAACGAAGACAGCAAAATACTTTTGCAAACTCTAGGAGTAACAGTGACTACTCAAGTAATACTCAATTACAAAAGACTCTTTATTTGGAACCAAATAAATGTGTAGAACGAAATGACAATCCTGATATACAAAATAAAAATAAACTTAATTTTAAATCACAATCTTTAGATACTACCGATGATGCCAAAGTATGGAAAGCAACTACAGAATATAAGCGATCAGTCACAGTACAGCCACCGACGACTGTCACATCTCCTACTACAAAAACGCACGTTCGCCATAAGTCTGACACATTTGTGCAAAATACATATCAGATGCCTTCAGATGACGAAAAAAGTTCTGAACGTCGAAAATCGACAAATCTAGATGATGCTCTTAATGAATTGGAAGCAATTTATAATAGTTTAGGTTTAGGTGACGAAGATTTACTAGATCGAGCTGAACGACGAGAATTGATGACTCCGAAATTTAACGATCAGTTTAACGATTGGAATGGCAATGATGATGACATACAACTACGAAGTCAACCGGCTACACCATTGAGACGGGCTCAAAGAAGGTCCACTCTACCTGATAAACTTCAGGATGACATGGCATTCCGAAGAATGAACTCATTGACAAAAGAAAAGCCAAACTATAAGGACACCCAATCACAAATAAGTTATATGTTGGCGTCACCTGTTTACGTACCATATGCTTCTGACGATGAAAAACATTCTGAGAGAAATGAACCTGACATCGTACATGACGATGTAGTTTACAGAAATATTAAGCAAACTAACAATAGACTTAAAACTATTGATCCACAACCACCCTTCGGCATTCCAGTAGGGCCAGTGTCTCCTGCTCCTCAGAGTGATTATTTACACGCAACGCCAGATAACAAGGGTAGGTCACGGTTTATTCCGAGACGATCACCTGATATTGTTTCCGACGACTTAGCTTATAGAAGTCTACGAAAAGATAACAGACACTCGTCCCTATTTAATGGAGAAGAGTATAATGGGCATACAAATAACAATCATAATTACCCTGAGTTTCCATTTACTAAAGATTCAGCAGCTAACTTAAAGAAGAAAAGGGCAGTGAGGTCACTATCTGCAAATATATTTACCATGATCCAGAAAGAAATAGACGACGCTCTTAACATGAGCCAAATGTCAACTTTACAAAAAACTCATAGTAACAGCGATGTTATGAGGCGACTGCGTGAAACTTTTGAAAAAAATGATAAGGAACAAGATCATATCCCTCGCAATAAGGTAAAACAAAGACACAATACTGTTAGTCTCTTTGTCAATAACTCACATCCGACTGCACCTCATTTTGCTAAAGATGATTCATTCATTCACAATGATGATAAGTATCTCGCCAAGCCTCCATCTTGTGATAAGTCTAAAAGTTCATCGCCATCAAATAGGTCTCCACAAGCATCAAAACGTTCTTCTAAAGATGAATTTCAGCATGTGCTTAGCATGTTGGCTCAAGAAGCCATGGATACAAGCAACAAGTTAGGAGTAGCATTAGCAGAATTGGACAAGAATAGAAATAACTCTGACAAAAAGTCTGACGTTCAAAGCCGAATCACAGACAGTAGATTATTATTTTTAAATGGCCTAACAAATAAATCAGATGATTCATACCCGGAAGTAAAAGTAGTGCAAGTCCATTCTGAAATACTAGGTGAACAAAAACCTGAACAAAAAGAAAAAAATACGATTGTAGATACCGAATCCAAAGCTAAAAAGACTGAAGACAGTCTCTTAGCAATTTCAAATCAATTACACAAAGTCGAAGATCAACTAAAACATAGCTTTGAAAAAGACATAAACTTTGAGGATGAAAGTTTAAAGCTTTCTGAGTACATAAGAAAAGAAGAAGAGAGATCAAAAGCTGAAGAAAAGCCCGTTTCTATGCCTGAAAAGACATTAATACCAGATGTTGTTCCATTAAATATGCAAAATGATTCAAGAAGTGTAGAAAATATTCATGTTAATTATAATCATTCCGATAGTAAAGTAGAAAAACCAATATACAATTCACTTAATCCCTTCCTCAACTGTGACGATAAAATACAAGAAATCAATGAAATCAATGCCTTTAAAGAATTGAAAGATGGTATTTCTGATTTAATAGCTGGAATCACAGAAGTTAATGAAAAACTATTCGTACCCAAAAACAATTCTGAAAAAGAATCCAAGCCTGCCGAAGAAAAAGTAGCTAGTATAACTGAAGCAACAGAAAAGCTGAATCTGGTTATTCAAAATCCATCTAACCAAGATAAACCTAGTAGAGCTTCTGTAAATCTATCTATTTACGAGGACGATTTAGAAATAAGGAGGGATGCTGCTGATTCAACCGAATACAACTCCTCAGAAGAATTAGCAACAATATTTAAATTAGATAGTAAAAATAAGCCACTAAATCTAGCTTCTATAGAGAGCAAAGAGTCAGACAAAGGGACACGTGAAGATCTTAGCTCACCCAAACTAGTTCAAACCATGAATCAGCAGCTGAGAAGGCTCTCGGTGGATCAAACCAACGACACTCCTAGTCAAAGCGACTCACTACCTACTAACATAGTGCCGTGGAGAACTAAAAGGCAAAATCATAATTCACAAAAAGACAACAGAGGTACGTGGCCCATTATCATGCACGGAATTTGGTTTTCATTTTAACATTTGCATTGCATCTGGCTTTTTGTGTTCATTTCATTTGTTTGGCGTATGCAGACGAATCACATTTACTGTCAGCCAGTTTTAACGGTACATGAGTAGTTTATTCGTCCAAGCTAGAGATACCTGCCTGATGACCACCGAAACACGATATGATATAGTGATTTATCACGTTTAACTGTCAAAAGACAATGGATTTTGACAGTTGGGTGTTGATAAAACACTATATCACGCGATGTATATCGTGTTTCGTCGGTCATGCTAGGGGGGCTGTAATGCAAAGGACACTTGGAGACAATTTCAAAATATTGCAGTTGATTGCAGTAGACTAGTGAGCTGGCTTACAGTCAATTGTTATACGTCTACAAACTTTATTGTTTTTAGTTTGCTGTACTAACTCGTTGTGTACCTTTGTCCCTCCAGGCGATAGTTCGCAGCCGAAGTGTGATTGGCACGACTCTGGCACGTTGATGCTAGCTTGCTCCTACACGTTGATGTTCTCCCAGCACTTAGCCGATCTGGACTGGCTGACACTGCTAGGCTTGCTGCTGGCCATTATAACTATAATTGCAATGCTAATAATATAAGTGCCGTATCTCAATAGGAGACCAGTGGCGGTGCAAACAGTCGCACTACCAACAAAATGTAAACGGTATACAGACATCACAGATGTAGGTATATAAGGTACCTCACCTGATATTCGCTTGGTAAGTGGCGCAACCATATGGTTTCCTAGTCAGACAGGGCCCTAACTTTGGAGATAACACTCTGCCAGCATCACGCTGCATAGCATCATGCGTGACTACACATTTAAAATACATATTAACCACGCATAGTGTAAGCAAAGTAAACCAATAATGCATCTGTGCGCGTCTTTTTCTATCAAATTCTGCAGGAGACGGAGCGGGATGAGTGGCAATGTGTGATCTATCCAGTTTTTTTTTATATTAAAGGTGCGGGCACATTTGTCTGACGCCACGCCTTAACACGCCGTATTTGTATGGACGTGTTATCAGATAAGTGTGATCCTAGTGCATACATTTACTATGAAAACCGTTGTCCTCTGACGGCGTGTTAACACGTGTTAACGCGTGGCGTCAGACAAATGTGCCCGCACCTTAAGACATACTGCGAAAACGTTGAGTTAACAGAAAGAGTCAACAGAATATGACACGGAACGGACAAGAAACTGCTTACAAAGTGTCACAATAAACATGTTTCATTATTTTCTTGTTCCGTAACATTCAGTGAGAGATCTATAGTACCTAGAAGGCTATGACAGTACCCTAGCACGAACAGTACCCTTAGCACGAACAGCTATCGAAAAAAATAACTCGCGTAAAATCATTCGATAGTGCAATTTAGTATGGAAAATTTGTACAACGCCATCTACCGCCGAATAGCGAAACTAAATTTTCCATAGATAATTTTCTATCGAGTAATTTTACGCACGTTTTTTTTTCTCGATAACTGTTCGTGCTAAGGGTACAGTACCCTTAGCACGAACAGCTATCGAAAAAAATAACGCACGTAAAATCATTCGATAGTGCAATTTTGTATTGGAAATTTGTACAACGCCATCTACCGCCGAATAGCGAAATTAAAATTTCCATAGATAATTCTCAATCGAGTAATTTTACGCACGTTTTTTTTCTCGATAGCTGTTCGTGCTAAGGGTACAGTACCAGTGGTGTTTACCCCCGAATTTTTACTAAGAAATAAGTTAATACTTAGTAAAAACTCGGGGGCAAACACCACGGGGGCAAAACACACCGGGGGCGTAATCCACGAACCCGAACAGTACCCTTAGCACGAACATCTATCGAGAAAAAAACGCGCGTAAAATTACTCGATAGAGAATTATATATAGAAATTTTAATTTCGCTATTCGGCGGTAGATGGCGTTGTACAAATTTCCAGTACAAAATTGCACTATCGAATGATTTTACGCGCGTTATTTTTTCGATAGCTGTTCATGCTACGGGTACTGTTCTTGCTAAATAAGGGTACCAACAGCTATCGAGAGAAAAAAAACGCGCGTAATAAAATTCAAGATAGATAATTTTGTACATGGGAAATCTCAGTCCGCTTTACGGCCGTAGATGGCGCTGTGCACATTTCCCATGCATACTAAATTACTGTATCATGTTTTATTTCTCAATAGTTTCGTACTAATAGGTACCTACTTTCTTACATAAAAACGTAGTATTAAGATTAAGTACTTTTTATTATTTTTAATTGTACATATTATACCTACCTACTCGTAATTTTAAATTTTGTTCGCTAGGGATCCAAAAACCACACCAAGACATAGCATAGAGTGACATGCATTAAAAAAATTGTAATTAATTAGTACTGCTACTGCTTACTAGGTAGCGCTGCATTAATAAAATAGCAAATAGACAATTTAATGATAAATATGGATAAAGAGGTACCTACTTACCTTTTTATTTAATAGATCACAATTGATATCCTGTCAGGCTATAATGTTATTTACGTGTTATTTGTCATAGTACCTAAATCTTACAATAAATAATATGTATTGTTTACTAAAAAAACTTAACAGTTGTGCCTTTGAAAACAAATGTGCGCCTGCTGTTAGAAGGTTGCGTTGTTGAATTTTAATGAAGTGTCAAATGTGATCTATTAAATTGGCCCTATTTTAGGTTAGGAAGGTACTACATATACTATAATATAATTAAATTATTATTATTGTTTCATTTTATTTTATTAATTTTTATAGGTATCGCATTCGCATGTGTTAATTTAATGCCTATCGCATTGTCTTGGCATGTATTTTTATTGTTTTGATTGATATTAACATTTTTTTATAAAAGATTATTGTATTGTTATTTTACCTACTCGTGTAGAAAATTTTCGTATTATTTTGTTTGCAAATTCATTAGTCTTAATTATTTGTAACAGCCGAAGCCATAGCATCGTTTCAGACTTGGTTTTACTATATTATTATCTACATTTTATTGCACCAGTGAAAAAAACTCAATAGATAGGTACCTACTTATACCGTGTTATTACATACCGTGTGATTTTTAAACACTGTTTAACTAAACACCTGTTTAAATGTGATGCTGACTCTGTCAAACAATATTGTCAAAAAAGTGACAGCATCACATTTAAACACGTGTTTAGTTAAACAGTGTTTAAAAATCTTTTGTAATAACACGGTTAATGTTTAAAAATAATTATGAGTCCAATTTTATTGGGTTGCGGGCATTGCGGGTTCGATTCCCATAAAGAGTAAACTACATTTTGTCTTTAAATCTATTTCAATAACCATCATAAGAATTTTAAATATGAAAGTAACACTGTACCCTTAGCACGAACAGCTATCGAAAAAAATAACGCACGTAAAATCATTCGATAGATAAATTTTGTATTGGAAATTTGTACAGCGCGATCTATCGCCGATAAGCGAAATTAAATTTTCCATAGAGAATTGTCTATCGAGTAATTTTACGTGCATTTTTCTTACTTAAAGGTTATTAAAATAAGCATCTCTTATGATTATTATTATATTATTATATTAATAGAATGTATTGTAGATAATGTAAACTATAAAAAGTAAATTGTATTCGTTTGTTTTTAGGTGATAACTGATTGCTAACAGAACTCCACTGGCAGCAAGCAACACACGTCAATAGTTAATTAAAATTAAGATAAATTATCATATAATTAATTAAACTTATACTTCATTTATTAGGGTATTGAATCAAAATTCTGCAACGCTAACAAAATGTTTAGAAAAACGCGTAGAAACGCCATCTAATGTTGCTTTTATGAACACCGATACCTTTTTTACATTAGTTGAAAATGTGTTTCATAGATGGCGTTGGTTTATGTTAAAAATAAACGTTTAAAAATTCCTTGGCTCTAACGACTGACTACAAGACAGTTGTCACAGCAATGCACCATTGTTTTAGCGAATAAAACTATTGTGCTTATTTAATGTACCTACCTACCTACTATTTTTTTATTAAGCCTACTTCAATATTTTGTTCTAATATAGCTTTATTTGAGATACCAACTTGTATGTTTATGTAGAGGCTTCCAATTACATTATAATAAAAGAGTGTTATTTATATGAAAAAGTTATAATTTAAATAAAATGTTTCAGTTTTACAGTTTATTTTATTTAACTCACAATGCCTACCTTTCGAACTACGTAGTATAATACCGTGGCCTATCAAAAGTAGGCCACGCCCCCAAATGGTAGTGGTGATGGTGATGCGTTGTAAATGATTGTCATGAAGTGCTTAATCGTCTAGCCCCTAGACTCTAGGGGCTACTTAAACATTGAAATATATTTCAATGTACTTATAGCATTACGTTTATTTAGTATAATTGAGTCTATTAATTTCAAAAACAGCAATGTCCATGAAAAAGTAAAAATGAGTTTGCCATGCTAAAAAATCTCCAGAATAAATAAATCATTTTTATTTTAGTCGAATGAAGCTAATTTCGCTTTGTCCAATAGAAATCAGCTGTGAAACTTTTTAGTTTGCTACAGAAACAGCATTGTCCGTTTCTGTTTGTATCAAATTAAGCAACGTCCATCGCGACCAATCACGTCGCGATATAAAGTATGGCGATTGTTGTGTACTGGCGTGAGTTTGCTCTCGGTTTATTTAAGTTTTCTAATACTTAAAATTGTTATTTCGTCTTAATATTAATAAAATATATAATATGGAGTGTTACCCTGAAGTAGTAGACAATAAACATGCACGGAAACGACGAGTGAATGCTGCAAATTGGAAAAAAAACGTGCTCAAGAACAACGGTGATTATACTGTGATGATTATGTCTTGATACTGTTTGTTTACCTATTCACTTTTTAGGAGAAATTTACTTACGCGTATTACTGTAGCCTTTTCGATCTACTCAAATTGTTATATTTTCGGATCATTGGAACGTGTAATGAAACTAGATTTTATACACAAAAATGTACCTTGTCTTATTAATTATTAGTAAAGTTAGAATAGTTAGTTTTATTTGACTCTAGATTTTGTTTATACCCCTTCAGCTGATTGTGCGTGTTTGAGTAACAAACATACAAACTTTTGCAATAACATTAGTAGGATAACATTATTTCAAGATGAAAGTATCAATATCGTTCAATCATACTAGGCTAGGATAGGTATGTTTCAAAGCCAACAAAGTCCTAGTTGTTTTTGCATCAAAAAGCGCAAAGTCCAGTCGATTGTTACAAAGTCAGCAATGTCCATAGTGTTTTTATGATTATTATTCTAGTTTGTAAACATTTATCATGATTATGTTTAATAATTGATTAACTATATTAGTTTAAAACACGCTGCTATTAGTTCCAACATTACTACACGCGCCCATAATGCGTTCTACGAAAAATTATAATTACTCGTCATTTCTTATAACGGACATTGCGGATTTTGAAACTAATAGACTCAATTATTGCTTTGAGGTATGGATGCATCTCTTACCACAGAATACATAATAGTACAACTCTTACTGAAAGTGGCGCCCTCATAGGTTTTTATGTCCCTAATAGAGCCCCTTGACGATCATGCATTTCTTTCAATCATTTACATTGCATTTACCATTTGGGGGCATGGCCTACTTTTGATTGGCCACGGACTATCTAGTATTCTGTGGTGCTTGTCAAGCATCGCTCCTAGACGATCAAAATGTGATTGACAAGCAATGCAATGTAAATGATTGACAAGCAATTTTGATCGTTTAGAGGGGGTCCATAATAAGTTGTTAAGGCGATTACTGCCGTCACAGTGGCGTCCTCATCTATAAAATTACAATTACGCTAAGTACAATTTGTATCGAATTCACACGTACCGATTGAAGCTAAGGTTCTATAGTTTATTTACAAACAATAAACTCTGTTAAATATAGATCTTAGTAGTAGTAGGCAAAAGAGCGAAAAGTGGCCACTTTTAGCAAAAAAACTCCATTAAACTAAACAACAGGCTAGAAAGGTACAATTCTCTGTAGAGGCCTTGTGGTACTTTTTCGCTTTTGGCTGAAACAATATTTCCTAGCCTGTCGTTTAGTAAATTGGCATTTTTTTGCGAAAAGTGACCACTTTTCTTCTAATAGAGTTTGGTCAACGAAAGATGAGTTGGAAATAGAACTAATTTTGCGCCTTATTTTATGGTTCAGTTTCCAATAACTTAACCTGGGGGCTTACCATCAGCAAATAAGAAATCGTTCAGTTCAAAAGCAGGCTTTATACAGGACTGCTGAAGAAGTAAGGCAGTTCAATATAAGCCCTGCTATAAGAGCTCTAGAATACTGTGATCTTGATACTAACAGTATTTTATCAGGGGCCTATTCCATAAAAGAATGGTAAAACTACAGTAATTATCATAGAGTAGTAGTTTATTGGGGTAGAAATTTTTAATAAATTTAATATTAAATAATAAATAAGATACATAATTCTATCCCAATAAACAACTATGGATGGAAATTACCATTCTTTTATGAAATAGCCCCTGATAAAATACTGTTGGGTGGTATTTACTGTGTGTGTAGGGTTCGCTATTCTGTGGTTGACGCAGATAAACTGTGACTGCTACTGCCATCTTTAAACTTCCACAAACTAAATAATGAGTTGATGCTACCAGACGCAAGATGGTGCTAACTTATTCGTTGCATTATGCGGCCCGTAGGTATAAGGTAGGTATAGTAAGTATTACACAATTTATTCAAAATCCAAGCCAAGCTCCCCTCGCAAAATATAAATGATTGTTAGGTATTTAAAAATACACAAACTCAGTGACAAACACTTATCGTTTGTAGTTTTGGTGGTTAAAAAAACTAAAAACGGCCGCCGTCGTTTTGTTTTTCGTCGAAAAAAAAACATTAAATTAGGTATGTAGGTACCTATCTGTCATTAAAGTTTGTGTTTATAAAATACAAAAATTTTGCGAGGAGAAGGAGAACATTCATTTTTGATGATTGTGTGCATACTACGGTAATTATTTTTTTGCTTAAGTGGCGCTAGTGTTGCATTTCTACAAATAATAATATTAGGTATTTATAACCTTTAATAAAATTTATAATCTTTTATTCGTAATAATATGTAAATTTATGTAATATGTAAAATTTATTTGTATTGTAACACACTGAAAGAACAATGAGACTATTAAAATTCCAAACGGACAATGGCTGCTACTGCCATCTATAAACACATTGAACAAACGAATTAAAAAGTTGATGCTACCAGACGCTAGATGGCACTACTTTTATTCAAATGTGTGATGTTTATTTTAATAAAATTTAATCTAATTATTCTGTCAAGGTCATCATGAGTTGGTCTCACACATAGAATAATATGATTTTAAGTTCTTGGTTGGTCTTCTCATGAAAAATATCTGTAATACATCGCCATCTACAGTTATTTACTATTTCTGGCTTAACGTTGAAACATTTAATGCTATGCTGTGCTGCCACAACGTGTTCTAAAAGTTTGACTACCACAACACGCACGAAAACACTAGCACGAACAACTATCAAAAAAATAACGCGCGTAAAAACATTCGATAGAGTAATTTTGTATGACATATTTGAACAGCGCCATCTATCGGTGTAAAGCGAGAGCCCGTGTTTCGCCCTACACAATCAACAAAAACATCTCAACATTCAACAAAATCGTCTACACAAAACATTGTTTCGCGTTGTTTTTGTGTAGAGAAACAATGTTTTTGCATTCCATGCCCGGTGGAAAACACGCACACAAAACATTTTGCGCGGGTCGAGTCGAGGAGCAGGGTTATTGTCATAATCATCGTTATTCGGAGCAACCAAATGGACGTGATATCAGATAAGTGTGATCCTAGTGCATACATTTATTTATCTTACTCTATGGCATACATTTACTATGAAAACCGATGTCATTTCTGATTCTGACGGCGTGTTAGGCCCTCCGCTGCGTCAAGCGAGATCACGCCGCGGGTACACGGCGCGGGAATATAGATTGCTGGTTTTTGACGGACAGATGCTTGCGCAGTGCATGAGTAAGGTCTAACCTATGTCGCCCCGCGCGCGTGTCCCGCTTGACTTGACACAGCGGAGGGCCTTAACACGTGTTAACGCGTGGCGTCAGACAAATGTGCCGCACTCTTAACTTGAAAGCTTTTTTCTAGTGCTAACATAAAATGTTAAATTGGCAACACTGAAGTTTTGTCTACACAAGCCACGCAATCGCTGTGGACGGCGTGTGCAGACAAAACATGTTTCAGAAACAAAGTTTTGTGTATGTGTTTTTGTTGAATGTTTTCGAAAAAACTTCGCTATGGACTCGCCATCGATATTCGTACTGCAGCACAGAATACATAATAGTGACTGCAGCAGTTGTAATATTTTGTGACTATTTAATTTGGTCAGATTCGCACTAACAGCGCTATCAGCGTGACTCGGAATGCGGCCTTTGTGTTTTGATTGAAAAAAAAAACTGTCCTGTCACTGGCTGTCACTGTCACAATTTTTGTCAAAACGAATGCGTGTTGTAGATTTTATTTGCAAACGATTTTTATCATTTTGGTTCCAGTAGGTAATACTTTGTTCAAATTGTGTTAACAATTTTAAGTGGGAACCGTTAATGTAGTGATCAGTGTTTTTGTGGTAACAATAACAACACCGTTTGATCAGTTTTAGTTTTAATTTATATTCTGGACATCAGTCATTACTTCGTTCCTGTTGATTCGTCTGTGATTTGAAACGGTAACGGTTTTATTTTATTTTATATTTAAAACTTATTTAACTCAATTTCAACCTTCATCTCCTACGCATCGATAATAATTTGCCATTCATTTTTATCTACTTTGCAACGATTTTAGGGGCGTACACAACTATAGCAAAAAATCCAGCCTAACTTCTGGGTTTATTTTTTTTTTCAAATTAAAATTTTACTGTTAAGCGAGAGAACTCTTTTTCTATCACAGCAGTGTTGACTAGTTGTAATTTTTTAAAATTATTTTTTGTTGATACTTATAAACCTGTTCTAAAGTTGCTACTTTGGGTAAATGTATCCAGGCCATAATTGTGTGAAACCTGTAAAATATTTTTTTTTTTAAAAAACAGGGTCTATCCACTCCCATTTTGTCTGCAAGTGTATTTATTAAATGAAATACTCAAACTTGCAATTTTATACATTACGCTACTATACTATGCTTAAAACAAAATAAAATAAATTATAATATTAGGAACTTAATGGTGCAGCACTTAGCAAACTCAGACCCAAACATGACCTGAAAGTGCAGCGGTTAAGCAACTTTGCTAAGGTCATGTGTGTGACCAAAAATGTATTATTTATCCCAAGCTTCAGAAGCTAGGCTATTGGTCCGGACCTGACTGCATTTGCAGTCCCTGACAACTACCAATCGTTATTGGGCCTGTGTGGTGGGTTATACCTAGGGTAGGGCTGCCATAAATGCTGAGATGCCAACCAGCCTGCCTAGCATGACCGATTTATATCGCGTGATATAGCATTTTATCGACACTCAACTGTCAAATTCCTTTGTCTTTTTGACAGTTAAACGTGATAAAACGCTATATCACGCGATATAAATCGGTTATGCTAGGCAGGCAGGACGTTAAGAACAGAAATAGGGTAAACTGTGGATTGTTCAAAAACTCAGTTAATATTTAAGTGCTACTTGCTAACCAGGGCACAACACTTTAAACTGGGACTGTATCGGTTCCTGAAAGTTATGGCAACTCTAATTACTTATAGCCCATCCTCTTTCTTTTTCAAAAGTCTTCTGGGCTCTGGCCCAGCAAATGGGAACATTATAATGGTTGATGACAATAGAAAATACCATATTTAATAACTTTTCTCAATCAATTCACTCAAAAAAGCTTTTTTGTTTAGCTTTAAAAATTTTGCCTTCTCCCACAAACAACATGTCACAAATGACAAATGCTGATTGAAATTTGTGTCAAGCTTGCTCAATCAACAACTCTTCACCAACAATTGCACATGTAATTTAGGGGGAAGTGATAAATCTTAAGGACCATTTGGTTTGGACAAGGGACCTCAGACAGATTTATTTTTAGCTCAACTCGATGTTCCGGGATCTGTGGCACTGAACTTGTTTTTAACCAGTAAAAATACCTTTTGTATTATTTCTTGAAAATTGATTAATACAATAGGTACTGTTACAGTTTTGTATGTGCATGTTCGGCAGTTTTGCTATGATTACATAGTTCATAGTAAGCAATTAACATAAGTTGTCGGAACATGCTAAAATATACTTATTGTGTAAGAGCTAAACCACGTTATGTGCCTACAATAGCGAGTCACAGGGTAATGTTTAACCTTAATGCATATTAAGCTTCTGTAAGCACAGATTAAATAATGCACTATAAAGGAAAACTAACTTAAAAGTATGAAGCAGATGAGATAAGTAGCTAAATAAAAATAATGAAGAGTCTTTTTTATACTCATATGAATGGCACTATCTTTATTTATAGTATTAATAAAATAAATTTATTAAACACAAAAGCAGACAATGGCCAATTCAACAGTGGATATATTGATAAGCAAAAATGCTAATATGTCCCCACAGTTGATCTTGACCCTGGCTATACATAGATATTCCATTTTATTATGGCTGTCCCAAAAGGCCATTGGTTAGGCAATGAACTATGTTAGACAGTCCTATTTCACAATACAACATCTTTTGGAAGTATTATTCTATATTGACTCTGTTTTTGCATTCAAGTACATAGTGATTAATTTGCAGATAGGTCTTGATGACTTGCAAAAAACTTATCAAGTGATGTTTACAACATAACATTACTAACTAGCACTAAATCTGAATTATGTGTCTGTCATGTTTCTAAAATTAACTTGTTATAGGTAGGTTACTGTTACTATTACTGGTAATTGTGATAAAAATTGTAATACTTATTGTTTTATTGAAATCTTCTCATGTATTATTATAAACATTCTTTCTTGCTGGTCTTTTCAGACTCATCAATGAATTTCATTACAAACAACCCAATTAGAACCAACTACTCTGTCTCAAGCTTCCCTTAGTATAAAAATCCATAGGAATAACCGGTTCGCGCTCACCATAGAGGCTCAAATTGGAGGGTAATAAGCATCTGAACACTTTCGTACTTGGTGACACAAACCGTAACCATATGTTGCGACTTGCGACCCTTGAGGGCTTTTCAAATTGACAATAAAAAATTAAAATAGTAACTATTTTCCTCACTAGATGGTGTTGATACTCTTCGAACCTTAAAAATAGTAACTATTTGCCTCACTAGATGGTGTTGATACGCTTCGAAGCTAAGTAAAAAAATCACATTGACACCTATGTTTACCCGACTGCAAGAGGGTTATGTTTTTCGCGCGTATCTTGTAAGTATGTTTGTTTGTTTGTATGTAATATTCTTTATTACCTCATATCTTTCAAATGGCTAAACGGATTTCTATGATTAGGATATCGTTAGATTTGTCTTGTCAGCCCAAGTGTTTTAAGAAGGTGGCGTTAAAAAAACCAACATATGGCGGCTGTACGGTGCTATTATTCGTAGTGAAAAAAAATTTTTTTTTAGAATACTGCAATAAGGGTTTCAAATTAAAGGGCTTATTATAAGGATTTCAAAAAGGTATATCATGGCCGTATAATAACTAAGAAGAGATAAATAAAAAAAATAAAAAATAAAGTAAAAAAAAACCAAAAAACCGACTTCAAAAAACCTACCTCTAAAAAGCAAGAAATAATATTCGTTATAATAAAAACACGTCTATTGAAGTCGGGTGGGGCTGGAGTACAAATTCCTTTTTTTTATTCTAAAAGTCCCACCCGACTTCAAAAGACGTGTTTTTATTATTACGAATATTATTTCTTGCTTTTTAGAGGTAGGTTTTCTGAAGTCGGTTTTTTGTTTTTTTTAAACAATTTTTTATTTTTACTATAGGAACCTTTTGTATTAGGTAGTGTAGGTATATTATTTAGGTAGAAAAATCGGCTCAGCCAAACGTGAGATAATCGCGAAGAAACATACATACATACATATATACGGGTCAAACTGAGAACCTCCTTTTTTAAGTCGGTTGAAGAACTAAACGATATCCGTCTTCCAACAAAAAATTACTATCTTATTCAGTTCATAAACAAAAAAAGTAATACGACCATATCAACGAGGTAATTCACACAAAATCATGCTTTTTCGTGCTTTTTTCAAGATTACTTGAAAAGTACTATACCGATTTCCAAATTTTAAAAAATAGGACCAACTTGGGAGTTTCCCTAATGTAATAACGTTTGAATCATTTCAATCGGTCCAGCCGTCTTCGAGTAATCGGTGTACATACAAAAACAAAAAAAAACGGGTCGAATTGAGTACCTCCCTCCTTTTGAAGTCGGTTAAAAAATCAACGCCATCTATCAAGCCTACAGTTTTTTGTCATTGTGAAAAGCCCTTATTCATGTGACATGGTACTGAAGCCTTCAGCTACTTAAGAAGCTAACTGTACCACTATTATTTCTGTGACTGTACCAAAGACTTTTTAACAAGCAAAGAGAAGTTCACAATAATAAGTCATGTAATGATCGGATACAAAGGGGGCACTTCCCAGCTTTAAATTATCATTCAAATAAACAAATTCATTCATTCATTCGCTCTACAACTACAGTCAAAACCAAAGACATTGTAAAAAATACTCTATTTACATTGCCTACTTTTAAAAAACATTTCTGCCATAATCATTATGCATATCAGCATGTATGAGAAAATTGCCTTCCTAAATATCTTTACTGACGTTTTGTTTGACCATCTAGGTACTATCTCGTGTATCTTTACTATTAAACACAATATATCTTATCAATTTATGTTTGAATAAACATTGTTGTTGTGGTTTGTTTCGGTTCGTGTTATCTCTCGATGTCACGTCGCCGTCCGTCGGTCGGCGTCACATCACAGCAAATTCCGGTAGGTAGGTTGTTCCGGCGATTCCATCTTTGTGGGTCACTTTGGCATGCCTTCTGGCCAGCCTTTCTATTGTCTAATTTCAAAATCTATCGCAATCGCTTTCAGGATGTAACACATTGAAGCTTCTTTATGGCACAAATAAAAACTTACCAAAGAAATGCAGCAATGTGTCACAACACAACCATCTGTCACATCAAAAAAACTGCGATAGATTTTTGAAATTAGACAATTAGCCCCCTGGCCTACAATACATAAAACCAACGTTGATACCTATCTATAAAGAGAAAGAATTCAAAGTAAAATTCCGGCCGTATTTTATTTAACTTTTGGAAAATAAACTCTGCCATCAGGAGAAGCTCCTAAATAGGGACTTGTGGTTTCTGATAGCACTATCAATGCTATGAAGAAAAAATTTTAATTAGATTAGAACGGGTGTTCCCAAAGTAGGTGCCATGCACCCGAGGGTGCCGCGAGCGTATGCCAGGGGTGCCGGTGAGCAAACTTTCTGCGTCAAGTGATTTAACCTTAACCTAAATAAAAAAAAAATGGACCTCTTCTATTTATCATGTAGGTAGGTACCCGAGTTATACTTAAATTCTGCATTCACCACCTAGTATAATATGGTGATAATAATATTATTGGTTTTGATAAGAATGCTTATCTACTACAAACCACTTGACGTAGCTTTGCATTTTGAATTTGGATATGAATTATGAACGCTAACTTTAAGCTCGTATATTATTTAAATTCAAGTTTGTGGTAAGTATTTACTTTGTAGGAACAAAATATTTATTACGAATGTATTTCTTTATTAAGGCGGTTGTATGGCCGAAAGTGGCGCCCTCAGAGGTTTTTATTTAATAAGTTATTAATAGAAAAAGATTTTAATAATGTTTATCGTGGAGTTTTTAGGGCCCATGGTCTAGTATTTTTAGAAGGTATCACTACATGCCCTCGTAGTCATTCGTAGAAGTAGATAGCAAATGTGTCAAAAACGGCCACTTTTAGCAGTTTTGCTATCTACTTCTAGCAGTGACTACGAGGGAATGTAACGATACCGTCTAAAAATACTAAACTGTGGGCCCTAAAATCTCCACGATAAACATTTTTAAAATTGTGTATTAGAATTATAATATTAAATATAATTCACCGCGGCGCCACTTTCGCTCAGGGTACCACCTTAACGCAGATGGAGGTGATATATCACAGTATACCTATATAATATAGCGATAATCTTACATTATGGTTGCTACAGTCGATGCAACTATCGCAATCTTCAGCGAACTGTAAATATTCATTTCATATCGAATTGCGTTAAAGAGCAATTTCCGTTTTTAGCGAGGTTTCTAAAATCCAAGGAGCTTTATTAACCGACCGACCTGAGTTAACTACGTTAATTTTCCGAATACCTCCAAGCAGTTATTCCAACTCAATGACAGCTTTAATTAAATACTAAAGTTATGCTTAAAGAATTTACACTTTCCTGCTAAGACCATCATAGACTTTCTTGTCTACGTTTATATAATTTTCCATTTGATTGAAAAAAAAAACAAATTACACTTAAAATGCAACTTTTGAAATCTAACCTATCCTTTTAATGGGCATGTCTTCATTTTCCCAGATAAAACTTTTACAAAAATACATGTAAATAAAACTGTAAAGGATTTGTCTAAAACTTGCAAAAGTACACGCTAAATTAGCTTAACGATAAATTGTTGCTGTACTTTCTATAACATTACGTTTTGATCTGCACGACAGGAAAACATAACTTGGTTAGTACCTATATAAAAAAATCTCAAAATACTTAGCTGATATTATAAAATGTGTTTTCTACCACAAACGACTGGAAAATTTTCACAATGACTCCTAGAAAACAAGATTTTCTCTAGTTTATCTTGTTTAGATTTAAACTGAGCTGTTACGAACTGCTTCATCGATCAAATCAAAATGGAGCTAGATAGACGCATTAGTGACTTTCCAGTTATTTCTAATAAATAATTCATAAATAATTCTATCTGTTGCTTTTGGCCTGTTTACACAATTACTAGCTATTGCGGGAATTTGTGAAGATCCGATATATCGCCACTCTTCATCGCATCTGTTAAGTGCTAATAATTTGAAACCGGTTAAAGTGATACCAACGTATCTGCTTAGCACACTTTTGATTGTTTACTGCCTATTTAGTTGTTGGAGAAGTTCGAACGTAAAGCTAATAGACAAAAAGTATATTTTGATATATTCGTTGATGATAATAAATGCATTATGAAGTAATGTGCCAAAATAAGTATTGTTTTTGTAACCAGCTCGCTTCTTCACAACAAAAGTGGCATAAGGTCAGGCGTCGATATCTTATAGTGGTTGTAGAAGATGTTGGGGATATAACAGGATGGTCGTTTTCTTTGGCCCCGAATGATTAGCTTCCTTTCTACAGGGAACTTGCCGATCACGTCACGTAGGTTTCGTTCGAGAAATTGGGTTGATCAAAAAATTTGTTATTTAACCGTTGGGGGCTATTTGCGACTTGTGACGGTGTTGTTAGTTTCCTTATTTCCTAATTCTTAACTTTCCTAATTTCAAATCCTAATTCTAACTGTGTATATTATAGATGCAAAAGTAAGTTTGTTTGTTCACTTTTGGGGCCATAATAGGAAACATGGTTTACGCGGGCCATATTTTTATATAGAAAACGTAAAGTTGTAACAACAAAAAAAAACAAACGACAAACTAAAGAGATTATCTAGTAGCTACATGTATTAAATTGCGTATAAACCTCACAGATGATTGTAAAAAAAATCTGAATATCATCAAAAGCGCTTGTCGCGGGTCATATTTTTGGCGTAAATAATAGCGGAAACGTATTGAATTCTACATTAAAATACACTTTAACGTACTGTGCAGTTGCTCCAATAACTTTTTTCAAGAAAGACAATTGTGCTTAAGATTATGATGAAAAAACAACGAAAAACATCGAAAAACATCGAAAAAGTGCAGAACTGAGGTTATTTTCCATACTCTTTACACGTAAAGAAAAAGACAGAGACAAATGATTTCGCGTAACGGAGCCTTAACTACTCAACGGATCATTATGAAATTTTGCATTCACGTTGTCAGCGGTACAGAAAAGGACAAAGGGGTACCTTTCATCCAGATCTTTCTGGATTCCAGTAATTTCTTAATTACTGATCCCGAGGAATCGAAAAATAACTGTACCTACACGCAAACGAAGTCGCGGGCAACCGCTTGTTTCTGATAAGTCTATTGTCAGTTTCTATGGAATGTAGTCGATGAGACAAAGCCAATAAGGCCGGCCACACACAGACGTAATCACGTAACGGAATTCCGAACGGAATTTCGATAATGTATGAAGATTCCGTACGGAAAAATCCCGTATGTGTGTGGTAGTCCATCGATTTGTATGGATTAGCTGCGTTCGGAATCACGTACGTACGGAATTCCGTACGTGATTCCGTCTGTGTGTGGCCTAAGAGTTTCAGAACAAACCTTATATTATAAAAACAAATAATTACGAAAATCGGTATTCATATAATAATGTTTTCCTTAGTGGAACCCAAATCCGTGACCCCACCCCACACGGGTTTCTCATCTACTTTGTACACTATTGAAGTGTAAAAACCAATTCACTACTTGTGCTATTAGTTATTCTGTGCTGTGCTTTAAGTGATAATAGCCGTGATCTAATAAGATAATAACTTGAGCATGTTGACATTGATTAATAGAAGATTCTAGTCTTGAGTGTTTTGCTCTTTATCATTTGTTGTTGCAATGACACCATCGCATTGTTTTGATATGATAAGAGAAAATAATGATTTCGTATATTTCTTGTTCAGATAAGCAACCATTCTTTTAGGATATATCTGCTACATTTGGTATAGGTAAATTAATTAAACCTAAATGAAGTAAAATTTAATAAGTCTTGCTTTTTCATTCTAATTTTGGAGTTTGAAAGATCTAATTCCAAAAAGAAGAAATGCCAATTTATTTGGGTCAGCTCTCAATTATATACTAATGTTATTATAAAAAAATCAATTCTCAATAATATTGAAATAATATTGAGTAGTTCCAAAAGTAAGCGATTGGGCAGTCCCATTGTGTCCTGGAGACACGTCCAGTTTAGACCTGCAGGCTGCAACTTTGCAACAAATCCTATCAGAGTCTATTAACCATTAGAGAATTAACCATTACTATTAGACTTTGTAAAAATTAGTAAATTACGAGTATTTCACATTTTCAACACATCCCACGTTTCCCGCGTGGTATGAATGTTTGAGTTCGACATTATTTCCAACTTCCCAAAGAGTGAATCTTTTGAAATTATTTACACGCCTACTTAAGTGACAGTAGGTAACCAGTCTTATGATATTATGATAATCAATCTACGATCCACCTCAATATGTTTTATGAGACCGTATAACACTAGCTTTCCGTTTAACTCTTTTGAACTTTGCTGCATGTATTATTTGCATTTTTTAAATATTGTCATTACATAAGTATTGCTTTAAATCGGATATAATTTTGCAGCTGCTGATATAATTTCGCAAATCCTCTTCGCTTGCAAATCCGAATCTGTCTTCAGTCCCCAGTCAGTTCTTTGTGTGTTTTATGAGTAACTGTCTCATTTCTTTTTTTTTCGCCGAAGCTGCGAATGTAAAGCGATTTTCTTCCAAGCCCCGTATTGAGAACCGGCTTCCGCGTGACGTGATCGCGGTGGTGCGACTAATGGCCTGGCTCGCTGGGCCAGTACCGCTCCTCGCGTCGCACCAACAGGTGCACTAATCAAACTCCTGCGTTATTCTGTTGCCCTGGTACCCCGGTTACACCTAAGTGTCCAAATACTGACTTTACTTGACTTGTGTTGTTTTGTGATTATCACCTCTCGGACATGGCATTTACACCATCTTTCATTACCTACTAAGTGATAAGGTAAATAGAAAAAAACAAACTATTACCTACTTAATTATGTTTGTACGAATTGTTTTCGATAAACTCGCCTATTTAAGTTATATAAGCTTAAGAGATTACCGACTACGGCGTCGGCGATCAACTGAATTAATTATTAAATAAGGAGAAAGCTGTTAAAACGATTTCATGGTGGCTTCGCTGCTAAATCGATTAAACAAAACTTGTATAAAGTTTGAAGTGTGTTGAGTGAATATATTAAAAGATAAAAGCAGACTTTCTCAACAATTAATAATCCAGTTTGCACAAAATATTTGAAAAAGCTGTTCTTAACGCAAATGGTTTTGGCTAATTAATAAATATTTAGACTATCAAAGTTTCAATACAATAAACATTTCTAAAACTGAGATGTCGCGTATTTAAATACCTAACAATGTCGTTGAACTTGATTGTTACTTGATGAATGTGCAAAGTCTATATTTGTCCAAGCCGCTATCTGGTATCTGTTTAATTTAATACTTGTGACTTTCAATAACTTTTGAGGTAGTTTTCCAAACATTGTTTTGTTCGTTTTAGTTTTATTGACTTCAATTGCCTAATGCACTGTTTTATATTCTTTGAAAACTGAATACTGTTTAATTAATTTAATAATTAATTCATCAGTTTGAAGTAGTTTAGTTATATCACAGAATATATAATAGTACTTACTTACCTACAAAGTTATACTCGTATCTGAATTTGGTTATTGGCAAAATATATTAAAAATAGCTTTCAATTAATCAATTGTTACAATAAAACTACAAGTTAGAATAACTAAAAGGACATTCGAAATTTATCAGATCTAGTCTTAGGTTGTTACGTGGAATATCTAGAAATCACGATGACACACATCTAGAGAGGTGGTTAGCACGCAACTTTTTATCGAGGTCGGTAGAATAAACTTGTAGATGAGAACATAGAACAGCAATACCAGACTGGCTTTTCTTATTCATTTCTCGACTTATGAGGCATGTTGCTCTAACTTTACGAATTTATTTACGGTGTTACTTACGTGACTCTTAGAAATTCTTTAATATATAGTATATTTAACTTTTTTTAGACATTTTTAACTTCTTTAAAATTCTTTTGTAACTTCTGTTCAACAGCAGTTTTACGTTATGTAGTCATAATTAACTTTGATTTTTTATATTCCGTTCTGGTGAATGCGCTTCTATCTTTAGCCTTATTGAGAATAGCATTTCGATGACAAAAAGGTCTGTACAATATACCTACCTATACCTAGTCAGGTACTGAACTGACAGTTTTTGCATAACAGTTATCTATAATTGGGTCATAAGTTTTTAGCGAGTCTTTATTGTTATCTTCAAGGATGACTTTTTGGGAATTACTACTATAGCATAGGTACCAAAAATATCATTTTGTTCTCCGAAATTTGTTAATGCTCACCAAATCCTAAACCGCTTAAGATGTGGTGAGCATTTACTAATTCTGGGTTAGTCTAGGTAAGGATGGTGATCATTTAAACATTAAGCCCTTTTTCAAATTCTACCTTATCCTAAAATATAGAACTGGCATATATATTTCTTATTATTTCATAGTCATTGTCAGCCGCTTCGCCTACTGTATGTATTGCTATCGCCCCTAAAAGATTTACATTACACAATGATGGGTCCTGCGCCTGCTCGCAAGTAGCGGCGTCCCGCGACCTTTGCCGGCTTGTAGTTATTAATAAAAAATAAACTATAATATTTTATTCCACAATCCCATAACTTTCAGAGTACAAAACAATGGAGACTTACCTATTATTATAATCATTTGCTTATAACACTAGCATTTACATGACTTCATCATGTTTCCCTTTTTGAACAATATTGAGATTGTGTTATGTATGACCTATTAACCCGGCGAGCATGAGGTGAAAAAAGTTACACCTAGCATGTGGTGGGGTTTGCCATACCCCAACATATAATTACCTATAAATGCCAATTTATTAAACCAAGACTTAAGAATTTATTCGTATTTTGAAATATGGTTTATAGTTAGTGTATAAAATAAAAAACAGTGTATATTTATATACTTTTATTGTATTATTTATCAGAAATACTAAAATATAACATTTACAAAAAAACAAAAAAAGGAACTTCTGAAAAAGGAACTAAAATCAACTAATTCTTTAATAAAAATATAAAATCAACTTTAAACTTAAAGAATATAAGATTCTCAATAACATATTTTTTTTAAAGAATTAGTTGATTTTAGTTTTAGTATTTTTGATAAATAATACAATAAAAGTATATAAATATACACTGTTTTTTATTTTATACACTAAATATAAACCATATTTCAAAATACAAATAAATTCTTAAGTATTGGTTTAATAAATTGGCATTTATAGGTAGATATATGTTAAAACTAACACGGAGCATGTGGCGGGGTATGACGCACCCCACGAACGTTTACACGCGTGTAGCTCCTGCGCCGGTTGACGCGACACTGCGGTCACGCCACTCTCCCCCCGCGGAGTACATTGGCTCCAGCTACTCGAAGCAACAAACCAATTGAGGGGCAAATTTGAAAAATACACGACTTCGCGCAAAGCATGGGCATGTCACACCCTACCACAAGCTCGCCGGGTTAAGAATCCCTGTCTTTGTACACCAGACTTCAATTAAACTTTATGCTTGCAAATTCATTCATTAATTGAGAGTCTTCATAACCATTATGGTTTTATAATAAAAATCGTACTATGCTTCGTTTTTAGAATCGCATTTTCTAGTAATGAGAATAAGTTGTGCACTTCCTTTCAAGTAAGATGTCTATCATTAGTTTGTCAAAAATTAGTTAGCGTTAACGTCATACTCGTACATTACTTTTGATCTTTTTCAAGTTACTGACGCATGAAATGATGCATCTCTAATGACCAAGACCAATTTGTTAAGTCTTTTCAAGTAGATAGCATGGCAAAATTAACATCTTTGTTATAGATTCCATCATATCCATCTAGTAATTCTCAGGCAGGCATTTCGTTTTCATTTTCACTACGAGAAATATCGTAACAAAGAACACCAATATGTTGTGAAGGCACAGTAATTATTTTAAAGTTACCAATTTATTGTCTACTTATAAAAATAAATTGAATTCGAATTAAAAATGCTTTCCGTTAAAGTTGCGGTTTCTGTTCCTTATACGGCAAACACGCTTGTTCAATGTCGTGTGCCAAAAAACGTGGACCGGTCATCATTTGGTTATAATAAATTAAGCAAGGCAGATAATCGAGGTATCTTGAGCGAAAACCTCTTTTAAATCGTGGATTTTATGTACTTTTTTTGGACGCAATCGAAAGTCAAGTTGCTAAATTATTAAATTTATAAGAATCTTCACGAAGCATAGATGTTGCTGTCTATGCTTTTAAACAATTGCTTGTTCAATGTAATAAGCTACCAAAGTACTCTTTCAAAAGGATATAGAATTTTGTGTCTAGTATCCATTCATTCTTCCACCCTCGGGTAGATTAGATAATCTACATACGCCTGTCCACCATCGAAGGTTCAGGACAGATAAACCGTCGAAAAGTTTTATCATGCTTGGGTAACAAAACAACGCCATTGTCTGCAGGTAAAGTCCGCAATTTTCACACTCCTCCAGAATACACAATGCGTCATAAATATTTTCCGAATAATGCAACAATGAGTTTTCAAGAACACCGTCCAATATTCGACGTATTTTATCGAATTCGGGACAAGCACACATGAAAAATAATTTGTTTGTAGAAAAAAAAACATTTTGTGTAAATAAATTATCTTAAAAAAAGTATGATTATAGATATGATGGGCTTCATATTGTCAGTTCTATTTATATTTGAAGCCATACATGATAAGTTTGTTAGTAGTCGTATGATATCAGTTAGTATATGCGCGACTGCACTGTAAGTTTGTTTTTCTTTTACAGGTTTACATGGAATGAGGAAGTTTTTATTATTTCACTAATTATCTTCTTCCACTAAGACAATATTGACTTCTCTCGTTAGATTATTCATTTCGTCAAATGACTTTATTATTCCTTTTGTTTATAATTGTGTTTAAATAAAATAGACTTGTAAAAGTGTTATAATTATTACTGTATCGCTATTTTATTCCTTTGTTATGTGTTGCTTTCACAAACCAAAACAGCGAATCCCCTTGAGGCTTGCATTGCAATTTATAGAACTCGTATATTGTTATCAGTGTCTCTTGTCATCCACATTGGTTTCATATGACATAATATCTGTGTGATACTGTCATTGTATATCCGATTACAATCTCTACTTACCTATTTAATATTAAGAGCAGCGTTCATATGAAATATAAGAATACAAGATAAAGTTTAATCTGTGAAATTTCGGAAAACATAACCTTTAAATCTAGTTTTACTATTTATTCATGGCCTGACTAATGCAATAATTCCATTGTGTACAGCACACGTAATAATCGCGAACAAATAATTATTAGCTTAAGCTGTAATAACAACTAGATATAGCGTGGAAAGTCCACGGAGACGTCCACTGCCTTTACCTAAGAGTCGAGTATCTAAATATTGATGCAGTAAAGTCAATTACGTGCCAAATTACATATTACCTCCTTATTATTTTAGAGTGACTAATCAACATCAGCAGCTTGAGGAGCTCGGTGGCGCAGTGGTTTAGCGCCTGGCCCAGCGATTGCGGAGGTTAAGCAACGTTCGCAAGGGTCGGTCATGGGATGGGTGACCAAACATTTATTATCTCGAGCTCCTTCGTGCTTCGGAAGGCACGTTAAGCCGCTGGTCCCGGCTGCATTTGCAGTCGTTAACACCCACCAATCCGCATTGGGCCCGCGTGGTGGGTTATGGCCCATCCTCCTTACCACCCATAAGGAAGGCCTGTGCCCCAGCAGTGGGGACATTAAAAATGGCTGATGGACAATCAACATCAAGCTATACTTTGCTTTGCTAGTTTCTTTTAGTCAACTCGCTACTCTTAGGTTATTACAAGGAAATTAAACTGTCTTCTTCTTCTTACTGATTATCCCGGCTTCGGTCAGGATGCGTTATAGTCAACTCTTAGTGGGTGATCCTTTATCTCAAATGTCGGCCTTTACCACTATTACAGCCAGTGCCTTCCTTCACCCTTTAAAAGAGTCTATGTATTTATAAGGACACATTGGTGAAATAACGCTGGCTTGCAGCGTAAGAGTAGGATATATCTATCTGTAAGCAAGATAAATTGTTTCAAGAGTATTGCAAGTTTCATATTCATTCATTTGTCTTGTTCCTGATTCCTTTTTACCTTGACGTTGGTATTCCACATAAAGCTTCCATTTCAGATAATTTGAATTTATTTCAGCTCCATAACTCACTTTCTACAGAGCTGCGATGTGCTCTGAATAATTATGTGTTTAATTAAAATATCTTGCCGTAAGCTAAAATCTCATACAAGAGTAAATATTTGCTTTTATTATTAAAGTATAAAGGTGATCATGAAGTTTTATTTATCTTTTGTTTTAGGATAGCTCTCTATAAAAGTTGTTAAAGATACACTGCATTTTAATAATATAAAAAAGCGTTTTGTGAATGTTCAGTGTTCAGCTTGAGTAGCGTTAAAAGTAGTTATATTTATTTAGTTTGGACGTAATGGACAATTCAACAACGCCAAACTTCCTCTTTTAGGCAAGTTATCCATATAATAAATCTACCAAAAGTTTACCGGCCGACAAATGTGGCTCGCCCACTGTCATGTTCATGTATGACTGTCGAAACTTGTTTATTTGTTCCAAAACAATTATTATGTTCTGTCTCCATCCTCAACGTGACTAGACAGTGCCATCATAATCCGTCTCCAGTTCTCCACGTTACTTCAAAACAAGTTAGATTAGTCTCGAGATTTCTTTTCAAGTCAATTTGTTTCGATGTACGTACATAATTAGCTATAATATAACACTTTCAAGTTTCTCCAAAAAGGCGAGTTTAAAATGTAGTCGATGTGATGTTTCGTTTTACGTTATGTTGACGACCTCCTTGGTCGAATATGGCTTGTACTTGTACTGTACACCGGTTTTAATGGTTTTGCCAACTCGGAGGTTCCGGGTTTGGTCCCTGGCTGGGTCAATTTAGATAGGTAAAGAACTATTCTATTCTGTCTCAGGTCTGGGTCTTAGAGGACCTTTGTCTCCGACTTCCATAATACAAACAGTGATTTAGCTAACACTTTCAAGTTTCTCCAAAAAAGCGAGTATAAAATTCAAATGTCATTGATGTCATGTTTCATTCAACGTTATGTTGACGACCTCCTTGTTCGAATGGCTTGTTCGCCGGTTTTCATGGTTTTGCCAACTCTGAAGTTCCGGATTTGATCCCCGGCTGAGTCAATTTAGATGGGTTTACCCAGACTCAGGTCTGGGTCTAAGTGGATCTTTGTCTCTGATTTCCATAATACAAACAATGATTTAGCTACTTATTTTGGAATTGAAATAATTATGTGATGTTGTCCTATACTATACAGCGTGAATTTTTAATCATTTGGTTCCCGCCGTGGCGTGGTTCCACTCATGATTACAAGCAACTTTTACTATGGGGCCAACTCTCCTCCTCGCAAAAAAATCTGCTGTTCCATACAAAAGTGCAGTACCTACCTACCCTACTCGACCTTAATGTATGGAAGAGCTGTTTTTTTTTGCGAGGAGGAGAGTTGGCCCCATAGTAAAAGTTGCTTGTAGTCATGAGTGGAACCACCCCACGGCGGGAACCAAATGATTAAAATTTCAGTGTGTATATTCTATTCTTTATCTTGATCCAACTATGCATGTTGTCAACATGTGCGAAGTTATTTTCGAGCGTTATCTGAACAAACAGGGACATCCATTTGACAGCTCCGTGCTAAATAACGATGACGCAGAATTTGCCATCATGACATTAAACTGCATGTGGCACTAATGTAGTTTGCAAAGGCGTGTAAATAGAATCTGAATTCGATCTACAATTCGATACGAAATGACGTATGTTTATTTGTGTAGTTTTATGGTATTGAGAGAGAACATTGTTTTTCATTGAAAGTAAGTATTGGTTTTAAAACTACTTAGAACTTATTCATCCTATAGACTTTTGCGTTGTGTACCGTAATCAATCCAGTAATTACACTTTTAAAAGCCTATGGATGACACTACGTCTCCTAATACGTCGAGGTTTTGTGACAGTAAAGCTGAACTGACTGACTCAGAATTAAAATGTGACCATTCTTAAAGTATACCCTTTCAAACAAAAAAAGAATCATCTAAATCGGTTCATAAATAAAGATGTAATGTCCGACATTATGGGATCACACACGAACTATGTTCTTTGAGATGAAAAAGAATTGTAAAAAATCGGTAAACAACTAACGAAGCTATGTTAAATTAAAACATACATAAAAAAACCGTCGACTTGAGAACCTCCTCCTTTTTTTGAAGTCGGTTAAAAAAGAAAACCGTTCTTGCTTTTCTAGCTAGCTAGGCTTCAATTGAAACTGAAACTGGAATTGAGATTGACTATGTTACGTGGCGTGCCTGCGTCTACACGCGGTTAACAGATGTCGTCGTCGTGTGATCCTTATGTAATGTGATTTATTCATGTTTAATTATTTATAAGCATGCAACTTTTTCATCTAAAATAAAACATAAAAATTGTAGAAACTAAACTCTCAAATTCAACTTTCATTTGATAATTTTATCTACAAAACTTAATAAGACTAATTAAAGAGCCCTGTTATTAAAATACGCAATTAATATTTACCTTATCGGTTATTAGTACAACTTTTATTTTCTGCCCTATTTATCGTTTGTGTTATATGGTCGTTCACCGGAGTTCACAATGCGGATCTATGCGTGCTTCGTCTAAATAAAAATACTCAGTTAATCATCTAACACGTGTGAATTAGACTGTGAGATGGCTGGCACGCGATACTGGTGCCATACATGGGAAAGAATGCACATTGATTGTGTTAAGCCTCGTTGAACGTCAGTAAGGTTCAACCATTTTTTTAGTTAATAGCTTTACTATTGTCTGATCATTTTAACTATTTAGTAATCTGTGGTGACATGTTGACATAAGTAATTAATTAATTAATTAATTTCCAAATAGGTAAGTACCAATGGCGAAGGGTCCATATAAACAGATTCCTATCTGTTTACCTTTTAGTAATCCCACCGTACCGATCCACTATGCAGATCATAACATTTTGTTATTTTAGCTTACCTTCATCATAATTTCACCCCTTGCCAATGTAAGTTGTAAGTACCTATGTATCTAGGCTTCAAAATTTCTGTATCAGATTTATATTTGGCTTGCGCAAATATGATCATGTTACCCATTATCGCAATAAGCTCAAGTGGCTACACATCAGACTTCGCCGGAACACTATTATGTCTCTTCTTTTCAATATTTTGTTCAATCCCTCTTACCCGCGCTATCTCAAGGAACGATTTAGTTACCTTCACTGTTCGACTTCACATTCTCTTAGGTCATCAGAAAATCTGAGTCTCTCGACGCCTGTCCATCAGACAACTTTCTACCATGATTCCTTTACTGTTCGGGCTGCAATGCTCTGGAACTCCTTACCTGTGTCCATCAGGCGTGCTCAGACCATAAATGCTTTCAAGAAACAGCTAAAACAACACTATTTATCTCACTGACTTTCGTTATTTGCCACTGTAGGTCCTACTTACTGTTCAACTATTCATCAATTGCAGACAATATATTTATGTATATCATATTGTAACATGTATATTATCTACATATTTAGGTTTATTTTAATTTAGTTAAATAATATTTAGGAATTTAGAATAATTACATCTCATGCCATTTTGTACCCCCTGTATTCCTCTTCTGTCTCTCACCATACCATAGGTTGTCTGGAAGAGATCGCTCTTAGCGATAAGACCGCCATGTTTTGACACTATGTTTTATTGTTATTTCTTTGTTACATGTTACTGTGGTGTTGAAATAAAGCATTATCTTATCTTATCTTAGTGCAAGTTATGTCACTTCTTTCTCGATTAGAATCATTAGAATATGACCATATTCTAAAAAGGCTAGGCTAAGGGGACCCCCTTTCATATTGAGCCTCCTCCATATTGATCGATCCTGGCTGGGCATTTGGGCATCGAATACGGTAACCCTTATTTTTCACAATGTCCAGCCAGCGCTTCTTTGGTCTCCCTTGGGGTCCAATCCATTATGCACTAGAGGTCAAGGCAATTACTTCGGTCATAGTCATTTTATATCCCATATAGTAAACAAAAAGCAAATACATTGTTATATCGTGTGTCTCACTCAATCTATCTAATTAGGTAGAGTTCTAAACAGAAGAAAACAAAGTAAAGTAACTCAATCTGAAAATATCTCGTTACTCTCATTAAACCAGCGAAAACATAAAGAAAAAGAAAAACTTTGTACAAAACATTGGCCTCAAAGTGTTTTTCTCAGATGTTCCATTCTCAAAGATAAAGTCCTGGAAAAACATTTGATATCGCAAACATACTCGTAATATGCATTTATAGTAGTCAAAAGTACTATTTTATTTTCTTTGAAACATTGTGTTGTGGCTAAGTCAGACGTTCACATCCAATTTGTTCCTTTAATTTCGATCCTCACTACACGGTATTTTATCAACCGGCGGCAATCCTTGTTTCACGTTCCGATGCGGCATGCCATAACGTACGTACTCAGTTTGATTGAGCACTATTTACGTAATGTAACTAAAAATCGGACTGCCGGACAATAAAATTCCGTGTAGTGCACACAACACAAGCGCCCTAGTATGTAAAATTGTTCTGTAAACAAAGTCACATTTTGTAAAAAGTCTCTTTTACAAATTATGTAATTTAGTCTAGGGGCAGTAGGCATGATGACTATTTTTTTTATTTTATGTTACATAAATTACCTCTCAAAAAAAGAAACATTGGTAAAATAATTAATTCGCTAGCATGAAAACTGCCCGAGATATCACAGTGTGAAATGCACACAAATGGACTCGCCCAAAAACGCTCCATACTAATGGCTTCCTAGTTATGACGTCACGAATAAGTAGTTTGTATGCAACGCGTAGGAAATTTGTTTGGCAGCTATATTAAATATTGTGTTTATCAAAATAGTTTCTTAGACAAATTTGCTATACATTTTACGGACTAATTAAAGGTAGGTATCATTTATTTTAATAAATTTTATACTTTTTAAATGGACTTGTCCACCCAACTTTGAAGGGTCATAAAATAAATAATATGCAATATATAAAACCAAGAGGTATACAAGCTACTCTAAAAGTTTAATATGATTACGATTTTTATTAGTATTTCGTTATTTTATTCATTAGTCATCATCCCTGTTCTAGGCTTCAAAAACTTCACGAATTAATAGAATATTAACATAATTATTTTGCAAGAATTCAAAAGAAGGCCACAGATGTTAATAGACCTTATAAAGCCTCCTAAAGTTACGACAAAACCAAGTTTATGGCCCACTCTTGGAACGTTGATAGGAGTCTTTCAGACGTAAAAGCTGTCTAGAATCTAGATCCGGAGAAACAGGATTTACTTAAGTCCAAGCGGTCTTGTTTCTTCACATTTGGGAATGCTACATTCGATATCAGCCATTTTTTTGCTACATTGCCATTACTGCAGTTTAATTAAATTAAATAGTTTGTACGAGTATTGAGTTAGTGCTATATCGAGCGAGTGCGACAAAAATGACGAAGTAGTATGTTATTGAAATCGAACTGTAGGTACAATAGACTCGATCCCATTACAAAAATAACTCGCATCGTCACAATCACAACACAAAAGCCATTATAGTCAGCTGCAGGACGTAGGCCAAAGATGTCATTTGTATTATGGACCTCTAAGGCAATAGTCGTCTTTTACACCACTAATATTGAAGAATTGGCGCTATTTTACTCTTCTGGGTAATTCAATTATAGCAGTGCTATAAGCAAGTCTAATGCCTGCCTATATGCTTACTTTACCCTTGCATTACAAAACATGCTGATGTTTTCAAAGTGTAGCTAAGTGCCGGCTTTTCCACGTGACTAACCTGCACTCGTAACACTTCGATATTAAATTAAGTACAATGTCAATGCCAATTATAGTTTGTCGTGTAGTCAGTCATGTTTCTTAACCGTGACTTGCATAGTGCTGTTTCATGCGCCGAGAATCTAGGCGCTAGGTGCAAGGTTCTAGATTCTTAATCTAGGCCCTAATTTAAGGATCTTGATCGTATGCTTTGCAGTCTTACAATATTGACTTGTGCTATCTTTTGTTTTTCTAAATGGCCGTTCGTTAAATTGTTTTCTTTTCTTCCTTCTATTACTTACGTTATATCAGTCATTTGTTCTGGTTTACCGATTACTTACAAAATTTTAGAAGACACTATGATAATAGTATGATAAACACAATTTTATGTCTTGATTTTAATTGTAACAAAATTAATAAGTGCAGCGGTAAATTTCGTCTTTGCGTCAAAGATCAAATCAATAATCTGATAACGCTTTAACTAAATTAATCAATAATCACTGAATACCCTCTAAATTAAAGTCATAATCTAAATGCTTATAGCTAATTAAGTATGTTCATTTGAAAACTTAAAGTACTTAGGTACTCATAGAATTACTGAAGCAAACATCCTATTAACGTCGATAATTATCGGCCTCTGTGGAAGGGTTACTTAGTACAGAAAACCGATTTCTATTGCGCTAGCGAAGCGTGATTGAGAAACGGTTAATAACGTTGTAGGTATTTGAGATTTATCGGAGTTCTAAAGACATTGTTTGTTGCTGTTTTGATATGCCATGGTCTTAAACGTAAATTTTTAAAATCCATAAGTAGCGAAAATTAGTGGCGATAATTCTAAGTGTGGCCCTATCGTATCGCTCTATTACTCTAATTTAGGAAATACTCAAAATGCGGGAAGCGCTTTTGTTATATGTAAAGCAACATTAGGTTTTTGATCTGTTTTAATTTTACACAAAAATAAGTTGGTTATCTAATTCAGCTACGTCAAATAATGAATCTGCCTAACCCCACTCTACAAAAAACAATTGAATCGTCCTACTTGTTTCACGCACAAGCTGTGACAAATGCGAAATGTTCCCATACGTTACCTGGAGCTTAAAACAATAGAACAAAGCCCATGGATTTCGCTCGAAACGTAGTCCAACTAATCCTTTCTGTCTGAAGGCGATAAATGAAACATCATTGTTTATAAGCACTGTGGCAACTGGCAACACAAATTATTGACAGAGTTACATTTATCACTATTACGAAGCATGTAATAACTTTCCCAATGTTTTCTTTTCCAGATTACACGGTTGCACCGACCCCTGTTTGCAGCCTTAGATTTATTATCACTGCCAACTATTCCGCCCTTCAGCGTGCTTAATGTCGCCATGCTAGACAACATCCATATTAACTTTAAGAAGAACGCTCCAAGCTACAGGAAAGTTGAGAGGTGTCGACGTACGTGACGTCATCGGGAGGGCAGGGATTGCGAAATGAGCCAATCCCAAGACGAAGCCCGGGCGGCCCGGATACAAAAATACAAGGAGGAGAGGAGGAAACAGCTTACAGCTAAAACGGCAACATTGTTCTCTGCAAATGTCACTGAAAGGTCAGTTTTTACCTTAGTTTCCCCAACCTTGCCAGCTCCTCTAGCATGACCATCAAAACCCGATAGATATCGCGTGATATTAGCGTTTTATCGACACTCACTGTCAAAATCCTGTCTTTTGACAGTTAAAAGTGATAAATCGTTTTCGTTTCGTGTTTCGGTAGTCATGTTAGCTAGGCAGACGTAAATAATAAATCACATAATTAAGTCTTTAAAATAAACTTACCGCTATTTTGTTGAATTCGTTAACTTATGTCTATTTTATCTCATTTCAGACGTCCCAGAAAACCTGGCCGTCCTCAATCCGATGACAATGCTGACCATATCAAGTCTTCCTCCGAGTTGAACCTCAGCGCAACTTCGAATCCTATGCCAATTAGAACTACACGTACGTCACGCCTTAGAGCTGCTGCTGCAAATCATTCCGACACTTCCCCATCTCCTAGAAAATCCACCAGATGTTCTTCAGTGCAATCATTGTTAGAAGATTCTAAAAAAACGCCTAAAAGTTCCAAAATAATAGATAGAGATAAACTTAAGTCAGTCGCCGAAAGACGACAAAGCAATGAAAAAGAACATTTTAAAGGTACGTCCCATTCAGATAAAGATATTGGTGCTATTAAAACGAAATCTAAACATTCCAATAATAAAATAATTTTAGAAAAAGACAAAATAAATTGTATAGAGAATAGATTAAAAGAAAAAGTTGTTGATGAAAAAACAGTATTGAAGATAGAAGAAAATGGAAAGAGGAAACTAGTGAATGGACCTTTACTGCATAAAGAAGAAGAAATTTTCAATGACATCTTGGGTGGTAAAGGTATCTCTGACACATTAGAAAAGCAGAAAATAGAAGATTTGTTTAACGATCTGGTAGTCGATAAAGTTCAATGTAAAATAGCAATCGAAGACATCAACGACATTAACGAAAATGTGGGTCTCAAAGATAGTCACAAAATCAACATTCCTATGCAAGACACATTAGTAGATGTTAATAAAGTTATTAATATTGTGAAGTTAGAAGATAGTGGTTTAGTGCCAAAAGTTGAAATTGTGAAACAAGATGTTGGGGTATTGCTTGGAGCCGTGTGTGTTCGTAAAGTAGAAAGATTTAGTGAATTGCTCAGTAATTTATGTTCACCGTGTGAAGCCGATATTCTGTTCGAGGACATTTTGGCTGATAATGGCATTGATGGAGATGTGAACTCGGTAAGTTGATCAATTAAATCATGTTTTAATAATAATAAATAATTTTCTATATGAATTTTGCACAATGCAATTACTCATACTATAAGCAATGTTATGAATTTTATTATATTAGTGACCTCATATTCATAAAATGCATCAATGGTAATGTGATTAATGCGATGCCCCTGCGGTATACGTGACACGCATTGAATGTCTTTCACTAATTAATAAACACGGAGGTGACGATGCCAGATCTAACTGGTTTCAGATAGGGTTAAGGATTATATTTCTCCTAAGTTTTGTAGCGTAATGCGGTTGTTCTCTATGGCAGCTTTTATCAAGCTTATAGTATGAAAGAAGAAGAAAGAAAGAGTTGAACCTTTAAAATATATTAAGACTAACGATTTATCGTTTTTTTTTGTTTTGTAACTAGTTTATTTTTTACACAGTCACTTTGTATGGTTGTTGGCATACTGTAGCCTTGTTGACTTTCATATTTAGACATTTTTCTGCTCAGTTTAAAGTTTCCTAACTTGTTTGTTGGCTCACTGTTTTATGAGTGATGTAATTCCTTATAAGTTGTGATGTCTCAGGTCTGGGTGTTTGTGATACCACCGTTGTCTCTGATTTCCATAACACAAGTGCTTTAGCTACTTACGTTGGAGTCGGAGCAATGTATGTGTTGTTGTCAAATATTTATTTATTTATGTTATCCAGATGTATATTTTCAGAATTTTCGTTAAAATCTCGGAGATGGTGGTAGCTAGCTAATGTTGATAGCCCTTTCTATAACGTTTTTTTACATCCTCTTTGCTTTCTGTTATCAAATTTCGGATTTTTAAAGGGTGGCTATTTTTCCGTATTTTCATTATATCTTAGAATATGGTAGCTAGCTATTGTAGATAGTCCTTTCTGTTATCTAATTTGGGATCTCTGAAAGGTGGCTATGGCTAAGCCATTTGACCTTGACCACATCAATTTTATAGAAACAATTCCATAAAAAAAACGTTAGGAAGCTGTTCGTTAACGTCTATCTAATTACCACTTATGAACATTTTATTGGGTCAATTACCTACGTGTAGTATACTAATCTATTGTTATTGGCTGTAACGATCCTATTAGTTGGACTAAACAAAGTGCTAAATTAATTGTTACGGCCACCCAATTAGTTTTAGCTCGTGTTCGTTGTTAGGTTAATAGTTATCTTAAACGCCCCATTTTGTTAGTTTAGTTAATAGTGAATTTCAAGGCTGTTTGTTTTATGTTGCATCATTTAGTAACCGCGGCTGGTAAAAGAAGTTACTATGCTTGGGAACTTTAAGGATTATAATATTTTAGTATGTAAGCAATCTAATTTACGTGCAATACAATAGTAGACGCTAGTATAATAAATAAATAAATAAAAAAAATTGTACCCAAATATTTTTTTGCGGATGTTTAGAGTTTAAGACTCATATTTTGCTGTAACGTTAAAATAATCATAAGTAGTAATTTTGCTAGTTAGCAGAGGTAATTAGTGTTACTAAAAATAACGCAATTAACTTCTCATCTCATGTAAATAAACATTATGGACTATACAATTTATCCCTCTTATCTCGTTGTCTGTTTGTTTATTCATCAGGACAAGAGTTTATTGTAAGTAATACAATAAGCTTAGCCCATAGAATGAAGCAATAAAATAAGACGTTTAATGATCATGTTTATTGAATCGACATCAGTACTTAATGTTAATTTGTTTGTTTGTAAATGTTACAGTAAAAACCCGATTTTAGTTAAAACGCGTTTTGCCTGGTTAAAACGCGTTTTAACTAAAAACGGGTTACGGTAATATATATAATTTTTATTATGATTGCTGCGCTTTGAGTAATACTATTTCCTTGTATTTTATTTTATTTGAATTTATTTTATTTCTAGAGCTAGATTCTATTTTTCTCCTAGAGCTGATGGGAAACTTTACATTTGTTTGTACATCTTTTAATATGTGGTCTTCTTTGAAACGATTTTGTTTGTACTTTACCTATATTTTTCTTCTTTACAAATTTATCAATTATGTTAGTTAAATAAAACTGCTTGCGTTGAATGTTGTCAATTTACGGAGATGGTTTGGTTTGGTAGCAAATAGCATTTCAGGGGGCTAATTGACTAATTTAAAAATCTATTGCAATCGCTTTCAGGGTGTGATACATTTATGCTTCTTTTTGGTACAAATAAAAACTTACCAAAGAAATGCAGCAATGTGTCACATCCATCTGTCAAATCAAAGCGATTGCGATAGATTTTTAAAATTAGTCATTAAGCAGGCTGGTCGCATATATGACATATCTGAAATATTAGCATTTATGGTGAGTCGACCATTGACTGGTTTTCCTTATTAC
This sequence comes from Agriphila straminella, assembly GCA_950108535.1. Lineage (NCBI taxonomy): Eukaryota > Metazoa > Arthropoda > Insecta > Lepidoptera > Crambidae > Agriphila > Agriphila straminella. The sequence continues at coordinate 4,861,341 of OX467318.1, forward strand.
CTATCCTATAGTGTTTCCATCCTTATGGGATTTCAAGATGGAAATACGCCAGAGATGGTAGAATAACTCCTTTTTATAACCACAAAAAAGTTTCTGTTATTCAGTCAATTTGACGATGTCCTTACTGCAATAAATTATTCACTGAATTAATCAGCAACTTCATTCCAAAAGTGCATGCCGATAATTCGTTAGCAGTTGAACTTGACCCGTGCGTCGCCGTCCATACCAAGTATGGCATGATTCGGTCGGACCTTCACCTTAAGTTGGGCTTATGTTCATGATAATATCTTAAGTACTATGCCCGTCTAAGCTTAATAACACATTCTTCTCCACGGACAATTTTGTTGTTATTCCATAATTTTCCTTGATGTTATCCAACAAGTGTGTTCCATCAACGCGTATTTCGTAAAGAGTACATTAGATGTTTATAAACCAGGGAATGATATCGTTTTTCTTAAATGTAACGTTATTTCTTACTTTTTTACCGTTAATTTTAACATTAACGTTATGTCAATAAATAACGTTACTTTAGATAACGTTACATTGAAATTAACGTTATTTCAGTAAATAACGTTAATTTTAACGTTATTTCTTACTTTTTGTTACCGTTACTTTAAAATTAACGTTATTCCAATTAATAACGTTACTTTTTTCTAGTTTAACGCTATATTTAACGATAATTTTACCGGTACAAAATTTTTAACGTTATTTTTCCGGTAAATTTACCGATAAAATGTTTTAAAGGTATTTTTAACGTTATTTTTTTTGTAACGTTATTTTTTTAACGGTATTTCAATCCCTGAATTATAAACATGTTTTTCATTGTATTGTAGGTACTTCATCTTATTTCCGAGTCAATAAGAATTCACTTGTGTAAACATCTCCTTTTTGTGAAGTGAGGACTGAAGCTATTTTGTTTTAGTCAAAGGACGCTGAAACAAATTGATTCCTTCCGCTTTGTTCGTCGCATCCTTTGTAGAAAAACCGCCCACATCGAATGCTGTGGGCGGTAACGGGTCATAAATGAAATGCTTTTTCCCGTTCTTTCTTGTCGTATCATTCTTTCTACACTGTGGAATATGAGTAGGTATTTGAAAAAATATTTTTGCTCAAATTATAATTTTCCCCTTGTCGATTACCTATGTATTGTCGCATTCTGAACATCTCAACATCAGAAACGACGAGAAAGTTTAAAAAATTATTGACAATTCTAAACTGATGCCATATCGTACGATATACATTATCAAAAATTTCCGTGCGGAAAATGCTGCAGTTATCACCTTCTACTACTTCGCGAGTATGATTGAGCGAGATGTGAGTTTCACGGTGCTTTGCAGACTATTTTGATATCCATCTCCATAATCATAAGATGCTATTTAGGACAATCCTAAAATGTGAGTGAAGGGTAGGTGCTTTTCTACTCTGCCTGACTTATGCCCATCTTCAAACTTTACCATCCACTCCAGCGGTCATTTGACGGATGGATGTGATACATTGCTATACTTGCTACTTCTTTTTGACACGCAAGAAATTACAAAATACAAAAATTACCAGTGTATCACATTCATCTCTAACGGCCGATTTCAATAACCTATCGTCAGTAAAAGATAGGCTTACTAAAGATTTGTTGCCTAGATATTTCTGTTATATGGCGGGAAATAACAACAGTTTCATACTATCTATCTCTTACAAAAGATAGATCATTGAAATCGGCCGTAAGTCAAATAACCGCTGGGGTGGATAGTTAGGTTTGAAGATGGTAATAAGTCCGCTGCCGGACGCCACACGGGCTTTAAACGTGATCATTTGTTTTTATGTAAATTGTAGGACAACAAAGCCTCGTCTTTGTTTCGCGGTGACTATACTTAGCTCTCGAAACATAATCCACAGATATCCCTCATGCATGATAGTAAAGGTGTGACCTGAGATAAATTTGATACCCGCGGCATTGTCTCCATGAAAGGTTGACTTTATCGCATGCAATCAGGTCAAGTATCAAGTCGATATGGAGATGTCGTGAAATCGCATGTAAATTATTATCGAAGCTCTACCGATGCCCTCTTACGGCAGTGTCTGGATCTAGAACACTGATTGCGACAAGTTCTGTGCATATGGAAAGCCCACAATTTCGTGGCGACTTAATCTCGGTGATTAGCTTTCAAGACTGGAAAGGATTGCAGTAATTTCTTCTTTAACCTTGATATAACTTGCATGTTAATTTAAATGCGTCAATTTATTTTTGCTCTGTGGTTTGATAGATTCTGTGAAAACGAGCATAGGTACTCACGACCACACGGTACGAAACTCAGTAACAGTAAACTAGTACGAAACAGTAGAATTACGGAAATCGCTCTGACGTGTCGTTGACTGTACATGACGAGAGGAATTCCCAAGCAAAAAAATAATTACGTGGTTTTTCTAAGAGGCCCGACATAGTGTTGAAACTCGAACTGAAACCATAGAATAAATAATAGTACAAGCTGAAACTAGAAAATCATCAAATATTTAGATTTTAACATAAACACTAAGGCTGAGTTGCACCGTCTTGACTTAACCTTAACTTTAACAGATACAAACCTATCTGAGCCAGTGGTCAAAAGTGGAACTAAGGTGTTATTACATAACTGTTACCTAGGTTACGCCATAGAGGACAGCGACGCTGTCATCGAGTCAGATAAGTTTGTATCTGTTAAAAAGATGGTGCAACTCAGCCTATATAAGCAATTAGTTATTGTTTAATCTCTCAGTATGTAATCTACCAGGAATAAGTGCCAAAATATCTGTTTTTTTTAATTCTTAAGAGGATTGTCAAGCAAGCGGTCTCCATACAAACGGCGATAACGTTTCCCACTCTCTAAATCTTAACCTACAGCAATGAATTTTTGGTATGTTTTTGAAATGCCTAAATACTAGGGCTGTACGTTTTGATTTTTTAAATATCTATAATAGATTTCGAAATATTTGCATTTTAGTGATTTCATACAAAACACAGAAGTGTCAATATTTCGAAATCTATTATAGATATTTAAAAAATCAAAACGTACAGCCCTAGTATTTAGGCATTTCAAAAACATACCAAAAATTCATTGCTGTAGGTTAAGATTTAGAGAGTGGGAAACGTTATCGCCGTTTGTATGGAGACCGTTTGCTTGACAATCCTCTTAAAGTCTAAAGACTTCTTAACTCCCAAGGAGTTTAAATTTAAACGAAAATTACGAAAATTTACGTGCTCTTACTAAACAAATACAACACTAATAACACGTAACAGGCCGTACAGTTCACGGTCGTAAGAATTTAATTACCTCCAAGGAAAAAAGCTTCCTCGTTTCTTCAGTTATCATTATTAGACCTCCCACGCTACCGAACCGGACCTTCGACCTATATTTCTTTTGGTCAGTCTCAATATTCGTTGCAGTTTTACGATAGTTGTTTGCTTGCTTATTACTTGCTCCCGAAAGTTCAATTTCGGTAAGCTCTTCTGTTGCAATGTCCCGATTCGATTGGTCAAGTGAAACGAGACCTATTTTGGTAGCGTTCATAGTGTTAATCGATCGTATTGTGTTGTCTTGCGCCGGTGTTTCTGACAAGCAACCGACCTCGGCGCCGGCGCCGTCACGATATCTCTTCGTATTTGGTTATGATCGTTGAGAGTTCGCATTGAACGGCCTGATGAAATATGCAATTTTTACCCGACTACGGCGAAGCAAAAAGGAGGGTTTTGTCTGGAAATTACTGGATCGCTATCTTAAATTCATAAGATGCTGCAAGCAAGGTCTTGAGACCGACTGGGTAATGCTGTGATATCTAAAGAAAACGTGATTTTTTTTGATGCGTGCGAAGTTTTTGATTCATAACTATCGTGTACAAATGTTGTATATTCTGTGGTACTGGTACCTACAAGTAGCTTTTTGCATTTGATTATTAAAAAACAAATTGAGAGTAAACAGTAGATGTATTCTGTGGTATTATGATGAGTTTACGTTTACTATACTCGATAGCGACTCTAGCCCTTCAGCGCCATCCGCCATTTTGTTAAAAAACAAAAAACCCTCCCCACCAACTGACAAGAAAGAAATAAAATGGCGTCTTTCACAAAAAACCCGATAATTTCGTAATCGGGCTATAATTTATCATTTTGTAAAGATAGTTTTATTTATGAATACTTTTCTCATTTCTAGATACCAAAATCATAGTCATTTACATAGAGAAAAAACCGATTACCGGTACCGGGCTCCGGCGACCGCTTGGGCTTTGACAGAACGGCAATATGGCGATTATGTCAGGTCGCCGGCGACCGCTCTGGCACTTAGAGGCTAGTTGACATTTGTATGACAACTTTTTTTAGTGTATTTACCGCCAGGGGTGCTGTGCCAAATTGCATACAAAATTGTTTACCACAGTCGCTATCGAGAATCAAGGGCACTTAAGTACTCAGATAAGGAGTTGAGGAAGAATCCTTAACAAATAATATTACTTTCTTCGTAAAGGATCAAGGCTGTAAGAAGTGCCTATAAAATCTTTGCTCAATTGTTTTAAGTGTTTGCCGTACTGTTATTCCATCAATATTAACTAAACAGAATACCTTAGTAGCTACGTCATGGACCCTCCTAAATGTTAATTAGGACGAAGTCTGTATATATCTATCTCATACCTATATACGTATGACTTCACATCATCATGAGTTCACCGCAAAATGTTCGCATGGCAGAGACGCTGCTAAATTTTGTGGCTTTGATTAACGTTATTAGCAATTTACAAGGTATTAATCGGATTTCTTGTTACTGAATACAAACTTTTACTTCAAATTTAGTAGTAAATTAAGTTAACCACACGTGGTTGATATACGATGTTTATGAACTTAATACACAGTTTGCTGAGAAACGTGTAAAGTACTAATTTGCTGCATACTTGCGAGACAAAATTTTAGCATAATCTATCTATACTTCTATAGTGTTAGCTATCATTTAGTGTGCAGTGGTGTTTGTTTTTTATCTCTTTAGGTTGCGACTTTCGATCATATAATTTATGCTTGTCTTTATCTGCTGTGTCATATCCAAAATTGATATTTTATAGATGTAAGGAAAAACGCTCAGATAGAGAAAGATGTCTATTTGTTTGTTTATTTTATTGGAAAACCAACAGCAACAATAAAACTATAAGCTACAATATGTAAAACAGAAAGCAACGGGTTAGACACTATGTCAGGATTTTCACAATCGGGCAGGATTCGTATAAAGCAGTTTCTCCGGCTAAAAAAAATGACAGTATGACAGTCCTGATAAATCCATGGCGAATTTAACATGACACTTAATTTATTTGTTTTGTTAAAGCAAGTCTTACAATCATAACAACGGCTGGTCAGGAACTCTGGAGGTGAATTACAAAATTTTACAATAAATTATTCTAAAAACAATCTAATTAACTACTTAAAATATCGTAAATAAGGCCAGCTCCTTTAATGGCAGCCAGCATACATACGGGGGTGTATCGCGAAATCGGTGAAAGAAGCCTGCGTCTTGCGCCGCAGCTACGCCAGTCGCGAACTCGACGCGTTTGCTTACGCGCACCGCGTCACCGTCCGATCGGTACTGCATGCGTGCTCTTTATTTATTTTTTAATGTTTATTGTGATCGGTCATTTTCGATTTTGTTTCGTTTCTTACGGCTCGATGTTTTGTGATTAATGTTTCCTTAATTTAAAGACGATGAGGATGTTGTGTAGTGTAAATAGAAAGTTTGGCAATAAGAAAACTTTCGATTAGTTTAACGTTTGCAGTATGAAGAACTGTTTTCGCATCGTATCTGTTCTATTGATCCAGATTTTGTTAAAAAGGAACGCGTTGTGTGTGACTACGGACCTTATGCGGTGGGCGGTAGACTAAGCAAGATAAAAGCTCGGTTGAATGCTTCGAGCTAAAAACAAAAATTTGCTTACAATATGGACTCTATTTAATGATAACGCCCTGGAAGTTGCTTATTGACATGCGCTCATGTAAATTCATGCCACATATCGGCAACCGAAAGTGTTTATTCAAACGTTATGAAACCTTTTTTCAGAAATTGACACATCCATTAAAACTAAAAGTTCATTCGCAAAGACGCAAAGACATTGAACCCCAATTTGGCCACTTCCTCTCAAATTATCAGGTGACATTGATTCACTGTGTCAACCGGTAGCAGACTGTAGACAGACTTGTTGTCGGAAGTAGTCAACTAACTTCTGCCTTTTAAGGCTAATCGGCTTTACGCCTCTATGGTAACGAACGACCTCTTTGACTATGAGGAAGTTCTCACGAAGTTGTAGTTAAGTAACTTATCTATTGTTAATTAATTACAGAATGTCAAAATTTTACTGAAATTTAACAGAAACCTGGGCGAAATGGACAGTTAGTAACTGGTGAACTACCTATCCTTTGTCAAATCTTCTTAATTTGTATTAAGCAAAAAAGGCTAATAATTCTTCATTTCTTATTTCCTACCACTATAGAAAACAATCCCACGTGTTATATCAAGTTGCCAATTAATTAGTTCACTTAACTCAGAAGGATTTCTAGTCACTGAACAAAGCGTTAATTGTAGTTTGACAACTTAAGGGGCTCCAACTGAAGTTTATTATATCCCTGTTCCTACGGTAATCTGATTATAGTCAAATTGATATTTGAACATCATTATACGGGGATGCCTTTCTGATATGTTTACATCAATACTAATATTATTATTGCGTAACATTAAATTTCGTTTTCACGCACTTTGTTCGTTATAATCAGATATTGAATCTTAAAGGAGGACAAAAGCTATTATTATATTCCCGAAATTTTAACGAAACGAAATGCCTTGTTTCAAAAGCTTGTCATTATAATAATTTGTCCTGTTGATTTCAACATTTAAGCTTCATTTGGCCGTGAAATCGTCAGAATATTGCTCAACTGAAAGTACAAGACACGAGGCACGATAATAACTATTGTCCATTAATGAACCATAAAACAAATGATGAATTGCTCATAGAACTACCGATTGTTTTAAGCGATAATTATAACGTATTGATAACTTGAAAGAAACGTTTATTATTAATGATTATTTGACTTTAAGAGCGTGACGGTGGCACAGAATAGTACGATGGTGGCTTGCGATTATGGATGAGTGTCCAGAAAGCATTACCCCAACCCCCACAGATAAAATATAGCCTCGTTATCGTCTCTCATTTTTAAATCCTTTCTGTCATACTCGCCATGTTTATACACAAAAGTGATAGATAACATGAAAAGAAGGATATAATAGCCTTTGGAGGTGGCTCTTATTCATAGCGCTGACGTATGAGTCGAAACTGCGATCCATCATGTCACATTATGTCTTCTTACCGTATTTTTAGACAAAGAAATATCTTTTCACGTAATATCGTCAACTCGTCACTTGGAAAAGATTTTTTGTATCATAATGGATCTCAAATAATTTTATAAGGTAATGATTTATGTCTTTCATTAGTAAGTATTTAAAGAAATCAGGGTCTTGGTTAGGTATAAATAGGTACCGATATCAAACTATACAAATTGAAAAATTCGATTTCAAGATTTTTTAAAGAAGGTACCTCCTACCCTACCCTACCTCTAGAATGAATTTAAAAATATGTAAGTATTGAAATTATTATGTTACAGATCACTATTGTTAATGAATCCTTCTGAACAAGTTCTGTGAACAAGTTAAATTGATTCAACAGCCTGATGTTAAATTTGCATTGCGGAGGAGTTACTTGTTTCTTAGATTACCTAGAACGACATTCTATATGCTTGCTGAAGGTTGTTTGCTACCTTGTGGTCAAAAATTAGAGCTAGGTGTGATATTAGGTACAAGATTATTTTTCTACACTGGTTTTATGTTGCAATAGTTCCCACGCATTAAATAAGCTTTTTCTATAAATATTCTAAACAACAATTAAGGACTCATAAAATTGATATTTTATTCTGAACTGCTAAGTTTCAAAATCCTTAGGTGCAGAATTTTACAATTCTATTCTATTGAAGATTGTTAGAAGATGTAGGCTTATAAATGCTAACTTTATGCCGATTTCTGCATTTTCGTTTTGTCTTGTCTTGTATCACCAAAGCAACGTCGATAAGACGAAGATTGTTACTTCACAATTTACGAATTCTCAATTACTACGTTGTTCGAGTTCCTTAATTTGTCGCAAAATTATTCCGTGTTTCCATTTCTTCTTGGCATGTTTATTCCTTTGTTGTACGTGTTTGTACAACTAAGAACGGTTGCAAGGTCGTCAAGTTACAACATCATTAGTCGTTACACATTTATATCACCAAAACATCTGAGCCGTTTACTAATTAAACAATTTGTCGATCTGACTTGTCACGAACGATCCTATGTTCGTGTGTCGATCAGTCATTGATCTGAGTAAAAAACATCAATTTGTATCAGTGTCAATTTACACGCAAATGGAACTAGTGCTCTTGAGTCTTATGTGAAGTCATAAAATTCATGAGTATATCGTCCAGTGCATAATGCGGATCTATTTCAAAGAACACAAGATCAAAACGGTGAGTATTTTGAAATTATTCTTTGAAGTGTATCATTAAAGTTTGATGAAACAGCACTGCTCCGTGTTCACCGATTTCAGCTTTCAAAAACAATGGGATTCCACAATTACAGCTGAGGTTATCAGAAGTTTATATGTTTCTGTCCCCCTAGCTAGAATGACCACATATCCCTAAGCATATAAACTTCTGATAACTTTAGCTGTAATTGTGGAATCCCATTGTTTTTGAAAGCTAAAGTTGGTGAGCACTGAGCAGTGCTGTTCATCGCAATCGATGAAACACGATATAATTGCGTTATATAGCGTTTTATCGACACTCAACTGCTTTGATATATTTATTCATATCGCGTTTCGGACTTGTGCTATTATTCTGTGGTTTCGGTTGTCATGCTAAGGCTAGGGGGGCTGATTTAATCATTTTACTTTCATATTAGACTACTGAAACTTCAGTTTAGCCTTTTCTGATTTAAACACTTCTGTAATTTAAAGATTCCACTAACAACCTCACAAGTTCTCAAAACAGTTTGAGGTCAGTTTGCAGTTTAATGGATTTAAAAGCTTGTCGTAAATAATTACCGCTTTCTCTTTAACAAATTCAGTTCGTGTTAAGTTAGGGGTAAAAACCAATAATTAGTAATTAGTGGAATTACGTATGATGATCTTATTATACTTAATTTAAATAAGGAATATAAAGTTAAAGGCGTTTTCCATATTTTAGTAAAATAAATTAACTTTTCCATCTACAAACTGTTTAACACACTTCGTACCTACTTACTTTTTTACTTTCAAGAAACAATCAGATTTGTATTGCAAAAGCCTTTAAAATTATAGAAAGTGTAGACATAAATGCCCCTTTAATTAAATTTAGATTTTATTTCTTACGATTTCTATGAAATGAAATACATTTGTGTAAGCTTCAGAAAATTATGAAACGTCCTTGGGAATAAGATCTGCTGAAACAAGGGCATGGGAAACCACTCGGAGAGACACTTGAAGTTATTTAATTTAAAACACATTAGGTTTTAAGTACATAGTCTGGAACCTAAATTAGGATCGGTTTCTTTTCTGAGTAGGTAGGTACAAATTGAATTTATAAACTAGGTTGGAAGACTTTATTTTATTATGTTTATAGAATTAGGTACTGGCTGATAATATTCTATTAATATTATATAATTATAGAGTATGAATTGTTTGTGAGTATCTGATTCTAAAGCAGAAACAAAATTCAAGTTATTATTGCTATTCTCTTTGCCACTGTAAACATACCTAGGTAATGGTAGCTATTTTTTTTTACAAAATTTCGCCACGTTATCACTACATCACTACATATTATAATACAAAGTCCCTCGCCGCGTCTGTCTGTCTGTCTGTTCGCGATAAACTCCGAAACTACTGAACGGATTTTCATGCAGTTTTCACCAATTGATAGAGTAATTCTTGAGGAAGGTTATTGTATGATAAGTTGAGGTTTTATGTAAATTGATAGAAATATGACGATAATTGTTGAAGAAGTCGGCAAAAATTAAGCCGTCTGGGAGCTTGCATCGAAAACGCTGCCTAAACCTTATAACAGAATAATGTATGAAGGAATTGTTTCTCTGTTATAGGTCTACAAAAAAGTCCGCGACGGCATATGTCTATTTTTAAGGATAGCTTAAGGAAGGATAGATTACTATAGCCATTTTAACTTTTTTAAATGGTCACAAATAATGTGGTATTGCAAAAGGTATTTAGACTGTTTACAGCACACACCAAACCTACAGCTTAACTCCAATTTCCTTTTTTGCGTTGCAGCACCATAAACGTACGTGCACGATAACCAGCACTGGTGAATAATGAGAAAAAACATTTTCACAGCGCAATGTGGTGCCAGAGTGCACGCCGCCATGCCGACGCGTGCAGCCTTCCCCGCGCACCACCAGCACGCCGCTGCATGTGCAAGCTCATCACTCCAACATTGCTACACCATCGAACGGTAAGTGTGTCATCTGCAACACAAACTTAACACACGAAATCCAACGGCATTTCTTGTGCGTTGAAGACAATGGCGGTCTACCGCGCAAATGTCGTCAACATCGCTATCAACGGGTTTATTTGACAGATGAATGTGACATTGCTACTTTTTTAGCACAAATAAAATCTCAAAGAAAAGTAGCAATGTGTCACATTCATCTGTCATAAGAAGCCGATAGCGATGCCGACGACACTTGCGCGGTAGACCCACAGTTCGTGGCACCTATGAAGGACGCAGCCAATGCAGTCTTTAAAACACACGGACTGCAACTAGATATTGTGTGCTTTTCTTCAATCTACCTACAGTATGGCTTGTATGCGAAAGATAAGCAACTTTTGGAATAATAAGTTACTTACATAATACTAACGAGGTATTAGGTCAACAGTGGGTTGTCGTTTCAGTTTATAGGTTTAGAAAGCTGTATGAATAGAGATATAGTTTTGTAGTTTTTAGTTTTACGTGTTATAAAGGGAACTACTTAATTAAAATAGGTAAGGTCAAAAACTTCAAAATTTACTCAAATTCAAAATTTATTAATCGTATTGTTCCAGTTTATTCAATTTGTACAAAGTGATTAAAAATTTATAAACCTTTCTTTTTCAACATCCCTTTTATCTAAGATGTGAAAACCTTGTCAAGGACGGCAAATACAATAAGAATAGAATAAAAACGAACGGCGGCGGCATAAAGACTTTTCTTTTTGATATTTAGTGATAATTATCCCTACTTCAATATAAAGAAACAATAAACAAACACGAAAGATTAATATGCCTAGTTTAGTTACATGTTCTTTTGCAAAGTGAAAACAGTATTTCTTGGAACGAGTGCTGAATTATTGAGTGGGTGTGGTAAATGGTTATGCTTTTATTGGTTTGGTCCGTGTTTTGAATGAGAAAGTTGTACAGAAATTGTTTATAACTTCATATTAACTATGATTGAGGCAATTCTGTTACTTTTTGTTCTTTTCAATCTCCAGAAATTTGATGAAGTTTGTTTTTGCAACGTTGAGTTCACTCCCTTGCAAGGCATGTAGCATTTTGCAGAAATCAAATATCGAGTAAAAAGGTATATAGGCAATAGGAATAAAGTGATACTGACATTTTGCGAAAGCAATAGAGCAAATTGTTTTGTTTTCTTGCTGTTAGCATCACAATCACTAGTTGTATCATTCATTATTATAGTTGGGGGCGGAACAGATAGCTTATCATAAATTCAAAAGAAGGTTATCTGTCTGTAACAATCAACCCACACCATCAGCATCTATAGGACCATATAGATTGATTGATTGCAAGCCAATCATTGGATTGTGTATGGCCTAAAAAGTTACAAAAAGCTCAATGAAAAGTAATACTCAATGAACCCGTTATTTCGTACCCAAAAGTCGGAACCTTTCCTTAATGCCATCCAATATCTTTTGAATATTACCTACCTATTGTGATTGTGAGTTTATTTACATCTGTCCGAAGTAGGGTTGCCAACATGTCTTTGGCGAAATATAGTATTTTTTCAAATTAAGCTATAAAAAATATAGTACACTTAAAAAAAATATAGTATATAGGCAAATAATAAACAATAATAAAAGATTGGACAATTTGACACATTTTTTTTACTAATTTATTTTTATAAAAACTATATTTTTTCAGTTTTTGCATTTTTCAACAAGTTTTGGATATTTTTGGAGTCTTTTTTGTATCTTTCGCTTTTTAATCGCACTTGAATAATAATTGAACTTGACGCACTTTCGTTATGGCTACCACTTTCCATAACTAATTTATCTAAGACTTGATTTATATTTCTCAAAGAAAGAATAATGTTATATTTTGCAGATGATTACCAACAAAATCTGAAAACAAAAATAGAGCTTCAAACTATCGTTTGAAGCTTTGGAATTTGACATTGATGCAATAAGACAGATACTTTCAGAATTCAGATACGATATACAGTATGAGTATACAGTACGTACACGCTATCGAATCAGTCAAAATGCACGATCACAAATTTAAAAAAACAAAGATTTGTTTCTTAGCGTTCGATGTTAAAAATATAGTATTTTTGCGTACTATATATTTCTTCAACAGTATATAGTACGCAGACCCGAAATATAGTACAATACTATATATTATAGTACGGTTGGCAACCCTAGTCCGAAGTCACGTTTATAGTTACGCAAACGGTTCGCGAGTCGCGACACCTGTGAATCTTTATTGGCAACGGACACCTTAGCCTTGTCTCCTTCTTGCCATTCAAAGGGTGAACTTGTAAGTTCATTCATTTGCAATTATCAGTTCGATTTCAATTTGATGAGTTCGGTGAGAGACGCGCTAACCAAGTCGAGCGCAATCATTCGCTTTGATGTTTAGAATAGGCTTGTTTCCATTAAGAATAAATATAATGGATAGGGGTTTATAATGATTAATTATATTATGGAGAAAATAACAAACAATTTTAATTATTAATAGCGTTAAAGATTAATAATATTTTTAAAAAATAAATTTCGTAAAATGAAACCTTTAGTCACGTGACAGTGAACACCAATCAGAAAGCGTTACGTCACGCCGTGCGAAACTCCAATCTTGTCTTTGACGTTTCGAGTATCACTACCGGAGGCGCGTTCCAAACCTACACTCCGAGTGCAACCTAACCACAACCGAACGCAAGTTTTAGCCACTTTTTCCGTATTTCTCCATTGTTTGGAACATATATAAATAACTGGTTTAGCGTTTTTATAGTCGTGCTATCACACTGGGGCACTATACAGTACTTATAATATGAGAAATTCATTTTTAAACGATAAAAACTAGCTATAACGTACGAAGACACGATCGCTCTTTTGTTTGTTTTGCACGGCGTGACGTCATTCAAGACGCCATGACAGTCTTGTGCGTTTTGGAACCAAATTAAAATTGGTTTTTTAAAACGCGAAATTTATAATGTTAACGCTCGATTAAAAATAAATAAACCTTTTTTTTCGATAAAATGCCTAATAAGCTAAAATATTAAGCAGTTATTGAAATTTTGTCAACTAGCCTATTACCTATTAGAGTTATACTTAAGTAACTAAATATTTTATAACAAAATAAATTCAATAATCTTTTGATAAAAAGTCTAGTCTAGCTGGTCTTCGTTACATTTTCGGGTTGCCTGACTTGCCTACGCCAAAAGTTGACCTATGTTCAACTTGCTGATAATGTAGGTATATGTATAAAGTTATTTTAAGTACGGCATAAAATATCGTGGTGAATGTTACCAACATAGTTTTCTGTAAGTAAGTACTTTGTATACCTACTTCACAATTCACATAAGCTTTAAGTACTTCTTGGAGATTAATTGAACATTTAGGAATTTGGCAAATATTATACTAATAAAGCTACATGTTATACTAATAAAGCCCTAAACAATTCGACGTTATGTGAGTTCTCGTGAATTTTGTATCAGAGCGAACGCTCGACTGAATATGTAATAAATCAATATTTAACTATTCCAATTTATCACGCGGCGAAAACACTAACCTCGCAATATTTACTGACAACAATGAGCTTTACCTGCTCCAATAATTGTCAGTTGAAATTACCTTCTCTAGTAAATTTATCAGTAATATAATCTAACAAAGTCGCGTTAGCTGTCGCCTCAACGTCTTCATAAACCACAGAGATTTGTCATAAATAATGGATTCTGATATTTGTGATCGACATAAGTCGAGAGTCGAGTCGAGGAGAAAATGGCAGACATGCATATAAATGCGTTCTGCCATTTTCTCCTCTGGCGTATCAATTAGCGCCATCAAATGTATGTACGTGAAACTAGTTTTTATAGTAAGTAACAGTTATGCCATGTGATATTTTTTTTACATCGAATATTATTTTTTACTCGGTATTAGTTAGTGTGAAATTTAGATCCTAGTAGTCACTCACGCACGAATATAATAGATAGTATTTCTCATATAGATCATCATATAGATACTAGATACATGAGAAATACTATCTATTCGATAGATTGATGATGATTGATTATTAGATCTCCTTACTTGATTTCCTACCTTACTACGAACCAAACTTTACCTCTTTATTAGTGTAGATATAATGATTATTAGCAGAAATAACAAGGCTTGTCACGGACCAACTCTTTATTAAGCGTCGTCGTCGCCATTTGTAGGCCATAGGTAGTCCTTACCTACCAGGCGACTAGCTAGCTTGAGGAGTACTTGTGTAGGCGATATGAATTATTAAATAGCTCAGTTGCCTGGCGGTTGGTTTATTCAGAAATATCGGGGCTCGAGAAGCCCGCCACTTTAAGCCAAGGTTGTAAGCTCCTTGCAACATGTTTACTCCCGCAATTCTCTTATGTCCTAGTAACTTACTTATGCTTTGCCAATGTTAACCTCTAATCTTTCAAGTTCAATAAATTTTAGATTAAACTCAACGGGGTAACTTGTATTACAAAGTTCACAGTTTCACACATTTAATTGCATATTTACAGATTTATATAATTCTTGTTGAGTACTGCCGTAAAGAGCTAATAGCTATAATATTTCGCAAGGAGTTATTAACTTGGTGATAATAAAGTAAATATGTTTTCGCCGTTTTATAAGGTCTCGGCTACGGCTGTTTCTTTACGAGTATATTTTATAGCTCCTGGTATCTAATACATGGCATAGCAAGACCAAGCACTTTAATATTTCTCTTACCGTCGTATTACAGCTCTGCTCCAGGTAATAGAAGTCTTGGCCATTAAACAGTATCTTTTCTAGGCTCTTTCTAATAAACTTAGTAATTACGTTTTATAATAATGATATCTGCGAATCATTTTCTCAAAGTTAAATGTCCTTAATGAAATTAAACTTAGATACCTACTTCAGACTGAAGATTTTAAAAACGGTTTTTTTAAATTTTCACTCCTTTTTTGGTAAATTTCAATAGAACCCTTACAATGTAAATAACTGATTGCTCAAGAAAATTTAAAGACAGCAATTTGTGACGGTGAATGCCTCAATGGGTAAAGGGAGGAAATTTGAGAATTTACTTAGCTACTTACTTTAAAAATAAATTATTAAGCTCTGAACAACGAACTCTTTTCAGTAAAATTCTAGTAGTAATCTTTTTGCATCTCTAAAATGAGATTACTTACAGCTCGATCAACATTTTTGCTGGATGATGATTGGTTAGGATTTAGAATAGGGACTAATCTGAAACAAATATCGGCTTAAGTATTATTATGGTGTTGAAAGCGTAAGCTCTATGAGAATATAATAATAAAATTATTTCCATAAAACTGAGTGACTTGTTAGATATCATATTTGGGTGACGCAAATTAAGCTTTATCATATCATTGCTCCGATTATAATAAGTTTGGTATGTTTACGGCATGAGTCCCTACTCCCTATGGAAATCTAAGTAATTATTTGGTGGCATGTAACTCGAAGGATGTCCTTGCGCTTGTGTTATTGAGTCCAACCAATTTTACACATTCTTACTTATAGAAGATTTAAGAGAGTAGAGAAGAATAAGAGTGTTCTTTTGATTTTATAGCTGAGATTTTTCCTAAATTTACAGCATGTGTAACAGTGGAAATATTTTTTTATTGCTGACAGCACACGTGTAAACTTTAATGCAATCCCGTACATTCCCCAAGGCTTTTGGTCGTTAGCTGGCTTCGCATGTAGTGCAAGGTCACGACCCTCACAGTTATCGTCCTTCAGGGTAATCTACGAGGAATACTACTATGAAAACATTTAGCAGTTTACTTACTTTATGGAAAATTTGAGGCGACACATAAAACAATGTTCATGACGACCTTTTGGAAGGCCAATGCCCAGCAGTAGAGCTCACAAAAAAACATAAAACATTGAGAGATTTAAGATGGGCTGTAAAAATCTGTGTATACCAAGTTATTATTTATGAAAGAACAATGCCTAACAATAGGGCTGAAAAAAAAGCATGAAACATTAAGATATTAATCATGGGTTGTAAAGATAATTGAGTTAGTGGTATTTTATGAGTGCTAATGTCTGGTGCTTATTTTATTGTGCCCTCCACAAAATCATCAAATTCTGCTGCTGCTAAAGACAACTGCTATTTTATAACCTGAATTACTGCTGCCTGCCGATCCGTAGTAGTACGCATAAGCACACATGAATGATGTTCTACTCAACTATTTATGTATACGTACTCCATTGGATCGTTACGGTATGTTTTTTTTTTATTTATTTATCAAAAATAAAACATTACTTACATTGATGTTACGCGCACCAAAAATCACGTAGATTTGTCCGGTGCGGTACTTCTGTACATGGTAAGATTCATTTATCCATATGATTTTTGTAAAAGTGCCTTCTTTACCTCAAAGAGCATCAGTCTGGATGAAAATTACGGCATTTTACAAATGAGTTTTCTTATTAAACTAATCCGTAACCTCAAGGTATCTTCCGAAATAAATATAATTATCTAAAAGTTCTTATTCGCGGAACCTTTCTGGCTTCCTATTAGTATTTCCAGAAATTCGTTAATCGAGGCTTTTATTTAAACTTTGTCTTTAAAAGCGGCCTGAGTTTCAAATTTAAAATGCTCCCCTTTGCTGTTCTAAATGACGGCTTTCGTGCCTTTTAATATTAAATTTTACATTATAACTTTTTATAAGTATATTACCTATTTTATTAATCTTATAAACTAAACATTTCTAGATGTCCCTTGAACAGGTCATTTTTTGCCCTAGTAAGGACACCAGCACCGAATTTAATTTAGTGTCCCTAATTTTTAAGATTTTGTAAATATTTTCATAAAATACTTAGCTTTATTTATATGGTAAGTTTCGTTAAAAGTTATACACGTAAAAGCCATTAGTGGATTGCTAGAGGCATCAGCTCCTGTCACGGCAAATTCTTAAATTGAACTAGCAACAACCTTTGAATACATTTAACTCAATTATATTAAATCTCATTCGTTGGCTATACAGTCTTTCAATTAAAAGATACTTAGATGTTGTTACTGAAAAACACATTATGGAATTCCGAAATAAACTTAAATACGTTTGCTTTAGTACAAAATTCAGAGTCGCATGCTATCGACTATTTAGTAACTAATAATGAAGATTGATATAAATTTATTGATTTAAATGCACAACTCTTTGATTTTCTTCATGCTCGGATGCGTTGTCATTTTATCGGTATGCGTTAATAAACAGGGAAGATTTTATTCTTGGAAATATTTGTTCTGTCTGATTTATTTACGAATTTTGGTTTAATGACTTCTCTTTATGAGGATCTTTGATCTGTGTGTATTGTTTGATTTGACTTATCTTAGAATCTGTTTTAATCTTGAATGTTATTAAACTTTGTCTTTCTTTTTTTCGTTGTGTTCAAGGAAATAGCATATCTGCGATTAAAGGCTTTTTGCCACACTTATGAAAAAAATATCTCTGCAGACCATGTATCTATCAGAGATTTAGCTGTTATCGGATGTAAATATATATAACTTAATGATATTGTATTTTAAGTACCTATATCATTTTGTATATCAACGCCTTTAACATTTTGTGTAAAAACGCATTAACCTTTGCCACCATCATAACATATGGGTCTATCTTTACCATCTGTTCAAAAACAGTAACAGTGCTTTTCATTTCAGTGAAATAATTATTATTGTTAAAACTTTTCAATGAAACTCTCACATTAAACCTCTGGGTTTTTGACAACGAAGCCAGACCGGTCCCTTGTTTTAACACAAAGGATCACATCAAAGGCATACTTTCCCGTGACCTGTCAAGAGGAATTAATTGAAGCTTTACTGTTTTTTTAATAATTATTGACATACTGGCCATTTTATTTATTTATTTACTTTGATTCAATAACTTTTGCGTCAAAGCGTGCGTTTACGTTTATGATGGTGATGCATGGGCTCTTTTCTCCGCATTTAGACTCCAATTTGGTCGGTTATGCTCGTTTACATAAACGTTAATTTAACGATTTGTTATTTCTAGTCTATCTTATCTATTAGGTACTATAGATATCGCCGACCTTCAGTTTATTCTCACTGGAACATTTCAGTTTTCATATAAATGGTTATACATAATGAGATTTTATACATCATTGGCATCGGTATAGCAATCAATGGCTTAAAATCTCTTAATTCAATACTAAATAATATACTAGAAAAAATACGACTCGCACCAGATCAATACTCAGACGGGAATCGAACCCTCGAATGGTCGCTGGCGACCGAGACACAATAGCTTTTCTATTGTCTCTCATTTTCCGGGCGTTGAAGAGTTAAAATTGTGCGGACCTACCATAATATGATTTTTGTTAATTTTATCATTGGTTCTATTACCAATTGAATGTAATGTAATAAACACCTATCGCAAAAAACAATCAAGTTGCGAAATAGATTTGAGTGACTTGCCGTAGGTACTTATTTCATTATTTTCGTATTTCTGTATTCTTCGTGAAATGAATCACCGGCTTAATTCAAGGTTGTTTTGATCATTTTGCTGTAGAGCCTTTTACGCAAGCAACCAAAAGTCAATGGTGACTCATAAAATTGAACTAGCTCTAACCTATATGCAACGTGTTACAAAAAACTCCCTATAGCCAAATATCGTATATTATTATGTTTACTATAGACCTTTACCTTGCATATAATCCCGGTTTTTTTTTATAAACCCCAAAAAAAAACCTGTCATGTCTGTCTGTCTGTCCGTCCGTCCGTCCGTATGTCACAGTCATTTTATTCCGAAAGTATTAGGATTATACGCACAGTTGAAACTTAGTAGGTAGATGTATTCTGTTAACCGCTTAATGATTTTAACACAAAAATAAAAAAAATAAAGATTAAGGGGGGGCTCTAGTCTCCATACATGGAACTGAAACTGAAAAAAAATTTTTTCTTCATACCAATACGTGCGGGGTGTCTATAGATAGGTCTTTAAAAATGATATTGAGGTTCCTAAGACAACTTTTCTCTAAGTCAACCGTTTGAAAGATAAACACTGCCAAAGTGGTAAAATGTGTCCCCCCCCTCTAACTTTTGAAATAGGTGAGTGAAAATCTAAAAAAATATATGCTATAGATCATAAAAGCTTTCACTGAAAATTGGTTTGAACGAGTTACTTATAGTAATTAGTTTTTGAGATAAGTATATCACATTTTCCAAAACCGCAAATATAACTTTGTCATTCATACCAACACTGTAAAAACAAAGTTATTTTTACAGACGAAAAATGATAGTGGTATTAAATATGGTATGGTATATAAGGTAACTACGGAACCCTACGGCGCGTGGCCCGACACGCACTTGGCCGATTTTTTTTTCATGATAAACTGCATAGTGGCATGGTAATTGTAACCTTAGATCTAGATTTACTGAGACAGGACCATAAATTAAGTAAAAATTTGTTAAAGACAAGATTGAAGGGTGTGTTTCTCGATAGATTAGATTAGCTATTACATACATTATTATTTATTGTTACAAATTCCTTGTAAAAGAACTGTGGAGAAGGGTAGGTTAAGATAGTTAAAAAAAGAGCGCATCTCGCCATCAAACTTTAAAGTTTGGCGAGTGATTTTTGAATTGTATTTTTTTTGTATTTCTTTTGGTAACAATAAAAAAAAAAAAGATTGTGTTTTGCTTTTGCCCATTAATGGGATTGATTATCGAAAACAATAGCTTATTAGCGTCTAGGGTTGATTTGTTATGGTCACATTGCCGTTTTCCATACAAATAAAAATATTTTTTACGTGTTATGTATTTGAAACACAGTTTATAGCGTAATGTCTATATAAAGCGTAAACTATAAATAGTCACAAATATTTTTCATTCGACGTGAAAATTGTTGTTACGCGCAAATTCAAATACTAATTAATGTAAAGAAGTGATTCTTCGAGTTAACGCTCCAATAATGTTTCTTATACATAATACAAATTTAGATTAGATGGTCTTATAAGATTCATGAATTATCCTTAGATTCTCAGACTAGAACATTACAGAAAGAAACACTACAGAATTATGAATTAATAATCCGATTCTGTATTCTTGATCAAAATATAACTTGTTTTCGTAGAATATTGATAGTTATATCACATAATAATATGTTTATTAAACGGAGAAGCTTTTTATTGATATTCCGGACATTGACACTGATTCGTCTGTCTTCTCTGACAGGTTTCTTCGTTAGTGGTCGTACATTTTAGCTTACACCTCGGGTGGTGCTTTATTTTAGTTATTATTTGACGGTACGGGGTATTGTACGGGCAACGCACATGGTTTGTGAACGTGTGCGCACGCGCAGTCGTAGTTTACGGTTCACTGGGCGCGCTTATCTTTGTCGATGATAGAATTATAGATCGATACCTACATCGTCAAGAAACTCGTAATGTTGGTGTTAAAGGTTTTAAATAAACTTTTTCTTCAATTTTGTATATCTTTTAAAATGGACGTGAGAGCAGGTTCGACAACTTTTTCTCCTTAAAAACATGGAGTAATTAAATCGGGCAATTTCGTCGGTTATTTGGATCGTGACTCCCGCGCATGTGCCAAACGCTCGACCGCGCATTTCTTTAGAGTCAGTCTAAATGACATCGACCCGTGCGTCTACCCCACATGCGCTTTTTGTTTTTTTTAGTCTGTGGCGAGAGAAACTAAACCATCTGAGTGTTGTGAAGAGAGTTTTGGAAAGTGAAAACTTTTTAGTTGTTTCAAAGATGGAAATGTTGCTAGTGCAAGACGGACCAATTGTGATCTCTTGGATTGTTTTTCTGTTGTTAATATGCCGGTGCTATTATCAGATTGGCTCAACTAAAAATACGGGTAAGTTTTGTTCAAAAACTTGTTTTATTGAAACTTTTCGCCTTTAGTTAATTCTCCTAAGACAAAATTAAAATTTGTGCAAACATTACTCAAATTCTAAATAACTTTTGTACTTTCAAAGTTAAATGTAATCTAAAACTTAGACTAGAAACTGTAGTTAGTATTGGACCTAGCTTTTAGTTTAATGAACAAGTTAGCAGTAATAATAGAGTACCAAACCAACATAACTTAATAGCTGTTTTGTTAGTATTTGCTATGAGTTGCTATTTCATTGAGTCCATTAAGATAAAAGGTCTTTTGAATTGTAGTTTTCCAAAGAACATTTTCTTTGAATTGTTGGACAATGATTTATAAAGTTAGAGGGCATGGTATGTAGGTGTAAGAAATTCAGAAGTAACTATAGAAAGTCTTAATTGATCATTGTACTAAATAAGCAAATGGACCACCTTCACCTAATTCTTGTTTATCATGACTATCGGCGATGAAGATCCAGAAAAGGCATTAGTTTTAGTGAACTGAAATAGGTACCTATCTATCTATTGTAGCTTGTATTGTGTTTACTACCAATCATAACATTTTATTTACCTATGTTATGTACCTACTTACATTACAAGCTTTTGTTTCGTGTCAGTCTGCATCAAACTGCGTAGGACGCGTTGCGCTATTTACCTACACGTAACTGACATGAAAATGTATATTACCAAGAATCAGGGAAATATAAATCAGCCGATCATTATTCAAGAAATTCCAAAACAAACGCTTTTAGGTCGTTGACATGAGTTTACGCACGCAATGAGCAATCCGACAAACTGACGTCAGTGCTATGAATAATATGGAAGGCGTACAATGATAAGCAAAATAATGACCAAAAAAGTATCTGCGATCAAAACATACTTTAAGACTCGCGACCTGCACGGGCGTAGATATATTTTGTCAGCGAAGAATCGAAGACACCTAATTTTATTAGGCTTTTGTTTAAATGATTACCATACTAAGCTCACCAAATCTTGGGTGGTTTAGTACCTTTTGGTCTTGTACCATAGCTACCAAAGAAAAAATAAAAATTATTTATTCTTAAATGCTTGTACTACATAATTTTCTATTCTGTGATTTGGTGTTCATTTACCAATTTTGGAGAACAAAAAATGTTTTTTTGGTACTTATGCCAAAGTATTAATTCCCATTTTATTAAACAGCTTAATTAACAGTCTATAAAACTTTTAATAACATGCTAAGTTACTTAAATAAATTGGCACCAACAAATACAAAATAGATGTCAAATATTGCGTTCTATTTATGGTACAGTCTACCTATGCTCTTTCTGCTATTTCTTTTACCACCACAACCCTTTATATACTGACCAACTCAAGCCAATGTAAGTATCTGATATGATTATGTTATGATTGAGGTGTGGTGTGGGCGTTCCAACTTTCAAACCAAGTCATAATGCGAGTTAGCTATAAGTAATCGGTTATTGTTTTATAGTTAGTTAGTATAGATAGAGAGACCAATATTTACGTCAGGTAGGTACCGGTGTCGTTGACTGACGAACGAATGGATGATCTAATTAGGTTACCTACGTTATTATAGTTATGTTCGGTCAGATGTGTTGACAGGAAATTTTGAAGTTTATTATTCTTGTTATTCTTCGTCGTAATTTTAGATTTATAATGATGCATTTCGTCTAATCAACATAAAAGCTTTCTTTATAGTTCACATCAAAACATGTTTGAAAATATTATGAAGGCATGAGTTTAAACATTAATGCTGCTGATTCTCTAAAAATTATATACCTACCTACTAGATGAAAACCCGGCTTGGCTCGGGTCAAATGTGACTCATTATACACATCTAGGTACATAAATGTAGGTAGATATTTCTGTAGTCATTCGTAAAGCTTCGTTCATTGTGTTTAATAAATAAAAACTGCAAAAGTTTATACACAAATAATTTTTATTTCAAATCAACATTCATAATAAACAAACATAATTAACAAAACATAACTTTTAAGATTTATTCTCTGTAAACCCTTTTACTTATTTGCATACTTACTTGCATTATTGCATACTTGCATACAATTGCCATGGAATCCTGATCTCTGATAATAACTGAACTCCTTTAAACATTAAAGCATAATCCTCTTAACTAGGTAAGAACTTAGTTTTTTTACCTAGGTAGGTAATATTTTTTCTGTAAAAGGCTGATCTATAGACGACTTAACCAATTGGTTTTTAAAAACTTTTCATTTCAATAAAACTCAAACGAATATTTTAAAGCTGGTTTTTTAAAAGTTCATCAATACAAAACAGCTTTTACAATTAAGCTTATTATGATCGATTGAGAGTTTAAAACAGTCTGAAAATAAAAAATATGTAGTGGAGGGTATAATAAATAGTTTTATCTATTACGACGATTATCTATATTGACGTAATATAATTAAAGCCTAATTTTAATACACCTCTTTGAATAAAAAAAAGGAATTTGTACTCCAGCCCCACCCGACTTCAATAGACGTGTTTTTATTATTACGAATATTATTTCTTGCTTTTTAGAGGTAGGTTTTTTGGAGTCTGTTTTTTTGTTCTTTTTTTTTTAAACAATTTTTTATTTTTTTATTTTTAGTGTGTTACTTTTGTATTGTTACATTGTATTAGGTAGTGTAGGTATATTATTTAGGTAGAAAAATCGGCTCTGCCAAACGTGAGATAATCGCGAAGAAACATACATACATACGGGTCAAACTGAGAACCTCCTTTTTTAAGTCGGTTGAGGTATGTACACTTAAGATATCCCTCTTCCAACAAAAAAATAATTATCTTATTCAGTTCATAAACAAAGAAGTAATACGACCATATCATCGAGGTAATTCACACAAAATCATACTATTTTCGTGCTTTTTTCAAGATTACTTGAAAAGTAGGTAGGTACTGAACCGATTTCCAAATTTTAAAAAATGGGACCAACTTGGGAGTTTACCTCATGTAATAAAGTTTGAATCATTTCAATCGGTCCAGCCGTCTTCGAGTAATCGGTGTACCTACATACAAAAAAGAAAAAAAACGGGTCGAATTAACTACCTCCCTCCTTTTGAAGTCGGTAATGACACTTTTAGCACAAGGGTGGTAGATAACAAAAGTTTTACACATGTTTAACATAGACACTGTTTAAATGTGATGCTGTCACTTTTTTGACATTATTGTTTGAAACAGCAGCATCTCATTTAAACAGTGTATTCGTAAATTATTTTTTGATATTGTTAATTTGCGTTGAAAATGTTACTAAACTTTAAATAGATGATAAAAAAAAATAAACTTTAAATAAATCAACGCCCGGAAAACGAGACACAATAGATTTTCTATTGTTGTCCGGTCGCCTTAGACCGCTCGGGCGTTGATGAATCTTTTAAATGTACTCGGCTATAAAGTAAGGCAAGGAAACTTTGCAAGCTGTATACATATATTTTCTTCAGTTAAGTAAGGGTACGTTTATGCATTACCCGAAGCCAGTCCCTTGTGGCTGGAAGTTGCCACTCAGCTTATAGAAATATTCACGAGTTCAGAGGAAATTTCCTAGATGGCATGAGCTTGGAACATGAATGGGCGACGACTTGAATATCTAGACAGCACACGGAAAGAAATTAGACTTGGGGTTGGTGCATGGAAAATTCAAATGCAAATTTAATTTGGGTTTGGTGCATGGAAAATTCAAATGCAAATTTAATTTGGGTTTGGTGCATGGAAAATTCAAATGCAAATTTAATTTGGGTTTGGTGCATGGAAAATTCAAATGCAAATTTAATTTGGGTTTGGTGCATGGAAAATTCAAATGCAAATTTAATTTGGGTTTGGTGCATGGAAAATTCAAATGCAAATTTAATTTGGGTTTGGTGCATGGAAAATTCAAATGCAAATTTAATTTGGGTTTGGTGCATGGAAAATTCAAATGCAAATTTAATTTGGGTTTGGTGCATGGAAAATTCAAATGCAAATTTAATCAAATCAAAATATTCTTTATTCAAATAAGCTCACATAATAAGCATTTTCAAATCATCGAAGTTGATATTGGATAAGCAAGATAGTTTTGGTTTATATTTAGGTTTTACTTTATTTTGTGAAAAATATGAATCAATACCAAAAAAAGGATCCGGGTCGTCTTTAGCATATTATTTTAAACTAAGTAAACTTTTAAACTAACTAACTAAAAGGTTACCCAGTAAATTATTCAAATCAAAATTATTGACATGGCTTAAGGACAATTTTTTTTATAAAGTGGGTGACATGTTTATAAAATGATTAATTTAATGAATTTAATGTACTTATAAGTAATGATTTTCTATCGACATGTTATTGAAATTATTAATTTGATGAATTTTGTTGTATAGGTGATTTATTTTTATTAATTTTTACATATTTAAGTACTTATGGAATAATTTTAATATAATGAATTGTATTTTTTCTATTAATTTTATTTATTTTAGATTCTTATTTTCATAATGTTAACTTAATACTTTTGATGAATACGTGCGTTAAATTCTTTTTAATTGCATGCCTCCAATGGTAAAATATGCGGATGTTGCCATGTTTGACATCTTGTTGTACCATATTTTTGCAATAAATGATTATGATTATAACTAGGTATGTAGGTAGGTACTTATCTAAAAATATTTGAGTGATAAAACGTACTATTGTTGCATCCTGTGGTAAAAGTATAGTTATTTTTAATGTGGATGGGGTGACTTGCCTTAACAATTATTTTGCTAATTATAGCAAACTGATATGATACGATACTTTGCTAGTATTTTACTTTTAAAAGAAAACCAATCATTAGTATAGGTCAAGGATTGTTTGACCGTCGTGTAAATTACATTCATATACTTAGTCTTGAATTTTGAGATTTAAGCATTCACAATGCAATTTTTATATATTGAGTTACTTAATATAACTGAAAAAATATTAGAAAAAATCGACAATTTTTTCAGTTATATTAAGTAACTTCATATAGTCTCCTCATTCAGTCTTATTTAGTCTTACTTACATTTTTCTTAAAAAAATTGTCTCGATTTCTGTACATCCAGCTTTAAGAATGTCCTCAGTCTCATATCTAGGTCACCCAGTTCCCAACACCAGATGCATTATAGAAATGTAGTCCTCAATATTGTGCACTCTAGATATTATACTTGGGCGGATTATTGTTTACTTGTTCCCATTGTGTAGTCAAAACTTGGAAAATATATCGTTCATACGAAGCACTAAAAGCGTTGGAATAATGTAGGAACAAAACTGGTACAAATATTTATTTATATACCTACCATAAGCTATGTCCTCGCGTATGAATTTTTAATCTTTTAACAGAATTGCATATGGTAGTTCTGTCATATGCAGCGTCGTCGTTATTTCTTTGGTTCAATTTAAGTTCCAAATATGGAACCCCTTCTTTATCTTAGTCTCCAATATTTTCATCTTTATCACAGTCAGCTTTCCTTTTTCGATGCAAATCGTCACATAAATAAAATCCCTCAGGAATCTAATATCTACATAATGTTTCCTTCGATTCCAATGCCAAGTTTTGGCATAGTCTTACATAATTCAGGATATTTAGCTACAAGTTAAGCAGGATCGCTAAGTTGTTCCTGTCCTGTGGAACAGGAAAACATGCATATTAAAACTCGTTACTTTCGTAGGTATATCGCAGAATAAAATTATAGTACAGTATAACAACATAATATTGCATCGAAGTCGACATTGTTGTAGAAGTTATTGGAATAATTTGATTAAGGTTTGATTAAGGATTTAATATTATAATTCTAATACACAATTTTAAAAATGTTTATCGTGGAGATTTTATGGCCCACAGTCTAGTATTCCTAGACGGTATCGTTACTCCCTCTTAGTCACTGCTAGAAGTAGATAGCAAAATTGCTAAAAGTGGCCGTTTTTGACACATTTGCTATCTACTTCTACGAATGACTACGAGGGCATGTAAGGTATCACCTTCTAAAAATACTAGACCATGGGCCCTAAAATCTCCACGATTAACATTATTAAAATCTTTTTCTATTAATAACTTATTAAATAAAAACCTCTGAGGGCGCCACTTTCGGTCATGCAACTTGCGTACTAACTAAATTATAGTACCTACCTACTTACCTATCTTGAAAATTAACAGAGCGCCGTGTTCTCTCTGACTGAAGTCGTAGTTTGAATTTGAATCTTTTATGTGATATTGAACTAACAGGTAATGTAGGGATAACTTCAAAATGCAAGGAATGCTGAATAATAGAGCAATTATTGAACTTTCAGCTGTTTATTACAAAATTACGCAAATAACATGTTTGTTTTACATTTTCCTTTTTGCACGACCCGCTAATTAATGGCGGGATGTCAATTCCATATTTTGAATATCGATCTTCTTTTGTTTAAGAAAAATAAACTGATCGTATGAAATGCAAAGGAGGTTAAATAATCTCTTTGCATTGAGATTTGTTGCAAAGAGGTTTCATATCTCTTTGCAATGAGGTTTGTACATTTTATAAAAGTGACTCGATACAAAACTAATTAAACGTCCATACAATCATACTAAAATAATGAATATTATTCATTAACACTCAAGTAAATTATAATTAATACGAAATTAGGCTTAGTTAATATAATATAGGCTAACAGTAAGTATTTATTACAATCATAACTATTTATCTATTATTTACGTAATTAATGGGTTTGGGTACGATGATAATTTTGTAGCTTCTCAAAGGTCTAAAAGTTTCTTAAAAAATATATATGATGTAACTGGCAGATGGTTTTAACTGGGCCAAGTCAATAATGCATCCGAGTTACTACCGGCATAAAGTAGCCAAATGGTTGACTAAAAATGTACAGTGCATTTTGTACAGTGCAGTTGAATGAAAACCTGTCGACGGTAGAATCACCCGATGCAAGAAGGATTTATATTTAATGGATGTGTTTCTTTTGACTTTAGACCGTAATTACCAATTGGAAATAGACCATTATATATATTACCATTATACTGAAATAGGCAGACGACGAAGTCATTAGGGAGCTCCGGAGCTTTTAAGGCGTAGAATGAAAACATAAATGACTTAGTACTTGAAATGCTGGTTTATCTTTAGTGTTTATAGTTAGATTTTTAGAACATAAATATTGGCTGTCTGTGAATTTCTATATTGCATTAAATATGGTACCGTCGGTCGTCATCGTTTCTAATTTCAAAAGTGCTTAATCGTGAAGATGTAGATGTAGGCAGGGAGTATCTACCTACATCAGAGTTTGGTGTAATTCAATATGTATGTATTTCCATGTCAAAAAAGTGGTGTGATGGATGACGTCACTAATATAGCGGCCTTCGCGGCCGGTCGTCGACCCCGCCTACAGTTATAATGCAGAGTCGCTGACATTTGCAATTAGCTGTAGTAGTGTTTGACCCTGATTATCAAACAAATGCTCCGTTTACCGATATCATGTGGGTTTGTCACATGGCTTGATTGTTCTTGGTGTTGCGCTAATGGTTCTAATGCATTTTTAAAAAGGCTTGTTGAGTTTCAAATCAATATTAGATGTTGCGCACGTAGGTAAGAATGTATAGTTTTTTTTTAAAAGTCCTAAAGAATTTGAAGTTTGAAGTCTTTGGCGTACCTATGTGATGTGGCATTATTTTTGACTTCAGAACACAAGTACCTAGGTACTAAGTAGGTACCTAGTAGGTACTATTTAAGTATTCGGTGCTACAGTTTCTGTTGCAAGTATTATTGATTGATGTCCTTCAATCTCTGTCTGTCAATGTCTCAGGTCTGGGTGTTTGTGATACCACCGTTGTCTCTGATTTCCATAACACAAGTGCTTTAGCTACTTACTTTGGAATCGGAGCAATGTATGTGATGTTGTCAAATAAAAAAAATAAAAAAAAACTTCTATTATAAAATCAGTCTTCGTTTCAAATCAATCTTACCGACAGCTGTATCAAATGGTTTGATCAAAATTAAAAATATACTTGTTCAAATCATTAATCGTGAAAGTTATTTGAGATCCAGCTCGTTCTAAATCAGGATTATTTTTGTCACAACGTCCTGCCGCTGAAGTATTTTAGTCTTTCGAATCTGATCTGAAAATTGTCCCGCATTTGTTACGTCGACGTGCATCGAAATATTGGTTTGGTTGGTTGGGAATCGCAGTATATTTTAAAGTCCATTATGTTTTTGTTTATCAAGATCAGTTTCTTGTTGACTATAAATAGCTCGAAAATATAAAATAACTATGAGCCTTTACTAAGCTTGTATTATTACAAAAAAAAAGCAAACCAACAAGATAATCCTTGTCTGACTTGTCTACATTTCTGTGAAATCATAGAAAAACATATTAAATAAAAGAAAAAGAATCACGGAACACGGTAAGGAAGGATGCAAGCCGACTTTTATTCTGATTTTTGGAATAAGTACCGAATAGCACTCACATCATTGCCATTACACACACATTGCAAAGAAATTTGCGTGTCAAATTCAAGTAGATATAGAGTAGAGAACACCATTTAGTAACAACATTTTTACATTTGAATGAAATGTATTTTCTTGCTCCACTTTATGCACGGCCCAGGGTATAAAGTAAGGCTCGGGCCTACCTATTCTAAATAGAATTGAGTTGGAAATGTTTGTAGGTCGAAATCATCTGATGGGCCTTGGTAGGTACCTATTCTAAATAGAATTGAGTTGGAAATGTTTGTAGCTCGAGATCATCTGATGGGCCTTGGTATTGGTAGGGGGGATTACTTGTACAGATAATAAATGTACATAGTTCTTTTCTACTTGTTTCTTTGCAAGTTGCATTTTGCACTTTTTCTCAACGAATGTTGCATTTGCTGACTTTGTCTTTTGGGATGCAGATTCTCTTTGCTTACTTTTCTACTGCAGACTACCATTAGTATTGTGCAGTAAAATTATGGAAATCGTTTTCAACGCGTCAGTCCAAATGAAGATATTATTTTGTTTCAAGTTTTATTCCTTTGAGTGCAATAAAGATTTGTTATTCCACGGTCTCGTCTCAGTCCGTAAAACATTAATAAAATCTAGCATTTAACATTTTTTTGTTATTCTGTTTGAATTTCAAGAACGTTGAAACGAATCCCTATTGACGTTCAAACTTTTTATACCTATCTTCATCTCTTAATTAGGCTCTAAGTGGACAAATTGTGTTCTGAAACCCGAATGATATTTACGAGAGGTTGTACAGATGTCACCAAATTAATGTCGCTCAGTCCGCTGAACGCTTACAAAGTTTATAAGCCCCTTAAAGCTGTCCAGTGTATTTAAATCCAAGAGATAAATGAAAGCAATGTAGTATCGCCATAAATTTTGGCGCAGGAAAAGGGCTTTTGATTTTGAAACTTGCAGACTATCATTGAATCTGGCTGGATCATATCGTAAGGATGTCTTTGTTAGATCATGCTTTTTATAAAAGAAGAATCTTTTACTTACGTAAATAAATAACTTCAATCTTCTTCAACATGATTAGATATTTCAATTTAGTTTTTCTAGTCCTCTGCATGATCATTTGATGATGATCATGACCTGGCTCTTAAGTTTAAGTTACCTTGCGTTTTATATTTTATTCTCAGTGGTAGTGATAGGTAGGTATATCACCGGGCAAGTGTCAAGACCCGTTCATTGTCACTTCATTACTAGCAGACGTTCTAATTAAATCTATAAACACTCCACTGCACTCGTGCTCGTGGGGGAAACCTCTCGCCTTTGACTTTGCAATCAACTTTCCTCATCTCTGGAAGAAAAGACCTCAGAATAGCACTGTGAATGCTAAAATCTCAAAAATTCAAAATGATATAGCTGTTTCATCTTAATCCATTGTCAAATATCTGGAAAGGTAGGTATATCAAATCCTCACATTGATGAAATAACGCTGGCTTGCAGTGAAATAGTAGGTAGTATAAACTAGAATAATTTGGACGATGCCACTCACTAGTGGCACTGAGTCACTACTCAGTACCTAGCTCAGTTGGAAGTACTTGGAAGAGCATTGGACCGGACTTCCAAAGGTCGCTGGTTCGAATCCCGCCTGAGAAAATTATCTGGTGACGAGTAGATCGTCTGTCTGTCTGTCTATTCGCGATAAACTCAAAAACTACTGAACGGATTTTCATGCGGTTTTCACTAAATGATAGAGTGATTCCTGAGGAAGGTGTATAATTAGTTGAGGTTTAATGTAAATTGGTAGAAATATAACGATATTTGTTAGAAGTGTCGGAAAAATGCATTCCAGCAGACCAATCGCTAAAATAATATCGAATACCACAGAGTAAATTTTAACCATCAGCGCGTTTCTCACACCGATGATGGGACTCGAACAATCACAGGAGATCTTTGAATTGAATGTAGGTGACGACTTGAAAGTATTTGTTTCTTTTGGGGTGTTTTTGGAAGGTCGAAATTGGCAAAAAAAGGATGAAACCGAAGCGAAGCACGGGCGGGTCGCTAGTTAATAAATAGCATTGTGAATGCTAAAATCTCAAAAATTTAAAAAGAGAAGATCTGGTTATTGGTCGTTTAACACGTCTTCTGTGCAAAAATGTAAGCTTAACTTTACCATAGACTTTTCATTTCGCCTCCTAGCGAGACAACAATTACTATCCTGAGAAATGTTACTGTTTTCACGCATCTAGATTTTCATTAACCCATAACAAGGTCAATTCTTTGCCAGATTAGTGCCAGAGGAGAGAAACCAGTTTAGCCATAAGAAAGTGGAAAAGGAAAATAGAGAGAAACGAGAAGAGCCGTATTTTCATTCAAAAAAGTTTTACACCTTTGATAAAAACTTTTCGGAGGAGGTTTACTTACCTTTCACACTTTGCAAAGCTTGATTGATATTTTAATGGATCTCAATTAAGATAATGGTGACCGAAAATGCCTGTAGTAGCCATTAATGGAAACTAATTGTACAATCAAACAAACTTACCAAGTGATGTTCGATTGAAATTATGCACTTGTTCGTCTCGCCCGAAGATGATGATTTTTACTACATGTTAGTACCGTTTCTCGTACTCACTAACGCCACATAGTTAAAAGAATAATAAATTAACGCGTTTGGAAAGGAATTAAATGACGTTTTCAAACGCATCGTTTAAACGGGAACGCAACCTGTGTTGTCGCGCGCTTCTGGCTGTCATTAAGTTTAAAGTTTAGGTCTCACACGCCCTGTATATATGCTGATTCTGCAACTGTAGGGTATAGGTACATGTACCTGTAATATAAGGGTGGGAGGGATTCATCATCTTCGGGCGAGACGAACAAGTGCATAATTTCAATCGAACATCACTTGGTAAGTTTGTTTGATTGTACAATTATGCACTTGTTCGTCTCGCCCTCTATGATGATTTTTACTACATGTTAGATGTTTAAAGTTCAGTTGTAGAATCAGATTATGGAATACCTAACCATAAAAAATTAGGTATAAATAATCATCAAAAAGAATGATATTATTATATTAAGTATATGATAACATTACTATCGAGGCTTGAAATAGAATTGGAGGGACAAGACGGAGCTGAGAACTTCCCAAGTAATTTTAAAAGAATTTCGCATTCAGATTTTGATATAAGTAAGTACCTAATAATAATCAAAAAACGTGCCTACTAATACTAAGACACTTTACTTCATTCAAATTAGTGTGCACGAAACTCTGTAGAGAGTGATGATGTATCATCGTATTCCTTGGAAATTGCTGATGAGTTATTACGTTGTGCACCAAAAAAAGGACCGATATTATTATGTATATAACCATATTTAAATTTTAATGTAGGGTATATCTTTTTTTTTTTTTTTAAAGATTGACTGGTAGAGAATTCTATTAGCAGTAAGGCAGTAAGTCCGCCTCTTGTTGTCTCGTTTTATTGTGCATACAATAAAGGTAATTATGTAACCTACTTAAATATTTTTAACATTTTTATTCTAAGAAATAACTGTGTTAATAAAAATAACTTCAATTTATGATTAAGAATCAGTGTTAATTGAATAAGTATAGTTTTTTTTTTTTTTTTTTATAAAACAAAAAACTTTTTATTATAATTAATGAATTTATGATGATCAATTAAACTTTTTGATTTCTTCTAAATATATGAAATGATATTATAATTTGAACAATATATCTATCTATAGGTATATATAAATAACCAATATTTAAAAAAAAAATATTAAAATACTTCAGTATTTTGTCATTACTAATGACTAGGTGGTTATCTTGTCTGTTTGCTGGTGAGTGGAGAAGACTGTCGTCTATTCCACTCATAGCCAGAATAGATATGATCATAGTAAATAAATAAAACAATATTTAATAAATAAAAAATAAAATCAAATTTGAACAACATCACATACATTGCTCCCATTCCAAAGTAGCTAAAGCACTTGTGTGATGGAAATCAGAGACAATGGTTGGTGTTATGTTAACACAAAAAATCGGACCTAAGCCAATATAGAAATGTTAGTTTTTCTAAATTAACCTTGCCAGGGATAGAACCCGAGACTTCATAGATAATAACATCCTTAAAAGATAAAACTGATGACTGTGTGCAATCATCAAATAAACAATGTCAAATAATTTGATTCCATAAAATGTACATATAGCAATAGAACCATCTCATGTACCTAAACTAATATTGTGGTTTAGATGTAGGTAAGGTAGGTTAAGGTAGGTTACATACAATATGTAAATATAAGTTTTTAATAATATTTCTACCTTTTCATCGATTCCAACCTAAGGGTATATAATGGCATGGTACTTAAATAATTATACTTAATTTAATTATGTGCGCTGCTTATAGTACAGTCAGCAGCACGTCAATCTATACAAATTGTGAATAAATCTCCAATCAATTTTGAACCTTTATGACTTCGCATTTAAGCTCAGAATTGATCAAAACAATTTTGTAGCCTGTGGTGGTAACCCCGTATGTTGTGGTAGCCCAGCATGTTGTTGACTGTACATTTTATTCACCTTAATCAAAAAATAGCTAGATTTCAAGATGTACCATAAACAAACTTGTGTGTTAAGAAATTATTATCTTAATAGAGCACCTTTATGTGCTTTAGTATCCATTTATATAAGACAATAAAATTAATAAAAAAATATTAGAATTATATTTGGTATATAGGTGAGTAGATTACTGCTTGTTTAAAATATACAAAAAAAAAAAAAAATATCTTATAAAGAAAAAAATGCAATAATTAAGTTGAAATTGAAAACTAACTGTGCTAAGGCAGTTTATCTCAAATGCCTAACAGATATAGTTATAATTTTTCAATTCATTTGACTCATCAAAATGCATAAAATATCTGTATCTAAGCCAAGATAATCTTGTGTAATAAGGACATTTAAAGTTCTTAAAGCAAACAAATACTTAAGTAGGTATCTAAATACTAAATATTAGTTATAGTTCCCTTTCTGTGTGACATTATATTTTTCATGAATCGAAATCTTCAATAATTAGTTATTTTGTACAATACTAAATTTTGTCTATTGTACTGATTGTATGTACTATTGTATGAATCTGAGTCTTTAATATTTTAGAATAGTTTTGCTAAGAAAATAGGTAATTATTTACATACTGTATTTTATCAATCTGTATGTAATTACCATACCTACTAGGTATTACATTCTTAATTTTCATATCAATTTTCACAATATAAAGTTTAACTTTTAAAGTTAAACTGCCAAATAAACTAGCTTAGTAACAAATAAATGAAAAATACATTCAAAAAAAAAAAAACTGTCGATTAGGGTGGAATGACTAGTAGTCCTTAATGCCTACCTACGAAATCACAAAAAAAACTCACACTTCCACATTACTCAGGAGCAAATAACAAAAAAAAAATGATAAGTTTTAAGACTGAATCATTTTAACTAGGTAATTATATTTAAATATTAAAAATATTTGTATTTGTTTATTTCTCCTGGAATAATGGTCTAAATAGATGCCTGTTTTCCGTTCAAGTTTATTTTGTTTACTTCGGTACTTATTTAACTGACATTGTTAATGTCGGTTAGGTAAGGACTAAATTATTATATAATTTTAAAGGGAATAAGTAGGTATATTTATGCCTTTCTTATTCTTTGGAAAAAAAATCATTTTAGATCTAGGCAGGCTGTCCTGTCCTGACTCAGAAAACATCATTGAAAAAATAATATTTTTTATCAGTAGTATTATGAAGATAGCTCTGGAAAAAAAAACTGTATGAATCTATTATAACAAACATACAACATAGAAGTCTTAGTATTAAACCAAGGAACTCGCATTATTTAGAAGAAATGAGTTGACATAATTTCTTTTCTATTATGAGTTTAAAAAATGTCATTAACATTATCAGAATAGTGATCATGACATTCGTCAAACAATTATGATGAAGACTTGGTGTAAGTAAGTACCTATTTCATTTTGTAGGTACATGATTGTATGTCTGTCACTTATGAATTTAAGATTTTTAAGACTTCTGAGGTTTTGTAAGAATGTTACACAATATAATATCCTTTTACACAATATCTTTAGAATAAATCTAAAGTCTTTTGTCAAGAATTAAATGAACATTAAAATGTTGAGTTTTATTTATCCATAGGTTTTCTGTAATTATAAAATTACAATATAAATTGATTTTATATTATAAATCAGTCATTCTTATGCCCAATTTAACTCAAATAGGTTTATTTTCACCCAATCATAAATAAATAATATGTCTTAGAAAGGAGTCTGGTTCTCTTCCCGTTGTTTCCCGGACACTTAAGATTATATTACCCCTTCAGTTTACAGCTCTGGTTAAAGTTATTTAGGAACTTTACTTATTAAGGCTTAAACAGGCTTTTACACTGTACAGCTTTAATATTTATTGAGTAATTAGCCTAATTAGCCTTTTGCTCATTTATAGTTCATGTGCAAAAATGGAAAAATCTCGCACAATGTCAATTTTGTTTTCATGGAGATGGTGTAATTCACCATAAGAATAATTATTACTCACCAATTTATTTATTTTGTTATGTCCAATAGTTTTTATACTTCTTCAATACTAATAAACAACCGCTGCAAGCTCTTGTTTAACGCTGCTGCTCCAAGTTGTGGTTTAAACTTGATCAGTATTATTATGATTTCCAAAAGAGATAGGTACATATGTTATGTCTCTTTAATCGTTCAATCTTAATATGTGCAAGTAGGTAAGGTACCAATTTTTTTTTTTTTTTTTTTATAGTACCTATATAAACTTACTGTTCTTCTTATTACTCTAAGCTGCCAAGGCAGAAATGATCAGTCCATTCAGGCAAATGAGAAAAAAAATTCTTTCAGAAATATATACCTGCTTCAACGATGGGTGAATGGTGCCCATCACCAATCTGGTAATAATATTGTCTCGTTTTGTGACAAATGGATATAAGTAGTAACAATAATATAGTATGGTATATGGCATATGGTATTATAACCTGATATATTGTAGATTTAGGTTCTACAGCCTGTAGTGTAGCAACTACAATTGTTGACTCTTCCATGACCCGAAGGCAGGTCCGAGTTTAATTATTGTCGATTTTATTGCTGATCTGGCGTCTCCATATCTCACAGGCAGGTCGAGTCTCATGTAGGTCTTACTTCCTTTTCTATGCCTTACAGTGAGTGGTGGGTCCGTATACATTCACTGTGTTTAGCAACCTCATTACTTACAGAATGTATAACGTATTAACGTATATTACCCAGGCCTTGAAAACGTTAAGATACCGCACTATCCTGTAGATAGGCCTGACGTATCCGTTTGTACTGTCCTAGAGGACAGTGAGGTTGAAAGTACACATCCGTGTACATAACCTCTAGCCTTAATGTTTTGAAACAATATGATACCCATACCGGGTAGGAGAGTCAGCCGTTCCTCAACCCGCAGCAGGTCCGTAGCATAAAAACTCTTAATTCTTATTGTTGATTAAACCATATTCTTTCTTCAGTAACGTAGGTATCGGGATCGAACTTCCTACTTTTGCACACACTTCTAAACACTTTTTTAACTTTACATTTCACTATTGTTCTTGTTCTTGAAAAAACTGAGAACCAAATTGGTTATTAAAATCTTTTATAACCATTTTTTAAATATTTTATGGAAATGCGTGGCGCCGGTAGAGTGACATAAAAAACGAATGACAGCCAGAAGCGCGCGACAACACAGGTTGCGTTCCCGTTTAAACGATGCGTTTGAAAACGTCATTTAATTCCTTTCCAAACGCGTTAATTTATTATTCTTTTAACTATGTGGCGTTAGTGAGTACGAGAAACGGTACTAACATGTAGTAAAAATCATCATAGAGGGCGAGACGAACAAGTGCATAATCGTTTACGTCTGATGCAGCTTGACTTATTGATGAGGCCATTAGTTCTAAATTTGGCAATATCGGTTGCTGATTTTATTGATCTATCATTAATGCCCATTCCATTACGAATGGGTGTTGCATATTAAATTCAACGGTCTTTAGGGAGAGACTTAAACGTGTTTTATTTTATTCACCAATCGAGACTCTGGGGATCAATTTCATTCCACTCACGTTGGTTGAACACAAAACATTAATGTTCCCAGACGTAGCTTTGCAGAAATTAATAACAAAACTTTCTTAGTAATTGCACAGACTTTTCACATTTTGCTTCAATTACTTAAGATTAATTGAAAGAAGTTGCGAAATATTTTGTTGTGCCAGTTACTACTATTAGACGTTATACAAGTTCAACCATTATCGCCATATGATGTAAGCTGATTATGGGTATTACACACGCACCTTTTACAATATATAAATTATTATTTATATTGTATGCTCTTGTTTCTTAAGTCACGATACCTTAGCGTGCATCCTTAAGGCTAATAAGCTTCTGAATAAACAAAGCCTCGTTATTGTTCCGCGCTTTGTACCTTCCTTCTCTTATAGCAGCTGGGACTGTTATAAAAGTTATACAAACTGCAGCATCTTGAATTTTATTATCATCTTTCTTTTAAAGGTTTATTTCGAAATCTTCTAAGCTACGTGTGCTATTTTATGTTATTACTTGATTGGGCGCTTCACAAAGTTTCCAGACTTTGTTTATCTTTTAGATACTTTGAGCAGCGCATTATGTTTACTAAAAGCCCCGTAAAAGGCTACTTGAGAAATAAATACAGCTTAAGTAGGCTTAAAAGTAAAGGATTATTGTAAACACAACCAAAAAAGTAAGTCTTATTCAAATTAATTTTGTGTCCCATGTTTACGTCAAATCTTATTTGTATTCAATGCTCTTTGGGTAGTTCTAACATACTCTGTGAGTAGTTACTAGTTTCGATGATGACGTTTAACTTCTTTTCTCTTTTTCTTTTAATACTCAACGTTTACCGTAATCTTCCTAGTTTGTTTAACGAAAACCTCTGGACTCTACGGTCGAGTGGCCAGTTTTATTACGGGGCAGCGGTGCGCTTCGAGAATTCTGCATTGCTTGCACTGCTGCCTCTATATAGTCTAGGGCGAGGGCAACCACTTAACGTAATTGATACCTGGACGCATAAGTGAAGATATAGGAAAACTTTTCTGTTACTATTTTTCAACAGATCTTAATATAAAACTTCTGATCATGGCGACTTAGGGTGGATTCGTCCAAACTTCAATATAAACGAGAATAACTATACCAAGAATACATCTATTCCACGATTTTCTTCTCGAGTAAAGAAACGGTAATTTTTCCATGTAATCCAAAGAAAAGTTACTCTTGGGATTCTTATTTCTTCATTAGTGAGTGAATATGTGAATGAAAGTATTATGCGGCCAATTGTCATTGTTTTATAAACGAACTTTTTAAAAGGCAAAGTCTTGTCAACTTTATTTTGTCGCCTTGTACGTATCTGAAGCGGTCAAAGTCAAATGTCAAACAAATGTCACTGACATACGGCACGCGGACGCCATTAAAATGCTCGCGGGTTAACTGTTATTCCCCGCGAAATGGTGGTATAGTGACTATTCCTGAATAGGCAAAATACTCTGAGAATAGTATGTGGTAAAACGTAATTTCGGTTTACTCTCGAATAACTGGTCATTTTATGTAAGAATAACAGTTATTCTCACTTGGTTGAATCCGCCCTTAGAGGCAGAAAGTAAGTATTGTTAAAAAATTATGCAATCAAACCACGATGGTAAAGAAGAGTTCTTGAAAAATACCAACAATGGTTGAAAAGGTTGCGGAATTTCCATACGTGATGGTAAGTAATTGGTAACCCTAACAATACTGCCCTTGAACACCGAGCTACGAATGAAAATGGCCTTCTAGTACTTAATTATATGCTGTTTCATCGTGGATAAAATTTTACATTTCCAACTAAAAGTAATAACAACCCCAGGGTAGGTGAAGCACTTTTACATTATTAAAATTACTAGGTAAATAGTGAAATTGATGCGATGATAAATAATATAAACCGTTCAAAATGCATTGTCGTAGGGAAGGGAATATAATTAATTATTACCTTATCTTATGTATATCAATGCTAAAATAATCATCTGCACATCTAGATTTTCCATTGTGATAGATAAATGCATGTAACATATCGATACAGATAACAATAAGGCAGTGCTCTGTGCCATTGTGAGAGTTGTCACGTCACACGTGGTTCGTTGCATCGTACAAACAGACAGTATTCATTTCAATATTCTATTATTGTTGACCGGGTCAAGAACGCAGCAACAACTCGCCAACGTATTGTGTTTGAAGAAAACTTAGTGGACGCTGGACGCTACGATAACAATCGTTCAATATGCAAGATAAAATCAGTTTGTGATTTCGTGGTTTGCGTGTCTGATAAGGGTCGTGTCGTGTGTCAGCCGAAGCCCACATCACGTCTGGTATATATGCCGTATCAATTAAACAAACTCTGCCCCCAGTAGCACCTGACGGCTGCACAAGAGCCGCGAAGCGAAGGCAGACGACGGCAGTAGTCAGCCGACCGTCGCGAGAGGCGCCCGCCCTTTGTCCTCACAGAGCGTCAACACGCGACCCATAACTCTTCAATATTTTTAGTCCGCGGAAATAACGTGTCGTTTTATTTCGACATCGGTGCCGCATAGGAAGTTTGTTAGAGTTTATTTGAACCCATATTTTTGTGACGGATGTAGTGTTTACGATCCTGAGGTGAGTCGAGATTGTCTGTCCGATGATCAGCTGTGAGAGACACGATAACTGTTTATAGTGCATTGCACCGTCCGATGTAACTTCAATTGAATGGCGTCAGTTTTTTTTAATTTCTCTATTAAGTTTGTATATAATGTGTATTATTGTGTAGGCATTGCGGCTCCCGATTCAACTTTATAAAAAGTTAATGAAAAAGTAAAATTTACTGCAACAAAATGTGTTCCCAAATAGAAAAGTTTGAGGATTTGGTTACTCTTCATATAGGTACTATCTATCACCAATATCAAGATAACGATGACTTGTGGCAGACAATATAGTTCATCTAAAACTGATAACGGAGAAATTTCTCAAGAATTT
Organism: Agriphila straminella; assembly: GCA_950108535.1. Lineage (NCBI taxonomy): Eukaryota > Metazoa > Arthropoda > Insecta > Lepidoptera > Crambidae > Agriphila > Agriphila straminella. Next base: position 4,902,222 of record OX467318.1, read on the forward strand.
TGCTCACTTGACACTGATAAGGATTTTTTTTTAATAATGGCCATTGATAAACCTTCCATTTATTAGAAAGTTTAAATAATTATTATGTCAAATGTAGTAATGTTGAAACATTACCTGCTAAATACGGAAAACAAATATTAGAAGAATATGAAAACTAGATATTAACATTCGTGAAAAGTGATAGTGTTAATTATTTTATTAAACAATTCTAATATTACAATAGCGAATCTTACGCCAATTCACAATTAATATGTTAAACGTTATAACATGGTCTTTGTTTATAACTAATGCGAGTGCAATGTGCTAATGATTTAGAGACAAACTTGGATCTGGAATCAACAATCTCCGAAGCAAAACAATTGCTTTGTAATTCTCAAATTATTTGTAATTCTCAAATTATGTAAAGATGATTGCTTTTAGGATAAGACACTCAGCCAAATAGAAAGTTACGTCTTATTACTTATCCAGTACGGTTACGTGTAACGATCAGTTAAAATGTTTACATTAAACCCGCAATCGTAGATTGTTTTAGAATAACGTACATACCGGTTTTTGAATGTACATCTTTTATTAAAATCCGTGCGTTGCACTGGCGAATGATTCTATATCTATGTGCTAATCAATTCACCTTTTCCATTCTTTCAAAGTAAGTATTCTATTTAGTAGTTGCTTTAAAAATGATTGGATAGAAATGTTTTGGTTGCATAAGATTCATTGCATTTGAATAAAAATCTTTATCTACACTCACAACGTAATGTTCCAAATATGAATTCAAAAAAGGTAATATAAATACGTACTTTATTTTCGTATGTAGGTAAAATTAAAAAAACTCATTACGATGCAGTCAGCTGCATCATAAAGTAACTTTTTTTCTCATTACGATACAGGGCAAATCCAAGAAGAAGGTAGTGCCGTGATATTAAAAAAAACAACGATGTTTTCCCCAAGGAAATATGGCTCATCTCATTTTTTTTCTAATGGAGTGCGCGCCATTTTTTAAATTATTTTTACATATTGTTATACTGAATTTCGTAGGTGTTTTTTATTCTTGCTTAAAAATGTGAAAAAAATTGACTCTGCAAAATTATTTTAGATGCAGCTAAGGAAATGACTTATTACAAGGTAGATAGGTACATAGCTAATACAACCAAAGTCTCTCTCTCTTTTCTAACGTTGATCTTTTATTTAGTAGGTTCAATCCCAAAAGTATGAGTGTAGATAAAGTAGTGTATGAAACTGCACATAACTAGGTATTAAAACACTCGTGTGATACTATTAAAAACCTCGCCAACGGCTCGGTTTTTAAACACACACACTTCTTTACACACACAAAAATGCCCATCATAAATGACGTGAATTCAGATTAAAATAAGATGGATTCACTTAAAGCACGGAGTATACTGATATCACCAAAAAGTACGATGATACTACTGTTGCTGATGATAACGGTATTTAAGATGACATGTCACCATACCTTTGGTAGGACGAGCATACAATATTTTTTATATTGTATGCTCGTCCTACAATATAAAATATTGTATGCTCGTTCCTACTACTTATGGTTACTGTCATTGTACATCGAGTTATATCCTATTATTTTTCCTACTATTTCTCGATGACATCCTCTTATGTCAAAAAATATAATATTCTTTCATCATATCTCAAGTTATGTCCTATTATTTTTCGTACTATTTATTGATGACTTCCTCATATCTCCAGTTAGGTCCTAATATTTTTCCTACTATTTAGAAATTATTTCCTCATATATTCGGTTGTTTTCTACTATTTATCGGTGACTTCCTAATATCCTTAGTGAAGTCCTACTAATTAAAATATACTTTTCTCGTATTTCGGGTTAAATCCTACTATTTAGCAACGATTTCCTCATATTTCCGGTTATATCCTATTACTTTACGTGCTATTTATTATTACATCCTCTTACCTTGGGTTATCCTAGTACAGTCGCCATCAGATATACTGTAGCAGAAAAGGTGATCAAATACTTCTGAAAAGTTTAAATATCAATAAATTCCATACAAAGTGTAAACGAAGTGTATGGAATTTATTGATATTTTAAACTGTTCAGAAGTATTTGATCACCTTTTCTGCTACAGTATATCTGATGGCGCCTGTACTAGGATAACCCAAGGTAAGAGGATGTACCTAATAATAAATAGTAGGTTCGTAAAGTATTAGGATATAACCGGAGATATGAGCAAATCGTTGCTAAATTGTAGTATCTTACCCAAAACACAAGAAAAGTCTATTTTAATTGGTTGGACTTATCTAAGGATATGAGTCACCTTATTTGCTACAATATATCTAAAGACGACTGTACCTACTACTTCTTTCTTACCTAATTCACATTCCTAAAATACTTAAAAAAGAGGATCGCGCATAAGTAAAAAATAACAATTTAAAGCATGTGAAATATAGAAAAAGTAATAGGTACCTTCATAACTTGGCAATATGCAATTGCATTAAAAACTTAAAGAGAACAGGAAGACACGTGTATAAAAAAACAGAAATAGTAATCAAGAGTAATTTTATTTATTTTTGAAAGTTTAATTATTGCAATATCAATATTTCTTTTTGAAAGTATGTAACGTAAATTTTTACAATATTATTTTTTTACTTTTATATAAGTAATTATTTATTAATAAATATATTGTACAAAACATTTGTTATAAAAAAGACACCAAAAATAATGTACCTACCTATTCGCAAATTGAGCACATAATAGTACTTAATTATAATAACACAGGCTTATAAGCTTACGGTGTACTAATCCGAAAAGGACTCATTGTACCTACTCATTATGGTGAACAACTTTTACTTTGGGCACAACATAATTCGACGAAATTTACTTAAGGTGGTACCCTGAGCGAAAGTGGTGCAGCGGTGAATTATATTTAATATTATAATTCTAATACACAATTTTAAAAATATTTATCGTGGAGATTTTAGGGCCCACAGTCTAGTATTTTTAGACGGTATCGTTACATTCCCTCGTAGTCACTGCTAGAAGTAGATTGCAATACTGCTAAAAGTGGCCGTTTTTGACACATTTGCTATCTACTTCTACGAATGACTACGAGGGCATGTAGTGATACCTTCTAAAAAAACTAGACCAAGGGCCCTAAAATCTCCACGATAAACATTATTAAAATAATTTTCTATTTATAACTTATTAAATAAAAACCGCCTTAAGTAGCAGCAGTTTTTTTTCGATTTCAGAGTTTACCCGATAGTAAAAGTTATTTAATGGATGAGTACAATGCCCCCCTTTCGGCTTAATACACTATGCTTATAATCCCGTACCTTTATGCTTATAACAATCACAGTATTTGTCAGTCAAAAATAATTTACATAGTTAAAAATAAATACCTATTTAGCATGTCACAACTTACTTACGTACCTAATTATACTCATGACACTAAGAACAATCTTTAGGAAAATCCATAAAATATGCAAAATAATTTAATAAGTAAAATCATGATTCGCTTTCAATGACTTAAGATAAGAACCACCACCCAGCATTCTGCAAGATACTGTGGGTTACACCCACCGTCTCCGTCAAATCCTTTCAATATTTCTGCTCGTGATGTTTGCCAATCTTTCCTGGAGCGACGGGCAGGAGCCGCAGGAGGTATGTTAAATAAGCAACCGAGGAGTAATATGACAGCAATGAAATTTAGTCTCTGGTTTTGTATCTGAAAAAAAAAATGCTTATTGTATATAACACTACACATTATTATTAATTTATTTTTTTGTACAGGAGGGAAGAGGACAGACCAGAATAATTACATAAATCCTTACCGTCACAAACTGCTAGTGTGTCTGTTATTTTTTTGCGAAGAAACTTGTGCTTTGTGGTGTTCAGCTTCTGCCGGGCAGCTTTTAAATGGTGTCAGATGAAGCTTCGAAGCTGTCGAGACCGCCGGATTTTAAGCTAAAATCAAACATGTAATTTGTGATAAGAATTCAATGTTTTAGGTCCATTTCAATGGCAATAATATGATCATTTGATTTTTTCCTTCAAAAAAGAAAATTAAAATTTACCCCAAATACGTTTTTTTGTCCTCCAAAATGATACGTTTTATATAAAAAGTTAATTTTCTTCACCCCCCAATAAAGTGTGCACGCGCACGCGCACTACATAGGCTTGGCAACTTACCTTCAAAACGTTGTATATAAGTATTGAGCTAGATTCCATTATTTTAGCAAGTCATGAGTTGCTTTATCCATAAGTATTGCACTTTGCACTCACTCACATTTAAAAAAATAGTCAAATATAAATAAATTCTGTACACGCTAAAAACTGTCCTTGCGACTCTGCGACTCCGACTGACTGAATGGAGAGAATATACAAAACGAACGACAAGTCGATGAGTAAGGAACGGCGAATTTACGTGCTGTCATCGTATTTTTTAGGAATCATACAAAAATTGATGCAAACTCTTAAATAAGTTTCTGTAATCGTATTTTTGTAGGATTCATTTTAATTTTGATACTATAAGGGGACGTCATCGTATTCTAGATGCTTCTTCTCAAATACTATGACATCTTTTTATGGAAGGTGGCACTTTCATTGTGATTTAGAATTATAATCTTATTTATAGATTATCATACATATTTATAGGACAGTGGGCTATTTTCTATTACATAATGTTATAATATTAAGAAGATAATATTATTTTTGAAGACCAATTTTTACGATATAATATTTTGGCCAAAACTCTTAAATAAGTTTCTGTAATCGTATTTTTGTAGGATTCATTTTAAATTTTGATGCCAATTCCTTATATTTTAAGTGAAGGTAATCTCAAAATAAAAGGAACTGGCACATAATTTTATCATACTACTATAAGGGGACGTCATCGTATTCTAGAGATGCTTCTTCTCAAATACTATGACAACTTTTTATGGAAGGTGGCACTTTCATTGTGATTTAGAATTATAATCTTATTTATAGATTATCATACATATTTATAGGACAGTGGGCTATTTTCTATTACATAGTGTTATAATATTAAGAAGATAATATTATTTTTGATGACCAATTTTTACGATGATAAGTGTCATAATATTGCCTTATTTAACCATATAATTCGACTACATCATAACACGTTTCAAGATAGCGTAATATAAACCTATTATTTCCTTATTTTAGGACAACGCACTTAATTTAAACGTACGCCACGATATTTTAAGATTACCCCAAAATGACATTTTTCTCAGTGCACTCATGTTTTAATACCCCTCATTATGCATCAGTATCATAAACTACTATTAAAGAGAGATTATGTGTACTATAGTTTTATAACAATTGTTTATGATACTGTTTCATAGGAACTTTGAACATACCTCCACATCGATTGAGCTAAACTAAAAAGAATTTAATAGATATCCTTACAAAACAAACTATGGATACTTATCAATTAGAAATGCCATTAATTCTTTAATTTTAGCAAAACCATTTGTCCCTATCCGACACCCTTTTTAATCCCTACGGGCTGAACTAAAATTTCTAGCTAGCTTTTATATACCCCTTAATTAGGAGCAAAATAAAAACCCTGAATATGACAAGCGAACAATAGGTAAATGGTTGTTTACTTATAAAAGCTAAACGGCCAAATCTACAAAGCTTTTCTTTCTATTCTTATTTTTTGTATTATCTGTATAATTTTTAATCCCTATTCTTTTAATCACTTGAATTTCCCACGTGTTCTTTCAAATAGATAACCTGAGCCTGACTAATTAGTTAACAAATTCTTGTGATAGAATGAATGCAAACCAGTAATTTATCAATTTTCATTGAAATTAATAAGAGTTTACTTCTGAAATAAATTCAAAATATCAATGGCCAAGAATTATAATTTTATTGTGTTCTTGCACATAGAATAGTTCTCTTGTGAGAACACAGGGGACACTCTTGGCACATAATTTCATTAAAATGTCACCCAGACACTGGCATGCCTTTGTTTCGATGCTTTAAAAAGTTTTGGCATTAATATAAATTGAAATACTGCAAATCATTCTTTTTAATTTCAAGATATGTTTTTTTATGCACAACGGGATAGTGCTTGACCTTCACCTCACCTGATGTTAAGTGGCGATAAGGCCGAAGGTGGAAGCGCATCACACCCGACAACTGGCTATCTTACGTCAAACTGCCGGAACACAACAATTTTTAATTTGTTGTTATGGCGTCGGACTTAGATAAGATGGTGGTAGCTAGCCAGGCGTACTTGAAATAAGCCACCAACAAAACCAAGTGCAAATTGTACCCCTCATGGAAATCGAACCCGGGACCCCTGCGTCATACACGGGTGGACGAACCACTAGACCACACAGGCGTTTAAAATGGCAAAACTTGAAGAAACGCAGTACAATATTAATCTGCGTACCAAAATTCGATGTCAAGCTGAGGATTGATGATGGCAAATAATTTGTGCTAAAGAATTTTCAGAAAAGTATTTGCGTATTGGATACAGAAAAATCTTCAAGGAATTGAAAATCTTTTAACAATTGAATTCAGACTAATGTTTTTCAACGTAATTCGATCGCAATTAATACCATTTTATGTTTCTTTTACACCAAATTCTGTGGTAGATTCATACTTTTATTTAACGTGTAGTTTGCAGTTCTTCAAAACTTTGCAGACGTTACTTGCTTTCTCGTATTCAACATGTGTATACTTTTTCTCGAATGTTTCCCTGTTGGATTTTATATTCTTGCTTTCTTTTCTATGTTATGTTTGTTTCTGTTTATTTTGCATGTCCTAAAGTACTCGTACCTACACACCAATGCGGATCGTTTATTAAAATTTCACATTTTAATGTTAACCATTTTTCGTGTCTAAAAATAACAATCATTCAGTATCTTTAGCGTTACTGACGGTTTTTTTTAATTATACCTTTTTCTTTCGCTCTCGATATTCTCCAAGCAATTAAGACATTCTCTGCCTTATTTCTAAAACATATGCAATATGCGAAACGTTGAAATAAATATAATCGTCTCGCGAGTCATTTTCTCAAAGATTTGAAGATATTTTTTGTCTGCCATTTACTATGTTGTTTGTGCATGACATCACGACAATTCCTCAGAGACCACATCAAATATAAAATTATCTTACTGTTTTTAGCCAAGCCGGATTTTATAAAACATTAGTTCTGCATATTATTTGCATCAACATGTTTACTTTTCACTCTTACCTGTTCCGTCTAATGTGTCGTTCTCTGTATCTAGATATTGTTTAACAATAATTTTTTCTCGTATTTGTATTTTACTAAATATGTCCAACGAGCTTAATAAAACTGTTGTCAAGATGTAGTTTTTTATTAAAAACATTTACCTGTTTGTAATAATATCGAAGACAAATTGTCATTTTTGGCCTTATTAGATGAATAAATAATCCGAAAAATTACGTGCAAACAAATTATAGAAGAACATATAACATTGTTATAAAATATTAGCTTATAAGGTGCTTTGTCTGCTTTTGTCGTTACTAAATATTACGTGTCACTGTTCACCCTCATCAACATTAAAGTTAGCCTAATGAGTAATGACTACGTCGATGTTAAAACAATTTTAACGTAGTTAGCCGTCTTCTACCGAAAGTCTTAGCTAAGGTTAAATCGCAATATAGACGTTATTGTTAGGACTTAAAAGGGCAAACTTGTTTGCTCAATACTTGGCTATAGGCTCGAGCCGTACTAGGTTTTACGAAAAGCTTATTTAAACATACCATGTTAGCCCTTTAGCACCCACTATTGTGTGTTTAGGCATGTTATATAAATTTTAGGTCTTAATATTAAGTGGGCAGAAAGCGTGGCATTTTGGAATTGTGTAGGAGGATGGCAAGCTAGTAGTTTGATAACCGATTGTAGATTAGCTTTTCTGATATGGCTTATTTATGACAATGCTGGTTTTCAAAATTCTATATCCTAGGTCATATTGATTTCAAGCATAAGCCTGCTGAACGAGCCTTTCAGTTACTGTAATAAAGTACTGAAGTGTGCAAATAATTCTGCGGTCGACTGTACATAACAAAACATACTGCAGGCGCGTGTTACAACAAAGAGTATAATAATGAAAACAACACGAGTGTTGATAGTGTAAATATTTTGCTTGGTTAATTTACACGTGCTTTCGTGATTTCCCTTAAAAAGTTTAGACGCAGAACTGAACAATGTTTGAACGCTTGGAATATTCTAGCTAGCATGGTGATGATGACGATATTATCCTTTAGTTGAGTCATGAGCTTTCAGAAGAAACCTTTATTTCTTTCAATCTTGTGTAGCTATTTCAATTTCTATCCTTCTATCTAATATTATATCTAGCCTAGTATTTCTAATAAACAAACCCACTACGTCTGTAGTAAAAAAGCAATCAAAAAGTATATTAAAAAAGATGATCCCAGTTTCTAGAAGATAATAATTGTACACTGTTTTATTACCCGCTTTAATGAATATTGTTTTTAGTGTTGGAATCACTAAGCTTTAACACTAAGCCGAGATAAATTATTTCTTCTAACTTTTCTTTTTATTTTGTTTCAGGTAAGAAATATTCAGAAAATCAACTTTTGGCAAATACTGGTATTAATGTAGAGCTTTTGTTTCTTAAAAGTATTAACTCATACTTGAAGTTCATTTTATGTATAACAAAAACGTTCATATTACTATGAAGAAACATCGGATATCCGCCAGGTTACTCCCATTCATTCATTATCATAATAAACTAAAGATGACATCACTATCCTACACGTGCCTATGCTAAAGATCAACCTCATTTCAAATTAATAATTAAAACCACATTGTGCGTTATTTCATAATTTGTCATGGCAATGGATGGATTGTTTTTGAAATTAAGGATAAGGTGAGGTTTAAATACATCTCAGGAGAATAATATTTTCGCTTTTAAGGTTCTAAAGAACATGCTCATTAATTCTACCTACCGAACAATAACTGGAGTGCTCATTCTATGCTCTATATAGATTCGTGCCTCAGAAAATGTCGCGAAAACACTAAAGTTCCTTCTCTTTTTTCTCGACACCTAAATGATAGCGAACAATACTCATCGTTTGAACCTCTTTGTTTTGTCCGTCCGTTATGGTCGTCATGCTCGTACATTTATCATCCAGCGACTCGGCTGCCTACGCTTTGTCGAGTGTTTGTTTTGTACTAACAGTTTTTTCGGGAACAACGTGAGCATGTAACAAGTATTGTTTAATATCAAAGACAATCATGTGCAATGTCTTGTCAAGGTCCTATTTGTCCGTGTGGTATTATATGGTCGTCCTCGATTAGAAGTTATTACGTTCTCACTAACAAAGAGTTCTCACTCTCTCAACAAAGAGTTCTCGTTCTTACTAACAAACACCGAGCTCGGTGGCAGTGGTTTAGCGCCTGGCCCAGCGATTGCGGAAGCTAAGCAACGTTCGCATGGGTCGGTCATGGGATGGGTGACCAAAAATTTATTATCTCGAGCTCCTCCGTGCTTCGGAAGGCACGTTAAGCCGTTGGTCCCCGCTGCATTTGCAGTCGTTAACACCCACCAATCTAAACTATTGTGAATGAAACTTTTGACCCACCGAATATGTTAAAAGTTTGTTTCCAGAAACATTTACAAATTCAAATGTCATGTTTGGCAGTAGTGGCAAGTAACCCTCGATCAAGCAAAGAATACTTAAATTGAACTTTTGCAGTAAACTCTATTCTTTTATCCGCATACAGTTCTATCAATGGATTTCATCTCGTATATATTAAAAGATGCTAAATTTCGTTATCCCTTATCAGAAGTGGGTATTATAAATAGGTGATCATACATAATACTGTGTTGTAAGGGTTTATGACAATGTATCTTTTTATATTTCTAAAGTAGCAATAATGCTCTCCCTACAAGTACACCTTCCTACTTTCGTCAACTTTTAGAGATGCAAATTAAGTTTATTTTCAGATATCTAATCTTTTAAGGCATGTATGATCGATGATGGGAGGGAGGTTATCGATTGTATTCACAAGTTATAGTCAATCGCTTTTAGGTTTCGTTCGTTTTGTTTCGTTTTGCTTTATGCATAAAGAATGCGTGACATACACACACAGTGACACAGGTCGGAAATCCGTCAGTAAACATTCTAAAGCGGACATCCAACCAACGATCAAGAGATAAAACAACGTCCAGGAAAAAGGCGAAATACCCATGTATTATTTTGACACCAACTACCTTTCGTTCGGACTTAATAACAAATAGCGATTGTAGAAGGACGAAATACAGGAGCTCATTCCTATTAAAAAGGTCTTACATTGAACTTTAGTACAAATACCAATCTGTAGGTATATTTCAAAACTTCTTAGTGTTATTGAAAGGAAAACATGAAATATAACTGCCTAGCGCTTATTCAGTTTCTTACACTCAAAATGTTTATAGCTGTGGAAAGCGTGGTTAAGTGCTAATCATAATGCAATGGTTTTGAAACAAGCGGTTTTCGATGATTGAAAGTGGTTGCTTTAAAAGCGTAGAACCTACTCTTTTGTCTTTTGCATTGTTGACATCAACATCATACGTTCAAAAAAGGGGATCATTTACAATTACACAAATTTTAAGACGTTCATATTACATCAAACATTATTTACACCTTACTCTCAAAATGTATTCTTGTCAATTCTTTTTCTTTTGCTACTGACTTTGTTCGTAGACTGAATCATTACCGAAGATCAGTCCTTTGCTTATCAAAAGAAAGGTCGCACGTGTCAATACCGTGGCGCCCCAAACCTCGTTGTTTCTTACCCTTCACACGATTGTGAACGGGGTCCTTTAAGCCTATTAGTATCTAATCAGCCACGTACAGTTGTGTACTTCATCAAGAGTTACTTCATAAGAACCTTTTCTTTGGTCCAATAAGACTGTTGCTAGACGAGATTTCTTAGTATCCCAATAATGACAGTATCCTTATAGGAAAAATATTATGTCGTCGAATACAAAGGTACATAAAGCCCACAAAATGATTTTCGAAAATTCTGTATTGGATTCGAATAACATTTTAATTTTTGTTGGTATTCTGTAAGCTTCGATTACGCTGGTTTTTAAAAGATTGGATTCGTTTCTATAGCAACTATGAATCGACGACTATTATTGTGTTTTGTAGGGAGTTTTTGTGCGCGTCTGTATTTGTACAGCCCGATATCTGTTTACCGTCATTGTACGTAACTACAATTACTTCAATCATTGAATTCCCGACTTTATTCTGATGTGAAAACGGTCCATTTTCATTATAAGATAACCATCTTAATGTTTCTGGAAAACTCATTGTACCAAGTTGACTTTTCGTGACAAAAATCATGATATTTGTAGTCGTTATCTCTAAGTTTTGTTTGTTGGAAAAGTTTTATTTCCATTAAATTATATTTTTTGAGCTTTGAATATTTGGGTTTCCCGTATGCTGTCTAAAGCAAGTCAACAATTACTGTTCCATTTATAGTACCTACTTCACTATATTTTTTGGGCCAAGCAGATATTAATAATAAGGTTTTTTTGTAATGAAATAAGGAGGCGAAACGTACAAAAACGGTAAAATGTAGTCATGAGCTTTTACATGCTTTTCAAAGACTAAGTAAGTACTTAATCAAAGTAAGTAGACTATACATTTTGCAGGCAAAAGTCTAAAGTCATGGTTGAAAATTGATTCATTTTATTGAATGCCTTATTAATATGGACGAACCTTTTCGGTAAAATCCTCTTTGTGAGCTTTCATAAATCTTCTATTATAGTTGATTTCTTAACAACATTAGAAGGTTAATAACCGACAAATATTCTTGCTGGTAAAAGTCAAGTAAGTATGTCAGCTGTATAATTTGATACCTTCGTCATTTCTATCAGCCCATCTCGTTTGAAAGACACATAATTGACAGATCATACAAATACAAAATACATTTTTGTATCGTTTTAGGATCAGCAAATATATTATAACAAACATGTTGTGGTAATAGTAAAACAAAGTAGGAAAACTGTGCCCAGCATACAGCATAACATTGATGGATGACGAAACTGACGAGGAATAAGGGCTATCTTTCTTCGTGTTTTAGTTCACACGATTGAATGAAGGCATGACTCCTGTCTCTAAAACGAAAAGCCATAATAAATTGAAAATTAAACCGCGTTAACCATAAATTCGTATTTTAACGCCCTCAGTGAATCAATTTGTGAGAGAAACTCAGAAGGTCGGTCGCTGCGGTTCGCAACAGATGAACGTCTCGAGGTTGAAATGTAGGTAAGTATCTTGATATTTTAATCAAAACAATAAGTACTTACATTTCGTATTTAAGAAATGTTTACCTCAAAAACATAGACACAAGTTAAATTAAGTGTAAACCCTTTTCTTACTTGCCATGACAGATTACTAGCTAGACAAAGCCATCAAGAATATAAAATAGAAAGCTTTGTTTTTTTTTTAAAATAAAAACCTACAAAAACCAGATTCTAACCAATCAAAATACATATATGCTAACTAAAACTAAACAACTCTTCTCAAGCCGAGAAATAGGCATTCATATAATTTCGTAACTTGAAACACTTTAACTAAAACTTAGCAGAGTCAAGCTTGACGAAACTGCCTAGAATTGCGATGTGAACTGAGTAAAGGCTGGACTAAAGTAGACTAATTTTAGAATCCAAATCAATATCTCATGCAATTAGACCTTTCGTCTGCGGCACTAATTTTAATTGACTGTCCCTATTCTTGTACACGGCAGAATCTGAGGGTCAAATTAGCAATAATCATGTTATACATAGCAATGGCAATAGGTAAATTGTTTTACTGCACGGGGAAGTAGCTTGTAAACACCACTATTTACGGTGAATTCGAAATATGCAAACGAGTAGGCAAGATAACAATGTTGTCATTTTATGTGCCTATTAAGCATAATGTAACAATGAGAAAGGACAATATGGTTTCGTTTCAGTGCAAAGTTTTAATTGACGATACCTATCACTGACTACATCATTTCCGTATTTGTAAACGACTTTTCGGAAGCGAATCGTTGATTTTTTACACATACCTTTGGTGTTTGTCGTTGTTTGCTCATTACAAAACCTTGGATTTCGGAACAGCATTTTTGCTAAATTACTATGAGGTTAATGCCCGCCCAAACGGGGCCACGAACTTGCAACCCCACGATCGTTCGCCTTCATTATTGCGCCCGTATTTAACTCTGAATGAGGCTGTACTGAAACTCGCTTCAATATCGCTCGAAAAATATAATAAAAAGATATGATTTTCAGCGAGTTCAGTTTGCCTCGGCCGCTTAACTCTGTTATGTCCCCCTATTTAGAAACGAAGAATCTTGTAACTGATTTGATAAAGATATTGTACAAAAAACGAAATCTTGTAATGATACAAGTACTAACATAATTGAATCATTATGTAAATGAGCTAGCAATAACTAATTTAATTTCATTTACTACTAAAATGGATCCTAACAGTTTATATGCTTCCATTTAAAATGTTACGACTGTGGAGAAAATGGGGCTATTAGGAGTTTTATTTCTCAAAAAATATTATGATGTACACACAATAAGACTGAAGTTATCGAGATTGCTCACATGCCAATGATGCTGGTCTTAAGACCACCGCGGCTTCCGAATGTTGGTATTTGCCAAACTTCTAAAATGACGTTTAGCATAATGTAATAGGCACTGAACCACATACCGAACCAAAAGCACAGTATACATAATAGTATGCCAAAAGCTCCAAGTTTACGTAGATAAATAATTCAGAATTCTGACGTTCTTTTTAATACGTCTCTTCTATCTCAAATATCAGATGGATACGACAGGTGACGCTCATGTCGCCCGCTGCATCCAAGTTTTACAACCTTTTTATGTCTTTTCATTTTATAGCTTATGTTATATAGTCTCCTCTATGTTTTATTTGGTATAGAGGTCCAACCTTCGAACAAAGGAAAATAGAATTTATTAGATTCCTTGCGGCCGTTGGCTTCTATTTCGGGATTTCTGATTTAGGAATGTGTACCCAAAGGCTGTCCGATGTTCACTTGTTTTGAACGATCAGTGATGAGAAGATTGTAATGAAAGACAAGCCGAGTTTATGGATTTTTTTTGTTTCTTGAAATAAAAAGTTATCGACACTTTTACAAATAATCACAAAGCCCACACCATGCCCCACATTTTGAGTGATAGTATTCTGCAATTTTGTTCTACCTACTGAAATGAACTGTTTTCTTGTTTATTCGCAAGTATTTGCAATTTAAGAAACCAACATTTTTGAAAAGGAAATATTAATTCAATTATCAATGTAAAGGAATAGCGACCTATTAAATTGACATAATTGGCCAGGATCAATTTTGGACTTGAGCCAATTCGCAAACTGTACTTGCGATGTTTCCTAGAAACGAAATAGTTAAATACTTAGTCGATCGAGTTGTTAATACAATATGTTAAAAAAAACATAGTCTGTGCCTCAAATAAAATAACATAACCCATAGAATCGACGAAAAGTGAAACAAATGCGTCGTAATTTTAGCCAATAAATACCAATGGCACGTGGTTTAAGCATATATCTAATAATTCTGTGGTTAAAGTTAAAACCTTTGTTGACTGAAAAAATATAGGTAGGTACTTACTTACATAAAGTGACATAGTCTAACAAAAGATTTTTTCTTTTCTAAATCAAATAACATAATTTTTTCGATTATTAGATTGAATCGGCACATTCGGAATAGTATATGGATTTGAACAATGAGAAATCTGTAATCTGCTCAAGATGAACTTGGGTAGTGGAGTGGGTAGGTTGACGTATCCTTATGGCTTAGCCTTTAAGTATTTAAAGCAGTTAAAGCAGTCTTAAGCAGTGTAAATAAATGTATATTATGCTGTTTATGTCAGTTGTGCACGTCAATGACGTAATTACATCACATTGTGTCGTAATTTATACGCTATAATTCTGTATGCTTACTTAACACCTGTATACTTAACACCTAGCCTTTAAGTATTTAAAGCAGTTAAAGCAGTCTTAAGCAGTGTAAATAAATGTATATTATGCTGTTTATGTCAGTTGTGCACGTCAATGACGTAATTACATCACATTGTGTCGTAATTTATACGCTATAATTCTGTATGCTTACTTAACACCTGTATACTTAACACCTGTGTCCGTCCACACAGCAATGACGATTTCTGCTTTCATTTAAGTCTAGTTTCAAAAACGCAATAGGTATATGTATAATCAATTTCAAATGTAGATTTTTCTTTTCATGTACATACCTACCTACATGTGTTGGATTGCTCTGGGTTTAAAGAGAAAATTTACTGCAATTCATTGAAATGCAAAACACGTTTTCAGTTTATTAAGCTATTTTAATATTCAACTGCTCGCGAGGAGGTAGAATTCAACGGATATTTCAGAATGAAAGTAGGATTTCACAAACAGGATAGTTCCTTCACATTACTAAAGAAGTCAAATTGCCAACAAAATTCAGTTAAAAAGGCCGTGTCACATCAAACAGGCTGTATGTCTCCATTATATGCCCCTAAGCAAGATTTCAATCTAATAGATTGATTTTGCGGAAACTTATTATACTTGACATATGAAGACGTAGTTCTCTCGTTGCCCTAACAACGTCGAAAAGTCTCTCGAATCGGTCGTCCTTAGTCGCATTCGGGAAATCGTTATTGTTATATTGTACAATCTTGCCAAGGTCAAGACTTATAGGAACTGTCATGAGTCTTCCCATGAGTGTTGTTGGTAGGTGATGATTGGTCTTGGCTTAGAATAATAACTCCTATAAGCCGAGTCCTTGTATGAAAAGTGAGGCAAAAAAAAACATGCAAAATGGCTCAGTTTTCAGATTTATATCCTTCATACGCTTCGATCAAGAATATCCTAGATAACGCTTCACGAACTTAAACAGTACGCAAAAATGGCACCTCAAATAGCGTCCTACTTACAAACTTGGCGCTTATTTTGTACGTAATCACCTCTTATTTTTTACAAACTCACATTTTATATCTCTTATTTTGTATAAAATAAGCTTATTTTGTACAAAAACACATCTTTTATCACTTACTTTGTGCAAAATAAGCGCCCCGTTTGTAAGTGGGACGCTATTTGAGGTGCCATTTTTGAGACTCTGATCGGAATCTAGGGTATTCTTTCGTAACTA
Source organism: Agriphila straminella (assembly GCA_950108535.1). Lineage (NCBI taxonomy): Eukaryota > Metazoa > Arthropoda > Insecta > Lepidoptera > Crambidae > Agriphila > Agriphila straminella. Next base: position 4,918,403 of record OX467318.1, read on the forward strand.
AAATCCAGTAAAATAGTAACTAACTAATCCCTTAAAATTAAAGGTGGGGATTCTTTTTTCCCTTCTTATTGGTACTATAAGCACAGAATATATCTATAAGGTAACGTATGAAGGATAAAAATCTGAAAACTGAGCTATTTTGGCTTAGTTTTTTTTCCTCACTTTTGACAGTGGGCTTTGTAGGGAATTATCGTTCAAGGTTGTTATTATTCTGAGGATCTTGGTAATCTAAGTCTTATTCTTAGTATTTCCATTTTGACCGAAGAATATGCTCATTATTTTTAACAATAACTCTCATATTCTACTAGAGGCTAATTTTTCAATCCTCAGATAAGAGATAGCAGTCAGTTTAATTCATGAGTGTTGTATGTATGTAGGTGATGATTGGTGTTTTCATTTTGACCGAAAAATATGCTTGAAATATTTTAGACGATAATTTTAATATTTTACTAAGGTCAATTTTTTTAAAAGGCTCTGAAATGTTAGAAGTCTATGTAAATTCTGTAAAACATTTAACACTCGTTTGGATGATTATTATAGTTACTATGCGCTATGACATGTTGGCATTAGGCTGTTTCAGAAACTTTTATGGAGGATTTACAAGCATGCGTGTAGATAAAAGACGAATAATATGTACTTATGCCAAACATTTTCAATTTGGAGGAGTGATATGATGTCAAACCTTTTGCTAGTTTAGTTACAGGTATCGAAAAATAAGCTCCTAGTCACTTCATTGTTTCCCTTAGTATCACTATAATAAAATGTATTTACTTTAGGCGGTCGTAAATACTACCTACTTTAAAAAAATTAAGTCATTTTAATACATTGTCATTTAATTATTGTATCTGAAAGGAACAAAAATATTCATGAAAGTGTCTCGAGAAACAAATGAGCTAGGAAAAATATACGACTTTTATTTATTACTGCTTGCTTGATTACTTTAATTCCACGAACGTTTCATATTATACTTTCACTCGGTTGTAATTTTACTGTGCAAAATGTGTGTCATCAAACGATGCTATCACTCACATCACAGAGGCAATTATGTTTATATGGTTGAAGTACATAAAAAACTAGCAATGAAATATATTGCACAAAAGAACAATGTCATGTTACATTATTTTGTTACAGACCTACGTTATTTTGCTCTATACGGTTACCTGTTTGTTATAGTTTCTATCGATAAAACATTTCAAGAAAGAGTTGACAAACCAGACAGTTGGATTTTAAAATTTTCAATTACTTACTCGAATGTTCTGTAAAGGTTATCTGGTGTAACCAGATAATTTTTCGTTTTCTACCTAATGTTAGTCCCAAAATTTGTTGTATTCAGTTGTCTATCTTATCTACTCGTAATCGTATAACAGCTGCTGGTACGTCCGTCTTTGGACATACGCCCTCCAAAAGCCTTTCATGATTTTTAGTTTTCGCCACTTGCAGCCATTTGGACTTTTAGGAGACTTATTATCTCCTTTTGTCATTGACCCCTGATTCTGGTGAGTTCCATCAATAATTTTTTATGCACAATAGGATAGTGCTTGGCCTTCATTCTCCTCATCTGATGTTAAGTGACGATAAGGCCGAAGGTGAAGCGCACTACACCCGGAACCCTCATCACAGGAACTGGCTATCTTACCTCTAACTGCCGGAACACATACATTTTTAATTGTTGTTATGGCGTCAGGTCAGACTTAGGTAAGATGGTGGTAGCTGGCCAAGCGGACTTGAAATAAGCCCCTACCACCAACCAAACCGAGTACAAATTGTACCCCCCTTGCGAATCGAACCCGGGACTCCTGCGTCTTATACGGGTGGGCGAACCAGACCACAGAGGCGGTTAAAAATATTTGCTAGAACCAACCAACGACCAGTGTTGCGCACTGTTCAGGTAAAGTATTGCAATAGCATAGTAACTAAATTAAAAGGTTATTATTCCAATCAAGTGTAATTTCTTACTACCACCACTTATTTTGTAATAATTCAATTATTTCATTTCAAAGCAACTCAGTAACAAGCTTTCAGCTTTGGTTAGCGTGACGAAAGTTGGGAAGGATTTTTTGTAGAATTTCAAATTAAGCTCATTTATTCTAATTAAGCCACGGTCAAGATGTTTCATAAAGTTATGACGAAATAATCTTTTTTCTTAATTAAGCCACTGCTATGCAAAACTCAAAGGTGTTGTGAAAATATTCAGTAAGTACTTGGAATTAACAGATTAGTTTAGACATAGGACGGTAGTACTTATATCTATTCTGTGACATAGGCAAACGACTGGATGTACCAATTATTTTAAATAAAAATTAAGAGACCACAGTTGATGGTGCTGAAAATTGTATGTAAGTAGCTATTGTGTTCATTCATTTTTGTAAGGTATATACGGTCAGACCCTCATATAATTTAGTCTTGGAACAATGTGTACGCTTATAATTTAGCCCACACAAACAACACTACACACCCCCGTAACAATGAAACCCAAACGCAGCTGTAACTACGCGTGTTTCATACATTTTATCAACATGTACAGTCGTATACTGAAATATTAACTTTACAGGCACTTGTTGATGATGTTAAAATTAGAAAATTATGTAATTATTACTTACATTTCTGAAAATCACTTTTATTAGAACTCATACTACGCAGCTTTGCTGAAGTACGATCCTTTCTGTTCTATTAAAAGTTACGCTTAATTAAAAACAATAGAGTTTAATTAAGTAGGTAGCCTTTTAATTTCATCTTTGGTCCATTTATACCTATAACAAAAGTTACGTTTAATTAGTACTATATTATCTGTGGCTTAATAAAAATACTTATGGGATTTGATTTTGGATAGCTATTAAATTTTAAATTAGCTATAATACCTATATATTAGTTAATTTAATTAAAGTCACACGCAGTAGATGAATTGGAAGTTATAAAATATTTATTCAGTCGCTTGTTTTAATCAAATCCTTCAGCGCGCTGTTTGAAATCAGCTGGAAACATTCCTTTTGTCCGTCTGTTGGTGTATCAAAACACGATTAATGATGATACGATGAGCCTGTTATGAAACAAAACGTTAACTTGCTATCATACGCACCCAGTGATATTATTATCGAATTAGATGATCCGTCTTAGTATACAATTTGATAGATTTCGTTAGTTTTCTTTCGTAGTTGAGTTGGGTATCGCTGAACATTAAAAATAAATATTAAAGGCAACATGTCATAATAACATGCAGTCGGAGGCATGCATAAAGAAGGTGACATTATGAATGATTGAATTATATGCCTCCGACTGCATGTTATTATGACATGTTGCCTTTAATATTTATTTAATCTTGTTTTCATCTTTTCAGTCGACTTGTCTTTTTATGCAGGCGGGTTTTTTATTTTTTTTATTTATTTTTTTATTTATATCTTTTTAGTTATTATATATTACGGTCATGATATACCTTTTTAAAATCCTTATAATAAGCCCTTTAATTTGACACCCATATTGCAGTATTCTAAAAAAAATTTTTTTTTTTCACTACGTATAATAGCACCGTACAGCCGCCATGTTGGTTTTTTTATAACGCCACCTCCTTAAGAACACTTGGGCTGAAAAGACAAATCTAACGATATCTTAATCATAGAAATCCGTTTAGCCGTTTGAAAGATATGAGGGACTAAAGAATATTACATACCAGCATACATACAAACTTACTTACAAGATACGCGCGAAAAACATAACCCGCAGTCGGGTAAAAAGGTAGATTATAAATAGTAGGGGTCTTGTGTAGTTTTATGTACCTAGGTTGTCGCGTAGCGGGTAACTAAATGAGAACAACCACAACTTACGTTCACAAATTTATTTATGGCTTGAGCATAGGGTCGTGAGTTTAAGAGGCCCGACTGGTATTTACTTGGCGTGTCCCAACTTATCTTAAAGGGGGCCCTCAGGTGGTAGGTGGCCCGACGTGGCGTGGGAAGGTGCAGTGCAGCGTGTGAAGCGCGTCGCAAAATGGCGACCAGAAGAATCCCAAATGGCCAAAGTTGGTTGGCCAAAGTTGGGTCGGGCAAAGTTGAAATGGTCAACCTGGGTCAAGCGGGGTCACGCTGGGTCAAGCGGCATCAAGCGGGGTCACGCTGGGTCAAGCGGCATCAAGCGGGGTCACGCTGGGTCCCCTTTCGGGGATTGCACTGATTTTAATTAAATAAAGTGACAAAACACAATTTTGGTCACTGAGGTGATCTTTTCACGAGATTACGTAAAATAATTTCCAAGGGCGCGGCGACTTTAAGACGAAGTAAGTTCGTGTCGTCCGCGGGAGCCCAGAAAGCGGTGTGTCAATGACGCAGCAAGCAAAACCACTGCATCGCGAAGTTAGTACGAGCTGTCAGTTGCGCACACGCATTGTGCGATTCGCAATCACTGCCTTCACGTCGATACGCGAAACAAAGGCAGGTTAGGGTACCGCTCGCGTAGTGGTAAATCGTTTTTAATAAACAATACGTTCGATTTGCAGTTTAATGTGCAATATTATTTTAATTGTAGTTATTAGTTTAGTGTTTAATTTAAGTTAGAAATAAGATTAGGTTAATTAGGTATTTAAAAAAAGTTTTGTTTTCATTTATTATTTTATTTTAATAAAATGTAGATTTTAATAATAATTTAATTAAAAAGTAACTTATAACGTTACATTACCCCCTCGCGCGACCAAGGATTTTATTCCTCTTAATAAAATCCGCACTTAGTAATTAAGTTAATGGTTTGTATTAACACTTTCATTCATACATTTCATACTTCACGCTTTCAAAAGGCAACAATAAACAATATTATAGAATATTGACGCATCCTAACAATAATGATAGGTTCCTGTTACATATGAACTGGTAAACCCATACAAACGCGATTACATTATCTAGATGTTACACATGCGAAGTTTATGGGTTTGTACGCTTAGTTAAAAATATTTAAAATGGACATGTTTTAATTTATGATTACTACTTACTGTTAAAAACGAACAAATTTATTGTAAAAATAAAATTACTTACTAAGGCCAGCTAATTTTAAATCTTTTATATGCCATGTTCCCAAATCTTTACCTTTCATATCCTCTAAAACGTAAACTAAAGGTGATTTTTTAACAGTGACACGACATTTTATGAATTTCGGTGCCAACTTCTTGCTAAAATATTTATCTTTATCGCTAAGGACATAGGCTCGTTTCATGACGATATCGCCCACCTGAAATTCGGCTGCTTTACGACGCAAATTGTAATGTGCGGTGTTCTTTTCATGAGCATGCCAAAGTTTTGCTTGTACATCGTCAAAGATATTTGACAAGCAACCTAAGTTATCCGCATAAATATCGCGCGGTAGGAATAAGACCTCATCACCTAAATCTGTGTCTATGTAATGAGTACCACAGGTAACAAGCTCTCTGCCGAAAACTAAAAATGATGGCGTGAAACCAGTCGCTTCATTTACAGCGTTATTGATGGCAAACTGCACTTTGGGTATAAAAATATCCCAGGTTCTGTGGTCATTCTCAACAAAAGTTGATATGCAGGTAATGATCGTTCTATTGTAGCGCTCTACAGTGTTTACTTGCGGTGTATACTTTGGAGAGAAATATACATTAGGTATGTTATATTTTTGGAAAAAAGCAGTTGTGTCACGGCTAATAAACTGAGTACCATTATCTAGAAAAATTGTCTGTGGAACTCCATGAACAAGAAAAACGTTGTCCTCTAAGATTTTAATAATTACGTCCGAAGTAGCTTTTTTTATAGGGTAAATTAAACAAAATTTTGAAAAAACACACGTCACAACTAAAATATAGCTGTTCTGTTTACGAGTTGTTGGCAAAGGTCCCATAAGGTCAATTGAAATCATTTGCCATGGGCGTGAACACTGTTTAGGACGACCCATTTCCCCTAATGTTTGATGGTTATGTGACTTGTACTCAAGACATTTATCACAAGAACTAATAAATTTTACGACGTCTTTATGCATGCCCGGCCAAAAATAGCGAAGCATAAGGCGATGATATGTTTTAAAAATACCTAAATGTCCAGCAGAAGGCTGAGAATGATTTTCCGAAATTACTTTCTCCCGCAACTCGGAAGGAACAACAATTTTCCATGAAAATTCGTCATTAAGGTTACATTTACTTTTGGTTAATCTATATAAAATATCATCTTTAATTAAATAATTTGGATACTGTTGAGGACTATTCAAACAACCGTTGCGAAGTGTCTTGTACCACTCGTCTTTAGAGTCCAATATGTCGGAAGAACTAATGGCACTAACTGGAAACGCACGTGAAAGAGCGTCGGGAATAACATTATCTACCCCGCGACGATGCTTGATTTCGAAATTAAACGATGATAACCGTACTCCCCATCGAGCTAACCGGCCTGTAGGGTTATTTAGAGTCAGAAACCATTTTAAAGCACTATGATCAGTATATACGGTGAAGGTTTTTCCGTTCTCTAAATAACATCGCCAATGCTCTAAGGCAGTAATCACAGCCAGAGTTTCACGCTCTGTAATGCCGTAATTACGCTCTGAAGGAGCTAACGAACGGCTCATATAAGCAATAGGGTGCTCTTTTCCGTCCCTGGTCTGCGTGAGCATAGCGCCGACGCCATAACTACTCGCGTCTGTATGTACCTCGAATGGTTGGTTGTAATCGGGGCAAGTCAGAACCGGCGCGGAAACCAAACATTATTTCAGTTTCTGAAAGGAAGCATCAGCTTCAGCAGACCACTTGAATGGGGGCGCGCCTTTTTTGTTAGAAGTAAGTCTATTTAAGGGACCGGCAATAGTGCTAAAATTAGGGACAAAACGACGGTACCATGTAGCTGTCCCGAGAAACCGTTTGACGTCCTTCCGACAAGTAGGTGTCGGATAGTTCAATATAGCCTCTACTTTCTCGGGATCGGTCCGTAGTCCACGACTATCGACGACATATCCTAAATATTTCAGCTCACTACGAAAGAAGTTACATTTTTCTAAATTAACGGTAAGATTAGCTTTCCTAAGTTTTTCTAAAACCTTTAACAAGAGCGTGACATGAGTCTGGTAGTCATTACTAACGATGATGACGTCATCGATATACGCGAAAACATTTGCGCCAAACTCGCCAAACAACAGGTCTACTAACCGTTGTTGCGTTGCCGGAGCATTGGTCAAACCAAAGGCAGTTCTCTTAAAACGAAGTGAACCTCTGCCTGGGACGTAAAAAGCTGTCTTATCTCGGTCTTCGGGCGCAATCTCTATCTGCCAGAAAGATTTGGATAAGTCGATGCTGCTAAGATAACGCGCATCACGGAGGTTATCCAAAATCTCAGATATGTAAGGTAAGTTATAGGCATCGCGTTTGGTGACCGAGTTTAACTTACGGCTATCGAGGCAGAACCTAGGCTGTCCGTTTTTCTTGGTCACGAGCAAAACTGGGGAAGACCAGGCGCTTTCGCAAGGTTCGACTACATCTAATGCTAGCATTTCATCGACCTGCTCAATCAAAGTACGCTGTTTTTCCGGTGACATGCGATAGTATCGTTGCCGGATTGGTTGAGCATCGCCGGTATCAATTCTATGCGTTATTAAGCTAGTTTTACCTAGACCCTTTTGTTCAAAAGAAATCTCTTTAAATTGGTCAATTATATTGTCCGCAATAATTTTTTCTGATTCACTTAAATTATCATAACTATGTAATAGGATTTCGGATGAGACGTCCGCTGGTATAGTAATAGAATCAATGGAAATATTTCCTAAATATTTAGGGCATATATTAAATTTACGCCAAAAATCAACGCCTAGTATAAGAGACGTATCAATACCAGGTACAACAACAGCTTCAATAATGTGAAACTGGTTTTCAAAGTGTACAGGTATATTAATATAGCCAATACTACTTAAAGACTGCCCACCCGCAGCAGTAACTGAAACACAGCGGTCCTTAATCAATTTAAATCCCTGTGACTCTAAAACTGAATGTGAATTATTGCCTAAAATTGTGACTGCGGAACCTGAATCGAGTAAGCCAGTAAATGAGAGACTGTTAATATTAATGGTGACATAAGGTCTAATATCATTATTTGGTTTATTATGAATTGTGGCAGTTCGGTATGCTTGAAAGAAAACACTTAAAGTTTTAAGCCACTTTTGCCAATCATCTTTATCAAAGTAATTGTGATTTGAACTACCACAATTCAATTCTATTAGTTTTTTGAACTGGACGCTTTACCTAAATTACAGTCAGGACATTGAGGAGTCTTAACATCTTTTCGACCACATTTAAAACAGTAAATGTTGTCTTTACTTTTTGTACACTGTCTCAAATTATGAGTATCTACACGACATCTAGGACAATAACGAGCTTTAGGAGCTTCGATAGCATGTAAATACTTTTCATTATTTGTTTTATTAGGATAATTGTTTGTATTATTATTAGGATAAATTGTTTTACTATTATTATAAGTGTAGTTATAATTTGAATTATTTTTATATTTTGTAAAAGCTTGATTTTTATTAAAAGGTGTATTAAAATTTTGTTTATATGTATTTGATTTAAAATGATTACTGGTTTTATTACGATTATCATTGTACGCAAATTCTGGAGCCAAAGTATTAGAAGTCGCTGAACTAGGCTCATGAAAATTTGCAAGACGTGACTGTACGTTTTCATAATTTCGACATAGGGCTTGTAAAGATTCGAGTGTTTTAATTTCACTAACTGAGGCTAATGTACTAGCATAACAAGGCCTAATGTTATGGAGAATGATTTCCAACTTTTGGTCATCGGACAATGTTTTCGCTAAGCGTGAAAACAAACCAGACATAATTGATAAATAAATTGTTATGTTCTCTGTTTCACCTTGTGTCCTTGCACGTATTTCTGAAAGCAGTCTGTAATCAAAGTCAGACTGATCAAAATCTTGCCTCAGCAGTATAATGAGTTCATTCCAAGATGAAACTCGACTCTTAACACTCCTATACCAATGCAAAGCATCACCTGTGAAAATCTCAGTAGCGAATGAAAGCGCTTTAGGGCCTGAAATGTTCCTTGCGTCACAAAATTCCGTTACGCGTTGAATGAACGCCCTGACGCAAGTCTTTCCATCATATTTCAGCTTACTCAAATCACTAGAACCCCCACGATCGCAAGTGACTGAGATGTTCATGGGCAATGCAGGAGTAGAAGACTCGCTATTGCTAGAAGAAATTAAAGGATCAACTCCTTTATCTTTAATAGAATTTAAAAATTCAAAATAAGTTTTAAACTGCAAAACGCACGTATCATATTGAGGCTTGACAGACTCGTCGGCAACAATTCGGTTAATCCGATGATATAAATGATGCAACAGGTTTTGCGTACGTAAAAAGGTGGTTTTGTCGGTACCCGAATCTAAATTTGTTTTTATTTTAGTGAGGGTATCACTAACCCCAACTAAATCTACTGCAGCCTCCAATGGACTGTCCAAAATGTCCTCAGAAGGAAATAAGGGTGCTAACTTCGCGATCTGCTTGCGTAGGTCTTGCACAGTAGCACAAGGTGTGGAACCTCTAATTGTCACCTCGTATTCTAGCTCCGACTTTTGCAGAGACAGAAATTTTATTGGAAAAGCCATAACGAAGAAAAAAAAAAGTATACTAAACTTCGGTAGACGCCAAGAAAAAATAAAAAAGAAAAAAAATCCGTAAGATAGGGTAAATGTTGAACAATTTACTATCTACTTACAACTAATTAAAACTAAAAAATAAAACCACCTAACTCCGTCTGTTACAAAAAAATAACAAACTACGGCAACAGAAGTTTAAAAAACAGTTATATAAAAAGCAGCACAGATTTGCAAATAATTAAAAGGTAACAAACTAAAAAACAACAGGTTTGCAACTAAAAAAAAAAACAAACACAGAACTAAAAAGAAAAAAAAACAAGCACACAACACACTAACTACAACTCACTGCGAAAGCAAATACCAGCCCATACCAAAACCAAGTTGAGGCGCCAGTGTCGCGTAGCGGGTAACTAAATGAGAACAACCACAACTTACGTTCACAAATTTATTTATGGCTTGAGCATAGGGTCGTGAGTTTAAGAGGCCCGACTGGTATTTACTTGGCGTGTCCCAACTTATCTTAAAGGGGGCCCTCAGGTGGTAGGTGGCCCGACGTGGCGTGGGAAGGTGCAGTGCAGCGTGTGAAGCGCGTCGCAAAATGGCGACCAGAAGAATCCCAAATGGCCAAAGTTGGTTGGCCAAAGTTGGGTCGGGCAAAGTTGAAATGGTCAACCTGGGTCAAGCGGGGTCACGCTGGGTCAAGCGGCATCAAGCGGGGTCACGCTGGGTCAAGCGGCATCAAGCGGGGTCACGCTGGGTCCCCTTTCGGGGATTGCACTGATTTTAATTAAATAAAGTGACAAAACACAATTTTGGTCACTGAGGTGATCTTTTCACGAGATTACGTAAAATAATTTCCAAGGGCGCGGCGACTTTAAGACGAAGTAAGTTCGTGTCGTCCGCGGGAGCCCAGAAAGCGGTGTGTCAATGACGCAGCAAGCAAAACCACTGCATCGCGAAGTTAGTACGAGCTGTCAGTTGCGCACACGCATTGTGCGATTCGCAATCACTGCCTTCACGTCGATACGCGAAACAAAGGCAGGTTAGGGTACCGCTCGCGTAGTGGTAAATCGTTTTTAATAAACAATACGTTCGATTTGCAGTTTAATGTGCAATATTATTTTAATTGTAGTTATTAGTTTAGTGTTTAATTTAAGTTAGAAATAAGATTAGGTTAATTAGGTATTTAAAAAAAGTTTTGTTTTCATTTATTATTTTATTTTAATAAAATGTAGATTTTAATAATAATTTAATTAAAAAGTAACTTATAACGTTACAAGGTCTAGTTATAAATAGGTCTTACTGTTTCATGTTTCCCTCCGGTATAAATAACTAACTTAACTAACGGCTATGTCAATTTCATGCTCGCTTTTCTTTCACGCTAGGTAAGTAATACTCCTATAATGTAAACATTTTTGATAATGGGAAACCTAAACTACTCGTAAGCAAACCCCGTGTCCTATTTTCTACGTAACCCTTTCCCATAAATGATCACATTGATGAACTGTTAACTGCGGCAAGTCTTACTGCAAATATTTAATTGCCGACGCTAACTAATGGATTGCCTAGTTCTACAAATAATGGCGGTGTGACCTCACGGTCCACACTAGACCTAACTAGGGCGAAATGTTGGTCGGTACTGCGTGACCTCATCGGGCTAAACAATATAAATTATGCATCGAACAACACTGTTCTAGTTGATTATAATCGCATCTGCATAATCAACTTATATGAAAGAAAAATAACCGTAAACTATCGTAAGGTTACAAATACATATTTAGTGTCCCGCTTCTGTGGTGAGTTGGTGACAGTTGTGGACTAAGAGCTAGCCCCGAAAATAGGTGGACAATTTACAGAGCGACGAAATTCCTCTTGTTAGTTTGCCATACTATCATTATTAACAGATCCGGGCAAAGGTGCGCAAAAAAGTGGTAAAGTTTGATGCCGCCTGGCACTACTCTTCCACCAGTCGAAATTCCTGGCAATGTTATATTCGATTTAGAAACATGATTGGCTCGCTATTATACCACTCCAAATACAGAGCTCTGTAAATTGTATACTTTAAATCGCTTTTCAGCCCCTTTGTTGCTCAACCACTCCCACCCCCACCACTGAAAATCTGCCAGGTGCCCGGATCTATTAATAATGATAGAATGGCAAACTAACGTCTAGTTATTTAGATTTCTTCGCTCTGTAAATTGTCCACCTATTTCCGGGGCCAGCTCTTAGTATATTGTTAGTTTGTTGCTTATTTTGATTGACAGTCATACATAGCAAACCGCAGTTCACCTACTTCAATTTATTATGTGAATTAAAAAAGTACACACATAGGTAAAAATGCCAATAAAATGCTAACTTTTTATTGCTACATAATGAAAGGATCAAGAAAATTAACACAATTCCAAAATAAGCAAAGTTATAAAAAATGAGTTTTTTTAGAATTAATAGATCCTTATTTAAATAATTATCAGCACGCTTTGATCAACATTTCAAACGTGCGACTCCGAGAGGTATTTGTTAAGCAATTTTCTTTTACTCAACCATTTCAGTTAATTGGTTTTTCAGTGTACCAACGAAGGTATTCGGCAAACACACCGTGCGGTGTGATTACGAAACCTTTGGTGCGTAGTAGATCAAAGCTGTGGTAACGTCAACTGTAATCATTAAAGTACATTAATTAAAAAGTTCGTATCACGTTACTCAGGAGTTTGTTCTAGATAATGGTATAGGGCGTGAGTGGTGCTAAACTGCGTTAGCGTCAGGTGTGCTAATGGAGTGTTAAGATAAGCCGAGATAGCACTGGCCCTCACGTCTCGAAAAGTGCTAGTATCTAGCTAGGGACTAAGTAATAGAACAGAGAGATAAGACATCTACAACTTGAGTGTTTATAATACAATACAATCTAGTATTCGTTGCAGAATCGTAAACAATTTAACCAGATTTGAGGCTGCAGTTGCTTTGAAATCTTAGCTAGTGCATACTGTTTATTTTCTTACTTATTTAATAAGACAAACGATAACTTATCTGGGATTTATCACATATTTTCAACAATGAAAAGTATAAAGAAAATATCCAACCTCTTGTTTAATTTTATTTATTGTTTGTATCTGTTATCTGCAACAAGCAAAAGCTCGACAGCTGTTGCGCAAGGAACAAAGCTATCAACCAATAGCACGTAAACAGGCGAGCTATGGCTGATATTGACCGCGTAGTAAAACCGCACGGACCACAGCCTTGCATACTTAGTTTGCACGTGATCGCCGGTCATGCGGCACGCCACTTTACCGTACGACATACTTCATCGTAAAATGCAGTACCTCTAATATTTCATTGAATAATAATATCATTCAAAAAACCCCACTTTTAAAGCATATTACTTTACAAACCCCTCTCTAGGTACGCTTATCTTATTACTAGATTCATACGAGATGTGACTTACTCATCATATTTCCATTCAGCTACGAGTATGCAGAGTTACATTTAGCAACAATAGACTCGGCCGCCGTAACGCGCGAAATGTCACGCGTATCGGCGCCTGCGCAGTCACTGAACTTGCCTTATATTATAACAATACACCACGTTGTATGGTATGCCGACAGGTCAACAGTTTCCACTTCCGGTGCTTAACTACGTTAATTACACGTTTTGCGCTGACCAGATAACTCCCCACATTTTACGCTGAATGAATAAACTATTCTATTTATTAATTGTATCTTTCTCTTTGTTACAGGCACTGCCGCAAAGACAAGAAGTCGTCGACTCTACGAATCACCGCACTCTAAGACTGAAATTTCATTGCCGTCTTCCAGAGTATCTCCGAAAAGTGCTATTAATCTTTCACTTGGTGTTAAATCGCCTCTCACGAAAACCTCGCCGCCTAATGCGATCAAACTTAATGAGAGACGTCGCAGTTCTGATACTGGCACCAAACCTAGTTGTATACCATTATCAAAAAAATCAATTGAAAAACACACCCGCACCTCTACGTCACCCCTAAAGCACGAAGCGAAAGATACTGTTACTAAATTTAAGTTGGGATCGCCTAGAGGAAATTTTACTCGGAAAAGTCCTGAAAAGGCAAAGAGTGATTCTGAAAATAATCGTAACGGTAGGAAAAATCGAGCTCAAAAAGATAGTGAAAGTGCTAGCGAAAAATATCATTATTCAAAGAAAAGACTGACTAGTTTAGAAAATAATTCACCGAGAGAGACGAACGACATTGGCCACAGTTCTAAAAATGTGTTGAAACAGAATACTGAATCAATTAATAAATCTGATGCTATTTCTGGTGACTTAGAGGACAATAAAGTCACCAAAATGCTATCAACACTTCACGAAACCGTTAGGCCACATACAAGTAATTCCAGACTTTCGCAGGAGATGGACAGTTTGGCTGCGCTAACCAAGCAAACATTAGATAGGGTTAACAAATTATCGAATAACTTAAATAGTAATAAGCTAACTTTAGACTCTCCTGAACAACGTTTTGACACTTTATTCGGATCGACCTCAGAACAAAGAAATAATAACCATAATTTTAATTATGGTGTTTCACCTGACATACCTGTATCAAATAGAGGAGTCACAGAACGATTGAGAGATATAGACACAGCAGCACAGAGACTTATTGACTTTGAAAAGCAAAGTGCAATGTTTTCTGATCTCAACGATATGTCTAGTCAAAACCGTCGTCTTGATGCTTCGTCGACGTCTTGTAGTCATACACCTGTGTCTATTTTAAAACGGAAGTCAATCCATGAAGATAGTACTATATCAAATGCTTCTAATCACGCTATTGCTTCTCCCCCTGTAACATTTTCTCCAAGCGTTATTGAACCACGAAGTTGTCGGTCTGATAGACAACGCCAGGGAATTTTGAAAAAGCGACGTAGTTTAGACGAATCGCAAGTTGCAAGAAGAAGATCTTGTAGTCCGGTAGAAGTTTCGTTTGCTGATGACGGGTCGATTGATGAAAACAAACCTATCTTAAAAAACAGAAGATCATCTCTAGAAGATGTCATAAGGAACAGATCACCTGATGGCCAAATTCAAGGTATATTGAAAAGGAAAATGAGCAGAGAAGAAGATTATACTAATGAAGATATATCTAATGGATCACCAGAGCCTCATGGAATTCTCAAGCGTAAATCAAATTCAAGTTCTAGTAGTAGTACAACTTCCTCTCATGTTTCAATTGCTCAAGCTGTACTTTTAGCAGCCGCTGGCGGTGCTGAAATAGTTGATGATGATAAAGAAATCGTCAGACCAATATTAAAGAAAAAGAGTTTCTCAGAAGAGCGGCCTTGTCTTGATATTTTGCCGTGCGAGACACCGAAACCGATACTAAAGAAAAAGTCTATAGAGCATGATGACCATGACTTCGACCTTCCTAAAAAACCGATCCTCAAATCATCTAAAAAACTGTCCGGAGATGAAGGACATACTTCTAGTTTCGATATGAGCGAAGACGACAGAAGTTCAAGAAGACCTTCACTTCTAAGATCGCGGACATCAGACCATTCTGGATCGGAATGTGAAGCTACTGTTAAGCCTATTTTAAAGCAGAGAGGGTCAAGTCTCACTAGGGAACGTAGCCAATCGCCGCGCCCACGACTCTCATTTTGCGCAGACAGCGATGCGAACATTAGTGTGACGAATATCAGTTGCGACGCGAACGACTTGTCGGCGGCTGGACCGCGACGAATGTTAAATACCGCGCCTGACACGGAAGAAAGTTTTCCGTGTGCTGTCCTGCGTCGAAGGAACCTACGACCGAAATCAACCCCACGATCTAAAAGTTTAGTTTGTGATGTGAACGACGAATTACTCTCTATACTTAATAATAGGAGGTTAAAAGTGGAAGAAAATTGTGTAAATGGACATTGTGAATCGTGGGAGCTAAGAAACCGCGACGAAGCTAGTGGTGATGACAGTAAACCGAAAGGTTTTCCGTCGATCGCTGCACGTATAAAAAGCATGGAGCAGGCATTGACGAAAGACAACATTTCGAAAGATCAACCCTCGACATCTAGGGGTAAACCCCGAGATAAAGAACGTTTCAAGACTCAACCGATCACCATAGAGGAAATGCGATCTGCAGCTTCCAGGTGACTATCTTATTAATTTGTCAGTTAGTTTTGTTATTAAGTTTAGTCAGTGTTATTTTTCTATAAAATATTAATATTTATTATGGCGATCTTGCCAGAATATTATTGTTTGTTCCGTACACTTCATTATTGTGACTCGGGCATCGTTCTTAAATATGGCTTTTCTTGTCTAAAGGTGATTGTGCTCTACACTGAACTCTGTCGTAGAAGCCGAATATTGGCTGTTCGCCATTATTTTGATGGGCGGGCGTGCAGCGTGGGTAGCTAGCTACCAAATGTTTTGTTCTGTAATGTGTTTCGTTGTTTGGATTCCGACTTCCTTAGTACATTTCCCTAGCATTTCTAAGTTGAAATTCTTCATAATCACGACATATTATTATATACATGCGATGCTCTCACAATAAGTGATGTTGTTTACAGTTGGAATAGAATGGATAGGTACAACTTTTATTGGTTTCTTTGAGTTCATCTTTTTACATGTAATGAGATCTAAATACTTACGTTGTTACTTTTTTTTTCATGTATAATAAGTTGATGATCAAGTTTTCGAGGAAATCCATTAATTTTATATATCCACCGTGTCTGACATCACCGCTCGCTGCTGTTTCAGTTTTCAGCTTGAATCACGTTGGACAAAGCGTAATGATTAATTTTGGATAACCGTGTGTTCGATGTGTGTAGCCTGCTTCTAATCCACATTGAACAGATTTAATTCCGTGGCACTGTTTATTAAATTGAACGTAAATCCTTTTTAATCAAAGAAGACCAATGAGTTATTTTATGCCGGTTGTAAAAGTAGTCGGTTATAATCTGGACTTAATGTGGTTTTATCTATGTTAAAAAGAATAAACAATATAAAACTTCTTAAAATATAAATAATAATTAAAGTCATAATGTGATTTTACTGTAAACTGATAAAACTTGATTTCATATGTCATTTGAACAAACCCCTTGTACGATTTTAGCAAAATATATTCCGATTCGAAACTATCATTTTGCTCATTTTCCTCGCATTGTCTGTTACCGACACGAGCAGTAAATTCAACAGTTTTTGATATCGTTAACAGTTTCCATCCATACAATAGTCTTCGCATTACTCTTTCTCTATAAAGATAGTTTGTTTTTGATTGGCAAAATATCGCTTTAGCGGTATTCTCTCATTATTTTAATCTGTTCTCTCTAACTCGTTGTCTGATCGTATAATTCCCATGTGATTAACGTCGGTGGTGCATCCGAGACGGCCTACATGACGGAAATACGTGCTCCAGCCGTTACTGGGTCAGCACAGCAACTATTTCTGGACACGTTTTGTTCCAGCACGCATCGGCTTTTATTACCCTACAGTCGTTTGATGGGATAAATCAACCAATTATGAAATGCAATGCATTGTTTATGTTACAGTAATGGCAGTTCATCGAGCTTTACTTTGGCTTAGTCAGACGGCGTTCTTTCTCGATCTATTCTATTTTCTCCGTCTTTCAACATGCGCCATAATAATATGTATGATATATTCTAGTATTATGTCAAATTACTAACAACTCTTGCACAATCGTCGTACAACAAATAAAGTCTCATAATATTGTTGATTTTACTTCCTGGATTTTGTTACTACAAAATTCAGCATCGTTTATGTTTGTAAAGTCCAATACTCGCTCAGTCAATCGGTTGAGAACCTATATAAGTTAAATATGGTTCAGATAAATGCTGCACACTCTGTTAGATGGAAATACGTGCTCTAGACATTACTGGGTCGAGTACTATTTCCACAAATGTTGTTTTGGGCTCTTTACTCTGCACTTGCGTTAAAGTGATGGATTTGAACGGTAAAATATACATTTGTAAAATAGCTGCTTTCTCTGTTTTGCTTGGATATTGTAAAGCTCTTGAGAGAAGTCAAAGTGTAATATTGACACTAGCGCTCAACTTTACTATTTCTTTGTCTTTATTATTCAATCTATATTCTAATTTTCATCTTTAATGCCGGTATTGGTCTGGGTTTGATGGCAGCTGACTTCGTGCATCTTTATAGCTGTACCAGCTGTTAACGTCATGGTTTTAAGAGTTTTAAGAGCGATGCCCTATTTTCTGATTGGTTGCTTTTATTGCGACAGAGTAAAGTCAAGTGGCAACCGTATAACGTTAATTATAAGCTGTTTTGAATATAAACAATTTCAAGTTGATAACATTAGTAGTTCTTGAGATATCCAGCTGTGACAGACGGACAGACAGACAGACTGAGTCGCACTATGAGTTTCAAATGTTTATAAGTGCAACGATATTGCTTAAATGTTTGTTTGTGTGGAATGTTACCACTTAACATTGTTGACAATATTTTTAATTAGGAATACGGACTACTGTCAATTGTTTATTTAATTCAACTGGAAATAAACCAACCTCTCAAACAAAATAGCTTTGTTTCTGTTACTGTTGGTTTTTTCCCTTTCATCGACCGACTATGACTTTTATTTTCCACTGTATTCAATTAAAATGCATTTGCATAAATCGATCGATGAAGCAAATGTTCGTAGTTTTTCATTGTCATTCATGAACATTGTATGGCGGAAATGAATTATTATTGTTTCCAGTAAGGATATTTCCCAATCAAGACTTGCCGTATCGAAATGGTATCGCATTTAAACAATTCAAAATAGTTTATTGCCCTGATGTTAGACCACCCTTAAACATTAATTTGGCGAAGCCGATCCAATCACTCATACCATAATTCATCGAAATTTATGAGGGTGTAATGAAACGACTTCCATCTCTTTCTTATATACGACTTCGGTCTACATTGACGAGTTTCTTTTCTCATTTCGCAGTTTGGAGCCGGGCCAAGCGAGTTTCCAAGCGTTCGGCACCGCCGCCTGTAGTTTTCCGAGTGTACCCGTCGAGTCCGGTGTTGCTCCGGCTGGTTCCATACCGAGGGAAGAAAGAGATCCCTTCGTAGCCTTCGTTAATTGCCTGGATTCTCCACCGTTTGGCACGAGTTCTTTCAGTGTCAAATCTCCGATTGCGAACGGCGTTGAAGATGCCACTGGTGCCAAGGACGACAGTTACGGCGAGGCCACATTTCTAGACTTTGAAAACATCGTCCCCAGCATCGAGAGGAAACAGTCGACCTTGGATGAAATCGAGCAAGAAGTGAACAAAGTCCGCGTCGCCTTGGATGAGGACTGTCGCGCTCTCGAGGAAGACGAGAGGCACCAGGCCGAAGCTGACAACTGGAGCTTGAATGTGTCTTGTGATAGCGGAGTTTACAATCGGGCATCTTCCCGAGACTCTGGACCACATTCTGGTAAGTTAACATTATAACAGTCGTAAATTATAACGATCTGCCAGTTTATATTAAAACGAACAAACAACCTTCCAAATATTTGATGTGGATCAAACTGTGACATTGATGTTCGTGCATATGGTAGTAATCAGATATTAACAGGCGATGCAGTAACTGCCGTCGGTTTGTTTATGTTGCATGGTAAAATTAGCTTTACTGAAAGCGTCACTTTGCGTATTAGGACCGATTTGAAAATAAACTTCTCGTAACCTTGCAAATGTCTCGACCTATCTGGGTCAATGTAATACACGTGTTATTTGTCAAACATTTGTGTTGAATTATGATATAATTGTATTTTTTGTTTTTATTTGATGAAAAAGTGAAACAGTAACGGTTTTTTTGGTGACTGGCATTATTGTAGCCCATTATAGTTGACGGGCGTCGATGACTCACGCTTCTGAAGCTTCTGTCAATGTATTTGTTCCCATTAGTAAACTGTGTTTACTGAAGTGTAATACATTTAGTTTTGTTTAAAAATACCTGTTTTTTATACATACAAACAAAAATGTAGCCTAGTACCTAAATCTCAAAAAGCTTTAGTTTATTACTTTTATCTAACCCTTGACTTCAAGGAGCTATGATCAAAGGTGTTGTCAGCCTCTAGACACTAAATAATATACGTTCGCTGTCCCAAACGGAATCAAGCTATAAAGATGACTTTGCAGTTATTGTATGTAGGTAGTTAGATTTCAAATAAAAAGTTACCTCTTTATCAACAAACTTCTTAAACCATATTTTCGTAACTTATTATAACTCAGATCAACATTTAAATTCATTATTAGTAGTACAACCTACCTTTCATTTGTTTTCCCAAAAGAAATAACAAATTCCTACTGTTTTTTCAGGCGAGGAGCTCGGTCTAATCGAAAGCCAAGAGATCCGTGAGAACAACGTCACCAACAGCAGCAGCAACGAGTGGTCTTCCTCATCAATAGAACGTGGTCTTCTCAACATGGACCGCGAACGCAAGTCCACAGAGACCGAGTCAATGATGCCCAAAGACGATGGCAGTGATGACGATGGAGCGGACAACAGTACCGGCTTTAATCTGGGTCTGGTGAAGAGCAACAGTGTGGTTGCACGCGCTAGCATGTGGCAGCAGCTACAGCAGCAGGCCAAAGGTTTGTGTTGACTGATTTTTAGCATGTAAAATATCGGCCGAGTACTCAAACGCTACTCAACTTTGAGAGGCTCTCAAACATCATGCTGTCTTTGTCATTTCTTTGACATTTAATGCGATAGGACGATGTTTGAGAGCCTCTCAAAGTTGAGTGACGTTTGAGTATTCGGCCGTTAGACCCGTATTTATAAACCGCTCTCAACGTTGAGCGCTATCTTGAGATCATACTTAAGATGCTTTTTGTCAACAGCATCTCAGCTATGATCTCAAGATAGTTCTCAGCTTTGAGAGTGGTTTATAAATACGGGCCTTAGGATCTCAAGTATGATCTCAAGATAGCTCTCAACTTTGAGTGCGACGAGGCCAAAATGCTGTACAATTTGTCCAAATTATTGTACGTCGAAATCAAATACTAAACTAAATAGTAAGTAAAATTGTTAATTGTGTGTCCCCACGAGGGTGGCATAGTCACTGTGTGACTAAACCCTCTATAAAATAAATAAAGATAAAAAAAAAAAACTTTGAGTGCGGTTTATAAATACGGGCCTTAATCACCTTAGGCCGGCAGCACACCTCCGTCGCGAAACGATACCAGAGAATTCGCAGTAGTTCCGCCAGGACTTGTCCGTTGTACGACAAGCGAAACAGCAGCGAATCAAGCTGTTATAACGCATAGATGCTGTCTCTTACACGCGCGAATTGCCGATCGGATCAGACTCGATCACAACCACGTACCGGTATCGCGTCATTATTTCCGCGGCGGAGATGTGCCAACGGCCTGATTGGGAGTCAGGAATTACGTGTGAAAGAGACGGCATCATAGTTAAATCTATGCGTTAGAACAGGCCTTTTCGCATCTGTTTCGCTCGTACAACGGAGAAGTCATGGCGTAACTATTGCGGTTTCGCTGGTATTGTTTCGCAGCGGAGGTGTGCTAAGGGTGTAATATATCCGTACTACTAAAAGAGGCCTATATCCTGCAGTTGAATATAATAATATCTCCATTTGGTTGTATGTAACGTTTGACACCTGAACCAATTTTCATGTGTTATATAGTATAGTATAAGGAAAATACGGATACATTTCCGAAATAAGCAAGAGACAGGAAACTTCACGAAAATGAAGTTACGGGCAAACCGCAACATAAAACGTTAGTTATAAAAAAATATCGGTAACATTATTATCAATTATTGTTACTCATTAACACTGACATGACTAAATAATGATACAAAACGCCCCAAAGTGTTTAAAAGTCACGCTCCCTTCAAAAGTTCATGTTGAAATATCTCTTAAATAGCCACTTTCATTTTCAGAATATTTGTCTTTACTTCTGATCTTCAAAGATGATTGCTTAGCTACAAAGTGGATCCTAAATAAACACAAATATCGATTTTCCAAGTTAAAGTCGTAGGCTAGATTTAAATAAGTTTAATCCTTAAGATGAATTCTTTTGATAGATTGTTGCTGATCAAAGCCGAAGATTCAAAAAATAGAAAAATCAAAGAAAATTCAATTTTTACCCGAAACGGCTAAGTAAATTTAAAATAGTGTGTATACCGTTGTGTATTTATGGTGGCGTCATAGCTATATTGATTTTATATGACTCAATTAAATTCATTTTTAGACACAGTACTTACATAATTATTTATGACATCATGCCTCACCTTTGTTTCAAAGTATATTAGATTCAAAGTAGTCTTGAGCCTCTTTGGCATCATAATCTAACTCGGAAGTCTAGACTCCACTTGACTAAAGAATACCTATAAATATATCATTATCAATCATCAACTTCACTTACGACCATGCCTATTAGATATTGAGAGGTATTTTTAGTATTGGCAGCATCATCAAAGATAATTTAGTTGTGCTTCTGACTGATTATATCATGCTCATTATTTATGTTGTCATTCCAGGCACACCGAAGCCCTTGTTACGTCACAGTCGCTCGAAGAATAAAGATGGACATTCAGTGATCGATCGCTTCAAGACCCAACCGATATCTTTCACACCTTCCGCAGACACCACACAAGAAACCGCCCAAGAAACACCAAAAGAAAGTTTCACTCTCGCTCCGTCTAAGAGCTCGGCTAATATGTTGGATAGAGACGAAGATGGTAAGATTCATTCACACAGCTTTCTTCAATTTTGTTTCATGAAACGAAGAGTCTTTTATTCAATTTAATTTGCGTTCTCTAATTTTTTGACATTATTGCAGTCTATGATTTGTAACTCGAAGATTAGAAGCATGTAAATTGCATTTTGAACGGTAAAGTTACACAAACAAACGGCTTCCTGTCTTTTGATCGTCGGCTTATGTTTCTTTTTTGCATGTCCTCGACTCTACTATGTGTATGTCCGGGTCTATCGTAAACACACGCACAATGTTATGTAAATACGCACACTCACTGGTGGCAGCTAAATTAGACGAGGACGATCCGGCGAAGATGTCGCTCAGCGAGAAGATGAAAATGTTCAACTCGAAGTTGACTCATAAACCGCCGATGGCGGGTTTGCCGCGCCCTAAAGAGGAGAGGGTGCCTAGAGCTTCGCGCTTGCGAACGATGCCCGTATTAGCCAGCCAAGTTCAAGAGGCTATGGAACAGAACGAACGGCTCACTAAATCCTTGACCCACGAAGAAGTGCCGCGCAACCCCGACTTCCAACTGAAAATGGAGCTGTTCCGATCGGCGAGCGCTAAGAACACCTCCTTAGAGTATCTGATGAGGCAGAACTCAAAGTTTAGGAGCTTAGGTCTGATTTTATGTTTTTTTTTCAGTTTGATTGTTCTTATCGTCGTTTGCTTGAGAGCTTGTTGGGTTCTGCACTAATATTTAGATTGTAGGGCGAAAGGTAAGACTTAAACACGCATGCAGTATTAAATCGCATGTAGAACTAAGTAGTTAGGTGTTCACTGTGTCACAGAAGACAATATAGCGTTATTTTGTACTGTAAAATGTTTTTTTTTATTACTAACATGACATTCTATCCAAAGGTAATAGAGACATTTTGGAAGAACTAACAGGATCTCTGCAATTTGATGTATTTTTTATGTAGATAAAGAAGATTTGGAATTTGCCGTTGATGGTATTGGTTGGACAATGCGAAATAACAGCACGCTTTTGATTCGAGTTACGATCTTTATAATGCCGTAACATCATAATCCATCTCGGACGCTTCGTCTGGAACGATTTTATTTCGAGCTCAATAGTTAGTCATGTGTTTGCTCAATCTGTTAGTCATCAAATTAAATTTTTCCTCGGTGTATATTTTGGGAGTAGTGTATTGGAGAAATGAAATCGCAATTGGCGACCACTCATGCGCAAATCCCACTAGCTTAGTCAAAATGCATCCAAGCTACATTCAAAGAACATTGACCACTTCCCATACAAGTGTTGACCGGTCACAACATTTTTTTTAAAGTTAATGTATAATGATAATAAAATTATATATTCAAATAAATAGTTGTTATGACAGTAGAACACTAGTATTTTATTAAATTTTAATTTGGCAAATAAAAAAAAATGTTATGGTATCAATGAATTGTAATTATTGCTAATCTTTATTATGGATTTTCTCTTTTTTTTGTATTTCCGATTTTTATTTTAGTTACCAATTTATAAATAATAATAAATTATGCAACTTTATGAGCTATTCTACTTCTCTAAACAAGATAATTGATAAAATCAACATTTGGCAGGTCATAAATGGACATCCGTTTTATGCGTTGCTCAGTGTATTCTTTATTCACTTGAATTTGAGCGTTATTATTACAATCCTATAGGTACAATCTCATAATTTCATTTCATTTCTCCGAGTTGTATTGCAGGACGTGCATAGTTTCATGCCAAACACAGCGCCGGCGCTAGCAGTACGATGCGTACGACTAGCGTCGGCGCTGTGTTTGGCATGAAACTATGCACGTCCTACAATACAACTCGCGCTATAGCGCGACGTCAGGTTAGAGCTCTAGCGCGGCGCTAAAACGCGTTCTGTTTGGCAAAGCCTTTAAAGTAAAGATAATTCCATTTTTCTTTTTATGTCATTTCTGTTTGCCTATTTCATTACCTCCATTCCATAATAAAAAGCAGGTTTACATACTGATAACAATATTCCTGAGGCCCAAGTCTGCTATTGTTATCGTCATAATCGTGTTTCAATCGTGTTTGAATTGTAATGCTTTTTGAGACAGTTCTTGTTTCTTAAACCCAAAACCCAAACACAATTAAATTAGGACGTTAGAAATAGCAGACTTGAGCCGCTGCTTATGAAAACTTAATGTACCATACATTGCCTGTTCCTAACCCTGTATTTTTATTTATCTTTTAGCTGTACCATACGCTTGTAAGGTTATTGCAAAGTAAACCATCGATATATTGTCATATTTTAGAAATGTCTTAGTTTGGGATGTGGCGACAGTTGACGACTCAGCTGTCAGATGCTGAGCTGCATGCCTTTTTGTTCCAATCGAATTCATATTTTGCTATAATACTTAAAGTTAATTCATTCATATTTTATTGTAATACTTATATTTATTTTTAAGTGTTATTAGTTTTCAATGTATTTATTTTCTGGAACAAATAAATAAATTTTTATTATTATTATTATATGCTATAAGTGGGCAATTATTACAGATTTGGAAGACGACTCGCCAACGGAGCGAGCCCAAAGAATGATAACTCCTGAAGTGAGGGGCATACTGAAGTCGGGGACCACCGTCGTGCCCAAGCCGAAGACGTTGGCCAAGGGAGAGAGCTCGGAGGTATGTATTCTGATACCAGAAATTTATTAATATAAAACAGCTAAGCATATCATTATTAAATTCTAATTTAAATAGCTAAAATCTCAAATAAAAAAATATCTCTTTCATTTTAATCAATTGTCAAAATATCTGGAAAGATTTCATTTGAATGTCGAGGTAATTCCTCACATTGATGATATATGCTGGCTTGCAGCGTGAGAGTGGGATATATAAGGAGAAATTCGATGATGTCACTAGTGACTCGGTAGCTCAGTGGTAAGAGCTTTGGACCGGTCCAAAGGTCAAAGGTTCGATTCCCGTCCGTGAATATGATCAGGGAGCTTATTGTCTAATTTCAAAATCTATCGCAATCGCTTTCATTTGACAGATGGATGTGACACATTGCTGCGTTTCTTTGGTAAGTTTTTATTTGTGCCAAAAAGAAGCATCAATGTGTATTTTTTTTTAAAGATTTTGAAATTTGACAATTAGCCCCCTGGTGCGAGTCGTATTTTTTCTAGTATATTATTCAGTATTAATTTATATTGATTTAACATGAAATTGTACTTAATAAAAATCTCCAATCTCTTCCAGGGTCTTAAAGACGAGGGCATCGACAGCTCATCAGACGAGTCCGCCTCCGACAGCGTCTCCTCATCAGAGAAAAGCTGCTCATCATCAGAAACCTCCGAAGAAATCCCAGGGCCTAAACCCCGTCGCTTCCAACGCAAGAACAACAAGTTGAAATCATCCCGAACAGACTCTGACCTCACAAACCTCAAACACTACCCGGGAAAAATACAACTGCCAGGAGCTAACGAGTTAAAGGAACGTCTCGTACAAGCGAGAAACCCTGAAGTCAAACCTTTATTAGGCAAACTTGGCCGAAAACCTGAAGAGAAAAAAGAAGAAGACCTTGGAAGATACAGAAAGTTCGTTAAGAAACTTGACGAGCCGATTCAGTTAGGCAAACTTAGGAGACCCCCAGAAAAAACTTCGTCTGTAGAATCTAGAGAAGAGGTGATATCGCCGCCAGTGTTGAAGATCTCGTTGTTGAATCAGGCGGCTAAGAACAAGTTCTTTGGCTTGGAACCGAAGAAGCAGAGGAGCATCGATGAGCTAACAGCTGCTGTCAGAAAATACATTCCACCTGTAAGTTTATGTTTTATATTATCGACATCATCCATTTCTAATGTCCCAACTGCTGGGGCACAGGCCTTCCTTATGGATGGATAAAGAGGGTGGGCCATAACCCATCACGCGGGCTCAATGCGGATTGGTGGGTGTTAACTACTGCAGATGCAGCCGGGCCAACGGCTTAAAGTACCTTCCGAAGCACGGATGAACTCGAGATATCACCCATCCCATGACCGACCCTTGCGAAAGTTGCTTAACCTCCGAAATCGCAAGGCCAGGTGCTAAACCATTGCGCCACCTAGCTCCTCTGTTTTATATTCATTCATTATCAATTTGTATACCATTCATGAATCGGTGGTAAGCGTAAGTTAAATCCTGTCCAGGGTTACGCGGGAATCAGACGCGTTTCGTTTTACAATGTTCGCTTAGGAACAACGGCTCAGTAATGTGTGCAATATTAACAGCAGTGTAACTAAATCACGTGCTAATTCGCCCCTTTCTGGAGAAGATCTTAGTTATGGTTGTCCGTATTATGGTGTGTTTCTACTGAGGCGGAACAGTGCATAAAATGACCAATCATGATGCATCATCGCTAAGCACCGCTTCGCTTCGCCCAGTGGAAATGCACCCTTAGCCGGGCAAGAGATGCAACTGTATTTCCAACCAAAGCTGAAGAAATACCTTTTCAGTGAATTCAGTTTTTTTTATAAAGTGTGATTATTCATCAGCAACAACGCTTTACACGTAGAATTGAAAAGGCGACTATGACTATGAGGTATTTTGATGAAAATGGTATCTATCTCCATACCGCCCACCAAACGTGGTTATTATAGCAACTTCCTCCCATGGGCTAGGCCTACGCACACTGGACTATAATAACCAGTTCTGTTAGATGATGAAATGCTACATTACTAAAGCGGGAAAAACATTAGGCAGACGTGAGCCACGTACGCCCGTGCAATAACGTACTCTACGGGCACGTCGGGAAACATGCTCTTTGATAAGTCGTGTAAGAGCTCTTGCACACTGGCGGCATGTTGCCAACTGCAGCCGTCTTCGTCGGCGGCAGGCATCGACGCGTCGGCGGCCGTCGCCGACATGTCAGCGTCTGCCGGCAAACTGCAAGCATCATCGGCTGTCGCCGACGAGTCAATGCCTACCGCCGACGACGGCTGCAACGTGCCGTCCGTGTGTAAGAGCTCTAATGTGGTATCGCGTCGCAAGGCGTATACACGTGGATGTAGTGTAGCTCTAAATGGCTAGCTTCTGTAAATATATGTGACTCGACACACCCGGCGCTTACGTAGGCCTAATATGGTTCTTAAATTACAGGCAGTGGAAGGAATATTTTGACTGTAGATCCAAAGAAAAAGGCATTTGGTATAAAACCATACAAAGCGAACCACCTCGAATTCCTTGGTTTACTAACTCTAAAGTCAACAGAAATACCGCTGTTATAGCTTTTAGATTACGTGTTGGCCATTTTCCTTCAAAAAAGTTTGCCTATCTGATGAAAAAGGTGGAGTCACCTAATTGTGATATATGTGGTACTGTGGACGACGTTCAGCATATTTTGTTGGAGTTCGAAAGACAGAATGCGATGGACGCGATCCAGCTTAATGTGCTGAATGTCGGTGTAGCTCAAAGCATCCTCGCGGAACCGAATTCGGAGTCCGCGATGATGCTATATAACCTAGCCTGTAAGTACAAACAATAAGGACACTACCTTACTTACTTATGCACTGACTCTGTACTGTTTGTATTATTCTGGTTCGATGGAACTGACATGTTTTTTAAAAAACAAAGTTCCTTAATAAAATAAAGAAAAAAAAACTCTTGTCTGTTCAACAGGTGAGCAAGTCATCGTCCATACAAATGGTAGAGAGCGCGGGCGCCTCGGGCAGCGACGGCGAGAGCAGCGGCGGCCGCGAGGTGCGCCACATCAACGCCCGTCACGCGCGACACAGGTATGTGCTACCAATACAACGTAACACGTTACGTTAACAACGTAACGTAACACGTACAACGTAAACGTTTCTTTTGTTGTGTGTAAATTACTAGTTACTGTAAGTGGCACTATCTGCCGTTGTAATTAGAATAAATAAATAAATAAAAAATAAATAAATAAACACCACTAACACCATACAATATAACGGGTGTAAAAACAGTACAGGCTATCAGAAGCTAAACCGGGAAGTATGAAATAATATGAAAGGTGTCACATCATATGCATTGCATATGGAATGCACAATGCACATATACTTCATACGGTATCTTTCATAAGATTACGTACCTACTTATATCCTAACGAACTGCGTCTGCGACTAGATTTTTAGAACGTGGGAACTTACCTTATTACCTTTTACTACGAAACCTTAAAATCGTTTCACAGAGTGCAATACTAACGTATTTTATTCCAAATTCTATATAAAGGTATACTTCAGAGGCATGTAAAGTAAGTTTGTTTATTTGTTACGCTTTCTCGTCTTAACTACTCAACCGACCATCATGAAATTTTGCATACACATTGTCAGAGGTATAGAAAAGAATATAAGATACCTTTCATCAAGGAAAAAAACATAACTTTTATAATATTATGTTTACCTTACAAGTTTTTACTAGTGCTTCCGGTAGATACAAGCAAAATACATACTAAACTTCATGTTGAAACAAAAAAATAAATATAACTAGTTCGCTAAATGTTATCTTATCCTCCATCAGCTTATTATAATTTCTAAATAGACGCGTACCTAATCTCGAGACCTATCAAGGAAATCATAGTTTTTATGGAATCATTTTGCATGTTAAGTTTGCGCGTAGCCATTAAAATCTCATACATGGTTAAACTACTCCGTCTTTTACCACGTTTTTTTATCTACAGGTTATGAGCTCTATAGAGCAAAGCATCGTATAATTTTTTGCTTATATTCAGACCACCGCGGAATACATATTACTTATACATAACTCTAGAGTAGAATTTAAAATTACTTACTTCTTCACCGAAAACTTATACGAACTACTTTACATCCATAATACCTTTTTATGAAACTTCTGTTCAAGCTTTTAGGTAGTTCAACGGAAGTTTAAGTTGAACAAGAGCCTATTTTATTTATTCAGCTATTTTAAAACCACGCAAGATCTATTTACACGCACCATTATTGAGCAATTTATATAGAGGTAGGACAATGTCCAATGGATACACACCGAGCCAACCAACGCCAACGAACCTTGCTCTGTCTCAATAAAAAATAAGGAAGTAAAAAGAGAGGGAATGTCGTTGAATTGGCATTGAATCGTTGTTGAGTCGTTGAATCGTCCACAACGGGAGAGTGCTTGGCCTTCACCTCACCTGATGTTAAGTGACCATAAGAACGAAAGTGTAAGCGCACTGCAACCGGAATTCTCACCACTAAGGAACTGGCTCTTACCTCTAACTGCCGGAACACAACAATTTTTAAATTATTGTTATGGCGTCAGACTTAGGTAAGATGGTGGTAGCTAGCCAGGCGGACTTGAAATAAGCCCTACCACCAACCAAACCGAGTACAAATTGTACCCCTCTCCTGGGAATCGAACCCGGGACCCCTGCGTCTTATCTTACACGTGTGGACGAACCACTAGACCATAGAGGCGTTTAAAACCTATAGTTAACCAGTACTCATGAGTTCTCTCTTGTAAAAGCTCACTGCGCGTTTTCGGGACCAGGAGCCTTACAATGAGCTCTTATAGCAACCTCAAAGTAATGTTGTTATAGGGACAGAGCTATACATTGCGTATAGCGCCATCTCATTTACAACATTGCTTCGATATTACTTTTGACAGTCATTGTAGGAAGGCAGGTACCGCGCCGGCTCCAGAAGTAGCAAAACCTTTCGTACTTTGTCGCATTAAAGATTGCATTCGTAATAGTAGGATTGTAACAAAATAAGCTTCAAAGTTGCTGTGACAAAGTAAAGTACTTATGTGTTCAACTGCTGTTCGTGACAGGTTTCAACCTGAGACTGCACTGAACTTGTTTTAGTAAGCAGTGGCTAATGATAGTCTAATGTGGTTTACACTTCCTGCCTATGCATGTGGTAGGTCGATCAAGTTTATATTACGAGCATGCACGGTTTTTTTGTCTAATAAAAGGTTGAAAAGTCTTAAAAGTGCTAACTTACCAATAAGGCAAAAGTAATATTTTACAGAAGACTCTTACAAAACGTTCAACTTTTGAAATAGAAATATATTTTCTGTTTTTTTTTCATCATTACGATTGAAATAAAGTTTGGAGTTCCTGTCATTGTTAACAGGTGTTTATTTCAATTTAGTAACAATGACAACATATTGTAAACGAAGATATTTCTATGTCATGCCATAAATAAATGAATACCCAAATACATACAGCACATTCGTAGCTTATAAAGTTGGTTTTAGAACCTTTTGGAACTTAAAACCATTTTATACCTATGATTATCTTTTAAAGTTTTAACCTAAGCGCTTACATTCCACTCTTTTCCATCCCATCCACGTTTAATAAGAAAATTCCATTTACACCCTCATCAAGCTCCGTACGTAGACTGTAATCTTCGCAAGTTTATCCGTATATTCCTAAGCAGCGCTTACCGCCAATTTCGTTATAATAGGTGCGGTGCGGTGATGAGCTTTCGAACCGGTCGGCACGCTTCCGACAGTGGTGAGCTTACATTACAGGTCCTCGTTTATGATTGCACCACAGGTCGGCAAAGCGCTATTACGTGTTTAATTTAGTATTAGGCCGACTTTAATTTATTATTCCTTCGACGCTGAAGTCTTATAGAATAGATTGATTTTAATTTTTAAAGATTAATTTATGGGCTACCATTTGTATTCTCCAACTATCATGGTAACATACCAGTATGAAAACAATCTGCTAGTTATTCTTTATGTGTGACATACATTACGAAGATGTGTACGGCGACATATATGAGACATGAGAAATGTAAGTCTCAGAAATATTTCGGAAATTAGTCTAATTGTCATAGGCTTCCCTAACTACTAACATTTAAAACTAGTGGCTGTAGACCTCGCGTTTTTGACATTTAAAAAAAAAACAAAAATCGTCAAAAAATTCCATATTTATTTCGAATCTGGTCACACAATTTCACCGTACGGTTTTAATATTAGAATTATTTATTCATCATTATACATACTCTAATGTGCACATCGTGCACCGCAATCATTCAGCGGCCATAAGACCTCTGATCTCTGCAATATTAACGAACGTGTTCGAACAGAAAACATGTACGTTACGGCCGTTTATCTGATTAATAATACCTCTTCCTTGGTTGGAACTCCTAGGATTGCGATTGCGACCTCACAGGGCTTGTTTTTCAACTTTCTAATGTGCCTAGTTATTGCTTTGTCAAGTAAGTGGTCTTTGTATATTTGTTTTCTCATAGACAGCTTAGCAGACAGAATCGCATTATGATTAAACAATACTGTTGTCGTATCGTGAGGGGTGTATGAAAAAATGCTGATATTAAAGTTAAAGCTAACGACGCAATTGTGTAAAAAACTGTTACTTGTGTGCTTGCGTAAATTATTCATGGTCACCTCAATATCCATCGTCTCACGTAATGACATATATCAATAAGTACATCAATTTAACTGATAAACATAGTGAAACTCGGGCTTCGAGCTGGGAAAGTAACCAATTATGAATCGGCAGACCGGGCCGGGAAATCGGGTGAATCGATGCATTAAATGTGACACCGTAGATCTCGAGGTGAAAGGGGATATTTTCTCTTATTTACTTTATTACGTTATCTCTTTGTTAAGCGATGAAATGGTTATTGAGCATCTGTCGTGCGTACTGCCACCGTATTACAGCCTCTTAAAACCTGCCAGTTTTCTGACTGGCTATCAATGCGTCTCTTTTATATGCTATACAGCGAGAAGGAGACGTAACTATAACAATTCATAAACCTGGCAAGTTTAAATGAGGTTGTAATACCCCCCCTGAGCCATATTATTACAATACAAGTCGGTCGGACTGTTCAACTAGCAGTACGAGTATCTACGAACCCCTGAGGTTAAAAATCAGCTGTTTCATACATTTTGATATTTTCGTTATTAATTTTTGTTGTTCAGTTTGATGGTATCTATCTACCATAATCGGCATTAGGGGTTATTTTGTAACACGTTGTAGAAGCATTCAGTACAATGTTACGTGCGTAGATATAAATAAATCGGTGTGACATGACGGTTATTTTTATTATGGAAGGCGAGTCCAAATATTTATGTAAGTTTGATGTACGTACTGTGACGTGACAACGAAAACTAAACTGTTTCCTGTACCCTTAGCACGAACAGCTATCGAGAAAAAAAACGCGCGTAAAATTACTCGATAGAGAATTATTTATGGAAATTTTAATTTCGTTATTCGGCGATAGATGGCGTTGTACAAATTTCCAATACAAAATTGCACTATCGAATGATTTTACGCGCGTTATTTTTTTCGATAGCTGTTCGTGCTAAGGGTGACCTTTCTTGATGTCAAATGCCAATGCCAATTTATTTGTCTGGTCAATGTTGATGTTGAAAGTGAAACTAATTTGAACTCCGATTGATTTTAAATAATGATTTCTTTTGGTAATATCTCTTATTATGATTTATCGTATGGATCGAACGATTTCTAATAACTCTTCATTTAATTGTCACAAACTATATGTACTTTTAAAGTTTTTGTAATTAGTCATTTAAATCAATTTTATGAAAGTAAGTACCTTAAGAAAATTAAACACCTGCCGTGTTAAGAAATATATGTTAATGATAGTTAAAAATATAACATGATATGGAACACAATCCATCATTTTATTGCTGTAGCGATGCAAAAGATAAAAACCATAACAAGGGCACTCTATTTCATAGCGCACCATGATAACCACTGTCATGATTAGAGCGTAAGTAATAACTCACGAAAGAAACCACTGCTACCATATAAGGTAAACGGCTTACGCCATTTTGACGGATCGCGTGCGCTGCAGTTTGGCGCTTATGCAACGTCACATAAGGCGCCATGGCCGGAAGCATAGCGTCCGACTGACATAGTTACTCCGCGAAATGGTAGGAAGTCAACGCTTGTATAGAGAAGTGGATTGCAGGTCAAGAACATAATGGCTATAATAGGCTAGCTATAATGAAAACTAGAGAATAGGTAGGTAGTTCGATCACCGATGATAGTGTAACATGTCATACGTTGGATATTATGCAACTGCTTTTGATAAGTAGGTTGCTAGGGTTGGATGTTCTCCGAATGGGCTGAATCTCTATCCTGGGCTTAAACTAGTCTGAACCCTAGGAATAATTTTTTAGGGTAGTTTAGGATTTTATAATAACCAACTGAAGAATTTGAGTTGGGTGTTCTCTGAATGAGCTGAATCTCTAACCTGGGCTTAAACTAGTCTAAACCCTAGGAATAAATTTTTAGGGTAATTTAGGATTTTATTATAACCAACTGAGGTTTGTCTTTAGAATCTATTTATTAGTTTAAGGTTCTATTAAGGATCGCACACAAGTTGAACGATTTACGTCGAATAGATCACCAATTGTTTTTTGTCTTTTTTGGAATAAAAAGTTTCTTTCGTCCAAAACAGTCCTATATAGGAGGCTATTGAATGATTTCCTTTCACTTTGTATAACAAATTAGGGGTAACTAAACAAAACTTAAAAGGGTTAATCACTAAGCTCCACTGATCCCATTTCTTTTGTCTTCTTTGTCATACGAACGATTCTTGCGGTATTTAACTACGCTATATTTATGAGCGTTACCAATCATCCTATTGTCTTCTTCTCAACAACATCTCCCACATTCATCACAAACTTTGTTAATCACCAAACTTTTCGCATGTCCGCCATTAGGCAATCTCGTTACACACTTAATGCGCTTTTGTTGTTATTTATGTGGCAAGTGTTAGACAAGTGGGTCAAGACCGTCTTTGCTCTGATGATCAGACAAAATGAGCATTCTGAGTTTACGTCAACTTGGGGAAATATATCGCTACCTTTATATCATTACCGAGCAGGTGCCGCTCGATAATATCTAAAATATTCACTTTGAGGTTTACTATTCATTGTAATAAATCCATTTTTATGGATACTAGCGCGGCGTAAGTTTACCACAACATATTTTCTCAGTGGTATAGTTGTAGACCCACCATACCACCAGTAGTACTTATAGCCAGTGGTATGGTGAAAACAGAACCCTTATAGATTCGTCATGTCTGTCTGTCTGTCCGTCCGTATGTCACAGCCATTTTATTCCGAAAGTATTAGGATTATATACACAGTTGAAACTTAGTAGGTAGATGTATTCTGTTAACCGCTTAACGATTTTAACACTGTGAAAAACAAAGTTATTTATACAGACGAAAAATGATAGTGGTATTAAATATGGTATAAGGTAACTACGGAACCCTACGGCGCGTGGCCCGACACGCACTTGGCCGGTTTTTTGATGTTTAGTTTCGGCAGCTTTGCAGTGTTCTATTTCAATCTCAAAATAGTTGTTAACTGTTGTGCGTGCACATTACCTCACGAATGATTTATTTTAACCATACGTTTTGTTTTTATTTTCAGTTGAAATAATCATTACAGTAACAATAAATCATAATTTAGGATCAAATTGAATTTTGTTGTTCATGTATATCGCATCACTCCATCTTCCATACAATGATAAAATAATCAATCACATAGGTACACAAAAAAATCCAATATCCATATAAAATTAATTTTCTATTGTCCGTGTTTAATTAAATTGATTTATTGTAATACAATAGTATTATTTACTCAATGGGTTGAATGACAATGAAGTTAATCTTGGGAAAATCAATCATTCACTTTTATTCAACACTGAATTCAATGTAAAATTAATTTAGTTGTGTATTTTTTATTAAATTCTGTTTCAATTTTCTTTTATGGGTCCTTTGGTAAAGTAAACTTGGGCTCTAGTATGAAAAACCGGACAAGTCTTGGGCTTGCCTTTGGGCTCTAGTATAAAAAACCGGACAAGTGCAAGTCAGACTCGCCCACCGAAGGTTCCGTACTTTGTAAGTACTTAAATAAAAACTATATTTTACTTGTACGTGTAGTATAGGACGATATTCTTGCCCTAGTTTTAGGTCGGGAAGTAAGTACCCTGTAAATTTTAATTCCCTTGAGAGTGTCGAAATATGCGTTTTTGCGGCATAAACTGCCGTAACCTTTTTTTAAAGTTATAGTTACAAAGACTGTAGAACTAAGTACCTATACGGTTTTAATTTCTCGATACGTCCACGCGTTCCCGAGATAAAGGGTATTGACAGACAGACAAACAACAAGTGATCTTATAAGGGTTCCATTTTTACTTTTGAGCTACGGAACCCTAAAAATCGTAGTGGCGCTATCTACCTGGCTTTCACTGACTCATTGACCTTCTCGCCTGTAACTGTGAGCTGTGAGTCATTCTCTCGGGTAATTCCTGCTATGATACACTTGAAAAACTGCGATTAACAGTAGCGTAATTACTAATTAGCATGAGCTTAGATATGGTTATGAATAAACATAGTGATTATTTGAAGTAGGTATTATCTACAGTATCTTGCTGCGCATCACCTTTAAAGTATTTTGTTTTAGTGTGAGTTGCACCAAAACGCTGTCAAAGTTAAAGTTATCGTCAAATGATAATGCTATCTATTTGTCTCGTCAAACTTGTCAAAAGACATCATGGTGGCTGGCAATCTCTTTTTTTGGCTAACTTGTGCTTAACCGGTACTTTAACAAGCTTGTTATTGTTAAAGTTGATGATGCAACTGAGCCTTAGGCTGAGTTCCAGTGGTCAAAAGTGGAACTAAGGTGTGTAAAGTGGAACATCGAGTCAGATAAGTTTGTATCTGTTAAAGTTATGGTTAAGTTATGATGGTGCGACTCAGCCTTAGTGTGTTAATTATTTTGCTAAATAAATTATTTTTCGTTACAACGTTTTTCGTTCAACAAAACTTAGTTTTTTGTTTTCATAATTTCATTTAGTTTCATCGAAACTAATCCATGATAAGATGGTCCATTATATTCTTTACATGAGTTTGCAGTTTACGATACGATTTTATTTTATTTATTTAATCTTTATTACTATTTATAAAATACAGCGAATGGCGGACTTAATGCTAAAAAGTCATTCTCTTCCAGTCAACCAGTTTTTGTCTACATTACTTTTATACATTTTGCTATGAGTATATCGTTTTATACCAGTAACAATATGTCAACTTGTACAGTCACGAGCAATAAGATGTATACACCATAGTACTTTGTCACGTTACGTTTTGAATAACCCAGGTATAACATTATCACACTGAGATTGAATGTGACATAGTTCTAAAGTGTGAACATTTTATTGCTCGTGACTGTACAGTACACGACGTGCAAAATAATAGAAGTAGCATTCCATTCCATAGATTCCATACAAGCTACAACTTTAAGCTTTATCTACACTCGCACGCGATTTTCCACGCCCCAATTTTAAAACTAAATCAGTAAACGTACACCCGTTTTGTAGCCGATCTCACATGGCATTATATTACACAATACCCTACACAAAACGTTGTAAACCGCGTTCCACAAACCCGAACTGACAATTAAAACGATTTGCATCGCTTAATTTTACGGTATACTTTATTGCCTGTATTACAGCTTGCGAGATTTAACCGAAGCTTTTGAGAGCTTTCTAGAAAATCGAACTTTGGAAAATGTTTATTTTTATTTACACTAGGTAGGTACTTAATTTATTAATTTAAGTTTTTTAAGCAAAGACTTGCGTAGGTAAAATGTTTTTTAACCGACTTCAAAAAGTACCGTTGACTTGAGAACCTCCGCCTTTTTTTGAAGACAGTTAAAAATGGAGGTGCGGTTCTCAAGTCGACGGTTTTTTTTAAATTATTGTGACTTACTTCACATAGACAAAATAAATTCTATTCCATTTTCAAATTAAAACAGAAGTTGCTAAAATGTGTGTGTTCCCCTCTAACTTTTAAAATCATCATCATCATCATATCAGCCGCACGACACCCACTGCTGGGTATAGGCCTCCCCTAAGGATCTCCACGACGATCGGTCCTGCGCTGCCCGCATCCAGCGGCTTCCCGCGACCTTCACCAGATCGTCGGTCCACCTTGTCGGGGGCCTACCCACGGAGCGCCGTCCGGTGCGTGGTCGCCATTCCAGAACCTTTCCGCCCCAACGGCCATCGGTTCTTCTCGCTATGTGTCCCGCCCATTAACTTTAAAATAAGAGAGTTCAAAACCTAAAAAAAATATGCTGTAGATCTTAATAAATAAGTAGGTACTTTCAACGAAAATTTTTTGAACGAGATATATGTAGTTAGCAGTTTGCAACAAACTTTGCAAGAACTGAAGGCCACCAAGGAGTTGGTTAAACAATTACATAGGGAAAGAGATGACAGTGAAAGGGAATTATTGGATGTGCTTAAAAATAATAGCCAATTAAAAAAGAAAATGTCAGAGTTACACAACTCTCAGTTAATTATATTAGAAGAACGTGATAGATTACAAACATTGATAGACGATTTCGACCAGTGCAGGGATGAGTATGAGAAGGCCCTCAGGCTCATCTCTGGACTGGAACAACAACTACACGAGGCCAATAATTACATATACAAATTAGAATCAGAGAAAGCCCAAGTAGCAGCCTCGCAGAACCAAAGTCTATACGATGAGTTAGTCGGCTGTGCCCCAAACTTGGTTTCTGCCTCATTTATTAATAACCCAGTTGTTGATTTGACTGCAGCAGCTGAAGACTCCTTTAGCTGCTCTGAGAAACAGGTGAAAATTAAATGCAGCAGAAACAAGTTAAAAAAATATATCAAAATTAATAAATATATTTCTAAAACAAAAAAAAATATTAAGAGGCAACATAAATACTATAATAATATTAAATATGTTAAAGAGCGATTACAATTAGTGGAAAAACTAGATACATGTTGCAACATAATTGAAGAAAATAGATCAATATATGAACAAAATGTAAATATGTTGAATGACAAAATTATTTCCCTTCAAAAATCATTGGAAAATATGTCTCAACGCTATGACTACTCTAAAAAAGAGATTGGGGAGTACATACTAGCACTTCAGTGTTTATCTAACAACTCCATAAAGGTGGACTGCTACCCACAAGCTAATAACAAATCTGTAGCATCGGGCCTGGATGCTGCAGAGTGCTTGCCAACTCAAATAGTATGTGATCCCTTAACATCTCTAACAGCTAGACACGTTTCCTGTGATAACTTAGATAGCACACATGAAAATAATTCTCTTAAAGTAAATAACTGTAATAAGTATAAGTCAATAATGATATGTGATGAAATTGGAAAAGACCTTGGCCACTTATTCCAAAAGTACCTGGGAGAAAACATAATAAATTATTGCATGCCTGGTTTGTCAATGCATGATATTATGAGCAAAGTTATCTCTCTTGACGTTAGTGAAAAAACTAATTTAATTATATTGATTGGTAATAGGGGTAATGTAAACAAAAGAGATTTAATTGCGTATTACAACACATTGTGCAGCTTAAAAATAAATAAAGTTGTGTTGTTTACATTACCTTATAGTCAGTGTTTGTCACAGGAAGAAAACTATATTAGATATAAGCTTAATATGACATTAAACACTATGAATTTTTATCAAAGCCAGAAATGCCATATAATTGACATAAATAAATTATTGAGTAATTTAATTTTGACAAAGGATAAATATTATCTCACTT
The DNA here is from genome assembly GCA_950108535.1 of Agriphila straminella. Classification (NCBI taxonomy): domain Eukaryota; kingdom Metazoa; phylum Arthropoda; class Insecta; order Lepidoptera; family Crambidae; genus Agriphila; species Agriphila straminella. The sequence goes on from OX467318.1 coordinate 4,957,209, forward strand.
ATCATTATAAGAGACAAATAGTTTTATCGCTATTATTTTATTTTAAATATTCAGCCAAAACCTTGGCTACCTCAACTGCTTTTATTGAGCAGAATAATTTAGAAATTAATATTTATCAATCATTGGAAACTGTTCCAAATAATACTAATTTAATTCATTTAAATTAAACGATCAGACAATAGAGACACCCTCTAGCCTTGTAATGACAGAGGAAAAATCAGAATTTTTCACTATTGTTCACCAAAACATACAAAGCTTTTCCGCAAAAGAACTAGAATTAAGTTTATTTATGGACTATAAAAAAGTTGATATTATGTGTATAACTGAGCACTGGCTTAAAGATCATGAATTAATGGTAGGTTTTGATAATCATAATATCGCAAGTTCATTCTCTAGGAAATTTGCCTCCTGTGGAGGGTCTTTAATTATTTTACAGAATGATTTGAAATTCAAAGTACGAAATGATATTGTGTCTCTCTCCATTGAAAGACATATTGAGCTCTCTTGTGTTGAACTTGACCATGAAATAATAATATGTGTATACAGACCCCCCACTGGCATCTACATGCAGTTTGAGTCCGCTATGGAGGATGCCCTAAAGTTGACATGTAAAAAGAATAAGAAAGTTGTTGTGTGTGGTGATTTTAATGTCAATATTTTAGAAAACACACCAATAACTAATAGGTTTCTAAATCTGTTCAAATCATATAATTTAGTAAATATTTTTTCAGAACCAACTCGCATCACCCCTACCTCAGCCACTTGCTTAGACAATATTTTTTGTGATTGTGATTGTAATGTCGTGCAAAAATCTATAATACACTGTATTAAATCTGATCATAGCGGACAGTTGGCCTCTCTTGAGCGCCATCATGTTCCAGCTAAGCATAATGTTTTGTGTAGACCTATCACCAAAAATAAAATAGAAAGTTTTAAAAATGATATTATAAATAAAATGGGGTACCTACCCAATAGTGATGAACCCAATGTTTTATATAATGATTTGTTCAACTCTATTAAAGATGAGTTTGATAAAAAATTTAAACAAATATCTGTAAAATCAAGTGTGACAAAAAAAAAGTTTAGCGATTGGGCCACACCTGGTATTTATAAAAGTAGAACTAAGCTGTTTGAATTATATGAAGAAAAATCTTACTCAAGAGATCCCATGTTTATTGAGTATGTAAAAAAATACTCTAAAACTTTTAGAAGGGTTTGTGCTTTAGCAAAGGCCAAACATTTTTCTAGAATAATAAACTCAGCAGATAACAAAGTGAAAGAAACGTGGAATATCATTAATAAAGAAACCGGGAAAACAAAATATAAGGACCGTAGTTATACATTAGAAGTAGATAGTAAAATAGTCAAATCTAACGAAGCGGTAGCCAACACATTTGAGAATTTCTTTTCTAGAATACCTGGTGAAACTACTGAAACTCTTAACTCGTCTTCTAGTCTTGCTATTACCCTCCTGAAGTCAAGTGTTGATCGGTGCAATAACATATTTAACTTTAGACATATCAACAGTGACATAATAATAAAAACTTTTAATTCTATTAATATAAAGAAAACAGAAGATCTGTGGGGCCTCTCAACCCATGTTATAAAATCAATAATTAATTCTATTGCGCCTCTATTAGCATTTATCTTTAATAAATGTATCGATCAGGGAATCTTTCCGGATCTAATGAAATACGCAAAAATTATTCCTCTTTTCAAGTCTGGAGACAAAAGTAACCCTACTAATTTTAGACCTATATCTATTCTACCAGCGCTAAGTAAAGTTTTTGAAAAAATTATTTATGGTCAATTATTAGGTCACTTTTGCACAAACCAAATACTGCATAAAAAACAATTCGGTTTTTCAAGAGGAAAGTGTACAACTGACGCTGGTATTGCACTACTAAAACACATATTTGATGCTTGGGAGGGTAAACAGGATGCAATCGGTATTTTCTGTGACCTGTCAAAGGCATTTGATTGCGTTAGTCATGAAACATTATTGTGTAAATTAGAGCATTATGGCGTCTCAGGGATTTCAGTAGCACTCATAAAGTCATATCTATCGGCAAGAATACAAAAAGTTGTCATTGGGGAAGCAACGTCTTCGGGTGCTTCCATAACAATGGGAGTACCCCAGGGATCGATTTTAGGTCCATTACTGTTTCTTATTTATATCAATGACCTCCCTCACTATACTAAAGATATGTGTGAGACAGTATTGTTTGCTGATGATACCTCTTTAGTCTTTAAAGTTGACAGAGGTAGTTTGTGTTCTGACGAAGTAAACAATACTCTTTCTAAGGTGGTGCACTGGTTCACTACCAATAATTTAAAACTTAATTCTGATAAAACTAAATATATAAAATTTTCCCTACCAAATGTGAGGCAAGTTACTTCACATATAAGCATAAATGGCGAATCAGTCGAGTTGGTTCATTCCACAAAATTCTTAGGCTTAACTTTAGATTCAAATCTTCAATGGGATCCTCATATCGATGCCTTGTCTAATAAACTTAGTTCTGCCGCCTATGCTGTAAAGAAAATAAGGCTTTTGACTGACGTTGAAACGGCAAGATTGGTGTATTTTAGCTATTTTCATAGTATTATGTCCTATGGTTTGCTGTTGTGGGGCTCAGCTGCTAGTATTGATAACATTTTTATTCTTCAAAAAAGAGCAGTGCGCGCCATCTACAATCTACGGTCTAGAGACTCACTTCGAGAACTGTTTAAAGAAATCAATATACTAACCGTTGCATCTCAGTACATCTATGATAATATAATGTTTGCAAGAAAAAATTTAGACACTTTTAATAAAAAGTGTAATGTGCATAACTTTAATACAAGAAACAAGAATAAACTTGCTGTTCCAAGTTTCCGATTACATAAAACAAGAGGCTCTTTTTTGGGAAGATGCATTGCAATGTATAATAAGATTCCATGTAATATTACAGAATTACCATTAGAAAAATTTAAAGATACTATTAAATCTATCCTTATGAGCAAGGGCTATTACAAGATTCTTGATTATTTAGATGACAAAAAAGCATGGGAGTAAATTGCTTTTGTATTTACATGTTTACTTAGATATGACCTTTGAAATCTGTGTTTTTTTATATTAATTGTGTTTGGTAGGTAACGATATAATAAATTGTAAATATCGTTACTTTTGATGAGGCTGATAAGTTTCTTGCGCCCATTCTTCTTGTCAGCAAAAGACGTCCCGAATGGGTGGTAGGGGAAAAAAAAAACTGGACGATTTAAAAGAACTTTTAATAAGTCTATTTAAATAAAAAATATTTCATTTCATTTCATTTCATTTCATTTCATTTCATTTCACGAAAATTTTTTGAACGAGATATATGTAGTTAGCAGTTTTAATCTCAGTTGCACCATCTAACTTTAACGATAACAAGCTTGTTAAAGTACCGGTTAAGTACAAGTTAGCCAAAAAAGAGGTATAACTATAACTTTGACAGCGTTTTGGTGCAACTCACACTTAAGTGTGAGTTATATACGTAAAAATTTGTCACCTGTCATGACAATTTCATATCCATATGGGACATAATCATCCCGCCTTTCATATCCATATGGGACATAATCATCCCGCCTGTCCCATCATGGGACTGGGTCAATGGGACTAGTGGACAGACAGGAGATTTTCAAGGGTTTAATCTATTTTATTAATTTTGACATTGACTTTAATGAATAGAATGATACCACACTGATCAGTTATATTATTCTAAAATACTATGCTCCATTACCTTTTTAGCGCAGTTTGGATTATTTTAATATGGTGATTACTAGTAATTAAGTAGGTAATTAAAACATTGTAACATAAAAAATTCAAATGAATGAACATTGTTGTATAATTGTAGTACAACTATTGAGATAACTACAGCCGGATATGGTAGATTATGACTTCTTCCGTTATCACCATAGATGCTACTCCATCTTATCCTTCCGTTCACTATTCATTGAAACAAACGCATATACCGCCTCCATTCCGTTCCGTCGTCCGTCGTGGGTAAAAACACTATTACTAGATTACCTTTTACTTATAAATGACTAGCTGCCGCCCGCGACTTCGTCTCCGTGGAAAGTTTTTTTGCTATCCCCCGGAAACAACACTTTTTGATGGATGAAAGGTACCCTATGTCCTTCTCTGTACCCCTAACTCGTGTATACAAAATTTCATGATGATCGGAAGGCGTAACAAACAAACAAACAACTTTTCTTTCGGACTTATTTTTCTGACGCCTTTCATAATAATAATTATATGTAGGCTTCAGCAAATTACCTAAATCTTTATTATATTAAAGTCATTCGTTTTTGTTGCATCAAGGCGGCCTTAACATTAGCAAAAACGTCTTGAATACTCCAAATTGCGATACTAAAAGGAGTAAAGATAATAATAGAATGGTATATTTTTTTGCGATCTGATGTCGCCACATAGTATGTTTTTAATTTCCTTTTTTTACCGTGTTTCGCCAACATACCGCCGTTGCGAAGTCCATACGATGTTTGAGTTACGCCAACGGCTCACCACATGTTACTAATTTTGTAACTATTTGTTTATTTAATTATACACTAGTTAAATTACTTGTTTAGTTTTCTTGATATCCCAACGTTGCCAGCTTGCCGCAACAAAAAGGTGGAATTGTCAAGGTTACTGAAACACAATTGGGTACTTGCAAAATTGTTTCGAAATATCAAAAGCATTTAAGTTTTCTTCACTTTGTAACTGACAGAAGAATGATGATTATAAAACATTTTCTAAGTTCGTTACTTACCAAGGAGTAAAAGCAGCCCACTATATTATCTGCTAAGGAATCCAGTTTATTCCAGTTACAAAACAAATATTGGTATGTGTAGTATAACGTGACTTCAGTGACATTTAACAGAAATAATTAGAAAAAAAGGCTCGTTACGAAAAAGTAAAAAAGAAACAAACATAATCTAAAACTCATTTGTTTGCTGTATTGTATCACAAGATCACAACCGTAGCATAACTTCGTCATTAAAAAGTGAACATACATGCATCTTGAGACATGTAAGGAAACTAATGGACAGCGGAACAGAAGCACTCGGTCCCTCACTAATATTCAAGACACTTCCCTTAAAGAGACGCGCCTCCTGAATAGCAAACCCTTCATTCACCAGCATGGCCGCTGGGACACGAACTGAATTTAATTGCGACTAGACGACGCCTTATCTTTAGTCCTTACCTCGTAAATTGGAGACGTGGCATTCATCCTTAGATTTACTTAAAAGATCCCATCCTTAGATTTATTTAAAGATCGTTAAACATGAGAGCATAAGACAGGTTTTAAGATTTAATATTCTCTTTATGCCTTTTGAAATCATCGTCGTCTATCCAATTAGGTGATATTGGCAGTAATTTGACTTTTGGCATCTGAGTGAAACTATCGATTCGGTCATATAAACTCGCGGGTCACAATCTCCCCAGCCAGACAAAATGTCTAGACTAAGTCTAGACTGGTTTTATTTCAAGTGAAAATTGTACGAAACCCCTTTACTCAAGGATTGATTTGACCTCAGACCACTTATTTGGACTTTAAATCACATGGTAGCTAACCAAATTTTATTTATCAAATTGATTGCAAATTCACAGTAATTTGGGTTAATAAAACTGGGGGCTTACATAGGCTCTTATATTATGAGTAGGTACCTAATTTCATACCTTTGTGTAAATCTCAATATTTGACCGTACATTTTATATTGAAAATTGAAATACCTTTTGAATGCGTTAAGCAGTTTTAGGATTATATTGGTGTCGATTCGGTTGGCAACGACTTAACTAAATTGACAGGATTAAACTAAATTTAGTTTTCCATCCTTCTCTTTTGGTATCGAAAAGACAAGAACAGGATGCATATGTTTTTGATAACTCTATCTAAAACATTTCTTTTTAATTTTAAATATTTACCACTTTCGATTTCATCAGAAATGTGCAAAGACGCAGAGCCACGTTGTGGTGATTTCGTTTCATACGCAATCTTTATGAGTTACGATTTCAATGTGGGTTAATGCACGAAAGATAATTCAACAGTCATAGCTGATGGACTTGTAGCTATAAGTTCCGTTTAAATATGTTAGTTTCTTATTATAGAATCCATTTGTATGCTCAATTACGTAATTCTTGTTTCAGGTATGTACCATAATGCATGCTGCATCACTTCTGTTTTATGTGAGTTTAATATCCACTGTGTCTTTAAGTGTTTCTAAAGTGAGACTAATAAAATGGTACCTATGGGGGTTTGTGTATTTGAATCATTGAGAACGTAAAAGAGGTTGAATAAAAAACGTCGATCGACAACCATAAAAATGTTATGAGATCCCTAATAGTTCCCGATTTACCGAACGTTGAAAAAACCGGATCGTGATCGTGACCCGACTTGTCTCTAACCGTACCCACGCATTTTTCTCACGTTTCTTGTAGAATAGTCACGTTTTAAAACATTTTTAATTATGTGTGAGATTATACGAATGACTCTCTTAAGAATCTAATTGTGACAGTTCAATAGTCTATAGTATGTAGTTAGTTTTTTTGCGAGTAACGTAAGTTGATTACCGATAAATTCTAACTTCCTCGGTGTGGTTGCAGACATTTCCAATTCAAGTAAATGTCAAGAACCTTCTGGTATTTTAAAGTCTATAGAATATTGCGCAAGCGCACGTGTGCTTACGGGATGTGCAAAGGTCACTCGGTGAATAGATCGTAGGCAGATGCGCCATATTATACAATAGAACTGTTTAGTGTGACGTGGTGGCAATCCCACTAGTGTAGCCATTTTCTTATCTTGAATGGCACAGCAAGAAGCTTTAAGTACTTCGTTAGCAGCTATGTTAATGCCGTATTATTTTTTTTGTCACAGACGACGTCACCGTTTCCTACATTGCTTTTATTGTGTTTTCTGTAACGTTTTCGTAATCCTTAGCAAAGCACTCATTGTGTGGTGTTCGCTGGCACCGATAGCCTTTGTAGGCAGGTCTTCATTGTTTATTCAGCTCCCTATGGCACTTACTTACGCCGCTTTTGTCTTCGCCCTAGTTAATGTTATATCATTCATAACTCTTGAGACTTCACAATGCGATAAGTATTGTTTTTATTTCAAACGCCATTCTTAAGATTCCACTGTGAGTTAAAATAATTTCATGAACTATAAGTTTACTGCTACTATCTGATTTTTAACACTGATTTTTAAGAGCATGTTGTAAGTTGGATTGGACAATGGTGCAACAATGGTGCGATGTGACTCAAAGAAGAGTGCGACCCGGTTCACCGTAGGCCGTGAGATCGGTCATTGTTTGCGCTGTCCCTTTTGCCACTCATTTTGTCATTCTAATCTATGTTTATGATTTTGAAATACTATTGTAGTTATGTGTCCCTCTCATAATGATTAGTGATAATTGTTGTTGTTTCATCACTAATACTTGTTAGATATCTCAGATGTGTGCAAATTACATTTGAATTGTATTTGTTAAACTTGACAAGTAATACTTTTACTCCTCTTGTATTCCTCTTCTGTCAATCTCACCATACGGTAGGTTGTCTGGAAGAGGTCGCTCTCGGCGATAAGACCGCCATGTTTTGACACTAAGTTTTATTGTTATTTCTTTGTTAAATGTTACTGTGGTGTTGAAAATAAAGCATTATCTTATCTTACTTTTGTTACTTTTGGTATAGTGGGTAGGTTAGAGTTTAAAATCTCCAAAATCATAACTAAGACATTTTTAAGTGTTGACTGTAGGATAGGAGCTGCAGCATGCGTTGTTTGTTTACTTATCTCTGTAGTACGTCCATGTGTATAACGGGCCGGTCGCGGGGCGCCGCGGCAGACGGCCGACCGCCGACCGCCATCAGTCGCGCGCAACACGCCCGCCTGATCGCACACCGTGTGTCTCGCCCTCCTGCATGCAACAGCTGATCGCGTGAAATATTCAAACAAATAAACATCACACAAAACGACCACCAAATTTCTCGAAATTAACAAAATTACTAGCTGAAAAGGAGGAGGTTGGAGATCACACGGAGTGCAGTTCACCGGCACCAGATCGATATCCCGAAAACGGTCCCGCGACCTCCAGCCGAACAGCTCAGCAATATTTGTGCAATACCTAACGCAGTTGCAATAATCCAAGACTGATTATTAGTGATCTTGAATAAGGTTTGTGTTAACCGCAAATGTTGTCTTACAAGTAGTGTAGTGTTTGCAAAAATGGATTTCCTTGATTGACTCTCGTGTCAGGTGTACACTCGCTGCGTTTTCGTCGGCATTGTTTAATACGAGTAAGTATCATGCACGCACCATAATATTTACGATGTTAGCTCCGCTTAGTTAGCCGCTGTTTAATCAGTATGATCACAATGATCACATTAGCGCGAAGTGTTATGGTTTTTTCGAATTCTCGGTAAACATTGCTTTGATCTTTATACTCTTGATGGATTACCTCGACTCCGTATTTTATTACATTTTCCTCTTCAAGTCTAATATGTTTATCGACAAGTCAAGTATAATTAACATCATTGTACGTCCCAAAATCTTTATTATCATCAAGATTTTGCGCAAATCAATTGGCACCTCCGGCATTGTGTTGTGTCTGTGTGCAATCGTCTCGCCCCGTCGCACCATCCCCGACTGGGAACTTGAGGGGTGGTTACCCTCGCTTGAATGAGACGAGGTCGTCAAACCCAATAGCTAACTTCGAAATTCAATTCTTTACTAAAGGGATGATGCATAATACTATCATAAATGTTTGTGGACTCCGATGTTATCGGATGATTAGTAATTAATTTGTGTTTTGTAATCAATGCTTTGATGGATAGACACAAATACTAAATGAGTTTTAAATGTATTTGGATAAGATTGCATTGTAATTTCAAAACAAGATCATTTATAAAATATATAAAAAAACATAGAAAATAATAGAAGAAAAAGTTCATTTGACTGTGATGGATAATCAAATACCGTGAGATTTGTATTTGACGAATAGAAATAACTTAGAATCAAATATTTTGATATTGTCAAGAACGTGTTGTTTTATTTTTAGTCTTAACTAATAAGACTGGTTTATATCTCTGCTCTAATAATTAATGCAAAGGAACACTCGCGCGTATAATTTAAGTGATTAATTATGCGTTCCGCAAACATACCAATTACTTATTACTTTTTCATCGGTGGCCGTAATTTAAACAATATTTAGGACACTGTAGATTTCGTCTATTCATTGCGTGTATATCTTATCAAAATAATAGCTGTGACGACATGCAAACTTAAGAAATTGCAGTTTGCTGTGATTGATCTTACTAATTGGTTGGTTACTAATTGCATCAAATTGAATATACGCAAGACCTACTTACTGAATTAAAATTTTTAGATTATGATTTGCGACAGTCAAGTTTTCCAAAGTAATTATAAAATAATAAACAGCTTTCTCAATTTGAACTACGACGGTAGCTGCCTTAAAAATATTAGCCTTAATCCTGATATTAAGCTGATCAGTTTAAGATCAGGATTGTTACATCATACACTTCTTTTGTAGCACTAGTAATCTTATGGTGATTGAGAGTGATACGTCACGCGAAGCGGAGTCACTTCACTATACTAAGGACTTTCACCATTGACGTATTTCGTATTAGGAACCGACACGACAACGATGTCGCTTGTTTATTGATTGTCGGCAATTTTATGCTTTTCTCTTAATATTTTTTATTGCATATAAGTCTTTTACCTCATTATCTGGGTCAGCGGCTCTTTGGCTTTATAAACAGTCTATTTGTTACCTTTATTATTTTCCTCTTAAATTTTCTCGTAAAAGTGTTTTAAATTGCAATAGCTATGTGAAGATTTCATTGGCACTATTTGCCACAGTGAGTCATTAACACAAATCTCGTTTTGTTCTTTGAAATGTATTGATTGTAGGTTTGTTAGTTTTACCTTTGGCATTACTTTCTTACGTAGCGTTATTTATTATTAAAACTTACATTATGTGCATCTTAACTATTTCTCTACCAGCAGTATCTTTATGCAAAGATGTTCAATCTTCTATCTATACGATACGTGCAGTAAACGCGTGAAATTAAGATGCAAATGGTTGTTCCAAACGAAATCGAATTGCCATTCAGTGTGCACAAAGCGTCATTTATAACAGAAAGTGGTCAGATCTGACTGTTATATCTATGTATATGTAGCCAGTTTCACCTTCTTTTGTATTCCTGGAAGTTCTCAAGAAAGTGCATTTCCCTTAGATGCCGTATCTAAGAGCGTGCGTAATTTTATAATGGTTATCTACGCATGGCACTTCCTCGCTATTTATCTTACCAGTTGTGGGCACGTAAGGCATTACCTGCTTTATTAGGTGTTGTGAAACGTTTGCTCTCTTTAAAGGTATTATTCAGTGTTCTCATCTTGGTCAGTTTTTTTTTAAATAATATGTCAAAGCTTGAATGTTTCTAAGCTTTATTTATAACCGATGAACTTTTAACATTAGCATAGCCTATGAAAGGCCACTCGTTTTACATTTGTATTTTTTTATATTCTGCAATATCTATGTCGACAATCAGTGTACACCAACATAGTTTTATATTCGTTTGTATTTGTTGTATGGTCTGTGGTTAAAACTCTTTCATACGTTGTTGTGCGCTCGCGAGCGTGACCGGTTTGTTTTTATTACATTTCTGATAGGTCACTATCATTACTTTAAAAAATATTCTTATTGAGAGTTTACATGAAGCGGATTAATTTCGATGAAAGACGTGAACATATTCAAGAATGATTCTCGGTATTAATATGTGTTTTTATTCATATAAGTATTCAAGTCGATATTTATACCTGCTTGAATCATAAACTGCGTTTTATTATAATCAAAAATACCGATTGTATTATAATTGTAGAGTATGTACCTCGTAAACAGGTACCGAAGTCATAATCGAGCAAATTAACTCATAGGTAATTTTTTTACATAACAGCTAAGTTTCATTGTTTTTTTTGTTTATATTTTATAAACGATTTGTGCGTTTTTGCTACAAATTCAAATAAGTTGGTACCTAGTAGCTATTTTTTCTCGCATCGCAAATTGTTCTTTTTGTTGTTCCCTTTGCCATAACCCCACGTCGCGAGGTTAGTCACGTTTTGAGGCAAGCTTTCTGATTTGCCGAGTTAGTTCATGGATAGAGTCGGTAAAACTGTCTTGTTTGTTTAGGTTTGATGTATTATTTGACTTACCATAGTCCGGTTTTAGAACATCAATATATCATACACTTAACCTTGAAGGCCTTGAAGGCAACACTCCCAATTCACCGATAGGCTTTATCCATTTTTTGTCTATAAGTGACGTCACATTTGACAGTAGTCTAATAGGGATGTTGATTATTTTTTTTATTTTATGTTACATAAATTACCTCTCAAAAAAAGAAACATTGGTAAAAGAATTAATTCGCTAGCATGAAAACTGCCCAAAATATATCAGTGTGAAATGCTCACAAATGGACTCGATCAAAAACGCTCCATACTAATGGCTTGCACGTTATAACGTCACGCCTTGCAAGTTTGTATGCAACGCATAGGAAATTTATTCAGCAGCTATATTAAATATTGTGTTTATCAAAATGGTTTCTTCGACAAATTTGCTATACATTTTACGGACTAATTAAAGGTATCATTTATTTTAATAAATGTTATACTTTTTAAATGGACTTGTCCACCCAACTTTGAAGGGTCATAAAACAAATAATATGCAATATATAAAACCAAGAGGTATACAAGCTACTCTAAAAGTTTTATATGTTTACGATTTTTATTAGTATTTCGTTATTTTATTCATTAAACAACATCCCTATTATTACGCTTGGCTAGAAAGGTAATTTGTACCTCGCAATCTTGTTCCATTGTCGTCAAACAAAAAACAATCATCCGCTCGTGCTAATATACTCGCCAGTTGTGCTATAATGTCTTCGCGTGCTATCGTTCACTCGTCACGTCACAATCCACAACGTCTTAATGTACATCATCTGATATTTGTCTGGTGTGCAATTAATCACTATCTGTCCCTAATCAGCGTCTCGGTTTGCTGGCTGCGAATTTTCTCTTTTAAATAGCAAATGCATGCTTACTGTCGTATTCCGAGGTTAAAACCAACATATCGGTTTTACTAATTACCTTGTCCACTTTGCATGCTGGCGGAAATATTTATTAAATCAGAACGATCTAAAATAGAGAAGCCACGTTAAAAATAGATTGTTTGCCTCTATGCCCAAATGTATTAGGCGGTAGTGGAATAGGTGTGGTCCAAATTTAGTTTAATGATCTCCTCCGTTGTCACGGCAATCAGCGGTGGATGGGGTTCGCTTCCGGCCAGATATTTTGGGACTATTGATTGATGTCTATTGTGAGCGGGGAATGCTCAGATTGCTCAGTTTTTTTCTTTTCTAACGTTCCCTTTGATTTTTTCACGACTACCTATGTTTTCTTCATGAGAAATACTATTTCTGTTAATATCTCGTCTTAGTTTCCGCTTGCGCAAACAAGTTGGTTTTCTTTACTAAACAATACGTAAGAAGTATGTGGTCAACTGTTTCTCTCGACTCAGTTCTCAGTTGCATTATGTTCTGATAAGAATTACTAACTTCTTTTTGTTTGGGATGCAGCAGGCGTAGTGCTTAATAAGATAATGTTCAAGAGCAATAAATCACAATTGTAGCACTTCTTTGCATGAATGTAAGTCTGTCTGTCTTACCGATTTTTTACGTAGGATACTGCTACATACGGATTTATTTCATAAGTGATTTTACATGATTTTATCAAAAAGTCCATAAGTTAGTATCAAATTAAAGATACTGATTGATATAATTTTTTTATTTAAATAAAAATAGACAGTATCGAATATTGCGTGTGTAATTTCGCGTGTGCTCAAAAGCATTATAATGCTTAATGTAGGGTTTTCATAACTTTGACAAATTATCAATTTGCTAGTATGCGTTTCATATCTTTTTTACGTTATGAATCGAAAGTCTTGATTGTGTTATTTGTTTCATGCACCGAAACTTTTAATAATAACGTCAATCTTACATATTTTTTGCGTATCAATTCATGCCAGATATATGTGTGTAAATTGTTACGAGTAAGTATAGAGAAATCATTGTCATGATTGTATAAGCGGAAAATACAATGGAAAGTGTACAAAATTTCTAAAACAACTGTGCAAATAACACAATCGTCCGTATTATTTGCTCCAGTTTTATAATATTTTACACGGCAACAATCAACGAAATTATAACCGTGTTTTTGTAGCGATTTCAACTGCATGACATGTGAATAAGGCCGTCTAAGGTCATAGTCATATTTTCTTGCTTATTGTTTAACATTTCATGACGGAAGCTCGTTGCTGATTGTTAATTTAATTAGAAAATTACGAAGGGATTATTTGATAAACTTTATAAACAATTGAGTTGTTTTAATCGTGTAAGTGCTGTCATCAGGCGTTAAATCGTTCGAACAGACAAAAACTCTTGTAAAACGTCTTTGCGTGTTATTTTTTAAGATAGATAGATAGCTAGTTAATAGATTTAATGGCTATTGCTTTTGGTGCTGATTACTACTTTTGCTATTTAATCAATATTCGTATCGTAACGTATAGAGATATTTTGAGGCTTGTGTAAGTTTAGTAAAGCAAAAGCTAATTATTAGCTTTTGCTTTCCTAACTTACACAAGCCTCAAAATATCTCTCTAGTCTCAATAAGAACTACACTTCGATAATCTATTTAAATGTTTACTTTTGAATGATTTACGGCATTTTTACTTTTGATAACATCTCGTCTGGATTTCATTTACGAACTTATTCCACAAGAAATGTGACACAGAAAAATCAGTATTACTTTTTGCTAGCTGCATCAAACATACATTTATCCGAATCACAGAACGATTCATTAATATCATCTCCAATGCCATAACTCAACGCCAGTAATGAGCGTTTTATCACCACCCTTCGATCTGGTCTCGCTCGCGGTATTGATGAATCATCATTTATGTCAATGTGTTCTTCATGCAAAGGTATACCTTTGCATCATGTACAATAAGAAAATTGTTTTAAAAATCATTTTTAGTTCTGAATTCAATCATAATTTGGGCCACGATAATAATTTCCACTATTGGAAAGAAAATTCATCCCATATTTTTTATCCGCTCCAATTTCATATTCCATTTTCCTATTTGCACAAAGCAGTTCGAATTCATACAATGTACCTAGCCGAGGTCACCATATAAAAGAGTTTGTTCCTTTGTTTGTCTGTCCATTGCTCACTTCCGTTGTGTGAAAGCGGCTTTCTCTCGATAATACAGTGCAGTTTGGCTGTGGGAGGTCAAAGGGATCATATTTTGTTCATGACTGCTCTTAATTTGGATAGTTGGACACAAAAAGCCAATTATACTCGTAAGTATTTTAATTATGAAGCCTTACTTAATAATCTAATAGGTTTTGAAATAAAAATAGATAATTTTAAGATACTGAAGTAAATGTGAATACAGACAGATGATGAATTGAATTGTATTAAAGGTGTCATGTTATCGAAACGGTTTGTGATTGTGACAGTAATCGTGCTGCAGGTAAGATGACTCAAATAATTGCGATAGTTCTCTTAGAACCTAAGTAAGGTAAATTGTTAAAACCACTGTAAAATTGGTTCACTAACTCATTGTGATGAACTGATAATAATGTTATCAGTATTATGAAATCTCTGAGTTCACAATGCATTTAATTGGGACAGTTCAGTACACCACGCACGTTATGTAATCGTTTGATATTCTATTCATCAACTTTGTTACATAACGGTGTGTAATGTGTCTGTAAACACATGCCATTGTCTTCCATATAGTGTATGAAATTCACTCAAAGCGTTTTGTGAAGTCTGACTTTTATGATTATTTTTATTATCATTATTTAAATGGGCAATCCTTTCAGCAGGCTAGTTTCATTTATCATAAATTTTATTTGTATTGTTGTCAACAGTTAAGTCATCTTTGTATACCTCGCTATATTTTAGCCTTCATTTGAAAGCGTTTTTATCCGACTGCAAGGAAAGCGTTATGTTTTTACTATTTATTTCGACCGCAGAATTCATTTTCATTCATAGCAGACGCAATATTCTGGAAGTTGAACTTAAGTGGTTGTTACTCGAAATTAACGTATCATTTTGATCTAATTTGATTATAGACACGACTTCCGTGCAATACTGTACAACTGTATAGTTAGTCTTATGAGAACCTGTATTACCAGTGGTGCAGTCACCATGTAATTTGTTGCTATGTGAACGGAAACCAAATAATGGGCAAAAATAATGGCGAAAGTTATGTCATTGCTGCTTCTTCCTTGGTTAGTTGTTTGGCAATCTTTTAGTAGCTTTTCAATGTAAACATTTTGATCTCCCATATATTTCGCGAGACTATTTGCACTTGGTTTTATAGTTTTAATCCGATTTATAGGACTTCCACGTATTATGTTTCAGTACATATTGAATTCTAATTTCAATATGTTTGGTGTAATTATCGTGCGTATGAACATAATTGTGTTTTTATTTGGTTGTGGGATTTGGCACAACGCCACTTTTCTTTCCATGCAGTACAGAAATGGCCTTTATTTACTAAATCTCAAATTACAAGATAATCGATAAATTTCTTAAAACTGATATTTAGGTACTGTTTTCCATAAGACTTAACAAGTCGATAAAATGCATAGGTAGTGAAGTTAAGAATTTGTTCTTGGATTTAGTAAGAGGGATTGTGGGCGTAGTCCTTATTTATAATGGTTTATTTATACTTATGAGTTTTCATTATACTAGGTGCTTATTTATTACTATCAACGTCTACATTGGTTTAACTTGAAGATAAATGGACTTAAACTGCTCCTGATATCACGTGATATATAAAATTACATACATTAACCGCAGAATATAGTTTACAATGTCCATCTTTAGGTCCGTGCGAACTCTCCGCGGCTTCAATCTTAATTGTATCGAGAGTAAAAGTGCATGCCTGGACATATCGCTTGATGCGATCTGTATACCGCAACATACACAAGTCAGTCACTCTGACTAACTTTAATTAAAAGATTTAATAAGACGTTTTATGACTTGTCTATTAATTCGTATACGATCATTACTAACGCTTGATTTTGACACCGCTTTACGACAGTGTTGTGAAGATGTTTGTTGTTTGATTCTTCCATTTCACTAACTTGTCTTTAACTGTGGTAATATTGTCCTCCTCGATCCTTAGATAAAAGCTTGTTCGTTTGTATTACTTGGAAATTATTATCGTTAAAGAACGTTCATACAAAATAGCTCAAAGCAAAACATAATGAGTTCTATTTTAATCTTCCCGTATCCAGCTTATGTAATGTTTTTTTTAATACTCAATACGCGTGTGTGGTAAACTCATTAAGAAATAATTACAGTAATAAATAGCATCCCTGATAACAAATTGTACAGTGGTAAATAGCCATCAACTGACTATCTGCCGGGAAGTGTGAACGCAAACTAATATATTGTGCCGACATGTTTTGAAATATAAATCCAGCTTTATTTCCATAGTATACAAACCAGATTTGTATGTTTGTAATACTTTGTGTGTTGTTCATAGCTCAGTGTTAGGTTGCCGAAGACTTGGAATATTAACATGGTGATATTAATAGATATCTGGTTAAGTGGTTACATTCGATGCTGTTGGATTTCGATTTGAGATCATTATTCGTAGATACTTGAGTTAGAACATTGGTAGTTATCACTTATATAAATCATTATCAAAAATAAAGGCCTCTGACACTCCGTTAGTATTAGG
The DNA here is from genome assembly GCA_950108535.1 of Agriphila straminella. NCBI lineage: Eukaryota > Metazoa > Arthropoda > Insecta > Lepidoptera > Crambidae > Agriphila > Agriphila straminella. Next base: position 4,974,063 of record OX467318.1, read on the forward strand.
TATTATCATTTTTAGTGATTTGTTCATTTCCACTTCTCAGAAATGTTTCAATACAATTTTGACGAAAAGTGTTTTTTTGTCTTGTTCTATGTTAATTAGATTTTATTAGATCATCAATGATTTAAGTAAGTTGTAATATATTCATTTCTAATTCCTATCCTTCCTCACATTATTTCGTTTAATTATTAATGATAGTAAAATTATGTTTTTTGAAATGACTTTGTGACAGCGTACATTTGTTAATGGTGTTTCTAGCGAAGTAACATAAGTACCTCTAAGTTGTATAGTATTCATGATTAACACCAGCATGTGAATGCCGTTCCATGTAGGCGGCTTATAGACTTGCAAATAGTCCAAAGGTACTACGGCACCTGTTATGAAATCTCGTGGGAGTGCCCGTTCATGGGTTGCGCAAGCACAAGCCCTTTTTGGCTCAAGCGGGATTACGTGCCAGTCAGATTTCCCGTCAAGCCTTATACGATGTGTGAAAAGTTTCTTATTTTAGTGTCTCATTTTTGTAAAGTTTTTGTAGATACTATGATTAAAGATGAATAAAACGATAGGGTAATTATTAAATTCTTTATTTCAGGCAGAATACATATTAGTGTTAGTAACAATGATCACTATAAAACTAAGGTTAGTAATAAAGTTATACTATGTACGAAAAGTTTCTTATTTTAGTGTCTCATTTGTAAAGTTTTTGTAGATACTATGATTAAAGATGAATAAAACGATAGGGTAATTATTAAATTCTTTATTTCAGGCAGAATACTTATTAGTGTTAGTAACAATGATCACTATAAAACTAAGGTTAGTAATGAAGACAGTAAGACTTTAAAAAAATAAATTTACAAAGTACCTAAAGGTAATTTTGATAAGTTAATTTTCTTATTGACTGTTTTTCGATTTGTGCTTGAAGCTTAGGTTAGCAATATAATAGAAAATAATCTGTAATCGTGTCAGTCAAATACCCAACAGTTCTAATTAACTCCCATGACGCGGTAAATATATTATAACTTCACGACTTACTAACACACAGTTACAGTTTCTAGTTAGCTATATATTTGTTTTGCTGACTTCCACTTAAAAAGGTAACGTGGGACGTACCCTTTAAGTCTTGACTGTTTCTTAATACCTACCGATAAGTAATGAACGTATGCATAGTGAACTATGTTCTCGAATAACGTGCCACTGCAAACGCAGTGACGAATGCGATAAGCGATAAAAGTAATCGCGTGTGAGATGTCGTAAGCGCAGTAACCACTTTCCTAATAAAGGTACCATTAATTGACCATACTTTAATAGGTGCACATAGTCGACATGCTTCAAAGTAATTTTTGATCGCATGCCGGAGTTTTAGTACTTCCATTTCATTGAACACGCCATCCGTCGGCAGTAGAAACTATTTAGACAAAGGAAGGGAATTTCATGCAAATTCCTTATTATTTGTTATTTTCATCCTTACATCACTGTAAGATTAGTAGAATTTTAAATTTCTATAATCTTATATATCCTTCGACAGTAGGCTTACAAAGACGCAATGACGTAATCAGTATACTATCGTTATCTTTAAGGTATACAAAATGACTGAAGTTTTAGCGTTACAACCCAAAATATACTGCTGTATTAGGTTTGACGCATTCCTTGGTTTCATTAATAATTTCAAATAGATCTTCGCTTGTTTCTTTAACTATAAACAAAGGATGCGCAGTTATTAATTTATCAATAGTCACGTCTATGCTTAATTCCTTGTGATAAGGTATATAATCAAATGCAGTGGCACCAAGGCCTCGCGAACTGCACTCACGAGCACGATTATTAATGATCCATGCATTCGCAGTACTCGGAAAGCAGAGGCTTTGTAAATGGATTCTTGCGTAATTTATGATATAGGCTTCACTTCAATATCGATTTTAGAATCATCTGTAGGTGTAAAATGTTCATTCAAAGCTGTACGTGTCTAAAAATAATATCTTACAAATCATCTAGTTAAACACAAATGATTTTATTTTATTTTATTTTTATTTTTATTTTTTAAATAAAACAGTTCGGGCATCTATTATTATTTTTGGATTATTTAAAACGCTAGTATTTATTTATTTATCTACTCTTCCTTTAAACGCGATTGTTTGATACATGTCCTACAATAAACAACAATGCAAACTGTAATGGAAAATGTCAGCTGAGAAATCTTAGTCAATAAATAAGTATTCAAATTGAAATAAAACTTCGAACTAAGTTCTAGCTGATTGGATAAAAAGTGAGTTTCCAATAATTGCACAATAAGTAGAGATCCGATAATGCGAAACCATTTATCTCACCGACCTACGCTTATTCTCAAATTACTACTTTCTAAAACTAGACCCAAAGGGCCGTGACGAATTATTGAAGCATTAAGGCGGATTCTGAACGGGCTCCAGTAATTGTATTTTGTGCCACAACGAATAATTTGCTAGCTGGGGGGAAATGCGTGGAAAATCATCGAAATGTTGGGTTCGGAATGGGTAGCGGTCGGAAACCGTAGGATGAAATCGAGTTCGGGACATGCGTTCCTCTAATTTTGATTCCGGTTCGAAATGACATTACATTTGCGTTCAAATTATAAATTCATGTGGTTATGGTTATGAGTAGAGGAAATAGGAGTTCGTCTAAAGGTAAGAGTGTTGTAAACGATTTCCGGTACTAACGAAGGACTACTTCTAGGTGTATGTTTTGCACTGCTTTTCTTTTTCAACTAGTAAATATTTCTACACAAAATAATATTTGAATAAAAAAGATAAAAACACGTTTTATCGTAAAACTTTTTTTTGCAACATGCAAATTTCATATAGGTAACTACGGTAACTAAGGTACTTACTTTTTATATACCTATATCTGTAGCACTTGCAAAGCACGACGAACTCGCAATGACTCTATTCGCAGAGACTTCGACGTTCGTTGTTAAAACCGTTCACAATTCTTCCATGACATTAGACAATTGCATTCCAAGTTATACCAGCTAGTGTATTGGCCGTTCTGCGTGACTTCCTATCTGGTTTTGCTAAGGTTGCTGAGCATCGTATGATCGGCCAGTGAGGTCGTGGCGAATCACTTTGATACCCATTTACTTTACCATTGTTATGTCGACAATGTGGCTAACTAAACCGTAATCTTTCACACGCCTCGATTAGAGCAAGGTTATATGAAATCACCTCTTTATCGAATTTCGAACTACTTTTGCTTTTAATCTTATCTTTGTTGTAATTTGTGATCATTAATGGATGTAACTGATAAATATTCGTTTGTCCATTGTTTTGTACAAATTAATTTGATTGCACTTGATTACCATTATGCTAATAGCTATGACCTCCTACTTTCCTACTTGCTTAGTTTAGTAAATTTCGTCAGCCACAAAATTTAATCCATTTGGTCTTAAATATTGTGAATTTAAATGTTATTGTATGATATTAAATATGATGACTTTGCGGTTAGTTTTTATGTTGACATAGAAACTAGACATAAATCAAAACGGAAGTTATATAACTATGAGGGTTTAATCCAGTTAGAACTTATACGTAATCATGTGTAGGCCGCGACATCGATACGTCAACAAGGATGTTGCGTGCAACATCTCGTGAGCTCATCGTGTCACTCCTTTGCAGGTTTGCTCAGTTGCTCAGTCCAAGCGCACCATGAAAAATTCACAGATTTTACAGTCCCGCAAGAATCGGAGCATTGCAAATGAATACAAAAATTTACGAAAAACCAAAATCAGTCTCTATAAATTCCTCAACTTTTGGTACTATTCCCATCTCGATCCATCCAAAATCCTCGCAGATATATCAAAAAATACGTCTCAGGCGATTTGCATCTGATAACCATTTTCAATGGTAAAATTTTGTCGAGCTAGAGCGATGTATTTCCCGCTCAAACAGCACTGATGTAAGACATCTCGAGACGAGTATCGACAAATAGTGTTAGTGCATATGCTGTAGGCAGGTGAGAAATGCACAGGCTTCAATGCAAACCGCGAAGCCTAGGAAATGAGACGTGGGCAATAAGGCGCTTGTGACTAGGTACTAGGTCGTGACATCGGTAAATCAAGATGTCGCGTGTAACCTCATTTCCTTTTTAAGGCTTTAAGGTCGTGGTATACACAATTACTAAGAATCTAAAGGGTAGACTTGTAGCTGTATTGGAAATAACTTTGTATATTACCGTAGAAGTGTTAAATACTGTTTTACGATAAAGATAATATTGCACTGAATGATTTTTGTTGGTCTAAATCTGAACTGAGATAATTGTGTATTTCGTACGCAACCAAATTGCAAAATAAGTCACTGCATCGATCTATTTATTTGCCACGTGCAGCCTCAGTCCTCTTGCATTCTTACAAAACACTCTCATGCACTTTATTCAAGTAGTTATACACAGATGTTTGCGTGAGAAGCTAGAAGGGAATCACGCGGAAAATGTTAAGCCGCCGTTTAATCTCCCCATTTTTTTCATCTGTGATTCAGCTAAAATTGCTACAAATGAATCGTAAAAACGTTAGCCAGGCGTTCTTTACTCTTAAAGTGTTGCAATTATTTTAAATGTTCATTGAAATAACTCAACTTTCTTATCAACGTGAGTTATGAAAATGTTAGTGTATCTGAACAACGCATGATTCGTGATTTTATTTAAAATAACTTTTAATTATAGGAAAATACTTTCGTTTGATGATGATGAAAAGGCTTTTGTTCATAATATTCCTTTTTATTGTTTCAGGTATGTACCATAGTATAAAACAACTGGACGAATGACATCACTAATAAACAAATGACTGTCATGGGTCATAAATTTGTGATTTTTTTAAATTGAGTCCAACGTGAATCGGGTAATTAGCTTATAGAACGTGTCTATGCAAAATTTTGTTCGAATGATAACACTATTTGCCACTATCTGTCAGTAAACAAATGTTGATATTGCGGTAACACTCGTAAGATACTGCAGTTTACCTTGTCCAAATATAGGATGTCACGTGAATAATTAGCTAAGTAATATGTTTAAGAACCTATGTGCAATGTTGCACTGATAATTTTCAAAATTCACGTTTTCTGTAACTATATTAGTTTATTCTTTAATATAGGTCAATAATAATCTATTTAGAGAATAAATTATCTTTTATAAGGAACATTTTTTACTGTAGTTCCCGTATATTCCGTATAACATACCATAGTGGCTTTGAAGTGTGTTCTGTGACGTGCATAATTATGTAAATTATTTCTATGTGCACGGTGTTAGTCATATTCGTGTCCCATTTTAAGCACGTGTGCCTACTTAACGTAAACTAACAGTTTGTGTGTTATATGTGATAAAATTTATTACAATTATGTATATTTAGATAAAGAGATTAATCACCTTTGCCTTGCATATACATACAAGAAGTGCAATCTTTTTGACCAAGTTAATTTTTGATATTACAATATGTAAGCCCTCGAGGCTCCTGGAAAAGAATTTTCCCAGATAGTAATTTTTAATTATCGTTTGACAGTTACTTATCACAATTTGTAGTTTTAGTCATAATTTAATGGCTTAACTCGTAAGCAAAATAGCAGTAATATTTGTAACTGTTCTTAATATCAAATTATCATAACCAGACCGCAATATATTGATAAGAATGTAATTTTGAACGGAAATCTTTATTATCGCGGTTAGCAAGGTTTAACAAAAGTGTGTTGTGCTAGTTAAAGTTGACCCGAGTTGAACTATGGTTCAAATGTGTTTGTTAACTGTGCATAACATCTGCTTATTTATTTAGCAAAAATAGAATTTTAACTGGCACTAATAGATTCGAAACCGAGTCAAAAATTTTAGAACACTCGATGCCCTAAAAATCTAGTTTCTTAATTTCTATTGTCACAAATGCATAACTTGCTAAGAAATTGATAATTAATGAGAGATTAGCTCCTTGATTTATTTACAATATTTTGTTTATTCTTTGACAATAATTTTCGCAGTCAATATTCCTCTTGTCTATTTTAACGGATATATTATTTAAAGGAGCAACAAATCTCGAATTTTTTCAATGTTGTTTACTGTTTTTAAACACGTTTTTAATAGGTCGCTTCTTATGACGTATTTGCTCTAAACTTTATGGCTTCTTTTTATGTAAAATGCTTAACAAACCCGATCATAGAACACAGCAAAATAGCCTTCTAGAAAAGTATCACCACCATGGCAATTATCGCACTGTTTTATAATAAGTACCACCTACACTATCGAGAAACCGTTCGTTACCGAGGCGACAATCGTTACGCTCTGTATGTTTCTCTGTAATGAAATGAGTATCGTTGTTTTACCGTAAGCGTGAATTAATTAGCACTGAATCGATTGGTGTTTTCACTTTAACAAATTGCCGTATTGTTTTCTGAATTTCGAAACAATGGTTTTCTTTTAAATAGCACGTTACGGAAATTGGTTTGTGTGAATTTTTTTGAGGCTGGGGTAATTTTTTTTTTGTATACTTACCTACTTCTGCAAAATATTATTATGATAGATAGACCTGAGTTTACGGACAAAGTCACTCGTTCAACTTAATCCTTTTTTTTCGTTTCATTTTCATTTTTGCCTACTACTTTATTAATCAACTTCTTATCATTTTCGCTTTAACCAACAAGAGATAATAGGTACAATGGCAAGTGTATTTTTATGTAAAACAATAAATGTTGGTGAATGCAAAAGAATGAAAAGGGTTCCTTTTTCGTATTCATTGAAAAAAAGATGGGAAATTCTCAAGTAATATCATCTTTACAAAGTCTATATTCAATATTATTCAACGCTCAGCAAAATGTCAGACTTGCTAGTCCAGACTGCAGGTAGTCTAAGTTGATTTCCTACGCGTCACCGGCTCGGAAACGGCTGCACTGATGCGCTCTCTCGCTGCAGTCTGCAGCATGCAAATGTAGCCGTCATAACATAACACACTCGAACGCAAACGCAGTTTGGAAAATGACTACGTTACGTGGAAAATAAATGAACGGATCCTGGAATAACATGAATTGATTTTATGTGTTTGATTTTGGATATGTTTTTTTTTAGTTCTTAAGAAACTGGCTGGCTATCGAACTCGACGCATACGAACTAGCACATGAATTTAGTAACTTGTTATGTTTTTTCGTTACATCTATCAAAACCAGTCGCGTCAATGTCCTTTAAATCATTGTATATTATCTGTGGTATAATGCACCCAATACTTAAAACATGTTCGTGAAAATACGTTATTTTTGCCATGAAAATGGTTGGCGTCCTGAAAACCTCACAGCTCATTGATCCGAGCGAATATTTCATATTAAGCTCACCTGCTTTTAATCCGATGAATTTTGCCGGTATTACTTTATCACGACTCTAAATAAATACATTTATGACCAGGGAACCATTCATAATCGAACGTCACATAAATTGCTTCGAGTTTTTGATTGTGTTATAGAAATCAGAAACGACGGCGACTGTATCAAACACCAATAAAATTACCATAATTATTCTAATACGAACATTTTTAATACTTGGATATCGTATCGTAATCGCTAGAATAATACTCAAGTTGTTTTTCTATATAGTTTTTGTAGATAAACAGTCTATAGGTTTTGTAGTTTAATGAAGTAGGTAACAGTTTCAAATGTTACAAACATACAACAAAACAAATTCTAATTTGAAATTTCTAAGAGCACTATCTTACGCATGACATATCCAGAACTTGATTGCAGTTATGTAACTTGATTTTTATTGCATTGACCTTCGATTAGAAACGGTAATTCGTTACACCGATATGCAACTTTCATAGCCGATAACGTATGACTCACAGTCTGGTAAAAAAATTAATGTACCTTCAAGGTTACCATCAATAGCAGTTAATGCAAGCAAATATACTAAGCTAACGGCCAAATTCTCAAACTATTCGAAAATGTTATCAGATCTGACAGAAACACTGCAACTAGAGATGGGATTCTACCCGGTAAATACCGGGTAAATACCCAACGTACCCAAAATCAAGGTATTTACCCAGGTAAATACCCAAAGGGTGGGTATTTACTTTCCAACTATTTTTTAAGTCTCTTATTAGTCTCTTATACTATTTAAATGTTGCTTGATCTGTCATAGAGGTGTAGAGCATCTGGCATGTTTGCTAAAAACAGGTCCAACGACTTTTTTACTCTGTAATGCGATTAGTTTGCCCATGTCAACCAGTAGTTGACACGAGTTTGAGTACCTACCTGAAATGCCCGTGTCAACTACTGGTTGACATGGGCTAACGCGTGAGAGAGGCCTCGATTTATTGAATTATACTTATCTCTTTTACTCTTAGGGACATTTCTGAACGTTTGTCTCGTTATTCTGTGAAATTTGCTAGCTGTACAATCCATAAACAAGCATTAGGTCTCTAAGAGAAAAAAAAATGACAATTCGTATTGAACGTGGTGGTCTGTCGAAAAGTGTATTGTGTTTTTTGTGTTTTGAGTGATTTTAGTACCTATTTTGTATAGACAAGTGTATGTTTTTATTTTTTAACATAATCTTTATTATCTTATTGACGTATTTTAAAATAAAAAACCATAGGTCATCGCTTTAATTTATGGTACGAATTTTTTAATAAAAGTGCGCTCTAAAACGCGCCATCTCAATGTTTACCTCATCGTAATACTTTACCGGAATCGCGTTTTGAGAAACAAAAGACGTAGTGGAGCCGGAAATCGCTTATTTTCATTAAAATTGTGCACATTGTGATGAAAGCGTGATTCTTTTACCATTCGTAAGTTACACTACAGTGATCGTTTTAAGATGTGGATGCAAGCTGGATTTGACCCCTAACAGATTATAGAGGTCAAATTGTTCATCACGGACCTATCATTTCGACGCGCATGATGTTTGTCGTAATAACTGCAAATTTACAGCTACTAGGGCAAGTGTGGTATCATTTTCGGATAAATAAAAGACGGCCAATAGATTTCTGAAATAAAAAACAAACCTTTACATACTAGAAAATAAATAACCGTAATTCCGAACCCCGAAAATCGAAAATGTTATTAACAAAAAAATATTTTCCAGTAACGATAAATTTGAAACGAGTACAGATATCGGCTTTAAAAAAATATGATTAGAAAGCCACATTAATACAGATTTAAAAAAAATATAAGTTTAATTGGAACAGTGTCATAAAAAATACGTTTAAAAAAGAAAACAAAAAACCGACTTCAAAAAACCTACCTCTAAAAAGCAAGAAATAATATTCGTAATAATAAAAATACGTCTATTGAAGTCGGGTGGGGCTGGAGTACAAATTCCTTTTTTTTTATTCTAAAAGCCCCACCCGACTTCAATAGACGTATTTTTATTATTACGAATATTATTTCTTGCTTTTTAGAGGTACGTTTTTTGAAGTCGGTTTTTTGTTTTCTTTTAAACAATTTTTAATTTTTTTATTTTTAGTGTAGGTACACCTGGTAGGTAAGGTATATTATATATATGTAGAAAAATCGGCTTAGCCAAACGTAAGATAATGGCGGAGAAACATACTTAAATACGGGTCAAACTGAGAACCTCCTTTTTTAAGTCGGTTAAAAAACTACACTTAAGATATCCCTCTTCCAACAAAAAAATTATTATCTTTTTCAGTTCATAAACAAAGAAGTAATACGACCAATTATCGAGGTCATTCACACAAAATCATACTATTTTCGTGCTTTTTTCAAAATTATTTGAAAAGTACTGAACCGATTTCCAAATTTTAAAAAGTGGGACCAACTTGGGAGTGTACCTAATGTAATAACGTTTGAATCATTTCAATCGGTCCAGCCGTCTTCGAGTAATCGGTGGACATACACAAAAAAAAAACAAATATACAGACGAACATAGAACCTCCTCCTTTTTTGGAAGTCGGTTAAAAATATTATACACAGCGCGTCAATACATAAAAAAATCTTAAAAATGTGTTTTATTAAAGGCCGTTACAGTTATCTCTGTGATACCAGCACTAAATTTTTATATGTTGTTTAACATTTTATTTTCTCTTAAAAACCATCGGGAGACCGCCTGTGAAGTGTTTTGTTCCGGAGATATGACGTCATCAAAATGGCGACGGACGCATTTTGAAAAAAAAACCTGATAATTATGATTCTATGAATCCGGTGTCAGATTAAAGGGAATTAAGTGTTCTATAATGTTATAATACAAAACATAGGCTGAGTAGTACAGTTACGAAAATATATTAAATTATAATATGGAAATTCAATTTTTAAAAACTTTAATTTTTTATTTTATTTTAAATTACCGTAAATAATAAACTGATAATTTAAGTGCAAACAAAAAATATGTTGATAAATTCAATTAAATGCAGATTTGAAAAAATATAATTTTCAAGTACCTTTACAAACAATAAATAGCGAAAAAAAAATGTAAACGTCGCGCGCCGTCTATTTCCTTTATAAAAGGTTTTTAGTATTAAAGTATAACAATATATACGGCTATCCAATGAAAGCCAATAAATAGCTGTTTCCAAATATACTATAAATATTATAATACTTTAATGTTGTTTTAAAGAAAATTAAAAAAAAACGAAAACTAAGAAGTACGATATATTTGTAAATTATTTGAAAAACCAAAAAAGGCCACTCAAAATCAACACAAAAAGGCAAAAATCGCACATGTAATACGATTGTATAAATGTTGTTATGCCCCTTGAAAGTAGTTCATACCGAAGTATGCAGCTCTGCAACCCTGTGCTGCTCGAAAAACTTACAATTTTTTTCAGTTTCTTCAAAAAAACTATATTAATGAAGCGTTTTTCAAGTTACTTGGTCCTATACTTTTGTAAAGCTTCTTAATTTACTTATAAGAAATTTTAAAATAAAAAGATATTATTATATTATATATTATATTTATTGTTTGTAAAGGTTATTAAAAAATATTTTCTATTTAATCTGCATTAAATGGAATTTATCAACATATTTTTTGTTTGCACTAAAATTATCAGTTTAATATTTACGGTATTTTAAAATAAAATAAAAAATGGGGAGTTTTTAAAGATTGAATTTCCATATAGTTTAATATATTTTCGTAACTGTACTACTCAGCTTATGTTTTGTATTATAACATTATATAACACTTAATTACCTTTAATCTGACACCCCATAGTGCCCCATACATGTATATAGGATTCATAGAATCATAATTATCAATTTTTTTTCAAAATACGTTCGTCGCCATTTTGATGACGTTATGTCTCTGGAACAAGGCACTTCACAGGTGGGTTCCCGACGGTTTTTAAGAGAAAACAAAATGTTAAACAACATATAAAAATTTGGTGCTGGTATCACAGAGATAACTGCACCGGCCTTTAACAGAACGCATTTTTAAGATTTTTTATGTAATTACCGCACTGTGTATAATATTTTTAAACGCGTTTTTTTTATCAAACTGTTCCAATTAAACTTATATTTTTTAAATCTGTATTAATGTGGCTTTCTAATCATATTTTTTTATGCCGATATTTGTACTTTTTTCTTTCAGCAACCAGTAATCAGTACAATTCAGTACTCATTTGAATATCTCTCAAATGTAAAAAATCACTTTTGCTGCCTAAACTACTGAACCGATTTTGATGATTGAGGTGTCATTGGAAAGGGGGTGATGTGTAGATGTGTTTTCATATGTCAGTTTTCAGCTAAATAGGAAGGGTATTAGCTTCGTAAAAAGACATAAAACGGAATAATACGGAATAAAACGTCCTCTATATCGAATTTGACCTCTAAAGTACGTTAGGGGTCAAAACCAGATAGCCTCCACACCTAAAAATAATCACAGTGGTGTCTCCTAAGCATGGTAAAAATTCATCATCTTTCATCACGATGCGCACAATTTTATCGATTTCCGGCCCCACTAACTGCATTCTATAGCTGTATTCCTACTTATCATAAAAACACAACACTTGATAGTGTAACATATCGAGTTAAATCGCAATGAACGCTTTAACGGGAATCGAGCTGCCCGGTGGCGTGGGGCCGGCAAGGGTGGAAAATTGACGGGCAAAGCTCGAGTGATTACGACGGGCGCCCGGGGCAACCGAGCGGTTAGGGTAGGGCATATTTTGAAAAGACTGATTAACAACAATACCGCTATAATTATTTATGACTGTTCGTAACTACCAGTACTATATCCATTTTTTTTTATTATGTAGTAAAGTAATTCAATTCATAATGTAACTAACTAAATTATTATTTTTTAATTTATTTTTGTTATAGAACACAACTAACCAAATAGTCGGAAATGAAAATCATCTCTCTAGTTTAGTCAATAATCAAGATAATATAATTTTTTTGTACCTAAACATAAAACTAAACTTAAATGAATAAAAAGAAAGACGAAAAGAAAAAATACTACTAAACCACATCGTGCTTATTGTTTTTACCCATGCTTTTGGGTATTTACCCGGTAAATACCCGGTATATACCCAAATTGGGTATTTACCCGGTAAATACCCATCGGGTATTTACCCACCGCCCATCTCTAACTGCAACTGACAGCTTCCTTAAAATTTAGGAGACCTCAGCCAAAGATTTTAGCTAAGAAGCGTCGTTTAATGTAAGCTCGTACAACATGTCCGTGGTATGTTACCGAGTATGCTTTGTATTATTAAATTCTGTCTTGGAAATGGAACGCTCTTTGTTCCCATCATTCAACTAGAGTCACAAAAGACATGCCCTTATGGAATACTTTATCATGGGAATCGTCGTAGTAAGTCGTGCATTTTCAACATTATTCGAGACGACAAAAAACTGTACCTTAGGTATGAGAAAACGTTGAAAAGGTTCTTGGTGTATCCCCGTTTTTATAAGACATTTTATTAATTTAGCACGTCATACAACCTATGAAAAAAGGCACATTCTTAAGTCTTGATTTTGCTGCACTTGTCGAATGTAAGTGAGATATAAATTTGAAGGTTCCATAATTGTTCTTATATTTGTAAACACGCTTTACGACTTAACATTTGAGATATAACGAGAAACGTGACATGGTTAACCTAGAATGTTAAGTATTAATTAACGAGAACGTTTACTAATGATAGCAGAAGGTAAACGGATTCAAACGAGACAAACGGAATAGTTTGGTGATACAGAGATAAAGTACAAACGAGACACAGAAAACTTAAATGATTTTGACAAAGACAAAACTCATAATGATTTATTAATGTTGGTTTCTTGAGTGTATCAAATGCTAATATTGAATAACCGATATACTAAGACAGATTAGTTGGAATAGTTTGATGATACAAATATAAAGTACAAATGAGACAAAAAACTTCAATGATTTAGACAAAAACAAAACTCATAATGATCTAAAATGTTGGTTTCTTGAGGGTATCAAGTGCTAATAATAAATAACCGATATACTAAGTTTCAACAGAGTTATTATGCGTGATAGTGCTAAAAATGCAAACTTAAAAAAAATTGTTTAAAGAACAAAAAACCGACTTCAAAAATACCTACTTACCTCTAAAAAGCAAGAAATAATATTCGTAATAATAAAAACACGTCTATTGAAGTCGGGTCGGGCTGGAGTATAAATTCCTTTTTTTTATTCTGAAAGACCTACCCGACTTCAATAGACGTGTTTTTATTATTACGAATATTATTTCTTGCTTTTTAGAGGTAGGTATTTTGTATGTCGGTTTTTTGGTTTCTTAAACAATTTTTTATTTTTTTTAATTTTTAGTAAAGGTACTTTCTGTATTAGGTTGTGTAAACAATTGTATGTTTCCCCGCGATTAACTCACGTTTGGCTGAGCTGATTTCTCTACCTAAATAATATACCTACACAACCTAATACAGAAGGTACCTTTACAAAAAATTAAAAAAATTAAAAATTGTTTAAAAAACCAAAAAACCGACATCAAAAATACCTACCTCTAAAAAGCAAGAAATAATATTAAAAGGAGGTTCTCAGTTTGACCCGTATGTATGTACATACGGGTCAAACTGAGAACCTCCTTTTTTAAGTCGGTTAAAGAACTAAACTATATCCCTTTTCCAATAAAAAAATAATTATCTTATTCAGTTCATAAACAAAGAAGTTATAAGACTGATCATCAAGGTAGTTCACACAAAATCATACTATTTTCGTGCTTTTTTTCAAGATTACTTGAAAAGTACTGAACCGATTTCCAAATTTTAAAAAATGGGACCAACTTGGGAGTTTACCTTATGTAAATAACGTTTGAATCATTTCAATCGGTTCAGCCGTCTTCGAGTAATCGGTGGACATACACAAAAACAAACAAATATACAGACGAACAGAGAACCTCCTCCATTTTTTGGAAGTCGGTTAAAAATCGAGCTAAAAAGCGTAAGATAATAAGCTTTTTTTAACACTCAGTCAGATGGACGTTTATGGAGCGACGAACTCCTAAGAAAATAGAATAGCAACAAGTTGAATATACAACATTTCGCTTTAGCAAATCAGACAGGCGCATCATTTGTTACACGCCTACGAGCTCCACCACTCAACACTTCGTACTATTTATTTCGGTAGACTCCCGAATCTATTATTATCTACATTTGGTTTGTAAAAGCGGTCTGTAAATAGAAGCAGCATCTAATTGACTTCAGTTGGAGGTTATATTAAAAGTTTCACAGTGGAAGTTTTTCGAATGGTTTCGCTGCTTCTATTTAAGTTATTACGAGCCTTTGTACTCAGCTTATCTCCCTTGAGAGTCGAGAGTCCATCCGTGGAGAACGGCTTATCATAACTTTATTCAGTTTATCTGCCAAAGAGAAACTTTGCTTACATTCCTGTATTAATAACTCGAAATCTGGCGCTTTGTACAGTTTTTGTATAATTCTCGTTTTTTGAAAACGTATTCTTTACAAAGAAAACGGCAGCGAGTGCTTTTAAGATTTTCATTTTTCCGCTGTCTAGACGGAGGAGGGCCGAATGTGGGGAGCGGGAAGGCGCGGGAGGGCTTAAGTTTCGCTGACTCCACTGTTATGCCGTACTCTTATTATTTTGTGAAATGAAATGTTTTTGTTCTACTGTTAATACCTCCCGTCGCGTCGTTTCGAATATTTCCGCTGATTTCGCCATTTCCTCTGAGCACTTTCCGGATTCGTTATATTCACGCCTTTTGAGCTTTCCGGTCGAGTAATTTGCGATTCTTTATTGATCACAGTTTGACGTTGGACAATGCCCATAGATTGGTTAAATAGCTCTTATCGAAATCATATTTCACTATCAAGATTTGTTGGTAGCATTTTTTAAAGGTTTTGTCGATAACAGCGATAAAGTTGAGTCAGTGTTTACCCTACAAAGGTAAACTTGTTCTGGAGTGTTTGGTTAGTTAGACCAGTAAGCTCTGTTCGGGGCCTCTTGATTCTAAAACATCAACCAAAGCGTTGGCCAATTCCATTTTGTGTCTTGCTCTTGTCGCATAAGATTTGTGTGTTATTTCACTTTTTTACTCAAGCTTTATTGTCTGTCAGCTTAAATGTCCTCTTTATTAACTACATCTATAACTTGTAGGTATGTCTTGTTATTCTTTGGTTAAAGTATCGGACTAGTCTGGGTGGAGTACGCTTGTAGTGTCTAGGGTACTCTCTAAGTTATTGGCCTTCGGCGCTTCAGCACCCTCCTGTAAAGAGGAGGGGGTGGGATGATTAACACACACAGTAATTATTGTGCCTGCAGTCGGGGGTGACTCGAAAGTAAGAAAAGGTTGATTTTGCTATTTTGCTTGTTTGTTCAACAGTCATTAGTGAAAGTGATATGCACAAGGGAGATGAAATGGTACGGCTTTTGACGCGAGAGGATGATAAGACTATTAAAGACAATACGTTCGAAAGCAAGCATGATTTTATGAAATTACTATCATCGTAAAAAATATAATTACAAGATGATTAATTATTCTTTCCAATTCTATGCAACGCCTTGCCTTAATAACTTTAGAAATGACTTCAAAAAAAGATGTATTAAGAGAAAAACTAAGCTAAATTAATAATGCTAACGTTTAACGCCATCACAAATAAACAACTCGTAGTTAGTGTCATCCGATGCGATGACAGCGTTTCCTCTTCCCGTGTTTAGTTCCGTTCCGGCTCGTTTACATAGTTGTACAGCCATCGAACCTCGTGTATGCTACAAACTGCAAATGTGTATTGCGTTTTTGGACAGCTTTATATGATCTCCCACCGTACCACACCATGGCCGTGCTGGGTGTCATGCAAAAAAATATTCTTTGTGTTGAAAAGAATGACAAGTTAGTGCATGTCCGGTGATGGAATGGAACGGCCTGTGGGAATAGTGTAATACTCTTCAATGTAAAGAATATTTTTTTGCCTGACACGTTCCATGGTATGGTATGGTGTAGTGGGCAGAGAACTTTATGTGGTACTCGCAGCAAAAAACGAATCAATCTCAAAAGCTAAAATTAAATTTCAAAGTTACAAATATATCGTTTGGTGATAAAGACCCACTGGTGCGGTGTAGTGGGCAGATACCTTTATGTGGTTCTCGCAGCAAAAAACGAATCAATCTCATAAGCTAAAATTAAATTTCAAAGTTACGTTTTGTGATAAAGACCCACTGGGACATGATAGTGATACAGTGCGATCAGTATAACTTGTAAAATGTGGACACACAGTTCCACGGGTACGTAATAAAGGTTTAGTTTAACACGTTTTGCGTTAGTAAAGCTTTATGTTACGCTGTTCTATCATATATTTGTGTTTTGTATGACATAGAACAAAAATCATTCCGAAAAGTCAACGTCAAACTCTAACGACAACTCCAAAACGAAGTTACAACAACTCTAAAACGAAGTTACAACCCCTCCCCATACACTTGGTACGATGACAGTGTTTCCGTCGTTCGGCGCCGGCTCATTTCCATTGCAATCGTATCTCGATTCGATTTTACCAACTGAGCCTGTGACTGTTTATTGCGTTTGCGAACATTAAACTTTTGTAATACTGGTGTTCTGGCAGAGCACATGAACTGCTGTTTTTTTACTACTAATACATAAGGTAGCTTCTACAAGTACTTTCACCTCTGCACTTACTTTATGATTCTGATAGTACTTGTCGTCCCGTCTATCACACACAGACCCTCATCTCCTGGCAACAGAGATAAGGCACCGTTGTACGCTCATCAAACCTATTCACTCTCGGAAATGTAAGCGTTGATGTGGGGGGAAACATCTCCTGTAGGTACTTTGACGTTGGAGCCTGAAAATAAATGATTTCAAATCCAATTTAGTAGAAATATCTTCATAGTTAGATACCGTTTCTGTATTTTCAAAAACTTTCCTGAAACCTCAAACAATTCGTAAAATTTTGCTTTGTTTTCGGGAGACCTACAAAAATAGTGTCAAGCAAAAAAATTCACAAAGTTTTCGAAGTGTATTTGATGTTTGCATTGCTTTTTATCATACTTCAGCGTAGTAGAATACAGTATAATGGATAAACACACTTTACATGCCGCGAAAATCCTACCCGTCGCCATTTCATTTCCATACAACACGTTGGTTCTTCTATACGTAAAATTTTTGTCATTTGTATGTAAGAGACAGTGCGAATAGTGCATCCTTCGTGTCCATTTACTCGTGTTATAGTTGGACCGACGTCGCCGTCGCGTCGTCGTAGATCAAAATTGATTATAAAACAACTTCCACTTTCTCCTTACGTATTTCTACCTTGTCAAGTTATAATAGAAATTATAGCTATAGTTTACATCGCTTAATGACTCTTGAGTTCCTGAGGATACGGATAGGGTTACCCGATGAAAAAATTAAAGTACACAAAAACGTTGACGTTTGGTGACCCTTATTCCAGAGCCATAAATCACTCCTACAAAATTACAGGGTCGTTAAACGTGTCTTGGGCAATATTCGACCCGAAACTGCCCTGCCCGATAATGACGTAACTATTACGTAATACCAGTTATTTATAACAGGAATTCGGACCAGTGTTCTCTTCCTGATCCTGATGCGGCAATCGCAGTAAAATACGAAACATCACTGAATACCTATAGACTAAGTAGGGTTAAAGAGAAAATTCTAACGGACATTATCAACAGCTATGCGTTGATGCAATTTCTTACAAAAAGATAATAACCATAGGGTCGACTAATGGAGAAACATCACATAATGGAGTTATTTCTTAATAAAATATTCTGCATATAGTAATTATTGAAGAAAAATCTTCATAAAGGAATACTTATGTATTTAACGCGGCAAGCCATAATTCGTCCACAACAACAGCGGCTGTAATAACAGACCAGTCAAGTAATGAATGGCCGTCTTGCAGCGATAAACTGTAACTAATACTATAGGGAGGGATGATACCGTTTTGTGTAACGACCTATTCAGAGTACTAATGTTATTGTCCACTTGCTTCCGGGCTTAAAGCGTCCAGAATTGAAATAATTCCTTTTGAAATTCAGGGAATGACGTCAATTTTAATCAGTTTTTCTAACCTACCTTCAATAGTGCTACTGACTGGTAGAAAAATCGTCGTCACCACTTCCGATAGAATAGGCCTTCCACAGGTAAAGTTTTAAAAATGGTAGACGTAAATTCTATTCGTGTGAAAAATCTATTTTCTTTTTCTCTAGCAATATTCACACGGTATATTAAATTAACTATGTCTATGCTAAATTGTACACCGTTCCAAATACCCACTGTTGCGTAGAAATACAAACATATAGAATGACAGACAATGTTTCAAATGTGTTAGTAGGTTTTCGATAATATGCAGCGTAATTTATTGTGAGAAAATAAAAACATCCGATTCTATTATCAGTTCTAATTGAAGCGATAACGATATTAAAAGTGAATCAGATATTTGTGCAATCCCTGTCATTGGTTAAAACGCGATATCTTGCAATTGTTATCAATATCGTATCATAAAATTTTTCTTTGCACAGTTTTGTGTTGTTTTTATAATTAGTGTATTGTTTTATGTAACGAATTAATAACAATTTTTTGGCATTGGATCTTATCGTTATGGCATAAAATAGTTTTCCATGTTAAAATTATGAATTTACATTTATTATCTTGTGGTTTTAAAGTGCTTTTCCCTGGATTTTGGATGATTTTCGTACTGTGTCTGTGAAGTGAATGGTGTCGTTTGTACCTGTAACTATTATAAAAACGCCCTCTTTTTCCACAAAGTTTATCGTTTTCAGATAACCCTATTTCATTTCTTACATTTAATTTGTTTCTAACACTAGCTACTTAGCGCTTTTTCAACTGAAATGTGAATTGTTCGTTACTCGTTTAGATACACTTATATTTTTCCTGATTTTACCACTTTGTCGCGTTATCTTCTATTCTTATTAAATTCAAGCGACTCATTAAATTAATCTTATTGTAATAAGTTCTATAATTAATTCTTTCTCATCTGGGCCCACAGATTTAAAGAAATCTAAGATTAAATGTAACATCTTATTCAAATTCTTTTTATAAACATAACATCGAGGAACCATAACACTATGATTACATCATGGTTTCTAAAATTGATATTCTTGTATCGTATCATCATTTATCATTAATAATATCGAGAAGGCGTGCCTTTTATTAAGATAAGTGACATCTGTATCGTGATTATGACAAGATGACGTTTCTATTGTACTGTTTATTACGATTCGGTACGCGTGGTCACTTTTATTAACCTCTATTACCTAATGAAAGAATGCAGTAAGTTCATTGTAACTTGCTTGTGAATACCTGCTTAGTGGTAGCTGCAAAGCTAATTTGGAAATAACTGGACTTAATAATTTTATTGATTACAGAATATAATTTATAGGAGCTCTATAAAATGTGAGTTATAATCAAGTTGATTAACAGTAGCTAATAAAATGTATTGGCTAATTTCAGCACTTTGTTAACCGGTTCGTTGGTCTAGGGGTATGATTTTCGCTTAGGGTGCGAGAGGTCCCGGGTTCAAATCCCGGACGAGCCCAAACACTTTTTTTATTTTGGATACATTCCTCGAATTTTAAATCCGCATTACAAAGCTTTGTTATAAATTAATATCGGGAATACCCACGCTTGCTTTATATGAGCGGTATTTCGGTATGTGGGTCGAAGTCGACCGATGCCGCGATGCTATCGCATTTTCCGCAGTCCCGGAAAAGCCCACGTCCTGTGGAACAGGAACAGGAATCTGGTGGCAATTTAACTTGGCTCTTTGATAACGAATGATGTGGAATCCAGTTTCCACCTATTTGAATTTGTGAGTCAACTCAGACGAGAGATTTGTTGATATTTCTCGCCAACCTCAATAGAATCATCGAATTATAATCGCATAATTTTGAATGTTTTTTTTACTTTAATTTTACTAAATTGATTGTGTACACGGCTACACGCTTTAAGTCGCTTAAATCAAGTTAAAATAACAAAAATAAACTGAAAACATTATAGTAAATCCATACATAAATAGTCTGTTACTTTATTCTAATGATCAGGCCATGCATGTACGACATTTAAAATTATTAATCCTTCGTATTAATACCACTGACGGTGAATGGGTAAAATTTAATGAATATGCCGGAGCTTTTAAATTAGAAAGAAAAGTATCTGAATTTGTTTGATGTTGGCTAGGATACGAATATTGGATATTTTCTTTGCTATAGGGAGGCTCGGTGGGTGGGTTATTTCCACCTCGTGTAGCAGTCAATTCTAGCAGTCGTTAACCTTTTCAATTTTTATTTACCTACCTTTCGATAGCTAGAATTCATTTTAGTTACCTTGTATTATTTAAATCCTTACTATTATTTTAATACTTAGGTACTTTTTAGGTTTTTATTTTTTTATAGTTTTTTTTTCAAAATAATTGCGTTTACCTACCTAAGATTACACTTATTTCGTTACCATCACTTACAAATATTACCTTAAATATAGGAAGGAATTCGTCTTAATTTTCCTTATGGCTCTGAGAATGTATGTCAGTTTCAGTCAACAATAACCAGACGATAATGCCCGTTAGTTTTCACAATGTTCTCCTTTCTACTATTATGGGTCATAGTTTCTCATACAACTTACGAAGCACCTTGGTGCACGCGATCAAATTCCCGCATTCATTTTGGCCGGAATTCTTATAAATCCGTGGAAATTGCCAAAATGGCTTTTAATGGCTAATAACTTATTCTTGTTAAATTAGAACTGCTTACGTCGGTTGTAACTTTTATGGCAATAGTGCAAAGAAACTTTTCTCGTAAACTTACGCTAGATTACTTACTAAGCATTGGCATATCGTTACGATGGATTGCATATTTCTAGTGTTGCATGTAACGAGATCCTGGGAAACGGAACAGATGTCAGTTCAAGAAACTGACCGTGCTGCGTTCAGACATCTTCAATTTCTCTCTGTAATTTAAGCTGACAAGGAGCTGCTAATTTATCGCTCGACCGTTCCAATCCGAGAGTTTAACTCAAACCCGATCGGTTAACAGATGCCGTTCGAGTCTTTAATGCTTTCATGGTTATTTGTCTTCTTTACTCAAACAATAATTGCTTCAATAAACAAAATTGATACATTGATGAATGAAAATGCTTTTAAATTCATCAAGTTTTACGCGCGAATGTATAAGATATGAAGCTATCTGTTGACTAATAATATCAGTTATTTATTGATTATCTGTTTTAATATAATCAAACAGAATAGGCATGCAATAGCTTTGTGTGTTCCGGAGCTTAGGCTAGATAGATAGAACATTGTCACTCATGTTCACCGGTTTAAGTTCGTCAAATTCTAGCACAAAATCTGTACAAGCTGATATTGCTGCTACCAGGTGCTCTTACAAAGTTTGAAATAGCAACCATTTTAGCATAGCAAAACTTTTAGACGAATGTGATTTTGTGAACGATGGTAAATTCACTGTCAAAGGTATATTGATAGCCCACCTGCTCTTGCGATAGTATTCCAGTATTTCCGTTTACCAATACTGCGTTTCGGCATTTTAAAATAGTGGTTGCAAGTTGCAACTCCTAAAAGCGATCCCGTACCTGACACAACAGCATAAAAGCTCGCATTGTTTGTAGTTTTAGGATTTTATGCTCGGGTGTTTATCGGACGCAAATAGTGGCTGAAAATCATAGTAATAGAAAATATTTTTGGGGGATGCACAGCTTTCACCAATATAAAACTTGTGTATGATTCAAATTATAAATATTTCTGTCAGTTGTAGAAGGTTTTTAGTGTTACCAATCTAGCCGTGGTATGTAGTTGCTAACCAAATTATTTTGTCAACTTAGTATCATTTAAAGGTCTTACTAAACATCTATGTATCTAATATGTATGTTCTAGATGACAGTAGTGTCGACAGTAATGAGAATAATGTCTCGCGTCATCCATTGTCGCTCGACAATGCAGTCAGTGCATTACGCCGACAAAAGTGCATTGAAAACTAGGCTTTCAAAGTTTATGGAGTCGCAGCGCTAGTTTGAAATGTATGACGGCTATGTTCAGTTATGGTACCGCTTTAGGACTACTGGTTTCGTTAGAGCTGCTTTATGTATCTACATTTTACATCACTTGTGTCTTGTCATTATTTTTAGATATTCTTCATAATCCTCGTCAGTAATTTTAATGTTCCTACTTTTGGGTCACACACAGGCATGCGAAAATTCCTTTCTACGGATGGATAAAAGGAGTTTAGACTTAAAACACAACTTTTATTTCAATCATCCAATACAAGTAAATCCATATTATCCATTAACGTCGTCGTTAGTGTCTTATAATTTATTAAATGCTTGTATCCCTTTGGGTGTAGTTTACCTGTTTCTGGATAAAGGGGAAGTAATTATATCGATTTGTAAGTCTTCTTATTACATAATAAGACGGTAATCGTGTAAGCACTTGCACTTCTGTCGGGAGTCAAGTGTCAAGGAAGCACTAAAATAACAATTGCATCGTTGCAAAGAATCCTGTTTTGTAAGCAGGGAAGCCGGCTAAAGCTCATTGCGTTGTGTATGAAAAAGTCTGGACCGGACGGTACTAATGGTTTTCGAATTCGCCCATTTTGTTTAGCTTAGCGTGCTTGCAAATTTTTGTAGGAAGATAGAAGGAACGGGTTAATTCCGATATACACCGTTATTTTATAAAGTATATCTAAAAATTAAGGCGAGGCCAGTTCACGAAATTTACTGTTTCACTATGTCTTTAGAATAAGGTTGAATATCGCATAACTTTAATTGACGCTTCGCCAGAAATTTGACGAATTTTAGTACATTTTTATTGATTTCTGAAATACTGGATCATTTATTAAAAATGTACTCGGTTATTGTGTTAGATCGATAAAAAAGCTATCCTTTTTGCATAAAAAATCATATCACTGTCGTTGAAAATTACGAAATCTGAGGATTTGAAATTTATTTTTATAAGTTTTTATGGTGTTATTCAGGATTTTTTTACAGAGTTACCATGTCATTTTTCAATATTCTGTTCTGGTACTTTGCTTCTTTGTTTCTTTTTCAGTCTACAGTAATTTTTGTGAAGTAGAATTTTACATCAGTTCTGCACATTGGATGTTCAAAAATCAGACTTTTCATCCGATCGTGAACTGTCCTCGCCTTAAATGGGGATTTCAGACCACGTAAATGAACAACTTTTACTATGAGACCATTCACGGAATCGCGAAAAAAATCTGCGTTTCCATACATTATAGTCGAGTCGATGTTGTACTTTTCTATGGAACAGCAGATTTTTTTCGAGATTTCGTGGTTGGCCCCATAGTAAAAGTTGTTCATTTACGTGGTCTGAAATCCCCATTTCATTTTTAGTTATATAAAATAACGGTGTAGGTACATACCAATGCAAATGTCTCGTGAAAATTCTGTCCTACAAATACAATGACTCGGGAGTTATTGCTTAAAACTACAAGTGATTTAATAATCTACCGAGAAGCTACATTAATATTCATTTTTCTTAATACCACCTCAAGTAGGTTTCATAATGAAAATAAACTCCAGTCTACTTTTAAGTTGACGCAGTTGTGAAACATTCCCTTATTATTCTGATCGAGATACGTATGTTCGACATTCGTTAGTAGTGGTACGTTGCCGTTCGCCCGCCCGCCCTTCAGTCGTAGGCGGTGCGCCGAAGGGCGCGCTCACTTCTCAGTTTGAGGTCACTGCTCACTCTCGGCGCAACAGGACAAACACCTGCGTTCTTTGTTTCGAAACCACCTTAAGGTAACGCTACGTACGCGATTTTATATCGTTTGTTATCTCAGCGGTAATTTTTTTGTTAACTCCAGTCTGAAAAAATAAAAAAAAACCCTATTCATATTATGTTTTATGGTGTTAATTATACCGTAATTTTTTATATTA
This sequence comes from Agriphila straminella, assembly GCA_950108535.1. Classification (NCBI taxonomy): domain Eukaryota; kingdom Metazoa; phylum Arthropoda; class Insecta; order Lepidoptera; family Crambidae; genus Agriphila; species Agriphila straminella. Next base: position 4,998,400 of record OX467318.1, read on the forward strand.
TAAACACGATGATCAAAATAAGAGGCCTATACTTTGAAAATAATTGTATTTTTAACCTAATAGTTTTCTACGTGATTTCCCATATTTTGTATTCTTACAAACTTTTGGTCTTGCTATTCGCTTACCTTTTAACTTAAGTTCGTTTGTTGTTCTTAATTTGTTGTTGTTCATTTTCTACTACCTACATTGCTGTGTTAGTTGCAATCTTATCTAAACTGTAGGTTCGATACTGTTTATGTATGTTATCTACTGAACTTAGTTGACTTATTAATTAACAACAATACTCATATACATACAATAATACATCAGACTGTCCATTTATTAATTCTGAAGATTATCCTCTAAAGAAATGCATCGTTCTTTATCCGAAAATAAAAGAACGAAACCATAAAAAGTATTTCTTAGCCGCACTAATGAACCTGTCCTCTATACAAAATGTTGACTCCAACAAACTAATTATTATTATACACCAGGATAATGGGCTGTCCCATAGATAATATAAATATATTGTGACCACATTCTGCCGTCCAGTTATCAATGAGTTATCAGGACGCGGGATTCAATTTATGACATTTGTCCTTTGCCTCTATTCTCTTTGTCTGTCAGTGTCACTTTGCCTTTCATGGGAGGCAGAACTCTTAATTTTTTATTAATTTTTATAACAAACGATACCATCGCTTCACTAAAATAATTATGACCAGTTTCGGATTTGTGTGTAAAGTTTGATAGTGTACTGTGTAATCGTAAAAAAACATATAACATAATGTTGTCTGTAAGACCTTTGCAAGATAGGCTTTACAACTTCAAATCTCTAAAGGAGAAATTTGAACAGACCAGGTAAAATTCAATCTACAGACATTGTTTTAGTTTAGATGTACCTACATGAACTTTGATTTTGAATACTAGTTTCTATTATTTTCATTCAACAAACTTTAATTTTGGACCTAGTTACAACTTGTTGTGTTTTCCTTTTAATTTTTTTCCTACTTAAAAGTGAATGATTGAAACATTGAAATCTAAATATTTACATCATTACAATACTGAATGCAAAGATATTAGAATTTTTGACTGAATGCATCTACTCCTTATCCTTAAAAACGTGAGCTGATAAGAGCAGGGTTGCATTTGAAAGCTAAAACAAGATAACACTGTGTGAAGTGGCAGTGGCTTGTTGAATAACGTAAATAAAAAAAGCAAAATTTAGTGATGAATTACGGATGGCATACTGTTCGTCGCTGCTTTTATATCCATTAGATTTAGTTTTATAATCTGATGATTGTTGAGACTGCTATAATATTTAGAATGTTCTAAGGTCAAGTTATTTTATGTAACGAGTTTGGACGTTATTTCCTTTTTTTAACTTATGCACTTTTGATTGTTTGCAGGGTGGGCGGAGGCGTGCAGCGCAGTGCAACGCATGCCGAGATGCCGCATCGAGGGGGCACCATTGCCGAAAGGTAAAGTAATGTTTTTTTCACCTCTTTTTTTATGTATTTTATAAAAAAGTTTTTTTTTCTTTATCACAGAAATGTCAGTCATGTAAGTCAATTAGGGGTCGGTATACCATACAACAAGTACTACGTACTGTACCGACTGCATAACAGCCGATTGAAGTGACATCCTTTCACGTGTATGAATTTTTAAGAATTTATATTAACATTGTCTTAATTTTTTTAACAACCATGAACGCAAATACCTATTATAAAACTTGTAATGAACAAATGTTTAAGCTCTCGGCTAACTAATGCTACAGCCTACATGTGTAAAGTGAAAAAAATAAGTACTTATTGGCTAAGTTAGAGCGAATTAAGTGGTCATTTCTGCTATCGAAAAAAGTGTCACTTTTAAGATACTTTTTTCCGTTCAGGAAAAATATAAGAAATATTGCTGATAATGATCATAATTCGAAATAATAAGTATCCGAGTAACCTTCATAGAAGATAAAGAGAGACTCTTTGTGTAAGAAAAATTTAATCCCTTAATCCCTATTATTATGTAAATTAATTTTCTATGCCAGTCAGTTATTCGCTTGGTGTTATAATTTATTCGTCGTATTTTGCCAAACAATAATACCGATAAGAATATAGGTTAAATGTATTAGTTTCCTGCAAATACTTCCTTTAAACTTGCAATCCGTATATTGTTCTAAACCATTTTAAATCACATATTATTCCTGAAGCATGGAGAATAATTAAGTACAAAAAATTTACAATACCCATTTAAAAGTAATAAATTAAAAAAAAAACAGTTTTGTTGTCATTTTTATTATTCTACCTAGGTTTATAGTATAGTGTCCGACCAAAGTTTCAGCCAAAAAAACTAGTTTCGGCCATTATTTGGCCGAAACCTTTTGTACCTTTCGGCTCGGCCGAAACTCCGTTTTCGTGAATCGTCGCGCGTCAATCGGCTACCTTCGGAGTTCGCCAGCCGGCGTGAGTCGGCTTGATCGTGTTGAGTTGAGGTTACGTGGTTTAATGTGTATACATTCAGTTACTTGATTGATTTTAATTTTGAAAAATATCTATTTATAACTCGAGCATATTTACCACCTAACTATAACTAGTCGAGCTTTGCGCGAGGGGCTTGGGCAATTTGGACGGGGTTTTGTACGTACGATAAAACTCAACAAATAACTGATCATACGGCTATTGTTATACATTAAATAATGTTGATTAATAAAAAGTTGACTTACAAAAGTAAGTTTAACATAATGAGTCATTTTTTTTTAATTGTTCATTTAACATAAATAAAGAATTATTTTTGGTACATACTTTCATTATATAGAAACAAATTTAAAGTAAGTAACACTTATTTATTTCATTTAACACATGTTAAGTGATTATAATTCTATTTGTACAGTGGAAATCAACGTCAATTTAATGTGAGAAAAAAGTTTCGGTTTCGGCCGAAACTGGAACTTGGGCCGAAAGTTGGGTTTCGGTTTCGGCTGGAATTTCAGTTTCGGTTGGACACTAATATCGTAATAGTAATTAGTGTTTTTTATCATTTTAACTCTGGCAACTGACAAAATCATTTGCATGGGCTATAAATTTTGTTTCTTCAACTTTGCTTCAGACAAAGTCAACTCAAATGCATTATCGGATTAGACGAAAATTTAAATATTTATTTAAGCGCGTAACAAATAAAATTTTCCACAGGTCATTAACGACGATTGTTTAGATAGATAATTATTATTGTTCATTTAAACTTATGAGTAGGTATATAAAAGGTCTATATAAGTTCAATTTTCCGAACATAATGCACTCATTATGTATACTTACCATAAAAACCAGTCATTGTAACTAGTGAGTTATTTTTATAGTTTTTTTTGGTTTTCACTAAATGGAAGATTTTATAAAGAAAAGAGAAGAAAATTTATTGATATTTCTGATGAATTATAATTATCTGATGAATTATAAGCATCCCACATTATCGTAATTATGTGAATATCATGTCCCATATATGATTTATATGAATCGTATCGCGCCATTGTTGCTACTTCCTTGATAGATTGAAATACTATGTTGAACATTCTATTGTGAGCCCATTGAAATACTATGAATAGGAACATAGATATGTGTATGTTATGAGCTTGTTTGTGACTTGTATTAGAAGGCTTCGTATTGTGGTTTTATATAGAAGGATAGCTTTCCAGTAATACTATTGGATGTAAAAATAGTTTTAATGCATAAACACGAAAAAACGTTATTTTGACAACAGCGAAGACTGCAATGCTGACCGCGCTGTGACGGCCTAGACCTGCGTTAAGCTTCGCTCTCGGCCGTCATCATCGCTGCCAGCAACGCAGTCATTATAGATCGCGGCAGTAATGTACTATAATTTACATGTAACCTTATCGTTATCTGTTGCAGGCTGGCGGCTCTCCAGGCAGCCGGCGCGAACGACTGGCGTGCGAGGGTCTGCCGCCTGAGCCCTGAGAAGGACGACTCCAAGGCCATCGAGAGGGCCAAGAATAGGATCAATGTAAGTACTTACACTTTACTTCAGCAGCCGCTCAGGATTCGTCCTTACCACCTGAAAATTATAAATCAAGATAAAAAGGATATGACAATATATAAGCCACTGAAAAATCCCATAAGAATAATTTTTTTTTCCAGAGTTTCATCCCAGATTGTATTACGAAAATATAATTACTACACTTGTACTTAAAAGTATAGCACGACCATAGTCCAGTTAAGGCCAGTATAATCGAAATTATCATAATTGGCATATTTTTGATTCAACGGTAAACAATCAAATATTCTTTATTTTGAGCAGATAATAATATATGTTGAAGTTTCATAAACTATCTTGATTATTTTACAGTTAAAAATACGATATTCAACGGTTACTTTTTCAAAAAGTTACTTTATGTTCAAAATAACAACAAAAACATTGAAAAAAATAAAAAATGAGGTTATTTTCATTACTCTTCAGTTCTTCACACATAAGAAAAAGAGACGGAGTTTTTGGAATATACTGGCCTTAATGTAAAACAGAATAATTTCACGTTATCACTTAAATTGTGATTATTGCTCTTCACAAACTAAATCAAAACGACATGTTTTAAGCTGACACTATGCTTATCAACACTAGCGGTTTCGCTGGCTCGTCTATTTCTAAAGCCTGCAGACAGCTGTCGAGTGCACTCCACTGCAGCCGACCTTGCGTGGCTTTGACGCTGTAATAAGCCCACTGAGCCTATCACTCGCTAACGATAGTTGGTTAGATATACTCTATGCTCTTTCAAGCACTGCCACCCTAGCCAAAGTCACGACTATAAAAGCTATAACGTACAACCTTAACTATGATAAGGTAAAAACGCCTTTCTGTATGGATTTGCCATTTTTTTGCTAGCGAAAGCATAAGTCAATAATAAGCCCTTAAGTGGATTGTCAACCACGTGGTCTCCATACAAACGGCAATAACGTTTCCCACCCTCTAAACCTTAACCTACAGCAATGAATTTTTGGTATGTTTTTGAAATGCCTAAAACCTAGGGCTGTACGTTTTGATTTTTAAAATATTCATTGTAGATTTGAAAATATTGGCACTTCTGTGTTTTGTATGAAATCACTAAAAAGCAAAAATTTCGAAATCTATTATAGATATTTAAAAAATCGAAACGTACAGCCCTAGTATTTAGGCATTTCAAAAAAATACCAAAAATTAATTACTGTAGGTTAAGGTTTAGAGGGTGGGAAACGTTATCGCCGTTTGTATGGAGACCACGTGGTTGACAATCCTCTTAAAACTCTTTCGATTTTGGTTCGAAGTTCGGTTTCGCTGTTACATATTATATGACTAAGGTCGGGTTTCCATCTGCAAGAAGTGTCCCACAGCCTGTCACACAGTAGCTTATAAACGCTTGACAAACTGTTGCCATTGCATTTGCTATTAGTTAACACTTGTAACTACTGTCTGACAAACTGTAGGACACTTTTAGCGGAAGTTTTCTTGCAGGTGGAAATGCGGCCTTAGTTGATTGTTGAGGTTTTTTTTAATCATTTGATTTTATCAAGAATGTGCTACCTACTATTCTATCCTGCCTCTTTGTTTCATTTGTTTTATCATAGATAGCGCAGAGAGTTGCTAAAGCTGCCTAAATATTACCATAGAAAAACAGAACTGTTGAAAATGGCTGGCAACTTCATGCAAATTTTCATAAAGCACAATGACAAATATAGCGTTGGTGAAATCTACATTATAAAATTAGGGTTGGTTATGTTATAACAACATCATTAAGCGTCACGATTTGGTGTTGTTAAATAGGACAGTATATGGGGAACCACACGCAAAGCTATCGCAGATGGCGCCAGCGGCGATCCGGCCGCTGTCAATTGTTTTTATTTGACATCTGAAATAACCAATCAAACAATTTTAGCACAAACGGTAGTGCATGGATATAGCCCCATTTTCCACTCCATTTCATAGAACAGTATATAATTATTTAAAGTTTACTGTGCTCACTGTTTGACTCCGCTCATGTGATTTCGTCGGATAATCTGGATAATCCCGGTTTGTACTTGCGATTTTACCGATCAGCAGATACCTATTCAATCCAATATGGTGATGTGCTTAGGTGGGTAAATTCTTCTACAATATAAACGTCCTGATTCATATGTTCCAATTACTAAGTTATCTTCTGGTTTAATTTAAAAAACAGAATTGAACAGAGTTTATGTATTTATTTTAATAGTGCGACAAACAATACAAATATAATGAATTGGTTGTCATACATTATAGCTTGTAATAATAACTAGTTCGACTTAAAATCTAAATGCTGTCCTAATTACGGGCCACCACGACATGCATATTCGTGAGGGACAAGATAAAAACATTAATAAAAAAATACATTATAATACAAGCAACATTCAAAAGTTTAAAAGAAATGAAAACAATAAAAAACACAAAAGACAACATAAAGCATAAAACCAGGTCTAAAATTATTTGTCAAATAAGTTAATGGAACATAACTGAACCTATGAAATTAGCTTATAAGAAGATAATGAATTTCAAAATTTTACACCTTCGATATTTTACTCCTAAACTTCTGGCAGAGGCAATGAAACTTAATGAGTACGTTTGTAATATTCGTGCTCACGTCAACATTTTATTATGAAAGTCAAAATGAAACACGTTGCCATTTCGTGATGATAGCAATAAAGAAAGTAATCGATGGATTTTGTCAAGGCCGAGTGCTAGCCTGAGATATCGCCGAACCATTGAAGACATGGCTACATTGGCTACAACAATTTCTTATACTTAGATGTACCATACCTAGCACGTGACTCGCTATTTTTCCCAGGATTTTAGCTTTAAGGTGGTTCGTTGAGCTCAGTAGCGCCACCAATGGAAATATATCATTTACGTTGTATCAAGGGTTTAGATTAAAAGTTTTGATGATTTTGCGCAAATAAAAGACTAAAATGCATTTTCCAAATGTAGTTTCAAGAACTCAAACTTAAGCAATAAGTCGTGCATGTCACTAGTGCCAATAATAAAATAAAATAAAATAAGTGGCCACATTTAGCAATATCCACATTCATAACTTATTGTTTATATTTGAGGCCATGAAAAAAATGTTTAAAAATTGCACTTTACTCTTTTATTTGAGCAAAATATCCAAAACTTTTATTCTAAGCCCTTGATACAACGTAAATGATTTATTTTCATTGGTGGCGCTACTGAGCTCACCGTACCACCTTAACACAATATATTTTACCGTGTTCCGACAACTAACGACAATAGGGAACATGCATCAATTTTTTTTTAATTAAAATCAAAAGTATAATGCGTGAGAAAATAAACTGTAATATTAAAACTTTTCTTTTGCGTTTTTTTCTCTTCATATAGTTACTTGAAGTTAGCACGCAGCAGCACCCGCCGAAAACGTTCTATACAAAACGGTGACGTCACATGTTACTGTTCAGGTGTGTTTCAGGCTCGTGTAATAATTATGGAGTTAGCCAATAATCTTCAATTATCTCCCTAAATTTTGCGTTTAAGTACATAAGTGTCACGCAATATATTATTTCTTATTCGATATTCTATCTGACTGTAATATGCATTATATCCGAAAATGGAAAAAAATATCGTTATTTTCCCCTGTTTTCATCGTGTGATAAAACTAAAATAATACTTTTTTTAATTTTTTTTTCTGTTCCATCATGTTTTTGTAAGTGTCCGCAGCGATCAAGCTCAAATTCATCAAAATCGGTGACTTATGCATATTCCTTATTGTTTTGTTTACTATGAACTATGTTATCAAAGCAAAATTATCTCATTTAATGCAATTTGTAGTATTTGCCAAATACAACCTCTAGTGTGTACTTATCCACGTATTTATACACACTTAATTTGTATTCAGCAAAATACTACAAACATATTGAATGTAATGAGATAAGTTTGCTTTGATAACATAGTTCATAATGAACAATTGCCGTTAGTTGTCGGAACATGCTAAAATAAGCGTAAAAGCTAAAATCCTGGGAAACCACCACGTTATGTTATGTGCCTATTCAATAGCGAGTCACGTGCTAATGTTTACCCTTAATAGCCTATACCATTATATCAGTGTGTAACTGTGTAGGTATTAATATATTTATACTTTTCTCCTTACAATTTTTAAATTCGACGACCTCCGTGGTCGAGTGGTTTGCACGCCGGTTTTCAAGGCGTCACCATCTCTTGAGGTCCCGGGTTCGATCCCCGGCTGGGTCAATGTAGAAAATGAACTTTTCAATATTGTCTCAGGTCTGGGTGTTTGTGATACCAACGTTGTCTCTGATTTCCATAACACAAGTGCTTTAGCTTCTTACCTTGGAGTCGGAGCAATGTATGTGATGTTGTCAAATATTTATTTATTTATTATTTATTTTAAATACCTACGCAAACGCATCTTAGCTAAAATCTTTAGTTGAGTTGAGGTCTCCTTAACTTCAAGGAAGCTGTCAGTACAACTTATTTGAATTCAAGAATTTGTTTTTTTTTTACTTTATCATTTGAGTAGTTGGCCGTAAGCCATTATGATCCAAATTGAAATAAAACTATTATAAAATGATAAATAAATAAATCACTTCAGTTTGTACTTACCTAACTACTTTCTTTGATAGCAAATTCGATAAACACGCAAAATATAACGATGGCGAAAAGATGGCGTTATATTAACAAAGATTAATACTAACTTTAAACAAAAAATATTCATAGTTTCTTATGCGATTTTTGTATAAGTATGTGCTTCACATATTTCCGATGTAATATAAATTCTGCTTGTCATTAATAGCAGTGGGCTCAGCAGAAATAAAATATTTTAATTATATTTTCAGACGTCTGCAGTAATGGAAACGTGTTGATTGCACGACACACGACATTTCCGCGTTGCTCCCAATTAATTTTAATAAACGCTAAGTAAAGGCGTGGCTGCGGTTTGCGAATGCTAATTTGCACTATTTTTGGGTGAACGTTGCAAGTAACGTCGTTATAGGAACATCCTGGGAGGGTATTTCAAGTTCTTAAAAAATGATTTTCTGAACGGCTATCAATGCGTCTCTTTCTAGCAAATAAAAGAGACACATTGGTACTTTCGTACTGGTAGCCATTCAAAAAACGGACAAGTTTTAAGAGGATTGTCAATAGGGTATCCTGTCTCGGTATACCGAGATCCCGCATCATTTTCCAGTCCCGCAATGAGCGGGATTACCAGTGCGGGATCCGCGGGATTTGCGGGACTAGAAAGTAGCATAGAAACCTCTTGCAAGCGCTGCCTGGCACGTGAGTACTGAATGACTGATTGGCGAACGACCGCGCGCTTGTCCCGCGCATGCGCCGCGCAGTTGATATGTTCATTCTGTTTGCTTGATTTTGGTGTAATTGAGCTTGAATTAGTTTTTCAGTATAATTTGGACTTTCTTTTAGTTTATCGGCAAAGTTTTAACAGAAAACACATCTGTACACCACACTTAATAAGCAGCTCATCTTACACCTGCACGATCCCGCAAATTCCGAGATCCCGCGGGATCGTAAATCATCGGTCCCGCAAATACCGAGATCACAAATAACATGCGGGATTGGATGCCCTAATTGTCAACCACGTGGTCTCCATACAAACGGCGATAACGTTTCCCACCCTCTAAACCTTAACCTACAGTAATTAATTTTTGGTATTTTTTTGAAATGCCTTAATACTAGGGATGTATGTTTTGATTTTTTAAATATCTATAATAGATTTCGAAATATTTGCATTTTAGTGATTTCATACAAAACACAGAAGTGCCAATATTTTCAAATCTACAATGAATATTTTAAAAATCAAAACGTACAGTCCTAGTTTTTAGGCATTTCAAAAACATACCAAAAATTCATTGCTGTAGGTTAAGGTTTAGAGGGTGGGAAACGTTATCGCCGTTTGTATGGAGACCACGTGGTTGACAATCCCCTTAAGAGCTAGTAATACACCCCCTGTTGGCACTCAAGTCTATAACTCATTTTAGTCAATTCTTTCAGCTTTTGTCGCTATATTGCATCACTTACCTGTATTCCGAAAAAAGCTATCATTTTTAAACTTACAAATCACGTAGGATAATTGCTATCCTAAAGAATACAATAGACTAGACTTACTGATAGATTGTAAGACTTAACGGTATTTTTTTTTATTGTAAGCATCTAGGTATTTTCAGTTCGATTCGATCAACATTTAAGTACCTACAGGTAACTTAATTTTTAGCAAATAACTAATAAATTAATTTATCTTATAGCAATTATGAAAGATCTATCTTATTATAGATTCAACTAAATTTGATACCCCTCTTTATTGATCCAAACGTCACACAAATAAAAAAAAACAGTTCAAGGACGGACATTTGACAAATTAATGGAAATCATGAAAAATCGTGCCTGATCTCATAATAAACATCGTAAACTAGAAGGGCGCTTGTTATACATCCTTGATTAGAAAATGTAAATCAAAACAATCATATTAATACTGTTTTAATTTTATTGATGTTAATGAAAAATTACTAATTTGTATTTTATAGAAAGTGTGTTTGTGATGTATGCTGAATTGCTGAGAAATACTTAGTTGAATTTACAACGATGTATTAGTTAGTATCTATTTCACTACATACCGATAGGATTAGAAACTAATACCAAACGCGTAAAGGATGATTATATTAACTTCACGCTCCAACTACAATAATTATCCAACCAACACACCTCGTAGCGTAATTCCTGCGTTTGACGAGCTAATAAAATCAGATGCCATTCCCTCGAAATTTGTTTACAGCTCCAATAGCTCCAATGTTTATCGTGACGTGCCACAAACTACAGATTTTCCGTTTTAGTCCTTATGGGTTAAGAAATACAGGTCCTAGGTTGCTCCCTTGGAGAACGCCACTTTTAGTATACGATGTTTGCGGTTCGCGGTCCAGTTTGCTGTTGGGCAGTCGTTAACCTCTTTAGCATTTTATTTGCTGGCGATCACATTAACGATAGTATTTTCGGGATTTTCAGCAATAAAGGTTGCTATCAGTATTACTCGTCAACGCCCGGAAAACGAGACACAATAGATTTTCTATTGTTGCCCGGTCGCCGGAGACCGCTCGGGCGTTACTGAATTAAGGAAGATTACTTCTAGCATTATTAAAATGCTAGCGACAGCCCGCGACTTCGTCTGCGTGGATAGTTATTGTTCTCTCCCTCGGGAACAATTCATTTTCTCCGGATGAAAGGTACTACAATTACAACGTGTATGCAAAATTTCGTGATGATCGGTTAAGACACCTTACTATATTTATTTTATTTATAATTTCCAGACCTTAGTGTGGAAATTATAAATAAAATAAATATAGTAAGAGGTAAGGACGAGTAAGGATTTATTCATAACATGCTTAGTTTTAGTCTTTGTCCTAATAGATGCGATACCGCAATCATCACATATTTGCCCACATTTCATTCGAATAAAAGCCCGTTCGAGTGAAATGTTGAATACGTGCTCAAAATATTTATAAATAAACCGACAAAAATGGATCATATTTTTTAAGATCTCATTTGGATAAAACGCTTTCTTTTTAGTTACTTGTTCTAATATAGAAAGACATTTCCTTTCCTCTATATAATCGATTTCCTCTCCTTATTATCACTATAATCTAGAAAACTTAATTTCCTCCTCATATTTGCACACTCCCCCACTGTTCTCTCTTCTTTCACTTATCACACAAGGTTGCCTGGAAGAAATTGCTACTAAACAATAAGGCCGCCTTATATGTGCTTTCTCTGTTTGTTGTTTTTCCTTGTTATATGTTCTGTCTTAAGTGTGCAATATAGTGTTTTATTATTACTTATAGACTTCTAAACATTAAAATTGTGAAGAAATACTTTTGCCGTATTCCCATCAGCGTGTTCATTTACGATTTGTCTGGTAATATGTTAAATGTTAAAAAAACGCTCATGGGTAAAGGTTATTATAAAGTAGACGATTATCTTAAAGATCAAAATGCGTGGAAATGATGTAACACATAACTTGATAATATAATTACTTTTTGAAGTAATTTAATAAGTCTATGTTGTTGCCAATAATCCTGTCACCCTGTTGTAATTACCTGGTAACGATATAAGTATTCAAGTTTGTAAATATCGTTACTTATGGCTGTTACAGCTGATAAGTTTCTTGCGCCCGTTCTTCGTGTCAGCTAAAAAAAGTACTTAATAATTAAGTTTCTTTGAATAAAGCTTATTTTGACTTTGACTTTGAATATTGAAAATGAAATATGTTTCGTACCCTTGTGATTTGCCGGAAATAGTCACCAGAGATGGTATTCCGACCTCGAAATCAGAGATTACTGCTACAAATACATGTAATGTTATATCATTCGGCGATTCAGAGTATTTTTGTGTCTCTGCTTAGTGCTTACCAAAAAAATATGCTATTATTTAAGATATCTACTGATATCTTATATATTATAGCATTTTTTTTAACATTACTTGTCGTATAAAATTATTCAAATGCTCTTTATTGCTTTTGCTTTAGAATCGCAAAAAAAAACTGCTATTTCATACAAAAATTAATAAAGAAATGTCAAAATGTATGAAACAGCTGTTTTTTTCGGTTTTTAGAGTTGTATGTTGTGAGTATGGACTATCTACCATATTATTTGGCATTAGGGGTTATTTTGTAACACGTTTTGTAACATAATTACCTAATAATTACCTAATAATCATAAAAAATATTTAGCTTTCGATATTATCGTTGCAATTGGCTAGCTTCATTGCATTATTTAGTTTTCTATTGACCTTTTACTTCGAGGGCTCAAACCACTGTGTCATCGTAAACTAAAGAACGAAGCTTCCCTAAAGTTCACTCTATTTTTAGCCAAATACCCCTGCTATGCTCAAGTTTAAATGTTGAACCTTTGACCTTATAGTTGTTTGATACTTCATACGCATTTTTATTGCAACATAAAATGTTGCAGAATTTCAGTTGCCCTATTTATACTTTATATTACCCCCTTACTAATAAAGATTGTATAGCAGATGTAAAGTTACACAGTGTTTTGTCACTTTCTTTTCAATGTCAAACTCAAATAGTTTGACAGAGAGTAACCATTGTGTAACTGTACATCTGCTATAGGTACAATCTTTATTAGTAAGGGGGTAAATGTAAACCTCACGTTTGCTGATGGGTATGATGTAATTTATTTACCTCGGAGCGAATCTTTATTTAATAATGCTACAGCGCCATCTAGGTTTACTGTTGAAAACCAAATAAGAGCGGCGGTGTCGCTCCAAGCGGAGCGTCGCGTAACTAATTTAATACCTTCAATTTAGAGGTAAATTGTTTATGCACTGCATCCAACGTACAACCGTTATCGTAGCTGGTGCTAAAAATACTACATTATTGAACTATTTACCAAGGTATAACCAATAATAATTTGTTTTAATCATTTACCTATAACAGAAAACAATATTTTAATACTTCTGACTTCCTCGAGTACAGTTCTTTAGAAATAAATCACTTTTGACGGATTACAGCGCGTATGTGCTGTAATCCGTAAAAAGTATTTTTCTCACTTATGCTCTGAAATCTTATCATTCCATTTGAAAAAGGAATGCGGGGCGTTCCACATTTCCGAGGGGGTCTGGTTCATCACATTCTAAATTTAAAATTCAGGCCAGGAATGAATTTCAATACTTACTTCCCGCACCAGCACCGGGTGCGGGAAGTAGGTACAGTGCGAAGATGATCTGGGTGGTCTGCGGCAACTTCATTTTTTTGTTTTAGCTGTTCACAAAAACAAAAAAAGCAAAGGCACATTTGCACTATTCAGCCATAACTTTAGTTCCTTTTTTCTGGCACGCAAGCCAACGACAAGACAGTTAATATTATAAAGGTAAAAATATTTAATAGGTACTATAATAACGATACAATAAAAAAAATGGTGCGCACAGAGTATATTACTATAAGAATAAATAAATATTACATTGTATTGTACCAGATTTATCAGAGACAAATCCTCTAAGTAATCTTGAATTATGTACAGCGCCATCTACCGCCGAGAAGCGAAATGAGATGGGTTTTTTCTTCTCGGCGGTAGATGGCGCTGCACGTAATTCAAGATTACTCAGAGGATTTGTCTATGATAAATCTCATTTTGCTTTTCGGCGCTTCAGCGATTAAACTGCTGGAATGCACCCAAAAAAAAACTGGCGGGAATTAAATTTAATTAAGTTTCAATTGAAAAGTTTTTTATTTCCTCGCTTGAGAAAAGCACTATACAAGCCTTGTTCTGGAAGCTACTTGCATTGCCTCGAATGATTAAAGCCCTCGCCTGCGGCTCGGGCTTCAAACCATCCTCGACAATGCAATCGCTAGCTTCCCGTTCACGGCTGTAATGTACTATTATTTCTAATATTTTATTACCTACTAAGTACTTCATAGTTTTTTTCTCTCTTTATTCTGGCACAAACAGTCATTATAAAACTAAGTACGTAAAAATAGTATGTAAATTTATAGACAACGAGTGCCGAAACTTAACATATAAAAATATAATAAAAGAAGAAGAATAGGAAGAAGCTTGTTGAGTTTCAGGTTTTTTTTTATGATCTATTAAAAACATAACCTTTGTAAATTATACAGATATTTACCTAGCCTTTTTTTAAATTATTCTTAATTCTATTTCTATATAATGTTAATGTTAAACTTTCTAGTATTTAACTTTTTAGTTTTTTTGTTATTTCCATTGTTTTTTATTTATTTTTTTATTTCTTATACGCTAATCGCTGGTTCTTTTATAAAGAATTTCTGTTACTAAACAATTTTAATGAACTCTCAAGTACTTTACACACAAATACATTTGAATAGTTAGTATGTTTGTCTGTTGTAACATTTTAAGTACTCAACGCCAACAAAACGCTGCAGAAAACGAAGGTTTTACATCTAACCATTAGATACACTGTCCTCGTTAACACCAAGCCCAGTATAACTTGAGAAATGGTATTGCCCTAACATATTTTACATACATTGCTCGCATTCTAGGCCACGTTTATGCACAACACGGACCACAACCGTATATGGTCCAGCTGGCTTCGTACCCTGCCTTAAGTGGACGGAGGTCACGATCAGGTGTCGTGCATAATCGGATTGTGGACCAACGTACTTCCGACGAGCAAGGCTGGAAGCAAACTTCAGTTTGCTATGAACTGTTACTGATTTAGCTACTAACTCCAGTTACAACGAAATACACAAGGGATAGGGATAGTTAGATATAACCATATAATTGAAAGCAGTAAGACGTTACTAAATAATATACCCACTAGAAAAAAAATACTTGCACCAGATCATATTCTCGTGATTCCCGTCCGAGAATATGATCTGGTGAGAGTCGGTTTTTTTCTAGTATAATGATATTAATATAGTATAAATAATAATTTAGTATTGATAAAAATAATTGAGAATGCTAAAATCACAAATTTATAAACAGTAAGACGTTATTCATGCCTTTAAAAAACTTACATGCTTACCGATTCAATTGTTAAGTGTTTTTTGTCATCACTATCATACACAACACAGTCCAGTTTCATGTTAGTATGTTTTAGTCCCATAACATGACTAAAATTAAATTCACCTGTTTTCCTTGTAGGACTGCGAGTATCTTTTACTGTAGAAGAGTTTTTAATTTCGAACTACATCAGATGCATCGATCATGTTCTGATTTAAAACACTTGATTAAAGTAGTGTTGGTGTGGTGTGTGTTTCGTCCATCGTAGTGGATTACTCGAGGAGCACTTCAACTTCCACGCATACCCCTTTCTACGTATGCAATTAAAAAGTTTTATGACCTGCATTAAAATGGCAAGCATATTCAAATACCTTCGAAAGCTTGGGAAATTCGTCATTCAACCTACCTACCATGAGAATTTCACATCACTTTTGGTTCGTTTACTTGCTTGCTATGTACGGTTGATCTTTTTAGATAAATTATCTTGTATCTTGATAAATTATTTTCAGTAAAATAATCTTTGTTTTGGCTAAGTTTTCAATTCAGCCCAGCCTTTCCCGAGATAAATGGCGACAGGCACACATACCTCTTACCCCAAAGGCATTATACCTTCTCTTGTCTGTTCCGTCGTACGTAAAAAAATAGATTGTGACTAACTCAACTTATAAAATTAATATTGAGTAAGGACAAAGGATGGTTCATAGCGTTATTACTAAGACCTAACCCAATATGCGTTTTATGAGTCACATAAATGCCTTTTGTCTTACCTCAGATGTAAACTTTATGCGCTTTTTATTTATTTTTTTTAGTTTTTTTGCGAACGTAGTTCAAACAAACTATCTTATTGCACTTCACATTTCCTAGAAATAAATGCCTTAATGCCTATAGACCGGTTTACGAATTGAATCTTTTTTAACCATAGTTTCCACAGTATTCCTCAACCTATCTGTGTCAAATATGCACCTCGCATCGCATACTGTAAATTGTACTTCAAGATTAGAAGCACATTTAAAACCATAAACACCAAATCCCCATTTCCAATGTTGTTTTTGTAATATTTGTAGTGAATATAATAGTTTTGTAAAGGGAAGAAAGTTAAATAATTATACGTTAATAAAAAAATAAAAGATAATACTGACGTAGACAAGTAAAAGGCGTCATTTTAATTAGCTCTTGTATCATTCACATGTCGTTACATAATGTCACTGTTATAATTAACATGATCTACAACCGTGCCAGCGAAGCACCGCAGTTATGAGTGTTCCACATAAATTTGGCGTTAGATGCTAAACTAATTATAGATTTTGGCCACTGCGAAGTATGGTATCTCCAAAGTCCATGAAATAGAATTTAGAGGATACAAATTTTAGATTAAGGCGCTGTAGGTAGTTAAACAAGCGCCGCCACTACATTTATTTTTATTACTTTTTTTATTACTCGTAAACCTGACTTGGTTTGACTCGTAAAAAAAAGCTCATGTAATAATTTCTTAAATTGTCTGTAATATTTTTTGAATAACTCTTCAACAGTTTTCATTCTTTCTGTAAGTTTTAAAATCTATTTTAGCTCAAAGTGGCCACTTTTGGCAATTATGGATTTTAAAACTTCCAGAGTGAATGATAACTGTTGAAGAGGTATTCAAAAAATATAAGAGACAATTTAAGAGATTATTACATGAGCTTTTTTTAAATATTGACTTAGATTACGAGTAATAAAAATAAATATAGTAGCGACGCTAGTTTCACTACCACCGCGCCTTAAATTAAGGACTTACTACTATTTTTACCTTTTCCTGTTTGTCACACAGCCGTATCATAATGGGTATTTTAATGTATGTTTTCCACTTGCCTCTTGTATCAATTTAAATGATATTAAAGTTTCCGTTTTAGTTTAGTTAAAATGATAATTTGAGTCAAGTTTCAAATGAGAATTTTACTGACTATTCGATTTAGAATGCAACGACCTTTTAGTGACTTTATTACTAACAACTGTCCGTCTTTCGTTCAAAGCAAAAATTGGATATGTCAGTCACGTCACCTTAGTTGGGGGATCTAATAGATCCCCGAGTCGCTGTGACCGAATACGGTCAGGACATTATTATTATGTGTGTGAATTGCCTATAATTAATACATTGATACAAATATGAGATTTTAGGGAAGAAATCATAATATAAACTTGTTTTTAGTCTGTTTTCCAACAGTTCATTTCGCAAGCAAATCAAAATAACGTATCGTGTAGATTTAGTACGTTGGAATGTTTCCAAAACATTGTCTGTCGTTCACATTACAAGTCGCAGATACTTAGATTATTGTGCTCTGTAGTGGTTGACATTTTGGTAAACTAGTTCAAACCTCATATTCTAATATCCAAGAATCAAATAATCCTTTTGCGATTTTTTTTTAATTTATATTATCCCAACATACATGCATTTGAGTGAGTGAATGGAAGAAACAATTATGCTTTGTTTCCACATTCGAAAGTTTATTATTGATATGACCACGAAACGGCTTGACTTTGAAACGATTGTTAAATTAAAATATCAAAGGAAACAGAAACGTTTAACCTTTAATTTTATTTCGCAAGTTCCCGGATGTCTTACAAAGTTACAGTAAACATTTAAATTTTTTTTAGTAAGTTAACACCCTTTTTTAGAATTCAAATTTTCATTGTTTCGTTAATTACTAAAATATTTTTTCCGTCTTTTTCCGTATTTTTGACGCATTTACTTGTATTTTAATAATTTGATTTACTAGGTACCTATTAAATTAACAACTATCTGATAATACAAATTAATAGGTTTCGGATAAATTTTTATTATGATACCTACGTACAAAGAGTGAATCTGCCATACAAGTAAGAGACTATAATCTCATGGAACACCCATATCGGGTGACCTCAGTACGTCTCAAGGCCACTGAAGAAAGGGCTTTAGAGTTTTGTTAAATAATATTTATTTGCTTTTTTAAACTGGTATTGCGTTCGGCAATGACCTGGCTCGGCGCGGTCGAGACGCGGTGGCGCGGCCAGCAGTTGTTTTGGCGGGATCGCGGACGATGCGCGTACGCATAAAAGCGTCTTTCGCGAATTTTTGATTAAAAATTGCTTTCACTAAAGATCGCTGGAGATTTTTGAAACAGTGCCAGTGTGTGATTCGTGGACAATTCTTTTGGGATTTTATGTGTTTTTTGGCTTGTTCGTTAGTTACGAGTACTTTGGATGAGTTCGTTCGATACTTTTTGCTCTAGTGGCATTTTCAAGATTAGGTTAATCTAACTCTTATCGCGTTTTATCTCTTATTATCTAGCTTACTGACCTTGTTATCACCTTCTGTAAGTCAAAATATAAAACATAATCAAAATGATTATATTTTCTCTACTTGTATGCAAGATCGCGGTATAAATGTAATTCAATCTCCGCGCGAGACGTTAGTGAAGATCTATTCCCATTAGTTTTGGCTATTTAAACCCATTAAATGGCCATTCTTGCCAAATTTAAATAATTTATAGACGTCAATAGCGTGCTTGAAGAACGAATTGTTAAACTTTCTAACATAATCAAAATGATTATTATATTCAGGATCTCGTTCATGCTCGTAGATTTGACTTTCACTCCTATAAATTCATTGTTGTAACCTTAATTACTCGTTATTTTAGGGCAGCATATTCAATTCAGTTCCTTGTTTCTAACATGTAGATGATTTGTATTCGTTATGAGTGCGTCTTCAATTTATATGTCAAGTGTTATGTATTGTGATGGATTCGTTCTACATTATACCGATATCATTCTTTATTGATGTTTATTAGTTCTTAATGGCGGTTGTTTACTCAATGTGTCTTGATTGAGCCCTAAAGATATTCTTTTTACCTTAAATATGATTGTAGTTACTGTACTATGTAGAATACATGTTTTTATTTATTTTGTTTGTCTAAAACAATTGAATATGTCTTTCTAGTTTTTGTGTTCCATAATGTTGATGAG
The DNA here is from genome assembly GCA_950108535.1 of Agriphila straminella. Taxonomy (NCBI): domain Eukaryota; kingdom Metazoa; phylum Arthropoda; class Insecta; order Lepidoptera; family Crambidae; genus Agriphila; species Agriphila straminella. The sequence continues at coordinate 5,017,872 of OX467318.1, forward strand.
ATTGTGTTCGAACATTTTAAATTAACTTGGTGAAGATTTTTTGTCATTTTCCACTTAAGGATCGAGCAAGTTGTCATATTTGGTGTAGGACTGTCGTCACGTGTAATATCTGGTAATAATGAAGCGGATAAATGGAATGTCGCTGCAAGGCGAGCAACTTAGATTTTCCTCGAATATTTCCATTAATTATTGAATGCTATGTGATATTACATAGCTTCGTCATAACATTTCATCGCGGCTTTAGCTTTGTTCGAGCTTCCATCCTTACTTATTGATACAATAGTGTGCGCAGTTATATTAATTGTTCGTCGCACGAGTTTGAAATCAAGAATCATCTATTTTAGACTATATTGTTTGTTCACTAGAAATCGAAGAGTTTTTTTTAGTATATACTGTCATCAATAACGTTTCAATCTAATCTAATATAGTTAGTTATTGCGTTTCAATATTGTCAGCCGTATAAAGCTTCCGATTCCGACACACGTGGATTAACTTTTTGTTGTTTGCATATGCCTTTGTTAGCATTTATAGCGTATTCTTTGAAGACGTTATTTGTTTGGGTGTGGTATATTTATGAAGGTCATCCGTGATGTTACCGTCGCAGACGCACCCACAATATTGACAAACTTTGTATTACATAAAATGCGTCATTTGTTACCACTGGTCGGTAGTGTTGTGTCGTTCCGATACCTGCGCGTGAGTCATACTCGCTTCTGTTTACTGATGATAGTGAGAATGATCGAGTGGGTCCAATAGTATATTGTTGTCGTTCTCTCCGTACGGTCAAGTGGCATAGTAATCACTGATGCCGTATCCATGTTGACCTTTCGTTCTTCAACGTATATTGATTTCAACGACTTGTTAACATTAAGTAACTTATGTTTTATTCATATAGGATTACGCATCCGTTAAGGATTGTGTTGTGGTGATTTTGAACAGTGCAAAAATCTATATTAGTCAATTAACTCCTCGTAACAAATGGAGCTGAACAATTTCAAGGACTGTTAACAACTCACGTGTCGCAAATCAATTCTAGTCAGTGATGTGATGGGACTTTAAAATATTCAACACGATGTTTTCATTAATTATTGGTGTTAGTGTTGTTTTGTACTTAATTTGGAAGTATTGGCTGCCGAGTAAACAGGAAGGGTTGACACCATTATCCAAAGATGAAACTGATAAAGTTATTAGTTCTAATGAAGTGATAAATGCAGGAAAAGTTGGTTCGCAAAAAGAAATTAATACATCTCTTGACAAAAATGATGAATCTAATCTTCTTAGAAAAAGCAATGGCAATTTGGCAAATAATTTGAAGACTGGTATTGAAACTTCGCAATGCAACGCAGAAATTTCAGGAATTCATGATATTGATTTTAAAAATGCGCCGTCACTAAAACTATTAGATACGGAACGATTAGTTACACCAAGTGAATTATTACAGAAATTCAAAAATAAACAGTCGAACGCAGAATGCTCAAAATCTAGTCTTACTGAAGACAGTCAACAAAATAATGTTAATAAAATAGAATCTCAAACAATACTCTTACCGAATACACATAACGATACAAGCGTAATCAAAACTATCAACGTAGCAAATTCGTTAGATAATTCAAAAAATGATTTTGAAATTACACCTTTAAAGCATATTGTTGAAGAAAACCTTATTAATGAAAAAAGAGAGTCGTGTTTCCAGATTAAAGCTAAGGATGATAATATTATAACACCAAGCCAAGTCAAACAGTTGAATGAGAATGACCGACGTGAAAATGTATGCAAAAGAGACAGTCCGCCTAGAGAAAGATTAGCAGAATTTCTTGGAAAAACTATTTTAAGCGATGATAAAATTCAATCATTAATACACAATCTATCATTAGATATAAATGAGACACCAAAGAATGAAGAACTGGCAGCTAAATCAGAAAATAAAGTAAAACCAGTCAGAAATAGCAATGAGGCAAACATTTCTACAAGTGCAAAAGCTGCCAAACTTCAACAGGTCATTGACACAGCTGCAGATAGATTTCAACTATTATCCGATGTTAATAACAGAAAATCTGATCAAGATGTAAACATTAATGATGATGTGAATATTGTCGATGTTTCGGTAACAGAAAAAGCAATCGAGAATGATGGAAACGTCAATGAAAGTGAAAAAGAAGATAAGCCATTTTTAAAACGTCTTCAAAAGCAGTCTGGGTTCCCTATCGGGCTCAATTTTGGATCAGTTATAGGAGAGCTGAAGAATAAGACTAAAAATGCTGGTAACGTGGGCTTGAAACCAGTGTTTAAGAAGTTTGATCCAGATTATGAACAAAATCAGGCATGCTATTTGATTTTACACACATTTTAGTTTTAAAGTTAATAGCGTTGATTATTTTACCAACAACTGCTTTTTAAATAAAAAAATTGTAAATCTGACAATACATTAAACTTCTCAAAAAATTTTACTGACTTTATGAGCTTGAGTTGTAATTACACTTTTAATGGGCATGTTACGAAACCTTAATGTTATGTTACACTGAAATTCCCAGTAATTTATTTGCTTACCAAAGAATTTGAAATATAGAATTTTAAATACTTTTTTCAAATATTTTTAGTGCGTTTAAACATTGTTTTTCTTTTAGTGCGCTGCTCAATTGGAACTATTGTAAGAAAGATTAGGTACCTAACCTAGTCTATATTCACACGTACGAAGTCGCGGGCGACAGCGTTAAATATTTAAGATGAAATGTATACGAAAGTCAGCGTTAATTTCAGTTTCTTACGTAAAAGTTTCGTTGACAAAGTTATCTTTAGAGAATGCAGGTCAAATCTACTAGGCGCACGTAACAATAGTATGGTTACTGCACGACGGAAGAAACGCATAATCATTATCTCTCACACTTTTTTCTGTGCTCATAACTTATTAAATTAGGCATATGAATCGTATACTTGTGTAATCGTTATGTTAGTTAATATTTTAAAACAGATATCAATTAACATAACTTACCGCACATTTTTCCGCGTGATCCATAGCCGTGGGAACAAAATTATGACATTAGTACTTTTGTCTTCTTTAAATTATCTTGAGTTATGTTATGAATCTTAACATAATACTAGCTGCCAGTAAATCTATTTTTAGCTCAATTGCTGTGACTCATAATATGCAAATGATTACAAATTAACATATTATTTAATATTCAAATTAAGCACCGTCGAGCACAAATTCAAATTAGTTGACAATCCAGCTTTTTTATCTTCTTTTTAATATTGTATATTGTCATATCCTTTATTACCCATTATTGTTGTATTGTTTTGGGTCATTATTTCCTTTAAACGATAACAATGATAGATAAGTTTACAAGAGCATTTTATTATTGTTGTTCTTGACTGAAAGAATTGTGTGAAGATGATAGACTACTTCATGATATTTTTTTTGTTGTTTATAGGAAAATCTAAACGCGGCAGTGGATGATAAGAAAAAGGTCCAGATAGAAGACAACGAGTTGGGCCCAAATATTCTTGCTGACAGGCGGACTAAGCTCGAGACGGCGGCGCAGGTAGATTTACATCCGTTTGCACTAAACTTAAGAATCATCAACTTTGCAATCCATACAATCTACACACGAGTTATAGTTTTTGGATTAAAAAAATAAGTTTAGGTTACATTACCATAGTATGACACCGACATCGTCTCAGGTCATTATTGCTTCTTCTTGTGTCTATTTTTAAATATAATAAAAATCTTTACCTTCTAAAGTCCACGTACTATCGACAACACTTCTTCTTTACCACTCCTAATGTCAAAATCGCTTGCACGCCGCGCCGTACGGTTAGTCCGTGCAGATTTTTTCTGCAAAGTGGTAAAACAAGTGAGTTGCCTATCGTACATTCGTATATTTCTTCATAAATAATTATACGAATGTCTAAAAGTTTCACAATGGGTTTAGGGCAATTTTTAAGATTGATACTGTTTTGGTGGTTGTTGTATTTTCCATTTAACACAAGGGCCAACAAAGTATAGGCAGGTAGGTCTTAAACGTATTGTTGGTGTTGACCTCATTTCGCCACACATACTAAGCACAGTACGGTGTTGCCATAACTGCGTTAATAAGTATAGCCTCCATCAGAGGCTGCGCAAAGATCAAGGATGCAGCGATTCTGGAATCTTGACCGGCTTCCGACAATGTTTTGTGTAAACAATTAGGAAGTATGAATTTCGAGGAAAATGATTCATTGACCGCAACATTTTGTTTGTTTAGTCGTGCAACGATTTGGTGACTAATTGTTTAAAACAAAAGATTTTTACAACACTTTCTGTCACTTCTTTATTACTTTTGTTAATTTTCTTTTATTTGACTATTATCATATAGCTATGTATAGCACTTTGTGGTGCGTGACACACTGATCCTACAGGAAAATAAACTGATAATCTATAACTGACATCAATAACACCGTGAAGTAACGGCAGAATGTATGTACAGTCACCAGCACGTAGAATTATACAAATCTGTTCATTTTCTATTTCTTTAATTGAGTTTATGACGTTAATGTCGAAGACAAATCGTTACAAATTGTTCACGAACCATATTTTAGTTCTTGCAGATCACTGGTGGTCTGTGGACCATAGGTTAGGATTTGGGAATCATTGTGTTAGACTCTGAGTTCAGAATCGATTGAGAAAACATATTGGGATATAATATAACCCAAGAGAGAGAGAGAGTCATCATCATCATCATCCCCCTACCCTTATGCCAATTTATTTGGGGTCGGTGCAGTGCGTCCTTCTCTTTCATTCCTTCCTGTCACTCGTCATCTCCTCATCCACTTTCACATTCATAATTATCATTCCGCACAAAATCCATCCATCTTTTCTGCAGTCTTTCTCTTACTTTCCAGCCCTCAACATATCCATATCCATTAACTCTTCTAGTAACATGTCTTTCATCTCTTCTCATAACATGCCCAAACCAAGCCAGACGATTCCCTTTCCCAAGAGAGAGAGAGTGTTTTTTTAATAACACAAAAGGCCACACGTTACAATAATTACATACAATACAACAAATAATAAAACAAAAACATTATACAAATTACGATTGCAAACACACAAAACAGGTGTGCCATGCATGACACATAAGTGTCACAGCAACCCTGGTTCTGGCAGCCAAGGAACTGCTGACTGTACTGTTGTTTAATTTTTTTTTATTTTGTTATTTCTTTCATAGGGATGGCGCAAACGCGTGCCCCAAAACGATGCCAGCCTTTTCACGGTAGCAGGCCGGCTAGAACGCGACAAGGTTACGACGCCACCGCTAACTCCGCCGCCCGTTACGCCGCCTGTCGCGGCGCCCGTTACGACGCCCGTTATGACGCCCGCCGTCGCGACGCCCGTCACGACACCCGTCGTCGCGTCGCCCGTCATGCTGACACCTGCAATGCCTACACCTGCGATGCCAACGCCCAACAAATTCAGGTAATTATAGTTGTTAGTCCCAGTATACACCGCCAAATTATAGTCGTTTTAATCCTCTAATTAAGGGGAGTACTCTACCAATGAACGTAAATATTTTTGCCAAAGAAACAACAATAAAATTTTGGTTCTCCCACACTTACTAGACAGCTTAAACCTTGTGTTATTATGGGAAATCAACTATGAGCGAAAGGCTAGAGAGGATGAGAGAGAGGTTATCCAAATATCCAGCTGTGGAAAAAAGCTATGGATAGAAAAATGGTTATGATCATAAGATTATTCAGCTTTAATTTTGCAATAACGCTTTAAGTTCCGGCCGCATTAGGTATGTTCCGCGCGAGGCGGTAATAATATTTCGAAACAATTACTGCAAAGTTACGCTTCCATTGTCCTTCTTGTTGTATAAAATTCTATAGAATTTTAATTTTGTATGTAATGAAATGAAATGAAATTTTAGAATTTTGTATGTAATGAAATGGGGATTTCAGACCACAAAAAATGAACAACTTTTACTATGGGGCCAACCACGGAATCCCAAAAAAAAAAACAGCTGTTCCATACATTATAGTTCCTAGTATGGACTCCTAGTATAGTTACGTATTATAATAACCTTTGTGAAGAGTAAATAAACAATATTTTATTTATTTATTATTTATTATAGTCGAGTCGATGATGTAGTCTATGGAACAGCTGTTTTTTTTCGAGATTCCGTGGTTGGTCCCATAGTAAAAGTTGTTCATTCACGTGGTCTGAAATCCCAATAAAGTTTTTAGATATACTTAAAAATTAACGGTGCATACTTAATTTTTTGATCAGGTCTCGCAAGCAAAACTCGCCTACCAACGGCTTCGCATCGGGCCCGTTACGGTCTGCGTCGTGCGCCGTAGTGAGCGCATGCGCGGTAGCGGGAGCGGAAGCGAACGCGGGCAAAACGCACCACACGCCACGACCGGACCGTGACGCGTTCAAGCGCAGCCACTCCGTCAGCGAGAACATTAGCAGTCGCCTTGATGACAGTAAGTGAACGCACAGCGGTTAGTTTTATCGGATAAGTTTTTATTCGGCGATGGCGTATGTAGTTTGAATGAGGGTGTTCACACAACACAGTATTCCTGAACCAGTAAACACACAATCCGATGGGTTTTTGTTACTGTATCACAGAATAGATATAAAACTACCGTATAGAAAGGAAACTCTCCGCCCCGCCCCACAATCACATCCCGCGAGTTCGTGTGCCGAATCGTGTGCTCATTCAATAGCCCTAGACTTCACGCACACAGTTGCGCGTGTGCAAAAACGTCACTGTGTAGCGTCTGTGTAATAGTTAGTTGAAACGCGGCGCTTGTATGGAGTGCCGATCTTAGCTTTTTTTTAAATATTTACCTGGTTTACGAGTAATAAAAATAAATGTATTGGCGGCGCTAGTAGTAGGTACTACGGCGCCTTAAGGGTTTTTTAATACATTGTAAATCGCGTGGTACAGTGTTTTATCGACACAACCCATCGTCTTTTTTTTGTGATAAATCGCTATATTGTACCGCGTTTCGGTGTTCATACTAGGGGGGGAGGGGGCAGTCTACGATAACTTTATTTAATTTCCTTCCAACAAGAAGGAAAACATACACACATAAACATACACTTTCGGTGTTACTATTAGAAAAGTTTTTTAAACTGTGCTCTCTTTCGAACAACATTTTCAAAAAAGTGACAGCATCACATTTAATCAATGTCTAAGTTAAACAGGTGTTTAAAAACCTTTTATGATTAACACTTTCTATATTATTGCTTGTTCCAGACGAGGAAGTGTCACCAGGCGCTGAGAAGTCAGGTTGCCCTGTGGTAGTGCCGCGCGCGGACGACGAGAGTTTCCACGCGTTCTTCGCGCCGCTGCAGCAGCAGGACAGGGTCCAGGAGTTAGCAGACGTGGACCTGGATGCCATCGACAGCGGCTCCAGGCAGCTGTGAGTCTATTTATTTATCTATTCTATCTAACTGATGGTTAATAGAGAATTCTTCTAAACTTTTTTTAAAATTAATACTGGAAGGTAAACAAAATGTTTCAATTCAATTCAATTTTTATTTGTGTTTAACATGGTTTTACAAAGATGGTACAAACTTACGTACCTACGTGTATGTACGTTTATAACTATACCATTAAAAGAGTCTCTGTTCGAAATAATGTAATAAGAACCTAATGCCATACTAACAGAATCAAGTGGTCAAGCTGTCGCCATCTCTTGAGGTCCCGGGTTTGATCCCCGGCTGGGTCAATTTAGAAAGAAAACTAACTTTTCTATATTGGCTCAGGTCTGGGTTTTTGTAGTTACACCATTGTCTCTCATTTCCATAACACAAGTGTTTCAGCTACTTACAGTAGAATCAGTGAAAGTGATAGTAGCTTTATTCAAATAAACTTAATTATTAAGTACTTTTGAATCGTCTATATTTTCCAGACTTTCGTTCCAGACTTTTTTAACTGACAAGAAGAACGGGCGCAAGAAACTTATCAGCTGTAACAGCCATAAGTAACGATATTTACAAAGTATATTATTTATATATTTAGAATGCATTTTCTTTTAGCCTTGCCAGCGATTGGGCGCGTCGTGCAAAGAGAGAAAGGCGACACGTAGCTTCAAGGAATCCCCTTCGAGCATTAGCAGCGCGAACGGACATACGGCAAGAATACGTGCCACCACCGTCTATCATCCGAGACCATCTTATCAAGGAAAAAGGTACTTTATTCCCATAGTAATAAGAGTCATTATCACTTGTGATAAGAGAGAGGATAAGAATCCTCTACGAGTATTAGCTCTACGAGCATTAAGCCTGATTGTGTGTGCTATTTTTGGTGAAATAAACAGTTATCTATTTATCTATCTATCATTAGCAGCGCAAACGGATATAAGGCTGGAGTATGTGCCACAGCCGTCCACCATCCATGACCAACTCATGAAGGAAAAAAGGAGCTTTATTTACATAGCAATAAGAGTAATTATCCCTTGTGGCATAGTGCTTCAAGGAATCCTCTCCGTACATTGCTCGTACGGATAAATACGACAAGAATACTTGCCACCGCCCACTATCCGCGACCAACTCATTAAGGAGAAAGGTGTTTTGTGTACATAGCAATAAGAGTAATTTCTATAGTGATAAGATTTTTTTTTTCGATCAGAGGTGAAATACTGTTTCAGATTACACTAAATTAATTACCCAATGAGCTCGGATACTTACCAATAAATCTTCCGAGCATAATTAAAAAAAAAAAAAAATGTGTAATTTAATGGCGAATTGAGTAAATTGCATTATTTTCGCCACAGGCAAATTTATTAAACTTACATGTCCAACAGCCATTTTTAATGTCCCCACTGCTGGGGCACAGGCCTTACTTATGTGTGGATAAGGAGGATAGGCCATAACCCACCACGCGGGCCCAATGCGGATTGGTGGGTGTTAACAACTGCAAATGCAGTTGGGACCAACGGCTTAACGTGCCTTCCGCAGCACGGATACTATATACTTATATAAGTACTCATAACATTTTCTAACGAATATTTTCCTTTTCCTAGTGACGGCAAACTGCGGTTTAGCAGCGGAAGCGCTAGCAGCGCTCGCTACTAAAGAGGATTTCTCTAATGTAGCGCTGCGCAGCGCTTCGACCACGTGTGTGCCCGCGAATGGCGTTAAACCACTCATGTTGTTGCACATTAAAGGCAGGAGAAGGGTTCAGGTTAGTTGTATGGAATCTTATGGATATAGATTTAGAGAAGATTTTCTCGCACCGCTCCAACAACGTGTGTCCCCGACAATGGGGTTAAACCACTGATGTTGTTGCGTGTGAAAGGCATGAGAAGGGTACAGGTTAGTTAGAAGTTTGTATCTTAAGTAGCTGGATTTAGAAGTGATTTTCCGGTTTAGCAGCGCTCGCTACTAAAGAGGACTTCTCTAACGTTTGCGCTGCGCGAGTTTCAACCACGTGTATGCCCATGAAGGAGTTAAACTGCTCATGCTGTTGCATGTTAAAGGCAGGAGGCGGGTTTAGGTTAGTTTTATAGGAGTTTGAATCTTGAGTAACTAGATTTAGAAGTGATTTTCTGGTTTAGCAGCGCTCGCTGCTAGGGAAGACTTCTTCAATGTAGCGCTGCGTTGCGCTTCAATCACGCGTGTGCCCGCGAATGGGGTTAAACCGCTCAAGTTTTTGGAGAAGGGTTCAAGTTGTATGGAATTTTGTCTCTTATCTATATAGATTTAGAATAGAATAGAATTTATGTGTCATTATTTTGTTAGTGTCACTACATTCCCACCTTATATTGTAAAATATACAAATAGTAAAAATAGAACAACGCGAAACAGGCAAACAATGGCAAACGAACATTTTCATATGTAAATTATTACAATTGTCAGATATATTCGTATTCGCAAATTTCATTAGAGTTATATAGAAATGTCAAATGTTAAAATTGAAATGTCATTAATACTAAAGATAGAAAATAAAACTAAATAAAAAACTAAACATGTCAAATTATTTCAATGTTTTGTCTTCTAAAAATTCCTGTACAGAGTAATAGGCTTTGTCAACAAGTAATCTCACCAGGCGATTTTTAAAGTTCTTTATTGGCAGGCTCTTAAGTCCGTCAGGTACTTTATTAAAGATTCTGTGAGCCATTCCAAAGAAGCCACTACGATTTAGGATTATTTACGATTAGAGCCGATTTTCTCGAAGCGCTTTAGTCACGTGTGTGCCCGTGGGCGGAGTTAAACTGCTCATGCTGTTGCATGTTAAAGGCAGCAGAAGGGTTAAGGTTTGTTGTATGGAATTTGTATCTTATTTCCTCAGATTTATAGGTTATTTTCTGGTTTATCAGACACAAAACAGACAGAAATAGTAATCATACGTAAAAACATGTTGTGCCATTCACCTTGATAACTTTAGTAAACCATAGACGACTGAATCAAATAAATTATTAATAAATTATTTGTTAATTTATTACAGACGCGGCTTGTAGAGCCGGTTCATACGAACGTGAATCGCGGCGACTGCTTCATCCTCACAACCACCGAACAAGTGTTTCTATACATTGGACTCTATGCCAACGTCATAGAGAGGTAAGTCGTATAGCAACAATTATGCCACTTATATTAATGTCACTTTATATAAATTGACATGAATCCCTTTGGATTTGGAGATGGTAAAGATTTGGTACCACTCATGAGCATATACACAAAAGATATAGCAAAATGAATGAATTAACATGGTGCCCCCTGAAAAATTCAAAACTAATAGAATAATGGGCAAATCAATAAAAAAGAATGGTTATTTTATAAACTGGTAACATCGGCATCATGTTCTACAAGTTCTTACTTTTATTTTACCGTCTCGTCGTGTCGGCAGTCGTTTCGTACGAGAGAGAGTACTATTTTTAAAATGACGCGAATTTGGCTTTTCCATTCCAATCCAATGCTTTTTTTCAATATTAAAAATGTATTTGCCGCGTTATTTGGTAAATTATTACGAAAATCCAATGAGTATCTGATTTCGTAGGACGATATATCTTTAGGAAAAAATGGTGCTCACAATTGGTACCAAACTCCATACAAGTTTTTACCATCTCTTTTCTGACACCAATATTTGTTTACAGGAATAGAAGCACCGACATCGCTCTACACATCCACAAAACCAAAGATCTCGGCTGCAAATCGGTAAACGACATTATAAAAATCGACGAGCAAACCAAAAACTACTCCAACAAACACTGGATCCAATTCTGGTCACTTCTCGGAGTCACAGAATCCATAGAAGATTACAAACCCATAGAGGCCGGTCACCCTGACGAAGATGAAATCTTCGAATCCTGCATCGTACAAACTAACATGTGCTATGAAGTAATGGACGACGAACTGGTCCCGATAAAGGAATACTGGGGCCAAATGCCGAAAATAGCTATGTTACATCAATCAAAGATCATCGTTTTCGACTTCGGCTCAGAAATGTACATTTGGTACGGGAAAAATGTACCGTTGGAGAGTAGAAGAAGAGCGGCCCAACTTGCTCAAGAACTCTTCGATGAAGGGTATAATTATGAGGAGTGCCATATAAACCCTTTGAACGCGGCCAATCATCAAGGGGCTAGAGACTCGGAAGCTAACGGTGTAGTCAAAACATCAAAAAGCCGTCCCGATTGGGCTATTCTATCAAAAGTGACCCAACACATGGAAACAATCCTCTTCAAAGAGAAATTCATCGACTGGCCCGACTACACTCGAGTCATTAAAGTGAAACCGCCAGAAAATAAATCCAACTCCATAGAAATAAATCCTTGTGATGCCGAAGAAATGTGGTCCAACGAGTACCAGGATCCAGATCTCATTTTAGAAGGATCCCACATCGGTAGGGGCACTCATTACTTCGACAAAGAGAGCAAAAGACACTATGACATTAAAACTAAAACTGTGTCCAAGTGGGTGATACAAGAGTACGATTTCCAGAAAGTGGAGAACGACGCTGAAATCGGGGAGTTTTTCTCTGGCGACAGTTACATTATACGTTGGGAGTACCAGATCACCGTTTCTGGTCGTGAATTGAACGGGAAACCTTCGAAACACAACGTCACCGGTCGCGATAGATGCGCTTACTTCTGTTGGCAAGGGAAAGACGCTTCGCCCAACGAAAAAGGCGCGGCCGCATTACTAACAGTCGAATTAGATAGAGAGAGAGGCCCCCAAGTGAGAGTGGCGCAAGGCAACGAACCGCCGGCATTCTTGAACTTATTCCAAGGAAACTTAGTCATTCACCAAGGGAAGAGAGATACGGATAAAAACAGATACCGCCTATTCGTGACGCGCGGAAACCTTTCCAACGAAGCTTACTTACTCCAAGTGTCTTGCTCAGTTCGGCAATTACGAACCCGAGGGTCATTGCTTCTAGCGGACACGGAAAAAGGCCGTTTATACATCTGGCACGGAGCGCGAAGCTTAAAACACACCAAAAACATAGCTATTGAATTAGCGAACAAACTAATCGCTAGGAAATGTAGCTATCTGTTTAAGAACAACGCTTCTGACGTCGAAATCACTGAGGTTAAAGAGGGGGAGGAACCTAAAGAGGTGTTGGAAGCGTTAGGGGTTGCTAATAAGCAGCATTATAGTTCAGTTTTGGGCGCCGGTAAAGATGTAGGGGGCGACACTAGTCCTAGGTTGTTCCACTTCACGGACTTGGGCGGGCAGTTCGAAGCTCACGAGGTGCTGTCGCCGCTGAGGCACGAACATCTGGTGACACCCTTCCCTTTTGAACAAAAGGAGTTGTATCAGGCTTCGCAACCAGGTCAGATTTATTTTATTATCTTTATATTTACTGCAGATGTACGAATCAGCGCCAGCGATATTCCAAAGAGTCGCACTAAGCGTTTTGCTTAATTTTATCATCCGTACCGCTGGAGAGTGAAACTTCTTGCCTGAGTCTGTGTTTCCCGATAGGCACAATCTGCATCATCGCTTACCATGCAATGCAAGCGATGATACATTGCTTCTAGCGTGATAGCGGGCAAGCGCTAGCCTATCTTTCATATAAAAAAATTGCTGCCGTACTCAGAGACGTCAATTAAGTTTAATGCTTCATTAAGTATCGTGTCGTCTTATACTATCACTATGGAAAAGAAAGAGATAGCAACAATTTTAATAAAACTTAATTGACGTCTCTGAGTACGGCCGTTAGACAGCTAACTGTCTAAATGGCTTATTAACATCTAACGACCTTACACCACAACAGATTTTAAAACGCTGTTTAAGGCGCTGTATGTAGTACTACTAGAGCCGCCAATGCATTTATTTTTATTACTCGACAAGTCAATATTTAAAAAAAACTCATGTAATGCCCTCTTAAATTGTCTCTAATATTTTTTGAATAACTCTTTCTGTAAGTTTTAAAATCCATTTTAGCTCAAAGTGGCCACTTTTGCTGTTTTTTTATCAATCGGTGCTATATTTGCGTGCTGTTTTAGTTCGTAAAGCGTAATATCCTTGGTCGCAGCTACAAAGCTTTTGTTCGTTTGCAGCGCTGTTCCTGGTGGACGACGGGGTGGTGGTGTGGCTGTGGCAGGGCTGGTGGCCGCGCGCAGAGGGCGGCGAGCTCGAGCCCGCCGAGAGGAACGCCGGTAAATAACATTTTAATAGTAATTAGCGGCCGCCCGCGACTTCGTTTGCGTAGAAGAAAGAGAGGAGACTACTAGGTGAATGTTTTGTAGCGAAGAAGAATTGCACTTTATTGTGTCGGAGCAAGAGTCGCATTTTATTTAAATGATTTAGCGGAGTGCAACTTTACGCTAATACTATTATCTATTCTGTGATATTAGTAGGGATTTTAAAATCAATCATGCACTTAGGTGTAGGAGCATTCGCAGCGCGATGGCAAGCTCTACGAGCGGCCGCGCTCCGCACCTGCGAGGCGTACTGGCGCGCGTCCCGTGCTACGACCTCACCCACCGCTACGACGGCTACTACGAGCAATCCCATCGCTACGATGATTACTACGAGCACTCCCGCCACTACGAGCACTACCACCGCTACGAGCACTCCGACCGCTACGACGCCTGCCGCTACGATGCCCGTTACGGCGACTCTCCCCGCTACGACGCCTGCCGCTACGATGCCCGCTACGGCGACTCTCCCCGCTACGAAGGCCGCTACGGCGCCCGTAGTGCGCGTGGTGGCGGCCGGGCTGGAGCCGTGCGCATTCACCGATCTGTTCGACACGTGGCAGGAGCACGATGAAGCCGCGGACGCTAATATCGCGGTATGTTGTTATAGTTTTTTCTTTTAGGTGTCTGGTTTAGTTTTAAGTTTCGAGGTGAAGGTTTAATTTATATCTGTTTTAGGGATTTCAGGTCATTTTGGATATAACTAGCGTTCTGATAGATTTACTTATTAGAATACTCGAGTATAATTCGATATTTATTTCTTTGTCATTTGATGCGGCCCTATGATTGACCAATTTTGTGTTGCTCTGTTCACTCTAGTATTCGCCATGTCATGTCAACAGCTTAGGCCATAGACGATAGTAGGTAGTACAGAGTAGAAAAACACGACAAATAAACACATTTCTAAAAAATCTATTCTGCATAGAAATAAGTTACTTTCTTCCATAGTAATATAACATTATCTTTGCTCTCTTCAGTATGGAAAGTATGTTTATCGGGTATTTTTATAAGATACCTATAAAATTAATTCCTTGGTAATAGTTAATTCAATAGAAACTATTTTATTTCTCTTTCAAAGTCAAAGAAGAAAATATTATAGTGTAAATATTTCAACAAAAACACTAATCTTATTGCATTCAGTTTTTGCCTCTCAATTGCATCAAAGACTTTAACTGTAACGATATGAATTGTAAATAAATGGTGAAGGTAATATCAAACTCAAAACCAAAAAAGGCAAAATAATATAACTCAAATTCTCAACTCCATCGCGTACCCCAACCCAACTAACTATTTCTAAACTATAAACTCTTCCGCTTACCACACTGTAAAAACTCCGCACTTGACGCTTGCGCACTGTACATTGCAGCACGGGTATAAAGCGGGCGACGCGCTCTCCGGCGACTACGAGCTATCTCGCCTCACCAGCAAGTCGGCCGTACTGCCCTTAGCGGAGCTACAGCGAAGGCCCCTACCAGATCATGTGGACCCTAACCACCTTGAGAGGCATCTGGCTGATGCCGATTTCACGGTAATTTATACCTTACCCCTAGGTCATAAGATACATTCGTGAAATAACTAGTACGGCGACCGTACTGCCCCTAGCGGAGCTACAACCAGACCACGTGGATCCTAACACCTTGAGAGACATCTTACGGTAATTTATTCCTTACGCCCTAGGTTATAAGATATATTCGTAGACTAACTAGTAAGGCGGCAGTACTACCCTTAGCGGAGCTACAGCGATGGCCCCTACCAGATCATGTGTATCCTAACCACCATCAAATTAAATATAGAGAACTTGTATGAAAGTGTAGAAACCAATTGTTAAAATAGGCTCTGATTTAGTGTTAGAGGTATTAGTATTAAAAAAAAACACCTTGAGAGGCATCTGGCTGATGCCGATTTCACGGTAATTTATACCTTACCCCCTAGGTCATAAGATACATTCGTGAAATAACTAGTAAGGCGACCGTACTGCCCCTAGCGGAGCTACAACGAAGGCCCCTACCAGACCACGTGGAGCCTAACATCTTGAGAGACGTCTCACTGTAATTTTTACCTTACGCCCTAGGTCATAAGATATATTCGTAGACTAACTAGTAAGGCGGCAGTAATGCTCTTAGCGGAGCTACAACGAAGGCCCCTACCAGATAACGTGGACCTTAATCACCTTGAGAGACATCTCGCTGATGCCGATTTCACGGTAATTCATACCTTACCTAGGTCTTAAGATATATTCGTTGACTAGTAAGGTGGTGGCACTGCCCTTAGCAGAGACCCATGTCATTGAAGAGACACCTCTCTCTACAGTCTTACCTACTGTATATTAGACACAGATAGTTTATTAGACACAGATAGTTACGCTCTATTTTTGAATCATTTTCAATGATAAATTGTTTGCTAAACAGGAGGCCTTCGGGATGACCAAAGAAGAGTTCTCCATACTGCCGGCCTGGAAGCAAACGAACATGAAGAAAGACGTCGGCCTGTTTTGACACGGCGGCGTCGCCATCCTTATACATTTTGATACAAAACGCAGCTATTTCGTACTTTTTTACCCAGTAATATTGAAGGATTTGATACGACTTAACTATAAGGAGCACGCTTTAAATCTCTATAGTGATTGAAACGTTTTGTACTAATGTTATGTATTCGTACACGTGATATTTTCATGTAACCGCAGTAGATTAGGCGAGTAGCGATGGATTTGTGTGTTGGAATTGTTTACCACGGGCCGTCGCGGCCCACGAGTGACACGCCTCTGTAAATAGTCGTTTTAATCTATTTATTATTTGTAACGTTCCTCTATTCGTATAAATTTATTTTAACACAGATATAATATGAATTTCGTAATCTTAATATTTTTTATTAATTTTATTATTGAAGTTGGTTTTACTATCCCCAACATGCTGGCGTGGGTGTGACAAAGTAGCAATGTTATCATGGTGATAATTATTATAGTATTGTATTGACATATTGTCAAACTGTGCGTTACGCCAATGTTTCTCCGGCCCGTTGTGTACCAAACGCAGTGTTTGACAATATCGGACTGTTTTAGAGCAAATGTATTCGGTCAGTGTGGTTATCTGTTATAAATCGCTAGATTTATAATCTATTATACGCTTTAGGGTAGGCTTACGATCTGTGACGGTTGGGATCTTATACAAATAAAATAACATATTGTGATATTCTGAATACCGCTTTGCTAACTTCAAAGTACTTCGCTGTAACATTTTAAGGAAGCGTTTGTATGTTATTGTGACTGTCACAGAGTATCTATGTTAACGACATCACATATCTAATCAATTTCGATGCTACTCTTTTTATACTGTGCGTAAGGTGGACCATATTTTGATATATTTAACCTATCTGTATCTTAATCGGTTTTAAATGCTTAGAACTGTGACTTAGATATACATTTTGACCACATGATTTGACCTTGTTTTTGTTGCTATTTGCGCCATTGACTGATTGAAAAGAAGAAGGAACGAAGCAGACGAGCGTTATCGTGATTACCACTTAGTAAACTATAAGGTGGTTATTTTAAAAATCCCTTTCGTTCAAATTTTCATCTTAGCTTCTATGAATTTATATTGTTTCCTACGGTGCTCAAGTACTGAGTGAAACGCTCGTCTGGTAAATAAATTTTATACGTATAGTCGGCCAAGAAAACGTGTTAAAATTATTGTAATTTAATGTGATAATATTTTAAAATTTAATATCTAACTGCCCTTTAATTTTATTTTTTTCCGAATAACCTTTGCTTCTTTCTTTGTAAAATACTAACGATTATTTAATTTTCTACTAAATTTTAAATGTTACTCAGTTGTTTAGTACCCATTGTCGTTTTTGGCCGACTCTATAATTTTTAACGCTGTTGCTATATGTTATGTGTAACTTTAGATGTTTATTTTTTATAACTAGCGTTAATAATGTACCGTGATCATAACGGCTGGTTGGTAATGAAGAAATTGCCAGTATTTTAAAATGGTTTCTACTGCCAATGAATAGGGTAAAAAATGTAACAATCGAGTCAATATCTTAAGTTAAATTGTTTCAAGATAACGTACGATTCATAATTTATGTCCCGAATGCATTTACGGCGGATCCTAGACGCGCCTGCGACATAAACGTTTCTCTCAAATCCAATGTATAATGTTTTGCTTTGGTTGTGTTACTTATACCTATGATTATTATTGTATTTGAGATTCATTTTGTATAATAATGTAATAAATCGCTAAATTGGTACACAGTCTTTTATGGTAAATGACCCCTAATATTCATACTGCACTATCAAAGTAAAAAATGCAAAAAAAAATATTTCATTTACGGCCAAATACTCAAACGAATCATAAAGTTAAGGCTTAAACTGACAGCTTCCTTAAAGTTAAGGAGACCTTAACTTAAGATTTTAGCTAAGAAGCCTTTGAGTATTTGGCCGTAATTTTACAGAATCGAATCTGTTTTAGGTGAGAGGATTCGACGAACTTACGGTTAAACACCTTTGCTTCAACTGCTTTTGAAAGGTTTTTCAAATATTTTTTATTATGTTTCGTCGAAAACTTATATAACAAAGTGTAGGTACTATGGTTAGTCATTCATCATTATCCAACAATCAAGTTTTTACATGTAGGCTATCAGATGAATAAAATTTTTAAATCCCATAGCCTAGCTCTATCCCATAGAATGAACTATAGCTGTGGGAAACTTAGATTAACAATGAATAAATCAATAAATCTGACGCTTCAGTTGTATATTATCACACGCACATATTTACAAAATTGCACAAAGTGGACCTAATCATTAGCACTTACAATATTTTAAATAAATAACCTACCTATTACTAGCCTACTCTACTTCCCTACTGCATTACAAGAAAACATTCCTCCAAGAAAGTTTTGAATGCTCCAGCATCTTAAAAGCTGATCCTGATCATTTTCTTCATAAACCTTTTTAGTTTGTTTTCAAGTATTTCGTCATTGGACTCGTCATCACCAACTTCGCTGTCGTCATCATCATCATCGTCGTCGTTCGTTTCTTCTTGTTTGAAAGGAACGATTTCAATGCCTTCATCGCCTTCGGAAGATTCCTCGTCATCATTTTCGTCGTCCATTTCGTCTTGTTTCGTTGATTTTACAACCCTTGATTCTATTTCATCGTCATTTTCTCCTTGGCCGTCATTTTCGTCTTCCTCGGCATCATTATTTTCTTCGTCGTCGTTCTCTTCTTGTTTTACTTTTCGTGGCACCTCTGGATTGTTATCATTTTCTGCTTCATCGTCAACATCATTATTTTCTTCATCGTCTACTTCCTCCTGCTTCTTTTTTTTGGACTCTTCTACATCTTCATTTTCATCATCATTGGCGTCTTCATCATCATCAGCATCCTCCTCGACGTCAGCTTCTTCCTGCTTCTTCTTTTTAGACTCTTCTACATTTTCATTATCAACATCTTCGTCATTATTGACGTCTTCATCATCATCATCAGACTCATCTACTTCTTCCTGTTTGACTTTTCTCGCCTTTTCAACGATCTCAATGTCAGCATCATTTTCCTCAACTTCTTCGTCATCTTGCTGTTGCTTTAAACTTCTTCCTTTAATAAATTTAACGATGGTATCTTCATTTTCATTGCCGTCATCAGTTTCCTCTTCTTCAGTAGTTTCATCTTCATTTGCTTCGTCTTCAGCGTCTACTTCAGGTGATTCTTCTTCGGGTACCTCTTCTTCGGGTAGCTCTCCTTCGGGTTCTTCAGAAGATTGTTCTTCAGGTTCATCTTCAGAATTTTCTTCCTCAGGTGCTTCTTCGTCAGAATTCTGTTCATCAGCTGATTCTTCTTCCTCTGGTGTTTCTTCTACGGCTTCCTCCTGAGCTTCCGGCTCGTTAAACTCACTATCACGTCCTTGTTCCAATCCATCTTCCTCGGGATCGCCTTCTTCAGGTTCTTCTTCTTCGCCGTCTTCGTCTGGGGTCTCTTCTTCTGATTCGGGTACCTCTTCCGGTTCGGGTTCCTCTTCCGGTTCGGGTTCCAGTTCACGTTCACAGCCTACGGGAGGGACTGATCCATCACATACCTGAAAATAATGAGTAATGTAATGTAAGTATTTTTTTTTATTTTACTTTAGTAAATTGCCTAATGTGAATGTTTTGGTTTATTTAAGTAGGTAGTAGGTAAGTGGTTGTAAGTTCGCATTGTGATAAATAAATAAATAATAAGTAGGTCTATCTATTTATCAACTTTCACTACTATACGTCCAGGAAGACCCCAGTATTTGCTAGCTTTTTAGACTTATCTAGGGCTTTCGATGTCGTTAATTATGATATACTGTGGCAAAAGCTTTACTGTGACACTAATGTACCGAAAGACGTTGTAGAAATATTTAAGTTCTGGTATAGTAACCAGAAGAATACTGTAAAATGGGCAGGTTATCATTCTGATGAGTTTGGTTTACAATGTGGCGTGAGACAAGGTGGGTTAAGTTCTCCTCGTCTGTTCAACCTGTATGTGAACCAGCTGATAGGTGAACTCAACAGTGCCAATGTTGGCTGTTACATAGACGGCATTTGTATGAATAACATAAGCTACGCTGATGATATGGTCCTGTTGAGTCCATCTATCGGCGGACTAAGAAGACTCTTGTCTATTTGTGAAGGTTACGCGGTTGCTCATGGGCTTAAGTATAACACCAGTAAAAGTGAGTGGATTCTGTTTAAGTCAGATACACCTCATTATACTAATCTTCCTGAAATCACACTTTGTGGAAAGCCTCTGAAGCGGGTGCAGAGTTTTAGGTACTTGGGCCACTGGGTTACTGAGAACTCCGAGGATAACTTGGATATTGAGAGAGAGAGAAGGTCGTTGGCTGTTCGCTGCAATATGCTGGCCCGCAGGTTCGCGCATTGTACTAGGCCAGTTAAATTAACGCTTTTTAAAGCTTACTGCCAATCATTTTATACGTGTAATCTGTGGGTTACCTACACGCGGCGAGCATACAACGACCTAAAAGTGCAATATAACAACGCATTAAGGGTGCTTTTGGGGTTGCCGTGGCGATGCAGCGCTTCCAATATGTTTGCGGAAGCTCGAATCGACAGCTTTAGTGCGATAATGAGGAAACGGTGGGCCTCTGCGCTGAATCGTTTGCGTAGCAGCACTAATAGCATCCTGAATGTATTTATTGATAGGTGGGATATGTTATTATTACAACGGTGGGTACAGTGTCACACAATATATAAATTTAAATGATTCTTAATTCAATAATTAATAATAATATTGTAATTATGTTAAAATGGTATGAATTTGAATTGAAATGACGTGTAATTTTATTAATATTTTATTGTAATTTACTAACAATAGTTTTTTAATGAAAATTGTTACTAACACTAATATGGGCTTTGCCTGAAATAAAGAACTATAATAATAATAATAATAATAATCAAAGAGCGTCAAAATGATTACCCTACGTTCACTTGGATCCACCCACAGCCAGGATCCACATGTGGATCCATGGATAATTTGTATTTCTCGTCTATAGATACATTATACTCACGCCTTTTTCCCATGGGGGTAGGCAGAGACTATGGATCGCCACCTGCTACGATCCTTTGCACACTTCTTTCGCTTCATTAACATCCATCAATCTTTTCATACATGCCCTGCGGTTTTTGTCACTACGTACACCAGCCTTTTTATTAAAAGCTCTATTTGGTCTGCGTAGGTTTTTCTGGGACGCCCTTGCGCAATCGTTCCTTCCACATTCGCACAATATATCTCTTTCGTGATTCGCCTTTCATTCATCCTCTAAGTGACCAAACCACCGGAGCATTCCTTTCTCAATTCTTGTCATTATATCATCTTTCAGACCACACCTTTCACGAATCACATCATTGCTCACTCTATCACTAAATTTGACTCCACATGTTTTCCTCACCGAACGCATCTCTACTGCATTTATTCTGCTTTCATTCTTCTTCTGCCATACTTTCGAAAGGGTCGGTCATGGGATGGATGACCAAAAATTTATAATATTTAATTGGATAAAGATAATGATTGCAATAAATTAATATGATCTTTAATTTCCTACAGTTCTTATGATAAAAATAGTTAGCTATTGTTGATGGTTGATGCAAATCAATATATCAATGTTAACAATTTGAGGTTTTACCTGATCTGAGGAGTTTGATGGCGCAGTGGTTTAGCGCCTGGCCCAGCGATTGCAAAGGTTAAGCAACTTTTGCAAGGGTCAAGGGTCATGGGATGGGTGACCACAAATCTCCTCCGTGCTTCAGAAGGCACGTTAAGCCATTGGTCCCGGGTGCATTTGCAATCGTTAACACCCACCAATCCGCATTGGGCCCGCGTGGTGGGTTATGGCCCATCCTCCCAGGAAGGCCAGTGCCCCAGCAGTGGGGACATTAAAAATGTCTGATGGTCATTACCTGATCTTCTTCATTGAACCAGGTGTCACTCGGGCACTCCATCAGGTAGGAGCGGCCATTGTAACACTGGTAGTACTGGAAGCAGTTGTCGATGCTGGCGATGCGCAGGAAGTTCTCCTGGCCCGAGCATAGCGACTCAGGGTCCTGTCTCATGGTGATCGAGTAGCTGGAGGCGCAGGCCAGCGCCGCAGCACAGCAGAGTAGCGTGAACACACCTGGAAGGGTACACAATATTGAGTTTAAGTAAAGAATTTCCTTTATTCCCATCTGCTCTCTTCGAACTTTGAATAAGAATAAGAATAAGAATAAAAAACTTTATTTGGTTACTTACAAATAACAAGCAAAATGGTTTACAAAATGGTTTACAAAAACATTCACTATGGAATATTTAAAGCATTCTAAATTAATCTTTGCCACTGGGGTGGTGCTTGGCACTAATAGTAGGTGGCTTTTAACACCCTAGTTGTCAATGGCGCCTTTTTAGGGTTCCGTAGCCTAAAGGCAAAAACTGAACCCTTATAGATTCGTCATATCTGTCCGTCCGTATTAAGTAGGACTGCACAAGTGCACAGTTGAAACTTAGTAGGTAGATGTATTATGTGAACCAATACGTGTGTCTCTATAGATAGGTCTTTAATAATAAAATAAAAATAAAAATACCTATATAAACAATATGCTTACTAAATTATTTATGTGAGTTGCGCGTAGTAGGTATAAAAAAAACTGACGAACGCACATTGTATGACGTTGTGTTTAAAACATTCGAACTTATATAATAAGTACACCTAGCAAGATATTTTTATCAATGCATCCATAATCCATCATTCAAAAGATTCGCGAATATCTTGAGTTTAATCAAGGTCAATAAAAAAGGTGATCATTGGTTATCTAAAACTTATCTAAATAAGTACTGTGTGAACACCTTTTTATTGACCTTGATTAAACTAAAGATGTTCGCGAATCTTTCGTTTGAATGATGGATCGATAAAAATATCTCGATTGACATTTTCAAAGATCGTATTTCAATTCAAGTTTTTGATAAGAGAAAACATTGTGTTTTTCCTTTGTATTAAGATATATTACCTCGTTACGAAAATTTTCGTAGTAGCCTACCTAAGTAAGTATTTAATTTGACTAAGGGCTGATTTTTCAATGCCCAGATAGAGCTTTATCCGTTTGATAGTTTGTCGCTACGCTACGTAACGCAACTACAATGAAAACAGTAAGACGTAAGGTATTTATTTTATTTTCACAAAGTAGTAGAAGAAATTTGAGATAAGGTTGGCATTATTCATAGGTAGGTAGATACGAACTATATTTCTTTTATATCAAAGTACGTAGTACGTAGGTAGGTAAGTACAATATTTAGTTTATCAGTTAAAAGTTTTTTCTTGATTTTAATACAAAAACTCAACTTTTTATATAACATTAATTCATTGAACTGAGTTTCACTTCAAAGTCTTATTCATTAGTAATATCATTGACCTACTACCTACCTTAGTAGGAGAGTTTCAAAGCTATATTGAGACTTCGGCACATTTAATGGATTGCTCTTGATCAGTCTTAATCAACAATCAAATTAAACTTCAATATTAATTAAATCGTATTTTGAGGTAACTATATTTATTTAAGTCTTTTTGATGCAGTTTCATGTCTTATAATACTTAAGTCTAAACAAGCAGCCGTCCACGACTTTGTCCACGCGTAGTTTGTTTTCTCCCTATTTACTCCCTTCAATTTTAATATTAGCAAATCGATCATTTTGATTTTAGCAAGTTTATGAAAATATTTAATTTGCTTAAAAAAATGGCAACACACATTGACTCATTGTATGCTAGGTATCATGGTCTTACACGGATGGGCGAATCACTAGACCACGAGGCGGTGTGACAATGAGAGATAAGTAGAGCCAGCTCTGGAATGGAAATATGTGGTGCTATAGGGATGCTATGAAGCTTGACCGTTATGAGATTGGGTCTTATCCAGATTGGGTGTAAACGACAGCAAATGTAGACGGGCGGAAGCAATCAGCCGCATTGCTCCCTCCCTCCCCCCCCTAAACCAAATTCAAGTATCACATTCCAGGCTTTTACAGGAGAGCTTAAAACGTTATTTAGTGTTTTTATTGAAAAAATATATTCAATTAAAAATAAAAATGTTAAAATGTTAAAACATCATTGGTATTTAAAGATGTCTGTAACTTATATAAGTTCTGCGTTAAAAAATGAATTGATTTGTCAATAATATTCTACACAAGTAACTTGAGATTCTCTAATGTATTAGTCCCTATATGTGGGGATTTGTAAATGGCATTGGAAAATCTATTTGTTATTCTATTGTTTATATTTGACTGTAAATCCTCCTACAAGCAAATAAATAAATACTTGTTTTAAGCTTTGCATAGAGCCATAGAAGTACTTACCACTATATAATAAATACATAGAAATCAAGTATCTGCTGTTTCTGCTAATCTATTTCAAATACAAGTATATATATTGTTAAGAATGCTTGTTTTTAAGTTAGAAACGGGAAATATACTTTGTTTTAGCGTAAATTTTGCAAACGGAAAAAGATATTAGAAACAAATTATTGGCAATATTTTCCGAATGAAACCGAAATTCTCTCTCGATATATTTAAATTCTTCCTCACCCACTCGATAACCGCATATAGTGATAGTTGTCATTGTCATGTATGCCGTAGGCCGAGTAATGCGAAATAATGGGATTGGTGATATTAAATTTACTTACTTTTCATGTTGACCGCAGTGCAAGCGTCCGTGTTGCGATCGACTTCAGAAGTAAGTGAAGATCTCAGAAGGGCATCAATTTTATCGAGACCAACCTATCTCAGGTGGCTGATAACACGGACCAAACCGTCAGATATAATAAGATGTAGATACGTCCATCATACTGCATTTATCTGCTACCACTTACTTTAAATCGGCTTAAGCTGCGGTTCCGTTGGTGCTGCTAATGTTTTTTAAAGATGAACTAACCTTAGGTACCTAAGTATTAAAGACACCAACTATGTTTATTGGTCCTAATCTTCAGAATTCGATACTAAATATCCAAAATATTAGCCACGTTGTCTAAATTGCAATATTTACCATTAATAAACAGCATTCTAAAAACACAACCAACCACACATTGTCGATAAGTTCCCTGCTTATACTTACTTTTAGCCCTAGGGGGCAAATAGTTTTGGTTACTAGCGCGCTGGCGATGGCGATGCAATCCAATGTTGCCGAAGTCAACTAGGTACCTATACTTATTATATTTTGTGCCGAAGTTACTGGTAAATCCATGACTCGGGAACCAATGCCTATGTTCTTCTGGCAAACATTATATACCTCGAAACAACTTTGACTAAATATAAGTTGGATCGCTGCCACTGTGCAAAGAAGTTGTCTTGTAGGTTTGTCAATGTTAGTTTCTGAATTAGGTACCTACTACTATCTTTTGCAGCATCAGTGGAACCACCCCTTAAACGTTTACTGTAGGCTGAATGTTGGTGCATGATTGTACGAATGTCGCGATTATGAGCTTGCGTGTCTGCTACCTATTCAAAACAATTTTAGACTACGTCACGCGTAAGAGGCAAAATATTTTAATAAACAGTTTCCACTGAAAACATTAAGAAATTGATAGCATGAAAAACTTTACGTAAAGTCTAAAGGGAAATGCTAAAAGTTAATTTCACAGGAATTATATTATTATATCTACTTTACTTACTCATACGGCTCCCACCTACCCGCTTGTAGCCCCTACTATGTAATAATTCAATTAAATTAATAAATTGAATTGATTTGAATTTAAATTCAAATCAATTCAATTTATTAATTTAATTGGTTGTACCTACCTACGATTTATTATTATGAACAATAAAAGGTGAAAATTCAAAAAGATGTTTAAATGATAAATGTTTTTTTTTCAATAAAATTAAGATATTTTAGGTAATAACATTCAGACTATGACCGTCAAGCAATTCGAGATTCAAGAATTTTCAGTCGAATTACTCTACCGGATTTAAGTTTAAATCTATACCTACATAGGTAGGTACTTGAAACAAATATTAACGATAACAATCTTGCATTTGTCGCGGATTTAAGGCAAAGTTACTGGATTAAAGTGTCAAAGCCTTGAACGTTAAAATAGAAGTGAATCTCAAATAAAATTAACAAATTAATTCAGTTAGCTAACTTAGGTACTTTGTGAGGATAAATCTAGTGAAAGGATTAGATAATAGGCTTGAATGTCACAAATTAAATTAATCTACAATCTAGGTAGGTGCTTACTTCATATCTTCCAATTCAATGTAGGTAGGTATAGTAATTTATATTGATATGGTATAAGTATAAATATACTATTGATTTCTCTTTCTAAGTAGACATAGTTCGACTTAATTTTCATTTAGGTAGATAGGTACCTACCCTATCTATCGGATAGATTTGTTGAGCGATATTACTAGCGTGACATTTCCATAATTAGTTTCTATGTAATTTACTATTCATTATCCCCTTGGGCATAAAGAGGACAAAAGCTAAGGTAAATGTACTACATAATGTATAGAATTGGTATATTTAATATTACAACGCTTTTCTGTGGTTCGAGTTGAAGTGGATTCGTCATCGAGTTGGTGTAATGTAAACACTAGTGTTGCAGAAAAATCTACTATCGAACAATCGATAGCACCGGTGATTACGGTGTAATGCCATTACCTACAATCTATACAAATTCTTGACACAGTATTTTTGAAATAGGTACTCATATCTCCTGAAATATATTGTAAAACTTGAAAATTATAGGGGGTATGTAACGGATAATCTATCGGATAGAAATCGAACAGATATCGATAGAATATCGAAAAGAGCCAAAACACTGCAACTCATGTTACAGGAGTTTTGGATTAAATTTTAAAAACTATAAAACTTTTTTTTTATTTATAACGGGTGTAACAAAACCTTCGACGAAGCCGAAGTCCACGCATTCCGCCCATCATCAGGATCATTTTCGTCTTTTAGACTATACCTGGAAAACCAATAGCTACGAAGTTATTGAAGGTCAAAGTCAATTTTTTTTTTAAATTTTTTTATGAAATCATATTTTATTCGTTATTTCCAAATTTTTGTCCATAGAAAAATTATATATTTTTTGCATTTCGTAACAAACAATGACTTCAAAACGTCATCATTCAATGTATCTCATGAGCACGCACATAAACGCTGCCTTTCAACTCGGCCGCACGCAGCTTTGTAGCATACTCTCGCATGCGCGATCTGTTGTACGCGTTATATTGCGTAAGTATGCAATGCTTTTTTGACACCAAAAATTAAATTCGTTTCCCAGCAATCATTTTGAACAGAAATGGTCTTGATGATGGGCAGAATACGTAGACCTCGGCTTCGTCGAGGGTCTTGTTACACCCGGTATGTATAATAAATTAGTATAGTTTTTTTTTAAATAAACAATATGGTTTAATCAGTTTAGCATGGCACATCCTCCAACAATCTGCATTGGCTTTTTGATGGAGCTGGACGAAGATCCTTTGACCAACTTTGCCAGTCGACCCGCAGTGTTGGTCAGTAACTACCTACCAGTATAGGGTAATATGCCTAGTTAACCGGCCGCCCCCAGTTATCCGGCCCCCCAACAGTTTTTCGAATAAAATAAGAATTCGATCAATAAGAATTTGGTCGATTTCGCAAGTGGAGATAAAAAAAAATGTGGAGAGCTCTTGCCAAATAGTCAATATTGTCCTTCAGGGCATCGTTAAATGGTGAAGGTCGCAGGAAGCCGCTGGATGCGGGCAGCGCAGGACCGATCGTCGTGGAGATCCTTAGGGGAGGCCTATACCCAGCAGTGGGTGTCGTGCGGCTGATATGATGATGATGATGTTGTTATTTATTACTATTTTAACGTTAAATATGGCTTAATAAGCAGATATTTAGTAATATCAAGGGGCCGCCTTACTAGACAACGAAACCACATGTTTCCAGTATACCGGCCGGGGGCCGGTTAACTGGGACTGAGCTCGATATATTGTTTTGTCTCTTTTTGTTAAAAGAGGGATTCCATAGAAGAATGTATAATGCTATCCCTTTTTATTAAATTTAAAGTACCTGCTTTGTGTCCAGTACTCGGCCGTCTAAATGTGCTTGTATAAGAAGTTGATTTTTTCTTTTTGTATGGAAACGGGTGGCCGGTTCTACTGGGTGCTTGCCCAGTTTACCGGCCTCCTAGTATACACTAGGAGGCCGGTATACTGGCTATCCTGCAAAATACTCCCAGTACACCGGCCAGCTTTGAAATTTATCTACTAATAAAATTAATTGTGCGTCTCGTGAACAAGCGACGGCGACGTGCCCGCCATCCAGGTCGTTGACCCTCGCTGAATACCTATTTGTCTCTTGTTATTTCCGAAGTGTATGTCAGCGAATTACTCAAACGAACGCTACTGCATTGAACGATGTGTTTTTTAAGCAGACTTGCCTATTAGCTAGACTTCTTTATTTCTACACTACACTTTAATACTAATCTATATATTATAATTAGAAAAAAATACACAAAAATATTATTATACCTATATTATTATTGAATACCAATCAATGTTATTGATTGTTAATATTATATTTTTTACAGGTTATACGTACTTCCGGTCATTATCATAATACCCATAATATTTATTGTTATTGTTTATAAGAGACCTATTGACATTCGGTTTTAGAAACTATTTTTTTGTTAATTATTAAATTATTATTTGTTACCTATGTCTTCTTGATTACTTAAGGGTAATAAAATTATTAATCAAAGATTTAGATTTTCTATAAATTTTCCTATTCCTATATGAAAAACTGCAAGGCTGATTCCAGAATCAATATAAAGGTTTCAATTAATAGCAAATGTTAAATAAAAGTACAATCAACGTTTTTTTTAACTCAAAAATAATAGTTCACATCACAAGCAAAGCCATAGGACAATACTTGTTAAGTATATTATCTGAAATTTAATTTCATACAAAAATCAAAGAAAAATGGATCTTATTTAAACTGGATTAAGAGTCACAGGCCGCTTACTGGGCTAGCTTATCTTTTGCCCAGTATCCGGCCGTCATGTTCTTTGAAAAGCGGCCGGTATACTGGGCAAAGGGGGGCCGGAAATAGGAACAGGGGGGCCGGAAACTGGGCAAATCGTACTTTTTTGGAAAATAATTTCTAATGACAAAACCGACTAATGGAAAATTTCAAACAAAATACAGGTAATTCTCCAGGATATATCCAACAACATAAAAAATAGTTGGGATCATAAGTATTTGTTAAATTTATGTTACAACTGTTCAAAGTCAACAACTGCCTTAAACGGCCGGAAACTAAGCACTTTACCCTACGCCAAGTAGGCCTCACGTTGGCTCAACATGGTCCACCACCTTGGCCCAACGTGTCCAGCGTCATTGTCTCATGACAGTGACGCATATGCAACTGGTGACATTGATACAACATATATCTCTGCCAAAACTGAGAGATAAGAGAGTTATCTGGCGACTTCGACAGTTAATACTTAATCCAGCCACTTTTCAGTTATCTAACGCTACGTTCACGCGGAGACAAACCGGATCGGATTTTTGCAGGAACGGTTTAGTTACAATATAATTTAAATGTAGGTACGAGTTCACTCACACGTGCATTCGGTTTCGAAATCCGGCAAAAAACCGAAACGGGAAAAACTTGACATCTTTTGGCGACTGTAATCTGATCATGACACACGACAAAATACTTACCGTATACGGTTCAGTGGCAATAGCACTTTAGTACATACGTTCACTTCACACGATTAGGTTTTAAAAACCGAATAGCATATTCACACGATGACACACCATTCCGTTTTTGTAGAAAAGCAAAACCGAATGCCGTGTGAACAGAGTATTCGGTTCTGCCGTACTGTGTGAACGTAGCGTTATATGGAAAAATCTGGTTATGGATAGGATAATAAGCGGATTATGGGTTTGAAAAATTGTAGTCAATAAAAAATTGCAGTTTCAACATCCAATGATTATCTATTTACTTACCTACAAAAAAAACAGCTATCAACTTTGGTCAGCCAGAATTAAGAGAGTAAGTAGGTACCTATTTGTTTTGTGAGTCATTATATTTTGGTTTAAATTCTCTTTCTATTATCATTTTTTAATTGCAGACTCGTGGCAGCCCTAAATGGTTTTACAGGAGTGCATTACTTTCTTAGCTTACAAATAGATGCACTACTAAAATTCATAAGTTTTATAAAACTGATTTGTTTGGTTTAAAAAAGAACTAAGTTTAATGTTAGTGTGTTTCAACAAAGAAATAAGGCTTTTATTGACCTAATTCTATTTTAAGGAATTTTATTAAAATCTTTGTATTTAATTTGTGCTGCCAACTGTGCTCACTGCAATATTTCGTTATAACAAAATTTTCGCCAAAAGAGTCCAATTAAAAATCACAATAAAGCTCAGTACCGGTGAATGAGACCCGTCCTTGTCCAAACAAACACCCGATAAAAAGGATTCATCGTTACAATGACAAAATTGGTTGTATGCATTATACAGGCGGCAACTGACAAAAACAAGGAATCACCTGTTTCAATGCGATAATTTAACAATGATATATAGGCAGCCTTCGAGCAGCAGCGACGGCTTCGTCCCGACCCCCTTACTAATAAAGATTGCATAGCATATGTATAGTTACACAGTGTTTTGTCACTTTCTTATCAATGTCAAACTCAAATAGTTTGACAGAGACTAACCATTGTATAACTGTACATCTGCTATACAATCTTTATTAGTAAGGGGGTAAGTAGGCAGCCATTACACGCTCATGCAAGCGTCATTCAATTCCATCAGTCATGAATTACGTTTGACTGATGGAAGAACAAATCAACTTCATGCCTACATTACACGGTAGGTTATTCGTCAGTCACAGCCGTGACTGTGGTTAAACGGACAGCAAAGCCTACCGTGTAATGGCTGCCTTACTTAGGGAATCGAGAAGATCTATTTTGAGGAACTGGGATTTTCGGGACCTGGACAACTCGTGATTTTCGGTACTTGTTTTTTTACACAATACTAAATAATATACTAGAAAAAATACGACTCGCACCAGATCCAGATGTTTTTTTAGTTTTTTGACATGAGAAATATTTAAATATAGGTTCTTAAACAAACTTATGTCATGATATTTAAACGAACGTAATAAATAGGTACCTAGGTACCTACCTTTCAATAAATTTACAAAAATTTCAAAGTTATGTAAAAAGAGATCTTACAAGTACAGACAACAACAGAAACCACTTTGACATTGATTGTACAAAGCGTAATATTTTGAGAATGTAATATTTTGCGAATATAATATTTTGAGAATGTAATATTTTGAGAATGTAATATTTTGCGAACAAAGGAAGTGACCAACTTCAGAGCGCTTGCAGTACAAAACGACGTATTTTTAATGTAAATTACTCTTTCTCTTGCAGTATCTCCTTTCGACCTTCACCAGCGGGTCTATATATACACTGAGAAAAATGCCCATCATAAATGACGTGAATTCAGATTAAAATAAGATGGATTCACTTAAAGCACGGAGTATACTGATATCACCAAAAAGTACGATGATACTACTGTTGCTGATGATAACGGTATTTAAGATGACATGTCACCATACCTTTGGTAGGACGAGCATACAATATTTTTTATATTGTATGCTCGTATATAGCATAAGCATATAATATAAAATATTATATGCTCGTTCCTACTACTTATGGTTACTGTCATTGTACATCGAGTTATATCCTATTATTTTTCCTACTATTTCTCGATGACATCCTCTTATGTCAAAAAATATAATATTCTTTCATTATATCTCAAGTTATGTCCTATTATTTTTCGTACTATTTATTGATGACTTCCTCATATCTCCAGTTAGGTCCTAATATTTTTCCTACTATTTAGAAATTATTTCCTCATATATTCGGTTGTTTCCTACTATTTATCGGTGACTTCCTAATATCCTTAGTGAAGTCCTACTAATTAAAATATACTTTTCTCGCATTTCGGGTTAAATCCTACTATTTAGCAACGATTTCCTCATATCTCCGGTTATATCCTATTACTTTACGTGCTATTTATTATTACATCCTCTTACCTTGGGTTATCCTAGTACAGTCGCCATCAGATATACTGTAGCAGAAAAGGTGATCAAATACTTCTGAACAGTTTAAAATATCAATAAATTCCATACACTTCGTTTACACTTTGTATGGAATTTATTGATATTTAAACTGTTCAGAAGTATTTGATCACCTTTTCTGCTACAGTATATCTGATGGCGCCTGTACTAGGATAACCCAAGGTAAGAGCATGTACCTAATAATAAATAGTAGGTACGTAAAGTAATAGGATATAACCGGAGATATGAGGAAATCGTTGCTAAATTGTAGGATCTTACCCAAAACACAAGAAAAGTCTATTTTAATTGGTTGGACTTAACTAAGGATATGAGTCACCTTATTTGCTACAATATATCTAAAGACGACTGTACCTACTACTTCTTTCTTACCTAATTCACATTCCTAAAATATAAAAAAGAGGATCGCGCATAAGTAAAAAATAACAATTTAAAGCATGTGAAATATAGAAAAAGTAATAGGTACCTTCATAACTTGGCAATATGCAATTGCATTAAAAACTTAAAGAGAACAGGAAGACACGTGTATAAAAAAACAGAAATAGTAATCAAGAATAATTTTATTTATTTTTGAAAGTAACTTTAATTATTGCAATATCAATATTTCTATTTGAAAGTAAGTAACGTTAATTTTTACAATATTATTTTTTTACTTTTATATAAGTAATTATTTATTAATAAATGTAATGTACAACAGAAAAAAAGACACCAAAAATAATGTACCTACCTATTCGCAAATTGAGCACATAATAGTACTTAATTATAATAACACAGGCTTATCATTATGGTGAACAACTTTTACTTTGGGCACAACATAATTCGACGAAATTTACTTAAGGTGGTACCCTGAGCGAAAGTGGTGCAGCGGTGAATTATATTTAATATTATAATTCTAATACCCAATTTTAAAAATATTTATCGTGGAGATTTTAGGGCCCACAGTCTAGTATTTTTAGACGGTATCGTTACATTCCCTCGTAGTCACTGCTAGAAGTAGATAGCAAAACTGCTAAAAGTGGCCGTTTTTGACACATTTGCTATCTACTTCTACGAATGACTACGAGGGCATGTAGTGATACCTTCTAAAAATACTAGACCAAGGGCCCTAAAATCTCCACGATAAACATTATTAAAATAATTTTCTATTAATAACTTATTAAATAAAAACCTCTGAGGGCGCCACTTTCGGTCATACAACCGCCTTAAGTAGCAGCAGTTTTTTTCGATTTCAGAGTTTACCCGATAGTAAAAGTTATTTAATGGATGAGTACAATGCCCCCCTTTCGGCTTAATACACTATACTTATAATCCCGTACCTTTATGCTTATAACAATCACAGTATTTGTCAGTCAAAAATAATTTACATAGTTAAAAATAAATACCTATTTAGCATGTCACAACTTACTTACGTACCTAATTATACTCATGACACTAAGAACAATTTTTAGGAAAATCCATAAAATATGCAAAATAATTTAATAAATAAAATCATGATTCGCTTTCAATGACTTAAGATAAGAACCACCCAGCATTCTGCAAGATACTGTGGGTTACACCCACCGTCTCCGTCAAATCCTTCCAATATTTCTGCTCGTGATGTTTGCCAATCTTTCCTGGAGCGACGGGCAGGAGCCGCAGGAGGTATGTTAAATAAGCAACCGAGGAGTAATATGACAGCAATGAAATTTAGTCTCTGGTTTTGTATCTGAAAAAAAAATGCTTATTGTATATAATACTACACATTACTATTAATTTATTTTTTTGTCAAACGAGGACAGACCAGAATAATTACATAAATCCTTACCGTCACAAACTGCTAGTGTGTCTGTGATATTTTTGCGAAGAAACTTGTGCTTTGTGGTGTTCAGCTTCTGCCGGGCAGCTTTTAAATGGTGTCAGATGAAGCTTCGAAGCTGTCGAGACCGCCGGATTTTAAGCTAAAATCAAACATGTAATTTGTGATAAGAATTCAATGTTTTAGGTCCATTTCAATGGCAATAATATGATCATTTGATTTTTTCCTTCAAATGATAAGTACACTTTATATGAAGAGAAACTTAAAATTTACCCCAAATAGGTACGTTTTTTTGTCCTCCAAAATGATACGTTTTGTATAAAAAGTTAATTTTCTTCCCCCCCAATAAAGTGTGCACGCGCACGCGCACAGCATAGGCTTGGCAACTTACCTTCAAAACGTTGTATATAAGTATTGAGCTAGATTCCATTATTTTAGCAAGTCATGAGTTGCTTTATCCATAAGTATTGCACTTTGCACTCACTCACATTTAAAAAAATAGTCAAATATAAATTAATTCTGTACACGCTAAAAACTGTCCTTGCGACTCTGCGACTTCGACTGACTGAATGGAGAGAATATACCTACAAAACGAACGACAAGTCGATGAGTAATGAACGGCGAATTTACGTGCTGTCATCGTATTTTTTAGGAATCATACAAAAATTGATGCAAACTCTTAAATAAGTTTCTGTAATCGTATTTTTGTAGGATTCATTTTAATTTTGATACTATAAGGGGACGTCATCGTATTCTAGATGCTTCTTCTCAAAAACTATGACAACTTTTTATGGAAGGTGGGCACTTTCATTGTGATTTAGAATTATAATCTTATTTATAGATTATCATACATATTTATAGGACAGTGGCAAAGATATTAGAATTTTAAAAAGAGGTAGATGGGTTACCTGCGCCTTAACACTGGCAGTCTAAAACTTGGCTAATTAGCTCACCTGAGCGTAGTCTCGCAAAAGCATCGGCAACGTTGACACTTTGAAGTGCTCCCGCGAAACACAGTAAAAATGCCGTCCTGCGTAATGCGAACTTGTACTAATTACACAAGCAAGACTTCCAAAAGTCTAGGGATCATATATCATGCGTAAGTATTATATTTTAACTAATTTTCGTTCATATTTGTACATTAGAAATGCAAAATGTCAGTAAATATTATCCAAAAAGATTAAGTGCGACAGCAAATACTCCGATTACCGAGTGTGATAGAGATGTCTGTCATAGATTATAAATGTACAGAACGGTCAATGCCACGACATTGCTCAAGCATTATCCACGAGATGAATAACTAATGAGGGCTTTTCACAATGACAAAAAACTAGGCTATCGAGCCAGATGATCTATCGAGATGGCGTTGATAAAAATAGGTGACAATGTGAGTTTTTTACTAAGCTTCGAAGAGTGTCAACACCATCTAGTGATTCAAATAGTTACTATTTTTAGGGTTCGACGAGTATCAACACGATCTAGTGAGGCAAATAGTTACTGTTTTTATTTTTTAAATGTCACTTTGAAAAGCCCTCATTAACTTATTATATATTTAATATTATTTTTATAGGTTTCCAGCAAATGAATTGCGATGTATTAAATGGATGGAGGAGAGAAGAAGATTGAAAATTTCATGATGATCGGTTTAGTAGTTAAGACGTGAAAGCGTAACAAACAAACAAACGGACTTTCGCATTTTAATATTAGTAAGGATTACCTAAACCTTGTGACATAGAATTTCTTATCGCCCATATTTAATTAAAGCTAAATTCCTTACTAATTTTAACACTTTTACTATTTAAATTTACAAGTTTTACGAAGTTACATATATTTTAAAAAATCGTTTTGGTCACAAAAAATATTTTTTTCAGAGTGGAAATCCATTACGCAACGGACTATTTATTATTTTAGCAATTAGCAATAGAAACTAATAGGTAAATTTTATTGTGCCCAAAAACAACCCAAGATATTAGTGGTAATAGGTTCGACCCGCTTTTTGGGTCGAAATCGGATTTAAACTCGTAAAGACCCGGTTTAAACCTTTGGGTTTAAGCCCTTGCACATCCTTAATTATGACTTAGTAGCTTTTTTATTTTATCGCTTGAAGTAAAATGATTCATTATTTTATTCAGATATCATTGTAGTTCATAGGCATCAAACCATCGAATGTCTCTTCTGTGACACATTTAACGATATTCTATGATTAGTATCGCGACATTCACGACGACATTGCGCAACATGTATCTGTCTCGTTTACGCTCTTGTAAATAATCATACTATCTTGTTCACACTTTACAACACGGTCAAGTTAAGTCGGCCTATGCGACCATACGAAATCATCGACTTAAAGTGCCGAGTTACCTTGACCGTGTAACATCGTATTATTTAGTGTGTTATAACGAGGCAGGTATATACGCCTTGCGGACAAATTCATGGCGTCGCATATACCGACATAACACATCTTTTTAATTCTAATATCATTGGACAGTGGGCTATTTTTTATTACATAATGTTATAATATTAAGAAGATAATATTATGTTTGATGACCAATTTTTACGATATAATATTTTGGCCAAAACTCTTATATAAGTTTCTGTAATCGTATTTTTGTGGGATTCATTTTAAATTTTGATGCCAATTCCTTATATTTTAAGTGAAGGTAATCTCAAAATAAAAGGAACTAGCACATAATTTTATCATACTACTATAAGGGGACGTCATCGTATTCTAGAGATGCTTCTTCTCAAATACTATGACATCTTTTTATGGAAGGTGGCACTTTCATTGTGATTTAGAATTATAATCTTATTTATAGATTATCATACATATTTATATGACAGTGGGCTATTTTCTATTACATAGTGTTATAATATTAAGAAGATAATATTATTTTTGATGACCAATTTTTACGATGATAAGTGTCATAATATTGCCTTATTTAACCATATAATTTGACTACATCATAACACGTTTCAAGATAGCGTTATATAAACCTATTATTTCCTTATTTTAGGACAACGCACTTAATTTAAACGTACGCCACGATATTTTAAGATTACCCCAAAATGACATTTTTCTCAGTGTACTATTGGCTAAAATCACTGAAGTTCAGGTAAGCTTTGAGTGGACAGATGGATGTGGTACCTACATTGCTACTTCTTTTTGGCACAAATAAAAACTTACCAAAGAAAAGTAGCAATGTATCACAGTTACGATAGCAATGTAAGTAAGGCGAATGAGCCCCAGTTCGTCAGTCTTGTAAGGAGTATATCTTTACCCATAAAAAATATATTCCTTGTATGTATAAAAAAATCGAAAGTTATTTGAAATATTATACAAGTATTGCCTGAATTACTTATCTAACACCTGAGTCATCTTATCGTGTGATTGCTGATATTTTATAAAGTGTCCTTGAAATTCTTCTTATGACTCACTATAATTTTATTACAATGTTCTTTTGCAAATAATATAACGGTAAACCATTTCATTATTATGTTCTATGAAGTATGTATAGTACTTAGGTACTTAGTTTTTATTTTTGTAATAATTAGGTTTTGGTAAATAGTTGCACCCACTCCTTATTGTCCTGTATCTTATATCTCTCTCTCCCAAGGTTGCCTGGAAGAGATTGCTGTCTAGCAATAAGGCCGCCTATTGTGTACTTTCTTCTTTCCTCTGTTTCTTTGTCTGTAATGTCTTTTCGTGTGCAATAAAGAATATTTATTATTTTTATTATTATTTTGGTACCTATGTAAGTCATTCATTTTCATTTCAAAATTCTTTATTTCATGTTATAAAAACAATATGTGACAAGTACTTAAATAATACATGTACATTAATTAATTTAAATATACTTTATGAGGCTAAACTAACCACCTATGAAAGCTTTAAAAATATATTATTCCACTTTACTTTTATTATCTTGAAAAATTAACACTCGGTTATTAAATAGCACTGTTGGCAGAAAAATTTATACAAATCATTTGTAAGTGATTTGCTTATTGCATACAGACAAGAGGGTACAAAAATAAATAATCATCAACTAAATATAAAGTCACAGAGACTTATGGTATGTAAGTAAGTACTTACCTATAGTGTATTTACTTTTCTTTAGTTAAAGTTTACCAATATAAACATCACGAGAGAATGAGCAGTAATTCAAGAGTATCTATTTATAATTGTATTAATAATATAGCTAAACTGTTGTACTTCATAAAAATAAGTACAAAATCAACAATTTATTTACTGCAAGCACACAAGTCATGATTATTTAGGCCTCCTGTCCTAAGGGAAACCGAACAAACTTACGTTATTTTGTTTTCGGACGGACAAAATTCAAGCAAATATTTTTTTTATTCATTCTAAGCCACGAAAACGGAAGTGAAAAAATTAGAAGAAAATTACGAAAAACGAATATGTATAGGTCCGAGTTTTGTTTTCTATGATGTTGACTACTTTACGAATTAAATAACCTCCTTTGTCTTGTCTTGTACTACAAACTAGGCGCTAGTTATCAAGGCGGTTAAAACTTATGATAATTAATAAGAATAAAATAAATATCTAAGAGGGGCTCCCATATAACAAACGTGGTTTTTTGCAGTTTTTTACTGTATAATAATAACGGCAACAGGTAGACCGTTGAAATTTTCACAGATGCTTAGATACACGGGTGGGCGGATAACAGAGGCGGTTGCCTCTGTTGTCCGCCCACCCGTGTAAGACGCAGGGGCGTGCCGGGTTCGATTCCCAGGAAGGGAATACATTTGTGCTCGGTTTCGTTGGTGGTAGCGCTTATTTCAAGTTCGCCTGGCTAGCTACCACTATCTTACCTAAGTCTGACGCCACAACAACAATTTAAAAATTGTTGTGTTCCGGCTGACCGGCTGTTAGAGATAAGATAGCCAGTTCCTCAGTGATGAGGATTCCGGGTGCAGTGCGCTTCCACCTTCGGCCTTATCGTCACTTAACATCAGGTGAGGCGAAGACCAAGCACTATCCCGTTGTTCATAAAAAAGAGTGATTTATAAAATATTGTAGGTCATACGTAATTCCTAGTGCTTACTTTATAGTATTTATTACAAGGATTACCCTTGAGATTTATATGGAATCCGAGGTTTAACTTGTTTACTAGACTGCTCCTGAGGGATGACTCTAAGCCCATAAACTATTAGACAAAGTTACATAAGATTTCCTCGAAATATTTAGTTAACAATTTAATAGGAATTATAAGCTTATGATTTATTCCGAGGCGGCTCTCTTTTACTATTAATTTTGTGGTAAACATAAGGTAGGTGCAATTTTAAAGTAACTTTAGTAAATTAAGCAAACAAACACATTATCTGTAAATACTTAGTTGAGATTCTATGTAACTCACTCTCACCTACTTAGTAGCACCGCACCGTGAGGTAAGAAAATAATTTATTTATATCTTCTGTCTCTAACAAAGCTAAGTATTTCGAAACGAAGAAGAAGACTATTATTTTCGAACTTTCGAACAATATAAAATCCAAATAAAATGAGATTGAAGTGAAGTGAAGTGAAATAAGCTTTATTCAAATAAACTTAATTATTAAGTACTTTTGAATCGTCTATATTTTCCTACCACCCGTTCCAGACTTTTTTAGCTGACAAGAAGAACGGGCGCAAGAAACTTATCAGCTGTAACAGCCATAAGTAACGATATTTACAAACTTGAATATATCGTTACCAGGGAAACATAACATAATTACAACAGGGTGACAGAATTATTGGCAACAACATAGACTTATTATATTACTTCAATAAAGTACTTATATTAGCAAGTTATGTGTTACATCATTTCCACGCATTTTGATCTTTAAGATAATCGTCGACTTTATAATAACCTTTACCCATGAGCGTTTTTTTAACATGGTTTTTAAATTCATGCAAAGGAAGATCAATCACTTGTTGTGGAACTTTATTAATAAAGGCTATGCCTTTCCCCATAAATGAACCTCTATTGAGATTCTATGTAACTCACTCTCACCTAGTTAGCAGCACCGCACCGTGAGGTAAGAAAATAATTTATTTATATCTTCTGTCTCTAACAAATCTAAGTATTTCGAAACGAAGAAGAAGACTATTATTTTCGAACTTTCGAACAATATCAAATTCAAATAAAATCAGATTGAATATATTATGTAAGTATACCTAAAGCTTAGAAAAATAACACTAAAAGCCGTGTCCTCGTATGCAAAGTGAGGCAACTAATACTAAGCCAGAATGGCTTAGTTTTCAGATTTATATCCTTCATACGTTACCTAATCGTAACTAAAATCCAATAATATAGTAACTTAACTAGTCTCTTAATGTAGTAAAATTTAAACTGTTTTGTACTTATTCGGTATGATTAGGTAATAATGCAGAATAAAAATCTGAAAACGGGGCCATTTTGGCTGTTTTATTTGCCTCACTTTTGACAGTGCGCTTTGTAGATGCCTATCGTTCTAGGTGTATAAGTATGAACAAAATACCTTTCAGAAACTAACTCGCTCGTATGGAAAACCATAATTAGTCACCCCTATAAGTATTCCTTTAAGCAGTAGGTATAATTTTTTATGTATTTATGAAATAATGATATCTAATAAAAATAGCTTTTTCAGTGTATTTACATAATGTTCTGAGAATAAACATCCACGATTTCACGCTATTTTCGGGACGGGTTTATGCTTTAATAAAAATTGCTGGCTTAAAAACCAATATTATTTTAGCGGTCGTAACATTATGAATGTTTTTTTTATTTCCGTTTGGAAATGCGACGTGTCGGGCGTAAAGGGAAAACAATGCTAATGCTAATATTCTATCAATTGATGGAATCAATCATACGAGCGAGAGTGCGTAGGACACAAATTGAGTTTTTATTAAATTTCATTAAAGCTGATACAACCCAAAATTAATTACTAGATTTTGTATTTTTTTTCACCATTTTTCATTGTAACTTTGCCCATTTTCTATTTCTTTTTTTTCAATTACCTACTACCTTATTGAAGTGTGATCCAGAAATATAAGTAAGTAAGTACAAACAAAGGATCTTCATATTTTTTACTTTTTAATACAAATACCTACATCCAGTTAATTAATTTTTGCATACTTATTCATTACAATTTTACATTTATTAGCACTTTCTTGGTTTTTTCTTTGTTTTTTCATATGTTTGAAGAGAACTTTATCAACTTCATTCAAAAAAAGCTCTCTTACAAGTCCAGTAACATTACTGCTTCCAATACAGATAAGTCATTTAATAAACGCCAGTTTCTAAATGTAAAGCGACGCTCGGGCGCCCGAGCAATCTAATTAGGCGTGCATCTTCGTACGTTTGTGCGTTTACGAGCAGCTACAAAGTGGATTAGATAACATTTAACACTCGTAGACAACCTAGAGCTTACTACGAAAAAAGACACGCGATAAACGGACGA
Source organism: Agriphila straminella (assembly GCA_950108535.1). Classification (NCBI taxonomy): domain Eukaryota; kingdom Metazoa; phylum Arthropoda; class Insecta; order Lepidoptera; family Crambidae; genus Agriphila; species Agriphila straminella. Next base: position 5,059,388 of record OX467318.1, read on the forward strand.
TGTCCCTTCGATTAAGAGGATTGTCAACCACGTGGTCTCCATACAAACGGCGATAACGTTTCCCATCCTCTAAACCTTAACCTACAGTAATTAATTTTTGGTATTTTTTTGAAATGCCTAAATACTAGGGCTGTACGTTTTGATTTTTTAAATATTTATAATAGATTTCGAAATATTTGCATTTTAGTGATTTCATACAAAACACAGAAGTGCCAATATTTTCAAATCTACAATAAATATTTTAAAAATCAAAACGTACAGCCCTAGTTTTTTGGCATTTCAAAAACATACCAAAAATTCATTGCTGTAGGTTAAGGTTTAGAGGGTGGGAAACGTTATCGCCGTTTGTATGAAGACCACGTGGTTGACAATCCTCGTGGTTGATAATTTTGTATATTCCTTTGCTAGAAAAGTTGTGAAGCGGAACGAACGTAGACCGATTATCGTGGTTTGGTTTACAAAGTAGGCCTTTAGAAGTGGGAGTTTCACTTGAATTGTAGGTAGGTACATTTACAGTACAGTAGCTTCTAAGCTACTTCTCAGAAATATATACGTCACGAAGTTAGTAAAGGTACAGGTGGGATTGACTTTTGTTGATGGATCGAACCGATCGGATAATTCTGATACACTCAGGAATTCTAATAACACCTTCACGATAATCATATAGGTACCTACTTATGTATTAGGGGCCTTACAAACAATTACAATATCATCCTGTGCTCTATTAATAATAATATACGTAAACAAAAAAATATTATTTTCGATAATGAACATAATTACAAGCATTTTGAACATATTTAAATTAGGGTGATAACTTTATCACAATACAAATTTCATCAAATGATAAAATCTAGTATTTTAAGAGTTTAGTTTTTTTTTTCATTTTCGAAAATAACCATTTAGTGCTTGTAAGGGTCATATTCAAACAACAATAGCTCTCGAAATATGCAACATAAAGCAACAAATCTTGAAGTAGTTTTGATAAGATCCCTGTTGTATTCGAATAATGCAAAAAAAAATGCATTAATGTCCTATTTTTTTGAGATATGTTAGAAAAACTATAAAAAAACACACAAATTTCGTGCAAAATTTTACTTCAGTAATTTTTTATGACGTATTTAAGTTGAAAGTTTACACTTTTTTTATTAAATTGATAGGTGGTAGAATTTTCGCCAAAACCTTTGCGGTATTCATTTAAAATTAAAACTTATAAAATAAAGCAATAACTCTAAGGTTATTGCTCTGGATGTTAATATCCATTGCAGCGAAGTTCATTTCCGGACATTAAAAATTGATATAAAACGTATTTAACATGCGTCATAAAGGTAGGGCTGCCAATTTTATTTTATTTCGTTTTTTCGGTCATGTTAAGTATACACGTTTTCTTTCTCTCTTTATTTGACTCGTTTTAGTTCAAAAATACTTATACAACAGAAGTTGTTTTGTCAACAATGAAATAAATTTAAAGATTCATTGTAAAACTAAAATACAAGGTTTACCATGTCAAAATCTTCTTAAATTTGCAATAAAGATTGATTGAGTGAAAATTGTCAAAACAGATTTTTAAAGTTAATAAATATGATTAAGGAAATATTCATTTTCATGTTATTACTTATTAGTAATTGACAACCCTTTGAATAAGTTAAACTAATAATCTAAACTTATATTCTTCTATCTGTCGTCGGTTTGTTGAAGCAGATGAGTCAATAAAAGACGGACGACATCCACTTGATATTTAAAACATCGCACCGGTTTTTTATCATGATATTCTTTGATAAACTGATTCTGTTATAATTTTCACGGATTTCCTATTCAATTCAACTTCTTTATTCGAGAAACAAAGACTCATAATGTCCATCAGCCATTTTTGATGTCCCCACTGCTGGGGCACAGACCTTCCTTATGGGTGGTAAGGAGGATGGGCCATAACCCACCACGCGGGCCCAATGCGGATTGGTGGGCGTTAACGACTGCAAATGCAGCCGGGACCAACGGCGTAACGGAGGAGCTCGAGATAATAAATTTTTGGTCACCCATCCCATGACCGACCCTTGCAAACGTTGCTTAACTTCCGCAATCGCTGGGCCAGGCGCTAAACCACTGCGCCACCGAGCTCCCCTGACTCATAATGGTTAGTAACAATTAGTACATGATATTATTAAATTAATTAAATTAAATTCCTAAATTCATTATAATACATTAATAAATGTCAGCATTATTTTTTTTGTGTGTTCGTCACTGGTTTATTGCACACATGCCAACTTCTTTCCACACTCTCTTCATTTCTAAAGTGTTGAAGCTCTTTCTGTAAAACTAAATAAGTAAATAAAAAGAGAAAAAACATGAACGCGTATACACCATGTATATTACCTTTGATAAATAATTTATAGTATGTACAAATCATATTTACAAGCCAACAAAAACAACAAAAATAAATATTACTTACACATAAAACGTATAGTAGAACATTGTATGCTCAGTGATTACTATTCAGATTTTCGCGCGTTCAATATATAATTTCAATGCTATTGCATTGAAATAAACATGGCACTTATAATAATATTGGGAATCCAACGATTTTTTTTTAAATTTTATTTAAAAATTATATATACAATTATCATTTTAATCAATTGTTAAGGTATCTCACATTAGTGAAATAACGCTGGCTTTCAGCAAGAGTGGAATATACCTAAGTATTAGAAGAAATTCGATGATGCCACTATGGACTTGGTAGCTTAGCGGTCAGTACCCTTAGCACGAACAGCTATCGAGAAAAAAAACGCACGTAAAATTACTCGATAGACAATTCTCTATGGAAAATTTCATTTCGCTTATCGGCGATAGATGGCGTTGTACAAATTTCCAATACAAAATTTATCTATCGAATGATTTTACGCGAGTTATTTTTTTCGATAGCTGTTCGTGCTAAGGGTACTGAGCATTGGACAACCAAAGGTCGCGGGTTCGATTTCCGTCCGAGAATTAATCTGGTGCTATTCATATTTTTTCAGTATATTATGAGTCATGACATTAATGCTAAAATAGGGTTGCTTATGCTTATTAAGTAAAATCACAACCTAACCAACTTGAGTCGTTGAGTACCTAGCTAGATCTACTGAGATGGAAGAGGAGCATTAATAAATTAATTAAGAAGGCTCACTTAATGAATTCCTTACAGCTGTCACGTGTAATTAAGTGACAGTTCAGCGTAAAATGTAATAACACGTCATATGTGCCAACTTCCACAATTGATGTTTCCGTACAAGAATCAACAAAACTGGGTCACATCTTTATTTGACAAAAGTAATAATAGATAAGTAATAAAAAGTTAAAAACTATGCTTATTTTTATCAGTTTTCGTTTTTTTTACCAGACTGCATCATTATTTTGTAGTCATATCATCATTTCGCAAAACGACTACATCGTCCAATGAATTTAAATATTTTTGCTAATGAAACATGGGTCGCCTAAACGATAAAATATAAATAGACAACTGCTAAAACATTGTATGGGAAATGGGAAAGCTTTTTGTCGTTTTTCGACCCATATTTCTTTCTTTTCAATTAATTGGGTGACTGGAAATAATTAAAGGCGACTGTTAATGGGATACTTAATTACTAAACCGGGCAGCAGTTAATTTTTTGGGTGACAAAATAACTAAACGGGTGACTACATAATTATGGGTGACAAATAATTTAAGTCAGCAGTGAAAACTCTAAATGGGTGACAAAAATACTAAGTGGGAAACTACTATACCAAGTAGGTAACTATATAACTGATTTAAGCGGCCCAACATTGTATTTTTAACGCATTTTTATTAGGTTGCTTTCTCGTTTGTTTGTTTGATTATTTTTTATCATCTCGATTAGGATAATAGTCCCCTTTTTCAATAAAATATAATTATGCCAAATTTTAAATGTTTTGTGTGCCTTAAGGTTGTCGCCCAAATAGTAATTTGGTCGCCCGTTCTGAATAACTAGTTACTCAATTTGTATTTTAAAGTCCTATTTCAATATCTGTAGTCGCTCTCGGTCCGTCGCCCACATAGTATTTCAGTACGCTATATTCAGTATTTTTGATACCCAAAATGGGAATTTATTGTAACCCGATTAAATACTACCCTTTTTCAAATAACCCTGTATAGTATTTCGATAGTAAGGTACTTGATACAAATAAGGCCTACGTTTTAATAAGACCTATGTGCTAGAAAACTGTGATAAATAAATCCAACAGGGAAAATAATAAATTCATACACACACACCCTATAACCCGCCTGAGTGCACGAGCGTCCCTTTACGCGTTCACTACGCCAGTTGGCACGCATTTTTGAAAGATGTGGGCGATTGAGTGCTGCGTTATAAATTTCGTGCTATTTTATGGTAAATTTTAGCTTAAAATCAAGCTGTTCTAGTAAATGCTTTTCTTGGTAATTGTTTCTTAACTATCTATAATTAGCTATCTATGACCTTGATTTGTACTATTGGCTTTAGATGCATTAATTATAAATTTTTAAACACAAATAAGGTACGTGATAAAATAACGCCTACCAAATTTGAAACGCTTCTAATTTAATAAATATTAAAGGTTACTAGTAAAAACATGGTTTATATTCACTTCTTTCATTGTAAAAATCTAAGAAAAATGAATGAAATAAAAAGGGTATTTTAATAAATGGCCTATACAAATTTTTGCAACTAAATGAAATCTTTATTTTTTTATGAATTATAATAGGAGTCTTACTTTTTTCTATGAAATATTTAATTTCATTGATAACTGTAAGTATGTGTTTATTTAATTTTGTTTCAAATTTAACTTAAATTTAAAGGTATTTTTTTACTATGAATTTTATAGGCCTTATTAAATGTAGCCGATTTATTAAGGCCGAAATCAATGTCTTCGGAATTCCATTATTTTGCTTAGATGTAGCTAGAAACTGTTACATTTTTTCATAGATTCCTGCAATCAAAGGATGAAAGAAGCTAATTAACCATGTTTTTGTTAGTTACCTTTAATATTTATTAAATTAGAAGCATTAGAATTAGTACCTTATTTTATATTTTATTTTATTTTTGGCTGAATGACAGCTCACTGCAACCGCTGACCTCCTAAAAAAGATAAGTGTGTCGAAGTGGGGGTATCTAAACGAATAAACCAAACTGACAATTATCGGCCCCTGTGTCTTAAGCTGAGGACACACCGGGATCACTTGGGACACAGTGGGATCAACGGTGTTGACATACGGTATACAAAGGATTGGATGGAAGTTCGCTTGGAAAACAAAAGCTGAGCGGAACAGGTTAATTGGTATTTTCGCTGAAAGCAATCTTTTAATTAAGTACTAACTGGTACTTACCTAAATTCTTTATAATTAATTAATAAAGACGGCAATATTTTTAAAGCCTTGTCTTTTATTACATTTCTTGGCATTGCTTACATATAATGGTAGGTATAGGTACTATACTATACATTATATAAATTTCTACATTACTTATAATATATAAATAAACCTTCTATTATATCATCGTTGAACTGTCCTTATCTTAAACTTAAGTTGGTTTGAAGTCGAACTATTTGAACTATGTTATAATATTGATTTCGATTTGAGTTGGCTACTACTCCAACTAAGTTGTAAGTATCTACTTAATTAAAGCCTACTTTAATAAAGGTAGTTGCCTAAGGTGTCTATCGCTTAATAATACAATTTCTCCAAAATCTTTAAATAAAGATTATTCTCTTGTTTTGTTATTAGGCGTCGTTAGTGGCGAACGTTTAGTTGAGCTTACTCGTATCTTTGCATTTAAATCTCTGTTTTAAGTAACGCATATTTGCTACTATTTTGCCATAACAGAAGCCTATTTTTAATTCAAAGGGAATTAATAAATCCAATCAGTACCCTTAGCACGAACAGCTATCGAGAAAAAAACCGCGCGTAAAATTACTCGATAGACAATTCTCTATGGAAAATTTAATTTCACTTATCGGCGATAGATGGCGCTGTACAAATTTCCAATACAAAATTTGTCTATCGAATGATTTTACGCGCGTTACAGATCGAATAAATAACACCAATTTGAGACTTACTTTACTACCTCTACTTTATTTTCATCTGGACTCTTCATAAGAGTGAAGAATCCAGATGAAAAGAATATTAAGGCTAGGTGTACGTGGTGCATTATGGGTACACTAGGCTCCCATGACTTCGCTCCCATGGGATCATTGCCGACCTGCGAGGAACAAACTAGCCTCGTCGAGTTTCCTTCTCATTCACTATTGAATTGCTATAAATCGGTGCACAATGTAAGAAACAATTAGTACACAAACGTACAAAGTGACTAACTTCAGAGCGCTTGCGATACAAAAATTTACTCTTTGCCATACATTTTCGAGTGAAGTTGCCGCGGATCACTGTCCATTGTCATTTAATCACATTATACTTCACATATATTTAATCACATTATAGTTTTACGTGTTCTGTGGTATGAATGCGTTCGAAGTGCAAGCGAGAAACCGCGTATTCCTTCCACTCCGCAATCCGCGCCACTCAGTCCCCGCGTTTAGATTCTGTGTTCTGAGGATTTACTTACTTCACATTTTTCCACGTCCGTGGAAACCAGCGTTTAGGTTAGGTACCGTAGCAGTGCTGGATTAACCCTTAAACAAATAAAGCAATTGCTTAGGGCATCACGTCTGGGGGGGCACTATAATCGGCAGCGAAAAAAAAACCGTTTTTTGTAAGTCTAAAACAAAAGTTTTATTTCAAATCCATTTGTGTGGTCATGTAAAACGACTTACTACACGATTAGTGGATGAAACTGACAAAAAAATCACGCTGTGCGGCCGTTTTTTTTAAATATAGACAACAGGCAAGACATGAGTACAAAAATAGTAGATGAAACTGACTAAAAATTGCGCTGCGCAGCCGTTTTTGTCAACTATAAACTGGTATTTTTCTGAAAAATCAGGAATTTTGTGCATATCCTAACCAGGCATCCTCCCTTACGTAATGGTAATGGTGGCTCGGAGGCGTGGATTGCTAAGGACACCAAGAAGTCTTAATCCGGCACTGTAGGTACAACAGTAACCGTCCTGAAATTTAATAACAAATTGTGCTGCCGTTATGCGTTAGTTTGATTCAATTTGCATTGAAATCGTCGGAACTGTGGAAACAAACTAATCAACAAGCTCATTTCAGACACATAAAATGAACACAATCTGAATTGTTGATCTGTCGTACCCAACATTGGTCGTACCTACTAACTTCTGTGCCCCGACGCAAAAAGAGAGGTGTTATAATTTTGACGTGTGCGTTGTCTGTCTGTCTGTCTGTCTGAGGCAACGTAGCTCCCAAACTAAAGGACCGATTTTGGTGCGGTTTTTATCTTTTAACTATACTAACAAGGGACCCACCCTTGTTTTTAGTTAAGGTTGATTTTAAACGAAGCCTGGGGGCTATATTATTATGTCGGAGATTAATCTAAAATAAAATAAAAAATAACTTGTTATTTATTCTATTGTACTTATTATATACGATAGGAGGAATAAATAGGAGCAATATACGAATTTCATACAACAAAGGCGAAAACTCATTTATTATTACATCACATTTAAGGAAAAGCTTCTGTGTGACTTCAGCCTTATCCTGTAAGTCCGTGATGGCCAATTAACTTCTCATTTCTCCTAATTTGTTTTACGTGATTTAGTATTCTCTCATTTACATCAGAGAACAATAAATGTTCCCAGATTCCTTTTTGAGTACACTTAGGGTGAATAAAGAGACGGTATCTACGCAGGTAGATTATAGAAGAGAAATCTATTTTTTTTTATTATAAGCACGGTAAAACGGTAGAAATATAGATTTCTTTTCCGTGCATAAGCGGAAAGTATGTAGGTGTGTCCATCAGCCATTTTTGATGTCCCCACTGCTGGGGCACAGGCCTTTCTTATGGGTTGGTAAGGAGGATGGGCCATAACCCACCACGCAGGGCCAATGCGGATTGGTGGGTATTAACGACTGCAAATGCAGCCGGGACCAACGGCTTAACGTGCCTTCCGAAGCACGGAGGAGCTCGAAATAAAAAATTTTTGGTCACCCATCCCATGACCGACCCTTGCGAACGTTGCTTAACTTCCGCAATCGCTGGGCCAGGCGCTAAACCACTGCGCCACCGAGCCCCTTCGAGCTATTATGTATTAATATAAATAAAAAAAAGGTAAGTACTTACTTATATAGATAAGTCTTATTATATTTTTTATATTATCCTTATATAATAAATGCGAAAGTCCGTTTAAGGATCCAAAATAAAAACCTTCCAAGCAGACGAAGTCGCGGGCGGTCGCTAAGTAGTCGTTTCTAAAGTACTTAATAATTTGAATATTTCAAAATTGATGAATTAAGTAATTGGGCATCAAAATACTGTTCATCTAAAATACTTAAATAAGTAATATACTTACATAATAAATAAATAATATTTTTTCACACACGTGTCTCGATATATGTCTCAACTTTTGGTACTATTTTCATCTCGATCCTCCCAAAATTCTCGGAGCTATGGCTAAATACGTGTCAGGCGATTTGCATCTGATAACCATTTTCTAAATATTATTTTAAAAATGGCTGATGGTCAACCATTTTCAATGGTAAAATATATCTCGCCAAAGTCGATTAGTTTTGTTTTCCAAGTCGTACAGGCTGGTTGTATCGCCCACCGACTAGCTGCAGCTTTGTAATAGAATATCCTCGCAATATTTGTCGTATATCAGATTACGGCGAGGAAACCATCCTTTGAAGCTACCAATACCTTCGTCGGCGTTGTTTTAAAAAAATAATATACTCTTGGAAAATATGTACGTATATGTTAGGCGTACGGATGGGAGCTCTCAAAAGTTGAGTTGAAGCTTTAATATGTAATGTCATCATCATGATTCAAACTACTCTTCATATACTTACGTTTTTATGTCAATCAATAGATGTGAGAATAATATACGCATCTATGTATAAGTATCCCAATTTAACTGACAAACATTTAATCATGAGATTTTGCTTTTTTTGTGTAATTTAAGTAATACCTACCTAAAAACTCGATGAACCCAAGATCGTCACTTTTACAGAATCGCTCCGTTTAATCTCTCCATGCTTAGTTCTAAAAGAAATGCTTGTTTCATTATCTTTACAAAAATATCAAGTTGAAGGTATAGGTATAAATATTTAAAAAGACCCGAGTGAGTGACGATAGACAAGGCAACCTAACAACCTTGTATGCGAGACGGACGCAGTATTTTCATAGCGCACGTGGGCGGACAAAGAAACCTGGTTATTGTGTGCGAACAATGCAGTCCATTACCTTGGGCGGTTTGCAATTCCTGCTGTTGTTGTGACACACATTGGCGTTTTACTACCCCAACTTGAAAGAAGAAATAAAGACTTTAACAGTTCTGTACCCTTAGCACGAACAGCTATCGAGAAAAAAAACGCACGTAAAATTACTCGATAGACAATTCTCTATGGAAAATTTCATTTCGCTTATCGGCGATAGATGGCGTTGTAGAAATTTCCAATACAAAATTTATCTATCGAATGATTTTACGCGAGCTATTTTTTTCGATAGCTGTTCGTGCTAAGGGTACTGTTAAGAGGATAATAGGCTTGTTTCCATTAAGAATAAATATAATGGATAGGGGTTTATAATGATTAATTATATTATGGAGAAAATAACAAACAATTTTTAATTATTAAAAGCGTTAAAGATTAATAATATTTAAAAAAAATAAATTTCGTAAAATGCAACCTTTAGTCACGTGACAGTGAACACCAATCAGAAAGCGTTACGTCACGCCGTGCGAAACTCCAATCTTGTCTTTGACGTTTCGAGTATCACTACCGGAGGCGCGTTCCAAACCTACACTCCGAGTGCAACCTAACCACAACCGAACGCAAGTTTTAGCCACTTTTTCCGTATTTCTCCATTGTTTGGAACATATATAAATAACTGGTTTGGCGTTTTTATAGTCGTGCTATCACACTGGGGCACTATACAGTACTTATAATATGAGAAATTCATTTTTAAATGATAAAAACTAGCTATAACGTACGAAGACACGATCGCTCTTTTGTTTGTTTTGCACGGCGTGACGTCGTTCAAGACGCCATGACAGTCTTGTGCGTTTTGGAACCAAATTAAAATTGGTTTTTTAAAACGCGAAATTTATAATGTAAACGCTCGATTAAAAATAAATAAACCTTTTTTTTCGATAAAATGCCTAATAAGCTAAAATATTAAGCAGTTATTGAAATTTTGTCAACTAGCCTATTGTGAAACAAACGGTTTCCATACAAATGCTGGTCGTTTCTCACCCTCTAAACCATGGTTCTCAACTAAAATGCTAAAATAAAAAGGGGCGCGCCCCACAAGTAGGGCGTATAAGACAACCAAAGGGGGGCGCAGTGAGCAGCTCCAGAGAAAACAGCAAAAAAAATTAAATACCTATTATTTTTTTAAATCAAAATGAAGATTTCTTTCAATAAAATTTTCTACCTTCAATATTTAAGGTATATACCTATATACTTTAAATATTGAAGGTAGGAAATTTTACTTTCCCTCTAGTCCTAGTCTCTGCCTACCCCCATGGGAAACAGGCGTGAGTATATGTATGTATGTATGTACTTTCCCCTCGTGTGGCAAAGTTTTGGGTCACCCTGGTAAAGGTATTAAATTTTGACTATAATCCTGATAAATAATAAAAAAATAACGATTAATAATTTATTCACTAGTTCGCAGAATAGCGACTACGTTTCTTTTTTAGTTTTCAAAATGAAGAAACTTTTTAATGACCGAGCCACTCTGAGCTATCAAATATCAAAGGTGCTTTCTATAACTAGACTCCTGGGTTGAAAATGTTATTTATAGAAATAATTTTATAGTAAGTATATTATACTGCTCAAAGAAAATAGGGGCCACAGGTTTTCCATACAAAAGAGCTAACTTCTGACAGATATTTTTATGATAAATTCACTAATTCAGCCTGATTTTATTTGAAACTTGATATTGATTTAAAGGTTTAATAGTCAACTTGCGGACTATACTATCGAATTTACTGTATACTTAAATTCTCTGTAAGAAAAATGATCGTGTATTTTTTCCCGACTGCGGGTTATGTTTTTCGCGCGTATCTTGTAAGTATGTTTGTATGTAATATTCTTTATTACCTCATATCTTTCAAATGGCTGAACGGATTTCTATGATTAAGATATCGATAGATTTGTCTTTTCAGCCCAAGTGTTCTTAAGAAGGTGGCGTTATAAAAAAACCAACATGGCGGCTGTAAGGTGCTATTATACGTAGTGAAGGTTTTTTTTTTAGAATATGGGTGTCAAATTAAAGGGCTTATTATAAGGATTGCAAAAAGGTATATCATGACCGTAATATATATAATAACTAAAAAGATATAAATAAAAAATAAAAAATAAAAAAAAAACCCGCCTGCATAAAAAGACAAGTCGACTGAAAAGATGGAAACAAGATTAAATAAATATTAAAGGCAACATGTCATAATAATATATGCAGTCAAAGGCATATAATTCAATCATTCATAATTACTTTCTTTATGCATGCCTCCGACTGCATGTTATAATGACATGTTGCCTTTAATATTTATTTAATCTTGTTTCCATCTTTTCAGTCGACTTGTCTTTTTATGCAGGCGGGTTTTTAAATTTTTTAAATTATTTTTGTAAAAGGAACTCCAATTTCTTTCTATTTTAATTGACACACGGCGAGAAGAAGAAATACTAGGTGAATTCGAAAGTAAATTCCGCAAGTTTACTATTACAGCTTTCGAAAAATATCAAATTCGTATAAAATAAGATGTAGGTAGGTAAGTATTTTTTATCAAAAAACTTTTAATGGAAAACCATAACCGTGGCTCCTATTTGCTTTTGAGTTTTTATAAGTTCATAAACTATTATTTTGTAAATTAAACGATTTCAACACAGTTTAACACAGTTAGGGCGGATTCGACCAAGAGAGAATAACTGTTATTCTTAGATAAAATGACCAGTTATTCAAGATAAATCGAAATTACGTTTTACCACACACTATTCTCAGAGTATTTTGCCTATTCGTGAATAGTCGCTATACCACCATTTCGCGGGGAATAACAGAGTTAATCCGCGAGTATTTATTTATTATTTTTTTATTTTAATGGCGTCCGCGTGCCATATGTCAGTGACATTTGTTTGACATGTGACTTTGACCGCTACAGATACGTACAAGGCGACAAAATAGAGTTGACAAGACTTTGCCTTTTAAATAGTTTGTTTATAGAACAATGGCAATTGGCAGGATAATACGTTCATTCACATATTCACTCACTAATGAAGGAATAAGAATCCCAAGAGTAACTTATCTTTGGATTGCATGGAAAAATGACCATTTCTTTACTCGAGAAAAAAATCGTGGAATAGATGTATTCTTGGTATAGTTATTCCCGATTATATTGAAGTTTGGACGAATCCACCCTTAGTATAGTACGAACAGCTATCGAGAAAAAAACGCGCGTAGAAGTAAGTACTTACTCGATAGTTGTCTATGAAAAATTTAATTTCAGTTTTCGGCGATAGATGGCGCTGTGCAAATTTCCCATACAAAATTACTCTATCGAATGTTTTTACGCGCGTAATTTTTTTCGATAGCTGTTTGTGCTAAGAGTTTTGATCTCTAATTATGGACATTGAAACCAATTTATTGCTTTCATTACGAAATTTAATATGTGAGATTTAACTGCAGCATTTTTTTTTTAAATTATTATCAGATGTACTGTATTAACTGATTTTCCCTACTTTTGTTAGGATATAGCAAAGTATAATAATATGATTTACCGCATTTTACTTGTGTAAAGAGTCGACAATCAAAATTCATTTGTTTTGTTCAAAATAAGTCTAATAAAAGACCAAATCTGTCAAACGTGACATCATAATTTAAGTTAGGACTGTCGTCGCAAAAGGGAAAACTGTTTTTAGGTACTTTCAAGTTAGGATCTTATCCCACAGGGAAGCTTTGTTATTTCTTGCGGAATAAATATGGATATTAATCTTTTGATCTGTTACCAAAATTTAGTAACCTTTGGGAAATTTAATCGTGCACCTATGAAGTAATACTTAAGTAGGTAGTAATAGTTTACGTGTGTGGAATAAATAGTGTAACTTTTGACTTCTTTGTAAAATAAAAACAAAAAATGCGATGAAATTGAAAAACAAATCAACGAAATCGACTGAGTTTTATTTTAATATCTGACAGATAGATATGAGGAGCTCGGTGGCGCAGTGGTTTAGCGCCTGGCCCAACGATTGCGGAAGTTAAGCAACGTTCGCAAGGGTCGGTCATGGGATGGGTGACCAAAAATTTATTATCTCGAGCTCCTCCGTGCTTCGGAAGGCACGTTAAGCCGTTGGTCCCGGCTGCATTTGCAGTCGTTAACACCCACCAATCCGCATTGGGCCCGCGTGAATTATTTTTTGAATTATCATATTTTATATTTCATTTCTCAATTTTTATAATGTAATTTAATAATACTACCTTGTGATGTAATTATTTACAATCACTCACCTCCATTTTTCTGAAGGGAAGACACATTTCTTCCAACCAATTGATGCTGTTGTCGTTGAAATGGCTCTAGTAAGAAAGGGTTAGCCGTGTTGGCTACAAACTGAAGGTACCCGCTTGGAGTTATAAGATGGCAATCAGGTAGCTTCATCATCACTAAAGGATTTCATCAGGTCAGTCACCTCGTTCGATCAGTGGACGCTCAGCCCGGTATAACTTGTGTTATATCTCGCTGAGCCGCCACCGTTCTGGAGTTGGATCTTCTGGCAGAGTCCTCATGATAGAAATGGTGTAACTTCTATATAAAATTTCGTTCTATAAATTGGGATAGTCTGATCACAGTCGCGAATCAACATAAAGCGACCTTGAGAGTTTTAGTCTTTTGCATACAATTTAAATGAATAAAGGTTCTCCAGTAAAGTAATGAATATGTAATAAAATAGGGTGATTAACAATAATATTTCTAAGTCCATAATTATAGAATAAAGCAGAACAAAGAGTAATCTCTGTATGTAATAGTTATGCAGAAACAATAGGAATAAATGAGCTGGCTTTGAGACAACTACCATCTTTGATTTCATCACCCCGTCATTACATTTCATTAAGTAACTTTGAAACAACATTTTATATATTTTATAACCACTGGAAAAAAACAAACCTTTACAATTTCCCCGCGTGGGGGGTTATGGCCCATCCTCCTTACCACCCATAAGGAAGGCCTGTGCCCCAGTAGTGGGGACATCAAAAATGGCTGATGGACTAGTAAATATTAGATAAATCACGGATTAGATTAGGTACTTTACTAGAGGTTACAGGTCCATTAACAATTTTTAAACTTGTAGTATTATTAACGCTACAGTTTGGTTTTATCAAAAACAACATGTAAATTTTGAAATCTTCAAAACCCTACAGAATTCATAAAATAGCCAAAACTTTAAATCGCAATCAAGTCACAACTTTTTAGTTTATTTTTAAATAAACTTGAGTGTTTTATCACGTGCAGCATGTAATTGAAAAAAGTTTTATTTATTTATAAATAGGTATTACTATTATAAAGTTACTGACATCGCTCAACGGATTTCGCAGCTGAAGTGGCAGTAGACGGGACACAGGACGCGGGACAAGAAAGATGGCCGATGGGGGAAAGATTCTGGAATGGTAACCGCACACCGGCCGGAGAAGCGCTCGTGGCGGAGCTTGACAGACTGATCGTACTCGATCACGTTTGTTAAGCAACGCTCGGTCCGGTCAGATGTCGGATGGGTGACCGTAAAGTGGCATTACAACTGAGCGCTTCCGTACTTCGGAGGGTACGTTAAACCGTCAGTCCCGGCTGTTGTCATCTAATAACAGTCGTTAAGCCAAGTTAGAGGCCTTACAGGCGGCTTAATAAACTCTAACACCAGAGGTGGTCACTAATCGTCATTCGATAAGAAGAAGACCGGACGACCGACGCCGACGCTCCGAGGGCAGCCCCCGACAAGGTGCACCGACGATCTGGCGAAGGTCGCGGGAAGATGCCGTATGTGGCCAGTGCAGGACCGTTCGTCGTGGAGATCCTTGAAGAAGGGGCCCTATGCCCAGGGGCCGTACCGGATTTAAAATTAAAACAGGTAAATCGAGCCCCAATCGGGCCAAAATGGCGAACCCCAATTCATGATGTCACATGAACATCAATATATTCCAAATAATACGAAATTCCTTACTTCGATTTAGCTGTTTTAAGTTAAAGCTCAGCAGACCCCTAAGTTCGAAAAGTTAGCCCAGCAGTGATATCGTCAGCTGATATTCTTCTAGTGTAAAGATGATATATAATATAACACCTATCTGTAAAAAAGAGATACATTTTTAATACTTATGAACAATATTGCCTATTTGATTTGAGGCATTCTGACCTATTTTCAAGTGAGACTTCCCACAACAAAAGTGTTTCAGAAATGTCACATAAATATGGACACTTTAATAACGGTGAAACATAAATCAAAACACATCGCAAGTTTAAATACGATGCACAGATTACCACAGAGTGATCACATCGGACGTAAATACTATTCCACCGTAAATCTTCTAAGTGTTCAAACACATCCATAAAGATGGACTTTATGGATGGGGTAATCTCGATTCCCACAACTCTGACAAAGAGAATGATATTTGCAGAGATTTGCTTATATTTTCTAACTCTTAAAAAAACTTATTTAAAATTAAAATTAATTGCATCTACTTATAAATTAATGTAAAACAGATTTTAATTAGGTATTAAACATTAGACATTAAATACCGACAAGCTTCATTGCACACATTTAACTTCAACTTCACATTGTTTAAAAGTTAAATTATTAGTTAGCAATAAGGCCGCCTTTTGTATGTTTTCTTTTGCCTTTTTTGTTTCTTTCTGTTTTTGTTTTTGTCGTGTGCAATAAAGCTATTATTATTATTATTTTTGAAAAAGGTTGTAACTTTTCACAGCTCATAGCTGGTTTTACCTGCAATAACGGGCAATAACGGGTGTGGTGATTTGATGCTATTATTATTATTATTAAAAAAATGGCCGAGATTACAGTCATAACGTACATATTGCATAAGAATAACCTTTAGCAGGCTTCGAGCAGCGACGGCTTCGCCCGTCTTACGTAAGTTAGTACGTATAAAATAAAATAGTTCGTATGCACATTCAAAATGTCTTGATTTGCGTTCTAGCAGAAGGTTATCTTCAAACCAGCGCAGAGTGGGCTCCGTCTCGGGGAACTTTCACAAAAATCCGCAAGGGCCCTCGCCCAGAATAAAGCACTTTGAGCTCGCAAATTGGGAACAAACTTCTTACAAGACTATTCTGAAGATTTTACCTCAAAATGCACTCAGTTAATGGATATTACCTACAGAAGTTAAACAATGATGATATTCCTTTTAATGCTTCCTGTATGATCAGAATAAATAAAATATTATAAGGATGGGTAAGTATTTTATCAGATAAATATAAATGCAACAAATCTTAATTATTCTGTACCCGTAGCACGAACATATAGCGAGAATAAAAAGAACGTGCGTAAAGAAATTCGATAGAGTGATTTTGTACGGGATGAAATAAAGAAATTCGATAGATGTGTGTTTTAGGGATAAAAATTATCATAAATGATAATCCATTCTATGCCACATGAAGTACCTATTTGTGTGCCATAGTGATTTTGTACAGGATGAAATAAAGAAATTCGAGAGAGTGATTTTGTACGGGATGAAATGAAGAAATTCGATAGAGTGATTTTGTACGGGATGAAATGAAGAAATTCGATAGAGTGATTTTGTATGGGATGAAATAAAGAAATTCGATAGAGTGATTTTGTACGGGATGAAATAAAGAAATTCGATAGAGTGATTTTGTACGGGATGAAATAAAGAAATTCGAGAGAGTGATTTTGTACGGGATGAAATGAAGAAATTCGATAGAGTGATTTTGTACGGGATGAAATGAAGAAATTCGATAGAGTGATTTTGTATGGGATGAAATAAAGAAATTCGATAGAGTGATTTTGTACGGGATGAAATAAAGAAATTCGATAGAGTGATTTTGTATGGGATGAAATAAAGAAATTCGATAGAGTGATTTTGTATGGGATCTACCGCCAAAAAGCGAAGTAAAATTTATCATTACTCTATCAAATACTTTTACTCGCGTTTTCTTTCTCAGTAGATGTTCATGCTAAGCTACTTGGGAGTAGGGGTACAGAAGGTAAAAATATAACTTAACAATAATTAGAAATCAATAGGATATAGTCTTTTCAGAATTTTAATATTGTTGGAAAATCAAATTGGAAAACTGGAAAATAATGGAAAACTTTATTCTTACGGGAGAGGAATGTGTGTTCTTGTAAGTTAGCAAACTATAGCCTACTTGTAAAACGGAAGCGCAGTGTTGCCAGTGCAGCCTATCTGCCGCAACTTGTGGAACAATATTGTTTTCTATGTTATATGTAACTGTATACTTGAGACAGCCCTTTCTAACAGATGCTTTGCGGTAACTTTAAATCGATTTCATTGCTTGTAAAATTATATTCTGTATTACTATTTTAATTATGGAACAAAAATTGAAATCCTTAATTACTCTACAATACCAGCCTACACTACCAATAAAATCTGACTCATTAATGATATAACAATGCAATAATGGCTTGGCTGGCAAGAATCATGAAATAAAGTCAACAATCCCACTTATATATATATTATATATTATATTTTAAATGTGAAAGTTTGTGGGTTTGGATGTTTAAATGTTTGTTCCTCAAACACGCAAAAACTACTGAACGGATTTGGTTGAAATTCGGCGTACAGATAGAAGATAGCCTAGATTAAAACATAAGATACTTTTTATCCCGACATTCCCACGGGAACGGGAACCACGCGTGTGAAACCGCGGGCGGCCGCTAGTAAAAAAATATATACTTATAACCAATATCGCAGCTAATACTTTACATCAGTCGGTCTCAAAACTTTGCCACACGGAGTGAAAGTAGGTAGGTACTAACCTTAAATGTATAGGACGACATTTTACTGAAAGAAGATTTCATTTTGTGTTTAAAAATAATTGGAGCTGCATTCAGATTTTTTTTAATCTTATAACGATGCCATAGAAATTAATACAATACATAATAATTAAATTTTAAATATTAAATTTCATGGTTTTGTTTGATGCTGTGCTATTTTAAAAAAAATAAGCCGAACAAGTTAAAACTCTTTCGATTGGCATCGTAAAAATAATAGATTGTTTTTTTCATTAGTATTTGGTGTGTTAATTTCTTGGTTAATGCAGGCGATTTTTCAAAAATCTTTGAATGCAGTTCCAATTATTTATTCACTCCTCTTGCTCAAAAAGTTCGTCATTTAACGTACAAGAGCAGGGATAAAATAGAATAATTACCCTTATGGGAAAAGTTTTTTCTTTTTTAATGTTTGTCTATTACCAATAAGCCTACTAAAACGAAAAAGACTTTATTCATAATCGCGAATAAAGACTCGCTCGACTTCATACTGTTTCTCATTCTTATTTTTGAAAATGGAACTAAAAGTAGCGATCTCTTCGGTGAAATCCAAGGAAATTATAGACTTATTTATACTCTGTAGACAGAGTGACTATAGGTAGGTAAGTTTAAATTTGTTGCTTAGCTGCTACCATTGACCTCTATATTGTTAAATAGAAAAAAAACAGGTCAGTGGCTGCTACAGTAGAAATTAAAAAAGGCACCATGGCGCGAAATCTTTTCACTAATTACAAACTGATTGAATTGTGTGACTGTAATAGGAAAGAAATAACTTTAATCTTTTGCCATTAAGCAAAAATCATTTATTTAAATACTATAAACAAGTACGAAAAGTGGAGGATAGAAAAACGAGTGGATTTTTTCCCGATTTCAGAGTTGGTCCCATAGTAAAAGTTGTTCAGTTTGATGGTCCCTATCTACCATATTCGACTTTATAAGGCTATTACCAAACACCTTGTATATATACTTACTTTAATTTGTAAAAAGCACAGCTACTTTTCACAGCTCTCAAATACTTTTATTTTAAAATCAATAGTGAAAACAGCGGTAAAAATCAGATGAGTACTCATCACTATCTTTTCAACACACTTGCTCGTAAAGAGAACCCTAATACATCGATTTTAGGGCCATAAACCGAGCTATAACAAACGCGTGCAATAATATATAAAACACTAGTTCGTAATAGAATTAACCCTACAAAGTTAAATTAGTACCTTACTGCAAGTTCTATGCGAGTAAACAGAGCATTCCTAATTTAGCCGAGTAATACAGTATTTTTTTTTGACAACAAAGAGGTTTTATGCTGCCGAAAATTCATATACATTTTTGGAATAAATAAATTTGTAAGTTCTTAATTAAGTCAAATAAATATATATTATTATCAAATTATTCATAATTCACAATATTTTGTTATAAAATATTAAAATATTTGCATTTTGTCACTTAAAATTATAATTTTGAAGTTTTAGTAGTAGGCTGTATACACCTCACCCCTTTGTTCGCAAAATATTCTTGCGTTGGGCGTGTGAAAAAAAAACAAAAAAAAACATGCGCGCCATTTCCCATCATTATCATATTTTGTTTTTGCCATATTTGTTGCTGTATGATAAATTACTTTGTTTTTTCCTCGCAAATGTGTTGAAAAACGTCGTATGAAACTCGTGAGCTCTGCAACCTAAGCTAACTTGTCTCATAATGTACTATTACAGAATTGGTCACAACTTGTTTGTTTATTATTGCACTACAATCATGTTTATATTTCTAAAAAGGTAATAAAACGGACTTTATTTTTTGTTACAAACATACAAACTTAGGCACACTTATATTTCTCTTTATTAATAGTTATACTGGAAAAAAACAAAAGTTTATAAAAAACATATTTTTATTAATATTTCAAAAAAGACAAAACTAAATAAGTAGGTGTCAAAAGAGCAATCATAGACAATTGTATAACCTTTCAAATGAAATATCAAACATTGAAATCGATGCAGTAGAACTCTAGAAATGAAGAAAAACTTCATGAAATAAAAAATAAATTTAAAAAAAATTATGAGTACTTTCCTTACAGAATTGGTCACAACTTGTTTGTTTATTATTGCACTACAATGATGTTAATATTTTTGAGAAGATATTAAAACGCAATTTATTTTCTATTAAAAACTTACAAACTTAAGTACACAAATCTTTTTCTTTATTAAGTTTAACCTGTAAATAAGAAACAGTTTAGGAAAAAAAAACATTTTTTTGTTAATATTTCAAAAACGACAGAACTAAATTAGTAGGTTTTAAAAGAGCAATCATAGACAATGATAAACCTTTCAAATGACATATCAAACAACGAAATTGATGCAGTAGAACTCGAGAAATGAAGAAAACTAGCGGCATATTTTTTGGGCGACAAAATCACTAAACAGGCGACTAACTGTGGTCTACAAAAAATACGTAAAACGGGCGACTATATGTAGGACACAAATAATTGAAGTTAGCAGTGAAAATTCTAAATGAGTGGCAATAATACTGAGTGGGCAACTATTATACCAAATAGGTAACTATATAACTGATTTAAGCTGCCCAAAATGGTATTTTTGTCATCTCTAGGATAATAGTCTCCGTTTATAAATAAAATATGTGTCATAAAGTTGTCGCCCAAATAGTAATTTGGTCGCCTGTTCTGAATAACTACTTAGTTACTCAATTTGTATTTTAAAGTCACCGATTTTCAATTTTTGTAGTCGCCCTCAGTCCTTCGCCCACTTAGTATTTCGGTACGCTATATTCAGTATTTTTGATACCCAAAATTGGAATTTATCGTTACCCGATAAATTACTACTCAAAAATAAATAAGCTAAAGAAGTTACTAACGATGTACTAAGTATAACACAATTAATTAAGTACCATACTTAGTACAAGTTTTTGAATTTGTTTTTTCTTTAATTAACATAAATATGGCGTAAGTATTTTAGTATCAAAGGCATTCTTTTGATGTTGAGAGAAAGTACTCTAATCTTATTCAACTGTTTAAATTAGATTCTATAAGTATAATGCAGTATCAATTTTATTGTGCTTACGAAATGTAAGTTTACGTTATAATCAAGATGTATAATAAGTATTATGTATTATTATTATTTCATAATAATTAATAAATACTTCACGTTACTTTAGAAAACTTTGGTGACACATAATTTACACAAAATGGTTAATTCCACTAATATTTTAATACAGTTTAAAATAAAACGTCTACACCTCGACCCTTTGAAAACTGCATCGAATCTTGATGTTGATGAAAAAGTAAAATGCCAAACTGTACCTGCCTCATAAAGTTAATATTAGGTATATTGACTTTATGACCTACCCTTAGCACGAACTATCGAAAAAATAACGCGCGTAAAATCATTCGATAGCGTAATTTTGTATGGGAAAGTACGGCGCCATCTACCGTCGAAAAGCGAAATGATATTTCTCATAGACAATACTCTATCGAGTACTTTTACGCGCGTTCTTTTAACCGACTTCAAAAAAAATTTCTAAATAGATGTTCGTGATAAGGGTGTCAGCAACGAAAATTGCTTAGCAGTTTAGTACTTTGTCATAGCAACTTTTTTGACAGAATTTCTTGAAGAGTAGGTACCTATGTCAAAAAAGTTACTATGAAGAACTTTCATAGCTGACTGTACCTACTTAACATGTTATTTTGTAGAATTATTATGCCTCTGGTCCTGTACCAAACCGGTAGGTACAGTCAGCAACGAATGTCGTTTAGCACTTTAATGCTTTGTCACAGCATATTTTTGACAGATGTCTCACAGTTTGAAGCATTAGTCAAAAAGTTACTATGACAAAGTACTAAAGTGTTAAGCAACTTTCGTTGCTGATCGTACCTCACGCAAAAAAAAATAACATTGTATCCTCGGTCAGGGGACCTTGACTTGTAGCCGAAGATATACGAGGTGTTTAGTGCGACATGGTTCCTCACTCGGCTGACTCCTCCCTAATGCTCCGATTTGTCTCAACTACTGTCCTATTGTCCTATCAATTCTTTTAAAATGAGCATCCTTGTTTCTAGTTATATAAAAGATCAGCTATGCCTCCGACTGCATGTTATTATGACATGTTGCCTTTAATATTTATTTAATCTTGTTTCCATCTTTTCAGTCGACTTGTCTTTTTATGCAGGCGGGTTTTTTAATTTTTTTAATTAATTTTTTTATTTATCTCTTTTTAGTTATTATATTTTACGGTCATGATATACCTTTTTGAAATCCTTATAATAAGCCCTTTAATTTGACACCCATATTGCAGTATTCTAAAAAAAATTTTTTTTTTCACTACGTATAATAGCACCGTACAGCCGCCATGTTGGTTTTTTTATAACGCCACCTTCTTAAGAACACTTGGGCTGAAAAGACTAATCTAACGATATCTTAATCATAGAAATCCGTTCAGCCGTTTGAGAGATATGAGGTAATAAAGAATATTACATACAAACATACATACTTACAAGATACGCGCGAAATACATAACCCGCAGTTGGGTAAAATGCATTTTAATGTAGGCACCTACCTAAACAAATCCATCCTCAAAAGTTAACCCTTTAAACGAGCGTTTTTTAACAAATCCGGTTTCTTTTCACTTGTTTTATTGCGTTAGGAGTACTTATTGTCCCGAGCTGAGATTTCGTACCTACATAACCTTTACATGCATGGAAAATTTTAATATGTTCCGAGCGGTTCATATGTTTAATTTCTGAATATTTGTGGTAAAATGCCCAGAATGCACAGATGTGAAATTCCGGTAAAAGGACCTAACGTGCCTAAAGGAATTTAACGAAACTTTTCATACGTGAAATTGTTAATTAATCATCAAATTCACCACATTACTTAACTATATTGTTAACACAAAACTCTGTTAATTTATTAGCTAGTGACTCCTTTGGGAAGTAAGTTAGGGATTTAAAAGAGTTAAATAATTAATGTATTTGCAGAAAGGATCCTAATACGTAATAAATTAAAATTAGCATTACGCTTAGTTGTTTTTAGAAAGGGGGTTATTTCAATTAATGTAGGTGGCACTAATTATATCATTTATATTTAAGTACTAGCTGATGCCCGCGACTTCGTACGCGTGGACTTTATGACTCTGGGGTATTAATAAAAGGTCTTCTAGGTATTCCAGATCTTCGATTTTTATACCTGAAAAAAAAAATGCTCATCAGGCTGAACAACTTTTGCAAAGGTGTCATTTTTATATTTCTTATAGTTTAGCTGGACCATTATGGTTCTGCATTAGGTGTTCCAGATCTTAAATTTTTATAACTCAACAAAAAATGCTCATCAGGCTGAATAACTTTTGCTAAGGTGTCATTTTTATATTTTAATAGTTTAGCTGGATCATTATGGTTCTGCATAAGGTGTTCCAGATCTTCGATTTTTATACATCAACAAAAAATGCTCATCAGGCTGAACAACTTTTGCTAAGGTGTCATTTTTATATTTCTTATAGTTTAGGCGGATCATTATGGTTCTGCATCAGGTGTTCCATTTTCCAAAATCAATTATACCCTAAACTATGCCCAGGCTTCACAGCTATATAACAAAAAAAGTTTCATTCGAATCCGTACAGTATTTCCGGAGATTAGCGTGTTCAAACAGACAAACAAACAAACACACTTTTTTTAAATTCTTACTCTATTACTATGTCTCAATCGCCCCAAATGACACACTTTTTTTACTCTTTTATTATATGTAAAGATGACATCATCATAATAATCATATCAGCCTTATGATGCTCACTTCTTGCTGGATATAGTTCTACCCCAAAGATCTCCACGAATATCGGTCCTGCGCTGCCCGCATCCAGCGGCTTCCCGCGAGCGACCTTCGTCTTATTATAGTAGGTCCACCTTCCCCCTCCCCCCTACTCAAATGGCCATCATGTAGCACGCTACACTTACTATTAAAGCTTCAAAACATATATGTAAAAACACCGTATATGAGATGCCATGAACCAGTGAGATTAAAGTGATTACAAAAAATAAAAAAATTATAAAAATTTGTTGTAGTTGTAATTTTTATAATTTTCTTATTTTTTGTATATAATCACTTTAATCTCACACGTTCATGGCATCTCATATACAGTGTTTTTACATATAATAAGTTTAAGCAAGAGGGCCCTGGTGACCTGTGGCACAAGTTCTTTTAGATAGGTACCTATATCGGGCACCAGTCTCTCACAATGCAGGTCATATTATCATATTGTTGTTATCAACATCCTAATTGATTTTTTTTAGATTTTAGCATTCACAATGTTATTTTTATTTATTAAGTTACTTAATATATAACTGAAAAAATATTAGAAAAAATATTAGATAAAATCGACTCACCCGTAGCAGCTCAGCTACGGGTGAGTCGATTTTTTCTATAGTATTTTAATATATAAAAATAGCATTGTGAATGCTAAAATCTAAAAAAAAAATCAATATATAGCTGTTTTATCTTAATCGATTGTCTGGCGTCTGTAAAGATGTTGCATTCGAATGTTAAAGGTTCACATTGATGAAATAACGCTGGCTTACAGCGAAAAACGTAAAAAGTATCAGAAAATTTCGCCACTCCCACTAGCGACTCGGTAGCATAATTGGTTAGTGCATTGGGCCGGAATCCTATAAGGGTGCGGGTTCGTGTCCCGTCTGAGCTGCTACGGGTGAGTCGATTTTTCTAATATTTTTTCAGTTATATTAAGTAACTTAAATTAACATCCTAGTTAAGAGTACCTAATATTGTGATGAGAAAATAAATTGATTTATTCATTATTCATTAAAATAAGCAGTAAACTATAAAATTACATGCCGTAAGCCTGTCAATTCCATACAATACATCAAAGTGATTTACACAAGTTTGCGATGCTAAGTAAGCGTAGCGTTCAAACGTATAGAATTTTGGACATTTGAGTAGGGGGTACTTGTCGGGGGCCGAAATACCCTCGGAGTATCCATCATGGTCGTTTGGGACCGACGGCTATCGGTTCTTCTCACAATGTAACGCCGTCTGCCAACTTCTGCCACTTCAGCTGGACAATCCTTCGAGCGAAATTCGTAACTTTAATTGTTTGTTACGTGGGTGTAATTAAGAGTCCTGTGAAAGTTATTTTATTGTTATCTGACAGTGATTTGGCAATATCACTTAGCTAGTTTTAGTAAAAATGACTAACTAAACTGTATTAATTTTCAGTATAACTCTGCTTGAATGTTAGTGAATGTTAGCAGTAACTAATGATCAACTCTTTACTATTTTTAAATATTACGAACACATTTGTCAAAAGCCTTTTTATACCGGAAACAATGGAAGCCGTCCGTGTGTCTATTTTTAAACGAGTTGGTGAATATCAGTGCTCGAGACACAAAAGACATTCATGTTATGCTTTATTCATTGTGTGTAATTTGTACCTAGTTCAATGTTTTAATGTAATCCCATCCAACCCCACGAGTCTGTCTCCACGTGGGGACTATTGGGATTTTAAAAAAATCTGGCCCAATCGATCCCCTGCAAATAACATGTCAACCGTCCCCACGTGGGGACAGAGGCGTGGGGTGGTTGGGAATGCATGCCTCTGTTGAAAGCGCAAGAAAAAACCAAAAGCGCACGACTCGTTCGGGTCGGTTGGGAATAAACCCGCATGCCCTATTTTCTCAAAAATAAAACGTCAAATTTGTATGGCAGAAAGTTGAACGTGATCGCACACGGTTTGGAGGCAATCAATATCACATGCGTTTGGACACAAGTTCAATTAAGTTGAAAGGGAAAGCGCACGGCTTTTGGAGGTTTGCATGCGCTTGAAGCAAGTTGAATTGATAGTTGAAGCGACTCATTGACGACATACCAATAGAAGGTATACTCTCATCTATGCAACCTCTTCTTTGGCCTAGGCATGTGGAAGCCAAAAAAGTAGCGCCCCATGAGAGGGTGGTGAGGTTGTCGTTTCTTCAAGGGCTTATCACTAACATACCACCGGCCACTAAAATCACAATTTGTTTGTACAAAACACAATTCTGTATGAAAAAAATAGTTTCCTCGTAATAATGTCATATTTTTCCAAAAATCAAAAAAAAACGAAAAATTGCTACTTACGCCCTCTGTAACTCTGGAACCGTTCACTTTAGCAAGATTATGCTGTAGACCATTTTTGTTTGCAATTCAATGTAAATTATTTTTGTCTTTTTTACTTTTGCGCTAAACCGCATAGTTTTCAAAATATTTAAGAAAAACTGATAAAACCCAACTTCTTCCCCCCCTCCCCCCCAAACCCGACGCGCAAAATGGTGTAACTTTTTACCAAACAATATGTGGACTGTAAAGAACAATTTGGAGCTAGAATGATACTTTTACTTTGGATGTTAAGGTCTGACCCTAAATGCACTGTACTATTAGTAATAAATATTAAAAAGTGAAAAGCGGCTGCATTTGTTTCGT
The DNA here is from genome assembly GCA_950108535.1 of Agriphila straminella. Lineage (NCBI taxonomy): Eukaryota > Metazoa > Arthropoda > Insecta > Lepidoptera > Crambidae > Agriphila > Agriphila straminella. The sequence goes on from OX467318.1 coordinate 5,085,980, forward strand.
CCACAGTTTATTTAATCTCCATCACGTCGGATCGGCATAATCCTTTGACCATTGTTACGGGAATCCATTAGCCATAACTTAATTAAACGGGTCAGTTAACAGCCTGCAATGCTTTTAACTAACACCGAAATAACTTTTTTCGTTAATATTTTTTACTGATAACTTCGTTTTATAGGCAAAGCAAGCAAACAAACAATCTATTTTGAATATCTCTTCTCTTAATATATTTGCATTTCTGTATACCTACACTCGTATGGCTATGGTAAGTAATCTTTAGATATAAAAAATGAATCATCAATATTTTCCTAACACCCATTGTGTTAGGAAAATATTGACGATTCAATTTTTTTTATGTACCTAACTTTATTTTTAACTTTAACTTTGAAACACTACCTACTTACGAAAATAGTGGATTTCTGAAGAAAGCCAATAAAAGAAGCATTGAAATTGTTTATCCTAACTAATATTATAAATGTGAAAGTAAGTGTGTTTGTTTGTTACGCCTTCACGTCTAAACTACTCAACCAATCATCCTTGCAACTTTGCATACACATTGTCAGGGATACAGAAAAGGACACAGGGTACCATTTATCCAGAAAAAAGTACGGTTCCCGAGGGACACTAAAATAACTGTCCACGCAGACGAAGTGGCGGGCGGTCGCTAGTTTAGTTATTTACCACTATAGGTATCATTAACTAAGTACAAACAATCTCGCAATTCTATACAACGTGTTACAAAGTAACCTCTAATGCCGAATATGGTTAGATAGGGACCATCAAACTGAACAACTTTTACTATGGGACCAATGGGGAATGTCCGAAAAAAATCAAATTGCCTGAATATTTTTTTATATGTAGGAATAAGCTCCCTTAGTAATAAAAAAAAGTTTCAGAATTTTTGGTTGAGTGAAAAAAATTTAAAATTTAAAGTCTCTTCGACTTCACAAATGTACAAGTAACAGCAGAATGGAATTTATACTATTGCCACCTGAAACAATCACAACATGGATTAAAAAAAAGTTTCATCACAAAATGTCAAAACTTTTTTTTTAATTCGTGTTGTGGTTTTGGCAAAGATATAAATTCTATTCTGATGTTACTTTGGTACACTTGTGAAGTCGAACAGACTTTCAATTTTTAAAATTTTTTCAAACAACCGAAAATTCTGAAACCTTTTTCTATGACTCAGGGCGAGCTTATTCCTACGTATAAAAAAATATTCAGCCAATTTGATATTTTTCGGACATTCTCCATTCTGAAAATGCGAAAAAAATCACCTTTCATACAAAAATTAATAACGAAAATAGGTATCAAAATGTATGAAACAGCAGATTTTTTTGCGATTTCAGGGTTGGTCTGATAGTAAAAGTTGTTCAGTTTGATGGTCCCTTTATTATGTAACACGTTGAATAGAAAACAGAAGGCATAGACGGCGGCGTTCTACTAAACAAAACGACTTTAATACATCGAAGCTCTTATCCATTTTCTGATATTGAACATGACTCCCCTCCACCTGGGGTCTGGGAAAAGAAGCTTTTTATTAGGTGCGAAAGTTCCCGGCAATTCACACGTGAAGCTACCACTTGAAGTAGCTTTTGTTTTAATCGAATTTGACGAGGTAGACGCGATTTTGGATTTGTGGATTACCTAATATGTTTGCATAAATCGATGTAAATAGAATATAATTTATGGAAGGCACACGGTCTGTACCCTTAGCACGAACAGCACTCGAAAAAAAATAAGGCGCGTAAAAACATTCTATAGAGTAATTTTGGATGGGAAATTTGTACAACGCCATCTACCGCCAAAAAAACTAAATTAAATTTTTCATTGACAAAATTACTCTATCGAGTAGTGTAGGCGCCCTGTTTTGTGTATTTCCAGCGATTACTCAAAGACGGCTGGGCCGATTGAAATGATTCAAACGTTATTACATTAGGTCAACTCTCAAGTAGGTCCCATTTTTTTAAATTTGGAAATCGGTTCAGTACTTTTCAAGTAATCTTGAAAAAGCACGAAAACAGTATGATTTTGTGTGAATTACCTCGATGAATATGGTACTTCTTTGTTTATGAACTAAATAAGATGTTTATTTTTTGTTGGAAGAGGGATATCTTAAGTGCAGTTCTTCAACCGACTTAAAAGGAGGTTCTCAGTTTGACCCGTATGTATGTATGTTTCTTCGCGATTATCTCACGTTTGGCTGAGCCGATTTTTTTAGCTAAATAATTTCTCGCTGATATTCGTGCTACGGGTACTGTACCCTTAGCACGAACAGCTATCGAAAAAAATAACTCGCGTAAAATCATTCGATAGATAAATTTTGTATAGAAAATTTGTACAGCGCCATCTATCGCCGATAAGCAAAATTAAAGGTTAGGTACTGTAACGTTAGCACGAAAAGCTATCGAGAAAAAGAACGCGCGTAAAATTACTTGATAGAGTAATTCTCTATGCAAAATCTCATTTCGCTTTTCGGCGGTAGATGGCGCTGAACAAATTTCCCATAAAAAAATAAAATACTCTATCGAATGTTTTACGCTCGTTATTAATGAACCAAGCATTTGAAAATGTCGGAAATTTTTACAACGTACTGCCTGCCTAGCATGACCGATTTATATCGCGTGATATAGCATTTTATCGACACTGAACTGTCAAATTCCTTTGTCTTTTTGACAGTTAAACGTGATATAGCATTTTATCGACACTCAACTGTCAAACTCCTTTGTCTTTTAAACAGTTAAACGTGATAAAAAGCTATATCACGCGATATAAATCGGTCATGCTAGGCAGGCAGGTACAACTTTCATAAAATATGCAGCATAATTAGACGAACCACATAATAACCTATTAAGGAATATACTAGTCAACTATTACTTCAAAATATTTTACCTGTCCGATTAAATATTTATTCAAGTACAGTCAGCAACACGTGAGGTAACCCCAGGACTACCTACAATTTTTCTAAAAAATATTTTAAGCTTCTAAAAATTTATAATCATTTGCTAACCAACATATCCTGCGTCTGTACTGTAACTGTACATTAATTCTTTAGGGTGATACCACTTTGGTATTCCTTTAACTTCAAAATTAAACCACATTTAATGAGAGGCAGTGCATATAAAAAATATCATTTTCGCGTTAAACATGACATTAGTGATGTCATAATTTTGCTTATAACCTCATAACTGTACTTATGATCAAGGGGACACAATCGTAAAGGTGTCATTTTTTATTTACTGTTTTAATTAAAATTGTGTCGCTATTTACACACAATTTATACGAGGTTGCGACCAAAAAGGACTTTAGATATTATGTTTCCCTAACTATGCCATTATTATCATCATTCATAGATAGACACAGAGGGTTCACTGTCTATGCAAACTAAGTGCAAATGCAAAATAGCATCGTTTGTTACCTATTGTCCATCAGCCATTTTTGATGTCCCCACTGCTGGGGCACAGGCCTTCCTTATGGGTGGCAAGGAGGATGGGCCATAACCCACCACGCGGACCCAACGCGGATTGGTGGGTGTTAACGACTGCAAATGCAGCCGGGACCAACGGCTTAACGTGCCTTCCGAAGCACGGAGGAGCTCGAGATAATAAATTTTTGGTCACCCATCCCATGACAGACCCTTGCGAACGTTGCTTAACTTCCGCAATCGCTGGGCCAGGCGCTAAACCATTGCGCCACTGAGCTCCACCTACCTTACCTATTATTTTCCTTTAATTTTTAAAAGTAATATAAATATTAATATAAATAAATAAATTATTTTCCTTTAATTTCAACAATGGATCACGAATAGTATTTTAAAATGTTGTGTGTAATAGACGTATCAATACTAGAAAAGGTGACTGTGAAATTGACACAAAAGTTCACAAAAACCTTCCAAGCTTAGCTTACTTGTTTGTGAGAATTTCTAAATACTTACAGTTTTTTTACAGGATTGAAATTTTGCGGGGGCTCATCGCTATGCACCTATGGACGGTCTTCGATACCTTTATACGATTACCGATCGCGATATTAATAGATGTTACTATTTATTATACATTGCGAACATTATGCTGGTACCATTTCCAAGTCCGTCAGTGCCCACGTATTGTATTTCTAAACTTGCAGAGCATTCGTGGAAAGCAATACAGCGTTTCTACCTTTCTCCACATCAATAGAAAGATAAATTAATGCGTTTATCATTTTAAGGAGTTGTTCTCAATGCATAAGTAATTAAAATTGTCCATTGTTATTAAGCTTAACTTACAGTAAAAAACCGACTTCAAAAAACCTACCTCTAAAAAGCAAAATTCGTAATAATAAAAATACGTCTATTGAAGTCGGGTGGGGCTGGAGTACAGATTCCTTTTTTTTATTCTTAAAGCCCCACCCGACTTCAATAGACGTTTCTTCTTCTTCTTTTATTATTACGAATATTATTTCTTGCTTTTTAGAGGTAGGTTTGTTGAAGTCGGTTTTTTGTTTTTTTTTAACTATTTTTTATTTTTTTATTTTTAGTGTAGGTGAAGTAGTAGAAAAGGTATATTATAATAATGTAGAAAAATCGGCTTAGCCAAACGTAAGATAATTGCGGAGAAACATACATACGGGTCAAACTGAGAACCTCCTTTTTAAGTTGGTTAAAGAACCTACACTTAAGATATTCCTCTTCCTACAAAAAAATAATTATCTTATTCAGTTCATAAACAAAGAAGTAATACGACCATTATCATCGAGGTAATTCATACTATTTTCGTGCTTTTTTCAAGATTACTTGAAAAGTACTGAACCGATTTCCAAATTTTAAAAAATAGGACCAAATTGGGAGTTTATCTGATAACGTTTGAATCATTTCAATCGGTCCAGCCGTCTTCGAGTAATCGGTGGACATACACAAAAAAAAAATATACAGACGAACATAGAACCTCCTCCTTTTTCGGAAGTCGGTTAAAAAGTTATGAAACTGCACTTTTGCAGTTTCATAACTTTGTCATCTCTGTGACAAGCAAATAATGATAAAGCATACGAGTAGGTACATTTCTTAGCTCCCAAAATAAAATGGCAACACGGGAAAAAGGCAAAAAATGGACATCATTACGAATAAGATAACAAAAGGCATTTCTGTGAGGACAAGCATCGAAAATACAGGTATAGACACGAACATTCCTTAATTTCCGGGCCTATTCAAATCTAAACGAAATAGTCAACAGAATTGGGTATATTTATTTTGCCTTTTCGTGCTTTGGAAAATTCGTCGAAATTGAACAATTTGCTCATAAATAGAACACACATTTTATCAGAACTTCAATTTGAATCGATTTTCCGATGTAACGTTTTAGATTTAAACGTTTCTTGAGTCAACCTCTTCATATAAAATTTAGTTCTGAGTCAAGAAATCTGTTTGCAAATTGAGGGAACACAATATCATAATGGTTAACTTCTATTAAAACTTTATAATGTCACGTCACGTAGTAGCCCCTTGCAAAACTATTTTGGTCAAAGCAATGATACTATTTGGGTCAAAGTGGGTAGTTAGCCCACAGAGTGCCACAGATTAAGATAAGTCGTTTGCTAATAGGGATGTTGACTAATGAATAAAATAACGAAATACTAATAAAAATCGTAAGCATATTAAACTTTTAGAGTAGCTTGTATACCTCTTGGTTTTATATATTGCATATTATTTGTTTTATGACCCTTCAAAGTTGGGTGGACAAGTCCATTTAAAAGGTATAAAATTTATTAAAATAAATGATACCTTTAATACATACAGTTGCATACAAACTTGCAAGGCGTGACGTAATAACTTGGAAGCCATTAGTATGGAGCGTTTTTGATCGAGTCCATTTGTGTGCATTTCACACTGTGATATCTCGGGCAGTTTTCATGCTAGCGAATTAATTCTTTTACCAATGTTTCTTTTTTTGAGAGGTAATTTATGTAACATAAAATAAAAAAAATAGTCAACATCCCTATTAAAATATTAACATAATTATTATTTGGCATGGTATATTTTGAAACATAATGTAACGTAGGTATTTTCTGTCTGTCCCAACCCAATAGTCCCACTGACCTGTATCTGTCTGTCTCTGGGACTGTTCCCATGGTGGGACAGGTAGGATGGTTATCCCACTAGTCCTACGAGACAACAGTTGTTACTATATTTTTTTTAATCATGTCCCAGTAGTCCCATGGGACAGCTGATATTGAAGTCCCGTTACTCCCATTACCTTTTAAATGTCACTTCACGGGCCCCTTTTGGTCTAAGTGCATGTTGAGTCGTGTGTTAATTAAAATATCAATGTCAGTCAAATATCATGGATCAAATTCATATTATCGTTTAAAACAAGTTCGTATACACGAATCTAACTTTTCACTTGTTATTGCTATCTTTTAATGTTTATATCAAGGACCCCAGTATTAGACCACAGCTTAACGACATATAAACTATGATTAGACTATGTAAATACAGTATATGGCACCCAATAATTTTCCAAATGCGGGTTATTGAGGTTGCGTCAGGGATGGCAGGAAAGCATATTTCCTGTAATTTAACTGCTCACTGCACAAAAGTGCGGGAGTCGCGCTTGGGCTAAAAAATATTGAACCATATAATATCAAAGGCGGCAAAATCCACTCAATGTCACTAGTGACTCGGTAGATCTGCGGTCAGAGCATTGGACCGGATATCCAAAGGTCGCGGGTTCGATTCCCGTCTGAGTATTGATCTGGTGCGAGTCGTATTTTTTCTAGTATATTATTAAGTATTGTATAAAAATAGCATTGTGAATGCAAACATCTCAAAATTAAAAATTATATGGCTAATATTTCATCTTTATCAGTTGTCAAAATATCTGGAAAGATATTTCAATTGAATGTCGAGGAATTCCTCACATTGTCGTCAACAGTGTCATCACATTAAAACAGTATTTTAGTTAAACACTTGTTGAACAGTGTTTTAAAATCTTTTGTGATAAGGCCGTTAAGGTCAGTGAATAATTATTATGTCAGACTAAAACACCCTTTGATAGGATTACGTTAAACCTTATCAAATGAATTACTTACATTAAACATAACCCCACCGTTTGTTGTTCCTTTGAATTAGTTGAGGAATAGCTTATCCATTTAATTAAACGAAGCTACCTACATATTCGCTTTGTAAATCATTTTATGACAACATAGTAATGTCGGTTTTCAGAATAATCATGTATTTAGTCTTTCAGTCAAAGATGTTTGAGTAAGTAGAATCAATGATAATAGGCAAGCGTTTAACCATCTAACTGAAAACATGACGTAATAAACTTATTTATATTCGAGTGGAATATTATGTTAGCAATAGCATTGAAAGATTATTTAAAGTGGCAACATTAATTTTACTTGGTTTAACTGACTTAGTTTTTTTAGAGGGTATCACTACCTACATCCCCTCGTAGTCATTCGTAGAAGTAGATAGCAAGTGTGTCAAATACGGCCACTTAGCAGTTTTGCTATCTACTTCTATCAGTGACGAGGGATTGTAATACCGTTTAAAAATATTTGATTGAATCAGGCGTCACTTGGCGGAAGTCCCAAACCATTTTGAAAAAAGAAATATATGTAGCTTACTTCCGCAAACAAAATATGCAAGATGCACCGCCCGCCCGCCCGCAAAAATATGCAGCACACCACAAAATATAAGTGCACAATACCTGCATTTAGCAAGACAGCAACACACCTTGCACCTTCACCAATTAGGCTACTCTACACGTGTTTCGCCCCAACCCGGAGCATCCTCAGGAGTTAGATCGTGCGTAAACCAACACCGAATGAGCAACTACGCCCTCCGACACCGTATTTATTGTCACTTCCTCCCCACTGCGCATCGAGTGACTGACAGTGACAACGTTTGAAGAATGTTGCCAGTTTCAAATAAAAAAGAAAAAAGAAAGAAAACATGTTTTTTAATTTAAATTACCTACAAATAAATTGATATACATTAAATAATGTGTTTTATTAATAAGATACTTATTTTTAAGAATTATTATTATTTGAGAAAATACGCAGCAATGGCGAGGAAGAGACGTCAAGTTGATTGTTAAGTATGGTTCCATCAACATTGTGTTTGATAATTTCTAGGTTTTCCAACACGTTCAGTCGTAGACCTTTACTACAAGTATGTAAAACCTCATAGGAATGGCCATCAGATAATTGATGTCCGGTATTTAATAAATGTTCCGCGAAATGAGATCGTTCCGGTCGGCCATTCCTATAGGCGGAAATATGTTCTTTATAACGTATATCAAAACTACGGCCAGTTTGACCAACGTATACTGAATTACAGTGGTTACATGTTAACTTATATATCCCCGACTTCCTGCCAACCTCCGTTTTTTCCTTGCCATTGCAAATGGCACGCCGGACGGTATTAGTAGTACGAAAAGCCACGTGAACGTCGTTATTTTTTAAGAGTCTCTTAAGAGTCTCTTAAAAAATAACGACGTTCACGTGGCTTTTCGTACTACTAATACCGTCCGGCGTGCCATTTGCAATGGCAAGGAAAAAACGGAGGTTGGCAGGAAGTCGGGGATATATAAGTTAACATGTAACCACTGTAATTCAGTATACGTTGGTCAAACTGGCCGTAGTTTTGATATACGTTATAAAGAACATATTTCCGCCTATAGGAATGGCCGACCGGAACGATCTCATTTCGCGGAACATTTATTAAATACCGGACATCAATTATCTGATGGCCATTCCTATGAGGTTTTACATACTTGTAGTAAAGGTCTACGACTGAACGTGTTGGAAAACCTAGAAATTATCAAACACAATGTTGATGGAACCATACTTAACAATCAACTTGACGTCTCTTCCTCGCCATTGCTGCGTATTTTCTCAAATAATAATAATTCTTAAAAATAAGTATCTTATTAATAAAACACATTATTTAATGTATATCAATTTATTTGTAGGTAATTTAAATTAAAAAACATGTTTTCTTTCTTTTTTCTTTTTTATTTGAAACTGGCAACATTCTTCAAACGTTGTCACTGTCAGTCACTCGATGCGCAGTGGGGAGGAAGTGACAATAAATACGGTGTCGGAGGGCGTAGTTGCTCATTCGGTGTTGGTTTACGCACGATCTAACTCCTGAGGATGCTCCGGGTTGGGGCGAAACACGTGTAGAGTAGCCTAATTGGTGAAGGTGCAAGGTGTGTTGCTGTCTTGCTAAATGCAGGTATTGTGCACTTATATTTTGTGGTGTGCTGCATATTTTTGCGGGCGGGCGGGCGGTGCATCTTGCATATTTTGTTTGCGGAAGTAAGCTACATATATTTCTTTTTTCAAAACCGTTTAAAAATACTATAGATAGACTATGGGCCCTAAAAATCCCTTTATTAAAATAGTGTATTAAATACAATCTACCGCAATCGTTCGATTTAGCGATGTCGTTTTATGTGCCATAAGGAGATCGAAAGGGACATGCGCGAAACCTGCTTTTGAGTTGATATTTTTTAGTTTAAATTTAGTAGAACTAATTTCCGCCCTTGCCTCCGACCACGTGGAAACACACAATAAATGTGTATGGAAAATCAGCATCAGCCCGACCCGTCTTGTGGCTGGGCTTGAGCTATGTGATAATGAATCAGTCAGGGTTTTTCAGGAATTAGGACATTGTTTTATAATGTAACTACTAGAGATGGGCAAAAGACCCGGTTTAAACCCGACGACTGGGTCTAATTAAACCCAATAAAACACACATTGTATGTTATAGAAACTTTTTACAGTTTTTTACTTCAAATGTGACGTTGCTATGGCAACAATTTCTTGTTAAATTAATACAGAAAATATTCTAAGGACGAAACACCTCTTAATTCTAAAGATTTTATTTAGTTCATCAAAATGGTCTATGGGCGTTAACTGGGTTTAAACCCAGCAGTCGGGTCAAAATCAAGTCCTTTGCCCTGCCCATCTCTAGTAACTACTTATAGAGAGGTAGGTTTATTTAATGCGGTTGTATGACCGAAAGTGGCGCCCTCAGAGGTTTTTATTCTATAAGTTATTAATAAAAAAAGATTTTAATATTGTTTATCGTGGAGATTTTAGGGCCCATGGTCTAGTATTTTTAGAAGGTTTCACTACATGCCCTTGTCATTCGTAGAAGTAGATAGCAAATGTGTCAAAAACGGCCACTTTTAGCAGTTTTGCTATCTACTTCTAGTAGTGACTACGAGGAAATGTAACGATACCGTCTAAAATTACTAGTCTGTTTGCCCTAAAATCTCTACGATAAACATTTTTAAAATTGTGTATTAGAATTAAAATATTAAATATAATTCACCTTAAGCATTTTTCAGTGAGCGCTGTTAGAGTACTTAACTGAGTAACTGTTACAAAGTTAGACAAATTATTATTTTAACGTGGGTTCTGATGGCAATAAATTCCGAAACTGAGATTGGGTTGTAATTCAATTAGTTATTTTGTCGGGTTTGCAGTACCCGATAATTTGGTTACACTTTGCAATTGGAGCCGCGGCGTCGTCGGTCGCCGCCGCTTAGAACGAAAGCGGCTTATATCGTAATTTTGATTTACATGCCCTCAGGATAATCGGCCTTTGCAATTTTGTTAATTATCGGTAAAGCTCTCTCTATTCGTAGTCTACTGACGGAACAGTAAGGCCCCCCGCACACGGATCGTAAGCTTGCGTAGTCGTCTCGTAAGCGCATTGTCAAGACGCAACGAGTACGAGACGAGCAGAGTTTTACACACGATTCTTCGCGTAGACGTAGACATTGTTCCAGAATATAAACTAGAGCTTCACGTTGACGGAAATTCATTACCAAACGTATAGAAAGTATTTTCTACGCTTGCTTTTTTCCCAATTTCGAACGTCTTTGTATGGTTTTCTGTACCCTTAGCACGAACAGCTATCGAGAAAAAAAACGCACGTAAAATTACTCGATAGACAATTCTCTATGGAAAATTTCATTTCGCTTATCGGCGATAGATGGCGTTGTACAAATTTCCAATACAAAATTTATCTATCGAATGATTTTACGCGAGTTATTTTTTTCGATAGCTGTTCGTGCTAAGGGTACTGTTCGTAAACTTTATGTTATCTATACAATAGCAAAAAAACACAAAACAATAATAACAGGAAACAGAGAACAAAAAATAGGAGAAGAAAAGACATTGTCACAAAGGTGCCTACCACAAGAACTGTGTTTGCTAAAGTTCAATATGGTGCAAGATCAGCTAGTCTTTATAATAGAGTTAATAAATTAATAAATATTTACAATTAACCACATCATGACTGTAAAGCTAGATTACAAACTTGGATCAAAATCCTTAGCTATGAGGAAATAGAATTAATGTTGAGATAGATATATGGATGGAGTTAATTGTGGTTGAATAACTATTGAAAACACACACATACACACACACACACACAGAATCTAAAAAATATTTCGTTTCACTTATATGGATAAATAGATTTATAGAGTGAATCTTTATAGTTTTGTTATTTATTATAAGTCAAATTGTAAAGTTGTAATATGTAAGTAAGTAGTAAGGTTATAAGTTATAATTTTTCTTTTAGTAAAAAAAAAACACATGTTCGAATGTCACAATTTTAATAAGTTATATGAAGAGCAGTGTCTTTTGGTACAAGTATTTCTATGCTTAAAAGAAGACTGTAAAATGATATTTGAAGGTAAATAAATATTTTATATATTGTGGAGCTCGGTGGCGCAGTGGTTTAGCGCCTGGCCCAGCGATTGCGGAGGTTAAGCAACGTTCGCAAGGGTCGGTCATGGGATGGGTGACCAAAAATTTATTATCTCGAGCTCCTCCGTGCTTCGGAAGGCACGTTAAGCCGTTGGTCCCGGCTGCATATGCAGTCGTTACCACCCACCAATCCGCATTGGGCCCGCGTGGTGGGTTATGGCCCATCCCCCTTACCACCCATAAGGAAGGCCTGTGCCCCAGCAGTAGGGACATCAAAAATGGCCGATGGACAAATATTTTAGATATTCTTGATTTTTATTTTTTTGATGGTTTGTTCCTTCCGCTTGTACCTTTCTGAAGTGACATGCACGAGCAAAGCAAAGGCTTGTCCGTGTAGGTATATCACACGGAATTCCGTAACGGGATACCGTCTGTGTATGTGGCCGGTTTAAAGTGAGTAGGTAATAAGGCCGCGTGAATCTCTATGAAAAAAAAATTCAGGTCAATGATCTCGCGGCATCGAAATCGAAAACAGTCGACAAAATTTGTGCTGTGGCTAGATCGTCAAACTCAACAATTTTGTTTGGACCAACTTAATCAGAGCAAAAAAATAATCAGCGTTCACATGATAATTGAAAGTAACGTTGTATAGTTTATTTACAAACAATAACCTTATTAAAATATAGTTCTTGTAGTAGTAGTAGGCAAAAAGTGCCTAAAGTGGACACTTTTTGCTTAGAAGTGTATCACAGGACCTCGGTTCCTTTAAAGCACGTTTTATAGTTTACCTTGGGTTATATTGCGAGATAAAATAAATAAATGCACATTTTTCTGACCTCCCTGGGCAGTCCTTGTGTGGGAGACCCGTGTTACAAGCTTTTATGTAGGTAGTACTTGTGTTCCATAACAAAACTAATCCCCTTGTGAACACTGACAACAGCATTTAACAGAAATCTTTTATAAATATTATATTTCTGGTAAATGTAATCACATTTTATGTAATTTTCTAGAATTTTCTACAACATTTTTAAATTAAGGTGCGAGTTGGCAGCCGACCCCTCGCGACATGAAACTGCGATGTGTCGCCGCCTTATGTCGCGGCGGGGACACGACGCCGCGTCAAGTCGCTGCAGTCATGATTTCGAGTTGTATGACCGAAAGTGGCGCCCTCAGAGGTTTTTATTTATTAAGTTATCAACAGAAAAAGATTTTAATAATGTTATTCGTGGAGATTTTAGGGCCCTTGGTCTAGTATTTTTAGAAGGTGCTACATGCCCTCGTAGTCATTCGTAGAAGTAGATAGCCACTTTTAGCAGTTTTGCTATCTACTTCTAGCAGTGACTACGAGGGAATGTAACGATACCGTCTAAAAATACTAGACTGTGGGCCCTTAAATCTCCACGATAAACATTTTTTAAATTGTGTATTAGAGTTATTATATTAAATATAATTCACCGCGGCGCCACTTTCGCTCCTTAAGGTGCGAGGTGGCAGCCGAACCCACGCGACATGAAACTGCGATGTGTCGCCGCCTTATGTCGCGGCGGGGACACGACGCCGCGTCATGTCGCTGCAGTCATGATTTCGAACACGGTCATGTTTTGAGCAAATTCAACGAGTTGTAGCTCTAAAGTAGGCACCACTGATGTGCGGTTGGGCGACACATCGCGACGCGACTTCGTGTCGCCGCTTCACGTCGCGTGCGATTTGCTGCCAACTCGCATCTTTAAGATAAATGAATACTAGAAAAATCAAATCACCAGTAGCATATCAGAGGGGACACTGACCAATTATGCTACCGAGTCGCTGGTGGGAGCAACGATTTTCAATTACGTATTACTTTTTCCCTGCAAGCCAGCGTTATTCCATCAATGTGAGGAAATACTCTTGCAGAATTGAAGATGTTTGTCGGGACTCGAATCCGCACCCTTGTGGTTCCGGCCCAATGCACTGCCCAAATAAGTCCAGTCTGAGGTGCTACGGGTGAGTCGATAGTATTTTTTATCTTAATTTAAAAAAGCATTGTGAAATGCAAAATATCTAATATTCAATAATTCTATTAAGTACATCATTTTAATAGGCAAGTAAGTATTAAACATTATTTAGATGTTTTTTATTTTATTTTATTTTAACTATCTTTATTGTACAATACAGAATGGTACAAGAGGCGGACTTAATGGTAGTAGCATTTTCTACCAGTCAACCTTTGGGAATAACGATATTCGCGAATGCGGTACAGAATAATACATATACCTATATAAACATCTACATAACAATATGACATACCTACCCATAATATACATACAAACAATATAATTACAAAAATATAGATTACATACATGTTTGGGGGAAATCTATCGATAAATAGGTACTGAAGAGCTGGGTGTCGTAAGGCTGCTGATATGATAATGAGATATTTTTTTTTATTTGAAAATCTTTTGAGTTGTAAGTATATTTTATGCACACGCACACAATCTGCAGAAAATGAAATAAAAATATCAAACGATAACTTACATTTCAATTTTTAAGGCAAATTGAAAATATTGGAGAAGTTATTATTCGAGCAATGCAAGGCTACTTAAATGACAACCATTTTGAGTTTTAATTTCCATCCTTTGACTTTCAAATGATTTATGTTCATTTCGCCTTTGCAAACTAAAAACATCAAAGTGAAATAGTGACTGAAGTGAAGACAGTGTTATTTTTTATTTATTTTTAGTTTATTAGTTTAGTTAGAAACTGAACTAGCCATCCTAGTCATCTTTTTATTCGTTTGCAATATGGTCCGCAAAGGAAAATATAAAATATATATTTTTATAAGCTAACATTGACTGAGTTGAAATGCTTCAAAGCCCACATACACTTCAAATACGTTAAATAATATTGTTATTTAGTGTGAAAAGTGATTCCATGAACTTGCTTTTAACGCTTCTGAAAGAGTGGCGAGTAACGGTACTGGCGCTGGCGCGCGACGCCGGAGTTTCGGTCGAACACGCGGTAAGTACCGTGTAGGTACGGTATGCGGTTCTGGTTTCGCAACAGCTGCGGTAATGCCATACAAAATACCGGTCGGGATATCGGTCGGGTATACCCATTTATTTTTATAATTCGTAAACCAAGTCAATATTTAAAAAAAGCTCATGTAATAATTTCTTAAATTGTCTCTAATATTTTTTGAATAACTCTTTAACAGTTTTCATTCTTTCTGTAAGTTTAAAAAATAATTTTAGCTCAAAGTGGCCACTTTTGGCAATTATGGATTTTAAAACTTACAGAATGAATGATAACTGTTGAAGAGTTATTCAAAAAATATTAGAGACAATTTAAGAGATTATTACATGAGCTTTTTTTAAATATTGACTTGGTTTACGAGTAATAAAAATAAATGTTGTGGCGGCGCTAGTTTCACTACCTTCAGCGCCTTAATTTAAATTAATGAGTGTCCTATTTCTGCCACCTAATAATGATTGACTCATATCTTGTAGTAAAACAAGGTTATGTTATAGCTCTGTTGCCATAACCACATCGGTCATCAAAATATTGGTGGACACAATTAACGGGCACTGAGGCATAGTAAATTAATTATACTTTAATGAACGGACGATGGAAGTCGACTGTTAGAGTTGTTGTGGCCTCTATTCTATAGTACGTGCGTTTATAATTAGGGGTTTCATTAATTCACCACAACTCAATTATATTTTAGTGTAGATATTTAGAGAAGAGATTATTATTTATTCACATTCACACAATATTCTAATGATGACTGTATACAAAGCGTTACAATTAATAAAGGGACCATCAAACTGATCAATTTTTAAGTACTATGGGACAAACTCTGAAATCTCGAAAAAAATCGGCTGTTTCATACAAAAATTAATAATGAAAATATCAAAATGTATGATACAGCAGATTTTTTTCGCAATTTCAGAGTCGGTCCTCTAGTAAAAGTTGTTCAGTTTGATGGTCCCTATCTACCATATTCGGCATTAGGGGTTTATTTTGTAACACGTTGCATAGACATAAAATATGCACCGGACGACGACATGTAAAAAACTCGAGGTGATGTCCTGTAAACTCTGTAAGAGAAAGGAAAACTCTGTAAGAGATTTTCTGCCACGAACGAGCACAAACATCTATCGAGAAAAACGCTACGTCACTTTCGTAGTGTGCGCTGTGCTACGAGGCTACGACCGCACGAACGTCCGTCGGCCTCTCCATACCTTTTCCATAGTCAGTATGTAGCATCGCCCGCCTTGATGGAGGTCGCTACGTAACTTTCGTAGTGCGCGCTGTGCTACGAGGCTACGACCGCACGACCGTCCGTCGGCCTCTCCATACCTTTTCCATAGTCAGTATGTAGCATCGCCCGCCTTAATGGAGCTCGCTACGTAACTTTCGTAGTGCGCGCTGTGCTACGAGGCTACTACGACCACACTAACGTTCATCGGCCGGGCCATACCTTTTCCATAGTCAGTATGTAGCATCGCCCGCCTTGATGGAGCTCGCTACGAAACTTTTGTAGTGCGCGCTGTGCTACGAGGCTACGACCGCACCAACGCCATCGGCCGGTCTATTATGGAGCTTTTCTTCTTCTGATAATACCTACTCATTAGAACTTTTATTCAGTGAAGTTTTTGATTGTGTGATTGTGTGATTTTCAGCCTTCACTTGAATTTTTTTTTCAAGTCGCTTGATACGCGTCGTATTCAATATTTGGCACCCGTAGCACGAACAGCCATCGAGAAAAAAACGCGCGTTGATCTTGACATTCAAAAAAAAATCGATAGTGTCATTTTGTATAGGAAAATACAGCGCTATCTACCACCAAAAAACAAAATTAAATTTCTCACAGACAATTTCTATTTAGTACTTTTTATTCTCGTTACGCGCGTTTTTTTCGATAGATGTTCGAGTACAGACAGGCAGTCAAATTGATTGCAAATATCACATTACTAGCTGCCGCCCCCGTCTTCGTCTGCGTGCATAGTTTTTTTTGCTTGTTCTCAAGGGGGGAGCAATACTTTTTTTCGGGATGAAAATCCTATGTCCTTCTCTGTACACCTGACAACGTGTTTATAAATGATTCATGATGATCAGTCCAGTAGTTAAGACGTGAAGGCGTAACAAACAAACAAACGGACTTTCTCATTTATAATGTTTGTAAGAATAATGTTCGATGTTTTGCACCAGTTTTTTTCAAGGTTCTTGACATCAAATCAATGATTTGGCTAATAATGATATTATTATGGATGCTTCTAACTATTGATTTCCATAACTTTTTACTAGGCGTATGAGGAATTTTTGTCTCTTTTTACCGACTTCCAAAAAAGAAGGAGGTTCTCTGTTCGTCTGTATATTTGTTTTTTTTTGTATGTCCACCGATTACTCAAAGACGGATTGAAATGATTCAAACGTTATTACATTAGGTAAACTCCCAAGTTGGTCCCATTTTTTAAATTTTGAAAATCGGTTCCGTACTTTTCAAGTAATCTTGAAAAAAGCACGAAAATAGTATGATTTTGTGTGAACTACCTCGATGATCAGTCGTATAACTTCTTTGTTTATGAACTGAATAAGATAATTATTTTTTTGTTGGAAAAGGGATATCTTAAGTGTAGTTCTTTAACCGACTTAAAAAAGGAGGTTCTCAGTTTGACCCGTATGTATGTTTGTTTCTCCGCGATTAACTCACGTTTGGCTGAGCCGATTTTTTTTTACTATATCTTAAAATATCTCCCTCGATCATTTATGATATCATGAGAAAGTATCTATTCTGTATCACCCTTTAGATTCGAGTCACAAAAAGCCGATGAAACTCCTGAGGCTATATTAATAAATAGATTATGAAGAGTATTTATGATGTCAGCTTCCTGAATACTAATGGACTATTTTTTCCTTTTTTTATGCTCGTAGTATATTTTTTTCCATTATATTCAACAAATGTGAGATATTGTACAGATGACCTGTTTGTGTATTTTATTAATTTAGATTTAAGGGTGTTGCAGTTGTTTAGATATAATTTCAATTAAATGACAGTCGTTAGTATTAATATTTTTCTTTATTTAGCGTGATATTGTGTATTTTGAAAAAAGAAATATATGTAGCTTACTTCCGCAAACAACTTGTTTGCGGAAGTTGAGCTACATATATTTATTTTTTTCAAAATGGTTTGGGACTTCCGCCAAGTGACGCCTGATTCAATCAAATACTGATATTGTGTATTTTATAAAATCTAATAAAATCTACTTTTTCTGTTTTTCGGATTTCATGCATTTGCATATTGATTGTTAATAAGTTTACCTATTATGTCAAATGTTAGAACTAATAAATAAAACAAGTTATCGATACCCGATATTTTTATTTTATTCATAACGTAGACAATTTACAACAAATTAATTACTTTTGGGTATCCAAACATTCACTTTGTTATATTCTAATTTTTATAATTATACAACATTACATGCATGTATGTAGAGTGAAAAGGTTCTAATTTTAATATTCCAAAATTGACGTTATTTTAACCAGCCTATTAATATGAAAATATCTACTGAAAAATAACATTATATGCCTTTCCCCTTTGAAATTAATATTTTTTTTTCTACACTTTAACAAAGTTTTAGACACAAAATGTTTATGCGAGATGTATTTATGAAAAGGCGATTATAAAGCAACAGATTTTAACTGCTGCTCTTTTTTCACAAATTAAACTTATTTGAACAAAAGTAATTTAAAATTTAACAGATTTTAGCAACTAGACAAAAATGAACAAGTCTAAAGGAAATAAAAGGCTAAAGTAAAGATTCATTCAACTTGGAAACATAAATTAACGCCATGTCAAAAATTTTGAGAAACATTTCAACTTCGCATTTTCATAAAAACTTGAATACAAAGAAGTATTTTAGATACAAAGAAATTCCTAAAAATTTAAGTACAATCTTAGTCTTTATCTCTTACATTATTCCGATTTTTAAAACATCATAATATTTTTGATGGCTTTCTCATTACGCAGAGTCGTATCCTGATAAACAACAATGAATGTGTACTCGTACCTATTATTATTTCTTTTATCCTACTTTAAGAATAAAACACATTGAGACAGTGCTTTTATGCCGTGTCAGGTAAATTATTTACAACACTATAGTTTCAAACAACAATATATATTTAAAGTTCAATAAATACAATGCAAATGAACTTGTTAATATAATATAATAATATTTTTTAAATGACCGAAGTATTCCTTTTTTCATATCACAGTACCATAATTACAAGATTTTGTAACTTATAAATAGTTGAACGAATCACTTAACATTTAAAATATTCATACAAAACAATATGTACTCGAGTATTAATAACTATAGTGGAGGTGATTAGACCGGGGTCCTGAGTAGCTCGTCCGACGTCAGTTGTCCATCCTGAAAACAATAAGAAATATTAAATTTTGCAAATAAAAATTCGGTAGACCCCTCTACAAAATGTAGAGCAACTTATCCACTGAAGTATGTACTATTTATAGAACAGTTACCGCGAAGAAAATGTTTGCTGACCTAAAATGGAGCGCAACCGAATCAGTCCTATAGTAAATATCCTTATAAATGTATGAATTACGGTCCATGATAGGTGACCAAAAATTTACTTCGTGGTGGTGTCTGCTTTAGAACGTAGTAGGTACAATACTTCAGTGATCTTATCTAAATCTTTTCATTTCTGTATTGTAAGAAGAGGGACCTACTACATAATATAACCCGCAACAATCTTTTTCGACAATGTTCATTGTTCGATTTACTTCCATTTGAAAATATATTCTCGAGCTAATAAATGTCATGGAACGATAGCCGTAGGAAAATCGAGGTTCTCTTTATGTGGGTAGGCCATAGGTGGCATAGTATCCGTGAGCTCTTAAGGCATGTGTACGTTAGGGAGGGCCGATAAAATAGTAGATAGCAATCGAATTTTGTATAAAATAATTAAACAAAATTCGATTTTTCGATTCGGTTTTGATAAAATTCCTGTTTAAAAGTGATAAGCTTATTTTTTGTATTATTTTTCCTACAACCTACGTCGTATTACGCAACTTTTAAGGGGTGTTTTAATGCAAAATTCTTAAGTACACGAAAGACAGGTACATATTTTATAAAAAATCGGTCGCTAGAGCTCAAAGTGATAATCTTATTTTTTTATTATCTTCGCATTACGCAACTTTTGTGGTACAAAATTCATAAAATGAATAAAATCGGCCTACCCTAATGTACGTACATCCCCAAGTTTAAAAATAATATATAGATAAATTTATATTTTTAAATTCTAGAGACACACGATTGAAGTAATGGTACTGAAGTTTAAAAACTATTATCCTAATATAAAAATAGTGTTGCAAATGCATAAAATCTATAAATTTAATAACTATTAACTTTGCAAAATTAAGTTCCTTTGTAGGGCACTGCACTTTATTAAAAACAATAAACTCGGTGAAACAATTAACGTAATACATATATAGTGATAAAAATAGCCATTTTGCAGAAGTAACCGTTTTTTAGTTCGAAATGTACGAGTAAGTTCACGTCACATTGAAACCAAAAAAAACGTAAAACGTAAACGTATCGTAGATATTTTCGTACCAATTGTGTTTTCTAATGAAAAAATACTTTATATTTGCCCACCCGTTAAATGTTGCCGATGCTTGCGGTTTATTAATCGAATTTTCTTCATATACCTACTGAGTTTTCTAATTGGAAAACTGCATCAAATTATTTCATTTGTGGCGAAACAAAAAGAACATTTTCCTATTTTAATTTTCATAGACGAACAAATAATCACAATTTGCTGCTACGAAGTATTTTTCCTATTCATTTGTAAATGTTTATTCATTTTTCTGCTCGCAATTGAACTAATGATTATAGTAATAAACAAAAGTTTATTCCTCTATTATTTACTTCTAAGGATTTTAGGTTTAACCTGGCGTTTGTCGTAAAGAATGCTTATTTATCTGTTTATTTTGTATTTACGCAATTTTGGTACGTTGCCTGCAGGGTTTATTTAATAGTATGTTATTTAAGATTCTCCTAGTTCTTTGACCTATAAAATCAGATATTATTATTTTTGATGTATGACATGTCATATTATAGTTTTATTACCAACTAGCAGCCACCCTAGCGGGAAAAACCTACGTTCTACTATTAAGTAGACTATAATTATCGAATGAATGACTTTCCAAAAAAAACCCTTTTACAAAAATATTAAGTTTTATATTTAGAGCTTAGACTTTTTAATCAGTCAATATTATGGTGTCGGATAATGGTGTTTGAGCCGATATCAGCCGAAGTAAATAGGGATATATGAATTTGCCGATTTTTTCTCACACACAGAAGCTCTCATATTTTCTATTATGTTGGAAATGCTTCGGTTGCTTGTTATTATTTCTAATTATTATTATAACGGCCCACTATCAGCAATAAAAATATTTTTTTTTTCCTGAACAAGTATCTTAAAAGTGACTCCTTAATTTGTTGTAATAAGTTAAGCCGATCCTTATTTTTTTCACTTAACACTTGTGGCAGTAGTTAGCTGAGTGTTTTACTATTGAGTGTATTGAGTGTATAAATTTTTGTGCATAAAAGTTTAAAAACATTAGCGCTCATGGTTGTTAAATAAATAAAGACAATGTTGGTAGGGAAAATGCAATTTTTTAAAGCCAGTATATTCCAAAAACTCTGTCTTTGTCTTTTTCTTTACGTGTGAAGAGTTATGAAAATAACCTCACTTTTTAATTTTTTTGTTGTTATTTTGAGCACAAAGTCACGTTTTGAAAAAGTAACCGTTGAATATTCTTCCATATGTCATTACCTATTTTTTCATATATTATTCGTGAATAAGGGATTAAGAAACTTTAAGTATTATCCAAAAAATATAAAATTAATGAAAATTTTCTTTGTCTTTGCATATTTTTATAGTCGAGTAAAGATACGAATATCGTATTTTTAACCATAAAATATTCAAGATCGTTTATGAAACTTCAACATAATATTTTTATCTGTTCAAAATAAATAATATTTGATTGTTTATCGTTGAATCAAAAATAGGCCAATTCCGATAACTTCGAATATACTGGCCTTAAAATTCTCCATACAAAACGTCAATTAATTTAGGTCTTACCTGATTGAGGTCCACAAATTTGCGCACCACCGACCTCGTGAAGTCAGGGTTGTTCAGCATTTCGTTGATAAACCAGTCCAGTGGGATGCTGTTCAAATAAAACAATATGTTCCTTATATATCCTTTGAAGACAACCCCCATATTAAGAAAGATAGTAGAGCAGATGTATAGTTACACAATGGTAAGGTACTCTCTGTCAAACTATTTAAGTTAGACGGCGGCGCCCCGCCGCCGCCGTCGCCCTCTACCGCGATGGAACAGCGCGCACCTGAGACGCGTGTGCCCGTCAGCTGTCGACGCGACTTTGCTGCTGTTGCGGCCGCCAATTCAATCTCGCGGTCGCAGCAGCCAGCACTCGCCGATGGGAAAGCTCGTTCGCAGGATGTCGTCCGACCGGGCCAAGATGAAGAAGGCTTCCTCGAGGTCCGGAACAGGAAGCGACACCGTCAGCGAACGAGACAGAATCATCATGGCACCGCACCGACAGGGCCCAACTTCCTGCTGCGAGCTGCCATACCGACTACGGCCGTGTACCTGTCCCGCCTGCACCACACCACCACCGTGCAGGATGTGATAGAGTACATAAAGAAGAAGGCTAACTTTTGCTTGAGAGTTCAGCCTCTGGAGTCGCGCCATAACACGAATTTTAAGTCGTTTGTGGTGCGCATCCCGACCGCCAGGCTGGACACTTTCATGAAGGAGGAAGGGCGTGGTATACAGGCGCTTCCGAGGGGCGTTGCCTTGTGCCACCGAAATGACACAGAAAGTGCCAAATTGACTTTATACTAACGTAATATTAAGTTATATTTACTAACAATATTGTTTATACATATATTATGTTTTAGTTTTAAGCCTATCTATGGGCCATTGTTGCCTGATTATAAATTAATAAATAAAATAAATAAAAAATAAAAATTAACCCCCTTACTAAATAAAGATTTTATAGCAGATGTACAGTTACACAGTGTTTTGTCACTTTCTTTTCAAAGTCAAACTCAAATAGTTTGACAGAGAGTAAACATTGTGTAACTATACAATGATATCTGCTATACAATCTTTATTAGTAAGGGGGTTATAGTTTTGACAGTCTAATAGATGTTTTCATATTTTATTTTATTCTTTATAGCATTTCAAAAATAAATCCCACCTAATACTACTTTTTTTCTGATATCTCCCTTTCAACTTTTATTTTATATACATACACTTTCTCTTCTCTTTATTTATGTATATCTATATCTATTGTCCTTCTAGTATTTTTGCACCCACTTCCCTCTTTCCTCTTCCCCTTAATATTTTTCTACTCAAGGTTGCCTGGAAGAGACTGCTACGTAGCAGTAAGGCCGCCTTTTGTGTACTTGTCCATGTTTATTGTTTGCTCCTATGTAATGTATATGTCTAGTGTGCAATAAAGCGTTTTTATTATTATTATTATTATAATTAAATCGCCAAGTTTAAATTATCAAATAACTTTTGTAAACAAGCTTTAAATTACAGCAATGACTAGGTACAATTTTACTATATTTTTGTTTTGGAATTCACATTGTCATCTTTAGTAGAACCTTCACAAAATTTAGTTCAGTGTGCGAACAGCTTTACTCCCACGGATTTTCAAATCCGTGGGTCTGTTTGCCCACTGGTCTGGTATTTGCCAAAGGATTTCTGCCGAAAGCCTTCAATTGGTAAATCCTTTGTTTGTAGGGTTTACCGCGCTTCGAAAAAGTGCCATCTTTACCGAAACAATACACGTGTGACACATAAACAGTCATTTGTTTAAAGATTATTTGCGAATGAATCAGCATCGGCAAATAAGTTAAGTATACTTCATAATATTCTTATTATTATCCAAAATTAACGATAGTTATGTATAATCCGCACGCGATAAGAATGGGATGGAACCTTGTCAAACTGAGACGCACGGTACGGCGTACCGGGCGCGTCTCAGTTTGACAAGGTTCGTACGTCGTACGTTCGGCGTACCGAATACGTTCGGCGTACGGGGTACGTTCGGCGTACCGGGTACGCCGGCCATATTATCCAAAAAGATGGTACCACGCATCCGAGGTTAGGGAACTTTTACTGCAGCAACTTCAAGTAAGATAACAAGTAAACAATTAGTTGATTAACTAGATGAAAATTAGCTATAGTCATTTTTTCGATTTAGTTTGACAAGGTTCCATCCCATTCTCATTGCGCGCTGATTATATTCAGCAACTCATTCATAGCAGCTTATCTGCAATACTCGTAATTCTACTTAAAGAGTTCATGGTATTTTTCTGACCTGTCTATCTCATATGTGGATCAAAGTTGAACCGATCCGATACAATAAACAGATTGGGTTTCAAGAAGTCCTACGCGATCACTACTGTTAACAAAACAGACTAAGCTATTTCTAAGTCAAGGTAGTTGGGTATTATGTTGTACCTTCGACCCAAATGAATAAAGTTTCAAATTGAATGGCACTGATATTGAATAGTATCTATTTATTTATGGTGATGAAATTCCTGAACTAGAAGTTGCAATCGCGCAATGAATATTTAGTTCAGTTTGTAATCATTTTGTCTCTCGTCGCTAGTCTTTATGCTAAACAAATCTCAAAGTGACTAGGTACTCTTCCTTTAACAAAGGTTCTAGTTAAAATAATAAGATAATGCACTAAAGCATAAAGATACCATTCAAACTAAAGATATCTTCATGTCTATTTTTCATAAAACTAATTTTTCAACTGCCACGGAAATCGATTATGTTAATTTGATTTGCAAGATATATAAAACTCAACTTCAATTTACACGCATAACATAAAACCTGCGTGGTGCAGCATAAATATTTTTTCGCTAAACTAATTTAATGTTTTTTTAACTTGAAGGTTCGATCAAGAATATCCTAGATAACTGACTACATGAACTAAAACAGAACGCAAAAATGGCACCTCAAATAGCGTCCCACTTACAAACTTGGCGCTTATTTTGTACATAATCACCTCTTATTTTGTACAAACTCACATTTTATATCACTTATTTTGTACAAAATAAGCTTATTTTGTACAAAAACACATCTTTTAACACTTTGTGCAAAATAAGCGTCCAGTTTGTAAGTGGGGCGCTATTTGAGGTGACATTTTCGAGGCTCTGACCGGACTTCTAGGGTATTCTTGATCGAAGGTTGGAAGAGATATCTGCTTTGTCTGTTTTAAGTCCTTTATAGCTAAGTGGAACATTTTATTTTTCTAATCATTTTCTGAATTTACTTTCCTTAACTAACGATCGCTAACTTTGTTACGTTCGATAGCAAAAGCTTCAATTATTACAACTAGTATGAAACTACCATCGAACCGAACTAACGTTTACTTTTAAAGTATGTTTTGAGGTTTCTCTCGTCGGTATATAGAATCACTTCAGTGGCCTCATAAATGTTTCATTCAACGTTTGAACTTTGCTGGTGTTTTAACTTTATAAACTTACTTTTTAAATTGTGTACCTAGTCTTGACTAAACTTTCAAAAAGCTATGAACTTAATTTAAATAAATATATATCCAACATCTTTTCATTCAGCGTATGTCTATAAAATAATTTAATTGCTACTTATAAATCTTTTCATTTTATCGAAAGACAGTAAACAATATTAAACTTAGAAGTAGGTAATTAAAAAAAAAAGAAACGTCTTTTAATTTTAAAATCATTCCAAGTTTATTTAAATTTAAATAAATTTCTCATTTTAAAATTATGTTTTGTATTTAAAAACATGCAATTTTTTATGGAAAAAACAGCTCGTCTTTAATAAAGTAATTGTGTGTAGATTGAACAATCTAAAATATGGATGGCATATTAGTTATCGTACCAATAAAATGTTCTCACAAATGTTATCTCTAAGATATAATGCTTGCTGACTTTATACTTTCCCCAAAGAATATGTTTAACCACCCAAAGAAAATATTATCAACCTTTACGGGGTTATCTGCAAGAAAATTTTGGGAATTTGTGCCTCTTTTTACAGCTATATTTTCCTCCAAAAGTATATTTTTCTCGACTTAAGACATTATTTTCTTGTATAATTTATCTTCTAGGGATGTAATTAATAAACATTTGTTGAAGTAAATTTTTAGATAAAATTCAATAATAAACTGGTAAAAGTGTCATCTCATCTGAACCCGTAGCACGAACATCAATCGAGAAAAAAACGCGCGTGAAACTATTCGATAGAGTAATTCTCTATGGGTAATAGGGATGTTGACTATTTTTTTTATTTTATGTTACATAAATTACCTCTCAAAAAAAGAAACATTGGTAAAAGAATTAATTCGCTAGCATGAAAACTGCCCGAGATATTACAGTGTGAAATGCACACAAATGGACTCGATCAAAAACGCTCCATACTAATGGCTTGCACGTTATGACGTCACGCCGTGCTAGTTTGTATGCAACGCATAGGAAATTTGTTCAGCAGCTATATTAAATATTGTGTTTATCAAAATGGTTTCTTCGACAAATTTGCTATACATTTTACGGACTAATTAATGGTATCATTTATTTTAATAAATTGTATACTTTTTAAATGGACTTGTTCACCCAACTTTGAAGGGTCATAAAACAAATAATATGCAATATATAAAACCAAGAGGTATACAAGCTACTCTAAAAGTTTTATATGTTTACGATTTTTATTAGTATTTCGTTATTTTATTCATTAGTCAACATCCCTATTTCATTTCTCTTTTCGGCGGTAGATAGCACTGTACATTCTGTACAAATTTCGCATACAAAACTGCTCTATATATATCGAGTATAGATACTTTACAGGTCACTTTCTTTTGTCCTATTTTGTGCTTTATACTGTTGTTTTTCTTTCGTTTTATATAAATGAAAAACTTTTTTTTTAGTAAGAACAGATGAATTTGCACAAATGCGTATGAAATACACAGGAGACTGGTATGAACATACACTGAGAAAAATGTCATTTTGGGGTAATCTTAAAATATCGTGGCGTACGTTTAAATTAAGTGCGTTGTCCTAAAATAAGGAAATAATAGGTTTATATTACGCTATCTTGAAACGTGTTATGATGTAGTCAAATTATATGGTTAAATAAGGCAATATTATGACACTTATCATCGTAAAAATTGGTCATCAAAAATAATATTATCTTCTTAATATTATAACACTATGTAATAGAAAATAGCCCACTGTCCTATAAATATGTATGATAATCTATAAATAAGATTATAATTCTAAATCACAATGAAAGTGCCACCTTCCATAAAAAGATGTCATAGTATTTGAGAAGAAGCATCTCTAGAATACGATGACGTCCCCTTATAGTAGTATGATAAAATTATGTGCTAGTTCCTTTTATTTTGAGATTACCTTCACTTAAAATATAAGGAATTGGCATCAAAATTTAAAATGAATCCTACAAAAATACGATTACAGAAACTTATATAAGAGTTTTGGCCAAAATATTATATCGTAAAAATTGGTCATCAAAAATAATATTATCTTCTTAATATTATAACATTATGTAATAGAAAATAGCCCACTGTCCTATAAATATGTATGATAATCTATAAATAAGATTATAATTCTAAATCACAATGAAAGTGCCACCTTCCATAAAAAGTTGTCATAGTTTTTGAGAAGAAGCATCTAGAATACGATGACGTTCCCTTATAGTATCAAAATTAAAATGAATCCTACAAAAATACGATTACAGATACTTATTTAAGAGTTTGCATCAATTTTTGTATGATTCCTAAAAAATACGATGACAGCACGTAAATTCGCCGTTCATTACTCATCGACTTGTCGTTCGTTTTGTATATTCTCTCCATTCAGTCAGTCGGAGTCGCAGAGTCGCAAGGACAGTTTTTAGCGTGTACAGAATTAATTTATATTTGACTATTTTTTTAAATGTGAGTGAGTGCAAAGTGCAATACTTATGGATAAAGCAACTCATGACTTCCTAAAATAATGGAATCTAGCTCAATACTTATATACAACGTTTTGAAGGTAAGTTGCCAATCCTATGTTGTGCGCGTGCGCGTGCACACTTTATTGGGGGGGAAGAAAATTAACTTTTTATATAAAACGTATCATTTTGGAGGACAAAAAAACGTACCTATTTGGGGTAAATTTTAAGTTTCTCTTCATATAAAGTGTACTTATCATTTGAAGGAAAAAATCAAATGATCATATTATTGCCAAAAACATTGAATTCTTATCACAAATTACATGTTTGATTTTAGCTTAAAATCCGGCGGTCTCGACAGCTTCGAAGCTTCATCTGACACCATTTAAAAGCTGCCCGGCAGAAGCTGAACACCACAAAGCACAAGTTTCTTCGCAAAAAAATAACAGACACACTAGCAGTTTGTGACGGTAAGGATTTATGTAATTATTCTGGTCTGTCCTCGTTTGACAAAAAAATAAATTAATAATAATGTGTAGTATTATATACAATAAGCATTTTTTTTCAGATACAAAACCAGAGACTAAATTTCATTGCTGTCATATTACTCCTCGGTTGCTTATTTAACATACCTCCTGCGGCTCCTGCCCGTCGCTCCAGGAAAGATTGGCAAACATCACGAGCAGAAATATTGGAAGGATTTGACGGAGACGGTGGGTGTAACCCACAGTATCTTGCAGAATGCTGGGTGGTTCTTATCTTAAGTCATTGAAAGCGAATCATGATTTTACTTATTAAATTATTTTGCATATTTTATGGATTTTCCTAAAGATTGTTCTTAGTGTCATGAGTATAATTAGGTACGTAAGTAAGTTGTGACATGCTAAATAGGTATTTATTTTTAACTATGTAAATTATTTTTGACTGACAAATACTGTGATTGTTATAAGCATAAAGGTACGGGATTATAAGCATAGTGTATTAAGCCGAAAGGGGGGCATTGTACTCATCCATTAAATAACTTTTACTATCGGGTAAACTCTGAAATCGAAAAAAACTGTAGTTGTATGACCGAAAGTGGCGCCCTCAGAGGTTTTTATTTAATAAGTTATTAATAGAAAATTATTTTAATAATGTTTATCGTGGAGATTTTAGGGCCCTTGGTCTAGTATTTTTAGAAGGTATCACTACATGCCCTCGTAGTCATTCGTAGAAATAGATAGCAAATGTGTCAAAAACGGCCACTTTTAGCAGTTTTACTATCTACTTCTAGCAGTGACTACGAGGGAATGTAACGATACCGTCTAAAAATACTGACTGTGGGCCCTAAAATCTCCACGATAAATATTTTTAAAATTGTGTATTAGAATTATAATATTAAATATAATTCACCGCTGCACCACTTTCGCTCAGGGTACCACCTTAAGTAAATTTCGTCGAATTATGTTGTGCCCAAAGTAAAAGTTGTTCACCATAATGATAAGCCTGTGTTATTATAATTAAGTACTATTATGTGCTCAATTTGCGAATAGGTAGGTACATTATTTTTGGTGTCTTTTTTCTGTTGTACATTACATTTATTAATAAATAATTACTTATATAAAAGTAAAAAAATAATATTGTAAAAATTAACGTTACTTACTTTCAAAAAGAAATATTGATATTGCAATAATTAAAGTTACTTTCAAAAATAAATAAAATTACTCTTGATTACTATTTCTGTTTTTTTATACACGTGTCTTCCTGTTCTCTTTAAGTTTTTAATGCAATTGCATATTGCCAAGTTATGAAGGTACCTATTACTTTTTCTATATTTCACATGCTTTAAATTGTTATTTTTTACTTATGCGCGATCCTCTTTTTTATATTTTAGGAATGTGAATTAGGTAAGAAAGAAGTAGTAGGTACAGTCGTCTTTAGATATATTGTAGCAAATAAGGTGACTCATATCCTTAGTTAAGTCCAACCAATTAAAATAGACTTTTCTTGTGTTTTGGGTAAGATCCTACAATTTAGCAACGATTTCCTCATATCTCCGGTTATATCCTATTACTTTACGTACCTACTATTTATTATTAGGTACATCCTCTTACCTTGGGTTATCCTAGTACAGGCGCCATCAGATATACTGTAGCAGAAAAGGTGATCAAATACTTCTGAACAGTTTAAATATCAATAAATTCCATACAAAGTGTAAACGAAGTGTATGGAATTTATTGATATTTTAAACTGTTCAGAAGTATTTGATCACCTTTTCTGCTACAGTATATCTGATGGCGACTGTACTAGGATAACCCAAGGTAAGAGGATGTAATAATAAATAGCACGTAAAGTAATAGGATATAACCGGAGATATGAGGAAATCGTTGCTAAATAGTAGGATTTAACCCGAAATGCGAGAAAAGTATATTTTAATTAGTAGGACTTCACTAAGGATATTAGGAAGTCACCGATAAATAGTAGGAAACAACCGAATATATGAGGAAATAATTTCTAAATAGTAGGAAAAATATTAGGACCTAACTGGAGATATGAGGAAGTCATCAATAAATAGTACGAAAAATAATAGGACATAACTTGAGATATAATGAAAGAATATTATATTTTTTGACATAAGAGGATGTCATCGAGAAATAGTAGGAAAAATAATAGGATATAACTCGATGTACAATGACAGTAACCATAAGTAGTAGGAACGAGCATACAATATTTTATATTGTAGGACGAGCATACAATATAAAAAATATTGTATGCTCGTCCTACCAAAGGTATGGTGACATGTCATCTTAAATACCGTTATCATCAGCAACAGTAGTATCATCGTACTTTTTGATGATATCAGTATACTCCGTGCTTTAAGTGAATCCATCTTATTTTAATCTGAATTCACGTCATTTATGATGGGCATTTTTCTCAGTGTAAATATTATGTTTATGGTACATAACTTGTTGTAGTACATAACCATGTTTTAGATCTTTACCTTTCCAAAGATTTCCCTTCACCGTCTTGTCCGTCCCTCTCGGGTGAAGCCTCTAACATTTCCCAGAAGTTGTCCAAACCGTACACTGCATGAGAAAATTGTATGTTAATACCTTAAAGCATTAAAAGCGAGGGCTTTTGACAGAAATATCACAAAGCACTGGGATATCTCTAAATCATAGTATAGCATATTATTTAGGTACTTTTCGTAATTGAGAATATATGATAATTGATAATAATATCTATTCTTTATTGACAATTTAAAATAACATAAAAAATATATTAGTAACTCTTTTAGACCAAAATGTTTCATTACATTTACGCTGTAACAAAAACCCTGCAGATAAGACAGGTAAAACATTAATAATACGGAAAAGTGATATTTCTTCACCACTCGCAAAGACAAGGAAATCGGTTATAGACACAATAAACATTAACCCCCTTACTAATAAAGATTCTATAGCAGATGTATAGTTACAGTGTTTTGTCACTTTCTTTTCAATGTCAAACTCAAATAGTTTGACAGAGAGTAACCATTGTGTAACTATACATCTGCTATACAATCTTTATTAGTAAGGGGGAATATAAATATTATTCCACCTCATGTGGTAATGTACTCATTCCTGTTGATTGGAATGATAAAAACAATATAGAGGAAAATAACTTCACAAGCATTTTTGGCACATATACTAGTCGATAACTGCAGGCCTAGGACATAAAAAAGCGAACGATGTTCGTTCCACTTTGTGACACCTTTAAAACTCACGAATAAGGTTCAATATCAAGTAAATTGAACGACGAATTGCGTCCGATTATCGCGATTATTCTTATGTAATAGGCCTGTTGGGTGGCAGAGCATTGCTTTATTATTAGTACACTTTCTATTATGAGTTGAATTAATATGGATTATGGCTCTTAAGCGCACATACTATGCACAGAGTATGTAGATAGAAGCCTTCCCGATGACAGCTTTCATTATACAAGGTGTATTTGTAACCACTCTCCAAATTTTAAGGATGTGTTTTTGATGAACTTTCTTTAAGAAACATAGGGTCAAATATGTAAAAAAAAGACTTTTCATACAAATCAAAGAGATCACGGTGAACAGTTTAGTATGGGATGACCAAAATTTTTTGACCGATTTCAACACATGTTTTATGGAGAAAGTTGTTCGGTTTGATGGACTGAACACTTAAGTAAAATTTGGAGAGTAGTTACAAATATACCTTGTAAAGGTACTGTTGTAACCTTGTAAATTGATGATTCATATGCAATTTTAGGGCAAAATACTCCTTAGTGAGTTTCTTGTCGGCAAAGCAGATCTTTAAGACGTGTTTGTATTAAGACATAGGATGAGGCGTATACTCCCTTATTTTCGAAAAAAAAACAGCAATAAACAGCTTACAGTAATGCCTCACAAATGTCAGACCGTTGGCTTTAGTGCCAGTAAGAAATCCTAAACGTACACTTTTGCTAGCTGCCATTATTGTTTCTAATTTTTCTGGTAAACCGTTGAAGAATAATAAAACTTCAACGTCGCGAGAATAATCGAGTTAAGTATCTTTAAAAATAGAGCATCATGAACTTAATAATACTTAGGTATCAAACTCAAATTGATCGATATTTGATACACAATAAGCTTACACCTATGAGTAACATTAGCCGTCACCATTAAAAAGGTCTGAAAACCCTTTATTATTAAGCGAACTGAGGCATTCCTCTCGGACCATTATTCGGACCAATTGTCCGAAATTTTTCACTTCTTGAACTACTTTTAACAGTGTGATGTGGCATAAAATAAGTGTAATGGAACACTATACCCTTGTTACTGAATACAAAGGCTCTAGCTCTACAAAATATAAAATAAAAAAAACTTTTATTAAAAAACGTGTTAAATATGAAACTGCCCACTTGCGCGAAAGCTTCATGCTACATCATAAAAGGGATACTTCTTTTATAGGTTAACCCAAAACCCATTTTTACTACTAAAATTTAATAAAAGTTGCCTACTGAAACTTAATCATTATTTTTATGATCACAAAAAATAAGTCGAAAATCTATGACCTAAAGTCAATACTTTACCCTACCCTTATTAACTTTGATGGTAAATTATAGTTTAAACACAATTGTTTAAACTATAATTTACCATCAAAGTTAATAAGGGTTTTACTTTTTTAACTACTAGTTATATTGTCAAAGTCTTTGCTTGAAAAATTAGGTATTGTTTGTAGACGAAGTCACTTTCTATCAATGTGAAGCCGTTCGAAACATTATGCCTTTATACGGTAACTCACTTTACTTACTTTAATCTACGCCAAAGTATGATTAAGCTACGTGTGAAGCCTGAAAATGATTTTTTTTCTTAATCTACTTAGAAAGAAATGGCTAACACAACACCTTGCCTCCATAATAAGTCATTTGCTAAGAGTATGAAGAAAGACAAACATATGTGTTTAATTAAATTAGCAGAGTTTGTGAATTAAGATTATTGGAAGAACGTATATTTTTCCATAAAACACCTGAACGAAATTAAACAATATCAAAAAAAATCGTTAAAACCCTTATACGCAATACAGGGTGGTTTAAGAAAATATTGACTCTCCATAAACGCTATTTGTAAATCATACAGCTTATAAGCCTATATACCTGTTTGAATAAATAATATTTTGACTTAGTTATGACTTTTTGGTTTCCATTTTTTCCGATTTAATGGAACAGAAATGGTAAAGGCTATCATTAGCGCCTTACAGCAATGACTTCGAAGTATTTTCTTGCACAGAGATGTTTGAGACAACGTATTTTTTCCCCATATCAAAACTACAGACCATGTAATAAATACTACGTCTCCAAACGTTTTTTTTTACCCTCATCAGCAATAGGTAGTAAAAAAATATTGACGCTTCATAAACGCTATTTATAGCTTACCTATTTGAATAAAGAATCATTTTGACTTATGACTTTTCTGGTTTCCATGTTGGCAAAGGCTATTAGGCTTACTTACAGCAATGGCTTCGAAGTATTTTATTGCACGGAAATGTTTGGGAGAACATATTTTTTCCCCCATATCAAAACACCTTAACGAAATTACTGTAATTAATTGCCTCTAAACCACAGATCATAATAACAACTACGTCTCTAAGCAATATCAAAAAAAAAATTCAACCCTCATCATCATCAGCAATGCTAGGGTAGTAAGAAAATATTGACGCTTCATAAGCTTTTACCTATTTGAATAAAGAATATTTTGACTTATGACTTTTTGGTTTCCATTTTTTCCGCTAATGGCAAAGACTAAAAGACTATCATTAGCCCGCCTACATGACTTCGAAGTATTTTCTTGCACAAAGATGCTTTACTGAAGTTTTGAGTCACGTAAGTACTAATGTGAGTTATTCTGTTGGTTGCAATGAGGTATAGATTGCATACGATAGTTGCTAAGTAAGCTTGCCACCCCACTACTTAAAACTTGTTCTAAAAATACTAACGTGCCAAAATACTAACTTAATAAAAGCTTCCACATTGAAAGTTAACGACATTCGTCTGTAGTCGTTAATGCACTTAGGAGGTTTCTCTCACAAAATAATTAGTTTGATTTCAGCAGGTAATATGTTTTGGAAGCACGTAGACAAAAACAATAAGTTGTAGTAAGTATATAAGTTAGTAAATTTAATTACTCAGACGATATTGGTGTTTGATTTTGAACATGTTTTGTCTATTTCTTCTTTTATTTCCACGTCAATTGTAACATTTTACTGATACAAATCTTTCTATGGTATATTTGAATTGCTTATCTTTGGGCTTTTTTATAAAAAAAATGAAAATTTTGACAGAGAGAGAGCGTTGACGAGATTAGGGTTGATATTTGATGTATCATGGGAATAGGAGGAAAAAATAGACATTTACCCATGTAAACTTAAAAACTTTGGTTTACTTGAAAAATAAATATTTTTAAATAGAAGTCATAACGCTCTTTTTTATTTCAAAATCAAACAACCCAGTACTTAACAAGGCACTTACTTGATACAAAAAGTATTATAATTACATTTAGTTACTTACCAACACAACAATATTACCTAATACCTAAATCCACCACACTTAGCGTAAATCCAATTGTCAATTGTTTCTTTAAAGACAAAAGACAGTCGGTATCTAATGTGCCAGGAATAAAAAACTATCTTCATTTGGCACAAACTAATCAAAGTGTACGTCGATACAATGCTACGAGTAAAAAAGCGGCGATTGTACACAAAAGGAGGTCGTACAATATACATAGTGGCACAACAAAAGCTGTCGAGGCATCACTTCGAGTGAGTTAAGAAAAAGCAGTAGGTTATTTATTAATTAACCGTTAATAGGTCAGGTCAGGTAGGTTAAGAATCTTTTGTAAATAATTTTGTATAACATGGTAGAGATTTTATCATTTAGGAGGTAATCGAAATATTTCTATTTACTTTTATTTCAATAAAAAGTAAAGTTTTTAACTATTATCTAAAATTAAGCTCATAGTTTTATTATTATTGTTATATTGTTGGATATGCATACAAAATACTAACAGCCTGACCAAAAACATTTCATGAATTTAATTATCTTAGTAATGGAAAACAAATAAGATTAAATTGATTGTTAATTAAGTTTTAATAAAGCTAAGTTATTAATCCATTTGACATACAATATTTAATTTTGTAGTAAACATAATTATTTTACTTTAGAACAAAAACAACTCACAATTATATTAATTGTGAATGTTTGTAAATACCATTATCAGTACCATTGTGACACCGACAAACTCAATAAAATTTGTTTGAAAATAATACTATTATCACAGTTTTACAAAACTGTGCTATTATTGTAATTCTATCTTTTTTTGCCTGTGATATTGACACCAATTAATTCGAACCAACAGTAAATGGGTCAATACTAAAAAAGTACTTAAGTATAAAATATTAACTTCATTTATTTCAGTTTGATCAATTTAACCTACTGCTCTTTCCGTCCTACACATTGCCATAACAGTTTTTCTATGATGAATCCAAAACCACTTATGTCCAGAACTGTCATTGTTTGCGAGACATAATAAGCCTAAACAAATACAACGTTATTAGACACGTAGCTATTAGATACACAACAATATGGCAGCATTTCTAACATCCAGCTTATAAAAGGCAAAGTTAATAAGCTCAGCGATACAAATAGGTTTGTCTTATTTTTAGAACAATATTTTTATAGATAGGAAAGCTTACCTATCTATAGTATTTTAAGATGATAGCTTTACTACGGCATTATAGGGTTAAAAAATTACTTACTCTTATATTCGTAGATACTTTCCCCGTATCTATAGACGAGTAAGTATACTCATCAACTTTGTCTAGGGATATAGGTGTTATTTTCATACAAACGAGGTAACTTTGAAGACTTGGTTTTCTGCCAGGGATGTACCGTGCTGTGATCTGATGATGAAGGCCATCCAGGGAGTGAATAGAGGAGATTCAGATTGCTATACACACCCAACTGATCTGATCAGCATTCTAAAAGATTGATGGGTTCAGAGTTCTCAGTTTCAGGATATCTATACATTTTCATGCTATTTTCGCGGTTTTTTTAAACATGTCCATTAATCTTTTAGAATGCTGGTCAGATCAGTTAGGTGTGTATAGCGATCTGAATCTCCTCCATTCACTCCCTCGATAGCCATCATCAGATCACAGCACAGTACATCCCTGGCAGAAAACCAAGGCTTCAAAGTTACCTCGTTTGTATGAAAATAACACCTGTATCCCTAGACAAAGTTGATGTGTGTAATAACTTGAGTAAAACTTGCAACTTTCAAATGATTTTATTATATTGCATAGAATAACCAATCTTTAAAAACAGTTTTAGTTAGTGCAGTTACTAAAAATTGGGTGTGAATATAATATACGTATTAGAAAATTGCAAGTTCTACTCAAGTCATTACCTACTTACTTGTCTATAGATATGAGGGTTAAAGTTATAGTAACATGATACAGCTAAGTTCAATATCAATATACCTACTTTTAACAAGTCGGCATCCTTGCACTTTTTAATTAAAAGGAACATTTTGTATGCACATTATTAAACTAATCTGTACCACCAAAAAGCACTTGAAAGCAAAGTCACTTTAAAAACAAAATATTAAAAGTTAAAGCCTGTTAAACATAAAAACAAGACTTCACGAGCAACACTCTGGCTAATTGGTTAAAGAAAATTGAATTTTGTATCATATCGTAAGATCTTTACGTTATTACGAAACCTTCTGTGGTTCCCCCTAATAATGGACATAGCTGTTAATTAGAGGGTCCACTTTATACACAGATTTTACGTTTCCAATCAACTTTGAAAGCCAAGGAAACGTACAAGAAAATTATGGACATTAACTTGTCTGAAGTAAACAAAAATAGTAAATAATAATGGTTATTTTGTAGCGTGGCATGTATAGTATAAATGTATGTAGCAAGCGTGTGTGTTGTATTGTTATTGCTGTAGTCGATAAAAAACAAATGCTGAACAATTATTTTTAATTTAGCTCGCTTTTTATTTGGCAGCTATATTAATTTATTTGTAAATCCGCTTTGGCTTCAATCGGCTAACTCCAAATTAGAAAAAAATAAAGCGATTTGTTTTCTGTTTCTTTTACAGATTTTAAATATCGAACAGTAGAAGTCGATACACGCACACCCACACATTTAACGCCTAGCCATAGTGTCAACTTTTTGGCCCATAGATATAGTATATTAGTTTTGGCCATATTTCTTTTGTTTCGATTTACCTCCATTTTGGTCTTCATTCCGTTTTCCGTAACCCCTCGCGATCAACACATTTTTGCCAGGTTTGAACGTACCCCGTGTCACTCTTAATTCGTAATCTGCCCAATTTTAAAGCACTTTATAATAAATGGTGACGTCATTCCGAGTTTAAATTATTAAACAAAATATTGATGACGTCAGTAAGATAACTTTTCATAACCTTATTTTAGTTACCTTCATTTTGAGCTTCATTTCGTTTCCTGTAAGCTCTAGTGAAGGGCATCTTCGGATTCGGTTTGAATTTCCCTCTCGTTTCTCTTATTTCACAATCTGGCCAAATTAATGGTCATAATGATTAATTATGTTACCTGCTGTGTTGTGATAGAAAATTTCAAAGCACACATATGCAATTTATGTGATAAACTGGAAGTGCCCACTGGTCCAGTGATCGTCTTTTGCAATAACATTTTTATCATAGTAATGTAAAAACATCTGAATATTTGTAGCATTTTATTTTTCAACACAGATGCACGCTCATGGCACGCTGAATTAGGTTTTGAAATTCGCATAAATTATTGAAGCTACGAATATTTTTAGTAGAAGGCCAGCAACGATTGGATGTATGTTGATTTTTTTAAAACAGATTTTAAGATAGGTACTGAAACCGTTTCAATATTTTTTCCAGTTCCAGTTTTGCGTTATTTACTCAAAACTGGAACTGGAAAAAATATTGAAACGGTTTCAGTACCTATCTTAAAATCTGTTTTAAAAAAAAAATTACATGAGCTTTTTTTGAATATTGACTTGGTTTACGAGTAATAAAAATAAATGTAGTGGCGGTGCTAGTTTCACTACCACCTCGCCTTAAGATTGTTTTTCGGTTACCTTTGTCTTGTGTCTCGTCTCGTTTGCCGTAACCTCGCGCTATTAGTACTCTATGGCCAGGATTGAAAGTGTGTCTCGTTTCCCTTACTTCAAAATCTATTCAACACATAGTTTTTATTTTATTATATTTACTATTTTTTATTTTATTTACTGGCGTTAAATAAAATAAAAACTATGTGAGTTTTTATTTTATTTAACGCCAGTAGACGTAGAAACTATTCAAAAAGCAATGCGTTCGCAATTTATATTTTTTTTGTTTATCAGAGAATAACACTTTCGTGGTTAGAAAATAGTTACATATTATTATTTATTAGAACTGCTCATTCTTTTTTTAATAATTTCTAAATTAATATTTTTAGTGGGTATTATGATAAATGAGAAAAAAACTTTTAGATTTTAGGCATTCACAATGCTATTTATATATTACGATAATTTATACAATTGAAAAAATCGATTATAGATTAATTTAACCTGTTAGCTATCAAGCTATTCTTTGTAACGGTGTCAGTTAATCGTCAAAAGAATCAAAAGCTAACTATAAAATCGTTTACCTTCATTTTGGCTATCAACTCTTTTACCATAACCACGAGCGATTAAGACATTGGATCCAGGTTGAAACGAACCCCGTGTTACTCTTAATTCATAATCTGTATTTAATTTTCATTTTATTAGTTTGCATTTATAAGATTATTGAAGCGATAGTAAAAATTTAATTCCTTAAATTCGCGTACTGTGAGTTTAGCATACGTTGGCAGTTAGCTGTTAATTTGATCTTTATGGGAAAGAACAGAAAATAAATTAAGTTATTCCTTTTTACGCCTGCCAATTTATTGCTTAACTCGCAGTAAAATAACAGTTTTTCACACCTCGTAAAACATTGGAGAACGGGCAAATAAATACTTATAAAAAAAGGTTTTTTTTAGTTTGGGTGAAATTATCCATAACGAAATTTTTATAGAAACGAGTTTAGGAAAAACTATTACTTTATTGTAAATGAGATCCGAACCAAAGCGTATTTTATTGAAAAAAATAGTATTTTAAGCCTTTTTTATTAAGCAGTTGTATTTTTTATAATTTATACGTTTACCGTCGTCGTCTTCTTCAACGCTGTTCCTTTTGCCGAAATCCGAAGCGACCATCAATGACGATTTCGGATTAAACTTTTTGCGTGGTGTAATCTCGTAATTATAATCTGTTGGAGTACAATTGTGTTTAGAGTCTGTGCGAAAAGTGAAACATGTGTGATTCAATTTGTGTCTCTGCGTGCAAATCACATTTGTGTATTTATTTTTTAGCTTACGTTACGCATGACAATTTATACTAGCTTTGTACCAAGTAATTAAATTATTTTTAAAGCCCTAAATAGTAGGTAAGGTCGGTGTGTGGAAGTCCGGCATACTTTTCTAATATTTAGGTTTAACTGAAGTTATTGAACGAGATACGCTTTCTAAAGTGACTTGTGTCAAACATCTATGTTTCTCAGTTCAAACTAGCTCCGTAATACAACAAAAATCACCAATAGTTTTTGTTCTCCATGAACTTTTATACATTATTCGAAAACAGAGTTAAATTCAGATACTTAAATAAAATAAATAAGTCTAGAATATACAGTCATATTATTTATGAACACACTTCTTCGGAATAATCCAATTATTTTCGTTCTATATAAATTTTACTCTGTTGTAATGTAACATTGTTATCGTTATTAACGAGAAATTATAGTATGGCTCTTAAAATGTTACAATATTCAAAGATTTACCTGGAACTAATTGTATGGTTTTGATTACCGAAATGGGTATTTACGTCAGTTCTGGGTGTCGCGTATGTTACTGTCATTGCCATAGCCCTAAATGTGTTATGTACCGCATTATTGCATGTCTGTACCAATCAGAGGAGCTCGGTGGCGCAGTGATTTAGCGCCTGGCCCTGCGATTGCGGAGGTTAAGCAACTTTCGCAAGGGTCGGACATGGGATGGGTGACCAAAAATTTATTATCACGAGCTCCTTCGTGCTTCTGAAGGCACTTTAAGCTGCTGGTCCCGGCTGCATTTGCAGTTTTTAACACCTACCAATCCGCACTGGGCCCGCGAAGTGGGTTATGGCCCATCCTACTTATCCACACATTAAGAAAGCCTGTCCCCTGCAGTAGGGACATTAAAATGGCTGATGGTCTGTGCCGATCACTGGACTTTTTTAAATTAGATAAAAAGCAACCTTCGTCTTATCTATCAATTTGATGAATAATTATCTTCGACTCACGTCTATATAATAATTGAATCAGCTCACGAGAACGTACAACTGGGATTAAAATTATCCTGGCTTTGAACTATTTGTGTGTCTACCAGTTTCATCCAAATCCGTTCTGCCGTTTTTAGGAACATCCCCTGTGTGCCCTTAGTACAGTTGGGATTGTCCAGTTGACTGGACCATCGTTTAACTTTCGTGTACTACAGTTAACTGTATTACGAAATCAAACATACTTACATACTGTACTGATTCAGAAATCTATGCAATAAAAATTCGACGTTCATTGTTTTTTTAGCCACACTATAATTTCTGCGCATCTGTTTACTATACGAAAGATAGTTGTTTAGCTATCCTCAACAAATAAAGCGATCTCCCATATCTGACCAGATCCAATTCGACACATTATTGGGAAAATTTCCCAATTTTTCGGGAGTCTGTCCCTCTTCGCACACCAATTTTCCCCTCGAGTTTTCCCAACGAGGGGGCGTTAACGCAATTATAGTTGTTGTACCTTCATCTTCGGTTCGCTTGCCGAAATCCCTTGCAATCCCGACTGTGGGACTTTTGAACGTGGGTGTACTTCGTGGGGCTCGTACTGCTGACGATTCGTGGTCTACGTCGCCTTTAGGAATTGTAATGTTAACTATTTCTAATATTTAACGAGCTAGTAAGTTTATTAAAAAAATGCCTTTGCAAATTTGCCGACAATTGTGTGAAAATAATCGAATACTTAATTTCACTGTGGTGATGGAGAAACCAAAGCTTTAATTTGGATAAAACAAAATCGAACATTGCACCGTTTCGATTCGATGTGCTAAATTAATAAAAATATTTTGGTCAAGTGCGAACTTCAATTTGATTTTTATTAATTTGATTTTCTGTAAACAATTTATATTTGCATACCTTTTTCAAACAAAGGTTTCAAATTGATATATGCGTTTGAAACTCGATAAACTACAATATTCTCACCTACGGCCGACGCAATCTGAATCGGGAGTTGGGAATCGTCTTTTTCTTATTTCAAAGGACTCGGACCGTGTTGAACTGGTTTTATGTTACAGCAGCCAATTGGATTCAAGGTAGGAAAATTAACAAACAGCAATGTTTTTCGGAGAATATTGCTTCAAAAAGCATATTACATCGAAACACTGGCAGAAAAGGGGAGAACTTAATTTTCAGTTAAAAAATTGCTTCTATTTCATAATTAATGCATCTTTCTGCATACCTACACAGAGATTGTTAATTGTTTTTCTTTATCGAACTAGTGGCTTTGTGAGGGGTTATTCCTAAAGCTCCACAGCTCAATTTTTTTCAAAAAATGTAAGTACTTTGGTTCCCAACGGGTCCACGACATTAAAAATTTAAAAGCATATTCTCTCTCAGCGGGTCCATGAGAAC
The DNA here is from genome assembly GCA_950108535.1 of Agriphila straminella. Taxonomy (NCBI): domain Eukaryota; kingdom Metazoa; phylum Arthropoda; class Insecta; order Lepidoptera; family Crambidae; genus Agriphila; species Agriphila straminella. The sequence continues at coordinate 5,128,000 of OX467318.1, forward strand.
ATTTGGTACAGACAACAGTAAAAGCTAAGTATTAAGCTGTTTACCTCGCGTCTGTGATATTTTTGATCATTTTTCGAAACGGCCGTTTCCCGATATCTTCGCAGTTTTGTTCTTTGTATATAAATAAATATTGATCACGAGTAGCGGTTGAGAAATGCGACCTGTAGAGGAGACGGACACGGACAGCCGGACAGCCGGACAATCGAAAGCATTTTTGCCCAAACTGAAACGGAGAGGCTTCGCGTTCGCTTGGTCATTGAATTAGTAAGTAACTATTTGACTCTATAAAAAAACAATGAGTTTAACTTATCGAATCCGTTGAAAGCAAAATTAAATCAAAGATTATTATCATCAAAACCCAATTACGAAAGTCGGCAAATTTCCAAGAGGTTTTTACTTCAAAAATAATGAGCATTTGTAAAAGAACAAGTTATTTTAACTTAGATATAGAAACTTAAGCACAGACACATTTGAAATTCTAATTGGCACGAAAATAGGGAACAGGTTAAGACCGTTTAAGAATTCATAACAAATTTTGCATTCCATTACACCGTCTCTTCAAAAGTTACACTTGACAAAGATCGATTGCATTTTAAACACCTTCCTTTGAGAGTATCACATGCACTCCTACATTTTTAAAAGTTTCAAATCTTCTTGGAGACAAACTGTATATTTTTGCTCGCTGGAAAATTCGTTAAGATTTAGGATTTTAGGTTTAAGATTTCGGACTTAAGGTACTACTTACTTAAGGTTTTTAATGGAATACTTACCATTTTCATTTTATAATAATTGTCTTAACTTTTGACAACGCGAAAGCCGACGTTACCAAGATTTATGCAAATGAATGAACACTAGTTTATAAAAAATGAGTATAGTTAAGTTACTATAAGTAATTAACAACGATTTATTATAAGACCTAACAATAAGAGAAGTTTAAATGATTTTTTTAACGTATATTATTTTATTAACTTGACTGTTATGGTCATAACTTAAGAAAAATGTTAAGCAATTCATGCGTCAATTAGATAAAAAATCTTCACTTTATAAAGGGCTGCACAAACACCACTTCACTTATAATCAGTTTTCATTTCAAAAGCTAGACGCTATAATTCAAGTTTTAATTTATTACATTAAATTAGTTTCCGATGCAGCGAATGCAAATTTCAATCAGTACTTACAAAAATTAAAACTGTGAATTGCGTCCAAAGGCATCACTGATCGAATAGTTACGATGAAAATGGAGTTAAAATATTGCAATGTCGGCGCTAGTAAGACTAAGTGTAGGTGTGCTAAAATCTTGAAAAAAAATTACGGAAATATTGAATGCATCAATGTATCCATCTACTACAACGTACCAGTTTACATTATCTAAAAATCTTGAATAATTATAGGCTAAATGAAAAAAATATACAATAAACCGGGTTTCAATACCCGGATCTTTCACAACCCGGATAAAGTTAACCTTTTTCACAATTTTTAATCGGAATTGGCTTTCAAAAATCCTCTCACATTGTCTTTGACAGAGCAGGAATACCCGAATACAAAGTAAATTGTTAATGAAGGTCCTGGGTATAAAATCCAACAGACAACGTTTATTTTCAGATGCGGATATTAAAAAGCACACAATTATATGCCGCGATTAAAACAACGCTTTGATGACATAAACTGACGGCTTCCTTTTTAGCTCACTAAGTATTTAATTTATGCTTTTAATTATTTATTTACACCAATTATGAACCTTACAGTAATCCCTTAATCCGTAAACCTTAATGTCCTTTTAATTGATACTTTTGTTTCTCGAAATGCTTGTGATACTCTCTATTGGATAAGGTACCAAATTGCATAGATAGTAGACAAACAAGGTAACCTAGTTCGTTTTTAAGAGTTTGCATTGCATCACTCAATTTCAGATTATGAATTGCATTGCATGGTACAATAATATACTGCGCCAGGTATACGTCATTAGTCATCTCCGCTATCGGTATCTTATCGGTATAGATAATAACTTTCATTCATCTTAAGTTGAACTGTTTCGTTTGCTAAGAAAAACAAATCACAATCAAAATGCACTATAATAATTTTGTAATGAGTGTGACCAAAAAAAACAATTTTTTCTTTGCTTGTTACATTAAAGTCGCGCAACTGGATAGTGACGTAATGCCTGTGCATCGCCCGTAATGCCAGACTTTGCTTTTTGAACCATGATAAATTGTTTATTTTTTTAAGATACCTATCAAAGTACTCACGCTCAGCCCTGGTGGTGGGTCGGTCTCGTTTCCCGAAGCCTCGAGCCGTCATCATCTCGACATTTTTGAAGCCTCGCGTCGGACGCTGCTTGGCACGGGCGACTCGCACCTCGGAACCCGCCTCCGCTAGGCAGAGGCACACCGCCGCGACGACAGCTAAATGCATTGTGATATTCATTGCTGAAACAAACAGAGAACAGGGACATGAATATCTACTTGAGACAGTAAAGTAATTGGTATACGATATAACTACAGGTTTCCGCTACCTGCTGTTACGCACTAAACTAAGCACAGACAATTTTTGGTTTATTTCTTGCAGCAGTACGGTAAACATGTTTCTATCTTTTATAGGAAAATGGTCAATAATTAGAACTCCAAATAAAACTCCTTGGTGGCATAACCCAGCGGTAGGTGCCGTGCGGCTGAATATTTTTTTTTTCCGGAAAATGAAAAAATAAAAAGTGCCTACGTAAGTAACACAACATAGAAGTCTTTGAAGTAACTAAATAATTTAAGACTTGGAAAGTTTAACGTAATGTTACTGCGTTAACTTACGTCTTATTTTAATTTACGTGATTGTTATAAAACCGTGTTTACGTAGTTAGAGTTAATTATTAAAACCCATAAAATACGTAAACTTGGACTCTAAAAAAACATCTGACAACATCATAATTAACCGTGGAAAGATTTAATTTGTTTGATCCATTTTCAGCTTAAAAACACTGCAAACATTTTAGCGTAACTAATCTAGAGTGCAGTGCAAGTTACTTACTCATAATTATTATGTTATTCGTACTTGTTTTACTGAAAGAGAATACCATAGCAAAGCGAGCTTACTTAAAAGCAGCTAAAACAGCCAAATGTGACATTAGTTGCTACTCTATTTAACAAACTTTGGTCTGGCAAATGTCATACTTTTAGTTCAGTGAGAGAATCTAATGGCGAAATGAAAGTGCATTATTTCAAGTTATTACGAAACAAAATGTCTGCTAACAAGCGCGGAGATAATAAAAACTGTTACTATTTTATGGACAGTTTGTAAAGTTTTATGAGTGAAAGGTGAGAAAATGTTAGCTGCTATAATTTTTATAAGGTAATGCTTGTCACAGCTTTGTTCAGTCTTTACAATATTGCAGAAAAGCAAAGTGTGAAATTGAAACTTTATTGTTGAAACGGCTAACTACTAAAAATTTTTCACGCCTTAACCACTGAAAATTTTGACTAATTTTAGTGTAAAGATACGTAGGTAGTCTGTGTAGACTACCTTTTGTCGCTAAAATTTAATATCGAAGGGGGAAAGATCGTGTGGAGATCTAGAACAAAGTCCTCGCAGACGAAGTGGCGGACAACTGCTAGTATGTCATTAACCCTTAAAGCTGTTATACCTACTAAAAACATACCAGTGCTGATGTTAAGTGACGATAAGCCCGAAGCACTACACCCAGAACCCTCATCACTGAGGAACTGGCTATCTGACCTCTAACTGCCGGAACACACAAATTTCAAAACCTATATATGGACTCTCTAGACGCCAATTGCTTTCAACACCATATTATATATATAATTGCGTGCAATAGTTAATTTTTTATCTATGGTGCAAATAAACTTAACATTTCTATCGTTAAATATTAACAAGCCAGTAAAAATAAAACAATCACAATGAAGGTAATAAGCGTTGTTTAATTAAACTGTCGTCCAGAGGAAAAGGATTTAATTTACAAGATTCTTCGAATTCTTTAATCGTAGTGAAAGGATTTACGGTCTTTTTGGAGACTGTTAACGAATTGTATTAAAATAAAACCTTAATTATGGCGTGATAAAGTCGATTTTAATTAGCACCTTTAAGCGGTTTTCTTACAATACAAAGGTAAAAATTAACCACAAACTTTTTGGCTGTGGAATCTCTGTGATTTATTAAATTAAATAGGTATGGTTATAGTAAAAGATAAAATAAATCTGTTGTAGCGCTTAAATAACTATTAATTACTTCGTAATAAGTAAAAGGTATTTAGAGTCGGATTAAAGTGACATAATCGCAGTTAAAATACCGAAAGATTGAATTATTACAAACGTTCTGCACCTTATAAAAGTATAAGAAGAAGTTACCTACTCATGGTAATGGGATATATCCGGATATAGCTTTAGATTATCGTTAGATTTAAGGCTTCGCGTTGTTCGCGAGTACACATGTTTACCCTGTCATGTCAAATTGTTATCGCTTTCGTTGTTACTTAACATTACTTACTTGTAGTTTTATTATTGTCATGCTAGATTAGTTTAAATATTTATAATTCATTTTAATAGGCACGTTAAGTTTATATCATCTCCCATTAACGCCGAACTGGCCCTATGAGGCACATAAAAAAACGATTAAGCTATTCCGTTGACGCCGAACTGGCCCTATGAGGCACATAACGCGCGGGCGCAAGAAAACGTTTTTTACTCAATGATAGAGACTGATAGTGTATGGACAACCTTATTTTAGAGACAAGCTTATGAAATTCCTAACAATCTGTGATAAAAATATATGTATGTCTGTGCTTTGAAATTTATAACCAACAAAAAATGTCTATGTTTTTAAAATACCTAATTGATTTGTTCAAATTGAAAAGAAATAGCCTTAAAGCAGAACACCGTTTCCAGTTTAAAACATGACATAAAACAATATGATGAAAAAAACCATTTTAAATTAAATTAAATTAAACTATTTATTTCAGGCATCAATGGCCCATACAATAAATACCTTAAAGACTAACATACATAATATAAAACAATCTTATATTTACACTTTATCACGTATTGACGGCGACGTGTTGCGCTTTGTTCAGAAACTTTTCAATTCACAGGCATTCTTTAGTAAACGTGTGCTTTTGCTTTTTTCCTCGCGTATTTCATTCATGAACAAAAGAATGAAATGCGGGAAACATTCGTGTGCTCTATTAATAGTACATTACAGCCGTGAACGGGAAGCTAGCGATTGCATTGTCGAGGATGGTTTGAAGCCCGAGCCGCAGGCGAGGGCTTTAATCATTCGAGGCAATGCAAGTAGCTTCCAGAACAAGGCTTGTATAGTGCTTTTCTCAAGAAATGCGAGGAAATAAAAAACTTTTCAATTGAAACTTAATTAAATTTAATTAATATTAAAAATGAGATTTATCATAGACAAATCCTCTGAGTAATCTTGAATTACGTGCAGCGCCATCTACCGCCGAGAAGCAAAACCCATCTCATTTCGCTTCTCGGCGGTAGATGGCGCTGTACATAATTCAAGATTACTTAGAGGATTTGTCTCTGATAAATCTGGTACAATACAATGTAATATTTATTTATTCTTATAGTAATATACTCTGTGCGCACCATTTTTATTGTATCGTTATTATAGTACCTATTAAATAATTTTACCTTTATAATATTAACTGTCTTGTCGTTGGCTTGCGTGCCAGAAAAAGGAACTAAAGTTATGGCTGCATGGTGCAAATGTGCCTTTGCTTTTTTTGTTTTTGTGAACAGCTAAAAAAAAAAAAAAGTTGCCGCAGACCACCCAGATCATCTTCGCACTGTACCTACTTCCCGCACTGGTGCTGGTGCGGGAAGTAAGTATTGAAATTCATTCCTGGCCTGAATTTTAAATTTAGAATGTGATGAACCAGACCCCCTCGGAAATGTGGAACGCCCCGCATTCCTTTTTCAAATGGAATGATAAGATTTCAGAGCATAAGTGAGAAAAAGCTTTAAACATTTAGAGGTGATAACTAGGTATGTGTTTGAATGACTGAAATGAAATTAATGGCAATTTGCTACGAGAATTATCTCTGACCGATATTGCAAGAAAAGATGTTTTGTACCTACACTCTCTTAGCGAATGTTGTTATTATTGCGTTATATAAGGTGGAACCTAATTATTTAAAAATATTGAGAATTTTTTTTACCTTTCCATAGTAAGTCGGTCAGGTTACCAATACATTTTGTATGGGAGTATGTCTTTTTTTTCATTTCTAGACCTATGTTCCTTGGAGAAAGTTGTTCAGTCTAATCGACACTATTACCTGTTTCAGAATAGGGATGTTGACTAATGAATAAAATAACGAAATACTAATAAAAATCGTAAACATATTAAACTTTTAGAGTAGCTTGTATACCTCTTGGTTTTATATATTGCATATTATTTGTTTTATGACCCTTCAAAGTTGGGTGGACAAGTCCATTTAAAAAGTATAAAATTTATTAAAATAAATGATACCTTTAATATTTCCGTTAAATGTATAGCAAATTTGCATAAGAAACCATTTTGATAAAAACAATATTTAATATAGCTGCCGAACAAATTTCCTACGCGTTGCATACAAACTACTCAGGCGTGACGTCATAATTGAGTAGCCGTTAGTATGGAGCGTTTTTGGGCGAGTCCATTTGTGTGCATTTCACACTGTGATATCTCGGGCAGTTTTCATGCTAGCGAATTAATTCTTTTACCAATGTTTCTTTTTTTGAGAGGTAATTTATGTAACATAAAATAAAAAAAATAGTCATCATGCCTATTTTTACATAATTTGGTTCCACCTTGTCTAAGAAACATCGTCAAACAAAAAGCAGTAAAAAAAATTAATTTTAATTAACTGAATTGTTCTTTTGTTGCAATTGTAATATTAATTAATTCTTGTGTTTTAAGGCTATGCTTTGATAAGAGTAAAAACGTGTTTGTGGAAAGGAAAACTGTTGATCCAATTTATTTTGAGCTTTATGTATAAATTAAACGGAACTTAATTTGCATCAAACGAAGAATTTGTAATGTTGGAATATTTTTGTTAGTCTTTTCAAACAGAGAAGTTTACAAAATGTAAAAAAATATGTTATGTTGTGGATCTGTTTTACTCAAACAGGTTCACACACGCATACACATACACTTTTTTACCCGACTGCAAGAGGGTTATGTTTTTTGGGCGTATCTTGTAAGTTTGTTTGTTTGTATGTGTGTTTGTATGTAATATTCTTTATTTCCTCATATCTTTGAAACGGCTGAACGGATTTCTATGATTAAGATATCGTTAGATTTGTCTTGTCAGCCCAAGTGTTCTTAAGAAGGTGGCGTTTAAAAAAACCACATGGCGGCTGTACGGTGCTATTATACTTAGTGGAAAAAGAATTCTGCAATATGGGTGTCAAATTAAACGGCTTAAGTATTATAAGGATTTCAAAAAGGTTATATCATGACCGTAATATATAATAACTAAAAAAATGTAAATAAAAAATAATTAAAAAAAAATAAAAAACCCTGCATAAAAGTCAAGTCAACTGAAAAGATGGAAACAAGAACATAATAACATGCAGTCGGAGGCATATAATTCAAATAATTCATAATGTCACTTTTTACATAACTAGTAAAGCCTCCATACATAATATAAAAGTGATGAATTTGAACGATCGCCTAATGTAATCAACCATTTTCATAGCTATGCTTTCAGAATTCCAAAATAACTTACGGAAGGCATGTCAGCGAAATTTATTTTCGTCCATATTATTCCAAGTAGGTACCTACAAGCTGTACAAGGTTTCTTGGTAGTTTCATTTAAGTTCTTTATAATGCGTTGACAAGGCTAATTTTACTAGGTAGGTATGCGACCTGTTGATCCAATTACAAAGAGCTGTGTAGAAACGACTTTTAGAAGTAAGCGCACTACTTTTCTTACTTAAAGAATTCCGTATTATTTAATTAATTGTATTATTTAAAGAATTAGTATTTTTAGGGTTCCGTAGTCAAGTCAACAAGGTAACTTCAGAGCGCTTACAGTACAAAACGATGTAGGTATATTTTATACTTTAGCTGTAAAATTGACATACACTCGAGTAAAGCCTATGGTCAATTTAATTTAATCACATTGTAATATTTAGGGAATATGCATAAGTCACCGATTTTGATGAATTTGAGCCTGATCGCTGCGGACACTTATTATAAAAACATGATGGAACAGAAAAAAATATATTGACAGTTGAGCGTCGGTAAAACGTAGGGGAGACCGGTCTAAAACCGTATAGCTAAGAACAAACCTATATAAAATCGAAATAAATGAAAGTTACATATTGATAATTTAACTCGTTTATTAGAGACTCTCATTGGCTATATAAATTTACAAAAAATAAAACTATAATCAGCAAAATAACAAAAAATAATCAACACAAACTAAACCTTGACGAATTACGATTTTGCCCCAGGGGCTGGACAAAACCGTATAGTATATACGATTTTGCCCCATACGTTATCAACCTGAATCCAAAGAGTCCCAGCTTTAACTGTTAGTAGATTCCTATATTATTCCTTAGCATTTTGATGAAAACTTGTAAACAAAAACATCAATTTGGCGTAGTTTCGGGTCAAAACCGTATACTGATTACTGGTCGATATTACCCCTTACGGTTTTGCCCCACCGACCAAAACAATATTATTTAACATTAACTTGTCATTATAATGCAGATCCGGAACCAAAACTTTGTTGATGATTAAGTAAAAATACAAAGTTTCAGGTTAATAACATTGCATTTACCTATAAATAGGTAAAAGATTTAATTGTGAATATATTTTGATGACAATAGAATTAGATCAAAACACCTCCAAATAATAATTATGTGATTTAAGGTTAAAGCTCGTGCCTGCAGCGACAAATGTCTGTTGACAGATTGATCCTGTTGGCTACTTGCTATGATCGGCAAATGCGCGGCTTATTCAAAATAATAACAGACACAGCTATACCGTACGGTTTTACCCTGGTATACGGTTTTGTACGGGTCTCCCCTATATCACGCGATATACACACATCAACTTTGTCTAGGGATACAGGTGCAGGGAACACCTGTATCCCTAGACAAAGTTGATGAGTATAATATTATTATATCGTGTTTGGTCGGTCATGCTAGGGGGTCAGTATTCAGTGGTGGTCACCAGTAGCGAAGGGTATGAAAATGGACTGGCGTCCTTCCACTAATTAGATGGGTACTAATCATACAATACAACCAAGGAAAATTAGACCACCATCACTAGTAGACTGAAAAAAAATATTCATTTATTTTTATAATAAACTGTATAGCGTCAACCCTAAATTGAGAGGGTGTATTGTCTTTAACCTTTCATGGGATCAAGGAATGCATGGGATAGATAGATACTCGTAGATTAAAAAAAACAATAGTTTATCTGCGTCTAGTGTTGTCACTTTGCAAAATTTCTTAGCCCATGCAGTGGTTTTCTTTCAGGTTTCATAAACAAATCTGGGGTTTTATACCTACCATATTTGTACCTATTACTAAACACTGTAAAAGCACAGATAGATATTAGTACAAGAAGTTAAAATGTTTTGTTTTCATATATAATTCAATTAAAAAGTATTTACACATTTACGCGTACGTTAATTACGTGATCCCTAGGCGTGTTTCGTGCCACGTTTAGGGCGGCGCCCTTAAATTTGCCAGTTTTTAATCATTGTCTCTATATTATATTTCTATAGGGAATAACGCACATGAAAACTGTTAACGGGCTGCGATAATGGCACAGAACAGGACTAGACTAGACTTATTAGTAAAATTGAATTATTTTGTTGCCTACTATTTTTTTTTTCGCGCATTAGTAACTTTTGATAATGAATGGTGAAATGAAATGTTAAGTTCAAAGTTGAAGACTCTACAAAAAAAACATGCAGTAATAAAGTGACTGTCCACCACAGAAGAACATACGTTTACTGTTTGAAAACTGTAACAGAATGAAGAAAACCGTTTCAAAAGTGGCATGCATTTCAACGTGAAAATATTAATATTTCTGACGTTACATTTGGACGGAAACCTATTAAAGTTTTCTAGACTCAGTACGGTTTTCTTGTTTCCACACCTGACGCAATTATTTTCTACATCTTGAACAGTTTAATCCTACTTGAGCGGTTGTATTGTATGATCCAAAACGTCCGGTTATAGTAAATGTATTTACGGGATAATACACATAGGAGGGTTTTCTTAGGAAGTAACACTGTTTGAAGTTCCGTCCTTACTCACAGTGAAATGTACCTATATGTATAAGCCGGATCTTAAGACAGATGAAGCCTTAAGTTGAAGCTGTTGAACAGCAAAATATATGTAGGCATAAGTATATTATGTTACTGTTAAAAGCCCGTTGGTAAATCTTAGGTTTTTCTAAAAAATCTTGAGATATACCAACATTAGTTGATAAATGTAAGGATTTTATACAAAAGAGATTTTTTTTTCGGACTTTTACCATGAGTTTGGTACACGCTAGGTTTAACTAACACGTAGTTTTTGCATACAAATTAGTCAACTGTTGCCATACATTAGAACTATAATGACAAAGAAAGTTGGCTTCCCATTCAATACCTACGTGCCAGACTGTGTGGTAATATGACCATAGAAATAGAATGTCAAAGAACAACAATGTCAAGAAACGGTGATCCGAAAAACGGATGTATACATTTTATATGAGATACGTAAAATATGACTTACGTACATAAAATATGATTATATTATGGCAAAGGAAATTAATAAACTATGTTCCATACTGTTTTCTTTGTCAATAAACGAATAAATGTAGCGAAATTTGGTTTTAAAGAAATGTGTGGCAATATCTTATTTACCTGTGAAAAGTGTGATTACTTGGATTGTTTCTTTTTGTCACATCACAATCACTAACATAACAAGACACTATGGCTCCACGATACCCTTATTTAAAATTCTAATTAAGATTACCAAATATTTTAAAGAAATTGCGATTGCTCATTTGCTAGGCGGGACGCTAGGGGCTCTTACTGTGAAAAAAGTTGGCACATTGTCACTTGATCCTTTGTCTCTTTTTTTTCATAGACCGTGTCCGTATAATGCATAGATATGTATAATGTTAACTTCTCTTTTCCACGCTTTGTTGGTCTTCTTGAGCGCAGCGAAAATTTTTCTAAGTCTATGGGTGATACGATACGTAACCTCTTTCGGATTTTCCTCAAGTGATTGAATCCTCTATGGTCAATCCACAAATTCCTCGTTTAAATCTTTCACAGTGGGTGGACGGATCGGCGGAATCTAATAAGATTTGTATGAAATCTCGTAATAACCACATTTTATGGTAACCCTTTTGACTTATTATATAAATTCCTTAACTTTCGTCGGGTGATAGGTACTGTATTTTATTTAGTGAGAAGATTATATTTGTAGTTTTTACTTGTATTTTGTATGATTGATTTATTGTAATGTAGGTAAGTATTCATTAAAACTAATTTTGGGAAAAAAAGACATATTCGTTTCCGGTAGGTAAAAGTATGTTTTTTTCTCCAAAATTTTATGAAAATACCTATCTAGGAAAAAGTTCCGTCATCACCTTACTACTGCGCACAATCCCACTAATTTATCAGTCAAAAATACAATAGTTTATTGACCTAATAAATAACCAGAAAATGAGTCTTTTGCCTTTTTCTATCGATGCGGCACATAGTTTTAAAAAAGTTTTTTTTTCTTTGTAATTTTGTATTTTATTGTAAGCCTGAATGGGTGAATCTACGCTGTTTCTTACTTCCTGCGTCATTGACCTCACTCGAAAATGTTTAAAAATCCATCCAATGCATCACAAGGAATAAATTAAAAATATGCCATCATTTACATTAGAGTACAATAATAAATTTTAATAATAAATTGTAAGTGGAGCTCGGTGGCGCAGTGCTTTAGCGCCTGGCCCAGCGATTGCGGAAGTTAAGCAACATTCGCAAGGGTCAGTCATGGGATGGGTGACCAAAAATTTATTATCTCGAGCTCCTCCGTGCTTCGGAAGGCACGTTAAGCCGTTGGTCCCGGCTGCATTTGCAGTCGTTAACACCCACCAATCCGCATTGGGCCCGCGTGATGGGTTATGGCCCATCCTCCTTACCACCCATAAGGAAGGCCTGTGCCCCAGCAGTGGGGACATCAAAAATGGCTGATGGACGATAAATTGTATTAATTTGCATATTTTTTATTTATTCCTTGTGATGCATTGGATTTAAAAAAAATCGAGTGAGGACAATGACGCAGGAAGTAAGAAACAGCGTAGATTCACCCGAATGTGAATAGAATAGAATAGAATAGAATATTTCTTTATTTGCTTAAAAAGTGGTAAGTATAAAAGATGTTACAATGTATATGAAGCCGCACACTTTTCTCCAGATACTGGCATGCAAATATAATCATAAAAAAAAATGATAATTAATCACATATTATTATTATTTACTTAAGAAGCAATATGAACATTACAAATCAGTGTGTGTCATTACCGTCGTCTGTTAAAAAAGTCATTAAATTCATCGATTGAATAAAAACAGTTCTCAACCAACCAACTCTTCAGTTTGTTTTTGAAAGCATTTAAAGGTAAAATCTTGAGATCATCAGGCAACCTATTGTATATGCTTATAGACATACAATACGCGTTTTTGCTGTAAAGAGCTGTTGTTTTTATAGGAAGAACTAATTTATTAGGGTATCTAGTATTGAAATTACAGTGTTCCTTTTTCCTTGTAAATAAGTGGGGATTAGTTTTAGCAAATACACTTAGTTCGTAAATGTACATGCATGGTACAGTTAATAACTTATGCTGTTTGAAGAATGGCCTACAGGATGTCCGGGTATCAATGTTGCAAATAGCTCGAATGCATTGTTTTTGTGCAATGAATGCTTGGTTTGAGTGACATGAGTTGCCCCAAAGGAGAATATGATATCTTAACAAACTACCTACGTATCCGTGATATGCCTGAATGGCTATGAGTCTGCTACTGATCCTAGTCAATCTCCATAAGGCATATGCGAACGAATTTATTTTGTTGCACAGTTTATTTATATGTTCTTTCCAAGAACATTTGTCATCAACTGTTAAACCTAAAAATTGTGTTTGTGAGGATTCTTTAATGATTTCATTTTTAAATGTCAAATTTAAATTATATTTCCTACCGTTTTTATTAATAAATTGGATGAATGTCGTTTTGCTTAAATTTACTTTCAATTCATTATTTTCTAGCCACTTTATTATTTTAGAAATTGTATCATTAACTTCGTCATTATATTTTTGGTTGTCATTACATGGTATAACAACAGATACGTCATCAGCAAAAAGTGTACAGTGGTAATTTGTGGCATCTGAGAGATCATTTATGTACAGTAAGAATAATAATGGACCCAGTATGCTTCCCTGTGGTAGACCTAGATTTTTTGATTTTGACATTGATTTTATTTTCTTTATTTCCATGTTATCGTCTATATTTGTTATTTCTACGTATTGTGTTCTTCCAGTCAAATAGGAGTAAAGCCATTTATTTACTATTCCTCTTAATCCATATAATTCACATTTACGAAGTAGAATATCATGCGGCACGAGGTCAAAGGCCTTGCTCATGTCAAAAAATACAGAAGTGACAGATTTACGTTTATCCATATTGATTAACACCTTGTTAATTAACGAGAACGCTGCCAGAGATGTCGACTTGACTTTTTGAAACCCGAACTGGTCTGACTTAATTAACGCAAATTTATTGGCAAATTGATAAATACGATTATGCATTGCCCTTTCAAAAATCTTGGATATGATGGTTAATAGCGATATAGGCCTGTAATTATCGATGTTGTCTCGTGTACCCTTTTTGAAAAGAGGTTTAATTACGGCGATTTTAAGAGGTTCGGGAAAGATACCAGTTGTAAAAGATAGGTTGATTAAGTGACTCAATATAGGTGCAATTTCTGCTTTACACGATTTGAGGATACCAGTTTGAATTTCGTCATAACCCGTCGAATTCGTAGACTTAAGTGAGCTAATTATTTTACAAATTTCATCTTCATTTGTCGGGTGTAAAAAGAGGCTAGCATGATTAGATTTAATTTGAATGTCATTTTTATTTTTAGTCATATTATTTGAATTATTAATTATGTCAGAATAATGTTTATTAAAAGCATCTGCTATGTCATTGGGATTGCATATAACTTCATTATTAACTGTAATTTTATTTATATTTGCATTCGTAAAATTTAATGAGGATTTACCCTTAATGACATCCCATGAAGCTTTGCATTTATTTTTGGATTTCATGAGATATTTTGTGTTTGCAAGTTTTTGTGATTTATTTATGCATTGTTTCAAGAGTTTGGAATAACTGAGGTATTTCATTCTAGAATTAGATGTTGGGTTTTTATAATGTTTGAAACGTAGGTGTCTTTTTGTTTTAGTTGATCGTTTTATACCATTAGTAAGCCATTTTTTATCTATACCATTTGAGGATACTTTGATTTTAGTTTTTATCTTCGGAAAAGAAAGGTTATATAGCAGCTTGAACATGCTGTAAAAGTTTTCAAATGCTATAGTCATATTAGGATGCTATAGTCATATTGTGTGTGCTGTTATTGGTGAAATAAAATAAAAAAGTTATAGCATCTATCTAAATAATTTACTAGGCATTTCTCAAAGCAACCGCAGAACAGAAATTACGGGCGTAGTTTATAGTTAGTGGTATTTATTATTATTTGTGTAAACTTTCTATCGAATTACCGCCCCACGGGCAAAGGTTCAAATACAACCTAATTACTCAAAGGAATACCGATGTTAAGTCGTAATTAATATTCTGTGGCCGTTTCCGCAATTTACCTGAACGATTAATTGCGGATCCGTTAATCGGTGGGTTAACACCGCAAGTTCAGAATTTACTAAAAACTTAATAGTTTGAAACTTTCAACATATTTTCTATTACTTTCTAAACATAATAGAAAACAAAAGACAACTAATCATCATTATGGCCTTATAAAAAATTGGTTGGTTCGTGGTGCTTGCACCTAGTGGTGGCAGCACCTGTGCCGTTAGCACCCGATTCGAATAAATTCTTCCAGAACATTAAATCAAATCAAATTCTTGGATCAAATTAAACTGACCACTGGGTGCTAAGCTAACACTCGGGATGAACTGACAACGATAAAAAAAACTGAATGCATCGAAATTAATATTAACATGTAGGTAATATGATTTCATAAAACTGAATGTTTTGACATAATATCAACACTTCACTAAGGCCGCGTTCCGAATCACGCCAACAGCACTGTTAGCGTATAATCCATTAAATGAAGTAAGTACACAAATAACCTATTTGTGTAATATTGAGTGACTATTTAATTTGGTCAGATTCGCGCTAACAGCGCTATCAGCGTGATTCGGAACGCGGCCTAACTGTAACTAACTTGAGGCTCTTTCGGAATAATATTTGTATTTCCTTGATCCCAATAACCGCTATCACGGGTTTAAGGGTTAAAGGGATCTAAATTAACGGGTGTTATAATCTTGTAACAAGGAATACTTAGATATTGAACTTTTGAACCCGTATACCATAACAATCATGGATTAAATCCGGGAAATTATTCATAAGGAAATATGGAAACCTTATAATTCAATCCTGACATTTAAGCCTAAAGTAACATCGTTCTACCGCATTATTATAACAACTAAATCTTGATCTTACTTTCTCGTAACAAAACTAAACTAAAAACAAGTGTTATTACTAAAGATTTTTAAACACCTGTTTAACTAAGACACTGTTTAAATGTGATGCTGTCACTTTTTTGACAATATTGTTTGGATATTTATGGCACATCTTCCTTATTCACTCTTAAGGCAGGCCTAGGTATGCCCCAGCAGGGGGGTCGATAAAAAATCAACCTTATCTACTCTTATGGCAGGCCTATGCCACAGCCAGGGGGGGGGGGCAGTAAAAAAAATCATCCTTATCCACTCTTATGGCAGGTCTATATATGCCCCAGCACTGGAGGGAAGAGTTTAAAAAACCTTCCTTATCCAATGGCAGGTCTATGCCCCAGCCAGGGGGGGGGCAATTTGGCAATAAATGGCAATAATCGAAAGCAAGCTTCATAATACCCCTGATTACAATAAAACCGACTCAAACCGTAATATTAAACAGAAACCACCTGTTAAATTGTCGGAATTATAGCGTGTCATCTAATGATGTTGCTACTCCATTAATTACCTTCCGAGTGAA
Organism: Agriphila straminella; assembly: GCA_950108535.1. Classification (NCBI taxonomy): domain Eukaryota; kingdom Metazoa; phylum Arthropoda; class Insecta; order Lepidoptera; family Crambidae; genus Agriphila; species Agriphila straminella. Next base: position 5,144,276 of record OX467318.1, read on the forward strand.
CGCTGCGTCGGCAGGGTTAATTGAAACCACTTGGCGTCACAATGGAAGGCGAGATTCTGCAAATATTTGGTGGCCTCCAAAGAGAATTTGCGAAAACTGCCTTTTTGTAGACACTAGCGTCATTATTAGTGCTATTTTTGCCGCCGGAAATTAAGTGAAATGAGCTTTTATATTTTTTTGTTTGAAAGCAGAATTGTTATATTCAGGGAATTTAATAAGCAATACTGATCACAACATTAATTGTCGTTTTATTTGCATTTATTACTTATATGAAAGGGTTTATTTATATCAAAGGATTTATACGTCATTAAATTTCTGCTACTTTAGGTTAGGCCTGCCACATACGAATAGAATACAGATGAAGATGATTGAAATCTGAACTCTTAAATATTGTGTAGTATAAGTATAACCTCTTAAATGTACTGATTAATTCTTGTACTCATTCGTTGTTCGTTGTTATTCAATAGTGCAAAAAACATCTTAACTCTTTAGTACGTACTTAGCGAATTCAATGTAAATTATTATAAGTGGAAACTTTTTTGGCAAATGAGTTAGTTTATATTAAGTTATTGCTATGTAATGTATAAGGCTGTTTGTTTCCCAATAAAAGATAAATAAATAAATAAATAAATAAAGACGGAATAAACCATCGATAGGGTTTTGCGTCTAAGGTCAAACATGCGATTAGTCAAAATATCAAGGGTCGTTTAACATGTCGTTTGCCAAATTCGCGATTCGTCAAAATATCCTTCTTGCCAAAGGCTCGTTTGGTCAAACATGTGGTTTGCCAAATTCGCGATTAGTCAAAATATCCTTCTTGCCAAAGGCTCGTTTGGTCAAACATGTGGTTTGCTAAATTCGCGATTCGTCAAAACATTTTTGCTAAATTTTTCTATTATATTTATTACCTTAATTTTTGCCAAAGTTGCTTTTAGTCAAAGGTGAGAATTGGCGAAGGCAACTGTCAAAGTGGCGCCACGTACGCTTGTTCCACAAAAACCGTCAAAACAAAGGGCTTTTAATTTTAAAATAGTTTTATAGCTTTAAAATTACCAAAATCTGTGTAATAAGCTGTAAAAATGTTGGCACTTAGAAATTTCCGAAAATCTGGATATTATGAAAAAATGCAAAATTCTGTAATAATAAAAACGCCTTAATTTGGCTTTCAATTCCAGCATTTGCATTGTAGAATAGTCTTTTATATCCATTTTGGGTCAATGGGTCCTTTTCGGTGAAAAAATACCACAAAATAAATACCTGTTTTCCTATAGATTTGTTCTGAACGTCTACTGTCTTAGGAACAAGCGTAGGTACGCAGCGACATCTACAATTAGCTTTGCGTTCCCATCCCCATTCCCAATCAAAATACCGTCTGTATGCGGCGGGCCTTATATATGGGGACTTACCCCAGCAAGCCTTTTATGAATAAGAAGTACAAAAATAAAAAGAAGCTTCTATTGAAACACGTTGACAAATGAAAATTTATAAAATATTTCGAGGAAGTGTCAACGACAGCAATATACAGTCAACAATGTTCTATTGAAGTTTGTTGTCGAGGAATTTTGTGTGACAAAAACTCTGTTGCAAAAATGCATAAGCATTTTGTCAGAACTATTTGACTCGCTTTTGAAGTTTTCATGACATTACAACCATTGATTAGAACAAAATAGTCCAAAAATGACTACGAAGTAGGCGGCACAAAGATTTCGTGCCTCCCTTCTATTTTCCGACCGTGTGCCATGCATTTCATCGTGATGTCATATGACGTAGGACATATTGTCGCGGACTATCATTCAGAAATATACTTGGGATTTGACTAATCGTTAGACCAATCCAATCCTTATTTAATAGTAGATTGTTATACAAGACGCTAAAATGACCCATTGGGTACGTATCAGAATGTCTAAAGTTAGAATGTCTAAACTTAAAATGGCAAAGTTCAAAATGTCAAAAATCAAAATGCAAATTGTTTAAAATGTCAAAAATCATTATGTATAACTTCATAATAGCAAAATTCAAAATGTCAAACGGTTCAAATATCAAACTAGTTAAAATATCAATGGTCCATAAGTCAAAGGTTTACAATGATTTGAAAACAACAATTCGCCTTTTTTTTCATTTATCGCCTTGCAACATTTTGTGAGCAATTCTTTGTAGTTTAAATATTTAATAACCCCTCCCTAAAGTTTGAAAGTTAGGAGATGGATACTTTTTTTTAAAATGGTTAAAAAAAACAAAAAATTTGGAAATTAAGCAGGGGAGGCTAAAAATGGTGGGGAGAGGGGAGGGGACGTACGTACAAAATTTTGCACTTAAAAAAAGTCGTTTCTGGCGCTTCGCCGGCCGCTACCGCGGCACGCTCGCTTCGCTCGCTCGGCTCGCGCGCTGGGTTCATGTACACCTAACATGCTCGTCGCTACGCTCCTCGCACCTATCATGTGACCTGCGGTCCTTTAGTAGTGCTACCAACTTAGTGCACCGCTATTAAACGTCAAAAATTACGACACAAATCTAAAATTGTCATTTTTCCTTTTTTTTTTCAGTTTTTTTTTTCTCGCGTATTATTTGGTTCCTAAACATAAAATTTCGTATGCGTGTTCCAAATCATGAGTTCTTTACATAAAAAAATATGAATTCGAAACTCGTGCTCTGATAATGGAAAGGTGAGCCATGCAAAATCATATAGCGTCTACAAGTACCGATATTGCGATCTATTTACCAACAAAAGATTCGATGCGATAGATGGTAAATCGCGAGAAAAAAAAGCATTAAGAAAAACTAGGTAAGGAACCAACCGAGTTTGATTTTTATATTGATGAACAACTGACAACTTACAATAACAAAAACTTTTTCATAAAAGAAAGGACTTTTGCACAGTGTAAAAGAGTGATTCTGTTTAGCACGAAAGAACTCATGCTATTGTTGAGTCAAGCTACTTTTTTTGGATTATGGATGGAACCTTCAAAATCGTTCCTCAGTATTCATTCATGGCCCCACATACAACTGTGAAAAAACGTTTCCGTTACTATTTGCGCTTTGTACACACAAAGAAAAGCATCATAATATGATGTTATGTTTGATTTGATTCCTGAATATTGTACAAAAATGAAATTACATTATATCCATTATTTGTCGTCATGGATTTTGAAAAAGCTCCAGCTTTATGTTAACGCCAAAATTTCTTAACTTATTTAAATCACGCTTTCTCAACTTCAATTTTGGTGGACTGCTACTACCATCACATCATCAAAAAATGTAATTGGCATTTATTATGAATTGGTAATTTAAATATTAGACATTTTAAGTTTTGATCATTTGAATTTAGACATTTTTATTTAGCACTATCTGACCGTTTGACATTTTCGTTTTTGACATATTGAACTTACGACATTTTAATCGTTAGACATTCAAATTTTTGTCATTTTGAACTTTGCCATTTTAAGTTTAGACATTCTAACTTTAGACATTCTGATACGTACCCGACCCATTGCATACGAGGTAGTTTTATTCCCGAGCTTTAGCGAGGGAATAAATAGAAACCGAGTTACAATGGGTTTAGCGTCGTGTGTTACACTGTACTTTTCACTACGATTGCGAGAAAATAAAATACAATATTAAATAGTTTATACCTTCTTCCGTAAACGAATCCACTCGTTTTTCTATCCTCCACTTCATAAACTTTTTGTACAATATTTAAATAAATGATTTGTGCTTGACGGCAAAAGATTAAAATTATTTCTTTCCTATTACAGTCACACAATTCAATCAGTTTGTAATTATAGAAAAATTCTAAAGATTTCGCGCCATGGTACCTTTTTTTTAATTTCTGCTGTAGCAGCTAAGCAACACAAACACGCATTCTACGATTCACTCTGTGCACAGCAGTTTAAATAAGTCTATGATTTCACCGAAGAGATGCTTTTAGTTCCATTTTCAAAAATAAGAATGAGAAACAGTATTAAGTCGAGCGAGTTTTTATTCGTGATTATGAATAAAGACTTTTTCGTTTTAGTAGGCTCATTGGTAATAGACAAACATTATAAAAGAAAAACTTTATCTCCTAGGGGTTATTATGCTATTTTATCTCGGCTCTTGTACGTTACAATGACGCACTTTTTGAGCAAGAGGAGTGAAAAATATGTATGCTGAACTATTTTTTACTAAAAACATGACGTACCATTTAGGTACCTACCTAATGCCACAAAAATTAAACTACGAACAATACATAGTCATTTTGTTTTTAGTATCATAATCATAACATACAAATCAAATAATAAACATTGGGTAAAAATCAATTTAATTTAATAAAAAGGTAACTGATCAAATGATACGTCAGGAATTGATTAATTACTTAAGTGAAATGACCCTTCTGTCTATCAACATGCTTAAATTAAATATTACCTACTTTGTACGATTATTTATATAGGTACGTTTATTTACAAGTTTCTAACCTACTATCCTTCTACCATATACTATATCTATGCCTTCTACTATCACTTATAACGAACAAAAGAATGAGAGTTTGAGTAAATAAAAAATGTAGAGTTCTGTAATAGCTTAGTTATTGTGATCAACTTTTACTAATTAATACGTAAATTATAATACTTACTCTGCGAAGAGAACATCATGATCAATATTTATTATTCAAGATAGTTAATAATTATATCGATTCGCCTTATCTATTAAGTAAAGTTTTGTTACGATGTCCGAGGTTCAACATGAGATCATGTGATACATTTTCTATATCTTTTTGTCGTACTAACTATGCAGGTAACCGTTTTATACTAAGATCCATGAGACTTTATAATTCGAAGTATTGTCACATCGATATTTTCTGTACAAAGCCTAAAAAATTCAAAAGTCTTTTAATACAATAGTTTTCCCCTATCTGTACTGGCTTGCTGTCTTATACGAATTTGTGTCCAATGTCTTTGGTTTTTATTTTTTCTGCTTAATGTGTTTGTTTATTCAACTTTAGATACCAATGTGTAAGCTATTTGTGGAAACTGTTTTGGCAAATGTGTGATTCAATTGTAGTACCCATATTTATTGTAAAATTGCTGTTTGTTTCCCTAATAAACTAAAATAAAAAATAAAATAAAAATAAAATAATTAAAACACAATGGCTTGATAAATGGAATAGCGTACTCGATAATATCCTACTTTTATATAAATTTAAACACGTACGTAAACTTTCTACATTTCAGCTTTTCACAATGTAAAATTTTATCGTGAACAATATGTGTTTTGTTCAATTTAAATTGCGCCGATTTCGGTCGGTTAAGCTACTACAAACCCTTCTAACGAAACTTTTGTGTGCAAATTTTAACCCAAACAACTGTCACGTTATCGTTACGTTATTTTGTCGAGACGTGACGTTGTTATGTGACATGCACGAAATTATAATGGCATAACATTTGAGCCTTGCAGTTTAAGGGTCAACACGAAAAAACCAATGAAAACTTTTCACTTTTGAGTTGTGCTTATGATCACATGTTACAGAATAACCCCTAATGCCGAGTATAGATATAAGGACCATCAAACTGAACAACTTTTACTATGGGACAAACTCTAAATCGCGAAAAAAAATGTTTCGAATACAAAATGGCGAATAAGGACCAACAAACTGAACAACTTTTACTATGGGACCCAGTCTAAATAGCTAAAAAATGTTTCATACAAAAATTAATAACGAAAATATCAAACAGTTGATTTTTTTCGCGATTTCAGAGTTGGTCCCATAGTAAATTAATTAATTTAACTTTACATAGTTCGGGTCCTTACCCGATGTCAATAAAAATGTATAATAAATTACCAGAAAAAATCAATAAGCTCATTAATTCATTAAAACAACAGTGTTATTATTATAACTAAATGTTATTATTCTGTTATCGAATATTTTAATAATATTTAAATGTCTGCCCCTCTCTTCCACATTGCTATGCCTGTCAAGGTGCATGCGATAATTAGTTACTTTAAGATCTAGTAGTTAAGTCGCATGTACCTAGTGCAAATGTATAAATAAAGAAATAAAGAAATAAAAGTTGTTCAGTTTGATGGTCCCTATCTACCATATTAATTCAGCCAATTAATATAATCAGTCAGCCATAAAAGTAGCTTTAGTACTTTTATTAGTAAGTAGGGACTTATTTTTATTTATTATTAGATTAGATTTTTTTTAAGAAGTTACATCCTTACTAAGTATTTGAAAATAAGCGTAAAATGGAATAAAATGATCTTTAGATTCAAGCGGAATTTCTTAAATATTGTCCTATGTTATCAATTGTTTTAGTAAACAGTAAAATAAATAATTAAGCAATTTTATTATAATTTCTAACACAGTACCTATTTAAAATTATATTATAATTGTGAGTTAATACTCAATTAATTAATTGGATAAGTACCTAATAAAACACAAATACCTATGTATTATTTATAATAATTTATGAACCAATACAATGTAGGTACTTAAGTAATTTTATGAACTACTTACTTACCTACTTCATTTATAATGTAATTGTCTGAGATCCAATAATTAGTGAAATCGTTGCTAAAATACAAGCAATATTATAATTAATCTTGTTAATATGTCATTATTAATACAAATTGATTACCAATATTGTTTACCAATATTGATTAGCGAGAGGCCCACTTGTAATATATCACTGTCTAATTATACCTAGGTAGTTCAAAACTTTTGCCCAACATGGAATAACTTGGTTTTTATATATATATTTTATATATATATATTAAAACGGGGAATATATAAATGCACTTTAAAAATAATGTAACACACTTTAAAATGTTTAGCTTCAAAATTTATTGAATGAACTATAAAAATAATGTTATAGTGCAAACTATTATTTTTGTAATCATATTATTAAATTATAGATCAACAATTATTTTAAAGTGCTGACAAAATTGTTAAAGTGGAAACCATTATTTTTGTAGCACAGTGATAGTATTAAATTAAAGATCTATCATTATTGTAAAGTGATGATATACATTTTTAGAGCTGGTTTCATCAAATTTAAACTATTAGCCGACTAAACAAAATAGCCTTCAACAACCTGTGAAAAGGCTACGTAATAAGAAATAGATCAAACGCCAATAGTGACTTCCGTAAGTAAAGTTGCGTTGACGAAGTTATTTTTGAACGCTCCCAACGTCATTCGTTGCGCTTAAAGTTGTCATAATACCTAGTTGCAAGCGTCCATAAGTTGCGCGTATTGTCGAAGTTGTCACAAACTAAGTTGAGTTGCGCTTCGTTCCCCGGTTTCTCATCCTACCTACCTACCTACTACAGAATACATAAATAGTACCTAGTTTACAGAATTAGCCATATTCAATATTAATACTATTAGGAATTCTGTAGAGTTATTTTGTCCAACCGATTCGATTAACTTGATTATGCACGTACTTAGAGGAAAGGTTAATAAACTTTTTTTTTTATAATTAAATCGGCAAAGTTATTTCATTAATAACATTACAAAAGATGTGTTATATTTTAACGAAGTGAAACGAAATGCATTCATCAAGAGTGACCGGATTGCGCGATGCCAAATTTATAATCTTTTGACAGGAATTTAATGTTCTGTAACAGAATTTAAAACTTAATCCAAAGGTTCATCGGTTGGAGTTTTTGGAGGTAAATCTCAATTTTGATATATGCTGATGTGATGACCGTGCTAACTTCAACATTGATCAAAGTAGAATGAACTAAAAGTTTGTCACACAAATGTCAACTACTGGGCCCTAGCGGTGCTCTTGTCTAATGCTACGGCTCCACCTGCGTCTTAACGCATAGCTTAAAGCGTTAATCTAGGCGTTACGCAAATGTGGCCAAGACTTAACGGTGTTAATTTACAACGATAGTACAAAATTTACTTAACGCCGTAGCTAAAGCGTAGTTGGACATTACCACTAACGTTAATGTTAACGCAGGTGGAGCCGTAGCATAACACAGATATTTACACACATTTTGTTGTGATACTAGTACTACGTATAAATAAGTACTAGTATCACCACAAAATGTGTGTAAACCTTGGGCTGATTTTTAATGCCTAGATAAAGCTTTATCCGTTAGATAGCGTATAATACCGCCAAATTGAAGTGTTTGTCATTCATTTGTCTGTCACATTTTAAGAATGACATTTATTATATTTGGTTTATATTAAAACTGACTGATATCTGTTAACTGAGGATTGAAAAATCAGCCCCTGAAAATAATTACCTAATGAGGTGTAATGAAGTGTGGCCGCATGATAATAAATTTATTATAATGCGATAAACAATACCTAAGTTTGATAAAACTGTTAAGTTGCCATTCAATAAATGAAACGCCCTTGATTGTCAACCAGGCTTCTATCTTCAACTCCAAAATGTAGTGAAACGGATAGATAATTATCAAAGGAGTTGCCAATAATCTGTTGAAGTGAACCACTTCAGTTCCTGACTGAAGACTGAAAGTCGAGTCAGTTCGAACATTGAAGCTGTAAAACTTACTTAACGAGGTGTTGAAGTGGTAAAACTAAGTTGCGTTTCTGTATAATTTTTACTTTTACCACAGCCGTGACACACTCTGTACGTGAGAGTTCGAGCGCCAGCGACCTTGAGACAGAGCGTGTAAGCGCTAGGGTTGATACCGAAATTTTGTGGTAAACGAAATTACATAGTAAGTATGTTAGGAAATATAAACTTGTGCAAGGACATGTTAATGAAAGATAGGTTTGATTTCTAATAAGTTTTTGTAATCTTTAAATTATATTGGGTATGGGTACATCATAAATTGCAACTCTTATACTATATTTTCTGTTATTTATAATCAGTTTTTTAATCTTTAACATGGTATACGAGCATTAATTTAACAGGGAGAATGATTACCATAACGCACTGTGTGCTTTTACTCAATTCAGAAAAAAGCGGCAGGACGGATTTGGATGAAATAGTACAACAAGATTTGCCTATAAAGGCATCTCATTATGTTAGGAATATTTTTCCAATTTGTTTATATTGTTATTAATGTAAAATGATATTATACCAATAAATAAATAAATAAAATATATACTGTGGAATATAAGTGTCCAAGATTATGTCCTTCTATTAGTTTATGTGTCTTGAGAAGTGTTTTGAGAATCTGTCCTTATGAGAATAAAGGGTATTAAGTATACTCTAGTCACTAGAGCAGGGGTGCCCATAATTTTTCTTAAGGAAATCGACCTAACAAACATTTATGATTAAGAGATCGACATTTTGACCGTTTAACTCACCATATATTTATTAAGAAAAGAAATTGCATAAGTAACACTACATTGGGTGCGCATAAACTGTCAAATGTGTTATCCTTGGCGATCGACCTTAAAACCTCTCGCGATCGACCGGTCGATCATCGACCGTTGAGCATACTAGTGGCACTATTCAATTGTACGTATAAACGCTAGGAATAAATAGAGTAAACTAATTCTTAATAGTGGAGCTCGGTGGCGCAGTGGTTAAGCGCCTGGCCCAGTGATTGCGGAAGTTAAGCACCGTTCGCAAGGGTCGGTCATGGGATGGATGACCAAAATTTTATTATCTCGAGCTCCTCCGTGGTTCGGAAGGCACGTTAAGCCGTTGGTCCCGGCTGCATTTGCAGTCGTTAACACCCACCAATCCGCATTGGGCCCGCGTGGTGGGTTATGGCCCATCCTCCTTACCACCCATAAGGAAGGCCTGTGCCCCAGCAGTGGGGACATCAAAAATGGCTGATGGACAATTCTTAATAAAAATATAGAGAGTCTCGTATATTTTTCAGTAAATATTAACTGAAACATGAAAGTAACTGATCGCGAGCATTTAAGTGACTATACTTACTACTAGAACACTCTGTAAAATTATACAAGGGGTCAAGATAAATTATACGAAAAAAATAACATTCCAATAAAATTGAATACCCTTATGATCACAAAGAGTTAACTTCCCACAGAGGCAGCAAAAAGAAATAGAATATTTATTACTCATAAATGTTCTAAAAATACTCATCAGAAAATAGTTATTGCCAAGTTTCGATCATACATAACATAATACCCTCTGAGAGAAAAAATAAGTCTAATACTTAGGTAGGTACTCTGCAACTTATGTCAGTCGTATTTGAACCTGTATTTCTTAGATAGAAAAAAACAGTTTCATGGACTGAAGGTTGTCACATGATTTTGAAATCACCATGTTTACTTTACCCTTTTTAAGGGTACAGTACCCTTAGCACGAATAGCTTTCGAAAAAAATAACGCGCGTAAAATCATTCGATAGATAAATTTTGTATTGGAAATTTGTACAGCGCCATCTATCGCCGATAAGCGAAATGAAATTTTCCATAGAGAAATGTCTATCGAGAAATTTTACACGCGTTTTTTTTCTCGTCAGTACCCTTAGCACGAACAGCTATCGAGAAAAAAAAACGCACGTAAAATTACTCGATAGACAATTCTCTATGGAAAATTTCATTTCGCTTATCGGCGATAGATGGCGCTGTACAAATTTCCCATACAAAATTTCTCTATCGAATGATTTTACGTGCGTTATTTTTTTCGATAGCTGTTCGTGCTAAGGGTACAGAGCGCTCGCTGTATAAAACGACGTATTTTAATCTGTAATTTTTTTTTCTTTGCTATACACCTACATTCTCGAGTGAAGTTGCAGCGGATCGCTGTCTATTGTCAATTTAATCTCATTGTATAGATGTTTGTTCCGCGAGGCAGGTAGTAAAGTTGTATGACCATAATTGTTTGAAGTAGGTAATCATTGTGGAGCTCGGTGGCGCAGTGGTTTAGCACCTGGCCCAGCGATTGCGGAAGTTAAGCAACGTTCGCAAGGGTCGGTCATGGGATGGGCGACCAAAAATGTATTATCTCGAGCTCCACCGTGCTTCGGAAGGCACGTTAAGTCGTTGGTCCTGGCTGCATTTGCAGTCGTTAACACCCACCAATCCGCATTGGGCCCGCGTGGTGGGTTATGGCCCATCCTCTTTACCACCCATAAGGAAGGCCCGTGCCCCAGCAGTGGGGACATCAAAAATGGCTGATGGACAGGTAATCATTATTATTTACTAAGAAGACTTTGAACTAAGAAGAAGTACTTAATTAAAGCAAACGACATAGTTTAAAACCACAATCCATTTATCAGGAATAACTCTGAGGCAGTAATTTCTGCCGATACTAAAATAGCCAAGGGTCTTACTATGGGCTCTTAAAGTTTTTTAGCCACAAGCACTTGGCCTTAATCTCCCTCCTCTGAGGGACTACAACGAAAATAGGGACTGGTGTAATAGCTTTAATTGCCAGATCACATCAAAGTCGGCATGACATTGTTTGGGTGGCAATGGCAACAGAGAGACATTCTCAGTGGTGAAGATTCCGGATGTAGTATACGCTTACACTTTCGGCCTTATCGTCAGGTGAGGTGAAAGCCAAGCACTATGCCGTTGTAGAAAAAACATGATAGCCACGATTCACAATTCGCGAATTATTCCACTTTGCCCACTCGTGTCGTTGTTCGATTAGTAAAGTAGCCGGCAAACATCTTGAAATCGGGTGGGGATTACGCATAGAATGCGTATTTTAGGTTTGTATGCGTAGCGTTAAGGTACGGGGGCGGGCAGGAGAGGAGCGCGCGCTATTGGTCGCTCGCAAGTGCACATGCGCGAACTTATCCCACTCCGTCGAAAGAGCGTCAAGATGTTTGCCGGAATCTGTACAGATTCTCTTTAAGACAGATTCCCTTTACGGCAGATTCGCTTTAAGACTTGTATTGTGTGCTTCGATCAAGAATATCCTAGATGTCCGGTCAGAGTCTCAAAAATGGCACCTCAAATAGCGTCCCACTTAGAAACTGGCCGCTTATTTTGCACAAAGTAAGTGATAAAAGATGTGTTTTTGTACAAAAAAAGCTTATTTTGTACAAAATAAGTGATATAAAATGTGAGTTTGTACAAAATAAGAGGTGGTGGGACGCTATTTGAGGTGCCATTTTTGCGTACTGTTTTAGTTCGTAAAGCGTTATCTAGCATATTCTTAATCGAAGATTCTGTGCTTTAAGACAGAAATTGTACCTACATTCAATGAAGAGATGGTCGATGGAGAATGTTAACTTCTATATTTTAACTTTTTGATACTTTTATTCACCAATGGGGCGGCTAGTGGGGCAAAGTGGGATTCCAATTCGCGACATCACACGTTTATGAGATGCATCGCTTCGCTGCTTTGCGTGGCCGCCGTAAGGTATATTAAATACCTACTAAAAGTTAAAGTGTTCAATAGTCTGTGTTGTTACCGCACTAACAGGTTTTTCTTGGCCATAGAGTTAGCAAGTTTACTGAATTCGCCTCTCGGACCCAGTTGGAAAGTTACCTAATGTATACAGTAAAAGTTAGTTCACAGTTTCTTTAAAAGTTTATTTTTCAAACTCACTGTGACGTTGGTATGATAAAGGCTACTTTAGTTATTTTTATCTAGCTGGATGAAGTGGACTTTAAAAAAAACTTAAAAATTTTAGCTAACAATTAATTTATTGAACACATCATTTTGCTCTTGTTTCCTCTTCCGTTCAACAGTAGGTACCATTCAATGGTTGTATCAGGAAATTTATACATTTGATGATACAAAATGATCTAAATGAATTGAGGAGTTCGATGTCGCAGTGGTTTAGCGCCTAGCCCGGCGATTGCGGAGGCTAAGCAACTTTTGCAAGGGTAGGGATGGGTGGCCAAAAATTTATTATATCGAGCTCCTCCATGCTTCGGAAGGCACGTTAAGCCGTTGGTCCTGGCTGTATTTGCAGTCGTTAACACCCACCAAACCGCATTGGGCCCGCGAAGTGGGTTATAGCCCATCCTCCTTATCCACCCGTAAGGAAGGCCTATGCCCCAGCAGTAGGGACAATCAAAATGGCTGATGAATGATGATATGTATCATTGTTATAGTTATGTATCATTGTTATGTATCATTGTTATGTATCATTGTTAAAGTTATGTATCATTGTTATGTATCATTGTTATGTATCATTGTTATGTATCATTGTTATGTATCATTGTTATGTATCATTGTTATGTATCATTGTTATGTATCATTGTTATGTATCATTGTTATGTATCATTGTTATGTATCATTGTTATGTATCATTGATATGTGTAATAGTTATTTAATAAAATGTTAATTAAACTACGAACGACATATTTTTAGGGCAATACGTAAACAATGACAAAATAAACAAAGTTCAAACACCCTAATTTACTACCATGCATGTTTCAGTTAAATACAACGTGTTACAAAAATACCCCTAATGTCAAATATGGTACATAGGGACCATCAAACTGAACAACTTTTACTATGGGACCAACACTGAAATCGTAAAAAACAGCTATTTCATACATTTTGTTTGATATTTTCGTTATTAATTTTTGTATAAACAGCAGATTTTTTTTTCGCGTTTTCAGAGTTGGTTAGATAGTATAAGTACCATATTCGGCATTTTGTAACACTTTATATATTATCTGTGGTTAATATCAAACCAAGGTAGGTATTATTTTACTATTTTTACCCGCAACCAAACAGAAGTGATACGTCATTCACCTTAATAGTTGTGTCGATTATCCGGTAGCGAAAAGAAGTAACACGTTTCAAATAATGCTTATTCAGAGAACGAAAGATACCTTTATAAAATAATTCTGGAATAGGAAAGGGCTATTCCAAACCTCGTTACTGTTACCAGTAAGTAAGTAAACTTAGTAATTTAAGTGTGTATTTAAAGTTTTTAATGAAAACTATTGAACCCATTAATTTGCCGATCAAAGTAACTAGATGGAAATAACAATAAAAAAAATATTCTTCTATATTATAATTACTTTTAACCGGGTTTTTTAAATTGTTTTTTTTAAGAAGTATTTAAAATCAAACTTGTCCATTAGCCATTTTTGATGTCCCCACTGCTGGGGCACAGGCCTTCCTTATGGGTGGTAAGGAGGATGGGCCATAACCCACCACGCGGGCCCAATGCGGATTGGTGGGTGTTAACGACTGCAAATGCAGCCGGGACCAACGGCTTCACGTGCCTTCTGAAGCACGGAGGAGCTCGAGATAATACATTTTTGGTCACCCATCCCATGACCGACCCTTGCGAATGTTGCTTAACTTCCGCAATCGCTGGGCCAGGCGCTAAACCACTGCGCCACCGAGCTCCTTCAGCTTGAGTAAAATCAAACTTATTCAAATGCATTGTATTGTATCAAACTTGAGAGGCGCGTAAGCTTAACTCTCCATTTTCGTATTAAAACTTCGAAAAGAACAATTTGTATAAATATACCGTAAGCAAAGAGCAACGTAAATCAAAAACGGGAAAACAATGTTACTTTTCTTCTTGATTATTCTTCAACAAGTACACAAACAAATTTAGACATTGTGATTGTTTGAAATACAACACAATTTGTTGTTCATGTCCACGGATGTAAGTATGTATTCTCGAACTTCGAATAAGTAGGATAATTTACTCCGAAAGACGTAACTCTGTGAAAAGTCATATTTTGATGACAGTAACGAGTCAATCTCAGTTTATTCTTGAGTTGAGATGTTGATAAATTTTTGTGTCATGTCGCATACATTAACAACAGTGGACCAGAAATCCTGTAAATAAATTACAATTACTTATCAACTCATTTCATAACTAGTGACGAAAGGCGCAAAAAATAGTAATAAAATATCAAGTGCACTCAAGTCTAATGACCTATCGCGCCACTTTTCTATGAATAGAATTTTCGAGGGTACACTTTCAAGACTAAAAATAATAATCTCTTCGTGTATCTTCGTCGAATATCTTGTGAAAGGATATTATCAGCCTTGGCGTGTTTTGGCGAATTAATGTTTTAGCTAATGATCCTACGAATCTTGTATGAACCGAAGCCAAGGGAGACCAAGGTTACCAATTGTGTAGTTATAAGAAATAGAATTATCTGTCCTGTAGGTACTAATTATAAGAAAATAGAATTATCTGTCCAGTGCTAATATCGTTAAGGGGTTGTACCATAGCGGCCACTTTCTAAAACTAATACAACGTTGTAGAGTGGGCAGGATCTTTAAATTTTCCTCCTTAATGTAAGTATTATTACAGTTTCCTTATAATATGAGGAAACTGTTTTGTTTTGTATTTGACAATTATTTTTATCTTTGTGGTAAGTATAAGGTTTTGAAATATTAAAGAATTTTTGTTTTCGATTTTGTAGAGAAAAAAGAATATTCATTTTTTTTAGGATTACTAATTTTTTAAACGGCTACTTCTAATTTATTATTTTTTTAAACGGTTAAACGGATTTGGATTAACATAGTTTTAATTAAAATATAGAATATTTTTGATCGATCGAGAGATTGAGTAATATTTTTCTAGTACCTACCTAAGTATATATTATTATTTTATCCACAACTGTATCTCTATTATCCAAGTATCACACTGCTTGGCCTTCACCTCACCTGATGTTAAGTGACGATAAGGCGGAAAATGTAAAAGCACTACACCCGAAATCCTCATCGCTGGCTTCTTTTCTCGAACTGCCGGAACACAACAATATTGTTGTTATGGCGTCAGACTTAGGTAAGTATTAGTATTATTTTCTGATTTTTGTTAATTTGTGTCTATAGCGAGACTCAAATTTGTCATTTGAAAAAGGGTATTCGAATAGAAATAGTGCCTGCTTAAGTTCAGTTTAAGATTCCTTCATTGAGTTGGACTTCATTGCTATTCCGTATTACATTGTCTTTTTTCCCTTAACAGCTTCTAAATGAATTCAAATTACATTGCGAGATCGCCTGTGTTGCCTTTTGAAAAAGAAAAAGTTTAAACTACGTCTTACTTATATTGTCGCAGGTGGTGCTTTGAAAAATAATAAGTAGTTTATTAAAAATTAAAATTTTATAATAATAAGTATTGCACTTAGAATATGTTTAATATTTGGATCAAATACATTTTAACACTAATATTAATTTTATTAATAACTGTGCTCAAAACTATATTGAAAATTCAAAATGACCCGTAAGTAAAATGTAGGTAAACCAAAATTTACATTACATTCAGTTTATTCTTTTGCAATTAATTTACTTGTAAATAAATCTGATGATTTCATAAAATTAACTTTTAGGTTTGCGAAATACTTTTTTTCAGAAGAATCAGAATTGAGAAGTCATTTAAGTGGTCGGTCAAAAGTTTTCTCTTCAAAGAAGTTCTAAACAAAAATTTTAAAGTTTAAAAATAAGCAATAGATTTAGACGTTTTCTATTCAATAGATGACATGTACTTAGCAGTGGCGAGGGGTGGAACTTCAAATTATGGCGAAGGTAAGCTGCTCTACAAAAATGTTATGATTTGTACTAATGGATCGGTGGGGTGATTATTGGGGTTTATTATTGATTATTTTGGGGTAAAATTTCACACGGTAGGCAACACAAATATTCTAAAAAAATAATAATGTTGATATCACGGTCTTTGTCTTATTTTGTTGTGGTCGTTGTCTAATCTTAGCGACGTTATTGTTTTTGGGACGTGTGTAAGTGAGTCAGATATATGTTTACACAAAAATGTTTAGTGGTTTCAAAGCTACGTCCTATGCTGTTTGTGGCGCGTGTTAGTGAGGTTTGCTTCTCTTGTATATTTATCTCGATGGACAAAATGTTAAAAAATACTATATATATTGTGTTATTAATGTAAAATTCAAAATTACTGTGATTTGGGTGGACAAAGTGTTGTGAAATCATTTTTGGTCATTTAAATTAAATATGGCAAGTAAAATCTATTCAATAATACAAATCTTTCGCCTTGGCAAATGTACAAATCGTACGAGCCAAAAAAAAAACATTCGCCTTTTATTACGTCTGTGGTTCTGTTCTGTCTGTCTGACATTCAACATTGACATTGTCATGAGTGTTTTATTTTGGTTATAATCTTATAATCAGGGTTTGTTTACTTCTTTTTTAGTTGTAAATTTTGTAAAACAAGAGGATAAAGCTACTTTAATAATTTTATTAAGTGATAATAAACATTATATAATTGTTCCTGTATCGCTAGTAATAAATTAAATATCGTTTTCAAACAAATTACAGAGCCTACATTATTTCTACTTTCACAGGCCAGTTCACGATTTGATGAAAAGATTGATTTTAGAACTTCCAATGTGAAGAACTGATGTAGAATTCTACTTCACAAAAATTACTGTAGACTGAAAAAGAAAGAAAGAAACACAATAACCGAACAGAATATTGAAAAATGCCATGGTTTCTCTGTAAATAAATCCTGAATAACACCATAAAAATAAACTTCAAATCGTGAGATTTCGTTATTTTCAACGACAGTGATATGATTTTTTATGCAAAAAGGATAGCTTTTTTATTGATCTAACACAATAACCGAGTACATTTTTAATAAATGATCCAGTATTTCAGAAATCAATGAAAATGTACTAAATTTCGTCAAATTTCCGGCGAAGCGTCAATTAAAGCTATGCAATATTAAACCTTATTCTAAAGAAATAGTGAAAGAGTAAATTTCGGGCACTGCCTCGCCTTAACATAATAACTGTTGATTCACCGGTGAATATAAAATCAAAATGGATGATGGTCATTGCTTGGGTTGGTTTTAAATAATCGTAATTTAATCTCTATGGTCCTGAAGAGTATTTAAATACTCAAAAGCTTTAAGCTCTAGTCAAAGATTTTTACGCTTATGAATTTTGGTGATACTTAAATACTTAGAAATACCTACAAACTTTCTCAGGTATTGTCAAGTAATGCCATTAAAAGTAAAAGCGTCATTTAATATTGGTTACAATTAAAACCCACTCAAAGGTCAACACAACCGTATTGTTTTAAGTTTTGACACAAAACAAAGCGTTCTCAAAACTCAAACTTCGGCGAATTGATACGGATAAAGGAAAATGTGCTTTTATATTTAAGAAATAAATCATAATCCATTACAAAGTTTGTATTGTTGGTCTGAGCTTTAACTCGGCTATAAAAGTCAAGTGTCGTGGGTTTTTAAGATACAATCGCTGTGTCATTGATATTTTTACAATTTCTTTTTGCAGAGCAGCTATAAACAGTTTATCCTATTATTGTCCTGTTGTTTTCCAAGTATTATTAGATTAAGAAATATAGAATCTTTTGTAAATTTATTAAATTGAAAAGACTATTGGTTTGCGTTGAATTTCACTTATTTTACCTCTGTAGACATTTTCAAAAATTCGTAGCAATACCTAGATCATATACCTAACTACATATTTTGTGGTAAGCATTACAATGATTTTTCAGTCAGTGAGACATATAATTTTATAAGTGTATAGTTTTAGTAATAAAAAATACGTAATTTATAAAGTTCAACATCACATTTATGGTGTAACAACGGATATTTGCATACTATGTAGATATTTGCTACAATACATACATACAATACATAATATAATACTTTATGTTCTTTGAAAACGAAAGATGATACCCGTAGCACGATCATCTAGATATCGAGAATAAAAACGCGCGTAAAAACATTCGATAGAGTAATTTTGTATGAGAAATTTGTACAGCGCCATCTTTCGCCAAAAAGCGAAATTAAATTTTCCGAGTGCTTCTACGTGCGTTGTTTTTCTCGTTAGCTGTTTGTGCTAAAGGTACAGTTTTCACCGAGTCGCTTCAACTTTCAAGTCAACTTGCGTCAAACGCATGCAATAATTGCCTCCAAGCCTTGCGCGTTCACGTTCAAGATTTTGAGAAGATGGGCATGCGATATTGCATGCTCTGAGGCATGCCTCTGTTGAAAGCGCAAGAGGAAAGCGAAAGCGCACAGTCAGCTCTATTGAATGCCTTGCGTCAGATGAAAATAAAAGGGAAACGGAACGGAAAAGCGATCGCATGAAGACGTCTCGCTTTTCCAATCGCTTTTCTGTTTCCTGACACCTTCATCTGACGCATTTAATAATGCACGCTGATCGTGCGCTTTCGCTTTCCCATGCACTTTCAACAGATGCATGCCTCAAGGCATGCAATAGCGCATGCCCTATCTTCTCAAAATACGTCAAACTTGTATGGCAGAAAGTTAAACGTGAAAGCGCATGGCTTGGATATTGCATGCGATTGACGCAAGTTGACTTGAAAGTTGAAGCGACTCGGTGAAGACAGACCATATCGAGTCTTTGTACGCTCGTTTTTTTTCTCCATAAATGTTCGTGCTAGGTATTGTAAAGTGAAATACGTATAATTACGTAAAATTGCGATAATTATCGGTAGTAAATAAAAAATTGTTTAAAAAAAAACAAAAACCGACTTCAAAAAACCTAGGTACCTCTAAAAAGCAAGAAATAATATTCGTAATATTAAAAATACGTCTATTGAAGTCGGGTGGGGCTAGAGTACAAATTCTTTTTTTTTTATTCTAAAAGCCCCACCCGATTTCAATAGACGTATTTTTAATATTACGAATATTATTTCTTGCTTTTTAGAGGTGCCTAGGTTTTTTGAAGTCGGTTTTTTGTTTTTTTTTTTTAAACAATTTTTTATTTTTTTATTTTTAGTGTAGGTACCTTGTAGGTAAGGTATATTATATATGTAGAAAAATCGGCTCAGCCAAACGTAAGATAATCGCGGAGAAACATACTTAAATACGGGTCAAACTGAGAACCTCCTTTTTTAAGTCGGTTAAAAAACTACACTTAAGATATCCCTCTTCCAACAAAAAAATAATTATCTTATTCATTTCATAAACAAAGAAGTAATACGACCAATCATCGAGGTAATTCACACAAAATCATACTATTTTCGTGCTTTTTTCAAAATTACTCGAAAAGTACTGAACCGATTTCCAAATTTTAAAAAATGGGACCAACTTGGGAGTGTACCTAATGTAATAAAGTTTGAATCATTTCAATCAGTCCAGCCGTCTTCGAGTAATCGGTGGACATACACAAAAAAAAAAAAATACAGACGAACATAGAACCTCCTCCTTTTTTGGAAGTCGGTTAAAAAGGAAAAAATTAACGGAAATGAACAGTTTTTAATTAAGTATGAGTTCTTTAAGGTTTTTCATTTATCAAATAATAAATTAAGTTAATTTAATTGCGATTTTCAATAAAATTCAAACAAGTATTCATCAGTATTACATGATATTATGTTAAGTTCGCGTAAGTTATTAACGAATGTAATTATTAAAGTATTTTGAGCTTTCGATTCTTTAGAACGATAGAAAAAATTGTTTTCTCTGCATTTTAAATTACAAATCAACCTCTAATATTGAGTCAACACACATAGGTACTTAGAGCATTTAACCAATTAGGTATGATATAAGTAATGTTACTAAAAGAAATGTAATGTTAAATGGGTTGACTAGTTCTTAGGAATTTTAGTATGAAAATGATGTCTAGCTTGTACGGTAACTGTACGGTCAACAACCGCACATATATGTACCTAGCGCGATGTCAGCAATTTCAATAAATAAATTACAGATATTTTATTAATTTTCAGTTCGCATTGTGTATCGATAGGTATATGTTGTGTGACTCAGTAATTCAATAAACGTAAAGTAAACAGTTCGGACTTATAATTTCAAGGATTTCATTCAACTTCAGTAAAAAGGTTGTGTGGCAGCAAGAAACCATATTATTATATACACTTACATTCACAAAGTTCTTAGGCTACAGATGTTTTGGTTGACTGTTGGTTCTAAGTTTGGTCAATATATTATTTGTAATAAGTAAATAGTAACAAAAATATACAGGGTCATTCTGAACTTGCCATCCAAATTTCAAGGATGTGTTCAGTCCATGAAACTGAACAACTTTCTCTAACGAACACAGGGCCAAATATGTAAAAAACGACTATCCATACAAATCAAAGAGACCACATGATCAATTTAGTATGAGATGACCGGAATTTTGTGGCGAAATTCGACAATCGACATGTTTCTTAGAGAAAGTTGTTCAGCTTGATGGACTGGACACAACACATCCTCAAAATTTGGATGGCGAATACAAAATGTTCCTGTATATTTTTGATTGATTTATGTAGAAAGTATTTTGGTTCAATAAATGATAAATGAACTTAGAAAATATCAATCTGTAGTGTGCATTGAACAAAAACCTTGAATAAAACGATTTTGCGGGATTTACGGCCGGTTTTTGAATTGAGAAATTGGAGTTGAGCAGTACTCAAATGTTACTCAAGCATACAAAATTTGTACTTGAGTAGTGCTCAACTTCAATTTCTCAACTCAGAAACCACTAAATAGAGACGTACGGCGTACTTACGTGCTCGCTTTTTTTAAATTAACAGTTAAGGTTTTTAAATGTTTTGATTATTAAGGTTTTATTTTGATACTAGCGGCCGTCTGCGACTACATCTGCGTGGACATTTTTTTTTCTATCTCTCGGAAACATATATATTTTCTAGATGAAAGGTATTTTTCTTTTTCAGGGGTACACCCTTGACAAAGTGTTTGCAAAATTTTATCATGATCAGGGGTCTATTACGAAAAGTTTAATGCGATACACGCAGCTGCGTCCGTACTTCGTGCTGATTTTTTCCTATTACAAAGCACTTGCGTATGAAATATCGCA
This sequence comes from Agriphila straminella, assembly GCA_950108535.1. NCBI lineage: Eukaryota > Metazoa > Arthropoda > Insecta > Lepidoptera > Crambidae > Agriphila > Agriphila straminella. The sequence continues at coordinate 5,165,883 of OX467318.1, forward strand.
AAGTGATTGCGTAAGTTTGACAGTTTCTTTCTAGCGTATCCGGGGGTCTATTACGAAAAGTTTAATGCGATACACGCAGCTGCGTCCGTGCTTCGTTATGATTGTTTCCTATTACAAAGCACTTGCGTATGCGATATCGCAAAGTGATTGCGTAAGTTTGACAGTTTCTATCTAGCGTACCCGACATCATTCGTTCAATAGTCTTTGGGCTACGATAGTCCAATTGAAAATGTGTTAAATAGTCACAACCGACGAACTGCGGACGATTATCGTGACCAAGTGACAGCGTTACGCAATTACGTACGTTATTTTCGTAATAGGGCCCCGACATCATTCGTTCAATAGTCTTTGGGCTACGTTAATCAAATTGAAAATGTGTTAAATAGCCACAATCGAGGAACTGCGGACACTATCGTGACCCAAGTGACTGCGTTACGCAATTGCGTACGTTATTTTCGTAATAAGCCCCCTGTTGAGTAGTTATAAGTCTTGAAAACGTTATATACTTTACTTACGAATTTATAATATTTGTAAGGATTTCTAACATTCTACTTACTTTAACTTTACTCCTAATACGAAATAACAATTTCTTTTTTTAGGAGTTATGAAAAATAATTACGTAAAACGGAATAAAGGCTTTCCGCGGTCACAAGTAGTAAACTAGAAAATACTAAATTATAATGTGACTGTGCAATACTAAATTATACGTGACTGTGCAGTGCAATCATTTTGGCTACCTACGTTTTATTTGATAAGATGCAAAACTGCAAATAATAGATACTTAATTATCAGAAGCACGCGCATTTTATTTAACTCTTTAATAGTATCTTGCTTATATCTATCTTATTGAAACTATACGGCAAAGAGAGAAAATATATTTTTTAAATCACTTTTTGTCATAGAGTGGCAGCATGTTGGAATAGCCAACATAAAATCTTTTTGTTGAACTTTATTTTTAAAGTCTATGGTATTTTTGTATGACAAACTGTCATTCGTCGTACTTCTTCTTTTTCCTTTGTAACTATTTGCAATACATAATTTTCAGCTTCATAAAAAGTCCTTCTTATTTACCTACGATTACGGCCTATTCTATATAATTTCAACCTACAGTCCACTCTCACTTACTTTTAAATCATTCAGGAATTTCAGAATGACTTTCAGCTGACAAAAAGAAAAGGCGAAAGAAACCTATCAGCTTTATCATAAGTAATCTGTTTGTTATTTTAAGCGGTATTTTTCTACAAAAAAAATAAGCGACTAGAATATAATAAAAAAAAAAAATGAGAAATGTATAGCCTACAATTAATTATTTTCATCTCTGTCGTCAAGTTATGTTATTTATCTTTATAATTTGACATATTCACTTCTCAAGCTTACGCGCTCACTAGACATGAAATAAAACACTTTTAACGGATACTAGCGCGGTTTTATTGAAAGTACTTTGGTAATTAGTTGGTATTTGGTTTGATTTTTGATTTTCCCGACGTTATAATTTGATAATAAGATGTTGACGTAAATAAAAGAACTGTTGGCATAATTCAATTTAATTATGTTATATTTCATATTCCATGTTATTTATACGACCGTGGTCATATAGGTCACTGGTTATAGTTACCCGCCGATTAAAAATAACCAAGTAACGTGTTAATAGCAGCTTGTGAGTATTAAAATTTAACTTTTACTAAAGTATTTTATAAGTTTGCTACTAAAAAACTTCGATTTATATTAGTAGCATTAGAATGGTTTCGTGGTCATATTGGAATATGGCGAAGTTTATTATGTAATAATTATAAATCAATGTTTAATCCTGATATAATTGAATCGAGAAAAAAGTTGGAATGAGTGATAGGAAAATTTAGACGATTCAAAAGTGCTTAATTATTATTTGAATAAAGATAATTTGAATTTGACTTTGAAACCATAAGTACAAAATTTCGAAAGTTTTTAAAGAGTTCTTGTAAGCGGTTTTTTGAAGCTAAAATTTGCTTAATTTTCCTTTTCATTTTACACTACTGGTATTGAAAAGACTAAACTTGGAAATTAAAATTAAGGAAGTAAGTAATTTATTTTTAAAAATGTAAACTTTCCCACTCTCTTTGAAAATAACTTTGTCAAAAGTTAATAGTTTCGTAAAACACTTTCATATTTTTAGTTTTCTTAATCTTATAAACTTATTTTTACAAGTCTCAGTATATCCTAAGACGACTGAAAGTGAAACTTACCTTCAAGAAGTTGTGACTCGAGAGCACTTCACTATGCAAGAGTGCGTATCGCGCGCGCTTTCAAACTGAAATGACCCAATGCTTACTAACGCGTCCATTTATACGCCCGCCCGCCAACGGGCGAGAAGTGGTTGGTGCTACGACGCTACGCCTCGCCCAGCGTAGGCGTGCGTAGGCCGTAGTCCGTAGACCAGCGTGCTACGGGGATGGCATTATGTACTACTGTACATAGAGTTAGGTTAGGTATCATAAATTTGCATCTTACAGTTTTGTACGAGATCAGCAGAAATTGCTCTCTTCATATTTACTAAATGAAAAGTAGTTTTCTTAACTAATCGTAAATAAATAATTATTATTTTGACGACCTCTGTAGTCGAGTGGTTTGCACGCCGGTTTTCAAGGCGTCACCATCTCTTGAGGTCCCGGGTTCGATCCCCGGCTGGGTCAATTTTTGAAAATGAACTTTTCTATATTGTCTCAGGTGTGGGTGTTAGTGATACCACCGTTGTCTCTGATTTCCATAACACAAGTGCTTTAGCCACTTGCTTTGGAATCGGAGCAATGTATGTGATGTTATCAAATATTTATTATTTTTATTATTATTTATTGCAAATCAAGAAATGTAGTGCATTGAGATGTTCCAAATAACCTGGGGATAATTCCTAGTGTAAGCATAAAAAGTTATAAGATTTATTAATTAAATAAGAAAAGTGGTCACCTTCGTTCTAACACCGTTTTAAAACTAATTTTAACTACTAATACTAGTTTTATATTTTTCAGAATTTTATGAAACATGTAGTTATTTCGTTGTAAGTAATGATATTTTCATGATTGACGGCGCTAGTGTAGGCTCGGTGCGTCCTTAAACATTTGGTCTGTAACAAACGTATGTATGGTGGTAAATGAGACATGGTTCGTCTCCGATTCATGTCGAATTCCCCCGTTCATCCATCACGCCGCGCCACACTGTTGGTTGGATAGCGTCAAATAATTAGTGATCAAAATAAGTAAGAACATAATAAAATTTCACTCGATCGGTTGACCATAAACTGCAAACACGAATTGTAAAGAAAATTTCAACATTTTTATGTTGTTTCGACCATAACCAAGCAGCAATAATTATATTCATTTAAAATTTAAAAAATATTTTCTAACTACCTCTACATTTTTCATGAAATTATGACTGTATGAGTCGAGGTCGTACTACACTTAATTGTGAAAATACGAACAATAAATTCTGTGAACGAACTTCTGTGGAACATCATCGAGAAAAAAATGCGCGCAAAGAAATTCGATAGAGTAATTTTGTATGGGTTTGTACAGCGCCATTTACCGCCGAAAAGCAAAATGAAATTAATCGCTTTTTTTAAATATGTTTCTTCTCCTTCTTCTTTTACATACATAATATTGGATTGTTTTTTAATGAAGTACTCCAAATAATAAAAAAAGTTAATTTTAGTCAAAGGACATCTTCCTTAATTTTATAGAAGATGGTAAAAATTCGTTTCTATTATATAGGGACCGAACGGTTAATAACAGTACCCCAAGCACGAACATCTACCGAGAAAAAAAACGCGCGCAAAACTTCTCGATAGAGTAATTTTATTATGTGTGGAAAATTTCATTTCGCTTTTCGGCGACAGATGGCACTGTACAATTTTTCCATACAACATTACTCTATCGAATGTTTTTACGCTCGTTATTTTTTCGATAGCTCTTCGTGCTAGTGCTGACACCCCTAGAACAAACATTGAGGGAAAAACGCTCGAAAAAGTACTTGCTAGGTAATTATTATAAAATTTCCCGTACAAAATCGATTTTTTTTTACGCGCGTTTTTATTCTTTTCGTTTTACGGGTACATGGTACAAACGTTATAATCAAGACTGTGCAGTTGTTTTTTTTAACACAGTATCATTTCCACTTTTTATTGCAATATCGAACTAAACCAACAACGAAATACATCCTTTCGAGTGCTCACATCCAGAAACCCCTACCATGTATACTCCTACTTTAAATATATTATGACCTGACCTCTGTCACACATGCGTTCAACCTAGCATGGAGGTCAGAGACTTCACTGTTATATTATGTAACCTTTGTTTTATGTACCTTTAAAAATTATGATAGGTAACTAGTAGGTATTTCTTGTAATATAAAATACGCAGACGATGGTGCTGCTCGGTTCCTCGATAGCGGGCTTAGGAAAATTATTTCTACCTGCGAGACTCGTGAAGGTGCATGGCCATGGCCACAGAATTATAGTGGAACTAAAACCTTAAATACAACTCCACGAAAAGTGAAATACCCACTTGTCTTCAAAGCAAACAACGGCTACGCTTGGTGTAGGTCTACCCCCCTCCCCGTAAAGTAGTGCAGAGATTTAAAACCATTATCCACATTAATCGAAAAGAGAGGTACTTAACTAGCGGTTGTCCATCAGCCATTTTTGATGTCCTCACTGCTGGGGCACAGGCCTTCCTTATGGGTGGTAAGGAGGATGGGCCATAACCCACCACACGGGCCCAATGCGGATTGGTGGGTGTTAACGACTGCAAATGCAGCCGGGACCAACGGTTTAACGTGCCTTCCGAAGCACGGAGGAGCTCGAGATAATATTTTTTTGGTCACCCATCCCAGATGGCGTTGTACAAATCTCCGATACAAAATTAGTAATTTTGTAAAACATTTGATGGAGTAAATTTTAAATTTTTCAATTTTTTTAAGCGCGTTTTTAAACTAGTTTACTGCAAATTTTTAACTTTGAGAAAACATTTGTAAAGCATGTTCAAATACATAGGTACTTACTAGGAAACGCGCCACCGCCAGGTGTTCCCCTTCCTGTACCCTTAGCACGAACAGCTATCGAAAAAAATTACGCGTGGAAAAACATTCGATATATAGAGTAATTTTGTATGGGAAATTTGCACAGTGCCATCTATCGCCGAAAAGCAAAATGAGATTTGAAAAAAAAATATTTTAAAATGAAAAGCAAACAGAGAGAGCACACAATAGGCGGCATAAGAAATAAATATTCTTATGTAGGCGGCCTTATGATAACAAGCAATATCTTTCAGGCATAGCCTTGTGTTGTTTAATAATTTGTTTTAAACTAATGATTAAACAATTGATTTTTTTATGGTTTGTCTTGTAAGTCGTTAGTGTGCATTAAATTGTTTGTTTTTTTATTATAATGAAGAAGCTACCGTACGAAACAAATGGTTGGGGTTTCTCTATCTTAGCTATATAAATGTAGATAATTTCATAGGCATCTGATATGAAGAATAATGTATCCAATTGCGAATAAGGAAGATGTATTTGAATGCAATAAAACATGCAATGGAAATGAAACCATGTGTTTCAGCACAAACGTAATAAAAATATGCAGCGTCTAGGACTATTATATATTCTGTGGTCTAGGTACCTTTAAGTACTTACTTATAATATGTGGATTTGTTTTGAAAATATATCTATTTACTTAGGTATAAGCAAAATATGCCGACGGTAGACATGAAAGCGAATGGACTGTATGGAATAAAAGATTGAGTGTGAATAAATATTATATTACAATATTTCAATGAACCAAAACTACACGTCTTCACAGCTATTTTTCCTGTCAACCACTCCTACTCTCTCCCACAGAGGAAATAATCACTACGTCTCTCTCCGTCCCGTTTGCCATAGAGAAACCATAACGTTCCGTTACATTAGATTGTTAGACGAGGGTCAAAAGGAATTGATGACTTTTACCCGTGTTAAACACTCTACTTTTCGTTTCGAATATAAGGAAAGTAAAAAAGTCTAAGTTTTTCCAAAATGTTTATTAATAAAAACATGTACTTAGTAACTACATTGGTAGATCTTATAATTATTACCTATACTTACCTTTAAAATCCTTGAAAAATAGGGATGTTGACTAATGAATAAAATAACGAAATACTAATAAAAATCGTAATCATATTAAACTTTTAGAGTAGCTTGTATACCTCTTAGTTTTATATATTGCATATTATTTGTTTTATGACCCTTCAAAGTTGGGTGGACAAGTCCATTTAAAAAGTATAAAATTTATTAAAATAAATGATACCTTTAATTAGTCCGTAAAATGTATAACAAATTTGTCGAAGAAACCATTTTGATAAACACAATATTTAATATAGCTGCTGAACAAATTTCCTATGCGTTGCATACAAACTTGCAAGGCGTGACGTCATAACGTGCAAGCCATTAGTATGGAGCGTTTTTGATCGAGTCCATTTGTGTGCATTTCACACTGTGATATCTCGGGCAGTTTTCATGCTAGCGAATTAATTCTTTTACCAATGTTTCTTTTTTTGAGAGGTAATTTATGTAACATAAAATAAAAAAAATAGTCAACATCCCTATTAGAACAATATGTGAAATTTAAAGTTAAATTCTTGCTTTGAATATTTACAGTTTGATATAAATTATGATGACAGATTTGGCTTTGTTGGATGCCTGTAAAAGATGGAGATATTCTTTGGTCTTTGATAAGACGGTATGTCCATGGCAGAGACTCTCCAGAAGTAGTTGTTTCCTGTATTAGAGCGTAGTTTTATTGTTTCTTTTATTTTGTTTGAACTTTTAGATTTAAACTCATTTTTAGTAAATACAAAATCAACACAAATCTTTATAATACGGCACACACAGCTCAAAGTCACAGAGGTAAGTATCCCTCCAATATTTTATAGTTTTTCTTAGGTAGGTATTTTATATTTGGAACACGCCGCGTCGACGGCCGCTGCGCCCAATGTTTTTAATTTTGCACTGGCTGTTTATGTTATGGTTTTATTGTTGTTCGTGAATGCGCCCTACAAGGTTGCAACTTTTTAAACCATTTGTTTTGAATTATTATAAACTTTTTCATTGCCGATGAGGTAACTCTATGCTTGACTATGTAACCAAATTCAGTTCTATTTTTAAATTACTTTTCCACCCTAGGGTGGAACGAAGAGTTTTTGACCCGCTGCTCAGTTCAAATATACATAACTTTCCGAATATGAGAAATGAAAAGAAATATAATAAGTACCTATGCTGCTATAGGTACTATGAATAAGTTGCCAGCGGTTTCTGGTGTTATATAGGTTACATTGCGATCTCCAAGCCCCTGACAAATTAGGATTGAGATTACAGTGATCTTTATAGGGGTAGATAAGTACCTAAGTCGACAAACGTTCAATACTTGCCTATTAATAATTCCACTAGGAAGGTAGGTACCATCTACCTACGCTATATCTACTACAAGGGTTGTCAACCCTACTATATAATATTATAGACCATTGGATATCCGGTCTAATGCTCTGACCGCTGAGCTACCGAGTCACTAGTGACATACTAGAAGAAGAGTTGCATATACTAGAAGAAATTCGACGATACATGTCACTAGTGACTCGGTAGCTCAGCGGTCAGAGCATTGGACCGGATATCCAAAGGTCACGGTTCGATTCCCGTCTGGTGCGAGTCGTTTTTTTTCTAGTATATTATTTAGTATTGAAACACATTTAATATCATTGATTGAAACTGAATACCTAACCTACTCGTGACATGAACAGCTTTCGGAAAAAATAATGCGCGTAAAAACATTCGATAAAGTAATTATGTATGGGAAATTTTATAGCGCCATCTACCTACCACCGAAAGCCGAAAAACGAATTGAAATTTTCCATAGATACGTAAAGGTGCAAGTTAGAAGCACGCAACACGCGACATAAAGCCGCGACGTGTCGCCGCCTCTTGTCGCGTCAAGCCGTCGACTACCTATAAGTGGTACTGGTAAGTATGTGTTTTGTTTAATTCTATGAAATACCTCCTGAAGCGCGCAACATGAAGCCGCGACGTGAGGTCGCGACGTGTCGCCCGACCGCACATCAGTAGGGTTGCGTTCAGAACGTTAGAGCGCCGGTTGTTTGGTTGTTTTTTAACTCGCTCTAAGGTTTGGAACGACCAAGAACTTTAATTGTCAATGTCAATACAAAGTCTTCGTTTTCCATTTGGACTGCGAATAATTTAAACTTTTCTTTATTCTAAATCAAATAAAATCCGTTTTTTTGAGGATCTACCATGATTGTTTTTAAGAATTAGACTCAAAAACATCAAAATACAAAATAATGTCAATTGACATTGAAATTTTTCTATAGACAAACTTTAACGTCAGAGCGTTTTACAGCGTTTTATCCATTTTGATGGTTCATCATCAGCCTATCATCGTCCACTGCTGAACATAGGCCTCTCCGAGAGCACGCCACTGAGCACGATCCGCGGCTATACTCATCCAGTTTCTGCCAGCCACCTTGCGAAGATCATCGCTCCACCTTGTCTGAGGGCGTCCCATTTTGATGGTTAAAAAGCATAAACTTAATATTGAGCGTAGCGAAAAATTTTCTAAGTCTATGTTAAAAAGTTGCAACGCTGTGACGTTTGGAACGGGACGGTTGTGTCAACCGAACGCCACGCTCTAATGTTTGGAACGCCACCTTGGGTTGCGTTCCAAACCTACGCTCCGAGTGCAACCTAACCACAACCGAACATGAGGCGGCGGCGGCGCGGCGACACGTCGCGGCTTCATGTCGCGTGTCGCGTGCTTCCAATTTTTTGCGCTCGATAGATGATCGTGCTACGGGTACGGTCAGAAACGAATGTTGTTTAACACTTTAGTACTTTGTCATAGTAACTTTTTTTTAATTTCGAACCGTGAGACATCTTTCAAAAAAGTTGCTATGACAAGGTACGAAAGTGTTAAGCGACTTTCATTGCTGACTGTACCTACTGAAAACAAAACTAATTAGAACAATACGGTAGGTACTTACCACAATTTTATTGCCTGCCTATTACTTACCTACCTTCCTACCAAAAGTTCAGAAAAAATCTGAAGCAATCGGCAGATACACAATAAAATAAGTAGGTAGGTAAGGTAGGTAATTGAATAATGCGTCGCGTCACGTAGCTAGCGAATTAGGCGGGCAACGCAAACAGCCCCAATATTAATTTGTCGGGATAAGAAGTGATAATAACGTAACGTCACGAAAAAATCAGGTATTCCCAATCACGTCTACGTAAGTCACACAGTACACACACCTACTTACTTTGGGAAATTTCGATGAGGCCATATTAGTAAAAACTGAACAACTTTTACTATGGAACCATCTGAAACGCGAAATAAAATTGGCTGTTTCATACAAAAATTGATAACGAAAATATCAAAATGTATGAAACAGCTGATTTTTTTCGCGATTTCTAGAGAGCTGGTCCCATAGTAAAAGTTGTTCAGTTTGATGGTCCCATCTACCATCTATCCACTGACTTGAAGAGTCTCTAGTATAATAATGTACTCTATGTTGAAGAGGTCAATGCTATTAACAAACACCTTATTTAAGCATCAAAAAACCCCTACCAGCATTAACAGCTATCGAAAAAAATAAAACATTCGATAGAGTAATTTTGTATGGGAAATTGTACAGCGCCATCTACCGCCGAATAGCGAAATGAAATATTCCATAGATAATCGAACATCATCAAACGCCCCTTTTTTTCTCGATAGATGTTTGTGCTAAAGCCGCGATTACATACGCCGATTTAGCATACCAATTTCGGGTTGCCACTCGTACCTACTTGACAATAAATAATTTTGTACTTTTCTATTTTAATTAAGATGTCATTTTTTTAGTTTTTTTAACTACAATAACGCATGCTGTGGTTACCTATAATTATAAGTGCAGTTAGCTTTAAGCAATTTGTTGTTCTGTTTTTTTTTAATTATTTTATTAGGTACTGTTACTTATGTTGGTGACCCTTTAAATAAAATAAAAAAATAAATAAAAAAAAATATATTGTATAATAAGTTCGATTTTAAAAGTGAATTTACCCTATAACGGAAAGATAAACAATGTATAAGATTGGAGATGAGAATTGAAATACGGGTGGCAACTCTAAATTGGTATGCTAGATTGGAATATGTAATCGCGGCTTAAGGATACAGAAGTGCCTAAAGCCGCGATTACATACGCCGATTTAGCATACCAATTTCGGGTTGCTACACGTACTTGACAATAAAATATTGTCTAATAAGTTCGATTTTAAAAGTGAATTTACCCTATAACGGAAAGATAAACATTGTATAAGATTGGAGATGAGAATTGAAAATAAAAAAAAACATAAACAATGTTGACCTTTGCGTTATTTGTTTAAATTAATTGTTAAAATTTAACTTATTATACGGGTGGCAACTCTAAATTGGTATGCTAGATTGGACGGATTGGAATATGTAATCGCGGCTTTAGCCTAATGTAAATGATTGACAAGCAATTTTGATCGTTTAGGGACCCCCCTAAACGATCAAAATACTTGTCAAACATTTACATTGCATTGCTTGTCGATCACATTTTGATCGTCTAGAAGCGATGCTTGACAAGCACCACAGAATAGATAGATTACCGTGGCCAATCAAAAGTAGGCCACGTCCCCAAATGGTAAATGCAATGTAAATGATTGACAAGAAATCCTTGATCGTCTAGCTAGGGGCTCCATAACCTATCTTCAGTAACCACGAACATTACTACTCAATAGAATATTTTTTAAGGAAAATTATACAGTGCCATCTACCGCTGAAGAGCCAAATTATCATATATCATTGTGCGGTTGCCGTCAGTTAATAGATATTCCTTTGCATTTTTATTTCTATTAAAATGACTACATTAGCTGTTGATTGATATATGTCATTTGTCATTTTATTTGACATCTGACAGCATCAATGTGACATTTATATGACAGTAAAAAATCGATGTTGCCAAGGTAGAAAAACGTTTCGGGTTGCTGTTTTATTAACTTTAACTATCCAACTTTAAAAATAAAAAAATGTTTGCAGGTTTAAAAAAATATATTTATACATGGACAGATTCCTTATTTTGTTCTCTTTCCATAAAATATAATTTTATGACCGTAGGCCACGGGTTACCCAAATGGGCCCAGCCTCCAAACAAAAATACAAAACCTCGACATTCCATTAAAACATAACTATATTAAATTGAATAACCTGTCTTACAGAGTAGCAGTAGCTTAATACAGTTCGTTTAAGGCATGCCACACTTGTACTATTATGTATTCTGTGATGCCACTCCAATAAATATAAAAAAATTATCATGTTCAGGGGGCTTACCATCAGCAAATAAGAAACCATTCAGTTCAAAAGCAGGCCGTAAAAAAGACTGCTTAAGGCCTGCTTTGGGCCTTACTATGAGCTCTTATAGCAGGACTTATATTGAACGGCTTTACTTTTTCGTACAATGATCTCAACGGTTAGTATGAAAGCAGGCCTTAAGCAGTCTTTTTTACGGCCTGCTTTAGAACTGAATGGTTTCTTATTTGCTGATGGTAAGCCCCCAGACATATCTGGGGGGCAGATACAGAAGATATCCCTACTTATGTTATAAAATGTGAAAGTTTGGATGAATTACGCAAAAACGACTGAACAGATTTGAATGAAATTTTACACACAGATGGCCTATAGACTGGATTAACTACAATATTATGATTCTTTTTATCCCGGTCAAGGGTTCCCAAGGGATTTTTCAACTGGCAGGTGATTCACAGCAGGCCCCCTGATTACGTAAAGCCGGGTTCATAGCGCGTGTTTTGCCCTACACTATCAACAAAACATTGTTTCGCGAAACAAAATCCCCATACTTTTTTTTCTTTTTTGTTAAATGTTGAGATGTTTTTGTTGATTGTGTATAGCAAAACACGCGCTATGGACCCGGCATAACTCTGTTGCTAACAATTCTCGATTGAAATCGATTAAAACGCAGTTACATTGATGCTTTAACTTTAAGTAAGATAGTAATTCTCAGAATTAAAGCAGCAATGTACTTGCGATTTCTGTCAGAGTTGATTGCAACAAAGTTACATAATCAGCCTCAAGGGCATATTTTAACGAATATCTTGCTTATTTTAATTTAATTCCTTTTGGGATGAACAACAACAATAAATGCACTCGCACGTAACGCATGTAGTTCATAAGTTATTTTTGAAATGCAATAAAAATTAACAAAGATAGAAGCGTTGAATCCAAAAATTTTTGTTATTCACCCATTTTACATTTAATAATTTAAAGTGTGCTTTTGTAAATATTTTTAAAAGCATGCTTCTTTAAAGTGACACTCGTCACAATTATCTCTTCTCTTCTCGTCTCGTCTCGTCCCCGCTTCACGCTGCCGCCTCCGCCCAGCTCAGCTCAAAGCATGGCGCGGCGAGGCGAGGCACAGGCTGACTGACAGACTCACATTCTTGCCATACAAAATATATGCAAAATATTAGACATCTCTTCTCCTCTCGTCTGAAGAGTCCCGGATTTACCAAAGGGAGATGACTTCTTTGACATTTTTTAAAATTACCATTTTTGAACGCGTCTATAAACAAACGTCATATCCTTTGATTTTGACAAGCAAGACAGACATTTTTGTCTTTGGTACAAATACGCGTTACCATTGGACGCAGGATGATTTACTAAACATGGCGGGTCTTTTGTCACATCCTGTGTTTATTGGGTGGTGAGTGCATGGCCTTTACGTAGACCCTTTCAAGATTTTTGTTTTACAACGCTGTTAATGTTTATATGTAATATTGGAGGCGTTAAATTTCGTGATGGTGTTCTTTAGTAGACGATGGATATGATGAAAACGGTAAGAGCAACATAGATGCAGTGTATTCAGTTTCAAATTTGTTTGGCTTTTGTTTCTTGTTTTGGTGATTTTGAAACTGGCCATTTCATTAGAAAAAATATCTCTTTACAGAAATTGTGTACCTGAGAGAGGTAAGTGTTAATAGTTATTATTCCCTACATGGTGTCCAGTTTCGGAATAGCAATAATAGAATCACCAAACGTTGATTTGTCAATACGGTGATGGCACCCGGCAACCGCGAGCGTTGTTACGCCATCTTATAGTCCTCCAAATGTTCCGCATATTTTGCAGCTTTGCGTAGAAAAAAGGAATAAAGTGCTGAAAATAATGCTTTGGCGGAAAGGGAATTTGAAGGAAATGTGTTCATAAAACATATTCTTGGTATGTCATTTTTCATTATTGCATTCAATTTCATTATGAAACCACATGTGACTAGACGGATTTGTTATTGTTATTTGGCCTTTCTTTGCTTATACTTAACTGCATGGTAGAAATTGTCATTCTTATATAAAATATTCTGATAATCTTCCAAACTTTTATTTCTTGGGTACTGTGATTAACTAATTTGAAAGGCATAACCTAAAAAAAACAAATCTACCATGAAGTCCAACGTTCAAACGAAGTGTCACTTGTGTTGTGCCATTTAGCATTTCAAGGTTAGGCATTAAAGATAGAAATCTAGCAATCAAGTGGTTGTGGTACTTTAAGGTTCTAATTTGAACTAGACTAGGGTAAAACAGTTTTGAGTTACTGTTATCCAAATTTATAAAAAAGACTTGCTGCAACAATTTTATTATCTACCGGTGTGAAACAAATTCACTAAGTAATAATTCCCTTCAATATTTAAAAATATCCTTATAAAATATGCTTGTTAATTTTTTTTTAATGTTGCTCATTCATAACTATCAAATCTAAAAGTAAGTTGTTATGAATAAAATGTAATTAATAGGATTAGAGGGAATATTCTACTGTAAGAAGATAAAATTTCAATAACTAACTCAAAATAGATTAATAAGTGTTTAATGAATAAACAGCGGCTGGGTATCCACTAGCCACTATAAGTCAATGCATCTAATATAATGGAACTTGAAACTAGCATTACATGGATAACCTGATGTGCTCATTACTTAAATTTCTGCCACTACACATACAGTGGTGTGTTGGTCACATAATTAAAGACACCAGTTGATTTTCATATAAACGAGGTAACTTTGAAGCCTTGGTTCTCCGCCAAGGATTGACCTAGCTGTGATCTGATGATGACCATCCAGGGACTGAATGGAGGAGATTCAAATCGCTATACACACCCAACTGATCTAATCAGCATTCTAAGAGAAATATGGATCAGAGTTTTCAGTTTCATGATTTCCACACATTTTTATGCTAATATCGTGGTTTCAAACATATTCTTTACCTCCTAACATACCACCCAACATTGATTATAAATCTAGAATCTGTATTTAAACAAGCTTTTTTTTATTTACAATGAGATAGTGCTTGGCCTTCACCTCTCCTGATGTTAAGTGACCATAAGGCCGAAGGGAATAAGCTCACTACACCCGGAATCTTCACCACTGTGGCTATTTTACCTCTAACTGCTGGAACAACAATTCTTTAATTGTTGTTATGCAGTCAGACTTGACTTTAAATAAGCTCTACAACCTACCTTCAGAACAGAATTTAATATGGCTTTTAGGAAACAATCACTAAATTAAATGATTTTTCATGACTTGTCATTAATCTTATGAATTGATTCAAATGCTCTAATGAAGATGTTTAAAACAATTAAAAGTAACATCTACTTGATGTGATTTGTTTAGAGAGAAATGGATAAGTAGTGTCAAATGTAACATTTAATTGCATTACATTTTTTAAACCAAAATTTTCACAGCGCTTTTGAATATCAGTTAATAATCCTAATTGGTAGAATAGAGGTTCAATTCTGAGCAGGTGAATTTTAACTTTTACCAAGTTTTAACTTAGCATATTAATTCTGAACATAATTACTGCACGCTTTTGCAGAGAAAATTGATTATTTCATTTGATTGAAGTGACCCTAATAAAAGCCAACAGTTTGCATTGCAACAATATGAGTGCAATGACTTATCGGGGATTTCTTGTTATAGTCTACCATGTAAATGTGTGGATTCATTTACGAACTGAACTCACACTTTTATGTTATATAATATTCAGTTTTATTAATCACTGTTTTTGAGCAGTTTATTCTGCTTAAGTAATAAGTAAATTAAGAAAATCTCTTATATTATTTTCTTGTGATTAATAAAAGTTATGTGATTGTTAAATAAATATTACACCTTATTAGTTTCTTTGTGTAAACTTTGTGTGATTCAGTGTTTTGTTTATAAGGAGTAAATAATAAAAATGGTTAATCTTATTTGATTACAAAATTTGAAAATTTATATCACCACTTGAAATTACAGTCGAAGCAAAGTGGCCCGCAATGACAGACATTTATCCTTTCAAATAATGAGGAAACTACTTTCACAAATGATCTAGTATCACACGTTCAATATGGAAAAGTTCAGTATGGCTTGCCTGCGTGGTATCAGTGGTGGTGGTCACCCTACCCCACACCCCACCTTATCGTTGACCTGCTGTTGTCAACACTGCCAAGTTACCCCAGTAATCATCATTGTGCTATGCCTATGGCATTTCTATAGCATGCCACACATGTCATGAGTAGGCATAAATTGCTCTTTTAATAAATGGGAGTGACGTGTTTCAGGAATATGAGTTCCTAGACTTATCAGATGTGAGAGAAGCTGAGCTGAGTAGCCTGCAGTGCGCGTTGTACGACCGCAAGCCTGAAGCAGCGGCGGCCTCTGGTACCTTCGGTCGGGCCGAACCTGCCATAGGTAAAACTTGATATTGTATACTAAAGATTTTTTATAAAATTTTATTTAACTGAAGTGTGGGTTTACATTATTTTGAATTAAGTCTGTATTACTTTATGCTAAGATCTTAGTTTGATAACATACCCCATGTATTACAAAATTTTACAAGCTATTAAAATTTGTCAGTTGTCTGAATAGCTATCTTGTGCGTGCATCTCTTTTGTTTGCTTTACAGCGAGAAAGAGACACATTGATAGCCATTCAGATAACTGACATGTTTTAAGAGCTTTAATACCCCTGGTATTACTATTTAAATTAATATTTATCAGACACAAAAAACTGAAGGAAAAACAGTTCACTAACACTTAAAATAAAATTGCATTTTGTAAACAGGTGTCGCCCAAGTGTCGTCGACTTCACCGTCGGCTTCATTTGACAGATGGAAGAGATACATTGTTACTTCTTTTTGGTACAAATAAAAACTTACCAAAGAAAAGTAGCAATGTATTACAATACAACCATCTGTCAAATGAAGCCGACGGCGAAGTCGACGACACTTGGGCGGTAAACCCACAGTTCAAATTGACCAGTTATTTCGATTAATAGTAAGTACGATTCTGTTGTCTTGTGCATAGATATCTCGTCGTGTTCATCGAGTACCGCGGGCCCACCGACCGTGTCGAGCAGTCTGGATAGCCTATCGGGCGGCGAGTGCGAGATGGCGCCCCACTCGCCAGTGCGGGGCGCGGGCGCGGGCCCCCCGCCGCCGCCCCCCTACGCGGCCCCCCCGCCCGCCTACCCCCCGCACCAGTGGCCCGTCGCCCCACCAAACGTATACGTCAGCCAAGTCACCGCCAACGTCAACGTGCACGGTTACATGGGCCAGTACTACCAACCTCAGCCGCAGTACGCCCCCCCACAAGTCGAGAGACCCCGCACTCATCGGAGAGATAGAAGGGGGAAACGGCCCCCCTCCCCCCCGCCACCGCAACCTCCCCCGTATTATGTCCAGTATCCGCAGTATTACCCAGCTGCTCAGGCGCAAGGCGCGCCCTTATATCACCTTCCTATGTACCAACCGCTGGTTTACGGGCCGTATGCGTACCCGCCTTACTACCCAGAGTACCCGATGCCCGTCGAGGGAGATACGGGTGAAAAAGGACCCGAAGAGTACCCTCAAGAAGTTGTGATGGAACAGGAAGCAGTAGACGCGTATTACGCTGGTGCCCACTACGCTGGCCCACCATACGGTCCTCCTGTCGAAGGGGGAGTGGAGTACATGCCTCCGATATACCTCCCACCCCCCCAACATCCCCCCCCGATACCGATACCGCAACACCCTCAGCCGCCACATCAGTCTACACCGCACCAATTCAACGTGCATGCCAAAAACTTCGTTCAGGGCCAAAGCCAAAATAAACACTTCACACCTCTAGAAAAGACGCAGGAGCAAAAGACTCCGCCGGTGACAGTTACCGCGACTGCGACGGCATCTGCCGCTGTTGTGGAATCTCTTCCAGTCAAAGATCTCAAAATATCGCCGAAAGGCCTGAGCAGCCCGAAACAGACCGACAGACCAGTTGAGAATGCTCAGGCGAAACCCGCCCCATCTCCCAGTGAAAAAGTCGCTCCTGTTGTCAAAACTGATGCCACAAAACCAGGATGGGTGCCAAACGAAGCTAAAGTGCCCGAAGCTTCACCTAATAGTCAAGCTCAAGTCGCAACCAAGTCATTCCCACCTATAGTGACG
This sequence comes from Agriphila straminella, assembly GCA_950108535.1. Classification (NCBI taxonomy): domain Eukaryota; kingdom Metazoa; phylum Arthropoda; class Insecta; order Lepidoptera; family Crambidae; genus Agriphila; species Agriphila straminella. The sequence continues at coordinate 5,183,402 of OX467318.1, forward strand.
GCGAATAATCAAGCTACCGGAGCTCCTAAGGTGGCTCCGACTACCGGAAAGCCGATTAAAGGTCCGGCTGCACCTTTCTCTGGCGGCAAACAAACTGCAAAGCCTTTAGTACCCCAAACTATAGTCCCAGTGCAGCAAGCCGCCTCAACACCGAAACCGCCATTCGGCAATAGACAGAAACGAGACGGCCCTACTAACCGATCGCCGTCCAATGAGAACGTAGAGAGCACTGAGAGGAATGCCCCTCCTACTGAGCACATAAAGCGAGAGCCGCCCCTACCGCCCAGTAAGGCGCCGATGCCGATTTCGATCACGTTGCATTCGCAAGGTCAACCGTTCATCGTGACCAACAAATCTCCTTTCGGGCATTCGAGGAAAGCCGCCGCGGCCGCCCCCGAGCCCCCTCCCGCGCCCCAGCCTCCCCCTCCGGCTCCGACCGCCTCTGATTTCCCTCCCCCTCCCACACCGAGGAACCGAGGAGAACCGCTTCCCGCTCCAGTGGTGCAACCGCAGCCCCAACCCGCTCCTGGAAAGTCTTGGGCGAGTTTGTTCTCGAATAAAACCTCTGTGACAACTCCCGCGCCTATACCAGCCGCACCGATCGAAGAGCCGCCTAGCCCGACTACAACAACGCCGCCAGCGGCTCCCAACATTCAAAAACCGGTAGCAAAAGTGTCACCATACGACGCTTCTCCGCTCCAAGCTGCTGTAGTCGAGAAAATCTCTACTTCACCCCGACCGGTGACCACAACAGCAACTACATTGTCTTATTCTGAGAAGACTTCGGTGAATGCGGTTAGCAACGTGCCGAGTACGACAACTGTCACCAAGCCTACACTGAGCCAACCAGCCCCTGAAGTCCGCGAGGTGCCTATTCAGAAAGACCCGGCTCCAGCCATCCCTGTGCAACCCTCACCGTTCAGCGATGACCCTAATTCTTACAGGATGGGAGGTAAATATAACCTCTTATTTAACTACTTTGGCCGCCCGGCACCGCATTTTTTCATAGCTCTATTTCTTTCCCTCATTAACATCATTCACTAGAGCGAGAACTTTTTACCCTCGACGGACGGAACGGAACTGAAGCGGTATATAAGTTTAGGGATAGAGGTTGTTTGTTTGTGTGTTTGTCTGTTACCATTTTCGGTATCGGCAAGCCGCGCGTCGCTGAGCGGTATTCTTGCTCTTGCAAATGTTGGCTGAGCGGCAAAAAATATGCAAAAAATAGCGGTAAAACTATAGAAGATGCGATGCCGGGTCTGTATCAGTAAGTAAGCGTATTACTTAACATCAGATATTATTTCAGCTGCTAAAAACTGTTTCTAAACTTTTATTTAAATTGCTTCATTTGTTTGTTTACACAACTGGCAATCAGTGAATTTCATAATCATTTCATCATTTACTAAAATAAAGTAAATGTTCAAATCCTGTTAGCAATTCTGTGATGAGAATAAAATGTTGTTCTCTAGTCACAGATGTTTATCTTATTTATGTATCCGTTGTTTTATCACCATAATACAAGCTCCGTTTAGTTTTGTTTGGATTAAGGCGACTTTATACGCAACACTAGCGCCATTCCCGCAAAAAAAATACTGTGTAAATACACTATTTATTAAAAAATCCAAGCTTATGGTCCCCTCGCAAAATATCAATTGTTATTTTATAAACACAATCTCGGTGACAAATAATAAATTGTTTGTAGTTTTGGTGGTGAAAAAAAAGATAAAGGCGGCCGATTGTTTTGTTTTTTGTCGAGAAAAACCACAATAAATTATCTGTCATTAAGTTTGTGTGTATTTAACTGTTGATATTTGGCAAGGGGAATATAAGCACCCATAAACTTGAATTTTTAATAAATTGTGTATTTGACAGATAATTATTTTTTGCGGGACTGGCGCTAGTGTTGCATATAAAGTCGCTTTAATTATACTATGACTGTTGCTTGTTGTCTGTATTATTTATTTATCCTAAACTATTTTTTCCAGAATTCCTGTCAAAATACCAGCTGGACAACAGGCCGGTGTCGCTGCTTCCCCGCGGGCTCACGAACCGCTCCAACTATTGCTACGTGAACGCGATATTGCAGGCGCTGATCGCTTGCCCGCCCTTCTACAATATGCTGAAGGCACTTCCTTATCAGACCCGCCGTGGGAAATCTAGTACGCCCGTTATTGATTCTATGTAAGTATATTGACAAAAAAAATAGATTTCAGTACTTTAGCAGAGTTATTTCTTATACTTAATCGATTTTATTGTTTGGTTTAAATATTTTATAATACAGAAAAATATCCCAGTCAACTTACAATAGTAGATTGTGCCATAAGGGAGCTAAATAATATTTTTACGGCGAGGGATTCTTTAGTAGAATCCTGAACGTAGCGAGGGATTCAAAGTACGTCGTCAGAGCCAAAAATATATTTTGCGGCCGAGTGATACACTCTACTTTTCATCCCCGTCTATGAGAAAAAAAATAAGAGGCGCTTCTAGACACAACTAATGAATGTATTTATAAAAAAATGTACTATGTACCAATATAATGTTATAATGCAAAAAAAAATATAAAGTAACTAAATTAATATTAATATTTGAAACATTTGTGCAATTTTGAAATGTTATAGTCATAGTTTTATTGCCTGGTATTTGTCCACAATATTTTTGTACGTACTCATCACGGATGATGAACGACCTATCAATCTTGGTTTTTGTGTCTGTCAATTTTACTAATAACAACTGATCTGAGTGCTTTTCAATATCATCAACCATTATTTTTAAAAGCTCGTTATCACGACAAGGTTCATGTATTCCGAAAATTAAAGCTACCTGTAACAAAACGGAATATGAATTTAGACAAGTACAGACAGATATCTATACGTTCAAAACCACTGAGGTGAAACATCTTTTGTTAATAACTACATGGCTAATAATAAATTCCAAAATAGAGTAAAGTACTTACTTTTATGGCGAGAAAGTCGTTGTCATGTGCCTTATTCAAAAAAGTTTCCACATGTTGGCCGGAAAACACTTTGGACTTCTTTGTTTTGTGCCTTCAGACAGTCTCTTCAGATAGGTATTGTGTTTAGCAACTATCGATTTAAGCATTAAGTATGTACTCCAAAGAGTAGAAGGTTGCTTAGATTTCGCTATTTCTTGAAAATAAGCCAAAAATACAGTTTCCGAAAAAGATTTCGCTGACTGACGACCTTCAGTCTGGGTGTTGCGTTGGCTCTGATTTCCATGACATAAAGTGCTTTAGCTCCTTACTTTGGAATCAGAGCAATGTTTGTGATGTTTTCTGATATTTATTTATTTATACTTAACCTCAAAAGAATTATTTAAACTTTATTTACATTTAAACACATTTCTTTTATTTGCCACTTTTTACGGACATAACGGCTTTTGAAATTTAACCACACATGTGTAAAAAATAATTATGACATGATAGCTCATGTTTCCCCATTCTCGATTAAAATTCATTGTTTGTCCAACAGCCATTTTTTGATGTCCCCACTGCTGGGCCAGACAGGCCTTCCTTATGGGTGATAAGGAGGATGGGCCATAACCCACCACGCGGGCCCAATGCGGATTGGTGGGTGTTAACGACTGCAAATGCAGCTGGGACCAACTGCTTAACGTGCCTTCCGAAGCACGTCAAATTAAATTTTTGGTCACCCATCCCATGACCGACCCTTGCGAACGTTGCCTAACTTCCACAATTGCTAGGCCAGGCGCTAAATCACTGCGCCACCGAGCTCCTTATTTTTTGTAAATTTATTGTTTGAATCAATTAAATCAAAACTGTTTCGGTGCCATTTCCTTATATTTATTTAATGTAAGTTTTAAGCTTAGTATTAATTATCATGTCACCGAATAAACTATTCATTCATTAATTGTTTGAATAACCAAACAGGGTAGAACTCTGCTACGAGTTCAGCGCGGCCACCGGTCCGGCGCCGGGGGGCAGAGCCCGGGGTCGTGGCGAGGGCGCCTGCACTGGGCCCACTGTTCCCGCCGGCCCGCCGCTGGAGGGGGGCGCAGGCCTGCGAGTGCTTAGGGCTCTGAGGCCTTTCCCTGGATCTCAAGAGGGAAGGCAAGAAGACGCTGAAGAATTCTTGGGATGCTTGCTCAATTCTTTAAATGATGAAATGCTTGAGGTAAGAGACACTCTTGAGAATATTCTGTTTACGACATTTTGCTCGCTGACCCACTGGCCTTCTGCTAGAAGGTGGCGCGGGCCTGCGATGCGAGTGCTTACTGCTTAGGGCTCTGAGGCCCTTCCCATGGTCGCAGGAGGGAAGGCAAGAAGACGCTGAAGAATTCTTGGGATGCTTGCTTAATTCTTTGAATGATGAAATGCTTGAGGTAAGAGATATTTTGCTATAAGGTGGCGCAAGGCCTGCGATGTGAGTACTTAGGGCTCTGAGGCCTTTCCCGGGGTCTCAGGAGGGAAGGCAAGAAGACGCTGAAGAATTCTTGGGATGCTTGCTCAATTCTTTGAATGATGAAATGCTTGAGGTAAGAGACACTCTTGAGAATATTCTGTTTACGACATTTTGCCCGCTGGTCCGCCCCGCTGGAGGGGGGCCATTCCCGGGATCGCAGCAGGGAAAGGCAAGAAAGCGCTGAAGAATTCTTGTGATGTTTGCTGAACTCTTTGAATGATGAAATGCTTGAGGTAAGCAGGTAAGAGACACTTTTTACTCGCTGGCCCTTTGCTAGAAGACGGCGCAGGCCTGCGCGTACTTAGGGCTCTGAGGCCTTTCCCAGGATCGCAGGAGGGAAGACAACTAAGGCAGAAAGACGCAGAATTCTGTATGTTCGCTTAATTCTTTGAATGATGAAATGCTTGAGGTAAAATAATATTTTTAATGGCCTCACTGCAGGGGCATAGGCCTTTTTTGTGGATAAGGAGGATTGACCATAACCCAACACGCGGGCCCAGTGCGGATGTGGGTGTTAACGTCTACAAATGCAGCCGGGATCAACGGCTTAATTTGCCCTCGAAGCACGGAGAAGTTCGAGATAATAAATTTTTGGTCACCCATCCCATGACCGACCTATGCGAAAGTTGCTTAACCTCCGCAATCACAGGGCCAGGTGCTAAACCACTGCGCCACCGAGTTCTTTAAAATGGCTGATGGTCAAGAGAATATTCTTTTTACGACTTTATGCTCTGCTAGAAGTCGAACCCACAGCACAGAATAGATATAAGTACTACCGTATGGAAAGGTAACTCCGCCCCGCCCCAGAATCAATCACCTCTCCCCACCCCGCGAGTTCGTGTGCCGAATCGTGTGCTCATTCAATAGCTCTAGGTTGCGTTCAGGGATCCAAGTCTGCTATTGTTAACGTCATAATCGTGTTTCGATCGTGTTTGAGTTGTAATGCTTTTTGACACGGTTCTTGTTTCTTAAACCCAAAACCGAAACACAATTGAAACACGATTATGACGTTAACATTAGCAGACTTGGGCCCCAGAACGTTTGAGCGCCGGTTGTTTGGTTGTTTTTTAACTCGCTCTAAGGTTTGGAACGACCAAGAACTTTAAATGTCAATGTCAATGGGTCAATCAACTTTTAATTGTCCTATGAGTTTTCCTGTCTACAAACATAAAAGTATATAATTCCTTCACGGTAAAAACAGATTTCTTAAAAAAAGACAAATTGCTTTGGCTTAAGACATATTTATTGAATCTAAGAAAATGATCCTCTCCCTATAGACGCTAGACAATAATTTCTTCGTAATAGTAAAAAATACTCTTAAAAATATTTAGTTGTTACAAGAATAATACATTTATTCCAAGACACGTGTTGTTTCATTCAAGACAACGTTATTTTGTACAGTCAAGTAAATGTATTCTTGATACGAAAATCTTCTATATCTCTTGTAGACTAACCTTACTTAGAGTAAATTATTTTGTCTATTGAATGAAGATGTATATTTTGTTGTTGTATATAGTGGAGATAATTGGAGAACACCGATGACTTCCTTCCTTTAAAAGTACAGATTTAACTTTTCTGTCCAAAAATAACAACGTGGGCGCGGTCTACAAAAAATCAAGGTAAATAAAAGTGCTCGAAAGAGGAGTGGAGTCCGGGAAGCCGTTCCAAGTAGAACGCGACACCCAGAGGCAACCAACAAACAAACCCGATTGAGCTTGACGAAACAAAATTAAGTCCGACTACTTAAAGAACTAGATAAAAATCTTAACACCGCGGGTCAGACCATGATGTATGGATCAATTTCTCAAAGTAAAAATGTTATCGTGTTTATCGAAAACTATGATTCCGTTGTTTCGAAATTTTTGTATTTCTCTGTTTAAAACAAAATTTCTATAAGCCGAACAAAATCATTTCTTAGAACAAGAAATAATACTTCATAAACAATAAACTTGCTCTTAATAGAAGAACATGATTTTTTGAAAAAGGTTTATCTAAATTCAAGTAACTTGTAGTTGATTTGAGATAATTTTAATTTGATGCAAGAAGATGGACATTTCTTGATTTAAATTAAGTCAATTTAATTGATATAAGTTTAAATAAGCCTTGAAACAAAAATATTTCTCTTAATCATTAAGAAAAATATTGTCTGAGTAAAAGATGAGCACTATTTTTGTTTTAAAAATATTGCATTGGCTTAAGTAAATATATTTTTAGAATAACCAAATATTTCAAGAAATTGGTCTTTCTTATTTAAAGAAATCCTTTTTTACCGTGTTGAAAATAAATATCAACTAACTTAAAAGTTATGGTTTGGGTTAAATGTAATACTTTAATTATCATTTTGGTAATAGAAATAAATATGTTGTTTACATATTTGTTTGTATTTTAACGGTTGTCGAGAGAGATGTCGATGTCCCCTTTATTTGTATGAAATTGATGATATGTCCACTGGACAACCTATAACATAAAAGTGTGTTATCTTGAAATAAAAAATAAAGAAAATAGTTTAGCTTATAAATACTTAAACTTAAGATTTAAAGTATCATTTTGGTAACAGAAATAAATATATTGTTTACATATTTGTTCGTATTATATAGGTTGTCCAGTGGACATTTCATCACATACAAATAAAGGGGACATCGACGAATAAATATACAATAATAATAATATACGAATAAATATGTAAACTATATTTATTTCTATTACCAAAATGATAATTAAAGTATTACATTTAACCCGAACCATAACTTTTAAGTTAGTTGATATTTATTTTCAAGGAATTATATACTTTTATGTTTGTAGACAGGAAAACTCATAGGACAATTAAAAGTTGATTGACCCCAATACAAATTCTTCATTTTCCATTTGGAATACTAATAATTTAAACTTTTCTTTATACTAAATCAAATAAAATCCGTTTGGGTTTACCATGATTATTTCAAAAATTAGACATAAAAACATCAAAAATACAAAATAATGTCAAATGACATTGACATTTTTTCTATAGACAATCGTCAGAGCGTTTTACAACCATCATTTTTGATGGTTGTTTGGTTGCAACGCTCTGACGTTTGGAACGACACGGTTGTGTCAACCGAACGTCACGCTCAAATGTTTGGAACGCCGTTAGAGCGTTCGGTTGTGGTTAGGTTGCACTCGGAGTGTAGGTTTGGAACGCGCCTTAGACTTCACGCACACAGTTGCGCGTGTGCAAAAACGTCATCTGTGTAGCGTCTGTGTAATAGGTAGAGTCTGCTCGGAAAGAGAACCGACTTGGGATTTGTGCTTGATTACCGTTTTTGAAATGTTGACGGCACTGTTACGTTTTAGTGCGACTGTAATAACTTGATAAATATTAAGTCAAGATAGTCGCACTATAATTACGTATATCAGTGCAGTCTACATGACAAAAACGGTGATCAAGCACAAATCCCAAGTCAGTTCTCTTTCGGAACAGACTGTAGTTGAAACGCGGCGCTTGTATGGAGTGCCCGGGGTATGCCCACGGCTCCGGTACCTTAAGTGAATTATTTTCACATAATTTTCATATTTTTTTTATTGCAGCTGATGAAACTTGTGGAGCCAGAAGAAGTCAAGGACACCAACAGTCAGCAAAATGGCGTCATCCCTCAGGAGCAGGTGCCGGAAGAAGATGACGACGATGATGAGTGGAAGGTATGCGTCAGTAAAATACTGACAGATTCAACGTTGAGAACTATCTTGAGTGAGATCATACCTGAGATGCTCTTCTTATAAGAACGGCGTCTCAGGTATGATCTCAAGATTGAGAGCGGTTTATACATTTAGATATTAGATTTGTATGGATTTGCTAGATACTGCAGGAATGTGTAAAAATTCACCGGAAGACGTGACTTTTTTTTACTGCGACTTGTCGATACTCGTATTGTGATGCTTGTTCCGTTCTCTTCAGTGCGGTGTGAAGGGGATAGACACCGTGTCGACAAAGTTTTGTCGTGGTACACAAAGATTTAAAGGCAACATTCTAATCTTGGCAGTGTTGCTACCCTGCAGTAGTGTTGCAAAGAAACTAACGTGAAAAATAGCAAAAAACGTGTTTTTTTTTTACTGGAGCATGTTTTTTTTTCAAGAGTAGGTACAGAAATCAAAATTGTTAAGGAAGTTTCTGTTAAGGCGAGGCAGTTCACGAAATCTACTCTTTCACTATCTCTTTGGAATTCGTTGATTATTGCATAGCTTTAATTGTCACTTCACCAGAAATTTGAAGAAATTTAGTACATTTTTTGAGGTTTCTGGAATACTGGATCATTTAATAAAAATCTACTTGGTTATTGTGTTAGATCAATAAAAAAGCATAAAAAATCATATCAATGTCGTTGAAAATAACGAAATCTGACGATTGGAAGTTTATTTTTATGGTGTTATTCTGCTCATTTTTCATTTTTTTTTTCATTCAAAAATTTTCATTTTTCATTCAAAAAGTTTGACAAGCCTCACTCATCTCAATCTCAGAATCATCCACCACAGAGGTTTTTCGGAAAATCTACAAATAAAAATACAAATAAACTTTTTTTGCAATGATGGTACTTATTTTTCGTCTCCGAAAACGTTTAACGTTTCCATGTAGACAAAACTTGCTGAGCAATCAAAACTTCGAACCTCACTTACACTATCACAAGAAAGGCATTTCTACAGGATGTTCGGTAATAGCCTTATAAAGCCGAATATGGAGGATAGGGACCCTCAAACTGAACAACTTTTACTATGGCACCAACTCTGAAATCGCGAAAAAAAATCTGCTGTTTCATACATTTTGATATTTTCGTTATTAATTTTTGTATGAAACAGCTGTTTTTTTTTTTCGCGATTTCAGAGTTTGTCCTATAGTAAAAGTTGTTTAGTTTGATGGTCCCTATCCTCCATATTCGGCCTTATAAGGCTATTACTAAACATCCTGTATATTCCTAAAAATCTCAATTTCAGCGTTCGACCAACGCAACGTCAAAGATGTGCTAGAGTTGTTAGCGAACAAAGATGAGAGTGTCCTTTCTGTACATGTAGTTATATCTATTGTGTGTGGTAGGTGATGGGTCCCCGCAACCGCGGCGCGGTGGAGCGGCGCTGGGCGGCGCGGCGCACGCCCGTGGGCGACATCTTCCGCGGCCGCACGCGCGTGCGCCTCACGCGTGCGCCGCACCATGACGTCACCGACGCCGTGCAGCCCTTCTTCACGCTGCAGCTCGACATTGAGGTACGCACGACAGCACGCTAGGTTTAACAGTTGAACTACGAAAACAGCTTTTATTACTTACGGCATAAAGGCGGTCACAAGGTCAACATGTGTAGTCTGATGTGCTGCCGGCCGTACGTATAACATGCTAAAAATATGGGCTAAAAATTTGACGCAAATAAAAACTTACCAAAGAAAAATAGCACATCCATCGTGTCAAATCGATGCGATTACGATAGCAATTTATTTATTTATTTATTTATTTATAAATAGGTACACTGACAGATTATCATCTCTAAAATAACAACTTTAAGAATAAGATATAGCTAGACTAGACAACAATCCACAAGTAGTGTACACAGCATGATTACTTATTATCTAATGCAAGAACCAACAAATACTCACAATTAAACGAAAAATAAATTAACAGTAGGTAGGGAACCACTTATTTTTAACAAATGAGATGAATTAATAATAATAAAAAAAAATACAAAAATAAATCAACAATAAAATCTTAGATAATTATGCAAAGTAAGTTTTATAAGGTGGGTGGGATTGATTCCTGGTCTTTAAGGAGGTTAGTTAAAGTCCTCTTATACCGCGCGAAATTAGGGTTAAAAATGTCGATGTCTTTGCTATGTAAGTTAGGCGATAGAGCTTCCAGCCCCCTGGGCCTAGCCAAAGTAACATTGCCAAATCTTCGTTATCGCTTCGCTTTCGAAACATATATGTGATTGACATAAGGTTTCGTTAACAATCGAATTTTAAAACGTTAAATCGAATGTTTCGAAGCGAAGCGATAACGAAAATTTGCAAATGTTACTTTGGCTAGGGGGGCTGATTACATAACTCTGTTGCTAACAATTCTCGATTGAAATCTTATGGAACCGAAGTTACATTGCTGCTTTAAGTAAGACAGTTGTCACATTGGTTCTTAATAAAGCAGCAATGTAACTGCGATTTCTGTCAGAGTTGATTGCAACAAAGTTACAAAATCAGGGGGCATGAAAAAAGGAATTGAAAATAACGGCGCTTCTATTTGAAATTGAAAAACTCTTAATTAAAATAAACTTAAATTAAGTGCTTTTGAATTGTCTATTTTCCTACCGTCTCGTACGGCTAGATTACAGGAGAAGGAATTGAGGGGGCTAACCTGGGGTGGACCAGATATCGGTTTACCCCCACAGGATCATGGATAAAAATGATATGAGGGTAGATTTTGGGTTTAGGGATGTAGCATCGGTACAAGTCTGAATCGAGTTTAAAGGGATGTGAAAAATAATTGAATCTATGATGAATCTAAACCTACCACCATCCACCGTCCATTCGAGACTTTTTTTAGCTGACAAGAAGCTTTCATAACACTAAGACGCTCATTTTCTTTCTCATTAACAAATATAAAAATTAACATATGCCAACAAGATCTGCAAAGTATTTATAAAACCTTACTCATCTCAATCTCAGAATTATCCATCACAAGGGTTTTTCGAAAAATCTACTAACTCATTATCTTTCACCTTTTTTGCAATGATGTTTTACTTATTTTTCGTCTCCGAAAACGTTTTAACGTTTAAATGTGGACAAAACTTGCTGAGCAATCAAAACATCAAACCTTACCTCCACTATCACAACATGGTCATTACTATATTTCTAAAAATCTCCATTTCAGCGCTCGACCAACGTCAAAGATGCGCTAGAGTTGCTAGCAAACAAAGATACACTAGAAGGAGTGTCAGACGCCTGGCAGCAGTTGTCTCTGGAGCAATTGCCAGTTGTGCTTCTGCTGCACTTAAAGTGTTTCCAGTTGGACGCTGAAGGACACACCGCTAAGATCGTCAAGAATATCGATTACCCAATTGACCTGAAGATCGATCAAAGTATGTATTATTCATTGCATTACACTAAAATAGTGATAGTCGTGTATTTTACTTAAAAAGAACCTGAGAATTACATTTATTTTATTTTAAAATGTATGTTGTAGACAGTATTTAAAAAAACTTATTATTTTTAATTTGAACAAAAAAGGTAACTGTACAATTAACATTTTAAATTTTACAATGTTGATATTAATTGCATCTAAAGGATATGTTGACACTCAGGGCTGAGTAAGCTATTCCTCTTGATAAACATTCGACACATAAACAGAGCATAAAACCGCTAGAGTGGAACTCCTTGTCCGAGTTTGTTTCCCGATAGGTAAAATTTGGGAGCCTTCAAGCCACAAGTGAATAGGTATCTTCTAGGCAAGTGCGTTTCATCGTAGATAGCATCATCGCTTACCATCAGGCGTGATAGTGGGCAAGCGCTTGCCTATCCTTACTAATATTATAAATGCGAATCTTCGATCAAGAATATCCTAGATTTCACAAACTAAAATAGTACGCAAAAATGGCACCTCAAATAGCGTCCCACTTACAAACTTGGCGCTTATTTTGTACATTATCACCTCTTATTTTGTACAAACTTCCATTGTATATCATTTATTTTGTACAAAAGAAGCTTAATTTGTACAAAAACACATCTTTTATCACTTACTTTTTGCAAAATAAGCGCCCAGTTCGTAAGTGGGACGCTATTTGAGGTGTCATTTTTGCCTCTGACTGGACATCTAGGATATTCTTGATCGAAGATGCGAAAGTCCGTTTGTTTGTTACGCCTTCACGTCTTAACTATTGAATCAATTATCATGAAATTTTACATACATTGCCAGGGTTAGAAAGACCTTTAATCCCGAAAAAAAAGGGTTTCCGAGGGATAGCAAAAAACTTTCCACGCAGATGAAGTCGCAGGCAGCCGCTAGTCTATCATTTGAAAGCAATTTTACTATAGATAACTTTGTTTGATTGAAAGTCATTTAATTGAAAAAAAGTAAGTCGTCCTCTCAACTCCTCTCCAGTCCAAATAATTTGCTGTGCCCTATTCAGGGTCTACAATGTACTTTGTTATTTTACCTACCTACCTACCATCTTGTTATCATTGTGGAATGCAATAAAGTGAATTGAATTGACAGAGATAATGTCGTCCAAGTTGAAGTATACGCCGAAGCAGCGCGTGTACAAGCTGTTCGCGGTGGTGTACCACGAGGGGCTGGAGGCGGCCAAGGGGCACTACCTCACCGATACCTACCACGGGCAGGTCGGCTGGGTCAGGTATGTATTTATGTTGTTAAACGTCTGTTAATGTTTAACAAGCTAAAGCACAAGCTGTTTGCGGTGGTGTACCACGAGGGGCTGGAGGCGGCCAAGGGGCACTACCTCACAGACACCTACCACGGGCAGGTCAGCTGGCTCAGGTATGTGTTTATGTTGTTAAACGTCTGTTAATGTTTAACAAGCTAAAGCACAAGCTGTTTGCGGTGGTGTACCACGAGGGGCTGGAGGCGGCCAAGGGGCACTACCTCACCGACACCTACCACGGGCAGGTTGGCTGGCTCAGGTATGTGTTTATGTTGTTAAACGTCTGTTTATATTTAACAAGCTAAAGCACAAGCTGTTTGCGGTGGTGTACCACGAGGGGCTGGAGGCGGCCAAGGGGCACTACCTCACCGACACCTATCACGGGCAGATCAGCTGGGTAAGGTATGTGTTTATATTGTTAAACGTCTGTTAATATTTAACAAGCTAAAGCACAAGCTGTTTGCGGTGGTGTACCACGAGGGGCTGGAGGCGGCCAAGGGGCACTACCTCACCGACACCTACCACGGGCAGGTTGGCTGGGTCAGGTATGTGTTTATGTTGTTTAATGTCTGTTAATATTTAACAAGCTAAAGCACAAGCTGTTTGCGGTGGTGTACCACGAGGGGCTGGAGGCGGCCAAGGGGCACTACCTCACCGACACCTACCACGGGCAGATCAGCTGGGTCAGGTATGTGTTTATATTGTTAAACGTCTGTTAATATTTAACAAGCTAAAGCACAAGCTGTTTGCGGTGGTGTACCACGAGGGGCTGGAGGCGGCCAAGGGGCACTACCTCACGGACACCTACCACGGGCAGGTCGGCTGGCTCAGGTATGTGTTTACACATCTATATCAGGGGCCTAATCGTGCTAATTTTCAACAATAAAACCAGAGCAGAGAGCAGAAAAATACTGCTTTAGTTTTGTTAAAATTGTTGAATACTCTGCCTGAGGATTACAATCTGGGACAATTTAAGTGAAAATTATGAAGCTAACGGCCAAATACTCAAACAAATCTTAAAGTTAAGGATCTGTTTGATTTAATACACAATTTATTAAAAATCCATTGTTATAATTCAGATGGTTTTTAATACTTTAAGTTTGACACTTGTAAATGACTGAAGAAACGGAAAAAAAATTAAAACTAACTGTGTTAACTTTCTGAGATACCACTATGATGCTATTTATTTTTCGTCTCTGAAAGCTTAAAATCTTAAGCTTATCTGTAGACAACCATTACTGATTAACCAGTTATAAAAGATAAGTGTTATACTTTGACTGGAATCTGCTAAAACTGTCCCTTATTCCAGATACGATGACTCGACTGTGACGCAAGTGACCGATGCACAAGTGCTGAAGCCGAAGCCCCCGCGTATGCCCTACCTTCTAATGTACAGAAGGCACGACACTTTGCCTCCACACCGGGTCCCCACCAAACCCGAGTAAATATCGCAGAGTACCTGGAAATGGTAGTGTAAGTGTCATTCTCTAGTGTTACCTGAAAGTGTTGAATCGGTGCTTGACTAGTGGAAATAATGTGTATCGTAATTGCGCGTCATTCGTTGGAATTGGAGGACTTCATTCGAATATTTGGTGATGACTTGTAAATATAGTTTCAAAATGTGCCTCTCGGACTATGTGCAGAGTCGGATACATAATGTAAGTGTACATTTCAAATGCTTTGTGGTATGATGTATAAAAATGGTTGTCAGTTTTTATCTAGATTTGTTTCTAAGTATGAATTTGTGTTTGTTTTTTTTTCTATGAAGAAGTTTATGAATAACTAACTTTTTCCTGTCTGATTAGTGTATATGAAGCTTAAGATTTATATATCTCTAGATTTAAATTATTAACTTTTAACAATCTGTTTATTAAAGTACAAAAATGCTTACTTTTATTTGCTTTTAATAACACTTACCGAGTGAGTTGGTCTGTGTACTTTTTCAAAATTTGTCATATTGTAATGAACATTTTGTAAATAGTGTTATTAACCAGAGTTGGAGCAGATATGATTTGGCTATGAATAAACTTGCAACCACAAACCAGATTCATTAGATTTTGTATTGTTAATATTTTTATAACTTTACTGACTTGGTCCTGTGCTGTGCTCCAACTCGACTTAGTGACTATAGTTTAGTGAGTTCTCTACTGGACAATATGGAATTGTGGTGTTATAAACAAAAAATGTAAAAAAAAACATTGTAGTCTTACTATCAAGTGTATGATACACATTAGAACTCATGTCCATAAATATATGATTGTAAATAAAGTACAATATTATGAAAATACCTGAAAGCAATCTTTCAAAGAATACAATATGTATTCACATGCAAAAGTTATGGCTGTAAAATTCTGAGGGAATGTGTATCATGCACTGTAACATTTCGTCCTAGAAATAATTGATAACTGTAATATAGGGATTGAATGGTCGTTAAGGCTGTGACTACTAGAATTGCAGTAGCTCGTGCAAATATTCTGTTGAAGACATTCATGGAATATTAAGAGATATTTTTTTATTATAACCTGAGGAGCTGAAATAAGCTACAGCATTTTTAGTGGAGCAAAGTCTAGAGATGAGTGATTTAAAGAATCGGTGCTTGAATGACGGACTAAAAGGCAAGGCAGTGAGCATAGTGTCCTTGTTACTTGTGATACGGTGTGCATGAAGGAATACAACAGATTGTTAGTTGTAGTCACTTGTATATTATTGTTATAACAGTTTAAGTGTTAAACATAAATAGATTGTCTATCCACTCGCCGTTCCTACGTTATAAGGAACGTCTGTTTTTAATATTATTCAAATTCGACATCATGATATATGTTTCATTTCTGTTAGCAGTTGATCCAAAATTAACATTATTATTATAGCGGAACTTGTTGATTATACTAAATTTTACAATATAATTTATTATTTATTGTAAATCACATTGATTAGGTAATGGGGAAGGTGGCTGTGTACTGTCGTCTTCATACTGACCCACAGTATGAAGCATCATGATTTCACAGTACTGTTGGACAGGTGCCGTGATACTTGGTGTAAATATCCTTCCTCCGAGTGATGAAGGCAATATACATCAATGCCTTATTTAGTATTTGATCGATAATATTTTGCTATTACGAAATTGACCAAAAAATTTGTGGATATAATTTAAAATTGCTACTAAAGTAGAACCATTCTACTCAGGTGTTTGAAAAATGCCAACACATTTTTAATGTAAAAAAAAAGATATCATAAATTCTGTTTTGGTTAAATGACCAAATTTATTGAATACTATTTTAGTGTTAAAATTAGTCAATTTAACTATTATGATAAAGAAACGAAATAGATTTAGTTTTGTATGATAATTTCTGATAAAAATTATTTACTAACTTGCTAAGCTTTTATATGTATAACTTGGTTGTTGTTGATACTATAGTTTGGATTGAGGGTAGGTCATAGAATAGTTAGGTGATGATACTGGCAATAACTATAAATAGTTCACGTTGATTAGTTAACTTTGGCACCTTTCAAGCCTTTTTTTTTAACTACAAGACGAGGATCAACGAAATATCAAGGATACTTTTATCTAACACATGAAAGATGCATAAATTGTTTGTTTTATTTTGTTATTGTAAGTGTACGTATAGTCAATAGTGTTTAATGTATGTTTTTTGTTGCTATAAAATTAAGTCGTCGTAAAAGGGGCTAAACTCAATTATTTTATAGTTTTTTTTTTCATTGTAAGCAAATTGTTTTCTTAATAATTCCAGCGCCATTGATTTTAAATTCTCTAAACCACATTGCGTCGCGTCGTCAAAAATTTCTGGAAATGCACAATGGTAATAATTTTTCATTTTTTAATTATCTCAATGAAATTGTTCTCTGGCAGAACTCAATTTGGCCCGAACAGCACAAATGAACACTTTTGTAATGATCAATCGGTATGGTTTATGGTTGGTAATTTGGTTTACACATTCATATCATCAAACATTTGGTCCACTTTGCCTAATTCCAAAATTATGAAATATAGATAAAATTGTAAATGAACATACTTTCAAACTGTTGGAAATAGCTGCATAGTAGACGAAATGTTTGATCATGATGCAGGGTTTATGTCGGTATTAATTTATGTAGAAAGAGCACATCTAGTTATTAAGGTTTTATGTATCAACTGCCTTTTAATTAAGTATCTGTGTTGCATATTTATTGATATAGTTTTACTCTATTGGTATCAAAACTTCTTGTCAGACGGAACATAACTTTTGATGATTCAATTGAGTTAAAACATTTAGAGAAATGTTTGATTATTTCTCAAAATGAATGTTGTTTAAATTGGACTAAATATCCCATGATGATATAAAGTGAAAAAAAAAAATGTGGAAAATAAAATCCATTTATGTTAAATCAGTCCTTATCTAACAAAAAATAAGGTTCTGTTCCGATTGACAGTGAATTTAGAATTTAACTAGCTACCACTGGCATTTATAACTTTATACTAAATGATCCTATCGCAGTTGGCTGTGACATAACTATTAGGTCATTGACTGTTATAAATGACAGTTAGCACTGATATTTAACGCATTGACTGTATAAATATTGAATGTGAATCTTGAACCATTTATAAGTCCTATTATTTGTATAGACCTATCGTCCCTAATGAAAAAAATATTTAATCATTGATTTTCATCACTCATAATTTACGATAAATTATTTGTGTGTAGAATATAAAATTGTTGCATTATGTAAATTAGTTTAAAGAGTTTAATCTATTAGTAAACGTTCCTGATAATAGTTTATAAAAAAAATCTGATCAAAATAGTTGTGAGTTAAATCGAAATAGCTATAGTTTTATTTCAAAGAGCAGCTTTTAGATGCAAGTTTTATCATCGCTCAAGTGCCAACTCTTGCTTGGATTCTTATGATCACATTATACAATAGGCATTCGAACGAATTAAATGCGAGTTTTTAATTAATGTATTTTAATGTTAGTTTGTGACTTGTTGCGCACCGCAGCCGCCTCACCAACGTTTTTACAATGATTTGCCTTATATCAATGCGAATATTAATGTAATCAAAAGCTTTTTAAATCGGAAAATGCTTACGGTATTATTTAATACGAGAGCTTATCACTAAGTATAATTATCACTAAGGAGTTAATTATAAAGATAATTTTAATGAATCATAGAAGTTAACGATCGCTCTCTTTA
This sequence comes from Agriphila straminella, assembly GCA_950108535.1. Lineage (NCBI taxonomy): Eukaryota > Metazoa > Arthropoda > Insecta > Lepidoptera > Crambidae > Agriphila > Agriphila straminella. The sequence goes on from OX467318.1 coordinate 5,201,412, forward strand.
AGCACAACATATTATGGTTGATATCTAATTGTCTATTTGGTTATCTTACTGGGATTTATTTAACCGCGATATTAATTCATTTACATTGAATTATAGTCATTTACGTAGCTATTCTTAATTTTGTGAAACAGACCTCCAGTTAAATTATGTTTCATAATTATACTGTAAAGTTTCAGTGTATAATCTTCTGTATGAGGCAATAAAGTCTGCTTTTAACTTCTAAATTCACAATTAATCTAATTTTTTAATCACAAGTTAACCATCTAGTCCACATTTAAATAGCTTTGGTGCAATGGAAACCGGTATGTTTCGAATGTTTTATACAAATGTTACCTTTCAATGCCCAAATAAAAACAGAACTTCAGAATGCAAGCAAATTGTGCAATAGCCTAATAACAAACAACGCGGTAACATTAAAGACGTCGGCGGTCTATTTACTTAGGTTTTTAGCTATGTATGTAATATGCATAACATTAATTTAATTATTATTTTTATATGAGAAGTTCATTATTTAAGTTACAGTTAATTTAGTGTTAAGATCCAAGGCTGTATTAACGAGGAGTGTTTTTCCCCAATGAACACCACAGAATTTACGGTTTTTGTTTGAAATATTGTGTAAAAAATACTCCTGTTGGTCGTAATAAATTATGTTTTTAATTGAAAAATAAAAAGACAAAAAAAATTACGCACTAGCGTGGTTTATTACGACCAACTCTATAAGTTGTTATGTGGATATGTGTGTATGACTAATTATAAAATAATCCTTTATTTTGGTAACAAATTGGTGTTATAAAATTTTTGTGAATAAAATATGGTGTCATTCAGAAAATTGCCTTTTTATTCACACCTTAGGATTTTTATCTATTGATATTGATATCGATCCAAGCGCTTACAACCCTCCCTCGTATTTATAGACGAGTACCTAAGTAATTAACTGTAGGTTAAACTGTGGTAATGACTTGGAGTAAATGAGAGACATGTTGGTGGCGCGAAGGAAACGGCCGACTAGAACTGTAGCTCTGCTTGAGCCTTGACTGTACTATTTCCACCCAAACACGATTCTGCCTAAACTAGCTTCTGCCGAACAACGCGGGAGGGAGACGGTACTGCGCAGAGTGTACCTACAATCCTTCCCCCATACTTTACGCGTTGTTCGGCAGATTCCCTTCCTCGTGGTCGTAGGTGTATATCACGCCTTTTTAGAAATTAAGTACCTATTGTGTTCGTGTTATTTAATTTTGGTTCACAAAATAAATCTTTTTCTATTTTCTATTTCTATAAAGTACCAGCAGTAGCAGATATCTGTGAGCGTCAAAATGACGGGTTCAAGTCCCCAATTTGAAATGTATCACATTAAAGAGTTTGTGCTACATATGTACTATTTGTACCCTGAACTAGACATTTGTACCTCTAAAGGTAAAGGCAGTATGTAAGGACCTCCCTGATCCCGCCACTTTGACGTCAAAGTGGCACGACCTTCTGAAAGTGCTACTCGGAGGCAGGTAATTCACACCCGAAGACTTAGTACTACATAATTATGTACATGTATAAATGCTCAATTTTCAACACAATTGTAAGTAAGTTGTATTCATAATGTAAGTAAATCAAAAGGTACAAATGTTCAGGGTACAAATAGTACATATATAGCACAAACTCTTTAATGTGATACATTTCAAATTGGGGACTTGAACCCGTCATTTTGACGCTCACCAGAGAGTGATTTAGAGGAGGTTATATCACTTTTGCCCGGCCACATGCCGGTTTCACCGTAAAAAGTACGCACCGTACAGTCTACTGACATAACTACAGCCTTTGGGCACCGTGGCCGGGCCACGACGTAGCACACGTTACAGTTTGTCCACGAAGAATGTCAAAATTCCTCGTGGTCAAATCAGTTTGACCAGGGGGCTTACCATCAGCAAATAAGAAACCGTTCAGTTCAAAAGCAGGCCTTAAACAGGACAGCTTAAAGCCTGCTTTCATACTAACCGTTGAGGTCATAGCAGGGGGGTATCACTCCGCGCTTAAACTTTTATATTAGCCTACTGCTCGCGGCCCACTCCAAGAGGGCCATTGTCGAGGGATATCACCGCGCCGACCGAAACGCGCGGCCGCGGCGCCGGCGTGTGCAAGCGACGAGAGCGCAGGGGGCTTACCATCAGCAAATAAGAAACCGTTCAGTCCAAAAGCAGGCCTTAAACAGGACTGCTTAACGCCTGCTTTCATACTAACCGTTGAGGTCATAGTACGAAAAAGCTATGCAGTTCAATAAAAGCCCTGCTATAAGAGCTCATAGTAAGGCCACAGCGCGTGAACGTCACCAACGAAACGAGTCAGTCAAGCGCCGAATGCGAAACTGCATGCACTTCGTTTTTGATACTTAATTACTAACGTACCTACCTACCTACCAAAGTTTATTGTATTTTTTGTATACATATTTACATACTTAGTTGTATCGAAGTTCGAAATATGGCACCAGTAAAGAAAAAAGCTAAAAAATACTATTTTTTTTTCACCCATCCCATAACCGACCCTTGCAAAAGTTGCTTAACCTCCGCAATCGTTGGGCCAGGCGCTATACCACTGCGCCATCGAGCTTCTCTAACTACTTAGAAATACTTATTATTTATGCTCTTCAAATATGCTCAGCTCACCTATTAGGTAGATTTATTTTATTTTATAAGTAGGTACCTACCTATTAGTAATTTCATTGTTTATTCATGGGCATAACGAATGTTTTCTATGATATCAGTAACTAGCGAGTAGCAACCCCGAAATGTGTCGGTTGAGACAGAGCTATGCGACAGAAAGAGACGCCTCTCTTTCTTCTTCGTAGGTGCATATAATTTTATCCACGCAGCGTTGTGCAGTTTGAAATTGTACTTTATTGCCGTGCAGCGAGAGTAGCTTATTATTTGATGGTCTTCGCGGGGACGGACTTCTGTACGTTAGTACTATTATATATTCTGTAGTCATAGTACGAAAAAGAAAGGCAGTTCAATATAAGCCCTGCTATAAGAGCTCATAGTAAGGCCCCAGGAGGAAGGAAGGGCAGATTCGCGTTACGGCACAAGCTATTATAGTTTAGGCGAAAATAGTACAGTCAATCATTCAATCAAAACATTTTTTAGTAAAATAAAATATATAGCAATCCAATCAACAATGCGTATATCACTCTAATGACATTTTAGACAATCGCGCGCCTACTCGTATTTGATGTTATTGAAACTATGGTGTCTGAAATAAACAAGAAAATTATAAGTACTTCGTACAACAGTACTTATAATATCCTTGGAAATAAATTTTATTAGTAGGTATTATTTATGAATTTTGTGACAAGTGACATTATTATGAAAATATTTATAGAAGTTAACCTTTTCTAAAACAAAAAATATTATCATACTTTTTACTTCAGGGGATTAAAAATATGTTAACCTTCTCTAGATTTATGTAATCCTGGTACTGTTTCTTTATCTGCGAGGGTCTACTATAAATTAGTATCTCCGCCAATCCCTACCAATTACTATTTTATATCATTCGTGTCCCTACTAGAAAAAAACAAAGCAGCGTCTTAACTGTAGGTACATATAAGTACTCATATAAGTATAGTACTATGTCCAAACACGATTCTGCCTAAACTAGCTTCTGCGCCGTAACGCGAACCTGCCGAACAACGCGTAACGCGTTAACTAGATACGAGTGTAAGAGCAATTCAAAGAAAACTTAAGATTTAAATGATACTTATGTATTTTATTATAAGTAATAATTTTTAGACAGGTTCACTTTTCATTGCCCACCATATTCTGAAACAAAACGAATTCATATTAGATATGTCAAAAGAGAAGCAAAATGCTGGTTAAATTTTTGTTAGTGTTGCGCATCAAAGCTGAATATTTGCTTTCCGGCTGAACTAATAAAAAACACCTGATTGTTAAAAGTTCCTTCGCGACACAACGCGAACGAAAAAGTCGGCTGTTTCAACATTTTCATGTTTTCCTTATTATTTTTTGTAGAAACGGCTGATTTTTTCGCGATTTCAGAGTTGGTCTCATACTTTAATGTTGTTCGGTTTGATGGATCCTATCTAGAAACCGACCAAGTGCTAATAATTGACGATGTTCGGCATTAGGGGTATTTTTGTACCTAACCTTTCTGCCCCAGGCGTCTACTTATCAAATGGCCAATTTCTCATTTCGACTATTTCTTAATTTAATGTAACGTTGTATAACGAACGTTATGTACCTAACTGTTGTGTGGAAGCACGTTAACATACTCACCCTGACCCTGCACTTGAAGACCGCGTAGAACAGCATGATGGTGATGACGGGCAGCATGGCCAGCGCCACCGCCGCCCAGCCCGCCGCCGCCTCGCCCGCGCCGCCGCCACCGCCCGCGCCCGATACGAACATCATCTGCGAACACGGCCGTAGACAGGCGGGGGTTTGGGGGTGTGCGACATGTATTCCCTACTACCATCTTCGATCATCTATACCTGTGGATATTGCATGACAATGGCATTTGTGAGACACCTCAAACTCTCCCAAAACGCAGCCCACTATGAAAGTCCCCCACGACTTGTCATACAACTTGACATTTAGTGTCGCGTGATTTGTCAAACGGCATGTGCCACATTTCAGCTTTGTTATTGAATGACGTGCTACATCCTCAGGTATAGATGATCTATTTTTTTCATAGATCTTTGACTTGATATTAGTTTTAACTTTTTAAGAATTAGCTTTTTGTGTCGGGGGTTTTTACATTTTAAATTTAAGTTTTATTCGAAACTTTTATACTTAATTTTTGTCACCATTTTATTTTCTTTTATTGCACCTAAATTTGCCCAGGGTGTACATTATTTTAGTTAAAGCACCACCTCTGTATCTTTAACCGTTTCGGTAGGCAGTTGACCATCTCCATAAATGGCTGGATGGATTTCCATCAAACGTTGCTAAGAACCATCTCGATTAATTTAGCTTTCAATTACATAACCGCATTGAAATCACTTGATCCGTTTAGGCACTACGATGATACGTACGGACATAGGCTTCAAACTTATAACACTCCTCTGCGCTGGTTAAAAACAACTTTAAAAGCCCAGCAGACCCTAAAGACCCCCGGGTACTCCCCGACGGCGTAGGACACGTCTTCATAGAACGTGCTCTGTCCGAACACGTACGTGACCATACGATGGCCAACAGCACTAGAGCACGCGGGGTAAGTACTTTAAGTGCGTCCGCTGCGTGAAGCGGGATCCCGGCGCGGGGCGACATAGATTAGAGCTTACTCTTGCACTGCAAGCATCTGCCCGTCAGAAAACCAGCAATCTATAGGTATATTCCCGCACCGTGTGTCCGCGGCGGGATAAAAAAATAACTTACTATTAGAAACACCGGCGTCAAAGCCCAACAGACCCTCATAAAGACCCCCGGGTACTCCCCGACGGCGGAGAACACGTCTTCACAGAACGAGCTCTGTCCGTACATGTACGTGACACGTGACCACGATGGCTGACAGAGCGCCACTAGAGCACGCGGGGTAAATACTTTTATAAAAAAATTACTTACTATTAGAAACGCCGGCGTCAAAGCCCAGCAGACCCTCATAAAGACCCCCGGGTACTCCCCGACGGCGTAGAACACGTCTTCACAGAACGTGCTCTGTCCGTACACGTACGTGACCACGATGGCTGAGAGCGCCGCCACTACAGCACGAGGCTTGCCCACCGGCCACCGCATCAGAAAGTTCAGAATGTAAAGACCACCCTGGGAATTACAAGATTGAGATAAGTGCGAAGACTCAAGACCAATTCCACAAAATATAGTTAGGGGGTTCAACAAAAAAAAAATTCTCAGACAGAAAGACTTTTTCAGGGTTTTATAAATTTATTATTACATTTATACATGGTACCCTAAATACGATATTCAGCTTTATAGCGTTATTACCAAACAACCTATACAGCGTGTTACAAAAATACCCCTAATGCCCAATATGGTAGATAGGGGCCATCAAACCGAACAACATTTACTATGGGACCATGAAATTGCGAAAAAAAAATCAGCAATATTTTTATAAAAATTAGTAACGAAAATATCAAAATGTATGAAACAGATCTCTATCTACCATATTCGGCATAAAGGGTATTTTCAACACACTTGCTCGTAAAGTGAGCCCTAATACATCGCTTTTAGGGCCAAAAACCGAACTAGAACAAACGCGTGCAATAATATATAAAACACTAGTTCGTAGTAGAATTAACCCTACAAAGTTAAATTAATACCTTACTGCAAGTTCTATGCTAGTAAACAGAGCATTCCCAATTTAGCCGTGTAATACTTTTTTTTTTTGACAACAAATAGGTTTTATGCTGCTGAAAATTCATATACATTTTTGGAATAAATAAATGTGCAAGTCCCTAATTAAGTCAAATAAATATATATTATTATCAAATTATTCATAATTCACAATATTTTGTTATAAAATATTTGCATTTTGTCACTTAAAAATATCATTTTGAAGTATTAGTAGTAGGCTGTATGCTCCTCACCCCTTTGTTCACAAAATATTCTTGCATTGGGCGTGTGAAAAAAAAAAAAAAAAAACATGCGCGCCTTTTCCCATAATTATCATATTTTGTTTTTGCCATATTTGTTGCTGTGTGATAAATTACTTTGTTTTTTCCTCGCAAATGTGTTGAAAAACGTCGTATGAAACTCGTGAGCTAGCAACCTAAGCTAACTTGTCTCATAATGTACTATTTTGTAACACGTTACACATAAGATTGGTGTGTTCTATATAGACTGAAGCCACGCCACAGATTACTAAAAATAGATAATTACTACATCTGACGCGCCGCTCTGGCCGTATTTAAAAACACTGGCGTCTTACGCTTTGTTGCGCTTGGAACTCCTTGGTAACTGGCTACAGTACAGTATATAGGCTGTGTTGGCCTAACATTGTATCTACGAAATGCCTATGTGTGCACAGGGGCGTCGCCAAGGGTGGGCAGGGAGGGGCAGCTGCCCCCCCTAGAAGTTAATAAAAATTGCCAACTGCAAAGTAAACAAAGTTCTGAGGCAACTTGCTTTTCCGATAAACCCCGCATCTCATAACTTGAATAAATTCTCTAGGTGCTCTTGACTGTACCTACAATTCTTATTTTTGTTTTCTCATCCTCCTTAATATTAACTTGCCCCCCCCCCCCGGGCGACGCTCTTGTGCATGCATTAAAAACAGTCAAAGCCAGTTGTAGGAATGGCGTATTTTCTGTGGTGTATTTTTTCATAAAAACTGTCTTCTCCATTAAACTCAAGTCAGCTTTAACAAAGTATTTACAAAACCTGTGTGCACAGCGTGATAGTCCCTATGATGCCAAATAGAACGCAGGCGAGGATCAGGAACGTCCACCTTATCTTCCGCAGAGATCGCCCGGTCAGCGACGACATTATAGTCTGCACCAATAAAGCCTGTAGACATGAGGAAATATTACTACAATAAGGTAGCCTCTACCTACTGTAGTTATATTAAGACTTAAGAGGATTGTCAACCACGTGGTCTCCATACAAACGGCGATAACGTTTCCCACCCTCTAAACCTTAACCTACAGTAATAAATTTTTGGTATTTTTTGAAATGCCTAAATACTAGGGCTGTACGTTTTGATTTTTAAAATATTCATTGTAGATTTGAAAATATTGGCACTTCTGTTTGTAAATCACTAAAATGCAAATATTTCGAAATCTAAAATCAAAACGTACAGCCCTAGTTTATAGGCATTTCAAAAACATACCAAAAATTCATTGCTGTAGGTTAAGGTTTAGAGGGTGGGAAACGTTATCGCCGTTTGTATGGAGACCACGTGGTTGACAATCCTCTAAATAGCAGGGATTGAAACACCGTTAAAAAAATAACGATACAAAAAAATTACGTTAAAAATTGGACAACATAAGTTATCTACTGTATTTATAAAAAAAAAACATTTACATATTTCTTATGGAATGCAATACAAATACAAAAAACATTATTCGATTCCACAATTACAGGATAAGTAGCAGAGCTTATGCTAGGCAGGTACATTATGAAACCGAAAAGGTCACCACTCAGCATCGAGTTGAGCATGATAAACACCTGCAACTGCTGGTATTCTGTGGAGCCTTAAATAATAATTAATTCAGGAAAACATAATAAAATCTTGAGCCGAAATTTGCAATTCGATATCTCGCGTGTTAAATCTAGTGCAAAAACGAAATTCGAGACCTCGAGAGATCTTGTTTGCATTTCTATTATCACTAACAGAGTAAAATACAAGGTGTTATGTATTATCTATGTTAGAGATAAACATAACTGCATATAAAATCGGTTAAAAAAATTTCAACCTCAATATGCAGAGCCTAACACTTTGGCCACGATACGACATCAATAACCTGCGTCTTGCATCTCGCCAGCTGGTCATCGCGACCGCGCAGTGGTTCTTCTTCTTATTTTTGATATGGCAATCTACTCCTCTTCAGGGAGTAATTTTTGCCAGTGTCAAGTGTTAAATAATTCGGTGGTTTGTTTCAGTTTACATTAGAATGCTGCTTGGAGCATTTGGCATCAAATATACAGCAGCATAGTCCAAGCATATGATGCTTATGATTATCGATACAGTTTACTCGGTAAGTTCTGCCGAGGTATAGCCACCACTACACTACAATAAAAGTCTCAGCTTCACACAACCAAGATCGCACCTATTTCAATTATCCCACATATTGTTTAGATGCGTAGACACTTGTACCACAAAACTGCACCAATTTTAATATCTCAATATCCACTATAAAACAATTTGCAAATAATTAAAATAGCCACCGAACTGAACCCGACAAAACGGCGCCAAAAACTCCGCGCAGTGGTTGCCGTGGCGCAAGACGCAGTACGCGCGCGCGGTGATGTCGTGGTCGAAGAGTAAACAATAACAAAGAACTTACCGTGGACGATAAAGCCACGACGAACATCGTAAAGAACAGTAGCGCCGACCAGAACTGGCTGCCCGGCACCCGCGCCACGAAGTCCGACCACAGAACCATCGACGCGGACGCACCTAAATAATACGAAAAGGCGATAAGTTAAAAAAAAAAGCAGTCGAATGAGGATCAGTAACGATTTTTGTTTAGTGGCTTATCAGAAAGCTTATTGATTGTGAAGCCACCACATGATTAACTGTGAAGAAATTTTTGCGATATCTCTTAAACCTGAGAAGTTAAACGAGCTAAAACATGCTAAAACACTGTTATTTTTACACTGTTTTTTTGTCCTTACGACGTCATCGCGACGTACGCGAACCTTATGCCGTACGTGATAAAGCACATATTGAATTAAGTTTGGCATTTCCTTCAAACCCTTAATAACTCAACTATTTCTAAACGGATTTCAAAAAAATCTTTCACTAAGTTTCATAGCTATTAATATGATTTATATTATATCAATAAAACTATAGGATTCAAATCTGTTACTGATCCTCATTGAGAATCTCCTTTTTTGAAGTCGGTTGAAAATATAATCTAATAACAAACAGTAGAACAAGGGTGAAAATTGCTCTATTGAACACTGTTGCATATTATCCTACTTCTCGCATATTAAAATATACTAGGGGAGGTAGGATCACCAAAACCAAGATGTCCGATAAGTAGTGCTTAGCATCTCCTGCATGTTTTTAAATCACAAAAAATGGTTGTCGGTTGTTTTTTATAATGGGGTTGGTAAACTTTTCCAAAACTGTTGTGAATTATATATTTTCTGGTAGCTTTTGGCTTTGGAGTCGGGAATAACAAATTGCGGAATTATATAATGCTTCATTTTAATTTAAATAAAAATTTAAATTTTTAATTTACAGCATAGTACAATAAATCACTATTACGGCTGTATGCGTAGGTTATGCCTTTGCTCCAAAGACTTTCTATGTTGTTGCTCAAAACAAAACAAAAAAGGTATGATTACTCTTTGTCACTGTCTGTCAAATCGTAGGTCAAATCTGTCAATCAGTTTTTTTAATCAGTAAATGCAAAGGAACTTCGTGTTCAGCCGTATGTTTGATATTTTATCGCGAAAATAATATAAAAAAAATATATTTAGTTAACAAGGTAAAATATAAAAATCATAATATTATTTTCTTTATTCTTCAAACTTGTGCTATCAAAAAAATATATAAAACAATTCTCTTCGAAAAAGTTTACCAACCCCATTGCGATTGACCGTTATTCAGCTTGGTAACCGATGATGCGATCTAGCATGAATGTAAAGCGCTTGCCTAGATGAAACCTATAATCACTCGAGACTTTAAAGCCCCCAGATTATATAGTCTCTATAGCCATAATTGTTACCATTACCACTTACCTCCCCAAATATTAGTGTCGTTATTGTCATAGTCAGTTAACAGCGCGCCGTGAGCAGCGCCCAACACAAACGCGGTAATCATGGAGCTCGTCTTAGAAGCGGCGAACGCGAGTAGCGCAGTGACACCGAGCTTGTGGCGCTCTTTGGGACAGTAAGCGCCGAGCATTATTAGCGCGCCTTGGGACACTGTCATCTCTACTAGCGAGTATTCTACTGCGTCTCGCCATATCTGTGGAGATAATAAATGTGAATGCAAGTAGCGCAGTGACGCCGAGCTTGTGGCGCTCTTTGGGACAGTAAGCGCCGAGCATTATTAGCGCGCCTTGGGACACTGTCATCTCTACTAGCGAGTATTCTACTGCGTCTCGCCATATCTGTGGAGATAATAAATGTGAATGCAAGTAGCGCAGTGACGCCGAGCTTGTGGCGCTCTTTGGGACAGTAAGCGCCGAGCATTATTAGCGCGCCTTGGGACACTGTCATCTCTACTAGAGAGTATTCTACTGCGTCTCGCCATATCTGTGGAGATAATAAATGTGAATGGTCCTGTGAGTCCACTTTTTGAGTAAGTACAGTCGCGAAGGGCGATGCTCTAGCACAGAATAATATATTATTATATATATTGTGCAGTCTAAAATGCGGTACATAATGTAGTAATCGACTATAAGTTTTTTGACAGAATGGCAGGTTGGAAGTTGAAAACAAAAATAGTCGATATATGACCATTATCCAACCTGAGGTAGGTTGAAAGATGCGAGTCCTCCTCCCAAGAATGAGCATCATCTGCTATGCGGATGATACTCTTATCACTGCCAGGGGGGAGGACTACTGGGACGCAAGGTGTCTGGCTGGAGTGGGAACCCAGCTGGTGATGGAACGAATCCAGCTAATGGGACTGGAAGTGGCGGTAGGGAAGACCGAGGCCATAATCCTTCATGGTCCAAGAAGAGGGCCGCCTGCGGGGGCAAACATAAATGTGGACGGGGTTCTGATCCCCATTAAGCCCCATATAAAATATTTGGGGCTTGTAATTGATGGGCGCTGGCGGTTCACCGAACATTTCCGGCAGCTGGCCCCCAGAGTAGAAAAGGCCGCAGCGGCCTTGGGACGACTCCTCCCAAATCTTGGAGGCTCAAATGCCAGTTGCCGAAGGCTGTTTGCGGGAGAAGTCAGAAGCATGGCCCTCTACGGGGCTCCGGTGTGGGCGGACTCCCTCAATGGGGAGAACCGCAGGCTGCTAAGGAGGCCGCAGCGCGTGATCGCCTCCCGAATGATCCGCGGGTATAAGACGGTCTCCTTCACGGCGGCCTGTGCGTTAGCGGGCACACCCCCATGGGAGTTGGAGGTAAGTGCTCAGGAGGGTATACCTTGAGAGAAAGGAGTCCCGTAGACGAGGGGATCGTCTGGCCCCTGAAGAGGTGACTGCGGTAAGGAGGAGGGCGGAGGAGGAGCTGTTGGTCGAGTGGAGCTGGAGTCTCCGGAGGCGGGCGAAAGGACAGTGGAGGCGGTACGCCCACTGCTCCAAGCATGGAGAGATAGGAGATATGGGACGATGACATACCGCCTCACGCAGATCCTTACAAATCACGGATGCTTCGGCAAATTTCTGCACCGCATACAACGTGAGGAGACACCAAAGTGCCACCAGTGCGACGCTGAGCTGGACACCGCGCAGCACACGCTCGAGGCCTGCCCTGCGTGGTCGGAGCAGCGTCGGGACCTCGGGGCGATAGTGGGAGGGGATCTCTCCCTGCCCAGCGTCATCAATGCGATGCTGGGCAGCGAGAGATCATGGCTAGCGGTAGTCTCCTTCTGCGAGGATGTTGTCCTCCAGCAGGAGACAGCGGAGAGAGAACGCGAAGAGGACGCTCAGGCGGCTCTTCTCCGCCGCAGACGGATGGGGGTAAGGAGGCGTCGCTACGCGAACCTCATTGCCCCCTAATCGAGGCCAAGCGGGCGATGGGGGGTGACCCATGGCCTGCCTTGCACGGCCACAACTGTCTGGGGAGATGGCTAAATTTGCTCGGCCATCTCCCAACTGCGAGGGGGCCCGGGAAACCGGGCCGCCGCCGGGTCCAATGAGGTGACTCCCAAAGGGGACCCTCAGGGCCAACCGGCGGCGTGAGGGCAAGTGCCGTAGTTTTTTAGTGGGTATTCCCTCCTCCCGAGATCCCACCGAACCTTCTGGTTGGGTGGGATCACGGGAGACAGTCGTGGAGGGGGCCGCAACGTTGAATGTTGCAGCCCCCTCCTGGCGAGTCCCACATACCCCCTTCCCGATCACCAGCTAGAGGGGAAGCGCGTAAATGCGTTTTTCTACGGCATATAAAAAAAAAAAAAAAAAAAAAAGGTAGGTTGAAAGATGACACATAAAATTCCCAACATCCAACCTGCCCCTCTAGCCAAAGTAACATTTGCAAATTTTCGCTATCGCTTTCGAAACATGTATTGATTTGGAGTTTTAAAATTAGATTGTTAACGAAACCTAATATCAATCCCATACATGTTTCGAAAGCGAAGCAATCACGAAGATTTGCAAATGTTACTTTGGCTAGGGGGTCTGGGGCGGATAGCTAGGTTGGAAGATGGGAATAAGTCTATAAGTTAGCATTTGGAAGATCAATATACAGTCGGCAGCACGTCAGACTATACATGTTGACCTTGAGACCGCCTTTATGCTGTTTTCGTAGTTCAACTGTTTAACCTAACGTGCTGTCGTGCGTACCTCCAAGCTATTCAGAAGCACGCTCCAATCACAGAGGCGGAACATGGCGCCTGCCCCGTTGAGCCGCGCGGCGCCCAGAGCGAAGCAAACCAGCACGAAATATGTCATCACGTCTTTGAACAGCACCAACTGTGACCAAAGTCAAAACAACAACTTTTCAATTACGTCGCGCTGCATAAATAAAAAAAAAATGATAGATATTGTAAAAATGTCATAAAAAGGTTGTACCTAGGTTAGTTCATTTTTTTTTATTGTACTTAACTATTTTATTACCTTTCTCGAGTTTGCCTTTATTTTTAAGATATACATGTTTTTAAGGAAATGTTGGATGTTATTGTTTCGGTTTGTGCCCGTCTGATTCCCGACTGAAGCAATATATCACAAATCTTTGAAAGCAGTTTTACTTATTTAAAAAAAAGAATGTTTGCATTCAGTAAAATTAGTCATCATCAATATTTAAGGTACTTGCCCTACAACTACCGTCTTTTTTTCCACCCTGTATAAATACGATAACGATACGGTAAGAACTATGTTCACACGAACATCGTACTGTAATCGTACCTTCGAGTAGCTATAGATCCTCTTGACGGCTATGAAGTAGACGAGCAGCCAGCACACGATGAAGTAGACGGTCAGCTCCCACACCACGTTGCCGAGCCCGCCCTCCAGCCCATCGCGCTTCAGGTTCAATACGAAGTTGCTGACAAAAAAAACAAGTAAGTACACATAGTCGGACCCCCGACATTCCAGCTCGCGCGGAATAGCCTACTATTTACTACTACATAAAACATATAACGTGCATATACACACCAAAAGTACGGCGTCGACTGCCTCGTCGCAGGCGACGATAAATTGGCGGGGGAAGGTGAGTGTCGCGTCTTTACTTTTTATTTTAATATAATACTTACAAGCATCGCGCTGAATGGCGGAAAAATGACAATGGCGTCTATAACGGGCCGCAAAAGTCTATATGCCGAGCCGCGCAAACAGGCGTAGCGGTGGCCGCACAGTGTAGCCGGTAGGAACGAATGGAACGAATGTACGAGTAGCGGCGGACGTACTACCTGAGTGAGTGCTAATCCTACGAGAACGACAGGAAATGAAGAATGGTAGGCGGTCCTTACAAGAAGAATGACTGTGATGGAGTCTCGCTGCCCGTCGGCAACGGTCTATGTCGGGCCGCGCAAGCGGGCGTAGCGGTGGCCGCACAGTGGAGCCACGGCAGGAACGAATGGAACGAATGAACGAGCAGTGCTAGACACCACGCCGCTACTGCGCCTAGCGCCAGCGCGGTGAACACGCAGCACAGGATCATGGCGAATCCTAAGCCTGCAAAAACAACATCAGAATAGGTTATACTGTCATCATCATTTAATTTTATTTTCACTGGCAAACAGAGGGCGCGAATACCAATAAAAGGTTTTTTTACCATCAGCCATTTAAAAAAAAGGTTATTTTTAATTAATACAAAACCTCTCATGGGGTTGATCAGACCATCAAACTGAACAACTTTCATTATGGGACCAACCTCGAAATCACGAAAAAAAACCATACAAAAGTACAATCCTATTCCATCGAAATGTATGAAACAGCAGATTTTTTTTTTGTTTTCAGTTTGATGGTTTGATCAACCCCACAAGAGGTTTTGTATTAACTAAAAATAACCTTGTATATTCGCGGCCTCTGTCTGCGCCATATGGTACAGTAGACATAGCGCAATACATGATCAAGATAACCACTCTAAATTTATATCAAGATAATTACTCAGGGGTTTTCAAAGTGGGGGGCGCAGACTTTCCAAGGGAGGCGCAGGCCACCTGTATGTAGGGAGGGGGCGGATTTTATTGGTAAAAAGGGGGGCGCGTTCCGAATAAGTTAGGAACCTAATGGAATATATTAAAGATTTAAAAAAATACAAGAAACTATTTTTACCTCTCGCTAATGGAGCCAAATCCCAGCACCTCAACACCCCTTTCTTAGTGACCACGCCCAACGCAAGCTCCAGATAGAACATCGGGTAGCCGATCACGATGCTGAACAGATTGTACAGGAATATGAAGGGTACGAGCTTCCGAAGGTCGTGCACGTAAGGGTGCCACCACAGTTGCAGGATGCCGATGCATGATGACACTACCAGCTGCCGGTATGTTATGTTGTTGCTCCAGCGGTCAGGGACCTGATATGAATCACGAGATATAGATAACATAGACATTGATATAGGGGTCCTACCGGCTAACTTACATGGCTATGAGGGATTTTCCAAGTGTCATTTAAAAACAAAAATAGTAACTATTTGCCTCACTAGATGGCGTTGATGGACAAGTGAACTGTCAAAATTGGCTTTGAAAATTTTATTTCTCCTTCGTTTTCTGCAGTTGACACTTGCCTATTAATCAACGCCATCTATCGAGTCTACAGTTTTTTGTCATTTTGAAAATCCCTCATTGTAATCACTTTCATTTGACAGATGGATGTGATACACTGTTACTTTATATTGCTATGTTTTTTGTGCCAAAATGAAGTAGCAATGTGTCACATCACATCCGTCTGTCAAATGAAAGCGATTACGATAGCCAGCCATGTAACGGTGCGGTCCGCATAGCGATAATATCGATATTATTGCGAATCTATATAAATGCAGTAGGTACAAAAACCCTATAATGTGTAATATTTGAGACTATTACTTAATTTGGTCGGATTCGCGTTAAAATCGATTTCATCGCTTTGCGGACCGCAGCCTAAGTTAGCTGGTAGGGCCCCTGGTTAATAAATACTACTGCCAAGTTTCAAGTTTTGGGGCATGCATGACCACGCGAAGCGGCGAATGGCGACGCAACGAGAGAATTCCTAACTAATACATGACGTGCGAAGCCACAAATTCTTAATTAACCACTGTGTGTCGCGCAACGAACTAAGATGTCGTGCAATGAAGAGCATGCATTGTATTAAATAAGTAAATAAAAATGATTTGTTTACCAGTAAAAGTTACAGTAAGCATTTCCCTGAAGATTGCGCACGCTAAACAAAAATACACGTACGCACGTACGGTTGGCAATGTCCGTATACATACACACATCTTATCCACGTTCACACACCCTACATTACGTAGGGTAGGACAAGCCAAAGGGTAGATTTTTTATATGGACAGTCCACACCGCGAGCGGCCAGGCGATATTATGGGCCCTACACATGGGAAATATGGGCATGCCCGGCCGGAAGATCGAAAGGGAAGAGAAAGTTGTCGTGTGTCCTTTTTTTATTGCTCCGTCCCTTCTGCATTCCGGCCGGGCCTGTCCATGTGTACAAGTACGAGGCCAACATCTTGAATTTGGGTGGGGGATTGCGCGAAACGCTTATTTTGGGAATGCGTTGCGGTGAGGGGCGCGGGCGGCGGGAGAGGGGCGCGCGCTATTTGTCGCTCACAAGAGCACATGCGCGAACTTATCCCCATTCCACTCCGTTGAAAACATTTCAAGATGTTTGCCTCGGTACTGTAGGGCCCATTATGTTTATACTTGGTAGGTCGCGGTGTAAACCGAAGTAAAAAGATGCTAAACTACGTCCGAAAGAACTATCGCCGGGTGCTATCCACTATTTTAAAGTTCTATAAGTACTTATATCAAAAACATAAACTTACAATTGGATCTTCGCTAGCATCAGAACCACCACTGTCGGTCAAAGTTTTAGTCCTTGAACTCTGAAATTACAAAGCGACAAAAATCAATCTAGCCACTATTTATTAACATTTGCTATAGAATTCACAACTCACTGCAGTTTCACTCATTTGAAATATTTCTTAGGTGAATTTTTCTTCAAAATGTAGTGATGTGAAACGTGATAAAACTTCCTTCTAAATTCACTGTCAAACTGAAGTTTTGCCTTCTGACTTTTTACTTCTATTTCAAATTATTCTCCTTATTTCTATACTCCTTTTAAAAACTGTTAACACTGTAGGTACAACTTTTCACTTTTTCTGAAGATGTTTGCTATAGAAAGCTGATAGCAGATCCAGTCTCTTCCATAGATATAGTATGTCTCTTCCCAGACAGTTGGGTCAGTGTCTACGTCGCGACCAATCAATGTTAGGAATGCGGTTCAAATGACCAATCGGGTAACACTTCATCGTGACGTAGTCTTGGGCCATCGTGGAAGAGAATACCTAGTAACATAATATTATACCATGATAGTAAAGGCATCAATATTGTTATTTTTTACACACCAAGCAAACTTTACCACTTTGGTCATTTCAGCACCTTGGTCATTTTAGCACCTTAGTCCTAACGCCTCGAAAGGAAATGATGTGATATACATTCTCGAGTAAAATTGCAGCGTACCACTATTTAATAGCATTGTAAGTACATTGTAAAAAAAATCGGCATCATTGTACAATTTAGGGTATTTTTTCGAAATAATTACAACAAATTACAAGTTTCAGTTCGACTTCGTTCGTATTAAATCAATGATCAAAATGTTTCGGTAATAGAATAAGGTGCTAATTAATCAAATAAAACTACAATGATCTTGTTAATATAACAAATTTAATATTGAAATAATCTAGCTATACATATTCTCTGATCTGTTGTAGCTAAATAATTTTACTACTCGCGTCGTATTATACAACTATTTTTGGCTTAAACATTAAATAAACCATAAAGTACGATTTGCTTCAAACGAAACAGGTCTGCCCCACCTACGCATTAATTAAAACTGGCAAATAGACATTTCAATTTTAGTACAGTCGCCCGTGGCGAACGGTAACCTTTTTCGTGATTTAAATGTACCACGGGCAACTGTACTATTTGCTTTTAAATCTTCAAACACGCTGCTTTCGTTCGATATAAACCGTACTTAACAAAGCTTACTAACTCAAAATGAGTAAAACCGAATATAATTATGTCACAAAAATTTTAATGACCAGTCTGAGCGCGAACCTACGGAGGTGTGGCAAAAAGATCTAAATTATACTTTTATTAATTTAGTAGGTATACGGTTTTCCACGCACGCAGTCGCAGCGACCAACACCGTACGCTAAGTAGAATTTCGATTGATACAAGTTAATCGGTCACTTTGCCCCGCCTCCGCAGGTTTGCACTGGGCCCTTAGAATAACAACACCTAGAACGATAGTTCTCTACAAAGCGCACTGTCAACAGTAAGGCAACTAAAACAGTCAAAATGGCCCCGTTTTCAGATTTTTATTCTCCATTATTACTTAATCATACCGAATAAGTACAAAACAGTTTCAATTTTCCTACGTTTATTAGATTAGTTACTATATAATTGGATTTTAGTTACGATTAGGTAACATATGAAGGATATAAATCTAAAAACTAAGCCATTCTGGCTTAGTATTAGTTGCCTCACTTTGCAGACGAGGGCACGGCTTCTAGGTGTTATTATTCTAAGACTGGGCCTTATAACGTTTTAAATAAGACACAAATTGAGAATATTATATGCACCGTACTAAATATACATATTTAAGGGACCAATGTTTTTTTTTATGGTAAACAATAAAGTTGTTCAATCATTCACAGATTCTATAATGAACTCTATGAATGTAATTTTAAGAACCGTAAATATTGTATTTACTATACAAAAAGTGTAGTTAATTCGTTTGACATACTTATTGAATTTTTAACCATTACGACGTTATAGACCAAAAAATATTCTCAATTTGTGTCTAAAAGTTAGGCAAAATACTTAGACTTAATTTAACAGCATAGCTCACTATATTTATAATGTCTTAATTTATAATATAATTATAAAATAAAAAAATAACACACAATTTACAATTCAATCCAACAAATTACAAACTACAAATTGTTTTAGTTCTTTTTATAAAAGGTCACATGAGCGTTAACATATTTAGTTAGTTTTGGTGACATAAAACTTATGGCAAGATAATATCCACTTTAGACCAAGGACCGGAACCGCTTACCGTTAAAGGGGTTTTTAATTGGGTATTTCATAGACTTGTTTTCAAAAAACCCTATCAATACGGTAACCCTATCGAAAGGGTAACCCAAGTAAGCACTTACCGAATACGAAAACCCTATCGAGGAAACCCTATGAAGGCTTTATGAAGGGGTTTTAAAACGTGTTCAAGCAATTTATTCCTAGTTCCACCTGGGCCGAAGGACCAGAACCGCTTACCGTTAAAGGGGTTTTGATTGGGTATTTCATGAACCGCTTACCGTTAAAAGGGTTTTTGATTGGGTATTTCAGACTTGTTTTCAAAAACCCTATCAATACGGTAAGCATAACGTCGACTAACCCTATCGAAAGGGAAACCCTATCATTTGGTAAGTTTTTTAATAGGGTTTAACTATCAATTGGGTTAACCAAAAAAGGGGTTTTCCGGTCCCTGCTTTAGACTATTCTAGATTCGTGGTCAATTTAAACTAGAAGATGTATTTCAAAATAAGGATGTAGACTTTCGGAATAGCGCATAAAATCTTTGTTAGCGCTCATGAACTTATTTACTTTTTAACATACCAAATTCAGCACAATTAAGCTATGTGAATTATATCTTTTAAAATGATAAGCATATTATATTTACATGAAGTAAAGGCACCTCTGTTGCATGGTTAAAATGTGTAAGATGATGAAATATTATTTATACAGAATTTATCAGTTATTTATATTGGGAGAGAAAGGTAAACATTAAATAACTATTTCTACATACACACTTAACAAATTGTATGGTAAAATTAGGTTCTTATATTTGCCACTAGAGGCGCTGTTTATGTTTTTGTAAAAGTAAATGTAACATTTGAATACTCACAAAAATAACGTTACCGCGTCCTTAAAAGCGAAAGCTTGAATAGTTTAACAGTATTTTGTTCATGTTACTTATTAATTATATTGTGATGAAAGAGACAAAAACTGAATAACTATTACAAGCTCAGTGTTATAAAAAAAATACGCAATAATATTTGGACCAAATATGGATCAATTTTGACCGTATCATAAGTTCATAACATATTTAATATGTAAGTGAGCAAAATATAAAGCCGATTATATTTTGGTTATTTAGAAGCATTCTTTCCTTTTTTCGCTAAATGGCAGATTCTTTAATCGACAGATATTGTACAATCAGTCAGCAAAAACAAAAGCTTATTAACATAAGATTTTTTGTAAACATTAGTTTTGACCAGATCGTCCTTTTCGGAAATAGGTTTTTTAGACTATGTAAAAATATAAAGAAATGAAGCTATCGAAGAAATATGGATATTTTATTATTTAATGTAGATTATAGGTACATGTGTGGTCCTTGGGATTATGGTGTGTCATTATTTCCGTTGTCATTTTTCTTGATCGACCCTAATAATAATAAAAAATATCTTTTCAATACAGTTGCTCGAAAATGTAAGTTTACGATGACAGTCGAGCGTGCGGAAAGTTGATTTTACCGCACGCCGTGCGTTTTTGTTTACGGATTAGTACAGCGTGCGGAAAGTTGATTTTACCGCACGCCGGCGCCGTGCGTTTTTGTTTACGAACGTTTTTTTAAATTTCTACTAGTTTCCGCCCGCGACTTTATCCGCGTGGACAGAAGAAAAATATTGCAACCAGTTTAAATGACCGCTTTAGTGTATGAAAGCTAGTACTACAAAGAGTTCAAGCTGTTTCTCTGGTTCCACCTGAATTTGATGAAACATATAGCTAAGATTTTAAGTTGGACTTCAATCTACTAAATTGTGAAAAATCCATCAAAATTAGTTTAGCGGTTTTTGCGTAATTCGCGCACAAATATTTAGAATTTAAAGTTTTATTATATGTATAGATTACAATTTCAGTAGTACCTATAATGTTTTCTCGCAAATGTATTGAAAAACGTAGTATGGCACACGGTTGTTAAGGTTTTTTAAAACCTCCTTACCAACCTTGTATCATAAAATACTATTAGAATTGGAATGTTGTTTGGGACTTTTGCCATTTACAGAATCTGCCATTTAGCGAAAAAAGGCTTTCTTCCTCTAATTAGTGGTTGGTATTTTCCATTAAATTTCATTTATTGCAAATCAATCAGGTATTAATTACGTACATAATTGTTTCTTAATTCTCAACACACAGTCACCTCTGTGTAATAGGGGCCAGGATGAAGCTGTATCCATAACATACAATCTAAATGTGTGTTTTTTTGTATGTATTTTTCGTGATCATATTACTTAGGTAGGTACTTAGGTAGGTAGTATCTTCCTAAACATTAGAAATTGATGAGAAGGTTGAATATACGTTTTATAAATAAATACTGAAACTAAAAGACAAACAAGCCAGCGTGTAAGAGAGTAAAAGTATATAAGATATTATACATTTAAGTATGGAAATAACATATCGCTGTACCCGGCAATTTTTTTTATAAACAGAAATGGAAAAATATATTTCCGAAATAAATGTTAAACCAAAAGATACATATTGACGTTTAGATCGATTCACGATCAATAAAACAATTAAAGATCAATCCCCTCTAACGCAGAGTCAAAGCTAGCAGATAATCAAATAAAAAATAGGTAAAAAGCATATTGATCTCTATCTGAACTACATAAAACACAATTTGTAAATTCAATCAAATTTATATCTCTACTACATAATATAATAGAAACTTAGAATAATAACACCTAGAAGCCGAGTCCTTGTAAGCAATGTGAGGCAAAAAAACCGAGCCAAAATAGCTGTTTTTTATAAGTGTTTTACAAAAATAACATCTACCAAACTGCTCAGCAGTTTGTCGGCAGAATTATATGCTTCATACGTTACCTAATCGTAACTTAAATCCAAATAAATAAATAAAATAGTAACTAATTCCCTAACTAAACGTAGGGAAATTGAAACTTATTCGTTCTTATAGGTACGATTAGGTAACGTATAGTATAAAATCCGAAAACTGGGCCATTTTGGCGTTTTATTTGCCTCACGTTTGACAGTAGGTACGCTTAGCAGGGAACTATCGTTCTAGGTTGGTTATTCTAAGAATAGAATTTGTAAAAAAAACAACGCAGCAACCGCACGAATTTCTCATTTATTACTGCGTTGATAAAACTCAAAATTCTGTAAAAAGTTTTACATTACCACTTCGGCTCTGCTTTGAGGATTGATCGTTACTTCAACCTCCTCACCGCGCGCGGCGACGGACGTCCGCCTCGTGCGAGCGCCGCTCACACATTGAACAAGTCCCCGGCGGAGGGGAGGGGGGCCAGCCCCCCCGTCACGTCCGGAAGTCGGGACACGTCCGGCAAGTTCTCTATGTGCGACTTCACTTCCGCTTTCACTGCGTAGATCTTCTGCAGTTTTACGTTGTATTCCTGTATTGAGAAACAAGATAACTTGGTTTCATATGATAATATAAACTACAAATATTAAATAAAGTTTCCGCGCGTAAAGTTCATTAGAAATAAAATACTTTTTGCGGATAGCAGTGCGTATATTGGTATTAATTAATTAAATCTAAATAATACAAAAATAACATCTGAATTAATACCAATACACGCGCTGTTATGTTATCCGTAAAATTAAACAATGTCGCTATGATAAAGTTGATTACAAATTGATTTTTATTTTACTAACTCTGATATCGCGAAAAAAAATTTCAGTGCGAACCCGCAATCCGCAATATCTAATCGACCTTATTAATTAATGTATGGAACAGCTGTTTTTTGCGATATCAGAGTTGGCCCCATAGTAAAAGTTGCTTGTAATCATGAGTGGAACCACCCCACTGCGGGAACCAACTGTTTAAAATTCCACGCTGTATTATCGAACTGCAAATCAAAGATCTCTTTTTTTCTTTTTTACACTGAAAGAAATATTTTGCCATACATTCAACGTTTACAAAAACATGCATGATTGAAAAACTACGAAAAAAGGCCTTAAAACCTCAAGTCTCGCCTCAGCTTGCTTCGCCAAGTCCCGCTGCGCCTGCGCAAAGTCCCGCAACATGGCCGCTACCTTCCTCCTCTTCTCCAACTCATCAGAAAGCCTCAGGTTGTACTCAGCTAACAGCTCCACGGCCGAGTTGACTATGGTACTGAGACTCTGTGCCGACCCTTTGTCTGCAACACAAGTGTAATAGAGACATCATCACCTATCCTATTATCCATGGCTTTAGCCTTTTGTCATGGCTATGATCATAGATAATGAATAACGAATCGAAACACGACGTATACCTATCGCGTGATATAGCGTTTTATCGACACTCAACTGTCAAAATCTATTGTCTTTTGACAGTTAAATGTAATAAATCATTATCGCGTTTCGGTGGTTATGCTAGAGGGCATGTATTAATTATGTGGCGCGTAGGAGGAATAGGAACTAATCTTGGGCCCCCTTATTAATAAACAAAGAGTAGGTTTACACTTACTTTAACCAAAAAGTTTGCATAGGAATATGAGGCTTTAAGGCATTAAACGTAAGGAGTAATATTGCTAAGCAATGTTTTTGGTTAAACCGGGTGTAACTGTGTCTTGACACACAATGCACTATTGTAACATCTTTATAACATTATGGTTGCAATAAATATATTGTATGCCGAAGTTACGCGGCTGAAGACCGGCGGTAACGCTTTTATTATGAAAAAAAAACGTTACGTTATTTTCGGCAAATGTGTTGCTAGCCATTCACAAGGCATTGCAAGCGTAACTAGGCCGAACTTCGGTCGCGTATCCATGGGCGTACCCAGGTTCTGGGCCAGGGGGGGCAAATCTATTGTACCGCCCACGGGGGGGCAAATATATTGTAAATAAAATATATTGTATGGCACATAAGAACTTTAATTGATAACAATTGATAGTTAGTTGGAGGTAAACAAAATCCAGGGGGGCAGCTGCCACTCCCTGCCCCCCTCGGTACGCTTATGCGCGTATCTTCGGCATAGTGTGTCTGGGCACTTATTTTTCGTTTATAAATAAGGTCAATAAAGATCAATTTATATTATTATTTTGTGAAAAATCAACAGCACATGAAACATAATTTCACATTTTCAATAACAAAATTATTTTACATAGAAAGTGGCGCTACCGTTAATTGGAACAACATGTATAAGTACTTGTCCCTGTAATTTCTGTAAATTAGGTTTTGGGACTTGGTTTTAGAAAAATTGTATAAAGATGATATGAGAATCATGGATTTTCAAACCTACTTTGCCACACATTTTTGTTACATAAAAACAATTACGCTATATTATTATGGTGACACAAAAAGACAGCTAACCAACAGAGAAGGGCCACGGCCCATACAAAAATTTACCAAAGCTGGACAGGAAAATGACATATCCCAGGTTTTTTGTTAGAAATGTGACAAAAATATATCGTTTTTTTATGTTTAATATCACTGCCGAATTTTCATCTAGTACCTATGAAAATATAGTTTTCACTCTCCAAAGAAAGCCAAATCTTCATACAATTATTTTAAAGAGAAACCACTGATATTGAATATATAAATTATATATTTTTGTTACATAAGTGATAACAAAAAATCCGGGATAGGTCGTTTTCCTGCCCAGCTGGGGTCAGAAATTCCTTCTTCTTTAACTTTCGTCTGAAAGAAGAACTTCATACTTCTAAAGCAAAATAGTTCTAATATTCATAACACGTAAGGTTGAATATAAATGGCAGATATATATATTGTAGTTTCGAATGCTATCCATTTTCCAAGGAACAGTGAAGATAGAAACACTGTGATTTTACCAAGTTTGAAATAATTTCGAATAAATTGGTTTGCTGAAAAATCAGAGCTATTTCCATATCATTTTGTTAGATTATCATTATTAATGAAATTCTCTTTCCTTTTGTGTGTGGCACTGCAATAGATATAGTGTTGTGTGTGAAAATAAATAATTCTTTTTTATTGGATATTCTGTCTGACAAAAATAAACATTCTGTTTGTTGGCTGATCATAGTGTTTGAACAAAATATGCTTAGATTGTGAAAATATTTCCATGCATAGTAAAAAACTTTTTCTTTTTTATTATTTGTGAGTTAGATTAAAATAAATTAAGTAGGTTGGTACCTACTCCAAAATCTTTTTTTATGGATTTAAAGAGCCAAATTATACTTTTATTCGCCAGTGGGGACACTTGGTGGGACAAAATAAGGAGAAAATGGAATAATTCAAACTTATTTCAATTGAAATCTCAACGATGATTTATAAATATTATGCACCAAGACCAAGATGTTGGAATTAAGAGAAAAATATTAAAGGATGAAAACAAATAAGTGAATAAAGTAAATAAATGAAAAGGGCTGATCATTTCAATCGAGGGCCAAATCGAGCTTGACTTGAAATGATTCTGAATGTGGGTAGATTAAATAGTACATTCTGAAATATTTATTTCATAATAGAAGTAGCCGATAAACTCAAAATATCGGCACCAAAAATTAGGAGAAACAACCTAACATAAGGTGGAAAATATGACAGCAGATGAGAAATGATGATAGCTTTTGCTATTTAAAGAATCTGATACTGTCGTTAATTTTGGGCATCATCACCCTACTGGGGCACAGGTAATTTTGGGTTACTTAATTAAAATAGCCCAAAGCAATACTACCCCCCATGAGAATTTATAGAGTTCTATAAAAGGTCATAGGACCTTTTCCAGGTCTGAATTAGAACATCGTGTCCTCCATAAGGAACATAATCCTCTTCACTCTAAATAGTAATCGACTATGTAGCGAATTTATGTATATTATGTAATTAGCGCTTAAATGGCGTCAGTCATTGTTGACTGCGCACCGGAGGAGCCCAGATATCAACACAGATGCTACTCACTCATACTGTAATGAAGTAAAGCTATCTTGGTCCAAAAATTAACTTTTATCAACTCCACACATACAAAATTGCATTTCCACTTTTTGGTGTAAAAGTACATCACGTCGTTCTTTGGATATTGTGTAGATAGATTGTATGAAATAGGTTTGATTGTTGACAAAGATGCAATAGGTAAGCATTATCAAGAATATAAGTCCCAACTACACAAGAACACACATCAACCTACTATCTATTTTTTTGTTAACATTGGTAATTTGATTTCTGATGGACAGTATTTTTTTTTTAATTTCAAGACATACCTACAAAGGTGGCATCTTAATTTCGCATGAGATAAATGAAACAAGGATATAAAATAAGTGTCAGTCTTTATTTCTTGCAAGTGCATTCGCAGTCAAAGTTACGAAGGAATAGTTTTAATTCTATGTACCGTTTGACAATCATAATACTGAGTCTTATACGGGTAAATGGGGGCATTTTACCTTCTAGCTTAGACAATAATTGTATTTCGGAAACTTCCGGTGGTAGTGATGCTATCCTTTCACGAACAGCTTCGTCGCTTGAGGCACTGGATTCCAACTCAAGAAGTGCCTGTGAAAAGAGACATCCTTGTGAATATTCATATTACTCAATAACTATGGCCTACTTATACACTAGACTTCCGCGCGTACAGTTCATTAGAAATAAAACACTTTTAATTTAATTTAGAAATAATAAATGCAGCCATAATAGTACATTATGAGACAAGTTAGCTTAGGTTGCTCATTGCACACAAGGCTGTGGGTTGCAGCCCGAGCCGCAGGCGAGGGCGTGACTCAGCCGAGTGTGCAACAAGCAAGAGCTCACGAGTTTCATATGACGTTTTTCAACACATTTGCGAGGAAAAAACAAACTAGTTTACCACACAGCAACAAATACGACAAAAACAAAATATGATAATTATATGGGAAAAGGCGCGCAGGTTTTTTTTGTTTTTTTCACACGCCCAACGCAAGAATATTTTAGAATTTTTTTTTTTATTTTAGAATATTAAGAATATCCAAAAATGTATATCAATTTTCAGCAGCATAAAACCTCTTTGTTGTCAAAAAAAATAACTGTATTACCCGGCTAAATTGGAAATGCTCTGTTTACCCGCATAGAACTTGCAGTAAGGTACTAATTTAACTTTGTAGGGTTAATTCTTCAACACACTTGCTCGTAAAGTAAGCCCTACTACATCGCTTTTAGGGCCATAAACCGAGCTATAACAAACGCGTGCAATAATATATAAAACACTAGTTCGTAATAGAATTAACCATACAAAGTTAAATTAGTACCTTACTGCAAGTTCTATGCGAGTAACCAGAACATTCCCAATATAGCCGGGTAATACAGTTATTTTTTTTAACAACAGAGGTTTTATGCTGCTGAAAATTCATGAAATTTTTTGGAATAAATTAATGTGTAAGTCCTTTATACTTTCTTTTTTCCTCGCAAATGTGTTGAAAAACGTCGTATGAAACTCGTGAGCTCTTGCTAATTGCACACTCGGCTGAACTTGTCTCATAATGTACTATTGATAAACTTGAATATATTTTTATAAAGTTCCGAGCGGGTAAGTTCATAAAAATATGAACTGCCTTTTTGCTTTTGAATTGCTTAATGAATTAATTTTTATATATTTTGAATCTAATTTTGGTGATAATGTATTTATTATTGTTGTTGTTATTTAAACTGATTATGGGACAACCCTGAAATAAATAATTTTATTTTTATTTAATTTGTCCTCCCGTGAGTCCCATGACCACGGCCCCTGGAAAGGTCTCGAAACGTCGGGAGTTAAAAAAAACCAATAAAGCCAAGCTAAATAATTCTGAAACAACTAACACTTGAATTAATGATATCGGCAACATGGCCCCAGCCTTTTTGGATTTCTCTTTGGTCTTCCATCTAAATTCTAAATTTCAGTGACATCTTTTTGTAAAACAAATGCCTGTTCAGTTGACACTAAAACTTTGTATGGGAAAAAAGTGTTTGTGTGATTTCGTACCTAGAAGTTTTCTCTCTTTCTATCGCGTAGCTCTCATCTCTTCTGACGCCCTTAGGGTTGTCATCTTTTATTAATGAACTGCGTAGCATTATCATAAAAGGAAAACGATTTTACGTACTATGGTTAAAGAAAATCTTACAATAATATTCGAACATTACTATGATATTTAATAATCTAAGTAGGTACCTATTACGTAAATATGGGAGACATAAAGATACCAAAAGTCAACTTTTGGTAGGTAGTTAGGTAGGATCTGGCCCGCCCACATTTAGTGGGTAGCCTTATGGGGAGATGGGGAGGAGTCTCCCTCCCCCTGCCCGGTCCCCCATCGTTCTTTCGAGATCGTTGGGGGGCGGGGCAGGGGTGAGAACCGCCCGGCCCTGACACGAAGCCTACTAGGCTTGGTGGGAGGGTCGGGTGCGGCGAGGGACATACCCGGGTTCCCCGAGTATGACCGAGTCCAACACGCCGTTTGGTGTGCGTAAAGATTGCATTCTCCTCTTGATACAACAAAAAAAAAAAAAAAAAAAAAAAGGTAGTTAGGTAGGAAGGTACACCTATCCTAAAGTACACACTACAGATACTATATAGGTAGGTGTCTTAGTTGTTTATCCTTACTTGTCCTGTTTAGTTATTTAGAAAACGGTTTTTGTTTGTTGTCATACAACACCTATTAAAAATTATGCTTTCTTACGAAATCAAATTATCATGATAATTAACTTTATTTCGTAAGTAGGTAAGTAATTATTATTTCAATAAATAGTTGAGTGAAAATTATTTACCAAATATTTAAGACAAGTACCTACCTAAGAATAAACGGACTATAAGCACAGAATATATAATAGTGCTATAAGTATTTAAACTAGGTACCTATAAGTAAAGTAGACAAGCGTTCTTCTTACCACTTTACTATATTATTATGAAAAAATGAACGAGTAAGCGCGGGAAAAGTGCGGCGGTCGCGCTCAGGCGGGCGCGCGGCCCTCTGCCTGCCAGTTGTATCGTGGACGATACGCCGAGCGGTAGGTACTTATCGCGTGGCCTTGAGCGAGTGACTGATGCCTGCCCTATCCTCCTTTGGTCTTCCTTCTAAATTCTAAATTTCAGTGACATCTTTTTGTAAAACAAATGCCTGTTCAGTTGACATTCAAACTTTGTATGGGAAAAAAGTGTTTGTGTGATTTTGTGCCCTATCCAGCTTTGGTCTTCCTTCTGAATTCTAAATTTCAGTGACATCTTTTTGTAAAACAAATGCCTGTTCAGTTGACATTCAAACTTTGTATGGGAAAAAAGTGTTTGTGTGATTTCGTGCCCTATCCAGCTTTGGTCTTCCTTCTGAATTCTAAATTTCAGTGACATCTTTTTGTAAAACAAATGCCTGTTCAGTTGACATTCAAACTTTGTATGGGAAAAAAGTGTTTGTGTGATTTCGTGCCCTATCCATCTTTGGTCTTCCTTCTAAGTTCTAAATTTCAGTGACATCTTTTTGTAAAACAAATGCCTGTTCAGTTGACATTAAAACTTTGTATGGGAAAAAAGTGTTTGTGTGGTTTCGTGCCCTATCCATCTTTGGTCTTCCTTCTAAGTTCTAAATTTCAGTGACATCTTTTTGTAAAACAAATGCCTGTTCAGTTGACATTCAAACTTTGTATGGGAAAAAAGTGTTTGTGTGATTTCGTGCCCTATCCATCTTTGGTCTTCCTTCTAAATTCTAAATTTCAGTGACATCTTTTTGTAAAACAAATGCCTGTTCAGTTGACATTCAAACTTTGTATGGGAAAAAAGTGTTTGTGTGATTTCGTGCCCTATCCATCTTTGGTCTTCCTTCTAAGTTCTAAATTTCAGTGACATCTTTTTGTAAAACAAATGCCTGTTCAGTTGACATTCAAACTTTGTATGGGAAAAAAGTGTTTGTGTGATTTCGTGCCCTATCCATCTTTGGTCTTCCTTCTAAGTTCTAAATTTCAGTGACATCTTTTTGTAAAACAAATGCCTGTTCAGTTGACATTAAAACTTTGTATGGGAAAAAAGTGTTTGTGTGGTTTCGTGCCCTATCCTCAACATCGCTGTAATCCGTAAAAAGTGTTTTATTTCTAACTATGGCCTATTCATAGTTAAAGTCTAGAAGTATCCCAAGCAAAGAACATATCTATTTCTTTTAAAATAATGTTCAAACTATAAATTTAGAAGACGAAGATGGGGCTAATGAAATTCTAATGTGGAAAGGTGAAAATAAAATGTTAACACTCAAAAGAAATACATTATTTTAAATACTAGTTTCAGACATTTATGAAAGTTATTTAAATTAAATAAAATTTACCTTGATCAACTCCTCAGGTTCTGGAGGGTCACCTGGTGGAGTCTTCGGGCTGAGCGTAGTGTGAGTCTCGATCTGACCATCTACTTCCACCTTTGTCTCACTGCGCCTTCTCTCTTGCTTCTGCCTTTCAATCTTGGGCTTTTTCTCGGGTTCTTTTACTTCAGTGTCCGTTGATTTGCGCTTGCTGACTTTCTTTGGCAGAGCATCATTTGGATCCACTATAACAACACAATTTGATTATTAATGATAAATTTTGTTTTAAACACAGTACCATAAATTTAGTTTTCAGTGTCTGGCATGGCTGGCAACTGCATAAAAAAAAATATTTGAATCATTAGCTGTGTTATTATAAAAGATTTATAAACACTGTTCAACTTAGACACCTGTTTAAATGTGCTGCTGTTGCTGTTTCTTTCAAACAATATTGTCAAAACAGTGACAGCATCACATTTAAACAGGTGGCTAAGTTAAACAGTGTTTAATTAAAAATCTTTTGTAATAACATTTCTTTCTCTTTAAGACTCAGGACTTTTACAAATTTTAGCACATTTGCTACTTCTGGTTCTCATTGGTCTACACATTTACTTATTTCTTTATATTTATTTACATTATAATAATTAACAATAAATAAAAAGCACTATTTAGATAGAAAGTGTCAAAATGCTTTTGTCTCTTTTGAATTAATATAATGCAGAAGTGAGCAGTAAATCTGTCAATTATTTTAAAAGTTTTAAGATGTAATGTTATAAAATCATACCAGCTTCCTTATATTCCTGTATCTTCTGTGCATCATACACTCCTCTCTCTTGCCATATAGACAGTATTCTATGTAGGGAGTGTTTGGTCTTCGTGTTTATCCCAGTCTTTGCCATATGCTTGAAGGCATCCACCATTACTTCTCCAAATGACTTTCCATACTCTGGACCTTTCTTTTTACTGTTTTGTATTACGTCATTAGCTAAATACATGAAAGTTAATTGCTTGCTGTCTTTTGCTGTAAATGATAACAAACTCCATGTCAGAATTTTTATTTTTATTTTCATTCTATTTGTAAATCAGTTTTAATTGATTATTTTGATGACTATATTGCCCTAAATCTAACAGTATAATTATTTTTAGTGATTTCATAATAATGTTTCAGTATTATTTTAAAACACATAATAAAGTCCCCCCACTTCAGTCAAACACACTGCATGGAAAACAGGGGCTTTAGAAGATTTATGCGCTACACTAGCGCCGCCAAAGGAAAAAAAATAAAGTAATAGTAATTTTCCAAGTAGTAAAAGTAAAGATAAAGTCGAAATTGTGTTCTTCTAGTGTACTCCGAATAAGATTTGTGGTACTTTTTATCGCTTAAACTATATTTTCTAATCTGTCATTTAGTTTAATGGAGTTATTGCTAAGTGGCCAAAAAAAAAAATTGTTTAAACAATAAAAAGTACAACAAAGCTTCCTCGGAGTACACTAGAAGAACACAATTTACAATTTCGTCTTTATTTAAGCACTACGATTTTTTTTCCAATGACGGCGCTAGTGTAGCGCAGTAACCCTCTCAAAATCTATCATGATCACATTTAATTTGGCAATTGTGAACCAAGGGCAACAGCGTCGCTTAACTATTTCTAAGGTTAAAATCGCTTGCATGCAGCACCGTCACAATATACATTTAGTTTACACAGGGGCGACAAGGACGCACACAAATTTTGTTACTGTGACAGTGATGCAGTTGCTCATAGTACATCATCACTGGGTCTCAAAGACAGTATGTTACAGTGCCTTGCAATGTCTCAGCAATAGGCATAGCATTCATGCCAAATCGAAAGCGATTGAGATAGATTTTGAGTTAGACAATTAGGTGGCTGGTTTTTGTGAAATTTATACTCTTAAGTGTTTTGCTTCCTAATGATACTACCTACTTTAACATCATTTCAATAACTTTCAGTTTGATATTCACTGTTCATCCATTGCTGGATGAATACAAGTTACTTTGACTAGTCAGTCTTTATAATTTAGCAATGAATGTCCACAGATTGTAATATTAATGATTTAATAAATACTTTCAGATAAGTCCTGACCAGCTAGGCGATTGCGTAAAGTCAATCGTATTCATTTGACAGTTTATATTGTATCATAATATATGTCATCCCATACAAATTGCAGCCAATGGAATACGATATGAACTGTCAAATGAATACGATTACCTTACGCAATTCCACCCCAGATAAGGAGTTTCTGGAGCATGGAATGAGTTTTAAATAGATGGCAATTGGAAAAACATTTTAATGAATAGGACTTGAACAGCATTGGACAGATTATATTTTATTATTTTCAGTTTAATCATCCCCATCTCCCTATGTTATCTCCAAAGGCACCGGCAGAAATAATACATAGGGGGGAGGGGGAGGGGGGGGGGAGCTTCGTTTTTCATGTGGATTACAGGGTTAATTAACAGATAGCTCTAGGTAATGTTTAATCCCTAGATTCCCGAGATTCCCAAGGGGTGCAAGAGCATCACCGGGCACCCTCTGCCAGTGCTCATAATTATCCCTAAATGCAATAATGCTTTCAGTATATTTTTTTCATGTTTTACTTTGACCAATTATTCAACATTTAAATTGTGTAGTTTACGATGCTATTTTAAATCTACAGTAAGTAACAGTTACATTGTCTACAACCTTAAATAATATTTTTTATCTTGGTGCTGCTTATGGAGCATTTGAGTGTAAATGATGACCCGTGACCCTCAAAATTACTCCATGAAAAGGATAAGATTCTATTCCATTTTTAATTTCATGTTCTAATCATTAGAACCATAACCATAAGCCATAACCTGACTCTCCGACCCAACTTAGGAGGTAGATGTAAAAAAATTAACACAATTCACGTAGAACAAACCAAAAACGAAAATAGGAAACGAAGTAGTCAACGTAAGCTACAAACAATAGCCACAAACTTATCTAGCCAAACAACAATTTAACATCTACGGCATTTTACCTCCAGGTATTTAAAACGAGTTATGACATCGAATAGTCAAGATTTTAGTGTTTGTTGTTGAAATTAATAACATTATTGTTTCATTCTACACAAAAAGATAAGATGAGAGGTTACCTTTCAACAGTTCCTTGTGCCAAGTCTTCACTACTGCAGCGTGGTGTTTTCTGTGATGAATCAACCATAACGACAGAGTTTGAATACTTTGTTGGCTCGAGTTTAATTCTTGCAGTTTACGAACTAACGCGTTCTCCGTAAATCCTGCCATTATTATTATGTATTTATATAAAATATCGTCAACAAGGGTAACCTTTGAAGCGTCGACTCCAAAACCACAGACTAAACTAAAATTAAAATCACGCATCCATCACGATCACGCAAGACGCAAAACACTATTTGACATTGACGTTGTTTTCCTTCACGTTGGGTTGCGTTCCGAACCTACGCTCCGAGTGCAACCTAACCACAAACGTAGTATCTCTTATTAGTCTGTGACCACAACCAACCGCTCTAAAGAGCCGTTTACACGGGTCAAGCTGTTAAGTAATTTAGTTAAAATTAAGTTGTCGGCCAACTAAATTTTCGCGTGTAAACAGCCAATTAAGTTGTAAGTAGTAAGTTGGCCATTAAGTGGGCAAGTGATTAAGTAAATAAAATCTAGTCTATTTTTTGGACAAGTAACCGTACCGCCCGCACCGCATGCCCCCCTTCTGGGCGCTGTACTTGCCACTTGCTGCCGATTTTCGGCATTTCTCCCAATTTCGGGAAATATGGACCGTAGTCGGTATTAAATCGGGAATCGACTTAATTCGGGACTTTTCGTTATTTTAAGTTTGACAGCTGTCATCTGTCAAACTTAAAACAGCAATATCTCGAAAAGTACTCATTCTAGTTAGGTGTCTTTGAAGAAGTGAACGCCGATTTAGCATCCTAGTTAGGAACCAATTTCGGGCTGCCACCCGTACTTGACAATAAAATATTGTATAATAAGTTCGATTTTAAAATTGAATTTACACTATAACGGAAAAGTAAGATAAGAATTGAAAATAATAAATCATGAAAAATTTGACCTTTCTGTTATTTGTGCAAATTGAACTTATTTATACGGGTGGCAACTCTAAATTGAGTCGTATAGTATCAAAGGCGGCAATCTACGATTTTACTAATTTATGGTAAATCGAAAAAGAAAAAATCAAGATGGCGGATTTTCGTGGATTTTGTATGAAAGAAAGCCGTCTTTGATTCTAATAAGAGATTTGCAGTCCAATTTACTAGAGGAAATGGCCGCCTTTGATTATTAATCGGTTGAACAGTCGATGACGTTTAAAATTTGCAATGCTGCTGTATCAATAAGTCATTTTTGACAATCTACCTACTTTGCCGCCTTTGATTCTATACGACTCAATTGGTTCTTAACTAGGATGTTAGATCGGCTAGTTGATTACGTAAGGCTGTTGCTTGCTAACAATTCTTGATTGAAATCGCAGTTGCATTGCTGCTTTAAGTAAGATAGTTGTCACATTGGTTCTAACTAAAGCAGCAATGTAACTGCGGTTTCTGTCAGAGTTGATTGCAAAAAAAATTACAAAATCACCCACCCGGGATATGTAATCGCGGCTTTAGTTAGATCTTCATTTTAGGTGACAGCTGTCAAAGGAGACGGTAAAGAAGTGGTAATCTAAAACCGCCAACAATGAAAAGTATATCATTTAAAAGCTAATTTATGCCAATTATTGCCATTAGTGATTTATTCCAACTTTTTATTTACTCCCATTTTACTTTAAATCACAAAATAAAATTGCGTATTTTCGTGATGTTGTCCACCCAGATAACATTTTTTTTACTCTGTTTGAGTGTGCTAATCTGAGCTGGCTGACATTGGGTACATTCCAGCAGATCAATCGTCATGTCATCGGTCACCACAGTAATCAGGGACCAGAATACCGATATTTTTTTAGTATCGATATCGAAATATCGATATCGGAACTGATATTTTGGTATCGATTTATCGATACTGATATCGGTATTTTATTTCAGTACACGAATATCGATACTTTTTAGGAAATTATCAGTATTGGTACCGATACTGAAATACCGATATAATACCGATAAAATGCCTTTTGCGCTTTCAATTTTTTTTATTTCCTTTGGTTTTTTTAGTTTTCGCACTTCGGATCAGGGCTTGGAAACCGGTAATAATTTTTTGAACCGGTTCAACGAAATTTTAGCTGGATCTTTTTGGAAATTGTTATGTTTTTGCCGTCCCATAATTATAAAAATGTTGAAAAATAACGAACGAAAGTAGTCGCGTGAATAATCAAACAACAAATGAATTAATTATTTGCATGCTAGCTGCTTGAGCGCTGTTGCCGTACCGTACCTCTCCGCAATCCGCCCGCCCCGCAGAGCGCAAATCATGCAACGTCGCTTCGCAGCCTAGCATATCAGTACTGGGTATCAATAAAATTATCGATACAAATATCGGTATTTATCTCAGTTATCGATACCGTTATCGATATTTTCCTTAAAATATCGATATTCAGAATATATCGATATCCGGTCCCTGACATAAATGTAAAATTATGATGATAAACAGCTTGATTGAATTATAATTTACATATTTATGATATAGACAAGATATAGATAGATATTTAACATGGCTACTGAACGCACCTTGCTTGAAAATTGGATTGTGTCACATTACCTTTAAA
Source organism: Agriphila straminella (assembly GCA_950108535.1). Taxonomy (NCBI): domain Eukaryota; kingdom Metazoa; phylum Arthropoda; class Insecta; order Lepidoptera; family Crambidae; genus Agriphila; species Agriphila straminella. The sequence continues at coordinate 5,237,319 of OX467318.1, forward strand.
CGACGTAACTTTATGGTCTGTGGAATTTACTATCGAGTTAACGTAACCCAGCACGCGTAGCATGACCACTCTCGAGAAAAGACTCGACTCCCAGAACAATGGCTTGTCTACACCCAAATGTCACTTTTGTCGGGTTGAGACATAGATATAGTATATTAAGGTTGAGATCGAGATACTCATGCTCGCACTTTTACACTTATATCTATGTTTACACTAGTAGACTCGTATTGTTCTTTGTCGTGGCCTTATGTCAAAAGTCGACAAACGACCACTTTTCTCTTCAATTGACATTAATTTGACAGTTGAGTCGGAGAAACTTGTCTACTACCCTTTAGGTAGTCGAGAAAGACTTTTTTACGTATTTTATTTTATGTAAATCTAAATTTCGCAATAAAAACAAATAAAAGTTGCCCCTGCTTATTTTTTATTATGGAAAAATAATAAATAATGTGATGATTTAATTTTTTTTATTTATAAAATATATAAAAAATAAAAAAATAAAATAAAAAAAATATTAAGTGTAGTAACTAAGTATTTAAAAAAAAAATATTTTTTTGTAACTTATATTAATAATAAAAATTAAAACAATAAATAATTCTAAATAATTTATTGCTTAATATAATAATATTGTTTCCTAATATTACCACCCTTTTTACCCAAATATAGATTTTTTAACTCTAATTTTTTAATATTTAAAAACGTAAATTCACATTTTATTTTCATACGTTGATTTCAATATTTTGTAATTTTCTCGTCAGTTTCCACAGACTACTAAATTAACAAGTGTGTTCAAAATTCTCTTAATAAAAGAAAGGCAAGCGAATCTATATCCATACAGCTAAATTTTACTCAGTTTTAAGTTTTGCGTCGTGAAATGTATAGAAAGGAACAGCACTTTATGAGAAACGATGGCAATTATGGTAATTATTTACTATTGGCAACATTATTTCTTCTCGAGCTCGAGAGAGCTTTGTCTACGGAAGTGAACGCTCTCTTGAGTGTCTCTTTATATTAGAACTTATTTTAAAATAAGAATCATGTTTAAACTAAATTATTTCGGATCATTTTAGATAATTTCGACGTTTATTGATGTTGAAATAAAAATGTTACCTTTTAAAATTCATATTTGTAATAAAAAGACATTAAAAGATTGTAAAAATCTGAGAGCGAGTCCCACCTGTCTGTCAAACTGTGCTCGCATATTTAGAAGACCCGACAAGCAAGTCTTCGTAGACAAGAGTCCCGTTTGCTCATGCTACGCGTGCAGAGGCGTGTTTTCGTTCAGCGAGCGATTGCTAGCTGGCGCTACCATAGATGCGCTACCGGTGCTGTTTTCGTTTATGCTAGTGACGTCACGCTGCTGCCGATCGGCAGGTCGCAGCTCGCAATCTGCAATCCTCCTACAAAGGTGATTTGCATCGCTGCTTGCTGCCATAGAGTAATTTATATGTCACTGTCAGCGGTATTGTTGTTGTTGATCCAGTATTCCAGTTCGGTAAATTATGTATATTATATAAAATCATTACAGAACTCTTCTGTCAGAAGACCTATTAAAGCACTTTTAGTATTTCGGTTCATTTTCACTTCGCGCCAAAAAAGTAACTTGCTTGGTTACCATCGCTTGATAAAAACCCGTTTTCGTTTTCCGCAGCACATGCGCAGCAGTTTGTGACGTCATGAGCTGCGCATCGCTGCGGCCGCTAGCTAAACGAAAACACGCCTCAGCTCTGTAAAATTCGTGCTGCCGATTTTGCTAGCTTTCGTATTCGAATAGTATTTTTTTACGCGCGTAAGATTTCTCGATGGCTGTTCGTGCTAAGGGTACAGTACCCTTAGTACGAACAGCTATCGAGAAAAAAAACGCGCGTAAAATTACTCGATAGACAATAATTCTCTATGGAAAATTTCATTTCGCTTATCGGCGATAGATTGCGCTGTACTCCATTACAAAATTTATCTATCGAATGATTTTACGCGCGTTATTTTTTTCGATAGCTGTTCGTCCTAAGGGTACTGTACATACCCTTAGCACGAACAGCTATCGAAAAAAATAACGCGCGTAAAATTACTCGATACAGAATCTATGGAAACTTTTAAAATAAGAGAGTGAAAAATAAAAAAAAATATTTATGTTGTAGATCTTTAGAATTAATACGGAACCCTACTGTGCGTGGCCCGATAAGCACTTGGCCGGTTTTTTTGCATGGAGGTTCATAACGTAGACCTGTCTACGGTTCATACCTATAACCGACTACTGTGTAGGCATAACTGTATAACAAATGAAAGTTTTAAGTGTATAATTTTAAAAACTAAAACTTAAAGCATCCTGTATAATTCAACTAGGTAGGTTAGGTATGTAGGTAGGTATCCAAATATTTGCTCATCTTGAAAATAATAGAACTATACACAATACTAAATAATATACTAGAAAAAATACGACTCGCACCAGATCAATACTCAGACGGGAATCGAACCCGCGACCTTTGGATATCCGGTCCAATGCTCTGACCGCTGAGCTACCGAGTCACTAGTGACATCGCCGAATTTCTTCTAGTATATCCAACTCTTACGCTGCAAGCCAGCGTTATTTCACCAATGTGAGGATTACCTCGACATTCAATTGAAATATCTTTCCAGATATTTGGCAATCGATTAAGATGAAATAGCTATATAATTTTTAAATGAGATTTTTGCATTCACAATGCTATTTTTACACAATACTAAATAATATACTAGAAAAAATACGTCTCGCACCAGATTTCTAGTATATTATTTAGTATTGTGTAAAAATAGCATTGTGAATGCAAAAATCTCATTTAAAAATTATATAGCTATTTCATCTTAATCGATTGCCAAAATTTAATATCTGGAAAGATATTTCAATTGAATGTCGAGGTAACACATTGGTGAAATAACGCTGGCTTGCAGCGTAAGAGTAGGATATACTAGAAGAAATTCGGCGATGTCACTAGTGACTCGGTAGCTCAGCGGTCAGAGCATTGGACCGGATATCCAAAGGTCGCGGGTTCGATTCCCGTCTGAGTATTGATCTGGTGCGAGTCGTATTTTTTCTAGTATATTATTTAGTATTGTGTAAAAATAGCATTGTGAATGCAAAAATCTCATTTAAAAAAAATTTATAGAACTACGAATAACTAGACTCAAAATTATGTATATTATGTTACGGCTAATACCCGAAGTGCGGCTAAACCTAGTTTTAGCCGGCTAAAACTAGGTGTAGAAGCTAGCTGTTGGCTAAAACTAGGTGTAGCCGATTTGCTCCTATATTCGGTGTAGCCGATTTGCTCCTTTGCGACCTATATTCGGGACCTAAAGGAGTAAAGCAGATCGGTTACACCTAGTTTTAGCCAACAGCTATCGGCTACACCTAGTTTTGCCTGGAAGAAATTGCTTTTTAGCGATAAGGCCGCCAAATTGTTCTTAATATGTATTTCTTTTCCTTGTAATGTTTTCTATTATGGTGAACAATAAAGAATATAGGTATCTATCTATCTATAATCAAGGTGTATCTACCTACACACTTCTTCCAAATAATTTACGGTCATTTTAATAATATTATTGATGTAGGTCGGCATGTGGTCTTGTTTTGGTGGCATCGACCGTTCGCGCGTGGCGACGATGAGCCTTCTTTCTCTACACCTGCGCATGCGCCCGCCCGAGCGCAGCCTCTCAGTTGAGTTTTCAAAGGCCGCGCCGTGTACGCGCACCCTTGACAGCGGCCAAGCGCGCGAAAATGAAAACGAACTTCTAATTTCGAACCATCTAAGTATAATTTAAATTTCGAAGTATCACAACCATAAACTTAGATTTTATATTTTTTTTTGGAAAAGGAACCGGCATTTAATTTTGAGGTTTGTAAGTTTGATTTGGAAGTGATTAAAAATGAAGTTTATGTTTGTAAATAACGTACCAAGTGTGCTGCTTATGTCGCTAGTACTTCTAGCTAATGCCCAAAGGTCTTCAAACAATTTAAGAGACGCCGCCGGTAAGTAATTTAAAAACAAAATAATAATTAAGTCATTTTAACATATTTTTTATAATGTCTTATCTTCTCTCTATATATTGAGACCTTCGCTTCGTTAGAAGGTAGTTTAATACGCAATATTCGGTGTTTAAAAGGTAATTATTGCAAAAATGTACAAGGTTTCCGTTCATTCTTATATTGAAATGTGACAACATTATAATGAATCCATAAATCAGGCTTTACAACTACCTACGTAATAACGTAAAGGTTCTGTTAAATTCCAACATATTAATTCCATATAATAATATCGTTTTCAACACACTTGCTCGTAAAGTGAGCCCTAATACATCGCTTTTAGGGCCATAAACCGAGCTATAACAAACGCGTGCAATAATATATAAAACACTAGTTCGTAATAGAATTAACCCTACAAAGTTAAATTAGTACCTTACTGCATGTTCTATGCGAGTAAACAGAGCATTCCCAATTTAGCCGGGTAATAGTTTTTTTTTGACAACAAAAAGGTTTTATAGTGCTGAAAATTCATATACATTTTTGGAATAAATAAATGTGTAAGTCCTTAATTCAGTCAAATAAATATATAATTATTATCAAATTATTCATAATTCACAATATTTTGTTATAAAATATTAAAATATTTGCATTTTGTCACTTAAAATTATAATTTTGAAGTATTAGTAGTAGGCTGTATGCTCCTCACCCCTTTGTTCACAAAATATTCTTGCGTTGGGCGTGTGAAAAAAAAACAAAAAAAAACATGCGCGCCTTTTCCCATAATTATCATATTTTGTTTTTGCCATATTTGTTGCTGTGTGATAAATTACTTTGTTTTTTCCTCGCAAATGTGTTGAAAAACGTCGTATGAAACTCGTGAGCTTTTGCTTATTGCACACTCGGCTGAGTTACGCCCTCGCCTGCGGCTCGGGCTGCAACCCACAGCCTTGTGTGCAATGAGCAACCTAAGCTAACTTGTCTCATAATGTACTATAGTAATTAATTAATAAATCTTAGTCAAAGCTTCTAAACATGGTTTAAATGGGTATGTTTTTTATAAACTATTAGGTTGGTATTGTTATTATTTATTTATCCTCTAATACAATTTACATTAAGGCGGTTGTATGACCGAAAGTGGCGCCCTCAGAGGTTTTTATTTAATAAGTTATTAATAGAAAAAGATTTTAATAATGTTTATCGTGGAGATTTTAGGGCCCATGGTCTAGTATTTTTAGAATGTATCACTACACTACATGCCCTCGTAGTCATTCGTAGAAGTAGATAGCAAATGTGTCAAAAACGGCCACTTTCAGCAGTTTTGCTATCTACTTCTAGCAGTGACTACGAGGGAATGTAACGATACCGTCTAAAAATACTAGACTGTGGGCCCTAAAATCTCCACGATAAACATTTTTAAAATTGTGTATTAGAATTATAATATTAAATACAATTCACTGCGGCGCCACATTCGCTCAGGGTACCACCTTAATTGAACATTTTATCTTTGCCATACATTTTCGAGTGAAGATGTGGCTGTTCACTCTTTACATTGCCATTGTTGGTACCTATATAATTATGACTAACAACGTATTTGAAAATTATAGACAGTGGCACAGAATACAACCTACTTTTATTGGTATGTACAGATTAAAATTTTATTATTTATTCTCATGATTTACGTAAACAAGACAGTCTCTTTTGATTACGCGCGTGTAAGTTGTCTATGAATGAGCTCTTAATCCACAAATAAGTAAAATTGTTCTATTCCGATACACAAGCAAACCTCCATAATCTTAACTAAGTAAAGCGCTTAAGAGCAAATTAGATCATCCTAAATATCGGACCCGATATGAAGTCTCTCCTAAATTCAGAGCAGTGTAATTGCATTCAGGAAGCTAGGATCCGATTTAGGATCCTAGTTAGGATAGAAATTGTCTCCGACATAACGGATGCTAAATCGGAAGCACTTAGGACAGTGTAATCGCATTCAGGACGCTCGGCTCCGACACAGTAGTACCACAGCATAAATAGTACAGTCAGTCAACGCCTTTTATGTTGGCGAAAAAAAATCCGCCGCGCTGTTCGTCTAGATAGACAGTTGGCGCAACGACTAAAAGTAAATAAGGGTTGTCACTCTGTGATTTGCTTTTTTTTTTGACCTACATCAATATAAAAAACAAAAAAACCTGCCTCTGAAAAGCAAGAAATAATATATAAATCATTAGCTACGCATTATCATTTTTATAATAAAACACGTCTATTAAAGTCGGGTGGGGCTGGAGTACCTACAACTTTCTTTTTTTATTCTAAAAGCCCCACCCGACTTCAATAGACGTGTTTTATTATAACAATGATATGATAATGCTAATGCTAATCTAATGATTTATATATTATTTCTTGCTTTTTAGAGGCAGGTTTTTTGAATTCGGTTTTTTTGTTTTTTAAACAATTTTTTATTTTTTTTTATTTTTAGTATAAGTACCTTCTGTATTAGGTAGTGTAGGTATATTATTTAGGTAGTAAAATCGGTTCAGCCAAACGTGAGATAATCGCGGAGAAACGTACATACATATACAAACTGAATACCTCCTTTTTTTGAAGTCTGTTAAAAAGACTACACAAAGGTATCCCTCTCCCAACAAAAACAATCATCTAATTCGGTTCATAAATAACAAAGTCGTCAAGGAAGTTGATGTAAAGTCATAGTATTTTCGGGATTACTTGAAAACTACTGACCCGATTAAAAAAAAAATGGAACCATCTCGCAAGAAAACTCAATCGAACAACAAAATAATCATCAAAATCGGTCCATAAATGTCGAAGATACGCGCGAATAACGATAAAAAAAAGTATACAATCGAATTGAGAACCTCCTCCTTTTGATGAAGTCGGTTAAAAACTAGTTCAGATTAGCGTTGAAAATGACACGTAGGTACCTACCTAGCTACCTACATATACCTCCTATTTACCTAGCTATGTATTTTTACAGCTACAAGAACATTCGTTTAACAACTGTATGATCGTAAAGCTGTGATATCGGATCCGACATTCAGGACGGTCTAATTGGCGACTGAATTTCTCGTCCTAAATCGGACACTAAATTCCGGGTCCGACATTCAGGATGGTGTAATAAGCGCTTTATTACACCATCCTGAATGTCGGACCCGGAATTTAGTGTCCGATTTAGGACGAGAAATTCAGTCGCCAATTAGACCGTCCTGAATGTCGTATCCGATATCACAGCTTTACGATCATACAGTAGTTAAACGAATGTTCTTGTAGCTGTAAAAATACAAAGCTAGGTAAATAGGAGGTATATGTAGGTAGCTAGGTAGGTACAGCTCGCGCAACATAACTTGAACCTGCGCGTCGGACGATTTTTAGGCGCAACTGGGTAGGGGGTATGAAGCGCGGGCGGCTGCTCCCCGAGTAACCATGGTAACGGATGTGCCGCGCGCTGCGCGCCCGCACACCACCCGCGAGTGTCTTTAAGGACAGTCGAGTGCTAAATTTAATGAATGGTTTTTCAAACGTTAAAATGCCGCCGCAAAGTCGTTTAAGCAATACAGTTCTTAAGCGACAAACAAGACAAATGGTTTATAACATATATTGTTATATCAAAAAGGATAATAGAGGTTTAACTGAAGGCCAAATTCAAACTAAAACTTCGTGATTAACTAGTATGGTCGTAGGTATGGCATTTTCATTGTTCACATTCAAAGATTTAATAAATAAGTAAAACTAGGTATTTATTTATTTAATTTTACTAACTAAACTTAATTCGCTCTTAAACATTTTGTGAGCGTCTGTACCTGCGCAGATCGGCGCCATCTTGGGTCAAGTTATGTTGCGCGAGCTGTACGTGTCATTTTCAACGCTAATCTGAACTAGTTTTTAACCGACTTCATCAAAAGGAGGAGGTTCTCAATTCGATTGTATACTTTTTTTTTATCGTTATTCGCGCGTATCTTCGACATTTATGGACCGATTTTGATGATTATTTTGTTGTTCGATTGAGTTTTCTTGCGAGATGGTTCCAATTATTTTTTTTTCAAATCGGGTCAGTAGTTTTCAAGTAATCCCGAAAATACTATGACTTTACATCAACTACCTTGACGACTTTGTTATTTATGAACCGAATTAGATGATTGTTTTTGTTGGGAGAGGGATACCTTTGTGTAGTATTTTTAACAGACTTCAAAAAAAGGAGGTATTCAGTTTGTATATGTATGTACGTTTCTTCGCGATTATCTCACGTTTGGCTGAGCCGATTTTACTACCTAAATAATATACCTACACTACCTAATACGGAAGGTACTTGTTTATACTAAAAATAAAAAAAAATAAAAATGTTTAAAAAACAAAAAAACCGACTTCAAAAAACCTGCCTCTAAAAAGCAAGAAATAATATATAAATCATTAGATACGCATTATCATATCATTGTTATAATAAAACACGTCTATTGAAGTCGGGTGGGGCTTTTAGAATAAAAAAGAAAGTTGTAGGTACTCCAGCCCCTCCCGACTTTAATAGACGTGTTTTATTATAAAAATGATAATGCGTAGCTAATGATTTATATATTATTTCTTGCTTTTCAGAGGCAGGTTTTTTTGTTTTTTATATTGATGTAGGTCAAAAAAAAGCAAATCACAGAGTGACAACCCTTATATACTTTTAGTCGTTGCGCCAACTGTCTATCTAGACGAACGGCGCGGCGGATATTTTTTCGCCAACATAAAAGGCGTTGACTGACTGTACTATTTATGCTGTGGTACTACTGTGTCGGAGCCGAGCGTCCTGAATGCGATTACACTGTCCTAAGTGCTTCCGATTTAGCATCCGTTATGTCGGAGACAATTTCTATCCTAACTAGGATCCTAAATCGGATCCTAGCTTCCTGAATGCAATTACACTGCTCTGAATTTAGGAGTGACGTCATATCGGGTCCGACATTCAGGATGATCTAATTAGCTCTTAATAAAGAAATATCGAAACTCTTAGGTATAATTTGATTGAATCAGGCGTCACTTGGCGGAAGCATAGTAGAATCAAATTTCTACTATGGCGGAAATCCCAAACCATTGTGAAAAAAGAAATATATTAGCTACTTCCACAAACAATATACAGGATGTCCCAAAACTTTGCCACAAGGAAGGGAAAGTAGTTAACTTAAATATTAAATTTTACTGAAAGAAGATCAATAATCAAACTTCATTTTGATTTTTAAAATAATAGGAACTGCATTTAAAGATTTCGAAAAATCGCATGCCTTAACCGGGAATCGAGCCCACAAAATTAGGAAAAAAAACAATCTTTTATTTTTACAATACCGATCGAAAGGGTTACTGGATGACCATGAAATTTAACATTTAATTTTTTATTATCGTATTGTATCAATTTGTATAGGAATGAATGCGATATAAAAAAAAACTTTAAATGCAGTTCGCATTATTTTTAAAATAAATCGAAGTATTCTTTCAGTAAAATTTCCAATCTTCAATATTTGGTACTTTCCTTACATGTGGCAAAGTTTTGGGACACCCTGTCTGTATAATGCTGATGTACCGCACCGCCGCCGCCCGCCCGCAAAACTATGTACGCCCATTACTTTTTTGAATAACTTATTTGCCTTAAAAACACTTTTAATCACTGGCCGTGTTATATTAAAAGATATTTAAACACTGTTTAACTAAACACCTGTTTAAATGTGATGTTGTCACTTTTTTGACAATATTGTTTGAAAGTTTGACAGGGACAGCATCACATTTAAACAGGTGTTTAATTAAACAATGTTTAAAAATCTTGTATCTATCTGCTTTTTTTAAAGTAAGGTAAGTAAAACATATGTATAAAGCACTTATAAAATACTCATTGGGAGCCTTAATTTTTTAAATGTTTTTCTTTTTTTCTATAGGTACGTCATTTAGAAACTATTGTCTTCCGTACAAAATAATGATTTAGTATGACAGCTATAGTGTTATAGGAAGGTGATATGGAACTCAAAGAATGTGACAAGATTATTCACCGATAAGCCATAAAGGCATATTCTCACACATGTGAACATTTAAATTGGTAATGTACAGTACAGGGTACTTGCATGCGAGGCTAAAGACGACGTTTTTCTTTTTATTGGTAACTGAGCAGGCATTTGACCACCATCTTTTTTTCTCGATAGATACTCTTGCTAAGGCTCGTATTATAGAATCAAACTCAAACTCGGATCTCTGCTTGAGTACAGTTAGAAAGGGATGGCGCTATATGCGATGAATAGCACCAACCCTTTCTAACTGTACTCAAGCAGAGATTTGAATTTGAGTTTGATTCTATAATACGAGCCTAAGAGTACAAAGACTGTACTTATACTTAGGGTAAATTGCCCTAATCTTGGCCGCCCTCCCAATTCATTGCCCTCCTAAACTATTAACATAAAAAAAATTAATTTAATCAATAAACTGTGTTGCTTTAAAGTAAACTGAATCATTAGTATATTATCTTAATAAATTGACAACAGTGAACAATATTTATTTAAAACGTCAAAAAGTCATTCCTCATTATCTAAGTTTAAATTATATTGAAATTATATAGGTACTTAGTCAAAACCAACAGCCATAACTGCATGGCAAAATATTTAGAAAGCGGTTTTGAAAGTATGTAGATACTGTCAGTATATTATGCATTTGGCACGTCATTCTCATTAGCTAAAGTAACTAAAGTAGGTACACATCCGTTTTCATGAAGAAATAATTTCAAAATAATTTACTGGTTACGGTACCCTCTTATTAAGTTTTCCCAACACCCTACTTTTACAAACATTATAAAGACCAAGTAATATTATTAGATCCACGAAACAAATTATCATCATTATTATCATCATCAATTAAGTACTTTTGATGATGTTATCTAAATTCTACTTACTACCAAAATTTAATAATATAATCAATAACTGTTATTGTCAATCTCTTGGGTGGTTGGATGGTTATTAAGTACCTATTATGTCTCTCCAGATATATAAATCCGCCATTGATAACCAATATAATTTCGTCTATAATATTTTTCGCCAATGATAAGAATGGGGAATGTCTGAAAATAATCAAATCGGCTGAATATTTTTTATAAGTAGGAATAAGCTCCCTTATTTATTTATTTTTTTATTTTATTTATTATCCCAATATTAATAGAAAAAAGTTTCAGAATTTTCAGTTGCGTGAAATTAAAAAAAAATGGTTAGTGCATTGGGCCGGAATCCCAAGGGTGCGGGTTCGAATCCAGTCTGAGCTGCTACGGGTGAATCGATTTTTTCTATTGTGAATGCTTTAAATCTAAAAAAAAGGTTCAATTAAAAAAAAAAACACTTCGACTTCACAAAACGGAAGCTATTATATATTTTGTGACGGAAGTAGGTAACAGAAAAATGGAGATTATGTACCTAGCTACCACCGACCATGACCACAATATGTATTTATAAAGAAAGGTTTTGACGTTTAGTGCCCAAACTTTTTTTGAATACCATGTTGTGGCTAAGGTAAGGAATCATCTCCATTCTGCTATTACTCCCGTACTTTTTCGAAGACGAAGTTTTTTTTTTCACGTAACCAAAAATTCTGAAACTTTTGCTCATTCCTATATAGTCTATAGATAAAAAATATTCAGCCAAATTTGATTTTTTCAGTCATTCTTCATTAAAGTTACAAGTTACAATGTGGAAGGAATTAGAAAATACATTCGAACATACTCGGGCTACGCCTTCATAAAAATTAAATATGTTTAACTTGTCAGTGCTACCTATGACGAAATAATTATTTTTCTAACCAAATGTTAACCGGACATTTAAATTGGTGTAATTTAATCTGTAGTTTCACATCGTTTTTGAATGACTTTAACATTACACCAAAAAGGTGTTAAAGAAACAGTTTGTACCGTATCATGTGGCATACACTTATTTTATTAACCGACTTCCAAAAAAGGAGGAGGTTCTCTGTTCGTCTGTATATTTGTTTCTTTTTTGTGTATGTCCACCGATTACTCGAAGACGGCTGGACCGATTGAAATGATTCAAACGGTAAACATTAGGTAAATTCCCAAGTTGGACCCATTTTTTAAAATTTGGAAATCGGTTTAGTACTTTTCAAGTAATCTTGAAAAAAAACACGAAAATAGTATGATTTTGTGTGAACTACCTCGATAATCAGTCGTATTTCTTTGCTTATGAACTGAATAAGATATTTTTTTTTTGGAAAAGTTTTCTTAATTGTTTTATTATTTTTAAACGTTTGCAATGTTTTTTGTTAACTTTAAGTAAGTAACACTATAAACATGTATTTTTCTTTTCTTTTTCTAGTAAGTACCTAAGTATATCATCTTTGTACTTTAAATATTTAATTTACTTTCTGCATATTACTGTAGTATTCAAGTGTGTAAAAACTACCTTAATTTGTAATATTTTAGTTTATTCCTACTAATATGATGTGAGCTCAAGATTTTTTAAATATTTTTTCTAAAACTATCTGTGGAAATTTTTAATTAGCATAGTCTTATACATTAAGTTGTTTGTCTGTTAATTTCCCAAATACAATAAAATAAAATAATAAAATAATTGTAATTCTTTAACCGACTTAAAAAAGGAGGTTCTCAGTTTGACCCGTATGTATGTATGTTTCTCCGCGACTAACTCACGTTTGGCTGATCCGATTTTTCTACCTACACTAAAAATAAAAAAAATAAAAAATTGTTTAAAAAAACAAAAACCGTTTTAAAAAAACCTACCTCTAAAAAGCAAGAAATAATATTTGTAATAATAAAAACACGTCTACTGAAGTCGGGTGGGGCTTTTAGAATAAAAAAAAGGAATTTGTACTCCAGCCCCACCCGACTTCAATGGACGTGTTTTTATTATTACGAATATTATTTCTTGCTTTTTAGAGGTGGGTTTTGAAGTCGGTTTTTTGTAACTTACTTATTTAAAACTTAATGTGACCGAAGGCTGCATTTCGGATCGAGCGCCACTTTTACTTTCGTCGGTCGTCGTGCGAGATTTCTCCGTACCAGATATTATTGGCGTTTACGCCTACAACAATGGATTTTGTATGTGGTTTGATGGAATGTTTCCACTTTGTATTATGGCGTATGATTGCGGTGGAGTAATGGCTGGACTTGTTTTAGTATAAACTTTGTATGTTTTAAAATCAACCAACACACTGCGAATAAATTAACTTACAGTATATTCGGCAGTAAAGTCCGCCCGCACCTTGACTATTATAGCTTTAGAAAAATATCTAATTCAAATAAAATAAGAGATAGAGATATGAGAGAGATATTTTTTTTTTTTATTAACTCAAAGACCACACGTTACAATAATTAAATAAAGCTAAAAATTTCAAAAAAAAATAGGTCTTAGGGCTAACTAGGACCTACCTCAGCTTGTGTTGCCATGACACATACGTGTCACAGCAACGCTGGTATGGTATAAGATGAATTTATCATAAAAATATCTTTCAGAAGTTAGCTATTATGTATGGAAAACCATAAATTAGCCCCTATTTTCTTTTGAGAAGTACCTAAAAATCCTAAAATTATTATGTAGTGTTATCCCAAAGCATGTAGGTATTTATGTGAATAAGTCGCTCTTGTAAGAAGCTCAACATTTTGAGCGACGTTAAGGCGAGGCCAGTTCACGATCTGATGAAAAGAGAGATTTTTGAACTTCCAATGTGAAGAACTGATGTAGAATTCTACTTCTCAAAAATTACTGTAGACTGAAAAAGAAACAAAGATACACTATAACCGAACAGAATATTGAAAAATGACTTGGTTACTCTGTAAAAAAAACCTGAATAACACCATATTCACTTCTCAAGCTTACGCGCTCACTAGACATGAAATAAAACACTTTTAACGGATACTAGCGCGGTTTTATTGAAAGTACTTTGGTAATTAGTTGGTATTTGGTATAACAATAACACCATAAAAACTTATAAAAATAAATTTCCAATCGTAAGATTTCGTAATTTTCAACGACAGTGATATATTTTTTATGCAAAAAGGATAGCTTTTTTATTGATCTAACACAATAACCGAGTACATTTTTAATAAATGATCCAGTATTTCAGAAATCAATAAAAATGTACTAAATTTCGTCAAATTTCTGGCGAAGCGTCAATTAAGGCTACTCAATATTCAACCATTAAGACATAGTGAAAGAGTAAATTTCGTGAACTGCCTCGCCTTAAATGACGCCAAGTGGATAAAAGGCATTAACTATTTGGCACGACAACCACAGAATAGATATAAGTACACAACCACATCTGGGTTATAAGTTGCTGATAATTCTTGTAATATTTCAAATTCCATGTCAACGCAATCTAAAAACAACAACGTAATAAACGAGGCCTACTTTTGACCGCGACATCTCGACTTATCTCGCGGTTTTCCCGATGACTATTCTATTATAATAATCTGCAGTTTCAATTGTTTACATAACTTATTACGTGACATACTACACTACACGGAAGATTTTTAGAGTCATTTTAGTTGACTGAGGTTTCTTAAATATTTTCCCTTCGATCACGCTGCCTAAAAGGCAAAAAAACTATAAAATCACCAAAACGTAGAATGAATGACTAAAATTCAGAATGACTTAACGTAAAATGACTGTCGATAAGGAAGCAATATTTTCTTTATTTAAAATTCGACTGTTACTTATTGTGATATGACGTTTGGACTTCCAAACTACTGACAAACAATAGACGTTCCATTGTGTTTGTGAATGAATGTGTTAACTATTTGTTAAAATATGTAGATCGAATGAGATAGGTAGGTACATTTGTACTAAATTCACAGTCCATAAACACAGACAGTACTTACTGTTGTTTGGTCTGCGTCTATAAAAGCTCGATTTTTGGGTGACAACCAAGATTGGTAACAACCTTTTATAACGACAACGTTTTGTTATGTCAGTATTCGCTAATGAAAAGTTTTACGAATAAAAATAAATATTTCATGTTTAATAAATAAAAAAACATAAAGATAATGTTTTACTTGCATATTAACTGCACTTTCTTATGTGTTACCACGAAAAGAAATACTTAGGTAAGTCCTTATCTACTATTATTTGCTATATTCACAGAACGATAAAAAAGTCAATATTTTAGATACTTACTAAGTATAAAGGTACAATTTGCTTATTAATTTATGTTAATGTACTGCAATTAATTGTAAAAGCCTTCGAACTGTAGTATCGTGTTACTAAGCGAAGTCGTGAGTAAATCTACAGCGGCCTTGCTTCAATTAACCTAATTTTTGCTTTTTTTTTGTCCAATTAATTTACAACTACAGCTACGCAAGACCATAATATTGAAAACTAGGTTTTTTCAGATCTTTTTTTATTAAAACGACATGTTTTTTGTTCACGCTTAAACTTAACTATTTAAAATCTAAACATGAGTTATTGTTTTTCAAAGATAATTTATTTCAAAGATTTGTTTATTTGGGACTTGTCAGCTTCTGAACTCCTTCAAACGTTGAATAACTACTTACATAAGAGTTATGTCTTAAACTAGCGTTAAAAGGCATAAGTATTGTATACCTACTCTACAAATTACCGCAGATTCGTAATTAGTTCACAAGTGCTTGTAACAGCCTAGACTGAATAAATTATTTTTGAATTTTGAATTTTTAATAAAACACTCCGTGGCGTCTTTAAATCCTCAATGCCCATAAAAAGTTGGTAAAGAAATTTTAAGCAGACTTTTTCCTAAAAAAGATATCAACGATTTTTTTATTTTTATAATTTGCAAAATACGTTTTATTTAAGTTACTTTAACATACTGTAAAGTTTCGTCGACTGAGGATTTACTGTGGGGGTCCACTACCTTCCTTTCCGACACTAGCTGAGGCAGGGTCGGTTGGCTCGTCACACACCCTATTTGTATTGTTTAAATTAGTTTAAGTTTGTACCTACTTAGTTTAATATTTATTTATTTTTTCTATTTTTCCTGTTTGTGATTTCTTTTTTGTGTGTGTAATATTGGCCAATAAACTATTCATTCAATCATTCATTCACTAGTGACGAAACTAACGAAAATGGAATTCTTGATAAATGTTGAGATTTTAGCGTACTATGTGGTTCACAGAATTTACCTATTCGTTTTCATTAACAAATGGATTTCTCAAATAAATAGATTCACTTAGGCGTTCCTCTGGTCATGTCCCCACTGTTGAGTCACCTGCTTGCATAAATTCCATTCAAATTCGAGATCGAAATGGACTTATTCACGATGCGCAAACAGGTTTCGGAGTCGAATCGAAAGTAAAATTCGACGACAAACGTTTGGCTCCAGCTTAATTAATCATCGAGCAGGTGGTTTCTCTTGAACGTAACAGCTCAAATATTTTCTTTGACTCTTGTTGATATTGGCTCTAGAAGACTCATTTAAATTACGGTTGGTTTTAGCCTCCTGGTTTAAAAACCACAGGTTTTAACCATAAACTTAATATGTTTATTAAGTTTATGGTTTAAACGTAGAATAGTCTGGCTACAAAAATGTTCTTTCTTTGAAAAATGTATCATTACGAATTTGATACAAAATTTGAAACTTATCTTAAACCAGCTTTTGCCCGCGACTTCTTCCGCGTGGCTTTTTTATCCCATTTACCATTTGAGTTTCGGAAAACCACGAAACAAGTGTTTGCTTATTCGTTTTTAGAAGTACACCTACGAAGTTTCAAGTTGAAATGTCTATTTAATATTTTTTTTCCATACAAACTTTGTACCCCCATTTCAACCCTTTAGAGGTGGAATTTCCAAAAAAACTACGTATAAAATATCTATGTAAATAAAATCATGTCCTTAGGTTCAGCGGATTAGGCTAGGCAATAGTCTGTCAGTCACCTATTCACTTTTGTATAAGAGATGACAGTAATTAAAAAAAAACCTATTTCAAAACTAAAATAATACCACTAATAATACCACAATTATTTGTTACTATTGAACCATTTTCTTTTATTATAGAAAATGTTAAAATTAAAAACTAATACAATCATCCATTCATTGATAGCATTCACAAACACTTACCCACTAGATCTTCAACGAGATTTCAAGAGTTGTAAATAAATAAATAAACATAATGATCGACCGTCAAAACCAAACACTTCAATGTTGTGCTTCAATGGACTTCAGTGGTTTTGTGCTTCAATGGACTTCAGTGGATTTGTGCTATTCGAGAGTTAGTTGTTTTATTGTTGTTGTAATTAAACATTTATCTAATGAGTGTGCTAAATTATAATAAATTAGCTAATTATAAAATAACCTAAACTGTGTATTTTGTATTGATGAAAGAGGGATTTTATATCGATCGATTCTTAAGGTAGTACCCTGAGCGAAAGTGGCGCCGCGGTGAATTATATTTAATATTATAATTCTAATACACAATTTTAAAAATGTTTATCGTGGAGATTTTAGGGACCACAGTCTAGTATTTTAGACGGTATCGTTACATTCCCTCGTAGTCACTGCTAGAAGTAGATAGCAAAACTGCTAAAAGTGGCCGTTTTTGACACATTTGCTATCTACTTCTACGAATGACTACGAGGGCATGTAGTGATACCTTCTAAAATACTAGACCATGGGCCCTAAAATCTCTACGATAAACATTATTTAAATCTTTTTCTATTAATAACTTATTAAATAAAAACCTCTGAGGGCGCCACTTTCGGTCATACAACCGCCTTAATAAAAATGCCAATTTTAACAGCTGTTTAATGCGGTCATCGTCGCTTGGCCGATGAAGCATACATCCGTAATATAATACTTTCGACAGGTTGTCGCGCGTTCTGTATTATAAAAGTAAAACATAATAATATAATAAATGTATAGTGAACACTACGGTAAAATCAATCTTAAGTAACTTGTATGCTGTCTAGGTAACTTGAAAGAGTGTTAAAACTTTCACAAAATGTAGGTATCTCTTAGTTGTGATTTTTAGTATCTCGATTTTTGATCCTTTTAGGTACTGCAAGGAAATGGAAGGTGGTATAAAAATAATAAGAAATTTATTTAAAATTAGGATTTGATCTTTATTGATGCACCAACCGAGAGCTCCTATACCTATAAAGGTCGTATACCAACCTACCTTCATGCTTCGGTAGACACTAGAAAACCAAATTGCTCTGATGTCCACCAGCCATTTTTGATGTCCCCACTGCTGGGGCACAGGCCTTCCTTATGGGTGGTAAGGAGGATGGGCCATAACCCTCCACGCGGGCCCAATGCGGATTGGTGGGTGTTAACTACTGCAAATGCAGCCGGGACCAACGGCTTAACGTGCCTTCCGAAGCACGGAGGAGCTCATGATAATAAATTTTTGGTCACCCATCCCATGACCGACCCTTGCGGACGTTGCTTAACTTCCGCATTCGCTGGGCCAGGCGCTAAACCACTGCGCCACCGAGTTCCTCAAGCTCTGATGATGGATAAGTTACTTACTATGTGGGTTAAAACTAGCTTTCATCGCGTGTGTTATTTTTGAGATATATCTCTCTCTACTGTACACCTTCTGAAGATGATGGTGTGGGTAGAGAGAGGCTGGCGAAAACAAAACACTATTGATAATAATAATAATAAATAAACATAATACACACAAAATAATAATAATAATAAACACTTTATTGCACACAAGTCAGGAAAAAATTACAAACAGACACAAAAACAGAAAGAAAGCACACAAAAGGCGGCCTTATTGCTAAATAGCAATCTCTTCCAAGCACTATTTATTGTTGTTGTTTTATGTCATCCTTTGCTGAAGTCGAAGTCTGCTAAATTGGTAATAAATAAATATTACTCAGCTCTTTGTCAACTCAAAACGATTAAAATACTAAGATACAATAAAGAGTTTTTTTATCTTTTTAAATGTGGGTGAACTACTATGTAGCAGGAAGCAACGCCAAATATATAAAAGCAAACGAGAATACTAGTTTCATTACGCAATATTAAGTTTCTAGGACTCTTATTTGAATATTACATATTTGTGAACATCGCGTGGCCCTGATGCTTAGCAAATGAGAAAAAATTGCGAAGTGACGCGAAGTGTAAATATTTAATTATTTGTAAAGGGTTGGTATGTTTCTAACCAGTGGCCCTACCATGAGTTGATGCAAACTGTTTACGTTACCGTAAACTATCGTTTTGTCTCTTTCACTCGCACTGACTGTGAGCAGTATATCCGATAGTTTACGGTAACGTAAACAGTTTGCATCAACTCATGGTAGGGCCACAGGGTTAGTAAATAATGTAAACATATAAGTACTCACCAAATATCTGAGAAAAAGTTTAGCCAAATTCAACAGAAAAAAATATTTCTTACCTTAGTTAAGGCTGAATACTCAAACGCTTCTTAATTAAAATCATAAGTTAAGGTCTCCTTAACTTTAAGGAAGCTGTCAGTTTCATAGAGTTTATGTCAAATCTGACAACTTTTTTGAATTTAAGGTGGCCTTACTTTAAGATTCGTTTAAGTATTTGGCCGTTAGTAAGATAACTTTTAATTTAAGAAGGTCGGTTGGCTTATTTATTGTAAATTACTTTAAAAAAATGCGTGCGATGGCATCAATTTTGGTGTTCAACTTAAAAAACAACAAAAAAATCTAAAAGTATCTAAGCACTTATTTTAAATTTATGTAAGTAGTTCAGATGATTTTATATTCGGGATTTTAGAGCTACGTACTTCCTTACTTAAGTAGTTATTATCAGATTTTCTGAATTCTTTTAAACCACGGATACAGACGGAAACATGTTAACTTGACTAATTTTGAATGAAAAAAGAAACGTTACCGACTAGCTATTTATTTTCGCTCACAATAAACACGTAAGTGCTAACTTATTAGTACATTTTTATGTATCGTTCTAAGAATGAGTAGCATAGTGAAAGTGTTACTTTCAGCATGTCATTATAATTAAAAAATAACTACATATTATACAATTTTCGTCTCGTTGCAGTCTCTTTTTTCGAAAGGAATGTCTAGGAGATTAATGAGCCAGTTTATTAATATTTACGTGGCATAATAAGGTACTTAAAACGTTTTTTTGTAATCATAAAACAATACGAGGATTGTTACGTGAATGGATAATTGAGAATCTTTATGTCATGGCCTCCTTTTTTCACGCTTTCGGGTTTCACTTGTTTTTGGAGATGAGTAAAGAGTACGGTAAAGTTTTAATTTTGCAATGATACTGATTATCATAATTCATAATTAATGCTTAAAAAAAATGGCATTCGTCATCTGCGGGGCTATTCACGATTGTCGGAAATCTACCCGAAAGCATTCGATTCGAATCAGTCTCCGTTCCGATAGATTCGAAAACTGCTATTCACAAATACATTCGACTAGCATTCGACTCGCTTTCCGACGTTGACTTTTTAGTCATTGTGAAATGCATTTACAAAGTTTGTAGCTTTTGGTAGAAATGATAAAAAATAAGTTCGATAACATAACATTGATATTTTTAAAGTTTTACGTAATAAATTACTAAAATTAACATTGAAATTTCACAAGATTTATCCTATTTATCTAAAAAAACTAACAGTCATCATTAATCTGCGATATTTAATATATTATAATATATTTCATTTTAAATGGTAACATTCTTTGTAAACGTAACGTAAACAAACGTAGAGGTTATGTTTTTGACTTTTTGTGTTTGTTTACTCACTCACAGAGAAAGAAAGCAATACTTGCGTTTACTGAGTTAAAATTTCAAAGTGTTTTGTTTGTTTTGGAAAAAAAGTGTAATGGAAAAATCAGTGAGTGATGAAAAATGCTTAGTTTTTATCACCTGTTATGTTTTTTTACATTCATTCTTACCTTCTTATATTGTTCGGATCTCTTTCCGATAGAAATATGCTCTCGGATACTAAATCGAATTCAATCGACAAAGTAATGTCAAAAATATTCGATCCGATAATCGTGAATCGCGTGTTTCGGGAGACTTTCCGATTCGATACGGAAAGTTGCTTTCCGACAATCGTGAATAACCCCCTGGTGTGCGGTTGTTGTTCCAGTAGGTACCCATAGCACGTAAAACTTTTCAGTTCTTGTATGGGAATGTACACATTCACACTGCCAGCCACTGTTTTTTTAAACTTTCGAAGGTAACTAAAATTTCCATTACAAAAAACTTGTAGTAGGTACTTTTGTGTTTTATACGAATTCGATTATTCCGGCCAACGGTCATCGGTCTCTTTTGCCGTGTCCTGCGCACTACCATTTCAGCTGAGCTGCAACTTGTATTTACTAGAAACTTTTGCTTTGAACTCTGTAGAATTGTATATCCGCATTTGTAACATTATCGAACATTTTGAAAAACTGAATCTACAAAAAAAAACACAAGTATTGGTTGAGAAATGCGACCCGTACCTAGCGGAGAACAAACTGAAAGCCTGACAGCCGGATGGACGTACCTAAGGGTTTTTGCCTTCGATCAAGAATATCCTAGATAACGCTTCACGAACTAAAACAGTACACAAACATGGCACCGCAAAATAGCGTCCAACTTACAAACTTGGCGCTTATTTTGTACATAATTACCTCTTATTTTGTACAAACCCACATTTTATATTACTTATTTTGTACAAAATAAGCTTATTTTGTACACAAACATATCTTTTATCACTTATTTTGTGCAAAATAAGCATCTAGAATGTAAGTGGGACGCTATTTAAGGTGCCATTTTTGAGACTCTGACCGGACATCTAAGGTAATCTTGATCGAAGGTTTTTGCTCAAGCTGAAACGGAGACGCTTCGCTAACGCTTCGCGCTCGGTCAATTATTGTCCAAAATACAGCTTGCATATTATTATTGTTATAATAATTGTTACACACGAGATTTCAATCGTCAGTTGTTGTTTGTGTTATGAAGAAACGAAGTTTCAATTTACTCCACACTTTCAACGCAACCATAACACCTGACATTAAGAATTAACTTATTGCAATTAGAACTTAGTAATTACCACATTACCAAGTGCATAATGAAATAGTTTATTTTGCAACACTGGATGTTTGATGTTCTTTTGTTTATTTTATTTTCACGCTTTAGTGATATCAAAGTCACGTGTGAAATGGCCTTCTTTGATCGAAAAGTAGTTTAAAGATCTATAAAAAAATAACTAAGAAATGAGTGCGTCCAACGAGAAGATGTTGTCTAACTCCAAAAGAGTTGAGTGAACAAGTTTCTAATGCTGAATTTAGCTTTTTAACAGGAAAGTCACGTGAAAATTTTCTCGCTGTTAGAGGTGAAAAGTTGTATGTTTAACACGAGACCAAAATTTTGCTCTGCCTCATGCCTTTAAATCACTCACTGTGCTCAGTAGTCTATTAGAATCACTCGCTACGCTCATGATTCAATTCTAGACTACTTCGCTAGTTCGTGATTTAAAGTCGGTACTCGCAGCACAAATTGATTTTGGTCACTTGTATAACAAATAACTATTGATATATTCGGGATGCATAAAAGCATTTCCTAACATGGGTTTTCTATAAAAAGGTTAAAAAGCTTGGCATATTATACAAGTTGGGATTTCTTCGTTAACCCTGAAAATAGCTCGAAAAATCTTCATTCATTACATACCCAGTAATTCGGTACATTTTGTCGTCGTAGGTTTATCGCAAAACTTACTACTTTATATAATTTTTTTTAATAAATAAATATTGTTTTTTAATAAATATTGTTTATTTACTCTTCACAAAGGTTATTATAATACGTAACTATACTAAGAGCTAAAGCTTACAGATAAAACCTTTGTGAGAGACTGGAGTCCATACTAGGATCCCCAAGGGGCCTGTATACAGATCTCCAGGCTCCCACCCCATTTTAAAGAGTCAAAATTTTTAAGCATTTATACCCATGTACAGTTATTATATTATTATAATAGTAGTATAATTTTTGATTCATTATGAATTATTAATTCAATATCCAACGAATGTCCACCTGAACAGTATGTTGGTAATAATCAAACAACAAAACAAGCTCACAAGCTCATATGAATATTGATATCACATTCAAGTGATAATTTCCCCGTTGCACCGATTGCATAAATAAGCCAACTCGTTGAATATGTCGCTCAGAATGAGACCGAGCACGCTTGCAAGCATAATTAATTTATTATGTAATCATGTTGACTTAATGAACAGATCAGTGAGCAACCCGTTTCGTTAGTTTAAGGCAGATTTTATAAAAAAGGACTGATTATTCTAAAAAGAAAATATACTTAAAAAAAATATAATGACCATGTTAAAAATTGTATTACATTAGCTTTTGATGATGAAATGCAGCTGTTAAGCATGCAAAGCTCAAGCTGTAAAAAATGTGTAAGTATTTAAAGTGTACTGAAAAAATGAATAATAATACTTCTTGAAAATCTAATAAAATCAACTATGATTTTATGCAACTCATATGTTATTAAAGAAAATCAATAACTACACAAATCATGTGTCTATGAAACAGGTGGTTATAAAACACATTATTACTCAATCCATTTCGACAAACTATTCAACATACATCGCGTACCAAGATGTTCTCATAATTATATTGTTAACCTTAAGCACAATGTACTGTTCCGTACATTACCTGTGCAGTAATCACTATTATAACCTTCCATTCACACAAGATCGATGGGTCTTCTAATAACACACCCGCCATTCATACCGATACACTGGCGAGCAAAATTGGCCAGCCATGTATTTTTCATAGAATTTAGAATCATTGTCAATATCACAGTTTCAATAAAATAAAAATATAGCCGCTATTGCACTGATTTTCATGTTCGTGAACATAGATGTCAAATGATATCAGTAAAAAAAATGCCTTTAATTTATAAAAACGTGAATCTTTCGACTGGCATCGAGCGCTCTTTTCTACTGATTTTCGTTCGGTATTTGACTCAAATGAATGAATTGAGTCAAATTTCGAACGAAAATCAGTAGAAAAGAAAGCTCGAGGGCCCCAGTTTCACTATCCTAAAAATGATAGAAAAGTGTTGTTTGTAATTGGAAATGGTTTTAATCTATTAAAATAATCTGTGAGATGTCTTCTTATTAGAGTGGCCACATATAGAAGGAATTTCGATTCTGAGTTCCGAAACGGAATCATTCCGAATGTAGCTAATCCATACAAGTATATATGGACCTACAACACACATTCGGGATTTTTCCGTACGGAATTTTCATACATTACCGATATTTCGTTCCGGAATTCTGAATCGGGATCCCATCTGTATGTGGCCGGATTTAATCAATGTGCCCACTAACTAGTTCTTAAATATAGACGAAATGTTTTGTATAGTATGTAATAACTATGTGTACTCTGAAATGTATTTATTTGTATGAACATTAAACTGTGGGCCAATAATATTGCAAGGATTTGTACTAAATACTAGACTGCGTGATACTTTGAAACCCTAATGTTAAGGATAAATATTGATACATTAATAAACGTTAAGTATAAAACTGAACACGCAATTTTAGCAATTAAAGTAAGATTTCGGTGAATTTTTGGTTATATTGCATTGTAGAATGCATCGTCGAGATTCTATCTATTGCATACATTATGTTGATAGGTATAAATTCAATAATTTGTTAAATTTTAGCAGTGGAATTTCATATTCCGTTAAATTTAAAACAAATATAAATCGACAGCTACATAATAAAATAGAGGTAATATTTAAAAGGTAAACTTCTTGATTTGAAAAGCACAAGTTTTTGTACAGCGTTTATTTTAAAAAATTGAGGCTATAAACATACTACTTACCTACGAGTATATTTTTATACTGTTTGTAGTAGTACCTTAATAGCTAGTCAACACTAGCAACACTATACACTTATCCGTAGCGGAATGTACAAGTAAGTATGTACTAGGCATTTTTTATAGGATAGCTCAGCCTGCCTAGCATGACCGATTTATATCGCGTGATATAGCGTTTTATCACGTTTAACTGTCAAAAAGACAAAGGAATTTGACAGTTCAGTGTCGATAAAATGCTATATCACGCGATATAAATCGATCATGCTAGGCAGGTTGAGTTACTTAATTTGTAGTAGTTATATCGAGCCAATCTAATCGTTTACTTGGAAAAACTCTTGTTAAGCATTCCTGGGAAATTGTAAGCAACTATATTTCACACAATCTTATAGATACCAACCTACTTTCAAGGCACGCTTTCCATTAATAAAATATATTATACTCAGTAGTAGGTACCATACTTTTTAGTTGTCAAGTTTTGTATCAATCCCATACACGAAATAATTTAATAATTTGTACTTGTTTGTACCATTTCGTAACTACTGCGCTTATTTCAAGAATTTAAAAAGTTGAGGTAACTGCTTTCTGATTTCAATTTAAAAACTTACTTACATTTTATAAATGTCATTGGTTTATACATACATTGGTGGGACTTAACAGTTTTGAAGTACATTTCGATGACACAAAATACATTCACACTTTCACTTAAAACTACCTAATCGAATTTGGTTTTCTTTAATTTACACAGATGTATAATTTAATTAACTACACATAGGTACTCGTATACATACACACTTAACGTATAATTCTAGTCATCTAAAATATGTACTGCCTGACTAAGAATAATTATATTTAAAAAAATGGACTTTTCGAAAGCAGCGAAAATATTTTTAGCACCTTTAGGCCTAGTGGTTCTCCAACTTGTGAAAAATAAAAACTGTCTTCCAAAGTAATGCTGCCTGAGAAGCATCTGGTTGCGAGTCAATTTTAAGTAATTTTAATGCAATTCGTGTTATTAATTTCGGTAGGCTACCTCGTAGTGAAATAACAATCTAACTTTATGTTGTCTACCGAACCACAGAAAAAATATTATTATTGTAAAACTCGATTCCTAAACTCATTGCAGATGAAACTAATTACATTTTTTTGAGCGAATCCGCGAGAAAGTTATGTGCAATTTGCATGTATTTTATGAAATTGAGGTTTTGTATTCAGAATTTTTAACAAATTGCATTTGCCATACTAGCATTTTCATAATTTATTTAACAACCGAGAACGCTATTTTAACAAAACTTTTATGTAGGTATAAATGTATTTGTTTTATGTAATGTACCTATTTGTATTATTGTATTGTACAATAAGCTAACTTAGGCAACATAAATTAAGCGAAAAAAAATAACTAAAATAAAAATAAAGTGTTCATTTTCGCAAACAAAAAAAGGAGTCAATTTCATGGTGTTTTTAATACTAAGAAATCAAAATAAATAGACTTTAATTTTATTATGCTTATAATTGACAGCTTTGGTCATAATTTGATTTATATCCAGCAACTGATAAATATTTTAAATCACATAAGTTTTGTGGTTTTTCGTGTGTGAGAAAAAAACACTTATTTCATAAAAGGAACTAATATAATATCTATGACGAGCGTTCTAAAATTAACCATACTTGTAAGTATCCATGAAACTTTTCCCCAAAACTGAGTTAATACAATCGAAAGCAGGCACGTTTGTATCTGGTTTTTAACCATAAATGTGTCATAAAATCACATAAACTTGGAACAAATATCACACGTGTATGGAACCGCTTCTCGAAAGAGTGCTATTTGATTTTATCTTATTACGTAAAATGTCTTTCGCCATGCATAAGGGTTGTCACAATTTTTTTATATTTTTAAGTAGATATAGATACATTAAAAATTTATGATTATAAACATAGATAACATAATACTATACTAGTATTAAGTCTGCAATTTTTTACAGATTAAATTTTACTTAAGAATTAATTAAGAAATAAGAAGTTTATGCGACAATCAATGAAATGAAAAAAAAAGTTTTTAAGCGCAAATTCAACCTTTACAATGTTTTACGCAAATTCGCTATAAGAAAACAGCAATATTCGTTTAGACTACCTACGTTTTCATTGTAATTATCGTTTCCCTTTCAACTGACGCTTTTCCACGCTTCTTCTGCAATTTTAACTGCAGTCGCGTGTATTCATGCATTCTTGTTCGCAATCATCCTGTCAACCCGAAATTCAACCTGTAAATAAAGTTAAGTTGGTACTAAGTCTTTACATACTAACTTATAACTGAACGATATCAGATTATATGGAATTGTATCAAGGTATTCATATAATGTGACATGAGAGATGCAAATCAACATCAGATTGATAAATTTATGATCATTTATTAATAATGAATGTGGTAGGAAAATATAGACGATTCAAAAGTACTTAATAATTAAGTTTATTTGAATAAAGCTTATTTCACTTATTTCACTTCATCATCATCATATCAGCCGCACGACACCCACTGCTGGGTATAGGCCTCCCCTACGGATCTCCACGACGATCGGTCCTGCGCTGCCCGCATCCAGCGGCTTCCCGCGACCTTCACCAGATCGTCGGTCCACCTTGTCGGGGGCCTACCCACGGAGCGCCGTCCGGTGCGTGATCGCCATTCCAGAACCTTTCCGCCCCAACGGCCATCGGTTCTTCTCGCTATGTGTCCCGCCCATTGCCATTTCAGCTGAGCAATCCTTCGAGCGATGTCGGTTACTTTAGTTCTCTTGCGGATCTCTTCGTTTCTGATTCGATCACGCAGAGAAACGCCGAGCATGGCTCTCTCCATTGCACGCTGGGTGACCTTGAGCCTCCTTATGAGACCCATAGTTAGCGACCACGTTTCACTGCCGTAAGTCATCACTGGCAACACACACTGTTCATAGACTTTCGTCTTGAGACACTGAGGTAAGTCGGACGCGAAGATTTTTCGAAGCTTCCCGAATGCTGCCCACCCGAGTTGGATTCGACGAGAGATCTCTTTCTCGAATTTCGAGATCTATTTCACTTCACTTAATGTATAATATTTATAATAAGAACACAAAATAAAACTCAACACATTCAAAACATCAGCAATTGTGTAAACTTAAACTAACTAAAACAAACTTAACTCAATGATATTATTTCTAAGAATAAATCTATATACAGGTGAATATTTACTACAGTCATGCGACGGTGCACAATGTTAAAAAAAAGATTTATATATTTTTTTATGTACACTCAGATGTAGCCTTCTGGACCATCTGACCACCAAATCTCATTACCTTGTGTACCGTTGGATGATGACAAAATAAATGAATTTCTTTCTTTCTATCTTTCTAGTAAATTACATTTTATGCATGCATCGGTGACAAAATTCAAAATTGTGTTATTAAATTTTAATGTAATAAATTAAAATAAATAAAAGTAACGTAACCCTAACGACAAAGCGTTCTAGATGCTCCGGTAATTGCGCGTACCGCTGCAATGCCATTTTTGTGTTACGCGCAGATATGTAGTTGGTATTTTCGGTAGGTGTATTTCTAAACAGATTTAATGCTTCACAGTTTTATGGGCCGCTTTAAGAGGCATTCAGCTTATCTGCTCATTACGCTCTTATAAACACGTAATTTTGGGACGCAATTCAAAAGTTTCCGCGCTTCGGACGGCGCGTTCGGTCGTTTGTCCCGGCTGGTGTGCCTACTTAAGCGTACCCGGTAGTACTTAACTATATCTATTCTGTGGCGGGCGTACCTAAATAGTCGGTTACCAGAAGTCAGCATTCGTCCTGACATGTCAAGTTTTTTCTCCCTGTCAGGATTCTGGCCGGTGGTGTTGGAAATGTCAGGATTTTTTGGATGAATGATCCATATAGTAAAAAAGTTATATTAAAAATCCTTAAAAATTAAGTTTTATTTATTTTACTTTTCTTTGGTAACAATCAACTATCAACACAACTAAAAATTAGCATAATGTCAGGAGTTTTTAGTAGGCTTTTTGTCAGGATTTTAAAGGCATACCACCAAAAAGGCAACCCTAGGCACCGGTACTGTCATTTGTTTGCTATGGTGATGGCGAAATATGCTTGATAACAAAAGCCTCGATTTGTGATATTTATTGTATTGTAATTTTAATTTCTTATTTTATTGTATTATATTTTCCAAAATTCCGAGAATCTCATTCTTTCGTAGTCATTCCCTAGGTGGAATAATTCTGTTTGCATTAAATTTGATTATAGACACTGAAAGTAAAATGAAAACTTATTATTTTTGCAAACCAAACTTACGACGACCGACGTAGGTAAGCATCAACGTAGGAATCAATTCTAATATTTTCATTTTAAGATAAGTAATTAATATATTATTATTTAATTCCAAAAAAATGCATTGTGAATGCCTAAAATCTAAAAATTCATTTTTTTTTATTTCAGGTAAGTGCTGTACTTAAGTAGCTACTTCGTAAGTATGTAATAAGCTGAGTGAGTATTGCCAGGGGCCTTACTATGAGCTCTTATAGCAGGGCTTATATTGAACTGCCTTACTTTCTCGTACTATGACCTCAACGGTTAGTATGAAAGCAGGCCTTAAGCACTAAGCAGCCCTGTTTAAAGCCTGCTTTTGAACTAAACTGCTTGAGAATGGTTTCTTATTTGCTGATGGTAAGCCCCCAGAGCAGTATTACTGTACCTAAACCCACCAAAATCGTCGCTCTGGAAATGGACTCTCATAGTGCAATCCTAAATTGGATAGGAACGCTCATTCGTCGCTTATTTAGTAACGACAAGCGAATGCAACTAGAATTCAATAAGCTCCAGTTATCTTATAAGATTAATTAAGCCCTAGAGCATGTCCTAGAAGGACTGGAACGGTACGTGAAAGGCTCTTGAGTAATGTTGGTTTGAATCTGTGTACTAAGTTTAGATGAAGAACTAATAGTGTAAAACTTTATGCTCTAAGCGATGAGAAATAGTTTGGTCAATAGTGATTTCTTATAAGTATTAAAAAAATAATGGTTTACAGAAAGTTTTTCTGTTTATCATTTTTTGCAGGTTAGCTATAATGTTATACAATGTAATACCAGTCTCATTAATAGTTTTCAAGCAAGTATAATAATCAACTATTACTTATACACTTTTTGGTGCGTATAAAAATACGTTTTTACTAACTATGAAATTAATGATACCTACCTTAGCTATAGTTTGTTATGTTTACGCATAAATAATCTAAGGTTTACGAGCCTTGACTTTAAATAAACGATCAATTAAATGCCTACTAATATTTAAATGTCATTACGAATCATACATCATAAAGGTTAAGTATACTTGAGCGTGTTACCTATAACAGAACTGTATAAAAACAAATATAAAACACATGTATACGGGCAAAGTGATTAATAGCGCATTATTAATAATTGGAAAATGATCAATATGAGGGTGCTATTTGATAATAACTTTTTAATTTATATGTAAGACGTGTTTCATTATTTAAAAAGTTACAGTAGAACATTTACATAGAATAATAGTTAACCACAACATCAGTGTTGGCACGACCTAATATAAAACGTGTTACAAAAAACCCTAATGCTGTATACCGGGTGTAACAAGACCCCCAATGAAGCCGAGGCCGACGTATTCTGCCCATCATCAGGACCATTTCTGTTCAAAATTATTGCTGGGAAACGATTTTAATTTTTGGAGTTAAAAAAGCATTGCATACATTGCCACGCAATGTAGCGCGTACAACAGACCGCGCATGCGAGTGTATGCTACACAGCTGTGTGCGGCCGAGTTGAAAGGCAGCGTTTATGTGCGCGCTCATGAAATATATTGAGAGATGACGTTTTGAAGCCATTGTTTGTTACGAAATACAAAAAAAATGATAATGTTTCTTTGGACAAAAATAAGGAAATAACGAATAAAATAAGATTTCATAAAAAAAAATAAAAAAAAAATTGGACTTTGACCTTCAATAACTTGGTAGCTATTGGTTTCCCAGGTATAGTCCAAAAGACAAAAATGATACTGATGATGGGCGGAATGCATGGACTTCGGCTTCGTTGAGGGTCTTGTTACACCCGTTATAGGTAGTAGATAGAACTACTTTTACTATGGGACCAACTCTGAAATCGCAAAAAACAGCTATTTCCTTCGAAGGCTATTTTCATACAAAAATATCAAAATGTTTGACAGCTGATTTTTTTCGCCATTTCAGAGTTGGTCGTATATTAAAAGTTATTCAGTTTCATGGTCCCTATCTACCATATACGGCATAAGGGGTTATTTTGAAACACATTGTATTATACTGTGGTGTTCGAAAGTTGCAAACAAAAAGTCATAAAATAAACGATCGTTTGTTAAATGTACTAGGGTCTCAGCACAAGGAAGAGATTTAATCTAGTGCCTGAGTTACATTGAACAACTGGAGCGTAGCCTCCGATGCAATGTAGACACAGACCATACAACAAGTACCTGTGAATGTAGAGAACTGGATACGATCGCCTTTGCTAATGGTGTATATGTACTCGTGTACAATGTGTTACATTGGAAGAACGATCGGGAAATAATAGTTACAATGTAGGTACATGGTGTGGCGTAACGAGGTTCTTTTAGTATTAGTTAACTTTTAGGTTTTTAAGTTAGTTAAAGTAGATAGTTTAGACTCTAAATCTGAAGAGAACCGACCTAGGTATTTCTAAAATTATAGTGTGAGTTGAACCAAAACGCTGTCAAAGTTGAAGTTATCGTCAAATGATAATGCTACCTATTTGTCACGTCAAACTTGTCAAAGGACATCATGCTGGCTGGCAACCTCTTTTTATGGCTAACTTGTGATTAACCGGTACATTAACAAGCTTGTTATTGTCTTTTTCTTGTTATTGAAAAACTGAATCAACAAAAAAGAACCTGTTCACAAAATTTAAGAGAATCGGTTGAGAAATGCGAAGTGTAGATTCTCTACAGAAAAGAAAAATTATTCTACGAGAGTATCACTGTTCTAACAATTACAATTTAATTAATTTAGTATGTAAGCAGTAACGTGTAACAATTTTTCCTTTGTTTTTACGGTTTGTGATCTTATTAAAAGTCCTAATAAGCTGAATGTTTTGTTGTTTCCTTATTTGACTAAGTAATTTTACCAAATACTTACTTTGTTTGAATAAATAATGAAGCATAAAGATAAAATTTATTGATGTAAATAATAACATGTTCCGTTTACAAGACGATATACATTGACGTCGTTCGACGTAAAACAATAAGCTTTCAACGAACTTCTCAGGCAATGCAATAAAGTCGACGTCACGTCAGGCACGTCATTGAAGCAACACCGTATTGCATTTGTCTTGCGTTTTTTAATTCATATTGCTGGTTTACTTAGTTTTTTCTAAATTTACACCTAATATATTTGCCGTGTAGTAGTTAAAGAAAGTATTTGCAAAAACAGTGATTAAAAATTCGACCGCTTTGTGAAGATAATATCGAAATCATTTCTAAATATTGTTCGTTCCTGACCTACGACAACTCGCCGCTCTGCTGCGCTGCGCCTGCTGTCACGTGATCGTGCGCCCGAGAGTTTTGGCCGGCTCGGCGCGGCCGCAACCTACCTAGCCCGGCAAGCACCGACCGAACGCGAGCGACCGCTACCGCGATACCTAGCGACCAAGAATCGATACCGGTACTGCGACCTCGGGACGGATGAAGTAAGCTGTTTTGAATTTTAAACTGCATAGATAAAATACTGAAATTCCTGAAATGGCTGCGGGTGAAATTGTTTGTGCTGGATGCCACAATAAAATAAATTCCCGACGATACCTAAAATGCAGTCTTTGTCAGGATGTCTTTGATTTGATGTGTGCTAATGTCCCCGAATGTCGCTTTTTTAATACAATGACATTAGCTCATAAAACCTCTTGGAAGTGTCAGACCTGTAAGTGCAAAGAGCCGAAAGATGATAACTTTGATACATCAATTCGACAACCAGCTTGCTCCAAAGATACTCGAGATACCTCTCCCCCTGTATCGCGCGACAGCTCGGACAATGTAACTTTTCGTAAACGTATGCCAGACGGTTTGAATGATCAGTCCCACAATCTATCCTACTCAGAAGATATCGTCTATGTAGAACATATTAAAGAGATTATACGAGAAGAGTTTGAGCGAGATCTGCGGGAACGTTTAATCGGACTAATTGCCAAAACCGTATCCGATAACATGTCCACCATTATGGCTAACGCTATGGCAAATCTTAATGAAAGGGTGGCCGCGTTAGAACGTCGAATTGATGCACTCGTAAATGGCAAAAACAAAAACACCCGTACAACGTCCCCAACAAGAACCGTGATTAACAAGGCTCTAGGAAAAATTGCACAAGCGCCGCCACAGGAAACTCCGATCAATGAAAATGCCGTTAACAATGATTCGGCCCCTCTAGTGCAACAGAAAGCGTTAGGGACGCCTATGCTCTTGAATCCCGCAACGATCGTCCAAAACAGCGAGATAAAGGAGAACGAGTGGACCGAAGTGGGTAAACGTCGTCGCCGAAGTACGCCTCAAAATTTGCTTAGAGGTAACGCAGCTCCTGGTAAAACAACTTTGGAAGCGTCGGAACGCTTTCGCAGCTATCACCTTTTCTACGTGAAGGAGGGTACTACAGATGAACAGGTCAGTGAGCACATAAAGTCTATAATTAATAGCGATTGCTGCAAGGTGGAGGTATTGAAAGCGCGTGGCCCATATGCTTCATTTAAACTGACGCTTCCATCTAAGCTTGCGAATCAGTTGTTGGCTCCGGAGCATTGGCCCTTGGATGTATGCATGAAACCTTGGCGTCAGTCCTTTCGTCCAAGAGCAAGACTTGAAACTGACAAATGATTCGGCAACAAAAATCGTCATAGACACCTCCACTCACAAACAGCCGGAATTTAACATCTTTTATCAGAACGTGAGAGGTCTCAAAACAAAGCTGAAGTCTTGGAACACGAATCTCTTAACCACACATCATGATCTTATAGCTGCCACAGAAACATTTTTGGACACGTCTGTGCATGATGCTGAATTGGCTACAGGTGGTTGGAGTGTTATAAGGCGTGATCGAGGTTCATGGGGCGGAGGCGTGCTTCTAGCCTCAAGGCCCGGCATCACCTTGTCTCGTCTGACAGAATTAGAAACTGCTTCTGGTGAAGATTTATGGGTCACCCTCACACATGAAGGTCGCAACATATACATTTGTGTCATCTATGTAAATCCTAGAGCTTCTGACAGTGAATATTTCAATTGGTTTACCAAGACTGAAAGCCTCATGGCTAACCTTAATGGTACTGTGTACATCACTGGAGACCTTAATCTTAATAGTGCGTCTGAAAGTGTTCGTAATTATTATTGCTACTTTACATCATTCTGTAATTTAACTGAACACAATAATGTGTATAATGAATATGGCGGGAAGTTGGATGTTGTTCTGACCCAGGAGTGCAATGATACTATTACCGTTGGTAATTCTGAGGATGGAGGGATAGTTCGCGTAGACCGTTATCATCCCCCTTTAGACATTACAATACACTTCGCGACTTCTGAACGCGCAGAACCACTTCAACCTAGTAACATAAAGCCCTCTACGGATTGGAACTTTAATATGGCTGATTACGATCAAATTTTTTTAGAAGTAAGCAGGCTTGACTGGTCTCCAGTCTTAACTAGTACAGATGTAATAGAAGCAATGCAAATTCTTTATGAAAAAATATATAATACATTTGATAAGCTCGTGCCAAAAAAACGTAGATCAAAAGTACCTTCGAAACGATATCCAGTCTGGTTTAATGCAAATATAATAAAGGACATTAACCTAAAAATAAAGTTACATCGTGCTTGGAAAAAATCAAACTGTCCTTCTCAATATAATCAGTTTAGTCAACTTCGTGCTTCCTTAAAAGAACGTATCGCATTATCTTACTCCGAACATATACAAAATTTGGAAAATAATCTTAAATTGAACCCTCGGGCTTTTTGGCGTCACATATCAAGTCTTCGTAGTAGCGGTGGTTTTGAACCTAATGTCACTTATAAGGGTAACCAGCTTTCAGGAGCCAGTGCTGCCGAAGCCTTTGCCAGTTTTTTTGAGAGTGTTTACATTTCGGACGAAACAATCACGGGTGAGGGTCCGTCGTATATAGATGCAAATAAGAACATACATCCAGAACAGTATAGTCTAAGTGATATTGAGGCGGCTATTAAAAAGCTTAAACACACAGAGTCCATTGGACCTGACAATATACCTACAACATTCGTTAAAGTTTGCAGCGAGCTTTTAAGTATACCTCTCAGCCATGTCATAAATTTGATTGTTAGCACATCCACTTATCCATCTCAATGGAAGATTTCAAAGGTAACACCGATCCCCAAAACGTGTAATAAAACTTCTGTTGAAGACCATCGGCCGATAGCAATACTTTCGGTATTTGCTAAAATATTTGAAACACTGTTGCATAAAACTATATACGATCAGATTCTACCTTACCTTCGTGAAGAACAGCACGGCTTCCGGGCACAAAAGTCAGTAAATACTAACTTGCTTACTATTACCCAGTATGTGGCAACTAGCCTTGATAGAGGTCAGCAAATCGATGTGTTATATTTCGACTACAAAAAGGCATTTGACCGCGTCGATAACAATATCCTCCTAGCTAAGCTCGACTCCATAGGATTTGCTCCGCAATTATTACAATTATTGAAAAGTTACCTTGCAGATCGGCGCCAATATGTTAGGTACGGCTGCTATGTCTCAGAACCTTATGCAACTACTTCTGGCGTGAATCAGGGCTCGATATTAGGACCTTTGCTCTTCCTTCTCTTCATTAATGACGTCGCCGGTGTCATCCAACATGCAAAGTGTCTCCTATATGCTGATGACCTCAAAATTTATATGGAGGTCTCAAACGAAAATGACTGTCACCGCATACAGCAAGACATAGATGCGCTAACTGAGTGGAACAAATGCAACAGAATGGAACTGAATCTCTCGAAGTGTTTTGTAATGTCCTTTACTAGGAAGCACGCATCCGTATCTTTTAAATATAAGCTGTGTGGCAACGATATCTCTCGCACATCAACTATGAGGGATCTCGGTGTCACATTTGACCCTAGCTTAACCTTTAACCAACACATCATCGAGATCACAAAAGATTGTTTCCGTCGTTTGGGTTTCGCACTTCGTAATTTGCATGACTTTAAAAATCCTCATGTCATGAAACTTCTTTACATGACACTGATAAGAAGCAAACTAGAAACGAGTTCATGTGTGTGGAATCCACACGAAGCGAAATATAAGGTAATGGTCGAAAAAGTACAAAAGGCCTTCTTGAGGTACCTATACAAGAGGGTATTCGGCTATTACCCATTTCTGTATCCCACAAAATTTCTATTGGGTATGCTTGGTATGTGTTCGTTGGAGGTGAGGCGTCACAAGGACCTAATCCTGGCAGCAGTGAGGATCTTGCACGGCAGAGTCCAGTGCCCTGAGCTGCAGGAGCAACTTCTGCGCCTGTATGTACCAGACCACTATGTTCGGCGCCGCACTTGTCGGCAGCGCCGCCTGTTCGCGCCCCCCTCGGGCCGGACTGTCGCGTATAACCACTCGCCTGTCTGTCAGATGCAGGCGGGGCTCAATGCACTCCTGTGTCAGCAACCTGACTGCGACGTATTCGCAGATAGTTGGGGAACTATTATGACTAAATGTTTGTCTTTCTGTGAAAGTGGTTGTCCTTTTTAATTGTTTACTATAACCTAAATTTGTGGATTGTGTAGTCTTTCATACATATCTCATTATAATATGTATATTGTTAGTATTTGTTTGCATGATTATGTAAGTAAACTATGTTAGTTATGTAATTGGGCACCGCTCGTGTAACTAATAACAATAAAACAATAAAGTTGAACAATGCAAGAATGCGTCAAAATTTGCAAATTTCACGGAAATAACTGCGGTTTTGTTAAACATGGGGTGAAAGTTATGTTATGTAGATTTTAAATACATTTCAATAAAAAAATATTAAAATTTAAAATAGGTAGTTTGTATTTGCAAATTACATAATAGAGCTGTGGGTAACTCAATCAACCAACTCACTTGAATCGGACTGAATAATTATTTTGTTTTCATCTCAAAATTGTTCAATAAGCGAAAAGGATTATTGCTCTATAAATGCATTTTTAAGATATTTGCCCTCAGTACGAGTTTATGTAAACTGTCAATAACACGTACTAAGCCCTAAGGTATTATTAAAGTACAAACTTACCTATTGATAATAATTTTACACATTTTCTCACAGATAAATTTTGCATAACAAAAAGGAATAATTTGCGTTCCTCTAAATAACGATCCTTCGAATCTAGGACATTACCTTTCGAAAGTGTTACTATGTGTAAAGATTTATATTTATGTCACAAGCAAACACTACGTTTCTCGTGAGAAAACTTGCAGGATATCCGTGCATGTTTGCCATAAAATACACATGATTATTTGTGAATACACATTTGTTTTAATGACATAACTAAATAGTCTTCCTTTTTCCAACATTTCATAGAAAGTTTGTATGCAGAGCAGAGCTACATTAATATCATAACATTACGTTATTATTCTGTGTTTTTTAATTTGATGAAGTTATAAATATTATCTAAAACGTATTAATAATCATTATTTCATAAGTAGGTATGTTTAATTGACATTTAAAAAATATTCATCAATATTTTGCAACCATCCAGACTTACTTTTTAGTAGGTAGGCAATCACTGTAGTGAATTTGATCTATAAAGATAAATAAAGATAAATATAAAGAAAAAAGATAAATAAAACGTTACAGTAAGATAATTATTTAGATATAAAACTTTCTCACTGTGACGAGATTTAAGCATTTACACCTAGTTGTTCACCGACTTTTTATACCTATAATAAAGATGTTACCACACTAGCTACCGTTACGCATAAAACGTCGCATAAAAAGACAATTTCCATCAAATTACGTAAAGTTGAGCCTATTTTTCTAATTTAGCAAAGGAAATATGTTTTGTAATAAAAAATCGCTTAGCGCTGATTAAGGCCATGCATTATGTCCGTATCGGATTAGAAAATATCAATGAAATCGAAGGTTCACATGATGAAAAATATATTAAGCTTAAATATACAATATTGTATCATATTTAATGTCAATGTTAATTATGTCGTTACTCATTTTGATTGAGTTTTCTTATAGAATTATTTTGATTTTTTATTATCTCTTCCAGATTGATTGGTTTAGGCTAATTAACTAATGGATGATAGGTTTTATTTTCTTGTTATTATGAACTAAAATATCAAATCATAACTATAGTTATTGGTCGTGATAACAATTAAGATGATGATATTAGTTGATTGATGTTCGCTTTGATCTTTAAGGTTTGTGGGAATTTGTTGTTTTACTACAATGCATAAAAGTTTATTATGTATAATTTCAAGATATTTTTGTTGCTCTTTGTTTTTTTTAATTGTCGATAAGTGAGCATTTGTCCACAATCACACCTTCCCCTTACTCAAATGGCTAACATTCAATACGTTTGAACGCTACGCTTAGAATAGAATAGAAAAGCATTTATTAACATCACACAGAAGGATTAAGAAAAGAAAACAATGTTGTACAATAGTTAACACATTAACACAGAACAGAAGAGAAATAAAAATGGTGAGAAAGTGTGCTGCTGAAAGTGTGCTGCTAAAAGGCCCTGTCTCAGCAAAAAACTTCTGAGTCATTCGTAGATGGTCAGAATGACCCAGAAGCACTGTTATTCTGCCAGGGCCCTGTAAACAGTAAGTAGTCGGACACAACACATACCAAAATAAACATAACGAATAGTGACATACAAAGAGTGAAAAAAAACAACATAAACCAAAACAAGAAGATTAACACAAAGAAATAATAACACAAGCAACGCTTACTATTAAAGCTTAAATATGAGCAATATATGATTCTATCACATGTCGCAGACTTATGTAAATCACAGATTTTGATGTATTGTATGGAATCGACAAGCTTACGGCACTTAATAGTTTACTGCTTATTTGAGCGTAGCGTTCAAACGCATAGGATGTTGGCCATTTGGGTACCTAGGGGGGCTGGTGTTAAGTGATGACGTGGACTACGATGGGTCATGCTCACCATAAAGTCTATTCACTCTAGTCTTGAAAAGGCCCGTTAAAGATATAGAAAAAAGCCACACACATAATAATAATAATTTTCTGTAAATCAAAAATCATTAAATGTACTATCATAGTAACACAAACCTTACTAATATTATAAATGCGAAAGTGATACGTTTGTTTGTTTGTTACGCCTTTACGTCTTAACTACTGAACCGATCATCATGAAATTTTGCATACACATTCTCAGGAGTAAGAGGACATAGGGTACTACTGTTCCCGAGGGATAGCAAAAAACTTTCCACGCAGACGCGGGAGGTTGCTAGTAAAGCTTTTAAAATATGGTATTTATTCACAAAAATAAAATAAAAAAGCTACATTAACTTAGTGCGTTGAAATCTTTTCTATGGAGAGAGATGTCTACTGTACCAAATAAGGATAGAATGATGAAAGTTGATGGAAGTCATTACTTATCAATAAGTTATGGTTAATACGTTAATGGCTGCTGATGTGATGATTAATGATCATCAAGATTAAAAGACCTCATTAATCAGAGAACACGGAAAGTCTTAAAAAGAATTGTACCTACTTTTAACTTTGTATGCAGGTTTTGTCTTAAATATTCATCTTCATTGGATTATTTAAAATGTTTGCCTACGCCCAACTGCCACAGTATATTGATATTATACTGTGAAATATATTGGTAAATTAGTGCAATATATTAGTAAATTAGTGCAATATATTAGTAAATTAGTGCAATATATTAGTAAATTAGTGCAATATATTAGTAAATTAGTGCAATATATTAGTTTGATATATCCGCAGTTTGTGGCTTGGGGCTGACAAAAATTTCGGACTAAATCTTCCCCTCGTTTACTTTCGGATAACTTCTAACTTACCTACTAGTGAAAATAAATGGCAATATTGTGATATTTATGATATAATTAAAAGTTCTTTATTTTAAAATGTGATATTTGGGCAGTGAAAGGCCAGATAGGACGTGAAGGACAGTAAAAGTAGTATTTGGTTTTGACCTGAATTGCGTATATAATTCAGAAAACAGGGTGAATTGCAGAATCCGCTCCATTCGCATTTTTATGTCGTCATTACGTCAATAAAAATGATTTGATTAGGACCTAACTGTGCCGTTATATGTGCAGTTAATTTTTATATAACCAATTAAAATATTGGAAGGATGATACTCTTAGCATTTAGAACTAGACAAACTTTATTACTGAAGATGCATTTGAAATAAAATGGCGATTGTCTCAATTTATATTGTGCAATTATTTTAGTTCTCACGGTAAACAAAAGCAAAATATTTAATAGGTACCTATTAAATATTTAATTAACAATGTATTTGTTCAGGGAAAAGACTTAATACATTCATTGATAAGTTTTTGGCTTCTAAAGTTAAATTATTCTTGCTTATTTTATTCTAAATAAAATGGAACCCTTAGAGAGAACTTAACTATTATAATTATCTATCTTTAGTTATCTAAATTAGATCGTATCATATCTCATCATCTTTGTCTAGGGATACAGGTGTAATTTTCATACAAACTAAGTAACTTTGAAGCCTTGGTTTTCTGCCAGGGATGTACTGTGCTGTGATCTGCTAAAGGCCATCCAGGGAGTGAATGGAGGAGATTCCGATCGCTATACACACTCAACTGATCTGATCAGCATTCTAAAAGATTGATGGGTCAGAGTTCTCAGTTTCAGGATTTCCATACATTTACAGGCTATTTTCGCGGTTTTTTTAAACATGTCAATTAATCTTTTAGAATGCTGGTCAGATCAGTTAGGTGTGTATAGCGATCTGAATCTCCTCCATTCACTCCCTGGATAGCCATCATCAGATCACAGCACAGCACATCTCTGGCAGAAAAGCAAGGCTTCAAAGTTACCTCGTTTGTATGAAATAACACCTGTATCCCTAGACAAAGTTTTGATGTGAGTAGTAGGGATTCGCCGTTTCTGGACCACCGCTGCGGGGGCTGTTCTCGACCGCTCCGCCGACAACTAATATTCCAATATTAAAACCGCGAATCAAACCGCGACCCGCGAATGAAATTAATACCTACCGCGAATTAAAAACGCGAATCTAATTACTATCTACCGCGAATTAAAACCGCGATTCCAACCGCGACCCGCTAATGAAATTAATACCTACCGCGAATTAAAAACGCGAATGTAATTAATACCTACCGCGAATTAAAACCGCGAATCAAAACAAATACCTTAACTTATCCAACTGGTTTATACCTACCGCGAATTAAAACCGCGACCCGCGAATTACATTGATACCTACCGACCGCGGATCTCATTGACTCGCCCTCGGTATAGTAGTAGGGATTAGCCGTTTCTGGACCACCGTCGCGGGCTGCTTTCGACCGCTCTGCCCTATTGTTTGTCTCACGATTGTTGTTTAA
The DNA here is from genome assembly GCA_950108535.1 of Agriphila straminella. Classification (NCBI taxonomy): domain Eukaryota; kingdom Metazoa; phylum Arthropoda; class Insecta; order Lepidoptera; family Crambidae; genus Agriphila; species Agriphila straminella. The sequence continues at coordinate 5,278,738 of OX467318.1, forward strand.
ACAGATTTCTAAAGGGTATTGTTTAAATGCAGGTACACGTTTACTGCCATTGCTTCGCAGACACAATGGAAAATCAATTGTTTGTCGGGCATTGGACCACCCGCCGCGGGGGCTGCTTTATTAGACCCATCATAAAAAGATTTCTAAAGGGTATTGTTTACATGCAGGTATGAACACGTTTACTGCCGTTGCTTCTCAGACACAATGGAAAATCAATTGTTTGTCGGCCCGCGCCGCGGGGGCTGCTTTATAAGACCCATCATAAAAAGATTTCTAAAGGGTATTGTTCAGATGCGGATATTAATACACCAACCTTAAACAGATTTCTAAAGATTTTGTTTAAATAGTAGACTCATCAATAAATAACAGTTTTCTTGCTAAAAGCATAATCTTTACAATGGGCTTGTACTCGTTTCAACATGTCACATTCGTACACGATCGAACATGTTATCTTCGGATGACTATTTAAAGGACCACGATCCAGAGACGGTAGTACAGTCTACAATTGGATTTCGCGTCGATTTAATCAACCAATAGTTTGTATAAGTGAAAGAAGTGAGTGTGTGTTCCGGAATATACTTGAATCCTCTACAAAAATAATGATAATGGACACGGAAATAATTGAAAAACTAGGGAAAACTACCATTTTAAAACATTATGCTCATCATATAAGAATGTGGTATATTTATGGAGAACTACCACAATCTATGTTGGAAGACGAAGATTTCATTCCATATTTTACGCCGTGCAACACTCATATACCCCAAATGTTGATAACTTCAGAAGACAACTTCGATGGACCACTACCCATGATGGCATATTGTCCAAGGTGCAACGATCAAAACGATATGGTTGAAATAGATACAGCTGCATCAGGTTACTCGAGATCAAGTTCACCTGATTGTACACATCCGATTAATCCTCTATCAATTGATTGGAGTGAGGAGGAGGATAAGGAAATGATGGAAATTGCTTTAAATAGTGATAACAACATAGTGAATCCGACGGAAATTTCATATTCTCCAACACATACGTATTAAGTTTAGTTTCTAAGTAAGCATTGTATTTTATTAAGTCTGAATAAAATTATATGGTAAAAATTTGTAAAAACTGTTTTTTTTTTTCTGTCCTCACCTAATTTTTATAGTAAAATCTGTTTGTTGAAATAGGGTTAGAAATAAAAGTCTAAAATATAATATTGTGTAATTTATTGTTTAAATAATTAAAATATATCCATGAAATCAATTTTATATTAATAATAAATTTATTCACAATATAATCATGCACAGAAAAAACATTTAAACATCTTCTTTATTAAGATATCATTGTTTATTGTATTTCCAGTAAACATATTAACAAAATTCTTTAAACACATTCCTCGATACTTTAAGTATAAATACAATAGAGAATATTCACCACAATAGGATGAAAAAATGTTTTGAATTACTTTATTGTTATATGTCCATCTAATTGCATTTCTTTTTAAAAATGTTAGATGATAACCTTCAGGTTTTCGACCAAAAGTGTCAAAGTATTCTCCGATACCATCAGCATTAATAAAAACTGCTATCCAATGTGATCCTGGTTTCGTGTCAGGATCTAAATTACTTATCAAATAAACAGGTGGTGACATGTAAATTGGTAATCGATTAGCTGCAAATACATTACAAACCAAAGAATGGTGTATTATTTTTAAATATTTATTAATTTCGAAAGTATTCATATTACTTTTATAATGTCTAACTTACACTAGAGTACAAATTAATAATGACATACATTGAACAAAATACCTTTTTTATATAGATACCTAGTTTCAAAATTTATCTAACTACTAAAATCAACGCTTACATTCCGGTTCTTATCTATTTCAATTAAATTATCAAATTCAGCATATACAATACAATTAATGGTTTCATTTAGAGCGTTTTCAAACCTCACCTCCAATCTAACACTTCCATGTTTAATTAAGTTCCAGTGCGAAGTTGAAGATGCAGTTAAATCAGGGGTTAAGTCAAATGCCATAAGACAATAACCTTTTGCATATCTATCCTTATTTATACCATTACCCTCATTCATAAAATGAATACCCGTTCCTGAGAACAATGTATGATACATGGCCGTATAAACCCCACTATTAAATTGTGGCTGTAATGCCTTTGAAGGAATTTGTACCCCATCGATATACAAACTAAATGTGTTAATACCAAAGTTATCGAAATCATAAGGATTTTTACTAAAACTACCATTGAAAGCAGTATTGTTTACAAATCCTATAATGCAACGTTTTGGTATTTGCCCTAGAAAAACATTATCAAGTGTTTTACCCTGTATGCCCGATGGAATCGTTAAAACTTTCACTTCAGCCCGCGTGATTGGATATTTTGCGGTTGTAGTAGCCAAAACTTTTTGATGAGCAAGTAATACACTTGGATTAATCCGCGCTTTACGAATTATAAGCGTTGCATCGGATATATGTACCTTAACCTTTATATCACTTGTTGAAGACATAAGGTTGAACGATTCCCTTGAACGGATAAGTTTCACACACATTTCAACACCATTTATCAAAAACTTATCCTGATTAAAGATATCTCCATGTAAATGTCCTATCATTTCTACTTCCTTGCTATCTTTTACATATTTTTGTCTCGCGTTAAATCCTTTATTGGCATCATCCGTGTTATTCATTTTTCCAGCAGTATCTTCATACCACATTGCACATGTAAGATGTGATTCTTTTGCAGGAGGAGCATAATTCAGTAGCGTTTCAATATATGCACGATATCCATATGTATTATTTGGTGGAGATACAAGTTTCTGATTTAGATATACATCTAATTGACTGAATAGTGAGTGGAGCCAATTATTAATTGGTGCTACAATAGTAGTTTCAGAATTCAAAGGAGTTAAATCTTGATTTAGTATTTTAGCTTTTATATGAAGTAAAGTATGTGATAAATCTATATAATCATCTCCGGAACCAGGAACTTGGAATTCTATAGGTCCATCATCACTTAGAGATGAAATAGGTTTATAATGAATCCATTGTCCACTTTCTATACTTGTTTGAGTTGTCGGTAATGCAAATAGATCTAATTCAGATTTAACACATTCACAAGAATTATTATGTAAGAATGACATTTTGTATTTTAAGAGAAAATGTCGTTATAAGTTAAATTTCTAATTTGTCTACTTTTTCTCGTTGTTCTCCCTTTCAAGTTTTGTGAGCGAATGAGGCCTCTCGTGTTTCGCTTTTTATTCTTATACCCCGAACCTTTCATAACTCTATTAATTTTATCATCGGCTTTTCTTTTTAAATTAGTAGTAGCTTCCTTAAAACGATTTGTAAGGGATTCTTCCAAGGGCTTAGCGCTTACTATGTCAGATAAAAGTCCTGCTCCAGCATTTAACACTTCTTTACCTACAACTTTAGCCCCATTTGATAAAAGAGGTAGAACTGATCTAAACAAACCTCCTAAAAAACTTCCTATACCATGCCCACGCTGATGTGCTACGCCTTTATAAATTACTCCGACCCCTGCTCCTGCCTGATGTAAATAGTAGTGATGATATGGGCAAATACCATTATTTTGTCTCGTGTACATGATTTTTTATTTACGTATGAAATGTAGTTTAACACAGCTCGTTCCAAACTGAAATGGGATACTCTCTCCAGTGTTTGTTCTTATATCTATTTCAATTGTATCGAATTCTCTACGCATGACTGGAACGTAGTGAGGTATTGAAAAAATATGCATTTTGTACGATCCATATGTATATTTTACAGGGTCTAATGATATTATTCTCAGTAAAGGGCACATAACATCCCCAACCATTTGAGGTTCTACAATATCACAATATACATATAACTGTGATGGTAAACCTAAGTATAAATTAGCTGGAAATTTTCCAGTTTTTTTTGTTGCTATGTTAGTATTTGGATCAAACCCAAGTTGAAGACTTAATACAGGAGAAAACATTAACGAAATCAGATTCATGACATCTCCTGTGAGAGTAATTAATCTTGAAATTTTGTCATGTCTCAATTTAAATGTTTCTTTTGAATTCAATGCTGTTATAACATCATCTATATCTTCATAACTAGAGGTTGGAATATGGTTTTTGTAAGTGACTAAACTTAGTTCTACAGCATCATCAACCTTCATTTGCTTGGTTACATACATAATATTATTATTATCTTGAACAGTGAATATGGTGCAAGGATATTGAAATTCGACAATCCCCACTAACCATTCTCCTTCTAACTTAATGGATTTTGGTAGTTTTGTTGAGAAATTGGTAGTCTTGTTATTTGGGAAGTATGTAGCAGAGCTATTACTAGGTAAAGTTATATAAAAGTTTTCCCCTCTCATGATTTTTCTAAATTCGTTGCTAAAATCCAACTATTAAATTTACTTGGATAACCTTTCCACTTCACTAATAATTCCTTTCTGCGGCCGGAATAACGAGTGCTTAGTATTTTATCTATTTTAAACTTGGTAGTGGGATTATACGATACTTTTTGTAATTCTTTTTCATAAAAAGTCCCAATAATGTTCTCATTTTGTAAGTCTTGCAATGTATAAACTACCCAAGGTGATCTCTTTATAACCGAAGTAATTAAAAATATTTCATCGCTCCAATTAGTCTCATATCCTTTTTGAAAAATATGTTTATATTTAGTAATCCTGACATGATCACCAACATTAAATTTTGTTTTAGTTCCGTGTTTAACTATTTCATCACCTTTTTCTTCATACAAATTTCGCCATACAACCATAATGTTCCCAGGATTAACATCACAAGGGCGCATTTTAATACTTCTATGAAAACTATTGTTATAAGAATGAAGTAAATCTTGCAGAACGTCTATATATCGGTAAGTATTATTATGTGTAAAATATCGCCACATTTTCATTTTAAGTGTGCGTTGGAATCTTTCAACAATACTAGCCTTAATATCAGGATTATTTGTTGTGTAATAGTTTATACTATTATTCTTTAAATAAGATTGAACATCTTTTGATATAAATTCAGTACCTTTATCTGATTGTAAATGTCGGGGAGTAGCCTTAGCTTCTAAAAATATATCTTTAAAATGTTCCTTCATAGTACCTGAATCCTTTTTTTTAATAGCTCTTGCAAAAGCATATTTACTAAATACATCAATCACACATAAAATATATTTAAAACCATCATTATACTCACTATAAGATCGCATATCACTTAAATCAGCTTGCCAAAGTTCATTAAAATTAGATAAAATATATTTGTTTCTCGGAAATCGCCGGTAAACTGGTTTGTGCATAGTGTATGTTTCCTGTGATTCCAACCATTTTTTTGTTTCTTCTTTAGTCATTTTATTTTTCATAGCCTCAGATAATTTATTAACACTACTGTATCCAGCTGGATGGGATACATCATAATAAATGTTTTTGATTTCTAGTAGGGGGTCCATCTTTCCCAATCGATCTTTCTATGTTTTTTAATCTGATTTTCACCACTTGTTTTTCTTAATTTTGGTGTACTGTCAAACTCAAGACGTGTACTTGCTTCTTTTTCTTTTAAAAGATCTTTTACCTTCTTAGAATAAGTTGGGCTTTTAGACAATATATTTATATAAGTGCTTCTTTTTGGATTACCTATATAACTTAAAGGAACAGATAATTCTTTCAACATTAGAGCAAATTCCATCCACCCATTTGGTGAACTGTTTTTTTTGAGAGGCCTTAAGATGTCACCCAAAAGGTCAACAATATTACTTTTGCTAACCTCTTTATTGTTGATAAACACAGTACCTTTATCATTCCAAAATATTTTATCTTTATTTTTTAAGAGTATATCTATTAAGAGTTCACCTTTCAATTTATATGACTTCGGTATAAATGAAAGTAGCTGTGATTTTGTATAAAAAAGATCCCCCTCGTTTATCTTAGCAGGAGTCTCTTCGTCGTCTGCACCTTGCTCTGTCTCAACTGCTTCTTTTATTAATTTATTTTTTTCATCGAAAGGTAAAATGGGTATTTGTAATGGTTTTCGATCTTCCCCAATAAAATGCAAATATCTTTGTAATGTTTGTAAATAAAGCGCCCATTTTTCTCTATCCTCTTTTTTTGTCTTTAAAACTTTACCCATTTCCTCATCCAAACGTGATAAATTATTAATACTTGCATTACTATTATCTGTTTTCAATCTCTCTATAACTTCAGGTTCGATAAGTATCATTTTCTTGGTACTTTCCATTTTTAATTTATAATTGAACCTAATAGTGCACTAAGAACAGAACCAAGAATAATCGGTAAAAATGCCCCACCTTTTTGTATTACAATTTGTTTTCTTGTTTTATGAGATCCTTTTGAAATTAACTTTCTCAATACACTTTTATGTTTTTTCAGTTTACTCTTCTCGTTGTCTTTTAAGGGTACCTTTCCTTTCAAAACATTAAAAATACATTCTGTTATACAATTAATTTCTTCATCATTGCATTTTTTCAACAATGCCTCTCGATACTTTGGTTTTAATGTTAATAATGCTCTCAGTAAATCTTTGTGAGATGTAATTCTTCGAATCATTATTTTAATGATATATTTAATTACACTATCTGTTGATTAGCTATACAGCATCAGTAGAAAGAAAGCAGTTAAATTTGCAAATATTAAAAATAGATTTACTAGTTTCTTTAACTGTAATTTTTTTTTCCTTAAAAACTTTCAAAATACATTCACAAATTTGATTTATTTCATTATCATCACAGTGTTCTAACAAAGCTTCACGATAATGTTCTTTAAGAATAAGCAATGCTCTTAAAAACTGTTTTGATTCGGATGTTTCCACTTCAGCCATTATTTGAAACTGACTGAAATCGTTTGCTGTGCATCATATTTATATCCCTTTTTTGGTATATACACAGTACAGTGCCCATTAAATGGAAAAACTTCACTTTTAAAACGACACATATCATTTGTAGATTGTTTAAGATCGATAAAAAGATAACCATGAGCTTGCGCAGTTGCATCTTTGTAAGCTTCTTCTACAAATTTTACATTATCAGGATACACTTGACGAGCCAGATGACGTATCTGTGTTCTGTCTCGAGGATTTTTAAAATAAACAATATAACTTGAATTTAAAGAAATATCTCGTTGACCTTTTCCTTGATGGAATATGTTTTGTGTTATGTAGAATACACTAAGATTTCTGTGATGACTGCCTTTTGTAAAAATGTCAACTATTCGACCATCTGACTCCCTCATGAGATCATCAATTATTAGAAGTCTAGGGTATTTCCCATCAAACATTCTCAAATCTGGAATACCTTGACTGTAATTAACATTATTTAAATTGTATAAAGGCTGCATTTCATCATAGCACCATATTATTTCAGAAAAATCTTGATTACATACATCTTTAGAATATTTCAAAAAATTTGTAACAAAGTTTGATTTTCCACAACCACTCGGACCTGCTACTATAGTGGTAAAAGGATGAATAAAATGAATCATGGTGACGTGCTAATGTGACTTGATCAATTAAAGGAATGAAGAATGAAAAAAATAACTTATAATTTTATAGTTTATTATTCTATACAAAAATTAAAATGATTATAAAGAAAAAGAAAAGAAAATACATTAATTTACATACACAACCAATATACAACATGATAGTACAAGAAATAAACAAATTACAAAGACAGTTTAACTAACACATTGTGCAATGTTGTGATATCAAAACTGTGTTCAGCTCAGTATAAGCAACAAGCTAGACTTGCTGCACTGGTATTTTGTTGAACACAGTTATGACATCATTTATTTATATCAACGTTACATTACAATTTTACATTACAATTTTATTATAAATAGTGCATTAAATGTTTCGTATACTATAATGACCCCAAGGCAATGTATCAGTAGAGTTTGATAAAATATACCGTTTCGTATCGTTGTAAGATAAACTCACTTTATTAATTTTTTGAGTAAAAATTACATGTTTAATTGATCGGAAACGATACATTTCAGCATATTGAACACTTTTATTATACAAGCATGATCTATAGTTATCTATTTTCATTTTCTTAGTCACGTTTTTGTTGACACCTTTCGCTTTTGCAATAACTTTATCCTCTACATTGATTGCATACATTTTTGAACCCAGACCAACAAATTCTTTAAAAATTTTACCATTATTTTCATCTTTAAAGAAACCTATTCTCTTTTTATTAACTTTCGGAAAATTGAAAACGTTATCAGTGGGATAGTCGGAAGTATCAAAATAGTTATCTAAATCAGGTTTTATATCATGATAGAAGTCATCGGTAAAAATCTGATAGATGAGACTATCCGTATCAGTATACAACAGTTTTACATTATCATTAAACTTCTTTTTCATATAATTATAATGAAAATCAAACATTAAAGTTTTTGATATATCAAGTACACAGAAACCTAAATAAATGGGTTTATTATATACAAGTTTAGTTTTATTTAATTGTATCGCTACCAAGTTTTCGGAAAAAATTGATAAACTATGGAATTCAGGACGAGCTATCAGACTTTGGACCCCCTGAACCTTACCCCGATTCTCCCAATGTGTGAGTAACTTAACATTTACTCTCTTCTCAATGTTTTCCATAGTTTTACCGAAAACAGAGTTGTTCATAAGCTTAAAAAAATCTTTTTCAAAATCTGATTTTGCTTGCATTCTTAATTGAGTGTTTAGATCAATGTATTTTCCTAACCAAGGACTTTGTTTGAATTGTAATACTCTATGTACTTTAACTAACTTCATCCCCTGCTGTAAACATTGAATGAGGTTTCTGTAATGAATAATATAATTTTTTTTATCATTTAAGTTGGGAACTAGTTTTTTTTGATTACTACCTCCAGTACAAATACTTTCAGGACACAATGGAAGATCGGAATGTAAATCATGCAATTTATCTGGATAACCGAGATCTACTTCCAGTATATATCCAATATCTGAAGTAGGAGAGACTTGAAAATTCACATCTTTACTAACCCATTTAAAACCATCGTAGGGAAGGTACTGGGACATAGCCCAACCATACAAATTGTTAGCATCTAAATAAGTTAAATAAGAGTTACGAACGTTCGCGTCAAAGTCATTCAAGTATTTATTATTAGCCTTAGCATATCGGTTGCTACATACAGACACACCACCCCTTATCCCCGATTTGATGAATGCTATCATATCAAAATCAGTTAATAAATCCAACTCAATTTTACTGTGTTTTAACATAGCATCCCAACTAAGACCTGGTGCAGTGTAATAGTGGGCTGGATCTAATCCATATGTTTTTAAACAAACATCTCGAAAGTTTTCAAAAACGTCAGCCAAAAGTAACACATCAGTTTTTAAATAAATATTTGAATACTCTAACATGCTATTACATTGGAAATGTTGCCATACATCTTGCGCATGTTTATAGTCTTCATCGGAAACATTGGATTCTGTTAAAGAGCTGTAAAAGTAAGATTGGTCTGGTAGGGTTGTTGCGTTTAGTGACTCATATGATGATATTAACTCATATGGGAAAATACCTTTTTTTATTAATAGTTTGAAATCATCTGGGTTCGGTACTTGTTTTTTAAGTTCTCTGAGTTGTTCCACTTGTAGATTTTTAGACAAGTTGTCTAAACTACTAGACATGAATTTGAAAGAATCTAGAAACCTTAAGTGAACTTCATGTCCATTAATTTTTAACTTTTTGGTGAAAGAAATATATTTTTCCTTATTTTGAGGAATTATTTCGATATCTCCTTCTTGTATATTTAACGCGTGTACAATGAAGTGAGCATCATAGTTACTTAAATTATGTAAAAATATAGGTATGAAATGAGGAGCTCTGAACTTAGTACTACATAAATTATGTGCGACACCCCTAAACAAACCCGTATTCCAATCAAAATCTAAAGTAGAATCTACACCAAGATCTTTCGAACAAATGTAACAGGCTTTTGTTTGATCAACATCTGTTTGTTGCCAATCTTTGAGTGCAATAGGTGGTTTTTTGTCAAAACAATTTCTTTCGTGGATGTCACAGACATCTTTATAAAGATTTTCAATGAAACTGTTAGCACAATCAGATCCTGTATACGTCTTATATACTGATAAGTTATCATCATATGAACATTTAATATAATAACCATAACTATATATTTCATGTTCTTGTACATTTCGTGTGTAAGGTTTGGAAGGATCTGGATCACAAGCAGAAATAGGTTTAAGAAGAGCTTCTGTATCAGCATATATTACAAACGGTATTTTCATTTGTCGTTGATATTTATCAAAATAAATTTTATTTGTACACTCATTGTGACCGAACCAGCCTTTTCTCGTTTTGGATGCACTGGGAAGTTCAGTTAAAATGTGATTACAATCATAATTTTGGTGACTATCTAATCTTTGTTTAGATGGAAAATGTATCAAACAACCATCACAAATAAAAATTGCATGAGCTCTCCCCGTTAATTGTTTGCTTACTAAACGAGATAAATTATTAATAAAACAATAATGTCCGATAGCACCGTTTGCAATGTATAGAAGATTAACATGTTTTTGTTTTCTATTTTTGGTGAAATAGAGAGGCCCCACCACTGTGTTTTTCCCGGAATGCTCATCGAACTCTAAACCAAAAACGTTTATGCTTATATTGTTGTTGTTTTCAACTTTGACAATATCCTTCAGCTTAACCGGGAAGGACACATTTTTAAAATTTAGTTTATTGTAATGGTTAGAGTACGAAGACACCCTATCTACATGATGTTGTGTGGGGTATAATGCAGATAATAAAGCCCATTTAAGACACTCGTGGTCATTGTTTTTTACATTGATAACCGCCTTTTTAGCCTGAATATCTTTTGGTAATTTTAGATATGAAGAACCCTGCAACGGGTTAAACTTGTTGACATTCATTTCCAAATTACGAATAGCTACAAAAGACCAACCACTATCCTTTTTTTCAAAATCTCTCATTTTGTTGTTTATCGTTTCACATAATAACTTGTAATATGGTTCTAAGTCATCACCCAAGCAAATATTAAAATTTGATGTTTGGAAGTCGAATGTGCTATGCAAACTCTTTGTTTCTTGAACAAAATCGGCATGAATAATAAAATTTACTTTAATGATAGTTAATTCTTTAATGCTATAACCAATTAATTTAGAAATCGTATCTTTAACGCTGTCAAAAAATTGTTCAGGTGTTTGTAAATTTGTGGGGTTTAGATTAGGTGAAGTTATTTGATAAGTAACAACTCTAGAACCAAATGCAGTGTTTAAAACAGTAACATTATCAAAATTATGATGACTTAATAGTAGCTTATTCTTGTGAAAAGAACTTCTTACATGATTTGAAAAATATTTCCGACTTACCATCACATCACAGATGTCACATCTAACTTTATGCACAGTGGACTGATTAACTGACGACGATGATGGCCCAGGGGTAACTTGCATATGGACTTCGTTCATGAATCCATTATCCGTCGATTTCCTCTTCACTCCTCGCCCGGTTTGTGAAGCGATATTGTTCTTTTTTAACATATCTTCTGTTACAGAGGCAATTTCATACAATGCAGCGTCATCTTGAGATGAAAATTTCCTCTTTACTCCTCTCCCGGTTTGTGAAACAGCATTGTTCTTTTTTAACATATCTTCTGTTATAGACACAATTTCATACAATGCAGCATCATCTTCAGATGAAAAAAAACTTGTATCACATTTTTCACCACTATTATTAACATCTAAAGCATTACACTGCTCTAAAACTTCAGTGTTGAAAAATCCACTTACATTGTTGTCAATGTTAATTTCTTCTTGATAATTATTGTCCGCACAAAAAAACATACTGATCACATGATCTTTGTTAGAATCCATGTTAAGTGTTGAATATCAATAAACGGATTGACCTGTACTGTTTTAACTCATTGTACATTGAGATGTATGTAACAAAAATGCTCAGGTAAAACTACTATTTATACAATAATTGCTCTGCTGTGGGTGGTGGGAGGCAGCATTGTTTGCAATCGTTTTGAATAGAACGAGCAAAACAATAAAGGCCTACGCAGACCGGGACGGCATGGCAAGGGATTTTAATTTTTACTAATGGACATTCAACCGTACTGTTACAGAAATACGACATAAATTGCTATGCTTAAAAATGATGCCGTGGCATTGAAAGGGATTTTATCGCACGGCATTAAAAAACGCACCACAGGCTGTGCATATTGATCGCGATATAATACAACGACCAAAAGAATGAACATGTGTAGAATAATCATGGTTCATCATTGAAAAAATATTTTTTACAGTCTTGGGATTCAGCGACTTCCTTTGTTATGTTATATATCAACTGCTTGCTGTGTTCATAGATTCTGTTACTAGTCTTTGTGTAGAATTTGATGCGTACGTCGGCATGCTTCCACTGTTTGTTTTCAGGCACCTTGGCTAACTTCTTGAGATCGTAAACTTCTAGTTTTATAAGATGTGTGGCGGCGGCATTGACATTCATAGATACATAAGACATACCTCCTTCTCGAGCCTGCCCAACTGATGAAGCCAGGCCTTTTTTCTGTTTTTTGGTTTTGGAATCATCAAAAAACTTATTAATGTTGGTATTACTGTTTGCTCGCTTAAGAGGTTTCGACAATTCGGACTCGACGATAGTGAGCTTATTATCAAACTCTTCATTACTGTAAGCATCAAAGTAATAGTTCTTGAAAGTATTCGGCATGTCTTCCACATTAATAGATGAACCCTACAATAGAACACGCTCATTAATATGCATCAAAAAATGTGAATGGGGAGCAAGAAATATATTATTATTCTACTACAATAACTTACGAAAAGTAATAACACATACCTGCATGTTTAGATCTTCGAGAACACACACTCACTTCTTTCACTTATACAAACTATTGGTTGATTAAATCGACGCGAAATCCAATTGTAGACTGTACTACCGTCTCTGGATCGTGGTCCTTTAAATAGTCATCCGAAGATAACATGTTCGATCGTGTACGAATGTGACATGTTGAAACGAGTACAAGCCCATTGTAAAGATTATGCTTTTAGCAAGAAAACTGTTATTTATTGATGAGTCTACTATTTAAACAAAATCTTTAGAAATCTGTTTAAGGTTGGTGTATTAATATCCGCATCTGAACAATACCCTTTAGAAATTTTTTTATGATGGGTCTTATAAAGCAGCCCCCGCGGCGCGGGCCGACAAACAATTGATTTTCCATTGTGTCTGAGAAGCAACGGCAGTAAACGTGTTCATACCTGCATGTAAACAATACCCTTTAGAAATCTTTTTATGATGGGTCTAATAAAGCAGCCCCCGCGGCGGGTGGTCCAATGCCCGACAAACAATTGATTTTCCATTGTGTCTGCGAAGCAATGGCAGTAAACGTGTACCTGCATTTAAACAATACCCTTTAGAAATCTGTTTAAACAACAATCGTGAGACAAACAATAGGGCAGAGCGGTCGAAAGCAGCCCGCGACGGTGGTCCAGAAACGGCTAATCCCTACTACTATACCGAGGGCGAGTCATTGAGATCCGCGGTCGGTAGGTATCAATGTAATTCGCGGGTCGCGGTTTTAATTCGCGGTAGGTATAAACCAGTTGGATAAGTTAAGGTATTTGTTTTGATTCGCGGTTTTAATTCGCGGTAGGTATTAATTACATTCGCGTTTTTAATTCGCGGTAGGTATTAATTTCATTAGCGGGTCGCGGTTGGAATCGCGGTTTTAATTCGCGGTAGATAGTAATTAGATTCGCGTTTTTAATTCGCGGTAGGTATTAATTTCATTCGCGGGTCGCGGTTTGATTCGCGGTTTTAATATTGGAATATTAGTTGTCGGCGGAGCGGTCGAGAACAGCCCCCGCGGCGGTGGTCCAGAAACGGCGAATCCCTACTACTATACCGAGGGGAGAAATTCGCGGCAGGTATTAATTTGATTCGCGGTAGGTATTAATTTGATTCGCGGTAGGTATTAATTTGATTCGCGGTAGGTATTAATTTAATTCGCGGTAGGTATTAATTTAATTCGCGGCTAGTACGATCAGTTGTCGGCGGAGCGGTAGAGAACAGCCCCCGCAGCGGTGGTCCAGAAACGGCGAATCCCTACTACTGATGTGTGTATATCATATCATAATACCACTTAAAATAAAATGTAAGTACTTACAATGAAAGTACTTAACATGATAATTATAACGTATTATTAGTAAATTATGATGTATTTGTGTTAAGTGCAATAATTGTTTACTAGGTGCATTCTTTTAGAATGTCAAAAACCTTGTAGAGTAATCCATTGGAATCCAGTTTTCGTATTTTGGTCATGAGCGATGCCCAAGGTCACATCAAAATCACTTTCTCTGCCTCTTAAAAAATATGAACCGGAATTTGTTTACGACAAGCAAAAAAAAGACGTGATCTTATAAAACACAGACGCGAATGTTATTTGGATTTATTTTCTTCACCTAAAAAAAGGTTTTTTTAAACGTGTTAAAACCCAAATACAATCCCCTTCCAATAAGAACGGGATCGTATTTGGTTCATTTTTAGTATTTTTGCCTATTAATAATGACGACACGTAAAACTGATTTCAAAATATTATAAAATTTGAAGTCAATTTCTTTTTTATTACACTTTTTTGTCACTGATGAAGAAATAAATAAATATTTAGACTATTTAGATACCTATGTTACTCCAATTATAGATATTATTTCGTTCCGGATGTAAAATACATTAAAAGGTCTTTGAAAATAAAACAATTTCAAAAATAAGAACTAGGTAGGTATCTGTCTAATCAGCTTTTATCGGATCTTATTAATTTGAACTTAATAACCATCTCGGTTAGAATCATTGACTTATAAAATACTTTCTCTTGTCGCCAACGTCACTCAATTTCATTGATGGCAACGTCCCTCCCATAAGCAAATATTATAAATTCCATTAGCTTTATGATAGTTATGATCGTGCACTTACTGCTTCTATCTTTGAGTTGCTAATAAACATTTTAAAAGAAAAGAATTCATTAAAGTGAAACTATACTTGCTCTCAGAAATCAATAAGGTAAGAAATTGAGTGATTGATTTTAAAGAACACATCCATACAAAGCAGAAAACATTTTATTGAAAATTTATTTAATGCGGAACAAAACAATGCTACATAAAAGAAAGTGTGTATAAAATTTAAAGTTTATGTGTTATTATTACTATCCAAAGTAAAAGATTTAACTTGTTCCTGATACATTCTGTGTTTCTCCTCCAACGTCCGAAGCGCACTAGAGGGCCGGACTCCACCAACATTTACCATAAAACTAATTTGGACTGGAGGAACTTCATTTTTGGCCTTCTCTTTATCTGTATTGATACCTCTACTTTTAGCACTGGATCTAGCAGACTTTGATGTCTTTACATTGTTTTCATCTTGTGTATTCTTTCCAGTTTTCTTATTGTTATTGTGTGGTTTTTTGACAACTTTTATAGGTTGTTGTTGCGTAGTGTCTTTGATAATTTGTTCGTCTTGTGATTCATACTTTTCTTTACAATTTAAATTTGCTGAATTAGGCTTTTTAGGTTTAGCGCTTTTCTCTTCTGTAGCATGGTTTATGAGATAAGAGTTATTATTAACTTTTTTGGAAGCCTTTGATGAAAACCGTTGCCTTGCAGAGTTGTTTTCCTCTTTCTTTTCAAGCTCCATCTGTAGAGATCTCTTGTATATTCTCAGTCTGTTTTCCATTCTTACCTTTTCCGAGTACCGCTGCAAGCTTCTAGCTCTTTCTAATCTAGGCTTGATTTTCTCCATATCAGGACCAAGACCGCCTAGTTTTACATTTTGTAAAGGTTGTACAGTTGCTCTTCTTACTCGCCGGCGTGGTTGCGATACTTCAGAAACGCTTTTTAGATTATATTCATCTGCTGATTGACTTCCACCGTCATCCAAATTAAGATCTGCATCAAAAGAATGCACTAAATAATTCTCAAGCTCTGTATTGAGAATTTTGTCATAATACATTTCATTATAAGCTTCAGTCTCATAGAATTCGGTAACAGGATTGTGGTCATCTTCTCCAAAACTCTCTCTTTCTGTATCTCCGTACTCTGGAGATAGAGAACGTATTTCAATTTCTTCTTCCTCCTTTTTAGTAGTATTAGAAACAAACTGTTTCCGGAATCTTTCTAAATATGAGGCAGCTTTGACTTTACTATTTTTTTTGACAAGATAACTATTACTTGAATAATTGTCTTTTCTTGAATGATGATCTTGTTTTATCTTCTTCTTCTGATCTTTATTCACCTTTATAAGCACGTCTTGCTCATAGAACGGCACCAATATTGTATCAACGTTGTCATCAGAAGGCGAGTCGCGCTTTGGGTTCGTATTCCGGTTAAAATTATTTTCCAAGCTGTCCAAAGATATATTGCTGTCCGAACTTGAACGTTTATCCATTATTCTAGACGAAAAATTGTGTCTTTTCCTTTTTCTCATAAACAAATAAGATGACGTTTCCATAATGTCATAGTGCCATGTGTCATCCATTTTTTTTAACAGTTTAGGCTTAACTGACTGTCGGAGGTTAAGTAAAAAGTTTGATATATTTTCAGATAGCGAAACAGCGGAACAAAAGACCTACACAACAGTGTTTTACCTACCTACCTAGTAATTTTGTTAAAATAATGTCGAAAATTAAAAACATGCATAGCAACCTTTCATAATCAAAGTCCATATCGTATAACCTGCACGTTATCGAAAATTGGTTTTGAAATTACTGAATCAAACCTATTATTATATTTATTTGTCGTAATATAGAGTAGCCATAAATATTTCAAGTGCCAAAAGTTTGGGCGAATCTTCTTGGCTGCCATCCAAATCGGGATAACGGTTAGCGGTTCCTGTCTGTGTCTGTTCCCGCAGGATGCTGACTTAAACGCTCTCTGCAAATGGAATTGGCCTATGAGCCAAAACTATAAATAAACTAAGGAACAATCGAAAGGAAATGCATTTGAAACGCGACGACAGTTCGTTTTTTTACAAGATTTTTCTCTCTGCCCCCCTAGCATGACCACAGAGGAAATAATCACTACGTTTTAATGATGATGACCACCCAATCGCGATAATGATTTAGCGATAGACAATGGATTTTGACAGTTGAGGGTCGCTAAAATGTATTGATAATAATAATAAATAATAATAGAGCTTTATTTGTTCCATAATAATTTTTACATTTCAAATGATGACAAGTGTTAGTACTTAAATAAACTTTTTAATTTTAATTTGTTAGTATTATTTCAAACTAAATAATTATATGGATCCCTTCTGGGTGAAAGCCTCCTCCATCCCTTGCCAATTTTTCCTGTCCTGGGCAACCTTCATCCAGTTTGGCCCAGCGGTTTCTATTGAGTCATCAGCCCACCGTTTATATGGTCTGCCTCTGTTTCTTTTTCCTTCAGGCCCCAACCATTTTGTTACCTCCAGCGTCCATCTCTTATCTTTGTATCTGGAGATGTGACCTACCCAGTTCCACTTCAGACGTAGAGCGTTCTGAAGGGCGTCTGTCAGTTTAGTTCTTCTTCTAATCTCTTCGTTTCTTGTTTTTTGTATTTTCCTTAGATGTAACATACTCCTTTCCATGGAGTGCTGGCATGACAGGATTTTGTTTTTTATTTTGTTGGTGTATGTCCATGTTTGGCTTCCATAAGTTAGACTTGGTAGAATACAGGTGTCCATTACTATTCTTTTGAGCTTTATGTGATAGTCTCCTTTGAGGATTTCTTTTTGTGACCAGTATTGTTGCCATGCGCAGTTGATTCTTCTCTCTACCTCTATTTCGTTACTTTTGGCATCAAATGACATTTGTTTTCCAAGATATTTGTATTCTTTTACAATCTTCAATCTGGTTTCCTGACACATATATTTCTCTTCTTGTATGATTAGTCATAACTTTTGATTTGCTTGTGTTCATGTGTAAGCCCACTTTTTTACTCATGCTGTCCAGATTCTGTATCATTTCTTCTAATTCTTTGGCTGACTTCGCAAAAAGGACGATGTCGTCAGCAAACCTGAGATGTGATAGGTATTTGCCCTGTATTCTAAGTCCCTTGTTATTCCAGTTAATTTCTCTAAATATTCCTTCCAATACAGCTATGAACAGTTTGGGTGATAAGGGGTCTCCTTGTCCGACTCCTTTTTCTATTGTTATCTCTTCGCCTTTACTTTCCAATCTTACTTTGCTTTTACTTTACTTTTACTAATGTATTACGCGAATAGATATAGAAAAAATTTCGCTGCGCTCAAGAAGACCATAGATATAGACCAACAAAGCGTGGAAAAGAGAAGGTATGTATGTAAGTCATATTTAACGTATCTCATATTATAATGTATCATTCGTTTTTCGGATCACCTGTTTATTGACATTGTTGTTCTTTGGCATTCTTTTTCTATGATTACGCGATATATTTCGTGTTTCTGTGGTCGTGTTCAGTGGTACCTAATAGCACAGAATACATTAAATTATTATGCTAATAGTTAGTATTCTTTGTATATGTAGTGTGGTTTGGTGGTTCGCTATCCTTGTAAGACAGGAGGAGGGGTCCTAGGTTTGATTCTCACAAGGGATACATTTGAACTTGTTTTGGAAAGTGGTAAGACTATTGTTTGTTATTATTTAGATTTAGCCATATTCCTAAATATTTCAGCATAATAAATACTTGTAGTCACTAACATTGGGCAATACACTCGCACAATTTAAAGCACGTGAGTCTTCCCTGATTAGGAATTAACTTAGTATAAGACTCAGACTTCGAAATTTAAACAAAAAGGTGGTATATCCAGAATCTTTACATACCTACCAGCTTAGAGTAAGACGCGTTTGCCGCGATGCTCGAAGCCTACCAGCATTTTATTAAACCTGACCTTTTTCAATATTTGTTTACTGTTTCTCATTAATAATTATTAATCTCGGGTTCATTAATTGTCCTTGACATTAAAACTAATCTCCAACTTTGAATCAATATTATTTAACTTGTAATAATTAATGAATAGGTAAGATCATATTCTATTTTAAACGTAGGTATTTTTTTAATCATGATAATTATTAAATTGCATAATTATTTCAATATTTCTGAAAGCGTCAAGCATAGTTATATATATTTTTTTTATGTTCAAAATTTAGTTAGACCAATAATAATCCTAACGTCAAATAAAGTCTGAAATAACATGGGAGTACTTAAATGTATTAAGTACTAAACTAAACACATAGGTACGTTTTTTTCTATTCAAGAAAAGAAATGTGCATAGTTTGGTTTACATAAAGAGTTAAGCTTAATGAATTTTTTGGCACACAATGCTAACAACAAGGCATTCACAAACAATGCTATTTAATATTAAGATAATTAATATATTAAAAATAAAATAGCAAAAATAGACTCAGAAGGGACAATTTAGTTTCCAGATTCCATATGTACGAAGTTGCTGGTAAAAGCTGTTCAAATTGACTTTTTAACCGACTTCCAAAAAAGGAGGAGGTTCTATGTTCGTCTGTATATTTGTTTTTTTTTTATTTTTTTATTCAGCAAACTAAATGTCAAATCTATTTCATTACAATATTATAATCTTGTAATAGGGTGTTTAGTTAAAGGAATGTTAATAGTAATCAGATGATATTTGGTTAATAACTTCTCTTGTCATTGCAATGCGAACAACATCGTGACCACAAGCGATATGTAAAGGCCATAACAACCAATTTGTGATCCTTAGCGATATGACTCTGAATTTGCATTTCAAAATTAACTTTAATTAAATGGGATAAAGTGTGTTTTAATCTACATGGTGTTGATGAGATTTTGATGAAGATACAGAGGCTGCACCGGAACTGGCTACTGTGGCGAAACTAAAGGTTAACATGTTGGTGGCTTAGACGTATTGAAGGCTTTTTAATACCATAGTAAAATAACTATAGTAGTTTATGATACAAGGTTGGTAAGGAGTTTTAAAAAACCTTAACAACCGTGTGCCATACTACGTTTTTCAATACATTTGCGAGAAAACATTATAGGTACTACTGAAATTGTAATCTATACATATAATAAAACTGTAAATTCTAAATATTTGTGCGCGAATTACGCAAAAACCGCTTAACGAATTTTGATGGATTTTTCACAATTTAGTAGATTGAGGTCCAACTTAAAATCTAAGCTATGTTTCACCAAATTCAGGTGGGTGGAACCAGGGAAACAGCTTGAACTCTCCGTAGTACTAGCTTTCATACACTAAAGGGGTAATTTTAAACTGATTGTAATATTTTTCTACTGTCCACGCGGATGAAGTCGCGGGCGGAAGCTAGTAGAAATTACATAAAACGTTCGTAAACAAAAACGCACGGCGCCGGCGTGCGGTAAAATCAACCTTCCGCACGCTGTACTACTCCGTAAACAAAAACGCACGGCGTGCGGTAAAATCAACTTACGACTGTCATCGTAAACTTACATTTTCGAGCAACTGTATTGAAAATTAAATTAACGTTTGTGATGCGATCGATAGGTACGGCTAATAACACGGTATAACCGCCTCTGTGGTCTAGTGGTTCGCCCACCCATATAAGACGCATTCGATTCCCAGGGGGGGTACAAATTATACTCGGCTTGGTTGGTGGTAGGCCTGGCTTAGGTAAGATGGTGGAAGCTACCACCATCTTACTTAAGACTGACGCCATTACAACAATTTAGAAATTATTGTGTTTCAGCAGTTAGAGGTAAGATAGCCAGTTCCTCAGTGATGAGGATTCCGGGTGTAGTGCGCTTCGCCCTTATCGTCACTTACATCAGGTGCATGTGGTAAAGGCCAAGCACTATCCCGTTGTGCATAGAAAAAAAAAACATAAGAGGGAATATGCATCAATTTTTTTTAAATCAAAATCAAAACTATAATGCTTGAGAAAATCAACTGTAATATTAAAACTTTTCTCTTGCGTTTTTTTCTCGTGATATAGTTACTTAAGATAAGTTAGCACGCATCAGTTCCCGCCGAAAACGCTCTATACAAATATGTGACGTCACATGTCACGTTTCAGGCGCGTTTAATATGGAGTTAGCCAAAAATCTTCAATTATCTTCTTCAATTTTGCGTTTAAGTACATTGTGTCATACAAAATATTATTTCTTATTCGATATTCTATCTGACTGTTAAGTGCATTATATCTGAAAATGAGAAAAAATATGGTTATTTTCCCCTGCTTACATCGTGTGATAAAACTAAATTAATACATTTTTTTTCTGTTCCATCAAGATCTTACAAGTGTCCGCAGCGATCAAGCTCAAATTTATCAAAATCGGTGACTTATGCATATTCCCTATTGGTTTGTTGCTACAAATTTGGAAGTTTGACTTAGCTAGCTTTTGTAACTGCAAAGTTGCCGAAACGTTGGTAAATAGTACAAAAATCAAATCAAATCAAACCAAGCCATTAAAAATGTTAATGAAATCGCTTCAGTGTCAATAGAATTATTTTATTTCAATAATAAAATACGAGTGTAATTGTAACCTCTATAAAGCAATCCATCACTGTCCATGTGTCCATTGGTAGTAATTATATCTCTTATTTAAATAAATATCACAATTTACCGAAGTTAATCTTTGGATCTTAAACTTGTCTTTCAATCGTAACATTACAAAATGAAACTGTTGAAAAAAACAAGTTTAAAGTATGAAAATAATTTTACATATAAATAATGTAGAGAAATTCGATGATGCTGATTGAAGCGCATTCAGCCTGCGATTAAAATTTTTACCGGTTGGTATTTTGTTGATACGTAACACGCGTTCACATCGTCATTGCCGTCGACGACCGTTATGACGTCACAGCTAACGGTACTGTAGACAAAAAAGTAGTCATGTTTTTCAACTGTTTTTCATTTTTTTCTTGTTCAAAGAGTGTCATTTATTTATCTAACAAGTTAGGTTCGCTGTTATGTAGGAACTTTAATATTTTAATCATTAAAACAACACAAATAACTAAGGTAATGATTAAATCATCAGAAACAAAAATTAAGCTTTGCATTGCTAGCCGTACTAGAAAGGCGACGCAGGGGGTGCGGTATGACGAAGCGGGCCCGGAGGTAGCGGCAATCATGAAGTGAACGCGTAGTTACACCCACCAATTCACATTGGCCTCACATAATAGGTTCTTCCTTCTTATGCATCTATGAGAAATAATTTTTA
This sequence comes from Agriphila straminella, assembly GCA_950108535.1. NCBI lineage: Eukaryota > Metazoa > Arthropoda > Insecta > Lepidoptera > Crambidae > Agriphila > Agriphila straminella. The sequence continues at coordinate 5,300,983 of OX467318.1, forward strand.
GCATCAGTAATCCCTTACTTATGACTTCTTATGATATCTTTATTTCAACTTGAATTTTGATCACTTTGATTTTGAGAAATTTTGGTCCTAAAGTTATCAATATCGCGGTTTGTCGCGATTTGTTGTCAAGATTCTTAGTTTAAAAGATTGGTAATGACTTCAATTTCACCCTGTAGATAATGATTTAGTTCTACAAAATTCCATAACCCTATCTCGAGACAAAACTGCACGGATCTCTAACAAGGTGACTCAAATTAGGATAATATGTTTAACAAAGAGTCGTCTATTTAGCACTGCAAGTGGGCCAAGGTGCTAGATCGGTGCCAATTACTGTGACAATGGTTCATCTGAGATAATTTTGGGCCTACACTGGTAAGATCTTCAACGGCCTTCAAGTATAAAGCTCTTAAGTCTCTGTCGTTCCTTGCTTACGTCATATTTGGTAGAATGTTTACCCAAATGATCCTTAGGTACTTACTTATACTTACACTTTAATGATAAATGTGAAAGTAACTGTGTCGGTCTGTTTCGTTTTCACTACTACCTACTACTGGACTAGTTATTCCGATGGATTTTAGTATACAAGTAGATTTGTCACGAACATGATAAAGAGATAATCTTACAAATTACTTATTTGTTTAAATATTTAATGCAAACTGAACTAAAGTTAATTTTTTTACTCAATAATTAAAAAGTCTTAAAATGATAGTCTGCCCAAAAGCGGTTTTTTGTTATTAATGTTTACTAATTTCATCCGCGATTAAAAGCGTACGTATATAATTATACGTATAAATATATCATAAATTAAATCTTGACAAAACGTTACGTCATCACGACTAGACTGTAGGTGATTTAAGTCAAATATAATTTTAGACATTTATAAATGAGTCAGACGATTCACCAAGACCATTTCGACTTCTTTACCACCATATTATCTAAACACAAAAAGGTAAAATCTTTGTGAAAATCACCTTACCGTTAGGTACTAAGTACTTATTAAAATAGTTAGTACTAACAGTTTGCATCTGTTGATGTACTTGATTAAAACAATACTTTGATAAACCACTGTTTATTTCTACACAAAACACATTATAAAAATACAGACATGACCGACACCATTTTCATCGCATCACAAGAGAGAGGAACCAGTGTTGCCAATATTAAACCTATATCTGTCAACTCAAAGTGATACCAACACAACAGCATCAACTCATGGTACAGCTACAGTACTTTTTTCTGGATGAAAGGTACCCTATGTCCTTCTCTGTACCCCTGACAACGTGTGTGCAAAATTTCACGATGATCGGTTTAGTAGTTAGAAGTGAAGGCGAAACAAACAAACTTACTTTCGGATTTTTAATATTAGTAAGGATTTTATTTTATAAAAGACGGATTATGTTGTACACATTTTTAGGCTATCTTAGTTAAATGGAATTTGATGCCACCAGTAATTGGTATTCGATTGCTGGCGATTGCAATTATAATAAGAATTAAAGGTCAAGTTCATTGTTTATCTTACAAAACATCTAACTCTGTTGGTAATCTTCGAATATAAGTGATCGATGGCATTTAGCACCTACATCCTACATGAATGTTAAGTACCTAGGTAAGTACTACAAATTCACAATTTGATTTGTTCGACCTTGATTTACATTAAAAAATATCTGATAATAAAATGTCAAAACTTAATATCAATGCTTCAACTCAATAAGCAAAACATCGTGAAATATTAAAAAATACATACCTACACGTCAGATTGGAAAGAATGAAATTACTTACATTACATTAGTGTAGCTTTTGTCACAAGAAATGTGAATTTCTTAAACCTACGATCTACGAACTTAATTAGTTTTAATTTTAAAATCTACAACGCGAAAATATCTTTCGAACACACGAAAACGCATCAATAAACGGGGCTTTTTTTCTCACACACAGAAGCTCTCAATCTTCTATGCTATGATGTTAAAGATGCTTCAGTTACTTTCGAATTATGATTATGACAGCCCACTATCAGCAGTAAAAATATTTCTGATTCTCATTCCTGAACGTAAAAAAAAGTTTCTGACTTCTTTACGAACACTTATTGTTGTAACTTAGCCGATACTGTTTTATTTTTTTCACTTAACACATGTGGCATTCGTTAGCTGAGTATTTAAACATTTGGGCTTAAAAGTTTTAAAACATTGGCATTCATGGTTGTTGTATGTTAGTATGTAAAATGCAAATTCTTTAAAATTCTCCATACAAAACGGCAATTTCATACTTAAACCCCTAATACCTAGACACCTAGTTAAAAAATGATTACAGATTACAACATCGAATCAGTGTTTCTTTGAATTGAGCCAAATTGACGAGTCTTTTGGACAATAAGTGATTAGCTAAGCATGAACTTGACCTGCATTCTATAGCAAGGCAAGTGGGCTCCGTGACTCCGCCGGCAAATCAAAGAGATTGATGATTTATCGTTAGATTTGACAAATGGTCTAAAATTCGCACTCACATTCTTGATCGGAGCACTCACATCAATAATGATACAATATCGAATCCAAACAAACATACATAATACAATACAACGGTCTCTATCAGGCAGGGTTGGCATGATTAAATCAAGTGATTTTTTGAATAAAAATCATTGATTAAATCAAATTGCCTTTTTCTTTCCTATTTGTATAAAAATATAAAATTCTTAATTTTAAATAATTGATAGACACATAAAAATGTATATTAAATGCAACTTTGTGTTAGAATTACTGCTTTAAACTGTTTTTTCATCTAAAAAAACTGCCAAATCATCTATCCTAATATTTAACTTTCACCAGGAATTTTTATTTTAAACTGTTTTATTGATCTTTTAATTTGTGTTTCTTCCGAATTAAAGTGTTAAATAAGTCAAACAAAAGCGCGTTGTGGTTTCACGCACTATATTAATTTTAAAGGCTCAAGCAAAAAATCGAAAAAATCTGATTTTTTCGATTTTTTGAAAAAAATCATAATTTTTCCAACCCTGCTATCAGGGGCCATCAAACTGAACAACTTTTACTATGGGACCATAAGGACCAACTCTGAAAACGCATGTATGAAGCAGCTGATACTTTTTTCTCGTTTTCAGAGTTGGTCATCAAAATGTTGTTCAGTTTGATGGTCCTTATCTACCAAATTCGGCTTTAAGTGTTTTTGTAACAGGTTGTATATTCACAACTTCCCAAACTGTGTTTTAAGTTAAAATAAATATTATAGGTATTTTTGTACATCGATTCCTGCCGTGTTATCGACAATCGGCTCATATTTTTTAAGATCTGTATATAAAATGCTTATACCGATAAACATTTCACATTCAGAGGTGAATGAAACTCAATATCATAATTTTTCGATAATCCGAAAGAGATTGTAGAGGCAATAAAATTCGAAAATTTACGAGAAGTATGTAATTAACAAAATTGACTTTTCGATTCGGTGATCTTTTTAAAGAGCACCTTTATTTTTCGATGTTTTTTGCATCTGAGCTCCAATTCATTTTTTCATTATTCGTATTATACTCGTAGGTACCTACCTATTTAAGTATGTGTGCTTTTAAGTAAGAAATAATACACTTCTCTTTACATTTTGTGGTCTCGTTTTCGTATTTACACAACTCATATTATATTTTATCATTATTACAGCACAGCAGTAGCGTTCCTGTGGTAGCGTTTCCGTCCGCCACAATTTTTTATTGATAAAAGGCATGACAAAAAATAACCTAAACCCCGATTTACTCCACACAATAGATCTCATTGAACAACACCTGATGTTTCTATTGAAAATGAAAGTAAATTCGTGACAATGCAATCGTTTCGATTTCGGTGAACCAGTCGTCGTAACTTTTTGCCGATCTTTCAAAAATACTAAGTAAAGTCTGTCTATCCTTAAGCTTTGTCCACACTTGTATCATTTTGGCGTATCAGATCACCGTATCTTTAGCATACATCGCTAGTTTGGTTGGTGGTACGTTGGAGTAATACTGTATCAAAGAGACGATGTATGACAAAGATACGGTGATCTGATACGCCAAAATGATACAAGTTTAGACAAAGCTTTACTTGTCTTATTTAGTAAACAGTTTTTGACAGTTGTCATAAGTCTTTTATACTTAAATCGTTAATTAAAAATATGTTAGTAACTCTATGAAATTGTTATTTATTATTAACACTTTATTTCCTAATCTATGTGTGGAAAACCATTTGTTGTATTTTATAAATGGTTATTTCAATAAAGAGTTGGGTGGGTGAAGATTGAGACAGACTTTAGTTAGGTACTCTCAAATCGTCAATTTCTCTGAGTATTTGTCCAAAGGATAAATTTTCTTTTCTTTAAACATATAAAAACATTTATTTTTTTACACTGACGTCACTGGACTATTAACATCGGCTTTTAAAACGTAAATTTTTAACTAATTAGTTCCGACTGATTTAAGTACCCATATTTCTAGATTAGAGTTTAAGAAAACGCAAAAAAAAATAGTTACCACTTGCAATGTGTGTTTACTATTTACTGTAAACTAGAAAGAAACGATTTTAAGACAAATTAATATGTAGTTAGAAAGTTGCCTTTTTCACGGATTACAATCAAATTAATATTAATAAAATAGTCGGAGTAAAAGCTTGTTTTTTAAATATACCTCTTTTCTCACGGTATTCGGCAAATCTTTATTGGTTACACGTGATTGGAGTCACAATCGGTCAATCATTACAACCGTGGCGGATTGATATCAACCTTTAAGATGATGTAAATGATTGATATTTTTTTACGAAAACATTTGATTTCACAAATGACAAGGAAATATCAACGTGTGTGGGAGGAACTTAAAAATTAATATGTCTACAAAGATAAAACTAATTTATATTGTATTGATGTGTTATCATTTCCTATTGTGTGTAATAATATAAGTACAACCTATTATTTATTCTGCTATTATACCAAATAGACAATAGGTAAGTACTTATATGGCTTATATGGTATGATGTAAATTATTATTTTCAATAATTAAATTAGAATAACTTTTGTATTGTTTCATTGTTATGGGCACAAAAACTAAAAAATACGCATCGGTTACTTGTTGTGCTTACTGCTCTATCTTTCACGGCTAAATGTATATTTTTATCCAATCTGGTTGTTATCTCTATTGTATCCTGAAATATAAAAATGTGTTAAAAATAGTAAATGATTGAAATGAGCAATGAAACTTGAAAAGAAGTTTCTAACATCCACTTGACTCAGATGTAATATTACTCAATTATTTTTTTGTACAGGATGTTTGAGCAATTAATTGTTTTACAAAGCAAGGGCAACAATTATTTTGTTGGCCCTACGCGATCACCTAAAATCACTCACTGTACAAACTTCCGCACATTCACCGAATTTACAAATGCCGATAAGATGCCATTGTTTTCACAATGGATGCTATTACAATGGAGGTAGGAAGGAACCTAATTTATGTGGATGATGTAGGGGGACTATATTTTGTTCTCAAAGTTGATGATATTATCTTTTTTAGCAGGTTGTTTCCTTGCTTGATTAATGGTTTATTTCATAATCCTACCGATGGATCTCAAATACATTGGACCTATATGAGCGACATAGAATAATTACACCTAGAAGCCGCGTCTGAACCAAAACACTAGCGTAAACGCTTGCCATTTTATCCTTGTGTGGATAAGCTGTATGTGTCTACGCTCTTCTAACGCACACATTATAATTATGGCTTCAGTGTTACCATCATCCGGCGTTTACCCACAATAAATAGGTAAACGTGCTGCTTTGATAAGTGATGATTTGTCATGTGTTTGGCTTGGAATGATCTTTAAAGATGAATAATTGTGATGAGGAATAATAGCAAATTTATGAATCATTAATCTAATGATGAATGCCGCCGTTACATTGGGTGTAAGACTGTCATCTAAGATTAGCGATAAAATTATTGATGATACAAACTGATGCAATTCCTGGTTTTCGCCTTGATCTCCATCGAGAAGAGAGAACCAGATAAAAATGACGTCATGCTCCTTACTATTTTCTCCTCTTACTTTGTTTTGCACAGTCATTTTTATCTGTCTTCTCTTTTCTCCACAGATTTCCAAGAGCTGGCGAGGCAGAATAAGATCACGAAGCAGATCCTGGAAGCATTTATCCAGAAGAAGCTTGGGAGAGGGCACGTGAGACCTCCGTCTGTACGTGAGATATTGCCAAAGAATATGGTGGAAAATGAGAAGAAAGATCGACCCCCTGAGTCGGAAGAACAGACAAATGAAGTTCAGGAAACCCAGGAGTATCCAGAAGATGATAGCTTGCAGAGCGTGGAGAGTGAACAAATCGACTCCATATATGCCGAAGGCACGTAAGATATATGTTATTTCTTTTTTATTTCAAGCAAAAGCGGAGTGTAGAGTCATGCAAAATGCTAGACTAATATAATCGCGCATTCTTCACAAATGAAGGCATTTTAAATGAATATGTGGAGAGATGTTAATTATAATTTTTAAGCTTTTAATCCAAAGACCTGTCTGGCGAAACTAGTAGCACGAGATATCAACTTAACAAATATGTTAATTAACAAACACACACATACCAAACATCCACATCATCTCTGATAATTAAAAATCGTCAACCAATTTAAAGTTAGACAAATACCTACTACATAAATAAGAAGAAGAAACTAAAGCAAAGATAGCAGGATCAGGCACTATCAGTTGCAACAACTGCTTAGTATAAAAACAAAGTCGCTCGCTTTCCGCTGTCTGTCCCTTTGTATGCTTAGATCTTTAAAACTACGCAACGGGTTTTGATGCGGTTTTTTTAATAAACAGAGTGATTCAAGAGGATGATTTATATGTATAATAACACACTACACCGAAGCTAAGCGAGGGCGGGTCGCTAGTTATCATGATAAAATGTAAATAATTATAATTAGGGTAAGTCACGGATAGATTTCGCGGCCGGATACATGCCGCGATTTCAAAAACTCCTATAAGGGTAATATATTGACCTCAAGTCCGAATTGTCCTAACTAGACCATTTTGCGTATGTGTCAATTTGCGAATGTGTCATTTCGCGTATGTGTCATTTTGCGTATGTCATTTCGCGTATGTGTCATTTCGCGTATGTGCCATTTTGCGTAATTGTCATTTTGCGTAATCAAAATGTGTCATTATGCGTAAAATTGCGCCCTACGTACCCCGGCAGTAGGCCGCGAGATGCGTTGTGATATATCTCCAATTTTGACCGATCTACGGCCATGCTGCACTTTTGGCAGAACACATACACATACGTATATACACATACACTGGTGATCACATAAACATTTTCAATGTTAAAATCAATGTCACTGCGTGTCAGAATTACCATGTGGAAACTAAAAGGTAAAAAATATCACGGACAATCAAATGACAAATATTTGTACTATAGTACAGTCTTGCTAATTATTTCAAAATTTTGAAGCTACGCAAACCAAACATTTGTGTGTAAGTCAATGTTGGTTCAAATATTTGCGAGCAAACGCCGCGTTCTGCGTATGCATTGCGTAAATCTGTCCTTTCGGAGTATGTTGGTTGGCCGACTTTCTTAATAGAAGCAAATCTTCGCTGACCATAATCATACTCATTTTTCATTCGGTCACGTAGGCTCAGTAAATGAGCACCATTAGCAATTTAAAGCAAAATCAGAAGCCTTTCGTAACGACATGTACATATAAGAAATGATTAATAAGTAGGTATCTGTTTTTTTAAGTGCCAGATTTATAAGATGGCTTTTTAAATTTTTTTTCGTCTATTAACAACACAAACTATCGACAAGGTTGTTTGTGAAAACACGTTATTTCTGAAAACAACAAATACACGGTTAATTTTTAAGTATAAGTATCTAAAAATTAAATGAGTGTATCTCTTCCTCTAATCGAGTATGTAAGTACACTAGTTAAAACTACTACAAAGGTTTAAATATTTTGATAATAAAATTGGTCAAGATATTGAGGTTTGTTTATGTCTCAAAATATCATTCATAGAATTACACGCGCGTAATTAAAAGAGACTATCTTGTTTACTTACGGTACGTACATAATGAAAAGAACGAATCTACGCACGCGTCTTGCTATTTTTGTGAGTTTGCCGATTAATCAAGATTTTTTTTCCGATATTTTCAAACTATTAATTCTTAACGGAGCTCGGTGGCGCAGTGGTTTAGCGCCTGGCCCAGCGATTGCGCAAGGGTCGGTCATGGGATGGGTGACCAAAAATTTATTATCTCGAGCTCCTCCGTGCTTCGGAAGGCAAGTTAAGCCGTTGGTCCCGGCTGCATTTGCAGTCGTTAACACCCACCAATCCGCATTGGGCCCGCGTGGTGGGTTATGGCCCATCCTCCTTACCACCCATAAGGAAGGCCTGTGCCACAGCAGTGGGGACATCAAAAATGGCTGATGGACAATTCTTAACTTTTAACTGCACGTTCATATTCAGAAACGTGGTCTGATATCCCCATTTAATTTTTAGATATAAGTAAGTAAGTACTTAAAAATTTACGGTGAATAATACATATCGAGATACTAAATTAACTACGCACACTATCTTAGAGTTTTACTTACTTTACCGTCAACAGGAATAAAATTAATAAAAATCTCAAAATGCAAGTTACCGCAGCCTATCGGCCTTAACCTTGCAAAGTTCAAACTAAAACCGGTTGACATAAACAGATCAGTGCCAGAACGATTTGATGACAGTTAATAAAACTATCCACGACGAAAGAAGATACCTAGTCTCAATTATCAGGCAATACTAAATGTCAACAGCTTGTCCACCTTGCGAAGGTCAATGTTCCAGTCAAGGATTTAATATTTGCGTGGATACAGAAATAGCAATTCAACTTGTAGACAAAAACTACATCCCACTGGGCGCCTTAAGAGGTATGTCTACCATTGAAATAAAAATGGTAAGGTTTAAAGTCGGGTAGGTATGCTATAAAGTTTTAGTGTCTGAATGAAATGAAGGTATGAGTTGCAAATTGATAAGGGATCTGAAAGTCTATATCGGGATCAGACATGTATGGAAGTAGGTAGGTACTTGAGAGTTACTGGTAATGTTTTTGTACTGTTAACATTTAGGATAAGCTTAAATAAAATTGTTCTGTGTCGCTGTACCTACTGTAATTATTTGAGGGTCAATAAACCTAAATTTATTGGTATTATAGATATAAATAGGGACTAAATCAACTAAATAGTCCGTGAACCATTTCATTTAGTTTGGATATTATATTAAGGCGTTCCCGTTCCCGTTCCCGTTCCCGTTCCCGTTCCCGTTCCCGTTCCCGTTCCCGTTCCCGTTCCCGTTCCCGTTCCCGTTCCCGTTCCCGTTCCCGTTCCCGTTCCCGTTCCCGTTCCCGTTCCCGTTCCCGTTCCCGTTCCCGTTCCCGTTCCCGTTCCCGTTCCCGTTCCCGTTCCCGTTCCCGTTCCCGTTCCCGTTCCCGTTCCCGTTCCCGTTCCCGTTCCCGTTCCCGTTCCCGTTCCCGTTCCCGTTCCCGTTCCCGTTCCCGTTCCCGTTCCCGTTCCCGTTCCCGTCCCGTCCCGTCCCCGTCCCCGTCCCCGTCCCCGTCCCCGTCCCCTGGAAGTGCATGTCCAGGTCCACCACATTTTCACCCCTTTAGTGGTCAAATCATAACCACCGTGTTGGACTTCAAAATAAATGTCATTTTTGCAATCGTCATCCCAGAAAACCCCAATAACGACATCCATATCTATTTTTGTGTTTTTTTATCCCTTTTCACCCCCATTTCATCCCCATAGGTGTTTAAATACTAACAATAACAATATACGTTGCGTTAGATTTCCATCCATAAGCCTAAATTATAAATTTAGCGATTTTTACTTCGAAAATAAAGGATTTTCTTCAATACACAACATCATCCCCCTTTTGACCCCTTCGGGGGTAGAATTTTGAAAAACGCTGAGACCCGTATTTATTTATTTTCAATGGTCAGTCTAAACACAAAATTTGAATATCCTAGCTTCAAAACTGAGGGACTTTCATACAAACTTTGATCCCCTTTTTTACCCCCTTAGGGGGTGAATTTTGAAAAACCCTTTCTTAGTGCACCCCTAGACCTCATAAGGAACCTATGTGCCAAATTTGGAGTCTCTAGGCCCAGCGGTTTGGGTTGTGCGTTGATAGATCAGTCAGTCAGTCAGTCAGTCAGTTTACGATTTTATAAATATATAGATTCTGTAAGTTTTAAAATTCATTATTGCCAAAAGTGGCCACTTTGAGCTAAAATGGATTTTAAAACTTACAGAAAGAATGAAAACTGTTGAAGAGTTATTCAAAAAATATTAGAGACAATTTAATAAATTATTACATGAGCTTTTTTAAATATTGACTTGGTTTACGAGTAATAAAAATAAATGTAGTGGCGGCGCTAGTTTCACTACCTACAGCGCCTTAACGTAATCTGGAAAGCCCTATAAATGAATGTTACAAAAAGAATATCGTTATCGTGGGCGTCGAAATAAATTGGCTTGAACATAAAAACTGGATGTATTAAGACGAGTACCTTCATAATAAATTATCTGCCTCAAATAAAAAATTACGCTTAGAATAACCAAAACGTAGATTTGAGGTTATGAGACGTCAAACGTAAAGAAAGAGAAATATATTGATAGTAAAATTATGCATTATTTTTGGTTAAAAACTATTTATTAATAAGACAGATACCTACCTAATAGAATAATGGTAATTTTTCATAACCGTGTTGTGCGTCCTATTTTTTTTAGTTTACTCGTATTTCATATAACATCAAAGGCTTACCACAAATAATACAAACAGTAAACTAGGTGTGATTCATTTATCAAACACGCCATTTTACTTTATTGTAAGTAACTTGTACAATTAAACTTTGTACAATAAAAGGACAATCAAAATCGAAACCGTTTATTGTTTCAGGTAGAAGCAAAAAGTACGCTGGACCCCCGTTTGAACCCGAATTGGACCATTATCGTAAGATATTTTGCTTGAAATACTTTTTTTAATCTACAGGCTAAGTACAGGCTGGACGATTTTTTGAACAATCGACGTGTGACTTAAACCGTCGAACTGAACAACTTTGTCTATGATCAGCTGTTCCAAAACGTCAACATACCCAATATGTATGGAACAGCTGATAATTTTTTCCATAGTATAGACAAAGTTGTTCAGTTTGACGGTCTAAGCAAACCGGCCACACCATAAAATTTGTCGACTTATTTCGATTTTACCCATAGATATAGTATATTAAGCAGCAACTTGTTTTTAGTACGGTACTTTGTACAAAACTTTTTTTTGCATTTTGTTCTGCATAAGAACAGCGCACTAGAATTTTATACGAGTTAGAAAAGCTATATACGAAAGACAAAGCCAACTTCATATGCACTTATTTTATGATAAGCTTTTGTGGCAACAAAAGTGTGAATTTAATTTATTATTTTGAAGTTTCAATTATTTTAATAATTCTCACTTTTTGTGACCAGTTTTGTCTGCAGTTAGTACCTACCTACTTTTAAAATAGTACATTACAGCCGTGAACGGCAAGCTAGCGATTGCATTGTCGAGGATGGTTTGAAGCCCGAGCCGCAGGCGAGGGCTTTAATCATTCGAGGCAATGCAAGTAGCTTCCAGAACAAGGCTTGTATAGTGCTTTTCTCAAGAAATGCGAGGAAATAAAAAACTTTTCAATTGAAACTTAATTAAATTTAATTGATATTAAAATTTATATTATTCATGTTCGGGCAATTATTAAATGTAAATGTTATTATTCTTATACTTAGTAATATACTCTGTGCGCACCATTTTGTTTATTGTATCGTTATTATAGTACCTATTAAATAATTTTACCTTATAATATTAACTGTCTTGTCGTTGGCTTGCGTGCCAGAAAAAAGGAACTAAAGTTATGGCTGTATGGTGCAAATGTGCCTTTGCTTTTTTTTTTGTGAACAGCTAAAACAAAAAAAAAGAAGTTGCCGCAGACCACCCAGATCATCTTCGCACTGTACCTACTTCCCGCACTGGTGCAGGTGCGGGAAGTAAGTATTGAAATTCATTCCTGGCCTGATTTTTAAATTTAGAATGTGATGAACCAGACCCCCTCGGAAATGTGGAACGCCCCGCATTCCTTTTTCAAATGGAATAATAAGATTTCAGAGCATAAGTGAGAAAATTAAATTACTTATGTCATTTAAACTACATCGTAATTATCAACCGCACGACATTCACGCTAGGAATGGGCCGTTCTTTATAGGTAGGTAATTTAACTAATAATATTGGCATATTTTTCATGTCTTCCAGCTTATATTTTTTTCTAAAATCTCATCCGCAAAAAACCATAATACGTCACTATTAAGATTTACATGTAAGTTGCATACCGTGGTTGTCACGAACAACCAATGCCTGCGCGGGAGTGTCTGAATACCTGAGTCTGACCTTGAGCACTAGGTATGATTTACATTAAACGGGCAATACTTACAATACGATATCATACGGAAAATTACAATAAGAATTCATTGGTATGCGTGAACTTACCATTATTATACCGAGACCGCACCAAAACTGCATTAAAACTGCATTATACTTTATTTTTAAGTAAATAGTGCCCTCTTTAAAGTTTCACACTGCGGTTTAATAGTAATAATTTAGCACTTAACCCCAAAAAAACTAAATGTGTATAATTTTCATTACCTAATGTTGAGCGGACAAAATTAAATATTAATTTGAATGACGATGAAGTAGATACTTTACTGAGAGTACAACATTTCTAGGTATTACACTAGATTCTCGATTGTAATGGGATCCACATATTGAAGCCTATTGTCAAGAAGACTTAGTTCAGCGGCATTCGCTGTTAAGAAAATAAGGCTTTTAACTGATATTGAAACGGCAAGGTTAGTATACTTTAGTTATTTTCATAGTGTAATGTCTTATGGACTGCTATTGTGGGGCTCAGCTGCCAGTATTGAAAATATGTTTGTACTCCAAAAAAGAGCTGTTCGCGCCATATACAATCTTCGGCGGAGAGATACCTTGAAATAATTGTTCAAAGAAATAAATATTTTAACTTTGGCAGGCCAATACATTTATGAAAATTTAGTTTATGTAAGGAAACACTATAATTCATTTGATAAGAACAGCAATATTCACCAGTTTAATACAAAAAATAAAGATAAACTTGCCGTTCCAAGATTTAGGCTTGCAAAACGAGTAAAGCTTATTTGACTATTGACTATTTGCACATGAATATGTTAAGAGAAACATTTGAAAATTGCAATTACTCGTCTATACAGAGTTATTTGTAAAACACCAACAACCTCGCAGGAGTAGATTACCAACATCATAAACGACAACGTTTGTCCTACGACTTTTCCGAAAACAGACAAAAATATTCGGCTTTTCATATAAAACTCGATCAGCTGTTCGAGCTGTTCGGACATTTGTATGGAAAATTGTTTTTTTTTGTCTGTTTTCGGAAAAGTCTTAGAACATGTTGTTGTTTATGATGTTACTAATCTACTACGAGGTTATTGGTGTTTTTTAAATAACCCTGTAGGCCCTGATAGATACGGGGGTTAGTGTGAGTGCGCTCGGGCACCCGTCTTATGAGAATCGTACTTTAAACACCTGACTTTTGACACGACAAATTGTACCAGCTCCTTTCGAATGAACGACATACGTCAACATCACTGACGTTTTAGCACAATGTGATAGACATTGAACTATTATCGATTGCGCAAATCCTGTCTTCTCAGATCATGTACGAGTATATATACTTACCTACATTTTAGCAGTCGTAACGTAACATCCAAATGTTAGTACAGCTTAAATTTTATTTTAAAATGTTTAAAAGTAACCTTTGGCTCTTTGTATCAAGTAAAGTTATTTTCAACACACTTGCTCGTAAAGTGAGCCCTAATACATCGCTTTTAGGGCCATAAACCGAGCTATAACAAACGCGTGCAATAATATATAAAACACTAGTTCGTAATAGAATTAACCCTACAAAGTTAAATTAGTACCTTACTGCAAGTTCTATGCGAGTAAACAGAGCATTTCCAATTTAGCCGGGTAATACAGTAATATTTTTTTTTTACAACAAAGAGGTTTTATGTTGCTGAAAATTCATATACATTTTTGGAATAAATAAATGTGTTAAGTCCTTAATTACGTCAAATAAATATATATAATTATCAAATTATTCATAATTCACAATATTTTGTTATAAAATATTAAAATATTTGCATTTTGTCACTTAAAATTATGATTTTGAAGTAGGCTGTATGCTCATATTTTATCATATTTTGTTTTTGTCGTATAAATGTTGCTGTGTGATAAATTACTTTGTTTTTTCCTCGCAAATGTGTTGAAAAACGTCGTATGAAACTCGTGAGCTCTTGCTTATTGCACACTCGGCTGAGTTACGCCCTCGCCTGCGGCTCGGGCTGCAACCCACAGCCTTGTGTGCAATGAGCAACCTAAGCTAACTTGTTTCATAATGTACTATTATGCAACTGTTCTATAATTAGGGGTTTAAAACACGAATGTGGGTTTACATTTCGGGAAACCGAAACAAATTAAATATTTAAATACAAGCTATCATAAAGTATTGACCACTAAGTATTTGTTAAATGGTATACACCTACCATTCATTCACAAACCAATTACTTGTAATAGATAAGCACTTGTGGCATATCTAGCATCAAATAGAAAACACTAAGAAACCAACTAAACCAACACGAAATAACTTGGTTGAATCAACACAAATATGCGCTTTTGCCTCTTTTGAAATCGTGTCATTATAAACAATGTGAGTGCTTGGATAATATTTACTGCACGCAAACTCTTTTTTACCCGACTGCAAGAGGGTTATGTTTTTAGCGCGTATCTTGATAACTTAGGCTTAAAAAAAATAAGTAACAATTTATTCAGTTCTCAATCACAATTCGACTATACAATATGCTTTTATCGAACTTAAATCTCAAAAGCAACAAGTATTTGAATAAGTAACGAGAATCTTAAATAATGTAAAATTGAGTTTTATTAGAGTTTTAAAAAGAACATCAGCTATTGAAATTTCCCTACAATCCTTACTAACTAATTAAAGTCGGTTTGTTTGTTTGTTATGCCTGCCTGCCTGCCTGTTATGCCTTCACGTCATAACTATTCAACAGGTCGTCATGAAATTTTGCATACATGTTGTCAGGGCTACAGAGAAAGACATAGGGTACCTTTCATCCCAAAAAAAGCACTGTTCCTGAGGGACAGAGAAAAAACTATCAACGCAGATGATGTCGCGGACGGTCGCTAGTTTTACATAATCCTTTATTTATTAGTAAAGCTATTAATTATTGTATTGGAAACATTCGTTAAATCAGCATAGCCGTACCGCCCGCAGCTCTCCTCCAACGATCTCCAGCGGCTGATCGCATTTAGCTGCTTCTCACGACCAACAGATCTTTGAAGATTAAAAACATTCAGTATGTGTAGAATTGGAATATGCACCTTCTCATAAGGTTAAAACAGTTCAAATAAGTAACGTAACAGATGTTTACTAATGAGTAATAAATAATCATAAAATTAATCTTAAAGCTGTGAGTTAAGATACATTCAAAATGCCAACTTCTTGTCATGGTCAGTTCTTCACGGATCCTGCACTTTGGAATATCCAGTTGCATTATGTAAGACAAGTCACAATGCGTATCATTAATGTCAACATTTATAACGTCAGGATGACGTTAATGTGTACATTAACGAGTGCTCAAGCACCAGCCTGTAAAGATAATGTTAATCTTCAGACACAAGTATTTAAAATAAAAGCCTCCTCGTCCATAAGATAGCCACACGCAATGTTGAACAACTCGTTTTGAAGATGTTAACCAAACATGGAATGCATATTCATTTCATCTTCTTAGATTTCGCATTTTTGTGACCGCACACCGCAGTCTCAGAACAGGGTCTGCTGAAACATCAGGCAATATAAACATAAATAACCCAAAACTATAAATACCGATAAAACTAAATACTACTACTAAGAGCTAGCCCCGGAAATAGGTGGACAATTTACAGAGCGACTAAATCCCTCTTATTAGTTTGCCATACTATCATTATTAACAGATCCGGCCATCTCGCAGATTTTCAGTAGTGGGGGTGGGTGGGAGTGGTTGACTGAAAAGCTGGATTTGGTGTGGTGCAATAGCAAGCCAATCATGTATCTAAATCGAATATAACATTGCCAGGAATTTTAACTGATGGAAAACTAGTGTGCCAGGCCACATCAAAATGCGCGAATATGTGGTAAAGTTTGATGCCGCCTGGCACTACTTTTCCACCAGTCAAAATTCCTGGCAATGTTATATTCGATTTAGAATTCCCTTTGTTGCTCAACCACTCCCATCCCCACCACTGAAAATCTGCGAGGTGCCCGGATCTGTTAACTAATAAGAGGGATTTCGTTGCTCTGTAAATTGTCCACCTATTTCCGGGGCTAGCTCTTAGTCCATACCTACTACGTCCAAAACACACTTGACAACGTACGTAGTCAATCGATTTCATCGGGTTGCATAATTTATGCATACGTTCTTCGATTGCAATTTAATTGTCGATAACATCGTTCCTTTCGCCACCGCCGCCTACATCTTAACTGTCGGGCCTAAAGTCAAAGATAATGTACAAGTGTTATTCTAATGTCAAGTTGCGGTTTGACCTGAGTTTGATCCACAACAAGAAATAGTTAAAGAAGTTTATGCTATACCTATATGAATTTAAAACTTTCAGGGTTTCTCGGCAGTATGCGATATTGTAGTTTAATTATTAATCAATATTTTTACAAGCAGTAAAAACCAAGTCAACCAAAAATTCAAAATTCCAGTTCTGACCGAATACGTTAATTTTTTTAAGTCTCTAGCTCATCGGGAAGCTAGTACAAAACCGTTCGCAAATTTTTTGAACAAACAAACAAACGAGAACGCAGCGTAAAAACGTGTTAAAAACCTAACCGTAGATCCCCGGAAGTCGAAAATTACGAAAAGCTACGAATGATTTTACGTTTTTTTTTAATAAGAGCTAAAGATAATTATATATAGGGCTGAAAAAGGTGTGACATGTAACCATATTTAAAAAAAAACTAAATTGTAATCATAAACGCAGAAGTCTTGTTTGTTGTCGCAACTATCTGAACTAAAGTGTAGCCACGATGCTTTTAAAAGTCAAGGATATGATCCACCGGTCACTAATGCGGTCTAACTAGATTTCTCATCGTGACCGTATACAAAATAGCACTAAAATTTATTATTAGGTTATTGTAAAGTCATATTACATTTTAAAAAAAACGAAAAAAAAAACGGCCAAGTGCGAGTCGGACTCGCGTATGAAGGCTTCCGTAAGTACCAAAATATCACGTTTGTTGTATGGGAGCCCCATTAAAATTTTTATCTTATTCTGTTTTTAGTATTTGTTGTTATAGCGGCAACAAATACAACATCTATGAAAATTTCAACTGTTTAGTTATCACGGTTCATATGATACAGCCTGGTGACAAACAGACAGACGAACAGTGGAGTCTTAGCGTTTTTACCCTTTGGGTACGGAACCCTAAAAAGAATACTGGACAGGAAACCTCGAATCTGTGCGTCAGAGCGAATTAGATTTGGTGATTCTTGTAATAAAACATTAAAATAAAATATACAAATACACATACCTACATATCCCAAAGTAGCTAAAGTACCTTTGAGTGGAAAAACGGTACCACAAACACCCAGACCCGAGACAACATACTTAAAATAGAAAAATTCAGTCGTCCCTTTTTGTCTAGTTTTCGAAATTTTACGAAAAAAAACATATTTCAGGCATTTCGAAAAATGTTCAAAAATGTCAGAAACGCGAGGTCTACAGCTAACAGAGCAACTAGCACGGACCATACAACAAGTACTACGTACCTATTACATAATATTATAATGTCTGTGGCCACTAGTAATAAAATTATACAACTACCTAAGTATAGCATTAAAATTAACCAAGTCCTTATACTCAAAGGTTAGGATAAATTATTTAATACTATCATTGCAAATATTGAAAATAAAATTGTTTAAAAAACAAAAAACCGACTTCAAAAAACCTGCCTCTAAAAAAAGGAAGAAATAATATACAAATCATTAGATACGCATTATCATTGTTATAATAAAACACGTCTATTAAAGTCGGGTGGGGCTGGAGAACATCTTCCTTTTTTTATTCTAAAAGCCCCACCCGACTTCAATTGACGTGTTTTATTATAACAATGATAATGCGTATCTAATGATTTGTATATTATTTCTTCCTTTTTTTTAGAGGCAGGTTTTTTGAAGTCGGTTTTTTGTTTTTTAAACAATTTTTTTATTTTTAGTGTAAGTACCTTCTGCATTAGGTAGTGTAGGTATATTATTTAGGTAGAAAAATCGGCTCAGCCAAACGTGAGATAATCGCGGAGAAACATACATAAATACAAACTGAAAACTTACCTCCTTTTTTTGAAGTCGGTTAAAAAGACTACACAACGGTATCCCTTCCCCAACAAAAAAAAACATCTAATTCGGTTCATAAATAACAAAATTGTCAAGTTAGTTAATTTAATATCATAGTATTTTCAGGATTACTTGTAAACTACTGAACCGATTTGAAAAAAAATTAAATGGGACCATCTCGCAAGAAAACTCAATCGAACAAAAAAAAAATTATCGAAATCGGTCCATAAATGTCGAAGATACGCGCGAACAACGATAAAAAAAAAAAAAAAAAAAAAAAAAAAAAAACATACAATCGAATTGAGAACCTCCTCCTTTTGATGAAGTCGGTTAATTAAAAAAAAAAAAACATACAATCGAATTGAGAACCTCCTCCTTTTGATGAAGTCGGTTAATAACATTCATTGCCAATCTGAATAAATCCCGATTTTTTTTATTTATTTAAAGGTTCTTTACTAAGTTGGTAACGTGCAATAGTAGCGAACACAGAAGAAATAATCACTACGTTTTAGTAGCGAACATGAGAATAAAACTACTGACATAATTATCAGGTCTATGGTCTCTAGACCTTGCTCTTTCGAGTTCTTTGACTGAAATAAATCGAGAACAAAGACAAGATAGAGTAAAAACCTTCGTCAAGGTAAAGGGTTTCTCCTAACTTACCTTTTAGACTTTATTTAAAGCAGTTTGTCTGAAATTATGCAACGTTTACTTACTCTAATATCCTTAACTTTTTGATCAAAATACACAATTATTATGTTTTTTATTTAAGTACGCAAAATTAAATTGCGAAATCACAATTTAAAACTAGTAAGTCTAGAAAGATTATAAGTTACTTGAAAGTATTTATTTGTAACTAAGTAAATGATAAGGAATGTTGATGGTAAGTTACGTTGAAGTTATATGCCCTTCAATTTGAATTTTAATTATAAAAATTTTCGTCATTGCTATGCCTACATTCTGTATGTAGACAATGTTAATTATGGCCAATTTCCACCAGGATGCCAAGAATTTCTTTAAAATAACATTTTCGTTACATCATCTAACATTCTCATCGCTACCTTGTGAGGTCAAATAATCTGTGGGACGATTCGCTTGCACCATCCTCGTCATTCCTCGTGTACGCTTGACCACAAGTATGCGACTTCACTTCAAATCGAAGGTTGCAAAAGCTTTAGATCTATCTGTGTGGTTGTTCAGTAGAATCTGTTCTGCCGCGGGGCGCACGCGCGTACCTACAGTTCGCGCCCGTACATTTCAAATTTCGAACGCGTGTTCTTAAAAAGTTGGAACTGTGAAGTTTTTATTTTTGTGCCACCTATTTTGTGTTTTGTTAACGTACCATAGACAATTTTCATTAACATTAAATTAGGTTTGAATACCCTCATTTTAATCGTCTAATGATCATGACCTGTCACGGTCAGGTTTTGTGAATTGATTTCATGGCATAATATTAATTATTGTTTTTCGGTTTGGCTGGTCTTATTATAAAATGTTAATGCTTTTGTGATTTTAAGGCTAATATTTGATCGAACTAAACTTCATTAACATATTTTATTAATGTCTACGCGCATCCATTTGATTATCGTAATATTATGGCAATTTATCTGGGATACATGTCTATAATGTGTGTAAAAAAAATTGGTTGAAATCGTTATACAAGTCGCTACATTTTCTCATGGACCAAAGCTTTTAACTTTTATGGAGCTTTTGGCATGTGAAATACAATTTGAATGACCTTTTGTCTCCTTTTCATCAGTTTGTTGACTGAACATTTAGTGAAAGTTCAATTATTATCTAAAATTATCATCCTATGGTGCAGGATTTCTCCTCGTTTCATTTCGCACAGGGTGAAAGGAAGGCCATCCTTTCTTAAATGGAATGTACTGCCTTTTTATTGCCTCCTGGTTTTTCAGTTTCATTAGAGACTCCACATGGTGGAGATATATAACTAGCACCTAATCTGAAATCGTGAAAAAAAAAAACAGCTGTACATTTTGATAAGTATTTTCGTAATTAAGTTTTGTATGAAACAGCTGTTTTTTTCGCGATTTCAGAGTATGTCCCATAGTAAAAGTTGTTCAGGTTGATGGTTCGATGAAACGGTTTTCCCATTTTATCGTTTAAACACACTTCGTTGTAGTGGCAGATACAAGTACAATCACGAGCAATAAGCTGTAAACAACATTTCACCATGCAGCCCTATGTCACAGAATAACTAATAGTACAAGTACAGAAGCCGCACGCGGCAAAGTCATTTAAATAAATAGCGACTTTTGCTCCGACACAATAAAGTGCAATTCAGGTCGCGCAGTTCACCTAGTAGTTGCCTCTCTTACTATCGCGTGCTCTTACCTTTTCTGGCGACGCAACCTTAGGGTTGTCTTCAAATGAACTGCGTAGCATACATATATCATAATGTGAAAAACGACAATTGTTTATTGGTTTTTTGATTTTGACATCCGTACACGGCACAGTAATGTCGATTCGACATTATAAAGAGGCAATCTACTTGTGCAGTAAGATGCCGCGCTTGTACGGCGGCGGGCGCGTGGCGGCCCTCTGCTCACTTGTCCCGCCGGCGGAACAGCTAGCGGTAGGTGCTTATCGCGCGACCTTGAGCGAGTGCCTATGTACGCCCTACCTATGGCTAGATGGTCCAATACATTTTATTGCTCGTGATTGTACAAGAGTACCTGTTATGTTAGTATCATCACAGATAACATTATGTTATACTAGTGTATCATTTGCGGCTTTCTGCGGTTTTAAAGGGCATCACATGCGCACTGCCAGACGTGAATCAACTTTTCCTTTCATTTTCCTATAGTAAAGTTCACTTGTATTATACTCAAACAATCGTTATGAAAGTAACAAACCAAAATTTATAATTAATTGCAATTTAGTATTAAAAATGCTTTCAAAAGTTACCTTTCACGACTCGTTAAAGTTCACTTGATACTTTTAACTTACACAATCGTTCCACATATCAGCATTCGGGATTATTTTCACTTTAATTCCAGTTAACAATACTTTACGTTTCGACTGACGTCAATATCCTGCTGACGTCACATCCTGTAATTATTGGATCCAATAATAATTTCTCCCTAAGGTAGCTATTTATATCAATAACAACATCTAATTAATAAATAATTATGTCAGCTATTTATGCTGTAACGGAATTTTAGAATATATTAATATGAATGTACTGAAAGTAGTACTTAACTAGGTAGTATTCTAGATAGGTAAATTGAAGGTCAAAATTTTAGTGCGCTTATTTAATTATTAAATAAGTTACACAGTGACAGAACTAATAACTAGTTACGGATTGTGAGTAGGCCGCACCGAGGTTTTCTTTTCAGTTTTTGAAACAAAACTTTGAGACTTCTTAAAAATGCACATGCCAATTTCGGCAGCGATATAAAAGCAACTCTACATTCTACAGGTGCAACTGCCATATCGACCCTTACGTATTGATTTGTAAAGTAGGAAATGCATGAATTTCAGATAAGGAGTTCGTGAAATACAATCATAATATTAGGTCCTTATCCTTACCTATGAAACTGACGTTTTGTATGGAGAATTTTAACGATTTACATTTTCCATACTAGCATTTTCCAATTTAATTTAATTTTAATTTAACACGAAGACAATGACTAATGTTTCTGTAATTTCCGTGAATGTTTGTAATTCTTCTTCTTCTTATCGAATGAGGAATAGTGGCCACCTCTGGTGTTTATCAAGCTGCCTGTAAGGCCTCTAACTTGGCTAAACGACTGTTATCAGATGACAACAGCCGGGACCGACGGTTTAACGTGCCCTCTAAAGCACGGAAGCGCTCAGTTGTAATGTCACTTAACGGTCACCCATCCGACACCTGACCGGACTGAGCGTTGCTTAACAAACGTGATCGAGTACGATCATTTCCGCCATGAGCGCTTCATGTTTGTAATTTACCTGAATCAATGAAATTTCGGATTTCTATTGGAATTTCGGTGCATCTGTTAACAGGTTAAATTAAAGAAAAAAGTGATGTAAGAAGTCGCTATTCATTGAAAATATTTACATCATTTTAACACCTAGACTGTGTCTCTAAACGTTAACAAGCAAGCAAGTGACTAGTCTTAACATACAAACTTAAAGCAGACGAGGTGCAAGCAGGTTTTTATAGAAATTTAGCTTGCATAACGAGCTCCGACGCGACGCCCCATGCATGTGCGTGTGTAATCATAATTTGCTGCGACTTTTTCCTTGAAGATGTTGTGCAAAATTTTGACAACGTGAAATAGCTCTACTCTCGTCTTGTGCTTGCAATCTTTAAGGAACTTTGATATTTGAAAATAATAATGTGTACTTAATTATTGCATTCATACTTTTTTAAGATTCATAAAAATAGTAAATACTTACAGATGGTTAGATGCGATAATAATTTGCAAGTGTTATTTGGTTGTTAATTTTTGACGAGCAAAACACTTGTATATAGAGTTTCAACAGGCTCTATACAACGTCAACTCGTTTTAAAAACCTCCTTACCAACCTTGTGACATAAGTACCTACATAACATAAGCCATATAACATAAACTACTATTTAAATCAGTCTTCTTCTTCTTATTTTTGTTATGGCAATCTACTAAGCACATAGGTATTTTGGCGCCACAAAATTCCAGCCCACAACGTTTTACCTAGTTTTTGGTTTTTTACATGATCATGCTGCTCTGGCGTCGGAAAACGTGAAATAAAATTATTGTAATGAATGAGTATGCTCGAGGCATACAGTAATTTGTAAGACAAGTTACACACTTATTAAACTCGATAAAAACATTACTGTTGCATAAATTAAAATTAATGGCATTTACCAGAAGCCATATTCAATAAAATACACTTTATCCAATTAAAAGCTCTTATGATTAACTTTCGAACCGTGCATATTTTTAACGTTTTTGTTAGGTTTCTTTCTCGTTTATTTATTTTTTACTTGTTTCTCCACAAATTTTGAAAACGATTTTAATCTGACTACCCGATGAGCTAGAGCTCGTTTAAAATCGTATAAGACTTGAAACAGGGCCAGAACTGGAAGACAACTCAATATTATGGTGTCATTGAGCTGATCTGATGATGCAGCCGGAAGAAGGCTACAGCAATTCTATAATACCTAATACCACACAACCCCATCGAGTTTGGGCTCGTTTGATTCGTCGATTTAAAACTTAAAAACATAGGCCCTTTATGATAAATCTTACTTTTTTAGGTTTTAAACATCTTTATAGAGTTATAAATCTTTACGGGATACATTATTTTATAGTCCGTTATAAAATGTGTGTTTTTTTAAGTAAACATAATTTCATATCATTTTATGCATACTTTTACGCACGTCTATTTCAATTAAAATCTTTATAAGTTGTGGGTACGTTTGTGTGTATTTTTTATCCAAGATTTTAAGATAACATAAATCTCATACATTCCATTGACCATGTACCATGTATATTTGCTTCATGGGAACGAGATAACTACGAAAAATATCTAGATCACTTTCATAGACAAAAATCCATACTGATATTTTTTCCTATAAATGCGAGTATAACTATAAAAGTATTGATCTGGTGCGAGTCGTATTTTTTCTAGTATATTATTTAGTATTGTATAAAAATAGCATTGTAAATGCAAAAATCTCAAATTTAAAAATTATAAATGCTAAATTAAAAATTAATTCTGTCTGTCTGTTACGTTTTCACGCCTAGACCGCTGGACCGATTTTGACGAAATTTGGTACGGATATAGATGTGACCTTGGGTAAGGACATAGGCTACTTTTTATCCCACTGCTGGGCACAAGTCTCCACCCGCACGATATAATAATCCACGCAGTCGAAGCTGCTGGTAGAAAGCTAGTAATTTATATTCTGGTGGCAAGCATATTTTAAGCCTAGCCACCATACCATATACTACTCGTACGTACGTAGCTTCCTCCGGTGTGGAAACGTAGTGGAAACTATGATTTCCTATTTCACTTGGCCGGACGTGAGCGCCGCTATCGGTTGCGGCAAACTAATGAAACCTGAACGTTCAAATAATTTGATAAATTACCTACATGAAATGCAGGAGCAGCAATTTTCTTCGTGAGACTCGTACGGAAATTCAAATTCAGTTATGGACAAAATAGGGTACCCGTAAACCTGTTTATAGAAAACTATTTTAATAAGTAGGTTATAATTATTGAAATAATACCTATGGGAGTCCCATAGGTATTCTTACAATAATTATAACATAACCTATAATGGGACACAGTCTTGTAGCTAGTTCGTTAATTATGTTTTCAACACACTTGCTCGTAAAGTGAGCCCTAATACATCGCTTTTAGGGCCATAAACCGAGCTATAACAAACGCGTGCAATAATATATAAAACACTAGTACGTAATAGAATTAACCCTACAAAGTTAAATTAGTACCTTACTGCAAGTTCTAGGCGAGCAAACAGAGCATTCCCAATGTAGCCGGGTAATACAGTTATTTTTTTTAGTAACAACAAAGAGGTTTTATGCTGTTGAAAATTCATATAGATTTTTGGAATAAATAAATGTGTAAGTCCATAATTAAGTCAAACAAATGTTTATTATTATTAAATTATTCATAATTCACAATATTGTGTTATAAAATATTAAAATATTTGCATTTTATCACTTAAAATTATAATTTTGAAGTAGGCTGTATGCTCCTCACCCCTTTGTTCGAAAAATATTCTTGCGTTGGGCGTGTGAAAAAAACAAAAAAAAACCTGCGCGCCTTTTCCCATAATTGTCATAATTATTTTATTTTTGTCGTATGTGTTGCTGTGTTGTAAGTTACTTCACTTTGTTATTTCCTCGCAAATGTGTTGAAAAACGTCGTATGAAACTCGTGAGCTTTTCCTTATTGCACACTCGGCTGAGTTACGCCCTCGCCTGCTACTCGGGCTGCAACCCACAGCCTTGTGCGCAATGAGCAACCTAAGCTAACTTGTCTCATAATGTACTATTATCTACACTCACAACGTAATGTTCCAAATATGAATTCAAAAAAGGTAATATAAATACGTACTTTATTTTCGTGAATAGGTAAAATAAAAAAAAAACTCATTACGATGCAGTCAGCTGCATCATAAAGTAATTTTTTTTCTCATTACGATACAGGGCAAATCCAAAAAGAAGGTAGTGCCGTGATATTAAAAAAAAACAACGATATTTTCCCCAAGGAAATATGACTCATCTCACCTAGGTACATAGCTAATACAACCAAACTCTCTCTCTCTTTTCTAACGTTGATCTTTTATTTAGTAGGTTCAATCCCAAATGTATGAGTGTAGATAAAGTAGTGTATGAAACTGCACATAACTAGGTATTAAAACACTCGTGTGATACTATTAAAAACCTCGCCTACGGCTCGGTTTTTAAACACACACTCGTGTTTTAATACCCCATCATTATGCATCAGTATCATAAACTACTATTTTGTAAAGTATTTTAGATTTTTTTTTTAATAATAATTAAAATAGGTACCTATTTGGCACTTTACTCACACAACTTTAAAATTTGCAGTCGCGCCTGATGCAGAATTATGTAAAAAAATGTTATTAAATTTTAAGTATCTTAAGTCTAATTTTGTTGATTAAGAATCGATTAATAATTTATCTGAGACAAATAATGTCTGTAATTTCAAAAGTTTAGTCACGTAGGCACAATAGCATAACCTTGGTTTACGAATTAATGAGTTACTTACAGGTTTTAAGCTCTGGTTCCCTTTTGTTTAAGATTCTAGGTCAAAGACAAATAGTTCCGTACTTATTTCGATAAATGGATAATACGTAGGTGGATAAGTTAGTGATCAAATGAATAAAATCATATAAAATCTTCAAAAAATCTAACTCGGTACTTGGCATTGCACAGTCTAAGGCAGCCATTACACGGTAGGTTTTGCTGTCAGTTTAACCACAGTCACGGCCGTGACTGACGATTAACCTACCGTGTAATGTAGTGACTGATGGTTGCATGAAGTTGATTTCTTCTTTCCATCAGTCAGTCAGTCAAACGTAATTCATGACTGATGGAATTTGACTGACGCTTGCATGAGTATGTAATGGCCGCCTAACAACTCCTGTAGCAGAGCTCTATCATGAGTTGATGCAAACTGTTTTCGCTGTCGAAAACTATCGGTTATACTGCTCATAGTCAATGTGAGTGAAAGAGAGAAAATGATAGTTTTCGATACCGAAAACTCATGATTGTTAGGGCCACGCCCACGTAGAGCCACTGATGATGCTCCGTGTAGGGGCGAAACACATGAAGGGCAAGGTGTGTACTGTCATTAAGTCGCTGTTGAGGCTCGACCAGTTGGTGCAAACTGTTTTCGCTACTAAAAACTATCATATATGGGTATTACTTACTGTCACAGTCAATGCGACTAAAAGAGAGAAATCAATAGTTTACGGTAGCGAAAACAGTTTGCATCAACTTATGGTAGGGTCATAGGTATTTTGCATGTGCATGCATTATTTTTGGGCGGGCGGGCGGTGCACAGATCTCTTGCATGTTTTACCACCTATCGTGTGGAAGTTAATGCTAAATATTTTTTTTGCATCAGAATCTTCAATCAGGATTATTATGTTCAAATTAAACTTTATAAAGGCTGTAACCATAGTTAACTATATAATATCCATTGTGCAGCATGACTGCCTTGGAATGCCAAGTTTCTGTTTTAAATAATTAATAGAGACTCGTAATTGAAATAATTGCCATTCAAATAAATTAAGGCAAGCAAAAGTAAGTAAATACTTAAGCCATAGCCTTCTATAATAGAGAAGGCTATGCTTAAGCTGATTCAGAAACGTCCTTCCAAATGCGTCGATCTTAGTGTTCCAAATAATTGGATTACCGTTAGTAAACGTAGCTTGTGGTCACGCATTTCATAAAAGAAACCACAAAAAATTACTGAAACACTTAGTTTTTTCGTTATAAATGAGATTAAATAAGTGTAAAAATCTCTGAAGCCATAACTGTGCAATAATATCAATGTAAGGTTTTTGCGAAATCAATTTATTTCACGTTTAGACCGCAAGCTGGCTAAAGATTTTCGCTAGAAAAATAATTTTGATCAGAAATTGCGAAAGAAATCATAATCTGTTTAGTAATTATCAAATAATTAGTCAATGGTACGTTATTGTGTGGCATTTTTTAGTTTTAAAATTCGAACAAACGAAATCGACGTGGACTAACAAATGTCAAACGATTTTTTAAAGTGAATAAGTGTTGTAAACAGTGAAACATACTGCCATCCATGGACAAAATTTGAGACCATAAAAAGGCTTTAAAATGAATCAACGTCAGATATTGTGTGGTGCTATCTTCGTGATGAGCTGTATCGTTGGTACTCAAACTGTCAGCTACCAACCATCCTTGGGGAAATCATCAGGTAATAACACTTCATTCAATCTTTTATTTTCGTTACTTATTAATGTAGAATAACATCAAACCTAAATCGTAAGTTATACGCACGTTATATTAAGACTTCTAACTATTGCTGTAACAGCGCGATAGTAAGTTATATTACTTTATTCATGTTATATTACAAATTAAAAAATTAATTATCAAATTACTAGGGATTGTGTAAATGGCTCTCCTCATTATAAACCAAACCGATCTAATGAGACATTGTCATATTGTGCTAATAGCTTCCCTGCCAATTAAGATTTAAATAATATGTTTATTACCAATATTAAGGCGTTAAGACTCCCTGCGATGACAACGTGACATTTTCAAAACCACAACCTTCCAGGAGGCTAATAATAAGGCGAGTAATAAAAAAAGTTTTCAACGAGATCTCACTTTGTCATCGCAAAGAGGCGTCGCTACTTTGCGATGACTAAGTGACATCTCGCTAAAAACTTTCTAAATTATTTGGAAATAGCCTCCTGGAAAATTTCTGTTTCAAAAAAGAGGCCACCAATCCATGCATTCTAACTTTAATGTTAATAATTATTCAGAAATTGCAGTAGCATTATTTAGGATTGTCATCGTATTTCTGTCATACTATTATGGTACAAGAAAATTACTTTGAGTTAGTAGCATATCAGGTATTCTAATCACCATCAACTTGAAATAAGATTTTATAACTTTGTTGTAACTGTGTGTTACAATAATAGAATCATTTGATTTTACAGAATATATCAAGAGTGTTGGCAAAGCCTATTATGAAAACTCATTAACGTCCGAAGAAGAGAGTAAGTATCGAATACGTAAATACTTTATGAATGTATCCTATTCTATGTATACTAAAATACTTAACACTTATTTTACACAATAATAAGAATACTTTAGGAGTGTTTTGCTAAGGAAACCACTTAAAAATGTCTTCAAATACAAATTTTCTAAACTTCGGATTCCAGTCAGAGATAAAAAGTTAAATTTGTGATACCAAAATAATATTAAGTTTGTTATAATCAATACTAAATAATATATATACTAGATTTTTTTTTTAAAAATCTGGTCCAAAACAAAGTATACTTTTATCTATATTTATAAAATCGTAAACTGAATGACTGACTGACTGATCTATCAACGCACAGCCCAAACCGCTGGGTCTAGAGACTCCAAATTTGGCACGTAGGTTCCTTATGAGGTCTAGGGGTGCACTAAGAAAGGGTTTTTCAAAATTCACCCCCTAAGGGGGTAAAAAAGGGGATCAAAGTTTGTATGAAAGTCCCTCAGTTTTGAAGCTAGGATCTTCAAATTTTGTGTTTAGACTGACCATTGAAAATAAATAAATACGGGTCTCAGCGTTTTTCAAAATTCTACCCCCGAAAGGGTCAAAAGGGGGATGAAGTTGTGTATTGAAGAAAATCCTTTATTTTCGAAGTAAAAATCGCTAAATTTATAATTTAGGCTTATGGATAGACATCCAACGCAACGTATATTGTTATTGTTAGTATAATAAATGATTTATTATTATTATTATTATTATTATTATTATTTGAACCCCTATTGGGATGAAATGGGGGTGAAAAGGGGAAAAAAACCCCAAAAATAGATATGGATGTCGTTATTGGGGTTTTCGGGGATGACGATTGCAAAAATGACATTTATTTTGAAGTCCAACACGGTAGACAAGATTTGACCCCTAAAGGGGTGAAAATGGGGTTCAAATTTTGTATGAAAAAATAATATAAAATAGACATTACAACTTTCAACTTCGTTGGAGCACATCTAAAAATAAATAGGCAAACATATATTTTGTAATTTTGAAAATCAACCACTTAGGGGTAAATGGGGTGACTAAACATAAAAATCGATATGGATGTCGTTCTTGAGGTTTTATGGGATGGTGATTGCGAAAATGAGATTTATTTTGAAGTCCAACACGGTGGACATGATTTAACCCCTAAAGGGGTGAAAATGGGGTTCAAATTTTGCATGGAAAAATAATATAAAATAGACATTTCAACTTTAAAATTCGTAGGAGCATGTCTAAAAATAAATAGGCAAACACATATTTTGTTATTTTGAAAATCATCCCTTAAGGTGTAAATGGGGTAAGTAAACATGAAAATCGATGTGGATGTCGTTCTTGAGGTTTCGTGGGATGGTGATTGCGAAAATGACATTTATTTTGAAGTCCAACACGGTGGCCATGATTAAATAAATAAATAAATAAAAGTTTATTGCATAAAAACAGATAACACAGTTTCAAGTTACTTATGATAAGAGGCAAAGATAAGCATAATTTTGAAATCGGTGACTACTGTTACCCATGGTAGGCTAACCTGTATTACAAGCAACAGGGGCCCCCTAACTAAATCAAAAGCAAATAGCCTAATTAAGGTAAAATAAGGATCCGTGTATACACTTATTAGAATGAAGCGGTTAAAAAGAGATAATAGTAATAATAATAAATAAAGTTAGGTTAACAGCCGTATAAATTGGTAAAGAAGTATCTATAGGTATAGGTACCTAATAACAACGTAGAAAATTCTCTGTCTCGTCATAGTCCATGCCTTTAAGCCATTTACAAAGTATAAGCTTGCAGTTGTGATATTTTAAAGAGTGGATTGATAAAACCGAATTTAACTTGTTATAAATCTTGGCACTCAAATATTGATAGTTTTTTTTGGCAAATGTGGTTCTACAAGTGACATTTGGACATGGTTGTTTGGGCCGCCGCGGTCTAAATTGGACTTGGACATGCTTGGATGGACGACGGGAACGGGAACGGGAACGGGAACGGGAACGGGAACGGGAACGGGAACGGGAACGGGAACGGGAACGGGAACGGGAACGGGAACGGGAACGGGAACGGGAACTAAGACCCTGTAGAGAGAGTACCTAACTAGTTAAGAGAATGTAATTTCTTCTTCAAGAAGAAACGCATTCTACAACCGTTTTCACCGGCACGTCGAAGTGTAATAATAAGTCTGACAATAAAATTGCATTGCCCTTCGATTGGCAACGATTCTTGCTGCGAATGCGCTATAAGCGTGTACCGCGGCATTCCTCGCGCACCTCGCCGTATTGTCCGTGACGGCATTTCTGTTCGTCTCTCGAATTTTAAGTTACCATCTCCGTGGGAATTCCGATGATTTTTATAGCCTTTTTTGGTAAAAATATAATTAACATACTTTAGTGTCTTGTGTAAGTTTCCTTTATGGTCAGAAATATTTTAAGAAGTATAAGAAAATGCTCATTTATTTCATTTCATTTTAGTAAAAAGACAAAGTGGCTAGTAAAGTAAATGCTAATTTAGGACAAAGACATGTGAAATATTTTGTTTATTTGCAAGTTAGTTTCTTTTGAAGGAAATAAATTCCAAAATTCCTTTCAGAGTCTTGCTAATTTATGACATGATAGCTTAAAAAAATAACTTTAGAAAACTTTTTTCATAGACAATAATAGGTATCTTATTAGCGTAGCTTTGGAGTAAAAAAAGTAGGATGATTCCAATATTTAACTAAATTAAGCTCTAAAGCGTGCTCTATTACATCGCTCTGTCACTTTTCAGCTTACTTTAAAATATTTCATTAGAAGATATTTTTTGATAGACACCAAATTAATCGATTGTGAAATCCAGCACAAAAAATCTTGAACTTACAAAGGGCTCACTTCATTCAATGTTATTTTTTATAAGCATACTTATATCTTCCAGTTATTAGCTCATATGTCATTTGAGAGGTTTTGTAACATCTCTAAGTAAAAAGACATCAATGACCTTTTTGAGGTTTACCCTGTTTGCCAGAGTTGGGCAAGTGACGTTGGTCAATGTTGGTAATTTAGTGTCTTTCATCAAAAGAAATGTCATTAACAAGAGTGTCAGTGACATAAAAGGTCAAGGTAACGTAAGTAGCAAAATGATGAATGCGTATTTGATGACTGACCATATGGCACAATGGGCAACAGTTACAGCGTCGCTTAAACAGTTAGCAACAGAATTCGTGTGCGCGCATTTCGCTCCTGCACGAATAAACGTATGTTGTGACGGCGCGGCGTTTAAGCGATTTTAACATTAGGGATGGTTAAGTGACGCTGTTACACATGGTACCACAACCACACTACATCGCATCTACATCGCTACTAAAGGGTGAGAAAACTTTTTTCACCTCACCTTGAAAAGAGCGCTGTTGGCGCGTAAAATCTCGCACGCAAATAGTTTTCTGCTCTTCCACTTGTTTTCGCTGCATTTTACTGCTCTTCAATTATTAAAGGTACATATAACGCGAATTAAAAACAAATTAAAGAAAATACAATACGGAAACAGACAATTTCATACTTGGTACACATTTTCCATACTTACCGCCTATTTTTCATCTTGGCGAAATCTCTACAACCAACCATCTGTTCGGGCGTCATTAATCATTACACAACACACATTGTTGCGTGTCTAAGTACATAAAAAATACAAACAAAACAAGAAATATTATTATCTCGCCAATGGCAATCGTACAGACCAGCAATTTTCATCATTACACACTCACTTTCTACGAGTAAATAACTGTAGTTACTGCAGCTTTTAATGGAAAAAGAATCACTATACTGTATTGTATCACTATTGTAATTCAATTAGAGTCATAAAACGTGTAATATTTTTTTAGCAGGTTTATTGGCAATTTTCGCAAACTAATAACATTTCCCGGAAACATATTTCTTTTTTTTCCTTCCAACTTTTTTGCAATCGGAAATCCAACTTTTCATAATAAGGTATGAGTGTTTTTCTTTATACGAGTATTGTCAAAATTTTAAGGCATTCATTACACTTAGTATATGGTGATGATGCGAAATAACTCGGGAGAGTGTTTTATATAAAACATTATCATGTATTATCATCTGTAGTAAAAGCACTTAATTGGTCAACTACTGCTAAATCGACCCTTAGTTTTTACCCATCCCATGACCGACCCTTGCGAACGTTGCTTAACATCCGCAATCGCTGGGCCAGGCGCTAAACCACTGCGCCACCGAGCTTCAAAACAATTACAGATATTTAATTAAAAAAATAAATTTAAAAACTAAAACCGAACTAGGACAAAATCGCGCTCTAAAAAGTACGAAACAAGAAAATATTCGAGTCCAAAATTCAATAAAAAGGATAACCGTAGTAGCATGCCACTTTGTCCTATACGAGTAGACACGCACGACACGAACAAGGCTGGAGGTAGGAAGCGACTACGGTTATCCTTTTATTTGAATTTTGGACTCGAATATTCTTGTTTCGTACTTTTTAGAGCGCGATTTTACCGTAGTTGGATTTTAGTTTTTAAACTTCTTTTTATAATCAAATATTGTTTTGGCTCTAAATCTAAATCTAAATCGCCTAACAAGCGTGGAATTATGGCAACATTATCCCACGGGAGTGGTTATAGATACATTATGCAGTGGCCTTGGTTTATTGTGCTGTTACGAATGTCAAAAACAGGTTTTTTCTCTTGGTGAAAAAAAGTATTGTCTTGTCATTGGAACTAACATTGCTGCACTAAAATTATCTAACACAAGAAATTCGTGTTTGTGTGTCAAGTAAACATTTCTCGGCAGATTGAGTGTGATGATGTCGTATCGTAGTGTGACGTATACTACTTGACAGACCCCGGTGACCTCCGGTTTATGCAACTTGTTTTAAATATATGTTAAATGTTCTATCTGAATCTTCGATCATGAGCTGAATGTTTACTTCTTTCACGCGCGTATAGCAACGAAACAAATGAATGTTTCCAGCTGGGCTCGTACCCAGCAAATACAAGTACTGGGTACGAGCCCAGCAAAGACAACATGATATTTTGTCTGATGTAGGGCCCATTTGACATCTGTCAGTCCATAGTGTTATTTGTCAAAGTAAATGCTTTCTTTTATGATTATTACAATATATGTGTATTATTATCTGAAAAAAATAATTGTGTGCCCGCGCCGTTAGAAGGATGCGATGTTGAATTTTGATGAAGTTGTATTGCTACAAAAAAACTTAAACTTGTTATCCTCATAACCGCTAGTAATATTAAGTCTATGCTCATAACACAATGTTATTTTACAATCTGCAATATTATTAATAAAATATATTTTATTGGTATTTTATTTATTTTGATTAAAAAAAATGTCCATTGTTTTAGAATGTACGACCTGCAACGACGACGATCTGGGCGTCACGCGGTGGACTATGCCGCTATACAAGTCTGGAGACAAGAGATATTACCTAGGAATCTTTTTCAAGGTATTTGTCATTTAATTAAAGCATTCTAATCTTTTAAAATCCGACGATGCTCCGTGGGTAGGCCCCTGACAAGGTGGACCGAGGATCTGGTGAAGGTCGCGGGAAGCCGCTGGATGCGGGCAGCGCAGGACCGATCGTCGTGGAGATCCTTGGGGGAAGCCTATACCCAGCAGTGGGTGTCGTATGGCTGATATGATGATGATCTTTTAAAATGCTTTAGCTAGAGGGTCAATTTTATTAATGATGGGGTAATTAAACTATTCAAAACCTGTCAGAGGTCAATACAATGCAATTAAATTGACACAGATTAAGTTAAGTTGTTTTGTACCGCAAGCGCTCTGTAGTTAGTCACCTCGGTTGTACGTGTAATTAATTGCATTGAAACTACTTTGTTCAAATATTTACTTAGTTTGTCATTCTAAAATAACACAGAAACTAACCCGTGCAATCCTTCTCTTCACTTTTCAACAGTTTTGTTTTCAATTATTTGCATAATTTATAAAAAGTTTAGAATCATTAGAAACTTTTCATTCTAAACGTTGATAAAATACTGACTTTAGTGTGGAGGGAACAACAAATTCGGATACGATAAAACAATTATAAAGGCATCCAAAATAAGAATGAAAAAAAAAACAAAAAAGCATCGCCCGTAGAGACGTCTCGTACGCATCATAGTGATGTAACAGTTCGATTGACTCGCGCTTTCGCTTTCGCCGAGTGTAATGGCGCCGCGCCCATTAAACTTCGTATTTAAATGTGTTCTCATAATATTGTTTTGATGCCACCTACTACAGGTAAAGTTTTAACAGTAGTTCAAGATAAGAAAAAAAATCGAAATATTTTTTTTCTTATTGTCTTGAATAACTCGCTAATTCATCATCATATTATATTATATTGCACACATTGGATTTTGGCTAAAATTCCCACGGGAAATGAAGTCGGACACAAATGAAGTCGCGGGCGGAAGCTATAGTACCTACCTACTCGTATTGCTATTAAATCTGATTATATTTATCTACTCACAATCTTCATTTCTTCCATATTAAACATAGACGAACTTTAGCTTTACCTACTACCTATACCTTAGGTACGTTTTACCTATGAATCATCTTACAAATATTGTATAAGAACTGCCTTTCAATTAATACAATGATTTACGCACGATATACAATTGTTCAACCTTTGCCAGTCCACTTTCTTATGTAGATGTACGAACACACATAACACAATTAGAATGCGCCCTTGATTTCTACGGATATCCGCTCGGCTGTTCGCGATATACGAAGTTATACGAACATTATAATTATCCGCTTCGGATATTTCGGGAAATACAGGATATTGTTGACTTGGCGGAGAAGATATCCGAGCATTGACAACCGTTAGTTTTTTATTTTTTTTTATTACGTCGATTGAATCTATGGAAGTCGAGGTTTTATATTATACTAGCTGCCCCGCCCCGGCTTTGCACGGGTGGCGCCATCATAATGACGGAAAAAATAAAAATTCAAACTTACGTAAACATCTAATTAAATGAGACCGTATTTATTCATTCCATTTACATGAAAACTTTACCTTTAATCAAACTATTTGTCCAAAACCAATATCTTTCTTTACATATTAATTCTCTTAGCTTAATTTCAGCTTTTTTTTTATTGAAATTAATATTAATCCGTAGAGGACTAAGGATAGCATTATCGATGCAGTTAAATAGTCGGTTTCCAAGTAATTAACCCGAACACCAATGTATTGGAAGGAATGCGCGGCGACCATGCAAAATCTACTGCAAACTCGAAACTGACCCCACCGTGACCTGACGTCGCGATAATTGAATCACTCGCATTGAGGGTCAAGTCTGCTAATGTTATCCTCAAAATCGTGGTTCAATGGTGTTTGAATGGTAATGCTTTTTGACACAGTTATTGTTTCTTAAACCCGAACCCTGGCACTATATGCGTCGAAAGGATGTCGTGTAGCCTAATGTCGCTCGCGGTTAAGATTTCTTTATATGAAATTATACGTAAGTAAATAAATTTCATGCACACCGATTTTTAAGCCTCAGAGGCTTGTCATGTTTAATATTTTTTGTAATAAGAGAAAATCGACACCATGATGCTGTAGTTGACACAATCAAAGAACTTAAGTCTTTTCCAGGAATCATTCGAGTTTCCTTCATGCGTTTGTCGTTTTTTTTGATGCATAATTATTTTTGGAAACTTGTTACTCATTGGAAAACTAAATTCTCAAACGTACTTAGGCTTATTTACGGGATATATTTATTTATTTGCACAATGTACAGTATCACTTTCACATGATTTATAGATATAATATCTCACGAAGGTTAACTTCACGCGTTGATGTCTATTTCTTTGAAAAAAGAACTTAATTACCACCGAATCAATGATTAGGAAAATTTTCTAACGTTTCAGACATACTTCAACGATAAATTCGTTCGACACTTCAATAGTCATGCAAATTTAGATCGAGCTAACACTAGCTAGAGTTCAGATTCGTTAGAAACAGTCGTATTAACTATCGCAGTTTGGCACACAGGCTATTAAATTTGATTCATACGAATGCCTTACTAACCGCAGTTGCACCTGGATCATCATAAATGCCAAGCCTTGTCATGAACAAAAAGGTCACAAATACATGAATCCTGAAAATATTACACTCCTTTTTTGGTCCGTCGTGTAAGCAAACCTATAATAAACGTTAACGCAAGCTTATGTCGTTCACAAAATACCACATTGTGCGTTCAACGAAAAAAAAAGAAAGATAGAAAACGTGCCACTAGATAAGACACTACAAAACCACGGATTACCGTGACACAACATTATATATTTTATTGTGATTCTAGTTTAAATATGACCCCAGCCCGCTAAATGACTTATATATTTACAGTCCATTCCCCAGCGGGTGGCTCATACATAACAGTCAATTTCGTGTGAACACTCATTAAATTTAAATATGGCTTGTATCGCATTTTATCTACCAGACGCGAGACAGAGCATTCGTCTGATGAAAATTAAGCAACTTTTCAAACATGAAATCTCTGCTTTTAGCATAGTAGGTAGACTAGGTAGAGGTAAATTAAATAGGTAGAGGTGGATGAATCATTAGGAGATTTTGGTCAATCAGTAGCCTTGAGCCACAATCTAAAATCAACTGTTTTGTTCACTCGTAAAATCATTATAATTATTATGATATACAATTTCTCGTATAGTGTTAAAACATAATTAACGACTATTCTTTGTGACTTTTTGAATATTAGAATTTGATGTTTCGAATAGAATTTTCCAGTGCCCTAGATTCATCATTCATAACGGTTAATACCGTGATAGGATTATGCACAATTACAATGATTTTTATTGTCAATTAATTTGTTAATTATTGTTACTATCATAATATTGTATCACATATAGTATTTCACTCAAAAAGTTCTAGAGCTAAGTTACCTATTGTGTGATGAGGAAATAAAAAAAAACAAAAATATTTATTTACCTTCAAATATCAATAGAAAATAATTTATTTATTAGGAAATAAATGATTTATTTATTATTATTGTACGTTATATACTATAAGTAATGACCATGCAATGTAGGTGTACTTCAGCAGCGCCATACAAAAAACCTAACGCAAACGCGATCAAGTAAAGTGTAAAGCACATAGACCCGACATATAGACACACACAGTTGTACTAATTTAGGTACAAAATTCTCATTACTATCTCATTACTAATGCCGCCGTAACAACATTTCAACGGCATTACATTACACAGCAATTTTCGCGCCGCATACGGACGTTCCTGATAAGTACCGACTTCGGACTTTCACTGCAACCGGTTACCCGCTTATTGTTGTTTCGAGTGTCACGTGGATGGAATGTGACATTGAACTCTAAGCATTACCAAATAAGAGCTATGCTACAAACAGGGATTGGTGTGGTTGACTTTATTTTAATAATCACAGAAATTAATACGATTCCCATGTAATTGCAGTTGTTTAATTGTAACAACATTGAAACAACTCCTTTACACTAGAGTGGTCTATTCCGATATAATTGGCTTCCAAGTGCTATATAAGCTTCCTACTGTGTAAAATTCAGCTGTTGGTCTTCCAAATAATTAAAATTAAATTAAATTAAATTAAATAAAAAAATATAATTATGTACTACTTACTCAAAAACGACCATATTATAAAAAAATCACAGATTTTACAGAATCGGAGCATTGAAAATGAACCCATAACTTTACGAAAAACCAAAATCAAACCAAATACAAAATCCTATTATATTTTAAAGTTACCAAGGCCCTACCTATTTTATTTCTACGCTGACTGCCTCGACCTGCCTTCTGCATCTTTTAACACTATTACCATGACGATCGGTTAATAATCAAAGAAGCTAAAATACATCACTTTTAATGTACGGAAACACCTGTTTATCTACAATTCCAAATCTAAAGGGACCACCTACGGGTCACAATTATAATTAACCGATTTTCAAAATATTGTCGCCATTTTGTAGCCAAACTAATACCCTTGGACCCATTTTTCCCTTTTTTCTTATATCGGTTTTTTTCGAAATATTTACAATTTAATAAACAAACACCCCCAAAAAACCCAAATTTTGCAAAATTCCAAAAAAAGTTAGTTTTTCAAAATTCAAACGTTCACACGTGTCTTGATAAATTCCTCAACTTTTGGTACTAGTCCCATCTCGATCTCGATCCTCCCAAAATCCTCGGAGATATGGCCAAAAATACGTTTTAGGCGATTTGCATCTGATTCAATGGTAAAAAGAACATGTCTGGAAGAGATTGCTTTAAGTAGTAATAATGTCAAGTGTTTTGTTTTTATTTGGTAATACACATATATTTTTATAGAAGTAGGTACCTACTTATAGTAAAAAAGCTACTTTGTCAACTAATCCAAACAAAGTGATAATATCGAATAATTGATCAAATCACATTATGGCACGCTGTGCATCGGCGTGCCCGCTGCGCTGCCTTAATAATGGAGTAGTAGTTATACTTAGTACTATTTTATTGTGTTTATGTGACAAATTAATTAATGTAGGTATCACATACCTTTACTTACATGCTTACTCTGTATTTAAAAATAATTATATTAGCTTTGGATGTATTCATCCTACTATTTTTTTTCGATTTTAGGTCATTAGGTATTATGATATCTTAGGTATTGAGATTTCAAGATTTATTTGCAATGCCTGTTTACAAGTTTCAATCTCCAGACTAGGTATATAATTTATTATCTGTCAGCAAGTCAGTCACGGAACTTATAGATAATACTTTCATTTAAGCTTTCTAAACTATGTTTCTATACACAGTATCTAGAATATGACTCTGCTTAGAATAACCATTTGGACGATAAATCAATGATTTACGATACCCATGACTATGAAATCTGCAATTGAATTTTACATTCATTGGTACCAATTACAATAAAATACAAAATTCCTATAAAATTGTTCAATTCTTCTGTCCATTTCTTTTCCGTTTGTAATTGTGTGTGTACAGAACTAATAAATAAATAAATAAATAAATAAATAAAATTGACATTGTATTCAAAATAAACAATTTCAATAAAACATCTCATAACTTTTGTTATGGATTTATCTGTACCTAAGTAGGTAACTACATTCTGTTTAAACGGCCAAGTGCGAGTCGGACTCGAAGGGTTCCGTCAAAAAATCACGTTTGTTGTATGGGAGCCCCCTTTAATATTTATTTCATTATGTTTTTAGTATTACTTAGTTGTTAGAGCGGCAACAGAAATACACCATTTGTGAAAAAAAATTAACTATCTAGCTATCACGGTTCATTACAGCCTACTGACAGACAGACAGACAGACGGACAGTGTCGTTCTAGTAATAAATAGGGTCCCGTTTTTACCCTTTCGGTATGGAACCCTAAAACCATATAACTAATCAGCTTAAAATCAACAACCTCTCATATCAATAGCTGTTGCTAACAAAATATTAGTTCTAAATATTAATTCTAAAATAACATCTGAATTAATCAATATAACGCGCTGTAATCCGTAAAAAGTGTTTTATTTCTAATAAAAACCGGCCAAGTGCGTGTCGGGCCACGCGCCGTAGGGTTCCGTAGTTACTTTATATACCATACCATATTTAATACCACTATCATTTTTCGTCTTTATAACTTTGTTTTTCACAGTGTTGGTATGAATGACAATATTTGCGGGTTTGGAAAATAAGATATATCTCGAAAACTAATAACTATATCTCGTTCAAACCAATTTTTAGTGAAAGTTTTTATTAAGATCTATAGCATACATTTTTTTTTGATTTTTTCACTCACCTAATTTAAAAGTTAGAGGGGGGGGACACATTTTACCACTTTGGCAGTGTTTATCTTTCAAACGGTTGACTTTGAGAAAAAATTGTCTTACCTCAACGTCATTTTTGACCGCACGTATTGGTATGAAGAAAATATTTTTTTTCAGTTTCAGTTCCATGTATGGGGAGCCCCCCCCCCCCTTAATCTTTATTTTTTTATTTTTGTGTTAAAATCGTTACGAGGTTAACAGAATACCTACCTACTAAGTTTCAACTGTGTAATCCTAATACTTTCGGAATAAAATGGCTGTGACATACGGACGGACAGACAGACATGACGAATCTATAAGGGTTCCGTTTTTTGCCATTTTGGCTACGGAACCCTAAAAAATGACTAATGCAACAGCTCTATTGATTAGTCAGGCTAATAAAAACGTTTATTTTTATTATTATAAAAGCTTATATGTCAAATTGCGCCTTTAGATCAATCATAAACCGGTATTTAACGCAAATTCAACGATAGGTTTATGTACCGAATTATTCTTAACTGTTCACACCTCAGTGTTATTAGAAAGCGAAATTTGTAATTAGACGTAACATATAAAAGATAATTATATGGCTTCGAATGGCACCTGTGTCGAACAGATGTTTCAATAGGTAGCTATGAAATAATGCTAGTAACAAATGATTTTTTCAATAGCTGCGAAAGTAGAGTGTTGGTGAACATGTTTAAATTAGTATTACTATTAATATTTTATTCTGTTTGTATGACTGACTTGCATAATAAGACAATAGAGTACTGAATACGAGAAGGTACATGCATGTTCTGTCTGACAAATAGATGTTTTTAATGAATTTTAAACTGCGAATTTAAACTTACGCTTTCAAGATGGTGAA
The DNA here is from genome assembly GCA_950108535.1 of Agriphila straminella. Lineage (NCBI taxonomy): Eukaryota > Metazoa > Arthropoda > Insecta > Lepidoptera > Crambidae > Agriphila > Agriphila straminella. Next base: position 5,342,448 of record OX467318.1, read on the forward strand.
ATTTTGTTTTTTCTTTAAGTTAGTTAAGGCAATTATAAAATAAACTAACTCTTGAAGTTATTGATTATTACAATTAGATTTTAAGATGTACCTTGTGACTTAGTTAAACTGAAATACATTTTGCTTGATATTCAGAAACCTTGGATTTGCAAACCGAAACATTGCAACTTCGAAAAAAACTATTTAATTTCTTTTCTATGCAGTGATCAGTAAAAGAGTAGGTAGCTGGTTTTATAAATAAAGATGAAGGCCAATCAGTTTTTGAGGAAGGACATTATTTGCCAACATTATGCGATCACGTCGAGGAAAAATAATTGAATACAAAATTTGAATAGCCAATAGTAAGTATATTGGTTATAACTTTGAATACTACATAAATAGGAAAATTGCATTATATCAGTCAAACACTCACTAAAGTGGTCCGAACCAGCTTTTTCTGCAGCTAAAGAAAATATAAATCCGCCTCTGTGGTCTAGTGGTTCACCCACCCGTGTAAAACACCGGGGTCCCGGGTTTGATTCCCAGGTACACGATTTAGTTGGTGGTAAGGCTTATTTCGAGTCCGCCTGGCTAGCTACCACCATCTTACCTAAGTCTGACGCCACAATAACAATTTAAAACTTGTTCTGTTCCGGCAGTTAGAGGTAAGATAGCCAGTTCCTCAGTGATGAGGATTCCGGGTGTAGTACGCTTCCACCTTCGGCCTTATCGTCACTTAACATCAGGTGAGGTGTAGGCCAAGCCAAGCACTATTCGATACGATAAAAAACAACAGTTTCTCATATTCATTATTTTCACTTATTTTCAGGCGAACTGGTTCAAAGCGCAGCAGTACTGCCGGTTTCATGGCATGCACCTCGCTTCCATCTCCTCACAGCAAGAAAACGACAAACTCGAGCAGTACGTCAAAGATTCAGGTGAATAATTATTGTTTTTTCAACAAAGGAAATTATCTTCTTCATAATTTGCCGCGTGGTCTAGTGGTTCGCCCACCCGTGGAAGACGCAGGGGTTCGATTCCCAGGAGGGGAGTACATTTGTACTCGGTCCGCCTGGCTAGCTACCACCATCTTACCTAAGTCTGACGCCATAACAACCATTTAAAAATTGTTGTGTTTTGGCAATTAGAGGTAATATACCCGCAGTTCCTCAGTATAAGGATTCCGGGTGTAGTGCGCTTCCCCTTCGGCCATATCGTCACTTAACATCAGGTGAGGTGATGGCCAATCACTATACCGTTATGCATAAAAAAATGTATAACAATTTTTTTAAATGCCCTCACTGCTGGGGCACGGGCCAGACGGATTGGTGAGTGTAACAACCTGCAAATACAGACTCAATTATGTTAATGTTAACGTCAAAATCCTGTTTCAATGGTGTTTGAATGGTAATGCTTTTTGACACAGTTCTTGTCTCTTAAACCTAAAACGGAAAAACAAATGTGTCTCAATTTTGGGTTTGAGAAACAAGAACTGTGTCAAATAGCATTACCATTCAAACACCAATGAAGCACGGTATAAACATTAGCAGACTTGACCCCCAGTTCTTACTTGGATACGATCCGCTTGATAGTATATGCCGTCTTCATGGGTTAAAACATAAATTAAAACTTTTAGAGCTTTAGCAGCTCTACCTACACCTACCTACTATCAAAAATACAAGGGTATAAAAAACAGGACAACTCGCACACAAATGGTTCTAACTAAACTTAGCAAAGCTAGTATTATAGTGATGACTAAAAATTTAATGGAATACACAATTGAGAATAAAAAAGCTATTAATGACTTAGGATCGAATAACCCAAAATATGCCCCTACCAGGATTCTAATCAAGAGCCCTTGGCACCAAAGAGCAAACTGACAAGATCGCTTCTAACCAAACAACCGCGGAAAGTAGTGTTCTTTTGAATTAATATCTCAGACACTCATATCTAAGATTTTTCTTTACCCTGTATTAAAACCTCTTTCTTCATTCCAGGGTACGGCCGCGAACACTTCTGGACATCAGGAACAGATTTAGCTGAAGAGGGCAACTTCTTCTGGATGGCGAACGGCAGACCGCTCACGTTCGTCAACTGGAATGCAGGGGAGCCCAACAATTTCCGCTACGAGAACGGTGAAGAAGAGAACTGCTTAGAGCTATGGAACAGAGACGATAAGGGACTCAAATGGAACGACTCTCCTTGCTCCTTCGAAACGTATTTCATTTGCGAAGTCAGAACGGATTGATGTAGAAGACTTACCGTTTAGCTGTGAAAGGGAATTGACGACTTCGAAGTGATCATGTTTTCAATCGCAAAAATTTGCATTTTTCGTTAAAACTATATTGAATGCCTGACATGTGGTCTCATAGTATTGTCATACAATTATGATTATAATCAGCTCGGGTATAGGTACAATTTATTGTTCTGTAGATGAAAGTCCAACTCTAAAATTGAGTAGGACAATTATTATTGTTATTGATATAATAAAGTACATACATCAAACCAAAATAATACAAAATAATGCAGATGATATTTTAGAAAGTTTTGCTAGTACATTATCGTACAACAAAATAACCTACTTATATTTTGTGTCACAGTGAAGTCGGTTGTTTGTTATATCTCGCTAGAGAATGGGGAATGTCTGAAAACAATCAAATTGGCTGAATATTTTTTTATAGGTAGGAATAAGCTCCCTTAGTAATAGAAAAAAGTTTCAGACTTTTCCGTTAGGTAAAAAATAAAAAAAATAAAAAAGTCGCTTCGACTTTACAAATGTGTAAAAGTAACAGCAGAATGGAGATTATACCTTTGCCACCAACTGCCACAACAACAACACGAATAAAAAATAAAAGTTTTGACATTTTGACATTTTTATACAATACTAAATAATATACTAGAAAAAATACGACTCGCACCAGATCAATACTCAGACGGGAATCGAATTCCCGTCTGAGTATTGATCTGGTGCGAGTCGTATTTTTTCTAGTATATTATTTAGTATTGTATAAAAATAGCATTGTGAATGCAAAAATCTCAAATTTAAAAATTTTGACATTTGTCATTTTTGGAACTTTTTTAATACCATGTTGTGGTTGTGGCACGTGGTGGCAAAAGTATAATTTCCATTCTGTTGTTACTTTTGTATATTTGTGAAGTCGAAGAGACTTTAATTTTTTTAAACTTTTTCACGCAACCAAATATTCTGAAACTTTTTTTCTATTAAGTACTAAGGGAGCTTATTCCTACCTATATTATATAAAATTATTCAGCCAATTTGATTTTTTCGGACATTCCCCATTGGGGACTGCGTGCCTAATATGCCAGTATTACATAAAAGAGTCGCGATAATCGGTCGCAATTCATCTTTCAATTTACTTGATTATGGACCTTATTCGTGACCGTTTCGTGAGTTAATAGTGTCACGGAGTGGGACGAACACCGGCCGCTTATCGCGATGGTTTTTATGTAATAGACCTCGTTTCTTGTCTTTCACGTCTTTCAACCACTTTCAACCATTTATTTGTTGCTTATTACCAAATTTTATTGAAGGAATGAAATTCTACTGCATATTTCATGGAAAGAGAATCATAAATTGAGATAAAAATTCAGTTCGCAACAGTAATTTCGTATTACATTTTTTGTTTCTTAAAGCTCAAAATTAATTCTTCAAACTATTGACGTACAAATTATGACATAAATATAGATACAGCTACCAATTCCTTTCCTATAGATTTTAAAATATCGTCAAAATATAGTTTTGAATTTCAATCCTTCGATCTCTTGAGAATTAAGTATTTATTCTTCTTTGTTTTTTCAATCGGTACCTACCTAATAATAATTATATTAGAAAAATATAAAAGACATTAATCTTTGAATACTTGTTAAAACTAGATTTGTATCTTGAAAATCATTTGGTCAGTATACGGAGTAGGTTTAATACTATTCTATAACCCGCGCAGATAAAGAATGGGACTGGAAATGTTGATTAAACGCGGTACCAACACCGCCGTTAAGAAATGGGATTAAAAATGGCATTATACATGTTCGCTTCTCGATCGCACTCCATATCACTAAACCTAGGCTATTATGTGTTCTGTGACCTAGGTATATCGTTCTCTCACTCATACTTATTGTGGCAAGAAGCCGCGCGATGGCTAACCAAACCAGTCCCATTCTTTATCTGCGCAGGCTGTATTTATTATTACTTCTTTTTTTGTAGAAAAAAAAGAAAACGATCACTGCCTTTGATCTTGAACCTCCGAACCCCACGGTTCAAAGGACACTATTGTCCATAGTCAAACATAGTAGGTAAATAATTATAGTTACCTTAGATAAGTTTTAAATAGCTGTAAGTTCAAGTAATACATTACTGTAAAAAAATATTTCTTTGATTGTTTTGCCCATTTTGTACCCTATAGGTAAGTACGCCAAATGTACTGTAAAAAAATATTTCTTTGATTGTTTTGCCCATTTTGTACCTTATAGGTAAGTACGCCAAATGTACTGTAAAAAAATATTTCTTTGATTGTTTTGCCCATTTTGTACCTTATAGGTAAGTACGCCAAATGTACTGTAAAAAAATATTTCTTTGATTGTTTTGCCCATTTTGTACTTTATAGGTAAGTACGCCAAATGTACAGTAAAAAAATATTTCTTTGATTGTTTTGCCCATTTTGTATCTTATAGGTAAGTACGCCAAATGTAATGAATAAAAAAAACTTTATTGATTAGTTTCTAAGCTAAAAAAACAATTTACAATATGATCGTGAGGCGAATCAGAAATGAAGTCGATTTGATAGTGGTCGGCTTACAAGCTCAAAATCATGGAAAATCGCAAATCGATGTACCTACACAATAGCCGTTTCGTACACTATACTTGAGGACAAAACAATATTTTGGTCCCGCAGTTCTTAAAAAATCTTTTCAGTAGAGGAGTTATGGTGTCATATTTTTTTTATGGAAACATTTTTTTTGTTATACAACCTATCGTATGTGGTATCCAACTAAAGGGCTTTCTGAGCCGGTTCTTAAAATATATCACATCGTTACATTTCAGCCACTTGTTTTAAAAATGAAACCAAACAACATTTTCAAAACCTCCTCCAAATACGATACGGTTGAAATTATTTTACATAAAATATACCTCAAATGCTTTCAAATGAGATGAAATATTCTCATGTCTAACCTCATGAAAGCAATTTTGAAAATAGTTTTTTTTTGTTTTCCATTAAAAGCTTTTACAACGTGAATATGTATGAAAAAACAATTTTTGTTCTGAAACTTCATTTGGGTAACACTGTTGCTAACAATTTCTCGTTTGAAATCGATTAAAATCGTTTGAAATTTATGAAATTTGTCAGTGCTATTAAAGAACTGTCACGAGAATCGTTAGCAACAGAGTTACGTAATCAAGGTTAGATTTTTGCAATATAAAGTGATTGATAAGTTTCCAAGTGGGATATTTTACACTGCAGTCTAGGCACCGTATCAGCGACCGGCGCGGAAGGAAGGCGAGCATCCGGCGACGACACGGCACTCGTCCGATTTGTGGCACGGCAATTTACGTTATTGGATATTTACTGACGATATCGGTTAATTTCCATATTGAAAATACATCTATGCATGCATAGGTTAAAATAAATGAATATTGGTAGCTAGCTATGTTTTCGATTGAATTAGGTACTTTTTAAGCCGTTTTATTTAAATGAAATGAAAACGTGTGTCCAGTATATCCTATAAATACATATTTCAATTTCAATGCGGATAGGTAGTTAACTTATGGTAAACCTGTACGGGCTGTTTTTAAAGTTTTGATGGTGAACATAGAAATCTTATTAATGTACTAAAACATAGGATATATAGGTACTGTTAGTAATTAATTTTGTAAATCAATTGTTTATCAATCCTAATATCTGTTGGCCATTTCCTTGTTGAGTGTCATATGTCAACTTGACAATACTTGAGATTGACATAGTTCATGCAGTTGTCGGCAATCACTCACAGACAAAACATCCTTCTGACGTTTAATGCTAGTCTGTGAATCGGGGAGCAAAGACTGACAGATTGATTGACGTGCCGTGGCGCGACACGGCACGGCGCAATGGTGTGTTTCCGGCTCAAGTCTATGCTCCACGTGTGTTTATACTTGACAGTTGCAAGTCTATGGACAATTCTATGATAGTTATGGTAAAGCGTATAAAAGCGTTGGTTTTTGTAAATTGTACTCACTTTTGCTCGAGCTATCGTCTGAACTGGTCGTAAAATAAAGTATTACTTCTGTTAACGTGGTGTATGATTTATAATCAACCTTAACAGTACCTTTTATCCTGGTCTAAAGTTCCATAGGTATTTGTCCTAGCAAACATAAAAGCACAATCATAGTATTTGGTGCCATATTATGTCATATGATATTTATGACTCTACGTATCGTAGATACACGGGTTGTATAAAATTATTAAAAACCTTTAGCAGAAGCTAAAGAAAAGTTTTCAAGTTTTCAAGTGCTAGGCGGTTTTTAATAAAAGAGCTGGTACTTTGAGAACTATTCTCAACTGGAGGCTAGAGCAGGGCACTTAACCAACGTGACTAGTGAGCTAATAACGCTATTCAAGGGTAGGTTAATCCCTACTGGCAGAGGCTATACCTATAAAATCCTGACAAAAAGCTTGATTTCTTCTAAAAAGTTATGATGCCAAGTTTTGGTGGTGTTGATTTATTTACTGCGATTAATGTGTAACCTATTAGTTAGGTAGGTAGTTGATTGTACCAAGTGAGGAAAAATAAGGTTTGTTTTCTTATAATGTGAATAATCCAGAAAATCCTGATATTTTCCAACTTCGGCCGGTATCCTGTGATAGGGACCAAATAATTCTGACATGTCAGGACAAATCCTGACGTCTGGTAACTCTTGTTCTATAAGTATATGAATTTTTGAACTGTTGGGATGGGACATCCATCGCAACAGTTCAAAGATTCTTATTCTTATTGAATATTATTATTTACATTGTAAATCTTCACACAAAGATTGATTAATAAGGATAATTTTAATTGGTTTAATGTGACGTATGATTCCGTGTTTAATTAAATAAATCAATAATACAAATATCACAAAATAGGTAATGTATGAAAATTACGTTTTTTTTTCATCAGTTTAAAAAGTTTTTTAATAAAAAAGAAACAGCCTCTCAAAACAGTCGTATCCTCAAAGCTTAATTGGGCATTTTAAAAAAAAATCTTTTTAAATGTAAGCATAATAATCTTACATGTAGGTAACTTTTTAACCGACTTCATCAAAAGGAGGAGGTATTCAGTTCGTATGTATGTATGTTTCTCCGCGATTATCTCACGTTTGGCTGAGCCGATTTTTCTACCTAAATAATATACCTACACTACCTAATAGACCACAAGAGGCTCATCGTGCATCGACCACATATTTAGCAATGTGAAAGGTGCAACGGGCAACCTCCTCCCATTGTGGTTGTCAGACCATAATACTGCTCAGGTACTCAGCTTCCAAACAAAAACAAAACCTACTACAGTAAAACAAATACATACATTTAAGAGATGTTACTCGGACGAGAACATTATAAAGTTTAAAAAATACCTAGGTAGCCTTTCTTTTGAAGAGGTCTACAACGAAACAAATACAAACGAAGCATTTAATAAATTTCATGAGTGGTTCTGCCTATTATATAAATTATGCTTTCCGGTCTGTAAGGTTACTTTAAACAATAAATCAAACCTGCACTGGATCTCAAAAGGGATCAAAAAAAGCTGTGCAACAAATAGAACCCTTCGACTAAATCACTATAAAAAAAAGACTTACACAAGAAAAAAAACATACCTGACCTACTCTAAATTATTAAAAAGATGTATATTACAAGCAAAAAAAATATCAAACAACAACTACATTTCAAAAAGTAAAAATACATGTAAAGCCACTTGGAAAATAATACAGACTGAGACAAATAACAAACCAGAGTTCAATAATTATATTGAAACTATTGAAAGCAATGACCAAATTATTAATAGCCCAAAAAAAATTGCCACCACATTTAATGACCATTTCATAAATCTGACAAATAAATCTAATGCTCATTTAAAGTATGAACCACCTAAAGACATATTAAGTAATTCTATCTTTTTGACTCCTATTGATGAATACTATATTAAAAAAATTATTAAATCCCTAAATAACACAAACTCGGAGGGCTACGACCATGTTTGCACGAAGGTTCTGAAAGCATGTAATGAGGAAATAGCTCCTGTACTAGCTTTTCTAATAAATCTGTCTATGTCCACAGGAACCTTCCCTGACAGGCTCAAGTTTTCGTTGGTTAAACCCTTGCATAAAAAAGAAAAAAAAAGTAATATGGATAATTATAGACCAATTACGCTGATATCAATTTTTTCTAAAATATATGAAAAAGTCATGTTAAATAAATTATTAATTTTCTTTGAAAAATATAACATTTTGAGCCAAGACCAATTTGGATTTCAAAAGAACAAATCCACGACACAGGCAATATTTAATTTAGTAAATGAAGTACTAAATAGCCTTAATGACAATAAGTATACAACAGCTCTTTTCCTCGATATGTCACGTGCCTTCGATTTTTGTTCCCATTCTCAAATGCTAAAAAAACTAGAACACTATGGGATCAGAGGCCCAGCACTAAGCTGGATAAAAACCTACCTGTGTAATAGGATGCAGGCAGTTGAAATAGCAAAACTTGACTCAAAAAATGTCACGCAAAGATATCAGTCAGAGTTTAAGGAGAACAAATTTGGAGTTCCACAAGGGAGTGTATTAGGCCCTCTTCTCTTCCTAGCCTACATAAATAGTATTCCTGACTTGACAAAGCATCGCTGCATCTTATTTGCTGATGACATTTCTATTATTGTGACGACTGACAAAAAATTGACATTGAATGGACATATTAATGATATCAATAACACTATAAATTTAATAATAAACTGGCTACAATGCAATAACTTAGTAATTAATATTGAAAAGACTTATTTTATTAATTTCAACAACATTCTAAACCAAACATTAAACATAAATTATCAGGGAATGAGACTCAACGGTGCAAATGTTACAAAGTTTTTAGGTATAGAGGTTGATCATAGGTTGGACTGGAAACAGCAAATTGAAAAAATATGTAATAGGATAAATAGGTTTGCTTATGCATTGTATAAATTGACCAAAGTAGCTTCAAAAAGTGCAGCCCTAACAGCATACTTTGCCTATGTCGAGTCCATCCTACGATACGGCCTTATCATTTGGGGAAACAGTACTGATGTGAATAAAGCATTCATTGCACAAAAAAAATGTATAAGGGCCATCTGTGGTACTGCACCAGATGAACCATGTGCACCACTATTTAAATCATTGAATGTCTTACCTCTTCCGTGTATGTATATCTTTGAAATCTCAAAATTCGTCAAAAAAAACAGCCACTACTTCAAACAGGCAAAAGATGTGTATCCACGTAACACTAGAAATGGAAGCAAATTGGTGTCAGACTTTTTTCCAAGAAGTAGTCGCTTGAAAAAGAATTGCTTCTGGATGTGCATAGTAATTTTCAATCATCTGCCTGAAAGAATTAAGGAACTTAACGTTAAACAGTTCTTAAGTAGTTTATTTAAATGGCTTATCGCACATGTTTTTTATTCGGTGAAGGATTATTTGAACCACAATCATTGCGAATCCTGTTAAGTATATTTTATAAGGTAATTTTTTTTTTTTTCTTGTAGCAGGTTATTTTGTATTAGAAAATTAAGTACGTACTTACTGCGCTGCGCAAATTGCAAATAGCCTGGGCGTATATATCTCTTTTTGTTTCTTTATTTTATTGTATCTCACTTGACATAATGTATAAATTAATAATTCAGAATTGACATGTTAGCAAACTTTTCTTTTTAAAACTTTTCATTAGTTTTCCAAAATGGACGCCACGCCACTTCACAGATAACTATTGACATTGACATTTATCATTTGACATTTTTAAACACTTTTTTATGGCGAAAGGAATAAAGTCATAGAGCCTTTGTATTTATAATTGCCTTTATTGTTTTGTTTTTATTTGGTTACTGTTTTTTTTTTTTTTTTTAAGACTTATTATAATTTAAAATGGATTATGGCACCCAATAATATATAAAATCACTGTAATTATAACCTATTAATTTGCATGCTAATTTTGTTGGCTGAATGGGAGGAAATGTAACTAATTAAGACCTAAAAATTGTGTACCCCAATCATATGCAAATAAAATTATTTCTATTTCTATTTCTATTTCTAATACAGAAGGTACTTACACTAGAAATAAAAAAATAAAAAAATTGTTTAAACAATTTTTTTTGAATGCGGGAATAAACCAAGCGCCATAGCGCCATTACATATTCTCTCAATGCATCGTAAATTTTTAAGCTTGCACCTACGTTAAATTTTTAGGGGCGCGAGCGCGGGCGGGCCGGGCACAACAGCACCAGGCATCGTTTGTATAGCCAGTGCTATGAATAATACCTGGGAAAGCGAATAATTTCAAGAGTTCTCTTATATAACTTATTGAAAATAAATTAAAAAAATTAAAAAACCCGCCTGCATAAAAAGACAAGTCGACTGAAAAGATGGAAACAAGATTAAATAAATATTAAAGGCAACATGTCATAATAACATGCAGTCGGAGGCATGCATAAAGAAAGTGACATTATGAATGATTGAATTATATGCCTCCGACTGCATGTTATTATGACATGTTGCCTTTAATATTTATTTAATCTTGTTTCCATCTTTTCAGTCGACTTGTCTTTTTATGCAGGCTGGTTCTTTAATTTTTTTAATTTATTTTTTATTTATCTCTTTTTAGTTATTGTATTTTACGGTCATGATATACCTTTTTGAAATCCTTATAATAAGCCCTTTAATTTGACACCCATAATGCAGTATTCTAAAAAAAAATTTTTGTTTTTCACTTCGTATAATAGCACCGTACAGCCGCCATGTTGGTTTTTTTATAACGCCACCTTCTTAAGAACACTTGGGCTGAAAAGACCAATCTAACGATATCTTAATCATAGAAATCCGTTCAGCCGTTTGAGAGATATGAGGTAATAAAGAATATTACATACAAACATACTTACAAGATACGCGCGAAATACATAACCCGCAGTCGGGTAAAAAGGAATGAAGCTGAAGACGGCAGACAGTGTCGTTTCGATGACCGATTTTCCGTCGACACAAAATGAAACATCACTCAAGATCGCAGCACCCATAAACGCCACTACCCATATCCATCCTACAAACACAAACTTAGTAGTCTGTGTGTGATCTAAAACATACTAGGTAGGTACTTACCGTAATTTTTCCTGAGATTGCACGTAAGTAAGTAGGTACATTATCTTGCGTGCAGAAAAACTGCGATTTTGTGCCGCGAGCGGCTCTTATATTTAACTACTTACCTATTACGCGAAATAAAATTATCTTTAACTGTTGCTAAAACTGAACATCTTTCTCCAAGGAACAAAATCGAAAAAAAATCATACTCCCATTGAAAATGTATCGGTTAGCCGATCGACTTACTTTACTATGGAAAGCCGAAAAATGTTTCTTGGAGAAAGTATTGTTCAGATATGAAGCAACAATAACATGTTTCAGTATTTTTTACATAATTTTGTTCCACCTTATATTTTGTGCCACAAAACAAATGCACAGAAAGGTAAAAAGTCCTGTGTACGCTAAGCGCTATCGCACACGGGAAACTTTTGTCTCCGCAAGTTTTTGGTCTCTCACATGATTTGTATGAAAAGTTGCCGACGACCGCGTCGCCCGTGTGCGCGCCTCCATATAAACCCGTGGACTTGATGTGAGAGACAAAACAGTTGCTGGGCGACTAAGTTCCCCGTGTGCGCTCTCCCTGTGTGAATAATCCGTCTGCCTGTCAAAAAAACATCCCCCATAACGCTATCATAAAACGGATATTGGAGACTGAATAGGAAATATTCAATATGACCGTCTACTGCCGGATGTCATTGATCGAGCCCAAATATTACCTTCAAAATCGAGGGGAGCATCTAGCAAACGCGCAAACAACTTCATCTCCACCAAGGGGACCGAGATATTATTTTTCTATACAGCCGCCCTACTCAAATGGCTAACATTTTAAACGTTTGAACGGTACCTATGCTTAATATTAAAGCTTAAATAGGAGCAATCTTAGAGCAATACGGGCTTCCATTCCATAGGAAGCCGCGTTGCTCTAACTGAGCAATAGACGATTAAACCAATTGTCACATACATACATACACTCACGCCTGTTTCCCATGGGGGTAGGCAGAGACTATGGCTCGCCACCTGCTACGATCCTTACACACTTCTTTCGCTTCTTTCACATCCATCAATCTTTTCATACTGCGTACACCAGCCTTTTTTATAATAATATCCTCTAATTGGTCTGCGTAGGTTTTTCTGGGACGCCCTTGCGCAATCATTCCTTCCACATTCGCACAATATATCTCTTTCGTGATTCGCCTTTCATTCATCCTCTCTAAGTGACCAAACCACCGGAGCATTCCTTTCTCAATGGGGTTGGTAAACTTTTTCGAAGAGAATTGTTTTATATTTTTTTTTGATAGCACAAGTTTGAAGAATAAAGAAAATAATATTATGATTTTTTTATTTTACCTTATTAACTAAATATATTTTTTTATATTATTATCGCGATAAAATATCAAACATACGGCTGAACACGAAGTTCCTTTGCATTTACTGATTTAAAAAACTGATTGACAGATTTGACAGACAGTGACAAAGAGTAATCATACCTTTGTTTTTTTTTGTTTTGAACAACAACATAGAAAGTCTTTGGAGCAAAGGCATAACCTACGCATACAGCCGTAATAGTGATTTATTGTACTATGCTGTAAATTAAAAATTTAAATATTTATTTAAATTAAAATGAAGCATTATAAAAATTCCGCAATTGGTTATTCCTGACTCCAAAGCCAAAAGCTACCAGAAAATATATAATTCACAACAGTTTTGGAAAAGTTTACCAACCCCATTCTTGTCACTATATCATCTTTCAGATCACATCTTTCACGGATCACATTGCTCACTCTATCACTCAATTTGACTCCACATATTTTCCTCAACGATCGCATCTCTACCGCTTTTATTCTGCTTTCATTCTTCTTCTGCCATACCCAAGATTCACTTCCATACATCAGTGTCGGTACCAGCACTCCGTTATGAATAGCCATTCGCGCCTTTGTAGAAACGATTTGGCTACTCATAATCGAGTGTATAGCACCATTCACTGCATTTCCTTTCTTCACTCGTCTTTCTATGTCTTCCTCACTCTTTGTCACAAACTTAAGTAAATCACACAGACTTTGATGTATGTATGGAATTGATACGCTAAGATACTTACAGCACGTAATTTAATTGTTTACTGCTTGCATAGAATATTGGCCATTTCTGTAGTAGAGGGGCAGTCAAAGACCTATATCGCGCTACAAGTCTGTGGGGGCAGTTCATTTTGGAAAAAGGGTCTCTTGCCCAAAATAGTTTGGGAATCCCTGATCTATGGACTCTGTAAAAGTAAACGTGTGAGTTACCTACGTTACGTATATTACGGAGTTGATTTACGCAAAAAAATATTTTCGATGTTCAAAGTGAAGGCTGGTGACGTTTCAACAACACTGTTATCTATTTGTTTCAGACATTTAAATTCAAATATCCTCTTATTGATACCAGCACCTTGAAAATTTCTTCATTTGGTTTCCATGCGAGATAGGAGGTAATTATTTGAAGTAACAAATTATGGAGTATCATCATCTACCATCTCATTTCATACACTTACACCTGTATTCATAAACGACCCTTGACTATGAGAACGCACTGCGTTGAAATAGAGCCCTGTGATTGGTTCGTTTGTGTTACACATACAAGTTTTGGGTAGCGTGCGACGAGTGTGTGAGACCTCACAATAAAAGTAACTAAAGTGCTTATGTCAGATCCAACATGCACGACCATAATCCTCGCGTCAACACCAATCGGTACCGAGAACTCGCCGACGACCTAACGACGCGATCCCGCTGCAGGCTTCGAATCGCCGCCTCATTTCCTGAGTGCGGCAATCTGTCGGGAGATAGGCTAGGGATGTCACCATAAGCAGATGTAGATGGTTAAATGTTGGGGTATCGAACAGCTGTGAAAAAAATTAATTTCATTGTAAACGTAAGGTGCAAGATGCAACGATAATTCAAAATAGTTATTACAATAGTTGAAAATCACAATCAAATAATATTATAAAAATATGTGTGGAACAGAACAGCCTGAAATAAAACCAGTCTTACTACACGACCCGCGTTCTGTTTTGTCGATTGAGTCGCACCTAGACTTTACTATTACTCACGTGCAAATTTCTAATCCGGACGAAATAGGCAAGAGACATGTTTGGTGTAGCCTATATAGGGATACCGATAGGGGTACATCGTGGTTCGGGGTTTTGCTTTGGGTTCAAAGACTTCCATAAATTATTTGTTATTAATATTATTTTATAACGGGCGCGTGTTTACCACTACCACCCCATATTAGTAGTGATTGGTAGTGTGGGAGGTGGATTGGATAGATGAACACGCGTTTCCGAGTATCCATCCTAGGGCGGCTGTTTTAGGGCGGATAAACGGAATCACCCGCCTTAGCAAAACAACAATTAAAAACTAAGAAAGACCAAAGAAATGATTATTAAGAAACATCTAAAAATCTACAATTTGTAAAAAAATACAGTTGAAATGCAATTAATGTACCCAAAGAGTCAAGTGCTAAAAGTTAACAGTTTACAGAAATATTTCAGCTTGTTAGCAGTGGTGCCCGCCTGAAGGAAACTGAAATTGCAATTATGTTCCTAAATTGCAAGCTTTTAACTTGTTTGTTATATAAGTCGTCAGTAAGCCATACTGAATTTACTTCAGCAGCGTCACTTTTCACGGTAATTAGTTATCAATTAAATACTTACCACCATTACCTTTTGTCATGAAATATTAGAATATACTTAGGTACTTAAATGGGGAATGTCCGAACAAAAATATAATTGGCTCAATATTTTTTATAGGTAGGAATAAGCTCCCAGTAATAGAAAAAGTTTTAGAATGGGGTTGGTAAACTTTTCCAAAACTGTTGTGAATTATATATTTTCTGGTAGCTTTTGGCTTTGGAGTCAGGAATAACCAATTGCGGAATTTTTATAATGCTTCATTTTAATTTAAATAAAAATTTAAATTTTTAATTTACAGCACAGTACAATAAACAACTATTACGGCTGTATGCATAGGTTATGCCTTTGCTCCAAAGACTTTCTATGTTGTTGCTCAAAACAAAAAAAAACAAAGGTATGATTACTCTTTGTCACTGTCTGTCAAATCTGTCAATCAGTTTTTTAAATCAGTAAATTCAAAAGAACTTTGTGTTCAGCCGTATGTTTGATATTTTATCGCGATAATAATATAAAAAAATATATTTAGTTAACAAGGTAAAATAAAAAAAACATAATATTATTTTCTTTATTTTTCAAACTTGTGCTATCAAAAAAAAATATAAAACAATTCTCTTCAAAAAAGTTTACCAACCCCATTTTCTGATGCGTGAAAAATTAAAAAAAAAAGTTGCTTTGACTTCACAATTGTACGAAAGTAACAGCAGCCTGCCTAGCACGACCGATTTATATCGCGTGATATAGCGTTTTATCACGTTTAACTGTCAAAAAGACAAAGGAATTTGACAGTTCAGTGACGATAAAATGCTATATCACGCGATATAAATCGGTCATGCTAGGCAGGCAGAATGGAGATTATACCTTTGCCACCACCTGCCACAACCACAACATGGTATTAAAAAAAGTTTCAACACAAAATGTCAAAACTTATATTTTTAATACGTGTTGTGTTGGGAAATTATAAACGAAGTACTTATAATTTCCTTGGGTAGGACAAAGGTTTTCGAACATTTGGGAAGTCGAAGAGAATTTATTTTGTTTAATTTTCACGCAACCGAAAATTCTGAAACTTTTTTCTATAATTGACCTATAAAAAAATATTCGCCAAATTTTTTTTTTGGACATAGTTTTCAGGATTATTTTCTGAAAATCCTTAAATATCCTTGCCTACATACTTATAAGAGTTTTCAATAGTGTGTAATAGTGTCTGTTTAATAGTAGATTAGCTTTGTTGACATTTTTTGGTGATTAACTGATCTCTCATACCCTGTTTACGGCACTGTAATAAAATATAAGCTATACGCTTTGTAAAGTTCGAACTTGTAAATGTTTCAGGTGTCTCTCTCTCTCTCTCTATCTCTTTACTTCTTTTTTTATTGTTAAAATGAGAATTTCATAAACATCATCCTTAAACTAAAAATATTCTTGAAAGCTTTTAATCTCACATGATTTAATGAGCATTTCGAATCGGCAGTTATAATTTTTTAGTTTACCACCCATCTACTTTCTTTCTTATCAAATGAGGAATATTTTAGAATTCCAAAAAAATATTTTGTTTACCAAAATTAGTAAATGGTCACCAAATCCCAAACCGGTCAAGAGGATTTGGTGACCATTTACTAATTCTGGGTTAGGCTAGGTTAGTATGGTGATCATTTAAACATTAGCCTTACTTAATCATGGTGCTTTACTTTTCTTACTGTCTACGACTTTCCTATGCAGGTGCGAAAAGCAAGGAATATTACGAGAAATTATTTACGTTCCTGTTCACGACGAGATTTTTAACGAGCGGAAGTGTCGGACCGGAAATGCGCAGATAACTCCATGACTACCTTTAACCTCACTGCTTGCTTGTGATGCAAAAGCGTCTTAGAAATTCCAGCAGTGCTTTTATAATTTACTAGCTTTTGCCCGCGACTTCGTTCGCGTGATTAAGATAGTTGTGCATTTATTTTAAAAGTCACGAATTACCAATATAATAATGTATATATAGTCTATACTGATAAATACCTAGGTATTTATCAGTATAGACCTCATTTCACACATTTAAATTTTCCTATAAAAAATGTACAAACTGGAACACCCTGTAGCACCTTGTAAAACGGGAATTTTCCAAAACCCTTTCTCAGTGCTCACCTACACCATGAAAGGTATCTAATCTACCCTCCAAAAATGGTGTCTTTACTTTAACTCTATACAAATTCTCATACAAACTTAAACAACCTGTAGCACCCCGTATAACAGGAATATTCCAAAATCCTTTCTTAGTGCTCATCTACATCATGAAAGGTATCTATCTACCCTCCAAAAATGGTGTCTTTACCTTCAGCCGTTAGGGCTCCACGCCTATCCCAACAATGAATCAGTGAATCAGTTAATCAATTTAGAGTTTTATATTGTATAGATAATATTATACTAGCGGCCGCCCGCGACTTCGACTGCGTGGAAAGTGTGAACACTTTTTTTTTAGCACTCGTTAGCACAGTTTCAGGTGCTAACGAGTGCTAAAACAGAGTCGCTACTCTGTTAGCAACTGAAACTGACAAATTTAATTAATTTACAGACAGACAGACAGGAAGACAGACAGGAAGACAGACGAACAGTGGACTTACTAATAGGGTCCCATTTTTACCCTTTGGGTACGGAACTCTAAAAAAGAATCCGAAACATCCCGATAGGTGATAGATGTGTCGGCGGCGGTGCGGCGGCGCTCGACCTAAAAACCGAAATGTACCATGAGGTGGGAACAGTGCTCTGTAAACGCACGCCTATTGCCTTATTCTGGAGTAAAAAGTTTACTTGTAGGATCCAGATGATGAAAAAGATAAAGGAATAAAAAAATCTGTCGCGTTGCTGTTGGTCTGGATTTCGTACCAAACTAGTAAAAAGGAAGCTTTTTTGCGACTCAGCCTGTCTGTCTGTCCGTCTGTCACAGCTAGATATCTCAAGAACTACTAATTGCAAACTTGAAATTTGGAATAAGTAGTTTTATATGACGTTTGCCCAACTATTTTGCAAATAAGAAAGAAATATATTTTTTTGCAACAGGGCCTGAAAGGGGCTCTTAAAAATACGAAATTGGGGCTACTAGGATATGTGGTGGGGTATCATGATGAAAGGGCGCTGCACTGTTTGCACATTCTCCAACATCTGTTCTTTTTTTAAGCCGCATGCCATGCGGCGGCTTAAAAAGCATCCTCCCTCCCCCCTCATGTCCGAAATTTGAATAGAAAAAATGTTATTGTTTTCTCTGTGGAAAAAAATCTGAAATTATTTTTAAAAAAATATTTTTTTTTCTCTCGATTCTCGATTCTGGTGCTACAACTATCCCTATGGAACGAGAAATCCCGGTCGAGTAGCCGGTGTTCTTCTTCTTCATATTTTTAGTTTGGCAATCTACTCTCCTCATTTAGGGAGTAATTTTTGCCAGTGTCAAGTGTTGAATAGTTCAGTGGTAGATATTGTTTCAATTTTGATTAGATTGCGGGAGCATCGCATTCCAATCCTGCTTGGAGCATTTAGCACCAAGTATATTATCAAGACAGTTTACTCGGTAAGTTCTGCCGAGGTAGCCACCACTACAACTAAAGTCACAGCTTCACACAACCAAGATCGCGCCTATTTCAATTATCCCACACATTGTTCAGTTGCGTAGACACTTGTAGGTACCACAAAACTGCACCGATTTTAAGACACAATATCCACTATAAATCAATTTGCAAATAATTAAAATAGTTAATTCGACAAAACCAAAAACTCGGTCAAATTTTATATATACTTGTGGCTGTTACACGACTGTACCCTTAGCACGAACAGCTATCGAAAAAAAAACGCGCGTAAAATTACTCGATAGAGAATTATATATGGAAATTTTAATTTCGTTATTCGGCAGTAGATGGCGCTGTACAAATTTCCAATACAAAATTGCACTATCGAATGATTTAACGCGCGTTATTTTTTCGACAGCGGTTCGTGCTAAGGAATAGGTGCATTCCCGCAAACCCATTTTATTTGTTCCCAGCGAGTCACATGCATGCCGCCGCTGAACACCCTTTTTCCCTCTTGAGGGGCTGACAGCCCGATCGAGGACATTGTGCACAAGCCTAGCATACAGGAACACATTGTTTACACCTACAAACGCTTTTGTTAAGTTCGATATTATGCTGTGTCGTGTAGTGGTTCACCCACCTTTGTAAGATGCAGGGGTCCCGGGTTCGATTACCAGGAAGGGGGTTCATTTGTACTCGGTTTGGTTGGTGGTAGGGCTTATTTCAAGTCCGCGTGGCTAGCTACCACCATCTTACCTAAGTCTGATGCCATTACAACAATAATGCAGCTAAAGTCGATTTTGCCGGGAGTTTTTACGCGCCAAAAGCGCCCTTTTCGTGCTGGAGACCGAATAATAACACCTAGAAGCCGTGTCCTCGTATGCAAAGTGAGGCGACTAAAACTGAGGATAAATGGCTCAGTTTTCAGATTTATATCCTTCATACGTTACCTAATTAATCGTAACTTAAATCCAATAATATACCTAGCACCTAACTTATTCCCTAAAGGTAGGGAAATTGGAACTGTTTTGTACTTATTAGTTAAGATGAGGTAATAATGAAGAAAATTGAAAACGGAGCCATTATGGCTGTTTTAGTTGCCTCACTTTTGACAGTGCGCTTTGGTGTTATTATTGTAACGCTGAAGAGGTGAAAATTTTATTACTTGTGCATTTCTTTAACGAAACGTTTTATATGATCTGATTTTAGGTGTAGCTACCCGGATGACTGATCCATTGAGGTTGCAAAACTATATTTTTTTACTGTCCTTTAATTTGAATGCATCAAGACTTACTTCTTATAAATAAATACGACCTTTAATAAAAACCTCCTTCTCTTCAAATGTCCTATTTCGCGTAGACGCAACCGCACAAAGTAGGTAGTAGCACAGAATACCTAAGTAGGTAGGTACCTAGGCACCAAAGCAGTGCGCCGGCCGCTGACAATGCGGCGCGCTCCGCAGACAATAAGCCAAGTACCTACGTACACCACTCAGCATATTGCTACCCCCGCAAAAGAACAAACAAACAGTTTATACGTTGGCGTTATATTTATATACGGTTTTACGTGAATAACATTGAGTAAAAACCGTTAACCACAGACCTTGGGCCTTACTATGAGCTCTTATAGCAGGGCTTATATTGAACTGCCTAACTTTTTCGTACTATGACCTCAACGCTTAGTATGAAAGCAGGGCTTAAACAGCCCTGTTTAGGGCCTGCTTTTGAACTGAACGGTTTTGTTATTTGCTGATGGTAAGCCCCCTTAGATTAAGTTATATCGAGTCATTTTATACTTAGCATCCAAATTTCAAGGATGTGTCCAGTCCATGAAACTAAACAACTTTCTCTATGAAACATGGTGTCGAATTTCGCCACTTAATTTTGGCTGGTCCTAATCGCGCTAAGTCTGAACGATAAAACCAAAACCGTTACGTTGTCATTTAGGATAGATTTACCTAAAATCTTTGGTTTAGCTTTAGAATTCTCATGAGAATTGTCCAAGATTGGTATTCTAGGCTCCCTAGGCACTTCAACAATTTTAACAAAACTAAAGAGTGTATTTTTATGTAAACCAAACTGAAAAGTAACATTTTGGTTTTTTCGTTGAAAATTAGCGCGATTGGACCCACGTATTTGCAAAAGTCCCTATCTTGAATCCTGAAGTTCAAACTTGCTCGATAAAGGCATGCAGTCAAAGCCATTGAAAAGCCTCTCCACACAAGTATAGGTGCACTGGCTTATATCGTAATATCGACCATCCGAAACTCAACCTGTGACCTTTACATCCCCGTGTTACAACCTGCTCTTGAATGGCAGCTCAATCCAGTTGGATGTTCTAAAATAAGATAAGATAAGATAATGCTTTATTTTCAACACCACAGTAACATATAACAAAGAAATAACAATAAAACATAGTGTCAAAACATGGCGGTCTTATCGCTAAGAGCGATCTCTTCCAGACAACCTACGGTATGGTGAGATTGACAGAAGAGGAATACAGGGGGTGCAAAATGGCATGACATGTAATTACTCTAAATTCCTAAATATTATTTAACTAAATTAAAATAAACCTAAATATGTAGATATATACATGTTACAATATGATATACATAAATATATATAGTTTAAATATATACATATATACATAAATATATATTGTCTGTAAATTATGAATAGTTGAACAATAAGTACCTACAGTGGCGAATAGCGAAAGTCAGTGAGATAAATAGTGTTGTTTTAGCTGGTTCTTGAAAGCATTTATGGTCTGAGCACGCCTGATGGACACAGGTAAGGAGTTCCAGAGCATTGGAGCCCGAACAGTAAATGAATTATGGTAGAAATTTGTCTGATGGACAGGCGTCGAGAGACTCAGATTTTCTAATGACCTAAGAGAATGTGAAGTCGAACAGTGAAGGTAACTAAATCGTACCTCGTATCCTAAAATACCACCTTAGGTTTAGGTTTAAAGATATTTATTCTTATACAAACATTAATGTTCACTTATAATGAGATACACTAGTACATTGTTATACAAGACGCTAAAATTACCCATTGCATTCGAGGTAGTTTTATTCCCGAGCTTTAGCGAGGGAATAAATAGAAACCGAGTTACAATGGGTTTTAGCGTCGTGTGTTACACTATACTTTTCACTACGATTGCGAGAAAATAAAATAATAGTTTATACCTACTTCCGTAAACGAATAGGTACACTCGTTTTTCTATCCTCCAATTCATAAACTTTTTGTACAATATTTAAATAAATGATTTGTGCTTGGCGGCAAAAGATTAAACTTATTTCTTTCCTATTACAGTCACACAATTCAATCAGTTTGTAATTATAGAAAAATTCTAAAGATTTCGCGCCATGGTACCTGTTTTAATTTCTGCTGTAGCAGCTAAGCAACACAAACACGCATTCTACGATTCACTCTGTACACAGAGTATAAATAAGTCTATGATTTCACCGAAGAGGTGCTTTTAGTTCCATTTTCAAAAATAAGAATGAGAAACTGGGGGCCTATTACGAAACTTGGTCACGATAGTCGTCCGCAGTTCGTCGGTTGTAGTTATTACAAATATTTTCAATGTAGCTATCGTAGTCCATAGTCTATTGAACGAATAGTGACGGATACACTAGAGAGAAACTGTCAAATTTACGCAATCACTTTGCAATATCGCATACGCAAGTGCTTTGTAATAGGAATCAATCAGAACGAAGCACGGACGCAGCTGCGTGTATCGTATTAAACTTTTCGTAATAGACCCCCAGTATTAAGTCAAGCGAGTTTTTATTCGTGATTATGAATAAAGACTTTTTCGTTTTAGTAGGCTCATTGGTAATAGACAAACATTAAAAAAGAAAAAACTTTATCCCCTAGGGGTTATTATGCTATTTTATCTCGACTCTTGTACGTTACAATGACGCACTTTTTGAGCAAGAGGAGTGAAAAAGATACTTAATTAATACTAACATCGTGCCTCTGGCGCGTAGGTATCAAACAAAACATAAAAATTATTCGTAATATAAGTAGGTACCTAGTTATAGCTACAATGTGCACACGTATTCCTTTAGCTTAGATTTAAATGAGTTAATGTGATTACATTCTTTTATTTTGTTAGGTAATTTATTGTAGTATTGGACACCCTCAAACAATATTGTTTTCACTCCTCTTGCTCAAAAAGTGCGTCATTGTAACGTACAAGAGTCGAGATAAAATAGCATAATAAACCCTAGGGGATAAAGTTTTTTCTTTTTTAATGTTTGTCTATTACCAATGAGCCTAATAAAACGAAAAAGTCTTTATTCATAATCACGAATAAAAACTCGCTCGACTTAATACTGGGGGTCTATTACGAAAAGTTTAATACGATACACGCAGCTGCGGCCGTGCTTCGTTCTGATTGATTCCTATTACAAAGCACTTGCGTATGCGATATTGCAAAATGATTGCGTAAATTTGACAGTTTCTCTCTAGTGGATCCGTCATTATTCGTTCAATAGACTATGGACTACGATAGCTACATTTAAAATATTTGTAATAACTACAACCGACGAACTGCGGACGACTATCGTGACCAAGTTTCGTAATAGGCCCCCAGTGTCTCATTCTTATTTTTGAAAATGGAACTAAAAGCATCTCTTCGGTGAAATCATAGACTTATTTATACTCTGTGTACAGAGTGAATCGTAGAATGCGTGTTTGTGTTACTTAGCTGCTACAGCAGAAATTAAAAAAGGTACCATGGCGCGAAATCTTTAGAATTTTTCTATAATTACAAACTGATTGAATTGTGTGACTGTAATAGGAAAGAAATAATTTTAATCTTTTGCCGTCAAGCACAAATCATTTATTTAAATATTGTACAAAAAGTTTATGAAGTGGAGGATAGAGAAACGAGTGGATTCGTTTACGGAAGTAGGTATAAACTATTTAATATTGTATTTTATTTTCTCGCAATCGTAGTGAAAAGTATAGTGTAACACACGACGCTAAAACCCATTGTAACTCGGTTTCTATTTATTCCCTCGCTATAGCTCGGGAATAAAACTACCTCGTATGCAATGGGTAATTTTAGCGTCTTGTATAACAATCTACTATTTCTTACCGTAATTTGTTCGTATATTAGCTAACAGCAGTTAATGTTTATTTCTTAAATTGTGTCTATTTTCTTTTATATGTAAGTAGTTGTATATTGGATCGGACAGAGTTATTAATAATTTTCCTAATAAGAACACAAGTGGAGTATATATATATATCTGTCGAAGGTTTAGTAATTTAGTTTATTTGTATAATTCTTTAGTAGACATTAAATAATTAAAACAGTGCAATACTTTTATTATTTTGTTTTGTGTTCTTTGCAACGGTTTAAGATTTGTTTCGGCCGCAGATCCCCACACTTCTCTAGGGTAATCGAGATGTGACTTAACCAGCGAGTTGTATATGATAGGACGTATTCTGGTGGGATTATTCCTATTATTTTCATTTCAGGCTATTTGCCGTAAATTTTCTATTGTGCCTTTCTTTAAAAGCAATTGCGTACGAATGTTATTTTATTACTGAAAGGTATTGCATAGATTTGGTTTATTCAGATTCGAAATTTAATAATTCTAAAACTTTGTTTTTTTAAAGCTCCCTGACTACTTGATACCGATAAGTACTGAGAAAACGGTCTCGAATTATTGAATAACAAGTAAAATATATATAAATAGCATTTGTGAATGCTAAAAACCTAAAATGTATTTGACTACTATTTTGATGTTTTGGTAAACAGGGTAAAACTTGGTGCCTAAACAAATAATGCAGCTTTCATGATGAAAAATTTTGACCGAGCGAGCACGCATGTCCGTCTGGCTGTCCGCTGATTTCCTCTACGTCGCATTTCTCAATCGATTTTCGTGAAACTTTGTGTGCAGGTTCTATAATTTGCACAACAGCCCGAGGAGAAGCCGAGGGCTTCAAAACAAATCTTAGAAATTTTTAATATTTTAGGTAGTGTACTAGTACTACCTTTCAAAATAATAGTAATGTTTATAACAATGAAATATTTTTATATGACTTTCATACACACGAATCACAGAAAAGTAGATCCAAAATTGTTCATGGCTTTGATGTGATTTCAAAGTATTGTAAATACTAATCAAACAAAGGAATATATTTTTTATAAAATTCAATAAATTCAATAATCAATAATAGGTAGATTCATTTTCAATGCCATTTCAAGTCGTGTAGAGTAGAGCACGAGATCTGTGTTTTTTTCATACAAAAATACCCCGTCTCACTTCTACGTACAAAAAGAAACAGGACAAACAAAATCGTTAACAGGTGCAATTTATCATCTGGCCTGTGAAATGCCAACACTTGGTATTTCTTTATAATACCCGAGAGGATAGAGTTTGTAAAGGTGTAGTCTTAAAAAGGTGTACCTACTTAATATAAAAAAACTATTTCCTAGGATTTAGTAACTTTATGATAGTAAATTTTAATACTGTAGCTCATTTCAAGCGCCCAAAATTTTAACTCTTAGTATAACTTGTGCCATTTCCAAACATATATTACCAAGTCACATAAATCTTTGTCAGTCACATTTAATTTAAAAAAAGTTTTTTCTCCTTCCGCTCTCGATTTCTACCTACTTTCCGTTTGAATTTCGGTTACACTTATTCAGGAGTTGGAATTCTTTCTATTGGTAAAAGAACTTTCTTAATCGTATGGATGGTTTCGAAGATTACTTACCTGCTAGGTACATCCAAACTTAATAACATACAAAATTTAGATAATGAATGAATGATTGAATAATGAAGATGATCCAAAAACGGGGTAGCTTAGACCATAAGTCAGTCAAGTCACAGTTTATGTCAAATAATCCCACTCGGCGCATAAAGACACATTCCATCACGTCCGGTTACGTTGAACCAACCGTCGATCGCATCGGTCGGTCGAGCGCCGCCAAAAACCTTATGCCCGTCTCCCACAATACATGACGTATGCGCCCAAAATGGCTGCAAATTCAATGGTGGGAAACTCTACTACGGGCGCCTGACCTTTTTGCACACCCATAAAACATCAAATCTCGATCCAGCAAAGGTCGGCCGCGCTCATGAAGTAGCGCTATCATGACATAATGACTCAGTATGAGATCTAATAAATAGCCCTTTCGACGCTCAGCAACCGAGTATAGTCTACTCTTAACAAATAATTATGAATTTAATTTTTTTCAAAGCCTAACCAGTTTAACTATTTAATATAAAACACTGTAATTTTGAAAGAATAATTGTTGGTCATGATCAGTTTCTTCCACGCGGTCGCGGACGAAGTCGCGGGCAACAGCTAGTTAAAAATAAATATAAACTTATTTCTGTACACATTTAGTGTGAGAATTCGATTTTTTTATTGTCTGAAGATTATTATTTAAGTAGCTATTTACTTTAGCCTATGAAACAGCCTATAGTATGTTTAGAAACTTACTACAGCGTTTTCAAAGATATTAAAGCAGCAATGCATATTTATCCACAAATGCTTGATATTCCATCAGTCTGTTACCATAATACATATATGAGGTCTATTGCCACATCTCCCGGATTTCTGGGAGTCTCCCGGAATCGTGCGCTTAAAACAAAAATCTCCCGTCTCCCGGAATTATTTCAAGATAATCCAAATTATCCCGGAATTTCAAATTCGTCAATATTCGAATGGAATGTAGAGGTTTTTTGATTTTTTAGTTCCTAGCAAACGCATTTTAACTGGTATCGTTTTCTTTGATACGTAATATGGACAAAGGAAAGAAAACGTTTAAATGAAGAACATGTCAAGGCACATTTGTCAATTTTCGAATAGAATGTAGTTTTTTTTTCGATTTGTGAATTCTAAACCAGAAATTTTGAAATCTGTACGAACTAAAAAATATAAAATAAAACACTTTTAACGGATACTAGCGCGGTTTTATTGAAAGTACTTTGGTAATTAGTTGGTATTTGGTTTGATTTTTGATTTTCCCGATCCCGATTTGATCAAACCAAATACCAACTAATTACCAAAGTACTTTCAATAAAACCGCGCTAGTATCCGTTAAAAGTGTTTTCACTCCTCTTGCTCAAAAAGTGCGTCATTGTAACGTACAAGAGTCGAGATAAAATAGCATAATAAGCCCTGGGGGATAAAGTTTTTTCTTTTTTAATTTTTGTCTATTACCAATGAGCGTACTAAAACGAAAAAGTCTTTATTCATAATCACGAATAAAAACTCGCTCGACTTAATACTGGGGGTCTATTACGAATAGTTTAATGCGATACACGCGGCTGCGTCCGTGCTTCGTTCTGATTGATTCCTATTACAAAGCACTTGCGTATGCGATATTGCAAAGTGATTGCGTAAATTTGACAGTTTCTCTCTAGTGGATCCGTCATTATTCGTTCAATAGACTATGGACTACGATAGCTACATTGAAAATATTT
Organism: Agriphila straminella; assembly: GCA_950108535.1. Lineage (NCBI taxonomy): Eukaryota > Metazoa > Arthropoda > Insecta > Lepidoptera > Crambidae > Agriphila > Agriphila straminella. Next base: position 5,369,432 of record OX467318.1, read on the forward strand.
GTAATAACTATAACCGACGAACTGCGGACGACTATCGTGACCAAGTTTCGTAATAGGCCCCCAGTTTCTCATTCTTATTTTTGAAAATGGAACTAAAAGCATCTCTTCGGTGAAATCATAGACTTATTTATACTCTGTGCACAGAGAAAGCAATACTATAACTCTGTGTACAGAGTGAATCGTAGAATCACAGAATACATAATAGTACAAGGTAGAATGCGTGTTTGTGTTGTTTAGCTGCTACAGCAGAAATTAAAAAAGGTACCATGGCGCGAAATCTTTAGATTTTTTTTATAATTACAAACTGATTGAATTGTGTGACTGTAATAGGAAGTAGTACTGTAGAAAGAAATATTTTAATCTTCTGCCGTCAAGCACAAATCATTAATTTAAATATTGTACAAAAAGTTTATGAAGTGGAGGATAGAAAAACGAGTGGATTCGTTTACGGAAGTAAGTAGGTATAAACTATTTAATATTGTATTTTATTTTCTCGCAATCGTAGTGAAAAGTATAGTGTAACACACGACGCTAAAACCCATTGTAACTCGGTTTCTATTTATTCCCTCGCTAAAGCTCGGGAATAAAAATACCTCGTGTGCAATGGGTCATTTTAGCGTCTTGTATAACAATCTACTATTTATTTCATGTCTAGTGAGCGCGTAAGCTTGAGAAGTGAATAAAAAATATAACTTCAAAAAAAAAATGTGTTAAAAATTACTCGTTTTATTTTGAAGTTTTCTATCTCCCGGATTCAAACGGCCAAGAGGTGGAAATGGAAACCCTATGCAGCTTGGAACATGGAAGCCAAGTTTTGAAAACTCTTGCATTTATTTGTTTTGAGAACGCTAAATCAACTTGATAACACGTTAGGCGAAGAAATTTCAATTTCTATGCGTTATTAATAATAATATTTTATTTTTTGTAAGTAGGTAGGTACACCTGTTTAAAAAAAATACATACTTTTTGCAAAGAGCTATAAACTTTTTTGAAAGAAACAGTATAATAGGGAACCGGACAACTTTTCAGATAGTGTTTAAAAATAATCTTTATTCATAAATGTAGCCATTAAATTATATTTTAATTAAATAAATCCTTTGGAGTACTTAAAAACGTCAAAAACATAATTTATTTAAAATTGCCGCGAAAACAGCTCTTCATGTCAATTCAGATCGCGTGACGTCATCTGTGGAGTAAACAAACTACAAGCCATATTACAAGTGATCAGCAGGCTTACGCAACAGCACCATCGCGATCGTTTCGTGATCGTCAATTTGACATTACAACGTTAACGACGACCACGGCTTTACAATACATGAGTGTCGTTATTTCTTTATTTCTATCGTTATTTCACATGCTAGTGCCCGTGTGCGTGGTTCTAAAAAATATCATAGTTTCGTTTATGGTTCATGTAGGGTAACCACGTAAGTGGCACTCAGAGTACCTATATTTATTAGTCTTTGAAAATAGGTCCTCGGCTATTTTTCTTTTCGAATAATTTGCATAAAGATCAAAAATGTTCTCCTCTTTGCGTTCAATATTTATTTCTCACTAAGTATATCGCAATACCTATAAAGTGTTTTTGAGCTAACAAATTACGAAATACTCTATATAATCTGAAAAAATAAGTGTTATAGGTATATAAGTCGTTTTACACATTTTAATTAAAATGTGTAGGAAAACTTTCCATTCGATACTTCTTATAAAAAATTAATACTTGCTTAAAATTTAAAGTATCGTATTTTTCATAGTCACCCTATATTTTTGACTTACAAGATTACTCTAACTCTATGGTTATGACATAGCCAAGACAAAACACACCATTCACGCAACGACATAAAGAGCTACAACCAAATGGATTGTCGTAAACTTTAATCTTTAAGCCGAAACAATGCAAATATTGTTTTAAATCAAAGGAACCATATTACATTAAATATAGAGACATTCATAAGATTCTGAAAAATGTCGTAGCGTGTATGTCTGCTTAAATCTTCGTGGGCCTCCTCCGTCATAGACAACATGTGGGAGTGGTCAGTCGCAAGTGCTTACGCAAATGCACAATTTTGACAACGATTTCGTAAAAGATCACGAATTCCACAGATTATAAATACCACTATCCAAAACCTTGTAGTTATCGTCAAAATGTGACCCTTATTGCGTATTTTTCCCTCAATGTATGGTATTCATTCATGACTTGGGAGTTTTTATTAATTAATTAGGGAATTTTGCAGTTCATTTCGTACTTTTCCCTTAAGGTGGCTACCCCACCGAAAATGGCGCCCTCAGAAGTTTTTATTTATTAAGTTATTAGTAGAAAAAGATTTAAATAATGTTTAACGTGGAAGCTTTAGGACCCATGTTCTAGTATTTTTAGAAGGTATCACTACATTCCCTCATAGTCATTCGCGAAGTAGATAGCAGATATGTAAAAAACGGCCACTTTTAGCAGTTTAAGCAGTTAATCATACCCTCTAAAATTACTAGACTGTGGGCCCTAAAAATTCCACGTAGAACATTATTAAAATCGTGTATTAGAATTATAATATGAAATAAAATTCACCACGGCGGCGCCACTTTCGCTCAGGGTGCCACCTTAATGTATGGTATTCATTAATAACTTGGGGGTTTTAATAGGGAATTATCAACATTATGGGTACCTACATAATAGATACCTAGAGAACTTTATTACCTCTATAATAGCACAGATAATATTATAATACTAATAATAGGCATATTTTATAATATCAAATTTTGATGGACTGTATTAACACACACTGTACCTATGTATTATGATTCAGTTCGGCTATGGTATGGTATGGTACGTTCCGTTTAACAAAGTTTGTTTTTATATTTTGTTATAAAAACAAACTTTGTTGTTTTTTAACCGACTTCCAAAAAAGGAGGAGGTTCTATGAAGACGGCTGGACCGATTGAAATGATTCAAACGTTATTACATTAGGTACACTCCCAAGTTGGTCCCATTTTTTGAAATTTGGAAATCGGTTCAGTACTATACAAGTAATTTTGAAAAAAGCACGAAAATAGTATGATTTTGTGTGAATTACCTCGATGATTGGTCGTATTACTTCTTTGTTTATGAACTGAATAAAATAATTATTATTTTTGTTGGAAGAGGGATATTTTAAGTGTAGTTTTTTAACCGACTTAAAAAAGGAGGTTCTCAGTTTGACCCGTATTTAAGTATGTTTCTCCGCGATTATCTTACGTTTGGCTGAGCCGATTTTTCTACATATATAATATACCTTACCTACAAGATACCTACACTAAAAATAAAAAATTGTTTAAAAAAAACAAAAAACCGACTTCAAAAAACCTACCTATAAAAACCAAGAAATAATATTCGTAATAATAAAAATAGGTCTATTGAAGTCGGGTGGGGCTTTTAGAATAAAAAAAGGAATTTGTACTCCAGCCCCACCCGACTTCAATAGACGTATTTTTATTATTACGAATATTATTTCTTGGTTTTTATAGGTAGGTTTTTTGAAGTCGGTTTTTTGTTTTTATAACATTAAGTTGACTTATGCCCTTTCTGCAATATGCGATTCTTATTTTAACATTTTAGTTTTCAGAATATCTCAAGCTCTCCTGTAAAATATGTCTGGAATAAGATACAAGTAGGTATCTAAGATAATTTGGTTTAGGGCAGCCGAGCTGTCATACCTTTTTAATTTTTAAATTTGAGATTTAGGATTCTCAATGTTTTTATACAATACTAAATAACATACCTAAGTACTATCCCAGCAAATTATACCACACAGATTAGTAATGAAACGTTTTATTCATGTAATACAAAATTAACCGATATAAACTACTTTCATTCAAAAAATTTCACAATGTACCTCTTCAATACCTTGTATTGTACTTATACAAGATTTTTGGTATACATTTTACAAGAGTTTCTTCTTCGGCGCTATTAAACTCACTTTTTCATAGGATTATGCGATTTAATTGATAAATTATACGTAGGTATGCCGCTTTGGAGCATAAATCTTTTGTATCTATATTAATTGATACTTTTTTATTAATAAATTGTTTTTCCTGTCTCTGCATTTGTAAGCGCTTTAATCACAAATCATTCTCATAAATTTTCGAGCTGAAACAACCAACATATAATTAAAACTTTACTTAAATAATAATTTTCAAAATTTTTTTGAAACTGACATTTGCACCTGGTTGACACCAAATTGTCACTTTTGCGATGCAAAGACAAAAAGTCTATGTGGTCGCTCGTCGTTATCTTTACTTTGCGAATGTGCCTTTGCGTACCAATTTGACAGGCGGTGTCAGTTATTCATATAGTGAAATAAAAATTCGCGGTATAAGTTCTTAGTTGCTAGATAGAGCAACGAAAAACGCCGATAGAAAGCTTGACTCGCTGACTATATCTTACACTGTTTTACGATCACGATCACGACGGTCGTCAAATTGTGCTGTTGCGTAAGCCTACTGTGCTTGGATAAATTAAGTATTTTGTAGTTCTTAATCATCATGGACCGAAAAAAATATAGTTGGTGTGTTGTACCTCGATGTGGAACTACATCAGTAACTACTCCAAATAAAATTTTCATTTACATAAATATATTCAATTACATACCTCGAAAACCAGACATAGGAAAGAAATAGTTAGACCTAGCAAGACGAAAGTGCGATGGAATGTCTGTTACTTCACCAATTTACTTTTGCGAAGATCACTTTGATGTAAGTACTGTACCTAGAGTGTTATTACACAGCTCATAACACACATAATTATATTTAGTCTGAACGCAACCCTGTGTTGTTTACTTATGGCTAACCACAAATGACGTCACGCACTGTGATTGGCGTTTGGGTTCTTACGCTGCACAGATAAAAAATATTGGATTTACGCAACTTTATTTATTGATTAAAAATTATAAATCATTGTTATTTCTTAAAAATCTTTATTGAGTGATATTGTTGTATAACAAACTTTATTTTAAAACACATCTTAGATTTTTTTTCGATTACTGTCTGGTACCCTATTATCATCGCATCGCACACTGTTTGCGTGTATTCACTGTGGTCAATACAGGTGGAAAGGTTACACGGCGGCATCTCGCCCTTTGACCTTTCCCGCCTCCCGGGGGATCGTGTAATCGCCGCATTACCGCGCGACGCATCTCTGACACGATACCACACACCGCTCTACATTTAATACTTAGACCCCTATTATGACGCGGCAATTCATGTCTAAATTATAGGATAGTAATGAAGATGAATTAAACCATTATGATACTGACTGACTACTTGAACAGTAGATCAAAATGCTGTGAAGAATTGATAAAATAAGTAGATTAGATATCCTTCCTATCACTCAAAGACGAACTACGGCGCGTCAATGCGTCTAGTTGGTGATAAGAATCATCATACACAAGCCTACATGATCGACACTTTCACCTGTGGAGGCGATCGAGTCGAGGCGAGACGCGCACTGCTGTCGGCGGGCGGGCGGCGAGCGACGGCGGCGGCGGGCGGCGCGGCGTCCAACGCGCACGCGCACTGAGCGCCACTAAAAAATGAATTCCTGGTTCGGGCACTGTGTGTAGCGCACCCGTCGCCGCCGCCGTGTCCCGCCGATCTCGCGAGTACCGGCCCGCGCCGGGGTGTGGCCGTGCGTGCAGTGAGCGTGCTGCGGTTGTGTGCGAGCGTGCGGCATGCGGCAGCCCTGCTAGCGGCCGCGGAATGGCGCGCCGCGCCGCCCGCGCCCGCGCCCCCTGCTCCACGCACGCACCATGACTGACCTGCAGGCCACCTTCGAGTTTTCCGTCGAGCTTTACAAGTTCTACAATGTCGACCTTTTTCAGAGAGGGTGAGGGTCACAGATGACATCCTAATGTTCGATATGGAATACCTTGATGTGATTTGTCGTTGGATGCGCAGTGATAAGCTGTCGATGTTCCCTCCCATTGTGAGCACGCCGCAAATTCGTTTACGACATTCTATAAAAAGTCGGTTTACACCAGTAACAAACAGGACATTGATAAGACTTTAATATTATAGGTCATAAACTTGTATATCTTCAGGACTATTGAACACGATCGTGTGTCTTCAACACGTGGCGCAGAATACCAACACTAGCAAATTGCTTTATCAAGCAATTTAAACTACATCGATATTTCTTTCTGAAAACGATACACGAAGATTAAAAGGAACCCCTGAAATTCCTGTCAGTGTCAGTGATACAATAAAGTTAGAGGTTGGAACGTGTAACCCAATTTGGCCAGTTATATAAGTTGTGTACAACATAAACGACAATGAGAAACCCTCAATGCGGTGTCGGGTTTCTTGCAAGGTCTGTGGCTTAGCGGAAAATACACTCGACCTACCTACTTTAGTCAGACACGTGGGAATACAAGTTAATACGATGATGTCCATATATGCATTATCATTATTGCTAAGTTATCTATCAGTATGCCAACGCAGAATACAATCCTCATTAATAAAGTGAGTGACATAAGGATTATAGAATTAATGTTCGTTAAAGCTTTTACCTTAATAATATTGGAAAACAAAACCTATAATGGTTTGATTCAAAATCTTTGGTAAGTGTCAATCATTGCTTTCAAAAGTAATATTATATGATAAACATTGAAAGTAATAATACACGAAAAATAACATTGTCTGTACACAAGAACTTGTGCCAAAATAACAGAAACACAAAACAAAACAGCGTTTTTTAAATAACTCTAATGTGTGTCTTTTCACAAATGACTCAGATTTTACAAAAAAAAAAGTATATTCAACACACATGGAAAGGACAGGCAGCATCACAAATATCGTTACAAACAACAGTGTTCAATGTAATTTTCGAAAATCTATTAGAACTTTATTGTACTTTTCATTTATTTGAACACTTTGGATGTTAGGACAAGAACCTGTCATCAAAATTGATTGTTTTTCAGAGTAAACTTTTTTGCCACTGTTGAAGGGATTACGTTATAGCCAATCAGCAATATTTTAATAGTAACGCAGTGGGCTTTCTCCTTGCTTTTTCTATCGATACTACCTATTAATATCAACGATATTCATAGTACGTAAGTTGCATCAGTGACGTCACGGGGATCATTGTCCCATCGATCTTGTGATTACGTCCCGGATGAAGTTATATGACAAGTGTAAACTCTGACGTCATACTAGCTTTGGTTATATTATTATGGCTATCATATAAAAAGATAGGGACTTCGTGCGTTGGTAGAAGAAACTTAAAAGGGAGAAGTAGGTACCTAAACGTAAAATGTAGAGAAAAATTGCGATTTCCTTCACATTTAACTCAAATTCATATAAGATTTTGGCTTATCTAGAATAGTGTGTACTTTTCTATTACGCAAATATTTTTATTAGACATCAGCCTGCAAATTAGGTACCTGTCTTATTTATTACCTATTGCAATAAATCAATTTTCAGCTTTCCATTCGCATGTTCAGTCTCTTTCTTTAGTCCAATTTTTTAAATGCAGATTTATGGCCAACGTGGATGGTCAAGTGTTTCTGGAAAAACAATGCCCTGTTACATCGAACTTCTCTTTTCAGCTTACATAACGAGCATAGGCTGTTGATTAATTCAAACACGCCTCCGCCAGCACGCGAATGTTGCCAACTTTCTTGATTAAAAAACATCGCCACATAATTTGAATGGAGTTCATGTCGACGATACATTATACAAATTATAGTCGGCGGATTGTCTCTTTTATGAGTACGTGTCATGCGAATTCTGCTGTCTCCAGCAAATAAAAACGATATGACATTGAAAGTTTATGCAGTACAAAAAAAGGATCCGCGGCCTGGAAAAGTTGTTGTAGTTTTTGGTAAAGTTAACGTTAACAAAACACACAATATTGGTTGGCAAATTGTTCCATGTAGGTAACAAAACTACTATAAGGAAATTCTTATTCAGAATTGATTGGACCCTCAGTTGTCATGGCAGCCAGAAAGAGAATAGTCCCGGGCTCATCATATCCGAAAAACATATTATAATCTTACTTACTTATAAAAATCGTAAGCTTTCCTTTCTTTGATTTTCACGAGATATGCTCTATAAAATACGTTATGAAAAAACGTCAGAGATTTTCATAAATGTACTGTAAATAAAAGTAATATATTAACACATTTCACACACATTTTTATACCTTTCTATCCGAAATATTTGTGAGAATGTTCTCAGAAATACGATAAAGCGACCTAATAATAACGTGTTAAAATTAACTCAACCAAATATCGACTTTAATATAGTTTAAAAAAAATAGGTATTTGGTATCAAACTGAAATAAGATATATATAAATCATTTTTGAAAAGAATTATGAAAAAAATACAACTGGTTTTTCTTCTAAAAATAATTCTATTTTGCGAATCAAGGGCTGTGGATTGGGCCCTTATTGTACGATTGAGTGGGCGTGGAGTGGGGACATTTTAATTAACAACCGCCGAAGTAATCTAATGAGTCATTGTTGCCTCTTGATCGATAGAGCAATTTGTTGAAAAATCCTATTTTTAACCGACTTCCAAAAAAGGAGGAGGTTCTATGTTCGTCTATGAACCTCGTTCGTGTTTCGGGAGTAACCCCCTTTTTATTAATAATTTAGTTTTCCTATTGACAGCCCGAGAGGGGAGAGCCATTTCTTAAAACCAAACTACGATAATCGGACACGATTACGATATATAGAGATAAAATTATGACGCGTCGCGACGCGCGATTTTTTTTCGTATAGTAGGCCCTCGGTCGTAGCATGTAATGCTACAGAGATGCTACGCCGTAGAGCGTTAGATATTAGTGCAAAAGCAAGACTGCATAATGCACCTTGCAGCTCGCTGGCAAAATGCCAATTGTGTGGTGTATTACTTTTATTTTATGACACTATTCAAAATTTTAATGGAAGTTGATATCCTGTCCTACTAAATTACCTACTAAATTTATTTAACAACTCGATCTAACTATAGGTACATGTATTATATTTATTTTACTCTTGAATACCAATTTAAGTAAAAAAATATTCTTTATTAAGTATGAAGTTTTTTCCAGTCTGCAAATGAATGGACCGACAGTTCATGTGTATGAATAGTAAAACTTGAAAGAATTTAAAACTATTTTAAAGTACGTACCTAAGTATATTAAAATGAGAGACGTATTACAAATAAATAAGGTATATTTCATATTTCAAGACTGACTTCACGTATGATTTATACCAATACGTTTCAACACGTTACAATGTGGAATTTGAATCGTAATTTACTAACATTGTTGCAAGCAAATCGTCTAATGCCACAAATCACAATCGATATAAGATTTCTATATTTAATTTCACTTGCTCATAGCTACCTTATGTACGCAAAGTATTTTATTTACTAGTTTTTAACTCTGCGTTGCTTAAGAAGTTCAAACTAAGGTAATAATAATCGATATTTATAAAATCGTAAACTGAATGACTGACTGACTGATCTATCAACGCACAGCCCAAACCGCTGGGTCTAGAGACTCCAAATTTGGCACGTAGGTTCCTTATGAGGTCTAGGGGTGCACTAAGAAAGGGTTTTTCAAAATTCACCCCCTAAAGGGGTAAAAAAGGGGATCAAAGTTTGTATGAAAGTCCCTCAGTTTTGAAGCTAGGTTCTTCAAATTTTGTGTTTAGACTGACCATTGAAAATAAATAAATACGGGTCTTAGCGTTTTTCAAAATTCTACCCCCGAAGGGGTCAAAAGGGGGATGAAGTTGTGTATTGAAGAAAATCCTTTATTTTCGAAGTAAAAATCGCTAAATTTATAATTTAGGCTTATGGATGGAAATCTAACGCAACATATATTGTTATTGTTAGTATTTAAACCCCTATGGGGATGAAATGGGGGTGAAAAGGGGTAAAAAAACACAAAAATAGATATGGATGTCGTTATTGGGGTTTTCTGAGATGATGATTGCAAAAATGACATTTATTTTGAAGTCCGACACGGTGGTCATGATTTGACCCCTAAAGGGGTGAAAATGGGGTTCAAATTTTGTATGGAAAAATAATATAAAATAGACATTACAACTTTAAACTTCGTTGGAGCTCATCTAAAAATAAAAAGGCAAACATATATTTTGTAATTTTGAAAATCAACCACTTAGGGGTAAATGGGGTGAGTAAACATAAAAATCGATATGGATGTCGTTCTTGAGGTTTTATGGGATGGTGATTGCGAAAATGAGATTTATTTTGAAGTCCAACACGGTGGACATGATTTAACCCCTAGTGGGGTGAAAATGGGGTTCAAATTTTGTATAGAAAAAGAATATAAAATATACATTACAACTTTAAACTTCGTTGGAGCATGTCTAAAAATAAATAGGCAAACACATATTTTGTTATTTTGAAAATCATCCCTTAAGGTGTAAATGGGGTAAGTAGTAACATGAAAATCGATGTGGATGTCGTTCTTGAGGTTTCATGGGATGGTGATTGCGAAAATGATATTTATTTTGAAGTCCCACACGGTGGAATGATTGGACCTGGACATGCACATCCAGGGGACGAGGACAGGGTCGGGAACGGGAACGGGAGCGGGAGCGGGGCAGTGACGGGAACGGGAGCGGGGAACGGGAACGGGTTTTTTGAAGTCGGTTTTTTTGTTTTTAAACATTTTTTTTATTTTTTAGTGTAAGTACCTTCTGTATTAGGTAGTGTAGGTATATTATTTAGGTAGAAAAATCGGCTCCGCCAAACGTGAGATAATCGCGGAGAAACATACATACATACAAAGTGAATACCTCCTTTTTTTGAAGTCGGTTAAAAAGACTACACAAAGGTATCCCTTCCCCAACAAAAAAAATCATCTAATTCGGTTCATAAATAACATAATTGTTAAGTTAGTTGATTTAATATCATAGTATTTTCAGGATTACTTGTAAACTACTGAACCGATATGAAAAAAAATTAAATGGGACCATCTCGCAAGAAAACTCAATGGAACAAAAAAAGAACTATCTAAATCGGTCCATAAATGTCGAAGATACGCGCGAACAACGATAAAAAAAAAATTAAAAAAAAAAACATACAATCGAATTGAGAACCTACTCCTTTTGATGAAGTCGGTTAAAAAGAAGGATACCCATTTCTGACCAGTCAAAATGTTGATTTCATCAATTATCGAGTAAAGAGAAGTAATAGGCAATACAGAAATAGAGAAAATTCCTATTAAAATTATAATTAGAACATATTGATTACTATTTTCCGGAAATTTTATGTAGGGGTGTGAAATGTTACCTTACCTTAAATTGCATGCTAAGTATAAATAGCACGTTGCCTTCGAAAATTTAAATCGTAGTGGATTACAAACTTCAGACAATTATTATCAACTTAAAAACTATTAGTTACATAATAACCATTTAAAAACTTCACATTTTGTGGAAGGTCTATTTGTAGGTAGGTAGGTACATCTCACTGACGTGAACTTGACCAGTTTACCAAGCCGCAACATAAAAATAGCACTGTTTACAAACTATCAAAGTACTATACAATTTTAAGTCTTAAGTCGAGTCAGTAAGAACGGTTTAAAAGAAAAGTTATGTGACGTATGCATATCGGTCGATAGTACAAGTACTTTTCAACAAGGTTGTTCTTAGACTGTAAATTCTAATTTTAATAAAATTGAATAGCGGTACCTACTACCTATGTCAGTGAAGTAGTAACTTTTTTAATGCTTGAAATGAAAATTGTTCGTGTAAATTTCTACTTATCAATTTGCCAATTGAGGCCTTACAACTATAGAAACCTGACGTTTCCACTTAAAGTTAGCGAGTAGAAGTTTGCCACTTAAATAGGGGCCTTAATATTGCCGTGGTAAACGAATTAGGTAATAAATTGAAGAATTATTTTATTGGCCACAGCACACGTCCGTTATGCTTTACAATGCGATCAAATTGACCATAGACAGTAATCTGCGGCAACTTCATAGCGCTTGCCACACATTCTAGAGTGAAATTGCAGTGATCACTGTCTATATTGTATTTTGATGCCACTTTATGTAAATGAGCCAGCCCCCCTAGCATGACTGACGAAACACGATATTTATATCGCGTGACATAGCGTTTTATCGACACTCTGTCAAAATCCATTGTCTTTTGACAGTTAAGTAAATATTCACTTCTCAAGCTTACGCGCTCACTAGACATGAAATAAAACACTTTTAACGGATACTAGCGCAGTTTTATTGAAAGTACTTTGGTAATTAGTTGGTATCTGGTTTGATTTTTTATTTTCCCGACGTTTCGGCACCTTTGCAGCTGCCTTGGTCACGGGGGTCTGAAGCTACTTGTGAGCCTACCCTCAAGCGATGAATTTTTTAAGACGTTCAGAAATTAAAATAAGTTAAGTAAATGTGATAAATCGCTATATGATATCGCGTTTCGGTGGTCATGCTAGGGGGGCTGAATTCAGAAAGTGACCATAGATAGATCAACAACGACCTAATCACTTCGCAGATGACTTGCTGATTCAACATCTTGTGTACTGTGGTTCCCAAACATTCAACAAACAACTCAAAGTTGTTTACGCGCACTTTGGCCACTCGTTGTTGCTGACGTCATTACCGTCAGTACATACCACAAAAAGAAAATGTTACACGCTCAATTAATTAATAACATAAGCACTTGAATATTGTATTTCAAGACATTTCTTACATTATAAACATTTTTTTTTCTTGAATTTTTGTTTACCAGTTCAGTAATTTATAACGAAACAATCGTTTGATTGTTTTCTTTTTAGATAACTTATGAAGTGAATAAGGATCGTAGCAGGTGGCGATCCATAGTCTCTGCCTACCCCCATGGGAAACAGGCATGACGTGAGTGTATGTATGTATTTTATTTTATTTTATTTATGTATGTATGTATGTACCTATGTAACATTGCCTTTATTGATGGAATACAAAGTCTTGCATATTTTTTAGAAGTACAAGTACTTATCTACTAGTTTTTTCTGTAAATGTAAAGTGTTTCAATTACAACTTTAGTTTATTTATTGAAATGTTCAGATGGATATGTTCCCACAGTTATGTTATCAGGGAATGTCTGAAAAAAAATTGCCAGAATATTTTTATATGTAGGAAAAATTAATTACTTATTAATAAAAAAAGTTTCACAATGGAAATATTTTTTCCTAATTACCACAGATTAAAAAAGTCGGAGTTTTTGGCGCCATATGGTCGGGTTCAGTTCGCTGACTATTTTAATTATTTGCAAATTGTTTTATAGTGGATAATGTGTCTTAAAATTGTGTCTACGCATCTGAACAATATGTGGGATAATTGAAATAGGTGCGATCTTGGTTGTGTGAAGATGGGACTTTTATTGTAGTGGAGGCTACCTCGGCAGAACTTACTAAGTAAACTGTATCGATATGTTTGATGCCAAATGCCCCAAGCAGCATTGAGCATTGGAATACGATGCACCCGCTTTCTAATGTAAACTGAAACAATACTACTGAATTATTTAACAGTTGACACTAGCAAAAATTACTCCCTGAAGAGGAGTGGTTGCCATAACAAAAATAAGAAGAAGAATAAAAAAGTCAACTGACAAACACTTGCCTGTCAGTTGTCAGTTGACTCTTTTGGCGAAGACGAAGTGATTTTTTATTTTTTACGAATCTAAAAATTCTGCATATCATTTTTATGAATAAGGGAGCTTATTCTTCTATAAAGAATATTTAACCAATTTGATTTTTTCCTGAGATTCCCCATTATGGCAACGTTAACTTACATCCTGTCTACCATCCAAATTAATTAAACAATACATCCTATTAAAAGAACGGGATACAGGATGTTGTCAGGACCCTTTTAATGACATCGGGCCTTTTTGCGCGGACATAATTACAGCTGTGTAACAGGGATTCGATACAATTTCCTGAAATAGAATATTGTATGTCTTCGTCTTATCTATACTAATATCGTAATGAAATATCTATTATAATAATAAAGTAACTCCTCTCTGTCTATCTAGGCAGGTGCCTAGATTATAATATATAATATTAGAATATAGGTAGGTACCTATATTATCTTTTCACTCTTGAACCATGGAATTAATTTTAATGAATTTAAGTGTAGCCATAGATTAAACCATGGGGAAGGACATCTACGGATAAAAGTTCGGGAGAGGAGAACCTAGAACAAAGTCTGGAAATAAAATAAGTAGGTACAGAATATTGTTCAATATCCTGATTGTGTGATTAGTTATTTTTTTAACAACGCGTTAACGTACCTACGTACATAATGATTGAAAAGTCAAGTCAAAAACGTTTCAATGTAAACCTTTAGAATAGACGCTTATCGACAAATAAGCGCCTATAAACAAACAAATAAGTAAATCTAGTCACATACTTACATCTTATTTTTAGCCAGTCCAGTGGGTGTAAATCACCAGCACTGAGCAATCTATTTCCAAAATCTATTTCCACCATAAAGTTAATATACCTAACGGAAAAGAGGAACAAAGGGCTGAGCAAGCAAGATGTCACTAATTGACAAAACGATGTGATAAAAAGAGATGCGTCATGCGACATGATAGAACTCTTTTTCGCAACTGATTGACAGTTTGTCTGCAGTTATCGGCACGCTGAGAATTTGAGTTCTGTGAATATTTCTTATTTTTGAATCGCGGATATTTTTGAGAAATAGTCCTTCAGAAACATGGTGGCTTGTTCAATGATCGATTGTTAAACAACAAAGCGAAATAACCCCGACTATTTCATTCCACAGGTAAATTATTCTAAATCGACACAGCCTAATCCTTGGGTTTATTCTCCATCCATGCTAAATGTACCTAATTAAATTTCGGTTTCGTTTGACAGCTCATGTTTGTTCCTCTATTCCGCTAGTTATATTAACTTTATGATTTCCACGCGGATTTAACTGCAATATAACTTACCTTATCTGCATTAATTTAATCGCCCGAGCGGTCTCCGGCGACCGGACAACAATAGAAAATCTATTGTGTCTCTTTTCCGGGCGTTGACGAGTTAAATCAATTGTTTATTTTTTTAGTAAAGAGCTAATTAGATCATCCTAAATATCGGACCCGATATGAAGTCGCTCCTAAATTCAGAGCAGTGTAATTGCATTCAGGAAGCTAGGATCCGATTGAGGATCCTAATTAGGATAGAAATTGTCTCCGACATAACGGATGCTAAATCGGAAGCACTTAGGACAGTGTAATCGCATTCAGGACGCTCGGCTCCGACACAGTAGTTCCACAGCATAAAGAGTACAGTCAGTCAACGCCTTTTATGTTGGCGAAAAAAAATCCGCCGCGCCGTTCGTCTAGATAGACAGTTGGCGCAACGACTAAAAGTATATAAGGGTTGTTACTCTGTGATTTGCTTTTTTTTGACCTACATCAATATAAAAAACAAAAAAAACGACTTCAAAAACCTGCCTCTAAAAAGCAAGAAATAATATATAAATCATTAGCTACGCATTATCATTGTTATAATAAAACACGTCTTTTCAAGTCGGGTGGGGCTGGAGTACCTACAACTTCCTTTTTTTATTCTAAAAGCCGCACCCTACTTCAATATATGATAATATGTATTCGTGTTTTATTATAACAATGATATGATAATATGCGTATCTAATGATTTATATATTATTTCTTGCTTTTTAGAGGCAGGTTTTTTGAAGTCGGTTTTTTTGTTTTTTAAACATTTTTTTATTTTTTTTATTTTTAGTGTAAGTACCTTCTGTATTAGGTAGTGTAGGTATATTATTTAGGTAGTAAAATCGGCTCAGCCAAACGTGAGATAATCGCGGAGAAACATACATACATATACAAACTGAATACCTCCTTTTTTGAAGTCTGTTAAAAAGACTACACAAAGGTCTCCCTCTCCCAACAAAAACAATCATCTAATTCGGTTCACAAATAACAAAGTCGTCAAGGTAGTTGATGTAAAGTCATAGTATTTTCGGGATTACTTGAAAACTACTGAACCGATTTGAAAAAAAAAAAATGGAACCATCTCGCAAGAAAACTCAATCGAACAAAAAAATAATCATCAAAATCGGTCCATAAATGTCGAAGATACCCGCGAAAAACGATAAAAAAAGTATACAATCGAATTGAGAACCTCCTCCTTTTGATGAAGTCTGTTAAAAACTAGTTAGCGTTGAAAATTACACGTACCTACCTAGCTACCTACATATACCTCCTATTTACCTAGCTATGTATTTTTACGGCTACAAGAACATTCGTTTAACAACTGTATGATCGTAAAGCTGTGATATCGGATCCGACATTCAGGACGGTCTAATTGGCGACTGAATTTCTCGTCCTAAATCGGACACTAAATTCCGGATCCGACATTCAGGATGGTGTAATAAGCGCTTAAGATGTAATTTTTTAGGTTTTCTTGACGTTACGTCCCATTATAACCGTTCTTACATTTTTCTGGGGCCATGGTCACAATAAATAGTGCGCGAGAGAAAAGGTCTAGCTGTCTTTTACTGGTTTTCTTAAATTACAGGCAACAATAATAATGTTAAGTAGGTATAAGATTTATTCTTTCATTTATTCTTTGTCACGTTTACTTGTTGAAATGACACAGTGATGAAGAAATATCTATGGACGTTAATATAATATTCTGCGCCTATTAAACAACTTATTTTAGAGACAAGAGCGAGCAAGACAAGAGAGAGAACGATCTTTACCACAAGTTATTGTTTCAAAAGATTGTATTTACCTATTTAGAATGTAGGTAGGTAATACACACATCAACTTTGTCTAGGGATACGGGTGTTATTTTCATACAAACGAGGTAACTTTGATGCCTTGGTTTTCTGCCAGGGATGTACTGTGCTGTGGTCTGATGATGGCTATCCAGGAAGTGAATGGAGGAGATTCAGATCGCTATACACACCTAACTGATCTGACCAGCATTCTAAAAGATTAATGGACATGTTTAAAAAAACCGCGAAAATAGCATGAAAATGTATGGAAATCCTGAAACTGAGAACTCTGACCCATCAATCTTTTAGAATGCTGATCAGATCAGTTGGGTGTGTATAGCGATCTGAATCTCCTCCATTCACTCCCTGGATGGCCATCATCAGATCACAGCACGGTACATCCCTGGCAGAAAACCAATGCTTCAAAGTTACCTCGTTTGTGTATGAAAATAACACTTAAGCTCCTGCGTATTTCGTATTTATACACGTGCTGAATGTATTTTCATATTTTTCATACATTCGGCACGTGAAGATGATGCCGGCTTCATTTGCAGTCGTTATAGGTCATTCATCCGCCAATCTTCTTTGTTAGGGGTCCTTCAACCTTATCCATAAAAAAGCCATCTCTAAACTAGAACATGTTAAAATGGCTCACGATGAAGCAATTAAAATGAAATCTCCTTCGATCATAGATGATATTGATTTCAAATCTCGGAAAATTTACGCACGAAACTTGTCATCCGTCATCCAGATCATCATAGAATGTCTGTAAAAATCAAATTCGCTTAAACATTTTATAGGGAATAAGCTCCCATATCAATAGAAAATGTTTAGAATTTTTGATTGCATAAAAAAATCTAAATAAATATAACTTCGTATTCGTAAAAGTACGGAAGTAACAGCAGAATGTAGATGATTCCTTAGTCATCTCCTGTCCTGCCACAACCAAAACATGAATTTAAAAACAATTACATTTAGTATCAAATCTTTTTTAATAAGCATGTTTTGGTTGTGGCAGGAGATGGCCAAGGAATCATCACCATTCTGCTTCCGTACTTTTGCAAAGACGAAGTTATTTTATTTTTTCAGAATATTTTTACGCAACCGAAAATTCTGTAACGTTTTTCTATTGATAAGAGTAATTTTACACCTCGTTACCCAAAAAGTAATATGGGAGTTTATTCCTACCTACAAAAAAAATCGGCCAATTTGATTTTTTCACACATTCCTCACTGGCTGTCATCCCAGAACTGCGAATACCGCACTCCTACGCACCCGTCCCAGTTCTGACCCAGATCTAATTTGAAACGCGGTTTGTCACTCGCCGGTCGGCGCGATCAACGACACATTAACACCGCTCACGATTATTTCGTAACTATTTATTTTACGACACACTAATCGGGAGGATTAAACGCGTATTTTGATAGTAAAAGGGATAGGTATTAATTTTATATAATAACGTCAACGATTGACGACAAGGTCATTCTTGTTATGTTAGCTATGAGTAACTTTTTACCCATTTTTTATTTAAATTCAGTCCAAGAGCGTTAATATACTTTCAGGATTGTAAAGTGAACTCCTGAAAAAGAGCCTGAAGTTCATTAATAAAGACACAACACAGGGACCTCTATTTTTTTTAAATATTTTCCTATTTTCTTATCCGAAATCCAAAATTACAGGTGAATATTAGAAAACATTTCTCATTTAAGCTACTAAAAGTACCTACGCTAGAAGCAAAAAATCGGCATACGGTTAATATTTCACAAACTTAACACTGAAATGACAAGTCACGCCTGCCTACTGCATGAAATTCGTATTGGGTACGCATCGCCTCGCTTATTAAGGCGGGCACATCAGCATATGTGATACTCGCAAGTCACTTGCCTACTCAGAATTCATATGCTAATAATCTGTAAGCTCGCTCGTGGTGCGTTCCCGCTTGGCGAAATACAATAGCAAAACGGAAGATGAATAATTAAATGTCAAAACAAAGCTTTTGTTTTGAATGATCTCATTCCCAAGTAATCTCAACCACTCTGAACTTTATTGAATGTAGCTCATTTACTGACTGTCACCACTTTTTATCTTTCTTTCATATGCACAACTGGGTAAAGGCCTATTAAAATCTGAACGGTGGTATCGGCTATCGGTGCCGGTAGAAATATGCCATTCCAATGGGTACGCGGTACGTATCGCGTACCGCGACAGCTGCGAAATTGCCATACCAAATATCCGGCGGGACATCGCTCGAGTATTACCGCTATCCACGGCGCCGGCGGTAGCGGATACCGCTCAGCCCCTCATTTCTCTAAAAACATCGCGACAACAGACGCGACAACGACAAACGACATTTTTGTATAGAAAAATAGTTCCGACCATATCGGCGAGCTCGTCGACCGAGCGCTAGCGTCTATGTGACAGCGTTGCCGCATCGAAGACATAAATATATTTAGAGAATCGATCGACACGCAGGTTAGAATAGGCCTTAACTCTCTTGTTCTTTATTTCGTTCCAGGCTTTACCAAGTCCGCGTGGGACTACGCGTGTCCCCCAAAGTGCCGGTCCACATCGAGGCGTCCGTGTCCAGCGGCAACGGCGCCGCGCGGACCGGCCGGCCCGCCGCCAACGCGTCGCTCATCGGCGGCCTCGCGGCCTCCCGGGCCTTCCAGATCATGTACAGGAACGAAGAGGTCACGCTTAGAGACATCGTACATTTTAGGGCTCATCTGCTAGGTAAGGCTTTGCTTTCAAAAATAATAATCGTAATCAACGGCCGGAAAAGTAAACCCGCTGCAAATCCGTTGGCAGTTAGGCGACAAAGGCTCTCGAGAAGAGTCAATTATGTATATTTGGGCTGATCTGCTGTAATACTGTTACTTTTTATAAAATTCAAGAAAAGACAGAAGGAAAAAAATACCCTCATCGAGTGTCTCGCTCTTCAATTAAGAAACGAGGTACCTAGGTACCTATGCGATTTGTGCGCCCTCATCTTAATTAAAAGTGGCCATACTTTTTGCTCTTTTGCCTACTACTACCACAACGAACTATATTTTACAGAGGTTATTGTTTGTAAATAAACAATAGAACCTTAAGCTTTAATCAATACTTACGTGTGAATTTTCGATTCATTATGTACTTAGCGAGCAAAACCTGTCTCCTACTTCCAGTGGACAGTCGCAACTTAAAAGAATCGCTGGAGCGAGCAGAGTGGAGTGTCGGCGTGGAGCTCTGGTGCAGCGAGGGGGCGCAGTCCAACACCCTGGCGCCTGTCTCGTGCAGGGTGCTGAAGCTGCACTTCCAGCCGTCCCATGGCCTCCATTACCACTTGCCTGTGTTGTTTGACTACTTCCACCTGTCAGCAGTGTCCATCACCATACACGCGAGCCTGGTTGCTTTGCACCAACCTTATATCAAGTAAGTTGATGCTATCATCTTCATCAGGTTATTTGAGACTTTGAACGCCACACGGCTCTAAGCCACGTGTTTCCTACTAACACTTTACTTTACTTTAAGCCTTTTTTCTGTCACAAAGCAAACATACATTTTAAATATTGGCACTAATAATAATTAACAAAATATATTTTATTCCTTCTTGGCTATAGTGATCAGCGTGTCTTGTGACACGTAGGCCTCTTCCAGCTGTTTCCATTCTTTTCTGTCTTTTGAGTTTCGCGTCCAACAAATATACTAGTATTTTCCGAATAAATTTTCTCGAAAAAGCATTTTGATATTGTTTTTAATGATGTGCAAAGCTACGAAAATATTTATAGTTGCATGCCATATTTACGAAGTAAATATTTTCATTTTCATGTCTGTTACCAAAGGAAAAGCATCATGCATTACGTGCAAAGCTGGTAAGTTACAACAATTTTACATTTTCAAACTTTGGCTTTAGTAATGTCCACCCATAATTGTGTCGATGTCGTAGTCGCTTATTCCACTCAAGTCTCATTGCTACACTATGCATGTACCTTGACCGTTAGCTTCCTATTGATCAGATAATTTGCTTCACTCAAGTCCTATGGGTGCTGCCTAGGAAACCTCTTGACTTGAATATTATACTTATAATATTATTATACTTACTATTTCTAGTCATAACCTTTGAAGTTACAAAGTTCACGGTAACTATACTGTGTTGGATTACTTACTTTGAATTTTCAGACCGCGTCTATAAAAATACTTACGAGCAATATCATTTCAATCCCCGCCGACGTCCCACCTAATATAAAAAAAATATCCTTCTTAGCAAAGATGCTGTCACAATTCCGCATCCTTATTCATGAATCGAACATTTTGACCCTTTTTCAAAGCCTGACTCACTATACTATACATTGCTATGGCCGGCTACATATTATATAGCATTGCCAATGCTGAATTACCTATTTGGATCGAAGGGTATCTAATGATGCATGGCATGGCCAATGCAGCTATTAAATAGCCCTCTCAGGCTCGTATTATATAGAATCAAACTCAAACCTCTGCTTGAATACAGTTAGAAAGGGATGCCATGAGTTTATGTTTGATTCAATAATACGAGCCTTAGATTATTATTATTTGAGTGTTAGGGGCTATGCAGCTCAAAATGAGGCTGTAGTCACTGCGACCTAAAAGATCTATTGTAACTCGCCACCTAATTATAGTAACTCTTTGAGCCCAGCGGCTTCCAAGAAGTCGAGAATCTTCCTGGTTTTAAGAGTTTTTATTTCCTCCGGGTCGATAACATGTCGTCCCAGATGGATACTACGCCTGTGGATTAGAGGTCCACAGTCACATAAGAGGTGCTTGGGCGTTTCCTGCTCCTCGTTACAATATCTGCAGATGTCAGTATCACTCAATTTCATATGAAATAGGTGTCTGTTTAATTCAATTCAATTCATTTATTTGCATTAAATAGGGTACAATTTTTATGACTTTGTAGGTGTTATACAACTGGGTAGAACTTATGCCTATTTAACTATATCATTTCATAGCATGCAAATTAGTAATAAAGCCGTTTATAATAATATAATGTTATTAACCTATACTATTTTATATAATTGATTATCCTGGAGAAAATGTCTAGCAGAGTTAGTACATCGATCTTCCTTACTCTTTATATTTGAGGAAATCTTCAATACAATAGAAGCCTCTGTCCATCAGCCATTTCTTTAAAGCTATCTTAAATTGATTGAAAGGCAATAGTTTAATATCCTCGGGTATTTTATTATAAATTTTTATAGCCATCGCATAACCATTTTTATTAAACCGAGTAGTTTTTGGTGCCGTGTTTAAAACGAGTTTGCAGTGTGCAGTTAGGGCTCTAACAGTCGCGCTGACGTTCGATCTACTGAGCTGTATAAGCTCATTCGTCCGTCTTTGCGAGTAGCCTTCTACCAAGGATTTGGCGTGTCTCAGTCCTGGCTGTTTTAGCCAGAA
Organism: Agriphila straminella; assembly: GCA_950108535.1. NCBI lineage: Eukaryota > Metazoa > Arthropoda > Insecta > Lepidoptera > Crambidae > Agriphila > Agriphila straminella. The sequence continues at coordinate 5,391,576 of OX467318.1, forward strand.
TTTTCTCGGCTCGACCAAGAGATTGTCTTTAAGGAGTTGCATAGCCTGGTTTTTTGCGATGCCGCAGAAAGGTTCTGGGCCGATCTGTTGGCCTTTCGCTCCAGTTCTAGCAAGCTCGTCGGCTTTTTCGTTACCGATGATGCCTGAATGACCAGGGAGCCTTAGATACTATCAACTGAACTGAAGATTGACTATTTATATTTCCAGCGCGCCCCGCTCCAGCAAGCAGTGGGGCAAGCTGATGAAGAGCGCCGGCTCCAACTTCAACACGTCGGGCAGCTTCGAGAATGTGCTGTTTGGGTCAGCGGGGAAATGCGCTGGTGGAAACTCCAGTAAAATCGCACACGCTAGGTGAGCAACTTTTTTCGCTTGTTCTGTGGTGAGCAAACTCTTCCTTTCTGAAAATTTGAATCGCACTCTCTACCTATACTAACACAGTGATTTCTAACAAAGCGGTCAATCAACGATTTCCAGAAAGCAATGCCAGAATGTTATTATTTTTATCCATTAACTGGGGTCAAAAGTCTCTCTAACGTTGCAGTAGTTATTATGAACGTCACAAATGATTTTTTGTTTTAACTTTCATTATCAGTCGCAGAACTCGCAGGACGACCAAGTTTTTTTTTTAAATTTATTTATCCAAATAACATTACAATAATTATTCTAAAGATGCCTTTACGCTTATAAACCTACGAGGTTTGTCCAAGCGTTGCACATTCGACTCGGACGATAACAATTAAGTAAAAACAATAACAATACTGCGACATGCGTCAGTCGCACGCACACAATATTAAGATACAAATAAGTTGCATTGATGCGCATGAGTGAAATAGTTTCGTGTGCGTCCACCAGTTATCCAACAGGTTTCTGGTTTACGCGCTACAGGATGTTCGGAGAAAACTGATTGAACATTAGTTTAATAAAATTGTTGTTAATTAGTTAAGTTATTTTTTATATATATATATATATAGGTACTTACTTATTATTATGTTTGATTCAATTTTCTGGTAAGTAGTTATTACTTTGTGTAATTTTATTTAAACGAATTATGTTGATTAAAATAAACTACGTATCTGAAATTAAATTATCTATAAAATATGTTTTTAATCTTTGTTTGCAATTAAAGTAAAGATTTAGGGCTTGTTTCACAGGTTACAACTGAATCATGTCCGGAATCTGGAAAATAATTCTCATATCACTATAGAATATAGAATTATAAATACAAGATATGCCCCGTTTCGTCGTGGTCATACTAGTTTGTCATACCTCGAAGACACAGTCATGTCCTCGTTTCTATCATTGATCGAAGAAAAGAAAGTAATACAATCATTGTATAAAATTATTGCAGGCAAGTCCACGCTGAGGTGTGTGGGATTCTGCTGGGATCTCTGGAAGGGCTGCAAAGTGCTCTAGCGATATGCGGCTCAGCGGGAGTGTTGCTCACCCCGGAAGAGTCAGCCAACAACTCCGTGGTGGGCGAGGTGGCGCAGAGACTGAAGGACCTTAGCGACATCGGCAAGGTTGCTGGCAGTAGGGTATGCTGGTTTTTAATTTCCTGTTTATAAATATGAGTAGGTAAAAATAAGACAATAAATATTTATAAAACTCATAAATCGATATGTGACTAGGGTTCAGTGAAAATTTGCTTATATTAGAGCTCGAATCAGAGGGGCATATTATAAAGATAAGCACAAAAAATATACTACATTTCGATAGTGGTTCTGTCAGTGAGTGGTTGATTCGTCCAAGGTCATTGAGCAGAGTTGATAGCTAAAATACTTTTAATATTCTGTGTCGGAGTCGGAGCTAACAAATAGAAAATAGGCTTAAGCTAGGGTTTTTACATAGGCAACGTTCTACGTAGCTAAATTACGGCCGTAATATGACGGCACCGTCATCCTAGGTAACCCTAGCTTTAGAGTTATTATCTACTTTGTGAATGATTTCCCTGTGCTAGCTATGGCATCACAGTTCAACATAAAGTGATCCGTATGGCATCACATCACAGTTTAACATTAGTGATCCATTATGCTTATTTAATTAATAAAAATCATTTTTATTAATTCCCAGAAGTCGGAAAATGGTGAAGAAGAAGAATGGGCGATGGGTCTCGCGCACGATATCGCGCGGCTCTGCGCGGAGGTGACGCTGCGGTGGCGCGCTTTCCTCCACCACACCTCCGACCGGCCACACGTCCACCACGCTCTGGCTGCCAGGCACCACGCGCTACGGTAGCGTTTCTCCACTACGTGCTTATAAACGATGAAATCGCTAAGCTTTGCGCGGATTTAACTATTTGCTAAATTAATACACCTTATTTATAACATTATCTGTCCTAAATATAACGATTCCTGAAACTGATTTAAATTCTACTTCCACAGCATCAAGCGATTCGCCGAATGCTTCTTCGTGCTGGACAACCCGCGGCACTCGCTGGCCGGCTGCTACGACAGCAACTACCAGTCGTACCAGAGCGTGGGCGAGGTGGCGCGCCGCTCGCGCTACCTGGCGCTGCTGCCGCCGCTGCCCGTGCACTGCATCGCCCTCGACGGCGACCCGCATATCATGCCCATCATCTTTGAGGATAGGTAATTTCAGCGAAATTTTATTTTAGTAATGAACGTGTTGGATGACACTATCTGGGTAAGCCCCTGCTCTGGAGCATGAAAGACGAAACGCAATATGATATAGCGATTATTACTTTTAACTGTCAAAGACAATGGATAAAACGCTATATCACACGATATCTGTAGCGTGTTTCAGTGGTCATGATGGTTGTGGGTGGGCTGGTGCGAAAAGCCGCTGGAGAGTTCTTGGAGAAGGCCTTTTACCAGCAGTCGGAATCGTGCGGCTGGTTTGATCTTTATTATGATTTAAGATACTAAGAAATGAGTGAGATTAGAGAACATCATTTACACCTAACAGTTTATTAATTTTCATGGGCATTGATCTTGGCATTGATTGAAACTTGGCTTTTCTCAATAAAAGTCTTAAAAAATATTATTTAGTCCGACCCTTTTGTATTTAATACTAAGTCAGTATTATTTTCAGGTATCAAGATACGGCAGAATATGCACGTCGTCGTTCATTTTTAAATTCCAATGCCAGTAAGTCTGGTAGTGGTACGTATATTTTTAATCGGGTACCATTAAAATTAATTATAGAAGAAGGAATTAATGTGTAATATTCTTTGCAGATCCATTTCTGTGTACGGAAATAGTGGGAGAAGATTGTGCGTGTAGTATTAGTTCGCTGATGGATTCAAGAAGACCGTCGTCCGAAGCTTCTAGAGTGACATTAACGTTACCAAAAACTATTATCGATGTACTTGAACCGCAGTTCAGTACACCTAAAAGTAGTAACAGTGTGGTGCAAGCAACACTGACACTTGCTCCACAGAAGTCGGCTCGAGGCTCCCCAAAAAGGACCCTAGTGAAGCAAAATGTAGTCGAAGTTAGTAAGGCTTACAACAAACAACTGGAACTAACAGGAAGAAATAGATATATTGTGCAAAACAATCAAATCAGTGAGATCCAGCTTCCGCCAAACAATGCATTTGCTTCATGTCCAATACAACAAGGACAACAATTGTCTAGGTATTCCACGCCTACACTACTAGATATGAATGCGACTAAAGGCAATTTAAATATTTCGCATTCAGGGAGAGATATTACTGACGCTAACGATTTTCGGCAAAAACATGAAATCCCCAGCGGTGTCAGTACTCTGCCAGCTAGACACAGCAAATCTTTAGACCAATTAAGGGTTGCACAAATGACTCCTTTAAGTCACTCTCAAACTCTAACCAAGACTGTCAAAAATAGTTCCAATACTTCAGTTAATTATCCAAAAACTTATCACCATTCCCTACAGCAAGTGAAGCCCACCACTCTACCTCGAAGTGTCACCACTACAGCATATCCAACGAGCACAACCACTAGGTGTGCTTCTAAAGGGGATGACTATAGAAGAAACATAAGTGAATTCAGAGAAAAATATAAAAACCCTTGTAATTTGGTTAACTCCCACGGAATCAACAATGAAGTGTTTCATAGCGTAGGTTATAAGTATGATGGAGGAATAAAATCAAATCCTAATCAAGTGTACGGCTATACTTTCGGTAATCAGGGTACTCTGCCAGCGAATAATATAATTCGTAATCCGTTAGAATTTCAGCGAGGCTACAATGTAAATTTACCCCGTCCTATGTTGCCTCCACGTAACTCTTACCCACCAGTTAGTGGGAAAACTCAAGTGACTGATCAAAATAACTTAGTTTCTAATAAACACGTTCATAGATCGAACTCTACACACGTGTTTCACCAAAATGTAGAAAATCAACAAATTGATATAGAAGCAGCTCGTAATCAATTACGACACGAACTTAATTATTACCTTCAAAAAGGTGACTGGAGCTACGACTTCAACACCGGAAGTTTGATACAAAACTACCAGAAGAAATCAAGTAAAAGCAGTGACGATAGTGGATTTGTTATGACATTAGATAGAAGCAGTGATTGTACTTCAAAATCAACTTATTCAAAAACACCTCCTTCTACACCCCATTCCACTATGCCATCGGTGCGACATAAAAAGAGCCGATCAAAAGAATCCAAATTAAATAACAGTGCAAAAGAAACTGCGAAAGTAAATTCAAGTCGAGATTCTCTTAGTAGTCATCATTCCATAAGATCAAGAGACAGTAAATCCGATCGTCAAACCTCAAAGTCCGAGCGAAGCACTCCAAAGTCTGATAGAGGCACGCCAAGATCTGGAAAAGCTACTCCAAAATCAGGTGGTATAACACCGAGATCAGGATTGGCAACTCCAAAATCAGGAAAAGATACTCCGAAATCTGGCGTAGCGACACCGAAAAGTGGTCGATCTAGTGGAAGACCTGAAAAACGAACAAAACATAAACCTTCAGAAAAAATGACTCAGCTTATGTCTGAAGCTGCATCATCATCTAGTAATGAAAGTATACCTTTTGAACTACGTAGACTGGAGTCATCTGCGAGTGTCCCTTACAGTCTTGATCACGGCCCTGAATTATTGAGACACTGTCGAAGTGCTGCATCTGTGTTAGATGAACCAAATATTAATAATACTTTTGGGTCAGAATCATTACCAAACCTTGCTCCTCCTCCAGCCTTTGAATCGCCACCTCTAGATATAGCAGACAAAGATTTCAAAATATTGCCTCCAGAAAACTTCTCAAATAAAGATATCAAACGGAGTCAAAGTAGTTCAACCTCAAGTCTAAGTGAACAAAGTGGTTGGGTGTCAAGTGGAAGGAGTTCGGGACCCTCGTCACCAGATAATGCCAGTAGTCAATTAAATCAAAACTTTACGCCACCTGGAAATCCTTCGACTTCCAAAGCTGTTACTCAAAAATATGAGGAAAGACCCAAACCAAAAAAGGTTGATAGTGAAACTATCAGTGATTTTAAAAGAACTATTTTAAATGGTGAACAATTACGAGAGAGACTCTTGAAACTAGCTGTTAAAGTAACCCAGAACAATACAGACGAGAAAATAGAATGCTGTGATAAAGAAGTTTGTGAAGAATGCACTATATGTAGCGATACCATTTGCACAGATAGCCAATGTGAATATAATAAATTAATGCATAGTAATGGAATAGACGCAGGGTGTAACTCAGACACTTGCACTGCAAGTTGCTTCCAGCAATTTTCTGATGTTCCTCCAGCAAAAGTAAATCAGCGACACAATTCATTTAGCGCTGGTCAAGGTAAATCGTACAAAAGTTCAAGCTCTAAAACCCGTAATGAAGGGTCTGTAAAAAAATCACAAACAGTCGGAGACAACTTACATCCATATATTCGTAAAGAAATTCCGCCTAATGTTCAACCTATACCCGCACCAGCGAAATCAAGTTCCACGGTTAAAACTAAGCTTAGGGATAGAATACAATACACTGAGAAATTAATAGCAGCTGAAATACTGAGCCTTACCGTTGACCGATCCTGTACATCTCATAATGGGAAGAAGGTTCTATCAGGACCTATTTCTGCTGTTCAGAAATACCAAAACAAAGCAAGATCTGAAGTGGACCTGGCTCATTTTATTGGAAATAATGATTATGAGCATTTACCTCCACCTCAACAATTTAGGGACGCCCCACCTCCTCCTGATGAATTTAAGGTACTTCTGTTATAAAATTTTAAATTTGAATAGCCATTTCAAATATTTATGTTGATCTGTGTCTTTATTATTAGGATCCACCTGCAAAATCACCGAAGCTAAGCAGGCAGAGCAGCAAATCGTCGACCCCCTCCAAAACGCCTAGAAAACAGTCAACTCAGCCATCACCACTACAATTAGATAATCCACTATACCACGTTTGTGAAGGTAATTAGACTTATTCTTATTGACTTCATTAATTGTAACAACTGATTTTGTAAATGCTTTTGCAACTAACAAATAAATTCGCCTTGGCTTGGCACCAGGTATTATGGAGAGGCGAAAGCTGAGACCACACCAGTCAATGAATTCTTCTTCAAGCACTCCCGTTGGTACTTTGAACAAAAGTCAAAGCACTGGCGAACTAGCCAACAGAAATGAAAATGGACACGGTAAGATTATTCGTAGGTACAGGAATTATAGACGGTAGACCATTGTAGTTACAAATTGCAATCATGAAGTACCTACATCTAAGTACTTGGTATTTTTTGTTCCAGAACCGCGTGAAAGCAACTTTATCAGCATTTTCGGACTGGTTGAGTCTGAGCGGCTGTTCGTGAAATGTAGAGAAGAATTCAGACAAAGCGTCAAGTATCCAGGCGCCATCTATTCAGATTTCCCTCCTGTAGAAAACTCCTTGCCTTACTTCCACATCAGCGACGAATACAGAATGTTTAACCCTGAAGGTATGTATCAGAGTTTCATTTTCCTGCACCGAGCAGTGGGTGTCGTATCATGCTCATGTGGCTGATAATAATGATGATCTATGATGTGGGCTCGGGGCGTGGCTGGCTCTGACAAAAAGCTTCGAGATATAATAACTATGTACTCGTATTTCGTGAGTTTCACGTTTTGTCTGCTTGACGATGATGATGCTCTTTCCGTTTTATATCTTTTATGTATCTTGTTCTTGTTCCCATTTTTATATTGAAAAGATTGATATTAAGATAAAGTTTATATCGTTATTACATAACTAATTTTAATGTTTCCAGGTTTACATTTGATAATATGCGTTCACGGCTTAGACGGTAACGCAGCAGATCTACGCTTGGTGAAAACCTACTTGGAGTTGGGTCTGCCTGGAGCCAGATTAGACTTCCTTATGTCCGAGAGGAATCAGGGTGACACGTTCTCCGATTTCGACACCATGACCGATAGGTTAGAGTTTACTTTATTTCACGGTCAACATTGATATTACAAAACTACTTATATCCTAATACGTGCCTATAAACGACTTGTTTGCAATATTACCTATGTATATTTTCAACTGTACAATCATAGTTCATAGCATTTGTCCTTTCTTTCTAGGCTCGTTCAAGAGATTTTAATCCACATCCAGAATTCAAACGATCCGGCTAGAATCAGTTTCGTAGGACATTCGTTGGGCACCATAATTATAAGATCAGCGTTGGCTCGGAAGGAGATGAAGCCCTTCTTAGGGAAACTGCACACGTTCCTGTCACTGAGCGGACCACACTTGGGTACTCTGTATAACTCAAGTGGCTTAGTGAACGCAGGTATGAAGCTACTTATTTATAAGAATAGTTTAACACTACGGTGTCCGATTCTATTAAAAAAAACTAAAGAAGATGTCTTATTGTTAAGACAGATCTTTGAAGACAAAAATGCTCTCAAAGATTTACTATTCTGCATCGATCCTAATTGATATCCATCCACCTCTTTCAGGCATGTGGTTCATGCAGAAGTGGAAGAAGTCTGGCTCCCTTCTCCAGCTGTCGTTACGCGACGCGCCAGACCCTCGCCGCTCGTTTCTCTACCGTCTAAGTGAGAGGAGCCAGTTACATCAGTTCAAGCATATCCTACTGTGCGGGTCTGGCCAGGACAGATATGTGCCTCTGCACTCCGCACGCCTCGAGTTATGCAAGGCTGCTGCTAAGGACACGTCGTTGTTAGGACAGGCGTATAGAGAAATGGTAAGTTCAAAATCATAAAGGTGAATAAAACCGAGTTCTAGTTCACTACCCCTAAGTCCTTAACGCGTGATGAAATGCGAACTATGTTCGAATCAAACTGCACTCCAAAGTCTAATCGCTAATCGGCTAGGCAAGGCCTATGCTTCGCACTACTTTGAAAATGCTATTTCAACGAAGCGCTCATGGCGGAGCTTGACAGACTGATCGTACTCGATCACGTTTGGTCCGGCCAGGTGTCGGATGGGTGGCATTACAACTGAGCGCTTCCGTGTTTCGGAGGGCACGTTGAACTGTCGGTCCCGGCTGTTGTCATCAGCAGAGGCCTTTACAGGCGGCTTGATAAGCTCTAACACCAGAGGTGGCCACTAATCCTCACGATAGGAAGACAATTTCAACAATTATGTCATCCAGGTACACAACATGGTGTCTCCGCTAGCAGCGCGTGCGTCCACCGTATCAGTGGTGCGGTACGACGTGCAGCACGCGCTGCCCCACACGGCCAGCGCGCTGGTGGGCCGAGCAGCGCACATCGCTGCGCTTGATTCAGACTTATTCATAGAGAAGTTCTTATTAGTATCTGCGCTCAAATATTTCCGGTAAACGCTGATATCTACTTGAACTGAGTGAACTAAAGTTAATCCTAGTCATATAGAAATACTTTATGGTTACTGTGAATGAGTGCATGCGTCTCCATAATCGCAATAGCGATACGATTGGCGAAAGTGAGTTCTTTCTGCACTTACTTATTCTGTGATTTGTGGCCGAGAACACTCAAAAGTGAGACCTATCATATAGATAGAAGTTCTTATTACTTTTCGCGTTCGAATATTTTTGGTGAACATCGAGTAAGTACAGCAATGAAAGTCGCTTAACGCTTTAGTAGGTACTTTATCAAAACAATTTTTTTTATACGTGTCTCGCGGTTTGAAACAATACTCTCAAAAAGTTACTATGGAAAAGTACTAAAGTGACTTTCGGTGCTGACCGTACCTACCCTACGCTTTTATTTCCAGATTTTTTTTTGTTCTTATTGGCTAATAAAAATATTCTGCCTAGTGCGCTTCTAGGACTGTCTCTATCTAAAAGGTCCTTTAAGTAGTATATTGGTAATTATAGCCTACAGAAAATTAAGTAGGTAATTGGCTTCGCATTTTACAAAAATACAGATAGCTCTACCACAGGATGTAACTACTACCAACATGAAAAGTAACGACATTTAAACGCATTTTTTACTCGACAACGAAAGCATTTTTTTTTTGTTTATGTAAGTAAGTATAAGTAATGCATTTTAATTCGACTTTTGGATTGATTTGATACCATTTTACTTTTTGGTTTCCTTAAATGATATTGTAAAATACAATACACCAAAGAAGTTACTTTTATGCTGTTCACTTTTATAAATCGTTTTGTCTATAAGTAATTCAAATGTAAAACCGAAGTGGGGGTCTATTACGAAAATTTTAATGCGATACACGCAGCTGCGTCCGTGCTTCGTTTTGTTTCCTATTACAAAGCACTTGCGTATGCGATATCGCGAAGTGGTTGCGTAAGTTTGGCAGTTTTTCTCTAGAGTATCCGACATCATTCGTTCAATAGTCTATGGGCAACGATAGCCAAATTCAAAATGTTTGTTATATCTACAACCGACGAACTGCGCACGATTATCGTGGCCAAGTGACTGCGATAGGTACGCAATTGCGCACGTTATTTTTGTAATAGGCCCCCTGGTTCCCAGTTAAAAAGTTTGAGTAGGCAGGTAGCCCGAGAGCTGAGCTGATGAGATAGAGAAATATTATTTTTCATGATATAAGTACTTAAGTCAGATCAGTAGCACCCGTTCAGTTATAATTATAAGAAAATCTTATCCCACAATGTGATACGAAAATTCGAAATTGAAGGAGTTTAATATTAATTAATGTGCAAATTTTTTCGTTATAAAGACTGTTATTGAATGATGCTTTGTCCGATTTCCAGAAATTCAGTACACTGTACCATTGTACTAAATCTCAAATTATTTGGAATTAAAACTTACGTAGTTTCTTTGTAAGTAGGTAGATTATTATTATGATGATGACTGTTGTGTAAACATGTAAGTACCTACCTAATACTACCTACCTCAATGATATTAAATATCATTGTACGTACCTATATTTAAATAACTGATGTTTAAAATTTAAATAAATGACTGTTGAGGTCGTTGAGGAACTCGTTGGCGCATTGGTTTAGCGCCTGGCCCAGCAAATGCGGAGGTTAAGCAACGTTCGCAATCGCAAGGGTCGGTCATGGGATGGGTGACCAAAAATTTATTATCTCGAGCTCCTCCGTGCTTCGGAAGGCACGTTAAGCCGTTGGTCCCGGCTACATTTGCAGTCGTTAACACCCACCAATCCGCATTGGGCCCGCGTGGTGGGTTATGGGTTAATGGCCCGTCCTCCTTATCCACCCATAAGGAACGCCTGTGCCCCAGCCCCAGCAGCGGGGACTTTAAAAATGGCTGATGGACAACAAATAACTGATTGATCAATTTGGTTATTGTTCTTAAATATATAAATTTGAAACCGTATGATTTTAAACCGATAGGCTACTTACTTAGTCGTTAGAAAATGTGTGATAAACAAATCATTTTAGTGTCCTAATCTGTAGATAGAGTGATAAAGAACAGTGTCGAATATGTTAAGATTACCAATTCTAATTAAGTATTAGACCTAAGGCGGATCTTTACACCAATTAATTAGGATTTAGCAACAATAGAAATACCTACTTACATAACATAGTCGCTATAATTATGTTTCGAGTCCCGTCTGTGCTAGCAGAATGTGTTTTACAATATTCTTCAATGTCCCTGTAATTTAAGAAGAGAGGGTAACAACCGCTAGGGGCGCTGTACACAGCGAGTTTTCATTGAGTGAACCACAGATTAATAATTGTAGCAAGGAGTGAACTCTGAGCCTGACATACATTTGTTGTAAAACAACAGCGAACTTCGCTAACGAAAGAGGGAGACTACATGATGACTCCATCAGTCTGTATGGACTTTGTATTTTTTTACAGATTGACGATCTAAGTATGTACCAGACTGATGGAATGGACTGATGCCAAACTGAACATGTAAGACGGCCCCTAGACGACACAACAACATTGCGAATAAGATTAAAACACCCTTTGAGGCTAAAAGATCTTATTAGTAATAAAGTAATATTGATCCGTGTTGCGCAATATTTATTGCACAATAAGATTGAGTACAATAATAAAACATCGTCAGCAAGATGTCAGAACAAGGTTTAGCTGCAGCTATAATCTCAGAATAATAATAGTATTCTATATTCTTACTATTTGATGTTATCGTCATTGATTAAAAAATATTGCGCAATGTTGACCCTACACGGTGCAATGAAAGAATATTGTGCAATTAAAATCAAACTCGCTCAAACTTTTGTTCAATCATTGCGGCAACTTCAATATTAACCCTACACGGTCAATAAAAATGTGCAATACGTAATATTTATAATTTATCGTCTAGTGGCCGCCTTAGTAATTAATCTCCCTCAAGATAGAGGGTTCGAGATAGCTGGTACTTACGTTTTCGCAAATCCACACTGTTAACAAACTTACGATGCATAGATAGAATGGACCATAATAATATAATACAATACATAATAATTTAAATTGCTTTTGTTTTGTAACTTTGTCCAGCGGAGTGGGTGGGTGGGTGTTGGGTCTATGTCAGTGTTTATGTTTATTCTCTACCTATGGCAATACCTATCCAAAATGTTAAATAACTTACGAATAAATTACTAATGTTATTTATACAAATCTACTGCACAAAGGAATCCTACTGTAAAGCATTTAAAATCTTGAAAAATAGTAATTTTCACAATATTGAAAATATTGCATTTGCCTAATTGCTTATACTATAAAATATGCATTATTATACCTCCTCTACTTACTACATGATTAATATTATGTTTTCTTAAACATAAATTATGGTTAGACTACAAATTTAATAATTCGAGGGAATACTTAAATTGAAGGCCTGTATAATTATTTGGCCATAGCCTTACGAATGTAAACTTTAGAAACTAAAAATTGTAAATTTTATCGAATGTTAGACTGATCTTTAAAATTATACGATCAATAAGGTTAATAATTATAAGTTTATAAAGTTATCTTTTCTTATGTGTAGTGAACTTATGTGTTAGTTGGACAGTCCTCAAACCTTGTTTTATATTCACTCTCTTTTGTAGTAATTAGCTAATGAAATGGTAGGTAACGTTTTATACAGGGGCTTATAGGATCTTATTTACATAACATAACGTAGGTAGGTAGCGATTATATTTACTAGGTACTTCATTGTTATGCTATCCTTTAAAGGATAACATAACTATTAGAACTGTCATGTTTAGTAGGTACTATCATTTTAATATTATAGTAGGTACGGTACCTAGTCTATCTGTCCTGTTATAAGTTTGAGGCGACTATCTTGAAAAAACAAAAGCTGAGTACCTATTACAAAGGAACATCACTATTATGGCCACGTTGGTACCTACGCAACGGACTAGGCGGCTTGCTTAGCTCCTAGAGCCTAGCCTCGATAGTAAGCGTGTAGCGAAGTGGCCAATTGGTGCGGATAGTACCTATAGATAATAATATATCCTGTAGCTACACACGCTAGGTGACTATTCTAGGCTCTAGGCACTAAGTAAGCCGCCTTTCAGTGCGTACGTGGTATCAAAGTTTACTTAGACTCGCGATACTTGTTGTAGGCGACCGTCTGTTTTTAGTTACGATGTTCGATACCTACAGATTGTTTGCATCGAGTTCACAGTTTAGGGTCCCTGTAAGGCATGAGATGAGGAAGGCCTAGCAAGGAGAAATGCTTATTATATTCATTGATATATCAAAACAAAGTTTAGATGCGTTACCCGCACTCCACAATGGCAAGACGAAAGTAAGGTAATTGCCCGACTTTCAATTAGTCAGGCACAGGCTCGTGACACGTAAACACACATCACTCTCGTCAGTCAGACACTAAAAAACCGTGACATTCTGATCAAAAATGCCTTCCTGCGTCTATAAACGATGTGCAAAATTATACAGCAACAGTCAGAGATCGGAAAAATGTTTTATTTCACACGTAAGTACTGTATTTAATCGTAAAATGTATTTTCGTATTTTGTATTACTCTAATCGGCCATTTTTTTACAAAGAGCGAGACGCGCCAATGAGCATGCAGCGTATCAGACGAAACTTATGATGTCTGTTTATCTCTTTCTAACGACAGGGATTCCGTATGGTGGCGTTCATTTTTGTCCCACTATTGATGTAATATGTCAATGTGTGTATCTGCAGTACCTGTCGCTGTTTTAAATTGCATGATGTTGGCGCATAACGCATCTAAACTTTGTTTTGATATATCAATGATTATATTCTGCTAAATTTAGCATCCAATAAAAAGCACCTTTGACCGGTCATTAGAAAATTACTAACTCTTTTATCATATTCACGCATTATATAATTATTTATAATGGAATGCTAAATTTAACAATAAGTTGCTCTCCCCGCAGTCCACAGGCGCATTATACCTATGTACAGAACCGAATAATATTAGTAATTATTATGTACCTACGCACCTAGCGTATCAAATTGATGGGAATGAATTTTGTAAATACTAGAAATGGAATTTTATTTGTAAATCGTATGTTTAATGGCAATGTGTCGATGTTATACACTTAAAATAATAAATAAATAAAGCCTGAATTGTTATTTAAACTAAACCTGCGTCACAAATAGTCACAATACAAGAAGAAGAAATAGGGAAGTTTCCTAAGTCTCAAAAATCAACAACAACATAGGTACATTACAAAATTATTACGTAGGTAGCTTACAATTGAAATATAAAAGCAGCAAGGGTAGGAGTACCCACCTTATACACATTTAACACATTACAATTATTTTAAACAAAAGTGTGGGTACACATACAGTTGCTGTCGGGAAACATTCCGAATAATTCCCTTGGAATACTTCCGAATTATTCTGAATTATACGGAAACATTCGGAATATTTCGATTCTCGAAATACAGGAGTAACGATAAAAAAAACAGCAAGATCAGTAAAAAAGCAGCAGAAAATAGTTGACACATTTTTAAATACCTACCTAGCAAGAAAAAACTCAGTCAATCTCTGATCATAGTAAAAGTAGTAAAGTAGGTATGGATAAGTAGATATCGTGCTATCTAGCTCTTCTGGGTACCTACTTAAGTAGTAGGTACCTGCTAAACTAAGTACCTACCTATTTTAGCGAATTTTTAAAGGTAAGTATTTTCTTAATCTATGATAATATAAAAAAATGTTTCAGTAACAACTGGGTTAAAAACCGGCCAAGTACGAGTCGGACTCGCGCACGAAGAGTACCAAAAATGGCAACAAAACACCTTTTAAAATAAACCAGATCGAAATATTCCCTCCGATTAGTAATGGGGTTCCGTTTTTACCCTTTGGGTACGGAACCCTAAAAATGTATATGTAGGTAATAGTTTTTTTTTGTGTTTTTTTTTTATAAAAAAATAAAACCTACTTTATTTTATTAGGTAAGTACTTAATTATTGCTTATGAAGGCAGAAAGACTAGGTACCTACTCTTAAGTAATTGGGTAAATTCTTCTAATTGGGTAAAGTATTGTAGGTACCTACACAAATCTCGGCACGGATTTAGTTTGAGCGTTTAAATCCGTGCCGAGGCTTATTATATAGGAACGTACCTACCTACCTACATTTAAATCACGAAAAAGGTTACCGTTTGTCTTTGTGATAAAGTTATTTATTACGCCATTATAGACACTACCTACTAAAACCCAAATTTTACAAATCGCAACCCGCCGTAACATAGGTATGTAATAGGTACCTACCTATTTCCAAAAACCTATTTGTAATGTTCTACAGCTTTGTTTGATTGCCACTGATAATTGTAAAGCTATAGAAAGTGGCCATAATAATAATTATACAGGTTTAAGATCAGATAAAGTCCAACCATATTCATCTGGTCTTAAATCTGTGTTTGGCTACTTTTCATGGTAGGTATTACTATTATCTGTGGCAATCAAAAAAGCTGTAGAACACGACCATAGCTAAATCATGTGGTAAACCTCGAAAAATAAAAAAAAATTGCTCTTCATATGTAGGTAATAAAATAAACACTTTAACTGTACTTACCCTTAATAAAAAACAATTCCCCATTACCATCAATGATTCACTGAGTTTTATCATCCAGAACGAAATATTCCCTCCGAGCGCGAATTATTCAGAAGTATTCCCGAAGTATTCTGAAAACTTCTCGGCGGGGTGCGGTGAGCGGGCGAATACTTCTCCGGGGGGAGTTGCGCTGCCCGCCACTCTCAGTCTCCGATCGCCGCGCCCGCGCCGCGCCGCCGTACTATTATGTATTCTGTGCCGCCGCCGCCACCCGCCACTAGATGGCGCCACGCGTCACGCACCGCGGTCCGCGCACGAGTTGTTTGTTCATACCGTTCGTCCGTCGTCGTCGCCTCGGTCGGGTGGGTATATATTTTCTAGCAAGATTGACCTATGATCTAAGACTAATATTGATCTTTACAATATTGTTTTACGTTTTTGAGGTTACTGCATTCTGCCAGACAAATCTCTGAGTCATCGATCGAGATTGAGTACATTTTTTAACCATGAAAAGTAAAATATGGCGATCGATGACTCAGAGATTTGTCTGGCAGAATGGACCCATCGACTTGTAAAGCGCTATCCACAGACTAATAAGAGATACTACGTCGGCCATACGTCGGCGCTATCCCCCTTTTAATATACTATATCTATGGCGCTATCTTCGTATTCGCATTACGTCTACAAAGCATTAGTGATCTGTGACAAACCATGCCAGAGACAAACTAACCGTTCACCTCGAGTCAAAACAATCTTTAAGCCGTTCACCTAAAAGACGGTCATGGTACCGATTTAAGCAATTTTGTTTAAGGCCTGCTTTTGAACTGAACGTATTAAGGATGGTTTCTTATTTGCTGATGGTAAGCCTCCAGGGGGCTTACCATCAGCAAATAAGAAACCATTCAGTTCAAAAGCAGGCCGTAAAAAAGACTGCTTAAGGCCTGCTTTCATACTAACCGTTGAGATCATGGTACGAAAAAGTAATGCCGTTCAATGAGTGGGTCTCCAGCTTCCTCATAGGCTATAGAGAAATTCTAAGCATGCCATATTTTAAAGCATAATAGCAGCAATCAAACTTCCAGACATAATAATAGCAGTCACCATAAGCTCGTTACCATGAGTTGTTTTATGTGTGCGAGCTGGCGACACGTGTCTACAGCTTACACATGCCGTTAAGGCAAACCAGTGAGGTTAGGGTTTTAGACTATAGTCAGAAATTTAGAGCCTAATTGCAGCAATAAGATCCAAAAAAACCAACCATCATACTCAAATACTCTTGAAACTATGAGCAAAAAATTGTGTGCGAGCTGGGGACCCGTGTCACTGGCTTGCACAGCTGTATTTTCGTAATTATTTAAGCTACGATTATGTAATATACCTCAAAATTTTCAGCCGAATTGCAGCATTAGGCTCCAAATTTTTCAAAACTTTAACTCGAAAGGTTTTTGAGCTACGTGCCGATATTTATGTGTAAGCTGGGGACCCGTGTCGCCGGCTGACACATGGTGAATTGCTGTAACTGTATATGTTAGAGTTTCGTTTTAAAGATCAAATGATATGTTATAATTGCAGCACACACGAGGCAAAATTTCAAATCTCTGGGCCTCTTAGTTTCATAATTATAAGCCAAAAACCGTTTTTTCCGCCAAAAAATTCAAAAAAATGGCTCGGAAGCGGCTAATCGCGCCGTTGCCGTTCCGTGCGCTACACTATTGTAATCGAATTTGAACCTAAGAGCTAGTATTATTTTGAGTCATTTTAATTTGCGCTCTCGATCGTTTTAATTTATGTACTGAGAATTTTAGTCTAAGAGGTAGGAGCTGATATAACTGGTTACCTAATAGCTGTAAGCTGATATAACTGGTTTAATATAAAAGCAAAGTCTATTTATATAGGAATGTTTATATCGCTAAGGTATAGGTACTTTATTTTAAGGAGCTTAAAATAATTAATGCAACCATGTAAAAGTAATCATTTCGCACCAATGAAACTTAGTATTGAATAATTCCGATTATCATGTATGGTCTTCATCATCAGTTCCATTTCACCAAAATTGTACTTTCCGAAAGCAGATGCATAGGTTACTTAAGAAAATACCAAAATCGCTATAGGTGTGCCTATAATATTTGAAGAGTTTCCTTGATTTGTCCAGGAACCCATCATTAGATCCTGACTTCATGATAATGGGACCAACTTGGAAGTATACTTTCAAACAAAAAATCAATTTTTCAAATCGGTCCAGCAGTCTTCGAGTAATCGAATAACATACATAACTCCTCCTCTTTTTGAAGTCGGTTAAAAAGTTTTAGTTATGTTGATTATTTGCTCCAAATGTGCCTAGGTATACCTATTATAGTCGACTAGTGACCGCCCGCGACTTCATCTGCGTGAAAAGTTTATTTGTTCTTTTTTAATCTCTTTTTATCCAGTTAATTAATAAAAAATCCTGTGGTTTTATGGTCTTTTTTAATGGTAACGATGTTTTGTATAATCGCTACATCCCTATTTGAACTGATCGAGTGATCAAAATTTATAACCTAATAAAAACGTGTTAATAAAATAAAGTACCTATACCTTAGCGATATAAACATTCCTATATAAATAGACTTTGCTTTTATATTAAATTAGGTAACCAGTTATATCAGCTCCTACCTCTTAGACTAAAATTCTCAGTACATAAATTAAAACGATCGAGAGCGCAAATTAAAATGACTCAAAATAATACTAGCTCTTAGGTTCAAATTCGATTGCAATAGTGTAGCGCACGGAACGGCAACGGCGCGATTAGCCGCTTCCGAGCCATTTTTTTGAATTTTTTGGCGGGAAAACGGGTTTTGGCTTATAATTTCGAAACTAAGAGGCCCAGAGATTTGAAATTTTGCCTCGTGTGTGCTGCAATCATAACATATCATTTGATCTTTAAAACGAAACTCTAACATATACAGTTACAGCAATTCACCATGTGTCAGCCGGCGACACGGGTCCCCAGCTTACACATAGATATCGGCTCGTAGCTCAAAAACCTTTCGAGTTAAAGTTTTGAAAAATTTGGAGCCTAATGCTGCAATTCGGCTGAAAATTTTGAAGTATAGTACATAATCGTAGCTTAAATAATTACGAAAATACAGCTGTGCAAGCCAGTGACACGGGTCCCCAGCTCGCACACAGTTTTATGCTCGTAGTTTCAAGAGTATTTGAGTGTGATGGTTGGTTTTTTTGGATCTTTTTGCTGCAATTAGGCTCTAAATTTCTGACTATAGTCTAAAACCCTAACCTCACTGGTTTGCCTTAACGGCATGTGTAAGCTGTAGACACGTGTCGCCAGCTCGCACACATAAAACAACTCATGGTAACGAGCTTATGGTGGCTGCTATTATTATGTCTGGAAGTTTGATTGCTGCTATTATGCTTTAAAATATGGCATGCTTAGAATTTCTCTATAGCCTATGAGGAAGCTGGAGACCCACTCATTGCCGTTCAATATAAGTCCTGCTATAAAAGCTCATAGTAAGGCCCCTGAGCGTTGCAACCAAACAACCATCAAAAATGATGGTTGTAAAACGCTCTGACGTTTGTCTATAGAAAAAATGTCAATGTCATTTTACATTATTTTGTATTTTTGATGTTTTTATGTCTAATTTTTAAAATAATCATGGTAGATCCTCAAAAAACGGATTTTATTTGATTTAGTATAAAGAAAAGTTTAAATTATTCGTATTCAAAATGGAAAATGAAGAATTTGTATTGACATTGACATCGTCCAATCGTTCCAAACCTTAGAGCAAGTTAAAAAACAACCAAACAACCGACGCTCGAACGTTCTGAACGCAACCCTGCATTTAGCAAGACAGCAACACAACTTGCACCTTCACCAATTAGGCTACTCTACACGTGTTTCGCCCCAACCCGGAGCATCCTCAGGAGTTAGATCGTGCGTAAACCAACACCGAATCATTTATTAAATTATATCAACTGATTCTATTCTATGTCGGAAAAAACTTAAAAGAAACCTAGCTGAGTCAATTTCTTTGCTCTCAAGACTCTTGATCAAGATGTATAATAATGTTTTGTGCAACTTGCAATTTTTAATGTTGTCAAATAAAAAAATAAAAAACATTAAATAAATTCATAGAAATTCCCACGATTGATGAAAAAAGTTGACTATAAAAATACCGATAACGACTTATCGATTCCATTCAACTTTGACTTGACTCGCGCCGCACGGCACTGGCTTATACTTAGAGCATAGCATTACGACCGAACTTTTGATACACTGGCAAAAATTACTTCCATGAGGAAAGTAGATTGCCAAAACATAAATAAGAAGAAGAAAACAGTGACAGCTTTGGTGACTGACAGTGACAGCAGCCTATATTGTTTTTTTTTGTCTGTCGCAGTCTGACAGTCGGAGTCGGAGAGGTAGGGCAAGTTGTTGGTTCTCCACTAGTGTTCCGATTTTGGGCGTTTATTATTTTGTAAATTCATTTAATGCTGATTATGCTGAAATTATAATAATTCAGCCCTGATTTTATTTTCTTATTCGTAAAATCAACTGTGAATCTGTGGTTTCATTCAATTAACGCAATTCGTGGGCAATGCAGTGGGTGGTATCGTCAAAGTTGTAATAAATTGTGATTTTTTGTAATAAAAATGGGAAAATTGCTGAGTCTGCTGTCCCGCGACGACACCAACTGTTGTTCTTCGCCGCGATACGATATATTCTTGGATTTTGAGAATGCAGCACCGACTGATACAGAACGCGACGTTTATGAAGAAGTTCAGAGAGTTTTACTCGACTCGGAGAAAATATTAGAAGAAATACAATGTTACAAAGGAGCAGGGAAAGAAATAAGAGAAGCTATAGCAGATCCATCAAGAATATCCCAAGAACGAGCTTCGCGTGCAGTCAAACCCTTGGTTGACAAGCTTCTGCGATGCTACAATCATTCCTTGGAGTTACAGAGGGTAAGTATATTTTTTTTATTAACACGAAGTCGATCCTCTGACCACATTTTTTTTTTATAAAATAAAATCAAAGAGTTAAAATAAAACGTAGTATTTACTTGCTCAGTGAGTTAAAATACCAACTTCAAATTATTGCTACATACTAGGAAAATGTTCCACAAACTGTAGGGTAAACAGGAAATTTAATGATTTATATCAAATTATGTAATAGTAGGCATGGTTATAAGTTGACTTTGATATTTCTAAATACAAAACAATGCAGATTAGGTGTGAGTACAGCACTTACGTTTTACAATGTTTGCGAGTGATACCTATCTGAAGTATTTTAAAAGCAATTTATTAAGTGCATTAATTGCAATTTGTTGTCTATTTGCTGGTTTATAACACGGATATACTTTATGTAATATTTGGAGGAGGGACGCCAACAAAGCCGGATGGGTGATCAGTCTCCTTAACCAGAACCATTTCACCCATTTTCCCAAATCCCCTGAAAGCTAAGAGCAGGGGGAGGCAGGTTATCATTTACCCCACCGGTGTCGGACCCTCAAACCTACCTGTACTCTCACAGTACCTACCTGCTGAGTTGACTTATCGTTAGCTGCTTTTGATCCTCTTCCTTTAAGATATGATATAATTAATCTCATTTTACAAGTAAAATAAGATACTTGAACACAAACAAAACATCCGCATAATACACCTCAACCTCATATCTTATCGATGCTAATTAATTTTTATTTGCTTCAAAAGTAAAAAAAAAAGAATATTTTTCTGAAGATCTATCGATTGTGATTCTAAAACTATATCTTGCTTAATAAGTTAAGTAGTTAAATAATTAGTGAATAACAAAATTAAAACAAACTCAGAATTTTCAACTAAAAGAAAAAGTAAAAAAATCTTAAGTTTTAAAAGTTAGATAGGTATATGGAATGCTCTATCACTTTTTATCATTCACTAGTGATTATTATGATGTCACTGTTGATAACATACTGCTGATAACTGACACAAAATATTTCATAATGTTGTGTTCATATTGACGCATTAAAACAAGTGTTTATAACACACTGTTCCAAATTCCTAGAAGACACAACAAGGTAAAATGTATATTTACTAGCTTTTGCCCGCGACTTCGTTTGCGTGATTAAGATAGTTGTGCATTTATTTTGAAAGTCACGGATTACCAATATATCAGTAGACCTCATTCCACACATTTAAATTTTTCCATAAAAATTCATGTACAAACTGGAACACTCTGTAGCACCCTGTCTAACGGGAATTTTCCCAAACCCTTTCTTAGTGCTCATCTACACCATGAAAGGTATCTACCCTCCAAAACTGGTGTCTCTACCTTCAACCCTATACAAATTCTCATACAAACTTGAACAACCTGTAGCACCCTGTACAACAGGAATAATCCAAAATCCTTTCTTAGTGCTCATCTACATCATGAAAGGTATCTACCCTCCAAAAATGGTGTCTCTACCTTCAGCCGTTAGGGCTCTACGCCTATCCCAACAATGAATCAATCAATTTAGAGTTTTATATAGGTATGTACAGATTCTGCTCTAGCTTGCTAAGCTCATATAATATATTATTTCATTTCATTCTGCTCTTGTGAAAGAGTTCAAAAATCCAAATACCTAAATAGGGCATAGGGCCATAATAATTACTTGTACTTATTATTTAATACATTATTATTCTGCATTAGCTAATAAAATAATGTATTTTTCTGAAAAATATACTATTTTTGGTTTAATATTATATCATTATCAAAAACTTAACATATTTATATTATGTATATTATTTTCTTGTTATTACACTCTAATTATAGTATACTTAGGGAGAAAATAAGATAATTATACTACCCATATCTTAGTTTATTCCCTAACAAACTGACAATTTATTTTGAGGGTGTAGTGTTATTTTAATAATCATAAAATAATTAAAAACAGTCCATGTCCATGTTCATCAGCCATTTTTGATGTCCCCACTGCTGGGGCACAGGCCTTCCTTATGGGTGGTAAGGAGGACGGGCCATAACCCACCACGCGGGCCCAATGCGGATTGGTGGGTGTTAACGACTGCAAATGCAGCCGGGACGGGACCAACGGCTTAACGTGCCTTCCGAAGCACGGTGGAGCTCGAGATACTATATTTGTGGTCACCCATCCCTTGACCGACCCTTGCGAACGTTGCTTTACTTCCGCAATCGCTGGGCCAGGTGCTAAACCACTGCGCCACCGAGCTCCACCTCCAAAAACAGTCCACCAAACCAAATATTAATTAGTCATCGAGGACAGTTTGTCCACAATAATAAAAAAAATATTTTGAACCTGTAGGTTAGTTGGTAAGAACCTAGGTACTAAGTCTGTTAATCCTTGTCCTATTTCGTAAACAATCTTAACCCAACTCTTTATATTAAAACTAGCTTCCGCCCGCGACTTCGTCCGCGTGGAGATTCGATAAAATCCTCATTTTTTAATTTCATTAAATTCTGATCAGCCGTTTTTACGTAATTAGGCGGGTTCCCACCAAGCGCGCTGCCTCGCGAGGCAGGACCTTTGCCGCACGGGCCTCGCACGAGGCTGCTCGCTTGGTGGGGACCCGCCTAATCACGTAAAAACGGCTGATCAGAATTTAATTAAATTAAAAAATGAGGATTGTATCGAATGTCCACGCGGACGAAGTCGCGGGCGGAAGCTAGTTTATAATATTCAGAATTGTATCCAGAGATTAGTATCCCGTTCCCGTTCCCGTTTTTTGTTTTTTTTAAACAATTTTTCAATGTTCAGCCTAAACACAAAATTTGAAGATCCTAGCTTCAAAACTGAGGGACTTTCATACAAACTTTGGACCCCCGTTTCACCCCCTTGGGGGGTGAGTTTTGAAAAATCCTTTCTTTGTGCACCCCTAGACCTCATAAGGAACCTATGTGCAAAATTTCAAGTCTCTAGGTTCAGTGGTTTGGGCTGTGCGTTGATATCTCACTCAGTCAGTCAGTCAGTCAACCAGTCAGTCAGTCAGTCAGGACTTTGAATTTTATATATATAGATAATAGTTGCCCACTTAGTATTTTTGTCACTCACTTAGAATTTTCACTATTAACTTAAAATTATTTATCTCCCACATGCACCTAGTTGCTCGTTTTACGTATTTTTTATTATACACAGTTTGTCGCCCGTTAAAGTTTTTGTCGCCAACAAAATAAACCGCTGCCGGGTGTAGTATTTAAGTATCCCATTAACAGTTGCCTTTATTATTTCCAGTCACCAAATAATTATATAATATAATATAATATTTTACAAATAATACAACTCTCCAGAGTATCCAAGCATGAAGGGCATGGTGCAACAACTAATTAGCTTTCCACACAAAGGTTTTGAAATAAATTGTTAACTTTTAATAATAATAACAATTTAGTTAATTTCAATTAAGGCGCTGTAGGTAGTGAAACTAGCGCCGCCAGTCGCCACTACATTTATTTTTATTACTCGTAAACCAAGTCAATATTTAAAAAAGCTCATGTAATATTTTTTTTAAATGTCTCTAATATTTTTTGAATAACTCTTCAACAGTTTTCATTCTTTCTGTAAGTTTTAAAATCCATTTTAGCTCAAAGTGTGTAACTTTTACTAAATATGACAAGTAAGCATAAACAAACCAAATAAGTAGGTAGTTATTTCAATGCTACATTGTGACTTGTCTTCAGTTCAGACACACATCCCATCTGTCACCGGGGAGAACCATGGGCGATGTACCGGCTATAATTTATCCACACATTGCCGAAGCTTCCGGTGCGAAACCGAACAATAACATTGCTACTATTTTGTCTGCAAGTGGCAATGATAGACCACCGGGGAGACAACGATCTGTAGCTGTACGACTAATTTACGACTTTTTTAACGATTGTTAATTTTAATATTCATCGGTGCAGTTGTCAAATGTAACTATAAGAGGCAAGCTTTTTACTTTTTTATATCCGACCGTTGAATCGTAGGTATTCCTATTTTTAAATCAACTGATATGTTAAGGTTAAGGTACCCTGAGCGAAATTGGTGCCGCGATGAATTTTATTTAATATTATAATTCTATTAAACAATTTTAATAATGTTTTACGTGGAATTTTTAAGACCCACAGTCTAGTATTTTAAGAC
The DNA here is from genome assembly GCA_950108535.1 of Agriphila straminella. NCBI lineage: Eukaryota > Metazoa > Arthropoda > Insecta > Lepidoptera > Crambidae > Agriphila > Agriphila straminella. The sequence continues at coordinate 5,416,017 of OX467318.1, forward strand.
GGTATCGTTACATTCCCTCGTAGTCACTGCTAAAAGTAGATAGCAAAACTGCTAAAAGTGGCCGTTTTTGACACGTTTGCTATCTACTTTTACGAATGACTACGAGGGCATGTAGTAATACCTTCTTATAATACTAGACTTTAAAAACTCCACGTAAAACATTATTAAAATCTTTTTCTTTTAATAAAAACCTCCGAGAGCGCCACTTTCGGTCATACAAATTTATATGATTTCCGAACACGTGCATTTATCGGACTAATCACTAAACAGACTTCATTATTGGATGCGTGTTTCAACTCTTCACATTTTCAATTTATTGTAACTAACTATAGGTATAAGTAATCCAAAATCTAATAAGTTGCCAAAACAAATTATTTTTAATGTCGTCACACGTTATTAGGTACATCGTTTACGGTTCATTTGTGTTTTGTAACTTCAATAATGTAGAAAAGGCCACAATTCCAATTGACGACAATAGTAACGAACGAGAGACCATTTAAGCTGCAGTAACTACTTCGCTTTCCCGGTGCGGTTTATCAATAGAACGATGACCAGTTGACCTGTATTGAACGACAGAGCAGTTTACTAAGCTGAAAGCGAAAATCTGATTGTTAAACTAACTAAAATTGACAAACCTTACAGGATATCTGAGGCTAGCAAAAATACCTTTAAAAGACAATTTATTCAAAGAAAGTTTGCGATTTTACCTAGACTAGATGCATTTTGTGTGGGTAGATTTTTTCCAGATATGATTATAACGATTATTCAGATCTGTTTTGTCTTCCTTGCCGGCTGAATTTTTATTTTATAACCATGATCTTCTTAAAAAATTATATTCTTTGACTATCTTTGTCGTAGGCGTCATTAATTATCTACTTGAGTCTTGAATATTTAATATGAGTCTATTGATGTCCTTACTTCACTCACTCACAGTATTTACTGTCTCTTAGAAATCCTTTGTCGTGCAATGAACGCATTTATTACTCGCATCGCACCCAATTTCCTGATGACGTATGCTATCCACTCTTTATTCTTTATTTTAGAACGAGCATCCCACGTTTATCGCGAGCCATGTGACAATCATCCAATCAAACTAACGTCCAGGCTCATAGAGGCATGAGAATTTGAATATGCATCCTCTATTGTCAACAATATTGAAGTCAATTGGTTTATGTGATATAACATCAATCGTATTAATTTTAAACCAGTTACTTTTCTGTTCATTTGTTTCTACAAGATTGGCTTTATTTCATTTGTCGCGAGAAAACAACTTGTTATATTATTGTTTAATCAAAGTCTTAACCAAATTGTGTGTCTCAGAACATTACACCAAAGAGCTAATTATAGTAATTGTTCTCAATATTCTCATTATTTGGTAGAGAAAAGCAATTCCACTCCTGCTATAAATATGAAATGTTAGCCCCAGATTAACGAATGAGGAATCAAATAAAGTAGTTTGGCGTTTTATTAAATAACGGAGCGTCTAACTTCTAAGCGGTGCGTGTTAGTTAATAAGAAACTTGGCGTGATTTGCTCGAACTGAAACAGTCACGCGAATACTGTCACGGAAGATTTTTTCACATTAGGTTTCATTAAGAATGTCACAATTAGCTTCGTTTCATAGATTGAGCCGGAAGAAAGCTAGTCCTTCCTTAGCTAGTCGAAGCAGTGCACTTGAAATATTAATCATTACCCTGAAGCAGATAGAAGGGGTCAAAATGGGCTTCACTACCCGCTCACTTTTTACTAATGAAATGATATCTCTGGACTACCTAAATGAATAAAAGTCCTTTATCGATTTGATTTTACAAGCTCTTGAAACTTATAAGCCTGATGATTGGAAAACCATTGCCATCGAATTGTAGACGTCTACAGCAGGCTTCCTGCTAGCAGTGAATTATGGAAAACTACTAAATTCTTAAGTAGCTACGCCTACATTTTCCTGTTACGTAGGTACAATATTCGATAGTTAGGTATGCTCGATTGCTCTATTTTAAATGGTAGCTAGCAAAAATTACAGGCTGACTGACGATAATTTCTTACATTCGTTCCAAATAGTTATTTCGAAATCAACCCAAATTCAAGCTGACATCCCGGTTTTTGGACAACGTCGAGGAAACAGTCCACGGACACGATAAAATTTTACAATGCGTTATGAAGTGGTCTCTCCCACACCGGGAATATCGGAAAGAGACGTCTATATGACGCAGGCCATCTGTATTCGTATATTCAGATACAATGCGTGGAAGTATTGTTCATTACAGTGCCTTATTAGGTGGTGTGGTACGAGCGAATGGAGTCATGCTTGTGTTTCGCAAGCTGATAGATAGTTATACACCTAAGATTGTAACTCCAAGCTAGACTTCGTGGGCTTGCCTCCAGCATACAAATAGCCGACAGACGGGTTGATTAAGGAACGTGATCTCATTTACTACTAACGAAAACAGGAATTTCGGAGCTGCATTTACCGATGCGTGCCTAAGCTAAGTATTTAGATACTGCGGTTTGAAGTTTCTAAAATTGGCCAGCTATTTTAAACACTTCATTGTTATAAATAGCAATGAAGTGTTTAGAATTTCAGACGTCCATGATGATTAATTACTTTATAACAAAGACATGTTTCAAAGCAATCAAAATGCAAGGTTTGTATAAAACATGAGTTAGTCGCCTTGTTTTATAAATAAAGAAAACTTCCAAAAACACAGGATAGAAGGAAGGACAGGGACTTAAGGAAGGAGGTAGCAACGGCGGCACGCGACAGTAGGTCAGTAGGTTAAGGATAGGTCCCACCCAATACGCTTTATTCAGGGACTCGGCGCACGGCTCATGCCGCTGAAGTTTCAAAATAAAGTACTTAGGTACCTAACCCAAATGGTTAAATAAATATTGGTAGGTAGGTAGGTATATACTTCAACTGAAAGATCTTTAAGTTGTTTACCTTCAATGTTCAGTTAAGATAAACTGTTTGATACATTTAACACGTTTCTGGAAGAAATTAGATATTAATACTTACTTTGAGCGAACTTTTTAGGAAGTTTTCTTAGAAGCATTTTTGTTTTGTTTGTTATAATATGGCAATGCCTTTGATGTCTATTTTTCTGTTTCCCAATTTTGACAATTAACGAAAGCCTTCAACGAAATGTAGCCATTCAGGTTTCTCACACGAAATTCCATAAGTTATGTTAAACAATTCATGGGATGAATGTAAATTGTCAAGTATCATTAACACGACTTGGCCTTATAAAATAAACATTGCTCTTTCTGGGAAAATGGCCAATTCCTCACATCACAATGTAGTTAATTCTGATGAAATCACAACAAAAAAGTCTTAATAGCATTCATAATTAAAAGGCTTGCCTTGAAAGAGTATTGTAAATTGCCATACCGGTGACAGTTATACTAATTTAAGTATACTTATAACTTGTTCCGTCAGAGCAGCTGCCCACATCCACCTTCATCGTGTCGAAACAGCAGGTGTGATGTGATACACAAATAAAAGCTTCTTTACCAGTCACAACAAAGAAGCTGTGAATGACCGCCAACGCCATTACTGTGCCCTTAGCACACCTGGCTTCCATATGCCAGTGGGCTAAAACATGATATCGTGAATCTTAATTTAATACCGTACCTTCACCTATTTTAGTCCTCTTTGAAATTCTGAGAATTAGAATTTTGTGGAATATTAAATATTCAAGTTTCTCCGAATCGAGATGACAGTGTAATTGTATCTTTCGCGCTTGATTTATTTTATTTCAAAGCTAAATTTTTTGAAACTTTAGTATTACGAACTGCCCTTTGTAAAATGTTTCTGATTCGAATTTTAGGAACGTAATCTGAATTAAATAGTCTCAATCAAAACCAATGGTTTCTATTAAAACTTTGGTCTTATGAACTCACTGTTCAGTCAACGTTTATCTATTTGTAAAACTAACTATTCTATGACACACACTAGAGAGGGGAATTTTATTCATTAGCATTTTCTTATTCATTGTGTATTCTTTCAGCTCTGATTTCGGCTGAAGTTGTAAAAGTTTTAACGAAAACTCGTAAAACGGGCATGACTCCGCATAAATTATTACGAAGTATGGCCTTCTTCTTGTGTTTTGGGCTTTATTAATTCAATGATCTTGAGAACTAATTCCAGCCAACTCCTTAAAATATTAAATATTCTATCATAATAAACAAAACTAAATTCAGCTCCAGAAACTTACAGCACAATTTACAGTTAGCGTTGGATAAACAAATGAAATTAAATCAGTTTCTTTAACAATAATATTTGTATATAAACCATAAGTTTGCATGCTGTTGAATACGGCTAAATAGGCTTTAAAAGACTCTTATCTTTTTTATCTCATTTTATAATAACACCACATTAATGTATCACCCTTTTATGGCAAATAAAGCAATTATTATTTTAAAAATAACTACGTACTTAGTTTCCTACTGGAAACCAAGTACGTAGTTATTTCCGATTATACTAAAAACGTAACTTTAGTCGGAAAATGACCAAAAATCGCGGTGGTGAGTCAGATTTTAACGCAAAGACATTATAATGAGTAAGTCCTACTAATAAATATTATGTCATTGTGGTTTTTAGGGTTCCGTACCAAAATGGTAAAAAGGAACCCTTATGGTGTGACTAAGTCTGTCTGTCACAGCTGGATATCTCGAGAACTACTAATGGTATGAACTTGAAATTTGGAATAGTTTAAGATGACGTTTTCCCAACTATTTTGCAAATAAGAAAGAAATAAAAAAAATATTTTTTTTTACAACAGGGACTGAAAAGGGGTCTTAAAATTTTTAAGTGGGGCGACTAGGGCATGTGGGGTATCATTACGAAAGAGCGCTGTTTGCACATTTTAAAACATTTTTGTCTTTTTTTTAGGCCGCATAGTTTTCGACTTATGATGAAAAATGTAAAAAAAAATACCGTTCCCCCCCCCCCCCCCTTTATCTCCGAAGTTTGCAAAGAGAAAAATCTGAAATAATTATATGTGATAGTAGTTTATGTATAGATTACAGGAAAAATTAAACGATGTCTCAATATCACACTTTTTTAGAAATTCAAAAAACAAACAAAAAATTAGTTTCTCTACCAGTCAACAGATGGCCCTGACCTAAGAAAAAATTATTTAGTTCTACTATCGGTCAAGAGATGGCGCTGGCCTAAGAAAAATAATAGTTCCACTATCGGCCAAGAGATGGTGCTGAGCTGACCTCATACTGCAATAATAATTTTATTATTCTACAGCTCTGCAGTGTATTTATTATGATGCACAGTTACTAGTTGTATGGTATGTTATGTACGGAAACCCTCGGTGCACGAGTCTGACTCGCTCTTGACCGGTTTTTTTTTACTTATTTTTTTTTTTTTAGTAAGCTTCTACTACTGTTCATAAATAAGTCGTGTTGTTTAGTTATAAAATAAATAAAATAAAAATAAAAATTATTTATTTCAGGCTAAATTACACCCATAGTTTTAGTTTACATGACATTAAATTAAGTTAAATTTAACTTTAATTAAACTCAACAATTAGCATTTAAAAATTAATTTCGATATAAATTATATATTATCACATTAAAATGATCGTCAAAGATATAAAAATAGTCATACACTGTCCTTATTATTTTATTCCGGGTTGCACTTGCACGTAACATACTTGAGGCGCTACAACGACATGGTAGGCCCATCAAGCCTCTAAACGCGTTGTTGTACTGTACTCTTAAAGTGTGGTAGGAGTGTTGTGTGAATGAGTACCAAAGATGGCATGTGTAAAGCCCCTGGCAGTAAGCCTTGAACAGGGTCAATTTAACATCTCTAGAACAACGCGCGAACCGCCCAGCGAGCATGTTAGCCCGCATAGCAAGCGCGCGCCTTTGGCGGTCTATGTCCTCATCATCCCGTAGTGACTCCGAGACTATATGGCCCAGGTATTTATCATTCGTTACCAGCTCCCCTTTTTTTATCATCTACATTCTACATGGTACAAATTACGAATGGTCTTCTGCAACCAAAATACTGTATTTTATTTTTAAATGATAGATAAAAAATTACCATAAATAGTAAAAGGTTTGATGATATGATATCCTTGATATCTCACCAGCAACTTTGCGTTTTCTAAATAAATTACGTAGGAGGATAAGTGTGCAATAGATTCCTATCCCGACACTGTATTTGAATAAAACACCGTTCAACGGCATTGCATACATTTGAATGCATTTTATGTTCCGATGCATTTCATCTGTATACCCATATTACCCATGCACACCAGGCTGAATGTATTCCACATGATACTCATATACAAAAGCAACATATAGGCCAGACTACAGCCATTGAACAAAAGACCTATTGCTATAAATCACAAAGATCAAACTTTGAATTGCAGACCTATGCTTTGTGAGTATCAGTTGCATCCGAAGTTACTGGTGCATGGAGTACATTGCACCAAGAAAGTCATAGCTATCTCAACTGATCTGCATTGTTTAACGTGCACATATCAGAGCATCAATCAATGTTGTTATATTAGTAGATCCTTATCCCTTTATTTTTACAACCGAATTGGAAAGGAGCTTTTTTAATATTAATGCGTTATCCTGAATGTCACTTATGTGTTACAATTTCAACCCCAATTTCTGCAGAATGTTATTTTGTTTATTGCTACCTCTATTTTGTTAATGAAATCTTCACCGAATTCTCTCAATTAAAGTTCTATTTACATAAATACCAAAGTAAATTATGTGGACGTTTTAATTAACGCAATTTAGACATCCTTTATCCTTTGTCCAGGTTTCTTGTGTTCATTATCTCTTGTCAGTGTTGAAGCTTTACTTGAAATAAGCCTACTATCTCAGACCATGGATCGGGAATTAGAATGGAGCTATTGTTGAGCCTATTGTGGATTACGACTGGGCAGTGGCCGTGTTCCAGGCAATCTTCCTTTATCGATAAGGAAGGTGCCTTTTATTTTTACGGCTTCTTGTCTTAAAATATACTGCGATATACATATAAAGCAAAATTTCTACTCACTTTATACAACGTGTTACAAAAAACCCCTAAAGCCTAAATGGTAGATACAGTACAATACAATGCATACAACCCCGGAATTGTAACTACGAAAACCGCCACTTTTTTTAAACATTTTTTTTCTTTTCATTATAAACTGCATTGCCTAGTGGCAGGCAATCCTAGACCTAAATTATTGTGTTTTGCTTTTGCCCATCAATGGGACTGATTATTGAAAACAATTTACGTCTAAGATTGTCACTTTGCAGTTTCCATACAAATAAAAAAGACAATTTTACGGGTTGTTATTATTATGAAACACGTGATAATTGAAATTGTTGTAAATTCAGATTCTTTCTTTGATTGACATTCGTAATAGTCGTGTACTTGTGTCTAATGACAGTTTAACACGAAACAGTATTGTGCACAAAATTGTTTCGCACAGTATCAACTGTTTTGTTATCTGACATAACTCTGAGGGTTCCACTCCCATATCATCAGAAATTCTAAACTAGCTTTTGCTGATTTTAACTTTCAAACTTCCAAATAAGAAACCTTAGAAAATACTGTTTCTTATTCGCGTTCCTTTTCACCCTCAGAATGTCAATAACGCTATGCTAATAAAGCTACAAATATGGTAAATTGCATATCGATTATTTGTAAACTCCTCCCTGTTATTCAAGCTGAAGGAACTATTAGGTCAATTCCTACTCCAACATCTTGACATTTCAATTTGAACTTTAATCCAAGTTAGCAAGATTACAAACTTATTCAAACATTGGCGCTACAATCTACCCTGTGAATCTGGGTTCAAGATCAGATTGCAATGCTGCTATGATGTAAATTACAATTGCTTTTCTCGTAGTGGGATCTGTAGGATGTCCCACGTCATTTTTAGGGACTTACTTTACCACAAATGCATAGCTTATAAGCAGGATATGTCCAAATAATGTTACATAGCCTACTTTATGATACTTTTTTTCAAACTTCATTTCCTCAAGGTATATTTTTTCTATTTTGATACTTCACCAGCTGATTCTTAATTCTTATCTTTTAGATCTCTTCGAATAATCTCTCTCATCAACAGTATCTATTTTATAGTAAACGGGATGAAGTAGCTATAATTAAGGCATATGTCACCCGCACGCCCGAGTGGCCGACATCTGTTTAAAACTGCTCAAATCTCGCAATTGGCCTGTAACCGGCGTTAATTAAATTAGTACTAGAGTCATAGTAGAAGCATCAACCCGTATGGTTGTTTTATCATCACCTTTGGACCGTCAAAATTGAGTATTTTCTTATTATCTCTTATTTTTATTAAGTCCTCCTGGGGTAACGTGGTGTTAAATGCACATCAATCTGCATGCCCTTATTATGTATGTCCTAACAAATTTTCATCGCGCCACTGGCTTCTAACAAAAACTAGACTCACGTCTGACTAAACATTTTTACTTGTACACACCACCACACACGTAAGGAGTGAATATTGTGTTTAATAACATAACAATACAGAATCCTTAGATGTGTAACTTTTTTATTACGATTGCGTTCTTGAAACGTTTTCTTTTTACGTCATAATAAATAATATATTTTCTTTAACAATTTCCTTTCTTGTCTGTCAAGACAAGAGGATACCACAAATTAACGCATTCACTTCTTGGCCGTTCATACAATCGTACAGCAATGACGGCACTAGTAATAAACTTCCTGTTAACGAAACTACAACAGTCATTATAACGCCCAACCCCCAACTCATATCGTAGATGACAACCCTCAAAAAAACTTTAGTATTGTTTTTTTCATAGCCCTCCTCTCTCTCCAGTGACCTACTTACAATACAACCGACGATTTCATACCGACTATTATTCCATCTACTGTGTCCGGCCGCTGATCAAGCTTCTAATTTGTGCATCGCTATGTTTTATTGCCCTCGTAACTCGTAATACAGTTAATCAACTGTTAATGTAAACGATTGCATGTTTCTTAAGCAGACGACTTCGTAAAGTAAAGCCAGCTTCATCAATATGCTTATCATGTGCATTGCATATTGAAAACATTTATTTTATCGAATCGTGCTTTTTGAAATCGGTCAAGCGAACGTCATCTCATTAATAACGTTCCAGCAGATTTTAACCGTTTTAATATTATTTTTCTCACTTATGCTCTGAAATCTTATCATTCCATTTGAAAAAGGAATGCGGGGCGTTCCACATTTCCGAGGGGGTCTGGTTCATCACATTCTAAATTTAAAATTCAGGCCAGGAATGAATTTCAATACTTACTTCCCGCACCAGCACCAGTGCGGGAAGTAGGTACAGTGCGAAGATGATCTGGGTGGTCTGCGGCAACTTCTTTTTTTTGTTTTAGCTGTTCACGAAAACAAAAAAAGCAAAGGCACATTTGCGCCATACAGCCATAACTTTAGTTCCTTTTTTCTGGCACGCAAGCCAACGACAAGACAGTTAATAAAGGTAAAATTATTTAATAGGTACTATAATAACGATACAATAAAAAAAATGGTGCGCACAGAGTATATTACTATAAGAATAAATAAATATTACATTGTATTGTACCAGATTTATCAGAGACAAATTCTCTAAGTAATCTTGAATTATGTACAGCGCCATCTACCGCCGAGAAGCGAAATGAGATGGGTTTTTGCTTCTCGGCGGTAGATGGCGCTGCACTTAATTCAAGATGCGGCATAAAACAATAACATTTACATTTAATAATTGCCCGAACATGAATAATATAAATTTTAATATTAATTGAATTTAATTAAGTTTCAATTGAAAAGTTTTTTATTTCCTCGCATTTCTTGAGAAAAGCACTATACAAGCCTTGTTCTGGAAGCTACTTGCATTGCCTCGAATGATTAAAGCCCTCGCCTGCGGCTCGGGCTTCAAACCATCCTCGACAATGCAATCGCTAGCTTCCCGTTCACGGCTGTAATGTACTATTGTTTTACTGTTACGTGCGTATTACAAAATTACTCTCAATCTCAACTATTTACTCGATCTTCTTGCCTGATTCTTGTTATTATTTTAATCCCATCGGCATTTCATTCATAGCATTATCTCAAATCGCTTCTATCTCCGACTCCCGCATAGTACTAACTTAATTGCAAATTCATCCATAATTAAACAATCGCATTCTAAAAAAGTCTGTCGAAAAAAGAAAATAAGTAATCAAAACGTCGCAAAAATGGTGACTAATCATCGTCTACCATTTCATCCAAAAATAACTCTAAATACTAAAATAAAAAACCGTTCACATCCGTTTAAACGATGATGGTTAACCTTTCGCATAATTTTAAATTTAAAACTGGCCATTTTGGGCATTTTATCATCGTTAGCTCCCAGAATCAACCACTGACAAGCAGCGGGATGAGAGAACGAAGCAAAAAAAAATGCGGGGCCATCCGCATCCATGATTCACGTGGTCTGATTCACCGCAATTAATACGTTAACACATGCACCCGAGTTCTTACATCTTTGCATATATCTCTTTATAATGGAGTAAAAACGATCTACTCGTTATGTTCCAGCGAAGAAAATGAGGTCAATAGAGTTTTTAGCACAGTATTTATGAGCATCTATTACAGTATCAACAAAACTATCCAATCATCTATTTCTATCATAACTTTTGCTTGTTTACCCTCAATATTAAGTTTTAAACATTGTTATACTTTATGAAAATATTTATTGGGCAATAACTTTCAATTCTAGCGACATACACAAATAATAACCTCGTTACAGATAATAAAACAACTATGTACAGTGTAACTAAAGTGTATCAATTGTATCATGAGTCATATCATGAGTCTCCCAAAATAGTCGTCAATATAGAAGTATAAATCTACATTCCGCTACCCTCGCGTGACTTGAGACTCTTTGAAGCACATTGATCTCTATAAGCTGGCGTGCTGTTGTCAGACATCGATTCGGTAGCGGCTAACATATTTTCTCAGTCAATATCGAATTTATTCTTCAGAAGTTTTGTAGTCATAGTACTGAAATAACATTTCTAACTTAATCATGCTCAGCGTGTTTACTTGTGGTTATTGTATTTTAATGAAATTTTCCGTGAAATATCACAAATTAATAAATAATAATAGCCCTTCGTAGTTGTTGACAAAGCAGCCAGTTTATAACCTTGGCCAATCTTCTTCACCCATGTATCGAATTCGCAATTCGCATCCACCACTAAGTATACTATGTCAAGAGATATTAAATTGATATCAACTCAAACAACTAACCTATCCAACCCAATTTTGAATGCGCATCCTCGTTAGTAAAAGAAAACATTTAGAAACCTCCGAACGCTGATACATCGGTATACGTAATCTTCATTGCCATACTATTAACCGACACCTATGGATTATACAAATTTCAATTCAAATCCAATCTAAACCATTACAAATCTTACTTAAACCGTTCATTAAACTTGGGGATGGATTAAATAGTACGCTTAATTTATTCTCACTCAGGCGCTCGGCGCAAGCTAATAGGTTAAATTACGTTTGCTTCCTGGTATTGTTTGAGAACTTAGTGGCCTCCATTTTCACTAACAAACCGTCTACAGTGTGACAAGCCTGGCCGATGTTATAATAGGTGATGATTATGTGGATCTAACTTCCCGTTAGGATATTTACGACTGTTATATTAGTTGTAGTAGGTATAAATGTCATTTTGTTCTTTATTCATCATAGTAGTAAACAGTAGGTCAAAAATTGGTGTCACTTTAAAATTATTAAGTTTAATAGGTGTCCTAATATTTGTCTTTATAGTGTTGAATGAAAGTACTTAATCAAAGTCAATGTTCTTATCTACTCACCATTACAGAAGATAATATATACGTGTATGTATGTAATGTATAAAGGTGATAGTAAACTGTCCGATATCAACAAGGCATGTCCCTCCCTGGGGAGTTACGGACCTTATAGACCTAAATACGAAGACAATAGAGGCAACAACGGAATATCGTCGTTTGTTTGCTCCAGAAGCTGTGCGTTCCAACTTGATTGCTCACGGTTGAACGAATCCATTCCTTCACAATGAATATCGGAAAAATCCACTTTAACGTCATCCCCAGCTTATTTGCTGTTGTCGCTTGTTCGTCGGACAATATGGATACTTCTACAGGTTTTAATAAATGTCCACGTGCAGCATTTTCATGTATAAATATTTAACCGTGGAACAATTTCATTAAATAAACATAGGACATCTGAAACAGTTGTTGGTGTTTCAGGCGTCTGATTGAAGTATTTCATAAAATGTATCACTAGATCCTTTTCTTGAACAGAGTTATGTATTGTTTCATGTGTGTAACATCCATAATCTGTATTATCTAAGGCTAAGATTGTTTTTGAGTAAACCATTAAATGTACTATCTATCTTGAATGAGTATAATTTATAGGTAAAATGATTTAACACAATATATTTGTATCCATTTTAACAAGTTATCTTAAAATGTTAGAAGTTTCCTCTAGCAAGAGGAAGATCCAATTGTAGCATAAACATGTTATTGGTAACCCAATAGATAAAATGCAGTTCATTATCTTTTTATTTCATGTGATTCCCCTTTTTAGGGTTTTAACTACAATAATAATTATTATCATTTGTGTAACTCGCTAGTGTTTTGTTTTCTTGTAAAGTAAATTCCCGTAAAAATACCTAAGTCACTGTTAAAACAAATTCCCATTAATAACTAGCAAGGAAAATCGCTAGCCTGTTAACGTGCATTAAACGTCAGACGTGAGCGTTGTAATAAAATACTGCCGCCTCAGCCTTGAACCTCCACGGTACATATTTATATACTGCCCTTCATCGACCCTCCATCCCCCACCGATAGAATATTCCATTTTACTGGAAACAAGAGATAAAACAATATAGGCATTGTATAGCAAAATGTTTACACGTTTACTCTTTATAAAACAACATGTTTAAGAGACGATCGTAGTATATCTTTGATCTATAATATTGTGAGATTATCTTTCATAACTTCGTCAACAATGTTTGAAATGTCAAAGACATTTTTCCATAAAAAGTATACCGCCTCTTTTTCTGCTTGTTCATAAAAACGGCGAAAAATTGACAAATTACAAACGGTAATTTAATCGTTAGGAAAACAGATTGCCCCAGTATCCAATCAGCTTGACTGTTTTTACCACGACACGATTCACAATAATTAAATGTTTTTAAGTTGCCTATCAGTGGATTATGTTATGATGTAATTATTATTGAAGCGGATTTAATTATCTGATGCTAGGATCCTTTATCTGATAAAGGATCCGCATGTTTTGTATCCTGTACTGTATATGTCGTAATATATTCGTATAAACCGGATCTTTACAAAAATCCTAGGTCGATTGTAAAGGACCGGATAATTGGAATCTAAGATAAATTTTCGCAATCGTCCGAGTAATTTTTAGGATCTTTGTAAAAACCCCAGTGTGTTTCGGAAAATTGGAAACTTGAATGCTGATTGGATAATCTAAGAGTCGATTTGTAACATCTTCAGTCTAATTGGTAAGAACATTACTTCTTATAGGACTATAGGTAGCCGTTAGCCAATCGGAGCATCTGTCAGTCCATAACGTTGACGTCACTCCGCTAAAAATTGGTTATGGTCATACGCGATTTACCTAAGATTCGCTGATTTTTTTTTGTAAAGATCAAATTTGTACGAATATCCTACGACATCAAGATGATTTCTAATTTTTCATTGATTCCAGGTAGTACCCCGGCTGCTGGGATCCTTGGTGGGCGGTGCGATGAGCCCCACTCAGCACTTAGAACAGCAGCAGGCCCTCGTTAAACAGTTCGCAGAGATTCTCGAATTTGTGCTCAAATTCGACGAACACAAAGTAAGTTTACTTATACTCACTTTTTTTAGTATCATACCAAATTATCTCGTCCACCAATCCGATTCTGGTGGTGAGGTTAGTTTAGTATGATTATTAATTAAAACCAATTTGGTCCAAATTGGTTTATTGTTATTTTTTTAATTCCCTTTTGTTATTAAGAAATTCGTCAAGTGACAAAATGATTTAATGTTTAATTATATCAACATCATCAATTTTATTACATACATCAAGAATTGAATGCACATTTAATGCATCATAAAACAACATAATTAGCACTTACGTCCATTAAGCCAAAAGCTGTTCAGCGATTTATCGGTAGAAACGTAGACGGGATACTACGTACGAGCCCAATCGCGGTAATTCTGAACGATAAAACCAAAAACGTTACGTTGTCATTGTCATTTACGTTATATTTACCTGAAAATCTTTGGTTTAGCTTGTTGTCCATTGTCCCAGACTGTAATCCTAGACTCCTTAGGCAGAGTACTTGTACTATTAGTTATTCTGTGGCAGAGTATTCAACAATTTTAACAAAACTAAAGCGAGTATTTTTCTGTAAACGAAACTGAAAGTAACGATTTAGCTTTGGTTTTATCGTTGAAAATTAGCGCGATTAGGCCCCAGGCTTTAAAGTTCGATGATAATCCCATTTGTCATTCATTTCCATTCGTAATGACTGTTTGATGATCGATTTTGTTTTTTAATGAAGAAGCGAGTAGAAAAGAATTATCAAGATCTTCTCTGGCTTCTTTTTATCATCAGTACCTATCATCACTGATAAAAAACCTACTTGTATTTACTGTGACTATTATGGTAATAAAATAGTTTATTTTGAATCTACTTTATATGCATTTTTATAATTTTGCTAAAATATCATGGCATGTTATAGTGTTGTTCATCATTATTAATCTCGAAGTGATAGAATAGAATCTAGTGATATTAATCCAATCGGCGATTCTGGGCTTTTGCCAAAAATGCGATGCATAGAGTTTTACGTGGTTTTACTACTTATCCAGTATGTGGTGCTTATTTTTTCCCCTTTAATTCTACTTAAGCTATACTGTCAATACACAACCCAAGCAGTATTATGAACGGTGTGCAGATTTGATTACTAATATATTTATGATTATATAAATTATTATATAAATAATTCGTAATTTTGCACACCATTGTATCAGTATTTTGATTTTCTACGATTACATTACATTTACCATATCATATTCGAACCATCTCGAAGTGTGTAGTGTACGTTAGCTCATTACGCGCTGGGTTCGTTCGGATCGGAAACGCTACAGGCGTGCCTCTCATATCCTCTGCGACTCCGGAACTGATCGCTTTTATCGTATCAACTTGTCATTATGTTGTTAACTTTGGATATCCTTTTGGAGTGTTTATTAAATATTCCTGTTAACCCGCTATTGAACTGATATGCAAAATAAGTTTAATGACAATCCCATGTTTTTATACTCCCGTTGCCCATTTTTTAAACTCTATAGAACTCTATAGAACAACTGACTATAGAATTGGTTAGACTACTCTAGCTCTACAGAATTGGTTAGGTTTCATTCTTTTCTGTTTACTGACTACTGACTAATATTAAAACCATCCCTAACATAAATATACACGAAACATTGCAAAACCTGACTCATCCTCCTAATTTTGTCTGGTTCATTCATTTATAATATTCATTATACTGTCACAGACAGGCAGGCCTTTTATTTTAGGTAGCAATAATAAAAGCAATCAATATTAATTCAAGCCTAAAATTACACAATCCGCTATTACTACTGTGCCTAAGCGATGACGTAGCATTGTTTATGTTACGACCATTGTCAAATAAAGTACTTACTAAAATAAAAATAATAAACAAATGACCACAATCATCTATTTGAATGGCTCTGACCTTTGATAAGTTGTAATTATAATCCAATTTATATAAAACTATCTGCCGCTCGCGACTTTTACCTCTTGAAATTATACTTACTTCCCGTGGGAATTTCTGAAATAAAATAAAACATATTATGCATACTCAAAAATTTCTAATGTTGAAAAAATCTTGGAAATCGGATCGGATGGTAGTTTCAGAAATTGCTTGTCCATCATGCTACATCCAAAATTACAAGTTAACCTTTATTTAAATCATATGCAATGCATGCATTGCAATTATCCATACCATCATCTCTGATTGTATTTTGGAATGATCGGATTTCTCTCTTTTTTTCACGCTTAGTTCTAGGTAGCTTGTTGACAACCCCTTGTGGTTTTAGATTTGCGGAATATCTAATTTCTGAAGCATCACTTGCATTCTTCAATAATAGCCGTGAGTAGTCCAGTGAGCAATTGCTTCAAGCCCCTTTTGACCTCAACCTTGGCGTGTCGTTGCACTGCATCAATGTCTCTGATAATGCTTGTACTTATGAGTAGGTATGCATATCTCTTCCAAACAATTTCGATATTTTCTTTGGTAACTTTTCTTATAATTGTGCAGATTTGTAAAAGTACAACGCAAAACAATGCATTGATCGATTCATTAAAGAAGTAGAGATCTTTGAAAGAAGAAATCTTTGCAATACATTGTTAGTATTCTTTGGCAATACTATGCATGCATGCATATGACCCAGCAGTAGACGTCGTTTGTAAATATTATGATATGATTAATGTATAAAATTTATTGACTATCAGGTGTGGATAGGGACTATATGCAATTCTTTTCACCCAATACCAGTAAATTGTTAAAATAATATAATGCTAGGCAGGAATTCAGGATGATAAATAAGCCTGATCATTCTGATCACCTTTAGTACGCCGTATTTCATGTAGTGAATTGATTTTCATCATTATAAACTTTCATTACCACGGTATTTACGGTAAACCATTCATGTCTGTTTCTTCATTGATACAGTACTGAGAATTTACGTTCCACTTCTTTTTATTCAGAATTTGCCGAGTGTTTGCCTTCCTCTTCCAAGAATATTAGAAGGCACTTTCCGTGCCAATAAATATTTCAAACCTTCCGCGGAGCTTGCTGCTCCTGGAATAGCAACACCACAAACACTTAGGTGCTATAAATATTTTGCAAGCACCCGTCGCTTAGGATTTGAACTTATTTTTCAAGAATTTCTTCCATTAATGGGTCGTATTCTTAAATAAAAGTTCATGTTTTAATATATAATGTTTACTTATATCCTAGTGATTGTTCAATCAAGACTATTCAAGAGTATCAGTTCCGCTTGTAGTTTGTAACATAATATCATTGTATAATATTATTAATACCTTATTAGGTGGCAGGTGTTACTGCTGGCTAGCTTCGTGCCTTTATTTTGTGCTAGTTAGTACTGTCCATGTTATAACTTACAATGATAGAAGACAAGTATTTTAAGTTAATTTATTTATTAGGATTTGGAAGTCTAAGAATTCCACTATTTACTGACTTATAGTTACTGGAGTGTTACCAAAAGTTCTGTTCGACATTATGGGCGTATTCCAGATATAGTATCCTCGGGTTTTAATTAAAATGGAACAGAATATCCTATGAAATTACCTGTCAAAGAAATTCATCGAATTTTATAAAATTTTAATTATGTCACAAGACCCTACCTATATGATTTATTATTAACTGATGACGACAGCAAAGTTACTTATTCTCGTAAATTGTGGTGTTGTTGTGACGTATACACACCACGACAGTGTAACATTATTAGTCATCGTATCAGATAAGCGAAGCGCGACTAATAAGGCGTCGAAGTAGCAAATTAAATTGCTATTGTAGTAGAAAGTGAGGCTTGGCGACCTCTGACTCATGGCTCCTGCCGATTCGGCTATCGAATCTAACTGACTTATCTATGCTAAGGCCGGAACATTGCTGATTGTGAAAACCTTGACATTGGATAGAACCTAGTGAAAAAATCTGTGACGATAACTTTGAAGAAACGACTCGTTGCAGCTCGCAATTCAAATAGGTACTTATCATAGTGGTTTTCTGAGTTAATAAAAAAATATTAAGTAATGTCAACTATGCAGGTATGAAATATCTCTCTCTATGAATGAATTCTAATGATCCATAAAACTCGCCATAAAACTCGAGCAGCCTACGTAATTGAAGAACTATGTGGTACTGGTACTTATAATAAGTTTCTTATTTTCAAAACCTTTGGCAGCTACAGCAGCCCTACAGCAGCACTGTGGCGACCTTTAAGACGAAGTTTGGGTGGGTCATGATCATGATATTACAGAGAAAGTTTGATTTTAGGATTTCTTAGTTCCAAAAGTTAACAATACCAATGGGACTTGCTAGTTTTGATTATAATATCACGAACTATTCCAATATACCTTCACAGTCACACCTACACTTTATAAGCTAAATGCCAATCATGGTTCATTTATATGTAGATGCACAATATGAATCCATGTAAAATTGTAAGCAAAGAAAGTAGGTATCATAATCGTTTGGCTGACTTCTTTCGTCTCTTTATCGATTCCTACGTCGTCGTTATCCTATATCGTTTTTAATACACATTCAAAGATTTCAAAGTCGACTATTTCAGGAAGACTTGTTTTTATCCATCTCAAGTTCCTTCCTCGTGGTCAAACATAGGTAGTAGTCAAACTGATTTGACCATGAGCAATTTTGACATTCTTCGTGGACAAACTGTGTATGTTACGTCGTAGCTCGTAGCCCGGCCACGATGCTAAAAAAGTCTGCATAGTTATGTCAGCTTAGTGTAAACTTTAATTTTTAATACGTCATAAAAAAAAATTTTTTTCGGTAAATGGCAGATTCTGGAAATGGTAGATTCTGTTCTGTACACGGCAGATTTTGTAAATGGCAGATTCTTTAAACGACAGATATTTTGCTGTCAGTCAGCTAAAAACAAAAGTTTTTAGACATGAGTTTTTTTGTAAATATTGGTTTTGATTGACCAGAATTTATTTTAATTATTAATAAGTTTTGACTTTTATATAATACAGAAAGTACCAGGGTAGCAGAGATTTAGAGGAGGTTATCACTTTTGCCCGGCCACATGCCGCCGGTTTCACCGTAAAGTACGCACTGTACAGTCTACTGACATAACTACAGCCTTTTTTGGCACCGTGGCCGGGCCGCGACGAAGCACACGTTAGGTACAGTTTGTCCACGAAGAATGACAAAATTCCTTGTGGTCAAATGTTTGACTACTAAGTTTGACCAGGAGGAAGGAAGGGTTGTTATGCACGAAAATATAATCACACATAAATTGATACCCTCTACGGATCAAAATATAACGTATGTCCTATCTCTGTAATCTCTATTTATTTATTTTTTCCGCCAGATGAAAACGCCAGCCATACAGAACGACTTCAGCTATTACCGTCGCAGCGTCTCCCGCGGTGGGCTGATCAACGCGGACCCTCCCGGAGACGAACCACACATCAGTGCCGAGGTCGCGAACAGAATGTCCCTCTTCTATGCGCAAGCGACGCCGATGCTGAAGGTCTTGTCCGAAGCCACCAGCCAGTTCGTAAACGACAACCAGCAGGACTTGGAGAATACCACGGAGACGTTGAGCACGATGGCCAAAGTCTGCTTAAGGATGTTGGAGAATCCGTAAGTAGCTTTTTCTTTACAAAATTCCTCACATTAAACTTAATAGCTACAATGAAAAACTGGTTTTCCTTTAAGGAAATCTTAGAAAGTCTTTCAAGTAAAAATGCACAATTATTTTACTTCACCCACTCCATTTGAATGAAGTTAGTCGACAAAGAAATTAACACAAAGTTTTCTTTTATTCAATACTAAATACTAAATAATATACTAGAAAAAATACGACTCGCACCAGATCAATACTCAGACGGGAATCGAACCCGCGACCTTTGGATATCCGGTCCAATGCTCTGACCGCTGAGCTACCGAGTCACTAGTGACATCGCATTTCTTTTATTCTTGTTACTATATTTTTGTATATCTTCACGATCAAAAAAGTAATCGCACCATTGCCCTTCATAAAGTGTCTTACATAAAGCAGGCGTAATATTTATTTTAACTCGTACATATGTTTAACAAAAAAAGTATTCTTTTGACATTATGCTTCGTCAATATTTTCCGCGAAAACACATTTATGAGGCCCCATAGTATCATAAAGTCACTTCGCCAGAATCACATGACCCTCTTGGGGACCGCGTGGTGCTATTAGTTCTTTTCATAAAAGGATATTACGCAATGTATAACAGCGAAACGATCTGGTAATAACACTAATCACATAGTTTTGAAAATTGCTTGACCATCCAAAAATACGGTGTTAGGAGCTTTATACATACATACATACAATCACGCCTGTTTCCAATGGGGGGTTGGGGTAGGCAGAGACAATGGCATTGTACCTGTTAAGCATTATTTATTTTGTTACAGAAGCACAGAATAGATATAAACAGAAGGTTCTTGCATTTCATTTCAACTAATTCATCAGCTCAGATCACCCCCAGGTATACCTGTTCCAAGCCAAGCTGTTTGCTTTGTCTCAAAAATGCAAGGTCCCTTTAGAAATCTGAACCTAAGATCTCCCACAAATTATTATATTCAATGAAAATATCATTGCTCGTAAGTTTTAACTACAATCTCGTTTCTAAATTCTCGTACGTATAAGTAAACATAGAAACAGTGTAGTACCTACGCGCTATCCATGTCATAAAAACGGTTTTGATAACAAGTGACTTTACAATCAACACTGGGATAATGTAAACATAACCGTCGTTTCAGTTTTATGTCTAGCGATAAACATGATAAGCGAATGAATTCAGAATCCTACTTTTCAGTCGCCAGGTAGGCACCTAGATAAATAAAATATCTCCAGCGTAAAACGGAGCAACTACGAGTATTGTACAAACAGCCGTAAACAATTGTTTAGAAACCGGCCATTCGAGAATCTAGCACAAAGGTTTAGACTGGTATAAATCTCGGATTTCTCGTGCAAACCAGATTTCCAAAGCTATAACGATATGCACATGCACAAACGCAAGAGTGCAGAACGCTCTCCCAGTCTGCACATGCGATTCGTCTAAAGAAAAAGTATTTACCTATTTAAGTATGTGATTTTTCACCCCAAATAATAAAAAAACTAGCGGAGTACCTATGTGCGGAAAGAGAACCGTCATGGGATTTGTGCTTGACCGTTTTTGTCATGTTGACGGCACTGTTATTACTCTACCATGCCATTGCTTGAAGGATTTTCTGAACATCTCAGAACTCGGACATCCTTATAAATTATGAAAAATGACGTTCAATTGTTTGTCATAATATTAATCCTCTGACGTCTTGCGCTGCGGTCACTTCACTACACACGACTGCGTCAGTAAACGTAAAATCCTAATAGGAATTTATTGTACGTATCAATTAAAACATGAATCTGCCATATATAATCTGCATGCATAACTAGAAAAGAATACTTCAATGCCTCCACGAACGACCAAATCACATATTATTATTTAAGTTTCGTGTGGCAGACAACGTGGCTTTTTGTAGATAAGCCATCCAAAGCTACCCTGGATTTCACTTTATAAGTATAAAGTGACATTCTCCCAGTCAACACGCATTTTAGAATAATTCATTGGTAAACCGAGTAGGCTCATGCTCATGCCGGCATCCTTGAAACAAGGGCGTATTTATTACCGCGAGATCGAATATCCGTTAGTTAGCCCATCTACTGGCATTACTGGCAACCAGCAATAAGTACTAGCCAGATATCGTACCCCAGCCGATATCGGGAACGTAAATAGCCAGATAAATCAGATGTCGCTCATATACATGGCCACTTTATGGATACAAGGGCAAAGTTTAGATAGGTTGACGAACTACTTGGGTATACACCTAGGACATTTGCAGTTTCAACGATTCTGTTTGTTGGTGTGTTATCTTGCTTCCAATAAACTTCAGAATAATAGTTGTTGCACTTATGTCTATATTACTTAATGTATTTGAATCCAGATAGGTTCATACCCTGTTTATAAATATGATATTATGAAGATATTATAACACTGAAAACACTTTCGAAATTTCAAATCGGCCTGCTAACGTCATTATGATGTGAGTCATATAATATTAGACGGCATATCCTGTTACGTAATGCAAATTTGATAAATAGGTAAGTAATCGAAATTAAATCAATCTAGGTTTGTAATTTCATTACTATGATGTAAATATGTGAAGAAATTGTTGTTTTAAATCTATGGGATATTTATTATTTATGTTCATTTACTTTTTCGAGTCATAAGTTATGAGCCGTTATATTTAAAATGAAATGGAGCCAGTTAGAATTTGCGTTAAGTAATCCAAAATTATGAGTGTAATGGTGTTCTTGACAATCAAAGTTAAGAAAACCTGCCACAAAATGAACAGCAAATAATTTTAAAGACTTACAAGTTTGTTATTCTTTGCTTTGTTTTTTGTCAGAACTCTGAACGTAGACAGGTAAAAAGTTTAAAAAGGGCTTTGACAAAGCTTTTTCCAAAAAGTAAAATCTGTTTAATAAAATGATAAATAAAAAGATCGTGTACCACCAAAATGAATACATAAGGTTTTGATAAAAAAAAATCCGCATTTTCGTGGTGTCATTCATACCTTAATCGTTTCCGATTTCCATAACACTGTCAAGCTATTTAGGACCAACAATCAAAGTGACGTTCGGCCAAGGCTACCAAATTGGAAGGTATACTCTAGTGAATCATGATTCATGATCGAAGTCAAGCCCGCATTGCGCCAGGAGCAATATATACAACAGATGTTTAAAACTCTTTAGAACCTTGCCACAAACTTGTCCCCAAAATTGTGCCTACCGCCTTGTTTGCTAAATTAGAAACTTTAGTCATTCGACCCAATTCGCTCCTTATTAATTTTTAGAGGTCATTTTTAAAAAAAGGTAGGTAGCCTTGTTTTACTTTAATAAATTAAAACTATCCTGCCGGGCTTCTATACTTACTCTTTTATCTATTACTTTATTATTTATTTCAAAAGAATAGAAATTGAGAATGTGTAGGTAGAGGTTTTTTGCTTTCAAGTTTCTGAAATTGTGTAAGTTCTAAAGTATGAAGAAATGTAATGTCCTACTTATCTAATGTTCGGCTTGTAAGTGTTTATCTGCGTTTGACGTATGTATATGTAAGCTGATAGATAGTGATATCATGGTAAATTCAAATCAATTAATCAGAAATGCTGGTTGACTGTACAGTACACTATACCTACTAAAGTTTTTGGCAAATGACGTTAATTCTCTCAAATCACAAGACGAAAATACCTACGCTGATCTTTCACACCATATGGAAATGCCAAGAGGAACAGATAAGTTATCTTAGTATACTCCCAAAGTTCAATAACCTTTGTTGGAAGCCGAAACATTATTTTTTTTGTTAAAAAAAATACTGCCATTTTTAGCATCCCATCTCGATGCATTCTCTTTACTCGGGCAGTACAGTTTTCTTTGTTGTTGTGTTACTTATGTGCATCTAGTGCATTTTCATTAGTGGACATCGGGCCTTTATGTATTTTATTGTTGTCTTCTTTACTTTCCATTACTTTGCATTGTACTGATTAGTTTACATGGTATTTTATTAGATCTTTAATTCTTAAATTTTAACAATCGTTACCGACCTCGATAAAATCAATTGATAAATAATTATGTAGGATAGCTATAACTCTTGTTTACTATTCGTATTAATTAAATCCATAAGCGTAATGATGATAGTTAAATATAAACAGTGAAATGTTTAGTAAACCAAACAAAGGTATTCTTAGTTTACTAAACATTTCACTTCTTAAAGAAGTAGGTATAGGTATATTAACAAATTATTCATAGGTAATAAGGAAAGTTCATTGAGCTTGCTTGTACTGTACCTAGATTAATTAATCGATACTGTTTATGTCAATGACCAAGGGTTTGCTGGTAAGATTTTTTCCAACTGCTTCAACAATTTATTAGTAACGTGATTTTGTACAATATTATTTCTTACACTTCCGCTTACCTCGGTAGGTCCTACCTATATCATTCAGTGAACGTGCATTTACATATGATGGAAAAGACTATAATAGCTAGGTATTAGGTACCTATTAAATCTTTGTTTAACATTTCGACTCCTTTTCAGCAAGTTATAACTATATAACAACAGGCACATCCTACATTGATATAACAAATCCATATTTATCTCATTATCTATTGGTTTATTCCTAGTACTTGCAATCGCACCAATCACGCATATCATCGTTCGTCCATTGTTTTGAGCCCACGTCACGAGGTTGATTTCCGTGTTTGTGATCGCTCGTCAGCAATCAAGTGAGGACGATTTTGTTATAAGATGAGGATTTGGCCAACAACTCGCCGGATTGTAAGCAAGATGGAATCATTATCATTTAATCTAAGAGTCATGCTCGGGTCAGTGAAGGCATTTTCACTTTTCTCTTCATTGTCCCCTCCTCAAACTCCTGATACAACGCAACGCGACATTAATCTTTCTTTTATCGCGTCAATTATGTTTTGTTCAACTTTTTAACAACATAGTAAAAATATTAAAACTTCATAGTAACATCCGGTAAAGTATAAAAAACTTGTAAGAGAGTATCTGAGGGTAGTTCGGTTGCGAAAAACCCGTAGCTTTTGTCAAATCATTTTTTCAATTCTTCAGGTGAAGAGCAGTTTCCTCATACTAGTAAGCAATTCGCCGCCATACAGTAGCTCGTAGTTTACGCACTGGAACAGTTTATTGGACGTGCGGGCTCCGGCGACCCGATTCCAACGCACATAGTTTTATTGTGCCGTAAAACCCGCGGATGTTCAGTAAACACGGAACACATGCGACCCACAAAAAATACAAACTTTCTGTTACTTTTTATCTTGTAGTACGTGTATGTAGAAAACTTTTGGAGTGAGTCTTAGGCGCATGTTTTGTTCAAGTAACTTTTGTCAGCGACCAAAACCTTTGGCTCAACAACAACAGTAGCTAAGTACATCTTCAGAATTCCGGGCAAGTGCGCTACATACAACCATTACAACCTTTGACATACATTACCACAACATCAGCTGTAATAAAGGTTTAGCTAGCTTCTCTACAGAACGTTCATTCCATTTTGTGGACCTATTATCTAAACGTCCTCTAAGTCAAAATTTTCAGGTAACAATATATTTTGTAGAATTAAGTAAATAAGAGCTATGGCACTTCTATTTGGAAAGTGCTGAGCATATCATGTCACATCTGTCGGGTGTCCCTTGCGGCGCGCCCGGCCCTTATTCAGGCCGCAGATAACGCATGCATTGGCAGGACGTAATGTAATATTCATATCACCGTCGACGACAACAGAATTGAAATCTATTCAGCTACTAAGGCTTATCTTGTTTTATTAAATTTAAAAATGTCTTGGGATATTTCACTAATCACTACCCAAGTGATTTAATTAAATGGTACGCGCGCCCCATTCATATTGTTTTCATTTACATACAAATAATAATTTGACAATAACACATCCTACAGATAATAGGTGTTTTTTTACGTAATTATAACAAACCACTAGCTACTCGTTAATTTATAATAATTTATTTCGAGTCATTATTGCCATACTTATTAAGGTAATTGTTCACAAAAGTCAACACAGATTGATTGTTTACCACATTTGGAATTTGATTTATCCATTCTTATATTGTTCTATGACGAATAACCTAATTCAATCGAAACAAAGGATGATCTATATTGACCGAATTAGTTATACTTAAGTACTTAGATATGATATGATTGATGAAGAAGCTGATCGCAGAGATAACGCGAGATGTGGGATGTTCAATCGAAGCTAAACGACCTGAAAAATTGTATAGATTTAGTGGCATGAATACGCTTTATATCTTCTGTACGTGTTTGTTTTGTCATATTTATTGATATGATGACTGGCTTGAACCCTTGTTAAAGTTGACCAATATGACTTTCGAGAAAATGGGTAACAGCAATGATATTCATTGGGCAACAGTTAAAGCCGAATCCTCCTTGGAATTGGCAGCAGCTTAATACCCCGTTCCCGTAAAAGAGACTGTCTAAGCATGTATAAGGTTGTGCACCCTACCACATCACCATAAGGTTGACTGGTAGAAAATGCCTAAGGCATTAAGTCCGCCTATGTACAATGTGCATGAAGAATTAAATAAATAATATAAAAATTTCTATATACAAACAATCCCAAAGCTATACCAACAAAATTCTATTCCAGGAAACTCGTGGCCCAGTTTAGCCGTGAAGAAACCTCCTTACTGGTCCTCCGAGTGATGGTGGGCCTGATTATCCTGTACGACTGGGTGCACCCCTCTGGCGCGTTCTGTCGTTCCTCCTCTGTGGACGTCAAGGGCTGCGTCAAGTTCCTGCAGCAGCAGACGCCGGCGAAGGCCGAGCCGTTACTCAACGCACTCAGGTAGGTCACTTTACTGTCCTAATAGAAACCTTATTGGTCCTCCGAGTGGGCCTGATCATTCTGTACGACTGGGTGCACCCCTCTGGCGCGTTCTGTCGTTCCTCCTCTGTGGACGTCAAGGGCTGTGGCAACTTTTAGAGATGGGCTTATTTCCATGATCTTGAGCTTGACCTATACATTTAGTGCTATATATACAGGTTGTTAATGAATGTACCCAAAATGGGAAAACCGTGTCTTCGGGCCATCAAACTTAACAACTTTTACTAAGGGAACAACTCTGAAATCGCGAAAAAAATATCAGCTGTTTCATATATTTTGATATTTTCGTTATTAATCTTTGTATGAAACAGCTAATTTTTTTTTCGCGATTTCAGAGTTCATTCATTAACACGTTGTATATTCTGTGCTAAAGCCTAAGTTTAAAAAATAATCTAATATTCTAAACCGTAATGTTGGTAATATCCAGGTACACAACAAAACACCTAAACCATCAGACCACACCAAAGAACATCCGGAGCCTGCTAGCGGCGTGAGGGCAGCACTCGAGCCTTGCATGCTGCTGTGGGGAGTGACCGGTCACCGACAATAAGCCGCGGGGAACTCTCATACGCACACAACTTTATTTGCTCATAGTATTAGACCGGCCCTAGGGCCCAAGTCTGCCATTGTTAACGTCATAATCGTGTGTCAATCGTGTTTGAGTTGTAATGCTTTTTGACACAGATCTTGTTTCTCCGAAACACAATGATGCCTTTTCAAAATGACATTTGTGAAAAAAAATCACGAGTTTTCTTTATTGGCGATAGATGGCATAGCAAAGATCAACTGTCAATGCCATGTAAAAAGTTGTAACTTTCAAATTTTGACATTTAATGTACTTACTTACACTAGAGCCATCTCTCAAAGCTTTTAGAACTTTTTTTTTTAAATCGGACCTAGAAAAAAACTTATTTAAACACGATTATGACGTTAACGATAGCAGACTTGGGAGTCTGTGCTTCATACAGGGTTAAAACTTACTCATTAAATAAGGGTTAGGTCAGTCAGTGAACGTTAGAACTTCCTTTAAGAAACATTGGATCGAGAAAAGTTTTTTTACTCCTCATATAAATCAGCACAGCAATTACATGTTTAATATGGGAGGTCCGATTTTTGACGTATTCTTAAGTTTTCGACCCATATTTCTAAGATAAAATTGTTCAATTTCATGAACTTTTCTACTGATTTTCGTTCAACATTTGACCTAATCTCATACTTTTCAAAATCAGTAGAAAAGAGCGCTCGACGCCAGCCCCTGAACTTCAGGGGCTGGCGTCGAGCGCTCTGCCCCTGAACCTTATTTAAGGAACTAAAGAATAACCCTGTATAGTCTTCAGCGGTTCTGTTAATGTTCATAACTCGGCCGGTTTTGTTATTAACACAGTTTAGGTTCCAGTTGTTGGCCATTTCTGTTAAGCTCATAGTATTTGGCCCATTTTGTTGTCTAGTATATACTGTTGTTAACTAGATCCGATTTTGTTGCACAATGTAGTACCTACCTACCTAACCTAGTTGTTAAAAAAAGAACACTTTTAATCGAAGCAATCGTCAGCAATCTTTAAATCGAAATCTATATAGATGGACCTACCAGATTAACTTATTCTTAATGATAGATATTATAGTGTTACCTAGGTATTTTAATTAAATATTGGGATTTAACGATTGTCCTATCGCTGAAGAAAAGAAAATCTGCCTCTTATGTGCAATATTTTGATCGTCCATCTATGAAACTTTTCGTTTTTAATAACGTAGAAGCTATTTATGTGTCTCTTTTTGCTCGTAATTGATACACTTCACAATCAGCCGAAATGAAATTATGCCTTTCAAATGTTACTTTAAATTAAAACTACTAGGAAGCAAGAGGTCAGCAAGTAAAAATATCTTATTGAATTAAAAACATATTATTCATCATTTTAAAAACCACTATTTACGTCATTATTTTGTATAAAAAGCAATTTTAAGAAAAGGAAAACAAAGTGTTTATAAATAAGGACAAATTGCGTTGTTCATACAAAAATAAGAACAAGCTGAAAGTATATTTATCAAAGATTGATGAAACTGTAATCATTGAGGTGTCACTTTTTGATTTTGAGCTTTATTTATAGGTGTAAGTAGAGTCTTTATAGCGAAACAAGTCCGTCATCACTAATGTCATATTTGGCATTGGAATATAAGCTTTATTGCTAAGCCATTAGCGTTAAATTTCACCGGACTTGTTTCGCAGAATGCACTCTTAAAGTAGGGGTGCAGCCTTATTGTGTATGCATGCTTTAAAAGCGGTTATGTTAGGTTAGGAAATGTTGAGAAAGATTCCCCTTTCAACCTTCCCCAGAAATGCAAGGTGTGTGTAAGTCAAATAGGCAGTCACTTGCAACCCGCAAGTTAGATTTAAAAAAAAACTTGTGTAAGTTTAAAATAGACAACTTTAGGGCTGAGTACACACCTCTAGATACTTAAGAAAATATGGTATGATATTTGAATCGCGAGTTGTGTATTCGGCCCTTTTGTAACTAAGAGAAAAGTATTACTAAAATAGTAATGTAATAATTCCCACATTGCCTTGAATGTATTTGTTTACCAAAATTATAATTTCGATCGAGGTATGACTAGATCTATAGCAGGTAAGGTTTTGTATGAAATACCCTAAAATTCACTAGTTCCTAGGTCGATAAAGCCTGGTCCTTTTAATTCGCTTTGTTTTGAACATTATACTTGATTTACTATTGTTTCTCCTTAAAAGGTGAACGCAGAACGCAGTGTTGTTAGTGTGTGTAATGTTATGCGAAATATACGAACGGCAGATTCAGACATAGTTCCATAAAATAAAACTTTTTAAATAAGTTTTTTTTGTGCAACAAACAATGTAATGTACAATATTAACGACGGTAAGCTATAAGATGCTACTGACTATGGTTAACTTACTAAAATTCAGATTTTAATTTAGTGAGTGAGCGAGTAAGCCTCATTTTATAATAATAATAGAACAAAGATATTTACAATCTTCAGATTTTGAAGTTTGTTTGTTTTATTAAACATAATAAACAATAACTTATGATGAGTAAGAAGAGTCTTTGATACTTTGATAAGATCAAAATTTAAGGTAAATTAATTCTTTCATTACAACTCTATTGAGAAGACTGAATATCATGAAAAATAAATCTAACAGAAGGCTGTCAAATATAAGTTGATTTAAAAAGGATTTGATTGAGCTTTATCATTAACTACGAGATATTGAAAGTATTTTAGAATCCAAAGCATAAAGTTATTTGCGTTAACCATTAGAAATAAATAATACGATGTCCTACTGTAAAAATATTAATCATTAAATTTTAAAATAACGCATATACTGCCTTGATGTTAACTAGGTAAGTATCTGTATTACATTTAAAATAAAATTGTATATGTTTCTATTAAACAATGATGTATAAATCGGTATGTAAGTTGAAGCATTGTGCGAGTTTAAGAGTTCTTATTGCATGCATAGTAGTAAAGATAATAAGGGTATTATTTATTAACAAACTAAAAAAATAAAATAATGATTCCAATGTTGCATTTCAGTCAAAGTATGAACTACTTAATTAAAAAATAAAGCCGCTGTTTTATGTATAACGCTCAAAGTCTCGTTTATCTATTTCTATATAGATAGCAACTTATGATAGGTATTTGTTGTCTTTTGAATCAATAGAAAAATGTATCTGTTTCACTAGTTATGTATGTATAGTGCCTATAATTAGATTTATAGTTTTATTAGTCGTAAACTGGCGTGATTAGCAACGGAGTGAATAACAGCGACATTTTCTATGGAAAAAAAAAACAAAATTAAGTACTTTTTCTTTTTATAGAAAAAAAATCTATAAACAGGCCCAAGCGGTTCATTTTGTTTTTTTGTATTTTTTTAAAAGAAAACGTCGCTTTTGTTATTCACCCCGCAGTTGCTAATTACCCCAGTTTACCGGTACCTACATTTTTATATTATATAATTAAACTCCTATACATGTTTCATAATATAAATATTTTCACTTAGGATGATTAGATAAATTTCAAGTACCTATAATATTTCATATTATAGTTTAAATGAGTTTAATTGTTGTTATCTATTGTCACTTACAAGCACAACTCTTTCGTGAATAAGTAATAAATAATGATATTTATATATTTCGCACAACCAGCACATTATGATTACTGGCATGTTGAGATTTCGCGCAAGTTAAATAGAGGTATCATAAATTCAATGGCAGATTATAATACTATTTTTAAGACCAGTCAGTTTAGGAAAGCCTCTGGCTATCTAAAGTATGTAACATAATAGTTGGGTAGCAATAAAGTATGAATCCATTGACGTAAGGAATTGATTATAATTGTTTCCAAAACGCTACACTGCCCGACGTGTTATTATTATAATGTATTATATTTTTTTACATTTAAATAAAACATTAAATATTCCAGTAAATATTCCAAAATAAGTGAACTCCTCGTCGAGTCTAAACTGTGTGTTGCTGTATAGTTAGAAGCGTGAAATATTGATGCTTAGTGCTAAGAATTAAGAAAATTAAATGTAAACTTTATATTGCCACAAAAATAATTGAACTCCAAACAAATAATAATTCACTAAGGAATTGTGAGAGGAGAGCATAATATTTCTTTAAAATGATTGATTTGTTCATAAGTGTAGCTAAATGTTTAGCAAATTTTTCTAGAGGATACCTAAAACAATATGAATTTATCTAAATGTTGCTCTATCTCTAATTTAAAATATGTTTCTGTTAAATATCTAAGATGGTTTGTATAATAGGCATACTTTTAGTTATCTCTTATTTATTGTATATAATAAACACACCAAAGTTATGATTAATAAACTTTAATAGACTTATAACTTCTATTTTCATTCAGTCAGCCTAATTATCTTACACCCCTGCGAAAAACAAAACATTTTTATTTAAACTAAAGCAATATTTACAAAGACTTAATGAAAGTATTGACTATTAATTACTCAATTATTAGCTGGTCTTGGTTTTAAGATAAGTTTTCCGGTCTCATCACATGACATGTTGAAGTCGTTAAGCACTGAGCGAGTCCTTGCGGTAATAATGCTTGGAGCAATCACTTTTCTGTGCACACCCATCATAAATAGTAAAACTGAAAATACAAAACATTGTTAATGTACAGACACTGGGTTAGATTATATGTAAAAAATTGGAGATATTGACAGTTTTACATCCTGTTGACAGTACTAGAATTAAAGAGAGATTACTCAAAAGTATTATTCTAAGCAGGGACCAGCGGGTCTACCGGCTAAAAATAATGAAGTTAATGTTAACTGTAAGTATGTGATACATTGCTACTTTGTTTTGGCACAAATAAAAACTTACCAAAGAAAAGAAGCAATGTATCACATACTTACAGTTAACATTAACTTCATTATTTTTAGCCGGTAGACCCGCTGAACCCTTTCGATTTTGATCTACGATATCTTTACATACTATCATGCTTTTATTATTATTTGCATATCAAATAGGGTTTCCTTATCAAAGAATCAATGAAACATTTTTTTAAATTTTCTTTTGTAAATACTAAAAACCCAAATTAACGAAGGGATTTTTAAGCGCTTAATCTGGTCCCTGATTTTGAGGGACTATTGTGCTATTGCTATATTATAGTGCTACTTCTAACAACTCTCACCCAATAAAGTAGATGTGAAAGCAAAGAAGGGATGATTCCACAGTGACTGGGTCAATGACACTACGGGAGTCAGGGGATCGGTGAGCCAGTGCCATGCGGCCATTGCTGTACATACGGACACCACAGCTAATAAAACTGAAACAATAGAACAAGCTTAAACCAAACTATATTCTGTTTAATCAAATAGGTCATCAACAATCCATTCTCAAATATTGAGTCTATGCTTTTATTAATAAAGGTACATTAAGAACTTACTGCGCCAACGCATTGTAGCCGGTTGTAAACATCCAATTACTTCTGTCAGCCGACGCTCAAATGCCTTCAAATCTGAAAAAAGCCTCACTAGCTTAGCTACATTCTTTACTTGATGAGATAAAATAAAACTAGACTTTATTCCACAATAAAGTAAAAACAATCAAGCATGGTTGTAGGCCAAACTGTGTCAGACCTGATGTTTGAAATAGGAATAAACTACCCTCTCCTCTATACATCAGATTATTTAAATGATTTTTATTCTATCACTGGTTTATTGTATTTGAGGACTAACATTAGTTTACTACTACTGAATATGTATCTTACCATCACAAGCAGTTTGTTCCAAAGACATTTTAGAAAAAGGGAATTACTAAAATTTTTATCTCAGATACAATACACATAAATAAGCACAGAGTTTTTAATATTTAAATGTCGCTACCACCACTGTTTTAAAGTACATAGTTTACAAGTTTTTAGAGAAAATACCATTCCTCTTTCTATAAAATTAATTACACAAATCCATCCACACACAAACGTAATTTTTTACTTTAGTAGGTATTTTTTTAGTTTCGTTTTCGTTTTTGACTTTGACTTCGATGCAAAATGAATCTTTATTTGACATTGACACAGAGAAAGGACATTGACAGATTGGTTTTGATATCTTCTTCTTTTTTTTGATGTGGCAATCACTCCTTTTTACGTCAGGGTAATATTCCCCAACGAAGAATACTTCTGCCAGTTTCAGGGGGCTTACCATCAGCAAATAAGAAATCATTCAGTTCAAAAGCAGGCCTTAAACAGGACTGCTAAAGGCCTGCTTACATACTAACCGTTGAGGTCATTGTACGAAAAAGTAAGGCAGTTTAATATAAGCCCTGCTATAAGAGCTCATAGTAAGGCCCCTGGTGTAGGAGAGGGAAGGATATGGGTTTGGAGTTGGGCATAGGCATAGTAGAATCAAATAAGTAGGCCAACTCGAGCCGTGAGCGAGCGATAATAGCCTAAACACTGGCTGACTGTTAGGGCTGTCGCTTATAGTTTATTCAATCGTCAAAAATGCATAGGTAGTCGATCTCTATGTAAAACAATTTTCCCCTGTAGGGTAAGCATCAGGGATCTATAACACAAAGTTTTTTAATTATTTTTTGTACATAGACCAGGGGCCTTACTATGAGCTCTTATAGCAGGGCTTATATTGAACTGCTTTACTTTTTCGTACTATGATCTCAACGGTTAGTAGGATAGCAGACCTTAAGCAGTGCTGTTTAAGGCCTGCTTTTGAACTGAACGGTTTCTTGTTTGCTGATGGTAAGCCCTCAGGAGCTGACTACAATGTTTTCATTATCTACGTCATATTATCTGATTAGTGATTTAAAAAATTACGATGGAAATAGGATTTATTAAAACGTGGTTTTACTAAATCATGTATTTTTTAAAATAAAATAATTATTATGAAATTGATTTTTTTACACTATTAACTATCTTTTACTTTTTCATTTACCTAATTTACCTAAATTATAATCTTTAAATTCGGAAATTGAATAATTTTACATAAACCTCAAATAATAGGCATTAAAAGTTCTTTATTACCCGACTGCGAGGAAAGGGTTATGTATTTCGCGCGTATCTTGTATGTTGTTTCTATGTAATATTCTTTATTACCTCATATCTTTCAAACGGCTGAACGGATTTCTATAATTAAGGCGCTTAATTATATACCTAGGTCAACTAGCGCCAGCAAAGCATTTAATTTTAGTACTCGTAAACCAAGTAAATATTTAAAAAAGGAAACAACCATGCCCTTTTAAATTTTCTCTAATATTTTTTGAATAACTCTTTTTATACTTTTATACTTAAATTTACTTTTTTATTTAAATAAAAATAAATTACAGATTTTTGACAGTTTTGTTGATCCTCATGTGCTGCTGGTGCTGACTGTACTTTTGTATGGAACAGCTGTTTTTTTTCGTGATTTCGAGGTTTATTTATTTATTTAATCTTTATTGCTTATATATAATGAAACATAGTTAGGTAAGTACCTACCTACTCAAGTTTATTGCTTAATATCTGTTAAAAGATTTAGTTTGATTTATACAAATTTCTACTTTATTGGATTTTTTTTTTCACGGTGGGGCATACATAATAGTGATCTATTAAATTAAACCACAAATTGGTATCTGGTCAACGACATCTGGAGCAGAAACTATGTATTTGCTAAACACTTTCAGATAGGTAGGTAAGTAAATAGCTAATTCAAAAGTATTTGGTAATCAATCCTAGTCCTAAGTATTTGATAAACAATCCTCACCCAACTCTTTATTGAAATAATTCATTTATAAAATAAAACAAACGGTTTCCCACGCACAGAATATCTACAAATGACAATTTGATTTGATTGATACTTTAGTTACCTAACATATTTTTGAACAGTAATAAAGTTTAAAAAACGTATGACAACCTGTCAAAAACTGTTTACTAAATAGGACAAGTAAGGATAACAGACTTTACGTAGGTACCTACCTATGTATGATATAGTAGGTAGTAGATTAGATAGGTACTCACCGTTCTTGTTCGCTAGGTAATGTGAAGAAAGACAATTCTGGATTGGACAAACTGCTATTGAGACATCCATAAACACTGCAATATCTCCTACAGCTACTCGAATTTGTAGCCATCTTTAATATAATCTTTGGTTATGTACGGCGCGGCGGCGGAGCGTGCGTGAGCACGGGCGGTATTAAGTACGGCGCGCGGCGGCGGCCAAGTATTGCTTTCTCTGTGGCGGCGGCGGCGGCGCAGCCACGACTGACGCATCTTTATCATCTTTAAATGTTGTCAGTGTGTGCGTGCGACGACGCATATACAGGGGCGCGCTCACATACAAACCGCGTTGGGTGCGTATAATGATTAATGAGTAAGATGGCTTACTTATTTGATTCTACTATGATATATTGTACGACCCGTACGACCTATGCCATGTATGAGGATTGTTTATCAAATACTTAGGACTAGGATTGATTACCAAATACTTTTGAATTAGCTATTTACTTACCTACCTATCTGAAAGTGTTTAGCAAATACATAGTTTCTGCTCCAGATGTCGTTGACCAGATACCAATTTGTGGTTTAATTTAATAGATCACTATTACATAATAGTGATACTTATTACCGCCCGTGCTCACGCACGCTCCGCCGCCGCGCCGTACATAACCAAAGATTATATTAAAGATGGCTACAAATTCGAGTAGCTGTAGGAGATATTGCAGTGTTTATGGATGTCTCAATAGCAGTTTGTCCAATCCAGAATTGTCTTTCTTCACATTACCTAGCGAACAAGAACGGTGAGTACCTATCTAATCTACTACCTACTATATCATACATAGGTAGGTACCTACGTAAAGTCTGTTATCCTTACTTGTCCTATTTAGTAAACAGTTTTTGACAGGTTGTCATACGTTTTTTAAACTTTATTACTGTTCAAAAATATGTTAGGTAACTAAAGTATCAATCAAATCAAATTGTCATTTGTAGATATTCTGTGCGTGGGAAACCGTTTGTTTTATTTTATAAATGAATTATTTCAATAAAGAGTTGGGTGAGGATTGTTTATCAAATACTTAGGACTAGGATTGATTACCAAATACTTTTGAATTAGCTATTTACTTACCTACCTATCTGAAAGTGTTTAGCAAATACATAGTTTCTGCTCCAGATGTCGTTGACCAGATACCAATTTGTGGTTTAATTTAATAGATCACTATTATGTATGCCCCACCGTGAAAAAAGTACCAATAAAGTAGAAATTTGTATAAATCAAACTAAATCTTTTAACAGATATTAAGCAATAAACTTGAGTAGGTAGGTACTTACCTAACTATGTTTCATTATATATAAGCAATAAAGATTAAATAAATAAATAAACCTCGAAATCACGAAAAAAAACAGCTGTTCCATACAAAAGTACAGTCAGCACCAGCAGCACATGAGGATCAACAAAACTGTCAAAAATCTGTAATTTATTTTTATTTAAATAAAAAAGTAAATAAAAGTATAAAAAGAGTTATTCAAAAAATATTAGAGAAAATTTAAAAGGGCATGGTTGTTTCCTTTTTTAAATATTTACTTGGTTTACGAGTACTAAAATTAAATGCTTTGCTGGCGCTAGTTGACCTAGGTATATAATTAAGCGCCTTAATTATAGAAATCCGTTCAGCCGTTTGAAAGATATGAGGTAATAAAGAATATTACATAGAAACAACATACAAGATACGCGCGAAATACATAACCCTTTCCTCGCAGTCGGGTAAAAAGAACTTTTAATGCCTATTATTTGAGGTTTATGTAAAATTATTCAATTTCCGAATTTAAAGATTATAATTTAGGTAAATTAGGTAAATGAAAAAGTAAAAGATAGTTAATAGTGTAAAAAAATCAATTTCATAATAATTATTTTATTTTAAAAAATACATGATTTAGTAAAACCACGTTTTAATAAATCCTATTTCCATCGTAATTATTTAAATCACTAATCAGATAATATGACGTAGATAATGAAAACATTGTAGTCAGCTCCTGGTCTATGTACAAAAAATAATTAAAAAACTTTGTGTTATAGATCCCTGATGCTTACCCTACAGGGGAAAATTGTTTTACATAGAGATCGACTACCTATGCATTTTTGACGATTGAATAAACTATAAGCGACAGCCCTAACAGTCAGCCAGTGTTTAGGCTATTATCGCTCGCTCACGGCTCGAGTTGGCCTACTTATTTGATTCTACTATGAATATATTTAACAAAGTTGGATAAATAGGTAATATAGGTAGGTAGAATATTATAGTGAGATAAAAACTTAATTGACATCTTACATAAACTCTATTAGATAAAGACAGGATAGAGGACAAGTTAAAGGGAAGAGGAGCTTTGTATTTTAAAAGGATGTCATAAAAGTTTTCTGACAGCAGAGAATTTTATTATAATTTTCTGGCAACAGATGGCGCTACTTCAACTAGGTAATTTTTTTAAATATTATTTCCCACTAATGGTCATATTGATCATAGAAAAGTTCTTCGTAACACGCCAACGGACCGCACAACGCAACAAACCACATGCTCAACAAAGGTATAATAAAAAAGTAATAACACTTCATCCTTTGCCTTTTTCATACATTTCACATTTCAAAATTTTATATTTTTTCCATCGAAAATTTAGCTGTTGTTATTCACCACGCAAAGTGCTAATTACCCCAGTTTACGGTACCTACTTATGTGTATGATTGTTTGTTAATTTTGAGTATGAAGATACGCTCAAGTCAAAAACAGACCAAGTACAAATTCTTTAATTTTGGGAATTTAAAAAACCTCTCTGGTGGAAAAATATTGTACTAAACGTCGGAAATAAAAAATATAATAAAGTAATTCCATTCTTTAGTTACACTTTTACGTTTTAAAAACTAAAATAAATAATAAATAATATTATAATATACAAAATTATTTTCATGGTCTGTTTATGACTTGAGGTCTAGTTTGGTTTGGTAAAATGATACAAATATCGCACGTTGATAACCACACCGTCACCATACAAAATCGGGTGAAATTAAGATGGCTTTAGTGTCGTTATGGAGTATAGAGGGGGAAGCGGCCAATCACTACCATAATAAATTAAAAAACAAATAAATTATTTTTATCTACTAGTTCTCTTACATTAAAAAAACACCATTGCAATGCAATAAATTCTGTTATGTTCCACTATGATTTAAAAAAAAACATGTGCACGTTGGCATTATCACAATATTCTTATATTTGGCGATTTTATAAACCTGGTTTAAGCATAAAACCTATAATAGAACAACTATTCTTAATAGTGTAATATTTACCGATTTTTAACTGAATGTTAATTGAATGAACGATTATTTTGTCACGACACTACTTTTATTTTGTCCTATAAAAGTGGGCACACTGGCAGGGATGACTGGAGCTGTCATTCTTATCAAAGATAATTATTCTCTAGTCTGTGTGTGGCTGTGGTGAACGAGGGTCCAAGGTGCAGTGAGTTTGAAACAAAACTTTTAACATTGTACAAATCAACCAAAATTGAAAAAATAATCACTACTATTAAAAGTAAGTACACGTCTTAAAAACTCTGACAGCCTAGGTTACGTTACAATGTATCTTATTGGCACAGCTTCTGAATCTGATTTAATTTAAAAATGGAACACTTGGAACAGTATTTGTATGAAATTAAATTATCAGTCAAATACCTAAAGGGAACTTATCCAGCCAGACCAGAACCTATTACTCTGTCCGAAACTGTAATAAAACGGTAATTTTTAATATGCTCAGTGTTCTGAGTTGTTACTTGTTATTCATTTGTTATTTTTATGTTCCAGTGTTTTCTTTACGCACTTTATTAATTAACAATGGCAAGAGAGTATTGCCGAGTGCCAGACTAATGTCGGCAAAAGCTGGTCCCTTGGTGGATCTAGCGGTTGACAATGATGGTGTAGCAATAGTGACGATGCAGCGACTCCCAGTGAACAGCCTTAATCTTGAACTCCTACAAGAGTTGGACAAAGCTCTTGTTGATGTTGGCAAAGAAAAAGCTAAGGGCATGATC
This sequence comes from Agriphila straminella, assembly GCA_950108535.1. Taxonomy (NCBI): domain Eukaryota; kingdom Metazoa; phylum Arthropoda; class Insecta; order Lepidoptera; family Crambidae; genus Agriphila; species Agriphila straminella. Next base: position 5,454,888 of record OX467318.1, read on the forward strand.
TTGGCATCTGTAAGTTTTCTTATTATTAGTTTACTAACTTGTTACGCAGTGGTACCCCAGAGAGGGACATGAAGAGGAAGAGAAGGAGAGGTCGACCACAAAAAAGGTGGGACAGACAACGATATAAAAGAAGTCGCAGGAGTGACTTGGAATAGAGTAGCGGAAAATTAGGTTAAATGGAAAAGGTCGGAGATGGCCTTTGCCGACTGGCAATCCATCCTGCAAAAAATAAGCAAAGCCCAAATACTGAACTAAAAACACAGACGGCCTTACCACAAAACACAGTTTAACACGTGTTTAACTAAAACACTGTTTAAAAGTGATGCTGTCACTTTTTTGACAATATTGTTTGAAAGAGACGGCATCACATTTAAACAGTGTTTTTACTAAACAGTGTTTTAAAATCTTTTGTGGTAAGGCCAAGAATGTCTGATGCTTGCTATGGCTATTATTAATTTACTCTATTCTATTCTGCATTTGCATGCATGCAATTTTGGAGAGTAAGTACTTACTGAAGTCCAGTTAAGCACTTACTTAGTTTTTTAAACTTCTACAGGGTTATTTTTAGTATATACGAAACCTGAAAACTGTTTGTCCAGAATCAGTAATAGAAACGATTGCAATATAGATTGAATATTTTTCATATCATGTCAAATTTTGACTAAATAATATTTAGAAAACCATAAATTAACGCACACCCTACTAACAGGGCAACACAAGAAGCTTGTAACTTCGTGAGTTTTTAAGGTATCATTACCTATCATTTTTTTTATACTGGTTCTGAAAATGAAAATATGTGATCGTGTCATGTTTCGGCTTTTGTGTAAACAAAATATCAATATTGTTTACAGGCATCACCAACTGTATTCTCTGCTGGGTTAGACATCAAAGAGATGTATAAACCTGATCCTAAGAGAGTTGAGTTATTCTGGACTACTCTGCAAGGTGTTTGGTTGAAGTTATTTGGTTCTATGTATATCACAGCTGCAGCTATAAATGTAAGTAACTACTAAAAGCAGCAAGCCACACTAAAAATATAAGTACATAATGTATTGAAAATTCACATAATAATATACAGATTGAAGCTAAGGTTCTACAGTTTATTTACAAACAATAACCATGCAATAACCTTAGTAAAATATAGTTTGTTGTAGTTTTAGACATAAGTGCTTAAAGTGGCCACTTTTTGCTCTCAATACATTATGTACTTAATGAGCAATAAATGTAATTACGATGAGGGCGCCACTTTGAAGTACCTATAGAGGGGCCTTAAATCTAAAAAGGTCTTATTTATGGTATGCCTTGATTTTAATAATTCCTCTTTGTCCTTTAATAATTTCTTTATTAACTGATCAGAAAGTTGAACTAATTAATTATGCTAATTTTTGCTGTGAACGTGTTAGGTGTGCACATGCACATTTGTTTTAGTGTGTACCTGCACACTCACGTATTACGCACACTAAAATAATAGTATGTGCACGCCTAACAACATTCGTAGAAAAGCAGTCTTTGTGAAGTTAGATTAGAACAACTGTACCAATATATTTTTTAATTTTTTAAATATTAAAGTCCCGCTACTCACATTACCTTATATGTATGTGTTCCAGGGCCATGCCCCAGCAGGCGGTTGCCTTTTATCAATCTCCTGTGAGTATAGAGTGATGGCCTCGGGCAAGTACACAATTGGTCTGAACGAGACGGCTCTAGGCATAGTTGCTCCGATGTGGTTCATGGACACTTTGACGAACACCATCCCACAAAGGCAAGCTGAAATTGCTCTCACTACGGGCAAGATGTTTACAGTGGATGAAGCTTTGAAGGTATACAATACAATATTAAGTACTTGAATTTAAACTTATAAATTACTTTTGTGCAGCGTCGTAGCTAGGGACTGGCAAGGGGGCGCTCTCTCAGGGGGCGCACTTTGCTGACCCATAGCTAGAAATTAAATCTTTAAGTCTTGGGGCGCAAAATTCAAATCTTGCCAGGGGCGCTCATTATCCTAAATATAAGTCTTAGGTCGCAAAATTCAAATCTTGCCAGGGGCGCTCATGATCCTAAATATAAGTCTTGGGGCGCAAAATCCGAATCTTGCCAGGGGCGCTCTTGACCCTAGCTTCGACGCTGCTCTTCTAGATTTTAATCCCATCTGAAACATATTCATTTAGTGTACAGTATAGCGCCAAAATGATATGAGCATTAAAACTTCAAAATACTTAAACATTTGACTATTTTTGATTATTTTCGTTTGTTCTTAGACAACAAATGAAAGTTTAGTTTATGTCTTGAGATAAGATTGATTTTTGTCAAATTTTCAGGTATTTTTGGTAGGTTCGAATGCTCAGATCATTTGACGCTGACTATGTATGTACAGGCGTCAGTTATGACGTGCCGACGTTTGTGGCGAGAGACCTCAACAAGCTGCCTCCCGTCACCTTCGATCACGTCGATGTGACCTGCCTCCTGAAGGACATCGTGTCCCTTAAGGCGAGTTTGGCCGAAGTGATGCTGAAATTTCAGGCATCCGAAAATACGGTGAGTGAATTGCGTAAAGAAGTTGACGATTTACGTGAATCACTCGCTGTAAGTAGGTCAAATGTCAACATTCGACGTGGGGCCTGCCTCGATACATCGATGACGTCGAGTTGCAAGTCAGCAGTTTCGACGCCGTCTCCGCCACGACCCGATCAAGCCCGAGCGCCGCCACCGCTGCCGCCGGCCGCGAGCGCCGACCCCGCGAGCTCCGCGCTCCCCGCCCGCGCCCCGCCGCCGCCACCTACCGCGGTGGCGCCGCGAGCGCCTGAGACGCGTGCGCCCGTCAGCTATCAACGAAATTTTGCTGCTGTTGCTGCCGCCAACTCAAAGCCGCAGTTGCAGCAGCCAGCTCTCGTCGATGGAAAAGCTCCTTCGCAGAATGTCGTCCGACCGGGCCGAGATGAAGACGGATTCCTCGAGGTTCGGAACAAAAAGCGACAGCGTCAGCGAACGAAGCAGAATCACCATGGCACCGCACCGACAGGGCCCAACTTCCTGCTGCGAGCTGCCATACCGACTACGGCCGTGTACCTGTCCCGCCTGCACCACACCACCACCGTGCAGGATGTGATTGAGTACATAAAGAAGAAGGCTAACTTTTGCTTGAGAGTTCAGCCTCTGGAGTCGCGCCATAACACGAATTTTAAGTCGTTTGTGGTGCGAATCCCGACCGCCAGGCTGGACACTTTCATGAAGGAGGACTTCTGGCCGCAGGGCGTGGTTTACAGGCGCTTCAGAGGGGCGTTGCCTTGTGCCACCGAATTGACACAGAAAGTGACAAATTGACTTTTTTACTAACGTAATATTAAGTTAAGTATATTTACTAACAATATTGTTCATATATTATATGTTTTAGTTTTAAGGTATGTATCTATGGGCCATTGTTGCCTGATTATAAATTAATAAATAAAAAATAAAAATAAATATAATCGGTGAAAACCGTTTTTTCGGGCCTTCAAACTTAACAACTTTTACTATTATGGTACCAACTCTGAATCTGCTGTTTCACACTTTTGATATTTTATTAATTTTTGTATGTAACAACTGTTTTCTTCTCAATTTCAGAGTTGGCCCCATAGTAAAAGTTTGAAAAAGTTCAGTTTGATTGATAATCCGAAGAAACGGTTTTCCCCTTTTTAGTTCAGTCATTAACACGTTGTATAATTAATTAAGTTGGGCGACTTTACCGAGACTGATATGAAAAAAGTAAATCATTTTTCACTATGTTGTATACTTCTTCTAGGTGGGCCTTATAGATGAAACAGCATCCGGCAAGGAAGATGCTATAGCGAAGTGCAAACAGTTCATAGGTAGGTTCGACAAAATCCCGCCGCTGGCCCGCGCTTTCACCAAACAGAAGATCCGATCCCGCGCACTCGACTGGCTGAATAAGAATCGCCAGGCGGACTTACAGGAGTTCCTACAGTTCGTTAACAGTCCGATTGTGCAGCAATCCTTAGAAATGTACATGATCATGCTCAAGCAAAAGGCTGCTAAGTAACTTGATCAAGTATTTTAGTTAATACGCCTATAGACAGCGTCGTAGCTAGGGGCTGGCAAGGGGGAGGCTGCCAGGGGCGCAACCCTCAGGGGTCGCAAAATTCAAATCTGGCCAGGAGCGCTCATTATCCTAGAAATATGTCATGGGGCGCAAAATTCACATCTTGCCAGGGGCGCTCATGTCATGACCCTAACTATGACGCTGCCTGTAGACAAATCAAGACAGTCACTATCAGATTCCTGATTCCCTTTGGTTTTTTAACTCAATTAAGTTGTTTAGTCTCTTTTTTTAATGATTCTGACAAAGGCAGGGTTGATGAAGACATTGTATAAATTGAATTCTTGTAGTCCTAAACTGGAAACTTGGAATTTACTACCTATCTACATATAAGTCTGTTTATCATTATTTGTCCTATTTAGTAAAAGTTAATCGTTATTTAAAAATGTCTTATTAAATCAAATTGTCACTAATAATTAGCAATTTATTTATTTCGTAATCTGCGCGTGGAAAACCCATTTGTTGTATTTTATATTTTTTTTTTAATAAAGAGTTGGGTAAAGATTATTTACCAAATAAGACAAGGATAAACCGACAAAAAATCTTTTTGCAGCAATGTAGGTGTACATATGTATATCGGAGGATGATGGTAAAATAACTTATACATATAAGTCAATCCAAAAGTATTTGTAGTCCCAGTTATGTTTTTAGATTTTATATACTGTTTCTACTTACCAGTCGGTCGTAGTCATTTATGGTGTGTGGCTGCAAATATGTAAAATGCATGGCAAAATGTAATTTTATAAGACTATTTTTATAACAAAAATAATAAAAACCTAATTAACTATGTACATACTACCTATAGAAAATCAATTATATATCCCATAGTATGGATTTTTAAGGATACAAAGATCTTATGTTTATTGAATTTTAATAAAAAGATTATTTGTAAATTATTAATCCGTTTTTTTTCGAACCGCTACAGAAACTATAATAAATATATCAAACTCGACTTTGAACAAATTTATATACTTATCTAGATTTTATTGCACGAGTTGATACTATCTTGTCCTAATCATAAAAATAAAGCAAAGATAACCGAACTGCAAACGGTCATATCATACAGTAATTGCAATCCAAAACATTTTTAAAGATGTTTTCCTTAAGATCACTGTTAAAGGGGGCTAATAGCAGTAGGCGACATATTTCTGGTGCATCAAAGTCCTTGGTAGATCTAAAGGTAGATAATGAAGGGATAGCAGTGTTGTCTATGCACCGTCCTCCAGTCAACAGTTTGAACGTGGAGTTGTTGAATGATATAGCTAATGCCTTAGAAGAAGCAGATAGCAGCAAGTACAAAGGGATAGTATTAACTTCAGTAAGTACTGTACATGTACATAGACTAATACTTATATCGTATAGGTACCTATTCTTTGTAAAAAATAGGGAGTTTATCACCAAATAAACACTTGACTTTTCTTTTAGTTTCGTTTACTGACAGCAATTTTATTATTACTTTTATCTACGCTATGATATGATGGCTATTTAGGGTAGATTTGTTTCGATCATTTTATCTTAAATCTATAATGTTAACTTTCATTTTGCTGTTTCAGAATTTGCCTTCCATTTTCAGTGCTGGCATGGATATAAAAGAGATGTATCGACCCGATGTCAATAGACTGGCACAGCTATGGAAAGCTTCGCGACGAGTCTCATCGCAACTTTTAACTTCCGGCTATGTTTCAACAACTGCTATTACAGTATGTATAGCCATATTAGCCATACATCTTAATCTTTCTTTTTTGATTGGCTCAATCTTAACAAACACGATAGTTTTCTCTTCAGTGATCAGCGACCCAGGATTTGTTGCTGCTTTTCGGGAGCTGGATGTAGCGACTGAACGCTATTCCCCACTTGCTTGTACTACTAAGTCTAAAGAGCGGCGCAATGAAAATGAAAGTGAAATAAGCTTTATTCAAATAAACTTAATTATTAAGTACTAGTAGGATAGGAGTCGCTAAATTGCACGTTCTAAATACTAAGTGCAATAAAACGCAGAGTCTTCAAATCGTGGTATCATTGAAATCGTTTTGTTAAAGGGTCACACATCAGCCGCTGGATGCATCTTTGCTATTTTGACTGAATATAGAGTGATGATAGATGGCCCGGCCACTATTAGTCTAAACGAAACAGACCTGGGTATATTCGCTCCCACGTGGATATTCGAAGCATTAATCCATGTGATGGGTAGACGACAAGCTGAGCTAGCGTTAACTGCTTCAACTAAATTTACTCCTAAAGAAGCCTTAAAGGTAAATAATTTTACATAATAGTATAACATATTCAGTGACTTTCAATAGGCTTTAGACTGCAATGAACATCGTCGTGCAACATGTTATTATTATGTAACATTGTTACAATAATATAGCCGATTGAAAATACATTATTTAGCGAAAACATTGGTAGTAAACATTATTTAATCATCTTTATTTTTGTTTAGTTGAGCTTTTGAAGAATTTGTAAAATAGTAACCATACCCTAAGGATTGTTATTATAGGACCTCTATTTTATAAACATAACATAATTTTACAGTTTTTGAAATTCTCACGTAATAAGTAAGGTATACTTACTATGTTTTTACTAATAAATTAGGTTATAGTAGAATTTAGTAACAATGCCATATTTTTTCTTTAACAGACAGGCCTAATCGATGATACCGCAACAAACAAAGAAGACGCTATCGAAAAATGTAAAGAATTTATAAGGAAATCTGATAATATAGTTCCTTTCGCTCGGAAAAGGACCAAGGAAAACATTAGGAAAAGTGTTATCGACTTGTGGATGGAAGAAAATCAACCAGACTATTTGCCGAAGTATTTAAAAGAACTAACAAGCCCAGAGCGGCAGAAATCATTGGAATTGTATTTACAAGAAATGAAAAATAAAAAGAAGAGGAAAACGTAGGTACTTAATAGTTTATAATTATTGTTCATTACTACGCTTTCAAGCACTTAAAAATCTTACCCTATAAAGTTGCTATCGACTTCGATGTGTGGGTTTTATTACGAAAGTTACTTGCTCTTCGGTTGTTAACATTTCATGCCTATGCCTTCGATCATCTATACCTGTGGGTGGATATTGTATGACGTGCTACATCCTCAGGTATAGATGATCGACGGCCTATGCTTTAAAATCAATTTTCGAGCGGCACAATTGTGTATTCTAGCCTAGTAGCATTTTCGTCCATGCTTAGTAGTGAGATCTTCCTAGGGTGAACGCGAAAGTGGCGCCGCGGTGAATTATATTTAATATTATAATAATTCTAATACACAATTTTAAAAATGTTTACCTATCGTGGAGATTTTAGGGCCCACAGTCTAGTGTTTTTAGACGGTATCGTTACATTCCCTCGTAGTCATTGCTAAAAGTGGCCGTTTTTGACACATTTGCTATCTACTGCTACGAATGACTACGAGGGCATGTAGTGATACCTTCTAAAAATACTAGACCATGGGTCCTAAAATCTCCACGATTAACATTATTAAAATCTTTTTCTATTAATAACTTATTAAATAAAAACCTCTGAGGTCGCCACTTTCGGTCATACAAACGCCTTAAATAAAAAACCCTGTTCAATTCAAATACTACACTTATAATGCTTTATAAAAAACAGATGAAAGAAATTACTATCTATCTTTTATTGATCACAAAACTAAGGGTTAAGTGTTTTAAACATAAATAAATCTTATCTTGCACCTGTTAGAAGTCGTCACCGAACAAGGCTGCAGTTACGGGATCTACTGTTTCTGTGAGCCCCATCTGCATATCCGTCCACTCCTCGCGCTGATTGTCTATGAAGTAATTGATCTCCAATACTCTGTCCCTGTTGCGCTTTATCTCGTTGCTAGAAAGATACAAAATAGAACTATACATTTTTGAATACCTATAAATCGCAGGTGGAGGTAAATAAATATATATATCGGTAGACGAAGGATTCCCTGAACTCCTTACAGCAGTAAATTTGGTCGTCATTTGTATGTAGGTATTATTCGTATTCGTAGGTTGCCATAATTGGCAGGCGGGTTAGCGATCGCAGTAGGTCAAGGTTTTTGGAGACGCTGCTGCCCGTCTCCTAATGGCGGTGTTCCCTTGGTCGCCTCTTACGACACCCACGGGATGAGAGGGGGTAGTGCTATTCTAAGCCGGCACATACACGGCCATTCTAAATAGGTAGTTACTAATAAATACATACTCATTGGCTCCTTGTACGAGATCTTCGCGCCACTTGTTGGCTCGCGTCATGATCAAGTCCTCCCTAGTATCTATGAAGCGCATGTGGTTGTCCGAAGACTGCGCCACTAGGTTCATCATTGCGTCGCGATCCATCATTATCTGCCAGAATACAGATATATTTAAGGTTAACCAAAAAAACTATACCTACCTACATAAACCTATTATTGGATATATCGTAGATCAAAAAATTACCAACTCCTTTAAGATTGCGATAGAGCATTTCGAGCGCTTTTTGCCTAATGGGATGGGATCTGTAAAATGGATGTAATATCTGGAAGTACTATTTTCGTTTTTGTTGCGAACGTATTAATTAGGATGGGATGATTATCTTTAACTCCCATGACTCCCAATAAAAATCCATCGACGCTGATGGCAGAAACTTGTTTATTACTTAGTCGTTTTAATGAACACGAACCTCGAACAGCTCGGGCGGTGCATCTGCCAGCATACTCTTGTTACCAAGGAGTTTGGACAATGTCTCAAACTGGCGCATCGACCACACGCCCTCGTTCTCGCGCCAAGAACCGAATGCATTACGAGATACTTCCAGAAGCTTCGTTAACATTTCCGTTATGTTAACTGCGAATTGGACACGAGACTCCTGCAAAATTGTGGTTATTAGTTTCGGACTATCCTACCTGCAAAACACAAAATGTCCTTCTTGAAGGGCACACGTCACAATTTTCAAATACCAAAACACTTGGGTGGATTGAATCAAAATGAAATCCAAATCTGCACTAATCCGCATTGGGCCTGCGTAGTGGTTATGACTTTTCCACCTTATCCACGTAAAAGGGGGCAGTTTTGGGGACATTCAAATGGCTGATGACAAGGAAGCACAAAATAGATAAATTTCATCTTACGAAGTAGTACTTTAACAGCGAGTGCTACCGATCGGAATTATAATAATTTTATAACCTACCTCGCATTGCTCATACAGTTGCATTTCGATGGTCATCAGACTTTTCCATAGTTCATACAATATGTCGTTAAAGGTGTCCCCCAGGTCTATTACTTGGGGCTCTAATTGTTCTATCGTTGCTTTTTTTTCGGTGAACTTCTGGATCATCTCGTTCATCTTTGTCACCAAAGGTTTTTTCTTTTCTTCAAACACTTCAACCACTCTGTAAAATTAAGCTTGCTAGAAATTAAATTATCGTGATTAGGTGCCATGCCAGCTAATCCTATAGGTTTGATTCATTGAATGGAACTTACGCCTTGCTCTTTGTAACGCTATCTTCTAGGGCATTAAGCACGAGGTCTTTGAATAGCTTAATTTCATTTTGACGTACATTGTACGCTTGTTGAGCGAACTCCACTAAGCCAGCCATTGTTTCTACGTATTGTTCTTTGTATCTAAAAATATTAACAAAAAGCTGTTTAAATATAAATAAATGTAAAAAAACTTTAATCAACAATCTTTAGGTTGTTCAAGCCGTTGTTAACTTGTAGCTATTTTGATAAAGCAAGCCGTTTCATTCTTTGCCTCCTCAAATTAAAAAAAACTATTTACTGTTCGTAAAAGCCTATGAGCTCGCCTCCGATTTGAAGCAGCAGGGTGCCATCAAGATCCTTTTCAAACATGGACTCCAGCAATTCCGGTCCACTTAGGTATTCCACAAAGGACAACGCGTAGAATTCTACTCGAGCTTCGTATTCTTCTTTGGCGAGTCTCTCCTTTTCTGCCTTCTCGTCTAATTCATCCAACTTTCGAAGCAGACCTCTAAAAATATACATTATTATTCGCATTGTTACCATCCAACGCTACGATTTCCCTTTGGTCTAGGTACCTTCTATATCCTAAATATCAGTGTATTTTTTTGATAAACGTTGACAATACACGTAATCATCATCAGGAAGACGTGTTGTGTTCGTTTGATTTCTCGTGCCTTATCCTCGTCAAGCATAGTCGGATTTTAATGGTCTGTAGTAACGCCCTTATCAGTTAGGTGCTTTAAGTAAGTTTGTACTATTTAGTAGAGAATGCCACATGATATTTTTGCTCTCAAATGGGATCCTTCTGAACCAAAAGTTTGATGTGTTTCTCTTCGTTTTATTGACATTTATAATAGTCAACATCTGATTCTGATTGACCTCGACTCAAATGGCACCTCTTTCATAGAAAACAACAAGTCAAATAACACTTAACTAATTTTTGGACAGCTGCTAGGACGAGGCGTTTTTTTATCAGGGAGTAGGTAGGGGTGTTGGTGCACTTATGGAGGATAGGTTACCTACCTACCTATGTAAGAAAATTTATGGTGTTTAAGAAACAGGCACAATAACAGCCTAGACCATGGATCGTTAAACTTTTTAGCCTAAGGGCCTGACACTCCTCCACAAAATTCCAAGGGCCAGGACTTAGCTAGCTCATCGTACCATCCTGTAAATTACAGTATGTTAATACGATCCGGTCCGGTCCGCTTACGCGGGCCGGGCCGGAGCTGGCCCGCGGGCCTTAGTTTGGAGACCCCTGGCCTAGACCAAAGTGCTTGCTTGCTTGAAGATCAGTTCAGGATTCTTGTAATTTATAGTTCACCTGAACAAGGCCACTCCATTCTCCCTTTCCTCCTCGGTGATGATCTTATAGTCCAGGTATGTGACTCGGACGAGGGCCGACTTTATAAACTGGTACGACATAGGATCGTCGCAGCACGGATTCCCTTTGAAACTCACCGAGCGAAGCATACGGAACCTTCGAAGATACGCCATCTATGCACATTGAAATGGTTTGTATAAATTAAAATCAGTGATTTTGAATCCATCATCTATCTATCCATCCAGCATTTAGTTTAGGTACTTACCTACTTACTGGCTTTTAGCAATCGCTAAGGACAGCTGGAAATGGCTAAGGCTGAAAAGCTGTTTACGATCCAATTTTTTTTTTCAATAACCTTACTCCGTAGGTATCATCAAACTCACCTCTTTGTAGTCTTCAATCAAGTTATCTCCAATGCTAAAAACAAGTAACTTCTCCAACGCTTCCAAGTTTTCCAACTTCCTTATTTTATTGTGGAACAACGTAAGAACCTCGAGGTTCACCAAAGCATCTAGATTTTCAATCTTTTCTATCTTGTTGAACGACAAGTCCAGTTCATTCAAGCCGGTAAGTTGTTCTAAATTTTCTATTCTTTCTATGAGATTGTGCGCTAGGGTCAATTTAGTCAGCGACTTGAGCATCCAGAGGTGGTCTATCCTTAAAATGTTCTGAAACTCTAGCCTCACAGTAGGGGCCTCATCTAAATGGACTCCTTCTTCAGCAAATAGTCGACCAGCTTCCTCAGTTGGACCTTTAATAATATGCACGTTTAAATTTATTAACCCTAGTTATAAGACTTTCAACTATACACTTACCTACGTAAGTATGTTTTGTACGTGCAGCGTCGGAGCTACGGTCATGAGCGCCCCTGGCAAGATTTGAATTTTGCGCCCCAAGACTATTACTAGAATCGTGAGCGAGCGCCCCTGGCAAGATTTGAATTTGGCGCCCTAAGACTTTCTAGAATCATGAGCGAGCGCCCCTGGCAAGATTTGAATTTGGCGCCCCAAGACTTTCTAGAATCATGAGCGAGCGCCCCTGGCAAGATTTGAATTTTGTGCCCCAAAACTTTCTAGAATCATGAGCGAGCGCCCCTGGCAAGATTTGAATTTTGCGCCCCAAGACTTTCTAGAATCATGAGCGAGCGCCCCTGGCAAGATTTGAATTTGGCGCCCCAAGACTTTCTAGAATCATGAGCGAGCGCCCCTGGCAAGATTTGAATTTTGCGCCCCAAGACTTTCTAGAATCATGAGCGAGCGCCCCTGGCAAGATTTGAATTTTGCGCCCCAAGACTTTCTAGAATCATGAGCGAGCGCCCCTGGCAAGATTTGAATTTTGCGCCCCAAGACTTTCTGGAATTATGAGCGAGCGCCCCTGGCAAGACATCATAAAAAATAAAGTTTACCATATTCCAAGATACAACGTGTAAGCATAGCATTATCAATAACGCCTGGTTCAATAGCTGGATGTATAATGAGACTGTTTAGCGATATCTTTTCCTTTGGCTCTGAAGACATTATGGCTTATTTCTTAAACGAATGTTTTTTAATAAAGGTATTGAATGGCGACAGGACAGATGACAAATATTACTTCTTCTATGGACAACAAGACAACGATGACAACTTGGTAGGTAATGAATAATGAATGGTATAATTTTTTTTACCAACAAATTATGTGTTGCTATGATACACCAAGTAGGTACCAACACAAAGAGCTATTTCTTATCATAAAAAAGTTCGCGCCGAAAACCTAAGACTTATATGTCACATCCGGTTTGCTACGTTCCGTTATACAGGAATATATATATAAGTATTAAAGTTGCCGGCAATGTGTAAAATCCGGCATTGTATACAATGCAAATATACAATACCAGGGGGCTTACCATCAGCAAAAAAGAAACCGTTCAGTTCAAAAGCAGGCCTTAAACAGGACTGCTTAAGGCCTGCTTTCATACTAACCGTTGAGGTCATAGTACGAAAAAGTAAGGCAGTTCAATATAAGTCCTGCTATAAGAGCTCATAGTCAGGCCCCTGAAACGTTCAGGTATTGTATGAAATATAATTCATTTTATACTTTACCTCAAAATCGTATACAATACCGGATGCAGCCGGCAATGTGTGTAATGAATGAAGATGAAATGAAATACTTTGTATTCGTAATGGGTAACATCAGTTTACCTTGATGTCGGATCTATGGGGGGGGCGGACCCAAAAACCCAAAAAAGTGTTATCAACATACATAATATTTTCTGTGGAACAACTCTCGGTCAATGAATTGATGCTAATTTAGCAAACTTACACATAAGCTTGTGTGTGATATACGTATGTTAGATATTAGAAAGTAGGTATTTATTGTTGTGGTCGTTATATTTTTTGCCGAAAACTAACGGGGGAATTCCCTGATATTGTCAATGTCATCGAGGTAGTTTTGCCGCATTTGACAGGCATTTTTGGTTTAGACAGGCGTGCGGCCAGTGGCGCTAAGCTGAGACAGGCATTTTTGCATTTCGCGGGTCTCGCTGAAATATGAAAGCTCGGCATACGTCATGCTCCAATCACGCAAGCCCACGGCTGGCTGCCCGCCCGCCCGGATAAAGTGCACACATCATTATTACATGATTAGTGAGATTAGTAGACAAAACCCTAGTCGTAACGTAATACCATAAACTAGCAAACCAAGGGCCCCCTGACCATTCATAGAATTTGCTGCAGACCCCGCGCTGGCATCCGGCACTGCGCGAGTATAACGCAAAATACTGACGAGTCTTGGTCTTGTCTTGTATCACACAAGCGGTCGATAACGACTGCAAAATGTGTGACGTGTGAATAGTCCTATTCATTTTCAATACAAAATAAAATATACGCCCGACCACGTGGTGTGGTGGTTGTAGTACGTGTGTGTTGGCCCTAATACGGACGACCGTAGGTAGTCTGTGTTTGTTGTCTGACGTCCGTGCTGTTGTGTTTGTTTGTTCTCTGGTCTGTGTTTGTGAATTTGTGTTTGTGGTGGTGACAAGTGAAATCGGTGAATCGGTGAAATCTTTTTCGTAATTATTTGATTATTTTCTAAAAATGTCGTTCTTCGGGGTAGGAAACCCCTTTTCTTCACCTGTTGGTCAAAAAATAGGTATGTTATTCCGAAATCTAAGCAAACCAGACGACAGTATTCATTTATCAATATGTACACTTTCCTTGTCTTGTGATTTCCTTAATTTTTGCGCACAATAAAATATATTGTACTCAGTCTTTATGTTGATCTGGTTTATTGCTTACTATAGTGAATAAAGTTATGTTACTTTTTCCATTAGTAATTAATTTCCAATCAAATGTTAATTTATTTGATCCCTTGATTATCTATATTTTCTAGAACAAGCTACAGATGGATCATTACCATCGGAGAATTGGGCTCTTAATATGGAAATATGTGATATTATTAACAGCACAGCAGATGCTCCTAAAGATGCAATTAAGGCGATAAGAAAAAGACTGACCCAAAGCGCTGGTAAAAACTATACAGTAGTTATGTACACGCTAACAGTACTTGAAACCTGTGTGAAAAATTGTGGAAAGTCTTTTCATGTCCTTGTGTGCAGTAAGGAGTTTATATCTGAACTGGTAAGTGGGCTCCTGAAATTTAGAACTAGAGCCTAAAATATTTGGAACGTTTTTGAACATTCAGTTGATAATAAAGAGATAAGAAAGTTAAACTTGTGATGTATGTAATCCTATAAAAATGTCAAGAACTTTTTTTGGTAACTGCTTAATTTAAATGAAAAGATATTTAATTGCAAAGTAAATGTTTTATTGAATGGATGATACTTCTATGCTGTTCAAAAATTTGTGGATGGATTTTTTACACATCAGTTGATCACCTCTTACTTAGTAAACTCTCGATTTATGTCTGTTAATCTTCTGACCTACTTATAAACTTTTTGTAAATTGAGTTATGTGTGTGATTGAGTTATTATTGAAACTGTCATTTGAAATTCTAAAATAGAGTTTAAAACCATCCTAGATTTTCTGGTCAGCTAAAGTAAGTAAGTATGGAGTTAATAATCAATAATACATCTGTTTACAAATAGTTTGTGCTTAAAACTTAAACTAATTAGACTTGGTGTGATTGTATGTTAATGGTATTCATAGAAAAACACTTTGTAAGTCTCTAATAGTTTTGAAATATATGAATAGAAGACATATCAAAACAATGTATTTTATCAAATCAAAGTCAATGAACGTTAAACCGTATCTAACATTGTTTTATCAGATAAGTCAACCTTGTCAATGTCTGAGTCAACTGCATACAACATCAAATATACATATTATATTGGAGCTCTTTACTTATACTTAGCACCAAGATTTATTTACATATTGAAACAAAGTACAGTCAGCGCCAAAATGACCTGATCATTCAAACCTACAATAATACCTAATCATTTGATAAAAGCCATCCTTATCTCAAGACATTAAAGTGCACTTTCGATGTTCTCTCTCAGACAACAAATAAAAGTGCACCTCAATGTCCTGAAATAAGGTTGATTTTTGTTAAATGATGGGCTATTTTGATAGCTTTGAATACTCGATAATTTTGGTGCTGTCTGACTGCACCATTAGCTGACTTTTGTTTTCTTAATGTATTTTTTTCTGTTCTGATAATAGGTGTGTGAAGAATGCACTATCATGTTTATTTTATATTAATGTAGCGTGATGTGAAATAACAAACTAAACTCACATCAACTGGTTTGACAAAGTAGATTGAAACCTAATTAATATGCTATAAAAAGATGTTTTTTGTATTATTGTGCAACAATCCAGTTGGATTTTAATAATAAAATGCTCTATTTATTGATAGTTTTTCAAGTAGTTCTATGTGACTTCAATTTGTATTTTAAAGTCACCGCATTTCAACTTTTGTAGTCGCCCTCAGTCAGTCGCCCACATAGTATTTCAGTACACTATATTCAGTATTGTTGATACCCAAAACAGGAATTTATTGTTACCCGATTAAATACTACCCAAATAGAAATACTTTCTTATGCAAAGCAAATGCTTTTAATATGGTGATTACAATTTTGATGCTAATTTAAAAAAATACGCAACTTGTAGCCATGATTGATACCATGTTGAGAAGTCAAAAGTGTTTAAGTTTGTTTAACTTACAGGTAAAACTTATTGGCCCCAAAAATGACCCACCAACTGTGGTGCAAGAGAAGGTGCTGAGTCTAATCCAATGCTGGGCAGATGCTTTCCAGAATCAGCCTGAATTACAGGTAGGTACTTATAAATATACCCTTTTGATACGTTAATCAAATAAATTTGTTTGTTTGTTATGCCTTCACGTCTTAACTACTGAACCAATCACCATGAAATTTTACATACATGTTGTCAGGGGTACAGAGAAAGACATAGGGTACCTTTCATCTCGAAAAAAAGTACTGTTCCCGAGAGATAGTAAAAAATCTTTCCACGCAGACAAAGTCGCAGGTGGCCTCTAGTTATGAATATTTGTTTATCATTATTAAATACCAAATCAAGAATAGTTAGCACTGGAAAAGTAGGTCTATTTTATTTCCAATTACCATGTGTCACTGTTAATATAAAAAATTGCACAACAATATTACACCCTAATCCACAACTCTAAATCGCTAGACTTACTTTAATCCATTCTAAATTGTATGTCCAGTAAGTAAAGCTCAATATTGTTTGAAAAAACTGTATACATTACATTGATTATCAAAATTAATTATCAAAAGCTACTGTAGCTTAGATAATGTAATACCGTGCTGTGTTAATTGTAACTTGAAACATCATTTGATAAAAAATAACATGTATTTGGATATACATAATAATGATTCATTCAACTGATAATTTATAGGCATCAAAAATTAATGTCACTGATGGTTTTTAACATCTTTGCCTGCAGGGGTGACCTTGAACTGGAATTGATCTCTTAAGTAATAAGTAGAACAGTTTAAGGTCACCAAATGAAACTGCAATATTTATTGTTTATATTTTGTAGATACACTGACTATGAATTTGTATAGAGGTAATAGTTTGTGTCTGTTCGCGACATCGTAAGTCGTACCATGAAAAATGAACGTACTAATTAGGTAATTAACGTCCTATCGCCAGGATGGCAGTCATTAGGTACGGTCAGCAACGAAAGTTCTTTAACACTTTAGTACTTTGTCATAGTAACTTTTTTGTTTTCAGACTGTGAGAGACCTGTTAAAAATGTTGCTATAATAAAGTACCAAAGCGTTAAGCGACTTTCATTGCTGACTGTACATTAATACAACATGTATTTCGCATTAATTTTTAAATTCTTTTATATCCAAGCTTAGGTTAAAGATGTCTCTAAGCCATACATAATAATATATTTAGACTAGTTATCACAAGCAACACTGTTTGCTAACTAACAAGTTAGATTGCAATGCTTACTAGTTTGCTATAGTCATGAATCATGGTCGTTAGACAAGGTCACAAGAACTAACCCACCCCAACTTTACTTTCAGGGCGTTGGTCAAATTTACAATGAACTGCGAACAAAAGGTGTGGAATTCCCCATGACCGACTTGGATGCGATGGCTCCGATTTTCACACCACAAAGGGTAATAATTTAGCTATGGTTACAGACAATGAGAATGAGCTACATCTGAAAACTTAGATTGTATTGAATTACATTAGTATAAAGCTGAACTAGGTAAAAGGCAATACAAATAAAACAAGATTAAAATAAAGTGGAGTGGACCGCTGGTCTACCAAAAACACCACTAACAAAAAATAGGGACACTGTACGAACTAAGTTGATAAACTAACTAGCTTTACAAACTTAAAACCGCAAACTTAAGACCTTTATTTAGATTTTAGAAGGTTGACCATTTGTGGTTGAACAAGACAAATAGATGTACATACAATACACGTCTTGTACGCCTTTTTAGATCGGTTAAGAACCACTGTTTAAGTGTTGAGTTATACCCTAAGTGGGTTATAGTTAACCATAATTACTTAATTATTGTTTTTCTTTTACAATAGAGTGTTCCCGACGGACCCGAGCCAGTGGTGGTTGGTTCCCCCCAGCGCACCGCAGTAATCCAAGGGTCCCCAACTCGCCCCATCCCTGAGCAACCCGCTGGCGCTGTAAGTTACCAGCTAAAGTTTTTAAAATGCTGCCACAGAATACATAATTGTACAAATGCTGCATCAAAATCACGTGTACGCGAAACACTACACTTACACAACACATCATATATTATGTTATACTTTCCCATTCGTCTTGCATAAGAGGTCTTAAAGTAACCTACCTATCCTATCACTCGCCTACTAAATAACTTATCTCGGTCAATGCGTTTGTAGTATGGATTCATTTAATACTTATTCAGTTAACTGAACTAACATAAATAAATAACAATATTCAATATTAAACTAAATATGAAAGAGAACAAATAGCTAACTGTGTAAAAAACTCAAAAGTATTATGGAAAACAATTAAGACAATAACGAATCTAAATTCAGAAAAAACACCTAATCACGATCTGCTTAATATTAAGGCTTCTCAGAAAGATTCGGTTGATTTCATCAGTGATTACTTTGCAGGCATTGGTAGGAAACTTGCCGAAGATATACTTATAAAAAATGTGACTTTTGGAGTTGATAAGCAGATACTCCAGCCGTGCTCGCAGTTGTCATCTTTTGTCCTCTTAGATACCGACCCTTATGAAGTCGACATAGTTCTGTCAAGTCTTAAATCCGAAAGCGCGCCTGGATGGGATAACATCCCAACTAGATTTCTCAAGCTTACACGATCTATAGTGGTTCCCGTAATCAGCCATCTGGCAAATCTCTGCTTTCAAAATGGAACTTTCCCTCGACCTCTAAAAAGATCTTTAATTACTCCTGTGTACAAGGGTGGTGATAGGAGCGATATTAATAATTATAGGCCAATTTCTGTGTTGCCAGTTGTCTCCAAAATTTTAGAAAAGTTAATTAATAATCGTCTTGTCAACTACCTTGAACATTTCAACATACTATCGCAAAATCAGTTTGGTTTTAGGCGTGGAAAATCCACAGAAGATGCGGTCTTAGCCTTAACGTCGTCAATAGTTAAGTGCCTGGACGATGGAAGCAAGTGTTTGACAGTTTTTCTCGATCTTAAAAAGGCATTCGACACGGTTTCTTTGCCTACTCTTGTACGAAAACTTGATTCGATTGGAATAAGAGGTATTCCACTTAAGCTTCTGACGGACTATCTGCTGGACAGGAGGCAGAGGGTAAAGGTAGATGATTGTTTGAGTGGGGACTCGGATGTCTCTTTTGGTGTTCCTCAAGGGAGCGTACTTGGCCCTACCCTATTCTTGATATATATTAACGATTTAACCAACCTTAATATAAAAAATGGGCGAGTATTCTCCTATGCTGATGACACTGCATTGGTGTTTACAGGGCGGGACTGGAATTCAGTTTTTAATAGTGCTGAACGGGGACTTGCAGTTGTTACAAATTGGCTGCAAGCGAATCTTCTAACTTTAAATACCCAAAAGACGAACTATGTATGCTTCACCATCAATGGCAAAACGCAACCGTGTAACACACTGACTTTGAAAATACACCAGTGCGAGAAATCTGTTTCTCAAACTTGTACATGTACTGTTGTTGAGAGAGTTAAGACTGCAAAGTACTTGGGGATTATTTTAGATCAACATTTGAATTGGCACTCTCATATAGATTCAATGTGCTCTAGAGTGCGGAAGCTAACGTGGATTTTCAGGAAATTGAGATATGTTACCACTAAGAAACTTATCAATCAAATATATGTTGCTCTGGCTCAATCCCTGGTAGGATATTGCATTTCGGTATGGGGAGGTGCGCACAAGACTAAATTTCTTGAATTAGAAAGAAGTCAGCGATGTCTACTCAAGGTCATGCATTTTAAACCATTTAGGTTTCCTACTAATGACCTGTATCACTTTTCTGAACTCCTCTCGGTCAGAAGGCTGTACATTCTCTCAACAACTTTAAGGTTACACAAATCCTTGCCATTTAAAGCCAGTGTAACGCGTAAAAGAAGAAGTGATAAACCGGCTAAATTTTACAATCTAGAACCGATTTCGCTAAGCATCAATACGAAAGGCAATCAGCACATATGTACAATAAATTAAATGATGATCTTAATATTCATGAATTAAACTTAAGAAGGTGTAAAGAAATTGTATCAAAGTGGCTATTAGAAAAATCTTATGATGAAACTGAGGCATTTCTGCAGTATATGAAGTGATCTATCTAATTAATTGTATTATCATCATTACTAGCTTCTGCCCGCGACTTCGTCCGCGTGGATATTAGAGAAAATCCTTAGGGAACCTTCAAAATCCTTAGGGAACCTTCAACCAGGATCTGACCAGCCATTTTTACGCACTTAGGCGGGTTCCTACCAAGGGCGCTAACTGGCGAGGCAAGACATTTGCCGCGTGTGGCGGGCCTCGCACGTGGCTTCCCGTTCCCGTTCCCGTTCCCGTTCCCGTTCCCGTTCCCGTTCCCGTTCCCGTTCCCGTTCCCGTTCCCGTTCCCGTTCCCGTTCCCGTTCCCGTTCCCGTTCCCGTTCCCGTTCCCGTTCCCGTTCCCGTTCCCGTTCCCGTCCCCGTCCCCGTCCCCGTCCCCGTCCCCGTCCCCGTCCCCGTCCCCGTCCCCGTCCCCGTCCCCGTCCCCGTCCCCGTCCCCGTCCCCGTCCCCGTCCCCGTCCCCGTCCCCGTCCCCGTCCCCGTCCCCGTCCCCGTCCCCGTCCCCGTCCCCGTCCCCGTCCCCGTCCCCGTCCCCGTCCCCGTCCCCGTCCCCGTCCCCGTCCCCGTCCCCGTCCCCGTCCCCGTCCCCGTCCCCGTCCCCGTCCCCGTCCCCGTCCCCGTCCCCGTCCCAGTCCCCGTCCCCGTCCCCGTTCCCGTTCCCGTCCCCGTCCCCGTCCCGTCCCGGCCCCGTCTCCGTCTCCGTCTCCGTTCCCGTCCCCGTCCCCGTCCCCGTGTCCCGTCCCTGTCCCTGTCCCCGTCCCCTGGATGTGCATGTCCAGGTCCAATCATGGCCACCGTGTTGGACTTCAAAATTAATGTCATTTTCGCAACCACCATCCCATGAAACCTCAAGAACGACCTCCACATCGATTTTCATGTTTACTTACCGCATTTACACCTTAAGGGAGGATTTCCAAAATAACAAAATATGTGTTTGCCTATTTATTTTTATACATGCTCTTACGAATTTTAAAGTTGTAATGTCTATTTTATATTATTTTTCCATACAAAATTTGAACCCCATTTTCACCTCTTTAGGGGTCAAATCATGTCCACCGTGTTGGACTTCAAAATAAATGTTATTTTTGCAATCGTCATCCCAGAAAACCCCAATAACGACATCCATATCTATTTTTGGGGTTTTTTTACCCCTTTTCACCCCCATTTCATCCCAATAGGGGTTTAAATACTAACTATAACAATATACGTTGCGTTAGATTTCTATCCATAAGCCTAAATTATAAATTTAGCGATTTTTACTTCGAAAATAAAGGATTTTCTTCAATACACAACTTCATCCCCCTTTTGACCCCTTCGGGGGTAGAATTTTGAAAAACGCTGAGACCCGTATTTATTTATTTTCAATGGTCAGTCTAAACACAAAATTTGAAGATCCTAGCTTCAAAACTGAGGGACTTTCATACAAACTTTGATCCCCTTTTTTACCCCCTTAGGGGGTGAATTTTGAAAAACCCTTTCTTAGTGCACCCCTAGACCTCATAAGGAACCTACGTGCCAAATTTGGAGTCTCTAGACCCAGCGGTTTGGGCTGTGCGTTGATAGATCAGTCAGTCAGTCAGTCAGTCATTCAGTTTACGATTTTATAAATATAGATTAGTGACTAATAATATTGAATAATGGAATTATACTTTAATCTACGTTTGGCTAATACTTAGTTCACAGCCTCACACCCTCACACACACACACACACACACACCCACACACACACCCACACATACACCCACACACACACACACACACACACCACACATACACGTAAACACACAAAACAAGCAATAGGTGGTAATTTAATTTAATTTAACTTAATTTAATCTTTTTATTGTTTTTGTAATTATAATAAAATTGTAAAAGAAAATAGTCTTAAGCTATTATCATTAAGTTAGGAAGAGCGGGACTTCCTGACACAAGTATTATCAAATACTTAATAGGTTTGTCCCAACCACTTGTATTATTATCTTAAGCTTATATTGAATAAATATTTTTTCATTTTCATTTTCATTCAACTGAAGTGGTTAACTTCAGAGCGCTTGGGGTACAAAATGACGTATTTTAATCTGCTAAATTTACTTTTTGCCATACATTATCTAGTGAAGTTGCAGCTGATCACACTATTGTCAATTTGATCGCATTGTACAGCAACACACCTTGCCCTCATACCAACTAACCACCAACGCCTGATTCTATTAAATTTATGTGTGTGTAGGTGACTCTATCCGAGAGTCAGTCGAGCAAGCTGCGCGCGGACTTATCTGTGGTGGAAGGCAACATGGCGGTAATGGCGGACATGCTGGGCGAGCTGTCCACGCAGCCGCCCGCGCAGCACCACGCCGCGGACATCGAGCTGCTCAACGTGAGTGTGCCCACTAGTGGACTGTATACATGGTGAAGGCAACATGGCGGACATGCTGGGCGAGCTGTCCACGCAGCCGCCCGCGCAGCACCACGCCGCGGACATCGAGCTGCTCAACGTGAGTGTGCCCACTAGTGGACTGTATACATGGTGCAGGCAACATGGCGGACATGCTGGGCGAGCTGTCCACGCAGCCGCCCGCGCAGCACCACGCCGCGGACATCGAGCTGCTCAACGTGAGTGTGCCCACTAGTGGACTGTATACATGGTGCAGGCAACATGGCGGTAATGGCGGACATGCTGGGCGAGCTGTCCACGCAGCCGCCCGCGCAGCACCACGCCGCGGACATCGAGCTGCTCAACGTGAGTGTGCCCACTAGTGGACTGTATACATGGTGCAGGCAACATGGCGGTAATGGCGGACATGCTGGGCGAGCTGTCCACGCAGCCGCCCGCGCAGCACCACGCCGCGGACATCGAGCTGCTCAACGTGAGTGTGCCCACTAGTGGACTGTATACATGGTGCAGGCAACATGGCGGACATGCTGGGCGAGCTGTCCACGCAGCCGCCCGCGCAGCACCACGCCGCGGACATCGAGCTGCTCAACGTGAGTGTGCCCACTAGTGGACTGTATACATGGTGCAGGCAACATGGCGGTAATGGCGGACATGCTGGGCGAGCTGTCCACGCAGCCGCCCGCGCAGCACCACGCCGCGGACATCGAGCTGCTCAACGTGAGTGTGCCCACTAGTGGACTGTATACATGGTGCAGGCAACATGGCGGACATGCTGGGCGAGCTGTCCACGCAGCCGCCCGCGCAGCACCACGCCGCGGACATCGAGCTGCTCAACGTGAGTGTGCCCACTAGTGGACTGTATACATGGTGCAGGCAACATGGCGGACATGCTGGGCGAGCTGTCCACGCAGCCGCCCGCGCAGCACCACGCCGCGGACATCGAGCTGCTCAACGTGAGTGTGCCCACTAGTGGACTGTATACATGGTGCAGGCAACATGGCGGACATGCTGGGCGAGCTGTCCACGCAGCCGCCCGCGCAGCACCACGCCGCGGACATCGAGCGGCTCAACGTGAGTGTGCCCACTAGTGGACTGTATACATGGTGCAGGCAACATGGCGGACATGCTGGGCGAGCTGTCCACGCAGCCGCCCGCGCAGCACCACGCCGCGGACATCGAGCTGCTCAACGTGAGTGTGCCTACTAGTGGACTGTATACATGGTGCAGGCAAAATGGCGGTAATTCGTCCTAATACAGGTTTATTAAACTTAAAAGGTGAATTATGAGACTCGCACGATTTCTGTAATTTTGACTAACTTGTTTCATGAATTAACAATTTTATTTTTTATTTATTTTATTTATTATAATCATGCCAGGAACTGGCAAGTACATTGAGCGGCATGCAGGCGCGCGTGGCGGAGCTGGTGGCGCGGCTGGCGGGCGGCAACGCGCTCACAGCGGAGTTGCTGCACGCCAACGACGCGCTCAACAACCTGCTGCTGCGACACTCAAGGTTCATCAACAACAGGTGCCCAAACTCACCACATTTTTTCCAAACTCTCATCAAATCATTTTTATCAATCATCATCAATTTTATTTGACTCGTCTAGAATTTCCACAACTTCATTCAGTTCTCATCCTGTTCTATAGATCTAATATTATTACAAAAAAAATTGCTAGTGTTTGATCACGTGAACCAAAAAAACTACACCCTTTTTCCTAAAATGGCTTCGATTTCTTTTAATTTATCTACAATGCTACACATTTCTCAGAGCATTTTCATAAACCATATTCTTAACTGCAACCTATTTTTTTCTAAATCAATCAAAATACACGCTCCCCCCTTTATTTATTACACATCTCCAAATCCAAACTAACCCCATGTCTTCCCAGTCTTACCCCATTGTGTGACAATGTTTATTATGGTTTGTAGAAATGCCGCAACAGGCGCCACTCCTTCCGCCATACTGGGAGCCGCCATGGGAGTTCCCGGCACCAATGAATCACGTAAGTAACAATGTAATACCATACAATACAATGCGATTAATTTAACTATGCACAACATAAAGTGACCAACTTCAGAGCGCTTGCGCATTGCTGTACAAAACGATTTATTTTAATCTGTAAAATTGTCTCTTTGCCATACATTCGAATGCAGTTGCCGCGGATCACTGTCTATTGTCAATTTAATAGCATTTCTTTTTTAATAGCTTTAATCCCTGTAAGTGAGTGTTCTACCAATAAAACCAAACCTTTTTGCCGAAGAGATATACAGTTGTGGCCATATAATTAAGGACACCAGCTGATTTTCATACAAACGAGGTAACTTTGAAGCCACGCCAAGGATTGACCTAGCTGTGACCTGATGATGGCCATCCAGGGAGTGAATGAAGGAGATTCAGAATGCTATACACACCCAACTGATCTGATCAGCATTTTAAGATATATAAGGATCGGAGTTTTCAGTTACAGGATTTCCATATATTTTTATTCGTATTTCGCGGTATTTTTAAACACGTCCTTATATCTCTTAGAATGCTGATCAGATCAGTTAGGTGTGTAGAGCGATCTGAATCTCCTCCATTTCCTGGATAGCCATCATCAGATCACAGCTAGGTCAATCCCTGGCGGAGAACCAAGGCTACAAAGTTACCTCGTTTGTATGAAAATCGCCTGGCGTCCTTAATTATCTGGCCACCACTGTAGGTCGATAACGATTTTTTTTTTACTTTCCTAGCTAATGCAATATTTTTAGATGTCTAACTAGATATAACTATGGGAAGACAATATTTTTGTAGTTTTTCGACACCCTGTCTCTTTGCCAAAAATGATTAGTTTTATTTAGTTTTCACTTAAAACTAACGGTGTGTTCTGAAACCCCTTTAAGTTAAAGGGATTTTAAAAAGGCTGATTTTTCAAAGCCTAGATAAGACTTTGTTTGTTTGATAACATATTATGACGGCATATTGGAAATGTCTGTCATGGTTTTGAATGAATTTTAATTTTGGCAACTTACTAATTAGAGTGTCAGATATCTGCTAACTGAGGACTGGATGAAGTCAGCCCTTAAACAATTAAATAACAGATAAATTATGTTTAATAGATAAATATATTATATATAACATAATTCCATAATAACATAATATTATCACTTCTTATTTTTATATTTTTTTCGTTGTGTAATTAAAACCTCAATTATTTTGGTACAGCAAAGAAAATTGACGACGACGCCGACGCATTGATAGATCTGAGCGACGACATACCCGACATCGCTAAACTGAGTAAGTAAATGTTAGCCATTTTTTTTACATATTTAACAGAGATTTGTATGTTGCGATTATTGTCTCTTACCTTATATTAACACTGACGAAACATTAACAAAAAATGTAAGAACAATGTTAGAATAAAACCTACAAAGCGCACTGTTAAAAGTGAAGGAACTAAAACTATGCCAAAATGGCTTAGTTTTCAGTTGTATATATCGTTCATAAGTTACCTAATCGTATCTATAAGGACGAAACAGTTTCTCTACATTTAGGGGATTAAGTAGTTACTATTTACCTTTAATTAATAGGTAATTTACCTTCAATTTAAACATTTATATTGTTACATTTTTCAAAAACTCTTATAGAACATATTTGTACTAGAACCGGAGCCTAATAAGGTTTAGCATAAAATAAAGATAATGGAAATTCACTTTTGGTTTCTTCGACTCAGGCCTATGAGCCTTGTGTAATCACTGATAAAAAACTTAATTTAAAACTGTTTTTTTGCAAATAAATTGATTTTGTTATTATTATTTTATTGGACTTTAGTTTCGATTAGACTCAGTTTTATTTGCCTCACTTTACATACTCGGCTTTTAGTTGTTATTATATGTTTAACGAAAAATATATTTGACAGTTTCTCAGTGCAACTCTAGAGTAAAAGCAATAAATATATTATACTAAATAATCTACTAGAAAAAATACGACTCGCACCGGACAGGAATCGAACCTCAATTTTATAAATAAATATAGCTTAAATGATAGCCTTAAGACTACGCATAGGTACTGATGCGTCAATTTATAATTAAAACAAACCAAACATTCCGACTAACCAACTGAGGACCTCCTCCTTTTTTTGAAGTCGGTTAACAACTCCAATAATGTTCACTGCAACAGGTGTGACAACGGAGAAGTCGGCCAACTCTAAAGACGAATTCGACATGTTCGCGCAGTCACGCAACGTCACCTACGAGAACTCGAAAACTGGGTGAGTTATACTTTTAGACCGAGTGAGCAGCGGGGGGCAATTTGCTGATCCATAGCTAGAAAATAAGTCTATAAGTCGTGGGGCACAAAATTCAAACTGCCAGGGGCGCTCATTATCCTAGAAATAAATATGTTTAGGGGCGCAAAATTCTAATTTGGTTAGCAGGGGCTCACATGGCCTCAGCTCCCAAGCTCGCGCGAGCGAAGTTCTATTCCCGCTGTCCCCCTGTAGAGTTCCGTCTAGTTCACCACGGATACCGTACAAGATGTTGAAAGTTGTAGTTGTTAGTTTCGTAGTTAGTTGCTGGCTTGAAGTTAAACCCCTAAAGGGGTGAAAATGGGGTTCAAATTTTGTATGGAAAAATAATATAAAATAGACATTAACTTTAAAATTCGTAGGAGCATGTCTAAAAATAAATAGGCAAACACATATTTTGTTATTTTGAAAATCCACCCTTAAGGTGGTTTCTGTAGTGAAGATAAAGGAAAGATATTCAACGATAAAACCAAAGCTAAATCGTTACCGTTTCAGTTTCGTTTACAGAAAAATACTCGCTTTAGTTTTGTTAAAATTGTTGAATACTCTGCCTAAGGAGTCTAGGATTACAATCTGGGACAATTTAAATAAAAATTATGAAGCTAAACCAAAGGTTTTTAGGTAAATATAACCTAAATGACACCGTAACGTTTTTGGTTTTATCGTTCAGAATTACCGCGATTGGGCTCCGGGGATTCCCAAAGTGGTCGATATCGAAACGAAATGAATTATATTTTACTGAGATTTTTGTTTGTGTAATAAACTATAGAACCTTAGTTTCAATCTGTGCGTTTGAATTTTCGATACATTATGTACTTAGGCTACTACCTATAAATACTAACTAGACTATGGGCCCTAAAAATGTTAGGTTAAGTTTTGTTAAAATTGTGTATTTTAATAATATTAATAATTACAATATTAAATAAAATTCCCCGCGGCGCCATTATGAGGGCACTAATCGTGTTAAGGGGGTTTATGCGCTACACTAGCGCCGCCAATGGGAAAAAACATAGTGCTTAAATAAAGACGAAATTGTGAATTGTGTTCTTCTAGTGTACTCCGAAGAAGCTTTGTAGTACTCTTTATCGCTTAAACAATATTTTCTAGTCTGTCGTTAAGTTTAATGGAGTTTTATTATTAATTATATTATTAGTTTTATTTTTAGCAATAAACTAAACGACAGGTTATAAAATATTGTATTAGCGATAAAAAGTACCACAAAGCTTCGGAGTACACTAGAACACAATTCACACTTTCGTCTTTATTTAAGCACTATGTTTTTTTTTCATTGGCGGCGTAAGTGTAGCGCAGTAACCCTCTTAATGCCCCGTGCAGCGGCAGCAGCTACGCGGACAACCTGGAGGAGCAGAGCTGCCGCGGCCTGGCCGCCGCCGCCGCCGCCGCCGGCCAGCGCGCCGCGCCCGCGCAGCCTCCGGTCAGTTACATTGCTACTGGGGGTCAAAGTCTGCTAATGTTAACGTCAAATCGTGTTTCAATGCTGTTTGAATGGTAATGCTTTTTGACACAGCTCTTGTTTCTGAAAACCAAAATCGAGACACAATGTTCGTCCCTTTTTGGGTTTAAGAAACACAATCCGTGTTATTACAAAAGATATTTAAACACTGGTTAACTGAACACAATCGGCCTCATTACAAAAGATTTTTAAACACTGAACTAAACACCTGTTTAAATGTGATGCTGTCACTTTTTTGACAATATTGTTTGGCAGGGACAGCATCACATTTAAACATGTGTTTAATTAAACAGTGTAATAACACGGAATATGTTTAAATGTGATGCTGTCTGTAGTAATCAAACTCCAGCATAGATGATAATAGTATTTATTTCACACTTACAGATTGCACGCTTGTAACTACTTATTTATACGAAACACTTATTCCGCTGTTCAACCGTTCACTGTGGCGGCTCCAGTACGACTGAGCGTCCCCACTCTGTTACCGCGTATATAAATACGCATAACCTATAAAGGTTATGCGTGCGTGGCGGGGCGACTGCAGTCGCCTGCTTACTACAACTACCGTTTAAGTACTTTTAATGGAATAAACATAGTAATAAATTAAGTTATTAACAAAGTGTAATAAATGATTAAGTAATCACATAAATATACATATCCAGTATACTACACTGTCTCTTTCAAACAATATTGTCAAAAAGTCACAGCATCACATTCACATTTAAACAATTGTGTTTAAAAATCTTTTGTAATAACACGGAATGTGTTTCGGTTTTGGGCTTAAGAAACAAGAACTGTGTAAAAAAACATTACCATTCAAACACGATTCAAACACGATTTTGACATGAACATTAACAGACTTGACCCCCTGTTTTTTATCCACCACGCGATAGTGCCGATGTGTGACGATAAGGCCGAAAGTGTAAGCGCACTACCGTCTGCTCGGAAAGAGAACCGACTTGGGATTTGTGCTTGATTACCGTTTTTGACATGTTGACGGCACTGTTACGTTTTAGTGCGACTGTGATACCTTGATATCTATCAGCGGTTCCCGAATTCTTTTGGCTACGGAACCCTTTTTGGTTCACTGTTTTTGGGCGGAACCGTAGCTCAACTAAAAAGTAAACTTAACTAACTCACTAACATGGAGAGGAATAAAAAATAATAATGTGACTAGATATAAGGTACCTACTTAAATTAAATATGTAAGTGATAGTATGTTTTTTAATTGATTTTACCGTCTTTAAAATGCTTTTTTTATTTTTGTATTTTATATTTTTGAATAATGGGTCTGTGCCTGAAATAAATGCTTTATTATTATTAACTAACTGTAACATTGTACTGAGGCTTTTTGGCTTGGTGTTCACATCTTGTAATTAGTTTGACTTTAAAAGAAGGACTTTTAGACATAAAATATTTACACAATACTAAATAATATACTAGAAAAAATACGACTCGCACCAGATCAATACTCAGACGGGAATCGAACCCGAACTAGTGACTCGGTAACTCAGCGGTCAGAGCATTGGACCGGATATCCAAAGGTCGCGGGTTCGATACCCGTCTGAGTATTGATCTATTGATCTGGTGCGAGTCGTATTTTTTCTAGTATATTATTTAGTATTGTGTAAAAATAGCATTGTGAATGCCAAAATCTCAAATTTAAAACATAAAATATTTATTTAGTTAAAACAAAAACTTAAGTATATATCCTGAATTTATAAACTTTTGAATTTTCGCGGAACCCCTGAGAGCCTCTTATTCCACGGGACCCCATTCGGGAACCGCTGTATCAAGTCAAAATAGTCGC
This sequence comes from Agriphila straminella, assembly GCA_950108535.1. NCBI lineage: Eukaryota > Metazoa > Arthropoda > Insecta > Lepidoptera > Crambidae > Agriphila > Agriphila straminella. The sequence continues at coordinate 5,484,990 of OX467318.1, forward strand.
ACTATAATTACGTATAACAGTGCCATCAACATGACAAAAACGATGATCAAGCACAAATCCCAAATTGGTCCTCTTTCCTAACAGACTGTACACCCGGAATCCTCACCACTGAGATACTGGCTATCTTACTTCTACCTCTAACTGAAATAATAGAGTCCGCCTGGCAGCTACCGCCTTCTTACTTAAGTCTAACGCCATAACAGTTCCTCAGTGGTGAGGATTCCGGGTGCACTTACACTTTCGGCCTTATCGTCACTTAACATCCTGCCACCACACCAACCTAGCCGAGTACAATAAAATTGTACCCCCCTCCTCGGAATCGAACCCGGGACACCTGTGTCCAAACAACTAGACCACAGAGTAAAAACTTTGCAAGAAAAATTAATATTTTTCTAATTTGTTCTGCGAACACTGTACTTACTCAAAATTTTAACTAACAATGTTAACGTTAAATAAAGGCTGGTGTGGAGCTCGGTGTCGCAGTGGTTTAGCGCCTGGCCAAGCGATTGCGGAAGTTAGGCAACGTTCGCAAGGGTCGGTCATGGGATGGGTGACCAAAATTTTATTATCTCGAGCTCCTCCGTGCTTCGGAAGGCAAGTTAAGCCGTTGGTCCCGGCTGCATTTGCAGTCGTTAACACCCACCAATTGGGCCCGCGTGGTGGGTTATGGCCCATCCTCCTTGCCACCCATAAGGAAGGCCTGTGCCCCAGCAGTGGGGACATCAAAAATGGCTGATGGACTAAAGCTGGTGTCGCGCACTAGCTAAAGTACTAAATCGTATCAAAAATTTATATCATACCATATTACATAATATTTTACATAATAATAGGAAGTATGATTTCTATAATTTTTAATTTCCAAAAGTAATTTTTACTCTTTTTCCATATTTTATATTATTTTGTTTTACTTTTGACAGCCTTCAGGAATCGATGAAAGAGAATTTGATGAAATAGCTGCGTGGTTAGCGCAAGAAAAGGTGTGTTTTTAGTTTATTTTTGTTGTTATTTCTTATCCAATCAATCAATGTTTTAAAATTCTATTTATTTATATTTCTTCTATGAGTATGTTTATTTTTTCATTTCTTAATTACTCATCTTATCATAAATATTTCTTAACAATTGGCACCTTACTTAGAAATGACAATAAAATTGGCACAAATCACATTTTTAGGATTATTGTCACTGTTATCAATTTAGTAACACCATTTTAGCAATAAAGATTTTAAACACCTGTTTAACTTAGACAGTGTTTAAATGTGATGTCACTTTTTCGACAATTTTGTTTGATAGAGACAGCATCACATTTAAACAGTGTTTAAGTTGAACAGGTGTTTAAAATTCCTTCTCTATTCTTCTTTTTCTCTTTTGTAATATCACCGAGTATGTTTGAAATAAAAAAAATAACATCAAACTCAATAAGTACGTCCATTACAGGCCGCTTCAGAAGCGAACGGCGCTCAAGAAAGCGTCACAAGCAGCGATTTTGACAAGTTCCTAGCGGAGCGCGCGGCCGCAGCGGAAAACCTGCCCAATGCCTCAGACAATAGGGCCCAAAGTACCCCGCAACAAACGCCGCGGCATCGGCAAATCAAGAAAGAAGACCAAGACGCCATGTTCGCGCTCTGATGCGTTACATACCAACACCGTTCGACCGTTTATGGATTGAAAACATTTGAAAATTAACGTTATTTGGCCGTAATAGGTATCTATGCGTTCACTTCATGATTGCCGCTACCTCCCGGCCCGCTTCGTCATACCGCACCCCCTGCGTCGCCTTTCTAGTACGGGTAGCAACGCGAAGCTTAATTTTTGTTTCTGTTGATTTATTATTTACGTTCTTTTAAAATAGAAAAGGTCCTATATAATGGCGAACGTAACATGTTATATAAATTAATGACGCTCTTTGAACAAAAAATGAAAAACAGTTAAAAACATGTTTACTTTTTGTCTACAGTACCGTTAGCTGTGACATCATAACAGTCGACGACGCAATGACGAAGTGAACGCGTAGTACACGGAAAGCTAATCACAGATGGCGCCAGCGGCGACCAGACGCTATCAACTGCTTTGATTGGTTAAAATACGTCAGAAATGACATTTGACATTTGAAACAATCAATCAAACGATTTGAGAACAGTCGCTTGTGGCGCCATTAGTTCCTCAGTATTCATCCCCATTACCGCTAACCAATAAATAACGTTATTTTACCGTTAAATACCGGTAAAATGTCGTGAAATCCGGTAAAATACCCTTATGGACCCTGCACATGCACAGGAGGCCGAAGTGGCCGAGAAGGACGGAGCAATAGAAAGAAAAGAGAATGTTGTCAATATAATGCTCCTTTTCTTTGTATGTCTCCGTCCCTCGGCCTCTCCGGCCGCCTGTGCAGAAGGAAGGGCCCATTAAAATGACGGTTTTAACGATATTTTTTGGTATCGTTATAATTTTTAACAGTTTTTCAATCCCTGCGCAGTATGCACGCTCGTGAGTGCATTTTAGGTTTATGTTGTTGATTTTGCATCGAATTATGTATTTATTATGCAGTTTTTCAACAAAAGGATCGTGTGGTACAGTCGGCCACGTTTGTATATTACCATTATTTCTAAGTCTTAGTGGACCGATGCAAAAAAACATGTATATAAAATATATATTAATACTTTCGTTATGAAGAATATACCATGCTCGAAATATTTATACATAAAATTTTGTATTGTATGAATTATGCAATGCTGTATTCATTTTATTAAAAGCATGAATTAGGCACAGGCCGACTTTACTACTGTATCACTATTCACTATGCCGTTTGGTGCCTGGCTTTTTTATAGTTGTAATTGAAATATTTTAAGATGACGAATAGATATTTGAAAAAAAAACCAACATGTTTGGTTTCATTTTGAAAATATTTTATGCATTATTTATTATGAATTAACTGTATCGGCTACGTTTATTTAATGTTTTAAATTAGGGTTAGCGCTATTGAGATAAATTATGTAATTATTCAGTCAAATCAATTTAATTTATTCTTATACACATTACTATGAAATATTGCATCATATCGGTTGGTAGCAAACCGTCTTTATGTTGGTACAATCGAGTTCATAAATATGTATGCACTTGACAGATTTTTACTTTTATTACAAAGGCATGAGGTTGATGAACTGTCAAAGGTGCGTACATATTATTGAACTCGACTGTACCTACGCTAACAGTATTTGTACTTTTTACTTTAAAGAACATTTGGCATTTGGAACTATACTTGTTTATGTAACTCTTATGTTTACACTACACATAGCCTTAGAATGAGCACTTAAAGTATGGATATAAATTGAATGGTGCTTCAATCAGCTCTGGATCTCACACTTCATTAGATTGATTGCAATTATAAATTTGTACTACTTTAAGAACTCATTATAAGAGCCTGCACCTGCCTCTAGTAAGAGCTTCGCAAACAAACTTCGTCGTCGAAAACTATCGCTCTGGCGCTTTTACTCGCATCGACTGTAGTAGAGTGTTTCCACTAGTCAATTAACAATGTTTTAAACATGTTTCGAAACAGTGTCTTATGTTATGATATGACAGAAACTTTGTAGTAGCAACACGACTCTGTCAAAATGTTTATAATTGACAAGTTGGTTTAACAAGTCGGTTAACATGTCAATGCAGTGGAAACACTCGTTTATACCATCACGAGCATGATAGTTTCTGATGTTAAATTCTACCAGGGGTAATGAATGACGTGACAATTTGTCAATTGTCATGATGGCAATTTGGTTTACATTGCGGTGTAGCTATGAGTAGTTTCCTAATTATTTGACGCAACGGACATAAAATTGTCATAACAAGTGACAAATTGTCACGTTTATTATTAAATAGAGCCCTGGTTTTAATTTTTATACTCAATTGCTTTTACATTATAAACACTGGTGAATGATTGTTTATTCTAATCAACTTAAAATACTTCAATTTAAATTTCTATTTGTAAAGCTTCATGAAATATGCCGCATCATTGACTAATCGTACACTCTAGTATAAGTAATAATGTATACACTTGTAGAAATAATCATCATATATTAAGTAACGCGTAGTTTCGTCTGCCCATGGGAGCATTTAAAACAGGACCACTCTGGTGTAGAGCTTACGGTCAACTAAAACAGAGCAGCAAAATGCTCGAGCAGTTTTTAAATTGTATTTGAATATCAACCTAACTTAATTTAAATAGGGAATTAATTGGGTGACTGGAGATAATTAATGGCGACTGTTAATGGGATTCGAGGTTTATTTTTTGGGCGACAAAATAACTAAATGGGCGACTAACTGTGGATTACAAAAAAATACGTAAAACGGGCGACATCATGTGGGAGACAAATAATTTAAGTTAGCAGTGAAAATTCTAAATTAGTGACAAAAATACTGAGTGGGCAACTATTACACCAATTAGGTAACTATTAAGCTGATTAAAGCTGCCCAACATTGTATTTTTGTCATCTCGATTAGGATAAAGTCACCTTTTTTAAATAAATTAAATGCCAAATTTTTATTCTTCAATATCCGCTTTAGTCAAGAGAACGGGATGGCGATGCCTTAGTAGTGGTACATACACTCGCCGCCTGTCCACTGAAAACTCGTGACGTCATCTTGATCTCATAATAAATTAATCTTGTGACGGTGACGGCGGGCGGTGGGCAAACGGCGTTATTAATCTCTATTTATGTTGGATTAGGTTGATATTTGAATGTCATTTAAAAAGTGCTTGCTTTTGCTGCTTTTCATGAGTTTTCCCTTATAACTTTGGTTCTAGAGAGAGTGATAATAGGGTCGAAATTGTGATACGCTTAAGTATACATTTTGGTTTGAATACTTGATATTATGCTCTTATTAACACATTGGCACGATATGTATATGTATACGTTCATTATAAATGAAGTCATTTTGATTACTTATAGTATTTAATTGGTTTTTTTATTATAAGTTTTAAATGTCAAATCAAATTTGTGGAGATAAAATTTAGATATTGCCTAATGAAAAATCATAATTATGTAATAGTGAAATGTACTATCATTGCATTTTATGAAACACTTTTAGCGTTCATGTAACTGCATTAATACTATTAATAGTAGACTACAATTTTAATAAATTAAGTGTCACCGCACACAGGCCATAAAAACAGTCTTTCAATATAAGCGTATACGTGTGGCGACTACCGGCTTTTCATATAAAATGTATAAAAACTACAGGAAAGAGGTTAGTGGCGGCGTTTTGTGGTTGTGGTTAGTGACACTAATGATTTATTAAAATGACGGATGCTTGCCAGATCGCACAGAATAAATAACGTGAGAGGAAGACTGAAATATATTGATATATTTAAGATCTTTCCCACATGTGAACCTAAACCAGACGGATGCCATTTCACGAATATTTGCAAGAAATTTTCTAAAGGCTTTAAACTCACCGAATGCGTAGGTATGCGTATCTAATGCGTTGTATTCTATGAAACTATACGACACATGGTACAGTATGCGCAAAATAACTTAGCGGCTCTGAACTTTGCGCGGAACGCTTCGCAGTAGACGAATACCTACAGGCGTGCGCGGGGACGGTGCGCGGGTGGAAGCACTCTGAACTAACTTGACATAGTACCCTGCGCGCTTCCTGCAAAAAATAGCGTTAAAAATACCGTTAAACATTTTATCGGTAAAGGACATTGCCTAGGTTTGGACCAAGTGCTGCCTAGAATGCTGACATAGTGCATTTTGTTCTATTAAGTTATTTTTTTCCAATAAAAAAAAATCAAAACAGAAGTCTGTTTTTCTTCGGATTCCTGGCTTAAATTTTTAAGCGCTTTTGGATCACAGATTAGTGATGATCTGAGGAACGAAATGCACTATGCCAGCATTCTAGGCAGCACTTGGTCCAACTTCCATATAAAAATAGGCAATGTAACACTAAACGCCACACCTATTGTTCTCTCAGTCACACTCGTGGTAAGGTATGTGCAGTGACCGTGAGCCGCAATTTCCAATCCCATTCTTTATCTGCACGGGTTGTACAATAATTTCATATTGCAGTTAACGATTGTTTTAATAACAAACAAAATTGATCTTAGTTTAATTTTAATATCCATGTATTGACGCCACGTTCATATTTGTAAAGATGTTTAATCATTCTTGCAGCGAATCAAATATTGTGAACAGTCTCAAAAATGGAACGTACATTATGGCTGAACTGTACATTGGCCACCTTAACGCTATGAGTGACCTAACAAAAGTTACCTTATAAATACTTCACTTAAGTTTACCCCATACCAAAGTAACTGTGCTAACAAGTATTGTATAAACTTAATCATTCCACTCTGTCTCAATCAAAACGTTCGTTTGGTGTAAATGTGATAATTCAAAAAGAACAAGCTTAACATTAATTATTTAAAAAGAGTTATTTTATGTTGTAATAATCGTTGTATTTAAGATAATAAAAATAAATATCATAACAAAGCTGTCTTTTCATTGTTTACCTAGAAGAAATATTTTTTTTTTATTTATTTAGTACTTGTACAGGATTATTTGTAAAACACCAACAACGTCGCAGGAGTAGATTACCAACATCATAAACACATTAAAATATCATTTTAATTTACCGTTCGTATGTTCATAACTGTACGCGCGACACGCGGAGCGCTCGACCCGCCCTCCCCGCCGGCCGCCATCCATGGACGTAAAAAGTGTCGAACAGTACTTACAATAAAAACTTGAAAATTAATTTTTCGTGAATGTAGGTAAGGTATATTGAGTTATGATAGTCGTCGAACAAAGGTTGTTGTATGCAGGAGTTTCCGAAGCTAATTATAAAACCATTTTATTTCATAATTACAAATCAAAAATAAATTATGATGATTTAAACGTGAAGGCACTAAAACGCACTAAAATCGTATGTGTTTGTTAAACCGCCAAGAGAACTGATTATCGATTGCCAGTGGTTATCCCGCCATTTTGATATCAAGATGGCGGGACAACCAGCTATGCTGAATATCTTTGAAACTATTAATGGCACAATTTTTTTAACATAGGCACCAAATTGGCACTATATATGCTAGCCATTAAATATTTCAAAAACCAGGCGGTGTCCCGCCATTATGACATTCACGCTTTGTCTCCCCCGTACAGGGGAGCTACGGCCAGTAGCAACATCCCTTTGTCGACACCGAGGGAGACACGGCCCCGAAGCAGGGGGGTATTACTCCGCGCTTAAACTTTTATATTAGCCTACTGCTCGCGGCCCACTCCTAGAGGGCCATTGTCGAGGGATATCACCGCGCCGACCGTAACGCGCGGCGAGTGCAAGCGACGAGAGCGCAGCGCGTGAACGTCACCAACGAAACGAGTCAGTCAAGCGCCGAATGCGAAACTGCATGCACTTCGTTTTTGATACTTAATTACTAACGTACCTACCTACCAAAGTTTATTGTATTTTTTCTATACATATTTATTTACATACTTCGTTCGAAAGTTCGAAGTTCTTTAAATATGCTCAGCTCACCTATTAGGTAGATTTATTTTATTTTATAAGTAGGTACCTATTAGTAATTTCATTGTTTATTCATGGGCATAACGAATGTTTTCTATGATATCAGTAGGCAACTAGCGAGTAGCAACCCCGAAATGTGTCGGTTGAGACAGAGCTATGCGACAGAAAGAGACGCCACTCTTTCTTCTTCGTAGGTGCATATAATTTCATCCACGCAGCGTTGTGCAGTTTGAAATTGTACTTTATTGCCGTGCAGCGAGAGTAGCTTATTATTTGATGGTCCTCGCGGGGACCGACTTCTGTACGTTAGTACTATTATATATTCTGTGCCCGAAGGGACAAAATCAAATGAATTTTTACGCAACTTGTAAAAAGTATACTTTCTTTCCATGTAAGTATATGTCACCGTTAAAGTGCGGAAATCAGTTATAGAGTGCACAAATCTGCCGATTCCCTAGGTAGGTAATCTGCAAAACAGGTTCTTTCATTGAAAAAATTGTGTAATCACATAAAAGGGGGTAGCCATGGAAAAGTTTTAGAGTTCATTAGGTTGGGTTTTCCGCACTTTGTACTACTACTACTAATATATAACTACTACTAATATATAACTACTTTCCTTTCCAAGTATGAATATATAATTCAGCAATGAATAAAAAAACTAAATTCTGTTTAATTTTGTTTATTTATCAATTTCTGTATCCACAATAGATACTTCAAATATAGGCTTGGTATTCGAGTACAAGAGAATATAATTTATTTACATTCACATCAATACAATGAAATTTTACCAGAGTCTATTAGAATTTAGAGTCGTCACTTTAGTTTGACAAAGAAGCACCTTGAAATACAATCAAACTTCACAATAGAAACATAAAATGCATATAAAAATACAACAATTCAATACAATACGTCCACCTTATAAAATATTTTTTGTGATGAGTTAAGAAACATGATTATTGTATACAAAAATAACTATAATATTCACACTAATTGAAAAAAAAACTTGTTCGATGTAACTACTCATGTACTTAGGAATGTGAAAGAAGAATATATCATTATGATACAGAAATTATAAATACATTAAATGTATCATACATAAACTTAATTATGCTGCTGTTCTTACGTCATAAGTTATTACCGAATAAATTAATTGGGCACATGTGAGAGATCGAGCCACTCGACGGACCAACCTCGAGTATTCCTCATGAATATCAACGAGTGCTATATTAAAACGAATGATTCATAAATGCATTGAAGGATACAACCTGGACTTAATTTAGGGAACAGATAGATAGTAAAGCAAATGAAAATGGGGAAGTTAAGAGTCGGATTAAGTATAAAAGTAATTATATCTATACAGAACTATGCTATGGAAGTCTCATAAGAGCGTACTGGCCGCCTGGTGCTTATAACTCATCTCTGGTAGGCGTCTCCTCCTCTTCGTCGAATTCACTCTGAAAATACAAGAAATACATAATATTAGTTTTGCGACTAAAATAAACGCCAACTAAAATCTTCAAGTTATTTAAAATTATCTTATCATAAAATGTCATCTCAAATATGATTTCAATTTAAATTAATTGCGGATGTTAGTACATGAATGTCACCAATTTGGGAATTGCAAAGGATCTCTAAAGTATTTCATGTACAGTCCTGCATTTTCAGACATCCAGCTGTAATGAATAACTGTCAAAAGACATTTTGACAGTTAACAGTTGAGTGTCGATAAATTGGTTTATCATATCGTGTTTCAGTGCTCTTTTAAGGGCCCTATAGTTCTCAGAGTGGCGCTCTCATCTTAATTAAGGCGAGGCAGTTCACGAAATTTACTCTTTCACTATGTCTTTAGAATAAGGTTGAATATTGCATAGCTTTCATTGACGCTTCGCCAGAAATTTGACGATATTTAGTACATTTTTATTGATTTCTGAACTGAAATACTGGATCATTTATTAGAAATGTACTCAGTTATGGTGTTAGCTCGATAAAAAGCTATCCTTTTTGCATAAAAAATCATATCACTGTCGTTGAAAATTACGAGATCTGAAGATTTGAAATTAATTTTATAACTTTTTATGGTGTTATTCAGGATTTTTTACAGAGTTACCATGCCATTTATCTTATCAATATTCTGTTCGGTTATTGTGTTTCTTTTTTAGTCTACAGTAATTTTTGTGAAGTAATTCTACATCAGTTCTTCACATTGGAAGTTCAAAAATCAGTATTTTCATCAGATCCTGAACTGGCCTCGCCTTGTACAGATACAGACATGCACATGTACAGATTGAAGCTAAGGTTCTAAAGATTATTTAGAAACAATAACCTCAGTAAAATATAGTTCGTTGTAGTAGTAATAGTAAAAGTGGCCACTTTAGGCACTTTGGTATTGATATTATTTAGTTTGCCCCCGTATTAAAACCTCTTTAAAACTTGCCAGTTAGTTTTCTGAATGGCTAAAGAACGATCAATGCGTCTCTTTTATTTGTTATACAGTGAGAAAGAGATGTAACTATAGCAATTCATAAACCTGGCAAGTTTTAAGAGATTGTATTGAAAGATTTCAAAATGGAATCCAAACAGGGGCCCAAGTCTGCTATCGTTAACGTCATAATCGTGTTCGAGTTGTAATGGTTTTTGACAGTTTTTGTTTCTTAAACACAAAACTGACTGACTGTGGACTGTGGACTGTGCACTGAACTGTGGTCTGAAATTCTCATTTCATTTTTAGATATACTTAAAATTTAACGGTGTATATTGCGTGATATAGCGTTTTATCGACACCCAACTCTCAAAATCCAGTCTTTTGACAGTTAAACGTGATAAATCACTATATCAAAATTATCGTGGTTCGGTGTTCATGCCAGGGATTGAAATACCGTTAAAAAAACGATACAAAAAAATAACGTTAAAATATTTTATCGGTTAATTTACCGGTAAAAATAACGTTAAAATTATTGTACCGGTAAAATTACCGTTAAATATAGCGTTAAACTTAAACCGTTACAATAGTACCTACCGGTAAAATTATCAGTAAAAAAGTAACTAATTAGTAATTAATTTAACGTTAAAATTAACGTTATTTACTGAAATAACGTTAATTTCAATGTAACGTTATCTAAAGTAGGTAACGTTATTTATTGACATAACGTTAGTGTTAAAAGTAACGGTAAAAAAGTAAGAAATAACGTTACATTTAAAAATAACGTTATCAATCCCTGGTTCATGCGAGGCAGGCAGGTGTGTAATGCATTTGAAACTTACCACAGTGGGTCCCTCCGAGGGGGCGCCGTCTGTCTCCACGAACTTGGTGAGGCCGGCGAGCGTCCTCTCACCATCGTATTCTTTCACCTGGACAATACAAAATAATAAGATAATTATTTTAATAGAAAAAATACTAGAAAAAATCGACTCACCCGTAGCAGCTCAGACGGGACTCGAACCCGCACACTTGGAATTCCGGCCCAATGCACTTATGCTACCGAGTCGCTTAATAATTGGTCAGTGCATTGGGCCGGAATCCCAAGGGTGCAGGTTCGAGTGTGAGTAGATTTTTTCGGGTATTTTTTCTATTAAAAAAATTATCTTAATATAAAAATAGCATTGTGAAAAAATTGATGTATTCTCATTCTAAGCTATGCGTAGCAAAAATAGCAGTGGTATTTGGAAAGGAGTTATTCGTAAGATGACTAATATAATAATATTTTTGAATTAAGTAAATAATAATGACAACATCACATACATTGCTCCGATTCCAAGGTTAGCTAATAAGCACTTGTGTTATGGAAATCAGAGACAACGGTGGTCTCACAAACACCCAGACCTGAGACAATATAGAAAAGTTCATTTCCTACATTGACCCAACCGGGGATCGAACCCGGGACCTCGAAGAGATGGTGACGCCTTGAAAACCGGCGTGCAAACCACTCGACCAAGGAGGTCGTGTTATGTTAATTTATCAACTGAAATTCAAGGTCCAATATTCCGTCTTCCAACAACAAAAAACTTATTAGTAAAATCTTAATTAAATGATTACAATTTGAGTTGTTCAGTCAAAGTTCCTAAATCGATTTTTAAACTTAAAATTCAACACTAAGATTCAATATCGATTGGAGAAGTTTGTCAGTTTTGTATAATCCGATGTGCTGCTAGCTGTACATAAAAAATATACTGCTAGCTTTTACTAATATTATGAAAATGTGAAAGGATGTTTGTAACTCAATAACACAAAAACAGCTGAACGTATCTGGATAAAAATTGCCACACAGATAGTTCATAAACTGGTTTAATACAAAGGATACTTTTATCCTGGTCAAAGAAGGGTTCCTTGGGATTTTTCGAATATCCATGCTTACGAAGTCTTACTGGCAGAAGCTAGTATGCCTATAAGTTACCTGGTTGTCTTTGGTGTAGAGTTTGATGGTGGGGAACGATGTGATCTTGGTGTGCTCGAGCTCGTTGGCGGTGGCGTCGATCTTGGCGATGACCACGTCTTCGTCCTTCTCGAAGTGCTCGCCCAGCTTGTCGTAGATCGGCACCAGTTGCTTGCAGTGACCGCACCTGAGGTCGACCAAATTAAGTAAGTTTATTAAAATTAACAAATAACAAACCAAAAAGAAACAACACGAAAAGTACATTTGAAATATACAACGGGTTTTTTGTAAACCCCTAAAACTAAATTATGGTAGATAGGATACAACGCATGTACAGCTTGTACTATGGTGACTAAACAATGGATACAAATACATAAATAAGAATAAAAACATCCATTACTGAGGAACATTTTTTCGTGTCAGCTAAGTAAGACTTCTTGAATGTGTGGTGGGGCAAAAAATTTACGCTTCCTAAATACTTGTTAAGGCGGTTGTATGAACGAAAGTGGCGCCCTCAGAGGTTTTTATTTAATAAGTTATTAATAGAAAAAGATTTTAATAATGCTTTACGTGGAGTTTAGGGCCCATGGTCTAGTATTTTTAGAAGGTATCACTACATGCCCTCGTAGTCATTCGTAGAAGAAGATAGCAATTGTGTCAAAAACTGCCACTTTTAGCCGTTTTGCTATCTACTTCTAGCAGTGACTACGAGGGTATGTAACGATACCGTCTAAAAATACTAGACTGTGGGCCCTAAATATTAACAAAAAAAACTTTAAACTAAAAATTAACTAAAATTAAAAACATTATTAAAATTATAATATTAAATAAAATTCACCGCGGCGCCACTTTCGCTCAGGGTACCACCTTAAGCAACTAAACCTAGTTGAATAAAAAAATGCTTATGGAATGGTCATTCACGTATAAGTATGACAACCGTAACGTATGTAATCCTGGTAGGGGCATACAATTCGAACCCGAATTTAATTTAGTCCTGCCAATTGATTAGTAACATCGTTTACTAAAACAAAAAAAAAACACTGCCGCCTCCGCTATCTCCGTCATTGGCAGACAGGTCGTCGCCGAGCGGTATCCTCGCTTTAGCAAAAATTTTCCGAGTGGCGCCGGAGCAAAGAAAGAAATATGTCAAAATGCTGATTATATGCGGAGTCGGACATTCAATACAGCTTAACCCCAAAATGACGCTTTTAAACTGGGCACCAAATTCAGTTACAGTCCAATCCATGCGTTACGCATATGACCCCATAACTTTGTTGAGAACAAATTCGATACATATTTAAAATAAACGTTGAAAATACGGTGCCATTGTATGGGATCCGTATGAAGAAAAATATATTCTTATGGTAGAAAGAATACAGCGGAAATTTGCGCGCTGGTTATACCGGAACGAATATGGTTATTACCCGTACCTATATCCGTCCTTATTTGTATCTGGTATGGTCGGATTGGAAACTCTTCAACTTCGAAGAGTCATGCAGATCTTGGTACATTATCTCTCAATTATACGCAATAAGATAGATAGTCCAGCCATATTAAGTAAGATGGGACTAGTGGCTCCCAAGCGCCTGGGTTGGGACGCGGAGGGGACGGTCGCACCACGGCGGAGGTTGCGCCTTCTGCAGCGGCCCCCCACGCGAACTAGGTATGCTGCGCACGCGCCTACCACTCGCGCTCTACGCCTAATCGGAGATATGCTCGCCCACGATTCCGAGACCGATCTATTTGCTGACAGATTTGGGCAATTATGTAACAAAGCTTTTTTATATATTAGTAATTTAATTTTTAATCAATAATGACTAAATGAATTGTTGACATTGACATTTGTAATTTTCCTATGACTAAATTTTGACATTTTGTAGAGTGCTATGTATTGACATTTAATTTGACATTATCTTGCTTTCTTTATTTTGACAATTTATATTCAATTTTTTAAATATCTTACCCATATTCACATCTTTGCTTTTCATTTTATAATGTAATGTGCATGAAATTATGTGTAATGTTATTTTTTATGTGCAATGTACAGCTTGGCCATAAAGAGATGAAATTAAATAAAATGGAACTAAAAATTTTCAGTACAAAATATAGTCAGTGTTGCCAAATTATTCGTGATTTTGAAGTGTTTACATAGAAAGTGGCGCCCTCAATTTTTGTCAACTCTTTATGGTCAAGCTGTACTACCTAATATCTAGCTTGCTGGCGATTTGGGCCTTACTGTAAGTCAGCATGTAAACTTTTAATAAATAAAATAAAAAAAAAATAAAAAAAAAAAAAATTAAATAAGAATTCAACCTTCATTGTTATCTTCAATTTGCTGGCACACAATTAATGTAAGTCGATTATGGGCGTAGCAACGATATAATTTACATAATGTTTTCCAAGCCATTGGCAAAAGAAGATGGTTGACGCAATCCTGTATTAATTGCAGCTCACTGAATACAGCATAACGAGCGGACACACTTGCGCAAATAATGACTAGTTCTCACAACGATGACACATATAAACTTGACATAGAAACTAAGTTGAAAGTGAAACACAAAGTTATGCAACACCAATTGATTAAATAAAAGTTTAATAAATTGTTTTGTCACAGAATTAATAATGGTGTTTTGTTTCAAGCCGATTGGTTCTTGTTCTCCTTTACACCGCAGAAATTTAATGTAAGCAAATATCGTTGTGTACCGAATCGCTGATAACGAATGTGGTCGTCAGGAGAATTGGTATATTTTTCTTGATTCGAGAATTTCATGGAAAAGTATAACTTTAATCTATACTTTATAGTTGTATAGGTTATGATTAATAAATTGTATGTAAGTAATGGAATGATTGTATGTAAGTGTCCATGCTTCGGAAGGCACGTAAAGCCGTTGGTCCCGGCTGCATTTGCAGTCGTTAACACCCACCAATCCGCATTGGGCCCGCGTGGTGGGTTATGGCCCATCCTCCTTACCACTCATAAGGAAGGCCTGTGCCCCAGCAGTGGGGACATCAAAAATGGCTGATGGACAATGGATGTTGAACTTTACCGTTGATAAAAGTAGTTGATCAAAATCTAAAAGACACAATATAGTGTTGGTTATCCTTTTCACATTCATCATTCATTCATATCATACATACTACTTAAACTTCTTCAATCTTAAATCTATCTTAACCCTAAACAGCAGGCCTAATTTGTAAGTCTGTTGATAACAATTTTCGTCTGAAAAATCGAGCAGCAACAGTTACAAAATAGGTCGGCTGGTATGTACAGAGTGTTTGGTAATAGCTCTATAATAGGGACTATCAAACTAAACAACTTTTACTATGGTATGACTGTTTCATACAAAAAATAATAACGAAAATATCAAAATGTATGAAACAGCTGAGTATTTTTAGCGATTTCAAAGTTGGTCCCATAGTAAAAGTTCTTCAGTTTGATGGTCCCTTGTCCCTATCTACAATATTCGGCGTTTTAAAGCTATTTACCAACCCAACCCGGTATACGATGAACTTACCAAGGCGCGTAGAACTCGACGAGCACCCTCTTGGTGGTGTCAAAGACGACCTCATCGAAGTTGGTGGCGACGAGCATCTTGACGGGCTTGGCGGCCCAGTCCGCCGGCAGATCCTCGCTCAGTAGGTGCTGCTTCAGCTTGCCGTCGAAAAACGATTGAATGAACTCCTGCGAGGGACGGTTATGGGTTAATGCCATGGTGTACGAACAAAAACTACAGTCCCACCAAAGATTGTCAGTTCAGGGCTTCGATCAAGAATATCCGATCGAAGGTTCAGGGGCTCCCAAACTACCCTATTCCAAAATGAACTGATCCCCATAGCCAAATTACTTTATGTAAACAAATTTCGACCCCAAGGGGTAATATCGATCACTTTGGGAACCTGACGGACATAAAATAAATAAAGATAAAAAAGGCTGTCACTATTTTTACATTTCTTTAAAAAATACTATTAAAGATTTAAAAAATTTTCTTACTCCTGAAATTCTAACAAAACGCAGATATTTTGTACGCACAATTTATTTTAACTCTTCACAATCCAAAATTACTTTTCAAATTATCTCAGTCATTTATAGTTTTGCTTAAATTAGAAGCCAGAAGATAAGATAAGGTATTTGAATATAGTATAGATCAATTTATCTTCCACGAATGGCAGACTGTACGAGTATCAACAAGCACAGTGGCCCTACCATGAGTTGATGAAAACTGTTTACGTTACCGTAAACTATCGGATATACTGCTCACAGTCAGGTCAGTCAGTGCGAGTGAAAGGGACAAAACGATATTTTACGGTAACGCAAACAGTTTGCATCAACTTATGGTAGTGCCACAGCTGTCAATCTAGAGATGATGAATAAGCAGTTACTAGCTTACATTACAGAGAAATACACGGTTGCATTTGCAAATTATTTCCTGCCTTATCGTGAGTTAGGTTTTTTAACTACGATAAAGAAATACGATACATGTCATGTCACGAAGCAATGAAGCAAAGCTAAAGAAATATCATTACATCTTTAAATATATATTTCTATTATTATAATTGTATTATGTATAGTTCCTGTATTGTATAGTGTTTTATTGTAATATAGTCTTACTGCCGTACTCAGAGACGTCAATTAAGTTTAATGCTTCATTAAGTATCGTGTCGTCTTATACTATCACTATGGAAAAGAAAGAGATAGCAACAATTTTAATGAAGCATTAAACTTAATTGACGTCTCTGAGTACGGCCGTTAGCTACATACACATAAGGCCTTACAAACTGGATGGTGTGGAATATCCTTTGTACTGTACATACATACATACTAACTGGCCACACACTACACTGAATTCTGGTCCGAATGATTCCGAACGCAGTAAATCCATACAAATCTATAGACCTACCACATACAAATTTTATTCTACCACACATTTTCCACAATTCCGTTCGGGATTTGCATACTTTATCGATATTCCGTTTCGGAATTCCGAATCAGCCCTCCTAGCCAAAGTAAAATTTGCAAATTTTCGTTATCGCTTCGCTTAGAAACATGTATGGATTTGACGTTTTAAAATTCGTTTGTTAACGAAACCTTATGTCAATCCCATACATGTTTCGAAAGCGAAGCGATAACGAAGATTTGCCAATGTTACTTTGGCTAGGCCCTCAGGGCTACTATTGTCTAATTTAAAAAATCTATCGCAATCGCTTTCATTTGACAGATAGATGTGACACATTGCTGCATTACTTTCGTAAGTTTTCATTTGTGCCAAAAAGAAGCATCAATGTATCACATCCTGAAAGCGATTGCGATAGATTTTGAAATTATTCCTGGATTCCGTGTTTATGTGGCCGCGCTAAATGTTGTGACCGTAACAATTATATATATTCTATACTATTATTAGTTTAATCCATGCGCGAACGTGATGTTCGACTACTCCTATTGAAGTCTATTGTATGTAATATTGTAATGCATGCATTTTACTAAGAGTCAAGAAAGGTTAACGCCATTTTTAATTAAAATACGCGTTACCATTCTAATTAAAAATCTGCTATTTTATTGAAAAACTGCATAAGTACCTAGTCGATAAAATATGCGTTTAAAATACAGTATTTTCTGTAATCAATCATAAAGATTTTATTAACGGTAATTAAAAACAGGCAAATAAAAATTGAACCACCCACAAAAGCAAGTAGCTCCAATGATTCGAATTACAGCAAGTTATCAGTAAATTCGATACTGCTGCTGTGTAAATAGAAACCTGGCGGCAAACAATATGTAATCGTACTAATGGTTTAATAATGATTATCGCACATTACACACACTGATTTCCGACAGTCAATTTACGTTTTTCTAACCACGTCCATTAATTTAGTTCCATACACGTCACGTCCTATAATTTAAAACCTAACTACTATTTATATATTAAGATATATATTAATTATAAGTAATTCGTCAATCGCAATTTTAATAGTTTTAAAAATTCATAATAACGAGCATATTATTTTGTTGGTGAATTCTCACAACAGTTTGATAAAGTAAAATAATTATCGAAAGTGCGACCTTCATGTGAATATTCCGCCCTTGAGATGGGATTCTATTACTAAGTTGCCTAACTATATCTGTTATATCACAATAGTACCTATCAACTGAACCTAAGGCTCATGGTGCCACCAGTCAGCGCACGCTAACTTGGCGCTAGTGTAGATGTATACCTGTCATTTTGTTGTTTGCTATCAATTTTTGGATGTTGGAAGCGTATTTTCGCAAAAATCAATTTTTCTTCCAATCATTTTGGTTTTCTTCAATCTTTAATTCGTTCACTGTCTCATTTCCATAATAATTATTTATTAGCGACAACCATTTTTAGAAATAATTTTAAATATTTATTTAAAATCGGGGATAAATGCCCGTACAAAGTAGCGCCACCAAGCGAGATAAATTTTGTGACATCCCGCCATTAAAAAATGAAACTGACTTACCTCAATAGCGTTGGCGGACAGCTCCGTAGTGGGGGGCTTGTATTTGGCCATGTCCTGTTCCAAGGCGATCAGACGCGCAGACGGCACTTCATCCTTCTTCATGCCGAAGAACTCGAGGATTCTATACAGATTGAAAGAATATTAACACCTTCAGGCCCTAAGGATAACTAGGGCCCAGGACAGAGACGTGTGGAAGGATTTGGGGGAGGCTTTTACCCAAGGGGATTCAGACCCAAATTAGTTATACTTATAAATTGAATTGTGAAAATAAGGGTTTGAAAATAAAAATATTATTATTATTATTAAGGCCCTAAGGTGGGTCAATCCGAGCGGGTCGATCCGTTATGGAGTGAAATCGAACGTAACTCTACTCACTTTGGGTTCAAATCAGTGCGCGTTCCAAAGCGGCGGTTGCGTTGAGAACTAGCACCGAATTCTCAATTTTTACATGTTTTTATTACTTTTCTTCGCTTTCAAGTTAGTTAAAAAAAATCTGTTCAATTAAGATTGAAGGTATTAACATCGCCTATTTTAATGGTTGGTTTTAACATAAACGAATGTTCTGTTTCCGAGAAATTTTGCAAATAAGACCAGAAACAGGGTCCACGGAATATTTTTTACATCGAAGGTGGTAACATTTTTATAAATGCTTTCAATTAAACCTATATATGTGTATTATTTCAAGTACATTATATATTTTTTCCATAATAGCTTCACGCGCGTGATCTTTCAATATTTTGAATTGAATATCGGGATTTGATCCACCAAGGCCTTAAGAGGATATTGCTAAAATGGAAGTTAACTTTGAGATGACGAGTGATAGAAATGTATGGAAGAAAAAGAGATGCTGCGCCGACTCCAAATAAATTGGTATAAGTGCAGGAGGATGATGATGTGGACACTACGTCAGTAGGCGGGTATCGAATGGTTTGAAAAGTGACACTATGTCTATGACGTTGTGAGTTGTTTGAAAAATGTAGGTGGAATTTTTAATGTCATTTTACGAACTCGCCACGTGGTTCTTGAGCCCACGAAAGTGAATCAGTAACGATGTCTACTATCATGTTGATAAAATGACTGGGATAATATAATTATTGAAAGAGGTAAATCTCAGCGCTATCCTGAATGGAAGCTTTTGTAACACAACACAACAAACTCTAATATACTTAATTGTTTATCTATCAACTAACCTATTACTATACTACATTTGTTTAGTGCTCTGACTAAATGTGTGTGACATCCAACCAATTATAAATTAAACAAAAACATAAATAACGAAATAGTTATAGAATTCCTCAATTTAAGTTTCATAGGCAGTAGACAGTTTCATAGGCCATATGGATAAACTCCTGTTAAGGAAGTTAACTTTGAGATGACGAGTGATAGAGATATATGGAAGAAACAGACATGCTGGCCGACCCCAAATACATTGTTATAAGGGCAGGAGGATGATGATGATGACGGAATTGACGGATAAATTCCAGACTTTATTTGACAGATAAATCCACAAATATTCTGTCCCATTTTTTAAATTAAACTTGAAAATAAATCCGTGCAATCGGCAAGTGAGTTTAAATTGAGTTAGTAAAGTCCATTCAACGAAACGAGCTCCCAAAGAAAAACCGTTCATGTGCGCCCATTCGTTAGTACGTTACCTTCAATAGGTATTGACCAATGAGCTGCGGGTATTTAGTTCTTGTAGAACAGGGTATAGGTAACACTCGTTTATGAGGTGACTCCCAAACCTCGGGGGGGACCCTCGGGGCCAACCGGCGGCGTGAGGGCAAGTGCCGTAGTTTTTTAGTGGGTATTCCCTCCTCCCGAGATCCCACCGAACCTTCTGGTTGGGTGGGATCACGGGAGGCAGTCATGGAGGGGGCCGCAACGTTGAATGTTGCAGCCCCCTCCTGGCGAGTCCTACATACCCCCCTCCCGATCACCAGCTGGAGGGGAAGCGCGTAAAGCCGATTTAGCATACCAATTTCGGGTTGCCACTCGTACTTGACAATAAAATATTGTATAATAAGTTCGATATTAAAAGTGAATTTACCCTATAACGGAAAGATAAACATTGTATAAGATTATCATATCATAAGATGAGAATTGGAAATAAAAAAAAACATAAAAAATGTTGACCTTTGCGTTATTTGTTTAAATTAATTGTTAAAATTTAACTTATTATACGGGTGGCAACTCTAAATTGGTATGCTAGATTGGAATATGTAATCGCGGCTTAAATGCGTTTTTCTACGGCATATATAAAAAAAAGGTAACACTCCTAAGGGCTGATTTTTCAATCCTCAGATAACAGATATCAGTCAGTTTAAATATTAACCAAATCTAATAAAAGTCATTCAAAAATGTGACAGACAAATGAATGACAACATAGATATAGTATATTAAAAGGGGTAGATGCGCTACCGAGCGACCGGGTGTAAGGGATAGATATATTATGACGTCAAAATATGGGGTTGCCATGATCAGAAAAAGTACCCTTAACGGGGTAGCATCCGTTAATGTGCAGATTACTAGTTAAAGCACGGAAATCGTCTACTTTAAGAAAAATTTCGGTACTATTATGTATTCTGTGCTTTAAGAGGATTGTCAACCACGTGGTCTCCATACAAACGGCGATAACGTTTCCCACCCTCTAAACCTTAACCTACAGCAATGAATTTTTGGTATGTTTTTGAAATGCCTAAAAACTAGGGCTGTACGTTTTGGTTTTTAAAATATTCATTGTAGATTTGAAAATATTGGCACTTCTGTGTTTTGTATGAAATCACTAAAATGCAAATATTTCGAAATCTATTATAAATATTAAAAAAATCAAAACGTACAGCCCTAGTATTTAGGCATTTCAAAAAAATACCAAAAATTAATTACTGTAGGTTAAGGTTTAGAGGGTGGGAAACGTTATCGCCGTTTGTATGGAGGCCACGTGGTTGACAATCCTCTTAACTGACTCGACCAGTTAATCTGCAGATTAACGGATTCCGTACTTTAACGGTAACATACGTATACATAGAATAGAAATGGAAATAAACTTTATTCGCAGTAATTGTGGTACATCAGAGATATTAATAAAATGTTTAGACAATTCGCCATACCCAGCATGCAAAAACTCAGTGTATAATTATAAATGGTATTAAGAAAAATAAAAATACGTCTTCCCTGCTAAAATCGAACTAAAGTTAAATAACAATCGTCATTGCAGTCGGGACGGGAGTACACACAACTGCCCTGCTAAAAAAAATAGAGATATAGTAAACTAGCTGGGGTTCGCTCAGGTAGTTGATATTGAGATTGTGTGGTTAATGGAATAAAAAGATAAACTTTAAATTAAAACAGGTAAAGTCTTTATTAAACGTTGGAATACAGAACTTTTTTTATTAACGTTAGTTTTTCTGATTTTCGGAAACAATTTTTTTCAAAATGTTTTGAACAAATTCGTGTGTGGCACCCAATTCTTTTTTCTAGTTGCTTCTATACATTTTTCACGAGTTTTATCTTCCGTCGGAAATCTGGAAAAATCAAATCGCTTGAAATTCCCTGAAATATGGGGTAATTTTTGGGGAAAATTTTCTATATAGTAGGCATCCGGAAATCGAATTATAAACCTACTGATTTTAGTGGACGTCAAAGCTAAGCTGACTTCTACTATTACGTAGATGTACGCAATTTTACCGGTTTGCATGTCAAATGTTTACGAGGTTATTTTTAGAAATAATTTTTAGATTTTTCCTATTTATCAGGTTTTTCATGATATAACTAATGATTTAGCTCAGAAACTTGGTTCCTGTGAGATTTGAGAAAGAAATACGTGATCAAAATATAGAAAACAGTGTACTCACGCATGAAATGTAACGCCCGCTTCTTTCCTTTGATTTTTGCTTTTGCAGCCAAATATCGAACATCCCACCATTTTGAATGCTAGACACAAACACTACACATTCGATTTATAATAAATCTTCAATATTAATTTGGGAGTTATCCACAAAAACTTTAATTTCTCTGGCACTTTTGGTATAACCCCACTTGTTTGTTTTGCTTAGTTGATCTCTGCCTATAACCCGACCATGAAAAAAAGTCCGGTCGGTGATAGAGAAAAAACATGACACTCTTCTCTATTTCCTCCTATAGGAATCTTAATAAGACGATCTCGCTCTATCAAAGCATGTCAGACCCTTGAATGACAAGCATTTTCAATTTGGCAGTATATTACGCTATGAAACGGATAAAGCTCTATCTAGGCATTGAAAAATCAGCCCTAAGAGTCCTAAGATTAAAACCGCTTGCACGCCGCGCCGTCACATACGTTTAGTTGCCGGGGCGATACGCGCGCACACCAATTTTGTTGCTAACTGGTTAAGCGACGCTGTTGCCCATAGTACATGGGTAATAATGTCTGTTTTTTTTCTCATTAATTATATTAATTAGAATAGGTACCTCTGGTGGTCATCCTCGTCGGTGTCGATGGCCACGCACATGATCCTGTCGCGGTAGGTCTTGCACACGGGCTTCAGCGCCTCCAAGTATTTCTCGAAGTCACCACTCTTCTGCATGGACAAAATAATTTTATCATTATTTTTATCTATGACTTTGTATTTTGAATTCTATCCTCTCAGCCTGCCTAGCATGACCGATTTATATCGCGTGATATAGCATTTTATCGACACTCAACTGTCAAATTCCTTTGTTCTTTTGACAGTTAAACGTGATAAAACGCTATATCACGCGATATAAATCGGTCATGCTAGGCAGGCAGAACAATTTAACTGTGTTGTTGTTTTAAAATTAGGACTTTCAAAATGATAAAATACTGTAGGCTCGATGGATGGCGTTGATAAAGTGGCATGTGTCAACTGTAGAAAACGTAGGAAAAAAAGAAAACACACTTCACATGAAAACACCGCTATCAACCAACGAACGCCAAAAAATTCAAATTCCCTTGCACCTTTTTTAGCACAGGCCGTTTATTTTTCAAAGCCAATTTTAACACTTCACTTAACCATCAACGCCATCTAGTGAGGCTTACTATTTTTTTTAATGTCACTTTGAAAAGCCCTCATTGACTTGAAATGACATTCAAATAACATGAACAATACATTATATGTGTTTTGTCATGTTTAAATATTCTGTTGTTATTTTACAATTGACTTGAAATGACATTCAAATGACATGAACAATAAATTCTTTGTGTTTTGTCATGTTTAAATATGTTGTTGTTTTACAATTAACTTGAAATGTCATTCAAATGACACATGAACAATACATTATAATTATGTGTTTTGTCATATTTAAATATTATGTTGTTATTTTACAATGGACTTGAGATTACATTCAAATGACATGAACAATACATTCTTTGTGTTTTGTCATGTTTAAATATGTTGTTGTTTTACAATTAACTTGAAATGACATTCAAATGACATGAACAATACATTTAATGTGTTTTGCAACTTTTAAATGACCTTCAAATGAACAATACAATCTACATAATAATAAGTAATTATTATGCAATACTTGTTTTTTACTGTTTATGAATAAGAGGTTGAGTATCATTATTGTTTTACAATCGACTGGAAATGACATTCAAATGACACATTAACAATACATTCTATGTGTTTTGTCATGTTTAAATATATTTTATTTTACAATGACATCATGAACAATACATTCTATGTGTTTTGTAACTTTTAAATGACCTTCAAATGAACAATACAATATACATAACAATAAGTAATTATTTGTTTTTTTCACTGTTTATGAATAAGAGGTTAAGTAAAGTTGAGTATCAATAGTAGTTTAATATGGGGGTTTAAACATTTACGGCCTTACCACAAAAGATTTTAAAACACTGTTTAGTAAAAACACTGTTTAAATGTGATGCCGTCTCTTTCAAACAATATTGTCAAAAAAGTGACAGCATCATATTTAAACAGTGTTTTAGTTAAACACTTGTTAAACAGTGTTTTGTGGTAAGGCCGTTACAGTTCGGACATTCAAAGAAAGATTTTAGATTCTAGAGGTACGAGTAAGTCTACAGTCTGAGTACGACAAAATGCTGGTTGCTTTAAAATCTTTCTTGTTAGAATCTTTGTGTCAGAAACGGCATATTTACAGCAGTATAAACAAATTCGTTTCGCAGTATTATAAAACAACGGTTTATTAGGTCGTAGTTTTCGTTCTGGTATGTTAGCGTTAAAAGCCTGGTTATTTATAACTACGCATAGCTATTTTAAACGTTTAATGCTTTAACTTAACAGATTTTTAAATTGTAACTCATTTTTTCAACATAGAATGTTCAATAGACTATTAGATATGTTACATTATAAAAAATATATTATCCTTCCGCAATATATACTGGTATTTATAGAAACAGAAAATAGTGCATAAAAACGGTTTACGATCGATAAACGGTAAATACCTATATAGACGCGTATCCGTAACTGGAGGTCGACGACCCGCGCGGGTCAACGCCTTCTCTAATGAACGATAGAGCTTCATGATTATCTTAAATGAAGCTTTTAGTATTCATAAACGATATAGGTAGGTACTAGTGTAGTAAAAAATGAAAAATAAAAATTTGAAGTTGTAATTTGATTCTGAGAATTGCAGACAAAAATCTGGTTAGAAAATTTGTTAAGTACTTAATGCTCTTTTGTATAAATCCTTTGATGAAACGAAAAAAACAATTTTTGTAATTGATGTCCTATCTGTAATTCTGTAGGTAAAATCAATGATAACAATTAAGTATTTACAATCTAATAGCTGAGAGGTCTGATATCAGATTAATTTTGCAAATTATAATAAGTCAACAAGATAAAATAGAAGTTTACGGTACCTATATTTTTTTACATCACCATTACCTTGATTTACTAACCAATAAGATAGCTAAGAGATTTTTTATTTGCCTTGATTAACCAACTGGGGCCGTACCGGCTGACGCATCGAACTTCGAAAAGTCTGCTGGGTTTCAAATTAAAGCAGATATATTGAGTCCCAATTGGCCAAAATGGCGAACCCCAATTCATGATGTCACACGAACAATATCTTCCAAATAACTTCAACAAATAGTACAATAAAAAAAATCCTTACTTTGATTTCACTGTTTTAAGTTGAAGCTCGGCAGACCCGCCGAAGTTCGAAAAGTTAGCCGGTACGGCCCCTGGTAGGTATGTTACCATTTTTGCGATACATTCTACAAGTAATTCCAGTTCTGTGACAAGTACTTTCACCTTGAGTAAGTACGAAGTTACTCTCACGCGGCGTGACCGCGTGACCTGACGTGAAACTTCGTTGAACTTTCACTATTAAGATATTAATCTAAGATAATCTTCAGGCATTTGTGTCTGTCTGTCGCTTTAAGCTAAATCAGCGAGTCCAAAGGGCAACAACATTTTGCATAGAAATCAGCTTTTCAATTTTAATTTACTTGTATTGTAAGAAATATACATTTCCTGTCAAACTTTTTTAATTCAGTTTTCTGTAACTTTTAGCTTATCACGAGAATATTATTAAACATTAAAATAAATAAGCATTCACTTTTTTAGTACTAAATTGAACCTTGAAATAAATAAAAATAGCTGGTGTAATCACTTACAGGTATAAAATAGAATGTTACTTTTAATTAAAATTACTTACCTTGGATAGGAACAGCAGAAGGTGGTATTTGATCTGGCCACCAAAGATCTTGGAGGCAGTCTCGTGGGAGAACTCGACAATGACGGGCATGCTTTGAACGAACACCCAGGTTTTGAATAGATCTTCGTCGAACGTCTCTGCGACATACTTGACTCGTGGTTCCTCGAACTATTGAGTGGGAAAATATTAAATAATAAATTTCTATCTGTCAGACAATAGCATTTTATAACTTTATCAACTGCAGAATCAGCAACACACAAAGTTCGGAAGCTATCATTTTGTAATATTTATAAAAACTCTTTCATTTACTATAATTATTTTAAAATTGGAGAAAAATAACTAGTTAAAAGGGGAAACACAGCAACAAGACATTAATTATTGTACTGAACTTCTTCACATTTAGTAGAAGAGCTGTTCAAATAATGCTAATGACATGAACAGGTTTGTCCTACCTACCTAGAAGGTGACATCATATTTTATCTTAAAGTCAGCAACGGTATTATTATTTATTCTTCCAATATTTCTTTTATTTTATAAAGTTTAAGAATTTTAGTTTTACTACCTACATTAAATGAGTAAATATTGTAACATTATTATTGTTAATAATTTTAAGGTCACAAGGACAATGTATTATCTTTTTAACACTACTTTGATGCAATCTTAACTTTTGTTTAATTTCAGTAAAACATAAGACAAGTAAACTTTTGCAAACTTTGAAATTTCGCTTTACTAATATAAAAATTAGGTATGTAGCTTAAGGCGCCGTAGTACCTACTTCTAGCGCCGCCAATACATTTATTTTTATTACTCGCAAACCAAGCTTTTGGCTTTTTTTTAATATAAAAAAGCCAAAAGTGGCCACTTTGAGCTAAAATGGATTTTAAAACTTACAGAAAGAATGAAAACTGTTGAAGGGTTATTCAAAAAATATTAAAGACAATTTAGGAGGGCATGATCTTAGCTTTTTTTAAATTTTGACATGGTTTACGAGTAATAAAAATAAATGTATTGGCGGCACTAGTAGTGGGTAGTAGGGCGCCTTAACATTAGAAATTGTAACTGATAAAATATTATGAAATAGTTACTACACAATAATTATCTAGCCCTGACACTACAGGGCCAACAAACTTATTATCTAATGAGGATTCAATGTTTGCTGTTATCTTAAATTATTTATTTTGTAATATTTTTAAGGAAAAGGTAGAATACCAAAATGCTGAAATTTTAATTGGATTGATTTAGTACTCTGTTAGGACATAGCAAAATTATTGTAACTATCTGAAAATTATTGGATATTATTTGTATTAACTGTAAAGTTATAGAGATAATGTTTCAAGATAAAAAGTGTTTAAATATCCTGCAGTATAATTTTGATTGGATGATTCATAATCCCCATACAATGCTTTCATTAGGTAAAATTTTATTTTTGCAGTTTTCACTGACATTAAAATCAAATGTATACTCACGTTTTTGAATAGAACAATATCTTCATCTGCAGCTTCCAACTCTTTGATAACCTTCACATCTGTGACGATAGCGAAGACTTGATCGTCCACAATAGTAGCCACTCCGAGGAATGCCTTCGCCTTCTCAGACTCCTTATCAGCGAAGAAACCAAACACAACAACGGGACTTGAAGCAGACAACTCTTTGGCTTGTACCGCCGAGGTTACTTCAACAGCTGGAGGCCCAGTCTTCTTCTTAAGCCAAGCTACAATGTCGTCAGCCTGACGGCCCCCTGAAACAATGTTTGAAAGTTAATAAATCGTATTTATAAACTTTAAACATGCATGAATAAGTAGAACATTTCAATCACTGATAAAGTGCATGCTCAAGTAAAAGTATATTTTAAATACCTGAGTAATCAATAGGGTTGCCTTTCCTGAAGAATTTGAGTGTAGGGTAACCCCTGACTCCGTAATTTTCAGCGAGGTCTTGCTCTTGAGTCGCATCGACTTTTGCAAGCTTAATAGGAGATTCTTCCTCCAGAAGCTTAGTGGCAGCTTTGGCGTACTCCGGAGCGAGGGACTTGCAGTGGCCGCACCACGGTGCGTCTGTCATGTAAATAAGATTTTTTATTTTGTAGGTAGTCGGCGATCATGGGTACCACGCCGCGCGCCGGCATGATTTGAACATGACGTGTCATCATTTAATTTTTGAGACTTTACTGATAAAAATGTATGTTTCGGTTGTTATAATGATGAAACAAAGAACTAAGAGTTAAATTAAAGGAAACTTACAGAATTCAACTAAGACGTAGTCGTTGCCCGAGACAACATCATCAAAGTTGCCTTTTGTTAGGACGAGGACATTTTCTTCGGTGGTGACATCGTCTCCGAGGGCAAAGCCCAGTAGAGCCAGGGTGGCAAAAAATATAACACGCATATTTATCTATTTTATTCGACTCTAATATCTGAGCCTTCTCCGAAGACGAAACTCAACCAAATGTCGAAAGAAAAAATGCCACTCCGTCTCACTTTGACGTGGCAGCGTCGATCGTGTGTTTGGCTGTGATTGGCGGATATTTTTCTTTTTTTTTATTGGAAATGACAGATAACTCTCATTCTTTTTATAGACAACAAAAAGACTGAATGAAGAAAATTAGTGGAGGCGCGTTCCAAACCTACACTCCGGGTGCAACCTAACGACAACCGAACGCTCTAAGGGCGTTCCAAACATTTGAGCGTGACGTTCGGTTGACACAACCGGCCCGTTCCAAACGTCGGAGCGTTGCAACCAAACAACCATCAAAAATGATGGTTGTAAAACTCTCTGACGTTTGTCTATAGAAAAAATGTCAATGTCATTTGTCATTATTTTGTATTTTTGATGTTTTTATGTCTAATTTTTAAAATAATCATGGTAGATCCTCAAAAAACGGATTTTATTTGATTTAGTATAAAGAAAAGTTTAAATTATTCGTATTCCAAATGGAAAATGAAGAATTTGTGTTGACATTGACATTTAAAGTTCTTGGTCGTTCCAAACCTTAGAGCGAGTTAAAAAACAACCAAACAACCGACGCTCAAACGTTCTGAACGCAACCTGGGTCTCCCTCCAGCTTCCTCATAGGCTATAGAGAAATTCTAAGCATGCCATATTTTAAAGCATAATAGCAGCAATCAAACTTCCAGACATAATAATAGCAGCCACCATAAGCTCGTTACCATGAGTTGTTTTATGTGTGCGAGCTGGCGACACGTGCCTACAGCTTACACATGCCGTTAAGGCAAACCAGTGAGGTTAGGGTTTTAGACTCTAGTCAGAAATTTAAAGCCTAATTGCAGCATTAAGATCCAAAAAAACATCCATCACACTCAAATACTCTTGTAACTACGAGCATAAAACTGTGTGCGAGCTGGGGACACGTGTCACTGGCTTGCACAGCTGTATTTTCGTAATTATTTAAGCTACGATTATGTACTATACCTCAAAATTTTCAGCCGAATTGCAGCATTAGACTCCAAATTTATCAAAACTTTAACTCAAAAAGTTTTTGAGCTACGAGCCGCTATGTGTAAGCTGGTGACCCGTGTCACCGGCTGACACATGGTGAATTGCTGTAACTGTATATGTTAGAGTTTCGTTTTAAAGATCAAATGATATGTTATAATTGCAGCACACACGAGACATAATTTCAAATCTCTGGGCCTCTTAGTTTCAAAATTATAAGCCTAAAACCGTTTTCCCCGCCAAAAAATTCCAAAAAAAATGGCTTGGAAGCGGCTAATTGCGCCGTTGCCGTTCCGTGCGCTACACTATTGCAATCGAATTTGAACCTAAGAGCTAGTATTATTTTGAGTCATTTTAATTTGCGCTCTCGATCGTTTTAATTTCTGTACTGAGAATTTTAGTCTAGGAGGTAGGAGCCGATAGTCTATTTATTTAGGAATGTTTATATCGCTAAGGTATGTACTGAATTTTATTTTATGAACACGTTTTTATTAGGTTACTTTCTCGTTTGTTTGTTTGTTTGTCCATAAAGTTTGCGAACGATTTTATACTAGCTTCCCGATGAGCTTTAGACTACTTATATAATATAAAATATAGGGTTATAGACATACAGACACAGACAAAAAAAAAATTGTTCTTATAATATAAGTGGGATTACTGTAAAAAATAAGTATAATAACTAAGCATAGCTATCTATACATTACTAAATAAAAAAACTTTATTTTTCTTTTAAATTAGGTAAGCAACCGGTTATATCAGATGGCTCCTACCTCCTTGATAGACCAACAAAGTACTGGTCAAGACGATTCAAACAAGCCCAAACTTGGTGAGGATGCACGGTTTCAATATTGAGTTCCTATGGCATGGCCTTCCAGCTTCATCATCAGACCCTGGACCTCGTCTCTTATTAAAACGATTCTAACGAGCCCAAACCCGATGGGATTATATGGTTTCATCATAGAGTTCCTGTGGCCTTCTTCCGGCTCCATCATCAGATCAGCTCAATGGCACCACAAAACTGCATTGCCTTTTAGTTCTGACCTATGTTTAAAGTTTTAAGACTTTAGCTCATCGAGAAGCTATAGTATAAAATCGTTCGCAAACTTTATGGTCAAACAAACGAGAAAGTAACCTAATAAAAACTTGTTAATAAAATGAAATTCAGTACATACCTTAGCGATATAAACATTCCTAAATAAATAGACTATCGGCTCCTACCTCCTAGACTAAAATTCTCAGTACAGAAATTAAAACGATCGAGAGCGCAAATTAAAATGACTCAAAATAATACTAGCTCTTAGGTTTAAATTCGATTGCAATAGTGTAGCGCACGGAACGGCAACGGCGCGATTAGCCGCTTCCGAGCCATTTTTTTGGAATTTTTTGGCGGTAAAACGGTTTTTGATGAGTACTTTTTGAGATATTGCTGTTTTAAGTTTGACAGATGACAGCTGTCAAGCTTCATCGTTTTTTACTAGTGAAGTTAAAAAAACATAAGCAAGTGATTTTCGACCTTATTTCTAGCTTAGCATTCCGATATTATGGCCTTTCGTAATCGGCAACAATGGGCACACTGGCTACTTACTATTTAAACCGTGTGAACGACTTTTTACCTGTTTAAGGCCTGCTTTTGAACTGTACGGTATCTTATTTGCTGATGGTAAGCCCCCTGAACTATTCAACTTGACACTGGCAAAAGTTACTCCCTAAAAGATGAGAGTAGATTGCCAAACTAAAAATAAGAAGAACCGAAGAACCAGCTGATTTTGACAGTTGGTTACGTCACTCATTGTTTTCTTTTGCATTTTTTTTTTGCTGTTGAATTGTTGATCTTGAAAATCCTGAATTTGAAACAAATAAACTTATCAAAATATTTAAACTGAAATGGAGATGTATGTAATTGCATTGGAAAGTAAAAAAAGCGATCGAACGATATGATTCAGAAAGTGTGAAGACAAATAAAAAAAGGAAAAAATAATTGATGTGGTAGGTAATTTATATTAAATCTAATTTGGTTAAAATATGTTCGGTATGTCCTTTTATTTTAAATTACAATTTATATCACACAAATTATATAAAAATGGATAAATATTCAGACACAATTAAAAAAATAAGATGGTATTACATTTTAAAAATAGATAGGTAGTTTTTAGCAGTAGCAGTTTTTACATGTGTCTGGTATTCTAATTAGACACTAGTTGTAGTATACTAATTCTGGCACACAATACAAATTTATTTTAG
The DNA here is from genome assembly GCA_950108535.1 of Agriphila straminella. Classification (NCBI taxonomy): domain Eukaryota; kingdom Metazoa; phylum Arthropoda; class Insecta; order Lepidoptera; family Crambidae; genus Agriphila; species Agriphila straminella. The sequence goes on from OX467318.1 coordinate 5,516,696, forward strand.
AAGATTTGAACTTGGCCGCTGTCCAATTTTTATAGTTAAATTCTTCCTAGTACGAAACAGTTATCCGTTGAACCCAGTAATTACTTATCTACTGTAAAAATTGTTTCAAAGATATTTTAAGATCTCAGAATCATTGTTTTATTCTTTAACGGTAAGAAATATTTTTATATTTTATTTATTTAAATAAGGTAATTAATTTATATGGCATGTTCATTTTATGTAACATTTATAAAACTGTTTTCAAACCCTATGTTGCCTACATAGGGTTTGAAAACAGTTTTATAAATGTACTTAATAGTTTATAAACATTTAATGACTGTACCAGTAATTAAATTTTACCGCTTATAGCACACTGGGTATTAAATAGTTATAACCAGTTAATGAAATCTTTAACGGCATTCAAAGAGGTACTTAATATAAAATCTGTTAAATACAGAATAATGTGTGGAAGAAATACATTATAATGAAAGGCTTCTATTTTCTGGGAGCAATACAAAAACCACAGGGCAGTTCCAGTTCTGTGGTTAGGCGCTAAATTCTGGTTCAATTGAATAATTGAACAGAATTTATATGAAATTACCTAAAAAAATGTAGTAAATTGGAATTATCCTTGTTTATTACTAAGAGTCAGCCTCGGGGGGATACATTTTGTATGAAAAGAAGATTTTCTTTTTTCCCCAAAATTGCGAAAGACTCCGAATCTACCAACCCTGAATAAAAAGTAGGTATGCAGGTACTAAAGTGCCTTTTTAGCTACTTCCAATGCTGATTGTGTGTAATATATTAAGTACTTGTGTATGAAAATATGGTTTGAAATATTATTTTAGATGCCCGAGCTAACTGTGACCTCAGAAATATATGAGGAATATGATTACAGTTCTAAACGAACACCCAGCAATGAAGGAAGTAAGTAGACTTAAATAGTTGAATAATATATGCAAATGTGAAAGATTTAGAAAAAATTTAAATACTTAAATCCCTGTATTTTAATACAATCTATCTATTATATATTTTGTGCATGTGTGTGTTTATTTATTTATGATCTCAATGTGATCATAGTAAATCAATACAGAAAAATCTGTTTGGAACATAATTTTCTTCTATGATTTCAGATGTCATATCAGAATTTCCTTTCCTCCTACCGACCAGTAATGCCAGTGCCAAATTCGATGATGATAACGACTTAGATGTAGAAAGGCCAAAAAAAGATGTTATTAAAATAGGTAAATAGCTACCAAATAAAAGATACATTTGGATATTTTCATTATACATTTTTGTACGAAACAGCAGATTTTTTTGCGATTTCTGAGTTAGAAGACTTTTTTCCCCATTGGTAAAAGTTCAGTTTGATGGTCCGAAGAAACGGTTTTCCCATTTTTATTATATTAATTAACACGTATATTACCACTACATGATCTTTGCAATAAAAAAATATATATTTTCAGAACACTGTTCAAAAACCAAATTGGCATTGGTTGGGTTGCAAGTTTGGCGAGGTGCATTCCTGTTGGGAGACCTGCTTATCCACTTGGGGCTCAATGGGAAACTAAGCGGGAAAACTATTTTGGAGCTGGGAGCAGGGACGGGGCTAACCAGCTTCGTCGCGGCTTTGTATGCCAAAAAAGTTATATGTACAGGTAAGAAAAATAGGAAAAAATATTGTTTTTATTATAATAATCGCGCCACTGAGACCGACGACGTATTGCTCCGTTTTTCTAGTTCATATTGCTTCAATTATAAGTACTTACTTATATCTAAAAATGAAAAGGGGATTTCAGACCACGTAAATGAACAGCTTTTAATATGGGGCAAACCATCGAATCGCGAAAAATAAAATCAGCTGTTCCACACATTATAGTCGAGTCGATGTTGTACTTTTTTAAAATCTGCTGTTTCATAAAACAGCAGATTTTTTTTCGAGTTTCCGTGGTTGGCCGCATAGTAAAAGTTGTTCATTCACATGGTCTGAAATTCCCATTTCATTTTTAGATATACTTAAAAATTAAGAGTGTATTTAGTGGTACAGTAAACTGCATGATTGTTAGTGACACTTAGATAGATAAGATAGATAGATAGATAAAAATTTTATTCATTAACCACTACAACACACAACAACAACAACAACAGGAACACTTGAGAAAATGCAAAAAATGTGATAACTTAAACTAAAAACATTGTCCAAGATAATACCGTACCGGAGTGTGCAGCAGTGGCAGTCTGAAAAGGAACTCAAGCTCAGTGTTGATAGTTCCGAGGAACCAGACACTGATTTTCAGCCGAGCCCCTGTCATCGTTTGGTCGCAAGCAATAACACAAAACAAAAGAGTGTACTTCAATACATTAAATATTATTGAGATAAGTAGTGGGTAATATAATGTGGCACCGTGAATAATAAATGAGCAGTAGGTACAACAAGAAAATATTTAGAGTAATTTAATGTCCTTACTTGGTAATGTCCTTACCGTTTCAAAAGCGTAAAAATTATAAAATTAGCTTCGTATTCAGATTTCTCTTTTGTTTTCAGATATAAATATCGGTGGTATACTACAACTTATCAGATTAAATGCTAAATATAATTCCAAGTTAATTAAGTCGGAGTTTAAAGTAATGCCACTTAACTTCAAGGAAACATGGAGTCAAGAATTAACGAACGAAATGAAATATGTCGACATCTTGATAGCTGCTGACGGTATGTACCTTTTGTAGTTTTTAAAGACTTTGATATAAAAAAACTACTAGATATAATGTATTTTTTGTCAGTCACATTAACAAATTATCAAACCCAATGGTACTAAATTCGATTCCTAGGGGATTTTAAATAGGTATATACAGTCAACCAATTTCCTTAATAGGCCACTATAGGATCTTAAGATATTAATTTTGTTTATTTGTTTAGAGAATGACGTTAGAAAAAGAAGTTAAACCGATAAGATTCGAGTAGCTTATAATAGCAATGAAATTGGTAAACTGCTTAGGGCCCGTTTGGATAACTTCATTGTCTTTCGCTGCAAACCTTTGTCGCCCGTGGTCCCTTCTCGTAGTCCTTGGAAGAGGTTTTTTCTTTGTGGTACCTACGAAAAGATATAATACTAAGATTGTTTAAAAAAATGTTGAAACTCAACCGAATCCCTTTTACCTTACAGTAATCTACGACGATGACGTCACCGCGGCCTTCGTAGACACGATACAAAAAATCCTGAACGCAGCTCCTAAAACGTTGTATGTGGTTCTGGAGAAGCGCTACGTGTTCACGATTGAGCACATGGACTCCGTAGCGCCCTGCTACGAAACATTCCTCGCCTTGCTACACAAGGTTAAGACAGGCAACGCCCATTCCACGTGGACTGTCCAACAACTTCCTCTCGACTTTCCCAAATATTTTACGTATGAACGCGTGAAAGAACTAGTCTTATGGAAAATCTCATCAAAACCTAATTAAAGACATTTTTCTGTGATAAATAAATTATTTTAAGAAAACAAAATCTTTTATTAAATGAAAAAAGGAGTTGTAAAATAATCTTATATTTCAATTTGGTTTACTTGATTTAACACTATTACCTAGATACAATGTAAGCCGACCAATTTTCTAAGATATTAAATAAATAAAACGAGACAAACACAAAACTTAATAATAATTTAACGTAGAACAAGATGTAAATGTAGGTAGTCTAATCTCGATTTACTGGCTCACCGTTATCACTAGACATAGGGATTATAATCTAGACTTAAAATTATTTCTGCGTGGGCCAAAATTCATTGTACTTGGTGAGAAAAGTTTTCCTCAGTTCCGAGTTTCTCGCTTGCTGGTCCTTCTCCTTGCTGAGGGTCTCGACGCTTTGGCCGACGCATAGGTCTCCGCTAAAGTGGATGATCACCACTTGAGTGTTGAACGTAACGTTTTTGTCTGGACTTTGCTTTGTGTAATTCGTCTGCGGACTGAATTCCATGGGGAACGGCAGTGTCAGTTCGTCTGCAAGCAAGAGATAATCTAAGCAACGCTAGAAAATTTAATAATAGCGTCTGTGCACTAATAGCTGTGATTTTTAATAATAGCTGATTTGAATTGCAGGTAAACAAAGCATAATTAAGCAAAATCATTTCATTCACTAATTTTCAACAAAACACTATAGGTACTGTTTGAAGGACCATGTCTTTGGTGGTCATCTGGAAAGCTCCTCATACTGATATTTTCAATCTATTCATCAAAGCTATTTAAATTTACTAATGATATAAGTAATTGACCGAGCGAGCGCGAGCGTGCGAAGCAGCTCTGCTTCAGCTTGGGCAAAAATGCTTTCGAAATTTAGCAAAATAAAATATTTAGATGCTTGGACGATTTCACACAGCTCCATCTAGCCCCAACCTAAGCAAATCTTGTAATATGGATGCTCTGCAGCTCAGAGAGCCACTAGTTATAGTAATTTAAGGAACACAATGGCACAGTGAGTTAGCAATCCGGCAGTCAAGCAACTTTCGTATGGATCGGCCATGCATCTCCGTGATTGAGAAGGCCGCTGGTCCCGCCCGGTTGCATTTGCAGATTTTTGCTAACTGACTGATTGAGCGACGTTGTTACTCACATCAACTTTGTCTAGGGATACAGGTGTTTTTTCATACAAACGAGGTAACTTGGTTTTGCCTTTAACATAAGCCTTGATTATCTGCAAGGGATGTACCGTGCTGTGATCTGAGTATGGCTATCCAGGGAGTGAATGGAGGAGATTCAGATCGCTATACACACCCAACTGATCTCTGTTCAGCATTCTAAAAGATTAAAGGACATGTTTAAAAAAACCGCGAAAATAGCATTAAAATGTATGAAAACCCGAAACTGAGAACTCTGACCCTTCTATCTTTTAGAATGCTGATCAGATCAGTTAGGTGTGTATCAACGAACTAGTTCGTTGGGTGTATTAACGATCGGAATCTCCTCCATTTACTTCCTGGATAGCCATCATCAGATCACAGCAGGGCACATCCCTTGCAGAAAACCAAGGCTTCAAAGTTACCTCGTTTGTATGAAAAAAAGAACATCTGTATCCCTAGACAAAGTTGATGATATACATTAAGAGTGTCTGATGTGCAATACACCGGATGTACTGACGTGCGGAGTACTCGTCAGGGCTCTGCACGGAGTCGCCGGTGCACTCAGGCCCGCAGCGGCCGTCCTTCAGGATGCCGCGCATCGTCGTCAACTTGCTGAGCGCCTTCTCGTTCAGCTTGCTGTTCTGGTCGTTCTTGTGCTTGTCTATGTTTCGGAGGAATTTCTTCATCTGAAATGTAGTTTGAATTAAGCTAATATTGTTTATGGCTTCAAATTCAAATAAGTCTCTTAGCTCATTACTCCCAACAAGAGGATCTTTCGTCTTAATGTAACGTCATGTAGTGTAGGTAGGTAACAGGAAACATTTTGACCTAGGTGCTTTTTCTCAAATGAGGCCGCAAAACTTTCTCATCCATGATAATATTCCTGATAACAACATAAGCACTACAGGTCTGTAAGCTACGTAGGTAATAATCAAATAATAATAACCGTTTTAGATATTTTTTTGGGTGGGTCTTGATAGGACATCTTTGGTTCTCCTGGGTTGCTTCCAACTACATACATTGTGCTTTTCGGTATATCGAAATCCGAGTACCCGGACGCTTGAGGCTCGACCGGCTCCTTCTGTCTCCCGGACAGAGTCGACGACTTGCTGTTCGTCGGCACGTATCCCGACTTCGTAGCATTCTCCGATTGGCACTTTGGTATCTTATGCTTATTCCTGTGTTTCCTTGGCACAGGCGAATCGTCCTCGTTCGACAAACTCTCCTCCGACGTCGACGGAAACACTTCGTTCAGACTCAACACTTCCACGTGGCATTCTTCCAAGTTCAGTGGGTTTTCAATGTCAGCCACTTGACATAGTTGATCGGTAGAATGTATGCTGATAAACGATTTTTGTCCGGAACACAGAGACGTTTCTTCTTCGCCAGAGGACGATGCTTTCTTCGACACAGTTACTGCAAGGTTATAATTTTTTTAAATCAAGAACGAATATTTAATACATGACAGAGTTACTTAGGTATACTTACCAGCGTATGTGCAGGTTTCTGCAGGACTGTAATTTACTGCTCCCTCTACAAAAAGCAAACAATATTCCTATAGTTTAAACGTACAGTTTTTAAAGTTGTTTACAAATATTAACGGTCTACCCACTGTACCTTCGTCTGCATTTCTTTGGGTGAGTTGTGCGTCTATTTTAATTTTATCAGATGATTTGTAGCTGTTCTTCGAATGTGACATTTTAACAACAAATTTCAGTTTGTGAACTTTGTCAAATGGCTTTCCATTTTTCTCTTTACAAGGCCCCCTTGACAATTCTAATTTTGATATTCACGTCAAAATAGTTTCAATTTTTTAAGCCAACTCATTTTTGGCATTATTTATTTTTATTGTAATTAATTGAGGCTTTGGGAAAGATTTTTGTACAATCTTATGGAGGGCTTTTCACAATGACAAAAATTTTTAAGCTCGATAGATGGCGTTGATAAAAATGTATGAGTTAATGTGATATTTTTTTTACTAAGCTTCGAAGAGTACTTAGGTAGGCAGCAGGCAGATGTAACCCTAAAATATTTCTCTTTGGCTAGATGTCAGCCAGCGAGCGCATACTTGCCTCTTTGGTACAGGCCGTTTATTTTTAAAAGCTAATTTTGACTCATCTCTTTCCTTCAACGCCATCTAGTGAGGCAAATAGTTACTATTTTATTTTTTAAATGACACTTTGAAAAGCTCTTAAACAGATTAAAATACGTCGTTCGTTGCAAGCGCTCTGAAGTTGGTCACTTCTTGATCCTTCTCATAGAAATGTGAATCCTTTTTTTCTACAAGCAAGATAGGCAAGTTAAATAAAAATTAATATATCGAAAATAATTGTTATAATATTTCATTTCATCGTAAGTACAAGTAAATTACGAACATTACATTACTTACTCAAAATGGAACAATACAAAAATAACAAAATAATGGTTTTTACATACATAGGTAATTATAGAACACTGAAATTAAAAAATACGAAAATACTTATAAAAATTAAATCGTGAGTTCTAAAAGAAATTACTGGTTTAACACATTAGGTGCAATAAACACGAGTACTTAGGCACTTTGTGTGCGCCGTACTTTCAAAATTAAAAAAAAACTTATATTTATCTGGATTATTATGTAGGTATCAGTAGAAATGTGATGTAATTACATTTGATTCGTATCAGCTCTCAAATAATGTACACACGACGGCACATCAAACTATACCTTGATGTCGAGACCGTCTCTTTATGCCCTACGTAATAAAAGCTGTTTTCACAGTTCAAGTGTTTAATTTTGATGTGCCGTCGTGTTTACCATTATTTCATCTAGTTATAAACATTGAGCACTATTTGAAAGACATACTTAATAATTCGTCATGCACTGAACTATTTTAATACCTACTAACTTAAGTTCCATTTATTTAACAGTTTTATTTGATAAACGAAAAATAATGTCATGAATGACAATAAAATTTAGTGTGATATAGGTAGGTACCTCAAAATCATATTATTATGAACAGGTTGATTTGTTTGTTTACTAAATGGAATACTCTTAAAAAAATGGACTTTAGATAATTATATTCCTAACATTTATTATGTTGTCAATCTAACATGGAGTTACTGTATGAAAACATTGGAAACGGTAATTTACTAGATTGTTACTTAGATGAATATTTTGTTACAACTTCATTGATCAGTGCAGTACCTACAGTCTAAAATAATAAGTTACTATCTAGAAGACTAATATTTGCATAATTAAAAGCATAAGGTAGGTACTTTCTTGTGTGTGTTTAAAACATTGATGATTGATGAACCGTAATCATGAATAATTTTCTATGTAAAAGTTCAAAATGACAGAATAAAATAATTTATTCCACTATATCTCTTGCAAAAAAACTACAGTTCCTGGTATTAGCATTTACAACAATCTGATAATTAAAATTTTCTAACTAAACATTAGAGCCGATTCACACTCCACAATAAAACAGCCAGATAATGATAAAAATTCAATTTTTTATAATCTTAAAACAACTAAAAAGTTCATAAAGCAGTCTAAGATTTTTTTAAATGACTAACTCACGATAACATTTTGCGCAAGCACTTTGTTTGCTTGCCAGTTATCGATATCGAACATCATTTCTATAGATAGATCATCCCGTTTGTCGTACATGCAAATACCAAATTGAACTTTCATAAAACTACCTAAATTAGCTAGGGCTCTCTATGATCTGAAGTTCTGCACTTGCTGCTTAGGGTGTTTCCACTGAGGCGGAGAGGTGCCAATCACGATATGAATTGAACAAATACGAAGCACCACTGAGCATCTCTTCGCTCCGCCTCAGTGGAAACGCACCCTTAGACTAGGCTGTGTGCCAAAAATGACTATCACTAAACGATTCTCAGCTTTAAAGTCTACTGTTTAGATTTTAATTTCTATTGAGAAAATTTTATAGTAAATTTGCAGTCGCACGTAGCGAAAATCCTCGTCGCATCAATATGTTTGTTTTATTGTATCGTATTATTATTCAGTTAAACAATCGTTCCTTGAAATAAACTTTTAATAAAATAAATTCAACATTAAATAACGGGTGTAACAATACACTCAACTAAGCCGAAGTCCACGCATTCCGCCTTTCATCAGGGTCATTTTTTTCTTTTAGACTATACCTGGGAAACCAATAGCTACGAAGTTATTGAAGGTCAATGGAAAAAAAAAATTAATGAAATATTATTTTATTCGTAATTTTCAAATTTTTGTCTACTGAAACATTATCAATATTTTATGTATTTCGTTATAAACAATGACTTCTAAACGTCATCACTCAATGTATTTCATGAGCACGCACATAAACGTTGCCTTTGAACTCGGCCGCACGCAGCTGTGTAGCATACACTCGCAGGCGCGATCTTTTGTACGTTGCGTGGTAATGTATGCAATGCTTTTTTAACACCGAAAATTAAAATCGTTTCCCATCAATAATTTTGAACAGAAATGGTCCTGATGATGGGCAGAATACGTAGACCTCTGCTTCGTTGACTTTGTTACACCCGGTAATTATAAGTCGGTTACATAATTCAAACTGGTAGGACAACATTTGTTCTAATCCCTTACGATTTACATCATAGACAGTAAATAAATATCCAATGACATTTAGGAGATTTTTTACTTTGAATTAGCTAAAGAAAACCAGAATCGAGGTACACACAGCAAACAATGTCAAATTACATGAACCAAATTTGAACTTTAAACACAAAAAGTTAAGATTCAAAACCAATTAGAAAAAAATATCAGTTTTGGATAACCATGTTGTCTGTATCAAAACCATACTCAGACCCAAGAAAACGTTCGTTCTGTTACATTGCCTTGACCGAGGCTGAATCAGTTTCAAGAGTTCTAACCATTCAGCCATAGAGGTCACAAATACTGAAATTGAAATTAACATCGAAAGTATTCTGAATAAGTAGGTATATTTAATTTATTACAGATAAAAGAATCACGATTCCCGACTAATATCATTATTCTAAAAAATAAAACAATCAGTGAAACCTATCCTTAAGCTAAAATACATACTAAAACATGACTCGTGCCCTGTGTCTGAGGTACTTGTCGGTGGTTTAACTCTATCGGAGTGGTCCACATTATCTGGTTTTTTTTTCTCTTTATTTATTTTGGGGCTTTTATCCATATTGATACGCCAGCCCCATTGTATCTTCTCACAATACGATACCAACGTGATTATCTGGTTTAAAGTAATAAAATTAACTTTATGTAAGTTGGGTACTTACATAAAGTTAATTTTACTTACTTAAAGCGTAGGAGAACTAAAGTAACCGACATCGCTCGAAGGATTGCTCAGCTGAAGTGGCAGTGGGCGGGACACATAGCGAGAGGAACCGATGGCCGTTGGGGCGGGGCGGTTCCGTGGGTAGGCCTCCGTCGAGGTGGACCGACGTGAGGGTGAAGGTCGCGGGGCGCCGCTGGATGCGGGCTAAGCAGGACCGATCGTCGTGGAGATCCTTGGGGGAGGCCTGTACCCAGCAGTGGTTGTCGAGCGGCTGATATGAAGTACCCAAGAAACCGGGGCATGAGATGAGACATGTTTTATTATTAAACTAATAAAGCAAAAAACCACATAATGTGGTGGTTTAAATACCAGATAAAGTGGACCACTCCAAAAAAGTACCTCAGAAATTGAGGGTAACACCTGAAACTACAATATTATTCTGGATTTCGTATTTTAAGTCGAAATACTTAAATAAGTCTTTTGTTGATCGCTATGTCCTAATACATGATGACTCAAGAATTCATTAAACTTTTCAAATACATTGCTGTTACCATCAAGTCCATTTTATTTAACGTTGTGGTTTTAAATTTTTTTTTTTGCATTATTTCATATTATTATATCTTATGTTAAAGACAGACGATGAACTTGTTTCCTTTTGCAAGGAATACAAACAAATTCTTCATTTTATTTTATTGCCTACCAGTTGCTACAGTATCTTATGGTGGCCTAAACAATGAGGTCAGTGAATTGGCAGTGTCGTTACAATATTTGTTATTATTGTTTTATTCAATCATGCGTATTTCATTTAAAACACGAGTATACTGCGAAAACGCCTCGTTCATACTTATTATTTACATGAATTACTTTACTAACCTAGTGATTCATTTCACAAGCACAGTTGCGAACATTGAATTTTTATTTCCATAAACTTATTATGTTATGTTAATTAAATAAACACGACATTCATCAAGAGATCTAAGATCAAAGTAACGGATCTTAACTCCAGCCAGTCATAACTTAGTAACTTAAATCGTCATCCATTACATGGACATTGTTTTACTTAACAATAACTTAAAATTTCAGATAGTAAAATTGTGACAACACACGTGACATCTACTTGAAATTGTAAACAGCGCCAAAATATAACGAGAAACGTACAAAATCATTTTGGATTTGGCTAATTTGAAACATTAATCGACAAAACAACACTAATATTTACTAAAGCCGACGCACAATAACTTACATTTAACAGTAAAATTAATAATCTTGTAACCAATGCAATCAACGGATTCTCTGGCAATTTGTGGCATGCAGTAAAAATGTTCCAAAGTGAACAGTGTATAGTGTAAGATTGAACAGTAAAATATGCTTTCGTATTGTACTTCAAGATGAGAGCAGTCCATTTAGACACAGAATATTAGCTATACGGAACTTTTTCTTTCCGATATAGAAGACCGTTTACGACTGTGTATGCTTCCGGAGGACATTTTCCTTTTTGTTTCCACATGACTGGGTCCGGGGCTCGCAGATTTGTTGAAGTTGGAACTGGTACTGGCCATTCTATTGGCATTTTGTAGGTTGGATGTTTTCCGTCTGACAGACGGTGAAGCCTCTACGTTGTTCAACTTGGCGGTGGTAATTTGTGGTTTTTGATCTATAATGGCCGGTTGCTGGTACTTTCCTACAGCGTGCCAGTGTTCGCGCTGCGCTTTCAACGAATCCCTCATCTTTTCTTTGGCTTCGGCGTTATCTGCCAGCATTTGGTTGAGCATCTGTATAGTTTGGTATAAGGCGACCGGGCTGAGTAGTCCGAAGTCGTGAAGGGAGGACATGTGAAGGATGAAGTTCCTGTAAAGGTTTTTCTCTAGGAGTTCCTTACCTTTCATCTGTAGGAACATCTGGCAGGCTAGCGGGATCTGGCAGTCGCCCACGTAGTTATACTTCATCACGTGGAGGTTCCACATCTTCATCAGCTCCTTCTCGCCCTCGTTGACGTCGGTGAACTCGTCGATCATCATCATCGTCTTTTGTTGCAGCCACAGTGGGTCGGTCTCGCTCTCCGAGTCTAAGTCCAACTCGTTTGGATATACCGGTAGGCAGGTGATGGTGTGATGATACAATCTGCAAAAGAATGTTTAAAATTAATTTTATCAGAGTTTCTAAACTAGTGTATTTCTTAATTCTTCAACACACTTGCTCGTAAAGTGAGCCCTAATACATCGCTTTTAGTGCCATAAACAACTACAAGATGTTAAGACACAAACACTTGGGTGTTATTATCTCAGAGGATCTCAAGTGGGCCAACCACATACAAACTATCACGAAGAAAGCCAATAGTCTGGTCTATCTTGTCAGAAAGGCCTTTGGAATACTTACACCTGATATGGTTACCCGGATATACAAGTCATTCATTAGACCCATTTTAGAATATGCCTTTCAAGTTTGGAATCCCTACTTTGTTAAAGACATAGACTTACTTGAACGTGTTCAAAGAAAGGTTACAAAAATACCGAGACAACTAAAGAACCTAGACTATGAGACGAGGTTGAAATATCTAAATCTTACCAGCTTGAAAGATCGTAGAGAGAGAGGAGACCTGATTGAGACTTTTAAGATACTAAATGGCCATTATGATATTCCGAACTTTGACAAGATGCTGACACAGAAAAGTAACGCCTACTTAAGAGGACCCAGCTTCAAACTTGTAAAAACAATATCCAACAACAACCCTCACAGGCACTTTTTGAGCAACAGAGTGGTCCAAGCGTGGAACAATTTGCCAGAACAATTAGTCTCAGCCAACAGCTTGAACCAATTTAAGAATAGATTGGACAAACACCAATTTAAATAAAGTAGAATAGAGCAAAGATTGCAGGATACAGGCACTATCAGTTGCAACAACTGCTCGCCTGTTTAATAATAATAATAATAATAATAATAAACTGAGCTATAACAAACGCGTGCAATAATATATAAAACACTAGTTCGTAATAGAATTAACCCTACAAAGTTAAATTAGTACCTTACTGCAAGTTCTATGCGGGTAAACAGAGCATTCCCAATTTAGCCGGGTAATACAGTTATTTTTTTTTGACAACAAAGAGGTTTTTTGCTGCTGAAAATTCATATACATTTTTGGAATAAATAAATGTGTAAGTCCTTAATTAAGTCAAATAAATATATAATTATTTTATTCATAATTCACAATATTTTGTTATAAAATATTAAAACATTTGCATTTTGTCATTTTTTAACTGCAACCCACAGCCTTGTGTGCAATAAGCAACCTAAGCTTGTCTCATAATGTACTATTATTATATCCAGTGATATTAGGTCGTGATCGTGAGGTAAGCTAATATATGCATGCACCGTCGTTTACATACATCATATGTCCTGTTAGTTATGGATGCTGAGAGTGAGCCTCTATAATCATCAAGTTCCAAAAACTCTGCCAAACTAAAGACTTATACTTCAGAAGATGCTCCATTATGTAGTCATGAACCGACGGTAAGCTTTCACCTTCACTTCTATTATTCTGCCAGGGTGTGATACCAACTAAACTGCATTAGGTTATAAGATGCTAAGCAATTAAGAGTTTTGCCTTACCTATTATGTCCAGTCAGGTACGGACGGCCTCTGAGCTTCAACTAATAATAAAATAAAACAAAACCCACCAGACTAAAGCTGAAAAACTCACCTGTTATGTCCAGTCAGGTACGGTCTCTGAGCTTCAACTAATTCACTTTCATCTAACTCCAGAAACTCCGCCAGGCTGTGTCTCGGGGCGCGGCGCCGGGCCCTGGGGCGCCACGCCAACACGTGAGTGAGGCTCGTCCGCCTCGTGGGGCCCCGCGCCCCACCTCTACCGCGCCCCACCTCTACCGCGCCCCACCTCTACCGCACCCCACCTCTGCCGCGCCCGCCTATCAGATCGTGTGGAGATCCCGTGTACGAGCCGGTGTATAGCTCGTTTAAGTCTATTATGTTCGGCCAAAAAAGGTCACTGACCCTGCACTAGTTCTCAATCGTCCAGCTCCAAAAACCCACCAGACTAAAGCTGTGAAACTTACATGTTATGTCCAGACTCCAGAATGATAGGATTTTCAACTTCCACCTCCTTCTTTTACTGTGCTGTATTAGTTGCGTTGTAATTTAGAGCTTTATGTCTTACCTATTATGTCCAGTCAGGTACGGTCTCTGAGCTTCAACTAATTCACTATCATCTAACTCCAGAAACTCCGCCAGGCTGTGCCTCGGGGCGCGGCGCCGGGCCCTGGGGCGCCACGCCAACACGTGAGTGAGGCTCGTCCGCCTCGCGGGGCCCCGCGCCCCGCCCCTGCCGCGCCCAGCGCCCGCGATCAGATCGTGAGGAGATCCCGTGTATGAGCCGTCGTATAGCTCGTTTATGGATACGTCTATACGCGCGCCGCCGGGGATGGGCTGGAAATATGTATGGATTATTTATTGATGTTGTGGTGATAAAATAGTTTTTTATTATATTTCATAATAAACATTATTTATTCAGGTGAACAAGGTTCAGTTTTTATTTAGTATATTTATCTTTGTTAGTTTTTCAGACAAATAAACTCCCACCAAAAATATTTTCATGCCAAATGTTGCCAAGACGAGACCATATGGCTCGCACTGTCAAAAAGTTATAAGAACTTATGTAGAGCCAAACTTCTAACTCTACACAACTTAATTCTACAAGCCCTGACTTCACAAACTCTACACCTCAAATCAAAATATGTGGCTTGGCTTGGCCATTTCGTTACTACAAAAACTATTGTATATTCTTCAATATTATGGTTATGACTGATCAGTTTCAAGTACAATCATAATAGTCAAACACTCTTTTAAAACATGAACCTACAGAATAATTCAATAAAAATTCATAAATAAAAAAAAAATTATCTGTGATGATGACGTCATACTCACGAAGTAGGTAAAGTTGAATCTGGAGTGGCACAGCTTGAGGTGCTTGAGCAGCGAGTAGAGCGCGCCGCAGTCGAGCGAGCACCACGGGCAGTGCAGGTCGTCGCACGCCTCAGTCTGCTGCCGCGAGTTGTTGTTGTACAGGAACTGGTAGATTATCTGCTGCCGTTTCGACTCGCCTTCGCTCGGCTCTTTTGACTTTTCTCCTAAGAACGCGAAAGTAGGATAATTTTAATAAATCTCGAAAATTACAGATTCCGACAAACATTTTGACGCTCTTTCAACGGAGGCACTGAATACATAATAGTAACGGAGTGGGAATAAGTACGCGCATGTGCACTTGCGAGCGACCGATAGCGCGCGCCCCTCTCCCGCCGCCCGCGTACCTCACCGCTACGCATACCCAAAATATGCGTTCTACGCAACCCCCACTCCCTATTTCAAGATGTTTACCGGCAGCAGCTACTGTACTGATTTACTGTTTTTTTTATTAAAGAGTGAAGTAGGTACTCTCAAGACAATCATAATAATGTTTGACACAGAAAAAAAAACACTGACACACATGGCTTGGGTCATGGGCGTACCCAGGTTCTGGGCCGGGGGGGGGGGGGGGCAAATCTATTGTATCGCCCCCAGGGGGGGGGGCAAATCTATTGTATATTGTATGGCAAATATGAACTTTTATTGATAACCATTGATAGTTAAACAAAGCAGCTGCCTCTTTCTGCCCCCCCCTCGGTACGCCCATGGCTACGGTTAAGCTTGGTACAGTGCCATTCAAACTTAATGGCGTATGTGAAGTTAGTCACTAAGCACGTAGCCCTGCCACCACTCTCCTCGCTCACCCACTAAGTACTAACATCTAAATTGTGTTCTGCACATCATCTTGAACGATGTTCTGACCCGCCAAGTTTGAATCGCACTATGCATGTTATATTTAGGAAAAAGTTGCTTTAAAATGGAAAGTCATTAATAAAAAAAACTAGTTCGCTTTTAGCATTATTACCATTTTTTATATCACTATTGGTACTCTTCTGCATAGAATGTCTATCTTTACTGCTACCTCCCTCTTTCTTCATGCCATTCGTTTCACTGCTCTGTTGGTACAGTTTCGGCCTGTTCACCAGGCCATTGGTGGGCTCCTGACTCCAGCTAAGCTTAAGTTTGAGGAGAGGTCGTACTTTGAATATGTCAAATGGATTTGTTTCCGAGTGCAAGTCATTCTCCTGAAACAAAATAATTTTTAATATGATGTTTCTAAAATTTTGATGTTTTCCAACTTTGACAGTGACTTTATTATGAAAGGCAACTAGCTTATCATGCTAGGGTACTGCTTTCCTTTAGGTAGCAACTGCGACTATCAAAAATATATACCAAAAATGGTAATAAATACAGTAAATAAATGCTGGGCTACAGTATAAATTCAGATTAAGGTTTTTCTTCCAAGTTTGACACAGTGATGTGAAATAAAGCTTAGAGATTATATTGATTCGCTTTTGCATTTACAGGTTTTTGCACGGCCAGGTGATCCAATATCCCTTATTCTAAAATATGTTCTATAGTTAGAGATGTAGGTCAAAGTTAAGTGACTGATGCTGTCATTTTTATTTGCTGCAATGAAGACAAAGAATCCAGGTCTACATTTTAGAATATGATGACACCATTAATCTCTTTTAGAGTTAAACGATGAATTGATGATAATCAACCAATTAGCAATCACTAAAAATAATCTTAGCTAAAAATAATATACTTAAAAATGTTACTTACATTAGGTATAGTTTCCCATTGTGCCATTAGTATTTTGTGTGGAGATCTTGCAATTGTTGTATCTCTGCTACCAGGAGTTGCATCGTGGAGCACCAGGTCATACTCGCCATTAGTGAGGAGGCAGCGGTTGTGTTTGTCATAGACAATTAACTCACTACCATAGAGCTTGGTCCATTTATTGTCATTTGAGGTAGAGTGCAAATGTTCTGATGATGCTGATGATTTGAGTCTTTTAGTCAATGGTTCTGTGAATTAGATAGAAGATAAATGCCATAGAAATGGTCAATTGATATTTCTGAATGAAAGAAAACTAAATCTTTATTAAAATTATGTTAAGAATAATAAATAAAGACACTTTAAATATGTAGTGGTAACATTCCTTATTTGATTTTGCATGGACTACAAAAAAAACAATCAAATTTAGGTGATGAGTATGGCCGCCAAAAATTGTACATTTGGGAAAAAATATGTGTCCATCTCATATTGAATATTATAAATTCCATATTTTATATTATTAATTAAAACTTGTGATTTTTTTCTGGTTCGCAGTATCATTTTTATCCATGCGAATGATTTAAATTAATTTTGTTTGCCTATTACGAGTGCAATTTGTTTTTTCGTAAAGAGCTAATTTTGATTCCCATACAAATATTATGTGTCCCACTGAGACATCTCATACTTTGAAGTCACATAAATGCACAACTATTTTGTGACCAGTTAAAACTTTAGCACTTCTGAATTGTTATGTTAATTTGCTATGTGCAAATTTATTATTTTAATAATAAAACCCAAAAAAAGAATAATAAAAACTAATTTGAAACTGTGTCTTACTTTTCTTTCCCGAATGTTACTTCACGTTAGTTACCACGAATGACAACGAAACTAGCTAGATTCCCCGCCTGTAATAATATTTTTTAGCTATGGCAACACCCAGCTACAGGTTGGCCAACGTTTAGGAAGAAACGCCGTTTAGTTTACTGTCAAAGTGATTTTAAATGTAGTCGACCGTTTTGTCTCGGGAGTTTTTTATATTTTTAAGTGAGAATAACACGGTAAGTATGCAATTTTTCTATATTATTTTAGATTGCGTGTATAGATAAGACTATTCTTTTGTCAAATCAAACAATGCGGCATCCTAAAACTTAAAAGACACATATGAAATATTATTTTTAGTTTATATTCACGAGTTTTTTCATTCACGAATGATACCGTGTGTTACTAATGTGTTATGTAACATTCGTGATCGGTTGTTAAGAGTAGTATACACTACAGAATCTTAAATTTAAAGGCTTTATAATTTTTATTTTTGTAAGAATTATGTGTTTTCAATGGTTTGCATTTATTTATACTGTAGGTATGCGCTCCTGTCGTAATTTTTTTATTGAATAAATTATCGATAACAAACGCAAAGAATCGTCCCTGGCGTGTTAAAGCAAATTTTAATTTAATTATGTTTTTAGATGCCATTAACGGCGGCAGAGAAGCAAAAGCGTTATAGAGAGCGAATGCGAGCTAACAACCCAGAATAATTTAAAGAAGCGCAACTGAAAAATACTGAGGAATAAAAAATACGAAATATTTGTTTGCTTATTTGTTTTACTTTCCAACCATAAGTCCTAATAATAAATTTTGTGAGTTTTACTTTGAAAATGAAGGACTTTCCAGATACAATATTTCATCCCCCTTTTTGCCCCTTCGGGGGTAGAATTACCAAAAAAGCTGACACACGTAAATATTCATTTTTAATTGTCAGCTTAAGTACAAAATTTAAAGATCCTAACTTCAAAACTGACGGACTTTCATACAAACTTCATCCCCTATTTTACCCCCTCAGAGGCGGAATTTCCAAAAATCTTTTCAAATTCAAAATTCCACTTCATAGTGGATGCTTACACTATATAAGGTAGGTATATATGTGCAAAATTTCAAGTCTCTTGGTTCAGTGGTTTTGGCTGTGCGTTGATATCTCAGTCAGTCAGTCAATCAGTCAGGACTTGGAATTTTATATTAATTATTAGGAATATCTCACTTATGTACACTAGGCTTAATAAATTTCACACGTGTTACCTCCATTCACGAATGTTACCGTGTGTTATGAATTCACGACTGTTATTGTACAATTTTTGGTGGCCATACTCGGATATGTTTGTGTTTACATATCCCCTGAATTTGATTGACGTTGTTGAACAACTATTTAAAGAAACAGTACTTACCCCCACTATCCCCATTAGTTATTTCATTAGATCCAGAAGCTCCATTGGTGGTTGCGTTGCCAGAAGCTCTCGTGACAGTAACCCTTAACATTAGCATGTAGGACTTCACATTAGGTCCTTGGGATGGACTGAATGTGTCACTGGAAATGCTTACAGCCGATGCCATTGCTGGAGGCTCTGAGGTAGATGGGTTCAAGGGCACTGAGCAACTACCAACCTACAAGAAGTTAAGTTGTTTCAGGATCAAAATACTGATGTTATTATAGTCGTTTTAAGATGTGTTCACTCAAAAAATTACAACAATACTCACTGAAACTTCAACAATAGCTGATGAACTTTCTTTCCTTTTCTTATGGCAAATTTTTAACAATAGTGTTTCTACTTTCACTTGGTAATCTCTAGGATCATCTAGGCTTTTGTCATAGAAACCTAGAAATGTCAGAGTCATATAACCTCCCAAACTGTTTGGCTGAAGTTCAGTGCTCTTCTTTAGAGTTATTTTATCAAGTAATGAGTCCACTTTGAAGCCGATACGACTTTTGTTGCTTCTAGACATTCTACGTTTCATGTATGATAATGTCCTATTGAGAAATATTGGCTGAAAGTATAATGTTTCAAAATAATTATATTACAATGGATTAACAATGTTACTGATGCTTTTTGACGTGGCTCACTTACCGACAACATATTGCGAGTGCGTAAGAATCTGTATATTTGCGTAGGTTCTGAAAAATACGATAATTTTATGAACAAGCCATTGAAAAGGAAATGTTAGCACTCACTCAATAAAACTTACTTTCAAAAGCTTGTAAAAATAATTCATGGTCTGCTTGTAAATGATCAATTTTTGAGGTTTTGTTAGTTTCGTTATCTTTATCGCGTTTCTTTGGAGGCATTTCTGGACTTTTTTATAGAGAAACAGTTACTAAAACCGCCAAGTTCATCAGTTTCCTTCTCAGTTCGTTGACATGACAGCGTCAGGAGGTCAAGCCAGAGACAAATTTACTTTTTATTTGGGCTGCGGTCCGCATAGCGATAATAAATAAATAAAAAAAAAAAACGATATTATCGCGATTACAGCCGGTCCGCATGCACGTTAGCGCGTTTACAATGGCCGCGTTCCGAATCACGCTTACAGCATGGTGAGCGCGCTAACGCCCGGTCCAATTCATGCTTACAACGCTCACGTAAGTTGAAGTGATATCACAGATAGAGATGGGATTCTACCCGGTAAATACCCAAAGTAATGATAGATAACATGGTTAGGAATAAAATCAACAAACAGGTGACTGGGCTTTTATATGCGGTGCCACGTGAGCGCGTTATTCAAAATTATCAGTCAAGTATGGCTTACGTAGGTAAAATATCAGATAAAATATCAAAACTCTTAAAAAATAACGACGTTCACGTGGCTTTTCGTACTACTAATACCGTCCGGCGTGCCATTTGCAATGGCAAGGAAAAAACGGAGGTTGGCAGGAAGTCGGGGATATATAAGTTAACATGTAACCAATGTAATTCAGTATACGTTGGTCAAACTGGCCGTAGTTTTGATATACGTTATAAAGAACATATTTCCGCCTATAGAATGGCCGACCGGAACGATCTCATTTCGCGGAACATTTATTAAATACCGGACATCAATTGTCTGATGGCCATTCCTATGAGGTTTTACATACTTGTAGTAAAGGTCTACGACTGAACGTGTTGGAAAACCTAGAAATTATCAAACACAATGTTGATGGAACCATACTTAACAATCAACTTGACGTCTCTTCCTCGTCATTGCTGCGTATTTTCTCAAATAATAATAATTCTTAAAAATAAGTATCTTATTAATAAAACACATTATTTAATGTATATCAATTTATTTGTAGGTAATTTAAATTAAAAAACATGTTTTCTTTCTTTGTGACATATGACAGTAAAAAATCGATGTTGCCAAGGTAGAAAAACGTTTTGGGTTGCTGTTTTATTAACTTTAACTATCCAACTTTAAAAATAAAATAAGAATGTTTGCAGGTTTAAAAAAAAAATATACATAGACAGATTCCTTATTTTGTTCTCTTTCCATAAAATAAATGTTGCACTAAAATTATCAGTTTATTATTTACGGTAATTTAAAATAAAATAAAAAATTTAAGTTTTTAATAATTGAATTTCCATATAATTTAATATATTTTCGTAACTGTACTACTCAGCTTATGTTTTGTATTATAACATTATAGAACACTTAATTACCTTTAATCTGACACCCCATAGTACCCCATACATGTATATAGGATTCATAGAATCATAATTATCGATTTTATTTCAAAATACGTTCGTCGCCATTTTGATGACGTTATGTCTCTGGAACAAGGCACTTCACAGGTGGATTCCCGACGGTTTTTAAGAGAAAATAAAATGTTAAACAACATATAAAAATTTGATGCTGGTATCACAGAGATAACTGTACCGGCCTTTAACAGTACTCATTTTTAAGATTTTTTTATGTAATTACCGCACTGTGTATAATATTTTTGAACGTATTTTTTTTATCAAACTGTTCAAATTAAACTTATATTTTTTAAATTTGTATTAATGTGGCTTTCTAATCATATTTTTTTATGCCGATATTTCCAATAATTTAGTACTTATTTAAATATCTCTCAAATGTAAAAAATCACTTCTGCTGCCTAAACTACTGAACCGATTTTGATGATTGAGGTGTCATTGGAAAGGGGGTGATGTGTAGATGTGTTTTCATATGTCAGTTTTTATACCCTTCCTATTTAGCTTCGTAAAAAGGCATAAAACGGAATAATACGGAATAAAACGTCCTCTATATCGAATTTTACATATCGAGTTGAGTCGCAATGAATGCTTGGCGAGGGGCCGGCAAGGGTGGAAAATTGACGGGCAAAGCTCGAGTTATTACGACGGGCGCCCGGGGCAACCGAGCGGTTAGGGCATATTTTGAAAAGACTGTTTAACCACAATACCGCTATAATTATTTATGACTGTTCGTAACTACCATTACAATATATATTTTTTTTAAATTATGTTGTAAAGTAATTCAATTCATAATGTAACTTACAAATTTTTTTTTTTTTAATTTAATACTACTAAACCACATCGTGCTTATTGTTTTTACCCGTGCTTTTGGGTATTTATTCGGAAAATACCCGGTATTTACCCAAATTGGGTATTTACCCAAATTGGGTAAATACCCATCGGGAATTTACCCACCGCCCATCTCTAGTCACAGATAGAGATAGGATTCTACCCGGTAAATACCGGGTAAATACCCAACGTACCCAAAATCAAGGTATTTACCCAGGTAAATACCCAAAGGGTGGGTATTTACTTTCCAACTATTTTTTAAGTCTCTTATTAGTCTCTTATACTATTTAAATGTTGCTTGATCTGTCATAGAGGTGTAGAGCATCTGGCATGTTTGCTAAAAACAGGTCCAACGACTTTTTTACTCTGTAATGCGATTAGTTTGCCCATGTCAACCAGTAGTTGACACGAGTTTGAGTACCTACCTGAAATGCCCGTGTCAACTACTGGTTGACATGGGCTAGCGCGTGAGAGAGGCCTCGATTTATTGAATTATACTTATCTCTTTTACTCTTAGGGACATTTCTGAACGTTTGTCTCGTTATTCTGTGAAATTTGCTAGCTGTACAATCCATAAACAAGCATTAGGTCTCTGAGAGAAAAAAAATTACAATTCGTATTGAACGTGGTGGTCTGTCGAAAAGTGTATTGTGTTTTCTGTGTTTTGAGTGATTTTAGTATTTTGTATAGACAAGTGTATGTTTTTATTTTTTAACATAATCTTTATTATCTTATTGACGTATTTTAAAATAAAAAACCATAGGTCATCGCTTTAATTTATGGTACGAATTTTTTAATAAAAGTGCGCTCTAAAACGCGCCATCTCAATGTTTACCTCATCGTAATACTTTACCGGAATCGCGTTTTGAGAAATAAAGACGTAGTGGAGCCGAAAATCGCTTATTTTCATTAAAATTGTGCACATTGTGATGAAAGCGTGATTCTTTTACCATTCGTAAGTTACACTACAGAGGCGTGTTTTCGTTCAGCGTGCGATTGCTAGCTGGCGCTACCGGTGCTGTTTTCGTTTATGCTAGTGACGTCACGCTGCTGCCGATCGGCAGGTCGCAGCTCGCAATCTGCAATCCTCCTCCAAAGGTGGTTTGCATCGCTGCTTGCTGCCATAGAGTAATTTATATGACACTGTCAGCGGTATTGTTGTTGTTGATCCAGTTCGGTAAATTATGTATATATAAAATCATTACAGAATTCTTCTGTCAGAAGACCTATTTAAAGCACTTTTAGTATTTCGGTTCATTTTCACTTCGCGCCAAAAAAGTAACTTGGTTGGTTACCATCGCTTGATAAAAACCCGTTTTCGTTTCCCGCAGCACATGCGCAGCAGTTTGTGACGTCATGAGCTGCGCATCGCTGCGGCCGCTAGCTAAACGAAAACACGCCTCTGTAATCGTTTTAAGATGTGGATGCAAGCTGGATTTGACCCCTAACAGATTATAGAAGTCAAATTGTTCATCACGGACCTATCATTTCGACGCGCATGATGTTTGTCGTAATAACTGCAAATTTACAGCTACTCGGGCAAGTGTGGTATCATTTTCGGATAAATAAAAGACGGCCAATAGATTTCTAAAATAAAAAAAACCTTTACATACTAGAAAATAAATAACCGTAATTCCGAACCCCAAAAATCGAAAATGTTATTAACAAAAAAATATTTTGGGGCTGGAGTACATATTCCTTTTTTTTATTCTACAAGCCCCACCCGACTTCAAAGACGTATTTTTATTATTACGAATATTATTTCTTGCTTTTTAGAGGTAGGTTTTTTGAAGTCGGTTTTTTGTTTTCTTTTAAACAATTTTTTATTTTTTTATTTTTAGTGTAGGTACACCTTGTAGGTAAGGTATATTATATATGTAGAAAAATCGGCTCAGCCAAACGTAAGATAATCGCGGAGAAACATACTTAAATACGGGTCAAACTGAGAAACTCCTTTTTTAAGTCGGTTAAAAAACTACACTTAAGATATCCCTCTTCCAACAAAAAAATAATTATCTTATTCAGTTCATAAACAAAGAAGTAATACGACCAATTATCGAGGTAATTCACACAAAATCATACTATTTTCGTGCTTTTTTCAAAATTACTTGAAAAGTACTGAACCGATTTCCGATTTCCAAATTTTAAAAAATGGGACCAACTTGGGAGTGTACCTAATGTAATAACGTTTGAATAATTTCAATCGGTCCAGCCGTCTCGAGTAATCGGTGGACATACACAAAAAAAAAAACAAATATACAGACGAACATAGAACCTCCTCCTTTTTTGGAAGTCGGTTAAAAATATTATACACAGCGCGGCAATACATAAAAAAATCTTAAAAATGCGTTTTATTAAAGGCCGTTACAGTTATCTCTGTGATACCAGCACTAAATTTTTATATGTTGTTTAACATTTTATTTTCCCTTAAAAACCGTCGGGAGACCGCCTGTAAAGTGTTTTGTTCCGGAGATATAACGTCATCAAAATGGCGACGGACGCATTTTGAAAAAAAAAACCAGATAATTATGATTCTATGAATCCGGTGTCAGATTAAAGGGAATTAAGTGTTCTATAATGTTATAATACAAAACATAGGCTGAGTAGTACAGTTACGAAAATATATTAAATTATAATATGGAAATTAAATTTTTAAAAACTTTAATTTTTTATTTTATTTTAAATTACCGTAAATAATAAACTGATAATTTTAGTGCAAGCAAAAAATATGTTGATAAATTCAAATTAATGCAGATTTGAAAAAATATAATTTTCAAGTACCTTTACAAACAATAAATAGCTAAAAAAAAATATAAACGTCGCGCGCCGTCTATTTCCATTATAAAAGGTTTTTTGTATTAAAGTATAACAATATGGCTATCCAATGAAAGCTAATAAATAGCTGTTTCCAAATATACTATAAATATTATAATACTTTAATGTTATTGTTTTAAAGAAAATAAAAAAAAAATGAAAACTAAGAAGTACGATATATTTGTAAATTATTTGAAAAACCAAAAAAGGCCACTCAAAATCAACACAAAAAGGCAAAAATCGCACATGTAACACGATTGTATAAATGTTGTTATGCCCCTTGAAAGTAGTTCATACCGAAGTATGCAGCTCTGCAACCCTTTGCTGCTCAAAAACTGACCATTTTTTTCAGTTTCTTCAAAAAAACTATATTAATGAAGCGTTTTTCAAGTTACTTGGTCCTATACTTTTGTAAAGCCTACTTTTGTGTTTTTTTATCAAACTGTTCCAATTAAACTTATATTTTTTTAATCTGTATTAATGTGGCTTTCTAATCATATTTTTTTATGCCGATATTTGTACTTTTTTCTTTCAGCAACCAGTAATCAGTACAATTCAGTACTCATTTGAATATCTCTCAAATGTAAAAAAAACACTTTTGCTGCCTAAACTACTGAACCGATTTTGATGATTGAGGTGTCATTGGAAAGGGGGTGATGTGTAGATGTGTTTTCATATGTCAGTTTTCAGCTAAATAGGAAGGGTATTAGCTTCGTAAAATGACATAAAACGGAATAATACGGAATAAAACGTCCTCTATATCGAATTTGACCTCTAAAGTACGTTAGGGGTCAAATCCAGATAGCCTCCACACCTAAAAATAATCACAGTGGTGTCCCCTAAGCATGGTAAAAATTCATCATCTTTCATTACGATGCGCACAATTTTATCGATTCTCGGCCCCACTAACTGCATTCTATAGCTGTATTCTTACTTATCATAAAAACACAACACTTGATAGTGTAACATATCGAGTTAAGTCGCAATGAACGCTTTAACGGGAATCGAGCTGCCCGGTGGCGAGGGGCCGGCAAGGGTGGAAAATTGACGGGCAAAGCTCGAGTGATTACGACGGGCGCCCGTGGCAACCGAGCGGTTAGGGTAGGGCATATTTTGAAAAGACTGATTAACAACAATACCGCTATAATTATTTATGACTGTTCGTAACTACCTGTACAATATCCATTTTTTTTAAATTATGTAGTAAAGTAATTCAATTCATAATGTAACTAACTAAATTATTATTTTTTAATTTATTTTTGTTATAGAACACAACTAACCAAATAGTCGGAAATGAAAATCATCTCTCTAGTTTAGTCAATAATCAAGATAATATATTTTTTTTGTACCTAAACATAAAACTAAACTTAAATGAATAAAAAGAAAGACGAAAAGAAAAAATACTACTAAACCACATCGTGCTTATTGTTTTTACCCATGCTTTTGGGTATTTACCCGGTAAATACCCGGTATATACCCAAATTGGGTATTTACCCGGTAAATACCCATCGGGTATTTACCCACCGCCCATCTCTAGTCACAGATGACGTCATTGAATGTCATAGTACGAAAAAGTAAGGCAGTTCAATATAAGCCATCTTTACAACGATACTTTTTGGTGACATTCACTGCAATGTATGCAAATTCCCAGTTTTGCATCTGTACAAGATTTTAAACAAGGATTTTGACGGACTGTTAATGTTTTTGCGCTTTTTAAAATACACTTTAAAATACCTACGAAAACCGATGTGTTGCCGTTGCCATACTTATCTCGAATATGGATTTAATGTGACATTACTTGTTTTGCCCCTGTACCCAATCTATCACTATAACGAGCACTTTTTCTACGTTTTATCGCGTGATTTTTATGACGCTTCGAGTAGAACATAATGTGACGTTCTACGGGAAAAGGTACCTTATGGCCAGACCATACGGCACTTTTCCCCTTGGAACGGGATTAAAAATATCACTCTGTAAAAAAATAAAACTCGTGTGACAGTAGAGTAGGTTCTATGCAAGAATCTTGAATTAATTTATAAGATTCTTGGTTCTATGTTCTATTCTGAGCGACTAGTACGAGTTGCTATTTTGTTCTCACTTCACTTTGCGAATAGTTAACTATCGTTACCTCTCTTTCACTCATTTGCATTGACTGTGAGCAGTACATCCGATACTATTCGCGAAGTGAGGTGAGAACACAACTCGTACTAGGCCCTCTGAAGAGTTTGAAAAATCGCGCGATAGAACGTCGAAAAAGCACTCGTGTGAACGATCCATTACGTGTGTGGACTGGATGGATCATAAAGTTAGGATAGATTTTAGATGAACACTTTCCTCCATTAGGGTGGTCAGTGTGTCATATATTTTACTTTCCCATGGCTACGTCAAAATGCACGATTGCTCGTTTATATGATTTAAGTAGCGTCCAAGTAGATAACAAACAAAACTATAGGCTTGGATGAAAGTAGAGCATGGTCCAAGTACACTTTGATTAAAATTCTGATCCAAGTGCGCTTTGATTGCTCGTTTACATGATCCAAGTCAAATCATCTTGGTCCAAATATACTTTGATCATGCCAACGCGGCTAAAAATGTCATCTATGTCGATCGGTGACTCAGCGATTAGCCTACTGGAATACATCCATTCACAAAATGTCAAATTAAATGTCAAACTCTGTCTGTCATGTCATTAGTCTATGGTCATGTCATCTTCCTTTATTTCTTTTCTTCTATTGAATATTTTTGAATTATTTAAAATATAATTAAATGAGCAAAATATGTGCGTATAAAATGCTGA
Source organism: Agriphila straminella (assembly GCA_950108535.1). NCBI lineage: Eukaryota > Metazoa > Arthropoda > Insecta > Lepidoptera > Crambidae > Agriphila > Agriphila straminella. Next base: position 5,544,178 of record OX467318.1, read on the forward strand.
AAGCGAATAGTAAAAAAGGAATATGTAAAAGACTCCGAATTGTTCAAAAAAATGCTATCAAAACAGGTTTAAATCAAGAGTTCCTGAAACAATTTAATTTAATTTGTAATTTAGATCAAGCCAAGAAATCGAATAATAAGAATATTATTGCTGCAGTGGTAGTTGTTTTTGTGATTTTGGTGTCAAGCAGTGGTTGGGTCAACAGTATATTAAGCTCTAGATGTTTAGTGCCAACCAATTATCTAGTATGGGAAGTGACAAGGCCTTTAGCTGATTGTGCGTATTGCGAGAACGTTACAAAGCCAATAATATTGTATAATGTTACTAGAGAAGAATTCGTTGTAAGTAATTCATCCCCAGAAAAGTAAAGCTGCATTGACATGATCAATGTATACTTAGACCAAGTAGATTGGAAAAAGTAGCTTTGATCAAAGTATACTTGGATACCTGTTGACACAATCAAAGTATACTTGGACAAAGAAGTCAAAGTGCACTTGGATTGCTTGTTTACATGATCCAAGTAGCGTCCAAGTTGTCATCTAAACTACTTGGCCAAGTAAACTTTGATCATGTCAATGTGGCTTAAAGTCTGCAAAAAACCAGAATTTCTTATGGTCTTCTTTTTCAGAACTATTCATATTCCCCCAAGCCTATAATAGTAAAAAATGCTATAAACCATTGGAGGGCGACTGAAAAGTTTAGTTTTGACCTATTTAAAAGACTGTACCAATTTACTGATGGCAGCTATGAGAGCCTAGAGGATGGATGTCAGTTTCTCAATTTTAAAACTGACTTGTTTACTCTAAAAGAAGTGTTTGACATGCCCGAAGCTAGGGCTAGGAACGACCCAGGGCAAGAGCCTTGGTATGTAGGATGGTGAGTATTGTTACCATGGGCTTCGGCAGGGGGGTGTCAGGTGGTACTTGCACCCCTTGGGAATCTCAGGATCAACATTATCACAAAAACCCTTGAACCCCACATCAAAAACTAAAAGCTGCCCCCCTGCCTGCCTAGCATGACCGATTTATATCGCGTGATATAGCATTTTATCGACACTCAACTGTCAAACTCCTTTGTCTTTTTGACAGTTAAACACAATAAAACGCTATATCACGCGATATAAATCGATCATGCTAGGCAGGCAGGAATTATTTCTGCCGGCGCCCTTGATTGTTACAACATTCAGAAACTTTGTCTTCTCATTTTTTCAAGACTATAGTGTTACTATGTTAGAACATACTAATTTAATTTATATTGTAATAACTAAAAGTTCATTTTTGTTTAAAATTGCAGGGGCAATTGCCATCCAGATATATTAGCTAAAGTGAGACAGTATTATGATATTCCACACTTCTTGCCAGAAGATGCTGAATTTCCGGCTACTGAAAATATATTCTTTGGATATGAAATTGGAGCTGTTATGCATGTAATTATTAAATTAATATAAATTGTTAAAATGAAAGTAATTATACCTAAATATAGTACAAATAGAATCGTCTGTTGGTTACAGTTAGACTACATATCAAGGCTTATGTGGCAGGGACAGGTGAAAGGTAACAAGGTCTGGACTGTGGCCCCGGTGCCAGAGTGTGACCTCATCTGTAACAAGTTTCATTATCAAGTCGAACCGGGAGATATTGGTAACATTATATTTGATTATGTAAACCAGGGGTTCCCATTTTTTTTTAAAATGCGACTCCCTTTACATGTTGTATTTTTTGCGGCTCTTTTGTAAAAGAAGATACCCAGACTTAGCTTTTGAATTACATATGATTGAGCATACGCATACCGGTTCGCGACGCACAGTTGGGAAACCAGATGTATATATTGATTGTATGATATTGATGTTCTTTGGGAACACAAAAGATATTATCATTAAATTTTATTATATTGTTCATTTCAGTATTATTGGATACTCGAATTTGGTATCATGCAACCAGTATACCCAAAGGAGAATTCTCATTGACAGTGCAATCTGAATATGGATGACTGAAGCTATATTTTTATGTGATTATAAGTACAAAATGTATTTTTACATATCCAGTGACCAAAATTATGACTAGTACCTTTTTATATTTTACACTTTTGTGTGATTTTACTTATTTATTTATACATATAATAATGTGCCATCTATGTAGTGCAACTACTTACTATTTATTAATCTAAGAATAAAGTGTCAGTATTTATTATGATTATGAATTAATAAACTTTTTTAAACTAATGCATTTGTTTTCATAGTAGAGGGATCAGATTGAAAGAAGAAATCTGTTTAAAACATTTTAATTTTCTAATTCTATGATCAAAAGTATTCAGTGAAGGATTGGCATCAATACCAATTTGCACAATAATTTAAATACATAAAAATTTAGATTCACTACAATCATCACATTTCACTAAACATCAATAGAAATATTAGACAGTCAATTTAGCAATATGATTCTGTCCAATCCTCCACTTAGTGAATCAATATTGTAAAGTTCACATAAAGAGATCAGGTTTGAAACTCGAAGGGACAATAAGCTCATTACGGATGTCCCACCAAGTTGACATCCCTAGTAATCCTTATAAATAGTGAGATTGTACAGCTTATTGAACCCAAATGCACAAAATGCAAACTTACAATAACAATAAATAATTTCTCATTTGACCAGATAGATGCCAGTTTCTGAATGGACAATTTTAATTGACATGGCAAAATGTTATCACAAAAGATTTGGTACTATTACATTGTACCAGAAAATGAATTCAATACACATTAATTTCCTTATTGCAACTACCCAATTTAGAGCATAATGATGGGAAGGTAGACATCGATCGGGCTGAAAATTGGCTGGGGGAGTTAGAAGAACTGCCATACTCCGAGCACGGCGTCTTTTATGGCTTCTACATACTGGGCTGGCACCCAGTATACCCAGTAACAGGAGGCCATTGTAGGCCCTAATTGGAGACACTGAAAAGTATGACGAAAAAAATTAATCTCATCTTATTGACCATCAGCTATTTGTAATGTCTCCACCGCTGGCACACAGGCCTTTCTTGGGTGGATAAGGAGGATGGGCGATAACCCACCACGCGGGTCCTATGCGGATTGGTGGGTATTAACGACTGCAAATACAGCTGGGACCAATGGCTTAACGTGCCTTCCGAAGCACGGAGGAGCTCGATATAATAAATTTTTGGTCACCCATCCCATGACAGACCTTTGCGAAAGTTGCTTAACTTCCGCAATCACTGGGCCAGGCGATTTATCACTTCGCCAGGCCTTCGAGCTCCTAATAGATCTTGTCTTATACCGACAAATATCTTTAACTGCATTCTGAACACAAAAGTTATAGGGTCATTATTTTTTTTGACACGTCATTTTAGGTTTAAATACTGTACCTATGTAACTTACTGAAATTAAATAATTAAGCTATTTTTTTTAATTCATGACTGAATGACCACCTAATCTAGCATTAGTATGGGTAGTAAAAAAATATTCAAAATTATACATAGAAGATATTAAGATCTATGACCTGGCAATTACTAAATCATGGGTTGAAAACTATAATCAGCCTTGCTAAATATCAAACTTACAGTAATTAATGGACTTAAAACTTTTGAGGATAGTCACTTATAGTAAGGGAAAAATGAAATGGTACCTATTTGAAAGTTGATCAAAGAGATATAAACGGATATTAAGAACAACAGCAGCGGTAGTATTTTGGAACAAAATATTTGAATAAACAGATACTTGGATGGCATGTTGGATAAACATCTTCCTTTGGACTATATCCAAATTCTGCGATAACAGAAATCTGTGTAAATATTATTGAATTAACTCACCATTATGTGATATTCTTCATGATCCTTGATTGGTTCTGACGTGATGCCTGAAATAATACAAAAAAGTTTGAATTCGATTACTAAGACAATAAAGAAGATATCCTAATTTTAAATTTCAATCACTTGAGCTGGTGTTACTTTTATTCATATTATAAAACTGAAGACAAATATTATTTACTTACCTTTTATTGAAGCCATGGCAAGTTTCTCTGTGCGTTCCTTTGTGCCGAGCCATAACTGATCTTGGTCTGGTTTGAAGGTTAGCCTAACCTTTCCTCCATGTTTATTTAACATCCCACTCAATGGCATTGGAGGTAGTGGCTCCTGTAAAAGAAAAAAGGTGCATAAATATTATTTATAGTAGTTTAGTTGCATCACAGGAAGAATTTATTGTTACCTTGACACCTTTAATTCCTGGCATAGCATCCGGAGGAATGCCTTTATCTAAAACTTTCCTGTGATTTTTTTGCATGCATAAAGGCTCTTTACTTGACGGGCTACTTGCTTTTTCATCTGATACTTCCTACAAAATTAAAATAAGTTAGTACCATTCATTCACAGTAATTATTGAGGTTACTAACAAAATTACGGGAAATGGTTATTATACCTTTGGTGCACTTTTCACAGCTAAAATGTCATCCATTTTGGAACCAACAAGCATCACTTTTCCACCTTTCACTATTCCAGCTTTTCGCAATGTTATGGCATCTCGGGCCATCCCTTTGATGATTAGTTTTTGTGCAGATTGTGGTACTCCACACACTCTTTCTAAATGTGCTTTGAGATCTACTACAGTTGCATCGTAAGCAAATGTAATGTCATGTTTACCTTTGTTAAATACTACAGTAAATTCGACCTGTTCTGGTATGTCATAGATTTCAGTTTCGGTGTCTTCAGGAGTCTCTGAAGTGCATGGAGTGCAATCCATTGGAACTTCCATATGTGATTTTTCGGCATCTAAATCTTGTTTCATGTCCACTACATTTTTGGACGAGCCGTTTGATAGTAGAGAATTAGGATCTCGATTCTCAGACGAATCTCCTTTTTCGGATGCTGATAAACAACAGTAAAACGTGAGTTAACAAAATTTAGAACTAAAACAAAAGATACCCGAGCACAAATTATTGTGTTATATAAATCTAAATATGAGTTACGAATAGAAACTCACCAATGTATTCCATAATTTTAATTTGGCAAATTGTTAAGATGAATAAAGATATAAAAAAACTCTTGTTTTGTTAAAATTATAAAATACAGCCGACTGGCTGACGTGAATTTTTACCAACAGCTACAAAATGACATGACATTTTCTTTCTTTCTTTTCATTCATCGTATCGAGTAGTCGTTTAGGAATCAACAGAATTAACCAGATGAAAATTAATTTAATATAATAATATGATTATATGGTTTATCTAAGTAATATTTTATATAATTTTATGATTATTCATTACAATAATTTAAAGCCACAGACTATACAACAAATTGAAGCGATACATGGAAATTGATGAAACCATTCCTTACGTTTCTGAATTTCTGATCAAGAGTATCCGTTTTTGCAGTCGTCCGTTTCCATGGCGGCGTGTTTGTAAACAAATGTGATTAGCAAAAAGTAATACCTAATAGTATAATAATATGTAGGTAATTATTTTATTTGTTTTATTCAACCATAGCCATCTCTATCGATTGCTACTTGAGTTGAGATTGAGAAGCATAGAGGAAAATAAATTAGGCTTTATAGGACCTAGGATTTAACCGAAAATAAAGTTTTGAACAAGATAAAAGTTTTATTGCACTATGAGTTTTAACCTTGACGATCCACTAGCAGGAATACTTAGTGATGGTAGTGACGATAGCTTCTTTGATGACGATATATTAGGGAAAAAGAAGCCCACCAAAACCAAGACCACTCCTACATCAGAGAAGAAAAATTCCTTATTCGATTTAGAACCAGATAAAGCTAAGTCTACACCCGTTATTGACAAAAAGGAGGCTCTTTTCGAAAGAAACATATCTGATTCAGTGAAAGATGGTTCTAAAACCCCGACTTTTAAAGCAGTATCTCCTGCACCTTTTAAAAGAGCACTCTCTAAAGAATCTGCACAACAATTAGATACTAAAATTAAACCAATCAGTGACATAACCAAGTCTCCAGCTAAACCTAAGATAAGTGCAAGTGCTGATCCTCTAGACATTCTTAGCGAGCCGAAAAAGGCAACTGGAAAAACATTGGAAAAAGGTAAAAGTTCTCAATCTTTATTGGATGAAATATTAGGGGGTCCTTCAGTTAAACCATCATCGAGTCAACATAATAGACCGCCTACAGCTACTAAGAGTCAAGAATTGGACTTTGCATCGATATTAGGAAAGGAGTCTAAGTCGATTGTCTCCAATAAATCTACATCACAAAAGTCTGCTACAAAATCTGAAAAAAAATCTAAAGAAGAAAAAGTGCCAAAGAAAACTAAGTCCAGTAACGACTGGTTGGGGATTTTTAATGATGAGGAAGAAAATGAAAACGTTGCTGAAATGCCTTCATGGCTAAGTGGCGAAACGAAGAAGAAAAAACCAGAATCCGAGCCAGTTGCAGCACAAAATTCAAAACAGCCTACAACTGATGTAAAAGAAGAGGTAAAAGAAGAACGGAATGAAAAAGAAATGGTTCCTGAGCCATCTGAAAAGTTAAGTCAATTTATATCAGCAGCGCCGGTTTTACAGAGTAGCAATGAAGACTTGACTGCAGAAGGGGCTGCGATGTACTTACAACAACAGGAGTCTCAGTTGATGGTTGCTTTGCAATTGAAAGCGCAGGAAGAGAAACTAGCGGCAATGCAAAGTAAGTAACATATACTAAATTCATTTTTTGATCTTTTCGTTTTCAATGATAATAAAATAAACTTCGCACTTTACGTGTCTACAACTTCTCACGCATGATGCAGCGTGCTGCGTGGCGTGATGCATCGCAGTATTTGAGATCCATAATATGAAAGTTGAATAGATCCTGCCTGCCTAGCATGACCGATTTATATCGCGTGATATAGCGTTTTATCACGTTCAACTGTCAAAAAGACAAAAGAATTTGCCAGTTGAGTGTCGATAAAATGCTATATCACGCGATATAAATCGGTCATGCTAGGCAGGCTGGACTTAATTAAATCTCAAAGTACCTACCTAGGTAGGTATATACTATATCGACATCTCGTACTGGGTTTGACTCCTGTTAAGTGTTGAAGTTGAAAACTATTTTTTTATATTATTTTTGCGGGTCTACTTCTAGGTGTTGTCTTGTTTTTCTCATAGCGCAGCGCAAGTGCTTTATTTAAACTTTATCTTGCAATAATGAATAAAGAAAATGTTCTTTCTTTATTTATAAGTGCGTCAGAAAGAAAGTCTGCGGTTACAACGCGAGGCTGCGCTTGCGCACCACGAACAGCTGGATTCGATGCTGCAAAGCCAGTCACAGCAACGGGTGCAAATGCAGGCCATCATCAACACCCATCAAGACAGAATCACTCAAAGAATAAAGGTAAGTACTTACCTAGGTTTGAATGAAACTAATATCAAATATCTGATAATAATATAAGATAGATGTGTGTTATAAATCAATAAAATAAAATAAAATAAAAATCTATAAACTGGCTTATAATATAATATTTTATGAATACCTACCTACACTTGCAACATAACAACCGATCTTACTGAGTCCGCTTAGATGATTACTACGGAGTGCCAAAGAAAAAAGATGAAGTTGAAATACAAGGCGTTAATTTGAACTTCACCTTTCTTATTTGGTTTCGCAGTAATCAAATACCAACGTCAAACGTAATCTCAATAAGCGTTGTTATTACTGGACTACCTAATTAGATGATGCCACAGATTACTGAATATTTAACTTCTCGTCTTATGAAGTACTGTTTTTGATTTGGAATTTCTGTTTCTTGAACAATATTTTCAGGCTTTGCTAGGAACTGTTAATGTTGAAGACACTAATGATGTAGGCGATGAGATTGAAAACACAACAGGAGATCGTAAAGAGACGCCACATATTAAAGAAAGAAAGCAGTTGTTGCAGCTGGTGCAAACTCTTCAAGAGAATCATGACAAAGAAATAGATCTAATGGAAACCTCATACAGGTAAAGACAATATAGCTAGGTTTGAAAGCATTCATCAAATTTTGTTAAGAAAAAAGATAAGTAAGTAAAACTTCAATAGCATTTTAAATACTTTATTTTATCTGTTTTAGGCGGCAACTAGCATTTTTAGAAGCATCGTTAACTCAGTATGAAGATAGAATGAAAGAAGAAAGCGAAAAATTGACTAAATTTTATTCCGAAAAGATAACTTGGCTGGAGGGACACCACTTACTATACAAAAGATTATCCGAGGATAATCTGACTTCTCTCACTGAACGACACAAAGCAGAAGCTGAAATGTTGAGTCGGCAACATCTTGAAAATGTTAAAGTTTTACAGGAACACCATGCTGCACTTATGGAGAATATCAAGTGAGTCGTATTTATTTCATTCATGTGCCTACCTAATTATTTCTTTGAACTATTAATATAGGTAAATAGGATTTATGTAAGGTTACAATTTTCGTTGAATCTGAATACCTACACTTAAGTTGTTCTGAGATTGTTCTATTTAAGTTACCTACTTAATTTGGTGTTATTTTTAATAAAGGTTAACAATTAAATATGTAGAATGGTGATTTCAACTTCTGATGTCGCTGCCGGGACCTTTGTTAATAAATAATTGCCGTGCGATTACTTTAGCCATGATGTTCTTTGTCTAATAGACCTACGTCTTCATATTAGATTTCATCCTGTATGCTAATAATAATTATGTCACATTTATCAACACATCATCATCATCATATCAGCCGCACGGCACCTACTGCTGGGTACTGGGTATATGCCTCCCCAAGGTTCTTCACGACGATCGGCCCTGCGTTGCCCGCCTCCAGCGGCTTCCCGCGTTCTTCAAATATCTACTACATTCTTATTTTCCCAGAAATGCTGTAAGGCATGAACAAACTTTGATACAAGATTCAGCGGGGTTCTCTTCAGATTTGCGTGGATTGGTGTCCAGTGTTCATGAAAATAAAACTCAGGGCCAACAACTTCTAGAAAGAGTGCAGAGTTTGGTCGAAAATACCCAACGCGACACAGATCGAGCCCTGCAATCAAGAGAGACTCAAGTGAATGGTAGATATTTAATTTATGGTATTATTTATGTAAAATGATAATGTCTTTATTTAATGTCAAAATCATTTCAGATATGATTCAACAACTAAAAGTAGATCGAGAAAACTTTGAAAAGGAGAAAACTGAGAGCAGGGAATTGGTGAATTTACTAGAAAAAAGGTTGAAACAAATGACGTCGGTGTGTACATATTTGCAACTAACACACACGCACAATCATAATTACATTGTATAAGTATGTGAAATATTTTTGGAAATAGATATATTATCTGATATTTATTTTCAGATGATTGAAGAAGAGTCAGCCCTTCTAAAGCAAATGAAAATGGAATTTGAATTTGAGAAAGCAACATTCAGTAAGCAAACTGAATTTGCTAAAAATGTCTTGAAGAAGCAGGATGATGAAATGAAGGCAAGTGAGCTTGTCACTACATATAATAGGAATGCTTATCCTTACTAATATTATAAATGCGAAAGTCAGTTTGTTTGTCTATTTGTTACGCCTTCACGTCTTAACGACTGAACCGATCATGAAATTTTACATACAGGCCCTGTCCTAATTGGACCTCGCTCGTGCGATGGTGAGTCCGTCCGATAAAACTGGGGGGCTAATATCTAATTTCAAAATCTATCGCAATCGCTTTCAGAACGTGATACATTGATGCTTCTTTTTGGCAAATAAAAACTTACCAAAGAAAAGCAGCAATGTGTCACATTCATCTGTCAAATGAAAGCGATTGCGATAGATTTTGAAAATTAGACAATTAGTCGTGCGACCGTGCGATCAAACCTAGTGAAATCTACTGAATGTCCTAATTGACGGTCGCGCGATCATGCGATGCGTCCACATTGTCTAATATTCATCGCGCGACCACCGACGCATTGGACGTTAAAATTGTTTGCAAAATTTGTGGACAAACAATTAAAAACGTGTTAAAAATTACTTAAATGTTAACACCAATCTTTCTTCCACACTTATGGGTCTTTTGAAGTTTGTAATCATACGATTACAATAGCTGCGTTACAGATGTATAATCAAACGTTTCTGCTGTCATAGACAAAAAAATAAGGACAGGGTCACATGTTGTCAGGGGTACTACAGAGAAGGACATAGGGCACCTTTCATCACGAAAAAAAGTATTGTTCCTGAGGGACAGGATAGGATGGTTCATATAAAATTAGTTTAAAACGGCTTAATACCTATTAAATTATTTTCAGATGTTAAGAGAGGATATTCAAAAAGAGTATCAAGACAAAGTGGCAAAAATAAACGAAGAAAAGGCTAAAGCGGAAAAGGATAGTGCAGCAATCGCAAAAGAAAAAGCCTCAATAACAAGTTTAAAACAGGAACTAGATGTAAGTTTAGCAATAGGTATCTTTATTGCATTTTATTATCTAAAGTAATTGATTATGACAAATTCTTCGATCCCACACTTCATTTATAGAAAATCAAAGCCGATTTGCAAGCTCAACTGGAAGAAGTAAGTGAAGAAAGATTAAAAATTAACTTGGATAAACAACAGATTCATATGGAAGAGCAAAGAGTAATGTCTAAGTAAGTAGTGTCGGTCATAAATCTCATCTCATCTCGTCATTATTTATTAAAGTTACTATTTTGTTAAATCTTTTATGTTTGACAGGAGTCGTGATTTAGATATGTTAGCTAAAGCAGCTATAGAAAAACAATCTCAAGCTGACAAAAAGTACTCGGAGGCAGAACTTATACAAGCGAAATACGAAGAGCGAATCAGACGTATTCATGAACATGTCGTTTCTCTTAACAATAGAGAGAAACAGATTGCTAAAGAGAAAGTAGCGTTATCGAGAGAGAGATTGACTCTTCATAATGAAAGAAAGAAAGTGGAAAATAGAGAACAGTGCTCCTTATGTAGATCTCATCAATATGCACCACAGTACAACTTCGATAGTGCTTTTCCAGATAGTTTTCTTAATGTATCTGTCTCAAGAGATCATGGCGATACAAATGTTAATTCTGCTATGTCTGCAATAGCCAGTGAGATTGTTAATCTGAAGATGAGTAAAACATTTGACTCGAGGACCAGATATGACGGTTATTCGGTTGCAGACGATAGAGCAGCAGGGGACGATAATTTACACACTATGCAAACTACAGAATCTGCTTCTGGAGGATTTAAGGCGAGTATTTGGAAATAGTTTTTGATGTGAATTTACGTCGCTTTTGTTCACAGCGATATTTTATAGGTACTTTGTCTTTCATATTTTAAAAGGGAAATGCTCGAATAGTTAATGGCAATTAATATGTTATTGTCTATTTCTACAATCTTGGGGGTTTTTATTCCTTAACAAAAGTAAATTTTATCAAAATTATTCTTACAGGATTACAATATGGACCCAAAATTTATGATGCTCCGATTGGATGTTCAACAAGTACTCAATAATATAGACCAAAATGTGAAGAAAGATGAAGGTGACGATTTTCATGAAAATGACTGAATTAACTTGTTTTAATTTTTATACCTAAGCGTACCTACTAGAGATATGAGAAAATAAAAGACTGAGCTTTTATTATATTACTTTAATTTATGTGAATGACTATATTATTAGAAGAACATTTTCCATAAATTTACATTATTAATCATGTTATCAAAATGTACACAAATGCCTATACATAATATTATATCTAAATTATATCATATTATTATAAATATCTCAGTGTAAAAAATATAGGTACACAATTCTCTTATCTATAACAAATACGATTTAGGTAGGTACTAATTTGACGCTAGTATTTTTACAATAGTTTTTTTTAATGGCGTTAGGCATTCCAAATTCATTTATATCATTTAATTACATACCTATTATTTTACAAATACCAAACATCGCACCTAAATTCACACACACCAGTCTTTCATAATAATTGCTTTAAGTAGTTAGTTCGTAATCTTTATGGACGGCTTGGCCTTCATATTTGTATGATTTAACATATTACTACTTTGAACAGATCTGTTTAGTTAAAACATTAATATAAACCATAAATATAATGTCACTGCGAAAGCTAAGAGGAACATTAATTATTGCAATAATAGGCGAGCCAATGCTAACAACGGAAGTAAAAATATCAATGGACATATTAATTTTAGGTAGGTAGTAAATGGTTCCTATATCTTTCAAAATTTTATTAAACCTTAATAATCTGTTTCCTTTATCACAGAACAAACACTAATATAATAACAATAGATTAATATTTTGGAGAACATTATTCTTCATACGTTGCTTTATTTTACAAATACCTACATCTAATTTTCATAAGATAACACTTCCTATTAAAAGCTACTTAATGATATCAACAAATTACAAAATAAGATGAGAATCTTTGAACTGAATACATAACGTTATGACTTTACATCTTTTTGATATTTCACTTCGAGTAACTGAGGGTAGTTTTCTACTATAGTCAGTAAGATACCATCTATGTAATTTCTCAGTTGTACATTTACGTCTTGTTGTTCCTTTAAAGCTTTCTGCAACTGAAAAGAAAGATATACATTTTTAATAAACGTTATTTGGAGTAAATAAAGCGCAGAGATATTAAATTCAATCTTTTGTTTAGTATGAAAGTGTTATGCAGTATATTTTTAGGATTGTTAGATATACAATGTAAAGCGAATCATGAAAAAGGTACCATTTTGATGCTACACGCAAGACAAAATGATATAAGTAATGAAGATGAAAACCAAGCTTATCATCACAGATTACTAAATAGTTATCATGCACTAGTTAGTGAGGTGGAGGACCGCAAGCATGCACAGTTAGTAAATGAAATCGTACCTTTTCCATCTCTATGTTGAGATCAGATTGTGTATCGCTACCATCGAGCTGCAAAAATGCATACATATAATATAGCTTTGCAAAATAGTCGGTAAAACGGTACGGTACATAAGGCTTATAAAGCAAAGCATTTATCCAATGACGTTGACACATAAAAATTGTGAAAAGATGAATAAACAAAATGTTTCGAAACAATGAACAAAATTAAATATAAAGCATGTTGAGTTTTTTATATAGTTACAAGGAACGAGTGTTTTTCGTATTAAAACCTGTGTAAAATATAGTGCTACCCCCTTACTAATAAAGATTGTATAGCAGATGTATAGTTACACAGTGTTTTGTCACTTTCTTTTCAATGTCAAAGTCAAATAGTTTGACAGAGAGTAACCATTGTGTAACTATACATCTGCTATACAATCTTTATTAGTAAGGGGGCTAGTGCGTAGATACTGTATACGTTGTATACTATATTATACTAAACCAAAAATAACAGACTCTGAATTTCATATAAAGTGATATGAGGTGATAGAAAAGCCCCTAGTAATGTATCTATCAGGTTTGTCTCTTTCTTATTCATGTCAAACTTGGGTAGGGTTAGTACCTAGCAGTCAGCGGCATATTTTTTTGTTGTAGACAACCAATACGCCCTATTTAAGATGATCCATTTTTTATAGTTGTATTTTGTCCTCCGATCTGTCTCTTCGACATTAAGCTGGATTTTAAGGAGTAGAATAACAGGCGTGTATGGCACACTATCCAATGATATGTCCAAAATTAGCGCTAGCTCATACAATCAGATTTTGAGGAGCACGTCTTTTTAGCCTTTTAAAGGTAAAGTTTGACTCTATGCTCATTAGCTCCCTTTACAGAAGGCTTGGCTGGTGTCTCGGTATTTTAAGGTTAAGGTTATTATAAAGTAGACGTTATCTTAAAGATCAAAATGCGTAGAAATTATGTAACACATAACTTGCTACTATAAGTACTTTGTTGAATTAATATTATAGTCTATGTTGTTGCCAATAATTCTGTCACCCTGTTCTAATTATCTGGTAACGATATATTCAAGTTTGTAAATATCGTTACTTATGGCTGTTACAGCTGATAAGTTTCTTGTTCTTGCGCCCGTTCTTCTTGTCAGTTAAAAAAGTCCGGAACGGGTGGTAGGAAAATATAGAAGATTCAAAAGTACATAATAATTAAGTTTATTTGAATAAAGCTTATTTGACTTTGACTTTGACCACCTTGCCAGACTCAACTTTCAGGTCTTTGTGGAGACGCGTGTTTGTTATGTACCAGGGTGCTCTAGTTAGTTATCATTCGCAGGTTTTTGATTGGAACCGCAGCAGTATCTCTATGTTTGATGAGGATGCTGTTTCCCACAGTTGGATGCCGTAAGTCCAAATAGGCTTTACGATGCTTTTATAGAGAAGAAGCTTGTTTTCTAGACTGAGTTGCGACTTTCGATCCATTAACAATTGCAGCTTACGGAGTTGTAGATCAAGTGCTTTTCTTTTTGTTTGGATGTGTTTTCTCCACGTCAGTCTACGGTTCATATATACGCCCCCCAAGTAACGTGCGTCATCAGAATGTGGTATTTTGATTTGGTTGGTTGAGCTCGACTTCGGGACATGTATCACGCCGCAAACTAAATGTTACGTGCACTGATTTACTTCCGTTGGCTTTTATTCTCCAGTCTTTTAGCCAGCGAGATAGCTCGTCTAGGTTTCTTTGTAGCTTGACAGATGCTCCAGTAGTTGTTTTGACAACTGCTAACACCGCAGTATCGTCGGCATATGTCCCTGTCAGAACGTGTTCTGTAATCGGTAGATCAGATAGAGTATTGTGCCCAACACACTTCCCTGAGGGACCCCGGCCTTTATTTCATGTAGTTTTGTGATGCTGTCACCATGTCTGACGTAGAAATGTCTATCATGAAGGTAAGACATTATAAAAAGATAGTAATTTAATGGTAGGTTCTGCAGGATTTTAAATAGAAGCCCATCGTGCCAGACACGAATACACGATCAAAGGCCTGTGAGATGTCCAGGAAAGCAGCAGAACACCACCCCTTATTTTCAAACGATTCTGTGCACCTGTTCTATCGTGCTACGTAAGTGTAATCTTTTGTATCATATGTCGTTGTCATCTTTTTGAACACGGTTGTTCCGATATCTTAAATAACTTTCGATGCTCCTAAATATTTAGGCGTATTGGCTTGGCTGTCCACATAAAAAAAATATAGAAGCCACTTTTTTAAACATTAGTGATTTTGTATGACAATACCTGACTAATATTGTATGCAAAAAGCCACGAGTTATACTAGTAAAAAAATATGATTTTAGTTCCGTTTTAAGATATTTTGCTAAAATGGACTATATTATTGTTATAATTACCTCGTCGTCGCTCATCTGCTCTAGCTCGTGCGCCAGGGAGTTGGTGTGCACGAGCGGACCGCTGACGCCGTCCAGCAGGCTGCGGCCCTCCTCCACGCCGCGCGTCAGGATCTGCGCCTGCAGCTCTTCTTGCGCTTCCGACAGAGCTATAATACAACACATCATAATGATTAACATTTATATTACATAACGTCGGTCGTTGATAAAAAATGTTGGTTTTTTTGCACAACGGGATAGTGCCTGGCCTTCACCTAACCTGATGTTAAGTGATGATAAGGTCGGGTCGAAGCTCGGAATCCTCATCATTTTTTAAATAACTGCACTTACATTTATTTTGCGTTCGTAGTAGCGTCAATTCCTTCCTCAGCTCGTCGAGGCGAGGGTCGGGCGGCGGCGGAGGCGCCTCCCTCAACCTCTGCAGCTCCAACTTTGCAGACGCCAGCAGTTCTGCCGTGGCTGCGGCAGACTCCCGCTCTCTCCTCTCTGCCTCTCTAGCGGCGGTTAGCTGCGCAGCTAGCTCTCCAACTTGCTCTTGGGCTTCGCGATGAGCACGCGCTGCCATATCAGCATTTGCTCGAAGGGTTTCTGCTACGCCACGAAGCCTTCCAACCTGGAATGAAAATTTGGCGATGTGAATATATTGAACTCGTGAGTTTCTATCAATCAAGTTGTAAGAACATAAATGAATATATAGTTATATCTTAATCAAAATTAGATTCTTTTTTAATTACGATAATACTTTTCATATGCATTAAGTAGTTATTGGTACTTTTATATAATTTGTTAACTTTATTAATCCATTCTTCTTGCCAAGTATAAAAGACATCCCAATAATAACATTCATAATACTTAGGTATTTAGTTATAGGACCTAGGTAAGTACTTTAAAAAGTATTGAATGCAATGCATGCTTAAAATTTCGTAAAGACTTCATAGGAAGATTAGGCTTTGTAGTTTCTTAAACTTGTGTACCTACCTAAGATTAAAGTGTTTGATTAAATTCTGCAAGTTACACACCGTCCACGAATTCCAGACTACTTTCTAATTGGTCGCGACTGGTGAGAGGTTAGCGTGTTTAGGCATAGGAATTAGGAATGCATCAGCCTGTCCTTTTGCTTCCTTAGATCACAAAATTGATTTCGTGTTAGCTGGTTTATTATAGATAGGTTATTTTATTTAAGTTATTTTTTCTTTTCAATAAATAAATAAAAATCAATAAAATGGAAAGCAAATTAGGTAGATACCTAGCAAGACCTTAGTAACTATTTTTTTTTGGATTATGATAAGAGCTGTATAGCTAGATATTTACTTACTATCAATAATCAAATGTGATCTTATGATGGACTCTTGTGGTAATATTAAACCAGCGATGCAAGTACGACGGCGACGCTTCTATTGCTGCGTGAAACGACTTTTGTAGTACTGATTGAAACTGATGTAGATGCTCCTAGTATGGCCAAAGGTTGAAAAAGTTGGTAATAGGAGCATTGGGAATTTTAATGGATAAAAGCCTGCTTACCTCTTGCTTGAGGTCAGAGGCTTCCGTTTCGGCAGCAGCCAGCCTGTCGTTGAGCGCCGCCAACTGCGCGTCTCGGTCGCGCTCCACCCGCGCGATCGCTTCACGGCATCTTTTCTGCTCGTCTGCGATGCGCTCCTCGCATCTGCACTCGATCTGTAAGGAAAATTGTTCAAAACATATCATCAACATAAACGTAAAATGATTACGAGTGGCTATGCAGTCATTATGTAATTCAAATATCGTTCACATACTCCCGAGTGGCTTCAACATTCAAGTCAACTTGCGTCTCATGAAATATTGCCTCTAAACCATGCGTTTTCCTTTTCAATTTTGAAGTCAACTTGCGTCAAACGCATGCAATATTGATTGCCTCCAAATCGTGCGCTTTCACGTTCAACTTTCTGCCATACGAATTTTTAAGAAGATAGGTCAGGCGCTATTGAGTGCGCTATTGATTGCGTCAGATGAAAGTTAAAGGAAACGGGAAAGCGATCTTATGAAGACACATCTTTACTTTGATTTATTGGTGCTCTGCGTGTCGGCCAGCGACGTCACCTGCTGCTGCAGTAACTGCACCTGTCCAAACAGCCACTATAATGTGTGCTCACCTCTCGTATCTGATCGTCGAGCATGTGCACCCTCGCCTGCAGCACCGCGTTGTCTGCCTTCGCCCGCGCGTACCGCTCGTCCGCCGTGCTCTGCGTGTCGGCCAGCGACGTCACCTGCTGCTGCAGTAACTGCACCTGTCCAAACAGCCACTATAATGTGTGCTCACCTCTCGTATCTGCTCGTCGAGCATGTGCACCCTCGCCTGCAGCACCGCGTTGTCTGCCTTCTCCCGCGCGTACCGCTCGTCCGCCGTGCTCTGCGTGTCGGCCAGTGACGTCACCTGCTGCTGCAGTAACTGCACCTGTCCAAACAGCCACTATAATGTGTGCTCACCTCTCGTATCTGCTCGTCGAGCATGTGCACCCTCGCCTGCAGCACCGCGTTGTCTGCCTTCGCCCGCGCGTACCGCTCGTCCGCCGTGCTCTGCGTGTCGGCCAGTGACGTCACCTGCTGCTGCAGTAACTGCACCTGTCCAAACGGGCACTATTTGAATTCATCATCATATCAGCCTATTCTACACTGCTGATAGAAAATGATTTTTTACTTTTGGTGGACCCGTTGGGGAACAAAGTATGAACTATTTTTTTTTAAAACAATAGAGCTGTGCACCTTTGGGAAAAACCCGACAAAACATCGCGAAACTATGGTAACATTCTACAAATAAGCAGCTGTTCCTTCTTTACGGATATTTGTTCCGTGGCATGGGATGGATCTATTTTTGCCGACTGGCCAATCGAATAATTGCCTTCTGGAATGTTGTTAATTTGTTTTATTCGTGAAAAAATAGTTTTGTTACGAACGAAATAGTAAGTACCTAATTAAGTATTAAAAATGAGAAAATATTTTTATATTGTATCGAGTCAAATTAGTAATTACTTATGCCTTTATTTTTTTTGCAATTTTACTTATTCAACATTTATTTTCGTTACAAGTACATTTTAATTTTTTTGAGCTCTTTAGCGTAACAACCAATCACAGGTAGGTAGGTACACTAGGTACATATAATCAGCATTGCTGTTATCTATGTTTGCGAAACTTTTTCACTAACCTTTACTACCAATTATTAAATTAAAACATTGCTAGCCTTGCGATTGCATAACAGCTGTCGTTTGTAGTTGTGTGTTTTTATTTCTTTCTCTTTTTTCTATTTTGTTTATACACTAGATCGCCATTTGTAAGAAGAAGAAAATAATACATTACAGACGAGAACGGGAGGTTACCATTTATATTGTTGAGGATGGTTTGTCAGCCCATTTAATAATTCGAGGCAATGTAAATTGCTTCCCGTTTAAGGCTTGTATAGTGCTTTTCTCAAGAAATGCGAGGTAATAAAATATACCACCACGTAAACGTGGAACGTCCCGCATTGTTTTTACAAATAAAAAAATAAAATTTCAGAGCATAAGTGAGAATAAGAATTTGTCAGCAGTTTTTTAAACAAGCGATTGTAAAATGTTTTTAGTAGAATCATTAATGCTACCATTTCAAATGTACAAATAGGTAGGTGTACTCTTAATTAGATATTCGCAGCTAATTATAATTATAATGAATAAGCCTTCCTATTAAATTAAATTATAATGCAATACATAGCTAGACGTGCTATTTCAGGATTTTACATAACTTCTTATTTAATTGCTTACCTTAAAATGCTTATTTTTTACTTCCTGATCTGTATAACTTACAAATATTATTTTAAATAAAACATTTTCCTTTCTATAAAACCTTTCATACATAGGTAATAGGGGGTTAAAGTATGATATTGCTGATTTTTTTCTCACACATAAAGGCTCTCATATCGTCTATGATGATAATGATGATGATGAATGATAAAAATGCTTCAGTTACTTGTTATTTAGTACCTATTTTGAATTATGATCATGACGGCCCACTATCAGCAATAAAAATATTTCTAATTTTCATCTTAAAAGTTTTTTCGTTAGCAGAAACGACCGCTATTCGTTGTAACTTAGCCGATAAGTACTTATTTTTATTCACTTAACACATGTGGCATTAGTTAGCTAAGTGTTTAAACATCTGTGCATAGAAGTTTTACAACATTTTCGTTCATGGTTGTTAAATAAATTATGACAAAGTTAATATGGAAAATGCAAATTGTTTCCCATTTTGGCAAAAGTTGGAAACGATAAAATATTGTAAGTATTGAATAAGTACAGATAAATATTCTAACTAAATGAAACATAGATTTATGCAAGTTAATTTTATAAAAAAATAAAAAAGTAACTCGAATACAAGTAAAGGGAAGAAGAGTGAGTATCACGGAATGGGGCGTGGTGTGTTGTGTACGTAGTCCCGTTTAGTCTGCGCATGCGCATGATTACGCCCCGAGATATTTTTAGTTAATATTCATCATTATCTCGAACCACATGCTAAGTGGACTGTATAGCATGGACCTTAATGCTTCAATGGACTTTGTGTATGTGAAATTTTTAGGATAAATCACTGAATATTTTGTGGAATGTTAAAATAATTCTTTTCGGGAAAGATTTGATGAAAAATTTGTGTATGTAGGTACTTATCACTTTTAATTTCGAAAAACTGAATCGACAAGAAATTCTATATGAGTAATTATATAAACTGCTCAAAAAACCATGAGAATCGGTTGAGAAATGCGATCTGTAGAGGAGAACAAACGGACAGCGGGACATACAATAAAGCATTTTTTCCCAAAGACTGAAACGGACTATGTACTTCACTTTCGTTTTGTAACTGCAGTTCTATCTATGACTCCATAACCGTATTATTACTCGTAGCATTATGTATGACTAAATGAGAGTATGAGTTTATGAATGAACATTCATTAAATTGTCAGGAACTGGTACTACAAGGAATGATTAGATGCTACTATAAGTTAAGTGATTCACAGTAGGATAAGAACATAAATCAATTTGCAATAGCCATGAACGACGCTAATAAACATACTAACAAGAATATTTTCTTGAATGGATCAGTGACACATTGAGTACGTTTTATTTCTCGTAAATGATTTGATCATTCAAGGCATACGTCGGTCGTCTGTTTATTTTTCAGTGTGAATAAGTTGATGGTTAGCCAAAAGTGATTCAGAGTGTTGGTGAATATATTCCTGTGATTTGGTACAGTATTTTCGTCAGGGTTGTCGGATATCTGGTTTCCGAGATGACACTAATGTTATCGTATTGATGTACTGAACTTAGTGAAAATATTTTTAGGAGATTTTTCTTTTGACGCATTTTCTAACAAGCAAACTTCGTTCACAAGAGATTTTGTTTTAAAACGAAAAAAACGTTTTATCCTAAATGGATGCGAGACGCAAGAAATTACAATACGTTTTAATAATTATTATCTACTATAGACTTTGAAGTTTCTTGCATCCATTGTAATGAACTTCCGCCAGTCTTTTTAATTTCTTCGTTATTACGATTATGTAAAAGTAAATATTTATTTAATATATCGGTTTAAAAAGATAAGTTTTAGTTTCGACTACTTTATTGCTAGTAGTCGCGCTCGGTCGACTACAGTAATCATTGTGGTAGTAGCAACGTGTAATTACTCTTGATGTGCACAACGAATCATGTAATTATTAGTCTCTGAATGGAGGCATCGAAATTCTTCGCGACGAGATTCACGTAATAACTGGCAATAAATTGCGCTTGTTAATTTTACCAAATAAACTTAATCTGTTTGATGTTTTCATAGATGTTGTAATTTACTATTGGCTAGGTAAGTACAACCTTTTAGATTTTAAAAACGAAATTATAAGGTTAGACTTAATTAGGTCAAAAATGCCAACATTTCTGGAAGTTTGAACAGTCTCAATTTACTGTAACTTTAAGTATTTATTACAAAGATTATTTACAAATTACAAATTACAAATTTCTTTATTTGCCATAAATAGGGTGATACATAAATGTGGTGTTAATATAATATCTAATCGTGAATTGCATTATTATGTTTGTAATACTAGTTAATTGATACGTATTTGTTATTGTACTTAATTTAAAATTTCATTTGATAGGATATTTACCTCGAAAAGCAATAGCTAGGTAGGTACTTGTGTGAAGCAATAACAGTTACAGACTTGGTTCATTCGATTTGTTGGAATCAATAGTCTTCTTTTTTGATCAAAACTAGATAATGATTTAATCAACTGCATGTACATATTCTTAATGAAACTTCTTAATTTCGATTCCATTTCATCTTCAAATCGATAAGACCGCGTCTATTCACCGATGTGTATAAGTACTTACAGGTGTCGGTGAAAGTGAAACCAATTTTGTTTCATCGAATTTCATTTCTATGTTAGTAACCGATATTGCCATCTTAATATCTAATAAATAATAATCTTTCGGATGTTAAGATGAATTATTTAATAAAATTATTAGCGCAACCGGCCGAGTTTCTTAGATACTTACTATAAGTATCTAAGTATTTATTGCAAAATGTTCATAACTTCTTGAAGATGT
Source organism: Agriphila straminella (assembly GCA_950108535.1). NCBI lineage: Eukaryota > Metazoa > Arthropoda > Insecta > Lepidoptera > Crambidae > Agriphila > Agriphila straminella. The sequence continues at coordinate 5,565,997 of OX467318.1, forward strand.
AGTTTATTTAGATATTCCGCAATTTAATACTAAGTACACTTATACGGTACGTTTTCATGGTGTTTCCTTCTAGTAAGGAAGATGTGGATGATATTTCTAAGTTTTCGTTGATTAAGAGTTTATGAATTTTAAGTGAATAATTATCTAATCGTGAATTGCATTAAATTGTCTAAAGCTGCAGTGCAAAACATTTAATTAACATATTTTTTTAATACACACTTTCGATCGTTTCCTCTAAAAATAACGGCATAATATTTATGATGATCAATCTAATTGCATTAATTTAAAAGCAATACAAATAGAAAGCAAATACTAATGGAATCGAAGTTTATGGAATGGCAGGTTAGATAACGAAGACATTTTATTCACACCATCACCTGTGTCTTACTATTATTTAGTACTACCTACTTTAAATTCGAATAAATTAACTTGAACTCACTCGAGTGATCTGAGAGTATAGTGAATATAAAAAATTTAGTGTAGTGAATTTACTTGCTTTTACATTCAATCGCTCGCATTAAATTTCGTCCCATTTGTTTCCACAGGTTCATTAAATTAGTTAAATTATTTTTTTATTATTTTTCATTTTTATTTATTATTTAAATAAAATTAAATTTTGTCCCATTTGTTTCCACAGATGAAGATGATGAAAAAGTTGTAAACATCTTGTTTGTTCACGTAACCTCCACATGTATATGTTTTTTTTTCTAATTGTTATTCTTGTGTCGAATAAGTAGTCAATTTGTTATGAATACTCAACGGACAGGGTCAATAGTGATAACCTCGTTGACCAGGCTGTGGGCACATGTCTGTCGGCATGCGGATTCAAAGACAGGTTACCTACCGATAATGTTTGTCTTGACTATTTACAAAGATACACAGGTTTCGTATGTGAAGACAAGATTGCCTAAAATAATGAGTATAGTATTTACCTACTTCATTATTAAATATTGCTGGGGTACCATACAATCCATACAATCCAACACTACATTTCGGCTATAAGTTAGTTTTTCTATCTTTTTTTGCTCTATTATGGCCCCCCGTAGCTTCGAAGCTTGACCTTATTTCGTTAATTTCGTAGCAAATGAAGATGTAGGTAACACGTAACAGGTAGATATCAGAAACTTTCGTTTTTACCCGACTGCAAGGAAAGGGTTATGTTTTTGCGCGTATTTTGTATGTTTATGTGTAATATTATCTTACTTACTGCATTTTGTATGCCTCCAATTTTAAATCTTGTTTTCCATCACTCTTCAGTTTTTAATTTTTTTTCTATAATTTAGTAGGTATATAATATGTCCTATCCGATTTTTTTATATTTTGGCATCCGGTAGTTTTTTTAATTTACGAATTTGCTGACTTTCCAGGACCAAGTCTTAAGAAGTCACTTTATTAATCATCAGCCTCATAATGACCCCACTGCTGGGGTAGGTACGTATCTCCATGACTGATAAGACAAAAGGGAGGAATGGGCTGGATTTTTAGATTCCACTAAGCGTAGCTTTTTATGAATGGAAAAGGTTTTTTTTTCTAGTCTATTACTATAATCATGAAAGGGTTTAAGATTTACTTAAAAAGGAAACGTGTACAGTCTACAGTCTAGTTATCATAGTTACGTATAATCAATAGCCACTTCAACTGAATAGCCTGTAAGTGAGCTCGTGACTTCCTCTAGAGTACTTACACACATTTTCTTGGAGACTTGCATTACCACTTTCCACCGTTAGCCGTCAAAGCATAATGCACGTTACATTAAACTCTTACCCCATTGCGATAAGTCACATATTTGCGATTACTATTACGTTGTCTTGACTAATTGGTGTTGTGGCTTTTTATTATGTTCAATAACTATCGAATACTGATATTGTTTGCAAGTGAAGTAAGTACTTCTCACTAATTTAAATAGAAGTTTGTAATGGTAAGCAGGTATTACAGGTATATTCATATTATAATTGCTTTGGTAATTTACTTGCAAGTGTTTAACATAATTGATTACACCTTCAGATGTTATATTACTTTTTTTTTTCAGAAGAAAAATATATAATTATGTAGATGTTCATGAAAATTGTTTTCCTCGTTATAATAAGTAGGTAGGTACTGGTACAACAGTAAATAGCTTATAATTATTATTTAAGTGTTTTAATGGTGTTATAAGTGGAAAGTGTACGATTTTTCATACAAAACTCGACACTTGGACATTTCTAAGCAAAGTCGACTTATTTAATTAGGTACCTCCCTTGTTTTGTTTTAATAGTTCAATAATAATTAGTTTACTCTCTCTGTTAATCTGAACACCCAGTGTAAAACATTGTCTTTGTTCCTTAAAGTTTTAATCTGAAGGGTGGAGTGAGCCTGGGTGACTTGTCACACAGGGGGGTTTAACCGCACCAGTTCTCTCCAATATTAGTTTTTCTAGCTTAGTTTATAACTTAATTTTTTGGAGAGAAATTAAAGATTATTTTATTATTATTATTATTGTGTCTGTTTCGGAAACTTCGTAGAACAAATGTTGTTGTTTATGATGTAAGTAATCTACTCCTGAGAGGTTGTTAGTGTTTTACAAATAACCCTGTACACCTTTGCTTGAAGTTTGTGTGTGACCCACCAGTGCGGACTTTAAGAGGATTGTCAAGCAAGCAAGCGGTCTCCATACAAACGGCGATAACGTTTCCCACCCTCTAAACCTTAACCTACAGTAATTAATTTTTGGTATTTTTTTGAAATGCCTAAATACTAGGGCTGTACGTTTTGATTTTTTAAATATCTATAATAGATTTCGAAATATTTGCATTTTAGTGATTTCATACAAAACACAGAAGTGCCAATATTTTCAAATCTACAACGAATATTTTAAAAATCAAAACGTACAGCCCTAGTTTTTAGGCATTTCAAAAACATACCAAAAATTCATTGCTGTAGGTTAAGATTTAGAGAGTGGGAAACGTTATCGCCGTTTGTATGGAGACCGCTTGCTTGACAATCCTTTTAAAAATTGCAGATGATGATGAATCTAGCTTAGACCGCCAACAGTGGTAATTCCCATTGGCCCGATTGTCCGGTGCCTCGCTCCACGACGCCAATCGATATGCATTGCCATTGCCAGTCGTATCGTATTCGACTATGTCACTAACGGTGCCGCGGGGCCCGCGGGTGAATGCACCCTTTAATTTGATTAATTACACTATTTGCTCGACTTTGACCTAAAAGCGATAGTGTACGATGATTCTGAGTACAGTTATCTTTCGCTTTGCTTCCTTGAAGATATGATAATGACGTTACACAAGAGTAAATTTATAAATTAAATTACTCTAGGAGTATCAGGACAGGAACTAAGTTCTAAAATTTTATGTTTGGTGCAAGACACCACTGCCAACTGCCACTAACAAACAACGCATCTAGTTTCCACCCAAACATTTTGCGAATGTTACTTTTATTATAATGCTATTGTAAGAGTCACAATTATAATATTTAATGAAAAAGGTGTCTATGATTTTCCTAAACTACCTAATGATTATCATACAGTAGATGCAGTAAATTCCTCATACAGTCAATCAATCAGAGGCGATCAAGAAAGTTCTCATGTCTCTCTAGATACAAATATGGACTAAATGTAAGATGGTGAGCGGCGAATGCTACTGATGTTTTAGACTGCACCCACTTTCTTTAGAGAGCATTCGAGAAAGGAACGATGGCAATTTGAATTGTGCATTTCCGTTGGCTTATTTTCTAGCAAATCCATACCTAAAAGGAGACATGGAAACATTTTGATAAACCAGTGCTTTCAAACCTAGAAATACAATTACGTATGATTTTATGGTATTAAAGAAAGTTCTGGCACTTAATCGAAATTGATATTGTTAGCCAGTGTCGGCAGTTGACATCCATGTGAAATGGATACCATTTTGATATGAAATTGTGGTTGCTTAAAATGCATAAAAGCCTTTGTAATGTAGATGATATAAAGTTAAACTTTATATCGGAAGTCGGTCTCAGTCGTATTAGTATTAGTGTGGTTACACGCATACTGTTCTGTTGTTCTGATTATTCGCATAATGTGGAACACTTGTAGCCGTGGCATACATAAACAATTACAATCAGAATTGTTAATGAACAGCCAAATGTCAATTTCCGGATGCATGCAAAATACATTAGCGAAACTCGGTTAGTGCAGTAAACGAATGAACTATTTGGTTGTCATTATTTCTATCTTATCGATGATGTATCGATCACGGACAATATTGTATCTGTAAATTAGGATGTTAATAATAAAATGAAAAACACATCTTACAATCTTTCAAAATCAGTGTAGCTAGCGTAGCGCAGCGTATGCGTTAAAGGGAGAGAAGTTCTTGCATCCAAGAGCTTCTTTTACGCAAAATAAAATATTGCAGTTTATACAGACAATAATAATGCAACTTTTTACATCGAACAATCAAAATATTTTTGGTCAAAATACAAATACGTAAGGAAGTTGGGAGAAAATGTCCCACAAATAATGCTTCTCCAATAATTTTATTTTAAAACATAAAACTGTTGTGGTATTCGTTGAATGTTTGGTATAGCGCAGTAAGGGCTTTGTGTTCAAGCTATGCACCGATGAATGTCAAAATATTATTATCAAAATAAACATAACACGCACCATTGTTTTCTATGAATGGTATGCAACTTATCGTAATTAATAACAGTAGCTTAGAGTCACTATTTTATAATTATAGCGTCTGTTTTCACAACCACTATTGTTGGGCTTGAAAAAGTCATAAATTATGAATTAAAGTGTAGCATAAGATAGCCTTTTATTACTTAGATGAAAACTAGTCGGGGCCACTCGGGGCATGTGAAAAGTGGGTCTTGTTTGACTATCATTTGCAGTGGTCGTCGAACAAAGCACTTGCTTTGTAATTTTTATCTCTACCTATTGTTTTGTAAATTTGAAAATTGTTAAAGATAGTCGCGGGGAAATTTGATTTGAGCATAATAATTGTTAAAAATTGTTTTGTAACCGTGATTGATTATAAAGATTGTATCAAAATAAGCTGCAAATTTGATAAAACACCAATGACAGACGAAGATAAATGTTCTGATAAGTTTGAATGTAAAAGACGCATGATGAATTTGAAGTGGTTATGGTTTTATTAGATAGGGCTGTAGCTAAATTTGTTGTAAATGAAGATAAGGAGTGTTTGGTCGATAAAAACGCTGCAAACAAGCAAGATGGAGTGGTTCGCGTGACATTAGAGAATATCGGAGAGGCCCTGGTGGTGCCAGCGGGCGAGTTGCGCCGATGTCTCGCTTCAATCACCCGAAAAAATACTTTTGTTTTCGATTGAGTTCCGTGGCAGACGGATACGCATCGCCTGCAACTGGACACTCCGACAATGATGGAATCTCATTGTTAATTCAAAAATGAATAATGCAATAGAACCCAAAATTATAGATCTGAACCTACCCATGTGTTAAAGTTTTGTTTTAGATGTCATGAACTTTGACATCACTGATTCTTCGGGGACACGATACAAGGCTTTGCTTTAAATACCTACCCATAAATCATACTCAGATGAGTAATTACACCGACCGAATGAATCAATTGAGGACAATATATTTCAGTTGTTCAAAACGGGAAATTAATAGACGTCAATTGTTATGGTTATGACGTACCGCGTACCTACCTACTTATTGTTGTGCATGAGTAAATTGTAAAATATCTCACTTGATCGGATAAGTTGTCACACCATTGGTGGGCTGCAGTCTTCTTGCCCCCGTTTAGGCCATTGCCTAAATGGGGGGACAAAGGGCCGCCAGTAAACAAGTCATCTGTTATGCTCGCGTCCGAGGTGATCCTGGGGCGAAGTACTGGGGTATCCTGTGGCCCCACGAAGTCAAACTGGCCATCCCACATGTCATACTCTAACTCCAGGCTATCCTCCACCTCCACACTTTCACCCATTTTAGACCGGCTAAACAATCCCGACTTAAACATCTAAAATTCGTTCATTCACTGATATAATCTTTGGATTAGTTCTAGTATTGCACTTCACATAAACTTAAGTAATAAATATGTACATCTTATTCCGTAACTGTACTATTGACTTACAAGAAGATAAGAATTATAAACTGATTAAAGCTTCAATGGCACTTGGACGTTTTCAGCTCCAAAACAACTTTTTGTTCAAGTAATTTTATTATGAAGAAGGTGTATCACGTTGACGTAACACTGCACTTTATAGATCACTTGATCATTTGATGTCACATTTTCTGCATCACATTCACTTCCCATTAATTGTTGTCGTAAACGAGAATCAAAATATCTGGTAAAAAGAGATACCGGCGAATTCGATTCAAAATTTTCGACGGTTGATCGGACATCCTTTTTGAAACAAATGCTGTTAATTTGACGTTCGGTTCCGCTCGACTTGAAGTTGTATTTAAATTAACGTACGTTTCCGAGAAACTTGTTCCAACTTTTTTAACGTTCGATACAGACGTTATTCTGGCTCACGGTCGCGATAGTTACTAGTGGCGGTGCGGTGGCGGGCGGCGGTCCCCAGCTGCCCCACCCAACTCGATTACCGAGGGACGTCGCAACTGCGCCATACAAATAAACTTTATTCGCTCCCTGCCTGCACATATGCAGCCGTCTGATAGATAGTTCCGAGGCAATAACCCCTTTCATAAGTTCCCCCAGTACATCTACATCTCGTAATTTTACGGGCGAGGGCCTACCATGATTGCTTGGATTGGACATGCCAAACGGACGCAACTTTTTGATGTCCTTTCGCGAAAAATAGGTTAGGTACTGCATTAGAGGATCATATGAATTTGCGGAATTTAGCATGACTTCTGAACATCACATACCAAATAAGGAAATTAAACGTATTACTCATCACAGTAAAGTCCATCCAATAATTTAAGGTGTCTATATGTACATTGAGCAAAAACCTGCTCTGTCGATGACAAGTAGCTTGAGGACGTAATATTTAGCTAAGATGCTACACTCAATTGACTTTCCAAGCGTATCCTAAAAGAAAAAACTACCGTGAAATCATGTAGGTACTATTCAATTAAGACACTGTAATGTAATAGAGACCCGTAGCAATGAATAGGCGGTTAGAATCGAGTTATTTAATCCAGAAATGGGGTCAGATATTGTTCTAAGCGTGTGAAATTTGACAGAGACTAGAAATGAACAAATATTACCTGCAGTTGTGTTGTAGAATGTGGCTGCACTGAAGCAATGGGCATTGATTGCTTATATTTCACTTTCATGCTCGACCATACGACTCATTTTCTAAACATCTTTTTTTATTTTTAGCTCAGTAATGATGGAGTGCATATGGCTGCCTGACATTACGATGTAATTAACTTTTATCTCATGAGCATTTGTTGCTTTGAAGATAATCTTCTGTTTATTTATACCTACTTAAAGTAAAATTAAGAAATAAATAGATGGCAATATTTCAATTATGTATTTATACTGGCTGTGTAACATAGTTAAATTTAAATAAAGGAACAAAGTGTCTTATAGTAAACTTTAAGTTGTTAATTGTTATGTAACGAAACAGAATCTGTGTAATTCCAACAGGTCAAAATCTTTTAGATGGATAACAGAGGACTGAGAAGAAAACGCCATTATACAATGCATACAATCGTATAGTGACGGAACAATGCGATCTCATACATTTTAATGTGGTTTTTGTAATTAGTAGCGTGGTAAAGTATTTCTTGCAAATAAATGCCATTCAACTTTACTGGAATGTTTGTAGAAGTGTATGGACTTGATGGTAGCGTGACAGGAGATGTCCGAGCGAGGAAAATTAATTGTACGACGATAGTAAACGTTATATTATTATCAGTCAGTTGCAAGAACGATCTTTAAAGTTAATGCTTCATTAAATGTATCGCCATCTTTTTCTTCTTTTAAAAGAAGTAAAGGACGGTGATAACTTTAATGACGCGTTAACTTTAAAGATCGTTCTTGCAACTGACTATATGTCATTCATGCTTTTATGTCATTGATTTACGATATTTGACTCTCTTGTGAATACATTCACTATTTCACTATCGTTTGTATTTCATTAGTTTCAATATTGAGTGTAATTTCCAATTCATAATTTTATTTAAAGAATTAAAAAGATCGGTTTTAAAGTTCCTTCCTTTTCATTTGTCTTAAAATAATTAAGAAAGAATTTGCCTTTTATATTAAACTTTGCTCATCTATCTATACCATATCAAACAATACTTTATTATGGAAAATACTGTATATTTTCAGAAGTTTTAGTACTTTTTTTTCCAGGATTTCATAAATAAAATTTCTGTAAAACACCAATATTGAAAGAGAAGCACGTGAACCACCAACGATTCAACATTTCCACATTTTGGTGTTGCATTCATAGTTATAATCGATAAATCTTCCCTCATGGAGTTACATTCCCCTAGAACTCATTAATTCATGGGCCTTAGGGACTCGTGGGGCTGAGAAATAGGGACAGGGAATCCAAATACAGACAGCATAACAAGTGGTGTTAAAACAAAAATACTCATAACCTGTCTAGTAGGTATTATATATAAATAAAAATTTTAATAAGAAAAGAAATATTCATCACAAGATACCGAAATATATAAAAATAGAAAAAAATATATAAAAAAAATCGTAAAAGACTTTTTCATAAAAAAGTGTTATTACTCAGTTGAAGAATATATGTGCGATAAGCTCAAATAATTCTATTAATCCTCGGGAAGTTCTCTAAATATCAATCTATGTTAATTATTTTGCTCTATGATTATTTTTAATTTAATAATTAGGTCATAATAAGCAACGCCCTAACAGGGTATGTTTTTCAGGCCATCACACTTTGTTTAATATCTCAGTTATTGATGTGAAAGTGATACTGTAACATGTGCTTTATATAAATAAATACTAAATACTAGATATAGAATAGAAGCCATCAGATTCAGATCTTTATCGTAGGCACTTATAATCTATAATATAATAAATTAAAATGTTTAATTGGCAACTAATTAATAATGTATAATAATAATACCTATAGGTATTTTATGTAAGTATGTAAAATTAATTAATAATGTACTGATTTAATTAATATAGCTTCACTATTGCATTAAGTTAGGTCTAGTAATAATAGTGTTAAGCTTGTGCAAATAAAATAAAATAAAATAAAAATCTTTCAGAGTAATATTTGCAAAATTATCGCTTCACTTTCGAAACATGTTTGGCACAGGTTTCGTTAACAATCCAATTTTAAAACGTCATACATAATCTTTCGAAGCGAAGCGATAACGAAAATTTCTAAGTAGGTAAATGTTGCTTTGGCTAGGGGGGCAGGTTGTGCCAGGTATTACTAGTTACTTGTTCTAAAGTTTTAGTTTACGTCACTCTTTTCCGTTGAAGGAAGCAAAAAAGGTTAATGGCAGTCGTTTTATACTAACCAAGCTTAATTTTAGTCCACGTTTAGGAATAGTGCTTAGAGGTTAGTACTATTATATTCTGTGCTTAGAGTTTAAACTTCAAGAAAAGTTTAACCAGTCGTCAAATAGGTAGTTTCTCTTTATGAATTCTACTGTAACTGTTTGATTTTATTAATCAAACATTATGACATGATAATAAATTTAATTTTTAATTACACTTTTGATGCTGACTGTACGAATAATTTTAAATTATCAAGTGTTATTGGAGGCACGCGACCAACCAACTCCTGCTACTCTTACTATTGTGTATAGGTAGGTAAGTACTTAGAACATACTCAAAAATACTGAAACATTTTTTTAAATAAAATTGAAATGAAAAACTTTTGCGTGGAAAAGGCAAAATTTTCCACTTTGAGTGTACAAAAACATTTGTAGGCAGGTGTACATATTTAATGATAAAATAATAATGCCTTGCATATCACGGTTCCTCATAGATCATCGCAAGACAATGGTGTTACGACCTACGGGCCAGTTCAAGGTTACTTGTAAAATGACAGTGCAAACATGTAAATGAGACCAGACGACGGAACAGATGTCTGACGGATAGATACGAAATTGCAATTTCAGAAAATGATTTTTTTTGTGGATTTAGGATGTTCTAGTTCCATTGTAAATGACAAGAAGGTCCGTGGTGCCATAATTCTACCAAATTTTGATATCTATTAGAGAAAGTATTGTATAAATCTTCTTATTTTCACAATTAAATCATTTGGTAGTTCATAAAACTTTACATTATTAAAACGACATATAAATTGTCACAATGTCATGATTCTGTATGTAAGCCTGTTACCTTATAACTTGGCTCAGCCAGGCGACTTGCGTTCTAAGTTAATTACGTTCACTTATACATGAATTCAGGACAAGAACGCAGCAAATTCACTTACTTATAAAGAAGCAAAGTAAATGCAGCATTTAGCTATTTTTATTACCATTTGCAAGGTCAAATTTAAAAATTATATCTACAATGATCGAAGCTACGATGGGTTTTTCTTTTCTGTACTAACTAATAAGGGAAAAAGCATATTGTTCGCTTTCCAAGAATTTTTAGAACTCTTGGAAAGATTTTACAATATGCTTTTACTAATGAAATAGCCTCCCGAGAATTCAATTTTTCTTCTTGTTTGAAATATGGTTGCGAGCATTGCCATTCTTAAATAAATTAAAACAATACGGTCCTAATTACTTATGTCAAAGGCTGTTGTTCGATTAGCAGAATTCAACAATATTAAATCATTTGTTTGTTCTTTAAATAGTTTATCATAGTTTTAACGGTGGTGTCATCTCACGTTAATTACGTGTTATTACTGTGATCATTATAATTATCGTCCCAGATCTCTTCATTGTCATTTTTCACACCACGAATCTTCTCGCCCTAAAAACTTAGCTTCTCAGAGTTGGTCTGTGTCATAAATGGGTAACTTTGCCTCCTACTGAATGACCTAATATTCTAGATTCATTGGCATTTTATGAAATATTAATATGTAAGTTTAGATGTTTGCAGAACGATGAGTGCCTTTTGACCTGAATACACAATCGTGTCTTATGAAATTAAGAGGTAAAAAATTTATATACCTATACCTACTTACTATGTACTTATATACTGTGTTACTATGCAACATCTGGAATTGGGTTGGCAAACAAAATAATAAGTAACCGATGGTAGAAGACTACTATGAAGAAAATGTTTTTTTTTAATTAAATTTACACTACAATGGATTCAAATAAAACTTGGCACGCCCAAAGATTTTAATCGTCTTTGGGCACGACAGATAATACGTAGATGAATTCTATGCCGAAATTATTATCCCGAATCTCGTGCGTATGTGGCTAAATAAGAACCATGTGATACGACGCCATGTGATTAACACATGTAGAAATATGACTATGACGTAGGTAGAGGAACACTCATGTTCAATTAACGCATCTAAAGATATTAAATGAATGACGAAAAACTGACACCAATTTTATCCCAATTGTAACACTGTGATGTGAAACACATAAACAACAACTTTTGTTCTACGAATTTTCCGAAAAAGACAATAAAATTACTTTTTGTACAAAACTTAATCAGCTGTTTGGACATTTATGAGGAAAGTATTTTTTTTGCCTTTTTTGGAAAAGTCGTTGAACAAACTTTGGTATTTATGATGTTAGTAATCCCAGTAATACCAGGATACGTCACGTCAAGCAAGTTACAAGTAATCCCAATACCGTATAACCGAAATACCGAACTGAAATATTGCAAAATTACAATGCAAAAAACAAAACGATGTTATCACCATCTTTATAGATGTAAAGTCACGAAATGTAATTAACGATAATTTCACATGATAAAATATATTAAAGAAAGACAGGTTAAGTAATTTGGAAATCTGAGAATGTTCGATGATGTATTTGGCTAGATTTTGATAAACCAGTTTCGTGAATTAGCTCAAATTAAATCAAAATTAAAGATTTCTGATAAGATGCCTCAAAATGATAATTACAGCATAATTATGATCTAGCTATAACAATTGCATTTATTCGATTAAAAACTGTATTTCGGCACTGGAAATGCGCAACAAAACAAAGAAATTAATGTACCAAACCCAAAAGTAATACTGGCATGTTAACAACGCTATTGAATTAATTAATGTTGTATAATTGTGGCCTGCAATTAAGTGGGTAAGTACGCGTAACAGTGACAGGCAGGTAAGCTGCGCCTGCGCACAATGTTTGCTTTTCGCACGCACCCGTTAGTTACTTTCTGTTTCATTGTGACCTTTTTGTCTATGATGTGACTTTAATACCCGGGTTAGATAACCAGAGTACTTATTGTCTAATTTCAGAATTTATCGCAATCGCTTTCATTTGAGAATGGATGTGATTGCTACATTTCTTTGGTATGTTTTTAACCGACTTCCAAAAAAGGAGGAGGTTCTATGTTCGTCTGTATATTTTTTTTTGTGTATGTCCACCGATTACTCGAAGATAAACTCCCAAGTTGGTCCCATTTTTAAAATTTGGAAATCGGTTCAGTACTTTTTTAGTAATCTTGAAAAAAGCACGAAAATAGTATGATTTTGTGTGAATTACCTCGATGATAATGGTTGTATTACTTCTTTGTTTATGAACTGAATAAGATAATTATTTTTTTGTAGGAAGAGGAATATCTTAAGTGTAGGTTCTTTAACCAACTTAAAAAAGAAGGTTCTCAGTTTGACCCGTATGTATGTTTCTCCGCGATTATCTTACGTTTGGCTGAGCCGATTTTTCTACATATTATAATATACCTTACCTACAAGGTACCTACACTAAAAATAAAAAAATAAAAATAGTTTAAAAAAAAACAAAAACCGACTTCAAAAAAACTACCTCTAAAAAGCAAGAAATTAATATTCGTAATAATAAAAATACGTCTATTGAAGTCGGGTGGGGCTTTTAGAATAAAAAAAAGGAATCTGTACTCCAGCCCACCCGACTTCAATAGACGTATTTTTATTATTACGAATATTATTTCTTGCTTTTTAGAGGTAGGTTTTTTTAGACAATAAGTACCCAGTTAATTCGTCCAAGGACCTCCAGGTTTCCTTGGGTGGGCTTGCTAAGTTGAGCTAAGAAAATAGTAACCTGAGGAAAGTTGTAAAAGTAAATTGAGGAAAAATTTAGCTTATTTTTACTCTAAGTTTATGGCATTACCATGTATTACTATACTTTTTTAAAGTTTCTTAAAGAACGATGGTCATATTAGGATAACAAGTGAGATGGCAATATCACTACAAAGACAATTTTAGATTTTTAATGGATAAAAAAATAAGTTTAAAAAACTAAAACCCGACTACGGAAGAATCGTGCTCTAAAAAGTACTAAACAAGAAAATATTCGAGTCCAAAATTCAATAAAAAGGATAAACGTAGTCGCATGTGTCCTAGACACGCACGACACGAAAAACAGGCAGGTGGCATGAAGTTAGGTTATCCTTTTTATTGAATTTTGGACTCGATAAATTTTTCTTGTTTCGTACTTTTTAGAGCACGATTTTTCCGCAGTCAGGTTTTAGTTTTTTAAACATCTTTTTTGTTTTAAATATTTTGAGGTTGTAAATCAGGTGAAAGCAAGCAAAGCCACGGTCAAAAGCTTTAAATGTATTTGAAAAGTGGTCATTAAGCCCTTTCATTTGGTACCCAACAAGGCATCATAAAAACTTTTTAGTTAGTCATGACTACTATAAGTCCTCTAGAGTTTGTAGTTTTTTTTGGAATAGAACGTGACAGAACCAAATTCCCTACAGCCGAGAGTAAACATATCAAAGAAATATAATCGCCAGGTTGTGAGAAAATATTATGTAAGCATAATGTATGTGAAGGATCTAGATAAGAAAACAGACTTTGATAGAGCAGTCGTAGAAGAATGTGATGTGGTTGACGGCTCCACAATGCAATGATGAAATCTTCGAGCATCGCGGCTTCTACGAACAGAAACGCGTCTTACTCTAAGGATGAAATCAACAAGATCAATTCTTTAGGGCCGTCTTTTGTTTTAATTTATAGGTGTTGTTTAAATGTAGATTACTTTTAGTTTGATCTTATTAATATTATGATGTTTCATTATTTACTTTGAAAGGATATTTGTTGAAAAATATGAATATAAAAATATTAATTATCCTAGTCCTTAATTAGAACTTAAGCCTTTTGAAGCCGTTTTTACGACTTATAGACTAAGGTGTTTGTTTTAGTAACGTTAGTTAGCTATTCATGATATCATTGTTGCTAATAATTTTCAGGAAAGAAAACTGTATAAGTTACTTCGTAAAAAAATCCGTCGATATTTGCTGAAAAGTAATTGTTAGGCGTCACGCGAGCTCAGCGTTGCTGCTCAAAGTGCTGGGCAGTTCTATCAACTCAACCAATATTTATACAGTAATAAAAAGAGGGCAACGATTTTTACTATCGTTGAGTTCGACAATGTTATCGATAGTCGGTGTCTACTGTACTTGGTATGGTAGATAGTGGGTTCAGCGTCTCCTGATATCCTTGACACAGTTCCTGCTGCCCACAGGCCGCCCACCGCATGCGATCGTCTATTGTTTGATGATCAGAAATTTGACTAGATGCTTGACAGCAGGCTTTATTGAGTCGAGCAATGGTATAAGAAGAATCTCTTGTTACAATTAGATCGTAACTACATAGTAGGTATGTTTTTGCATCATTTCTGTAAGTAGAATACTTTGGTAGTTTTTTAATTCAATGAAAATTATTAGGTATGAAAATATAAAATGTCAAAAATCAATTTTCTGGTAGGTATAAATATGTACCTATACAGGTATTGTCACTATTCAAAAGTTATAAATTCCATTACCATAAAAATTGATGTGGTTTTTCGATAAATTCGGTATTCTGTTTCGGCTTGCGCCGACAGAAGTACTTGCCTCAACAACATGAAAACTGTTTCTTGGCACGCTATATTAGTCATAGCTTTAGTCATAAAAAGCTACTTGTAGTCTATAGTAAAAAGGACATTGGTTGCGTGTGTACTTATCCAGGCCCCAATGGCTATTTTTGAATGACAAATCTTTTGCCGCTTCGTGTTTTCAGAAAAAAAAGTCAGTGTAAACTTTGGAAATATCGTTGAATGTTAGTCCCGGCTAGTCCTAGATCCCTATTTCACCAAATTTCATTGAAAAAATTTATGTTTTATTAGAGTTTTTATACAAAATAAAATAACCTTAAATTTTGGTCATATCGTTCAAAATTATGGTTGTCGAGCCCATTTTGTACCTAGTCAAAAGAAAATTGAAAAGTTGTAATTTTCTAAATGTTAGTATTACTAGTTTTCTGCAAATTACAATATTATTCCACAGAATAAGAAAAAAGTTTTCTTTTTTTGTTCTATGGATACACGTTATGATGATAGAGCATTTAAAATTCGCGATTTGTTTATCCTCCAGCAACAAATATTACCCCTTGTATTTGCTGCAATTATTGTCCTAAGATTTTCTAATCTGACTTGTATATCTTGTCAACAAAAAGAGTGAAACTATGTAAGTTTAACGATAAGGTAATGATAGATAGATAATCTTGTTTTATCGTTTAAAACTTGGCTCTCGGCTTCACAAAAGACTTTTCTTTACTCTGCTTTCGGTGTTTTTATAAAAATAAGATATGAAGGTATATGAACTTACGATAATTTTGTGGTCATGGTCTATTTCTGCATAATTATTTAAAATCTCGCATGGAATCTATCACAGTCACATGGAACTATTTCGACCATTATTCCAATATATTAACGTTCCTATTTTAATTTCTTAAAAACAACTTATCATATACTGCGCACATCTGACCGGAAGCTGCGCACGCGCACGAGGGACCATTTCCGGGGGCCATTACTAAAGTACCGGGAATGACCGGGCAATGAAGCGAGCCGCCATTGTTTCTATATTGTCTATGTTTAAGCGTAGTCTATGCCCTTCCTCTGGACCAGTCTTTCCCAAAGTGGGCGATAACGCCCCCTTGTGGGCGCTGCAGGTCTCAAGGGGGGCGGTAAGAGACCCAGAAAGAAAATGGGGGCGTTGTGTAGAGGCGGGGGGGGGGGAGGGGTGATTTGTAATTTTATTTAGCTAGGAGGCCTCTTAAACAACGACTGCAAGAGCTCTCGACTCTCAACAACAACTTGTGAACATCAACTAATATGAATTAAAAGATTGCTCAAACTCGGTTCTATATTTCTCTCCGCGTAGTTCATATATCTGTCCTATTTTATTGAATATAGAAAAAATGAAAATCATGTCAATCGGTCGCTCCGTTTCGTAATGAAAGTAGACACAAACAAACAAATAAAAAGGCAACAGACACACTTTCGCATTTTAATAGTTATTAGTACTCGTAGATATCTATCATGTTTTAACAAGTTTTTGTTAAATAACCCGAATTGTGCATTCCTGTATCAGTCGGCTGGTTCATTGAATACTTGTTCGGACTTGTTGAGTACGATTGAGCGTCGAATGAGTTAATATACATATATAGGTCACAATAATTAATTAATTTAATTTGAAGTTATAGGAGTTTTTAAATAGGTGAAAAAATGGGGGCGCTAAAAAATATTTATTCTCAAAGTGGGCAGTAGACAAAATAAGTTTGGGAACCACTGCTCTGGACAATACGATGTTGTGCTTAAGCACAATAAGGCCATCGAACTAGGATATAGGCGAATGGTGTTGAATTTAAATCAGCTTTTTTGACATTTTTTTTAAAATATTGCTTTATAAGTAGGTACACGTATTAAAAGGTAAGATGTTGTGTACGTTCGTTTTTGTGACAGCTTAAGAGAACTACTTAACAGATAAAATTAATAGAGACAAAGCTTTAAGTCCCAAGTTATGTCAGTTCGCTTTAGTGACTATTTATCATTTTCATACAATGATTTACTTTATATATGTTTTGTTTGTAACTTGATTCATTATACTAATTGCTTCTTTGTCTATAACTTTATTTTAGGGCCAACAATAATTAATGTAAAATAATTAGGTAAGTAACTAGATGTTGTTTCCTTTTCGCAAACACGCGGGGCGTTATTCTCAGCCTTGGCGAAAAGCCAAACTGACCTTGTATTATGAATAAATGATAAAATCGGTGAAAATAGACTCGTTATATTAAAAGAAATTATCTAAGAAGCTTGTAAATTAAAAATAAAAAGGATAGAATGAGAAAACGAAACGAAATACTTAAGCTCTAACATACCTACCTATTCTTTGAAGCTGCCTCTAAAAAATGTGCTCAGTATAAATAATGTTAAAAAGCATTGATTATGAATTAGCACAGACATAAATCGGTGGGAATTAGTAATTTAATTAACTTTAGTGGAGGTTTTTTGCAAATGCAACTTATAAGTTATAGGTACCTACTTAGCCCAATTTTGATAAAAAGCATACTGTGTTGCAGTCGCTTATCCAACAAAATTCATGAAAAATTGCATTCATTAACCGGACCGTTGGGTTGGGATTGGGACTGGTAGATATCGTAACAAAAAAGACTTAACCCGTAACTAACTTACGTAACATGGGTTTTGTAGATATCCAAAGGAGGACTCTGACTGAAGCAGGTTGGGACAATGATATTAAATGTTATCATTGGGTTGGGATTAAACTTTAAGACAGACTCTACACCGTTATTTTTTAAGTATATCTAAAAATGAAAAGGGTTGTTCAGACCACGTGAATGAACCACTTTTACTAAGGGGCCAACCACGAAATCACGAAAAAAAACAGCTGTTCCATTGTACAACATCGACTCGATTATAATGTATGGAACAGCTGATTTTTTTTCGCGATTTCGTGGTTGGCCCCATAGTAAAAGTTGTTCATTCACGTGGTCTGAAATTCCCTTTTCATTTTTAGATATACCTACTTAAACAATAACAGCGCATAAATATTTAGTTACTAAGGCTCAGTTGCACCATCTAACTTTAACGATAACAAGCTTGTTAAAGTACCGGTTAAGCACAAGTTAGCCAAAAAAAGAGGTTGCCAGCCAGCATGCTGTCCTTGGACAAGTTTGACGTGCCAAATACGTAGCATTATCACTTGACGATAACAAGGGTCTGACATGCTTTGATAGAGCGAGATCGTCTTATTGAGATTCCTATAGGAGGAAATAGAGAGCAGCAATAGGTAACTAGCGCATCTACCCCTTTTTAATATACTATATCTATGGACGATAACTTTAACTTTGACAGCGTTTTGGTGCAACTCACAGGTGTCATATAATTAAATTAGTTAAAATATTGATTCTACGGTGATAAACGTGTCAGTTTTATAAGGCTTTCTTTAATATAGTTTATAAGACTCGCTAGTTTATAAGATGTTACGCAATCAACCCCCTTCTACCCCCTGGCCTCGTAACTGTCTTATAATCTTGTTGAAAACCATCCGCCAGCCAACTTGATCTTATTATAGAAAACGACACTCGGCTTAGAACACACTCATGGTGGATTAGGAGTAATGAAGTATTAAAACAAAGCGTTCTTATTGAAAGTGATACTATTAATTTACTTTGTAATCTTACCTACTTTGGAAAGTAGGTAAGATTACAACCTGTATAATGGAGACAATATAAAGAAATTATTGTGCTTACATAATTATGTGCTTATATGACCTAGGTTCCTACTTACTTTGGAATTTTAGAGCAATGTATGAGGCGTGGTTTAATCCGCGCGCGATGAGAATGGTATAATACCTTTTGGAACCGAGACGCGCACGGTACCGCTAACACAGAATATAAATACTCTAACGCTAACGCGGCAGCGCGGCGCTGTACACTACTGCTTTACAGTCATTTTCATTTCACTTTGACAAGGTCCCTTACCATTCTCATCGCGCGCGGATTATACATATACAACTGTATTACCTATATGTAGTACTTATGTATAATTTTATTCAAAACAGGAGCAAATGGTATTTGTACCAATTATATTATAGAGAAAGAAATAAAATGAAACAAGAAATAAGAAATAAAACTTTTGTTTAAAAACCATCATACTTATAAATTTTTACTTACGGAAAATTAAAGATCTTTATGTCTAGTTTTAAGTCCCATTTTCTTCCTATTTTATCTCATTACGTGTTATAGATTAACATTTTCTAAAATCAATGATTTAAATTGATTTGCATCTGATATTTTTATTGGAAAACCTTACCATAGTAGGTACTTCCTCGAATTATTTATGGGTTACGTACTATACTTAGTAGATAAGTTTCGCAAAGAAAAGATTTGTCTTTGAATTTTTTTGCAGGCAAAAAGAGTGTGAATTTTAAATAATTCACTGTCAAGGAAGGAAGCTGACGATAACATACTTACATCGAAAGATTACAATGACACTTTACTGAGCCAACTCACACGATAAGAATATAAGACATGGTTATTAGAAAAACGTAGATTTTTACAAGAAATGTGATTCATGTCATGTAAACAATGATGCACACAGAACGATGTCATATTCATTGCGTTTTTACCTTGTTTTAGTTACCTAGGTAAGTCACTAAAATAATTGATTTATGATCATTTCCTCTAAAGGAGCGCTCGATTCCGCTTTTTATAATGGTCTCTCAAAAGTGGTCATTTATTGGAACGCACTGGTCTAACTTAGGCACATTCCCGTTTTTGGTACTCTCCGTGAAATATTTAAAAAACTGAAATATTTGGATTTAAAAAAAAATATCAATATTGCATCGTTATTAACAATAAACTACTATTTATAAACTTTTTTAAGTGAAAACTACATAATACAAATTTAAATTTTCAAAGTCAAAATTTGTGCTTAACTGGTTTGGGACTGGTACACCCACCCTACCGGAATTACCAGCACGCATTACCGGAATTAAGTGAAGAGTCAAATTTTATTTCGTAATAACGGACATTTACGGGGTCCAGAAAAATTACGATTACTCTATAAAACATAGTTTAATACAGTAGAGTTACACTTCAATCTAATCTCTGAAAACCTCTCTTTACGACTGAACTAAATTAAATTAGCTGAGTTTTCCTGTTTTCGTGGAAATTGCATGGAAAGGAAAGAATGCCTTTGTACTACGGAATTCCGTACGTTTCCCTTATTCATTTCAAAATATTATTCTGGGTCATTGATGGTACGAAAATTTCATTTGTCTGTTAACAGTTTATCATCATCATTACCTACACAATGTCAATAGTAATAGGCTAGTTGACAAAATTTTAATAACTGCTTAATATTTTAGCTTATTAGGCATTTTATCGAAAAAAAAGGTTTATTTATTTTTAATCGAGCGTTTACATTATAAATTTCGCGTTTTAAAAAACCAATTTTAATTTGGTTCCAAAACGCACAAGACTGTCATGGCGTCTTGAATTACGTCACGCCGTGCGAAACAAACCAAAGAGCGATCGTGTCTTCGTACGTTATAGCTAGTTTTGAACGCCGTTAGAGCGTTCGGTTGTGGTTAGGTTGCACTCGGAGTGTAGGTTTGGAACGCGCCTCCGGTAGTGATACTCGAAACGTCAAAGACAAGCGGGTCTACCGGCTAAAAATAATGAAGTTAATGTTAACTGTAAGTATGTGATACATTGCTTCTTTTCTTTGGTAAGTTTTTATTTGTGCCAAAACAAAGTAGCAATGTATCACATACTTACAGTTAACATTAACTTCATTGTTTTTAGCCGGTAGACCCGCTGATTGGAGTTTCGCACGGCGTGACGTAACGCTTTCTGATTGGTGTTCACTGTCACGTGACTAAAGGTTTCATTTTACGAAATTTATTTTTTAAAAATATTATTAATCTTTAACGCTTTTAATAATTAAAATTGTTTGTGTTTTTCTCCATAATATAATTAATCATTATAAACCCCTATCCATTATATTTATTCTTAATGGAAACAAGCCTATTGTAAAAGTCGCTTTATTTTTGTGCAACAAGTTAGGTACTACCTATACGGTGTAATGCAAAGTATAACGAGTAGTAGGTAGGTAGCTACCTACATACCTATATGCCCCAATGAAAGTTGTGCTAGTGCTAAAGTTATTTCAGAAGATTAGATAAAAAGATAACTTACCTTGTAATTAAGACCTTGGACGTCTTCTTCCAGCGAGACATCTGAGTACATGTCGTCCGCCGGCTCCCCCCCCGACCCGCAGCCGGACGAGTTGAAAGACGACGACCGGTACAATTGGCTGGAACAACAATCATCACAATTACCACCTTTATTAGTTTAATTATCTCCTAAATTAGCGAAGATAACATTGTTAAGGTCATAAAGCGCCATCTAGTTTAAGTCTGTGAAGCTATTGACTTTTGCAACAAGCGGCTAAGTAGCAAGCAGCACAGTGGTGTATTAGTTGTGGAGTGATGTAATAGATGGCGCTGTAATATTGTTAATACTGCTATAGATGGCGTTCAAGTCGATAGTTTTCCACAGTTTTCCATTTTGGACTTTACTATTTTTCCAGTATACTTATGTGAAAAGGAAAGTGAAAGTAATAATTCAGGTACATATTGCCTAAATGTCTATTTAGGCTTGTAAGTGTGGCATATTTACCTTGCTAAGACATTGGAGCCAATTTGACGCTTCCCAGAGCTGAAACAATTAAAAAATCTATTAGTACCTATCCATTACTAATTTAATCAGGATAAAAGGTGTCACAGTATGAATAGCATATTTGCTTAACGGTTTAATCGCCTGTAAACCGCGATGTTCCATCCTGTATACTTTTCTAACTAATCCTGATGTAAGTCACCTACTACAAGTCGAAAAAAATAACGCGCCTAAAAACATTCGACACAGTAATTTTGTATGGGAAATTTGTACAGCGCCATCTACCGCAGAAAAGCAAAATGCCATTCCATAGATAATTATTACTCCATCGAGTAAAACGAGTAAAACATGCCTTCTGTAAGTTTATTCAGGCAATAAGACAACCCAGTCTCGCTAGTAGATAGGCTGTAACGATAGTCAAAATGCTTTGTTGAGCTTTTGTAATTTTTTTATGATAAAAGCTCATCATAGCTCTGCGAAGAAAAAAGGTACTCTGTGGGTGTGGGTGCCACTGAGACGAGCATGTCGCCTTTTTATGCTTACTAGGAAGTGAAAAAAGCAAGCATAGGTAATGTGCTAAACTGGGCGTCTCATCAGGATGAGGACGATGGATACGGAACTGTAGAATTTGAATTTAACGGCTATAAAAAATAAACACATTCGTTTGCAAGTTTTGGAAATCGCATCTTATTTCTTTCATATATAGGACGACAGCACGTTAGGTTAAACAGTTGAACTACGAAAACAGCTCCTATTACAAGGCGGTCTCAAGGTCAACATGTATAGTCTGACGTGCTGCCGACTGTACATACCTAAGTAATATTTTGTGGAGGCGGCTGGTATAATAAATATATTTTTTTGGCATTTAGTTACATATTTTGTAAGAGTTTAATCTTATTATTTTTCCTTTCAGCCTACATATCACGTACTTTACAACTTCCTGCTCGTAATTGTCGGCGAAAGAAGGAAATATTTTTGCAAGTAACGTGGCTGGTTAATTATTATATTGTTGAGAGCGATAACTCAAGCTACATTTTGTTACGTGAACACTGCGATTACGACTGAACGCATGGTGTATTTGAATATTGTCTGAATAAAAAAAAAATAATTATTACTGAGTTAATACCATTCACATTCAAGTTCAATTTAAATGTTGGTTCACAACAGCCGGAGTTGTAGTTGTTGCAGTTGGCAACACAAGCAGCTGGGTTAGTTGTCTTGTGTATGTTCTCGGTTTTTTAATTTCATAAAAATAATCTTCTAAAAGCGTTTGTTGCTTGTGTCAGACCATCGACCTTCACAAATGTTGCAAAAGCCAATTGTTGAAGCACAAAAACGCACTTTAAAATCGTAGGTAGTAATCTTGCTGTAATTTGGTTTCAAACTAAGTTAATCATAGGTCTTTGTTGTTGTATTGCGACATAATATAAATAACTAGTGGACCCTGTGAACTTCGCATCACCTACAATTTATATGATTATCAATTTTACCTTGAGAAATATATTGAAAACCAGCTCCATCTTTATTAGTTAATAACAAAGCAGTTGAATACTAAACGAAATCAACCGACGACCTGAGTGGTGCAGTGGTCAACATGCCGCCTACCACGCAAGAGGTCCCGGGTTCGATTACCGGCCGGGCAGAAATTGAAATGACGAATTTTAATTTCTGTGACGGGTCTGGGTGTTACTATGTATAATAAGTAGATATTTAAAAGTATATAAGTAGTATATCAGATTATTATTATTATTAGCTTTTTATGAAATTCTCCGATCTCTCAGATAGCAAAAGTTAGCTATCCGAAATGGCGATTACCATACAAACTTGCCAATGTTGAATTTACAAATATTTAGCTGTTCTTTTGGGTTCTCCATATTTTTTTTGGTTCTAAACCACTCTAGCGCTATAGCGAACAAAACAAACAAATATTATTCCAATGGGTTAAGCCGTTTTTGAGTTTTAGCCAGATCATTTATGTATATATTTAAGTTACAGAAGATTTTGTTGTTATGGTTTCTGTGCTTGTTAAGTAAATTAAATACCTACTCTAGAAAAGATGATAGAAGATAATATTAATTATAAGTTCCTTAATTTAGCTACATATTTCGTGGGAGATACCTATCTAAAAAGAAAATAAATTGTTCTGTTTTTTTGAATATTTGTTGTAAATTTTCTATAAACTAACTATATTATTCAAATCATGTAGAGTGTCCATGGGGAGTGTCAGTGAAATCGTCAGCAAGGAGACAGGGTGCGCGGGCGCCGTGAAATTGACCAAGAAAGTGCCCACCATGCACCGCTGAAGACAAATGTTACTGTTCCATAGATTGGAAAACCATAACTTATGTGAAAATATGGAATCAATGATTTACTTTGTCACTTCTTATAAAAAAATACTAAGCTTTGTTTAGTATCAAAAAATATGGCACTGAACTATTACACGTATAACAGTCAATAATGTCTCATTATTTTATTTATTATTATTTAATTATTGCTAAGAGAAAAATAATAATAGACGAGACAGGTTTACTACTTGATGATGACTAATAGTAACTTTAGATAGGTACTTAATTTTACCACATAATTATTATATTGTACTATACTCGCTATAATTTTATTTTGATAGCTTCAAGCATACTTTCTTGTTGGGTACTAGTTAGCTTTTCATTATTTCTAATCCATATAAGTAAGTATGTGTGTGTGTAAAAATCATAGTGGACACATAGTGAGTATATAGGTAGTGAAAGTGCGTGTATCATTTCATGATAAGAGATCGGGCTACGGCAAATAGACTTGAAGCTAATAAAACAATGTGGCTTTGAAAGATGGCCTTATCTTGATGAAAAGTACGTATTCATTGTAATTGGCAACGGTATTGTACTGTTAACTTATTTAAAACACGAAATGGAGAAGTCTAGGCAGAAAATATTGCAATGCACGTTTTTATTTATATTAACCAAAAAACCACTTAGTAAACATTTGGTTGAATGGTCACAAAACAATAGCCGTTCATAAATAATCGCTAAAAATAGGAAGAAAAGTCGTTATTTATATATTACTTAATGAAGGTATAATTAAAGAAGACTTACAGCATTACATAATAAATAAGTAATGTCCACATCTAAAATAAACTACATTTCATAATTTTCAGTGCGTAATAATAATGTTACATCACATCTGTACCTAATCATTTAGGCACAGTCAGTCTCAGGTGTAGCTCATGTTGCCGATCGCTTTAGTACTTTGTCACATTGACAACAAATCTTGTTCGAAGTTTCATTCCTACTTTAAGAATGGAAAAGTTGGCGTAATATGGTATTTAAGTAGGTATACCTACATACAGCAACTTCACATACCAACTCTTAACTGGGTTAATTTTATTTATGTGGAATTACTGTCAGTTACACACTTAAATAGGCAATTTTCTTTGGTTTGTGCGGAATGCTTAAAGTTTTTCTTGTTTCTAATAAAAATAAAGCGCGGTTGTGTCAGAGAAATCATTAAAAAAACATTAACTATATCAAAACCTTGTTTAACTTAACTATGGTTAGCTAGCTTTGGTTACCAAAGATAATTAATCTTTGCGATTTCGAATTTTCACCAAATGATTTCTCAAAGTTATTAACTTAATTAATTGTTGTGTTTCCACCGTACTCGTTATCATTAATAAACCAAATATAGTGTATCATAATGAGAAGATTTTCTTTGCTTTCACGATTTCACATTACATAATTAAATGAATACGATTTATACATCCTACTAAGTAAACATTGCGAAATGTTATTTAAAGAGGATGTTAGTGATGGTAAAAGTGAACCCTTCACGAATAATAATCAAGAACCTACCGAAGGAAACATAAAACTTTTAATTACCAGTAAACTAATCCAATCTTTAGTTATTTATATGTTTTTTTAATATTGAAACTAAAACCATGAGTGCTTGTAAATTCCCATTGTTATCAATTTTATTCTCATAGACAACTTAAAAAAACCTTATTGCGTCACTGCAGCGAGGCCAAGATAAATAACAAACAAAAAAACAAATAATATGAGTCACTTTTCGCGTGTCCAATTATTCTTGTACTGTAGTTACGTGAACAATGGAATGGACAATTGGACACCATACATAAACCCATGCGTGTACACACCATACGTGTGACATAAAATAACCAGCGAGGACGGGTTAAGTTACGACATTTTAACCGGTTGCTGCAATACTTTTGACGATTAAAATATTAATTTGTTATTTTAAAAGGTCGTGGTTTTAGTTTCTAATATAAGGTCGTTAGTTTTTAATATAATTTTGATAAAGTACAATAACCAGCCCTAGACAAAGTCAGCTAAAAACAATAGCATAGTTTCCTTTCGAAAAAGTATGGAATTGGTCGTTTTAACAATAGTTTTCTTATGTCAAGGCAACAGACCATACAACAAGTACTTATGTACCCCAAAATATCTGTGGTCAAGACAATAGCATATATCTTATGTCAAGTCAATCTCATATATCTTATGTAAAGTTAATCCCATATTTTAATAGCAATATAACTGGGTACAAAACCTATAATTGTATACATAATTTGTAAAATGACAAAAAATAAAACAAATTTTTAATTTTAATCATACACTAAATTGACGTGTTAAGTCTTGAGATTTTCATCAAATTCTGCCACTAGAATGGTTATGAAAGGAGTGTTTAATTGGAGGTCTTGTCTTCCTGTGACCACGGCCCAGAACCATTAGGAAATAATAAATAAAAAAACAATTAATCGCACAACAACACACAACCCAAAAATAGAGTAATGAAAACATAGACTTATTATATTACTTGTTTTTATATTATTTTCTGACAATACCTTTATACTTTATCATATTAGTATTCGTAACGAATCGAATAAAAAAAAACAACCCTACAACTTTGTTATCCTGTCGTTGATGTCTTTTGTATGCAATTCAATGTAAGTTCCCATAATTTTAATTATTTTTGATTTTCATAAGTTAAGTTATTTTCAGAGTATGTTCGATAGAAACTATTGTTTGTATAAACTGTACTGTAAGTTCAAATGTGTATGATCTGGTTGTTTTTAATGATGAGTATTTATGAAGCGTTTCGTCCTACTTATGCAACAAAATATCAACATAAAATTACAAACAAAATTATATTAAAATAAATGAGCGGCTGCAACACTTATTGTTGAAGTAAAATTTATAATACTTTTGTAAGCTAAGATAAATTAAACGAGTATTAAAACATTTCGATACAAATTCGATTATAAATTCATTCTTTCTTCTTGGTTGTCCAACCACATACCACACCCAAGTAGAATTAAAAATAACTAATTTCAATCATTCATCCGCTCAATAGTGTGAGTTCACAATTATGGTAAACAATAACAATTAAGAACAACAACCATTTTTCAATAACATCAGTAGTCACCAGCGAGTTAGCAAACAAAGTCACATTGATATCCTCATTGAATATGTGCCGGATGGTGGTGCTTTGCATAAAATTCCAGCCAACATTATAATGTTAATTCGGTATGCTTGCGTGTCATCATTAAATATAACAATACCTAGTTTAAAAATTCTAACCTGTAAGGCCGCTTTCTGTAATGCATGTAAACACCGTTCCGCTCCAGCTTTGCGAGAAAATAAAAACAGGCTGTTAAAACTATGTTGGTGGTTTTGATAAATCTTCTGGCATCACAAACATGAAGGCACGATCACATTCTCGAACGAAAACTTCTCACAAATCGAAATTAAACACACTTTTTGAAGTTGAGTTTGAAAATTGATTTTTTAGCACGTGCCTGCACGCGCAGTGCTTTGCAGTCTGCGGATCTGTCGAGTGGTCGCGCAGCACTGACGCATCAACCACAAACAAACGCAGTGGTCAGTGAGCGAGCTCGGTTGGACAGAGGTAGCTATTAATTATCTACGAACGCAAACTAGCGTTGCCGTTATTATATTATTAAGTAGTCCCCGATGGGCTGGCATTAGTCAGCTCCTACCACGCTGCTACTATGGTTAGAAAACCTTTTTGGAAATGGTATGGTGTACAAATTTCTCTTTACTAAACTCAAACGTTAGTTGACCCTGATATGGCGTCCAGAGGTGCCCATACGGTCGATTGCGAGAGGTTTTAAGGTCGATCGCCAAGGATAACAGATTTGACACTTTGCACCCAATGTAGTTTTATTTATGCAATTTTTTTTCTTCATGAATATTTGGTGGGTTAAACGCTCAAAATGTCGATCTCAGTCATACATTTTTGCTAGGTACCTATAGGCACCCCTGGCCTATGCAATGAGATCCTATATATTTTTCATAAAAGAAGTTATTTATAAAGACTGTTGCATCCAACTGAAATAAATATGATCACTATCAACACTTACTTATTTTTCTTTTATTTTTCCCAATGGGAAAAAATAAGTTTATTTTTGAAAACAATAAAAAATTGCAAATATAATCGATATGATTACGTATTCTTTTAGACATTATAGGCTTAGTGATCATTTGGTTGTCAATATTTCATAACCGGAAAAGGAAAAACGGTTTACAAATTGCCTCCACGGATAGGAAGAACGCACCGTAATGACATGTGGATCGTGACAAATTGCATACTACAGCAGAGGTATTCTGTTAAATTTCGGTTTCGTTCGCCTCTCAAAGTAGTCTCTCTCGCTAAGCCCGTCATTTTCTCTTGAAACCTCAATATAAAATATAGTTGGGCAAAATTTGATTCAAATTACTCACCCGCTTTTTCATTACCGCGTGCGTAGTTAGTGAAGATTTTTAAATTTCCATTATGAATATTATATTTCACTTTCGAGTCGGTATTCGATCAGAATAAGGCTGCTCGGAGTGTGAAATACGAGTTATGTCAGAACTCACCATTGTTGGAACTTCTCAGTAATAATGAATGACCAGTGCGAATAAGAGTACCTATTCATTTTGTTTCAGATTTGGGGGACATTCTTTGCCTAATGATTCGCAAAGTTATTTATGTAATGTAAGAGCATTGGTTCAGCTATTAACATAATACATATTTTCCCTAAGTGAAGTATTTCGTAAATAACAAGTGGTTAAGCCATAAGGAACTGCACTATTTAACGGGGTTGTTATTTGGGAATTTCTTTTATTGACTTACCTAACTATTCAAAACAAAACATAATTCGTTATTTTTACGTAATAAAAAGGATGTGGGCAGAATGCGACGAGTTCATTTTAAAAAAAAATATCTAAATCACTCCGGTAACGATCATTTGCAATTGTCAATTTTTGTCAATTGAAAAGGAAATGCCAAGCTCAATGCAATATGTGCTTTATCACGTACATCATAAGGTTCGTGTACGTCGCGATGATGTCCCATGAGGGTGTTTTAGCATGTTTTAGATCGCATAACTTCTCTGGAGATATCGCAAAAATTTCTTCACAGTTAATCATGTGGTGGCATAAGCTTTCTGATTAGCCACTAAACAAAAATCGTTACTGATCCTCATTGATCGTTACCGGCGGGCGGCCTAGAACATATAATTATTAAAACTTTGGAATTTCAAATACTCTTCGATTTTATCATGAAAATAATGATTCGCTTCTTTTAACAGATGGCCAGCTCAATTCTACAATCCTGGTGCAGGAGCAATCTATATCATTATGTCTGTGCAGAGTGTTGCACATTATAGTTAGGCAACGCGCAGCCGCGTGGAACAGCGCACTTCACTTTCTTGGTGAGAATCCGGCGCCTGCGCACCTAAAGGCGGGCCGTGAAGAAGCATCTATACTCCGATATTTAAGTATTATGAAAGTATAACAGTTGTGAATGTGCCTTTAGGAGTAAACGAATTTGGAAGCCTTCATTCCGTTTTTTATGCACTAACTACGGGATAGTGCTTGGCTTTTACCTCACCTGATGTTGCGACGATAAGGCCGAAGGTGGAAGCGCACTACACCCGATTCCTCATCACATTTTATGTTATTTGAACAGCATCAATACCAATACCTACCTATTTTTGCTGTATCAAGCGTTTATGCGCTATACTAGCGCCGTCAATAGAAAAAAAATCATAATCCTGTCGTTTAGTTTATTGCTAAAAGTGGCCACTTTTAGCAATAAAACTGCATTAAACTAAACGACAGACTAGAAAATATAGTTTAACTCTTCAACGCCCGGAAAATAAGACACAATAGATTTTCTATTGTGTCTCGGTCGCCAGCGACCGCTCGGGCGTTAATGAATTAAGCGATAAAAAGTACAACAGCTTATTCGGAGTACACTAGAAGAACACAATTCACAATTTCATCTTTATTTAAGCACTACGATTTTTGTTTCCTTTGGCGGCGCTAGTGTAGCGCAGTAATCCTCTTAATGATAATTAACCGAAAGACATACGGTGATTGCGATTTCAAAAATAAAGTCAATTGATCGATAAAAGGGAACTTACATACTTAATATCTAATTTGGTTCTCAGTGAATTATTTCTGGATGAAAGTAGTGTTTACACACGTCGTGCGAACGAAAAAAATCAAGTGACAGACAATGTAAGCAGTAAAGAACGCTTTCTTAGAAGAAATCCGGCGCATATCTGGTCCATCACAGACACTCGCTGCGCTTGCGCCGCTCAAAAACGTTAATTACACGTTATGTCCGTTAAACGCTGTTTTCGCTCTCCAACTAACAAATATTACACCACGCGTGCCCCTAATAAGCTGTTATAATCTCATAAACACTAATTTACATTTATCAACATTTTTCTCTTATACGCACATGAAATTGCTTTCACTTGTTATGGGAATGGGTATAATTTTATTATAAGTTTAACTAATTAACTTTCAATTAGTAAGTTTTCTGAATTTTTTTATAATTACCAAATTAATTAATGTTGGTAGTTTGTGTCAAAATTAAATTAGGTATTCGTTTGGGTTTCCATAATGTGAGAAAGTGTTAGCAGTAAAGAAGAAATAACTCACTCTTTTCCTACAATGCGATTAAATTAACTAGGTATGTACATTGTACAGTACAAGTGACCAACTTCAGAGCGTTTGCGGTAAAAGACGATATATTTTAATATGTAAAATTTACAGTGAAGTTGCCGCTTCTGTTGTACATAGTTAAATTTATCGCATTGTATGTGCATCTGCATTTGTTCACGCTATTTAACCCGGCGAGCATGAGGTGAAAAAAGTTACACCTAGCATGTGGTGGGGTTTGCCATACCCCAACATATAATTACCTATAAATGCCAATTTATTAAACCAAGACTTAAGAATTTATTCGTATTTTGAAATATGGTTTATATTTAGTGTATAAAATAAAAAACAGTGTATATTTATATACTTTTATTGTATTATTTATCAGAAATACTAAAATATAACATTTACAAAAAAAACAAAAAAAGGAACTTCTGAAAAAGGAACTAAAATCAACTAATTCTTTAATAAAAATATAAAATCAACTTTAAAAACTTAAAGAATATAAGATTCTCAATAACATATTTTTTTTAAAGAATTAGTTGATTTAAGTTTTAGTATTTTTGATAAATAATACAATAAAAGTATATAAATATACACTGTTTTTTATTTTATACACTAAATATAAACCATATTTCAAAATACAAATAAATTCTTAAGTATTGGTTTAATAAATTGGCATTTATAGGTAGATATATGTTAAAACTAACACGGAGCATGTGGCGGGGTATGACGCACCCCACGAACGTTTACACGCGTGTAGCTCCTGCGCCGGTTGACGCGACACTGCGGTCACGCCACTCTCCCCCCGCGGAGTACATTGGCTCCAGCTACTCGAAGCAACAAACCAATTGAGGGGCAAATTTGAAAAATACACGACTTCGCGCAAAGCATGGGCATGTCACACCCTACCTCAAGCTCGCCGGGTTAATTTAATAAGCTTAACGACTACTTAATCAATTTAAACACTCAAAAAAAGTAAATATTTTCGACGCTGATCATAATCAAATCTGTCTGATATGTATTGCAATACATTTTGTTTAGTGCTATAAAGAAACTATTACTACTATAATAATATTGTGGGTTTTTTTAAAGTTTGTATTTCAAGCCGAGGCTCAATTAGCACCAGTTTTAGCATTGAGTTTCTAATATTTCTGACCACAATTGTTCGTTGGAAAGTAGCACAAGCGTGGCTTTAATATTACTGTAATATGACTACTTTGTGGCAATTATGCAAGTTTGTAATTTTTAATAAACAACATTCTTTGCGAAAAAAATGTGTTATCAACACATGGTTAGGCTTGTAAAAAATGGTGCGACACGTGGTACTGAAGTGATAAGCAATTTTTAATGCCAATTTCACTCAAAACACCATACAACTCTTAACTTCATCCGTAATATCATGGATGAAGTTTTTCTGACCCAACTAAGACTCGATCCCACCGTTCGTTACACTAAACTTGACACGGTGGTGTGCTAAACATTTTTCTACATACAGAGGCCGCATGTTTTGAAATTTGAATTAA
This sequence comes from Agriphila straminella, assembly GCA_950108535.1. Taxonomy (NCBI): domain Eukaryota; kingdom Metazoa; phylum Arthropoda; class Insecta; order Lepidoptera; family Crambidae; genus Agriphila; species Agriphila straminella. The sequence goes on from OX467318.1 coordinate 5,598,007, forward strand.
GAGGATACAATTACCTCGTGGATTTTCACGGTTTTCAATTTAGGCTTAGTCCTATTGATCCTACTACTATTGTTCTAATTTTAGAATTGTTAAAAATAATATAAATAGATGTTTTGATCAAGCTCAAAACATGAATGGAAACAATTTTCTCGATAGAAAAAAAAGTTGATGCCTCTCATTTCATTTTTTCAGTACTGTGGCCCTACCATGAGTTGATGCAAACTGTTTACGTTACCGTAAACTGTCGTTTTGTCTCTTTCACTCGCACTGACTGTGAGCAGTATATCCGATAGTTTACGGAAACGTTAACAGTTTGCATCAACTCATGGTAGGGCCACTGTAAGCAAACGGACTCATATTTTGAACTGAAATTAGGTTTATAAGATAAGTAATAAACAGTTCAACCTTCTGATCAAACCATTTATTTTTTAAATAATTTAGTTTTTCAAACTTTACGAATGAAGGCCGAATATCACTGCGGGGTACGGAGGTGAGTGGGCGGGGCCTGTTAAATTTTTTTTTCACAAAGCGTCGTCTTAAGTAGGTAGTAAGGCAATAAAAATGGAAAGTTAACTAACACTTGGGGAAATTACCCATAAGCTATTTGGCAAAATTAGGACCTATTACAAGTTTACAACCTTTAAAAAGAAAGGACTGAGACGTGGAGACGTAATGAAAACATTAATTAATATTTTCCAGCGAAACATTCCAAGTAAATTACTAATTATTAATAAATCCGTGCACAGTTTAGACAAGTCATATGAGACGATGAGATGACTCATTGACAATCTGGAAATAGAAATAGCCGCATTGTTTCCAGCGACAATGCTATGTGCTAATCCTAAATTGTAATTGCAGTTCGTTAGCATTAAACTCAACCATGTACCTTTAAACATAAGGTTTAATGTTGTAGGTATTATAAATTGGTTGTGCTTAAAACAATTTACAGTATAGACATCCGATGGACGATTGACTGGCACTTTTGTAACGTCAATTTAAGTGGCTGATTATTGGGTGTAGTACACCACACAATCATGGTGTACGATAATGATTTATAGGTACTGCATATAAATATAATCCATCGTAGCACTGACGTAAAAATTAACGTTGCTCAAAACGTTAATTTTTACGTCAGTGCTACGGAAAATTAACGTTTTTAGCAGCCTTGAGTCCTTGACTGACTGAATGATTTGAGCATGGTACCTACTTACAATAAAATGTTTTCTTGGACCATGGATTTGAGTGAGTTCCACTGACCTCTATTATACAAAACAAGTACTACACTTTACGTGAGTTCACGTAAAGTGTACTTATTTCATCGAAAAATACACTGGTAACGACACGCTCGTTATAGATGCGGTGGATTTAATGTTATTTATTGCTCTGTGTTTTATATTTTAACACATGAATCCTGTAAAGGTCATACAATATAAAACTTGAAACAACTTGTACAGGATGATAAACACACACAGTGCTTTTTTCACTTCCAGAGCAGCATGTAAAGGTATGATTTAGTTGGAATCCTATGACCCGTGACGTGAGCCTTTATTTAAGAGGATTGTCAACCACGTGGTCTCCAAACAAACGGCGATAACGTTTCCCACCCTCTAAACCTTAACCTACAGCAATGTTTTTGAAATGCCTAAAAACTAGGGCTGTACGTTTTGATTTTTAAAATATTCATTGTAGATTTGAAAATATTGGCACTTCTGTGTTTTGTATGAAATCACTAAAATGCAAATATTTCGAAATCTATTATAGATATTTAAAAAATCCAAACGTACAGCCCTAGTATTTAGGCATTTCAAAAAAATACCAAAAATTAATTACTGTAGGTTAAGGTTTAGAGGGTGGGAAACGTTATCGCCGTTTGTATGGAGACCGTTTGCTTGACAATCCTCTTAACTGTAACTTAAATTTAAGTAAAGTACCTATTTAACTTTATCTTCTGTTCAAAAAAAAATACACACCAAAAACAACCAAAACCCAACACAAAAAGGCAAAAATATTTTTTATATTATACCTATTAAGGAGATCTCTTATTGATATAATTTAATTAACATAAATGAATGCGATGCAGTCAAAAACCCATCATCCTAGTTAAGCTGGCCAATACTGAAAACAATTTTCCTATTTTGAATGATTTTCTCATTGCAAATTAATGATCTTTATAATATTGTGATAGTAGTCACTAACAAACACTGACTTACTGATTATTTCAAGAAATTTTATCAATAAGAGATAAAGCAAAAAAAGAAAAATAAGCTTACTGTCTCATGGAGCCCCATCGCCTATGCGGAAGGTTCTCTTGATGGCTGAAGGACAAACAAAAAAGTGAGAAGCGAACGCAGAGTGCAACAAACAAAAGATTCAAAACAAAAGAAAAAGCCCAAAAATATCAATAAGCGAACGCTAACGTAAGTTAATTCGTAGAGTTTACAATTAAAAGCAATCGTCATAATGAGGCATTTAGACGGGTCGATTTTCCGGGGTGATTTGCTAGGCGACTTAGGTCAACTAGGGCTTTTTATCGACAATCGCTTGTAAAACCGAGTCGCCATACCTTCTTAAAATTAGGTTCGCAATTAGATTTTACAAGCGATTGTCGTTGTCCATCAGCCATCGCTGGGGCAGGCGCTAAACCACTGCGCCACCGAGCTCCATTGCTCGATTGTCGTTAAAAAGCGCTAATTGACTAAAATCGACCATCAAGTCACCTGCCAAGTCGACCCATGTAAATACCCAATAATTTTGAAAAAGTGTCATTTCGGTTTCTATTGCCATTTGTTTTTGCTTTGCTGATTCTTTGACCCAATGTACTATTCTGGATTTATCTTGTTAAAATGATGATTCCAAAGTTAGGCTAAACTATTTTCGCCACTCAAATGGTTTAGTTCTATCTTTATAAACTTCAATTTTACAAAGCCCCAGAAACTGTACATATGAGGTAAAAACAACCGGATATGAAAGAAAATAATCTATTAGGTATCGCAAACATTTAACAACTCTACAGACGGCTTTTCTATCATTACGAGTATATCCGTTATCGTCAGTCAACGTTCTAATATTAAGAATTGAAAACTCAAAACTTTACGACCCTTCACTATTTACCCTACGTTGTCGTCGTTTATCAAACTTTACAATCCTTTTTCTTTTCTCTACGATGTCGTCGTTCATCATGATAGAAAAGTCATTAGTGGTACAATGCGATCAATTTAACAATGTAGGTATAATCCGCGCGCGATGAGAATGGTATAATACCTTTGGAACTGGAGACGTGCACGGCGTACCGCTAACGCGGCAGCGCGGCGCTGTACGCTACTGCTTTACAGTCATTTTCAATTCACTTTGACAAGGTCCCTTACCATTCTTATCGCGCGCGGATTATACAACTGAAGTGACGCTTGCTGTACAAACAAAATTTCTCTTTATATGACATTCTCGAGTGAAGTTGCAGCGGATCACTGTCTACTGTCAATTTAATCGCATTGTAATGTTGGTAGTACTTGTTTATATTATCTATTCTGTGGTATAATCCGCGCGCGATGAGAATGGTAAGGGACCTTGTCATAGTGAATTGAAAATGACTGTAAAGCAGTAGTGTACAGCGCCGCGCTGCCGCGTTAGCGGTACCGTGCGCGTCTCAGTTCCAAAAGGTATACCATTCTCATCGCGCGGATTATAATGTTCGAACCCAAAACAAGCAGTAGAGGAGAACACTGAATAGTTCATGGTGCGTTACCTAGGTGGCGTTCGTCGGAGGCTGGTGCGTGTCCAGGAGTGCCGGTTCAGGTGGCTGCCTGGACTTCTGGTGCCGTTCTCAGCTCTGTGTGAAAGAGAATAAGGTGGTTAATGAACTAGTAAGTTGTTAGATAATGGTTTAAATACATCCTGCCGATTCCTGCGCCTCTAGCATGACCAACAACAAAAGATAATAGATTTTGACAGTTTCGTGTCGATAAACCGCTGTAATCACATCGTTTTACGGTGTTCAGGCTAGGGAGGCTGGCTGGCTTCTATATGGCAAAATATTTGTTACATTTCTACAACGTGTTAATGAATAAACACAAAATGGAAAAATTGTTTCTTCCATTTTGTGTTTATTGTTCTATGACCATCAAACTGAACAACTTTTACTAGGACCAACTATGAAATCGCGTAAAAATATCGGCTGTTTCATACATATTGATATTTTGGTTATTCATTTTTGTATGAAACAGCTGATTTGTTTTGCGATTTCAGAGTTGGTCCCATAGTAAAATTTGTTCAGTTATGGTCCGAAGAAAAGGTTTTTACTATTTTGGGTTTTTTAACTTTCATCTATGAGCAGGTGCTGCGAGTTGATACATTGGCTGCATAACAAAAGTATAGGTATTACTTTGCTCGCACCTACTTAATTATTATGAATAGAAAAGAATTTCAGGAGGACATTTGACCAAACAGGTAGGTATATACAATACAAATTATTGATAAAAAAAACAGCTTTTTCAGGTCGTTTAGCATACCTACTTACAATTCGACTTTTATTTCGTATAGTTATGGATTGGACCTTAGAAAATGACATGGCTACAATCATTCCCTTGGGAAAAACTTACAAGCTATTCAAATATTATTGTAGGAGTAAAAATGTTACGGCAACCTTTAGAAATAGATTTTGCAGTCCTTATTTAAAAAATGTTATTGTTTTCTGGAAAGCTTAACTTTTTCTACATTATGTTTAGTAAAAATTTCAACTTAAAGTATGATTTAATTTTGAAATCTATTTGAAGAGAGACTACTTTCACCATCTCGTTAGTGAGTAAAATATTTAATGAAAGCAATTAGGCACGCTTTGATGGAAGCAGTACAGCTATTAAAGGAACTTGGGCAGCTGCCAAAGGTATCGTCATGAATTTTTGTGTTAATAGTCAAGTCAATATTATTGCGGAAAAGATAAACTAACTGAGAGAATTTAATTTATTTTAATTTATTTAATTTATTTATTTATAGTCAGGCATCGATGGCCCATAGATATATACCTTAAAAACTAAACATATATAATTTATAAAACAATGTTGTTAGTAAATAACTTAAAACATATGTTAGTAAAAAAAATCAAGTAGACACTTTGTGTGTCGAATCCGTGGCACAAGGCAGCGTCCCTCTGAAGCGCCTGTACACCACGCCCTGCGGCCAGAAGTCCTCCTTCATGAAGAGGTCCAGCCTTGCTGTCGGGATGCGCACCACAAACGCCTTAAAATTGGTATTATGGCGCGACTCCAGTGGCTGAACTCTCAAACAAAAGTTGGATTTCTTCTTTATGTACTCGATCACGTCCTGCACTGTGGTGGTATGGTGCAGGCGGGACAGGTACACGGCCGTGGTCGGTATGGCAGCTCGCAGCAGGAAGTTGGGCCCTGTCGGTGCGGTGCCATGGTGGTTCTTGCTCTCTCGCTGACGACGTCGCTTTTTGTTCCGAACCTCGAGGAAACCGTCTTCATCTTGGCCCGGTACGACGGCATTCAGCGAAGGGGCTTTCCTATCGACGAGAGTTTGCTGCTGCGTCCGCAAACTTGATTTAGTAGCAGCAACAGCAGCAAAGTCGCGCTGACAGCTGGCGGGCACACTCGTCACAGGCGCGCGCGGCGGCGAATGAGAGCGTTACTTTACAAAGTTACAAATGCTATTTAACTCTTGAGTGACAAACAAAAGTATAAAGCTTTCAAGCATTTTAACACGATTCTTTTTGTAAATTTTAGTGCTATTGCTAAATTGCATTTCTATTGCTATTACCTCAAAGATCGCCATTGGTTTTTTTTAAATTGTATACTCTATGCCTGATTATAATTTCGAGTTACTAAAATAAGTGTACGTAAACTTTGTTTTGAATACTATCGTACGAACTTAACGTAGAGTAAAAAAAACTTTTCAAATTTGCTCCATGTTAACGTTCTGTTTGCAACGGCTTCCATCGTAGTAATGAAATGATATGAATGAAAATAATTCCACACGGAAGTGTTTTATGGCACTGTAGCTTGCTTTACGAAGTCTCGTAAAATGTTAAATTTGTTTGAATACTGCAACAGATAAAAGTAAATGTACTCGCTCACATTTATATTGCTAGTTATTCTTGAAATGTTATTCTTAAAGTGTTCTTTTTTTGTAGTGTTATTTTTTTTGTATTTTTTTAGTATTTGCGTAAGTTTATAATTATTGTGCATGCTGTGTACGCTAATTTTGGATAATTGTCTTGTTTTATCCTTTAGTATAGTTTATAAATTCTTGTAATGACTTTAATCTGTAAGTGTACCTACAATAAATAAATAATGTTTCTAAAACTAGTGAGACTGGTAATAATTTTACTTTCATCAGTATATCGGTAAGCTATTTTTTTTATTTGTAACTTGAATATGTGTGATGAAATGAAAGTCGTTGAGGTTGCTCTACTTGCTGCTAAGTACCATAATTTTAGCAGTTTGATTGCTCTACTTGCTGTACTATAATTTTAGTAAATAGTTTATGATTTTGACTTCTATACTCATCAACTTTGTCTAGGGATACAGGTGTTATTTTCATACAAACGAGCTAACTTTGAAGCCTTGGTTTTCTGCCAGGGATGTACCGTGCTGTGATCTGATGATAGCTATCCAGGGAGTGAATGGAGGAGATTCAGATCGCTATACACACCCAACTGATCTGATCAGCATTCTAAAAGATTGATGGGTCAGAGTTCTCAGTTTCAGGATTTCCATACATTTTCATGCTATTTTCGCGGTTTTTTTAAACATGTCCATTAATCTTTTAGAATGCTGGTCAGATCAGTTAGGTGTGTATAGCGATCTGAATCTCCTCCATTTACTCCCTGGATAGCCATCATCAGATCACAGCACGGTACATCCCTGGCAGAAAACCAAGGCTTCAAAGTTACCTCGTTTGTATGAAAATAACACCTGTATCCCTAGACAAAGTTGATGTGTGTATATCGGTTACTAGCTGAATGTAGTGGCCATTAATATTTATATTAATATATATGCCATATGCCCGCATTTAGACAGGATGTACTATAATAATTATTATAGTTCAAAAATTGTATTCTGAAAATTGTTAAAAAAGCTAGAATTTAGAAGTTGTATGTGTTTTTCACCCATTCAAGCAAGTATTCAGATAAATTTTGTTTTAGGATAGTTGAGTTGGTTTTCAAAATCGAATGCTAAAAAGGATTGTAGGTACTCGTAGTACTTACACATTTTTCATTTGATAATTTCGTTAGATTTTTTTGTCAGATATCACGAAATGAACTTTTCCTTAAATATTAAGTAATAGTTGGCTAATAAGTGGAGTTTCTTTCTGTGCCCCTGTTAGTATGAAAGTAGACCTTACATAAGTTTCAGTGATAGAGGCGTGAAAAACTCGGGCTGAGTTCAGAGTTCAGACGATAACGCACGACCCGACCTCAACCCGAACTCAACTCAAACTCAACTCGAGCTCAGCTCAACCGGAGCCCACTCCTTGAAATACAGCGCTTACAATTTTTGCAACTACACACGCCCCGCGCTCAACCCGACCTCAACTCAAACTCAACCCGAACACAACCCGAACTCACCTCAAACTCACCTGAACTTTACACAACAACTAATTAAATGTGCCATAAGACTCAAAATTGTAAGCGATGTATTTTAAGGTGGGCTGCGGTTGAGGTGAGTTTGAGTTAAGTTCGGGTTGAGGTTGGGTCGTGTGTTATCGTTTGAACGCAGCCTCATTGTTTTCAGTTAAGTTTTCACTTCCCTTTACGTATAGATAAAGAACTTCTATAATTGAACTCTATTTGATGTCCACTGACGTTCAATTGATAAAATACTAACGTGTTAGGTGGCGCATCAGCGTCTGCCTCCCCATAGCACTCGAAGTTCTCCGCGTCGGAGATGGAGTTCCCGGGGCTGGAGTCGGCCGCCGGCTCCGACTGCCCCGCACCTTCACCACCACCGTTCTGGAATGCACCATATTAGTTCATGAGAAGTACATCATAATATGGCTTTAGATGAATTAATTTAAGAATAGGATTACCTGATAGTTAGCTTTTTTTAATTACTAACTCGACATGCAATATTTAAAGCTTTATTATTTATATGTGCTGGGGTAACTATTCATAATATTATTCAGATTAATTCGCAATAAAATAATTTGATTCTGAGAGCTTTACGAGTATGCTTCATAATTGCAAAGATCTTCGAAAGGTTCGATTCTAAGTTCATTCTATATTGGTAATGACTCGATTTATGTCCAATCGAGTTATCATTAAATAAAATTTCAAACGTAGGTAATTGCCCATAACTTTTTGCTCAAAAGTTTCGGATTATGGTAAGGAACAGTTAGTACATTTTTTAAACTAATTTTCGCTGCGTAATGTCTTTGAGTTCTTATTGTACCTACCACAAGGTAGTATTTTAACAGCTAATGGCGGAAAGGATACATGTTTATTAAATAATCTTTAGCAATTTAAGTACCTGAAGTTTCCTGGGGAGGTTGCCTGGCGATGCTCGTGGTGACTTGGTCCTTTGGAAGACGCTGGGCGCCATCATGGCCGCCGGGACTTTCACCTCTGGAAGGAAACAGAAGAGGACAGTTAATAAAAGATCTTGTTGCACATATTTTATTATTTTGTCTATGCTAACAAGCTATCATCTTTTCTCTTCTCAACAAAAAATGATAGTTTGGTAAATCAGTCCTAGTTAGCAATTGGTGTTTTAAAGACAATGATTAATCGAAAGAAGTCGTAAAAAAAATAAATGCTTGTTCAATAAATCAAAACGACTACTAATTATTATAATACCAATCGAACTAATAAACGAAAATCGAAAAAAGTCTAAAATTTCAGCTGATTTGTTCCGGATTCGTCATTGTAACAAAATCTTTATTATTTATCCGACCTACATCGTTATAGATCAGACATTCACACTAAAGTTTAAATCTCTTCAATAATTTTTAAATTTGAGATTTTTGCATTCACAATGCTATTTTTATACAATACTAAATGATTCGCGGGTTCGGTTCCCGTCCAAAAATTGATCTGGTGCGAGTCGTATTTTTTCTAGTACTTATATCATTTAGTATTGTATAACTTCAATAAGTTCCATCTCAATGGTAACATATGCGTACCATACATTGCCTGTTGCAATAGTCTGATGTACCAAAGCAGCAATCTTCCCACCAGCACCAGGCTCTGCCACCACACCTCCAACAGGCTTGCCTCGAAGCCCTTACTCTTTAACACCACTACCACTTCAGACATTGATTTTGACCCTTAAGGACTCAATATTAAGATCCTTAATCCGTATGAAGGATCATTAAAGTAAAAACTACTTTCTTTTGTCTTCTTTCAAATAGGTCGTCTGAAGAATTTCATCATTTCACTATACATTGATTTTGTTGACCCTTAGGCGTCAATCTTAAGTTCCTGATATACAATTGTAAATTACTTTCTTTGTTTTTCAAAGGTTGTCTTTGGTTGTTACAAAGCTCAAGAATTTCATATTTCTCAAAGGAATTTGAATGTTTTTAAGGGCATCGCATATTTGTCGTCTAAATATTTTTGCGAATAAATACGTACGTCTTGTTGGAAATCCAGTCTATCTAAGAATTCAGTCGTATCTATTCAAATAGTGATGGTTGCGTTGCATTATCACTTTTTCATACTACCTATTATAAGGAAATGTTGGCTCATCTGCATCGTTCTTTATAGTGTTTTGTGTCCATCAGCGCCAGATTAAAAACTTCACATTAATTGTCTAGAGATTGACGAAACTACCAGATCTTCACTTATCTCCATAGTGTAAAGAATATTTGCCAATTCTAACACAGTACCTACCTTTCTAAGTGGAGTGCATTTAGTGTGATTAAAAAGCGATTTATAGAGCGTAACGTCTAAAGCCAATGCATTACTTATCTTGAGCCGTTATTTTCATTGTGTCGACACTATTTTGTAGCATTGAGAAAGCGTTGATTTTAATATGTAGCTGTGATTGATGTGTATTGCTATATTACCTATATTAAAGCACATTAGCAGGAATCACTAATCATCGATTTGTCTTCATAATCTCTTTTTTTTTTACTCTTCAACAAACTTCCACACAGCTCACACCTTAACTACCTAACTCTCATAATTTGAAATGAATACACCATGTTGGGGGCACTGGTGATACGGGTTTTATTAAAACCAATCTCGGGCATCAGTCCTCACATAATGGCTTCTTTATTTTGTTACTATTAGTAAGTTATGTTCTTTGTGTAACCAACCATTGTGTGATGGAAAATAAATACATTTTTATTTATTTATTTATTTTTGTAAGATATTTCATTACCAAACCGCAGCTGTGACTTTAATAGGTTACTTAAATTTTATCAACTGATTGTTATCAACTGATGATTATTATCAACTACTCAAGGTAAATTGTTGCATGGCATCTCTGAAACCTAAATACCCAATGATCATCTTTGACTGCCGGAAAGGGTTTGTCATAAACAGTAGTTAAGTAATCATTATAAAAAAATCAACTTTTTTTAATGTAGATTCAAAAGTTAGAAAGGAGACGCGGAAACTAAATCCAGTAACACATGTGAACGTGAGAGAGCTAGAAAGTGGTAACTGCACCCAACGCGGCATGATAAGAATGCAGGAATAGCGGATCTGGCTACGGGCGATCGCCGTTATAGGAAAACCATTAACTTAACCGCTTTTTATGGCTTCGGTTAATCTGATGCACTAAACCGACACTTCCTAGTATTACACGTTTGTTTAAATAAGAAAATGATTACTAATTATAGGTTTAAGTAGTATCCGATATACTGTTAATAAGAGAGTATGTGTACCGCCACGCTTTCTTGGCAGATATCTTGGATTTGAATGAGATATGAGCAGTTGCATGTTGCGATATTTTAATTTCTTGACAAAGATGTATCGGTTGAGATGAAAAATGCAATGTAAGTGGATAATAACTTTGATAAAGAGTTGATAAAGCTAAAAAGGTAATTTAAGCTGATACTGAAATCTTACTAATAAAATACTGTATCTATTGGTTAATCCAATAGTAATAGTGTTTTGTTTTTGTCCTGTAATCCGTAATCTTGTAAATGAAACATTGGCACTACATTACAATCGAAATTCAGTATTTACTGTAATTTAATTATGGCATTGTTATGTACTTTTACACGAGATTGATTGTTGAGAATTAATTTTTCAGCTTCAGAGTTTGCTAGAGTTACTAGCTATCGCTTGAACTGTATTATTGTTGTAAACATATCACTTAACCACACGCAGGCACAGTTGGTGTAATAACGGACATGCACGCTGCCGTTTCCTAACGTATGTCCTTCGATTTCGTAAATAAAAAGTCTATAATAAATGTACAGTTAAGTAAGTATGGCTTGCTTAACTGTAAAATGAAACGACACAACGACAAAAGTACTAAATTCCAATGGAATTAAAACCGTGAAGATAAGGAGGTATTGTATGTTGTACAGGATTGAAATTCAATTTCCGTCTGAATGAACATTTTCACTTATAGCCAATGTTTTGCTTAAAAATCTAAATTTTGTACAAAAAAAAAACCTACTAAGTTAGAGAAAGTGAGATTATTTTTCTAGTTTATTTAGCTTATAAAGATAGCAGTGTGAATGCAATCTTATCACTTTTATGTCATTTGTTATCTATTATCTATTAGATTAGATACATTACTTACAAATTAACTATTTGTTACAAGATGAGGCATGCTTACGTCAACTCTCTAGACATGTGAAATGCGTCACCAAATGTCATCGTTCGTTGTTTAGATTAGAATAAACTATTTTAACAACACCGTCATCGCTCCGGTATTCAGTTGCCGGTACACTTTACTCAAACATTCGTGTAAACTTTCTCTTGGGAGCATCCACATTTAAAATGTCACTGTTACGCCACACAACGTTGTTTTATGTACTTACGAGTAAATAATTATTATCCCTTTGAACTACTATTCCCATTGTGCTTACATGCTTATCGTCAAGTTGTTAATACTTTAGAACAAAAGAATATCTTTGAAACAGATATCGTTCGAATGAGGTTTTATTTAATCCTTTTTGGCTCTATATTTGCACCATGGAGGCTTTTCTGATAATTAAAAAAATACGCGGCAATAGAGTTTACTTAGTTTAAAAAGGTGGTCCCTAGTCGGACCAGGGTCCGGGACCGTCGAGGTCCGACCGCTAGCACAGACTGCGCTTGCGCCGTTCAACCGGTACATTCATATTATGCAATTAAACGTTACGATATTATCGATAAATTGAATGAAAAATATCACTCATTCATCGTGAAATCGGGTGTCGGGTGTCAGCTGATGAAGATGCTGTAAGGAAAAACGTCTTCAGGTATAATTAGACGTAATTTTGTTTGCAAATCAGTTATTAACATGGCTGTTGCGAATTTTTTTATAAAATTGACGATACGCCTTTGGTACTTACGTGTTTGTTAAAGCTGCAGAAATGAGTTTTCGATGCAAGTGATTTCAGCTATCAGATTTCAGCTCCGATGAAGAAAAAGGAATTTCAATGATATTCTGAGTTCAATTTACTTAATTTTGGACCCAATTTTTGATCTTATTTCTTAGCTAATATAATTTTCGCTGAAGCGGGCATCACAATTACAACCTTACGATTACGACAGGATGCTGCAGTTGCAAGTAATCATTATGTCCAGGATAAGATGCAGTAGAGACGGAACTGCCTCCTGTTATTAATACTGCAATGCACTATAATTGAAGATAGTTTCTATGGGAGTAAATTATCGCTTTGTCAAACTCGATTTACATCTTGCTAGAAATAATTCTGTAATGACTTGTTGAAGAAAATGAAGGAATGGATTGCGTAGTGAGACAAGAATTTTCGTTTTGAATATTATGTCACGTTTTTGATTCTCGATTCAGATTCAACTAAGTTCTATTTGTCCTCCTTGATGATGATTTTGTTAAGTATAAGAAAAATATTCATGACATTGTCTCTCATACATTTTACTTGATTGAAGATCATTAGGTACGTCATCCTAAGATCACGTCAGTATTGTCACACATCAATTTGGACACAAACGCCTGGAAACGGCCAAGCATGACGTTCCATTGCATGTTAAACATGGTTATCTTATACAAGCACTACCTATACAAGTAAATAAGTGCAGACAATTTCCTTTGTTTGCACAATAAATACCTTTGAAATAAATACCTTTGAGTTTTGAAATGAAAAACACTTGTTTTGGGTATTTTGCATTTAAACTTGGATAAAAACGGAAACAAATGCCTTGGTTCCACTACTATATATAGGTAGGTACTGTGGGAGCAAAAAAGAATCGTTTCAACTATTCCATATTTGAAATTCAAAGAAACACCGATGCATGAAGTTAAAAACAAATGCGGTTTAATTATCAATTCACCCAGATATGCACCTCACGTTACCATTTAGCCAATGCCGATCGACTTACTTGCAATGCACACGAAATAGACCGAAAATATACGTCGCTGTTTTGCATAACTCGCTGGCCTTGATTTGGTTTGTCGTTTTTATGCATCTCTTTGGAAACTTTGAAAGGCAAGCTTTTAGATAATGAGGAGTCTCTACACGACTACATACTATCTCCATATAGCGCGATGTGCGATTCACATCAGTTAAAAATCAATTAGTGCAATATTTAACAATGCAAGTACCTGGTAAAATTCAACACTAATCTGGAACTCATGGAAACTTTTTCACAAATTAATATTTCGCGGAACAATTTTTACAGAAAACTAATTTCCACGCGGTCGAATGAGGGCTTTTCAAAATGACATTTAAAATTAAAAATGGTAACAATTTGCCTCGCTAGATGGCGTTGATGGAAAGAGAAGTGTCAAAATTTGATTTTAAACATAAACGGCCTGTACCAAAGACAAGTAAGCGCTCGCTGGCTGTCAAGTGCCCAAAGTGAAACATTTGGGGGTTAAATCTGCCTGCCTACCTGAGTACTCTTCGAAGCTAAGTAAAAAAAAACACATTGACACGTACATTTTTATCAACGCCATCTATCGAGACTACAGTTTTTTGTCATTGTAAAAAGCCCTCATTCACGGACTAAACTCCTTTAAAAATATTAGAAAATTAAAATAGAAACCACTCTCACAAAGTGTTGGGTGCAGCAAATGCAGTATCGGTGTCTCGGTGTCGATAAAAGAACAAAACTGTGATCGATAGCGAGCCATCGACCTTAGTTGCGCAACGCCCGTCTGCCGACCATCGGTTTGTTGTGCCAGCAAATTAGGTAATAACAGTAGGAGTTGATGTTGATTCAAACGATTATCAAATATTTGTCTGCCGAAAGCGTGGCGGATGCAAGGAGCTGATACAAACGCCTATTAGTAAATTGGACTATTGAATTTGTCAAGAATCCATATATGTATGTGTGTACGAGTATAATAATCCCATCTCTAGATTTCGTCATTTCTATAATTTAAGCTTTAAAAAGTTGTTAACGACCTGTGGTTTTCATGTCGTCATCTCTGAGATCAAATTCCTGGCTGCGTCAATTTAGAAACGAACTTTTGGGGTGAATGTAAGGGTATTATGGTTATTTGTATTAAGCATTATAGTGCGACCGTTACGTGTCTCATTAAATTAAAGGCCTCGACTTTACGTACGTTATATTAAAGATTTTTTTCTCTGAACGTCCACGCATTGTAAAGAACCTTGGGTGTTTCTTCGCCTCCATGAAAACTCATTCAACTAATATTTTGAAATGGAAATATGTAGTTAAACACTGTGCTGTCATTCCACAATGATCAAGTTTCGGCACAAAAAATGTAATTCGAGAATAATACAATGACACTACTTTCTCCACTTTAATTTCTTATTCTGCTGCAATTATTGGTTTATTTTCATCAATGGACGGTGTATTAATGTCACAATGGATGGTGTGGGTGGTGGTCATTTTTCAATAAATCTAAAGGTTTTATTACTGTGTCAATGACGTTGTTACGTCATTGAAACGGTAACATCCACAGAACACGGAAAAGTGCTTTCTTAGATAAATCCACGCGTTTAAAAAAAAAAGTTCGAATGTTACATTAAAAAAAAATGTTACGAATACTAGCGCGATTTCAACAATGAATTTCAAATCAATAACACAATCAAAATATAAAAAATCCTCGTAAGTGACTCGGTAGCTCAGCGGTCAGAGCATTCGACCGGACTTTTAAAGGTCGTTGGTTCGATTCCCGTCCGAGAATTGATCTAGTGCGATGCGAGTCGTATTATTTATAGTATTATTATTTAGTATTGTATAAAAATAACATTGTGTTGTGAATGCTAAAATGTCAAATTTAAAAAAAATTAAAAATTCCTAAAACTATGTTAGTTATTTGTAAAATATTTTTTTTTACCTAACAGTAGTTTCGAATAATTCCAAATAATAAACTTCGAAAATTTATGGATTCTGGAAAGTCACGTTTTGTAATAAAACTTTAATTGAAATGCATGGAATTATTGCACATTTTTATGAATGTTTTTTATGCATTAGTTCGAACTGTGATTGTTATGACCTCCGTTCCAACGGCATGACTCACGACTATCAACCGAGGCTTTAACAATTTAGTGAACGTGGGCTGTTTGAATTAGAAATATAATTAATTAGCACAGGAATTAAGTATTATGGTTATGTTCTGAGAAGATCTATTGAGAGGATTCAATTATTACAAGATTAATGTTACACATCTGATCAGATGCTAAGTATGTATGTAAATAGGTACATTCGGCTTGGAATTAGTGATTCCCAAACTTTATTTGAGGAGCTCGGTGGCGCAGTGGTTTAGCGCCTGGCCCAGCGATTGCGGAAGTTAAGCAACGTTCGCGAGGGTCGGTCATGGGATGGGTGACCAAAAATTTATTATCTCGAGCTCCTCCGTGCTTCGGAAGGCACGTTAAGCCGTTGGTCCCGGCTGCATTTGCAGTCGTTAACACCCACCAATCCGCATTGGGCCCGCGTGGTGGGTTATGGCCCGTCCTCCTTACCACCGATATGGAAAGCCTGTGCCCCAGCTAGCAGAGGGGACATCAAAATGGCTGATGGACAAACTTTATTTGTGGACCAAATGGATGAAATTCGAATACCTGAATTTGCTTTAAAATGCTATTATTGTAAAGGCCAACAGTTATTTTTTTATTGAATTTTTAGATTTTAGGCATTCACAATGCTATTATTAGAAAAAATACTAGAAAAAACTACGGGTGAGTCGATTTTTTCAAGTATTTTCTGATATATTAATTATCTCAGTTTTTTTTTCATTTAGAAAATATCTTTGATTTATAAACCGATTTCAGTTACTTTAAAACTTAACTAAGGTTATTAGTCCAGCACATTGTGTAAGTGACACAATGTGCTGGACTAATAACCTTAGTTTTTCATTATTATTTTAGATGCATTTTCACACGTACCTGTATTGTACTATGGTCATAGTCAGAGTCATACTAAAAAACCGTAACGTTAATATAACACTGCGTAATTATGACCACGGACCGTAAACGGTGGCCGGACGGTTCTCGAATAGGTGGGCGTGCCATTATCAACAATTTTCCACTTTTTGGAGAATCGTAAAATGTTAATAGTGTCATTACAAACAAAATTTAAAGAGATACAATATTGGCGCTGACTGTTATTGACCAGTGATAAAATGTTAAAAAGTGTCACACATAACAAAGAAAATTTAAGGAGACGCAATATTGGCCCTGCCTGACTAGCGACTAATACCAGGTAACGACTAAAGTTGGGCAAATAAAATGTTGGTTGCATAGTAGCAGGCCGAGAAATAAATTTGCGGAATTGACACTACACTTTTTAATATTACACTGACATATTTGTATCGAAATATGAAATGCTTAAGTGTTTTTTTAACTAATATAGGTATAACTCAAACCACTGTTTCAGCCACATCCATCCGAAACAGGCTGAAACCTTAGAATAATAACACCTAGAAGCCGTGTCCTCGTATGCAAAGTGAGGCAACTAATACTAAGCCAGAATGGCTTAGTTTTCAGATTTATATCCTTCATAACCTAATCTAACTAAAATCCAATAATATAGTAACTAATCTAATAAATGTAGGAAAATTCGGTATGATTAGGTTATAATGGAGAATAATAATCTGAAAACGTGGCCATTTTGGCTGTTTTAGTTGCCTCACTTTTGACAGTGCGCTTTGTAGAGAACTATCGTTCTAGGTGTTATTATTCTAAGGCTGTAACATAAATAGGAGCTCACGGTAGCTAATAAGTCAGATAATATTATGATGATTCGGAAAGTTGAATTTCATGCGGACGAAGTCGCAGGCGGAAGCTTAACTATGTATAACTCAATTAGGTTCTTCAAAAAGTCCCCACGGACTCTTATAGGGATTTGAATATAAAAACCGACGGGAAGGATGTGGCTGTTTTGGACGTGACTAACATTCCAAAATATGTCGTTATTAGTATGCTTAGTGGGTAAGTACAAGTATTCTATAGATACTTACTAGAAGAAGCAGCTCGAAGATCGAATTAGGCTCTCCTTAAGATCTGAAAAGATTAAAATAAAAATTTATTTTTGTAATATTTGATTACCTATGTTGAGAAAAACGGTTTGCTATGAAGTGGTTTTAAATAACAAACTTGTACTTAAATAGTTATTCTATTGTTAGATATCAAGAATTATGTTTCGTAACTTACTTCCCACAAATTACGAATTGCTTAAGTATACGTAGTTTGGAAATACGCATTTAGTGGTTCATGAGCAAACTTTTGGATTTTTAAAAAAAATTTTTTCAATGTCATGACAAAAACAAACAACAATCATGGGAAATACACCAGTTAAATATTTAAAGAACAAGAAATAACGGTTCATTGAAATTGGCGATGTCGTAGAATGGTATAAATTCTAAGAAACTATAAATACATTTCCAAAGTAAGGTCGGATAAATCCAAATTGATAAATCGAGGCATTCCTCGAAGCGTACACATTTTCAAGCGCACCTAATGAAATGCACCTAAACTATTCCACGATGTGCACCTAAATAGATCACTTATTTTGTACAAAATCACATCTTTTATCACTTACTTTGTGCAAACTAAGCGCCCAGTTTGTAAGTGGGACGCTATTTGAGGTGGCATTTTTGAGACTTCGACCGGACATCTAGGATCGAAGGTTATTGCATGTCTTTTGAAAGGTCATCGTAGGTATTACGTAGTAGAGTAGGTATAAAACTGAAGTTTGTAGTCGAATCGTCGGTTTGTGATTTGCCACACCCGTCACTTAACGGCCACCTGTCCAATTCCGATTGAATGAAAGGTTTCCTGTGAAAGGTCAACTAATATCGACTTGGATATACTTGTTTGTAGCATTACCACAGAATACATAATAGTACAAGCATTACGTGATTCGTAAGTCTAGCTGCTGTTAGAGTTGCTGATACTGAAAGTCTATAAAATAATAGTCATATTCGGTAGGTAATGTCCTTATAATTCTAGAATGAACAGGCTGAGCACTATGACTACAGATTAAACCCACCGTAAACTTAAGTATAATAAGATGGTTTAAAACTTTTGTTGTGTAACTTTTATTTGATAGGAAAACAGAGAAATCGTCAGTAAATTTAGCCCTTCAACGTTTTAAAATAAGGGGTAGTAACGTTTCAATATCGAATATCTTCAGTAACTTTATAGCTACAATACTTATCGTATAAGGCTTAATAAGCCAATCAGACGGCCCGTAAACAGCTTGTGATGTGACATGATCTCTAGTAAATTCGTACCGTAAGCTTAAGGCGGTTGTATGACCGAAAGTGGCGCCCTCAGAGGTTTTTATTTAATAAGTTATTAATAGAAAAAGATTTTAATATTGTTTATCGTGGAGATTTTAGGGCCCATGGTCTAGTATTTTAAGAAGGTATCACTACATGCCCTCGTAGTCATTCGTAGAAGTAGATAGCAAATGTGTCAAAAACGGCCACTTTTAGCAGTTTAGCTATCTTCTTCTAGCAGTGACTACGAGGGAATGTAACGATACCGTCTAAAAAAACTAGACTGTGGGCCCTAAAATCTCCACGATAAACATTTTTAAAATTGTGGATTAGAATTATATAATATTAAATATAATTCACCGCGGCGCCACTTTCGCTCAGGCATTCTTCAAACCACACTTGGTTTACTGATGATAAATAGGAAGGTACTTGGTAACTGTTTGTTTGTTATTTCTAATTTAACTTTGTTTTAGTTTATTTATGAAACTCGTTAACGGTCCAATTTCTTCGATGAGTTACAAAAAGAACTTTCCTTTGTCGGTCGCTACGCGTACTGTTGGTAAATTAAACTGACCTATAGCGGAAGCTTTCTGCTGATCGCTGACGATTGCATTGTTCTTGGTATATCATTACAAATTACAAAACTGTGATTTAAAAAATTGCTATGTGTTATGATGCTTAACTAGCAATTCTCAATAAAAAAATATTACCTACTTATTCAATTAAGCTTAAAATGTGAAACGATGAAAATTAAATGAGTGTAGGGCACGGATGCAATTTTTTTTTTATATTCAATGGGTTTGCTCTTGACCCCAGTCTTGCCCAAAAGCAAAGACAGGGTCTACGATGGAGCGAGTTTGCCCAGAAGGTGCTTATTCACTCTGGCCTTGAATAGAGTCAGGTTGTATGCGCTCGGAAACACAGACGCCGGCAGGGAATTCCATTCCATAGCTGTGCGCATTATGAACGATGATGAGTAGCGTTTGGTACGCAGAAAAGGTATATCAACTAAGAACGGGTGGTAACCTGCAGTGCGTCTGGATGTCCGATGGTAGAAAGGGTTTAAGAAGGTTTAGGAGGGAAGATTTTATACTTTTTACTTTAAATCACAAGGTTTACTCAAGATTGAGTTTGTGAAGACGTGACTTTTTATTATAGGTATTTTTCGGTACTTCTATAAGTACTTACCACCAAACGGATAACGAAAAAAATATAAAAAAGGTCCAGTAAAGTAAACCCTTGTTTGGTAAGTGATTGTTTCGCTAACTAAACGTTTACTTACTAACTGTAGTGAGTCGAGGCACCATCGAAAAGTACCTCAACATGATTGAGGAGACTGAGCAAATCACCATTAGTAAGCAAAATGCTAAGTAACTGTGAGACTTATGGCTTACACCATAGTCCTAAATTGATGGCACTCCATTTTGTCTTTTCAAATATTGAATACACAATTAACATGAAGTATTTTCGTATCTTGTAAAATTAAGAGAGCTATTATTTGCGCTAACTAACTCAAGCTCAAAGTGAAGCACAGTGCCAGAAGTTCCTGCTCCATCAGCCATTTTTGATGTCCCCACTGCTGGGGCACAGGCCTTCCTTATGGGTGGTAAGGGGGATGGGCCATAACCCACCACGCGGGCCCAATGCGGATTGGTGGGTGTTAACGACTGCAAATGCAGCCGGGACCAACGGCTTAACGTGCCTTCCGAAGCACGGAGGAGCTCGAGATAATAAATTTTTGATCACCCATCCCATGACCGATCCTTGCGAACGTTGCTTAACTTCCGCAATCGCTGGGCCAGGCGCTAAACCACTGCGCCACCGAGCTCCTGAATTTGTTTTAATCATACGTAACGCCCGTTCCTACATGCCTGTCCTCAGTATTACTTAACTATTACCTACTTCTTGAAGTCATGTCTTCTAGACAACACATATTTATTAGGTCTAACTCTAACTGTCATGTGTCAAAGTTTGCGTTTATGTGCGCTTGACCACAGACTATGCAATGCACTGCACAGATCAAGAATGTGTTTACTTATATTTTTAAATAAACTTTTATAATTATTTGTTTAAATTCTGTGTTTTTTCGGTCCTGATGTCATTACGGTGCTCGGCAGAATATCAGTGCAGCTGGCCTTGCCTGCTGCTTATACTGAGCCGAGTACAGTTTTGACTTCATGCGACGATGCGCAATGTTATTGTTAATTAGCCTTAGATGTGTTTTAGTTTTTGTATTGTCTTTGTAATGTTGTGTATCGTTGTGTGTTGTTCAAAATAAATGTATTTTCTTTCTTTCTTTCTTTCTTTCTTACTATAGATAGATTTATGGAAATGAGGCATATGTAATGTAAGTATTATAGTTCATTTCCAGTAGGTAATACTGATTACAAAAACAGCGGGTCTCTGTAATCATCGCCAGCGGTCAAGTGAACAACTAGGTGGTCGGTGGCGACCACGCTTGAAGGGGCAGCTGTGGTGCCACCATAGTAGTAGGGCTGCCTCCACAATATTTAAGGTAAGAAAATAATGTCAAACCGTGACCACGACCTCCCTTCTTCCCCACGACGGCGCACTACTGGTAGTGTCGTGGGTAATTTTTATTTCCCTTCTACACTACCGGCCCAGTTGTGTCGTAGGTATAAATGAAAAATTCCATACATATGCGTTCCCCACGACGACACTACCAATTTTTTTTCGTGACAACACATATCTCCACAGGTTTAAAATAACTGACGATGACCTGTGCCCTTGCGACGATCACACCTCGCAAACCATCAAACATCTGCTAGAGGATTGCCCCCGCTTCGCACGGGCGCGCCTCACACATACTATGTTATGCAACAACCTGCGAATTAATCCATACGACATCACACAGTTAATCAAAAAAGAATCTACAGTAGAATCATTCTCAAAGTACATAAATATAATAGTGTCTAACCTCAAACAGTTTAATAAAACTTGATAACAAAACACCCAAGATAAAATTCAACATAAAAAAAAACAAAGTGCAATGACATATTCAACACAAAATACATAATCACATTATCTACTTAATCTTCTTCAAAACTGGAGAGAAGTATCAAATCGCTTCCTCTGGTAAACTAGTACGAAACAAAAACACATAACTAAAAATAAAAAATAAAAAAAACAATAAAGTTCAACAAATACAAAAAGAGAAAGAAATAATATTAATAAAAAAAACATGTAAATAAATAACTATTTGTATTTCACCAAAGTACCAGGATCTCATAAACATAAGGAAGATTAACTTTGTAACCCCCCCTTACCAACCCCCTTACTTCTACCATACTAAAATGCTGAACGATGTATGTCAATTAACTACCTATTTCTTTATATTATGTAAGTTACCTACCCAATGTTTTTTTTTGTATCAAATCTTATCCTTTGCTCCGATTAAATATTCAAACCTATCGTCTACTTAGTTATTCCTTGTTAACCTTTCCTACCTATAGATATAACCTACATTACTGACGTGCTTTTATGTGGTCTGAAAGGGCTCGTGATTTCTAGGGCGATCCCTGATTGTGAATAATAGTAACCTAGATTCTTTTCAGAAGTGCAATCATTGTTTTGTTTCCCGATTATAACGCTATCATTCTTTCCTTATTCATTCTTAACTAATTCTATTACTATGACTGTTACTAAATGATAATATCACAAATTAGCCGTTACCCTAGTAAATTGTTAATAGAATTTGATATTAAATTTTACATAGATATAATCTTTATCGCACTTATAATTATTATTACCTAATTTATAACAAGACCTGTGAGTAATGGAGAGTTATCTCTAAAGAAATCTCTTTCAGCCAACCTAAGTATTTCTTTAAAGTGAAACTACCAAATTTTTACCTATATTAGAATGTTGATATTGCTTTATGGAGCTTCTTATTCTAATAACTGACTTAGTTTACTGCATACTTGTAAATGGTATAGAAATTACTCTTATGTCTACCCGCTGTACTTATATGAAATTCAATATGGTACCTACTTTTTTTAGGATAAGTTGCTCAGTATGTTTATAAAAGTCTAGTATGATGGAATGCTAATAGATATTACAGTAATAAGAAATGAATGAAATAACCAAAAGTTATGATCACCAAAAGTCAGATATAGAAAATTTGTTCACCGCTACTAATTATGATTTTATTTTCTTACTTTTTTATTTTATTTAATTTAGGATATCCTATGTGGTTAGTGGCTTAGGAATAGAGTAAAAGAAGGTAAAATGGTAATAAATATAGAAGTTAACGTTGTATTAATTCAGAATATAGAAAATTTATCATCGCTACTTAATAATTGTTCTAGTGTTTTTTGTCAAATATAAAATATACTATTGTGCTATAGTCAAGTACTAAGTAAACAATGGTTTCTTTGCCAGCTAGACGGAGTGCACCATCCCCGCACTCTGTGGTGAAACTCGACATCCAGACGTGGGCATTTCTCCCCTGGCTACCACCATAATCTTTCATGACAACTTTAATTAATAAATTAGTTGAATTATTTAGTCTTAGTATGTCTGTCTTAATAAAAGAGGACAAGCAAAGTGCTTCAAGCGATCTATCAGCTTATCACAATGAAGAATTATCTTTCTATTGTGATGGTGGAATTGCACAACTTTAATTTAATTTAAAAATATATTTATTGTTAGCGAAACTGTTTAACATTATAACATAATTATGGACACAACATTACTATCCATTCAAAAGGGTCTGATAGATTCAATTTCTGAAGGAAAGACAATTTAATTCAAAGGGAATGTATTATTTGGTCGCAGTCTTTCCGCATCTCAACAACGGAAACTATTATAACTTCTATGAACTATGGTAATTTCAGTTTAGTCTTCTAATGATATCTAACCTGTACATTAATTGTGTTTGTCAATAAGTACTTAAATTCAATTGTGGAATATAATTCTATTGAAACAACTTCCAATTGAATTGGTAAATGAAACTTAGCTGAAATATTGATGAGAAAGTACTTTAGTTTAACCATTTGAGAATTTGGATATATTCACTAAACAGTTTGATACTTTTATAGTACATAATTGAAGTATTGTTTCTATATTATACAAAACTATTCTATTAATAGAAAAAGTCCACTCAAACTTTTTGATCTAGCGTTCTAATAGCCGTGAATCAACCTTAGCATATATAGAAACGCAGGTTTTTTTCATACACCCAGATCTAGATTTCAGTACACCTTCTAGATTACTAGAATAGAATATTTCTTTTAAAATCAATAGTCTACACACAAAATCATCATAAATCCAATCCAATTCAAAGATAAAGGAACTTTCTTTTATAAGTAGTAATAAATCAACTTTCACTATCCACTCACTGAAGTAATTAATTAATATGTACTCACCGAAACTGGTTAAACTCAACACAATTAATGCTACATGATGAATATTCACTACACCGAGCTATAGTTTAAATGGATTTTTTGTTAAGGCACCTACCTACAACACTTGTTAAGGCGCCTACTTTAAGACATGGAATCTTACCTAGTGAACTTACCTGCCTAACAACTACTAAATTTCTGAATTCCTATGCGACCCCCATGATGTTTCCCGACATCTTTGACGCCCACACAGATCTCACTTCAAAGAATACCCCACCTTCTTGAAATGCTACCTTTTACTTTTGCTCAATTCACCTAATAATAATATTCCTACCTTATTAATGAATTTACCTGCCTATTTGCGTCTAAATTTAGAATTTCCTATGCAATTCTTGGATTGCTTACCCTCAATCCTGCCGCCCTGGTCTCTACAGTTTGAGCAAGCATAACTCCCTAAGTTCCTATCGCTTGGACGTGTCCACAGTTGATGGGGGAGGAACAACTGGGCCCTACAGAGGTATAAATATAACAAACACTAAGGATATGAGCGTGCCAGCGAAATCAGATTTACAACTTCCTTCTTGGAGCGGGAATCTGGCCAACTATACCACGTTTGCTACATTTATGTGACTATCTAGGTATCTTAAAAACAGAAACCCATCTAACCAGCCACATGGTTAGACTTTTCTACCTAAACCCCCCCGCGAGGATCTGACAAATCGCCCCAAAAAGACACAAAACTAAATGAATACTCATCTAAAATCAACATTGTATAATAATACTAGCAAATCTAGTTAGCTTTCATCCCACAAAATAATGCAGCCCTGACCTCAACAGACTCAAGAACCAATACAGTTGTATTACTTCTTGACCCCACCGAGAGAAATACATCACTTTATAAGATTTAACTAACAAATCTGCATATTTTAATTATGAACTTCAATTCTTAGTAGTCCTACTATACTAATTCAAGAATTTACAGGGAAAGCTACGTTACTTTATGATTATCGCAAACAAAATCTACATACTTTAATTATGAACTTAATTATACCAGATAAGCTCAAATTCAAGCATTTATGCAAAAGATTCGCGGGACAAATGCGGCCCTATTCGTCAGAAAACCTCGACCACTTTCTTGCTGACTTCTTGAAATTTGCTTGATTTAAAAATAAACTTTTTCAGTAACGCGATCTTACAGAGGGATGTGGAGTTTCTTCAAAAATTACGTCTTGACGCTTCGCTTGACACCGGAGAAATGAATCCCCGCTTCTCTGATCCTTCCCCTTATAAAGACTAAATTAGCGTCATGACGCGACCCAAAACGGCGCCAAGTAATTTGCGCTTTTTTCATCAAAATAGCTAAAATTTCCCGCGCTAAATTGACATTGTGCACTTTAGCCCATTCCTATTGGTGCCCTATTTCTAGCTCCTCCCCTTATTCAGTGTTCCCCGCTTATGAAAATATTTCACTAACCCTATTAATGGAGATATTAAAAATTACTTACATTACATTTTGATAATTATCTTATTTAAATCAACAAAGACTATAAGTTTCATTTTATGTGAAGTCGTTAACAGTTTCAATAATTCGTCATAACCTCGAAACGCAACACTTTGAGAAAATCATTTTCGAATAATAAAATTTCACAATAATATTACTAAAAGTTACGTAATCAGTTTTGTCTTGTCAATCTTTAATAATACGATTAATATAATTTCCTTACATAAACTAATACCCTCAAACCAACTTCATTTAGATTTTAACTAATTAATCGTTTCACTTTGCTTTACCTAATCCCGTATAATTTAAATTGCCAAAATACCTATTGCTGAGTACTAATTAATGCAAATATTCCGCTTTTCCACCTGCTTAAAATACAGTAAACTTATTATCTCTAACTAAACACACATACAAAAATGGGTACTTTGCAATTTTAGTTAGCAACATTCTTATTATTTTACCCCCCGCGACATTCCGTCGCCATCAATCCAACGCGCCAGTTCTGCCATATTGAAAATATAAATTGTGCAGACCGCCTAATGGTGATTGTGCAATCGTGCAATCTGTACCATAGCTGCCAACTTACTGAACCTATTTAATCGCCAAATTTTCATTCCTCTTTAAAGTATTTTTTAGAAATAAACAATTATGACGATAACTGATGAGTGCTAATAAAATTAATAATATTATCAATAATAATTATGAATGAATTATAACTTAATCCATGTTTTGAACGTCACGAGGATTAATATTTAAACCTTGGCGCCAAGAAAGAATTAAGAACCTTCCGCCTATTTTTATGACCTTAAATTACTCTTTAGACAGATTATTATAACAATTAATTACTTAATCATGTTCTATTTTACTAATTATTATTCAGTAAAATAAACAAACACAATTCAGCATTATTTAGTCACATTTATCTCTTGGTAAACAAACTTGAACGAGAATAAAATAGTTTCGCATTTATGCAAACCAATATGTTTATTTAAGTTTTTCCCAACAATTTATGCTTTTAAACATTATTAATTTATCACATGAACTTATCTGTGGAAATGAAATTAATTCGTTTTGTTTTCCAAAATTGGCAGTAAGGTTAAAACCCTTTGCCTTTCTTACAGAAAATTCACAATTGCTAAATAGTTCCGATTTTTATCACTAGCTGTCAGATTTACGTCATCCTATCTGTCATAATCTTCTGTAATTATCTGTTATTAATTTATAACCTTCTAAGCTAATATTATGTTATTCTTTCTCATCATCAAATTATGACAAACAAATTGTGAAGTACAACAATTTATGAGTCCAAGTAATGTTTAACACAAGCTCCTTTGAAAAATAATGAACATTTTATTAACTGTTGATTGACATCTGAAGTGCTTATGATTTACTACAAAACCTGTGTTTTTTGTGAATAACTGCATAATCAAATGCCGATAAGTTCCTGAGAACAAGGTCAGTGACAACCTTCCTTTAATATATTTCTTTTCTTTACAATTTAAGTAATATTTGAGATAAAAAAATAACATGTTCAGTTTTGAACTGTTACAGCTCGACCCCAAAATTCTTCATAGGTGACAATACTACGTACTGGATCCGGAGTAGAATTTTTCTTTCTCAATTCTCAAATATTTATATCAACCTTTCTACTCTCTCCTTTTTTTTCAAAGTTATATTTTTTATACTTCTTTTTTTATAACCCTAACTATTATTACTTTCCCAAAATCAAAGAATTGTTGGGTGAGCCCTAGTGTAAATGAATTTTTTTTTTTTTAAGATTGAAGAGTGTATTTAAACCAAGATAATATTAAAAATTATTAAGCGAGTTTCAAGTACTTTTATTGCTTTTGCCAATTCCGTCTTATGCATATTCAACACCAGAAGTGTACAAAAACAAGGTAAGGTATGGGTTGTGAGGCCATAGTCCCTATTAGACCTACCCGGACACATACGCTCTTTTCTAACATTATGAAAAGATAGTGTAGGACACAACGTATCCGTCCAAAGTACCCCTCCATATTCCTGTACGCCTCCTTCTATACTAAACAGGGCCTACTCTGCCAGATAAAGTGAGCATATACAATGACCCTATATTTCCAAAAGCTTACTTAAGACTCTAGAACAACCCTAATATCACCTTGGAAAATGTGTAGTTGTCGATTGTATCATAGCTCTTGGCTTCTTGTGTAGTATGAATTTTGGACAGCTGTTTACACCAGGACAATTACAAACAATAATAGTGTTTGTTTTCTCTCCGTTTTTTTTTTTATTTTATTAACCTATCACCAAAAGGTCCTTCTGTACAAAATTCAAGTTTGTTAACCTTAAAACGCCAATCCGACCGCTAGCCAAGACTGAACGTTTAAAGTAGTGTGCGGATCTTATCTTTTGAGCCAATAATAATTCTGTACTCAAGCTTCACATACGTTATAATCCAAAGCCCTCCATAAAGAATCTATATTTTTTTCTAGCTACTTTTTTTTCATTCTATTCACACTCCTAATCTAATTTAGATTCTCACTCTGTTCTTCTTTCCTCATCGCACAACGTCCACTATCTTCATTTACTAGCCTACTTTCACGCCACCTAAGATTATATCATAGTTACTACCTGAGTACAAATTAATTTGCTAAATTGAATTGTTTTGAATAAAAAATTTTTACTAAATACGTCGATTGTCACCATATGAAATTCTACACAACATTGAGACTCATTGAATTGACTCATTATTTCCCATTAACTACGCAAAGCATCTTCATTATTAGAAAACCTTTACTCACTCAATTTCTTTAAAATCTAAAGTTACTAGTAGGCAATTAAAAAGATTACCTTTATCTTAATCTACCTATGAAAATTATCAACCTCCCAAAGAAAAGCCGCCAACTCTCCCCTCTATCTGACCTTACACCTTAAACAACTCAAAATTTAAGTGCTCATTCGGTTTGTGCTATTGATGGTTAACTTAATTTTTATTGTATGATAATACAATTCTTTTTATAAAAAGAGCAACATCTCTTTTGAAAGTTTATGACTCTTATTAGGCTGTTTTTTTTTCTTGAGTTGTTAATTTTTTGTAAGATCAAATAGGCTTTTCCCGTTCCCAACAGTCTCTATACAAAATTACCCCATTAACCTTTATTTATCAACTTAAAAATTACATTCACATTTAATTAACATAACATAAACATTTTGTTTTCTTTTATAATAATCATGACATGAAACCTTATTTATAATATTTAGACAAATGTATGGCGTTAAACCTTCCTCGTTCCTTGCCAGATTTAGGATCTACAAGTAAATACACATTCTTAAACGGATTAGCTCCAACCACAAACGGACCCTCATACAATGGCTCAAACTTTTTTGTTATTTTCAACTTTGCATCTGATTTATTTAATTTCCTTATTTTAACTAGATCTCCTATTTGAAACTGAATAATTCGATACCTCTCATTGAATTTGTCTTGACGTAGCTGTCCTGCCTTCTTTAAATTTTCACGTGCCTTTTCTCTAATTTTGTCAACAGACGGGGACACTATATCAACTGGTATGTTTTCGTCAAAAGATAGCTTCGTAGGTTCACTATATAGAATCTCACAAGGAGTAAATCCAATACTATCATGATAAGTGTTGTTATATAAAATTTCTAACTTTGGCAATAAATCAACCCAACTCTTATGGTTTGTCCTACAATAAGTTCGAAATAGACGACCTAATTCTTTGTTCACTCTTTCAGTTGTATTTGGTCTAGGATTTCTAACGGTGGTATAAATAACCCTCACGCCTTCTCCCTTCATAGTTTCTTTCCACATTTTACTAGCAAATTGTGAACCATTATCGGACATTATAGCTTTAGGTTTTATTATGCGGAAGAATTTCCTTACTTTTGTTAATACCGAAAGTGAAGTTGCTTTTCTAAGATCATAAAATTTTACAAATTTACTAAAAGAATCTTGAATAACCAAAATATAACTCATACCAAACTTTCCTGACGGTAATGGTCCGTATAAATCTACCATAACGATATCTCCCACGTTCTCAGTTATAATTGAACGACAAGGTCCTACATATTTAGCTGTATCACTCTTTGTGACTTGACAATCATGACATCCCCTTAATAAACGTTTAACCTGTTTAGTTAATCCTTTCCAAAAAAATCTATCCCTAATGTATTTTATTATTTTGTACGCCCCTTGATGTCCCATTTCAAAATGCACTTGCCAAATAACTTCTTCTCTAAGTGAATCTGGTAAAAATAAAACCCTTTTACTTCCCTCACCAGGTGAGTAATATAATAACCCATCGGCTAAAGAACATCTTTTAAAAATTTGACTAGATCTACTATCTACCACGACCCGTCTATCTATCTTTTTAATTATTTCACCTATTTCTAAATCGTTCCGTTGTAAACTAGCCAAATTCTTTAATTTTTCAAGTAATTCTTTGTTAATCCTATTTTCGGTATAAAATATTCTAGGTGAGTTAGTCTTATCCTCTTGTAATAAATCTCCATCTGGATGATATCTAGATAACACATCTGCTACTACATTATCCCTACCCTTTACATGTTGAACTTCGTATTGAAACTGTTCTAAATAATTTATCCATCTAGTTACTCGAGCATTATATAACTTACAATTTTTAACAAATGTTAACGCTTTATGGTCGGTACGAATTATTACTTTAGCTCCCCGTAAATAAGTTTCAAATTTCTCTAAACAACAAATTATTGAATAAAATTCTTGTTCTGTAACTGTCCAATTAAATTGAGCTCCTCTCAATAATTTACTGTGAAACCCTAAAATTTTTACTTCTCCTTGATCATCCTTTTGATACAAAAACCCAGCTAATCCTATTCCTGAACTGTCGGTTTGTAAGTAATATGGTTTAGTAAAATCCGGATGATTCAATTCTACAGTTCTAATAAAAAGTGACTTTATTTTCTCAAAAGCATCTTGTTCTGTTTGGCTCCAATTCCATCTTTTATCTTTTTTCAATAATTCGCATAAGGATCGCGTATGAAAGCTATAATTGGGTATAAATTTTCGATAAAAATTACAAAGTCCTAAAAACGCCCTGACTTGTTTCAATTTCTTTGGTACCGGAAATAATTGTATTGATCTAACCTTTTCTGGATCGGTGCGAATACCGTCAGTTGAAATGATATATCCTAACATTTTCACTTCAGTACTTAAAAATTCGCATTTCTCTAAATTACAAGTTAAACCTGCCTTAGATAACTTTCCTAGTACTATGTCTAAATGTTCTAAATGCTGCGATAGCGACCCTGTCGTTATAATAGCCAAATCGTCAAGATAATTTATACAAAATTCCCTAACTTCATGTCCTAGGATAAGATCCATTGCTCTACTGAAACTTCCTACAGACGTTTTCAAACCTTGAGGTAAAACATTATAAACATAAGACTTTCCGTTAAATGAAAATCCTGTATACCTTTTACTAGCATCTGTTATTGGGATCTGATAATAAGCATTTTTCAGGTCTACTATACTAATGAATTTTGCCCCTTGAAATGAGTTTAGAACATCTAATTGTAACGGTGGTTTTTCAGTTTCCGCTATCATATGCTTATTGATTTCTCTAGCATCTAACAACACACGTATAGAACCATCTCTTTTCAGTGTGAAAGTCAATGGACTACAATATGGCGTGGAAGTACGACTAATAATCCCTTGCTCTTGCATTTCCATCAATTTAGCTTCTACTTTGTCTCTATATGCATATGGTATCGGATACGTCCTTTTTACTACTGGTGCATGAGGCTCCATTTCAATAACATGTTCATAACAATTTGCTCTCCCCAATTTGGCGGTAAATAAACATTTATGTTTCATCAAAACTTCCTCTAAAGCTACCTGTTTATCTTTATCTAATTTTGAATTGTGTATTAAATCTTGAATATTCTTATCTACATTTTCTTCAACTACTGCTTCTACGTCAAAGTTTGTTAAAAGGTTACAATTATTGTGAACGTTCTCACCCTTATAAAATTTAAATAATTTCTTTTCGTTTCCTATAATTAATTCTATCCCTTCTTCCTCTCTATTAAGCTTTATAGACGCTTGATGTTCTTTCATCCAATCAAATCCCAATATCAAATTAGCACTAAGGCCTGGTACAATCAAAATAGTTAAATCACATACATAAGGTCCTATCCCTAAAGTAACTAAAGCAATTTTCTTTATCTCTACACTTTTCTGACCTACTGCGGTTTTAATAAAAAATGGTTTAATAGGCATAATGGGTATTGTTGGCCTTTTCTCTTTTAAAATATTCCAAAATTCTTCCGACACGCATGTTATATCACTACCTGTATCTAATAAAGCTACAAGATTTTCATCAAATA
Organism: Agriphila straminella; assembly: GCA_950108535.1. Lineage (NCBI taxonomy): Eukaryota > Metazoa > Arthropoda > Insecta > Lepidoptera > Crambidae > Agriphila > Agriphila straminella. The sequence continues at coordinate 5,630,034 of OX467318.1, forward strand.
TTTGCACTAATATTTCAGACTTAAATACTTGTGTATCTTCTCTAGTTGTAGTTTCTTCGTCAAAAACTGCTTTTAAATTACTATTAGCATCAACTAAAAATTGCTCTACTTTTAATTTTAATACCTCTACTATTTGACTAGGAAGGTTTAGAACTAAATCCTCTGGCTCACTATATCCTAATCCTATTCCTGTATTATTTTCTTTAAGATTAAGACCTATAGGCATCCTAACACCAGTTTTATTCCGTCCTAATGGTTCACCTGGACACCAATTCATCCTAATCATCATTTTATAATTAGGGTCCCCTGTGGTTGAAGCTGATCCGGAGACTAGAGTCTCAGCTTCCATTAGTTTAACGCCTCACTACCATTTTCGTTTGAACTATTAGTAAACCTAACTTCTTGCACTTCAGCCTCTCTTGGTTTCTGCCACTGCCTATAATTTTGCTGATACACCTTCTTTTTCTTCTCCCATTCTTTGAAATTTCTAGCTGTGGAAGTGTTCGGAACTTCTTGCTTCTGTATGTCGTCCATACTTCTTAAAAATTCAGCAGCTTCAATAATAGTTTCTATTTTACTTGTAGCCCAAACTTGTTGTATAAACTTCGGGTAATGCCGCATGATATCGCCGATTAATTGTTTTTCAGGAATATTGTAGCTTAACATCTGTGCTTTCCCGGACAATTTTAAAAAATGCTCCACCATAGTGGGTGTTTCCGTCCTATTCCAAACGCCTTGCACTATCTTCCGTCTCAGCTCGTTTTGTTCATTTTCACCCCAATAGGCTTTCAAGAAATCTAACTTAAAATCAGCTAACCCAGTCCATCTTCCTTTATAAATGCGAGCCCAATCTCTAGAGTTACCAGTTAAACACTCCAGTATTAGATCTAATTCATTGTCCGACTTTCCTGCCTTTTTCAAATAAGTCTCTAAATCTTCAACAAAGTTAACTGGATGTATTAAATTTTCTCCAAATTTTGGTTTGTCTAAGTTTATGTTTTTAACATTACAAATTATATACTTCTGTTTATCTTCTACTAGATTAGATTCTTTTGTTACCTCGCCGGGTACATTACTTCCTAATTCAAGATTGTTCGATGATGTAATCTCAGTTACTATTGTTTCCTCTTTACCTCTAGTAGTATCCCGAATAGAATTCTGTGTCTTTTTGACTTCTTCACTCAATACGTTTACTCTCCTATTTAGAACTCCTATTGTGCTATTCAACATTCGTTGTATTGTCAATAATTCACGTGAACGTGTCATCTTTGTTCTTTTTATAGTTTTGACTATCCGTTGAGGCTTGTCAACCTTTTGAACGCCCCTAACTTCTATTTGCTCTGGTTGATTTAGCTGGTTGGAGTCATTATTTGATTCCTCTAAACCCTCTCGCTCTTCTATAGATTCATATCGCTTGGGTACACGGCGCACTCGAGTTGGTTTTCCCATAATGAAAACTTAAAATTTTTTCTTGAGTTTGGTGTAAGGTCAGATCTTTAATCAAACAACATATATAAAACCCTATCGACTCGGCTTTATGTTACTCAATGCATCGGATAACGTAAAACCTTGCCCTCTAATTAGTTCGTGTTTTTTTTTTTTTTTTTTTTTTTTTTTTTTTAGCAAATTCACTAACCAATTTTTTTTTATTAAATTTCTATAACTGACGCCTATATTATTCCTCCCTAACCATCACCGCTTCAATGACTAAACCGTTTTGATAATTAATGCTACAACACTTCCTACTAAATATTTTTCTAATGCTATTATTGTCAACCATAAGTATGACTCTCTTCAGATAGATATATCATAAAACCATTTATGCTGTGTAACTCTCTTCATAAGGCATATCATAAGAAAAATCATTTATAAAATATTTAACCTAAGTTGAAAAAATAATCTGCACAAAATCTCAAAATTAACCATTTAATCTTTCAATTAAATAAATTTAAAGTCAAATCAATATGTTTTGATATGTCTAATAATCTTCAAAAGTGTAACTAATTTAATCCACGACCCCCCTACTTTAATCTGTAACTAATATTTTTATAGTCTTAGTACCCAAAATTTATTGTTAACTATAATCTAAACTCTGAAACATTAGGTTCTTGAAGTTTGAATAAAATCATCGAAACCAACAATGAACTAAATCTCAAATCCAAAATTAACTTCACTATTCTTATAAACATTTAAATTATAAAAATTCAATTTACCCTGAGATGATTATTGATAAGTGTCATAGACAATCTTGATTACATCACTAATTTAAGTCCCCGCACTATCACTACCTAATGGTCATCTGCAATTGTTCACTAACAAATCATTTCTATCCCTACTGTTTAAATCTTTCAATGTAAACAGTCCCTAATCCTTCTTAATTATTTCAAGTTAAGTACTTATTAACTCATACCTAACCATATAATCATACCTCAACTCTATTGTTATGCTTAAAATTTTGTTAAAAATAATGGTACTGTTACCCCTGTCCATCACAAACAACAATACCTATAAAATAATTTCACACATCCTAACTTTACTTCACTAACGCTATATACCGATATTTATTATGTTATCAATCCTTTCGACGCTAAGAGCCAATGATATGTATTTACAATTCCTCTGATAAAATCAACTATTCGCTTCAACTCTGAGCTAAGCTGACTATCTACTTTACTACGTTCAATTTATAACAACATTAATAGTAAGAGCGACACAAGAATGACTCGAATAAATTTAAGTCCCGTTCACTAAATTTTAACTTTTAACTTCTCCTTAGGAACCACTAATAAAGGTACCCATAAACATTTGGTTAAGATCATTTTACTGTAGTAAAAATACTAACCCAACTCCATTCTAACTTAACTAAAAGAATAATTCTGAAAGTTATTTGCGGGTCAAATATTTAGAAAATACAAATTAAGTCTGATATTCAATAATGTACCTTAAGGTTCTAAGAATTTTATTAAATTTTCTTAAATATTACTTATCGTTTCGCTTAATTGACTTACTTAGCAATTGAATTGAATCTTGAACTTTACAAAACCAAACCAACGCATACTAACTTGCTTTAAGGTTTTGATTTTAAAGTTAACTAAATGACTTTCGACCCCAATGTTAAAGTTAAGGTAGTATTTTTCATAGCAAAGTTTATTCACACTGTTTTGTTAAACAACCTAACCGAATACCAATTCCGCTGTGTACTAACCTATGTTTTGCTAACTTATTTCACTCAAAATAGCAATGTTCTACAAATTTTACCACCAAGACTTGGCTATTCAAATGCAGTTCGATTTTAACTCAGTTTTATAACCACAAGTTACAATTAACTAACATCATTTAATAAAATCCACATGTGACCTTTGGCAATCATTAATAAATATTGTTTATTACATGTTTACTACACTTCTATTGTTTGTTTCTTACAATGAATTTAGCAGAGCTTACTTACATAACATCCATTGCAATTTACACTTAATCCATACCCTACTTTCACTAGGAACCTTCTGGTTTTTTATACTTCAATACTTTATATCACTTTCACAGTTAAAATATCGCGATAACTTCTAATCTAAAGTATTTTATTTTTCAACGTAAAATAATGTCAATTTGACAGCTATCGAACGTAAACAGTGACTGGCAATCATGAAAATCTACTCAAATTTCATCCCATTCATTCGAACTCCGTATCATTCTCTCCGAATGGCATTCGTTCCTTTATTTTTCGCAATTTTTTTTTTTTTTTTTTGAATGCCTTTAACTAAGTAGGCTTTATAAGAAACTAATAATTTTCAACCAGTTAATCTCATTATGTTAGTTTGATAACTAAAAATTGAATAATCTGAATACAAGTAGCGACATCTGTTATGTAATTGTGTAATTATTGCTATTTCTAATCGCATGACTTACTAACTAAAGAATTGGTACACACGTTTCTCACGAAAACTGTGCTCCGACAAAGTTTATATTGAACTGCCCTACCTTTTTTTGTACTATGACCTCAACAATTAGTATGAAAACAGGCCCTAAACAGTACTGTTTAAGTCCTGCTTTGAACTGAACGACCTCCCACTTGCCGATAGTTAGCCTATTGCAGCCATGACGACTTTAATACGTAAATAAAATAAAGTAAATGATCGCTCTAGATGCTCGTTTTTTTATCTGTACTCAAAGACAAATTTATTCTGTGACTCAAAGAGAAATTTATTTATCTGTACCGAGGCGTGTTCCAAACCCACACTCCGAGTGCAATGAATTACAACCGAACGTTTCAATGCCACTTACCATTATTATGGCGTGACGTTTAATTGACACAATCCCGCTCGATCGTTCTAAACATAACCCTAACCTAATTAATTTGCGTAGCCGATGTCAAATCAACGTGTTTTTATAAAAGTGAAAGTGTTATTTTCAGGACGTAAATAAACCAATCACATAATCAAAACCGACCCCTAATGTGATGAAACCTGCACAAGTGCAATAAATCATTGATACTGTTTATCAATAAATAAGGAAGGATGACGGGACACAAATTAACAATTGCACGAGTCCATTTTCACCGCAACAAAATGTGACTGGAACATAATTAAATGAAAACAGCCACTTTCTTTCAGGACTACACAAAAACTTGAACTATACCTACCAAAAGTCTGTAAGTTACCACTATGAAGACTTGATACTTGTTTTATACAAAATTCTGGTCAAGGCACCCCCAAAATGTAACCCCCCCTTACCAACCCCCTTACTTCTACCATACTAAAATGCTGAACGATGTATGTCAATTAACTACCTATTTCTTTATATTATGTAAGTTACCTACCCAATGTTTTTTTTTGTATCAAATCTTATCCTTTGCTCCGATTAAATATTCAAACCTATCGTCTACTTAGTTATTCCTTGTTAACCTTTCCTACCTATAGATATAACCTACATTACTGACGTGCTTTTATGTGGTCTGAAAGGGCTCGTGATTTCTAGGGCGATCCCTGATTGTGAATAATAGTAACCTAGATTCTTTTCAGAAGTGCAATCATTGTTTTGTTTCCCGATTATAACGCTATCATTCTTTCCTTATTCATTCTTAACTAATTCTATTACTATGACTGTTACTAAATGATAATATCACAAATTAGCCGTTACCCTAGTAAATTGTTAATAGAATTTGATATTAAATTTTACATAGATATAATCTTTATCGCACTTATAATTATTATTACCTAATTTATAACAAGACCTGTGAGTAATGGAGAGTTATCTCTAAAGAAATCTCTTTCAGCCAACCTAAGTATTTCTTTAAAGTGAAACTACCAAATTTTTACCTATATTAGAATGTTGATATTGCTTTATGGAGCTTCTTATTCTAATAACTGACTTAGTTTACTGCATACTTGTAAATGGTATAGAAATTACTCTTATGTCTACCCGCTGTACTTATATGAAATTCAATATGGTACCTACTTTTTTTAGGATAAGTTGCTCAGTATGTTTATAAAAGTCTAGTATGATGGAATGCTAATAGATATTACAGTAATAAGAAATGAATGAAATAACCAAAAGTTATGATCACCAAAAGTCAGATATAGAAAATTTGTTCACCGCTACTAATTATGATTTTATTTTCTTACTTTTTTATTTTATTTAATTTAGGATATCCTATGTGGTTAGTGGCTTAGGAATAGAGTAAAAGAAGGTAAAATGGTAATAAATATAGAAGTTAACGTTGTATTAATTCAGAATATAGAAAATTTATCATCGCTACTTAATAATTGTTCTAGTGTTTTTTGTCAAATATAAAATATACTATTGTGCTATAGTCAAGTACTAAGTAAACAATGGTTTCTTTGCCAGCTAGACGGAGTGCACCATCCCCGCACTCTGTGGTGAAACTCGACATCCAGACGTGGGCATTTCTCCCCTGGCTACCACCATAATCTTTCATGACAACTTTAATTAATAAATTAGTTGAATTATTTAGTCTTAGTATGTCTGTCTTAATAAAAGAGGACAAGCAAAGTGCTTCAAGCGATCTATCAGCTTATCACAATGAAGAATTATCTTTCTATTGTGATGGTGGAATTGCACAACTTTAATTTAATTTAAAAATATATTTATTGTTAGCGAAACTGTTTAACATTATAACATAATTATGGACACAACATTACTATCCATTCAAAAGGGTCTGATAGATTCAATTTCTGAAGGAAAGACAATTTAATTCAAAGGGAATGTATTATTTGGTCGCAGTCTTTCCGCATCTCAACAACGGAAACTATTATAACTTCTATGAACTATGGTAATTTCAGTTTAGTCTTCTAATGATATCTAACCTGTACATTAATTGTGTTTGTCAATAAGTACTTAAATTCAATTGTGGAATATAATTCTATTGAAACAACTTCCAATTGAATTGGTAAATGAAACTTAGCTGAAATATTGATGAGAAAGTACTTTAGTTTAACCATTTGAGAATTTGGATATATTCACTAAACAGTTTGATACTTTTATAGTACATAATTGAAGTATTGTTTCTATATTATACAAAACTATTCTATTAATAGAAAAAGTCCACTCAAACTTTTTGATCTAGCGTTCTAATAGCCGTGAATCAACCTTAGCATATATAGAAACGCAGGTTTTTTTCATACACCCAGATCTAGATTTCAGTACACCTTCTAGATTACTAGAATAGAATATTTCTTTTAAAATCAATAGTCTACACACAAAATCATCATAAATCCAATCCAATTCAAAGATAAAGGAACTTTCTTTTATAAGTAGTAATAAATCAACTTTCACTATCCACTCACTGAAGTAATTAATTAATATGTACTCACCGAAACTGGTTAAACTCAACACAATTAATGCTACATGATGAATATTCACTACACCGAGCTATAGTTTAAATGGATTTTTTGTTAAGGCACCTACCTACAACACTTGTTAAGGCGCCTACTTTAAGACATGGAATCTTACCTAGTGAACTTACCTGCCTAACAACTACTAAATTTCTGAATTCCTATGCGACCCCCATGATGTTTCCCGACATCTTTGACGCCCACACAGATCTCACTTCAAAGAATACCCCACATTCTTGAAATGCTACCTTTTACTTTTGCTCAATTCACCTAATAATAATATTCCTACCTTATTAATGAATTTACCTGCCTATTTGCGTCTAAATTTAGAATTTCCTATGCAATTCTTGGATTGCTTACCCTCAATCCTGCCGCCCTGGTCTCTACAGTTTGAGCAAGCATAACTCCCTAAGTTCCTATCGCTTGGACGTGTCCACAGTTGATGGGGGAGGAACAACTGGGCCCTACAGAGGTATAAATATAACAAACACTAAGGATATGAGCGTGCCAGCGAAATCAGATTTACAACTTCCTTCTTGGAGCGGGAATCTGGCCAACTATACCACGTTTGCTACATTTATGTGACTATCTAGGTATCTTAAAAACAGAAACCCATCTAACCAGCCACATGGTTAGACTTTTCTACCTAAACCCCCCCGCGAGGATCTGACAAATCGCCCCAAAAAGACACAAAACTAAATGAATACTCATCTAAAATCAACATTGTATAATAATACTAGCAAATCTAGTTAGCTTTCATCCCACAAAATAATGCAGCCCTGACCTCAACAGACTCAAGAACCAATACAGTTGTATTACTTCTTGACCCCACCGAGAGAAATACATCACTTTATAAGATTTAACTAACAAATCTGCATATTTTAATTATGAACTTCAATTCTTAGTAGTCCTACTATACTAATTCAAGAATTTACAGGGAAAGCTACGTTACTTTATGATTATCGCAAACAAAATCTACATACTTTAATTATGAACTTAATTATACCAGATAAGCTCAAATTCAAGCATTTATGCAAAAGATTCGCGGGACAAATGCGGCCCTATTCGTCAGAAAACCTCGACCACTTTCTTGCTGACTTCTTGAAATTTGCTTGATTTAAAAATAAACTTTTTCAGTAACGCGATCTTACAGAGGGATGTGGAGTTTCTTCAAAAATTACGTCTTGACGCTTCGCTTGACACCGGAGAAATGAATCCCCGCTTCTCTGATCCTTCCCCTTATAAAGACTAAATTAGCGTCATGACGCGACCCAAAACGGCGCCAAGTAATTTGCGCTTTTTTCATCAAAATAGCTAAAATTTCCCGCGCTAAATTGACATTGTGCACTTTAGCCCATTCCTATTGGTGCCCTATTTCTAGCTCCTCCCCTTATTCAGTGTTCCCCGCTTATGAAAATATTTCACTAACCCTATTAATGGAGATATTAAAAATTACTTACATTACATTTTGATAATTATCTTATTTAAATCAACAAAGACTATAAGTTTCATTTTATGTGAAGTCGTTAACAGTTTCAATAATTCGTCATAACCTCGAAACGCAACACTTTGAGAAAATCATTTTCGAATAATAAAATTTCACAATAATATTACTAAAAGTTACGTAATCAGTTTTGTCTTGTCAATCTTTAATAATACGATTAATATAATTTCCTTACATAAACTAATACCCTCAAACCAACTTCATTTAGATTTTAACTAATTAATCGTTTCACTTTGCTTTACCTAATCCCGTATAATTTAAATTGCCAAAATACCTATTGCTGAGTACTAATTAATGCAAATATTCCGCTTTTCCACCTGCTTAAAATACAGTAAACTTATTATCTCTAACTAAACACACATACAAAAATGGGTACTTTGCAATTTTAGTTAGCAACATTCTTATTATTTTACCCCCCGCGACATTCCGTCGCCATCAATCCAACGCGCCAGTTCTGCCATATTGAAAATATAAATTGTGCAGACCGCCTAATGGTGATTGTGCAATCGTGCAATCTGTACCATAGCTGCCAACTTACTGAACCTATTTAATCGCCAAATTTTCATTCCTCTTTAAAGTATTTTTTAGAAATAAACAATTATGACGATAACTGATGAGTGCTAATAAAATTAATAATATTATCAATAATAATTATGAATGAATTATAACTTAATCCATGTTTTGAACGTCACGAGGATTAATATTTAAACCTTGGCGCCAAGAAAGAATTAAGAACCTTCCGCCTATTTTTATGACCTTAAATTACTCTTTAGACAGATTATTATAACAATTAATTACTTAATCATGTTCTATTTTACTAATTATTATTCAGTAAAATAAACAAACACAATTCAGCATTATTTAGTCACATTTATCTCTTGGTAAACAAACTTGAACGAGAATAAAATAGTTTCGCATTTATGCAAACCAATATGTTTATTTAAGTTTTTCCCAACAATTTATGCTTTTAAACATTATTAATTTATCACATGAACTTATCTGTGGAAATGAAATTAATTCGTTTTGTTTTCCAAAATTGGCAGTAAGGTTAAAACCCTTTGCCTTTCTTACAGAAAATTCACAATTGCTAAATAGTTCCGATTTTTATCACTAGCTGTCAGATTTACGTCATCCTATCTGTCATAATCTTCTGTAATTATCTGTTATTAATTTATAACCTTCTAAGCTAATATTATGTTATTCTTTCTCATCATCAAATTATGACAAACAAATTGTGAAGTACAACAATTTATGAGTCCAAGTAATGTTTAACACAAGCTCCTTTGAAAAATAATGAACATTTTATTAACTGTTGATTGACATCTGAAGTGCTTATGATTTACTACAAAACCTGTGTTTTTTGTGAATAACTGCATAATCAAATGCCGATAAGTTCCTGAGAACAAGGTCAGTGACAACCTTCCTTTAATATATTTCTTTTCTTTACAATTTAAGTAATATTTGAGATAAAAAAATAACATGTTCAGTTTTGAACTGTTACAGCTTGGCCTCTTTTTTATTTTCCGAAAAATAGCTGTGTAATTATTTAGACTTTTGTCATAATTTTGTTGATACAAATCAATAAAACTTTGCTTTTTGCAAGCTTTTGTTGATTTGTATCAACAATTTTGATGGGATTGGCATCATCAATTTATGACAAAAATCCCAAAAACCAATAAAGAGAAAAAAATATCGACATTACCATCAACATCGTCAAAGCTTGTAAAAAGCAAAGTTTTGTTGATTTGTATTTGTAGATATAGATCTAGTCTATTAGGTTTTAAATTGCTCTTTAACTGCTGCCTCTTACTCACAAAACGAGAAAATCCATCAAAATGTGTCAAATCATCAATTTTTCCACATTGGTCACAGTAAAGAGAATCAGCTTTCCTCATCATATGTGCAAATGATTTTGTTGGATAATGTCCAGATCGCAGTCTATGTGCGGTAACAATTTGTTGTATGTTGAGCTCATTGGCTGCAAACCAAGGGATAAGTAATGTTAAACTTGAAGTTATCTTATTCGTAATATACTAACTTAATCAATTAGGCTAATTATGAAGTAGAATGTCTGTTCGAAACTGATAAACTCCTTAATTTTATTGAAGCTCAATTAACATTGTACCCAAGTCATTTAGTGACAACCCTAGATGACGGTCTGATTCACAGCCCATCGAGCTGTGCTTACGTTAACTTCCTAGACTTAATAAAGTTGGGGTCCGATTGAGCTACTACTATTTAGCCATTTTAAGAAAATTTTGATAATACATTACGTAGGTAATTTAACAGGGACTGGGACCCTATTTTTAAAAGGCGTAGCTTTCATTTTTATTCGACAGCATGGTTGGTTGTCCAATGAAAATGAGCAGTAAAGAGCGCTCGACGCGTTTCAAAAATAGGGCTTCTAGCGCTCCTAGACGCGCTCCTAGTACTAACATTCCTAGACTCAAAACTGCACTTAAGTCGGGTCAAACGTCTAGGCTACTCACTCAGCCACTCGTCGCCTTTTTTAACACCGTAATTTTTTCCTCGACAATATTATTGAAATAATCAATTATTAGCTCTTGGTCGGATTCTCATTTAGCGGGAAGACAGTCATAAAGAAAAGTTTACTTTAATTAGCACTTGATCCGAATCGCAAAAGGTCGGATTACATAACTTCTTGGTTGATATTTTGAAATTCGGGTAAAATCATGGATATCAGCTCTACTATTTAAAAAGGTTGACACATTTTTAATGTTAATGATAAAATTATAAAAAAATAGGTAGCTACCGTTACATTTTTAAAAGTTAGCATTGACTTGACCTCCATCAATTATTAGTTTCCGTCAAATCGATACCCTATTTCTGGACCGACTATTAACTTGGATATCGTTTATAGTTAGTACATTTTATCGATTTAGCAACGCTTATCTACATGATAATATCGATGTTTACAAACAGCGCAACATGAATTAGTATAATTTCACATTTTATCATGATTAATTAAGCTAATCAATTTTTTTCGTGTGTATGATATAGGTACGTGGAAAATTTATGACGCCGGATCAAGTAATTGATTTTTCAACACACTTGCTCGTAAAGTGAGCCCTAATACATCGCTTTTAGGGCCATAAACCGCGCTATAACAAACGCGTGCAATAATATATAAAACACTAGTTCGTAACAGAATTAACCCTACAAAGTTAAATTAGTACCTTACTGCAAGTTCTATGCGAGTAAACAGAGCATTCCCAATTTAGTCGGGTAATACAGTTATTTTTTTTTGCCAACAAAGAGGTTTTATGCTGCTTAATATTCATATACATTTTTGGAATAAATAAATGTGTAAGTCCTTAATTAAGTCAAATAAATATATAATTATTATCAAATTATTCATAATTCACAATATTTTGTTATAAAATATTAAAATATTTGCATTTTGTCACTTAAAATTATAATTTTGAAGTATTAGTAGTAGGCTGTATGCTCCTTACCCCTTTGTTCGCAAAAAATTCTTGCGTTACCTGTGAAAAAAAAACAAAAAAAACATGCGCGCCTTTTCCCATAATTATCATATTTTGTTTTTGCCATATTTGTTGCTGTGTGATAAATTACTTTGTTTTTTCCTTGCAAATGTGTTGAAAAACGTCGTATGAAACTCGTGAGCTCTTGCTTATTGCACACTCGGCTGAGTTACGCCCTCGCCTGCGGCTCGGGCTGCAACCCACAGCCTTGTGTGCAATGAGCAACCTAAGCTAACTTGTCTCATAATGTACTATTGCATGTTGTCAAATCAAAACTACTTCTGTTTTCTGGGGCGTAAGCCGGTTTAAACCATTTCCTTCAAAACTAGACGCGGTAGTAGTGAAACTAGCGCCGCCACTACATTTATTTTTATTACTCGTAAACCAAGTCAATATTTAAAAAAAGCTCATGTAATAATCTCTTAATTTGTCTCTAATATTTTTTGAATAACTCTGCAACAATTATCATTCATTCTGTATGTTTTAAAATCCATAATTGCCAAAAGTGGTCACTTTGAGCTAAAATGGATTTAAAAACTTGCAGAATGAATGAAAACTGTTGAAGAGTTATTAAAAAAATATTAGAGACAATTTAAGAAGTTATTACATGAGCTTTTTTTAAATATTGACTTGGTTTACGAGTAATAAAAATAAATGTAGTGTCGGCGCTAGTTTCACTACGTACAGCGCCTTAACGGATTAACGCCGATAATTTTCATACTGTTAAACGATAAACAGTGCATGAGAAAAAGAGAAAAATTGCAAGATAATTAATGTATTTAGCCGTAGTGTGGTGTGGCCAAAGCATTAGATAGATAATAATTTTCACACACAATAGTTTAAATCAAACAAAGACTTGACAATTTTGATTACATCTAGAAATCAACGGTAACTTTAGTATAAATAAACTCATGATTTCTTAATGGAACTGATCAATTTACAAGTACTTACTTATATTTTTGAGACTTGTAAAAAGCATGACGTCAGTAAAGTTTATGACCGATCAGCTTGAAAGAAAACGGTATAATAATGAACAGTATTTTACGATCGTAATGATATTTTGTTACTATTTAAAAGTTTTAATTAAGCTAAAATGTAAATACTCTTACTTTTATCAAACAAGATATACGATGTGATTTTTCGGTAAGTATATATATGAAGATCATAAACTTAAAAAATATAATAATAATGTTAAATAACATTTGATTAATTATTTGCCATAAACAGACATTTAAAAGTTAAGTAGTTACCTAAATATTTAGTACGCACTTGACCGTGTTTGTTAATCGAGCGAACATCGTTCGTTCCAAGGTGAGACAGCTGCAAATACTCAATTATGAATAGTGTTTGAATAGTGACTGCAGCTTTTGGCCCCTCGGCTCACCTTATATGGTGCAATCATGGCCCTATTCGCAGAGGTACACTAACTAATATTAGTCATAGCTTGTAGGAGCGTGGGCTGTGGCCTTTATTTAAGTAGCACCTCCTATTTTTAAGTCAAAGTTACGAAGTCGTTTTGTGAGAGAATCTAAAGGTTAAGAAAATACGACTGAATGATAGTTAAGCTTTACTTGGGTGAACCTAATCCTATAATATTATAATATTGTAGGATTAGGTTTGCCGAACTGGGCAAATAATGAAGCAATTATAGACGAAAAGGAAAGAAAGAAAGAAATAATGTAAATGAAATAAAATATTTGAACTGAGCAGCGGGACAAAAACTCTTCGTTCCACCCTAGGATGAAAAATTAATTAAAAAAAACCAACTTCAAAAAACCAGCCTCTAAAAAGCAAGAAATAATATACAAATCATTAGATACGCACTATCATTGTTATAATAAAACACGTCTATTGAAGTCGGGTGGGGCTGGAGTACAACTTCCTTTTTTAATTCTAAAAGCCCACCCTCGCTATGCTCGGGCGTCTAAATATCTCGAATGGGAATTGCTTCCTTTTGTCCCTCGTATAACAATCTACTATTTTTCAAACAAACAAGTTACAGTTTTACTTCAAACAAGTTAAATATTCCTAATTTGAAGCTCTCTTTCTATAAGATATCCTCTGGCTTAATTTAAAAACTGGAACAGGAACAGGATTTATAATAAATTATCATTTGTCAGCCATGTGAAACTGGCCCTAAGTAAACGAGGGGTTTATCTGAATCTTCATAAATTATTATGTTCCTTTTAGCGTAACATATTGTTAGCAAGCATGTACGTTCTGATTTATTAGTTCATCTAGCTGCCTATTAATGCAGCTTCAGCACGTGTGATGTATGGAACCCTGTGGGATGGCACGCCGAACTAGGATGGATCGGGAAAGGGTGCCGTGTGTAAATCTTCTTGATCAGATAAGGACAGACGCGGAGATAGGAGAACAAGAAGCCCTTTATTTCAAGAAGCCCTTTATTTTGATTGAAATAGTACCTATCCGTCATTTTGTGCTCTACGGTTACTGAAATAATAACACAAGTAATAAGTAGTAACAAATCGACTGATAAAAATATCAATTTTATGTTTATAGAATTAGGTAGGTACGAAAATATTTTCTATCTAGTATGAGTTAAATTATTTAGCCGTTGCTAACTTTTGCACTAGAAGTCAGAGATTTAAATGCTTATTGAAATGCTTTTTTATTAAGCTGCAATCCATCTTTAACCCATCTTTAGTGCAATATATAATTTGTCTAAATGAAATATTATCTCCATTTAACAAGAAATGATAAGATAAGATAATGCTTTATTTTCAACACCACAGTACCTAACAAAGAAATAACAAAAAAACTTAGTGTCAAAACATGGCGGTCTTATCGCTAAGAGCGATCTCTGAATCTCTAAATGAATATCGCTTCCAGTCGTGTCTCTCCATGCTCCTGGCTCTAGTCCAAGAGTGGAGTCCTGCGCTCGTATTTCACTCAGTGCGAAATAGTCCGGGTATAAGTAAGACTAACTATTAATGTGGGCTAAAATTGTCCCGCGCCCCGGAGTCTAACAGAACGGTTAATGTTATAGACTTTACGGGAATCTGGCTTGAGAGGATTGTGACATACATAGAAGATCTGTGAGATTGGTCAGATGTAATGATGTGCATAGGTGCCGGCATATAACTTGGCAAGACAAAAAAATGCGATGAGTTTAGTGTTTGTAGCTGCTCTGCGCATCTTTTGTCTCGTCTTTGTCTTGCCAAGTTGTGTCGGTTATCTGTAATAAGCTTAAAAATTGAAATTTGTATGTGCGGAAGAAAATGGAAAGATTTTGACAAGACAATTTGTATATTCAAACGAATGTTGATGATGTACTCGTACCATTGCTATTCCACTCCACCTTACTTTATAGCTTTAGGTACCTACTAGAAGTTGAAGAAAATCGAATCCAAATTAATTGAATGTCTTTGATTTCGAAGAAGGAACAAATGTTATAAGATTTTTACCATACAATTTGTTGAAAACGATATGTGAACTGGGTTTTTATGACTACCTAGTTCATTGGAAACTAAGCTATTATTTTTTATAGATTTAACCGTAGACGCTATCGCTAGTTTACAGTTTTAGAACTAGAGCGTTTGTAATCGCCTTGTGCCACATAAGGTTTTAAAGGTTGTTGGGGCCATTCACCTACCAATCGATTGCAGCTTTCTAGGGCAACGAGAACTAGGGTTGCCCTATTCATTCGGTAATGGTTTTACAATCTTTACATTCGTCTAACCTTGCCACCTTGTTTAAAATATAAAGATTTTCCGTTGATGAAGTTCTTCCATCATTATAACACTATAATACCACTATCTGTAAAAAGCCTCATGATATCAACTATTGGTTATAAGAAAAGGAATGAGTCAGTTCCTACATGTTGTAAATGTAAAATACTGGCGGTGAAAATTTATTGAGAGCACAACTTGAGATCAACAAAACTTTTTTGAGACTGCAAAATAAGTAGGTAGGTAGTATAAGCTAGAAAAAGTTTTGTCTTCGGAATTTTAAATGTTGTTTTCAGTGTTTTCTTCAGAATATTTATTCAATTTTATCAAATACAGAGTTACTTCTTATTTTATTAGCGTCATTAAATATCGCACGAGTTTTATTTTTGTAGAGCCAGCGAGAGTTCGTGATCTACAGACGTGGCTTTCCAAATTACATAATCAGATTAACAGAAAGTACGTAACGAAGGACAGAAGCGAACTTTTTTTTTATATCTGTGATACAGTAGTAAGCAAAACTAATAAAATTCACAAAGCGATCACAAGCTAGTTATGACGACCTCCGTGGTCGAGTGGTTTGCACGCCGGTTTTCAAGGCGTCACCATCTCTTGAGGTCCCGGGTTCGATCCCCGGTTGGGTCAATGTAGGAAATGAACTTTTCTATATTGTCTCAGGTCTGGGTGTTTGTCATACCACCGTTGTCTCTGATTTCCATAATACAAGTGCTTAGCTACTTACTTTGGAATCGGAGCAATGTATTGATGTTGTTAAATACTTATTTATTATTTATTTAGTTATATTTTTACAGAACAACGTCTGTCGGGTCAGCTAGTTTTTAATAATAATAAAAAAATAAACAATCTATGCCAGTTTTTACAACCCTGATCATACGCAACCAACCTGCTTTATTCATCCAGGAAAACGCTTTCTTAGCCATTTTCTAGGTCACGAGGTTTATACGACAAGCTGTTGGAATATCAGAATAGAATTATCATAGTTAATTTTCACAGTCACAGAATAATAAAGGTAGGTATAGCACTGTTGATTGACTTACACTTAGAATAGATAGAAAATGTAAAAACAACTTGTGAATTATTGGATGGTATTGGTTGCAAATGTTGCAATACCAAACAAACACAGGTTCAAATTAAGTATTTGAAACAAATCTAAATGGCAACAAAACTTGCAGGCTGTAATACAGCCTTATCAGCCTACAGGAGCTACAAATTATTTGATTTAGCTTACAAGAGCTTATTTCTCTAATTTAAATATTTAAGCTTCAAAAATTAATTATTTGATGGGATACAAAATAGGGTTTCCGCATACCTCAAAGTTTTATCGCATTTGCGTTTCTTTTCAATTCTTAACAACACGTTTTTCTAATTTAACATAAATTTACTAAGCTGATTTGAACAACTTCTATCAACACTTCGAAGGCTTCTCGATAAGTGTTAGGTAAGTCACAAGGCGCTACATGTGTTGACTTAAGTTTCCTACTTAGTCAGGCATTATATATTGGCTAAAGATTATCCAGTACTGGTCTTCTAATGTTATTATTGCTAAAGTGTATGCTCATAGAATGTTAGATCCTATAGTTAGAGCTGGTCTAATACGATTTGGCACGTATGACTTAGCACGCGTCTAATACGTTAGTGTAAGATCAAGGTTCGATTACAAGGTTGACGATTTGATGACGTATTTTCACGTGTTCCGTGAACATATTGCTAAAATTGATGCTAATTTACTCAAGCAATAACATCACAGATTGCGATGAGACTGTATGTAAATAAATACGTAAGTGAGTACCTACATGAATAGTAAAATGTTTGTAGTATCCAATGACATGGGCGTACCCAGGTTCTGGGCCAAAGGGGTGCAAATCTATTGTATCGCCCCCAGGGATATTGTATGGGAAATAAGAACTTTTATTGATAACAATTGATAGTCAGTTGGAGGTAAACAAAATTCAGGGGGGGGGGCAGCTGCCCCTCCTGGACCCTCCTCGGTACGCCCATGTCCAATGATGAAGGTGAAAAATTGACCCAGCGAAACGTCTCCTTTTTAGCATGGGCAAAAATGCCTTTGCATGTCTGTGCCGCTAAAGATAATTCTGAAAGTTTTTTCAGTGTTTCATCGACTGCTTAATTATGTAGTTCATTGTCGTCAAGGTACCTATTAATTCTAGGCTTGCGCTCTACGTTTTTGTTCTAGAATTACGATTTATGGAATTTGACGTAAACAAAGAGTAGGTTTTCACGTTTAACTTTTGTAGTTTGCCTTGAAAATTCAGGTCCGTGGGTTTTTAAAAGCTGTGTTGCGTCAACATGAGCATTAAGTATTTCTTGAATAATATTTTCGGCTATAAACTTTTGTCCATCGTGTTATGATTTTTTTAATAGTTCTATTTTATTATCACCTTATATGTTTTAATGAAACTATTAGTATATTATTTTAAACTGATTTTTCTATTCATCAAAGCCAAGTTTAGTTTCCATACATTCTCGATAACTAAGTTAACGCAATAGAGTTAAGAACTACAGTCTACACTCTGCAGAACGTGTCAATTTAGTTAGACTAATAATAATTACAGATAGTTTCTAGTCCCTCTAGCCTGTCCCCTAATATTGTTGAATGTTTTTGTTTTCACTTTTTTATTAATTTTATTTGGACTAAAGTTAGTTTTTTGTCATGCTGGGGCCAATACCATGCCAAAATATTATATTGGGCCCTTACTATGAAAATGGCATTTTTCGCTCACACAGAAAACCTCGACTTCTGTGATTTAAAATATTTATCAGTTGCTGGTATTATATCAAATTATGACCATCATAGCCATCAACTATCAGCATAAAAAGTCTTTATATTTTGTTTTGTTAGCGAAAATAACCACTTCATCCGTTGTCTGCAACCTAGCTAGCCTAAACTTATTTTTTTCGCTTAACTTATGTTGCCTAAGTTAGCTTAATGTTCAAACATTTGTACATTAAAGTTTCGTTACAATAGCGTTCACGGTTGTTAAATAATTATGAAAATGTTAGTATGACAAATACAATTTGTTAAAAACTCTTCATACAAAACGTCAATTTCACAGGACCTTCGATCAAGAATACTCTAGATGACCCGTCATAGTCTCAAAAATGGCACCTCAAATAGCGTCCCACTTACAAACTAGGCGCTTATTTTGCACAAAGTAATAAGTGATATAAAATGTGAGTGTGTACAAAATAAGAGGTGATTACTGATTATGTACAAAATAAGCGCCAAGTTTGTGTGGGACGCTATTTGAGGTGCCATTTCTGCGTACTGTTTTAGTTCGTGAAGCGTTATCTAGGATATTCTTGATCAAAGGTAAGGACCTAATATAATTAATGGCCATTCTAATCTAAGGTCCTGATGAAGGTTCATCTTAATATATAAAATCGTAAACTGAATGACTGACTGACTGATCTATTAACGCACAGCCCAAACCGCTGGACCTAATAGAGACATGAAATTTCGCATACAGATACTTTATACAGTGTAGGCATCCAATAAGGAAGGATATTTGAAAATTCCATCCCTAAGGGGGTGAAATAAGTGATGAAAGTTTGTATGAAAGTCCCTTAGTTTTGAAGCTCGGATCTTCAAATTTTGTGATTAGACGGACGATTGAAAATTAATAAATACTGGTTTTAGCGTTTTTCAAAATTCTACCCCCAAAGGGGTGAAAAGAGGGATGAAGTTGTGTATAGAAGAAAAACCCTTATTTTTGAAATAAAAATCATTAAATTTAAATTCATTTTTGGTGGGGACCCGCCTAATCGCGTAAAAACGGCTGGTCGGATCTTGGTTGAAGGTTCCCTAAGGATTTTCTCTAATATCCACGCGGACGAAATCGCGGGCAGAAGCTAGTTGGGAGATAAAATAACATCGAAAAGGTTTAAAATTTGGCCCCTGTTGTAAAATATATTTCAACAGGTGTAAGGCCACCAATACCAATGGGCCATTGAGCAACACATAGTTCAATGACATTGATATCGTAATTCACAGATTTTCACGCTTCAATAAAATTGAAAAGTAACGAATTGGAAATGCACTCGTACAGAAAACAACATATCAAAACATTCAGTTTTAGTTTAGCATCTATGTCTTGGTAATAAAGTGTATTTTTACAAGGAAAATAAGTATGATTTTATTTCCGAAGGCCAAGTTGATTGGTATGGATGGGTGCGTGATCCTGACAAATCATATTTGGCCATAACGAATACGTTTAAAATGAATTTTAAACAACATGGTTTTGCAAAAATGCAATACATACAGTTTTTCAAGTTCTGAGAAGATTTTTTGATTTCGCAAGTTGTCAGTTTGACATTTCATTTCTCTAGATGGAGCGAGGAACTTCAAAGCCGACAAGAAGAAATAAAAAGAACTTTTGTGAATGGTAAAATCATGGTAAAATCACAAATGTTGTATGACTGTGGTGCTTGGATCAAGGTACACATGACAGCACATCAAGTTATACAGTTGAATTGCAAAAAATAGTTTTTATTACGTGCTCTAAAGGTCTCACTTTAACTAATTTGATGTTGTTTGTACAACAAATAAGTTAAAGTAAAACATGAATATTAAATGAATATTAAAATGATATAAAAGTTCTGACTTTAACTTTTACAAAAGACAACTTTTTAAATAAAATTGGCCCACTCTTATTTACATGAGGCCTGCGATAAGAAGAAGCTTTAGCTTTTTAAAACATTTCAGCCTCTTGTTTGGAAGTCTGAGAGATTTGATCTTCTATTCAATTCTTCGTAGTTTCATAAAATTTTATTTGTCGATACATAATTATGCCAGTACCTAATAAAATAAGTCAATCTGCGAGCACACCTTTTAACATCATATTTCGCGATAGTGAAATAAATCTCTTGAGTTTACTTAAAGATAAGTATCAAGCCACGATAACATCAGTAAAAATATTTCAAATGCAGTGTTTCCGTGTGCTGTGTAACATTTTGAGCAAACGAATAGTTTTATGAAACATGGCGACGCGTATAAGATTTTCCTGCCAATTGGCAAAATAAACAAATACATCAGGATGTTGAATTTATGCCAGCAATGTACCTATTGCAGTAGGATGTGTTAGAAATTGTAATGTTTTTTTTTTCGTTTTCAGATGGATATATTAAGCAATAGGAAAGGAGAATAGTCTGGTCACCAACATTTTTTTATGTGATTTGAGAATAATAATATGGCATTCATACTAACTGTGCTGTGTTCATACACTAATCAGTTGTGTTGTGACATATCCCCATATTTATTAGTATTAATTCCCTATTAATATTGATAATATTCCTAACAACACATTATTTATTATTTCAGTTTCCAGTTTTTTCATCAAAATGAATAAAAGGTAAAACAATTTATTATTTACAATAAAATTACCAGTATTTACTTATAGCTCCTATTGATACCTATAAAAAAGAAATAATTAAAATGGCATAACAATAACGATCAACTGACATCATCGCTATTTATGCAACCACGGGGAAGAATTCTACAAACAATATGGGAATGTTCTTCAAACAAGGCAAACAAACAATAAGTCGAGACAATGGTGTTAGCTCAGGTGGTCGATGGTGGAAAATACGAACGTAAGTAAGTGTGTGCCTTAACCTTGTAACGTGGAATTTTATATGCAGCGAACTAAAATCTATGGAAGTGTAATTGCAAACAAATATTGCTTAAAAAATGGCACCACGGGGCCGAATAAGTACAACCCGCTCAGCTTTAGTCGGGCCAGCCACGCACCCTGTGAGTGACGGTAGTGTTCTTTTCAATAAATTGCAGTTTGTATTGTAGAGAAAAGATTGAAAGAGAGAGTTTATTAGAAATGACGTCCTTTAAGGCAGTAAAAACATGCAGAAAAAAAAAATCTTATTTTTTTTCGTTTAAGTATAGAAAATATCTATGAGTATACAAATTATGGTCGCTAATAAGCAACCAGTGTTCAGACGCTTTGTGCTGCATAATTAAATGCCATCATTTTTTAGCTCTATCCACTTAGTTGTACTTTTCGTGTGGTGCCATTTTTTGAGCAGAATGCTTATTCCATAGATTTTAGTTCGCTGGTTATATGTCAAAAATCTAGAAAAGGTATACATTTTCTTCATGGGTAATAGAAGCCGCCCGCGACTTCGTCTGCGTGGAGAGTTTTTCTTATATCCCTGTCCCTTGGGAACAGTTCTTTTTTACGGGATGAAAACTTATATCCTTTTTTGTACCACTGACAACGTGTATGCAAAATTTCATGATGATCGGTTGAGCAGTTAAGACGTGAAGGCGTAACAAACAAACAAACTTGTTTTCGTATTAAAATATTAGTTAGGAAGCCATTATGATCACATAAGTCATGTGACGAAACAAATTTTATATCACACCACAGATGATTTTGCTAATAAAACATCGCATCGACCACTTTTCTACAAAGAAATTTATTTTTAAGAGCTTATTGTAGTTGCTATGACATTTGTGTTAGCCATCATATGGGCCCAACCTACTCTGAGCTCTTATAACAACCTCAAAGTAATGTTGTTACAGGGACAGAGCTATACATCGCCAATAGCGCCATCTCAATCACAACATCGCTTCGATATTACTTTTGACAATCATTGTAGGGGGGCTGGTAAAAAGAATTTATTATTAAAAGTAAAGTATGAATGTGTCACTATAATATTATTATTATAAACAGACATCCAACGCCCCTTTTTGGATCAGGTTACACACTGTGTAATAAAATACACAAATATAACAAATCGGCGTTACATTTATGCAATTTAATAGTATGTTGAACCATAATCATAATTGGGTTGCATTTGTAATAAAACAATTTGAAATTTAGGCATATTAAAAATATCAATAGTAATATAATAAGTCTATGAAAAGATACAAAAACTGACGCTACAATTAACTTTCTGCTTCTTTCACGTCAATTCCGTCGTATGAATCTTTAAATTACATCATATTTCTTAAAATGGGAAAGGCTATCTATGAGATAAAAAGAGAAAAAAAAGGTAAGTTATAACATAGTTACAAAACATTATCTATTACGTAAATAAACAATTTTCATAAATTTCCCTTTTTCTGCGTAACGTTACTTATAAGAGTCTCACAATTCATAAAGCGCAATTAAATTATCATAATTCTTATAACAAAGAAGTACGATGAACACAAAGGTATGTGAACTAAATGATACATACATACAATAGTGATAAGTGAGTCACTGTGAAAGCCCGCTGCTCCACAAGTTGGGATGACAATTCTTTGGCAGTGAAAGCATGAAGAAAGTTTAGGAGATCGATATGAGAACTCTACGTTTTCGTTCAGTTCAAGGTACCTTCATATTATCACGTTGGCTTTTACAGTTAAAAGTAACACTAGACTTATCATGTTAACTTGTAGGCTTTTACCTATGGGCAAAAGAACGAGTGTTTCGATATCTTCAGGCTCATTAAAAAAGGTAAAAAAAACTTTTGCATACTTACTTCGGCACGTACAAATAAACTCACTTTTTAACGTTTAAAATAATAAAATAGGTATCTATTGTTATGAAAAAGTACTTCAGTACATAAATGCAAGAAACCGTTTCAATAAGAACCGTTCTTTAAGAACCAACTGTACACTTAATTTGCAAATAAATAAATTGAAAATTGAAATTGAAACAATATCTGCGAACTTTTTAACCGACTTCATCAAAAGGAGGAGGTTCTCAATTCGATTGTATGTTTTTTTTTTTTTTTTTTTTTTTTTTTTTTTTTTTTTTTTTTTTATCGTTGTTCGCGCGTATCTTCGACATTTATGGACCGATTTCAAAAATTTTTTTTTTGTTCGATTGAGTTTTCTTGCGAGATGGTCCCATTTAATTTTGTCTGTCCTGTTTTGTTATTTTAAAAAGACCGGTAATTTAAAAAATACGATTTAAAAATGCAAATTTAATTTGAGTTTGATATTTCCTTAATATTTTCCTCGAAGTCAAAAACATTCTTGATTGTTTAATCAAGGATGTTCTCGACTTACATTGAGGTAAATAATAAAAACAGTTTTTTTCATGAATATTAGGAAAAAAGTGTCTGAAACTACCATTTAAGCTTTCTGCGATTTTAATTGTCAACATTAGCGACTGTGGTATACTTATATTATATGACAGTTTTAGCGTAATTCGCTTGGGAAAGATGATTATCATTTAGAGTGCAGTTTTAATTGGATGTGTTGCATCACCTTAT
Organism: Agriphila straminella; assembly: GCA_950108535.1. NCBI lineage: Eukaryota > Metazoa > Arthropoda > Insecta > Lepidoptera > Crambidae > Agriphila > Agriphila straminella. The sequence goes on from OX467318.1 coordinate 5,653,843, forward strand.
CAGCTTGCCTCCCAGTTTGTATAGCAATTAATGATTATTTAATGTTGATAGTGCATTTTTAAGTTAGGATAAGAATTATTTGAATTTAACTAAAATCATTGAATTATTTGTTTAAAGTTACTGCAAAGAAATAAAAAGAATAAAAACACTTACAAGCTATAGAATTGTCTCATGCAAGGCATTTATAAATACAGGGGTTATTCAAGGTTATAAAAACTAGAAACTAATTAATTAGGGTTTTCCGAACAAAGAAACCTCAATTAATGTCACCATAGAAATCATGTAAGTACGTTACGTTAATTTTCTTACGTTTCCATAGGCTACGATTGTTTCGATCATTAAAATATAATTTCTCCCTCCAATCACCCAAGTAATAATTGATGTTGACATTAATTTTCTCATTACATATAAGATTCTTGCTCATTACTATTAGTCTATTAAATATTCTGTGGTTACAGCTCGTTTAATTACCCCGTTAAGGTGGGTGCACATCTATCGTTGTAACGTATTGTATTGTAGCGTTGTATCGTATAGTGTCGCGCCAACGCGCATCATGATCGGTAGCATGGGTGGACGTATCATTTTATTTACTTAGCTGGTTTTTATGCTCATTTTAAGTAGACGATACAACGACGCTGCTGGTAGTACACGGCGCTGTGTTTTATAATATTATTAATATGAAAATAACTCGTCTGTCTGTTACCTTTATTTCGATGTATTTTAGACCTAGGTAAAGATAAATTAGACCATGAGGACCTTTTTTCTCCAACATTATTACCGAGGAGAGTTAATAAAGTTGCAAACTTTCTATATTAATTATAATTAGTACATTTAGCGATACGCGTCGGTGCTACGCGACGGTGATACGATACGCGCGCCGCCGTAATACCTTAAGGCCTTAAGGTGGGTCAAATCCCAATATTCAATTAAAATTATTGAAAGATTGTGCGCGTGAAGCTATCATGGAAAAAATATATAATGTATTTGAAATATTTAATACACAATAGATTTAATTAAAAGCATTTATAAAAATGTTACCACCTTTGATGTTAAAAAATATTCTGCGGACCCTGTTTCTGGTCTTATTTGCAAAATTTCTCGGAAACAGAACATTCGTTTATGTTAAAACGAACCATAAAAATCGGTGATGTTAATACCTTCAATCTTAATTAAACAGATTTTTTAACTAACTTGAAAGCGAAGAAACGTGCTTAATAAAAAACATGTAAAAATTGAGAATTCGGTGCTAGTTCTCAACGCAACCGCCGCGTTGGAACGCGCACTGATTTGAACCCAAAGAGAGTAGAGTTACGTTCGATTTCACTCCATCACGGATCGACCCGCTCGGATTGACGTATGTTAAGGCCTTAAGAATAAATAAATGCTAATACTTATGGATCCACCTTTAAAATATCACCCTGTGAGCAACGTACCGCGACACTAACGGAAGAAGTCTCCAGTTTTTGTGGGGCTTCCTTGCCCGTGGGAACATAGCTTTACCTTCCCTCGGGAATATTGAATAATACCGCGGAAGCGACGCTAAACTTAAATGGTTAATGGGCTATTTTATCGGCCGTCATTGTTTCCAAATCGGATTCTTGTACGATGTAATTTAATAACGATGAAGAAAATCGATAAAAATTAATAATAATGTACTTTGTAACCTTTGACGCATACCTATACCTGCGTGTGTTCTTAAACATATTTTCTTTTGCTCGTATATTTGTTATATTATTATATAAAGAGATAGAGATGCATAAATCTCTATTACAATAATAATATAAAACTCTACTTATTAGTTAAAAATACGTACACTTAATATGCAACATTGCGATTTGTGATTCGGATTCTTGCTTTATTTTAGCATTAAGAAGACTTGCTAATCTAGCTATACTAAATTGATTACCAGTGTGACACAAACTTTTAGTAGGTAACTATAGGCTGACTTTACATACAGCTAAGAAAAGGTATAAATAATAGCGGCATTTGGTCTATGATAGCGGTATACTTTAAAACCACGTGAGAGTTCATGATAAACTGATACGAGATCACAAAATAAAAAAACCGGCCAAGTGCGTGTCGGGCCACGCGCCGTAGGGTTCCGTAGTTACCTTATATACCATACCATATTTAATACCACTATCATTTTTCGTCTGTAAAAATAACTTTGTTTTTCACAGTGTTGGTATGAATGACAAAGTTATATTTGCGGTTTTGGAAAATATGATATATCTCGAAAACTAATTACTAAATCTCGTTCAAACCAATTTTCAGTGAAAGTTTTTATTAAGAGCTATAGCATATATTTTTTTTAGTTTTTTCACTCACCTATTTCAAAAGTTAGAGGGGGGGGGGACACATTTTACCACTTTGGCAGTGTTTATCTTTCAAACGGTTGACTTTGAGAAAAAATTGTCTTAGAAACCTCAATGTAATTTTTGAAGACCTATCTATAGAAATCCCGCACGTATGAAGAAAAAAATTTTTTTCAGTTTCAGTTCCATGTATGGGTAGCCCCCCCTTAATCTTTATTTTTTTTTATTTTTGTGTTTAAATCGTTAAGCGGTTAACAGAATACATCTACCTAATAAATTTCAACTGTGTATTCCTAATACTTTCGGAATAAAATGGCTGTGACATACGGACGGACGGACAGACGGACAGACATACAGACATGACGAATCTATAAGGGTTCCGTTTTTTGCCATTTTGGCTACGGAACCCTAAAAACGGATAAGAGTATAGTTTCATTATCTGCGGTGGGAACAGAAAATGCCTCTTCAGAAAATTGCAATAACCTTATGAGTGCACGCAATAAAGAAACAAAGATATTGAGCCGTATATTCACAGCAAAAAGTTTAAAATGATAAATCAACGAGCTCGACTGGTGCTATAGTTGTTCAAGATTTCTGATACAATAGTGTCGCGATAATGAGGTGACTTGTGACTAACAGCCGTACTTAAAGCTCAAAAAAGTTTTACAAAGTTTCGCGCTTAAGAAACTTTTTATTTTAGGGAGAACGGGATTCCGTTATTGAAACTTTATTTATATCACGATTCCAATAAAAAAAAAAGTGGCAGAAGTGCCAATAACAACGCTGTGTGATGCTAGGCAATCTCGGGTAATCTCTAAACAGCTGAAGTGTTTTTGAATAAGGTCAGTCAGACTGGCGCTTATGATGCGCACACAGACAAGCCTTCTCTCGGGTTTGATTCCCGGCTGGGTATTTGTGGAATCAACCCTTTTGCCCGATTGACAAAAAAAAAACAAAGTTCTTTTAGCTATTTTAGGGTCAGAACGTACAATGCGACGTACATAATCTTAATCTGTAAAATTTACTCATTGCCATACATTCTGCGGATCACTGTCTTGTTTGTGGTGATATTTTTATTTAATTCTTCTAAAAACTTTTAAAATGGGGATCTCCACGCAAAGCTTAATCTAGATGGCGCTAGCGGCGAAGCGGCGCTATCAATGTATTTGATTGGTTAAATTAAAATTCGTCAGAAATGACACTTGATATTTGAAACAGCCAATCAAAATTTTTAGGACAAACGCTTGTGGCGCCATTAGTTCCTCAGTATGCATCCCCATTGAGTTGTAGGCCTCTGAAATGAAAACGTTGCGGTATTATTATAAAGGTGTGGTCGAAATACTTTCACTCTTTGCAGTGTAATTGTGAACGATATTATTCGACAAATAAATGTTTAACAAACTGCGTTGGGTAACAGTGTCATCTCGGCTGGAGATTCTTGCAACAGTTGGTTTTTAAACAATGGCTAATTTTGTAAGAGTGCAACGGCCTTAGTTTCGAATAAGAAGAGTTATTCTGCAAAATTAACCCAGGTATTAAAGTTAAAGTTAATGATAAAGTTTCTTATACTTAAGAAGCTACTTACCTAGCTAGTTATTGCGTAAAAGTTGTTTAAAAATTAACAAAGTATAATGAGTTCTAAAACACTTTATTACAAGTACTGTGACTATATTTTTATAAGTGACTTTTGTATACGAAATTGCCGCATTTGAGAAACTTGACAAAAAGTTTAGTAGCGTTTTCAAGCGTCACTTAACATCAGGTGAAATGAAGGCCAAGAACTATCCCGTTGAGCATAAAAAAAGTGTACGCATGTTTAGATATCAAAGCCCAAAAATAGATACACACAGTTAAAGAAATTGTATCTCAGGATTGGTAGCTTAATTTGTCACATTGCGGTGCACACTGGGCGGCCAGCGCATGGGTCGTCACCACTGTTTATAAACTAAACATCTATTTTGTAAACAATCTTTAGGACTGCCCGAGATGTTTCTTGTTTGTAAAACACTTGAGATTGGGGTGATAAATTGTTTGCTAAGAACTCTATATAGGTACCTCAAAGTGGCAACCCTCATCTAAATTAAATTTATTGCTCGCTTAAGTACCTATATGATGTATCGAATATTCACATGTCTTACTGATTGAAGTAAAGGTTCTACAGTTTATATACAAACAACTTCAGTTACATATAGTTCGTTGTAGTAGTAGTAAGCAAAAGCGCCTTAAGTGGCCACTTTTTGCTCTTTTGCAAAAAAAATTGCAAACAAATTTAATTAAGATGAGGGCGCCAATTGAAGGATATAGTCGCCTTTAGAAATACTAAACTAATTTATAGTTCGGTCGGGTACCTATTGTGTTTTTTTTATATTTATTAGTACGTTCTGTTTGCCAAGTCACTACCTATATTTTTAAATTTGTAATTATTTTCATCTCAAAACTATGTAACACTTCCAGCAATATACTACAGTACCTAACTCAGTTTAATGTTACAAGCCCCAAAAACGCTACTAACCCGATTTTACCGTATTTGTTGTGAGCTCTTTTTTTCAACTTCAAAAGTGCCTCGTTGATGGCGTCGTCAAAGGAAGTTATATAAAAGGCGTATAGCGGCGCCAACAGCCGCATCGAATGCTTCATCAACTGTTATTTCCTGCAACAAAACTTGTCTCCACAGGAACAGTTTGCTACTAAAAACAAACTGGTTTATAAATAAGATAATCCTGTTGACAAAAGTATCTCTCCGCTGTTTCAAAAGTTAATGGACTGCTATATTAATAGTCGTCATTTGTTTCTTCAGATTTTGATGAGATTTGATATTTTCTTCAACTTTTGTGGTGAATAAAGTCACGAAATATTTAGGTGCATTTTGCATGCAGAATTAGTCAGTGTTGTAATGTGATCTTATGAAATACCACAATGGACTATGAAACTAAAGCAGCTAAGTATATTAGATGTTTTATACTTATTACTTATGTTATTTGGCCTAGGTAAGGTATGTAAATATTTAGAGAATACTGGTAAATAAACTATCTTTATTTAACTGCAAAAAACGAACATTCATCTTTGCAAGTCGCACAATAAATTTTCCAACAACGACATTTGTTTACTGTTTCACTGTGTGAGAATCTCATGGTTCCTCTGTTAAACTAGAAAAACAATACCTTGGAATATTTCCCAGTGAATCTGTTCAATATTGTTGTGAGCAATTTTTTCGATTCGTTCTTCTATTATGTATACCGCTTACTACAAGTTTGATTGAAAAGAATGAAAAATGGGTGGAAAAATTAAACACGCACAGTGTATAAAAATATGAAAAAAGAGACTAGTAAAGAGCATAATAATAGTTTTACTCTTCGAGCATCGCGGCTTCCAGAAACGCGTCTTACTCTAAGGTTTTACTCGACTGGTTCGAAACAAGTGGGTTTCTTTTCACGACACTGTGCTTGTTTTTACGACCCAAAGAGCCAACTATTGAGAAATGTAACGCTTGATTTCGCGTCCACGGTAACTTTATGCTTGGATGATTATTTAAGCATTCACTCATTTTGATGCATTTATATGTTTTCTACAAAAATAAAGCATGAATCTTCACGGCGTTTTAGTAATTAAAGTGTCTAAAATTGTTCAGTTGTTTCAATTATTAGAGCTCATTTTTCAATGCCTAGCCTTAATGATTTGTCTGTTTGAAAGCGTATCATACCGCTAAATTGAAAATTTTTGTCATATATTATGGTCTGTCTTTTATTTGGTTAATAATTAAACTGACTGATTTCTGTTATCTGAGGATCGAAAAATCGGCCTTTACAGTGTTAAAATATAAAACAATTGTACAAAACATTGATTGTAAAACTATGGTCTGCTAAGTACTACTTTACTTATAGATAATTATTAATTTGGATTTGTTTCTTTGTTAGCTCCTCTATCGCCAATGTAGCACACTGTGCTGTAAAGTGGCTAAAACGTAACGTTAAATGTCAATGGGTTTAACCGAAAAGTTTTCAAGGGACATTGTACTTTATATTCTTGGCCACAGAGTTTAAATTAAATTAGATGCAACAATGACCCTAAATGAGATGTCGCCGACATTGAATGCTATTTCCGAAAAGGTATGCACAATCCAAGGAAAGCAACGTATTGTTCGTTTAGGGTTGCTTTTAAAATAGGTGCCTTTAAAAGGTTACGTTCAACATTAACAAACGTTTCAAATGAACAGGGTCAAAACAACAGGATAAAAGGAACACGAACAGCAGTATCTGATAACATTAATGATAGTTGCTGCTGAAAATAAAATAATATAAAAACCAAAAGCCTCATTTTTTTCGCTACCACGATGGAGCATTTTGTAATTTTGTTGTAAGTAGGATCACGAATTTATTCACTTTTAATAAAGTCACATCAATATTTCAATTATTATCCTAAACAATATACAAGACACAATGATTATGTTCATATACCACTCATCTATTGTGCAAATGTGCAGACAGTCATTAGTTAACATAACACATAAATAAAAAAACAATAGAAAAAATAAAAAAATGTTAAAGCAGTTTACATCTACCTGGGTTTATGACATCATTACTTATGACGAGTTTCTGGCGTGACTCAGTGGTATGCAGTTCTCTCCGAATGCTCAAGACGTGTTCGAAGTAACAAAATAAGTACTTGGATTAAAAAAAAAACTTTGTTGCTTAAGCTTGAGTCGTGCTAGCGCAGAGGAAACCCGGCGGTAACGTTTGGCGTCAATTTATTACAAAACTTTTTTTTTATGTTTTTAAAGTGCGTCGACTTATTTGTGAAATAAAATTAATATCGTTGTGTGCAATGTATTATTATTATGTTTTTATTGAAAAAAATATTAAGATCACTTTTTATTACCTAAGTATGTGTTGATCTTAAATCGGGACACAGTTCACACCTCAATGAGTTCGTTAATCTTGAGATTAAAAATAAATGATCTTGGGAAAGAAACTTTTCTAAAAATAACGCAGTGACTCTATGAAACAACGTTTTTGTAAATGTTTACGTAATTATTTGTTTGTTTTGACAACAATTAACAGTTTTAGAACAAGTCAATCAGTCACAATTTATGAGAAAATTTAATTATATTACTTAGCGTAGCGTATAATTTTAGAATTATACAAAGGTGACCCACTGGTTTATGTTCATGAAAAATATTTTAATGAAAATGTGAAAATATTAATTTTGTAAATGATTCATTAAAAATTGCAATATAATTTGAAATGCTATCTCTACCTTACTACTGTTTAATGATAAGGTTATCAAGATAACAATGTTCTAGAGAAAGATAAAATGATATGAAATGATCGGGTCATAATTATTTAAGTAGTTAATTTAATATGTAGAGAATTTCCATTATGCAAATTGCATTAAAAAGTGCACTATGTAGAGCGTATCGCCTCGCTATTTTATTACTTTTAAAAAGTTGTTAGTTAAGCCAATACTATTAGCATTTTAAAGAGTTTATTATAAATTATTTTTTTTGCAGGATGGACAGAAGGAAGTTCGCTTAGATTTTGTTTTAACAATATTGATTGTTCTGTAAATTATAACAATTAAAATCTTGAATATTTTTACCCACTGTGCCAAAAATCAAATTAATCAATGAAAAATATGTTTTCTCAGCACAGACCATACAACAATACTATTCCATAGTTCTTTTGTACTATTTTTTGTTTGTAGAGTGACGTTAAAAATTCGGAGTTAAGTACCGTAAATACTGCAATAAAAACTAAAGTTTAAATATTTACAAAATCAACATTGATGAAATCGCTTAAAAACGTAGAGTTTGCTTACTCATTTATGCCGCGTTAGAGGCAGGTAGATGTGCAAACAATGGTAGTCTTCCATGGACCCCCATTTCACTCGACTGAGTTCGTACAAAACCACCTGACGATAGTTTTATTGTGTTTTATGCGTACCACTTCTTTCTTTTGAAAGTTACTGATGTATTTATTAACTTCAAACGTGTTTTGAATCCATAGAAAGAAACGTATGGACAATGTTTTGTTTAGGTGAAAGATATTTTATGACCGACCATATGTTATTTTCACAGAACGATGGAGAATTTTATGTTTGTAGTAAAACAATAGTTAGTGAAAGTATCGCCGGTATGCAAAAAACGAATGTTCTTCTGGAAATCAACGAATGCTGACGCATATTTTGATTTTCAAGCAACATTTTGTTTTTATTAAAAACAAATTATGTCTGAGAAGCATACCTTGACCACTGTCCAACACGAAGAGCGCCGTTGTCGATGATAAAGCCTCCAACTCAAGGACCGTACACACAACACAAGAAAAACTTGTTGTCACTGTTTCGAAACCACTTAAACACTTAGAACTTTCTGCGTGGCAATGCCAATTCACTATGAGAACATAGGCAAAGGTTATTTTTGACAGTAAATTACTTTTAAACCCAGCGTTCGATTCGGAAAACGGGTTTTATTTACGAATATCAAACATTACACGTAGAGTCTCGGAGTGACGTTACACCTGTGAAACGCGCCAGTGTTCCGCGGCGACTGAATGTACGGCAGGAGAGGGACGGCGCGATGGCGACAGAGTGAGACAGCTGCGACGTAGACACCAAGAGCGCACAGTGCTCTATGTCGAGACTTTAGTTACAAATTATTTTGTAGAGTTTCATCATAACTTTTGCGTGATTCATTTGCCAATTATGTTTTTTTTAATATAAACTGATTGGGAATAAGCTTTATCATTGTAACTATTTTAAAAGATTACTTACCTTTTTGTTAAATTACCTTGTATTTAACCTAATTATATAATAAATAAATATTAATATCTGTTTAAACACTCAAAGATAAAATTAATCTACTCTATTAGAGCTATAATATTGTATTGTTTACTTGTATGTAGGTATAGTGTAATGTATACTTGTTTTAATAATTTAGTTTACTTAATTTAATTTTCAAATGATGTGTTCACCTGTTGGGTTGCATTGCATGACCTACGATTTAGAAAATTCTTGTTGTAATGTGAACATGTTACCTGTTGGTGTCCCTAATAAATAAATCAATAATAATAATGATAGTCTAACTTTTTATTGAATTTCAATTAACAATAAAACACACACACACTTTCTTTCATATTCACCGTAAACTAAAAACGTAACAGCCATTTTCACTACATTTTTAAGTCCCGCGAATAGCAGTTTAAACCCACTGTGCGCCCGTACCTCCTGTTACCTGGCACCGGCCGGTACCCCGCGCCTCACCTCGAATTTTTACGATCCACATGACAATCTCGCCATACAAATCTTTTTATCTTGACAAAACTAGACTCTTAATGTAACGTAAACATTGCAATGAACTAGTAGCACACATTCATCTCTTTAACTGCTCTCACATAGATGTTTTTAATAGTTCTCTTCTCTACATTGAGTAGTCACAAAGCCAGCAACAGGTTAAATTTTGACCTTTCAGCAGGTAACGTTGTAATGTAAGGTTATTATTATAAGCATGAATATGGGAATGGGTTTCACACGTTTTAAAATAAGTATATACATACTTTGAGCATGATTATAATAACTTTACTATAATAAGTTAATGTTATTCTAACAATATTTTAGGTAATATGTGGATGTGTGCTGGGTATAGTATATTATTTTTAAAATTGAATTGAAAATAAGTTACTTTGTTAAACCTGTGTTATTTAGGCCAGGGCAATAAGTTATTTAGGTAGGTACCCTGAAAGTTTTGTCTTAATTTACATTTATTACTGTACATTATTTTGTTGGTTATATCATCCTAATGTATGAGCCCTTGCTAAACTCATACATTAACTTGATTTATCTGTTTTGATATGATCTTGATAATGACAACACTCGGAAAATATTCACTTGATTCACTTGACTCTTTCCAAGCTAAGTATTATAAATTATCAATTTAAAAACCATTCTTATGTTAAGGTTGTACCCTGAGCTAAAGTGGCGCCGCGGTGAATTATATTTAATATTATAATTCTAAATACACAATTTTAAAAACGTTTATCGTGGAGATTTTAGGGCCCACAGTCTAGTATTTTTAGACGGTATCGTTACATTCCCTCGTAGTCACTGCTAGAAGTAGATAGCAAAACTGCTAAAAGTGGCCGTTTTTGACACATTTGCTATCTACTTCTACGAATGACTACGAGGGCATGTAGTGATACCTTCTAAAAATACTAGACCATGGGCCCTAAAATCTCCACGATAAACATTATTCAAATCTTTTTCTATTAATAACTTATTAAATAAAAACCTATGAGGGCACCACTTTCGGTCATACAACCGCCTTAAAGAAAAATATTAAATGAAGTGTTGCAACCATGGCTTTAAAAATGTAACATAAGTACTTTAAATAGGTGATAGATATTAAAAAAATAAACGAAGTGTTTTTTTTTTACGAATTTCCACTGGATCATAACATAAGTTACTAATAATATGAGCATCAATTTACTGATTAATTATGTAATGTTACATTGCATTTTTGTGCCCACTAAATGCATGTTGTACCTACTAATGAACTATTATTAAATTAATAACTGAGTGTTGTGTAAATTGCACATATTTCCTCATCATAAACTGGTTTTGTTCATACGGTTCAAGTACCTATGTTATCTTTTGATTTAAGGCGATTAGTGTCCTCACAGCCACAGCCCTCATCTTAATTAAATTTATTGCTCGCTAATTACAATGTAGCGAAAATTCACAAGTACCGATTGAATAGCAAAAGTGGCCACTTTTGGCACATTTGCCTACTACTGCTAGTTACAACGAAATATATTTTTTAGAGGTAATTGTTTGCAAATAAACTACTTATATAGCCTTAGCTTCAATCTGTAGGTACATGTGAATTTTCGATACATTATGTACTTAGCGAGCAATTATAATATAATGAGGAGCGAGGTTAACGCAATTTAAATGTTTTAATAAAAACTTTTGCTAATATTTTCTATTATAAAACTGACATTAAGTATAGTTATTTGTTATACAAGTGACCAAAATCAATTTGTGCTGCGAGTTCCGACTTTAAATCACGAACTAGCGAAGTAGTCTAGAATTGGAAGTTTTGGTCTCGTGTAAAACATACAACTTTTCACCTCTACCAGCGAGAAAATTTTCACGTGACTTTCTTAGTAAAAAGCTAAATTCAGCATTAGAAACATGTTCATTCAACTATTTTGGAGTTAGAAAACTATGTTCATCGTTGGAGGCTCTCATTTTTTGTAATTTATCACAAAAATAGTTCGATCAAACCTATGCTGAAAATTTTTATTCATAAAGTACCTAGATTCGTGATTTGCGATTAGTGAAATGACTGTTTATTTGGGTTATTGTCGTAAGTAACATTACAATTCAATACTGAACACGACACCATTATTGATTTATATAGTTATAAGAGCCTTATCGAACCGATCGCGATCAAAATCACAAAATAATCAAGTGGACGCTTTTTGACAAGATGATAAAAGACGATAAATGAAGTCAAGCCAGGTTCTGCTGTCATTTTGTTTTTAACTCTTTCTCACACATCGCATAAGCCGTAAGAATCGGTTTCTCACTCGCACCATAATCCGTCTACTTGAGCGTAGCGAAAATTTTTCTAAGTCTATGATTAAAAGCATCCTTGCCACTTTATTTTTTTTTCTTTACTATTTTAAAAGTTAGTGTTAGAAATTAAAAAAGCACTTTGCCTCACGCTCGCAGCAAAAATCGATTTTGCTGCGAGTTTTTACGCGCCAAAAGCAGCGTTTTCGTGCTGGAGAGGTGGAAACATACTTATTTGATTTCTATGTTGGCAACAGGAGGAGTAAATCTGTCTTAAAATACATATCTGACAATAATCTACAATGCGGTATTATTCACTGCAGTATCATATCAGTAAAGTGGATAAAAACACGTTTCACAGAAAAAAATTGGCACATTATTTTTAGGTGAAAATGATGGAATATTATCTTGTTCTGATTTTTAAGTCTACTTAATCCGCAAAATCTTTCTAAACCAAAATATTGTTTCGTGCTACGAAATATCTTTCGAAGATACTGAAGATATTTCGTAGCACGAAACAATATTTTATCTATCTAGTATCTATCTAGACACCTACTATTTTATTTATCTTACTCTATGCCTACTACGGTTTGAGATTTTCTTTCGTGTAGGTTGTAGCAAAAAGTTTGCTAGCATTTTCGGGTACAATATTTATAATTTTAATCTATCCTAAAGAGAATTTAAATGAACGGTTTTCAAAAGGCAGTTTTAAGAAAAAAAAGTAGTACATAAAAAAGAACTAGATGTCGTTGAACTAAATAGGTAGCTTTTTATGAAAAATATGAAATGTAATTACTTTTTCAACACACTTGCTCGTAAAGTGAGCCCTATTACATCGCTTTTAGGGCCATAAACCGAGCTATAACAAACGCGTGCAATAATATATAAAACACTAACGTAATAGAATTAACCCCACAAAGTTAAATTAGTACCTTACTGCAAGTTCTAGGCGAGTAAACAGAGCATTCCCAATTTAGCCGGGTAATACAGTTATTTTTTTTAGTAACAACAAAGAGGTTTTATGCTGTTGAAAATTCATATAGATTTTGGAATAAATAAATGTGTAAGTCCTTAATTAAGTCAAACAAATGTTTATTATTATTAAATTATTCATAATTCACAATATTTTGCTATAAAATATTAAAATATTTGCATTTTATCAAATTATAATTTTGAAGTAGGCTGTATGCTCCTCACCCCTTTGTTCGAAAAATATTCTTGCGTTGGACGTGTGAAAAAACCAAAAAAAAACCTGCGCGCCTATTCCCATAATAATTGTCATAATTATTTTGTTTTTGTCGTACCTATTTGTTGCTGTGTGATAAATTACTTTGTTTTTTCCTCGCAAATGTGTTGAAAAACGTCGTATGAAACTCGTGAGCTTTTGCTTATTGCACACTCGGCTGAGTTACGCCTTCGCCTACGGCTCGGACTGCAACCCACAGCCTTGTCCGCAATGAGCAACCTAAGCTAACTTGTTTCATAATGTACTATTATATTATACGTTTTTTGTTGAGTATGTGGTTTGTTGCGTTGTGCTTTGGTTGTCCGTTGGCGTGTTACGAAGAACTTTTCTATGACCAATATGACCATTAGTGGGAAATAATATTTAAAAAATCTACCTAGTTGACGTAGCGCCATCTATCCACATAAAATTATACTAAAATTCTCTTCTGTCAGAAAACAGCTCATTACTAAAGAGTAAATTGTCAGCAGTATGTCAGCAGTGTATTATCAATGGTTGTCAGAAAGTAGGTAATGGGAAAAGTGAAACAGTGCTACATTTTGAATTTTTAATGTGATTATTTGTAATAATTATGTAATTACCATAAGTTTATCAATAAGTTTTAGTGATTTGTGGTAATGGTAATACATGTTTTATAATATATCGACTGGAATTATATCAATAGACGAGGTATTTCAATTAATAAATTATTGACCTAATAATAAATGATTTAAATCTTTGATAAATGATAATTTTACAATGCTCTATAGTACGAACAGTGTTATTAATTTATTATCTTTAATTAACTAAAGACTCGTATATATTAAACCAAAGAAAACATTAGTTGTCTTTATCTCGGACTCTATAATACCTTGTTATTTAATATTTCTCAAGACTTTCTCAAGAGATTGCTTAAATTTTTGTCACTACTTTACGATATAAATGATCATCTATAAATTCCTGTACTTTTTTGCAAGAACATGTAAATCATAACACTGTAACGAGCAAATTAATCTACCACTTCATTTCGAGATTTGCATCTGATTCATTCTTGCATTTACATCTGTTCTATTGTTTTATATGTGGCAACCAAAGGTAGTCTTATCATATATTATCTCACAAGTCGCACATAGTATCAATTGCTTTCATTTTATTATTCCATTAAAGTCAATTCAATGCAGAGTAGGGTCCTATCTAGTGAACAACAAACTGTGGAGTGAAAACGACGTGTCGAAATATAAAACAACGATTTTTTTTTTAATAAATACCATACTAAGTTTTTGTGGGGGAACAGTTATAAAAAATATTTTTTTACTTAGGAATGCTTGGTTCGGTTATGTAACAAGAAAAAGGCAAAATATCGCCTTGTGCAGTGTTTCGTGGTTTTAAAAAGTGTTTGTTCTGTTATAGCAATCTATTGGATATTTAGAATATGTAAGTTACTAACTGAAACTTTACTTATAAGTAATAGATTATAGTAGTGACTTACGTACCTCTTTCAGTTATGTGTGTATTATAAAACAGCCGTAAAATTATATTTTTGTTAATAACCATCTAGATTATTAAATAATACTGTAAGTCAGTCATTGTTACAGCTGAGCTATCATTTATTATAAAAAATTTAGTCTAGAAATATTTTTGGAGATATTTTGGAAACAATTAATGGAGGAAGATGTTCAAAAATGGACTTAAAATGATATTTTTTTTCTAATATAATCACATGTAATGTTAATTTAACTATTATTACTACTTAATCGCAACTGACATTTCACATGCCCTTTGTAAGGCAAGGCAGAGAACCGGAATTGTAATCAATGACAACATGCACTCTGTTTTGTGTGAATAAAACGATTTGATTTGGAACAGCTGAATTAGTTTTCGTTAGTTTCGAATTTCAACTTTCGTTCGTTTTCAATTTATGGTATTCATTATGAAAATTTATCGTTTTTATGATTTTACAACAAACTCCTTATCAAATCTTTATTCTGATGAATGGCATATTTTTTACTATAAAAGTAGAAACTATTCCCGTTTTTCTTTGTAATTCAATGCGAACTGTGTCAGTAGATTTATAATCATTACGAACGTACAGTCGATTCGATTACCAACTATTCAATATTCATGATTTCTGTCTACGTCAGTGACTTGCCTCGTGTTACGATGATACTGCGGTATCGCATACCAAACCTCATCGATACCACTCAATACTTTTACTTTGCTAGCTAAAAATGGTATTTTTTTCCCAAATATTTGGTTTTGTTAAAGAATTACTTAATTATTGTGTGTCGATATCAAGAACCTCACTTTCATTCTATCCAGTCCCTATTTTACCAATTTCCTTTTTTCCAACATTAATTTTCTTTTTTTAGTTTATTTTCTTTCCCGGTAATTTTAAATGAGCTTTTTTTTGCGTGTTTAGATCATGGCTTAGATCCTCAAAAAATACATTTGGTTTTGTTACGTTACTATTATTTTTTTCCACTCATTTTCCTATTTTCTTGCTCAAAGTGAATCCAACATGGCGGGCTTAGCAAGATGGTGGAGGGAGATGCTGCACAAGCGACCGGTGCTCACAAACACAGTTGTTTATGGTGCCTTCTACACAGCCGCGGAGCTATCACAGCAGACTTTCAACAAATATTATACGGTAATTATTCCGAATTTCGATCAGGGGCCCGTACACGCTCCGAACTTCCGGGCTTCAAATTAAAACAGATAAATCGAGCCCCAATCAGGTCAAAATGGTGAACCCCAATTCATGATGTCACACGAACATCGATATTTGGCAAATAGTACAATACGAAATTCCTTACTTCGATTTATCTGTTTTAAGCTGAAGCCCGGCAGACCCGCCGAAGTTCGAAAAGTTAGCCGGTTTGGGGCCCAAAGAATCCATCTTGAGGTGAATTCTAGGAAACGTCTATCCGAGAATATACCCTAAGCTATTGAGGGAACTAGCATAGGGAGAATTCTCGGACATAGGTTTCCCAGAATTCCACCTCAGGGTGGATATTTTGGGGTAACAGATCGGAATAACCATAATTAAAAGTTCATCATCTCATCATAATTTAGTACTTCATACTGAAAGTAGCCGATGCGTCTTGCGGTCCCATAAAGCATAGTTAAACTGACTACGATGCGATAGCCAGTTAACTTTAACACAAAAAGTTATTAAATAAATTGGTTTAACGATTAGGACCCTGACAGGCTATTTATAGGACTCAGGGTCGGATGTACAAATTATATCGCTATTTTTATGATAACTTTTTGTTACCCAAAATAGTGTGCACGATGTTCACCTCAAAACAATTTTGCGGATGTTTGCTATTTTGATAAGTAAAAGAGTAGGTAAAAAGTAATTTAAAAACTAAAAAAAAGATGTCTAATGATTATTAGCCAATTAAATGTTGTTTTTAAGTAGTTAAACCTTTGTTACTACTTTTGTTAAAATGCTGCAGTAAAAAGCAATAACTATTGATTTAACAAAAAACTTGGCAGCGGTGGGATTCGAACCCACGCCTCCGAAGAGACTGGTGCCTTAAACCAGCGCCTTAGACCGCTCGGCCACGCTACCGATGGAAGCGAGCTCGAAAATAGCGTACGCTATCTGTTCAGATTTACGTAACATGTTTGTGCGTGGGATGGGAGGAACGAAATAGAGACGAGATAAAAAACAACTTTGATAAACAACGCGGCTACAGATTTTGTATTATCTATTCTATAAGTATAATAACATTGTTCGAATGACAAAATTTCAGGAATTTAACCCGGCGAGCATGTGGCGAAAAAAGTTACACCGAGCATGTGGTGGGGTTTGCCAAACCCCAACATATAACTACCTATAAATGCCAATTTATTAAACCAAGACTTAAGAATTTATTCGTATTTTGAAATATGGTTTATATTTAGTGTATAAAATAAAAAACAGTGTATATTTATATACTTTTATTGTATTATTTATCAAAAATACTAAAATATAACATTTACAAAAAAACAAAAAAGGAACTTCTGAAAAAGGAACTAAAATCAACTAATTCTTTAAAAAAAATATAAAATCAACTTTAAAAACTTAAGGAATATCAGACCCTCAATAACATATTTTTTTTAAAGAATTAGTTGATTTTAGCTTTTGTATTTTTGATAAATAATACAATAAAAGTATATAAATATACACTGTTTTTTATTTTATACACTAAATATAAACCATATTTCAAAATACAAATAAATTCTTAAGTCTTGGTTTAATAAATTGGCATTAATAGGTAGTTATATGTTAAAACTAACACTGAGCATGGCGGGGTTTGACGCACCCCACGATCGTTTAGCTCCTGCGCCGGTTGACGCGACACTGCGGTCACGCCACTCTCCCCCCGCGGAGTACATTGGCTCCAGCTACTCGAAGCAACAAATACAAAACAATTGAGGGGCAAATTTGAAAAATACACGGCTTCGCGCAAAGCATGGGCATGTCACACCCCACCACATGCTCGCCGGGTTAATGTTTTTTTTCTGAAATATTGCACGTAGAGCTCATTGTAATTACATGAATCGCAGCAATTTTTATTATTTTTCTTTGTCTTAGCCTTATTCAAGAGGAGTGAATGCATTTTTACTAGATAGAAATAGGCAGATAAAATAAGGAAAAGATAAAATAAAACATAGATGATTTATTAATTATTTTAATATTTAATTAGGTAATTTATATTTATTTATTTATTTATTTATATTCATATGGCATACACAACAGATGACAGTCAACAATAGCACACAATAACAGCTAGACATGTCTTGAACCAAACTGACATCCAAACACGTGCACACACAGAAATACATGCGATGCGAAAACATTTAAATTATTACATTATTATAAATTGGTACTATAAAAGTTGCATTAATTAATATTGTTTAGTTTACATAATTATTATGGGAAAATATTGAATTAATTATTGAAATTATTACAGCGATCAGAGTTATTAATTTGACATAAATTATTGAATTATTACTTATAAAGTTAATGATTGAATTATAATTATCAAAAATATAATAGAAAATGACATCAACATAAATTTTTTTTGACGTGGGACTTAAAAACAGTATGCTTTGTAGTGTAGATATCGAGTTGCTTATCTGACTTTATTAAATCATTATTTAAATCATTATATTGCCGGCACATTCTTACTATGGGGTTATAGTACGAAGTGTTATTTTTAAATGTTTGCAAAACAAAAATGTTTTTACGTCTGTTTCTAATCAATAGTCTGGTATTAAAATTAATCATGGATAATAATTTAGGGGATAATAATTTTAAGTTTATTATATTATTTATTGTACAGCCTGAACACCCAGACCTGGATTTCGCTGCGGCAGCCAGGATAGTAGCTGCTGGGTGTACAATTTATCCAACCACACTCTACTTTTGGTAAGTTGGTACCTATCTATACCCACCCATAGCACGAATATCCTATCGAGAAAAAAAACGCGCGTCTAGAAATTCGATAGAATGATTTTTGAAGGAAAATTTTTAGAGTGCCATCTAATGCCGAAAATGCAAAATGAAATTTTCCTCTCTTCCTCCTCCTTCCTTATACCTACCTAAATATAAATTACCCTACCGGGTACTTCCTACCTTTGTCCATCAGCCATTTTTGATGTCCCCACTGCTGGGGCACAGGCCTATTCCTTATGGGTGGTAAGGAGGATGGGCCATAACCCACCACGCGGGCCCAATGCGGATTGGTGGGTGGTAACGACTGCAAATGCAGCCGGGACTAACGGCTTAACGTGCCTTCTGAAGCACGGAGGAGCTCGAGATAATACATTTTTGGTCACCCATCCCATGACTGATTCCTGCGAACGTTGCTTAACTTTCGCAATCGCTGGGCCAGGCGCTAAACCACTGCTAAATACCTAAGTAATAAAACGCCATATATATTTCAGGTACAGATTCCTGGACAAAAAGTTCGTCGGCACAGCGGTGAAGACTGTGGCAACGAAGGTGGCTGCTGACCAGCTCCTTGCAACCCCCATATTGCTAGCTACATTTTACACACGTAAGAATTACTATCTCAAATGTTTTTACATTTTGGAGATTTAGAAATTTAAGTTAGCATTTTTTAATCAATGACAATGCTTGTCGGAAAATTGTGTAGCAGAATTACTTATTTATATTCTGTTGAATAAATTTGAACAATTAAATAATAATAAAATTTATTCTGAGATCGAGCGCGTGAGTGATACTAAACAAAAGAAAGACACTTTTGCACTGAAACTATTATTTTTCGTTTTTATTTTCAAATATTTTGATTAGGTATGATTACTTATTTTTTCCAAGTTTTTCCCTTTTTTGCAGTGATGGGAGTTTTAGAAAAGAGAGAAGACGTTTTTGAGGAGCTCCGCGAAAAGTATTGGAAGACTTTCGTCGCGAACCAAGCCTTCTGGGTCCCCACACAAACAATAAACTTTGCCTTCATTCCGTCACACCTCCGTGTGGTGTACGTCTCCTCAGCTTCGTTCATCTGGATCAATGTGTTGTGCTTTATCAAGAGGCAGAAAGTTACAAAATCAGAAAAAAACTGAATCATAGTGCTAGTTAAGAGCGTTTATGCGCTATACTAGCGCCGCCAATCGAAAAAAAATCATAGTCCTTAAATAAAGATGAAATTGTAATTGTGTTCTTCTAGTGTACTCTGAAGAAGCTTTGTGGTACTCTATCCCTTAAACAATATTTTCTAGTCTGTCGTTTAGTTGTCATTTAGTTTATTGCTAAAAGTGGCCACTTTTGGCAATAAACTAAATGACAACTAAACGACAGGTTATAAAATATTGTTTAAGCGATAAAAAGTACCACAAAGCTTCTTAGGAGTACACTAGAAGAACACAAATCACAGTTTTGCCTTTATAGCACTATGATTTTTTTTCGATTGGCGGCGCTAGTATAGCGCATAAACGCTCTTAACTAATATTGCAATTATTAATATAAATAATAATGCAGGCAAAAAATCAGAAAACCTAAATTCGATGATTATAACAGTCAAATAATGATGCGTTAAAAATAAATAATTATTTTCGATATCTAACCCTCGTTTCTAATTTCTATAGACAAGTAATGACTTGGAGTAAAACTTGCAATTCTAACATTAAATTCAAATGCAATTTATAGTAGATATATTTAGTTTCGTGCAGTTATACATGGTGCATTTAAAATTAATTTATACTTACTATAAATTGCATGTGAATATAATATTAGAAGCATTTGCAAATTGCAAGTTTTACTCAAGTCATTACTTAGGTACTCGTCTATAGGTACGAGTTGAAGTCATTTTTCAAAAATAACAATGAGCATTTTTGGCATTTATGTAATAAATATAAGTTGGCGAAAAATAACACAAATATCTATCTATTTTTAAGAACTAAATGTGATAATAAGTAGGGTAGACTGGGGGCCAAAGTAACACTTTTTGTTTGACGGTCTCTAGTGAAAAATCTATTTGTTTTTATCTGTGGACTTACGGCCGAATACTCAAACGCTGCTTAAATAGTTGAGAGCTCCTCACACAGTTGAGACCGCCTTAACTCATACTCAATTCAAAATTTGAGAGCCGCTCAATTTCTAAGACGGCCTTAAGTTAAGGACCGCTTATCTGCAAAAACTATCGAAAATGGAATACTCAAACGTTCATTAAGATCTGACAGGTATTTGAGGCCGCCTTAAGTTGATTAAGGTCGCTCTTAATTTAAGGAAGCTCGGACGTACCTCAAGTATCACACGTCAAGGTGATTAGCGCCCTGCACACGTAAAGTTCGGAACGCGGGAAACATATGATACTGGTGGTTATAGATGGCCAACTCGCCTATTTTTTTTGCATATAACCGGATACAAGCATACAGCGCCATCTCTTTTGCATGAAGTAAATTACGTCGCTATAGGTCAAAGGGCCCATACGGTCGATCGCGATCGACCGGTCGATCGCCAAAGATAACAGATTTGACATTTTGCACCCAATGTAGTTTTACTTATGCAATTTTTTTTTTAAATATTTGGTGGGTTAAACGGTCAAAATGTCGATCTGTCATAAATTTTTGCTAGGTCGATCTCCTTAAGAGAAAGTATGGGCACCCCTGCTATAGGTATACGTAGGTAGGTATGTACCTACCTACCTAGTCAATATTTTAATGAAAATTAGTTGCCAAAGTTATCTGATGTTTATTGTACAAAAAATTACAAACTGTTAGGAGCTTGTAATTTACTGTACAATAAACACCAGATAACTTTGCCAAAGAGTTATCTAAGTTGGTAAAAAATGAGAAACATCTAATACTTAATCATCAAATATTTCTTTTTATAAGTAATTATATCTATTATGCTAAGTATAAATTACAGGTAAACACACTATAGACACATAGGTAATGCAGTACAAGTATCTGCTGCGCGCTCATAAAATACTTCCAGTGACAAAGCCAGCTAACGCGATGACCAAACGAGTATCCATTTTTCATACTACTGATGAAAAACTTTTAAAATTTATAACGCTCCACGCGCCAGTCCGAACTGCAGTCCAAACTCTTGAAAATCAATTTACACGCACAGTTCGGATCGTTTGCCTTAACATGTAAGATTCGCCGGCAGTCCAAACCGTTCATCGTAAGTCGCACGACAAATAGCACTACAGTTTGATCCGCAGTCCAAACCGCACAGATCCATCCCAGGTTTGGAACGCAGTCCCAGATGCGCGGTCCAAACTTTACGTGTGCAGGGCGCTATTGTTTTGCGTTGTGAGGTTATTATTTTGAAAAAATGTCCTTTTCTTCGTTATCATTTCTTTTTATTCTCCATAGTCACGTTTTCCTGTTTGATTATTTTAAAGTAAAATAAATAAATTGGGCGGTTTATGTGTTATTTATTATGACAGTCAGTATTGATTGACAGTTGACATAATTGTCGTGTCGACATTGAGCTTCTGTGGCATAGAGAGAGATTTTTCCGTTGCACGCTATTATTTTTGAGGTAACTTTGATTACGTAGTGCCAGGTGTGATATCGACGGACTGCATGCAAAGAAACTGTTTGCAAATCTCAGTAATGTTACCAGATTGCAAATGGTTAATGCGTCCTTAGCTAAGCAGACATTACCAACAGATAAAAAGCGTTTGAGTATTTCACTTAAATCTAATGGCTTCTTAAACTTAAGGTGGCCTCAGCTAAGATTTTAGTTAAGCAGCGTTTGAGTATTCGGCCGTTAGGGACTGAGGTTATTTATCTACAATAATTTCTGCTAATATTGAACTTAATACACAAGAGAAACGTAAAAAACGAATTTAATCCGAACGAAGACGAGTGTTACATTTGTACCCATTGTGTGGTCAATTGTAACAAAAGTTTTATATGAAATAAAACACCAGTAAGTTGATTAGAAAGACTATTATTTAATTGTAGTCTCATAGGCAGGGAATTAGTCTTAAATCAAATTAACAAGATACTTCTTAAAATATTAAAACTGAACATAATAGTATTTATAGAAAATAACATAGCTTCTCTAGCTTCAAAAAACATTTGAAAATGACTTCTTTGTTTGACAAGTGATAATTTTAAATCTTACATTAAATTTTAGCTATATATATATATATATATATATATTTATGATAATAATATATCATTATAGCTCGTATAAAACTCGAAATATTCAATTTTTTTTGTTTGTATGGTGTTACAATTGTCCACCGTTACAAATATCCCCAGCCACGTGATTCATATTATTTTTGGCATATCCGAGTAATTTAATTATTTAACTATAAGGTAGGTATTGAAAAAAAACTGCAACATTCCGTCTTTCTTACTCTGTTCCGTGGCATATGAAAGAAAATATATCAATATATACAAAGTTCAAAAGTTAAGTAAAACTTGAAACCGACGTTGGAGATTAACACGCAATATAGAACCAACATACCTACCTACCATGCAGGCCCCATCTGACCGACCATCATAATATTTTTTAGAACAATTCTATATTTATTGCCAACAGACACGGGGACAATTGTAACACGGGGACGATTGCAACGTTTCAATTGTCCCCATTGGTGGTGGTACAACTGTCCTTTACACACAATCTTTGGAAAAATGTAAATATCTAATGATTTACTGAATATTAATCGACAAAAATTAGGCTATGCCAAGTGTGATAACTCAGTAATTGACTAAATAAAAAACCTGGAGATAATATGGTTATTTAAAGCGAATATCGGACCGATAATAGGAACGAAAATCTTACTTTGGTGCTACAGAAAACGAAAATCCGTCGTACTCGTAGATACGTCCATTTTGAAGTTCGCGCGCCGCCAATGGGGTTGGTAAACTTTTTCGAAGAGAATTGTTTTATATTTTTTTTTGATAGCACAAGTTAGAAGAATAAAGAAAATAATATTAAGATTTTTTCATTTTACCTTGTTAACCAAATATATTTTTTATATTATTATCGCGATAAAATATCAAACATACGGCTGAAAACAAAGTTCCTTTGCATTTACTGATTAAAAAAACTGATTGACAGATTTGACAGACAGTGACAAAGAGTAATCATACCTTTGTTTTTTTTGTTTTGAGCAACAACATAGAAAGTCTTTGGAGCAAAGGCATTACCTTCGTATACAGCCGTAATAGTGATTTTTGTACTATGCTATAAATTAAAAATTTAAATTTTCATTTAAATTAAAATGAAGCATTATAAAAATTCCGCAATTTGTTATTCCTGACTCCAAAGCCAAAAGCTACCAGAAAATATATAATTCACAACAGTTTTGGAAAAGTTTACCAACCCCATTGGTGAGTAGGTCGGGACTCGTTTTGCGCGTATTCTAGCTAACGCACACACGTATAAGGCTTTGTTTATTATGTAGAAATATCGCCAATGTTACAATCGTCCACTGTTACTACTGCCCCCAGTCTACCCTATATCTTTATGTCAGAACCTCTAGTAATATTTTTGTAATAAGTACCTATATTATTTTGCCATGTAAATATTGCTAAGTAGAGTTCTTTAATAGAAATAATGAAAACTCTAATATGCTTGTTTATTTTTTTGACTCCTTGATTGCAATCGATGCCTTATAAATCTGCAATAATTTCTGAGTGTTGCGTAAGGTCTGCAATTAGATTAGCAGTCCATGTCTTGGCACTTTAAGGCTTCAGGCGGTCTCAGCATTGCATTTCATAATAGGTTTCTTTTAGTAGTATCTTAGATTCTCACCAAGCTAGTGCTTTAAACTTCACTTGTAAATGGTTTAAGTAAAGAAGACTGTGGTAAAATTTGACACGATGGCCTATCTAGAGTTTTTGTTTAACTGTTCAATTCCCAGAGATTATTATTTAATGAAAAATGTGACTGAAGAAAACTCTGTCCTGCCATCAAAAGCTACGGGAATACAATATGTTAACCCTTTTGCGATAATAATGTCTACTGTGTTTATCAATATAGTATTACATTACACTGTAAGTATAAGAAACTATATAAATACTTGCTTTTGCCCGCGACTTCATTCGCGTGGACATTTTAGAATTCTTAAAATGCTGTAGAAGGCGTTCCCGTCCCCGTCCCAGTTCAGAATTGGGTTCAGAGATATTTGAATCCCGTTCCCCTTCACGTTCCCGTTTCCTGTTCCACTTTTTTACTTTTCTTTTTTTCTTTTCACTTCACGTTTACGCTTTCGCTTCCGCTTTCGATTACATTTACATTGAAACTTACACTTACCATCACCGTAGACCGTAACCGTCACCATCCCCACCTGTCCCCCCATCCCCTTTCCCCTTCCCCTTATAATTTTTTATCGTCATCGTCAGCCTACACACAAAATTTTAACATCCTAGCTTTAAAACTAAGGGACTTCCATTCCATACCAACTTTCATCCCCTATTTCATCCCCTTAGTGTGTGAATTTTCCACAATCCTTTCTTAGTGCTCACCTACACAATGAAAGGTATCTAATCTACCCTCCATACCCTTACCTCCAAAAATTATGTCTCTACTTTCAGCTATTAGGGCTCTAGATAGCCGTATCCCAACAATCAATCTATTGAGAGTCTTATATCTAGAAAGATTTGCACCTCTTGTCGTTAATTATTTCAATTTTTTTCAGTTCTGCAAAAGACTAACAGTGAAAAATTTCGCTACAAAATTATTAAATAAGAAAACTATTTCAAGAACAATAACTTTGCTTGCTTTAGTGTTAAGTTTTCCAATAGTTATAGTGATTCTTGTGTTAGCTCTGTGCTACAAGGTGTTGTGTACTGTGCTGATATGGAGAAAAGACAAACATTTTGTTGGACTTTTAAATAGTTTTGACGTTTTTTGGAGCTTAGAAAATGAATCTACCATTAATGTGTTAGGGGTTATTGAGTCCGATTCGCCTGAACTTCTAGTTGATAATATTAAAGATAAACTTCGAAGTGTAATTTCCAAAACTGGTGTGGATAAAATATTTTACAGACGGAATGAAGAATACGGATTTTATTATTGGAGGAAATACTGTACTATTGATGTTAGTCAATATGTAGAAGTGTTAGATTTTCCAGATAAAACTGAGCTTAGCGTAATAGATTTAGAGGATATAATGTCAGAAGTGTCTTATCAATCGCTGCCTTATGATGACGAAGGACTGTTCAAAATTTTTGTGACAAAGCAAAGGGTTTGCAATCACGGTGAAGACAGAGACTCGTATGGAATCATATTTATCATACACCATTCAGTTGGCGATGGAGTTGCACTACTCGAATTTTTATGCAAAACTTTTGCTGATGATGGAGAAAAAAATACAGTTAGTATGTTCTCGATACCAGAAACAAGAAACTATGATACTCCAAATATGATATTCGATATGATAAAGACTTTATGCGAAATGCCTTTATGTTTTGTCGACACCATTCTCAGGACACCTGACAATAATGATTTACATGGCCAAACGCTTTTCAGAGATAAATTATATAAATGGACGGATTCAGATGAAAATTTGCTTTCAATGATAAAAGAAATAAAGGAAAATGTTGCAAATGTGACATTCTCTGATGTCTTGGCCACTGCTCTGTCTGGTGGCATGCATGACTATTTCACGAAGGTAAATTGTACAATTCAGTAGTTTAAAAAATACTAAATTTAAATAGCTTAATTTAAATAAATAACTTTTAGACTATGGGCCATGTTCCTGATGACTTAGGAGTTATTCTACCAGTAAGATTTCCCAAATCACCTTCTATTAATGATGATCGTCAGCTTTTAAAGAACGATTTCAGCGTCACCATTTTAGAACTACCAGTGAATGTGAAGAGAAATTTCAATGAAATCAAACGTAGATGCGATGCGCTGCGGGTTAGTGCCGACCCATTGGTGAGTGTAATTACATAATTAAAACTTAATTTTTACGTTCCAACTTCAACAAGTCTATCACAGAACAAATCTATCACAAATAATATAGAATAGTATCACCAGTAAAATAAATTTACTTTCGTTAATAGTATTTAGGTACTAATATTAAAAAGAACTATTTTAGTCCCCTGTAAGAGCTTCTGACACATAAATAATTTACAGAGGAGCTCTTAAACTATTCCTTTCATCAGATAAGTTTTTGTTGAGACAAAAACATCGCCCGTTTTTGGAATCTGTTTTTGCTTTTAGTCCAATCACTACTTTATCAAGCTCGTCAGCATTTTCCCGAAGCAGTTGCTGCAGCCGATCCTGAAAAGCAGCCAAGCCACGTTGGTGTTCAGCAACATGCCAGGGCCTGCGGAGCTCACAATATGCGGGGGCAATGTACTCAAGAAATTAGTATTCTTCGTGCCGCACAAAGGCAATACTGGTGAGATCGAGGAAGCGAATACTCATTTTGAGAATTGTGCCTGTATCACTACAAGTGAAATCAAGTAAATCTACCTGTTAGCGATTTTCCGACATTTTCTGTCTTCTAAGTAACTTAATAATGCTTTTGTGCATAGTATATTAAGTTACTTAGAAGGCATATCCTGAGTATTCGTGGTTTAAGTGTGACGTCGAAGACCACAACTTTACTCAGGTTTACATTCACACTATGTGCAGGTTACGTAATCCAAGATTTGTTCATTCATTATGATATTGATATAACTGGTAGAGATTTCTGCTACGTGCTCGGATCCTAGTAGAGAGAGACAATGTTATTTCTCCGAGCAATATAGGCACTGATGTGCCTTACAAACACATACTTAGTTTTTTTAAACAAAAACAAAATACTCTACGGTTTCTCTATATACCTACCTATAGTTTGAAGATATTAAATATTTTACTTTTTAACCAATAAGTATCATCATCATCTTTATTTTATATGAAACAGGATAAGGCGGCAGTTAAGTATGGAAATTGTGACGAAAATTCTGTTTGTGTCTTTTGTTCGAAACTGTTTATTAAACACATCCTTCGTGTCGGATCCAGACTTGTGTAACCTGTTATGCCTTAAGTAATGTTACTAAGTAAAGTTTCAGCCTCACAAATTTCATAATGCCGTCATTTCACGATTTCAGGGCTAGACGTAACCGCCCTATGTTATGGTGGAGTGCTCCGCTTCGCAGTTTCAGCTGACAAAGCGTTGATATCAGACCCAGAACACATGTCCTATATACTGGACGGAATGGTGGAGGAAGTAAGGAGGCTGCACAGAGAATACGTAACGAAGTGATGCTGGTAATTGTTCGGAACTGGCATTGCTGTGACATCTCAGTACAAAGGTGAGAAAAAACCGACTTAGGACTGATTTTCAATCCTGAGATAACAGGATATCAGTCAGTTATAAATTATTAACCAAAAAAAATAAAAGGCATTCAAAACATTTAAAGGAAAAGCGTTTTTTTTTAATTTAGCTGTTTTATACGTTATTCACTTGGATTTCGGTAAATCACTAAACGTTTGCTAACTTTGTCTAGCTAACAGCTTAAATATTGTGCAAAATGTTTTTTAACTTTAGTACATTTCATGTCCTTTATGCAAACCACATATCACAAACTTATTTTTTTCTCTTAGGGCTAATTTTTCAATGCCTAGATAAATTTTATTTGCTTATACCTGTTACCTTTTTACACTTTTTTGTTACAGTTAATGGAGATAGTTAAAAAGACTGCCAATTCTACAATTTAATTAATAAAATACGACGATGGTTTGTTACTTTTTGAAATTTATTAACCTAATTAGGAAGTATGTTGTTTAATAGAAAAATATGTTTTAATATATTTTTTATTAACTACTTAGTTACAACAATCCTTATATTGAAATAAAAATACGTGTAAAGAACAACTTAAAAAGCTAAGATTTATCATAAAATATTAATCCTGGTCTCAACTTTTCAATCTGGCCTTTCAGTCGTAGATTTTCCAAGTAAAGCAGGTTACATTTCCGGATCTAAAATTAAAGTAACTTAGCATAACTATTCAGGTAAAAAGATGAATTACCTAGTTTAATACAAAATATAACATAGATTGTCATAATTTTTTCAACCTTGAATCTAATAATGTTCGTACAATTGCTGTATAATATGTTGCCGCGTTGCTATTAAAAATAAATTTATCAAGTGGATCTATCAGCACAGTATCAAAATCTCATGTAATAAATAAAATATATCATCTTATGTACAGTCAATGTAATTCATACTAGGCTTTAAATTCCTAGTGCCTACTCATCAGAACAAACAATAAGTATTTCAATAATTGATTATAGTGTAGTGGACTTAACAAATCAAAATAATTTTAAAGTGGTACGGTACCTCCGTCACGAACACGATTAGGTTGGACTTCGTAGGACTTTTGCACGTCTTACGAAATGGATATTTGCGATCCGAAAACAGTTTTGGTTGAGTGGCTCTACACTCTACACCGATTTTTAAGGTTTCATTTTCATCTCTGAGGTCCCGGAGTTCAATCCCCGACTGGGTAAACTAATAAAATTATATTTTCAATAAATTGCAAAATGGGGGCGTTGCAAGAGGATAGGATACTAACCTAGGTGTGGGTGTGTGGCAACACGTTGTCTTTGACTTCCAATCATAACACAAGCGCTTAAGCTACTTACATCGGAGCAATTGTGATGTCCAATATAAAAAAGTGCAAGTTTCTAAAGAAAAGTTGTTCCAACTACTGTAACCTGTAAGCGTTCGTATAATATGGCACTGAGGATCGGAGGTCAACTGAAACCCGACCGCAGCCGGGTCGAAGCTCTACCTACCTAATACTTATTGTCTAATTTCAAAATCTATCGCAATCGCTTTCAGGATGTGTGTTGTGTGACACATTGATACTTCCGTTTGGCACAAATAAAAACATACCAAAGAAATGAAGCAATGTGTCACATCCATCTGTGAAATGAAGGTGATTGCGATAGATTTTGAAATTAGACAATAAGTAAGTAGGTACTTAGGTACCCTACTTCACATTGTGTAGTGTTACTGTAGAACCGATGATACGTCTTTGTTACCATGATAATCCAACCATCCTGTATTGTATGTAAAAATAAGCGTAGTGTCTCGATCTTGCGATCGGTGCGACTCCTGTCGGGTATTGTTTGATCTTCGGTGCTACCTACACGCTCGCTAACGGCAGTTTACCTCGGCTAGCAGTTGTGCATTAGGCGCATTCTGCTCCCTCTCCATGAAGCGCGTAATGCGAGTGTCCAGCTCGAGGCGTGCGTGCTCACACATCGCCACCACGCCGCGCACCGTAGCCTGCAGCCGGTCCATCCTTCTCTCGTACTTTTTCTTCTAAACCAAAATAGACTTTTCATGATAAAGAGGTTTGAAAATTTTTGTATAGGGTAACAATATTTTTTGATTTTTGACAGGGATTTCGGAAAAATATCGCGGCGCAAGATGAAACCTGTGTATATCGACGAACAGAAAATATCAAATGATATAAAGTCCTATAGCGCAACGTTTCCGAGATAATCTGGGGATTAAGTTTGGATTTTCATCTAGAACTTTAACGTGGATTAGCTCGAAAACGTTGCCGCTTTAGGACTTTTAGGATTTTTGTTCGTCTATATTATTCTCTGTCGATATACCAGGTTTTATCGTGCGCCGCTATTTTCCGAACTCCACGTCTATCAAAAATTATGGTTACCACTATGCCAGCCTCTCATACTTAGAGGTTCAATTCAAACCCTTTTAATTCTTACTTGAGAGAGATTGAGATCTTGCTTACGTATAACAACTTTTTAGGTAAGCGATGATGGTCTATCCAAGAAAAATATTTGTCTACCTGATGTGCATGTCTAGAGTCATTTAGATTAGAGCACCTGTCCAAGACTAGCTTCCTTATAGTGAATATGGAGGATAGGTCAGAATGCCACCCGGGCACCATGCAAGTGCCTTCCGCACCTCAGCACGTATAGGAGCTCCTATAGAACAATTTACATTCTAAAATAAACGTTTTACTGTTAAAATAGAGGCTCTTACTTGCAAGTGCTTCTTTTGCCATAGTGCCAGGTACTTTTCTCCCATGGTGAGTAGCGTCTTATGAGCGTGCGCAAGCTGAGCGTGAGCGTTGCGCGTACGCAGACGGAAGCGAGCGAGCGCAGCGTCCCGTTCGCTCAGGATGCTGGAACGCTCGTGATAAGCTCGCAGCAACGCTTCATAGCGCTTTGTTAGCTCTTCATATCTATATTTTGGTTTATTTATATTAATAGATAATGTAAGGTATCTACTGAGCGTTTAGGTACTAGTCTATTGGCCATTACATTTAACTAAGTAAGTACATTACAAAGTTACAGGCTCAAATGTGAGTTTAAAAAAAACATTTGCACCAAGATGTGGAGCTAAAGTTAAAATAATTAATTTTTGAATATCGATAAATAAATAAATGCGTACAAAAATTAAATATAATAAGCATATACCTACCTAATTTAGAATAGTTTTCGGGTAGGTATATATTATTATTAGGTCTTTTGTGTTCGAATGAGTAAAAAAAACATACTGATATTGAAGACACACGATGCTCATCGTAGACCATGACTCAGCTAAATCAACTTGACTCCTAGATGTTTTGAAAAGTTCTAAAAACAATAAGTACAAAGATAGACAATAAAACGCATCAAAATGCTCATAAAACTTTGGAGTTTTATGAGCATTTTGATGCGTTTCAAATCCAATGTCTATCAGCCATTTTTGATGTCCCCACTGCTGGGACACAGGCCTTCCTTATGGGTGGTAAGGAGGATGGGCCATAACCCACCACGCGGGTCCAAGGCGGATTGCTGGGTGTTAACGACTGCAAATGCAGCCGGGACTAACGGCTGAACGTGCCTTCCGAAGGACGGAGGAGCTCGAGATAATACATTTTTGGTCAAGATAATAAACTCCAATGGATTCATCAAAATTATGGTGGAAGTAATATTTTTAAATTTTAGGGAAATAAAAACCATTAAAATAACGTTAAATTATATTAAGTCACCCAAATTGCTTTTGTATGAGACTGTGTTTATCTCGTTTCTTCAGACAGGTAGCCAGAGTAGGCTTGATCTGTCCAGCCAGCCTCATACAGCTAGAGTTGCCATCCGTCCGGATTAGCCCGGACATGGCTTTTTAAAATTGGGCGGTGTAATACTAGCTAAAACATACATAGCAGTAGTGTTTGAAAGAGAAGTCCCAAAATGTATGAAGTCTAGAAAATGTCCCGACTTTTATTAAAATGTCCGACTATTTGTCAGCATTTTCCAAATGGTACCTAACCCTAAATATCTACAGCATACTTAGGCGCCGGATAGCAACTAAGTATAAGTTGTAAAAGTCGTTTCCTACCGTACCTAGGCACCTATTCTTTTTTTCTAATACAGGGTTTGCCTACGGCGTGCTATACGGGTGCTGTACTTAACTTACAATGAAGATCTAAAGTTTACCCGTTTTGCTAGTTCTAAAGTCTTTCTCTAACGAGATATCGCTGGACCAAAGATCGTCGTGCGAGTGCGCATGCGTCGCCCGGCAGTTGAGCAGGCGCGCCTCATACTGCGCTGTCTTAGCGAGGCTCCGCTCCAACCCATCTAGCAGCTTGCGAGCGTTCTGGAGGCCACTGATGAAGTTCTTTTGGCTAATGGGGTTGGACTGAAAGGAATTGTCAGTTTTGTCAGAATGTTTATTACGCAACTCACAATTTTTTTTAAAAAATGCGCTCGTTTGGGCTCACCCAAAATGCACTAAGGTACCTATCCTAAATGAATTAATAAATGTATGAAGCAATTATGAAGCCTATAAATGTTTATGGAGCTCAGTATCTGACAGGGATGTAGATTCCTGAGTATTCCCCATATATTAATTAGATCAATAGTATAATAGTATTGGCAGTTTAATAAGTAGGTAGGCACCTAAAAGTTCTTTGGTGTCCACAAATAAAAGCCATTGGAATGCATAGAAAAATAGAGAATCATGGTCTAGGACTTACCGTATAATTATTTAGTTTAACACATTCTAAATTATCCTGTGAAAATAAGTTGTTTTTCAATACGTTAGCATGCATCAGTTGAGTTATCCTCGCTGTAAAAATGAGCCAGCAAAAATTAAAACCTAAGTAAGTACTTTGATGTTTAAAGGCAAAAAATAACAACTTTATTTTGACAACTTGCCAAAATGCATCCAAAATGGACCATCGACTAATGATTTTTAAAAATCAAATCAACCATCTGACAGACAAGTTCAATAAGGGGCTGTACTGTGACTGTACAAGAATAAACTTATATAGTGGCACATGTTTATGTGTGTACAACGTTGTACCACTGAGCAAGTAATTACTACGTTTTACGAAGTGCTTATAATGTTATAATTTCCTTGTATTTCACGCTAAACTGGCTGATGTCAAACTGTTCTTGTGCCTATATGTGCCAATAATAAAAATCAGGCCAGTGCAATCTCTCAATAAATAATGTAGAAAGTATAAGTAGTAATCAGTTATGTGATTCACAGAAACATGATAGCTAAAACTTTTATC
Source organism: Agriphila straminella (assembly GCA_950108535.1). NCBI lineage: Eukaryota > Metazoa > Arthropoda > Insecta > Lepidoptera > Crambidae > Agriphila > Agriphila straminella. The sequence continues at coordinate 5,686,918 of OX467318.1, forward strand.
CATAGAAAAAAAAACCTCCAATTTTGTAATTTTTCATTGCTGTGCCAGCCATCCAATAATAAACCTAAGTAAAAGTAACTAAAATACAAAACGGAGGGATAGTAAAAGCAAGTAGAATATTAGATATTATAAATCTTTGTGGTTTCTACACAGAATAGATAATAAGGTTTGAATTTATAAAATGTTAAATGTAATAAAAAAAGTAACACACCAAAACTTTGTCAGACGATTTATTCAACTACAACAAAAAGCATAACTTTTATAACTAAATCAGTCTAAAAATATTCTCCTGCAATATCACTACTATCATTCAAATATTTCATCTAAAAGGATAAAAACTATAACTCTACATTTCGTGCATTTGTGGCTAAGGTAATGCATAAAATCAACACAGATTTTAATCAAAATAAATTCTTGGTTAGTACATTAGCTTTGATCCACATTACAGAATATTTGACAGCAAACCTTACAAACTAAAAAAGGTTTTATGTTTATTTAATGAACGGGATAGAGCTAATGTACAAACGCAAAGAAAAATATTACGAATAAAATAAAGACAACTTGCTTCGTCGTGTGACAAAACCAATATTCCAAAGATTTTCACGATTTTCTACAAAGATTTCATTTGGTATGTATGTTCCAAGATCAGAGATTAAAAATTTGGCACACATTGGTTTGAAATAATTGTGTAATGTGTCGCTGTTATACAAAGTATAAGTTAATTGCACTTTATTCTCCGTCTTTTCAGTTTGCTGCTTCTCTTTATACTTAATAATAATACTTTGTCGAGAGCTTATGATTTTGGAACATAACCCTTGTTAGCTTAGCAACATGAGTGTGCCTAACAAAAAAATATAAGCATATTTATGGCAACGCAGGACAGATAGCTTCATTATATTTATACATGGTGTCTCATATTCTATTTGTGATGAGTCACAAACTGACAACATTGTAAATATATTTTTAAAGCTGGCAAAACTAGAGTTGCACTTGCATTCCTATTATTTGGGCTACTATTACAATCTCCGCAAGTTTGATTTGATTTGATAATTTTAAAACAATAATCTATTGTCATCATTTAAAATTGCATGTTTATAAGTTGGTTTACTGAAAATAATATATAAAACACTTTTTATCAAGATTAGTTTCCGATCGATAAGTTTTCTTAATAGCCCAGTAAACGAAAGGATATAGAGGGAAATGATTGGAACACAATTTTTGACTTTGTAACTTTGTTTGGACCAGTTAGGAGGTAAACATATCAAAAGTCCCCGATCTGAAGCCGAATTTGACCTTTTAATACCATTTGACACAGGAAAAAATGCACCATTTCATTGTCCTCAAGCTTCACCTTAAGCTTGTTGACAGACATTCAGGAGTGGATATCTCGAAAACTATAAAAGATATAGAAAAACTTAACTGAATGAAACTTGTAGCAAATTTAATCAGCTTTTATTTTGTAGAAAGTCTTATGTCGTTAAAAAGCATAGTATCCGAGATATATGTGAAAAACCGAAAAATGGGGCATTCAAACCCCCCCCTTACCCCCAGCATAGGGGCTAGGGGCGGGGACTTTTGATATGTTCGCCTCCTAACAAATCCAAACAAAGTTACGAAGTCAAAAATTGTGTTCCACACATTTCCCTCTATACCTTTTTTTGAGCTTTCTTTGCCTGAACTAAACGGCTTTACCACAAAACACTGTTTAACAAGTGTTTAACTAAAACACTGTTTAAATGTGATGCTGTCACTTTTTTGACAATATTGTTTGAAAGAGATGGCATCACATTTAAACAGTGTTTTTACTAAACAGTGTTTTAAAATCTTTTGTGGTAAGGCCGTATGTGTTTTAGCAAATTCACGAGTTTAATGAAATTAGAACAAACATTTCAATACATTAATTTTAAAAGTTGTTGTAAAACTGGAAGACATTATTTAGCTAAAAGAAGCTATGTAACAAAAAACAATAGATGATTCATAACAATAGTAATGGTTATTATTACAGTAACTAGTAATATATAAACTTTTATATTTATTTTAACAATATTCGTAAATATTTCGATGCCGCGTAAAAAGCAGAAACATTGTAAATATTATAGTGTAAATAAATCAGTATAAAATAAGTGCTTTTTAATGTGACAACATTTAAATCTGAAGAATTTCAGACTGCAAAAAAAAAACACAAATGCAAAAAAGTATAAAAACTGTATACAAAATCCTTGCATTTAGATGTGTAATAAGCACAGTAATTGTTAAAAAACTTTGTATAAACCAAATTAAAATTGATACAAAATGTAACAATTTTTTTAAGTATTGCCGTTATTATTATTTCTTATGACTATTCAAAAAGAAATGATTTGGCCAACGATTGTATTAAATATCAATGTATCTTTGGGTTTATTTCTGTACCTACTGTCTATTATATTATCAGTATGATAAAAAAGGGAACTGCAATAGATTATAATAAAATGTTTCTACTTTTTTTAAATTAAACAAGATATTTCTATACTTTATCGAAAATAAGCTTTTTCTTTGGTTTCGATGTGCGTTTGGATCTTCCATTGCTTATAATATATTCTATGGGCAACAAAATTCTAAAAATTTAAAAAACACAACAATCTTACAGAATATTGGTTCGCATTAACATAATTTTAGCTGCAAAAAGTTATTGAGCTTTACAATTTTTTACTTATAATAACATATGAAATACCTATTGAGATCCACAATCAACTGTAGATTACTAAATTTTTTGATTATCTTTCTGTTTTTTTTTCTATAAAGTCGGTATGTCGTAATATATTTACATGTCATCATTAGGTAAGGATTTTTAGGTTTATCAATATTTTTTAGACCTTATGGTCTATTAACTATTTTTTTTTTTTAATTTATAAAAATGGATATTTTTCTTAACTGAGTAGTAGCTTACAATGTTTAAAAAGTTTTCATATACAAAATTTAGTAAACTGCAGATGATTGTGACATACGCTACCGTACACTGCTGTGTTCCCATCTGTGGTTTTGATCGGTGGACCGTTCAGAGCGAGTTGGTGATGTTTTGGAAGAGCCTCTTACCCCACCACGTCTCGAGGTCAAAGGGCTTGAAGTCCCGTAGGAACGGGCTCGGTGTATCATCCTGATAGTACAAGTTTGACGGTGGAGCAGGGGACGAACTGCCTGATCCTGACCCTATAATAGAAATGTTTTAGTCATTTAAGAGCGTTTATACAGCATACTATAGCGTTGCCATTGGAAAAAGAACATAGAGTTTACGAAATTTTGAATTGTGTTCTTCTAGTGCACTCTGATGAAGCTTTGTGGTATTTTTTATCGCTTAAAAAAATATTTTTGAGATGTGTAACACCTACCCTTTTTTAGGTCAACCTTGTATTTTAGGACATTTTCTGCCAAATTTATTTAAACTTGAATACTTATTATCTTTTGTACTTAATACCACAGAATGAATAGTAGTAATAATATACCTACTCATAGTGTTTAGAATAGTTTTGATGTAGCTACCAATGTTTTCTTTTTTTTCTCCGTACTTATATAGCATCGCTTCTTAATTAACCTATTCTTGTATTAATGTCGTGGTTAATGATGTTGGTGTCACAATGACAAAGGCATTTATCATAATATCACTGTAAGAATACTTTATTGTGTACACTGTTTTTTAACCCAAATAAATTGAAAAAAAAAATTATTAGCAACATGCATACAAAAACCATGTTGATGGAACTGTGTCCCAGTTCCAATATGAACCTACAGCTAATTCTGAGCCCTATTTTAGAATAACTGTAATTTATTCTTACCAATTGTACTAGTGGGTGTAGTTGGCTCACTTTCTCCATACGCTGTTTGTGTCCAGGCTGAAAAATAAATAAACAACTTAAAACATTGGTCACTGCCAAATATTCTATTTTAGATCACAAAATCTAGTTACATAATTTGACTTAAATGGAAGATTGTGACTCCATTTTGAAAAACTATTAACTCATCATCCCGGGTTCGATTCCCAGGAGGGGGGTACAGTTTGTACTTGGTTTTGTTGGTGGTAGGGCTTATTTCAAGTCCGCCTGGCTGGCTACCACTTCGTACCCAAGTCTGATGTCATATCAACAATTTAAAAATTGTTGTGTTCCGGCAGTTAGTTAGTAGAGGTAAGATAGCCACAGCCAGTTCTTTAGTGATGAGAATTTCGGGTGTGGTGCGCTGTCACCTTTGGCCTTATCTTCACTCAACATCAGGTGAGGTGAAGGCCAAGCACTATCCCATTGTCCACAAAAAAATTCATGCATAAAAATAAGTGGATAAGCTTACTTTCACTTATAAATCTAATGATTTCTTCGTGCTGTGGAGTGATTACATGATGCTGTATTCTCTGGTGCACTGTTTTTTTGCCATTGGAATGAAATACTGGTTTAGGCATGCTGAAATAAAATAATATAAAATATTATATTAGTACCAACACCAAAACAATTGAGTACCAGAGTCATTGGAATGAAAACATTAGGTTTATCAGGGTTGGCATGATTAAATCACATTGATTTAAATCATGATTGAAATCAAGTGATTTTTTGAATAAAAATCATTGTTTAAATCAAATTGCCTTTTTCTTTCCTATTTGTATAAAAAATATAAAAATATAAAATTCTTAATTTTAAATAATTGATAGACACATAAAAATGTATATTAAATGCAACTTTGTGTTAGAGTTACTGCTTTAAACTGTTTTTCATCTAAAAAAAACTGCCAAATCATCTATCCTAATATTTAACTTTCACCAGGAATTTTTATTTTGAACTGTTTTATTGATCTATTTATTTGTTTCTTTCGATTTAAAGTGTTAAATAAGTCAAACAAAAGCGCGTTGTGGTTTCACGCACTATATGAAGTGGATTTTAAAGGCTCAAGCAAAAAATCTAAAAAATCCGATTTTTTGAAAAAAAAAAAAAGTGATTTTTGATTTTTTGCAAAAAATCATGATTTTTTCAAACCCTGAGGTTTATAGAACAAAATTGATTCAATTGAGGTTATTTTTTGAATATTTACAGGGGTGAAAATTACTGAAATCTACATGTTTTATGCCTCATATAAGTTACTATTTCACCCATATCAATAAAGCAACATGTTTTGTTTTGGTTCACACTATCGTATTGGATTTAAACGCCAGAAGCAATCATTTAAACAAGATCACTCCGGTTAAGAGGTTATGTAAAAAACACTGATGAAATAAATTGTTCTCCTGCATTGCATCATATTAACTCATAGAGCACGTACTTGATGATTTCTCCATTATCGGACTCGGAGGATTTTCTGTTCTGCTCTTTACGACTGTCTAATCTTTCCAAATTCTGTGAGAGACCTGAAAGCAAGGAAATAACCAAAAATTTTATGCCTGGCTGTTACCTGATGAACAATGCTTATATGTGATAGTTCGCACATAAATGGATAATTTACCTCTTCGTGTTTTAGCGACTATCTTGCTAGGCCCTTTTGAGACAGTATACATTTTATAATTTCGCAAGAAATTAAAAAAATAAACGTAAAAGTCACACTCGGATTACGAGAACCAGAACAGCCTGACAGGTCATGATTGATTGACTTGACATTGACACTTCATCAGTTCAGTCTTCACTGTGTTGCTAGTTATGAAAATAAATCTTTACTATGGTACGGGGGTGCGTTCCGTGGCTTCGCTCGAGTGCACTCGATAGCACTCCGGTGTGCGCTCTAACCGTTCCGTGGTTCGGTGAAATTTTACTCTGACAGCGCTGTCAGAGTGTAATTTCATCCGTTCAGTGAACTTTGTACATAAAGACGTTACCTATAAAACAACTCGATCGTTACGTCGTCGCTTGGTTGCAACCCAAACGGGTTAAATAACCAAACAACTACAACCAAAGCGACGGAACGCAGCACGGTAGGTAGACGGCACGCTGGGCTTCCACAACGTGTCAAATTCTTCAATCACTTTTAAACTTCAAGTTGAGCAGTGTAAGGTTCAAAACAAGGTCTGTACGTTTTGATTTTTTAAATATCAAAACGTACGGACCTAGTTTTTAGGCATTTCAAAAACATACCAAAAATTCATTGTAGGTTAAGGTTTAGAGGGTGGGAAACGTTATCGCCGTTTGTATGGAGACCACGTGGTTGACAATCCTCTTAATGTTGGCAATAAGCTGTTTCAGAAACTTTTATAGAGGATTTAAAGAAAAGATAAATATGTACATTTTATTTATTAAATTATAGATCAATTTATGTACATAGGTACCTACGAGATAGATACTTTTACTAAGCGGCGGCATGCTTAAACCTCAGAAGTTATAAACAAAAATTATCTACTTACTACCTACATTGTTAATAATTATCCCAAATTTTTTGGCTAAATAGGTATTGGTTTATTAGTAGTGTATGAAAATTGAATATAGCAACTATTTCTTTAACTGTCAACGCTACGTTCCTTTGCATGCAGTAACTATCGCATATTAAATTAAACAATATCAAAGCGGGAAATTTTAAAATAGTTGAAATAGAAAATCCATTTGATTATTTAGCAAAGTTTTATAACATAATGTAAACAGCTTTAAATAGGTAAGACCTATTTGATCGCTGTTGTGTTCCCTGCACCAAAGTATAAATCCAAAATTATCAAAAAAGGAAATTTCTTCAAAGTAGGTACTTTGCTGTGCTTCAATCCGAACTTGCTAAAACGAAATATACTTAAGTGTAGGTATGAGTGAGTGAAGCATTTAATCGAGTTCTGCGCACCTAAGCACAATGCCTTCCTGGATGTTTAGGTAGGTATATACTAGCTTTTTTTAATGATAGCTGGCTTTGTAAATCAGCATTATAGCTTGTATGTTGTATTGTAGCGATCGTCGATTAACATCTTTAGGAAGTGACAGTGAGAGAATCGCGCTCCGTGTCTGTCCGTGCCCACTGAAGAAAATGGTTTAGGAAGTCATTATGAATGCCACGCGATCCATTAACTGTCTTAGGAGGAGCACTGCCTGTATGGTTCACTGTGTTTACACTTAGGTACATCCAAGACAGTAAGCTTTTCGATCCGGGTATAGGTATGTCCGAATCCTTCACTCTGCACGCTTTGCGTCTCTGGAACGGTCTTCCTGAAGCTATTAGGAGATCACCCAGCAAGTTCTTTTATAAGAAACGTTCACGCTTTTCTGTTATAGTCATAGGTCTTATGATTAAAAAGCTGCAAATCATAAAGAAAGCATGCCGCTTTGCACAGTGATAGAGGGGGCAAATATAAGCATTTTTGCCCGCAGCAGCAAAAGTTTCACCCCTTAGGAGAAGAGATGGCGCCACTTCAAAAATTTTTTTTCAGAAATATCTACAAGCCCAACGGGTGCACCGATTTCGATGAATGAGGTGTCAAACGATTTGTCTTTTTATGTTTTATTATAAAAAAAATATAAAACGTAAATTTTTTTCAGAAAATTGAAAAAAGCGTGAAAAATTTTAAATTATAGGGAAATTATTGTTTTTCTTCAATAACGATAAATATATTACATTTTTTATATCTTTCATAGCAAACAAATTAATTCTAAATCCAAATATGAAAACCGCATCTAAATCAGTCAAGTAGTTTTTTTTTTCTTTTTCTCTTTAATCTGGCACAAACAGTCATTATAAAACTAAGTATACGTAAAAATAGTATGTAAATTTATAGACAACGAGTGCCGAAACTTAACATATAAAAATATAATAAAAGAAGAATAGGAAAAAGCTTGTTGAGTTTCAGGTTATTTTATATAATATAATCTATTAAAAACATAACCTTTGTAAATTATACAGATATTTACCTAGCCTTTTTTTTATCATTCTTAATGCTATTTATATATACTTAATGTTAAACTTTCTAGTACATACCTACCCAAGTATATTATTAAACGTTCACAATGCTATATTTATATTATGTTATGTTACTTAATATTCAATATAATGTGATACAATTAACATATTAAAACTTATTACTTTTACGTTACGTTTTTACGTTTTTCCAAAATTTCACGTTTCAGACGTTTTAACGAAATATTAAAAAGATCAATGCAATTGAACTCACCATTACTTAGATTAAGCGAGCGAAATAGGCAGCTGTTACGAGTGTAATTTTTGTGAAGGGCTGGCGGTAGAAATGTATGGAGGATACGATTAGAGCGAACTGGTATACGTTTTTTTATAATAAAGTTAATTTTAGATAGTAGTGTAGAACTATCAATGATACCATTAAGAATTTTGTAAAGGAATACTAAGTCGAATTGTTTCCGTCTATCTTTTATGACATTTGAACGTTACGACGATAGTTCAAGATATTAATGAATTTTCTTTGAACTTTTTCCAATTTTTCGATGTGATTTTTATAAAGGGGGCTCCAGACGACGCTGCCAAAATCTAGAATTGATCTGATATAAGAAAAATAAAGGATTTTTAGGGTTATGATATTTTTAAATGGTTTTGTAACTCTATTAATGAAACCCAAGGTTTTAAAAGCGCGCTTTTTAATTGTGTCAATATGTAATCTTTCTTTATGATTTGCAGCTTTTCGTCAAAAAGTGTCCATAAGACCTATGACTATTAGAAAGCTTATAATTAGCATAATGTGAAAAAATCATCATCATTATAATTTTGCTTTTCCTTTTATTGTATGGTTATTTTGATGTTTGTATTTATTATACTGAATGTATATTATTATACCTACACTATTAAATGTACCGCATTCGTGGCTATCTGTTCCCTAAGGGTTGACTGGGAGAGAATGCTTCTTGTACATCTGTTGTTCTTGTACATCTTCTTGTTGTTCTGGAAGAGATCGCTCTTAGCGATAAGGCCGCCTTTGCTCACCATAGTTTTAAGTTTTATGTTATTGTATTTTCTGTAATGTGTGTGTGCAATAAAGTGTTTATCTATCTATCTATCTATCATTTTATTGTAGTACAATAAAGAGTTTAAATAAATAAAAAAAATAAGCTGAGTAAATAAGTACGTAGGTACCTACTTACATTTTTTGTATGCCGAAGAAAATGCATTTCGTCCACCCAGCAGCTGGGGTTTGTATGTGGCGGTCGCCAGGAGAAAACCGCCACATTCAACGTTGCAGCAGCTCACTCCATGACTGCCTCCCATGATTCCACCCAGCCAGCCGAATGGCTCGGTGGGATCTCGGGTCTAGGTAGGTACCCAAGTAGCATTTTACTCCATTTAAGAGTACACATTTAGTTCCCAGGTGTACTCGAAGCATTATTACAGTTCACTCGTGATGTATAAGCTGCATTATTGCGATTAATAACACCTATACCTGTCTAAGGGACTTAGAGGAGTGTAGAGTTATACTTTTATATGATTGTTGGTGTTATAATACTCTAACAACCATCCTTTAGTCAGCCGTCTGACTAAGAGCATTATAGGAGGGTAGAGATACGGCAACCGCTGTTTAACGGCCTACTTGTACGATGTTATAGAGCTAGCATTTTAATAGAACACACCTGGTCATTTATAAAGCCAAAGGCTCTTATGTTTACTTGTTTTAGACTGTTATACAGCTAGTAGCTGTAGTAGGACTTGTTTGTAATCATTAAAATAACCTTTCTTTACTATCTGTACAGAAGTGTTTAAATGGTTCGCATGTGCACTGTAGGCTGTTAAAAGGACTAATGTGTTGTCCATTAACATCAATAGCAGTTTATTTGTCCACAAGTACTACTCTTATTTGCTGTTAGCTGAACATGAATGTGAATGTGATATTCTAATACACTTATCCCACAAGCTGTTACACGCACCACTATTGATATCTAATAACACTGGCAGCTGTTTATTTGTTCACGAATAGGTACCACTTGTTTTATGGTGGTTTTCTTTTACGCCTACACGTCTATTAAAATTAACGTATACATTCAATCATACCACCTACTGCATTTACTATTATAGACTATACACTCTAACTATCTTGTGATATTCAATCTATTTTCAATGCGGATCTCTAAAATTTTAGTATATTAAAATATCTAAGTATAAAGGTATTCACGTGAACTATTGAAGAACTGCATACCAGCTCAGGGCTAAATATGAGCCTCCCAGATATGTTGTACAGTAATTGACATTATATTGGTACACATGTGAAACTTTTAAGAGGTCATAACATTAATTTGGGGTTACAATGGTTCACTGTAGCTGGAGACAACTCCACCATTTTGTTTATACTCATAACCATAATATTTTTAATTTAATTAAGCTTTTATCTTGAACTACAGAGTTTTCATGATTAGTTTTAAAGTTTAAATACAAAACTATAGACTGATTCTGATGCCATAAAATTCGGATGCCATAAAAACACAAATATGAAAAAAATATTTGTTCGTCCCTTCTTATTTAGATATATTTTTGATAAAAAGGCAATATTCCTGAGGCCCGTAAAAATTTTAACTCTAAATATGTATATACTTTACAATAAATTTACATTGCCCATAATATTAACACAATTTAATGTAATAAACCCAAATTATAAACCTACCAGTAATAATAAAATCATACAGAACATGATATCCGCCGGAGTTAATGTGTTCTGATGGCACACACAAAACCAAACTAATGAGGAATAATTAATAAAATAAAGAAATAATTTAGGACACACGTGAACTTTAGGTAGCACTGGAGTACTTTTGTCGGATTTTATAACTGTGAAGGCTGTGTATTTAGCCACTTGTTACTCTTTATTACACTCATGTGTATGGTTCACACTGCGTCGCATATAGTGCCGTAAGTCAGCCTTAAGTCCGATGTTACTACTTAAACTGCTAATAAAATGCTATTGTACTGCTAATGTACAGCCATAGTGAACTTAAGGCTGTCTAATTTGTGCCCAAACTGGTTCTATAAGAGCATTATAGCAAGCTATACAGCTCTTATACAGCTGACTTACACAGCTTGTGGAGTACATGTGAACGATTAGACATCTTATATAGAACCCCGAATGCCACTTGGGTAGGTACTTTATAGAGCGACCATTTGTATGCATGCAAGTATGTGCAGTGCCTCTTCGGTGTGGCCGTGACTACACTAAACTAAAAGCTTTTCATACTAAAATAAAAGTTTTCATAAGTACACAAATATTAACTAGGTACCTATAGACATTTAATATCATTGGGTATACCTAGTCGTTATCGAGTATACTTAGTAGGTAAGCTACTATGCTCGTTAGCTTACTTTCACCTCGATTGTTCAAATGTAGGTAGGTACCTACCTAATGTGTGTTGTGTTGCATTGCAAGTGCGAATAGCGTCGATGGTAATTGTTCCCGTGCCGTGACTCGTGAGCCAGTTTGTTATCAAGGAATCTGATGGCTATTATAGTTTTTACTGCATTTACAGTTAACCTCGATGATGTTATCGTATAACTCCATATTTAATTTAATTGTGGCTGAGTTTTTTCTGAGTTTGTTTTGCAATCTTATAGATATTTAGCATTCAAATTAATAGCCATTAGTTTACCCAGAAAAGTTTTTGTCTAGTAATGACAGTTTTTATTAGCGTTATAAGTTCATAGGTATTAATATGGATTATCGTCTGCTACACGAAATTTTTAAATTGTTGTTTATCTAAACTTAGAACCAAAACTTTCATTAAGTTATTTATAAGTAGGTAGGTAGGTTAGGTACGCAAAATATTGTTGTACAGACAAAGTAACCACTAGTTAAGTACCTATTAGGTAATCTGTGTTGTAGTGTTCAAACTGTTTAGAATCACAGTTAGTATTAGAAGATCTTAGCTATTGGCAAGGACAACTACCTATGTAGGTAGAGACCTTGTTTTTTTCTTAAACTATTCGAGCTATGATGTCTGAATAAAGAGATAAGGTCAAGGTGTGGAAGTCCGTCTGGGAGGCAAGTCCATCTAGAGGCCATAACTTCCATTTTTGAAGGACTAGGTATGCCTCGGTCGTTAAAAAAGTATTACGGAGCTAGTTTGAACTAAGAAACATAGATGTCGCTAACATCATTAGGTTGAAAGAAATTGGTCATCAGTTTTTTTTCGCGTTAAGTACTTGAAGTTGGAGTGTAACGTCTCTTCGAAAAAAAATTGAAAAAATAGAAAATCAATGGAGTTTTTGGAGTTTCTGTGATTACGAAAGTCATTTTGTGATCCATATACCTATTTCTGGTGATGAATTCATTAATATCGCTTCAATTCCATAATTATTACATGCACAAAATACCAACCTTAAAATGTAAATAGTTGGGAAGTCCGTCTAGCATGCATAAGGAAAGTCCGTCATATGGCGGTCTTGCCTCGATTGCAGATATTGTCAACCTTTTCAGCTGCACGTATATTATGTCACTTTTGTCTGTCTGTCAATTTTTTGTTTTATAGCTCAAAACGGCGGTACACATGGGATAAATACTTATACAAAAAATACAACTAGGTTGACATATTTAAATACTAAATAAATTTGACAATTATGCAAAAAATATAGTTGAAAAATTTCTGACCTCTTAAATGATAATGAGGGAAGGTAATTGTTAATTTTGCAGTCACTACCTATAATGTTCAATTTGAAATAAAGATTTATGTTTTTACTTAGTAATTAATTTTACGGAAAAAACAACAGTTATAATTTTATTGAAAATGTTTGCAACCACTGTCACCAAAGTTATGCCGGACTTGCCTTAAAATAAAATAAAATGAATTATCATTGAAATCTAAACCGTAAGCACAATGACATAAAACACATATTTCAACGCCTGTTTTGCATCACTGCTAGAAACTGCTTTCATTCATATAGCCTCACTAGTTATGGTTATATTGGTACTAGACGGACTTACCTCAAACTGCATGGGAAGTCCGTCTACACGCCGAGTTTTAAAAAATATCATTTAAATCTAAAGATTATTGCAATTAATATTATTTTTATACCAATATAAGTAAATTAATACATTACCTATAATTTCCAATGACACAAGTCACTTTAGAAAGCGTATCTGGTTCAATAAGTTCAGTTAAACTTAAATATTAGAAAAGTATGCCGGACTTCCACACACTGACCTTACCTACAGATAATTCATTTAATGGCATTATATTACTTTTGTATGTAGGTAGTTAGGATATCCTATAAGTATACAAATTTTAATAATAATATGATATTAAGGCGCTGCTTAATCGAATTTTCTGGTTTTTGAGGGGGTGCGGCAGACGAAGCGGTGTGCGAGTGCAGCGGCGCCCCTCCCGCGCCGCACCTCACCTGCGAGTGCAGCGGTGTAGACTGGGCCGCATTTAGAAAATTTTTGTTTGATTTTAAATTATTTGCTGTTATGAATAAATGTCATGTTCTCTGATCAGTCCAGGGTGAACAAAACTTTGAATTATATTTTGAGATATTACATAATAAGAACCTATACTTTTTATCACGTAAACGAGCTTTGAGAGTTATAAAAATTAGTTATAATATTTTTCTATACAAAATTTGAACACCATTTTCACCCCTTATCAATCACCAATCATGTCCACCGTGTTGGACTTCAAAATAAATGTTATTTTTGCAATCGTCATCCCAGAAAAAAACCAATAACGACATCCATATCTATTTAAAGGTTTTTTTACTCCTTTTCATTCATTTCATGCGTTAGATTTCCATCCATAAGCCTAAATTATAAATTTAGCGATATTTACTTCGAAAATGAAGGATTTTCTACAATACATAACTTCATCCGCCTTTTGACCCCTTTGGGGGTAGAATTTTAAAAAACGCTGAGACCCGTATTTATTAATTTTCAATCGTCAGCCTAAACAGAAAATTTGAAGATCCTAGCTTAAAAGCTGAGGGACTTTCTTACAAACTTTCATCCCTTCTTTCATCTCCTTAGGGATGGAAGTTTCAAAAATCCTTCCTTAGTGGATGCCTACACTGTATAAGGTATCTGTGTGCAAAATTTTAAGTCTCTAGGTCAAGCGGTTTGGGCTGTGCGTTGATAGATCAGTCAGTCAGTCATTCAGTTTACGATTTTATATATTAAGAAGATAAGATAGTAGGGTGAATATGCCTAATACCAGCCCCCCAAGGATTTTTCAACTTTGAATCTCTGTGGTTGCCACAATTGCGGTCTTAAAAATATTATTGACACAGTTTTAGGTAGGTTGATTAGTCTTTATTACGAAAGTAGTAGTTAGTATTACGAAATTTTGTGGGAAAAAAAATAAATAAAAAAATATTAAAAACACGACTGTATGACAAAAACGAACTAAAAAGTTAAATAATAAGAGTGTCATTGCAGTCGGGGGACCGTTTCATGGAACAATTTTTGATCATAGAGGTCCCCCGACTGCAATAACACTCTTGTTTTTTAACTTTTTAGTTCGTTTTTGTCAGGCAGTTGTGTTTTTAATATTTTTTATTTTATTTATTTTTATTTCACAGATTTTAGTGACAAATTATATATTAAGATAAATATTTTAATAAAAAATACTAGAAAAAAATCGACTCACCCGTCTGAACTTTTCTATTAAAATATTTATCTTAATATAAAAATAGCATTGTGAATGCCTAAAATCTAAAAATTCCAATTCCAAAACGCTGACTTGCATTTTGTCAGTATGTACACAGGGTAATATGCCTAGTTAGCCGGCCGCCTCCAGTTATCCGGCCCCCCAACAGTTTTTCGAATAAAATAAGAAATTCGTGGCAATTTCTTAACAATTTGGATATTTTCCTGGCAACACTGTTATCGATCTATCGAATGGTATGGACGCCACTAGCGAAACGTTACGTAATATTTTATAATTTGTGTTTACGTTGAAGCCCGCATCCGGGTTGATTTCGCAAGTGGAGATAAAAAAAAATAGTGGAGAGCTCTTGCCAAATAGTCAATATTGTCCTTCAGGGCATCGTTAAAAGGTAAATATTTAGTTTGTTCTCAAGGTATGTTGTTATTTATAACTGTTTTAATGTTAAATATGGCTTAATAAGCAGATATTTAGTAATATCAAGGGGCCGCCTTACTAGACAACGAAACCACATGTTTCCAGTATATCGGCCGGGGGACGGTTAACTGGGACTGAGCTCGATATAATGTTTTGTCTCTTTTTGTTAAAAGAGGGATTCTATAGAAGAATGTATAATGCTATCCCTTTTTATTAAATTTAAAGTACTTTGTGTCTAGTACTCGGCCGTCTAAATGTGCTTGTATATGAAGTTGATTTTTTTTGTATAGAAACGGGTGGCCGGATCTACTGGGTGCTTGCCCAGTGTACCGGCCTCCTCCGGTAGGAGGCCGGTATACTGGCTATCCTGCAAAATACTACTAGTACACCTGCCAGCTTTGAAATTTATCTACTAATAATATTAATTGTTTGTCTCTTGTTATTTCCGATGTGTATTTTAGCGAATTACTCAAACGATCGCTACTGCATTGAACGATGTGGTTTTTTCTTCTCGTCATGTTCTTTGAAAGGCGGCCGGTATACTGGGCAATAGAAATAGGAGGGCCGGAAATAGAAACAGGGGGGCCGGGCACTGGGCAAATCGTACTTTTTTAGAAAATAATTTCTAATGACAAAACCGACTAATGATAAAATAGTTGGGATCGTTACTGTTTGTGTAGGTACCGAGTGCAGACTGCAGACCGAACTCGAGGCGCGTAGGTATTTGATCGAAGTATGGCTCGCTTTTCGACTATTTGTATGAATTTGGAATAGGGTGGATATGCCTAACTCCAGCCCCCCCCTAATTCCAGCCCCCAATACGTTTTTGCTTTGCTTTAATTAAAAAACAATAAAAATCGGAAACTGTTTAATGGAGCCACATCCCTAGTTAATCCTCGACGTTGGAAATCAGTATTACCCCGTCACGACACCTACAATTCACACAACGACCAAAAATGTTCACCGAGACCGAATAGAGGTGACTATGTTTGAAAAACAGCATAAAACATCGATCGAAGCGAACTTTGGGAAGTGTGTTTATGAAGACAAGATGCAATTTTTTATAGTTTTAAACTTTGATACTAGTAATAGATTAGTTAGATAACGTTTTAAGATTACAAGTTTGCAGTTAAATTTACTAATTTCGAAAAAATTTGGGGGGCTGGAGTTTGACTATGTGATTTTCCAAAACTTTCTATTATCAGCCGGGAGCTGATGTTGGGTATTTAACTTTCGTTTAAGAAATCAATCTCATCTTAATTTGCTCGTCTTTAGGTTGGAATTTGTAGTGCTATTCACTAGAATTACTAACCCTGCACCCAATGGCCTAAATACAGCCGGGTGAATAATGTTTAATTCCTAAGTTATTTGTTCTTTAAATTAGGGGCTGATATTGAGAAATACATAAGAACCAAACATCAACCGGTCACCAAAACTTTACGTCAATATACAGGGTGTTTTCAAATGTTTTTTTTTTATTTATTTTTATAGCAGACTAGCTTCCGCCCGGCACTTCGTCCGCGTGGACATTCGATAAAATCCTCATGTTTTAATTTCATTAAATTCTGATCAGCCGTTTTTACGTGATTAGGCGGGTTCCCACCAAGCGCGCTGCCTCGCGAGGCAGGCCGTTTGCCGCACGGGCCTCGCACGAGGCTGCTCGCTTCGTGGGAACCCGCCTAATCACGTAAAAACGGCTGATCAGAATTTAATGAAATTAAAACATGAGGATTTTATCGAATGTCCACGCGGACAAAGTCGCGGGCGGAAGCTAGTTTATAATATTCAGAATTGTATCCAGAGATATTAGTATCCCGTTCCCGTTCCCTCCCTGTCCCTGTCCCCGTCCCCTGGATGTGCATGTCCAGGTCCAATCATGTCCACCGTGCGACTTCAAAATAAATGTTATTTTCGCAATCACCATCCCATGAAACCTCAAGAACGACATTCACATCGATTTTCATGTTTACTTACCCCATTTACACCTTAAGGGATGATTTTCAAAATAACAAAATATGTGTTTGCCTATTTATTTTTAAACATGCTCCTACGAATTTTAAAGTTGTAATGTCTATTTTATATTATTTTACCATACAAATTTTGAAGCCCATTTTCACCCCTTTAGGGGTTAAATCATGTCCACCGTGTTGGACTTCAAAATAAATCTCATTTTCGCAATCACTATCCCATAAAACCTCAAGAACGACATCCATATCGATTTTTATGTTTACTCACCTCATTTATCCCTAAGTGGTTAATTTTCAAAATTACAAAATATTATGTTTGCCTTTTTATTTTAAGATGTGCTCCTACGAAGTTTAAAGTTGTAATGTCTATTTTATATTATTTTTCCATACAAAATTTGAACCCTATTTTCACCCCTTTTGGGATCAAATCATGTCCACCGTGTTGGACTTCAAAATAAATGTCACTTTTGCAATCGTCATCCCAGAAAACCCCAATAACGACATCTATATCTATTTTTGGGTTTTTTACTTTCTTTTCACCCCCATTTCATCCCCATAAGGGTTGAAATACTACCAATAACAATATACGTTACGTTAGATTTAAAGCCATAAGCCTAAATTATAAATTTAGTTATTTTTACTTCGAATATAAAGGATTTTCTTCAATACACAACTTCATCCCCCTTTGACCCCTTCGGGGGTAGAATTTTGAAAAACGCTGAAACCCGTATTTATTAATTTTCAATGTT
The DNA here is from genome assembly GCA_950108535.1 of Agriphila straminella. Taxonomy (NCBI): domain Eukaryota; kingdom Metazoa; phylum Arthropoda; class Insecta; order Lepidoptera; family Crambidae; genus Agriphila; species Agriphila straminella. The sequence goes on from OX467318.1 coordinate 5,704,564, forward strand.
CAACCTAAACACAAAATTTGAAGATCCTAGCTTCAAAACTGAGGGACTTTCATACAAACTTTTGACCCCCGTTTCACCCCCTTGGGGGGTGAGTTTTGAAAAATCCTTTCTTAGTGCACCCCTAGACCGCAAAAGGTACCTATGTGCAAAATTTCAAGTCTCTAGGTTCAGCGGTTTGGGCTGTGCGTTGATATCTCACTCAGTCAGTCAGTCAGTCAGTCAGTCAGTCAGGACTTTGAATTTTATATACATAGATGTAAAAAAAACATAATAATCAAAATCATACTTATTATCATCATAATAATCAATCATAGAAACAGAAAAGAAATTCAATTCAAAAATTGTATATCGATATTCACTTCTTGGAAAACGCTTTTATAGGTTTCAAATAATTAAAACGATCTCGTACTCGTTGATTATTGTATAAGTTATTTTTTATTACGCAATATTTAATATATTTATATATTCTAAGTTGATTAATATCTACAGGAGAGGTATAAGTTTCAATGACTTGTTATGGGAACCATAATTTTAAAGCCTTTAGTATTTTATTATCATTATTAGAGTTACCAAACGAATATTCTTTAATCTCATACAAACATGGTTGTTTTATTTTGGAACAGCCTGTACCCGGCTGGAATTAGGGAACAAAGCGGCTGATATTAGGGCAAAGACGGCTGGAATTAGGGTTTTTCGCCCGTCGTGCATTTAAATGATTCTCTTTTTTTTTTCCCACAAAACTACGTAAAACTAAGTACTATTTTCGTAATAAAGATCAATCAAGCTACCTAAAACTGTATCAACAATAATTTTAAGACTGTAATTGTGGCAGCAACAGAGATTCAAAATTGAAAAATCTTAGGGGGGGCTGGTAATAGGCATATTCACCCTACTTGGATTTGTAATTTTTTTTTTGTTTTCTAATTCTACGACACATCCGTCGCAATTCTTTGTTCCTTTTGTTTCCCATTTTACACACACACAATACATGAATAAATAATAATAAATAATAATAATAATACAGTCAAGTTCGTACAAAACTAGGTACCTGTAAAAACAAGTCACAGTCACAAGACGTAAAACTACACTAAATCTATTTTATTTATTACTAAAACCTAAAACTACAAAACAAACACCTAAAACTATGACTTGGCACTAAATAAAATTATTTATTTACTTAAAACAAACAAAGTTTGGAAAGACGAGACCGACCACGCTACGATATGAAATGAAAAGTACAGCCCCATTCTCAATACCACCCGATGCATGCCCCCGGCCCCGGGCGTTCACCCCGCCCGCCCGCGCCAGATCTCTGTGTTTGCCGAAAACTAGCAAATATTTTTCTAAGTGCATTGCTCTTTACATTTTTCAGGCGCTAAAAAACCTGTTTATTTTGATTTTAATAGTGATCCATAACATTAACATTCTTTTTTTTTATATAACTCTTTAATTCGTCTTATGTTCGATTTATAATTTGAGAAAAATATGCTAGTTGCCGCTGAAAATATCGAGTCCTGCGCGACGAAAAATCTTTTTAGAAAAATCATTTTTTTTCACTAACTAAGCTTTTACTTGAAATTTTTTATAGCTAAGTATCTAATTCAGGATATGTCAAATACAATTATATTTTTTTCTACCTTTCAAAATGAGTGGATTTTTCTAGCTATGCGACAAAACTTTATATGTTTTCATTGACGCTACGTTTTGCAGCTCCTTAAGGCCGGCCACACACAGACGGAATCACGTTACGGAATCCCGTACATACGTGATTCCGAACGCAGCTATAATCTATACAAATCAATGGACTACCACACACAGACGGGATTTTTCCGTACGGAATCTTCATACATTATCGATATTCCGTTCGGAATTCCGTAACGGGATTACGTCTGTGTGTGGCCGGCCTAATTCAGAAATTATAATACTTACTTATCTACTAACTTAGTACCTACTTACACTACTTACTGACTTATAAGAAGAGACTTGCACGGAGAAAAGGCAAGAATATCGACAACATCGACGAGCTCGATGGCTCTTGTTAATATATCTATCTAACCACGCGAATAATGTAGTAAGCCCATCCTCAATTTCAGAAAATCTGTGCGCGCGCGTAGGTTTGCAAGACCTTGGTTGGCAAGTTTGTTTCGGGTTGTAAACCTCCATCTACCTAAACGTCTTTATATCTATCACCAAAGTCACCTTGGTTGGGAATGTGCCTACTACTCAACCGCCTCCTGACCAAAGCTGTTTTGAAATTTGGTTGTATACCTCCATCTAGGCTGTATTGTAAATTAACAAGGTCACCATGGTCGGAATGTGCCTAGCGCCTGCTATTCAACCGTCTCCTGACCAAAACTGTTTTGTTTGGTTGTATACTCCCATCTAGGCTGTACTGTAAACTACCGAGGTCACCTTGGTTGGGACGTGGTTGGCAGCAGTCACTTTAAGGTCATCGACAGGACCTGATTACAAAGCGCATTGTGATTTAAAATAGGTAACTGTTTCAATAGGTTTACGCATTTAACTGCACCTTGATGGAGTTTTAATGGTGCTTAATGTGCATTATTCAGGTAAATTGGCAGTAAATGGAGTAGGTACCTACGCGATTGCATATTTAAAACGAATTTTAAGTGTAGGACAGAGATTAGCTATGAAAATTTGTTTAAATGCACAAGAAAAAGTTTTCGATGTAAAGGATCAGTGATGTTTTGCGAGTAAACAAATGCGTTTAGGAAACCCGAGGTTTTCCTAAAGTATGCGACGATCAAAAATTAATTAATACAGTATAAATTGGGTAAATATATTTTTTTTAAAGTAGGTAGCTAGTACTGTTTAGAATAAAGTAGGTACTTAAGAATGAGGATAAGAAACTTAAACTAATAAAAAAATGCATTTGTATAAATACGAATACGAATCTTGTTAAAATGGTAGAACTCAATTTCTTGATCAGTTTAAACCGCAGATTGACTCAAATTGCTTGATAATGTCGTCTGAGCATGCAATTGAATATGAAACTGATCTTCATAACGATAAAGTAGTATCACAAATACACCCACAATTTTAAGAACGATCAATAATACCGTATTGCTTGTTTAAATTATAGGGTAACTCAGTTACCGGTATTTAAGCAATACGGTATAAGAGCCCACGACGGGACCTTCGTCATTTTATAAAAAGTTTTTCTGAAGGTGCCTCTAACACAAATGTAAGAACGATCAGCGAGTATAGAATTTGAGTTATGGTTATTTACGCAGTTAATAGGTAGTAAAAGTGTATAAACTAGTAATGAAATTCGTTAAAGTATGTATAAGGCTCAAATTTTCTATATTTTCTTCGTATTAACATTAGAAATTATGTCATCCATTGCCGGACACTTAGTATAGTTGCAACTTACTGCCAGACATCCCTAAACTTTCAAAAAAATATCAAATTTTATTTTACAAATTTTAATAATTATAGATAGCAACTATAATTATTAAAATTTGGCATATATTTTATTTAAAAAAGGTGACTATTATCTTAATCGAGATTTCAAAAAAATACCATATTGGGCAGCTTAAATCAGTTATATAGATTAGTTCCCTACTTGGTTTAATATTTAGTTGCTCAGTATTTTTGTCACTCATTTAGAATTTTCACTGCTCATTTAAATTATTTATCTCCCACATGTAGTCGCCCGTATTACGTATTTTTGTAATCCGCAGTTCGTCGCCCGTTTAGTTATTTTGTCGCCCAAAAATAAACCGCTGCCCGGTTAAGTATTTAAGTATCCGATTAACAGTCGCCTTTAGTTATTTCCAGTCACCCATTTAATTAATTCCCATTAAGAAGTACAATACAAATACAAATATATATTTATTTCCAAAAAACATAAAAAATTACAAGGCTTAAGTTATCTAGCCTCCACACTAGGCTAAGCCTGTCCTGTGGAGGTTAGGGGTCGTTTACCATTTACACATTTTGATGTCGGCACATTTAGTTTACAAACAATTCAATTCTATTTACATAAAGGAAGCGCTGCAGTAGATGAAGTGGGTGTGGTGTGTATTACTTGTCAATTTTTAGCAAGTTCTCTGTTTCCTCATAAGAAAGCTTCAAGAGCAATCCTGGCAAAATGGCTTTTATTTCCTGGATAGACTTGGTTTTGAGTTTGAAGCAGTTTACTACCTTGTTATATATGTGGGGGAAAAGGTGAGGTCTGAAACGGTGGACAAAAGCGGTTTTCGATGGAAGGATTGGAACTTTGAAAACTCTCTTTTCCAACATGGAACTGTATTCACTGGATGCGACTACTGCCCGATGAGTCGAGACCACAACTCTGAAAACAAACAGTTTTCTCACACTAAGTACCTCTGCCTGCCTAGCATGACCGATTTATATCGCGTGATATAGCGCTTTATCACGTTTAACTGTCAAAAAGACAAAGGAGTTTGACAGTTGAGTGTCGATAAAATGCTATATCACGCGATATAAATCAGTCATGCTAGGCAGGCTGATTCGTCATATAGCATGGCAGTGGGAAATCGGTAAGATTTAAAAAGTAGGTAATTTGTTACCTTCCCTAGGACTCTACCTTGCGATATTTATTGGTTTTTATTTATCAAGAAACAATATAAAATACAGAGACTAAAAACATACATCATACATTATACAATACAGCTATCTAAACAATGGTGTTTAGAGCCATAATGCTGTGGTACTCCCACGCGATAACGGGATCTGCCACAGGTACATGTGGTCGTTTAGCACGCGAACTGCGAAAGTCTGTGTTTGATAACTTAAAGATCTGTAGACTATTTAAAACGTGTTTCAAAATAACCCCCAATGCCGCATAAGAAGGGGCCATCAAACTGAACAACTTTTACTATTTTATCATAGACACACATACAATAGTACATTATGAGACAAGTTAGCTTAGGTTGCTCATTGCACACAAGGCTGTGGGTTGCAGCCCGAGCCGCAGGCGAGGGCGTAACTCAGCCGAGTGTGCAATAAGCAAGAGCTCACGAGTTTCATACGACGTTTTTCAACACATTTGCGAGGAAAAAACAAAGTAATATATCACAAAGCAACAAATATGGCAAAAACAAAATATGATAATTATGGGAAAAGGCGCGCATGTTTTTTTTGTTTTTTTTTCACAGGCTAACGCAAGAATTTTTTGCGAACAAAGGGGTGAGGAGCATACAGCCTACTACTAATACTTCAAAATTATCATTTTAAGTGACAAAATGCAAATATTTTAATATTTTATAACAAAATATTGTGAATTATGAATAATTTAATAATAATTATATATTTATTTGACTTAATTAAGGACTTACACATTTATTTATTCCAAAAATGTATATGAATTTTAGGCAGCATAAAACCTCTTTGTTGTCAAAAAAAATAACTGTATAACCCGGCTAAATTGGGAATGCTCTGTTTACTCGCATAGAACTTGGAGTAAGGTACTAATTTAACTTTGTAGGGTTAATTCTATTACGAACTAGTGTTTTATATATTATTGCACGCGTTTGTTATAGCTCGGTTTATGGCCCTAAAAGCGGTGTATTAGGGCTCACTTTACGAGCAAGTGTGTTGAAAATGTGCATTGTTTTATACAAGATATAAGTAGTGGTACAATCTAAAGACTGTGGCGGGCTGATACCTGAACTAGGAAGATTCCTGTGTCTCAGGTTACCAACTCACCACCCTATACAAGATCACAATATATACTAACAATATTCACTCAAAAAGCTACAAACAGTTTTCAATTGATAGGTAGGTAATACTTACAAATAAACATTTTTATTTTAACAATCTTACACTTTATCAGAGATGGCAATGTCAACATCATGAAAGCCAGTGTATAATCCGCGCGCGATGAGAATGGTATAATGCCTTTTGGAACTGAGACGCGCACGGTACCGCCAACGCGGCAGCGCGGCGCTGTACACTACTGCTTTACAGTCATTTTAAATTCACTTTGACAAGGTCCCTTACCATTCTCATCGCGAGCGGATTATACAAGCCAAGCCACTCGACCACGGAGGTCGTCTAAATTATAATAGTTTTAGTGTCCATCAATTTTTGGGGCACAGGCCTTCCTTATGGGTGGTAAGGAGGGCGGGCCATAACCCACCACGCCGGCCCAATGCGGATTGGTGGGTGTTAACGACTGCAAATGCAGCCGGGACCAACGCCTTAACGTGTCTTCCGAAGCACGGAGGAGCTCGAGATAATATATTTTTGGTCACCCATCCCATGACCGACCCTTACGAACGTTGTTTAACTTCCGCAATCGCTGGGCCAGGCGCTAAGCCACTGCGCCACCGAGCTCCACAAAATAGTTTTAGTACAACATGGTACATCAGCTTGTTACAAAACAACCCCGATTATGGTACATAGGGACCATCAAACCGAACAACTTTTACCTGAAATCGCGAAAATAAAATCAGCTGTTTTGATATTTTCGTTACTAATTTTTGTATGAAATAGCTGATTTTTTTTCATTAGCCTACTATTATAAATTAATATTCTGTGGTATAGGGTTATAAATCTTTACGGAAGAAATTAATTTACACCGTTATTTTATAGTCGTTTTAACTACCAATGAAACTAAACATTATTGCCAAAGAAAAGAAACGGGTCGAATCGAAAGATGTTTTTTTTTTACTTTTTTGTCATATTCGACCCATGACTCGTCTTTGGGAAAAAAATATTTTCATTTGTAAAACACTCCCATACCTCCCTTAAGTTAAGGCCTTAAGTTAAGGGCAGGTATGAAGCTCTGTCTTTTTCATTATACGTGGAGTAAAGAAAATAACTTCATTTTTTTCAGTTTTTTAATGTTTTTGTTGTTATTGCGTGGAAATATCTTCATAATTTAAAATCTGCGAATTTGTCTAAAAAATGATATACTTACCTATCTAAAGATAAGCACAAAAATTAGGTCAATAATCTTGTATTTATTGAAAAAATGTTTTGAAAAGAGCCAACTTTGTTTTTTTTTCTATTGAGTGAAGTTCATCAGATTCTGTATCTGACTGCGGCTTTGACGAGACTACATTTTTTTTTTCAGAAGATAAAACACTAATTTCTATGTCTCAGATGGTTATAAAAAACTCAAAAGCTGGAATACCTATAGCCTTAATTAAAACGACTAGAAAATAACGGTGTATAATGGTATGGTACTCACGAAATGCATACTGATTGCAAAACTTGTTGCATTGCATGCGGCATAAGTTGCAGTGAACTCGACATGAACTGTGTATTTTTTTTTTGCAAGCGTGATTGTAACAATAACCTTGTTCTTTACAAAGTTTATTACTAAAGAGGTTTGAGTTTTTTTTTCACCTCATCCATAATCTTCAGTTAAGATTGTATCAATAAAAATTAAATAAAAATAAAATAAAAAATCGAATCATGACTTGACGTCAAAAAATGAGTACCTAATAAGGGAATCACATAGGGTACGTACTTTCCGTTGACATAGAACTATGAAATTTGGCAAAAAATATTGACTTACTTATAAGGTTAGTTACTACAAGTAAGGGGAAAAATTCTTTATTGAACGGGGTATTACTCTACTCCCGAAACACGAACGACGTTTTGAGATCGAATTGGTATCGAAACGTCAAAACAGTACAATGGAAACCATGGCAACCATTTTAAATGTACTAAAATAACAGATTTTTGACGTTTACTCGATACTAATTCGATCTCAGTTTCTCGTTCGTGTTTCGGGGGTAACCCCCTGCTTTATAATTTAGAGAGTTAGTAAGTGACAATTGACTATTTATGATCCTCATGGGTCGTTGTGTAATAGTGAAGCTTATACGAATTGACGTAAGAACGATTTTAGCCAAGTTTCTGACGATTGACGTCACGGGAATAGAAGGGCTATTCGTGTAGCCAGCTATTAATAATGGCGATCTTTAACGTTCCAAATCATAGGTAGGTAGGGCATAACTACTTATCCTAGTTAGAAAACGCTATTGGATATTTCTGAATCTTGTAACGCGAGATAAGATAAATATTTAGGTGATAAAGATAAATGAAGTCTTTTCCGTTACGGTTCCATTTACTTCGATTTTGGAATGCGTTGTTTGACTGTTTATTTACAGTGAATGTCGTATACATTCTTGGTTCTTATACAACGTGTATTGGCTTAACCAGAATATGGTAGGTAAGGACCATCAAACTGAACAACTTTTACCAACTCTGAAATCGCGAAAAAATCAGCTAGGTACCTATAATTATACAGAAATTATAACGAAAATATGAAAATGTATGAAACAGTTGATTATATTCCGCGATTTCAGAGTTGGTCCCATAGTAAACGTTGTTTACGTTGTTCAGTTTGATGGTCCTCTCTACCATACTCTGGTTTAGCCATTAATTCTGTTGCACGTTGTATATCAATCTATGTCACAGCATTAGTCACACACAGCACACTTAAACAAAATTAAACTGCAGGAGTTCATGAGTCGCTGTATAAATGATTACTCTACTTGGTCAATTCATCAGATTTCTTTCTAAGTGAATTTTTTCAAGTAAAGCCCGCCGGTAACGATCAATTGCAATTGACAATTTTTCCGCAAATGACGCTCATTGACGGAAAAATTGATCGTTTACGCGAGCAAATAAAGCGATTCGGGCTTAATAACGCGCTCGAGAACGTTAATTGAGTGAACAACAACAATGTAAGGAAAAAATCGACCTATGTGTAAATTATCATAAATTAACAAACCTAGATAACTCTTTTATAAAAATCTCTATTTTACGATATTTAGATTCATAGTTTTGATGTAAAAAAGACATGGGTGACCCAGGGGACAATATTGTCCCCAGATAAATAGGTGTTGTCTCCTGGGTCACCTATGTTTTTCTTAAAAATCACGTTAAAATTTTCACGTCCTTTAAGTTTTCTTATAAGATAATTATCTGAGAGTATTTGCAACCACAGATTAACTTCATATAAAAATGGTTCACGTAGATATTTTAAGAAATGCCACAAAACAACAAAAAGTTGATCCACCCAATTAATACTTACTGAAAATATTGTGCGATCGTTGACATAAAACTAAAGTACCTATACAATCTACAATAGGTACGCCCGTTATTTTAACATATTTATTTCTGTTAATTAGAAACTATTATACTAAAGTAACAAGGTGTAAATGTAAACTAGATAATAACAATTTTAAGATTCATTCTGACATAGTTATGTTCTGTTCTCGTTATGTTTTAGTTCATATTTTGCTGTTACAACAATGTTATCAAAACAAAATCAATGTGAAAATGTAAATAACAGCAGTGATGCAATGGCAGTTGTATTGTATCTCGCAAAATGTTAGTTAACGACTCGCAATTAAAACATTGGAGACGGGGTTTAAAGCGGTTTAATTAACAATTAATGAGTCATAAACGGTAAGATAAAACTGAAACCGGTTTTGTACAGCACTTAACTTTCTATATGAAACTTACACCATTAATAAAATTGTGAAAATCATTTGGTCGGAAAACACAAAAGAGGTTTTATGTAAGTATCTGGACAGCAAAGATGACGCTAACGCATCCCACACGCGCCTAGGTTTACCTCAACTACAGAATACAAATGCCGCAATGGCCTCAACTACCTATCTAAATTCTAAATAAAAGGAAGATAAGTGTGACAGAAAACTAAATAATCTTATCTATGTAGGTACCTACAAATACTGAAATGTTCAAATTATTTATGACTCTTATGCGGTCAGATTAAAACAACAATATAAATAAGTAAGTAAACTTAAAGGTAGCGTAAACTGAGGTGTAGTAGCACTATGCGTGGTGACTGGTGAATAACAACAGCTACATTTTCCATAGAAAAAATATCAAAAATTCGAAATGAACCGCTTGGGACAGTTTTATATAAAATAAATAAGGTCATTTCGATCGCAAAAAAAAGGTTTGCTAAAAGTTAGCCTTAAAGCAAAAAGGTTTGCTACATTTTCACGACAGAGAAATAAAACAATCATTTATATAATTTTAGTTAGGTAGATGGAATAGTTTTCTGTATAATAATCTCTTATAATCGTTTTCTGTCAGTGTTAATTTACGGTTACCAACCAACTGAATCAACAGTAACTACATACATAGTACCAACCAACTGTTAAGTAACATAAAAAAAATACGTTAAACTTCCTCGCCTTTTTGCGAGCTCGGTACATAAGAAATATTTGATTGGAATAGGAACTGAATATAAAGTTGATCGTTCAAGGCAAGTAGAAAGGCAAAGGCAACGTGTGCTAAAACTCAGCTATATGCGGATCTCCCGCCAAAAGTCGCGACCAGCTAGAGTGACGGCCTCAGTCGTCCAATCAGAGCGGTTCGCGCCCTACGTTCGCTCGCTCGTCATTATCAATCCGCGATAATGTTTCCGAAGCGGTCGGAGTCAAACAATAACAAAATTACTTAAAACAAACCATATTGGCAATCCGTTCATAGTATAACCGACCTTCGCCGCGCACACATTCTGTGTGCAAACAAAAAGAAAATAGAGTAAATAAAAAAAAGTAAAACGTCGGGCCGGTTTGGTGCCTTTGCTTGCTTCGTATTCGAAAAAAAAACAAAAGCGTGTGCGGAACAAGATAAATAATTTTCAGTTACCAGTTGATAAAATGTGAATGTTCTTGAAATCTTCATTCAATATTTTAGCATGAGAACTTATGTGCAGGCAATATAGACTGCGAAAGTTGAAAGTGATAGTGTCCTAGAAAGTGATTGTGAGCAAACAGAGAAACAACATCTAGCAGAACTTAAACATAACTTAACGTATTTTAAGTAGGTAAGTTTTGTTAGTATTTTAACTTAGATTGTATCATTAACTAATTATCATTATAATTTATCCTGCTCTTCGCGTTATCTTTGTATTAATAAGATAGTGGTATATGTAAAAAAATAAAATTTGCTAAAATTATACTTAGGTACTTTTCCAAAATGTTTAAAAAAAAATATTTTGCAAAAATTATACTTTTCCAAAATGTTTTCATACGAAAACAATCTCTTACAAACAAGAGTTTGTTGCATGTCTTAAGGTCTAAATAAGTATGATAAGAACTGATTAATGAAAACATTGCACCCATTTTTTGGGCAGTCGCGTAAAAACAATAATAGTAACAATAGCACGGTGGCATAATCTCTATATCTTAATAACTACATAATGTATTTTGTTGATAAGTATATGTTAGAACTACTTTCAACTAAGTATAATTTATTCAGTGCTGGCTATTGTGCCAAAATAAATAAAAAACAGATATAAATACTTCTATATCTAAATTAAAATTGAATTTATTATGAAAATTATAAATGTGCAAGACTTTACTTAAACAGTAAAATAGATCGTTTTTAAACATTTTTACAAAAAAATTTTTTTGAACTAGTTTTTGTAGAATTCTAAAATCTCTGCTAAAATAAAAGGAACTGCTAAAATTTTAAATAAAATTAAAAAGAGATTTTGTAGCATAAAGTGACATAAATGTATATAGAAAACGTAACGTAAACGTAACGAAAAATATCAGTGTTTGACAAGTTGCAATCGAATTGAAGATAAGATAAGAAAGAATGTGAAGGCGTGCAAATACACTGTCGAATTGTTATAGCATTGGCGTCAATAAGAACAAACACCTAATTTAGACAACAAGTAGGTACCTACATACCAAGAAAAGTCGCCGAAGAACTTTGTTTTTCATAACAATTTCAGCGTTCTGCGTAAAAAAATCGCAAACATTCAGAATTTTTGAAAGTAAGAAGATTTTAGACAGAAAATAGCGAATTTTTTACACAAAACAGATGAAGATCACTTCAAAAACAAACATTCAGTGGGTTCCTTGTTTTTAATATCCATAAAATCATTTTGAAATTCATTCATTCATGTTTAAAAAAAAAACCAAACTTGTAGAAAAAAAACACGGTAGTGGGTAGGTACGTTTTTTGTGTTTTTTTACATTAATTTATCTATATAAGGTTTATCCTCAATTCGATTTTTGTAGGGAAAAACGCACGCGTCTTGTTTGCTATATTCCTGAGTTTTTCGATTAATTAAGATTTTTCCGATATTTTTAATATTAATTTATAACTTCTAACTGCACATACATTTTCAGTATAACGTGGTCTAATATCCCCTTTCATTTTTAGATATAGGTACTTAATGAATGATAATCCCAGAAGACGTATTGCCTAGTACCGACCCGTAATAACATTATTTTAACTAAGTATATTCATATTTAATAATTCCACTTTGTAACAAAAAAGATATAGTTTTAATTTTAAACAGCGCCGGTCAAACCTAGGTCAAAAGTTAGCTGTAATTTAAGCAAATTACTACACTACTACCTATATTTCTATTTGAAACATGGACTCTATTGTTGCATTGTATGTGTGTGACCAGAAATATATAAGTAGTTAACATTTTTCGCACGATCGTTGTGCCGTCTAAATAATAATAATGAATATTCTATTTTTATATGTTTTTCAAATTTGTTTCTCAAAAAAAAACAGTAAAAAATATTATGATAGGTACTTAATTACAAAAAACAGCAGTTCAGTTCAAAGTTTTAATGACTTGCATTTTTTATACAAAATTTTACGTAATTGGTGGCGTCACAAGTTTCATATTTTTTGTTATTATATTGAAAACTACTTTCATAACACATAAGCTTAATATTGTATGATTTTATTAAACTATCGATGTTTGATCTTCTTCGTCACTCCAACAACAAGTGAGTATCTACCGAGCGTGGGGATATGGCTATATCCTCTCATGGGAGATGCCTATCCTACCTACGTCGTGCAGTGGACTATCGGCACTATTATATATTCTGTGCTATCGGGATGTTTTTTTTTTTTTTTTTTTATGTGATGATGATGAAGATGATGAAGTTTATAGCAAAGTCTGCATGTTTTTCTATAACTCAGTTTGCATTTTGGTTTAGTGACTAGCAGCTTTAAATATCCGAAATTATTATGTTTAGCTTCTATGAAAGTTTTTCCAATCCTCATTGGGCCCGCGTGGTGGGTTAAGGCCATCCTCCTTGTCTATCCATAGAATGCCTGTGCCTATTAAAATTGCTGGTGTATTGTTGAAGAAAAACTTTAGTTTATTTTTTATTTTTTTATTTTTAGTGTAGGTACCTTGTAGGTAAGGTATATTATATATGTAGATAAATCGACTCAGCCTAACGTAAGATAATCGCGGAGAATACATACATACTTAAATACGGGTCAAACTGAGAATCTCCTTTTTTAAGTCGGTTAAAAAACTACAATTAAGATATCCCTCTTCCAACAAAAAAATAATTATCTTATTCAGATCATAAACAAAGAAGTAACACTACCAATCATCGAGGTAATTCACACAAAATCTATTTTTGTGCTATTTTCAAAATTACTTGAAAAGTACTGAACCGATTTCCAAATTTTTAAAAATGGGACCAACTTGGGAGTGTACCTAATGTAATAACGTTTGAATCATTTCAATCGGTCCAGCCGTCTTCGAGTAATCGGTGGACATACACAAAAAAAAACAAATCAAATATACAGACGAACATAGAACCTCCTCCTTTTTTGGAAGTCGGTTAATTAGTTCTTGCTCTACTTTTATTTTTAAGAATTCGTAAGTTTGAACGTTACTACATTTATGATAAGAACTAATACCAATAGAAATATTATAGGTTGAATAGAAGGTTAAGTAAACATGGTTGAGCAACAGAAACAAACGATATATTCAAATGAGACATGTAAGGCAAAGATACATTTAAATGAAATGCTTAAGTACAGCGTCAGCGGGATGAAAAGTAGCTAAACACTTTACCACCATGTCACATTAATTGTTGGAGTACTAATAGTAGGATTGCAATACTAAATAATCGCAACAAATGGCGAGACAAAGTACTAAACTGTTCAGCCATTTTTAGAGCTGAAGGTACTAACAGATTATGACTATGACGTAAGTACCCAATGCATAAATTATTCAAAGTTAACTCGTGGGAGTCAAAAAAAGGGCAACTTAGCGAATGAAATGTTTGGACAAAAGGTATGTGTTAGGCCACATAGAAAACTCCCTATAAAAAAAACCGGTCAAGAGCGAGTCGGACTCGCGCACCGAGGGTTTCCGTACCTAATAAATACACTGCAGAGCCTGCTGTAGAATAATAAAATTATTATTGCAGTTTTAGGTCAGCACCATCTCTTGGCCGATAGTGGAACTATTTTTTTTCTTAGTCCAGCGCCATCTCTTGACCGTTAGTGGAACTAAATTAAGTTTTCTTGGGTCAGGGCCATCTGTTGACTGGTAGAGGAACGAATTAATTTTTTGTTTGTTTTGAATTTCTAAAAAAGTGTGTTATATTGAGACATCGTTTTATTTTTCCTGTGATCTTTACATAAACTACTTTCACATAGAATTATTTCAGTTTTTTTTTCTTTGCAAACCTCGGAGATAAGGGGGGGGGACGTTATTTTTTTTTACTTTTTTCATCATAAGTCGAAAACTATGCGGCCTAAAAAAAAAAAGATTTCAAATGTGCAAACAGCGCTCTTTCATAATGATACCCCACATGCTCTAGTCGCCCCACTTAAAATTTTTAAGACCCCTTTTCAGTCCCTGTTGGAAAAATTTTTTTTTTTATTTATTTCTGTCTTATTTGCAAAATAGTTGGACAAACGTCATCTTTAACTATTCCAAATTTCAAGTTGATATCATTAGTAGTTCTCGAGATATCCAGCTGTGACAGACAGACAGACAGACTGAGTCACACAATAAGGGTTCCTTTTTACCATTTTGGTACGGAACCCTAAAAAGGATACCTACCTACCTATAAATATTAACCAAGTTTAAATATTTATTTATATTTTTTAATTAATTTAATTGTCTTAATATAAAAAAAAATTGCATTGTGAATGCCTAAAATCTAGAAATTCAATATATTTTTTTGTTTTTTTCCCCGACAGTAGTTAAGATTCGAAAACTTTAAGTTCAGTGAAGACTTTAATGTCAGGGGTGCTTTACTTTTTAATTGTATACAAAATTACTTACACAGTCGCTTTGAAGTACAAATAGTAACAAACCAAAAGTACCTACTTAGATACCTATGAATTTTCTGGGGTTCCCATGATTTGGTGCTAAGAAAATATGACTGTATGTATAAAAATTCGAAAGCGCTTAATTTTTAAGTTTATTTAAGGTAGTTAACATAGTAAAAATTATGTTGGTATCAGTATCTACGTGCCAAATAATTTTTTTTCATGTTTTCAAAAAGGTTTTAAAAAAAGTTATTAAAAAACTATATTATGGACAATATCTTGTTTTCTATTTCAGGGGTTAATTGGGATTTCATTTAAATACCAAGATAAGCATCAAGCTGTACGGATATACTCGTAATAAAGACTTAAAAATATTTACTCACATTGAACTATTGACTAATTAGTTGGCCACGACTGTATTTTAATTTTTAAGCGCCAGCCTAAACACAAAGTTTGAAGAGCCTAGCTTTGAAACTGAAGGACTTTCATATAAAACAATATCCCTTATTTTTAAATTTGAGATTTTTGCATTCACAATGCTATTTTTACACAATACTAAATAATATACTAGAAAAAATACGACTCGCACCAGATCTATACTCAGACGGGAATCGAAGTGACTCGGTAGCTCAGCGGTCAGAGCATTGGACCGGATATCCAAAGGTCGCGGGTTCGATTCCCGTCTGAGTATTGATCTGGTGCGAGTCGTATTTTTTCTAGTATATTATTTAGTATTGAATATCCCTTATTTTATTCCCTTAAGGAGTGGTTTTTGAAAGGTCTCTTCTCTACCCTCCAAAAATGGTGTCTCTACCGGTCTACCTTCAACCGTAAGGGCTCTAGCCTTATAATATTGCCAGTAATGAATCAATCAATTTGTAATCAAATCAATTAAGTAGTATCAGCTGACAGCCTTTGTTTGCTATCATGCATTCAATCAAAAATGGAATGGAATAGTTTGAAACACATCAAAATTACAAATATTTTTATCAGATGCTATATTAGGTTACTAAACAAACAAAAAATGTTCTTGCGGAAGCATTACTTGTTCCGATTTAGTTATTAGTTCCGCTCATAGTGTGCGCCTGCGCATTGCCCGCGCCGTCGCCGCGCCGTACCGGCCGGTCGCACGCAATTTATTACGGTGAGATCGGAAGTTGGTAAATAAATGGTAGTATAAACACTGTGTATAAATATTATAAGTTTATTCGAAAATCTCAATTTCATACTCTAGCTGAAAACATTTAAGACCAATTTTTAAGTAGGATAAAATATTGAAGTAAGCTTTCAAATTTTTTATGGAAGATTTTATTATCTTTGGATAATTTTCGTCCATCAGCCATTTTTGATGTCCCTACTGCTGGGGCACAGGCCTTCCTTATGGGGGTGAGGTGAGGAGGATGGGCCATAACCCACCACGCGGGCCCAATGCGGATTGGTGGGTGTTAACGACTGCAAATGCAGCACTGCATGCAGGGTCACCTATCCCATGACCGACCCTTGCGAACGTTGCTTAACTTCCGCAATCGCTGGGCCAGGTGCTAAACCACTGCGCCACCGAGCTACTCGATTATTATTTTCGTATTTTTATGTAATTAGTTATGGATTTGAGATATCACGTTAGATTAATTACCTAGTGGATTGTGGAGTGTATTTACGATATCTCGGTATCTGGTTACCTACCAAAATCTTCGAGTTCTAATTTGATCCCGATTCCCGGTTTGACCATGTTGTAGGTAAAATATACAAATCTCAGTGAGCGGTGATTAAGCGCTTATAAGAAAAGTTCTACAATAGATAGTTACATATCTCAAGCAAGAGAAAACCATGAAGTCATATTGTCATGACAAATAAAACATACATTATTTACATAAAAAGATTTTGATTTCACTACTTTCGCGTTTTTCAAACAGCTGAGTTCCACTACCTGCACCCGTAATGACATCAAATTATCACAAAAAGTTTAGAATCAAATGGTGACAATAGCGTCACGATTTAGCTGTTTTTTTCTTCTTCAAGCCTCGCGACGAAGTGAAAGTCGCAATGGTTTAGTACAAAGACCGTGTCATTTGTACAATGAACCTATTTGCTATCAGTAACAACAGCTGGGGGTATTTCCTCTTAAAATTCAGATAAAACACTGGAGGACTATATTTTGTACAATAATGTAACGACATTATTGGATAGTGATTAAAAATTAAGTGATGAATTATATTTTCGTATAAAAAATCATTTAACAACTTATTCTGTTAAAGAAAATGAATGTGGTCACTCTGACCACATTCATTTTCTTTAACAGAAATTAAGTAGACTGACTTTTGGATGTTTTTGGATAAGTGTAGGTACTTTTAAGTAATGTCGAATTTCTTTGGTGTGCAATGCAACAAGAATATATTAATATTGGGCAGGGCAGTCGTGAGGAGCTCGGTGGCGCAGTGGTTTAGCGCCTGGCCCAGCGATTGCGGAAGTTAAGCAACGTTCGCAAGGGTCGGTCATGGGATGGGTGACCAAAAATGTATTATCTCGAGCTCCTCCGTGCTTCGGAAGGCACGTTAAGCCGTTGGTCTCGGCTGCATTTGTAGTCGTTAACACCCACCAATCCGCATTGGGCCCGCGTGGTGGGTTATGGCCTATCCTCCTTACCACCCATAAGGAAGGCCTGTGCCCCAGCAGTGGGGACATCAAAAATGGCTGATGGACAGGGCAGTCGTGTTTTTTATTTTATTTTTTTTGCGTTTACTGACCGGCGCGTGTTGGTGGTAAAAAGAACAGAATGGAACAGATGAAAGTTTTGATTGATACAAAGAGGAGTACATTTTGTTCTGTGATAGTAAAGAGTAGTAACACAGAACAAAATTTACTCCTAGCGGAGAGTAGTAATTTGACAAGATGTGTCATTGAGCCATTAGTTTTGAGAATTTTCATTTCACGATTTTAAAATTCAGTAGTTTTTATTATTTCGTTTTGGATGTAGAACCAAACTTAGTGTTTATTTTCCCTTGCACGTATCCCAATTTTGTAGTCGTCGCTGAATGTTTTCCACTCCGAGCTGCGTTATGCGAGTCTAGGGAAATTTAGGTACCTATATTTGCCTATTTAGTGATACCAACTGAAATCTTTCCTCTAAGTGGTTTTCCTCGCGCACCTCTCGCCCATCTCTGGCTGGTGAACGAATCAACCATTCAATTCGGTACAGGGTATAACGCTGGAAGCTGGTACGCTAGAGGAGGGGGAGAGTGAGATGATGGGGGAGGGGAGGAGAGGTGGAGAGTGAGAGGGGGGCAGCGAGTTTGGTGGGGACCCGCCTAATCGCGTGAAAACGGCTGATCTGATTTTGAACATACGGATCTGTCACTTGTATGGAGCTGTCACGTGTACGGATTTTACGCCATCGCGCCGGCATCGGCTTTTCCGCGCCACGCCATAGAAATCCATACAAAGTGACAGATCCGTCCGCTCCGGCCGCTCCGTGCAGATGCAGTGACAAGGGCGTCGCCAGCCCATAGCCCAGGGGGGGCAAGTTAATATTAAAGAGGATGAGAAAAATATTAATTGTAGGTACAGTCAAGAGCACCTAGTGAAATTATTAAAGTTTTGAGATGGGGCGGGATTTATCGGAAAAGCAAGTCAATTGCACGGCCTTAGGACTTTTGTTATTTTGCAGTTAGCTCTAGGGGGTTAGTCTCTAGGGCGGGGGGGGGGGGGGGGGGGAGCTAGGTAGGACGAAGTCACGGGCAGTTATAGTTTCAAGATTGCAGTTTATTATTTGTTGGCACATCAGTGAAAAGCCACAAAATTGGAGGTCACTTTACGATTTTTTTCCATAGAGAAATGTTTTAGCTCATGTTTCTTTCAATTACTTAACTGAGTACTAAAATCTACTTTTTAAATTTTTTGGGACCGATAAATCAAGTGTAATACTGTGTGAAATCTTTGTCCAGAAACGTGTAACTAACGTGTATAAAGGTCAACTAGCGCCACCAATACATTTATTTTTATTACTCGTAAACCAAGTAAATTTTTTTTAAACTAGTTTTAAAATGGCCACTTTTGGTTTAAATGGATTTTAAAAGTTACAGAAAGAATGAAAACTGTTAAAGAGTTATTCAAAAAATATTAGAGACAATTTAAGAGAGCATTATTGTTTCCTTTTTTTTAATATTGACCTGGTTTACGTATACTTAATAAAAATAAATGAATTGGCGGCGCTAATTGACGGCTATAGGGTCCTTAAGTTAGTGAAGTTGATTAATAAAATAACTTATTTGTCTACACCCGTGGACTGTACAAAATGTTTAGTGACCGTAAACAATAATTAGGTTAAAATATATCGAACGTTTATCTAAACATAGAAACATTTTTTTGTTCTAGGCAATGATGTCGTCCCAGTGGGTTCTTCTCGTGGTACTCACAGTACACTTAGTCCATTGCAACGAGAATGACATAAGAGACCCGTCGCCCGTGGTTTACGAGTAAGTTTCCTTAAATAGTTTTGAACACAAATAGCATTTTTTTTATACACAACGGGATAGTACTTAGCCTTCACCTCACCTGATGTTAAGTGACGATAAGGCCGAAGGTGGAAGCGCACTACACCCAAAATCCTCATCACTGAGGAACTGGTTATCTTACCTCTAACTGCCGGAACACAACAAATTTTTTTAATTGTTTAATGGCGGCAGACTTCGGTAAGATGGTGGTAGCTAGCCAGGCGGACTTGAAATAGTCCCTACCACCATCCAAACCGAGTATGAATTGTACCCCCCTGGGAATCGAATTCGGGAACCCTGCGTCTTATACGAGTAGTGGCGGGCGTACCACTAGACTTTTCATATTTGTTTATGAAAAACCAGTTTCCGCTTGCATCGGTAAAACTCTATAAAAAGAAGTCGATGGAATAGATTTCAAATTCAAAACCGATTTTTTTCTCTACTTTTATTCTGAAGTTTCCAGAAAACCGGAAATTCCAATATCCTTCTTACATTTGCTAACAAATAATTTGATAGGCTTTTACAAGGCAAGCGTATCAAAATACAGAAATTGGATACAGTAAAATACAAGATTACAATAGGAGTAAGTAATATCGTCAACACACTTGTGTTTGCAGAGTATTTTTAATTATTTTTGCTCTACATAGATTGTTGTTGTATCCTTACAATTATTCGCATATTAAAGTTCATAGGCCTAAATTCTACATGATCACATATCACATGATTTTTATTTTTGATTTTGACAGGTGAGATTTTAGAACTTTTTAATGGAAAACTTTTTAAAATTGGTTAATATCATAAGTTAATTGTTAAGTTTAATTTTCTGATGATGTGAATGACGACACCCTTTACTGCACTAAACTTAAAAATCGCTTAAGTCTTTTCTTAACTACAGCTCACTAAATTAGGATAGGTATTATTACCAAAACGGTGTTATGAGCTTAGTTGGGCAATATTTAGGCATAGTTAAGTGCAAACGGGTAATCATAACGAGTATCATAACATTACGTTTTTATGGCGATTATACTGATATGAAGTTCTCATCATTAGAAATATAAATGCTTACATCTTGCTGATTACTATAACTAGGTATAGTAATTTATAAATTTAAAAAAACCACTATTGAAGTAAGGGTACCTACTGCAGTAGTTTATTTAGAAGATAACTTTTAAATATGTAAAAATTATAGCTGCTATCTGTTATAGGTAGCAAAAATGCTTAATTATCTTTTTATAGTGAAACGTTAGTAGGGTTGAAAATTGATCGAATTACTTTTCATATACTTAATAAAGAAACCAGTTCATACATTTTTATTATCAATAAGTAGACCGAAGCAGCAGTAATGTTTAACCTGTACAGTCATAAATCGTTAGAAACCAACAATGTTTCATGCTCATGCCTTTCCATTGTTTTGCAACGCGTAGAGCAGTTGGTCAACTATCGATGCTTATGGTAAACATTAAAAAGTTATTGTTTTCGATATTATTTTTTTATTTTTTTTATTTAACCATTTATTTCAGGCTACTAGGCCCATACAATATATACCTTACAGACTAACATACATAATTATTAAATAAAAATAAAAATAATCTATTTGTTTACACGTATCGAAGGCGGCGACGTGTTGCGCAATGCAGTGTCCGGTATCCGACCGCGAAAGCGTCGGAACAAGACACCCTTCGGCCAAAAATCTTCTTTCATGAAGGTCGACAGATGTTCAGTCGGTACCCTCACCACGAATGAGTTGAAGTTTACATTGTGGCGTGACTCCAACCGCTCGACCCTCAGAATGAATTATGTTGTTAAACATGTATATTAAATTATGCTTAGCTTACTGCAATGTATGACTATTATTATCTAACATGGTTATGTCACTAGGTCACTAACTATCTACATGTTTTAGCATTTATTGTAGAGCAAGCAATAAAATGTACCTAACTATGTATAAACTACGATAGTATAATCTATCGCAGAACTACAAATAAATAAAATACCATTATTATTTGTTCTGTGCTACTACTAACAACCTAAAATGAATCATGACTGTGGTTCGTTTAACCAGGGGGGCTATTGTCTAATTTTAAAAATCTATCGCAATCGCTTTCGTTTGACAGATGGATGTGACACATTGCTGCATTTCTTTGGTAAGTTTTTGTTTGTGCCATAAAGAAGCTTCAATGTGTTACATCATGAAAGCGATTGCGATAGATTTTAAAATTAGACAATAGAAAGGCCGGTCTCTATTTAGGATAATATACGAGTGTACTGTGATTTAGGTAAAAATTTAAACGACTACAAATGTAGCCGGGACCATGGCTTAACTTACAGTGCCATCCGAAGCACAGAAGGTATAAGCTATGTAAGAGTATCAAAAAGAAAATCTTTTGGAAACTAAAAGAAAATGTGATTTTACCGACAAAGTACCTTGTTATCATTATCTGAGTTGCAAAGCCTTGTCTTGAAGTTAAAATTGTCCGCTATTATGTACTTAATTACTTAACCGTACATAATGAATGTCATGAAGATGGCATGTATTTTGTTCTAACTTCCCGGATAACCACTTTGCTATGGAGTTTTTGTGTCTATTGTCTTATGGCCTGTGAAGACAGAAAAACTTAACAAGGTACTAATTAATGTCACTTCATCTTTATTTTGAACTTTAACGTTCATAAAGACACTAGCGATACAGACCTGCAGATTTCTTCCTTTGATCTGGTTTTTCGGTTCTATTATTTCTTATTAATTTTCCAGACCATCATGGGTGTATAAGTGCATGGGTGCAGACGGGTGTCAGCGGTCGAACCGACCCAAGCCCAGTGCGGACAACTCCTCCGCCCACTTCGACAGCTTGGCCCTCTGCCGCACCGTGTGTGGCCGGTTCGGTGGCCTGTGGCCGAAGCCCGTGTCGTCGGTCCTCAGCATGCAGACCGTGAAAATGCATCCCACTAACTTGAGGTTGGTAACTTGGTATTGCTTTGACTTCTTGTAAAAAAATAAAATTGAGGTTTAGAGAATAACGCCCTTCGGCTTTTTCCCATCGTTTTTGTTAGTGAAATGAAGAGCATTTGAAATTACCTACACTTTTTAAAGATAGGTAATAAACCTATCTTTGAAAAGCATCCTTGTTGTCCTTGCAACGCTCAAAATACTTCTAAAGCAATCGACATTATCTACTGATTCAATTTTACCATACCGATACTTCGTTAAGATAAAACTGAAGAGAATGACATTATTTAAATGTAGGTAGCACGAGTAAGAGCACTTTCACATACTTATAGCCGTTTTAGGCGTGGCGTAAGCCGTGCGTCTGCCATATTCACACATATATTTTCAGCTGTTTAAATATATAGCTCTTCTATAAGCCATGTTAACGAGTTAGGTATGAGACCAACTGTTGTTCTACCTCAGACGAAGCAATGCTATGAACATTCAGGCCAATATTCGATTGAATAATGGAGAGAAACGCCTTGAATGAGTTTCCATAAATTATTATGTTTCGTTTTGCGTATCAAGGTAGTTTAGTTTGTGGATTTATTGGCTATCCTAATGGTGACTCGCGTAAATTGATGTTAGGATATTTAAACGAACAACATAAATTTATTCACTCCAAACATAAATTTATTCACTCCAAAGTCCATTCACCTAAGCAGCGTGTTTCGCGTCTATCGCCGTTACAGGGGGCCTATTACGAAAATAACGTACGCAATTGCGTAACGCAGTCACTTGGTCACGATAATCGTCCACAGTTCGTCGGTTGTGGCTATTAAACACATTTTCAATTGGCTATAGTAGCCCATTATACTGTTGAACGAATAATGACGGATCCAGTAGAGAGAAACTGTCAAATTTACGATATCACTTTGCAGTATCGCATACGAAAGTGCTTTGTAATAGGAAACAATCAGAACGAAGCACGGACGCAGCTGCGTGTATCACATTAAACTTTTCGTAATAGACCCCCAGGTGTCTGCCTCTCGTCTGTCTATTCTGGTGGTGACATTTTCTTGCGTCACGAGCTACACGCCACACGCGTCATGCGTGCGCGTGCGACACTGCCATACTACAGAAAAATACAGTAGATAAAGTTTTTTGGCTATAACTATAATTATTATCTATTCTGTGTTATAACTATAGCACTGTTTTTAAATAATTATTTAAAATGATAACATAATATAAACAAAAATGGCACTGAACGATATTCAGCAACGTAATAATTATTACTCTATTCTAGGTACGTATAAAATCTAAGCTTTTTTTAAAACCTAATGCATCTGAGTTATTGCATAAAATTACAAAATAATCGCAACATTATTATGTTTTGATGCGTTACCAGAGATAACCTTTTGATTTAAGTAACTTCACTGTGCGTGCATATAGTAAACGTAACGAACTTGACAGTTTTATCACAATAACAACGAAACCGAAATGTTCTTTACGTCCAATAAATAATAGTTATTTCGGCCTTTCATATTTTCTTCAACAATAGAATAGAAAATACTGTTTTTTTTTCAGGCGATTGCGTCAGTGTATAATTTATCCATTTTAACTAATATTTTATTAATAATTTTAAAACGACGCACGGTTTTGCATTTTACAGCAATAAAAAAGTCACTGATGTAGATTTTCTTGACAACAATTATCTAATTTTTGTATTTTCTTATTTCTCATATTTTATGCAGTTTACTTAGCAAGACATAGGTAAAAGTCACTAGAAAGGTATGTACTTTTGACTTTTTCTATAACTTATATAAGCTTTAATGGGGAATGCTTGAAAAAACTAAAATTGGCAGATTTTTTTTTACAGGTAAGTAATTGCTCCATAAGAAAATATTTCAGAATTTTTGGTTGCATGAAATAGTACATTGTTCACCGAGAGGAGAAAGAGATCGGGAATCGCACTTTCTCTCGAGTGATACATAGTGCTTTATACTACACCTACGAGGAAAATAAAAAACTAAATCTACGAAAACTGAATCCTCTTCTTCTTTCTTCTTCTTGTCAATGCAGGCGGTTTCCGCAACTCGACGTCTATTGCGCCTATTTTGCGTTGGAGGGTGTGCGGCCGGATCACTCCAGCCAGCCCAGCTCAGCCAGGAACGCTCCAAGGGCTTTCACATTCGTGATCGCTTCCTGGACGCTGCCCGGTGAGCCGAGGTACCTCGCCCGGTAGGAGGCCACCCCTCTGCATTCCAGCAGTACGTGGGCGGCTGTTTCCTCTTCCTCCATGCATCCTCTGCATAAGGGACTGTCTGTGACACCTAAGTTAAAGAGATGTCTGTTAAATTGTCCATGACCAGTAATAGCGCCTGTTACCAGGCGAAGTTGCGGTCTGCACAGTTGTATCAGAGCCCTGGATAGACGAGCGTCCACGCGCGGTAGTGCAAGTTTCGCCTGTCTGCACGAGTCCAGCGAGCTCCAATTCTGTTGGTGTAATTCTATTGTGTGTTCACGGATCTTACTTGCAAACCAACTTGTCGGGATAGGCGCCATCGGCTCTGGGCCAACAGGCGTCGAACCAGATGCGCGCCTAGCCAGTTCATCGGCTGCATCATTTCCCCGCGATCCACTGTGACCTTTGATCCATTGGATAGTAATAGTATTAAGTGCACCTACTGTATTTAAGGCATGATGACACTCAAGTAAAAGGCTCGATGTGATGCGACTGCCCTGGAGAGCCTGTAGGACGGATTTGCTGTCAGAGAGAATTAAAATGTCGCGGTCTTTTACCTCCCTTGTTTTGATTGCCTTAGCCGCCATTGTTATGCCCACGCACTCAGCCTGAAAGACCGTGTTGTATGAGCTTAATGGGAATGCAATTTGTATGTTGAGGTCCTCTGAGAAAACACCCGACCCTGTACCCGATGAGGTCTTGGAGCCGTCAGTGTAAATCAAGAGAGCCTTATGTTTTTTCTTGGAGCTGATGTCATCTATCAGGTGTATTCTGTATTTTTTGTCAAAAATGAAGGTTGGCTTAACTTTGTCGCATGCTGCTTCAATAAGAGGGGTGTTGAGCCAGTCCTCCAGTAGTCTTCTGAGATGTTTTACCCTCTCAAATTTTAGAGATCCCAGTTGTTTTAGTCTTAACGCTGTTTTGGCTGCCTCCTGTTGGATGTGGAGATGCAGTGGTGTTAGGTTCAGCATTACCTCTAGAGCAGCTGTGGGAGCTGTGCTCATGCATCCAGTGAGGGCGCAGCAGGCCTGACGTTGTAGTCCTTGTAGCTTTTTGGCTCCAGTGGTTTGGGCGGCTTTTGGCCACCATACTACAGATCCATAGCTTACCAGGGGTTTTATGATCGTGTTGTATAGCCAAAGGAATTGTTTGGGTGCTAGGCCCCAGCGTTTACCAATCATCTTTCGGCACTGCCATAGGATGACGCTGGCGGACTGCGTCTTGTACTCCAAGTGGCTGTTCCAATTCAGTTTACTGTCTAGGATTATGCCTAGGTACTTTACCTCGTTAGAGAGTTGTAGTGTAGTTCCAAACAGTTTCGGCAGACGGAAGTCGCCTACCAGGCGTTTGTTTGTGAACATTACCATTTCCGTCTTCGTGGGGTTGACGGTCAGGTCGTGTCTTTGGCACCACTCCTCAACCTTCTTCAAGGCTGCTTGCATGGTGTTACAGGTTATGCCAGCCTGGTTACCTATACTTAGTATGGTAATGTCGTCCGCATATCCTATAGTGTAGAAATAGTTAGAGTTAAGATGGGAAATCAGGTCGTTCACCACCAGGTTCCACAGAAGTGGAGAGAGCACACCTCCTTGGGGGCATCCTCTCGCCACCAGGGCCTTTTGGCCGACGTCCCCTGATACCTGTACCGTTCTGTTGCGTAGCATATTCACGATCCAGTCTATGAGTTGTTTATCAACACCGTGTCTCACTAGTGCTGCCTCGATGCTGGTGAATGTTGTTTTATCGAAAGCGCCCTCTATATCTATGAAGATGCCTAAGCAGATAAGTTTATTTTGGAGAGCCTCCTCTATCTTACCGACTAGTTGATGAAGAGCTGATTCTGTTGATTTTCCAGCACTGTAAGCATGCTGATGTTTATGTAGTGGGAGGTTGACCAACGCTCCGCTTCGTAGGTGCCATTCACAAACCCTTTCCATAGTCTTCAAAAGGAAGGTTGTGAGGCTGATCGGTCTGAAAGCCTTCGGATTTGTGTAGTCGGGTTTACCTGGTTTAGGTATAAACACTACCTTAACTTCCCTCCACAGGTGCGGAGTGTATCGATGAGCCAAGCAGGCTTGTAGCAAATGAGTGAGGACTGGAACTACTTGCTCCTCTCCCCATTGTAGTAGTGCCGGAAAGATGTTGTCCGTTCCAGCCGCCTTGAAAGGGGAGAAGCCCTTAATAGCACTTCTTACCCTTTCAGGTGTTATAACATGTTCAGCATAGCGCCAACAGTCTTCAGTGGGTTGTACAGGCTGGTCTTGCCAAATTACCTGTTGTACTAGTTGACAATCTGGGAAGTGGGTCTCTATCAGGATAGCATTTGTCTCCTCCGGGCAGCGCGTCATCGTGCCGTCCGGTTTCTTTAGGTTGCCTAGCGGGCCAGGACCCTGGTTCGACAAAACTTTCCTTACCCGATTTGCCTGTTTGGTGGAGCTTATCTCATTACTGAAATTCCTCCAGGAGGAAGTCCTCCAGTATCTGATTTTTCGTTTGTATTCAGCTTTTGCGTCTTTGTACTTGTCCCAATCATGGTCGTTGCAGGTATTCATTGCTCTATTTAGCCTTTTTCTCACCTTCTCACGCTGCCTTTCAAGCTCCGGTCCCCACCATTGGTGTTTTCCGGGGCCCTCTGGGGCAGGAGTACTTAGGGGACAGGCTTCTTCGAAGCATTGTGTTACGGTATTGGTAAATTTTACTACCTGTTCCTCTAGCTGCGCAGCGGTCGGGAAAGCCTTCCTATCACAGCTTGTGTCTAGTTTCTCAGCTAGGAGTGTTCTGTATTGCTGTCTGTTAGTCTTCCTTGGGTACCTTTTAGGATCAATAGTGATGGTAGGTACCTGAAGGTTGAAACGTAGCCACCTGTGATCCGAACATGAGGCCTCGTCTGAGACGTGCCAGTCCGTTATCATGGATGCCGCTAGCGGTGTTGCAAGTGTTAGGTCAACAATCGTCCCTCTGCACCTCCTAGCGACGAAGGTCGGTTTATTGCCTATGTTGATGATTTCTAGATTGGTTGTTAGTAGAAATTCCAAACTGAATCCTCAAACAACACACAAATTGAAAATGGCGCCAATGGCGTCTGCAATTTTCACATGTTCTTTTTTCAAATTGTTTATCCTGCCGCCGCAGGGTCGCACTGCCAGCCCGACACCATCCGACACACAGCTAGTGGCCAGTGTCATTTTGCGAACTTGGAGATAAAAACTCACTGTAAAAACTTTTTGGCTTTTGATATTTAGGTTACCGGCGCATAGTCTTACCCAAAATTAAAAAAGAAAAACCACGTAAGAAATGGATTTTCATACACTTTTCTCTCCCGCTCAGATGCGTTTTCTCCCCGCATATTTGTTCGATATGCAATGACGTACTTTCTACCGTAAATTTGATAAAGTATCAAGGTACTTTCCGAGCAGGTGTAGTATAAAAAAAATTAAAAAACTTCGTTTTCGAGTATGGTGGTTATGGAATCATATCCATTCTGCTGTTACTCCCATACTTTTTCCAAGACGAAGTTATTTAATTTTTTTAGATTTTTGAATACAATCAAATATTCTGAAACTTTTTCCTATTATTCCGGAGCTTATTCCTACCTGTAAAAAAATTCAGTCAATTTAATTTTTCCCCATTAAAGCTAGCTAATAAATATAGATTTTCTGTGCATTTGTGAAGACAACGTGACTTTCTTTTTTAATTTTCACTGAAAATTCTGAAACTGTATTCTATTAATAAGGCAGGGAGCTTATTCCTACCTATAAAAAATATTCAGCCAATTTGAATTTATTCAGACATTGCCCATTGAACTCCTCCAACTTTATTGATGCGTGACGGGATCAGAAGGGCTGGCGAGAATCAATCTTCTCGTCTTCTGGGCTTATTCCAAATGCTGTTAGACTCCGACCTAAATTTAGTGGCCGACTTCTAGATAATCTGTGTTTGTTTTGTTTCGACTTTCTTTGTGCTAAAATTAGATACACCCGACTGGTTAATTGGTAGGTAGGTAGGCCTGATGTTTGTAACATTATGTTTTGATCAAAAATAATGTAAGTATAATTCAATATTAGTTTGTAGTTGCATGATAAAAAAAGTTTTTTAATTTACATACTGCTTAAAATAAAATAGAAACTGAATATACTGTTTTAATTGAAAAATGTTAAATTTCGCTCATTTTTATATGAAACTACAATTCCTCTCTGTTCTAAGTGACACGCGGCGAATAGGAGAAATTATACAGTAAATTCGACAGTACCTAAATTCCGCACGTTTTTAACAAAATGAAATTCTAATTAAAAACAGATTGAATTTATATTAAAATAAGGCCGCCTATAGGGATGTTGACTATTTTTTTTATTTTAAGTTACATAAATTACCTCTCAAAAAAAGAAACATTGGTAAAAGAATTAATTCGCTAGCATGAAAACTGCCCGAGATATCACAGTGTGAAATGCACACAAATGGACTCGATCAAAAACGCTCCATACTAATGGCTTGCACGTTATGACGTCACGCCGTGCTAGTTTGTATGCAACGCATAGGAAATTTGTTCAGCATCTATATTAAATATTGTGTTTATCAAAATGGTTTCTTCGACAAATTTGCTATACATTTTACGGACTAATTAAAGGTATCATTTATTTTAATAAAAAAACTTTAATAAAGGGAGACAGAAAGCTTATGGATAATTATAGGCCAATTGCTCTGTCATCATTGTTTTCTAAAATTTTTGAAAAATACATTTACTTACTATTGCTTTCGTTTCTAGAAAAACACAATATTTTGGCCAAAGAGCAAAAAGGTTTTCGAAAAGGCAAAACAATTAACATGGCTATATATGACTTTTTTGAAATAGTAATGGGAAATATTGACAAAAGAAATCCAGTCTGCGCTATTTTTTGTGATATGACTCAAGCTTTTGACCACGTTGACTATGAAAAATTATTATTTAAATTAAATTCTTATGGAATAAGAGGTAATATATTAAAACTCCTTGAGACTTACCTAAAAAACAGAAAACAATTTGTAGAAATCTCTAAAGTATGTATGGAGTCAAAACATGAACAAGTATTTAAATCATCTCGGTGCACCATTTCATATGGTGTCCCACAGGGAAGTGTGTTAGGACCGTTACTGTTTTTATTGTATATCAACGACTTACCAAAAGCAGTTAATAAACCTGTATCCCTTTTTGCTGATGATAGTACAGTCATTATTGAATGCGAAAATAAAGAATTTTACGAGAGTGATGTAAATAAAACATTGGAATCTATTATAATGTGGTTAGAAAATAACAATTTGAAGATAAACTTAGAAAAAACAAAACTAATGCATTTTAGCCAAAGATTACCTAGTATGAAAATGAACATCCACTATAATGGTAAAGAAATTAATGAAACAGACGCTACAACCTTTTTGGGCTTGACAATTGATGAAAAATTAGATTGGAAATTACATGTAGAAAAAATATCCCTTAGAGTAAGCAAAGCTTCTTATGCACTATACAAGTTAGCACCGGTTCTTAATATAGATGGGTTAATTGCTGCTTATTACGGAACAGTAGAATCTATATTAAGATATGGTATTATTTTCTGGGGTAACTCAGTAAATAAAGAAATGATATTTAAATTCCAGAAACGATCAATACGATCAATGTTTGGTTTAAAGTGTATTGATAGCTGTCAAGATTACTTCAAAAAATACAAATTGTTAACACTACCATGTTTATACATTTTTGAAGTAGCTGTGTTTGTGAAAATGAATCCAGAGTTATTCAAAATTCAGTCATATGTTAGTAATAGAATAAGAGAAAATAAAAAGACAAAGCTTTGTGTGTGTAGTGCAAATACGGCACTTAAGCGTAATAGTATTTTTTGTATGGGACCTATTATATATAACAAGCTTCCAATAGCCTTGAAAGACCTTAACTTAAACTTATTTAAACTAAGACTAAAGAATTTCCTTATAGAAAAATGCTACTATAGATTAAGTGACTATTTATCAGATAAAGGTTTACCTAATTTATAATGTAAAGATGTAAATTAGTCATCTATTTAATTTATTATTATTATTATAATCATTATTTTTTTAATTAACATTGACATCGGCATAATAAACAGGGGAGACATTTTTGACATTTATATTATTTTGACATTAATTTTTTATTTGTTATCTGACCACCTAAGAGTCTAGCTAAGCTTTTGAGCATTTTGACATGTAACTTTATAAAAATAGGCATTAAGTGACATTTATTCGTTATTATCATGCTTGTAAGATACCTAATATTTTTTATTCGTTGACATAAGAAATAATTAAATTAATTGACATTGTAATTTTGTATGCCCTACAGGGCCAAACATGTAAGGACACCGATAAACCCTGACAACTACATTTTTTGTACACTCATGTTTGACAAAAATAAATGATTATTGATTATTGATTATTGATATTATTGATTAAATTGTATACTTTTTAAATGGACTTGTCCACCCAACTTTGAAGGGTCATAAAACAAATAATATGCAATATATAAAACCAAGAGGTATACAAGCTACTCTAAAAGTTTAATATGTTTACGATTTTTATTAGTATTTCGTTATTTTATTCATTAGTCAACATCCCTATTGTAGGCGACGCATACACACATTCTCTCATTCACTCACACACGCATACTGTGTACGGCTATAAGCTATAAGTTATAATAAATTAAAATACAAACTTTATAAATGTAGAAGAAAATACCTAAACCTAATGTTAAAATAAGTAAATAAGCTTAAAATAATACATATATGTCATAAATACTTTGGTATATAGCGTAATAACGTGATTTTGTAAAAATGCATTTAAATTCAAATAAAGAATGGTTGCGCGCCGTTTGCGATCTGCACGTCCGCCATCATAATTGCAGTAGTCGTGAGAACCCCGGCGATCGCAACCGGCAGCTATCCAAAAAGAGTGTCCCGAAATTGTGGTGTTCTCATTTCCATCCCTTATAAAATCTGATCCTTCGACCCGCATCTTCACCACCAGTGCCTATTATAGTGTATAATGATGCCGAGAACACCACCTCGCGATAAAATCACGTCGAACCGGCAAAAGTTATCGGAACGTTTGGAGTGCGCTTCCGAACATGTGCTCACGAAAAGTAGCCGTGAAATTGCAGTGCCAGTGCATAATAGTGATAGTTTATCATTGCAACTGTGTCCGGGACACTCTAAAGTGACAGTTCCAAAATCGATTAAAAACGAATCGGTACTTTCGTCAAAGAGATCGACGTCATCGCAAGCACGCCGCAAACAGCTGGAACTGGAGGCTGCTCAAGCGAAAGCAAAAATCCAGATGGATCTTATTGACAAACAATTAGAAGTGAATTTAGCTCTGTTCGACGAAGATGACGATAACAGGTCTAATAGTCACTCACAATTTACCAAAAATAGTGACACGAAACGGTCCCAAGTTGAGGAATGGCTGGACCGCAGCAGCATGCACCCGCCCGGGCAGGAGCCCGAGGCACCAGCGACGGCCACGGAGGCAGCGCCGGCCACTAATTGTGTAGAACCGCGCCGTGCAACGCCCTCCACCCAGCCTGTCGACGGCATACTTCAGCTAGCACACACCCTCAAGGACCTCATGACCACATCGTCGCAAAAGCACGAGGAACGGCTCCTTACACGCCTGTCCACCCCTCGTGACCTACCCATATTCAGTGGGGACTGTATTGAATGGCTGCACTTCAAGAGTGCCTACGAAGAAACGGCACGGATGTGCCAGTTCACCGAGTCAGAAAATATGTGGCGACTTCGTCGTGCACTCAAGGGCGAAGCCAAGGAGGCGGTCACTGACCTCCTGATCGGGAACACGTCGCCGTCACAGATACTCGACACCTTGGAATTACGGTTTGGTCGACCTGATATTATTATTCATCACTTACTAAACCAGGTAAAGAAGTTGACCCCGTTACCTAATAATTACCAGCAAGACATATTTAACTTTTCTATTAAAGTAACCAACTGTGTAGCTACCTTACGTGCCATTAACCAAAATGACTATTTATGTAGTCCAGAATTGCTTTCATCCATCACCTCGAAGCTACCGAGCACTCTTATCGGTAAATGGACCGATTATGTATACCAAAATCTCGATGAAAAAGTGACTAAGTTGGAGTTACTATCGTCATTTCTGAAGCGAGAAGCCGATATGATTTCTATTGTGGGCATGACACAGCCACTGCCTAAAGAAAACAGAAAGGAGCACGTGACCTACATTCGTAAGCAAACAGCTGATCCACGCTACAACACATACAAGCCGGTACTAACTTCCTCTATAAGCGACGGGAACGCAAATGAATGCATTTACTGTAATAAATCGTCGCACGCACTATCTACTTGTCGTTCATTCAAACGAGCTATGAGAAAAGAGCGCTGGAGGTTTGTTAAGACGAACAACTTATGTTTCTGTTGTCTATCGAAACACGATCGCAATGAGTGCCCAGCGCCGCTGTGTGACATCAATAACTGTGGACGCGCACATCATCATTTGTTGCACTACAACAAACCGCAGCCGAGTCATACGACGTCCCACGTCACATCAGACGAACAGGAGCCATCGGGTACGGCCACTGCCGCAACCGACGCGCAGGACATGTCGCGCGTTGGTACCGCGCCGCTAGTCGACGGCGCCGCCCAAACCGCCAGCACGGCGCCAGCGCTGGCGCCGCCCGCCCCGGCCGCCGCCGAGCCCGCGCAGCCGCCGATGCCCAGCGCCGCCGCGGCGCAAGCGCGCGCCACCGTCGCCCATGTGTCTGGGCCCCTGCCGCCGGCGCCGCTCGCGCCTCCGGCGCCTCACGAGGGCGCAGCGCCGCACGTCCTTCTCAAAGTGGTAAAAGTGAATGTCAGTGGACCCCTCGGTACTGTGAGTACATTTGCATTATTAGATGATGGTGCCGCGATTTCGATGATCGATAAGACTTTGGTAAACGAATTAGGCTTAAAATGTTTTCAACCTAGTGCCATTAAATTTATAGATGCGTTTGGCTTAGAAATATTTCAATCTGATGCCCCGAAAATTTGTACTAAGATTTCTGGTATACATAACGAAAGTAAAATGTATGATGTTACTTTACGTCAAGTTGACAAACTTCAGTTACCAAAACAAAATTTGTCCATCATTAATAATATGTCATGTGATCATTTTTCGCATTTAAAACGATTTGTTTGTAAAGAGTGTGTTGTGCCTCGCCTACTTATCGGGGAAGATAATTATTTTCTTATGGCTCCTTTAGAAGTTTTGCACGGAAATGAACGTGAACCTTACGCGACCAAATGCAGGTTAGGGTGGACCATACACGGCTGCGTGGGTCGCAGTCACACACCTGCGCACGCGCACACGTTTCATCTCGCTCACTCTGAGTCCGAGCCCCAGGCGAGTGCTAACGACGAATTGACCCAGTTAATTAAACAGTCGTACGAATTAGACTCCATAGGAATTTCGACCGTACGCCGCGAGAATATGGCGCATTTAAGAGCTGTTCGTATTTTAGACGAAAGTTCACGTAATATTGGCGATCACTGGGAAGTAGGTTTGCCGTTCACTAAGGACGATTTTTCTATGCCTGATAGTTATAACTATGCACTGTCGCGTTTGAAGGGATTAATGAGAAAATTTCATAGTGATGAATCTTATGCAGTTAGATATCGTAAAGAAATGCAAAAATTATTCGATCTCGGCTACGCTCGGGAACTTATGATTAACGAACTCTCGGCTAGTCATATTTGGTATTTATCTCACTTTGGGGTACAAAATCCTAACAAACCCGGTAAATTAAGATTAGTTTTTGACGGTGCAGGTAAAGTTAACGGTGTTTGTTTAAATGATTATTTGTTGACCGGTCCCGATTTGTATAATTCACTTTTAGGTATTATGTTACGGTTTCGTCAGCATAACTTCGTCATAGTTGGCGACATAAAAGATATGTTTTTGAAAATAAAAATACGTGTTGAAGATCAACATGTTTTGCGATTTTTGTGGCAAGATAACGTTAACGCCCCTTTAAAAATATGTGTTATGCAAAGTTTAATTTTTGGTGCGACTTGTTCGCCGTTTATAGCACAATATATCAAAAATAAAAACGCTTTAAAGTACCAAGACTTGTATCCTGATGCTGCAGATGTGATTATTAATAATCACTATATGGATGATTGTATCCACTCATGTGATAGCGAAAGCCAAGCTATTCAATTAGTGCATGATATTACATACATTCACAGCAAGGGTGGTTTTGAGATAGCTCGTTGGTCGAGCAATAGTAAACAAGTGTTACGAACTATTCCGTCCGAATCGCTCGCGCAGACAGCTATTGATTTTAGCCACGGAGCTACGAACGTCACTGAGCGCACACTCGGTTTGATGTGGTACCCGAACGATGATTCTTTCGCATTTAAATTATCACTTGACCGCATACCTAGTGATGTACTGGATGGTACGCAAGCACCTACTAAGTCACAAATGCTTAGCGTAATTATGTCAGTGTACGATTTACATGGTTTTCTTTCTCCTTTTATTATAAAAGGCAAAATACTCTTTCAGTCTGTTCATCGAAGCGGAGTAGAATGGAACTGCCGCATCCATAGTGATGAGCACGCTAAGTGGATGGATTGGTTGAAAGAGTTGAAGTTATTGTGTTTGTTGCGTATTCCTCGCTGTTATTTAAAAACAGCTGATTGGACACCTTGCTACGCAGGCGTATGTGAACAACGCTCGTCTAATTTTGTTAGTGACTCGGACATTATAGAAAAACAAATGCACATTTTTTGCGACGCGTCGATGAAAGCGTACGCAGCGGTCATTTATTGGCGTTATACTTTGTTGGATGGACGCGTATTAGTTTGTTTTGCTGCAAGTAAAAGCAGAGTAAGTCCCTTACGTCCTATTTCTATCCCAAGATTGGAGATACAGGGTGCGCTTTTGGGTGCACGTCTCGCCGACACTGTGTGTCGTGAACACAAAAATACTCAAGTCGTTAAGCGCTATTACTGGACCGACTCGAGCACTGTTTTACAATGGCTTCGTAGTGATCCGAGAAATTATAAGCCATATGTGGCTCATCGTCTCGGTGAGATTGATGAATTAACTAAAGTTTGTGAATGGCGTCACGTGCCGTCAGGAGTTAATATTGCTGATGTAGCAACTCGAGAGGACGCCCCTCCTCTGACATTTTCAGACGTTTGGTTTCAAGGTCCTTCGTTTTTACGCCGACCTGAATGTGAATGGCCTAAGGACACGAAATTTTCCAAACGGTCTGAAGATGCAACTTGTGAGGAACGGTCTGTGCTCACAGTGGTCGAACACTCGGACTTATCTTTGCCAAATGAAGATAATGTCTCGAAGTGGATCATCCTTCTGCGGGCTACCGCCAGAGTCCTGCTCTTCATTCGTAAATGTAGGCGTCAAAGCGTCCAACTTGACGTGCCTCTAATGAAGGAAGCAGAGCTACTCATTATTAAAAAATGTCAACAGCTCACATTTAAAGCTGAACTTACATGTTTACAGCAAGGTAAGCCGCTGCCATCAAACAGCCGTTTGCTACAGCTATCACCTTATACACTATCACAAGCGCGCCCTTCATGGCGCCAACGAACTCGTGGTTAATGAGTTGAGACAGCGATACTGGGTGTTACAACTTAGACCATCCGTCCGCTCAGTATCTGCTCACTGCTTGTTTTGTCGTTATAGGAGAGCGGTGGCTAAGCCACAACGCATGGGTGACTTACCAGCAGCCAGATTGGAACACTACCGCCGCGCCTTTAGTTTTTCCGGAATCGACTATTTCGGACCATTAGAGGTCACAGTCGGCCGTAGACGACAAAAACGTTATGGAATGTTGTTTACCTGTCTAACCATACGTGCCATACATATTGAGCTCACTGAAGATCTCAGTGCTGACTCCACGATAATGGGGCTCCGTCGAATGGGAGCGCGCCGAGGGTTCCCTTCCGTTATCTATTCAGATAATGGTACTAACTTGCGAGGCGCTGATAATGAACTGAAACGGAGCTTGGCCGAAATGAACACGGATTTATTGCGTGAGGACGGAGCAGTTCGTGGCATAGAGTGGAGATTTATCCCACCCGGAGCGCCAGAAATGGGCGGCTCGTGGGAGCGTATGATACGTACTGTTAAGTCATCACTAAAAGTTATTTTAAAAGAACGTGCCCCACACCCTGACACGTTAGTCACGTTATTGGCGGAGGTGGAAGCTATAGTTAACAGTCGCCCTATAACTCACGTATCCACTGATCCTAATTACCCGGAGGCACTCACGCCTAATCATTTTTTAATCGGCTCCTCATCGAATAACCCCTCGTTCGGTAAATACGATGACCAAGATCTGTGCCTTAGGAAACGATGGCGTGTAGCGCAACGTTTAGCGGACTCTTTCTGGGCCCGGTGGACTAGGGAATACCTACCAACACTTATACCTCGCCAAAAGTGGACGCAAGAAAATAGGTCTTTGCAGGTAGGCGATTACGTAATTTTAATTGAACCTAATTTGGAACGTAACAGCTGGCGGCATGGTGTAGTGACTGCGGCTCACGCAGGCAGTGATGGTCGCGTCCGTATCGTTGATGTCCGCACGCGCACCGGTATTTTACGCCGTCCTGTAACTCGCGTCGCCTTACTTAACCCACGGGATGATAGTGTTTGCAACACTAGGGGGGGAATATTGTAGGCGACGCATACACACATTCTCTCATTCACTCACACACGCATACTGTGTACGGCTATAAGCTATAAGTTATAATAAATTAAAATACAAACTTTATAAATGTAGAAGAAAATACCTAAACCTAATGTTAAAATAAGTAAATAAGCTTAAAATAATACATATATGTCATAAATACTTTGGTATATAGCGTAATAACGTGATTTTGTAAAAATGCATTTAAATTCAAATAAAGAATGGTTGCGCGCCGTTTGCGATCTGCACGTCCGCCATCATAATTGCAGTAGTCGTGAGAACCCCGGCGATCGCAACCGGCAGCTATCCAAAAAGAGTGTCCCGAAATTGTGGTGTTCTCATTTCCATCCCTTATACCTATTGTATGTTTTCTTGTTTTTTCTGATTGTATCGTTTTTACTATCATGTGCAATAAAGTCTTTATTATTATTTGAAAAAGGTTGTAACTTTTCACAGCTCATAGCTGGTTTTACCTGCAATAACGGGCCTAGGCCAAGTATATTACAGGATGTGGTGATTTGATGCTATGTTTGCTGGAAAGTGTGGGGTTATGTTATTTTCGTCAATCTGCATGAACTTTCTCACTATACGGCATGTATTTAATATGGCAGATTTTTGTAGAGTATTTATGAGGCTGGGTTTAAGGTTAATGATGTTAAGGCTTTGACGAAGATTAGTTGGCACTACACCTGTCGTAGAGATAACTATTGGTACAACATAAGCTTTTTGTTGTTTCCACAGTCGGATTATTTCTTCTTTTAGGTCTATGTACTTACTAATTTTCTCGGTTATTGTCTTCTGTAGGTTATGCGTATTGGGTACTGCGATGTCAATTAATCATAATCATAAATCATTTATTTGCTTGAATATGGTACAATACAGATTTTAATTAAATGGTTCCCGCATATTCTACCGAATGGTTCGATGTACAAATACTTTAATTAATGTCCAATGTTTATCTGATTCAAAATTAAATGTGTCGTTTTATTTGTTTTGTCTTGTAGGGTGATATCCGGTCTATTGTGGTGTATAGTTCTATCCGTGAGGATGGCGCGATCGTAGTATAGTTTGTGAGTTGTGTTTTCTAGAACTGTTTCGGGTGTATATTTGTAATATGGGGTGTTTGTTTCCTGTGGTATGAGTTTGTGTTTGAATGCTAGTTTTTGGTGTATTATGTGCGCCAATTGATTGTGTCTGTGTGTGTAGTCTGTTTGTGTGAGATTTATGCATGCACCTGTTATGTGTTGAATGGTTTCTGATTGGGTTTGGCATTTGCGGCATTCATCACTAATAAGTGTGGGGTCCTTAATTATGAATTTTCTATAATTTCTTGTGTTGATAACTTGGTCCTGTATTGCTATAAACCCTTCTGTTTCTGGGAATAAGCTACCGGTTTTAAGCCACATATTAGAGGATTTGTTGTCTATGTGGGGTTGACTTAAGTCATGTGGGTGACGGCCGTGTAAAACTTTCTTCTTCCAGTCTTCTGTTTTTGCTTTTTGTGGGTCTGTGGTTATTGGGCTGCCTATGTCTGTTTCTAAGCTAAGCGGAGTGTAGTTTTTATCGTTTTGTACTATTGCTTTGTGGATATTACTGGTTTGTGATTTATTGTAGAAAAACTTTTTTAAACTGTAGACCTGCTTCTGCCACAAATGCTGCACATCTATCAAACCTCTGCCTCCATTTTCTCTTTTGATTGTTAGTCTTTCTATTGCAGATTTGGGGTGTAAATTGTTGTGTTTGGTTAGAAGTGTACGTGTTGTTCTTTCTATTTTTTCTAAATCTGTTTTTGACCATTTAATTATTCCAAATGAGTAAGTTAAAATCGGGATGGCATATGCGTTTAGTGCTTTTATTAAATGTCTTCCAGATAATTATTATTATTATTAAAATAAAAACCCTTCAGAAGTTAGCTCGGTTGTATAGAAAATTTTATAGTGGCCCCTATTTTATTTTGATTACTTAAGTATATTTACCTTATTATAATTACCACACTAGGTAACAACAATCTAGAGTGCGTTTTATCGCTTCAAGCGATCTTTTCCAGTATAATTAATTACACAACCTACAATATTATTTATTACTGATTATAGCTCCATTGACTAGCTTGAGTGTGTTTGTCCTATTTCGTGTTTATTTCTGTAATGATAGGTAACTGAAATTATTCTTTCGTTGTGATTTTCGAAGTTTTAGCTGATTGGTATGAAAACAATACACCGAAAATTATAAAATATTAAGTTCCAATCTACAATAAATTAGAAAACTTATCCTGTTCTTTTTAACAACCTTGCTAATATTTATAATAAGTATAAAGCAAAACGAGTTTACGTGGGTGTTAAGTTAACATATGACCGAGGGGTCTTTGACCATCACCGGCCGTTTACCTTACGAGTATCCTAAAAGGTTAAGTCAATATGTAGTTATATGCATTGATATATAAGAAAAGCAAATAAACCAAGCACTAAAGGTTAACGGCCTTATGAGACATTTATAAATTGCGATTATGACTCGGTGATTAGAACGATTCGAAACTTAGCTCTTGGAAACAATTATTATAATTAGGTACTAAAAAATATTGTTCTTATTTGATGAATGTATCATGTAACATGTGATAAGATTTCAATACTTCAGTTGACATAATATTTACGTTATTCGTTACGTTAGTAAATAACAATACAATGCTTCAATGTCGAACAGTAACAAGCATTATTGTAGTATGAGTTGGTCCTTTGCTCGGGCACAATTAAAATTGTTTTTTTCAGTTCTATTATTGTGAGTACTATCTACGATAGATGAATTATGCTGTGTAATTTT
Source organism: Agriphila straminella (assembly GCA_950108535.1). NCBI lineage: Eukaryota > Metazoa > Arthropoda > Insecta > Lepidoptera > Crambidae > Agriphila > Agriphila straminella. The sequence goes on from OX467318.1 coordinate 5,744,816, forward strand.
AGTGAGAACCACCTTCTCCGACTTCGAGTTGATTGTAAAAAAATCTTTTGGCTCTTTGAATTAAGTAACACTAGTAAAAAAAAAAACTTACTTTGTCTCTCTCCAACTACTTATTAGTCGCTTTTGTAAACTTGTCTGGATGTCCTTCATACAGGTAATTTTATTGGCCTAGTAGGAACATGTTTTAAATGTCCCTAATTTGTAAGTTTTTTGTAAACTTTTTATGAAATAAATGAAAAAAATTAAATGAATAAAATCTATGCAAATTCCTGAAATTTTAATTTGTTTAAATTGAATAACAAAAACATGTAGGTATCCCGATCATAGAAGAACATTTCAATTCAATTACTTGTACTCATTTTTCACATCTTTTTAATTTCTTTTTTTTGAAGTTACGATTAAGTAATATTAAGTTACTACCTCACTATATATATCGTACGGCATAAATGCCTCGGATGAGATATAACGGCTCTTTGACCTGCAATAATACTCAGATCGTTTACTTGACAACGAGTCGTGATACTCCTCTCCTCATCTCTAGACAGAATGCAAAATGTAGATTGTAGCGCGCCCACACGGTCTATGCTTTTGTTAATCTAGTTAGGGTATGTATGTACAGTACACAAGGGCCAACGAACAAATATTATTTATCCCTCTCTTTCTAATTAGGGTAGACGTACGTTCGCTTTCGTTGGCGCGGTGTGTTTTGAGATCTTTCATTTCTTTAACGAAGATCTACAGGTTATGATATAATTCCTCCATTTTGAGTTCTTAAAACCTAACCAGCTATCAACGAATGACATTGTATGAATAAGATTATAATTTTCCTGGAAAATATTATTTTAACCATTAAATAAAATACAAAAAGAACAATCAATAGCTTAATAGAACACTATATCTTCTTTCCAGATACGACCTAAGGAACGTCCCAGCAGAAGCGAGAGAAATGATCGCGCAAATGACGCAAGTGACGTCATCAAACCTGATGGCAGAGTGCGGTGGCAACGTGACCGACGTGGTGGCCACCCGTGTGGTGGTCTACCTCACTATCAGGAGCACCAACCTCGAGCTCACCTGGGACACCAATGAGGAGTACTTCCTTGATGTCCAGATGAAAGGTAAGTTTGTGGTCAGAAGTGGGTAGGTGAAAGCTGTGATAAGCTATCTATTATAATACGAGTACCACAACGCGTGAACTTCAAAATGTAGAGTTGCAACTTATTGAAGAAGCGAAATTATTGCGTTAAGGAACTAAAACTCTTTAGCTAACTTCTTAACGACAAACTATACTGATAAGAGCTTATAACAATCAAGAATATGATAAGCGGCCTTACTATGAACTTATAAAACAGTAATCATCATCATCATCTCACTCATCACAAACCATTTTTGCCACTGCTGGGATACTATAGCTGCCTGCTATTCTTATGGATAGATGAGGAAGATGGGTATAACCCACCAAGTGCTTTATAAAGATGGAGGAGCTCACGAAATCTAATCCTATATTTATTTTCTGAACCTGTAGAATTTCGATACTTTAGTGCCCGACGAGAACCCGCCGCGGGCGGGCAGCGCGGCAAGCAAATTCAATAATCACTACGCGCTATCTCTTACCTAAATCGCTTGCCGCTACGGGCTGTGGCCGGGCCGTTACTCGTTTAGACAAAATCACTATTTCTAACCCTACAACCTCTCTTTGTAATATTTCAGAGGGCAGTGTAGCAGTTCGCATAGACGCTGACACCGTATACGGTGCTCGTCACGCCTTAGAGACCTTCAGCCAACTGGTGACGACAGACAAGCCAGATAACTCCAACAAACCCAATTGTGGCCTTCGCATCATCGTCGGAGCTAAGATCAGAGACAAGCCCGCTTACAAGCATAGAGGATTGGTTTTAGATACGTCTAGACACTTTATACCGATGGCAGACATCAAGAGGATGATAGATGGAATGGCTTCGACCAAGATGAACGTGTTCCATTGGCATGTAACGGATTCGCATAGTTTCCCATTGGAGTCGGCGAGAGTGCCGCAGTTAACGAGGTAGGTTTACATTTTGATTAAGAATATTTGGTGGAAAATATTGACTAGATGAAATATTTTTTGGTAGCTCCATAGATTAAATTGGTAGAAATTAATTACGTTGTAACATAGAGCTATCAATACCTAATAACATTAAGGGTATTATAGATGGAAATCGATTGTTATCTAAAACAAGAGTGTTTAACAGTTTATTCTCATAGCGTTGTCAATTACCCAATACTTTACGTTACGAAATCTCAGAAATAGATTAGAATTTTTCAATGGTAATTTGTTTAAAAAAGATCTTCGATTCTGTTTTCAGGTATGGCGCCTATTCATCATCTGAAATTTATCCAGCGGAGGAAGTGCGGCAGTTTATTAAGTATGCACAAATACGGGGCGTCCGAGTCGTCATTGAGATCGATGCGCCTGCGCATGCCGGCAATGGATGGCAGTGGGGAAAGGTAGTGGCTTAGTAGATATAGGACCTATTCTTTAATTTTTGAGATTATTTGAAAATAAGAGTTTAAGATTATTTTCGTGTGTTATACGATAATGAATTTTTGAGGTAAGTATATATCTCTTCGGAAGTGAGTTTCAAAATTATCAAACGAGGAATAAATTTTGCTATCTCTGATGTTTGAAAATTTGTCTTGATCCTTTTCCAAGTCTCAGGCCCCGCGCAGACAAAAATACTCAGTTCAGCCGTTCTGAGTCTGCGTTCTCCGTTCCACGTCCTTTTTACGTTTGTAACTTTATAAAGCTGCGCATACGACAGGCAGGGTTTCCTAGGATGACGGTGCCGTCATATTACGGCCGTAACTTAGCGACGTAGAACATTGTCTATGTAAACAATACGGCGCGGTTTCCTAGAGAGCTCTGTTGGACACCGTAAAGTCAAATAGTCTTTTTACGTCCGTAAAATTGTATTTATTTTGGATTTTTCTTGTTCAGTTTCATGGACTGAACATATCATAAAAATTTGGAGAGTGAATTGGAGAGTTAATAAAACTACTCCATTTATTACTTTGTAGGACTACGGTTTCGGCGAGCTGGCGGTGTGCGTGAACGCAGAGCCGTGGCGGCGTCTGTGCATCGAGCCGCCGTGCGGGCAGCTTAACCCCGCCAACCCGCTCATGTACCGCGTGCTGCGCAACCTGTACCGCGACGTGGCTGAGCTACTGCCCTCCCCGCCACTGCTACACGCCGGGGGAGACGAGGTATGAATATACTCCTCTTTCCATTGCAATCAAATGAAACCTTGGTGACGCTTGTACATCTAGCCGCCGTGCCTCGTCAGGGGAGACGAGGTACGAATATACCCCTTCTTCCATTGCGATTAAGCAAAGTCTTAGCGGCGGCTGCAGCTCAACCCCGCCAACCCGCTCATGTACCGCGTGCTGCGCAACTGTACCGAGACGTGGCTGAGCTATTGCCCGCTCCGCCGCTGCTGCATGCTGGGGGTGATAAGGTACATATATACCACTTTTTCCATTGCGATCCACCGAAACCCTGGACAATTTTTTGGCACTTTTTTGTCAAGATCTGTTCGGTGTTCTGGTTGTGGCTCTCCACCACTCTGCATTCGGGCTGAGATGGATGTATGACAATTATGCAATTTCGGTACAGCAGGACATAACTAAATTGACAGGACTAAACTAAATAGAAGTTTGCATACTTTTGTTTCCATATCGAAAAGTCAATAAGAGAATGCTTAAATAAAGTTTGACCATCAGCCATTTTAATGTCCCCACTGCTGGAGCACAAGCCTTCCTTACGGGTGGATAAGGAGGATCGGCCATAACCCACTACGCGGGCCCAATGTGGATTGGTGGGTGCTAACGACTGAAAATGCACCCGGGACCAACGGCTTAACGTGCTTTCCGAAGCACGGCGAAGCTCGAGATAATACATTTTTGGTCACCCATCCTATGACCAACCCTTGCGAAAGTTGCTTAACCTCCGCAATCACTGAGCCAGGCGCTAAACCACTTTGCCATCGAGCTCCGCGTAAATTAAGTTTAGTCCTTTCAATTTAGTTTATACTATGTCTGGATCGAGTCGACACCATAATATCTTTGCGTTTTCAGGTCTTCTTCGGGTGCTGGAACGCAAGCGAAAACATAATCAACTACATGGAAGAAAAAGGAATAGAAAGAACAGTAGACGGATTCATCAAATTATGGGGGGAGTTCCATACTAATGCCCTTCAAGCGTGGGATGAAGAGGTGAAGGCTTTGGGCTTTACTACACCGCAACCCGTCATGATTTGGTCCTCTGAACTTACGAAAGCGCATAGAATACAGAAATATCTGGATAAAGACAGGTAAGTACACTATGCAATCAATAAAAAATACGGAACCCTAATGTGATGCATATTATACGGTACTTAATGCTAGCAAGAAATTTTCAAAGTAAGAATGATATTGATGATACTAAACTGAAAATTAATCAAAAGATTTTCCTCAAGCTGATCAGTAACGATTTTTGTTTAGTGGCTTATCAGAAAGCTTATGCCACCACATGATTAACTGTGAAAAAAATTTTTACGATATCTCTTAAACCTGATAAGCCATACGAGCTAAAACGAGCTAAAACATTGTTATTTTGGGGGGTCATTATGACGCCATTGAAACGTACGCGAACCTTATGTCGTACGTGATAAAGCACATATTGCATTGAGCTTGGCATTTCCTTCAAAACCCTAATGTCAACCATTTCTAAACGGATTTCAAAAAATCTTTTACTAAGTTTCATAGATAAATATGTTTTTGTTGTACCAATAAAACTATAGGAATAGGATTCAAACCCGTTACTGATCCTCATTGAATAAATAAATGAATTTCAAAATCTATCGCAATCGCTTTCAATTGACAGATGGACGTGACACAATGATACTTACTTATTTTTGACACAAATAAAACTTACCAAAGAAAGTAGCAATGTGTCACATCCATCTGTCAAATGAAAGCGAATGCGATAGATTTTGAAATTAGACTATAAGTACCCGGTTAAATAAAAAGGCTTATAATATTTTTTTTTTTTTGTAAAAAATCTACAATTAAAAGCAATCTGTTTCTTATAATATTATCCATTGCAGATACATAATAGAAGTATGGGAGCCATTGCTAAGTTCCCTCTTAACAGATCTTCTAAAACTGGGCTACCGCACAGTGTCAGTTCCTAAAGACGTCTGGTACTTAGACCACGGATTCTGGGGCCAGACCAAATATTCCAATTGGAGAAGGATGTATACCCACATGTTACCAAAGGACAATAACATGCTTGGTGGGGAAGTTGCCATGTGGACTGAATATGTGGATGAAAATGCCTTAGGTAAGGATTATTTGTTTCTTGAGTAAGAGGTTTATACTGAGTACGTAAGGTACTCATACCACGGCTTCTGGGGCCAGACGGAGTATTCCAACTGGAGAAGGATGTAGGTATACCGTATGTTGCCGAAAGACAACAACATGCTTGGTGGGGAAATTGCCACGTATATGTGGATCAAAATGCCTTAGTTAAGGATTTTTTCTTTACTACTGTAGGTCTAATGCTAAGCTTGCAGATTTTGACAAATCCACTAGTTTCAGCAGACGCTTATCATGAGTTTATCGACACCCACCATCCGTTCACCATATTTATATTATAATTCATAATACCTTTTGATCATCAGCCATTTTTAATGTCCCTACTGCTGGAGCACAGGCCTTCCTTATGAGAGGATAAGGAGGTTGGGCCATAACCCACCACGCGGGCCCAATGCGGATTGGTGGGTGTTAACGACTGCAAATGCACCCGGGACCAACGGCTTAACGTGCCTTTCGTAGCGCGATGGAGCTCGATAATAATTGTTTGGTCAGCCATCCCATGACCGACCCTTGCGAAAGTTGCTTAACCGTTGTTACATTACAGACGCGCGCGTGTGGCCCCGCGCGGCCGCGGTGGCGGAGCGGCTGTGGTCGGACCCGCTGTCGATGCCCAACGCGGCCGAGCCGCGCCTGCAGCGCCAGCGCGCGCGCCTACTGGCCCGCGGCCTGCGCCCCGACGCGCTGGCGCCCGCCTGGTGCGCCCAGCACGATGCCAGGTGTCTTTAGCCTCTGCCACTCTAACATTGATCGTAGTGCGACCTGATTATCGATAGCTCATTCCAATATTCTCGTATTACGGACGAACTTGGCACGCGCAATCCTAATGACTGACGTCACTGACGCGTTTTACAATCCTGCGTGCCACGAACGTTCGCATGGTTAACCTCACTTAAACGAAATCTTTGTGACGTGCGTGACTCACGGTAGCTCGTTCAGACGTATTCATGAGGTTCGGCACGGCCCATAGCACGTGGCCTGCGCCCCGACGCGCTGGTGGCGCCTGGTGCGCCCAGCACGACGCCAGGTGTCTCTAGCTACTGCCACTCTAACATTGATCGTAGTGCAACCTGACTATCGATAGCTCATTCCAATATTCTCGTATTACGGCCGAAGTGCATCTAGTCCATGAGAACGACTCGTAGCCCGCGGCCTGCACCCGACACCCTCGCGCCCGCCTGGTGTCTAGCGTAAACGCGTGCCACTCTAACGTTGATCGTAGTGCGACCTGACTATCGAAAGCTCATTCCAATATTCTCGTATTACGGCCGAACTGCGTCTATGAAGATGTGTCTGTCCATGAGAACGTTCGTGGCACGTGAGTAGCTATATTGCGCGCACCCTTGCGGGTTTGGACTCATTTGAACGGCTGACGTCACTGACGCGTTTAACAATCCCGCGTGCCACGAACGTTCTCATGGTCTATAGTTAGCCTCATTTACTGTAGTGCTTAAACGGAATCTTTGCGACGTGCGTGACTCACGGTAGCTTGTTCCGACACGTGCCGGACTACAGCCGCGCCACAAAAAAGTAAAAATCAGTTTTTTTTTACTATGCCATGATGAATTCGATAGTTTGTCGGAGTCACCAAAAACCAGAGTTTGTCGGTCTTGCGTTTAGGAGATACGTGTGGCGCAGCTGTAGAGATAAATGCAAGACCGACAGACTCTGGTTTATTTCATTTTTATTTTATTGTATAAGTATTCACGGAAAACAAACAGCAATTATAAAAGTAATAACAGTAAAAACAAGACTTTAGTAATGAACATTCCTTAAACAGTTTTCACATTATATAACAGTCCAAATACAAATGAAGAAGTTATGAACATTTAAATAACAAGTTCATGGAAACAAAAAAACAACAAAATAACAGAAAAGAAATTGTCATAAACTATTTTGAGTTGAAATTAAAACATTAACATTAATTACTATACCCTTTATTAACATTAAATATTTATATGCGACAAACTGAGACAAACGGCTACACAAACACAAGAGTAATCAGATATTCGCTATGACCTTCCGTTTTCGAGATCCACGCAGAAAGGTATCTACAGCATATCCTCACATATCTCCTTAACGCAAGACCGACTAACTTTGATTCTTGGTGACAAACGCCGACAAACTACCGGCTGCACACACGAGTAATCAGATTCAGTTTTTGGCGAAAAACTCCGACAAACTATCGACTTCATCATGTCATAGTCAAATAGTCAGATTACCAACTTTTTTTTTGTGGCGCAGCTGTAATCCGGCACGTCGTTCCGACGTATTCATGACGTTCCGGCACGACTCAAACCACGCGGCTTGCAACCCGACGCCGACGCCATGTTCTGTCTTTTATAGAAGAGAATATGTTTATATTATATTGATAACGATGTTTATTGTAGTATAAATGCAATGAGTGATGTTTTTGTAAATAAAATGTAGGGAAAATTTATATAGTGAAAATTTATTATATTTATGGCGTTTACTTATTTACTGTGATAACTTTTTACAGTAAATGTACATACATAATAAAATTTTATACAACTATGCTATGCTATATCAATAAAGAGATATACGTGGTGCTATTTTATAAATTAAGAATTTTTATTTACCCTATATCCTAAGAAGTCTTTGGAATACATTTCAAAATCTTCCACTAATTTGCTATCACATTTTTTTTATTTCTACGTTTGCTACTTAGGCACTAATTAAAATACAAAATTAGCTACTGACAACAATATTTAATAAGATTATAGGTTGATGACTAGGTATGAGTCTAGAATGGGAACTAATAAATTATCAAAAATATTTAAAAACGTATCGCTAATATATTGTAAGAATTTTTTTTCGTGCTTAAATCGGCAATATTGGGGAACTAATTATTATTCTTCAACGACCCGAGACTTAAATCGTTGGGCACCAATTCGTGTAAAACTGTGTCACTTCTAAAAATGCTTGTGGCTATCCTGTTGGCCAATCGCTCAGATTCCCTAAGATCGTCATCTTTCGACGAATGTGACGTCAGATCTATTTCTGTGTCGCTTTCACTGTCGGTGTCCTTTTCCCGCCGCGGCCGGTACGCTAAATTCTGGGGCTCATCAATGGAAGTAGCGCAGGGGCAATTCTTGGACATTCTCAAATCAGTTGGGACGATGTCGGAGTTGTCTATCTGTTGATTCACGAGCATTGGTGGGAATGGGAAAGGTTGTTGAAGAATCCTGCCGTCTTCGTTCCCGTACATTTGTGGAGATATGTCGTGGACTGCTGGGGACACGGGGGGAAGCGTTTCCTGCATGTTAGGATTGTGCATGTATGGGTCTTGGCGTGGGGACTTGAGCTCCCTGCTGTCTAAGGGCGGTTCTGGTGAATCCTTCTCGGAAGGGGACTCTGTAGCTTCTGGTGATGAATCCGGAGGCTTCGCATGACCTGAAAATTATGATGCAGAATTGTATTTACATTTTGTTGATGATAATATTATGGTAGACACTATTTTTAGTTTTAATTTTTTTTAACACGATAATCATTTTGTAACTTGTTCGGTAAATAGCTGCTTATTGGAAACAACTGATCTTGTTTTTAATTATCAACAGTTCCTCATATTTATTAATAAGTTTACACCTAGTTTAACCAAAATGTTTGCAGAATATGTCGCTTTGGGACGTTAAAGCGTATGGAGTAAGTAATATTGCTAAGCTAAATTTTTAGTTAAACTAGGTGTAAATCTATTCTTCGTTTATTAATAAGGCCGGAGAAGTCGAGATGGTTTTTTTGTTTTTAGTCTCCCAACTGACACAAATAGCCATATCATGGGTACGTATTACAATGCCGAAGTTGAAAAGACCGAATTTTACAAGACCTTTGGATGAAACGTTTAGCTACGTTTAAAATCACGAAATGACATTTTACTTAGAAGACTAAACCCCGAAGCTTAAAAAACCGAAGGCTTATTGAGGGTTACGTGCCAGCAGGTCGGTTCTGGTACTTCGCCGGCCGCTGCCGCGGCACGCTCGCTTCATTCGCTCAGCTCTTGCGTTGTTGGTCGCGACGCAATGGAACCTAACCTACCTCCTCGTTCGCTACGCTCGCTCGTCGTCGCACCTAATAGACCTAAACAGACTTCTGGGATTTCGAACTATCGGCATTTTAACCCTTTAGGACCATAATGTCAACAATAACAATTGCTAATTGCATAATTAGAGCAGCCCCCCCTCAAAAAATATAAAATACTTTAAAATATGAAAGAAGACTATTATAAATGATATACCGTTGAAATTGACATTAAATAACCAAAAAAAATTATTATACATAAAAATAAAATCGATCGTGTACGGGTCCGAAAAATCGTATGTTGTAAAAAGAATCGGTTGTTTATGGCGTATTTTTGTTTTTAATTTACATCTCTGATTAACTAGCTTTATTTTAAATAAGTTAGAGTAGGGCAGTAACAGTTCGCACCGACTAAATAAAATACGCAAAAATCGCTGACCCTATATGTAATTTGACACGACCTGAATAAGGTCGCTGACAGACAAGGGTATGAAAATGTGCAGACTTAGTCCGCACGTCGAACAAGGGGATACAATAACACACATGAAAATAAAAATAGAAATTAAACACTTTTTTGCTAGGTACTTTAGAATTGTGAGCAGTGCTACAGTGGAGAAAAAGTCCCCGGCTCAGCATATGTTACGGCGTTGATGTTGGTGCCATAACGCTGTTTTTCAGACGGAGGCTATATATAATACAGACAATACAAACACACACGACAACGTACACTATCAGAGTCGCACATTTTTATTTTCACCACTTATAAATTCGATCTTAATTCGATAATAATCGATCTTTCACGTTTCGGTCATCGGATATTGACCTTTTTAGGATTTTCTGTATTTTGAAAATACCGGGTGTAACAAGACTGTAAACGAAGCCGAGGCCTACGTATTCTGCACATCATCTGGACCATTTTTATTCAAAATTATTGCTGGGAAACGACACACACAGCTGCGTGCGGCCGAGTTGAAAGGCAGCGTTTACGTGCGTGCTCATGAGATACATTGAGTGATGACATTTTGAAGCCATTGTTTATTACGAAATACATAATTTTTTGATAATGTAACTGTAAATAAAAAATTGGAAATAACGAATAAAATAAGATTTCATAAAAAAAAAATTGACTTTGACCTTCAATAATCGTAGCTATTGGTTTCCCAGATAGTGGAAAAGACAAAAATGATCCTGATGATGGACGGAATGCGTGGACTTCGGCTTCGTTGAGTGTCTTGTTTTGTAACACCCGTTAAGTACTTATGTGTTTTATACGTCGATATTTCGGTCGTGTGTTATGAGTTTTCGGCATTTAATACATACCCCATATCACGTGCTGTTGCTCATTAGGCACCAATAGATAGAGTGTTTAGTACCAACCAGGCAGAGAGAGCGGCGAGGTGCCCAGGCCGAGGCAGCGCATCCTCCACGCGTCCTGTAGGAGCTGCAAACGAGCCTGCTTCCTCCACTTGGCGCGACGATTCTGGAACCATACCTGGTGGGCAAGTTTGAAAAGTGGTAGTTAAGAGGCCGGCGAACCGTGAGCTTCCCATACAAACGTAATGCCTAAATGATTTGCAATTTGAACATAATTAACTCTTCTTGTGATGTTATTCGGATTAAGACAGTATTTGTCTAGGGCTCAATTAAAAAAAAACAAAACGTTTGTACTCAATTCAAAATAAATGCCAATAAAATTTTTTCATCATACAAAACAGTAAATTGCAATATTTTTTATTTGGTTTGGTATTTTGGATTTTTTATTTAATAGAAACCTAGACAATGTTTAAATCCGATTAACATCACAAGAAGAGTGATGAAGAGATTATGCTCAAATTGCAAATCATTTTGGTATAACGTTTGTAAATTTTATATGGTGGTTAAGTATTCTTAAATTTTCTAATTTTCCGCGTAATTTTCTTAATTTTTTCTTCCATAAAAAACTCTCCTGATAATAACAAACACAACAAAAAAGAATTAGCGAAATCGGTCTAGCCGTTGATGGCTTGACCAAGGGAAATAGGGATTCATTTTTATCTTATTTTTATACAGCGTGAAATTTTAATCATTTGGTTCCCGCCGTGGGGTGGTTCCACTCATGATTACAAGCAACATTTACTATGGGGCCAACTCTCCTCCTCGCAAAAAAATTAACTGTTCCATACAAAAGTGCAGTATCTACTCGACCGTAATGTACGGAACAGCTGATTTTTTTTTTGTGAGGAGGAGAGTTGGCCCCATAGTAAAAGTTGCTTGTAATCATGAGTGGAACCACCCCACGGCGGGAACCAAACGATTAAAATTCTGAAATTTCAGCGTGTATATGTTAGGCTCGAAGACCGATTTCGGTCTTAAAGTTAGACCTTCGATAAACCACCGATTCTTAATCTCAGAAACCAAGCAGTCACACAGAAAGCGATCACTGGCATCCCTAAATCCCGTTTAGAATGCTGTGTGGGTCTGGGTACGTGTTATAAAAAAATATTCAAATAAAATAACTGGCAACAACATCCACAAACGGTGGTAGAACTTGCGAGATATAATTACTTTAGCTTTATTGAATCGGCAAATAAATCAATAGCCCAATAAAGAAAAAAAACATTCAGAAAATCACATTCATTATTCTTAGAAAACAAAAAGATGTGATCTATTTTTGGCACACAATGATTATTCAATACAAAACGAAACGACCCCTTTTCATTGAACCGACAAGGGTCGCACTGCACAGCACACACTCAATGAGGATCAGTAACAGGTTTGAATCCTATAGTTTTATTGATTTAATATAAAGTCCTACTAATAGCTTTGAATCTCAGTAAAAAAATTTTTGTAATCCGTTTAGAAATGTTTGAGTTATTAAGGGTTTGAAGGAAATGCCAAGCTCAATGCAATGATGTGCTTTATCACGTACGGCATAAGGTTCACGTACGTCGCGATGACGTCATAAGGACTCCAAAATAACAGTGTTTTAGCTCTAACTTCTCAGGTTTAAGAGATATCTCAAAAATTTCTTCACAGTTAATCATGTGGTGGCATAAGCCACTAAACTAAAACCTTTACAGATTCAAAATCAAAACTGTATGCTCTACAAACCCATTGATTTATTCATGAAAACGAACATGCAACATAATTTGTTATTAATCAAATTCTCATTTAATCGAGTAGGTACATGTCCGCGTTGTGATTTAGCCGGACCTACTCATAAGCCCGAGTCCGACTCACATTTGACTTCTAATTTTTCCATCCTTTTCGATCAAAAAATAAGTATTTCTAACGCCTAGTATTTCTATCTGTAACACGTAGATAAGTAGATATGGGGGCAGAAGCATAAGAAAAAGGTCCTTCAAAGTCGCGCCAATAATGCAGACAAGATGACTAAAAATTGTTTTTGTGGTATGGACATTGTGATAAGGCGGTATGAAGACCGGTAGATGATGTTAGGATAAAGACATTGTCAGAAAAGCTTTGACAATCCCAGATAAGAGGAAGGACAGAGGCCGCCCACAGTATACGTGGTGGACAACCGTTGCAAAGGATATGGAACGGGCCCAGTTAGATATAATCTAGGCGCCATAAATACGAGGAGAGCCGACTCTAAATAATGGGAGAAGCCACGGTAGAAAATGAAAACACGTACCTAGTTATGGCAATGAAATCTGAAAATCCTGTTCTGTTGTTGTCGTCTATTACAACGATTTTTCGTAGCGCTTTAGTGTTGTTATAGATCCCCGCCGCCATTGGCGCCATAGGCTCATTGTCTTGGACAAATAAACAACCGTCCAAGGCCCTATTGTCTAGTAGGTATTCTGTGCTAGTAGTTAGTACCTAGTTGCTTGTATGTACTTACCCACCGTACCTTCGTAACAATACATAGATTTGGCGCTGGCCCGCAGCCGTCGATGATTTAGTATTTTTAATTACTCCGAATTTATTACTATTTGCTATTGGCTTTTGGACCGATCGTATCCCTTTAAAAGTTTCTCGACACCAGAATATTGAAAAGCTGCTAATAAAACTATATTCTGTTCTATTCAATTTAACAACAGTAAAACTTGCTTAAAAATCAATAAACAAAATTGAACAACGTAAATTAAGATAAGTATTATAGTGGTTCAGAAACTAAACGTGATTACTAACAATGGAATGGTCAGTCAAAGCATCACAACTCACAAACGTCCTTATTAACCTATCAACATTTAAGTTTGTGTGTTACAAACCTAGGTACCATTATTTTGAGAAAGGGCAGTGGTGTGCTAATATTATTATGCTGTTCATAAACAATTTTCATAGAGTAAGTAGGTAATTATCATTGTTTTTTTATGTATAAAGTTACTATGTATGTACATAGGTAGTAAAGATTTTCTAATACTTTGTGCTGTGCAGACCCACTTATTATTACGACGTTTATTTAGAGGAAATACTGAACTTTGTTTTTCTATGTAGGTAGTTCCAAATATTTATGGATAAATAACGTCTTTTATAAATACTTATAACATTTTATAGATAAAGAACTTCTTTGACTTCAAGACTACCTTGCTATCGACGTATCAAAGTATGTAGAGTCTTTTTTCACAACAAACATAATTATATCTTGAGTAATCTTTTTCTTTTTTTATTTTACAGCCTTTTTATTTTAACAACGGTATAACCTATCATAAACAAAAATGGATATCAATAAACAAAAAAACCGCATCAAATCAGTAAAGTTTGGGAGTTACGCTGTCTCAGACAAATACGATAGGTACATCAAACTTATAACACTCCTCTTTTGGCGTCGGGGGTTGAAAACTGATACAAGGTAGACAATTTTGAACCTACTTGAACTCTTGCTTCAGAGAGGCTGATCCTCAGCGCGACTTCTTCCCTCAGGAACACATCAGGGTAATGCGTCTTCTGGAACAGCGACTCCAGCTCGCTCAGCTGTTGAGGAGTGAAGGTAGTCCTGTTCCGGCGCTGGCGACGCCTCCCAAACATATACTCCGTGAGTAAATCACCAGGGAGCGGAGATAAGTACGGGCCGGCCATTCTGAATAGGTCTTTACTTTACTAAATTTTCTATGAGTGATTAAATTAGAACCTCGCAAATTTTCATGTTTTTCAGTCAGAATAAACGACACTTCACATTAGTCATGAGTAACGGGTTTCAATTAAGTCACTTTCCTATTTAATAACAATATACGTATACGCACAAATCATTGTGAATAAAACTTATTCAATTTTTTAAGAGTTGTGAAGTAGGTAGTAGTATATTCATTTTCTAAAGTCCTATGATGCGAATTGAGACCTATCGAAAAGTTCCCGCGGACACAAACTTTGGGGCTTAAAGAAAGTTACTGCACCCAATGCGATCTCAACAGTACTGCATGGCTTTGCAAAAATACATCGTTGAAAACCCCCCTGGCTCCACCCCTAAGTAACAGAATAGCGCGTCCTGATTGGTCACCTCCCGTAGGGGTTGGAAAATTCAGCCAATCGGAAGCGGTTTCCACGAATAGCATTTAATAGGTGTAGATTAGGTTATGGCGTATGAGTAAATATAAATTGAGTATAAATGTTAAGTTGATAAATTGAATAAATCGTTATGGAATTTTGGTAAATATCTAGAAGGTAGAAAACCTCTTTTCGTTCTTCCAATAATCGCAACACACTATTAGATATTCACAAAATTAAACTTACTTAAATTGTTTGTTATTTTTTAAATTACTTGTTCATTTCTAAATGCGAGATAAAAAAACAGTGTTACATAAAGGAACTTTTTATGTTTTTGTTTTAAAGGTATAACTTTTTATACTTTAGTTGTGTAATTATTTAGTTTTGCTAAACAAGTGCTAAGCCAACCAGTAAAATAAGAGTAAAACTAAACTGTACAATCTACAGAGGTATCCAAACAACATTTAAAATGTAAAATGTCATAGTCACATGAAATAAAGGACATTCAAAAGTTTCTATTGATTTTAATATCAACTATAATAATATATTTTCTTCAGTGCAATATCTTCTGATAAATGCGATTCGAATTTTCTATTTTAGAGTACCAAAGTATAATTAATTCAAGTGATAAAACATTCTGTTCGTTTGAATGATAATGGGGCATTTACACGATTTTACGGGCGCCTACTACGCCTATTAGGCGACTTTAGCAATTCGCAAACCTAATTTTAATGAGGTGGCGATTCGATTTTACAAGCGATTGTCGATAAAAAGCCCTATTCGACTAAAATCGCCTAACAAGTTGTCCGGAAAATCATCCCGGGTAAATGCCCCCTAACGCCAAGTTAAAGTGAGCAAGAAAATTATAAAACCTAATATTCATAATGAAAATTTTTGTGATTAACATAAGCTTGCTACGTGTAGGAGTTAATCATCTATTACTTATTTTAAAGTTTTAACGATACCTTAGAAATCTGTTCAGGCATTTAGAAGTTATGGTGGAATAAAGAAACTCATATAGATAGGTATACCTACGTACAAACATATCATGACCCCTGAACACAATACACTATTGAATTTTTAGATTTTAGCATTCACAATGCTATTTTTATATATTAAGTTTCTTAATATACTTAATTACAGCGAAAACGTAAAATAGTACTAGAAAATTTCGCCACTCCCACTAGCGACTCGGTAGCATGCATTGGGCCGGGGTGAATCCTAAGGGTGCGGGTTCGAGTCCCGTCTGAGCTGCTACGGGTGCGTCGATTTTTTCTAGTATTTTTTCAATTATATTAAGTAACAATACACTATTCTTTTTTTGGGCACCCGTTTAAAAAGAAACTGAATTGTCACTTTACCTGCTAAAACGACTTGCCCTAGCTAGAGTAATCGTTTTTTTAGTAAATTGGATAGCTTTTATAAACCCAAGAATTTGACAGAGCTTACTAATTTTATAAGTTCAACAGATTTTTTAAGATACATAGGCGGTGGGTGGAAGTATTATTTCGGCTGGCACTGTTTCTTAACTTTTTCATACTTTACTTTTTCATGGTGCCAGAGTAAAACAACCAAAACAAAGCCACAATTATTAATAAATACATTAAAGGAAAAGTTTTCATTTTATTTTATTGGATAAGGGAAACAAGCTCAATATTATCTAAACCTATGAATGAAAAGCATTAATGTTTGTACAGTCGAGTTCATTAATATGTTGGTATTTTTGACAGGCTGTTAGCCTTTATTATAAAGCCACAAAGGTTGATGAGCTGTTAAAAGTATTAATATTAAACATATTAATAAACTCGACTGCACATTATGAGAAACTAATGCAAAACAAAAGATGGGTATACACTACATAAAGTAACGAATTATATTATAGCAAACCATTTGAAAATTAACTCGCAACATAGTCAAATGGTATAAACTATGACATTATATAACACTGGCACGTTGGTCAGGTGTTATACACTTTTAAAACTTATGAAAACTAAGGGAAAAATATCGGTTAGATGATAGTTTTTATCATAAGAAAAACTACAAGATGTTACAGAGAAGCGGTTTTTGGCATAATTGGTGCAACAATAAGGCGGAGCAAAGGTGCATGAGATCCTTGAAGGATCTCAAGCACTACCTACACTGAAAGCTGCAATAAGTGACACTAGTAACTAACATCCATGATGAGACAATAAATGCAGCGCAGGACCCGCGCTAAGTGGGTTGTGGATGGGAGTTAGTGATCACGAGGAGCAAATGAGTACGCCCCGCCCGCCTAACCATATCAGGGTTGACGCAACAGCTTAAATTTATTTTAAGACATGTTGATTGTTGGTATAAAATATTTGAAAGTTAATGCTTAGGTTCCTTTATTCTCATAAGGACAGATTCTCAAAAAATCGAAAATGGTACAGCTGCACCAGCTGCACACACAAATTAATGGATTCTCAAAATTTTTGTAATCCATGTTAATGATTTCAATTAGGTCAAATTACCTAGTTGAATTTATTTGTTTAAGTTAAGAGAACGTTATCTGATTCACAATCCAACGCCTTAAACTAAACGTATCGAGTTCGAGACGTTACTTTCTGTTAAGGCTTACAAGCATAGAAGCTCAATCATTAAATCATCAATTTGAACGGTGGGTTCAGAAAAATAAGTATACATAAATTAGGCAGAATGCTTACCTGCCCCAAGTAGTTTGTCAAATTGTCGACAACAATTCACATAGATAAAAGTACCTATAATGTATGAATTTGACGCCTCAAAACGCTCTAATTTTATATGTTTTGCGAGATTTTGTGAAAATATCTCATATAATTATGCTAATTTGGGCAAGGAGAAGTGTGCTCGTGTGCTTAACCTTAAACAAACGATTTTAAAAAGTGTTAAAACTTGTTTCGCCAGCCCTAGCGTCGTCGAGTCGGCCAGGCGCCCGCGCCCGCCCACCACAACGGCGCTAAACGAGTTTCCTCAAACATTTTAATGAATAACACCTCCCTACCCCCCCCTACCGGCTGCAATGCGCTAATTAAACATTCGAGCCATATTGTTTCGTTACGATGCGGCGGCATTTCGTACCGGGCCCCTAATGAGTTTACACAGATTAAAATACTTGTAAGCTACGAATTAATGTTGTGGTGTATACGTTTTTTTATATTAAGTAATAGGTATACATAATTAACATAATATAAATTCGTGAAATAAATATGTGTTGATTTTATAATACTCGCCACGACATTACATAAAAGAAAGATGTTGATACTAAATTATTAGAAAATTGAATGTTATAACATAAAACAGATATTTTTTGACGCATTTCTCAACCGATTCTCGTGAGTTAATTTTGTAAGCAGTTCGATGTTTTTATAGATACAGTTTTTAGAAAATTTTCGAAATGGCAGAGATATGTTAAAGCGAGGTCTACAGTTAGGCCTATTAGTACTACATTTAAGTAATAGGCTATTATAGTATTAAAATATCATCTGTGGTAATATATTTATAATTAATCAACATAATAAAGATTTTCGTATCATTTCACCATTAAGCTTGCATAACCCCTATTGTTACAATGATTTTAATCACATAATTCCAAACCAATCGATCTCCCAAATCCTTAGCACGAACAGCTATCGAAAAAATAACGCGCGTAAAAACATTTGATAGAGTAATTTTGTATAGGAAATTTGTACAGTGCCATCTACCGCCTCAATGCGAAATTGAATTTTCCATAAATAATATATTATAATTACGCTATCGAATACTTATACACACGTGCAATTTTTCTCGATAGATGTTCGTGCTAAGGGTACAGAACTACGAGGCTCGTAGCAAAATATGGCTCCACAGTTTCGTAGCTCGTAGTCGCTCGTAGCACACTCGGCAATCAGAGTAATTAGTCGTGTGAGCGGCGTAACCGGCCCCGACAGCTCTATTAGTTAATTAATCTTTTTTCCGCGTTAAAATAGCATTTATAAGTGCGCCGTAAGCCACTGGCTCCTGCCTCCCCTGGCAATCTAGGGTTGACAGAAGTGGTACGATTTTTTTTAAATATTTTTGTGAAGTTTTTCTCTCATGGCATGTGCTTCATTACACTGTTTCCACATTCACCAACCTCCTTTACATGCCGTATATTGTATTGTTTTAAAGCACAGTAACTTAGAGCATTCAGCATGTGATCGCGGTGGTTAAGACACTAATTTGCTAGGTTCAATCGGATGGGTGACCAAAAATATATTATTTGGAGCTCCCGTGCTTCAGCCACTGATCTCGCCTGCATTTGCAGTTGATTAACCATCAAATAAAATACCCATCAATCCACATTAGGCCCTCACGGTGGGTGGTGGGTAAGTCACCAGCCTTATCAATTCATAAGCAAGGGTTGTGCCCCAGCAGTAGTTCATTTAAGAATGGCTGAAGATGATATTGATGTGACAATCAACAAATCAAACAACGTGTTTTAGACGCAAGCATGTGACATCCCTGATGTGTGAGCTAACTTTGTTTGCTAGCGGTTACATAACAATAACAATACAGTTGGCTCACAGTAGCGGACTAATCTATGCGCTTTCAGCGTAACTCAGTGATTACGAGGAAGTAATCACAGAGTTGTCCTCGTTTAATACTTACATCATGAAACTGGACCCTTTTATTATTCAGAATATGAAATTGACTGCATTTTTTTGAATTATACAATAATTTACCTTTTTGGGCATAAGTTGATTGAGAAATACCTGTTGACGTTAGGATCATTTTTTTATTTTTGATCAAGCTCGTTTTTATATTTCATGTTGTTTTTCATAAGTATGAAAACTGAGAAATCAGGAACAATATCAATGAACTGAAATAGAAGACCCTTTTTGCTTATCTAGCCTAAAGTTATTGTTCATGCGTTTCCTTACAAATCACTGCTTCCTTTCTTACCCCCTTTATTTTCCACATGTAGATTATTTTCATGTCGTCAAAGAGTCGCAGGAAAGAACTTAGTGACAATAGCTGGTAGCTAGACGTATTAAACAAACAGGCATTAATCAAAATACGTTAGGCATGCAGTCAAAAGCGGCTGCGACGGAGGACGCTCGCTTCCTTCCTTTGTCCGGAGTCATCCGTTTTGTTTTAACACCCCTTTTAAGTTTCATACACTCATCTCATGTGCATGCCTCCTTTGGTGTAAAGGTGGGAGGACAGCGGACTTCGGTCTCCTGGGTGCACCACGGTTACTACATATTTTATTCTAGCGAAAAAATTACGGCTATCATCGTTAATTTAACCGCCTCTGTGGTCTAGTGGTTCGCCCACCCGTGTAAGACGCAGAGGTCCCGGGTTCGATTCCCTAGGGGGCACAATTTGTACTCGGTTTAGTTGGTGGTTGGGCTTATTTCAAGTCCGCCTGGCTATATAGCTACCACCATCTTACCTAAGTCTGACGCAATAACTACAATTTAAAAATTGGCGATGTAGTGCGCTTCACCTTCAGCCTTATCGTCACTTTAACATCAGGTGCGGTGAAGACCAAGCACTATCCCGTTGTGCAAAAAAAAGTGATCACCGAAATTGTTGAGACAACATGCGTCTCAAGAAGGTCTCGAGACGTTAGTTAGTTAAAGCCCATCATTTGACACGAAAGCTCCAACGCGCCGTATTAAGCATTATTGTTGGAACCTTTCATTATAACCCACACGATCCCCAACACTTTAACAATAGGCATTTTTCCGTAATCACCATATGTTCTCATCCACGGAACGAAAAGCGGTAGATCGTACTACCTGTGCCAGGAGGAGTACCTATACACCACTAGTTCGGGGAACACAAAGATGGATGTTTCTCGACATAATTCTGCCACATACACCACCACTAGTTCGGGGAACGCAAAGACGGATGTTTTTCGACATAATTCTACATTAATCTTACATCCATTTCCATATTATTAATATTAATAACGTTGGAAATCTTAGACGAGTTTAAAATTATCTTACGAAATTTAGAGAGCAGGATTCGCCAGAGGTTCTCAGGTCCAAATTATGGTATAATTTTTCCAACACAACTTTTTCATAACACAAAAAGTTTGAAGGCCATGGACCACACCTCCGCGCCGGTGTGTCCACATCCTAAAAAGTCTCCGCTTGATATATTTATGATTAAGCAGCGCGCCCAAAGCGGCGCATTGTCTCCGGCCCCTCTGTGGCGCCCCGTCCGTCTTGCTTCACACCACTTCCCCCTTTCTTTTCAGGCACGAGTTTTTTTTTTAATTATGACGTTGGGCCTTTTTGTCTTTTCAGGCTGCAGCTTTGAAGACACCTGTCTGGTACCCGATTTGATTCCAGCATTGATGTTTTTATTTTGTTGGAGCGTAAATTCAATCTTGTCACTTGTGTAAAACTTTAGCATTTCTATTTTCCGTTTTTGATGAGATCGAATAAATTAATTGAAACAATAGCTACAGATTTACTGCATTGTTTAGTACATTAATAGCTATTTGGGATCTTACAAACATTTCCGTTTTGTTAGCTAACTTTTTCATAATCAGAAGATAACAAACCTACGTTGGTAATACCTACGTATTATAGTATAATATACCTACCTACATTAATTTTTTACCCCATAGATTCTATAGTAATCGGATTAAATACAAACGATTACTCTTTTATGATATCCGAGTCAAATTCTATGCCATCAATTTTTTTTACAGAGGCAATAGCACTAATTTAAATTAAAAGAGACTCATACATACCTACCAACATTGTTAACCGTTCAACAATTTCCATTAAAGCATAATCAATAAGCAAATGCGTACAAAACTATCTAATGGAAAAAGTTTAAGCAAGTACATTTGTTTATTTACTATACTATACTATTACTACATAATACGGTAATGTCATCAGTGTTTATTTTATTTGTGGTCGGTATCCAATCTGGCTGGCGCAGTGGCTCAATATCAGCGGCAAGTTTGCAGCGGATGCATCTTCCACCAATCCTATCCTACCTACCTATTTGGTTTGTATTATGACAGACATCTGCGTTTCAGCTTTGTGTCTATCTATGATAGAGAAAAAAAGTAAATATGGCGGAATATAAATTATTTCTGGGTGTGTGGAATTACATCTTTCATCAATCAATCTTATTTGCAATTTGGTTATCGTAAAAAGTTCGGTTTGGTTTGAAGTTTCTTTAGAGGTAACAATAAACAATTGCAATCCGCATCTCTCTCGTCGAATATAGTCACTGTTTAATTTAAATTTCGCTATTCCCATTGAATCCGAGTCCCACAAATGTAGGCAAACAGGTGATCATTATTGCAGAAATCTGCTTCCTCGCCGAAACCCCGATCAATGTGGGGTGCTGCCTCCCTCCACTGCACCTGCAATCTAATGAATATTTGTACTCGCCCATAGGTGTTTACTGTACCTATTCGAAGTTGTGGGAAATAAATAGAACAAACTGCGTTATGTGTGCGATAGATAATAAAGCTTTTATCGCGTTCGATGCCAGCATTTAGCACAGATTAATGAAATTGAGTTTGATCGCGATCAATGTTAGGGGGGGGGGTCGCCTCCTTTTTTGGTATGTTACTCGAAGACGGCTGGACCGACTTAGAAAATTCTTTTTTTGTTTGCAATCGTACACTTTCCAAATATTAGGCCCACATTAGTCATCAAGTCAGGATCTGACGAAGAAATCCTGGAGAAATCATTGGGTGTTATCTTCAGTAACTCGTGCATTTGTTTATGAAAAGCACTATTTGGTGAAGTGGAACTGATGATTAAGACCACAGATGGTCATCAGAACTATTCAATTATTATTTGTAAATAAACTAAGTATTTCACGGGTTCGATACGATTACCTTAAAGTAAGTAACCATGTTAACATGTTGCTAAAAAATAGGATCCAGTTTTTTTTGCGTTCATAAAACAGTACTGCAAGACAAACTTTTAAACTTGTAGTGATCACATTTTATATGAATTCCCTTTCTTTTTACAGTGAAGTGACACAAAGAAATAATAGTTTGTTACGACGACACTTTGTTACGACGACGACGGCCGTCTCGCTCGACTAAGCATTTTTCAAGCCTAAAAGCTATTTAGCGACTCTACACTTTTCCGTGTTCAGATCGCTTAGTAGCTAATACAACTTTTAAATTTTCTTTTATCACACTTTTCAAAACGGCCGTTTGCTATTTCTCAAGTTGAACATCTCTTTAGTCTCTTTAGATTTAGACTTTGTCTAAGGTTGCAAGGGCTCTAAGGGGTAGTAGGAAACCATTTTCCATGGATTCCTAGTGGAAGTCTTTCGCATATCTACCTAATCCTAGCAATTGCGATTATGGACTACAGCTTTCTTGTGAACCGACTGCATTGCCTTAGTTGTGTTTTCAAAAAGTAATGATCAAAAATTTAAATAACCTTCCGAAAAAAATGATCTTCTAAAAACACCCAAAGAACTTATTGAATGATCAAAAAGTCATAAACGTATGAAGGGGAGGCGCGCTTTTTTATGAGCACCTCTCGACATGCTATTAATACGAAAACAATTCGTCCCTATCTGGTAACGCGGCTCTTACAATGCGGGCGCATTTAATGGGGTAGCGGATCTAACGTTTTTAAACAACTTTACAAAGATTAATTATATGTGTGATCACTGTAATAATTTCAATAATTAATTCAATATTTTCCCATAATAATTATGTAAACTAAACAATATTAATTAATACAACTTTTATAGTACCAATTTATAATAATGTAATAATTTAAATGTTTTCGCATCGCATGTATTTCTGTGTGTGCACGTGTTTGGATGTCAGTTTGGTTCAAGTCATGTCTAGCTGTTGTTGTGTGCTATTGTTGACTGTCATCTGTTGTGTATGCCATATGAATATAAATAAGAAACAGTAGGTTTATAGAGTTTAAAATTAAAATGTATTTTTTATTAATTTTTAATTACCTACTTTAAGTTTTAGTTAGAATATTCTTATGCGTTCATGGTTGTTAAATAAATTAAGAAAATGTTAGTATGGGAAATTCAAAACTGCTAATTATTTATCTTACAATACAAATCGGCAACTGCCTTAGCCCCTAATATAAATCAAATAATATTCTGATATTTTTAAGGGTTCTTAATACACTGTGCCAGTCGCCGTTATCGCCAGGTATGCCGGTATGACTCAGCATAGTCTGTATGGGCACCAGCAGGCCCATGCCACCACCAGCAGTCTATAGGAGCCATAAAAGGAAGAACATAATTTACCTACATGCTTGACATTACATTTTCAAATAAAAGCTTACCATTTTTCGTGCAAAAATGGCCGCCACTGTAAGCTAAGTGATCCCCAAAGACTATGCAATGCATATGCGCACCGGCTGCAATCAGCGATCGCCGCATTGTGGTGCAGATTAAAATTTTAGGGTTCACCCGCTAATGTGATTGCAGTGTTTCCTCGCTACGGAACCAGCCGGGTGATTAAAAAGCGCCTATTATAGGGGCGGTCTGTTACATCACATTTGAGATTTGATTTCGCAATGATGGATTTTAATGGCAATTTTAGCATTTGGTTTTAATGAGATTTATTAATATTAATATTTTTGCGATGGATTTCAATGAAAGTTTTCAAGGTAGGTCAATCGTTTATATAGTACTGAACTAGTGTTAACAATTATTATTTTATTATTTTATAAGGCTATCTAATATGTCTCATTATTAGTTAAATGACAAATTATATTATCTGGCTGAATAGTTGATTTTGTTGACAAATAAACTTTTAAGAAAAAGAAGAAAGGGGCGGGAGATATACTATATCTATGGAGTTGTTGGTATAACACTGACAGATGTCAAGATGGTATTCTTTTTGTTTAGCTGAGCTAATGGCGACTGATTGTTATTATAATACTAGCGTTAACTAAACTTAATCTGGATGTAAAATATAATCTTCTTATTGCCAAGAAGTTGAAAAGCAAGAATAAAAAGTCAATTGGATTGGTAAACTTTTCCAAAACTGTTGTGAATTATATATTTTCTGGTAGCTTTTGGCTTTGGAGTCAGGAATAACCAATTGCGGATTTTTTATAATACTTCATTTTAATTTAATGTTTTTATTTTTATTTTCAGAATAGTACAATAAATCACTATAACGGCTGTATGCGTAGGTAATGCCTTTGCTCAGAACAAAAAAAAAGGATTGGCAATGTCGACTAGTTGTCATGTCCGTCACAGTCAGCTAAAATAAATAAAATAACTTTTGTGAGTAAGTTTGCAGATATACATACATTTACGTGATCATTACAAACGTATAAAGCTCTCTGTGGGCAATTGCTGTTTAATCCTCTGCACCACGTCTCTTTCAAGAGCATAGGAATTGTAAAAAAAAAGTTCTACGGATGGTCATGTCTAGGTATATTATTATTTCAAACAAAACGGAACAAAGCAAAATCTTTAGAACAAAGCAGTGTACTTCATCGGCGTTATAAGCTGGATTATGGATTTCTTCAAGCTGATCCATTTCCATTAACTGAACAAGAATTACACTAGAAAATCACAATATTAAGGTGATAAACAAACAACAACATTAGGTCGTGATTATGATTACTCTTTGTCACTGTCTGTCAAGTCAATGTGTCAATCAGTTTTTTTTAATCAGTAAATGCAAAGGAATTTCGTGTTCAGCCGTACTTTAGATCTTTTATCGCGATAATAATATAAAAAATATATATTTGGTTAACAAGGTGAAATAAAAAAATCATAATATTATTTTCTTTATTCTTTAAACTTGTGCTATCAAAAAAAATATAACACAATTCTCTTCGATTTTTTTTTAATGAATAAAAATAAAAATATTTTTATTCCTTTAACTTAACAATTAAAACACAATACAGTGATTGATTCCACCTGTTAGGTGCTAAGGCACCAGTATTAGACAGAACCGCTCATACTTAGCATAAAGATCTTAGCAATTACAGATAAGGTAAAGGTATAAAGATACAATACAAGCAACTTAATTTAATAAATCGTTTTCTTCTTTTTTTATAATTAACTAACTTAAACCTACGACTCTGCGGAGTTTGTGTGTGTGTGTGTGTTATCAAATTTACCAACAAAAAATTACCAACCCCATTGTAAAAACTTTACGAAGAAAATATAATAATTTATTTTTCAACACACTTGCTCGTAAAGTGAGCCCTAATACATCGCTTTTAGGGCCATAAACCGAGCTATAACAAACGCGTGCAATAATATATAAAACACTAGTACGTTATAGAATTAACACTACAAAGTTAAATTAGTACCTTACTGCAAGTTTTATACGAGTAAACAGAGCATTCCCAATTTAGCCGGGTAATACAGTTATTTTTTTAGTAACAACAAAGAGGTTTTATGCTGCTATATGCTAAACTTTATCATATTTTGTTTTTGTCGTATTTGTCGCTGTGTGGTAAATTACTTTGTTTTTTCCTCGCAAATGTGTTGAAAAACGTCGTATGAAACTCGTGAGCTCTTGCTTATTGCACACTCGGCTGAGTGACGCCTTGTGTGCAATGAGCAACCTAAGCTAACTTGTCTCATAATGTACTATTACTGAAGAAAACCGACCTTTGCTTTTTGTATCTCAAACTAGTGTAATTAGACAAGTAGGTAATGATCCATTTTTAAGTGACCAAAACAAAGCAGATTGTTTTTTTTAGGAAATTAATGCTTTCATCACTTAAGGTATCTACTTTTAAGAATAATAAATTATTTAAAGGTAGTAGAAAAATCGACTTAATTTTTGACAGCTATTATGAGCCAGCAAATCAATAAAAACTAGTACAAAAACATCGAATAGTTATGTAATGTACCTACTACATCTTAAATTAGAAAAACCAATTAGCACCTCGTATCAGCGCCGCCATGCGCCAGCCGAGTAAGCAATTAGATCGGTCTGCATTGTTTGCGATAACGGGCAAAGTTGATTAAAACGCTCCTGAGCGATGAACCTCAATGGAGTCAGATTGGATGCACCGTTGATTAGCTTACATTGACTGACGAGTCATATGTCACTAAAGTAAGCGTAATTACACATTTGACAGTTACATTTACTTTATGCAGACTTGTGGCATAAATTTGTTTTGAATGATCATGAAAAACTTTAACAGAAATTCATTTTTTTTAATCGAGAGATAGTTTTGACTTTGTAGAAGAACACAGGCCACTTTTGTTCGTAAAATTCTCACGGGACGGGAAACGAAATTCCACACATTGTTATAAATAAAAAAATACGCAACTTTTTTTATTAATTTAATTTCAATAATAACAGTACAAAAATGCGTATACGCTCGAAATCTTCCTGCAGCGTTTGATATCATCGTTTTAGCGATGTGCTCATTCAATATTTCGATAAACATAATGTATTCGATATTGGATATTAACTTATTCAGCGGCGCCGGCCCGCGATTTTCATTTTGTAATTTTTACCGAGTGCGCGTTCGACGTATAGCGGTGCTCAATCTTTAAAAGAATTAATTTATTTCGAGAGAAAACGAGAAAGTTGAGAATTTTATAAATTTTATTTGGTTCAAATCTATTTTATTTATACATATCGGATATAAATAGTTAACCACCCTTACCTTATGGTAAAGGCCGTTTATATTAATTACCTCTATCTGTGCAATGATGAACACTATAACACATTTCCCTCACAATTAAATACAGCTCGGTTTTAAAAACCTAGAATTTTCCAGCTGCTAGGGATTTAGTCACCCACTGACAGACTGACACACCAGAAAGTCATATTTTTTTAACATTAACCCCATATTACATTTTAATGTTATGGATTCCGGATAGCACTTATTACCTTCTAATTTAATTTAGAAAATTTCAAAGTTTTTGTAGATGAAAATATCTGTCAAGTAATTCAATAGTAACTTAACTAGAACCTATGGCTATGAAACTAAGGGTCTGTTTCGAAAAGTACTGGGTAAGTATATACTAGGTAGCTTTCTTGACAGAGATTTGACAGTTGTAATATGAAAAATATGTCAAATCATCTGTCAAGTAAGCTTCCCAGAACTTACTTTTTGACTGTGAAACAGACACTAACCCTAAACATACACCCCCTCACTAATAAAGATTGTTAGCAGATGTATAGTTATAGTTACTCAATGGTTACTCTCTCTCAAACTATTTGAGTTTGACATTGAAAAGAAAGTGACAAAATACTGTGTAACTTTACATCTGCCAATCTTTATTAGTAAGGGGGTATTAATTTAAGTTTAATACAGTTTGAGGTCCACCGGTGCCCGCACGCAGATTGTTTGCTCCATATAATTTTATAGGAGCCACGGTGGGCGAGCCAAATGAAAACTCCGTCCGTAACAGTTAAAATATTCTCCCAACAAGCTCACACAAAGGAACACATTTACTTAATATATTTCATTCATCGAAATCTGTTTCAAGTGGAAACGAGAAAAAATGTGCCTTGTAAAAGAACTAAGTTTCTCTTCACTTCGTTCCATTAAAATGCTTATGATTTTAAAAGATTTGAGTCGAGTAATTAATTATCAAGTAATGGTCAAGTAAGTGGGTATGTTTATTTTTAAGGTATAAGTAATAGGTAGACCAATCTGCTACTAGATGAAAACTAGTGTTTATGAATGAATAAGAGGTTACATAAATTGGAAAGACAAAACTATAGTAAATGACACTGACTGACACTACATTCTGATACTGGATAACTAAATATGTGCAACAGCAGGGTGACTTTGTAGTTACGCTACGTTCTGTCCGCTTATTTATTATACTTAGAACAATATCCATGATACTACAAATTAATGAAAAATATTATAATTTTAATAAACCCAGACACTATAGAAAATATATCCTACCTAGTAAACATTTAAATACTTCAGTTATTATAGGGTTATATCGAAAAATATTACTGGAAATATTTTGTTTTAAAAAGTTTTTGGCTATTGGTTTAGATAGTTTTTTGTTTGCTTCCAGTATTGTTTTCATCATCATCATATCAGCCGCACGACACCCACTGCTGGGTATAGGCCTCCCCTAAAGATCTCCACGACGATCGGTCCTGCGCTGCCCGCATTCAGCGGCTTCCCGCGACCTTCACCAGATCGTCGGTCCACCTTGTCGGGGGCCTACCCACGGAGCGCCGTCCGGTGCGCGGTCGCCATTCCAGAACCTTTCCGCCCCAACGGCCATCGGTTCTTCTCGCTATGTGTCCCGCCCATTGCCACTTCAGCTGAGCAATCCTTCGAGCGATGTCGGTTACTTTAGTTCTCTTGCGGATCTCTTCGTTTCTGATTCGATCACGCAGGGTATTGTTTTGTATATAGTATTTTGTCACTTTCACTTTTATTTATAATACAAAACTAACATTCAAGTTACTTAAGTAAAATAAACAGTGCTCGTTTGTAAATAAATGGTATAATTTTGTTTGCAGATTATGTCACAATTTTTTTCTATTGCAAATCACGGTTGGTACGTTCAGGAAAATTACTATGTAGGTGCTCAGTAAAATAGAGCCCGTTTAAAACTCCCGTTTCTTCTTAAATTTTCATACATCAGACAAAAGAAACACAGATTACGAAAGGGAATGTCTTAGTTGGGAACATTCATTAAAACAGTGCCGGCGCGGAGGTGTCGCGCGTTAATCAGAGACGTGCGTGCCGACGAAGTAATCAGCTACCTGCCTGCATACAGCCGCATAGAAGCGGCATCGCGGGAATTAATGTATGCGAATGCTGTAGATATTTGTGGATGTTGCATGACTTCATTGTTTGATACAAAGTACCTATTAAAATAGTGACAGTGGTAGATTAGCACGCTAATTAGAGACGTGCGTGTTAAAGTAATCAGCTACCTGCCTGCATACAACAGCATAGAAGCGGCATCGTGGGAATTAATGTATGCGAATGCTGTAGATATTTGTGGATGTTGCATGACTTCATTGTTTGATACAAAGTACCTATTAAAATAGTGACAGTGGTAGATTAGCACGCTAATTAGAGACGTGCGTGTTAAAGTAATCAGCTACCTGCCTGTCGATTCTGTAACCAAACTCGCATCTCACTTCGAACCTCACTTCACTTCGCGTGAATTGGTTACTAGAAATTAGCTGAATATCAACTACTTTACCGCTTGCAAAGAATTTTAGGTGGCTACCGTAGCTATCTTAAATCTTTTGTGATTAAAAAAATTGCCTTTCATTATCTCGTTTATGATTTAAAATTCCCGTGAAGTGAAGTGAGGTTCGAAGTGAGATGCGAGTTTGTTACAGAATCGACAGGCTGCCTGCATACAACAGCATAGAAGCGGCATCGCGGGAATTAATGTATGCGAATGCTGTAGATATTTGTGGATGTTGCATGACTTCGTTGTTTGATACAAAGTACCTATTAAAACAGTGACAGTGGTAGGTTAGCACGCTAAAGACATGCGTGTTAAAGTAATCAGCAGTCAGTTACCTGCCTGCATACAGTCGCATAAGAACGTCATAGCGGGAATTAATGTATGCGAATGCTATGGATATTTATTGTGGATGGATCCTATTAAAAATAATTAAAAAGAAAATCTTAACCCCTTCCAGGCAGGTGTTCGCAACTTCTTGCGGTCGCGTCTCAATCATCTCATGTAGGTGCATTAGTTGATGGCGTCACGGCTGCTCTCTCCTCACCTCACGTTCTAATTGCTCTTAAAAGATTGCGCCATAAGCTAGAGGTGTACAACTGAAAAATGTATACAAACTTGTTCATTTTTAAAAGGGCAGCCGTCGCGTTGCAATTGTTGTGTGAACGCGAAGTAATAGGTTGTGAACAGTTGGTGTTATTATGGAAAATGGCAATGTTATGACTCTATGCCGCAGCATTCTATAATTTAGACGCAGAATATTGCAAAAACACACAACAACTTTGCAAGGTGCAAAGTTTTAATTAAAACTACAAATATAGACTTACTACCTATTATGTAGCAGTCTATCAGCCATTTTTGATGTCCCCACTGCTGGGGCCCAGGCCTTCCATATGGGTGGTAAGGAGAACGGGCCATAACCCACCACGCGGGCCCAATGCGGATTGGTGGGTGTTAACGACTGCAAATGCAGCCGGGACCATCGGCTTAACGTGCTTTCCGAAGCACTGAGGAGCTCGAGATAATAAATTTTTGGTCACCCATCCCATGACCGACCCTTGCGAACGTTGCTTAACTTCCGCAATCACTGGGCCAGGCGCTAAACCACTGCGCCACCGAGCTCCACTAGTAGCAGTAGGTACTGTAAATTAAGTAGGTGAATTACCTTGAATTACCTTGGAATGGAAAAAATGGTTACAATTTGAGTTTGTTTCGTTCACAGATAGATATAAATACGTACTCATAAATATATGTTTCTTTATTATTTAAGTTGTTTACAGAAACTAAACCTAACTTACCATATCAAAAAAGAAATAAGGGCTAAACATTTTCTGCCAGTAGTTACAAATTAGGTGTAAAGTAACGAAAGTTAATATTTGAATTAAAAAGTTTTACTCAAATTAATAATAATACATAATCATATTCTAACCAATCCAATAACCATTAGCTAATTGTTTGTCGTCTTTCTCTCCATTCTATTCATCTCGTTACAAAAGAAATCTGAATTTATTTCATAGACTTTTCATACCGTAATTTCATCCGAGAAAATTCCATGCCGTCATTGTACAAAAGGAAAGTAATTTATGACTTCTAAAACGAATATGCAGGCCCATTGTTGTTTCAAAAAAATATCCCAATTACGTTGTGGTGGGAGAGAACATAATCAAAAGTGATCCCGCTTGCAAGGACCGGGAGCGGCCTAAAATGACAATTGAATATGAATCACCGTAGGATAATGACAGGTGAATCATTGCCTTTAAGATGATTTTAGTGGTGCATAGTGGACCAAAATTTCAATGTTTAATTATTATGAGCCAATCTTTGAACTGGGCCGACCAAGATCTGCCTGGGCAGATCATGATAGGTAATGTCATCGGCATTTCATGATTTGAAGGCATTTTGTAATTTGCCGTTCAAATCTTAACGGTAACTATCTGTGGCCCTACCATGAGTTGTTGCAAACTGTTTTCACTACCGTAAACTATTGGATATACTGCTCACAGTCAATGCGAGTGAAAGAGAGAAAACAGTTTGCATCAACTCATGGTGGGGCCACTGCGGAATATGGAGAACCTGTGAAACTGGGGGGTTACTCCCGACGTGATCGAGATCGAGTTGGAATCGAGTAAACGCCAAAAACGTTTTTTCGATCCTGATGTGAACTCGATCCCGTCAATTCCCATCGAGAGTAGGGGGGTTGGTCGTTAGTGCTTTGTTTATTTTTTCAACAAATTCAAATGATGTTTGGGTGACTTGGACAAAAATAATATTTTATACTGTATTTATGATATTTATTGATCCAATTCTAGCTGACAAATAAAATTCCTACAAGCCTATCCCCTCCACAGGCCGTCTTACCCCACCAGGACTCCGTGGGGAGACTGGATGAATTTTTTTAATTCCGAATGCAGTTTGCTAAAGAGCGCACAATAATACGCCAGGAATATTCGCCAGTAGATAATGTACAAAAGGATTTCCATTTTTATTCCCATTATTAACCACGCGGTTTTAGT
The DNA here is from genome assembly GCA_950108535.1 of Agriphila straminella. Lineage (NCBI taxonomy): Eukaryota > Metazoa > Arthropoda > Insecta > Lepidoptera > Crambidae > Agriphila > Agriphila straminella. The sequence goes on from OX467318.1 coordinate 5,777,287, forward strand.
TAGGCTCCACTCGACTTTGTAATTAGTTGTCATACTTATTCGCTGTATGCTGGATGTTGCATTTTTTGTAGTTATTTGTTTGCCAAGAATCATTATATTATCAGAAGAAGGTTTTACAGAAGATTGTACCTAACTTATAGTGCTAGGAGTAATAATTTTTCTTTTAAGTAAAAAAAAAAACACATGTTCAAATGTCACAATTAATTAAGTTATATGAAGAGCAGAGTCTTTTGGTACCAACAAGTATTTCTATGCTTAAAAGAAGACTCTGGCCACTCGCTACTGTAAAATGATATTTGAAGGTAAATATTTTTTTTTTTTTTTTGAGTGCTAAGATATTAAAAGTTAGCATATTATATACTTACCTAATTCATTCTAACTTTGTTAAAAACTTTAATAAATATTTGACTTTCGTGAATTTAATAAACTCTGAAATCGTGAAAAGAGAGATAATTCGGTATATTGCATTTCTTTTAAAACATAACTAATTGTTGTACATAAGAAATAAGCACACGAAGACAATACTAGTACTTTAAAGCTAGGGTTTTCTAACGAAAGTTTCGTAGCTTAACACCCTCACTAGATGATTGAATTGACTGTCCATCAGCCATTTTTTTGATGTACTGCTGGGGCACAGGCCTTCCTTATGGGTGGTAAGGCGGATGGGCCATAACCCACCACGCGGGCCCAATGCGGATTGGTGGGTGTTAACGACTGCAAATGCAGCCGGGATGTGCCTTTCGAAGCACGGAGGAGCTCGAGATAACACATTTTTGGTCACCCATCCCATGACCGACCCATGCGAACGTTGCTTGAATTTACTAATACAATAAAATTGGGTAATAGACGACATGTCATCAAAAGAAATCTTGATAAAAATTTCACTTCTCAAAGCTCAGTTCGGTAAAGTAACCTTTCGACTAAATCAACGTGAAATCAATGAGATTAAAGCATGCTAGTCGACCGAGGAAAAACGCGTAAAAAGTCAGATTCGGCCCACCTCAGTCCAACCATGCCCGCCGCGAACTCGTTTGATCCGGCTAATTACGGATGCGAATCCGGAAAAATATCCGGCGCTGACCGAATGTCTGTAGGCACTACGGCACTAGTTTGTTAAAAAAAGACTTACGTCAGAGAATCGACCTAATTAAATGTTTTAACTATATTCTTGATTTATTTACTAAGGGCTAACATAAAAGTTACCAATCAGTTTAGGTTTAAACTAAATACTTAAATTAAATGTCATTCACAAACAAGAAATGATTTAAGGTTTCGTCTGCCCTTTTCCGTTCTCCAACCTCCAAATTAAGTATTTTTTAAATTATATTATTTTAATAAGTTAAATTGGAGTGGAGCTCGGTGGCGCAGTGGTTTAGCGCCTAGCCCAGCGATTGTGGAAGTTAAGCAACGTTCGCAAGGGTCGGTCATGGGATGGGTGACCAAAAATTTATTATCTCGAGCTCCTCCGTGCTTCGGAAGGCACGTTAAGCCGTTGGTCCCGGCTGCATTTGCAGTCGTTAACACCCACCAATCCGCATTGGGCCCGCGTGGTGGGTTATGGCCCATCCTCCTTGCCACCCATAAGGAAGGCCTGTGCCCCAGCAGTGGGGACATCAAAAATGGCTGAGGACAATAAGTTACATTACATACCTATCTATGTAATATTGTTATTATGAGAAACAAAACAATAAAGGTATACCTATACAAATAAGACAAGTGCCTTTTATTTCCTGGGGAAAATACTACAGGACAAGTACCTAATTTAACCTATTCCTCCTTAGCTACGCTTATAATATTATGCAATGTTAGACAAATATGTAACAGAATTAATAGCTAAACCAGAGGACCATCAAACTGATCCACTTTTGCCGGGGAAACAACTCTGAAATCGCGAAAAAAAACAGCTGTTGTTGTTTTGTTTTCAATTAAGTAACGTACTCTAGGTACTGAAAACAAAACTATCAAATCAAAACTCCGTTCAATTAAAAACATTTTAAATTGAGTCTCTATCTTAATTTATTCATCACGAAAACGAGATTACAGAAAACCATTTACCAACAACTTTCAATTAGACTCCACCGTTTACGAGTGATATTCCAAATTATGTGATTAAAGCGGCACAAACGTTTTAATCAATGTTTACGTGAATAGCTCTTAATGGCTGAATGTTCGCCTCAAATCTATTAAGGTGGCTTTGTGGGAGCTAAACGTATTGCCGATCTTTTGCGGACGCATTTAGCTTTTCAATGAGATTTCAGCTGAAAATCATTCGTGAATTGAATGCTTTTCATGTGGGCGTTTTAGTTAATAAACTTTTTGGAGGTTAGATAAATCACTTTTAAACCTTTCGAAATTATTAGGATAATAGAAAAATACTGGTCAACCTCGCTATCTTTACTAATTATTAAATATTGAAAATTTTATAATTTCGAATGAATGATTGCAAATGATCGGATCCTGATTATTTTAAATTATATTACTCGACAGATTATTCAAATACATTTTGTACCTACTCTACAGGGTTATTTGTAAACACCAACAACCTCGCAGGAGTAGACTACTACAGAGCTGGCGGAACAACTCCCCCTGGCCACGATCTACCTTGAGCAACCTTAAATAGACTAAGGACTCAAGTAGGCCGAAGCAGGGAGAACATGCTCACAAGTAGGCCGAAGCAGGGAGAACATGCTCAGGTGGGGCTACAGCTCGGAGAGCGCATGTCTGTGTGGTATTTCCCCCCAGTCACATCTTCTGTCATGCCCTGCGTGTCCCAACACCTGCACACGCGAGGATCTTTACAAGGCCACTGATAATGCTATATCAGTGGCCGAGTTCTGGTCCTCACAAATATAATTATATACCGAGCCGACACGCTAAGAACAATAAGAAGAAGACTACTTGTTCTACGACTTTTCCGAAAACAGCCAAAATAAAATCGATTTATCATACAAAACTCGATCAGTGTTCGGACATTTTGTATGGAAAGTCGAATTTTTTCGTATGTTTTCAGAAAAGTCGTAGAATAAATGTTGTTGTTTATGATGTTATTAATGTACTCCTGCGAGGTTGTTGGTGTTTTACAAATAACCCTGTATACCAGGGCCCTAGGCTTTGGTACGATATGCTGTAATTGTCAAGTATCTTACGTTAAGTTAAGGCCACCGGTAACGATCATTTGCGATTGTCAATTTTTACGTTATTGACGCCCATTGATGCGAAAAATGATCGTTTACTTACGCGTGCAAATGAAACGATTGTCAATTGCTCCAACAATGGCATTGACGAAAAAATTGACAATCGCAATTGATCGTTACCGGCGGGCTTTATAGAGGTCCATTTAGATACGATGAGCATTTTTGTACGACTTTACATTTTTCACATGTTTATTATGCACTACCTATCTACCGAATGTAAAATTATTCTACTTTGGTGAGCACGGAAGATCAGTGTTAGGGCACACTTTGGGTGCCTTAACTTATGCTGAGTGTGAGCCTTTTTTGTGTTCCTTTTAGACTAAGCTAATAATAATTAAGAAGATACCTAATTAAGTACCTATTGTGTTCGTGTTATTTAATCTTGGTTCACAAAATAAATCTTTTCTATTCTATTCTATTCTATTCATGTAAAGTAGGTACCTTGTCCATCAGTCATTTTTGATGTCCCCACTGCTGGGGCACAGGCCTTCCTTATAGGTGGTAAAGAGGATGGGCCATAACCCACCCCGCGGGCCCAATGCGGATTGGTGGGTGTTAACGACTGCAAATGCAGCCGGGACCAACGGCTTCACGTGCCTTCCGAAGGACGGAGGAGCTCGAGATAATAAATTTTTGGTCACCCATCCCATGACCGACCCTTGCGACTGGGCCAGGCGCTAAACCACTGCGCCACCGAGCTCCTCCGAGCAAAGTAGGTACCTTACTATCATCATATTTTAATCCGTTGAACTATCGGTTTTCCAAGGTGTGTTTGCCCCACGATTGGATTACAGGGAGGAGCGTGGGATGAGGAGGGCCGACAATTATTGAGCAAATGTAATAGCGGCATTGTGACAGACGAACGACTCCGCACAGAGGGCTCTGTGCACAGACGCGGGCCGGCGTTGATTAGTACACAGAAATTATAGTGGAGTCGCGTTTCAGGTGTCCGACGATTGCGGTAAACAACAATAGCACGAACAGCTATCGAAAAAATAAGGCACGGAAAACATTCGATAGAGTAATTTTGTAAGGGAAATTTGTACAGAGCCATTTATCGCCGAAAAAAATCGCGTAGAGAATTACTTAATACTCTATCGTTTTTTTCTCGATAGCTGCGCTCGTGCTAAGGGTATTGGTTCAATTAATTAACTTAACTGTAATCAACCTATGTTTTAATTATCAGCCATTTTTAATGTCCCCCTGTCTTAAGCTAGGGTTTCCTAGGATGACGGTGCCGTCATATTACGGCCGTAATTTAGCGGCGTATAGAACATTTTCTATATAAACAATACGGCGCGCCATATATTTCATAGACAACGTTCTACGCTGTTAAACTACGGCCGTTATATGACGGCACCGTCATCCTAGGAACCCTAGCTTTAGGCACCCTGTTACAATAATCTATGATTAACACATAGAAAAATATGGTGAAAACCACAGCTTTAAAACAATATTTTATAACCAGAGGCCTTTTACTTAGTTGGTTAATTTTCTAGCAATTTTAAATGCTGTTTTAATTATTTATCAGCATAACAACTACAAAGAGGCCTACTCCACAGCGTTCCCTGTTCTTGATTATATTTGCGACGAGCCACGGACACGCCCCCATCCATCCCCTATTATATTCCAGGCTCGATTCAAAACGTTCTAAAACCATTAATATTTCAAACGATATTCAAACTTATGATTAAGCAATCAAAGGTTAGTATCAAATGACGTCGTATTGCTTATGAGTTCATTATTCCATAGTGTTTCGGTTTGACTATAAAATAATACACATTATAAGCTTTGTCTGCAAGTCATTGAAAGCAAGTGATGTTTCGGCATTCAATGAATTTAATTAATTAAAATTCGCTCTCCGATGATTGGAGGCCTATATTGAATTGTTGTATGAGTTTTAAGCAAATTACTTGTTTGTGTTGTTGATTAAAAAGCTTTTTTCATGCTCTCAATATTTTTTTGTATCTACTCAATAGTGTTATCTTTAGTTCTGCTTAAAGTTTTTGATTGGCTTGGCTTTTATCAAAAAACAGTTTAATTATACTTTCAAACAAATAAACGTGTTTCATTATATTTATCTGTCGTCCTAAAGGGAAACAAAAAATTGTTCAGGAAAGTAAGTAACTTTACTTTTACTGTATTTTTAGTACTTAAAATTAAATTATGATAATTTAACAACGTCATCGATCTAAGGAATACTAGGTTATTATCTCGCATATTCCACAATTCTTAGAAAAATAAAAAAGAGTTTAAGTAATATTTATTTTAAATTTTTTAAGAATTTTAAATATTTAAAAAAAAATGAGTAAACCATGAAAACACCGTCTCACAGATCATTCGTCATTATTAGAGTTTGTCTACGCGTGTTATATTTAAATGCCACTCACACACGCGTGCGCGTACGCTTCACAAAACAAGATGCGAGTTGCTAAGAGGTTCCATTGTTTAATGCCACAATTGCCCATGGATGCACAGGCCCTCGGAAGAAACTGACCAAGAGTCCTACTGGGTATACGCTGCCTGACAATGATTGATACTTGTGAAAGAAATAGGGATGATTGATACATGCATCAATTTTTTTTGTATCAAAATCAAAAGTATAATGTGTGAGAAAATCAACTGTAATATTAAAACTTTTCTCTTGCGTTTTTTCGAAAACGATCTATACAGAACGGTCAACATTTGTGACGTCACTTATGCCACGTTTGTATGGAGTTAGCCAGGAATTTTCAAATATCTCCTTAAATATTGCGTTTAAGTACATATATGTGTCTAACAAACACGCTGTATTCAGCGTGTTTGTTAATATATATAATAGCCTTATAAAGCTGAATATAGTGGATAGGGACCATCAATCTGAACAACTTTTACTATGGGACTAACTCTGAAATCCCGAAAAAAAATCTGCTGTTTCATACATTTTGATATTTTCGTTATTAATTTTTGTATGAAACAGCTGATTTTTTTCGCGATTTGTAGAGTTGGTCCCATAGTAAACATTGTTCAGTTTGATGGTCCCTATCCGCCATGGCGGAATATGCATATTCGGCTTTATAAGGCTATTACCAAACAGCCTGTATAGTAGTATATGTAGCAGCTACCTAAGTATGTAGATTTGCAAAAACCGCCGTTCAATTAAACCTCAAATGGTCAATCTTACACTTATATACTATGTACAGTACGTACTTTTTTATTATACAATTTAAAACACGATTTTAAACTTATACTAATGTTCAAGTAAAAAATTGTATTGTTCACATATTGATATCCGTACTGTTTTATTTTTACCATGAGTACCACATGTACCACCATACATACCACGAGTCTAAAATAATTTGTTACACATACTTACTTCTTATCGAGCAGTAACTATCAACCACAGTAGAACACTGTACAGTAAATTTGGACGGTCGAGATGCAGAGCTCCGGCGAAATGTTGCGCCCGACTACCGCTCCCTACGGCTAACACACTGTGGAATCACTATCAATATAAACATTATGAACAAACGAACGAACAAACGTGACCACGGACGGCAGCTGCAAAGGTGCCGAAACTTCGGGAAAATAAAAAACCAAACCAAATACCTATAATTTTATTTTATAAATAAAAATAATAAAATAATATAATTACCAAAGTACTTTCAATAAAACCGCGCTAGTATCCGTTAAAAGGTGTTTTATTTCATGTCTAGTGAGTGCGTACGCTTGGAAAGTGAATAAACATTATAAAAAAATATGATGGTCTGATATAAAATAATAGCTTCTGGTTTAAAAAATCATCATCACAATTAATCATTTTCTAAAGTCCTGGCTGCTGGGGGCACAGTGTTCTTTATGGATGAATTAGGAGGATGGGCCATCATAACAAACCCACCACGCGATGGATTTAAATAATTACCGAGCGAGCGCGAGGCGTCTCCATTTCAACTTGGGCAAAAATGCTTTCGTATGTCTGTCTGTCTTTTCTCCTCTACAGATCGCATTTCTCAACCGATTCTGGGGAAATACTGTGAGCAGGTTTTCAAGTTTTTTGAAACTTTTCTAAATGGCGGAGATATGGGGGAAATCGTATTTCTGCCATTTCGAAAAATGTCAAAAATGACACAAAACTTGTTCCTTACCCTTGTTAAGACGCATAAACTTCAACTGGTCGGGGGTCTAAAATAATGAAAAATAAAACGAAAATTTCCAGAGTCACATCAAATCACACAAAGGAATTTCATTTCAGCTTTTTGTTTTAGAGATTTTGTTTTAAGGTGCGCGATGAACATAATGCTATGCAATGACAGACTCGCGAAATCTACAGAGCAATGCTACGCATAAGTACAGTATATACGCTACGAAGAGGTCTCGTAGGCGCTGCGTAGCATGTAGATAATCGTAGACGCTGCTACGAGCGAAAATTTGTAGTTCATCAATGTCTTTGAATTGTTTCATTTTTAGGTACTTTTAAAGTGGTTACGAAAAAACGTGCAATCCTGATTTACAAGTTCTTTTTGCTTTCCTTCTAAAAGCCGCCGTAACGATCATTTGCGATTGTCAATTTTTACGTCATTGACGGCCATTGATGCGAAAATTGATCGTTTACGCGTGCAAATGAAGCGAATGTCAATTGCTCCAACAATGGCATTACGAAAAAATTTACAATCGCAATTGATCGTTACCGCCGGTTTTAATTATAGTTAAGAAATCTGTTTTTTTACTCTCAAAAATAATAAACTTACCAAACATTACGGAGCTTATCCATATATTTCTTCCGTTCAACGCAGTGTCCAGCACGCTCATATTTTATAGCAACTGCCGAAACAATGATCAATTTAGCAATCACAACGTGTATACAAATATGGACATAACGGGTTTGTAAAGGGCTGCCTCCTAGATGATCAAGATTATCTATTATGTCACTTTCCAACTATAAGAATGTTTTATTGGTATTCTCTTATTAGTAGCATCAGTCAATCTATTAATTGTATATTTGGCAAATATTAAATTAAAACTATCATACTTACTGACCGTTTGAGCCGATTCTCCTGTAGGTATTTATAGAACGTTTATAGTTGTTTCTTATATTGATAAACTGCACGTTTCTTTCACCTCAAAACGAGCAGGTAGTAAAATACTTTTGTTGTTGAAATATTTTTTATTTTTTTATTTATAACACATCTATCTTTACATGTATTATTATGTTTCGACAACCGGTTTTTTTATAAGATTTTTGGCTTGGATGAGGGGGCTAAAAAATTGTCTAATTTCAAATCTATCGTAATCGCTTTCAGGATGTGATACATTAATGCTTCTTTTTGTACAAATAAAAACATACTTATGAAATGCAGCAATGTGTCATATCCATCTTTCAAATAAAAGCGATTGCGATAGATTTTTAAAATTAGACAATAAGCAGGCCGGTCCACCACCCAGAAACATAGATAATACACAATACTAAATAATATACTAGAAAAAATACGACTCGCACCAGATCAAAAGTGACTCAGTAGCTCAGGGGTCAGAGCATTGGACCGGATATCCAAAGGTCGCGGGTTCGATTCCCGTCTGAGTATTGATCTGGTGCGAGTCGTATTTTTTTCTAGTATATTATTTAGTATTGTGTAAAAATAGCATTGTGAATGCAAAAATATCAAATTTAAAAATAGATAATACACTTCCCAGAACTTTAAAGTCGAATGACTATTACTATCCTACTACTATTGTTTTCCTGAATCAATATACTCTTGGATAATGAGGGCTTTACAAAGTGACATTTAAAAAAATATACAGTAACTATTTTCCTCTCTAGATGGCGTTGATGGTCAAAAATAGGCGATGAAAAATAAACGGCCTGTGCTTAAAAAAGAGTTATCCTACGTTTTCTACTATTACCTTTTTATCAACGGCATCTATCGAGCCTACAGTTTTTTGTCGTTTTAAAAAGCCCTCTTTGAAAGCTAAACCTTCTTGGCCAGCCCTACAGCCAAATGTGTCTATTTCACGTTTACCTGCCGGCCATTGTTTATTAAGCCAAAAAAGTTTCTATTCTGGGCATTGTGGCGGCCTTTTGTTTTATGCAATACCCGCTTTGGACTACCCTTGTTTTATGGCCAGATTTGATGGAGAATTGGGGAGCCTGTAATAGATGTTCTTAGGTATTCATTCAAAATGTGTTATGGTAACTAGATACGGTTACATGGTCTGACCACTCTGACGTCCATTATACCTACAACTTGTATAAATGGACGTCAGTGTCTGACCAAGATTCAAATATAATGAATGAACCCTTAGAGTAAGACGCGTAATGAACCTATGAATTCAAACAACTTGGGCCTGACGTGTTTTGTTTCAAGCTGATGTTTCTGTGACAAGAAACGAGAACAGTCGGCACCTCGGCATATACATGTTTTATTCGTCTTAAACATAAATTATTATAATTATAATTACCTATTTTTCCGTCCATCAAGAAAATTAATAGAAATTTTATTATTTTCGTTAAATACCTACTTACTAACATTTTAAGAAAACGAACGATACTTATTTTAAAATTTATTATTTTAATAGAACTACTCTCTTCCTGCCAGATCCCCCTTCAGTGACAGAACCAGGGTGGGTGCTGGTCGAATTTAAGTACTGTATGTGTATCTCTACCAGTTGTCTTACTAGATTGGTCGTGTCCACATTCGTATGGACAATAAGCTCGAAAATCTTCAATTGTTCCAAGGCCCTCCACTCGTCTTTATGGTGAACGGCCACGTTGAATAACTCATTCAAAACATCTCTAGCCTTCTTAATCATGCTGAGGATGAATCCTGCCTTGTAAGGCGCTTCGTCTCGATGCATCTTTTTGATTTTATCTATAGATTTTATTCTCCTATCAGTGTCGTGAAGTGTCTGATCGACTAAAGTCGATATTTTTATCTTAATATCGACATCTTTGTCGTCGTGTCCTCCCCCTTCTCTTTTAAACTTGTCGATGACGTTTCTACGAAATTTGTAGTCATTGTAGTCTGTGGTGCTCTTAAGAGGTGGGTAGATGCGTTGTATAAATCTTTCCCCTATATAAGCACGTCGGTTAATTGGCGTCGATGGTTCGGGCACGTCGATGAATTCCAAACATAAACTTTGATTCATAACACATAATGTACCTAAATGCAAAATGAAAATATTAATTGGAAGCCTTATCACTAACACCAAATGTTGGGCTAAAATATTCGCCTATACCGGGTGTAACAAGACTCTCAACGAAGCCGAGGTCTACGTATTCATTCTGCCCATCGTCATCAGGACCATTTCCGTTCAAAACGATTTAAATTTTTGATGTTAAAAAAGCATTGCATAAATTACCATTGCACAATTGTAACGCGTACAGCAGACCGCGCTTACAATAGTGTATGCTACACAGCTGCGTGCGGCCGAATTGAAAGGCAGTGTTTATGTGCGTGCTCATGAGATACATTCAGTGATGACGTTTTTAAGCCATTGTTTGTTACGAAATACTTTTTACATTTTGATAATGTTTATCTGAACAAAAATGAGGAAATAATGAATAAAATAAGATTTCATAAAAATACAAAATTCACCTACAACCTTCAAAATAACTTCGTAGCTATTGGTTTCCCAGGTATAGTCTAAAAGACAAAAATGATCCTGATCATGGGCGGAATGCGTGGACTTCGGCTTCGTTGAGGGTGTTGTTACACCCGTTATTTTAGAGTAAATATGGGCACCCCACTCGTAAGAAGAATGGTAACAACTGCTTCATATTTTTCTTTTTCGTTCTTATTGTTAAGTAGTTATTAAAAAAGTTTATTGATATCCCAGTCTTGTTTTTCTTGGTAGTGATATGTATAGTAAGTAATATCACAGAATACTTAGATATAATTACTACCGTAGTAAAGTAATATCCAAAGTGAGACGTAAGGTTTGAGAGTTGAAAAGAGGCTTAGGTGTAGGTACTGACTGAGTGAATTTCAAGTAGGCTACTTATTTATTATCCTACGTTAAAGTTAAAAAATACTTACATAATATCATGGTACAAATTGCTGTCGTCATATTTTACACTTAATCTTTTCACATTATTTACTTAGACCAGGTATAATCATAATATTTTTAGGCAAGTGATCGTTTCGATAGAAATGTTTCAAAATTTTAATGGAAACATTCAGATATTTTATTACTATTTTAATTAACAACACAAAATTAACGGTTAGGTATTTAAAACTTTTCAATATTGCGCATTACGTGCTTATCGTAAAAGCTATTAGAAACACAAAATTAGAAAAGATAGGTAGGTAGGTTACCTACCTATATTGTAGGTAAATAAATGTAAGTATTTGGTCGGTTTATGCCAATTTGATTATAAAGGTATACTAGCGATCGCCTGCGACTTCGTCTGCGTGGACAATTCGGTATTTTTTATCCCTCGGGAACAGTACAAGGATATCTTTAAAAAACCGCGAAATTATCATAAAAATGTATTGACATTCTGAAACTGAAAACTCTGATCCTTATATCTCTTAAGTATACCTCGTTAGTAATAAGGTAATTAAATTAGGTACATTGATCAGGAAGGCAGTCATAGGTACGTGAGGAATACCGGAATGTCTCTCTAAATTCATAATCTTCAAATCGCTTCATTTTTGGTCTGCGTAAGTATGATCACGTTTCTAACTTCCGAAAGGATTCAAGTGGCTACCAATACGTCTGCGCAGGAATGTCAGAATCCTCTGTCTCCTCTTTAACGTCCTTTTCAACCCTGCCTACCCCTCTTATCTCCGTGAACGTTTCTCCTTTGTTCATCCTCCCAATACCTCGTGCAGATCCCATCTAAAATCCCTTCTTAAGTTTCCCTCACATCATTCCGACTTTGCTACCTATTCCTTTTCCGTACATGCCGTCCGTCTCTGGAACTCGCTACCAGCTGAGATACGAGACAGTGAAACGCTTTCTCTTTTTAACCGACTTCCAAAAAAGGAGGAGGTTCTATGTTCGTCTGTATATTTGTTTTTTTTTTTTTTTGTAAAAAAAAGCACGAAAATAGTATGATTTTGTGTGAATTACCTCGATGATTGGTCGAATTTCTTTGTTTATGAACTGAATAAGATAATTATTTTTTTCTTGGAAGAAGGATATCTTACAAGGATATCTTGCATACAAGGCTGTGGGTTGCAGCCCGAGCCGTAGGCGAGGGCGTAACTCAGCCGAGTGTGCAATAAGCAAGAGCTCACGAGTTTCATACGATTTTCAACGCATTTGCGAGGAAAAACAAAGTAATTTATCACACAGCAACAAAAATGGCAAAAACAAAATATGACAATTATGGGAAAAGGCGCGCATGTTTTTTTTTGTTTTTTTTTCACACGCCCAACGCAAGAATATTTTGCGAACAAAGGGGTGAGGAGCATACAGCCTATTGGATATATAAATTTCATATTGCTTGGCTGTATGCATTACGTTACCATTGTCTAGTTTAAAAAAAAAAAAAAAAAACTCCCGCTATAACTTGTCATTGTAGCTTCCATTTTTCTCTGTGTATTTTTGCTAGGCTTATCGTTTAATAAAAGTGAAACGTTCTAGAATTCTTGTTTATTTAATTAATAAATCCGAACAGGTTATGGGCCCAGACCCGCGCGAGTGAAAAATAAACAAAGAGCAAAAAGCAAATAAACTATTAGAGGATTGAAAGTCGTGATAAGTTTACAACCTAAAAATGGAGTTTGGAAAGACAATCAGCCTTGAGAAATTCGATGGATCGAACTTTAAGCAGTGGAAATTTCAGATAAAATGTGCGCTCCGTGCCAAAGGCTTAGATATCAATATCCCAAAACCCGAAACAAATGCAACTCAGTGGAATAAAGATGATGGAATGGCGATGTTTATAATAACATCAGCTATGGATCTGAAGCAAGTAGCACTCATCGAGAATTGCGAATCGGCGATTGAGGTTATGAATAAACTTGAGTCAATCTATGAACAGAAATCCGAGATGACCAAAATGATGTTACATGAACGATTTTACCAATATAAAATGTCGTCATCCGACAGCATTGCTCAGCATATAGCTAAAGTTGAAAGTTTGGCTAAGCAATTGAAAGAAAATGGAGAGGACATTAGTGATACCGCAATAATAACTAAGATATTAAGTACACTGCCTCCCAAATACAGATCTCTTCGTCAGGCTTGGATGTCACTCGATTCAATGAAACAAACTATAGCTAACTTAACGGCTCGTTTATTAGATGAAGAGGCCACCTTGAATGTAGAAGAAGAGAATGAAACTGCTTTATTGGTCGCAAAACAAAACATAAAAAAGAAAACATTTCCACCTACACAACCAAGCAAAGATTTTAATGAGAAATCACATCGCTTTGTATGCTACAACTGTGGGAAACGAGGGCATTTTGCTAAAGATTGTCGTGGCCCTAAGCAAAAACAAAGCCAAGGAGAGAATAGTATGCTAGCATTTACTGTAGCAAATAATGATTGGAAAGATGATGATGAAAGCAATAGGTGGATATTAGACAGCGGTGCCTCAGCTCACATGTCTTATAAACGTAACAATTTTGTAGAAATGTATGAGTATACAGGATCTCCATTGAAATTAGGAAATCAAGATGCTATAGAAGTAGTTGGCCAAGGGAATATTTTAATTAACAAATGTGTCAACGGACAGTGGGAGACAAGTATCCTGCAAAATGTACTTTCTGTACCAAAATTAAGAAGAAACTTATTCTCTGAAGGAGTGGTGACAAGACAAGGCTATAGCATTATAAAGAAACAAGGCGATGCTTTAATTTACAAAGACAACAAAATAGTGATGTGTGCGGCTTTACAAAGCAACAACTTATATGAGTTAAATGTGAAAACAATTTCCTCTAATGCTACATTTGACTGAGACATAATCAAAGCATCGTCTACATATAAAATTAACAGTGCTTTAGTGTCATAGAAATGTATGAGTATACAGGATCTCCATTGAAATTAGGAAATCAAGATGCTATAGAAGTAGTTGGCCAAGGGAATATTTTAATTAACAAATGTGTCAACGGACAGTGGGAGACAAGTATCCTGCAAAATGTACTTTATGTACCAAAATTAAGAAGAAACTTATTCTCTGAAGGAGTGGTGACAAGACAAGGCTATAGCATTATAAAGAAACAAGGCGATGCTTTAATTTACAAAGACAACAAAATAGTGATGTGTGCGGCTTTACAAAGCAACAACTTATATGAGTTAAATGTGAAAACAATTCAAAATCCAGTGTGCAATGTTGTGCAAAAATTAGACCTTAAAACATGGCATGAACGGCTGGGACACTTGAATGTCAAGGAAATACAAAAAATGTGCAAAAACAATGTGATAACTGGTGTAGACCTATCAGAATGTGACAAGTTTGTGTGCGAGGGTTGTGCTTATGGTAAGCATGCCCGTCAACCATTCCAGAAATCAAACAGAGGACCGCTCCAGCCAGGTGACATTGTTTACAGTGACGTTTGTGGACCAATCAGTGTGCCATCTGTACAAGGTATGAAATACTTTGTTATATTTAAAGACGCTGCAACAAGTTTTAGATATGTGTACTTTATTAGGAATAAAAGTGATGTGTTAGCACAGAATATATAATAGTACTAACGTACAGAAGTCCGACCCCGCGAGGACCATCAAATAATAAGCTACTCTCGCTGCACGGCAATAAAGTACAATTTCAAACTGCACAACGCTGCGTGGATAAAATTATATGCACCTACGAAGAAGAAAGAGAGGCGTCTCTTTCTGTCGCATAGCTCTGTCTCAACCGACACATTTCGGGGATGCTACTCGCTAGTTACTGATATCATAGAAAACATTCGTTATGCCCATGAATAAACAATGAAATTACTATAATAGGTACCTACTTATAAAATAAAATAAATCTACCTAATAGGTGAGCTGAGCATATTTAAAGAGCATAAATAATAAGTATTTCTAAGTAGTTAGAGAAGCTCGATGGCCCAGTGGTATAGCGCCTGGCCCAACGATTGTGGAGGTTAAGCAACTTTTGCAAGGGTCAGTTATGGGATGGGTGAAAAAAAAAGTATTTTTTAGCTTTTTTCTTTACTGGTGCCATATTTCGAACTTCGATACAACTAAGTATGTAAATATGTATACAAAAAATACAATAAACTTTGGTAGGTAGGTAGGTACGTTAGTAATTAAGTATCAAAAACGAAGTGCATGCAGTTTCGCATTCGGCGCTTGACTGACTCGTTTCGTTGGTGACGTTCACGCGCTGCGCTCTCGTCGCTTGCACACGCCGCGCGTTTCGGTCGGCGCGGTGATATCCCTCGACAATGGCCCTCTTGGAGTGGGCCGCGAGCAGTAGGCTAATATAAAAGTTTAACCGCGGAGTTATACCCCCCTGGTGTTAGACTGTTTTAGGAAATATAATGCAAAGGTTAAAAATATATTTTTGCATGGTATACACATATTGCACACTGATAATGGGGGGAAATACACAAGCAAAGACTTCAAAGAATACTTAGACAGTGAGGGTATTTCTCATGAACTCACTGCTCCTTACACACCCGAGCAAAATGGCCGGGCTGAGCGGGAAATCAGGACAATAATGGAAAGTGCGAGATCCATGCTTTATGCCCGTGGTGTATCACTCAATCTATGGGCAGAAGCAGTCAATTGTGCTGTGTATCTATTAAATCGTACATCTTCTAGCCAGACACCAAATATCACACCCATGGAACTGTGGAGTGGTATAAAGCCTAGTTTGGATCATATCAGAGTGTTTGGGTGCGAAGGATATGTTCATGTCCCAGATCAACTGAGAAAGAAACTTGATTGCAAAAGTCATAAGATGATGTTAGTTGGCTATGATAATAATAACTATAAAATGTATGATCCGAACACAAAAAGAATAACTATATCAAGGAATGTTATTTTCAATGAACATAAAAATCCTGAAATAAGTAGGAACTATTCTCATATTTTAATCTGTAACGATGAAGAAGAACAAGAGCTCGAAGAGGTGACAGATAATGTGAATGATAATAATTTGGGGGATGAGGTCTGTGAAAGTGATGATAGCACACACACTGCCATTGATGAAAATGATGTGACCTATGAACCTTCACAGGAAATTGATCTCACTAACATTGATCAATCAAATATCACTTTAAGACCACGGAGAAATCAGATTTTTGAAGCAAACATAATGGAGTTTAATGTTCCTGTTACTTATGATGAAGCAATCAATAGTGCGGAATGTGAGCGATGGCAGGAGGCCATAAATGAAGAATTAGAAGCTCATCATACTAATAACACCTGGACTCTTGTTGATAAGGATAATCAGAGAACTATAACTTCAAAATGGGTTTTCAATGTGAAAAGAAACCAAGATGGTCAAATAGTTCGGTATAAAGCTAGACTTTGTGCCCGTGGATTTACACAAATTGAAGGAATAGATTATAATGAAATATTTTCGCCTACCACAAGATATGAGTCAATAAGGATACTGTTATCTATCTCCGCTGAAAAGAAATGGAATATAAGGCAGTTAGATGTTAAAACCGCCTTCTTGTATGGAGATTTGGAGGAGGAAATTTTTATGGAAATCCCAGATGGAGTAAAAGCTCCTGAAAATAAAATATGTAAACTAAATAAGTCCCTCTACGGACTAAAACAAGCGTCTCGTTGTTGGAATAAGAAATTCACTAATTTTTTATTAAAGTATGGTTTTGTTCAGTTACAAGCAGACAATTGTGTGTTTGTATGTAATTTCAATGACACTAAAGCACTGTTAATTTTATATGTAGACGATGCTTTGATTATGTCTCAGTCAAATGTAGCATTAGAGGAAATTGTTAATTATTTAAAACAAGGATTTAATATCAAAGAGTTAAGTGTAAATCGATTTGTTGGTCTAGAAATCTTAAGAACTAATAATTCAGTTTATATTAGTCAAAGACAGTACATTGAACAGATTATAGATAAATTTGATATGAATATGGCACATCCCTGTAATACACCTGTAGACGTGAATGTTCAAATTACTAAAAATGATGATAATGAACAAGTTAATTTTCCTTACAGAGAAGCTATAGGGTCATTATTGTTTTTATCTACTGGAACTAGGCCAGATATTTCTTATGGTGTCAATTTGTTAAGTAGATATATTAATAATCCAAGTCAGCATCATGTTGCTCAACTCACGAGAATATTTAGATACCTTATTAAAACTAAAGATTTTTGTATTAAGTATCAAGGTCATGAGGATTTAATTGGATATTCAGACTCAGACTTTGCTGGTGATTTGGATACTAGAAAGTCAACAACTGGTTACTTATTCATGTTAAATGGTGGTCCAATATCTTGGGCCAGTCAAAAACAACCCTGCGTCTCACTGTCAACGACTGAGGCTGAGTTTGTGGCTGGATGTGAAGCTGCCAAAAACCTTATATGGTTGAAGCAGTTTCTCAAGGAAATTGGTATTATTCAAAATTTTACAACTCTTTGTATCGACAATCAAAGCACTATTAAATTAATTAATAACCCAGTTTACCATAAAAAAACTAAACATATTGATGTAAAATTTAATTTTATCAGAGAAAAGGTACAGCAAAAGTTAATTGAAATCAAATATGTGCAAAGTTCTGAACAACTAGCTGATATCTTTACAAAGGCTCTACCTACTCCTAAGTTTGAGCATATTAGAGATGAGATATTGTCTATTTTATAATTTACTTAAGTTTTTTTTGTTTTGTAAAATTTAGTGGGAGTGGGTAGTTTAGTTACCTATAGTTATATAAAATTTAGTGGGAGTATTGGATATATAAATTTCATATTGCTTGGCTGTATGCATTACGTTACCATTGTCTAGTTTAAAAAAAAAAAAAAAAAAACTCCCGCTATAACTTGTCATTGTAGCTTCCATTTTTCTCTGTGTATTTTTGCTAGGCTTATCGTTTAATAAAAGTGAAACGTTCTAGAATTCTTGTTTATTTAATTAATAAATCCGAACACAGCCTACTACTAATACTTCAAAATTATAATTTTAAGTGACAAAATGCAAATATTTTAATATTTTAAAACAAAATATTGTGAATTATGAATAATTTGATAATAATTATATATTAAGGGCTGATTTTTCAATCTTCAGATAACAGATATCAGTCAGTTAAAATATTAACCAAATCTGATAAAAGTCATTCAAAAATGTGACAGACAAATGAATGACAAGCATTTTCAATTTGGCAGTATAATACGCTATCAAACGGATAAAGCTCTATCTAGGCATTGAAAAGTCAGCCCTTATTTGACTTAATTAAGGACATTTATTTATTCCAAAAATGTATATAAATTTTCAGCAGCATAAAACCGCTTTGTTGTCAAAAAAAAATTTACTGGATTACCCGGCTAAATTGGGAATGCTCTGTATACTCGCATAGAACTTGCAGGGAGGTACTAATTTAACTTTGTAGGGTTAATTCTATTACGAACTAGTGTTTTATATATTATTGCACGCGTTTGTTATAACTCGGTTTATGGCCCTAAAAGCGATGTATTAGGGCTCACTTTACGAGCAAGTGTGTTGAAATATACCTTACCTACAAGGTACCTACACTAAAAATAAAAAAATAAAAAATTGTTTAAAAAAAACAAAAAACCGACTTCTAAAAACCTACCTCTAAAAAGCAAGAAATAATATTCGTATAATAAAAATACGTCTATTGAAGTCGGGTGGGGCTTTTAGAATAAAAAAAAGGAATTTGTACTCCAGCCCCACCCGACTTCAATAGACGTATTTTTATTATACGAATATTATTTCTTGCTTTTTAGAGGTAGGTTTTTAGAAGTCGGTTTTTTGTTTTTTTCAAAAAACGTGTAAAGGAGCATTAGGTACCTAACTACTTGTTCTTAGCATTGTTCGATTAATTTATATTTTCATCTGTCCTCATTATAATTATTATTGTGTAGTATATTTATATGTAGGTATTTATTATTATATTAATTATTTGTGTATGTGTATTTATTTATAGATAATATTATATATATGTATGTTTATAATATATATACTTATCATATATTTTTGAGGTACACACTGTCTGCCCTTCTCAATGTTTTTCCTGTCCCGGGCCTGCTGGAAGAAATTTCAATGTGAAATAAGTTGTGCCCTTGTACAATTCTTCTGTCCATTTCTTTGCCGTTTGTAATTGTGTGTGTACAGAACTAATAAATAAATAAATAAATCTTTATTCCGGCACCTTGCCTCACACATTTATCTTAAAAAAATAGAATGATCAGTATTCTCGTGGCTTACTTAGAATGGGTCTGCTTCTGAGTACCTATCTTAACGCATATTTAATTGTAAGAATTGCGTTTTTTTATTATTATTTTTTATGTCTTGTTTTTTGGTAAATTTTGCCTACTTAGGTGCACTTTCGAGTAGCAGACATAGTGATTACTGATTTCTCAACTAGTTTAAAGTTATTTACTCTCACAATTACCGATCCGATATGTAGTAGGTATTTAATTTCAACCTACCTACTCATTGTGTGCAAAATTTTGTTAATAATAATTATTGTGATGGAAAACGACCTCACTTTAAATGTGGAGCTCTTTTTTCAAATGTTGACGACTCTGTATGAAATATACAGGGAGAAAAAAGCAGCCCTTGACGAGTTTCTTGCCGGTTCTTCTCGTTACAAGGTCTCCCGCTTAGGGTTTGCGAACCGATGGCGTAGCTTCTTTGACATTCACAAGTGCTTGTAACAGCCTAGACTGAATAAATTATTTTGATTTTTTGAATTTTGAATACTTACGGCACATGCAAACGTCTGTTATGGATAGGTACTAATTGCACTACTTTTGGCTATAATACTCACAATGTTTTCATGATGTTTTCCTTTTGCTTGAGTGGCTACAGTTAGAAAGGAATGGCGCTATAGGTAAGCGATGTACGCTCGCACGCGATGTTTGTTACTCAATCACGCAAAAAAAACGACACTGATCTATTACGCCACTCAACCGTCCATTGGGACTACAGTCCCCAAAAAAAAACACGCTTAACCGTCCACGGGGACTGTAGTCCCCAAGCGACATCGTACTAGCAACATTCAGATTTATGCTTTTATCGCAACAAAGGTAGTGCGTAGTTACATGGACTAAAAAGTAGATGGCTCTGCTTTAGATAATCGAGCTTTGTGAATAACACTTTTCTACACCATGGCAACACAAATATTTAAAAAAAATAAAAAAGTTGACAGTTCTGTTTGGTTCTGTGGTTTTTGGTGCTGAAGCTTTTGCAGAAATATCGTGGATTACATCGTATTTCCTAATTATATGCACATCAAATTAATCGTAAGGGTTTTGCTATCCGAAATAGCCGAAATAGTATGATCTAAACAGTGTAATCCAAATAATATGTATTTTTTGAAATTAAATTGAAACTTTCGAAAATTATACCGCTTTTTTCAAGTTTCACATTTGTTTTCTACAGAATACAATAATAGAGACAGTTAAAAATATATATTTATAGGCGGTAGACTCTACTCTATCCGTAGGTGTTTTTGTTTAGATATAGCTAGTGTAGTTTTCGAGCTTTAACTGTTTTTGTCAAGAGCGAAAACTGCACGTTACGGTTCGTGCGCGATCGACGGCGGCTGGACGTTTGGGGCTACTTTGACCGCGCGCCTTGGACTTTTGAGTGGCTGAGTTTTTAAGATACCTATTTGTGATGTGAGGCAAGCTGCCAGAATAAAGATTATGAATTCAGAGTGACATTCCGGTTGTGTGAGGCCAGCCTAAGTTAATAATGTACTCTATGGCCTAATGTGAATAAAACCACAGTACATATTATTTGAAAAAACTTATATGTAAGTAGGTACTGTGATAAAACGGAGTGATTGCTTCCTAAAGGAAAGTATAAAAAACTTCCTCTATGGTCATTAATGTCAAAATTCGCATGTGAAAAAATGGCAATTTGTTTAAAATCATTTTATAAACCATTAAAAACAATATGTTCAAAACTTCCAAGCGTCCAATACAAAAAGTGCCACAATGTGTTCAGACTCAAAGAATTACTCCAACAAGATAAGGTGCACTAAGTTCACTTTCTCTTTTATCCAGATACCTTACCAGGTGCCTAGGTCCAGATACAAGTCTTTGGATAGGTACCCTAGTCACTTAGTAGTAGCAGTGGACCCTGCCACCATGCTACCGCTAAATACATAAGCAGCCTAGGTATACCTTACAGAAAAAAATATTTGTAGCATGTGGCAAGTTTAAGTAAGTAGGTAAACTGTAAACAGCCATACAACCTTAGTAATCCAATCTCATAAAAATCATGTAAGTAGGTAGGTAGGTACTTATAAGAAGAGCATTTTCTGTGGTAAAAAAGGGAAAACCTCCTTCAAAAAACCTGAAAACAAGCAACAGCTTCAAAATTAAATACTAAACCTAAAAAGCAAGAAATAATATACGCGCGAAAAACAACCCTCTTGCAGTCCGGTAAAAAATGCTTGCTGAGATGTTTACAGATTCTTTTTACTTTCTTTCTTTACATTCTTTTTACCTACCTAAGCAAGCGTCTTCCATTGAAAGTAACAATCCTTAGCGTAGCTTCTTCCATAAACTTAATACTTTGAGTTCTAATTGATGATTTAACAGCCAAACAACTTCCGGATACTACAAGTGAGAAGCAGTGACCACGAGATGGCTGTGGACGCGATCAAGAAGCACTACCTCAGCGAGCACGTTCTGGTGCGCGCGCGCAACATGGACCTAAATGACCGCGCGCTTGACGAGTACCTCGTCGGATTAATGAAGCAAGGTAGTCAATGCATGGTATAAAATAATCAGGTGTTCTCTTCTTCCCACGGAAGGATCTAGCAAAGAGAATGTAATTACTACGTTTTGGATCGAGCTATGATTGGTCGGGAGCGCATCGCAACATTTGATTGGTCGTGACGTAATCATGGACCAGTCACGTGCACGGGAAGATACTACCAGATTTTATTCTACCATGGTCAAAATTGTAGTCTTCCGCATGCGCTGTAGGTACTTTGGGATGTGACGTAGGTACTAGGTATTTTGTACTCGGTTTGGTTGGTGTTCTAGTCCGCCTGGCTAACTACCACCATCTTACCTAGTCTGACGCCATAACAATTAAAAAATTGTTGTTCCGGCAGTTAGAGGTTACATAGCCAGGATCCTCAGTGATGAGGATACCGGGTGTAGTGCGCTTCCACTTTCGGCCTTATCGTCACTTATCGTCTTTTCCATCACATCTCGTTGTGTATAAAAAAAATGTGATTGCTGCAATTACAAAAATATTTTCTTCATGCTCTATAGCTACCTACAGTTTTACACCTACTTATACCTAGTATTTTTTTTCTTTAGGTAATGCACTATACGCCAAAAGTGAAGATGGCGCTTTGGCCGGCGTGTGCGTCAACTTCGCCAGCTGTCAAGTTGATCCAGGGAATTTACGGCTATTCGCGTATTATCGACAAGTACGTACGGTACAATCGACACCCATCGCCCGCAGATATTTGTTCGCGTAGATAGGTACTAGGTCAACGAAATATGAGCGACTCTTGCGCTATACATGGGTCATTTTGTAGGTATTCACTATCCAAATTTGAGGATGTGTTCAGTCTATGAAACTGAACAACATTCTCATGGCCAAATATGTAAAATAAAAAAATCGACTATCCATACAAATCAAAGAGATCACGTGATCAAGTATGGGATGACCAAAATTTTGTAGCGAAATTCGACACACATGTTTCTTCGAGAAAGTTGTTCAGTTTCATGGACTAGACACATTCTTGTTTGAATGGTAGATTCATTGAATGGTAAGTGAAAGTGGCTATCATTTCAGTCTCATCTTTCGTTGACCAGGCTCAAGAATCTTGAATATTAATATAAGATTCTTGACCAGACTCTATGGAGCGAGCCTTATAATCATTTAACAATATATTTTTATTTCAACAGGATCTGAATATGAAGGACTTTTTGAATTTCACTGCAAAACTCCAAGAAACCCCAAATCTATGGGAAGCATTCAAAGAGAAGAAGATATTTGAGGTATAGTACCTACTTACCTACTAATTTCAAGTTTCTGAATTTTTTTGCTTATTGTTGACAGACCCTGCTTATGGAACTTCGGTCGCGTAGTTTCAGCAGTGTGTCTAGTCACTAAGATGTCATTGTACCTATACTTATATGTCATTGTACCTATACTTATATGTCATTGTATACTTATATAAGACTGTTAACGTTGCAGATTAAAATGCTCACAGTGTTACCAGAGTTCCGTAGACAAGGCTTGGCGGTGTTGCTAGTCGAGAAATCAAAAGAACAGGCGCTGGATCAGGGATACAAAGTCATAAGGATGGATTGCATTAACGAATACGAGTAAGCTAATGACACCAAATAACAGTAACAACCAACCAGAGGCCCAAGACTGCAACTCAAACACGATTATGACATTAATAATAGGTAGATACTTAGCAGACTTGGGCCCCAGACATGACTTTTAGACAGATAAGTACTCTACAAACGATCGTTCCTAAATAGTTATTTGTTCCGATATTTCTGTCAACTTAAACGTCGTTGGCCGCATACGCCATCAAGCAATTCTTCTTCCAAAGAAAATACCTACTCTTTTTCTTTCATCAGCTGACAAGATTAATGTTCTTTTCAGTTACAAAGTGGCAGAGCGTTGTATGCTGCAGTGCATCGTCAGATTCCCCCTGCACAAGCTTTGTGGGATCAACGTCCCTTTCATTAAACGGAACTCTGAATACAATCGCTACGTGCGCGTGTACGTGGCGGCGTGTACGCAGGGCGAGATGCCGGACATAACCGAAATCAAACAGAAACAGATCGATTTGGAGAGCCTCATTGAGTGATATGCAACCTCGTTGAGCCTCATGAAGTGATATGCAAACTCGATGAGCTACATTAAGTGATTTATATGCAACCTCGTTAAGCCTCTGTGTGATATGCAAACTCGTCGAGCCTCTGTGTGATATGTAACCTCGTTGAGTCTATGTGTGATATGCAACCTCGTTGAGAGATATATGCAACCGCGTTGAGCCTCATTGAGTGATATGCAACCTCTCTAAGGCTCATTGAGTAATATGCGCTCGTTGAGCGTGGTTGAGCTTCATTGATATGCAACCTCGTTTGTCGATTAAGAACCAATTACCTACAAAAGTTATTGCTATTTGATATGAACAAAAAGAATTTATTACCTTTGTAAAATGTGTGTACGTACCTCCGTATTTTGGTAAAAAGATTTTTAAGAAAAATATTTATTTTTTATTTTTATATCAAAAGTTATTTTATCAAACGCAGCTTCAAGTAGGTACATCCGATACAACACGAGCGCGATATAATTTTATTTACTTTGTAGGTAAGTAAAATTAATTACCTATTTCATATTCTCTGAATAAAATAAAATATTTACTTATAAAAAAGATTTATTATAATAAATGAAAAGCGATAGGTACTTATAGTTTTTACAATAATCGAGAAATCGCGATTGATTTACATTTGTCCAGTATTAATCATTATAAGCACTTAATGCTTGTATCTTGTGAATGCTCTTATCTACGAGTATGTTAGTTAAAACTTAATGGGAATTTTTCTATCACAGAATGAGATTAAATGTACTAGTTTATTCACTTTTTGATTAGTTTCGCAAATTAGATTTTTTATTCTTGAAAGTTGATAAGTTCTGCATCGCAAAATAGTTACTCTGAGAGATTATATAAAAATTATCTTAACACTAGTTAAGTTAAATTTTATGTACTTACTTTCAAGAAAGTGATAAAGAATCTAATTTGCGAAGCTTATCAAAATGTGAATAAAGTCATTAAGTTATCAAACTTAGCCATAAATATATCGTAAAGAAAGTGTTTCACATAACAAACTTGCTCACAAAAAGGCTGACTTTATATAAAGACAAGTTACAAATAACTTCTAGTAGGTATAAATAGGCATAATTATGGTGAAACTCACTTAACACTGAAAACAATACATTCCGTTTTTCGGGCAGTCCGAAAATCTATAAAAAAGATTAATTTTCCATTAATTTATAATCAGAATCAACATCGACTTGCATGCCACTAGGGACGAGGTATGGAATGATGATCATTCTAATGAACCAGTTTCTGTCAAACTGGAGGTGGTCTCCGGGACTAGACAGGAACACCAGCTTTCCTGCTTCGTCCATATTCTTTAAGCCGAGCCGATCCTGTAAATATATGAATAATGTGAAGTATATTCTTTTTATTTTTAAATTTTAAGGTCAGTCTGACACCATAACAACAATGTAACTGATGCAAAATCAATATTTAGAAATAGCTTCTACTTCTACACAATATATGGCAAAGCATGCAACAAATACACTAGCTAGCGCCCAAGGGCGTCGCCAGCCTATGGCCCAATGAGAAAAATATGAATTGTAGGTACAGTCAAGAGCACCTAGTGAATTAATTTAAGTTTTGAGATAGGGCGGGATTTATTTATCGTATAAGCAAGTCAATTGCACGGCCTTAGGATAGGACTTTGTTTATTTTGCAGTTAGCTACATCTCAACAAATTAAACATTGTTGTGTTCCGACAGTGAGCGGTAAGATAGCCAGTTCCTCAGTGAATGAGGATTTCCGGTGCAGTGCGATTCCACAAAATAAAAACCGGCCAAGTGCAAGTCGGACTCCCGCACGAAGGGTTCCGTACCATTATCTATTATACAACATTGTTGTATGGCAGCCCCCCTTAATTTATTTTATTTTAATTAATTATTTTTGAAGTGAATATACAACTTAATATTCTGTGATCATATTTCAAGCGTCTACCAGTTGCCGTTATTAATATCGAGCAAAAAAACGGCAAAAAAAAACACGTTTGTTGTATGGGAGCTCTCCCTAAATATTTATTTGAAATAAATCATCTGTAAACATTTCAACTGTGTAGCTATCACGGTTCATGAGATACAGCCAGGTGACAGACAGACAAACAGACAGCGAGTCGTAGTAATAGGGTCCCGTGATTACCATTTGGGTACGAAACTATGAAACCCTAAAAAAGTTGCAAAAGTATATATGATGATGATGTGCTAGATGCTGTTAGAACCCTGGAATCTGGTAGTCGAATATTGGGAAGGCGATTGTAATTATTTCAGAAGAAGTTCCATACATTATAGTCGAGTCGATGTTGTACTTTTCTATGGAACAGCTGATTTTTTTTTTCGAGATTCCGTGGTTGGCCCCATAGTAAAAGTTGTTCTTTAACGCGGTCATTTTTAGATATACTTAAAAATTAACGGTGTATATTATGGGGACCTAACATTTTTTAATACTTTAAAATTTTAAAATAAAATACTTTTAATGATTTTTTATGAATTAAAAATGTTTTGAATTCCAATATACTAAATCCATCCAACGAAAAGTCGGTCCTACAAATGCATAGAGAATTCTTCGATCCGATAATCGGTCCTTAGCATCGTTCGTTTTTAGGGTTCTGTACCCAAAGGGTAAAAACGGGACCCTATTACTAAGACTCCACTGTTCGTCTGTCTGTCTGTCACCAGGCTGTATCTCATGAACCGTGATAGCAAGACCTTTGAAATTTTCAAAGATGATGTATTTCTGTTGCCGCTATAACAACAAATACTAAAAACACAATAAAATAAATAAGTAATAATAATAATAAAAACACTTTATTGCACACTAAGACAGGACATATTACAAAGAAAAACAATAAACAGAGAAAGCACACAAAAGGCGGCCTTATTGCTAAATAGCAATTTCTTCCAGGCTATACTAATAATAAGTTTTTAAGTGGGGCTCTCTCCAACAACAAACGAGATTATTTGCCGTTTTTTGGTGCGAAACCCTTCGTGCGCAAGTCCGACTCACACTTGGCCGGTATTTTTAGTGTTCCGTACCAAAATGGTAAAAAGGAACCCTTATGGTGTGACTCAGTCGGTCTGTCTGTCACAGCTGGATATCGCGAGAACTACTAATGGTATCAACTTGAAATTTGGAATAATTTAAGATGACATTTCCCAACTATTTTGAAAATAAGAAAGAAATAGAATTTTTTTTTTTACAACAGGGTCTAAAAAGGGGTTTTAAAATTTTTAAGTGGGGCGACTAGGGCATGTGGGGTATCATAATTATGAAAGAGCGCTGTTTGCATATTTTAAATCATTTTTTCTTTTTAGGGTTCCGTACCAAAATGGTAAAAAGGAACCCTTATGGTGTGACTAAGTCTGTCTGTCTGTCTGTCACAGCTGGCTATCTCGAGAACTACTAATGGTATCAACTTGAAATTTGTAATAGTTAAAGATGACGTTTGCCCAATCATCCAATAATTTTTTAGGCCATGCGGCCTAAAAAATGATCATAAATGATGAAAAATGTAAAAAAAAATACCGTTCCCCCCCTTTATCTCCGAAGTTTGCAAAGAGAAAAATCTGAAATAATTCTATGTGATAGTAGTTTATGCAAAGATAACAGGAAAAATAAAACGATGTCTCAATATAACACACTTTTTTAGAAATTCAAAAACAAACAAAAAATTATTTAGTTCCTCTATCAGTCAACAGATGGCCCTGACCTAAGAAAAATTTATTTAGTTCTACTATCGGTCAAGAGATGGCGCTGGCCTAAGAAAAAAATAGTTCCACTATCGGCCAAGAGATGGTGCCGACCTCATACTGCAATAATAACTTTATTATTATGGTACGGAAACCCTCGGTGCGCGAGTCCGACTCGCTCTTGACCGGTTTTTTATTACTATATTGTATTCAAATACCACTGACGAACCGGCTATACCTCTTACGAATATTTATAAATAAAGTTACGTATTATCGTAGCAATGCTTTTTATTTTTATTACCTGTAAATAAATATCCGATTCTTGCAGCTTAAGCAGCTTCTTCCCCTGTCCAGGCGCATAGAAACCGAACCATTCCGTCTCTCTCGGTTGTACCATAGAGTCATTATTGAATTTAACCATCACGAAGTGCTCCAGCGCGTTTAGGTTGTCTATGTACGTCTTGTTTATGGTTCTCTCATTGTTTATGTCAGCTAGGAACTGGCTCTTTTCCTTATAAATAGTTTCGTTGAGGGGATCGTGCCAATATGTAGCTTGGACTAGGGACTCTTGGACCCAGCTGTAATATAAAACATGGTATTAAATTGCTTACTTACACCATCACCTCATCACAGATTACAATAGTCCTGCAGATAAGCGTTCTAAATGAGGGCTTTTCAAAATGACAAAAACTGTAGACTCGATAGATGGCGTTGATAAAAATGTACTTATGTGTCAATGTGATATTTTTTTACTATGCTTCGAAGAGTACTCAGGTAGGCAGGCAGATGTAACCCTAAAATGTTTCTCTTTGTGTAGATGTCAGCCAGCGAGCGCTTACTTGCCTTTTTGGTACAGGCCGTATAGTTTAAAAAGCCAATTTTGACACTTCTCTTTCCATCAACGCCATCTAGTGAGACAAATAGTTACTATTTTTATTTTTTTAATGTCACTTTGAAAAGCCTTCATTCCCAAAAAGAAACACTATGTCTATTGCTGGTTTCCACAGATTGTCATTGTTTATACTTATTCTTTTATACTTATTCTGAATTTTATTTATCAACTTACACAGGGGCAACCACAGATTCTGATGTTATCACAGAGGTTATCTATTGAACCGTGGTCATTTGCTACATCTAAAGGAATGTTATTTGTGAAACTAAAATGTTATTTTTTATCCTCATAGGTCATTGTTCAGTTTGGGTCGACGGTGTCGAGCAATAGGTTTAATGATGTATTAAAATATTTTGAGCACGTCTAGTGTCTAAGTTAAGTACAGTGCAATCGCAAAACATTCTTATTGTTGTACCATTAAAGGCTTGTTTGTTCCATAGGTGTCAAAGAAATTCTAAATCAAAGGTTGTATTGTCCTTGGTTCCCATGTCATTAGGACTAAAATATCGAAAATATCCGATACTCATGTAAGTATGAGTGGACTCAGAAATGGCAGGTACCTATAGTGATTATTTCCTCTGTACTGTGTGTATTATACAGTACTAGCGACCCGCTCTCGCTTCGCTTCGGTTCCTTTCTTTTCGCTTTAAAAGTCTGTACCCGTCCCGTTAGAGTCCCGTCATCATCGGTATGAGAAACGAGCTTGAATTTATTTTCGCGCGCGTAAACTTTTTGCGATAACTCCTAAGATATTTATTTAAACTATATAGTGTAAAGAGCTAAAATGATGTGCATGACACGCTTATATGGTAACGAACGAACGCATTTTATTTGATAAGGATTAATACTGTTTCCGTCTAAATACCTTTTGCAATACCACATTATTTGTGCCCATTAAAAAAAAATGGCTATAGTATGCTATCCTTAAAAGATAGACATATGCCGTCGCGGACTTTTTTGTAGTTTTTTTGTATAACAGAGAAACAATTCCTTCATACATTATTTGTTATAGCTCGAAAGGTTTAGGCAGCGTTTTCGATGCAAGCTCCCAGACGGATTAAGTTTTGCCGACTCCTTCAACAATAAATCGTCATATTTCTATCAATTTACATAAAACCTCAACTTATTATACACTATAACCTCCCTCAAGAATTACTCTATCAATTGGTGAAAAACCGCATTAAAAATCCGTTCAGTAGTTTCGGAGTTTATCGCGAACAGACAGACAGACGCGGCGAGGGACTTTGTTTTATAAATATGTAGTGATGTAGTGATAAGTACTACTTTCAAAACAAAAGGGATAGCTACGTAAAGTACGGGCGGGACACATAGCGAGATGAACCGATGGCCGATGGGCGGAAAGGTTCTGGATTGGCGACCGACCGCGCACCGGACGACGCTCCGTGGGTAGACCCCCGACAAGGTGTCAAAAATAATTGCCAAAAGTGGCCACTTTGAGCTAAAATGGATTTAAAAACTTACAGAAAGAATGAAAACTGTTGAAGAGTTATTCAAAAAATATTAGAGACAATTTAAGAAATTATTACATGAGCTTTTTTTTTAATATTAACTTGGTTTACAAGTAATAAAAATAAATGTAGTGGCGGCGCTAGTTTCACTACTTACAGCGGCTTAACCTCCTATTTTGTATAGTTTTTCACTAATGTGCCACTCAATTATAAAACTTATAATCTTGAAATTATAATTAAAAATAAACCAGTTTTTTAAGTGACAGTTTTACAAAATAAGAAATAATTTATTCATTAAAAACGATAAAATTAACAATAATTTCGATATTTTTTACTATGAAGATTACTTCCAGCGTTGTACGGCCCCTTAACCGAAAGGCAGCCGTTTTGGGTCCTATGTCTAGTCTCCGAAGCATCAGAAACCGATGACACAAACGTCACAAGTCTGCATTGGTTAGGCTCATGTTCCCAAGCAGTTTTCATTTTTTGACCCAGAATTGGGGCGATGATGGTAAAGAACAATCCAAAAAAGAAAAATTAGGCGCACCGCCGTCTAGAAAAATGTCCATCGAACTGTGAGCAACGAGCACATTACTTACGTACGATGGAAATGTACGAGGAAATGCGTATACCATTACACGTCAACGAGGGATCATCTTTGGGAAAGTCACTTTTATGTAAGACAAAGCAAAGTGCAATTTTATCTGGGATTATCATGAAACAATTCATAACACTGCAGTTTTATATAACATACACCATTGTAATGTTGTTATATCACAAAGGAAGTCACCTAAATTTATTGTGTGACACGTAGGAAACAAAACTCGACTTTTTATAGATCAACTAAAAACAAAGGACATGTCCGAACTCAAAAGTAATCCAATTTATTATATAAATTCCAGTAAAATGAAATAAATTATTTGACAACAGCATACAACATACTGGTCAAAATCATATACAGATACCGGCACGTAACTTGGCAAGACAAAGATGAGACAAAAGATACGCAGCAGCTACAAACACTAAACTCGGCGCACCTTTTGTCTCATCTTTATCTTGCCAAGTTATATGCCGGCACTTATACCCTCCGTTTGTTAGCTTCGCCGTATTCGGGTAAAAAGTATTCTGACATACCTATATAAAATAATTATCACAATAAATTGGCACTAAGTACAACATGATTCCTTTTAGCTTAGATGAACAAAAATATTTCTGGCAATAAGGACATCAAATTCAAACTCATCTTTGTTAAAAAGATAAACAACTTACTCATAATAAGCAGCATAATTGATGATCTTCCTGACATAGTCGCAAGACTTGTGCTTGAGCGCCCCACAGTGCGGGATGCCGTAGACGCCCTGGTGCTGACCACCGAGTGAGATCAAGTTCTTGATGGAAAACTTATGACCACATCTCTGCACTACAGCACGCCTGAAAGTCAATTTTGAATTAACATCTAGGTAATTGCAAATATATAAAATAAACTTGTATTTTATGTAAATAAATTCAAATAAATTAATTGAGATAAACTTAGATGTACGCACGACAGCACGTCAGGTTATACAGTTTTAAATTATAATATTTTAAATTAACATAAACATTTCAAATAATAATAAAATTGTAATTATATTTTAGATTAAACTAACAATTGACACATACAAAAATTGTTAATAGCTAATTGTTAATATACCTAGTTTTTATATTTTTCAGAATTTTTATTTAACATAGTTATTTTGTTTTATTGATTTTTTCTTAATTGGCGGGAAGAATAGAATCCTTAAGAATATTTCAGAACTTCAACGCTAACTAACTGTGTTATTCATAAAAAATCACATGCTTAATAAACCTATTTTAGTTAATTCATCAATGCCCACGTGGATGCCGGTGTCCGGACAACTATAGAAAATCTATTGTATCATTGTCCGAGATAATTCCTCCAATTTAATATAATATTGTTGAAACAGCGTTTTAAGAATAACGATTAATGAATAACTTAACTGAAAGATCAGCAAATACTCACATGAATTGGCTACCTTGAGAAAATCCAATTGCATTAAATCCATTTATTAGTTTTGGATCAGCTGCTATTTTGTTGCAAGCAAGCTGTACCTGCTTATTGGGGTTCATGAAATAGCTGTGCTCTAGATCTTCGACACTATTGTGCCCAATCATGAGCGAATGGACATAAACCCCCGGAATCTTCTGTTCCAGAAAATGTTTAAAAAGTCCTAAGCTAAATGGCATGCAACAGGTATCTCCTGAAAATATTCAAAAGTTTGTAAATCGACAATTTTAAATAATTCTTGAAGCAAGTACTGAGGCGTGTTTTCGTTTAGCTAGCGGCCGCAGCGATGCGCAGCTCATGACGTCACAAACTGCTGCGCATGTGCTGCGGGAAACGAAAACGGGTTTTTATCAAGCGATGGTAACCAACCAAGTTACTTTTTTGGCGCGAAGTGAAAATGAACCGAAATACTAAAAGTGCTTTAATAGGTCTTCTGACAGAAGAATTCTGTAATGATTTTATATAAGTATTATACATAATTTAGATAATTTACCGAACTGGATCAACAACAATACCGCTGACAGTGACATATAAATTACTATATGACAGCAAGCAGCGATGCAAACCACCTTTGGAGGAGGATTGCAGATTGCGAGCTGCGACCTGCCGATCGGCAGCAGCGTGACGTCACTAGCATAAACGAAAACAGCACCGGTAGCGCCAGCTAGCAATCGCTCGCTGAACGAAAACACGCCTCAGGCTACAGCTTAATAAATAATTTAATTAACAAACTATTGATACTGCAACCAAAGAAATTAACATACATTAAACTACAAATACATTGGTATGAAATCTGGTTGACCTTAAAATGGGGTTACCCATTTTATAGATTAATGATGGAAAATCCTTACCCATTCCATGCCATAATACAACTGGGAGAGGAGGAGAGGCGCTTATTAATTTTATAAAGAATAGAATTGCAATCCAAGGTTTCATCTTGTTAACTTAAGGACTCCAGCGAACCACAATTATGTCCAGTCGCACTGGGAACTTGGGGCTAAATGATAAACTGGCCGCCGGCCGCCGCGCCCCGCTCCGGCGGCGATATTGCATTGGATTTTATTTGGATTGGATGTGATGCCGCAAAAAACCGATCACATATTGTATTTGTGCGACTATTTTTCCAATCAAATGTTTAAAGATTCGGTTTATTCTGAATCATAAAATATACAATAAAGAATACTTTTCCAATTACCTATTGTTTTTTGTAACTTCTTTATCTACTTCTACTATCTAGCTGCTGAAAATAAGTTTTTCGAAACAACAACAACAAACAAACAAGAAGAGATTGCAAAAGTCATTGTCACTAATTGTCTTGTCGCTGTCATTTTTATATTGTCAGTTTTTGACAGATGATTGCCGCGTTCCGAATCACGCTTACAGAGGCCGCGTTCCGAATCACGCTTACAGAGGCGCGTTCCAAACCTACACTCCGAGTGCAACCTATCCACAACCGAACGCTCTAACGGCGCGGCGGCGTTCCAAACATTTGATCGTGACATTCGGTTGACACAACCGTGTCGTTCCAAACGTCAGAGCGTTGCAACCAAACAACCATTAAAAAATGATGGTTGTAAAACGATCTGACGTTTGTCTATAGAAAAAATGTCAATGTCATTTGACATTATTTTGTATTTTTGATGTTTTTATGTCTAATTTTTAAAATAATCATGGTAGATCCTCAAAGATTTTATATAAAGAAAAGTTTAGATTATTCGTATTCCAAATGGAAAATGAAGAATTTGTATTGACATTGACATTTAAAGTTCTTGGTCGTTCCAAACCTTAGAGCGAGTTAAAAAACAACCAAACAACCGGCGATCAAACGTTCTGAACGCAACCCAGCACTGTGAGCGCGCTAACGCCCGGTCCAATTCATGCTTACAACGCTCACGTATGTTGAAGTGACGTCACAGATGACGTCATCGCATGTGCCAATGACGCTCAGCGTATTCCACCAAAGCACTGTGAGCGTAGTCGGTATAGCTGTCAAACGTTGCCAAAGTTCATTCTCATCAAAAAATACGTGGTTAAATTGTGTTAAATATATGTACGCTCCTATCTCTTTTCTCCGGCGTCCTAGCTACTTGTTGCAATATTAAGAAATAGAGTGTACATAAAGGTCAAAATCTATCACTATCTTTCAAAAATGATTTATAAATTTCGATACTGTTGGTTCAACGTCTAATGTGACCAAGATCCTTTTCTCAATAAATTTTTGCATAACTTTTGCTTTTGCTTGAAGTTTAGCAAAATTAGGTACTTGAACGTTTTCACGCGCGTTATTTTTCGATGGCTGTTCGTGATATGTATGGGTACAGTACCCTTAGCACCAAAATCTATAGAGAAATAAAACGCGCCTAAAAGTGCTCGATAGCGTAATTATCTATGGAGAATTTCATTTCGCTATTCGGCGGTAGATGGCGCTGTACAAATTTCCCATACAAAATTACTCTATCGAATGTTTTTAAGCGCGTTTATTTTTTCAATCAGCTATCGAGAAAAAAACGCGCGTAAAAGTGCTCGATAGAGTAATTATCTATGGAGAATTTCATTTCGCTATTCGGCGGTAGATGGCGCTGTACATATTTCCCATACAAAATTACTTTATCGAATGTTTTTACGCGCGTTTTTATTTTGATAGCTGTCCGTGCTACGGGTACGTACTGAGCGCTTGTTGTTGTTGTGCAAAACGATGTAGCCTACCTTTTTAATCTGTAAAAAGGCACTCTTTGTCATACATTCTCGAGTGAAGTATGTACGGTAGACGGCACGTTGGGCTTTCACTATCTGTCAAATTTCTTTAATCATTTTTAAACTTTAAGTCTAGGATTTTAAGGTTCAAAATTCATTGTAGATTTTTTACAGTTTTGTATAGCTTGATATGGCTGCCCACTGTACATAGGTAGGTAGTTGCCATAAGATATAGTATAGTAGTTGCATCCCATTATTATTGTAATGTTGGTCCCCCGAGATTAATCTCGGGGGACCAACAAAAAAATGTTGCTTTCCCTCTCAATGTGACTAGAAGCCGAACAATGTACGTACGTGCTTGACAAGCCATGCTTGACCGTTAAGTTAGGTGTACCAAGAACTTTAAAATTAATCATATTCTTAAAAATATGATTCTACATTTTTATATTTTAATGATCCATCATCAGCGTGAAAATTACCAAGTACATATCTATCTAAGTATAGGTAGGTAGGACCTACTCGTGCAGAGTTGAAGTTAATTATTGTTAGGTTAGGTGCACTTACAATGAATGATAAAAAAGTAGATTCCAATCTATTTGACACGAACTGACTGTAGTAAACAAAAAACTTGAATTGAAATAGAACAGTGTAATTAGGAACACTATACCTACCCATTAATAAGTACAAAGTAACATTGATGAAGAATAAATAAAACAAAAATCCAATTAAACCGTTTATAGGTAACTCAATCTCAGAGGGCACGTGATATTTCGAGGTCATCATTTTCATTATTTTTAGCATATGGGGGGCCAGACTAACTCCTCCACGAAGTCCCAAGGACCAGCGGGTCTACCGCTTAACTCGATTGCTTTGACTAATTGCTTTGGTTTATGACGTCAGTGCACTGTCCGTCCTTGTCACCGTGTTATGATATGACAAGGACAGATAGAGTATTGCTATCGCTTTGAGATAGGCGGTAGGGCCCCAGGGCCAGGGTGCTTATTGTCTAATTTAAAAATCTATCGTAATCGCTTTCGTTTGACAGATGGATGTGACACATTGCTGCATTTCTTAAGTAAGTTTTTATTTGTGCCAAAAATAAACTTCAATGTGTCGTGTCACATCCTGAAAGCGATTGCGATAGATTTTTAAATTAGACAATAGAAAGGCTGGATCTAGCTACCTTATCGTAACATCTCGCTGCCCTATTTTTGGTCACTCCACCCACCCTAGTTTCGAGATCGGCATCCAAAGTTTTGAAATATCGAACTTCCTATTTGGTATACCTACTAATCTGAAGTTTAATGTGCATCATTGGTTAGACAGTACCCTTAGCACGAACAGCTATCGAAAAAAATAACGCATGTAAAATCATTCGATTTAGTGAAATTTTGTATTGGAAATTTGTACAGCGCCATCTATCGCCGATAAGAGAAATTAAATTTTCCATAGAGAATTGTCTTTCGAGTAATTTTACGTGCGTTTTTTTTTCTCGATAGCTGTTCGTGGTAAGGTTTTAGAGCGGTTATTCCATGTAAATTAAACTTGTTTTTGAATATATTTAATAATAATAATGAAATTAAATGTAAATGACGATTGTAGGTAGGTACTACGTAGTCCAAAAGCTAACTTATGTCAAAATTGTTTTGTACTTACTTTAATAAATTTTTTTGTTCTATATCCTTACCTACTTAGTGCAAACAATATTAAAATAGTATTACTTACCTCAGAGTAAATAATTTGAGTACTAAGTACCTACATGTAAATGCAATATAAACTAAAGGACGGTTTGGAGAAATTAAAAACACGTTTTTAATGAAATGTAAGCGAAAGTGGCGCCGCGGTGAATTATATTTAATATTATAATTCTAACACACAATTTTAAAAATATTTATCGTGGAGATTTTAGTGCCCACAGTCTAGTATTTTTAGACGGTATCGTTACATTCCCTCGTAGTCACTGCTAGAAGTAGATAGCAAAACTGCTAAAAGTGGCCGTTTTTGATACATTTGCTATCTACTTCTACGAATGACTACGAGGGCATGTAGTGATATCTTCTAAAATACTAGACCATGGGCCCTAAAATCTCCACAATAAACATTATTAAAATCTTTTTCTATAACTTATTAAATAAAAACCTCTAAGGGCGCCACTTTCGGTAAAACGAAGAGACATTGCTGTTGATTTGGTTGGCAACGACTTAACTGAATTATAAACTAAATTTAGTTTTCCATCCTTTTCTTGCGGTATCGAAAAGACAAGGATGCTAGAATTCAGTTTAGTCCTGTCAATTTAGTTTTTATTTGTACCAAGACCAACCGAATCGTGGGTAAAGATCTTACGATACACCTAAGTGTAAAGAATTGGTTCTATTCTATTTTGCCTTATTATTTTATTATTAGGTGTCTGTCTACCAACTTAAAGAAAAAAAACCACTCTTTCAAAATAATTATTTAATGAACAATCATTCACAAGAAACAGTTTCTATCACAGTACCTACATCAACATGGCGATCTCATAAATGTATTTATAAATATAGTAGGTACAGAAAACTTAATAATTTTGTGGAAGAACAAATCATATTTTTACAAAGTATCAAAAGTGAAAATTCTACCTAATTAAAACACTTTCTTGTCTTCGGTCGATAGTCATAATTATTACGTCTATGTTTGTAGCAAAAAAGCTTAATTAAAAATAAACAATATAGGTAGTGTACCTTATAAAGATGATATGCCTGGGATATCTCAACCTGTTTCTAAGACAGAAAGGTTGGTAATCAGTTTTACAGTCCACATGATGTTAATAAATGTATAAAACGTTTACACATTATTCTCCATTGGTCGTAGACTTAATCAAAAGTCTACCCAATCGAGTCAAACAAAGTAAAATCAAAGTTAACCCAACAAAAGTTTGAATAATTAAAACAAAATTAAACTCTCCTCAGTTGTTGTTAACAACTGCCTACTTAATAATCACTTTCTATGACTCGCTTTGTATGGCGTTCAAGTAAAACTAATCTTTAAATTAAACAATCCCTAAGGATCTTAGTAAACTTAATAAACTATTAGGTTCATATTTTTCTACTAACGAAGAATCACAAAATACTGCGTGAAATTTTAATCATTTGGTTCCACTCATGATCGCAAGCACCTTTTACTATGGGGCCAACTCTGATAGGTAACGCGAAAAAAAATCAGCTGTTACATACATTGCGGTCGAGTATGGATTGCGGTTTTGTTAGGTACTGAAATTTTGTACCTACACGTAGCATGAACATATCGAGAAAATATAAAACGCGCGTAAAAAAGTTCGATAGAGTAATTTTGTATGGGAAATTTGTGGCGCCATCTACCGCCGTAAAGCGAGTGAAATTTCCCATAGATAATACTCTATCGAGTAGGTAATATTACGGGCGTTTTTTTTCTACGATAGATATTCGTGCTAAGGGTACTGATTTGGACCTCCAAGTTTCGACCCAAAATCAAAAAGTATCAGATTTTGCCCCATAGTAATTGCTTGTAATCATGAGTGGAACCACCCCACTGCGGGATCCTAATGATCAGAATTTCAGCGTGTATTTCTTACACTAACATCACAGTCTCTTGAGTCTCTCACTATTAAGTCTTTCTACTGCCCCTTGTTATCTCACTTGGGACCTAAACTTCATCAAGCTAAAGATCAAACTGCATTGTAACTTGTTCAATGCGATTACATGCCAATCTATACAACCTGTGTATAATTTGGTTGGACTCCTATAGGATTCTCATGGAGTCTGTATGTTTTAAGATATTCATTTCTATGCTTGATAGTTTCCTTGGGGCTTCGTAGTCGCTGGAATCTGAGGACTCAAGTTGTCTCTGTCTGTTGTATGATCTGATCCTTCTCGCTCTTGTGTCAGAATCGTACATGAGGGTTTGTGTGCTTCCCTTTCTGGATCTGAAGGCTATCCTGTAAGGGGTGCTACTCTGGACGTCCGACATTGAACGAATGTGTCTTCGGAATTTCGACTCTTTTGTTAGAGGTGTCATCGGTAATGCTTTGTCTCCTCTCGCTGCTTCAACAGACCTGAAAAGATAGAAAATAATTTATTAGCATTGAAATATCTTTAATTAGGTCTCTGTAAGGCTCTACGTAGTTACGTAAGTATTATGAAATAGTACATTCATAAGATTGAGTGGGATAATCAGGATTGTATGATACATGTGGCCCCCCCCTGCTTTATTTTAACTCATCTTCAAGTATTTTTTCGCGATAAAAGGTAACCAGTCCTTTCCTAAGCTTTGTAAGTATCTCTATACCAAATTTCATCAAAATCGGCTCAGTAGTTTAGGCGTGAAAGCGTAACAGACAGGCAGAGTTACTTTCACTTACATACTATAAAATAAATAGGGACTACAAGTATGGATAATACCAATACCTAACCATAAATTAATCTGCAGGTTTTTAAACTTTGACCACGACCAAACCAAGATCCGACATAATAATTGGTTTGGTAATCTATAGTTCACTTATCAACAAAACTTAATAACAAGGACAATATCACATTGGATGGATTGTTTATCTTACTATCGATAATTTGGGTAAAGTGCTGTTTTGTTTTTAATAAAAAGCAACCGACACGTTTTCTCCGAACTATGTATGTTATCTAAGTTCATTTATACATAATATCGTAGAAGTAAAATAAAATACTTATCCCAAGAGAATTTGGAAAATTAAATACTTTTCTAGTAAAATACCTACGGGACTATACCTATTGGATTTCCTACGGGCACAATAGTAATCGGTTAACTAAAAAGACTTCAAAATTGCACAGACATATAATCATATATATGCTTATAGTAATTAGTACTACATAGTTAGTCCAGACCCTCTAGCCAAAGTAAAATTTGCGAATCTTGCTTGCTTCTCTTTCGTAACATGTATGGTATTGACATAAGGTTTAGCTAACAATCGAATTTTAAAACGTCAAATCCTCTTTCGAAGCGAAGTGATAACGAAAATTTGCAAATGTTACTTTGGCTAGGTAGGCTGTACCTACCCTTAGCACGAAAAGCTATTGAAAAAATAACGCGCGTACTAAACACATTCGATAGAGTAATTTTGTATAGGAAATTTGTATAGCGCCATCTAGCGCTAAAAAGCGAAATGAAATTTACTATAGATAATAATTCTATGGAGTACTTTTACGCGCGTTTTTTTTCTCGATAGATAATGTTTGTGCTAAGGGTATGGATGGTACGGGTCAAAGTCAAAATAAACTTCAGCGATTTTTAGTCGTCAATATTTTCCTGCCACCCCGTACAAGAATTTTCCGGAGGTTTCGGATATCACTATCTTCATAGTATCTAATGGTCCAAAATTATTTGGTAAGA
Organism: Agriphila straminella; assembly: GCA_950108535.1. Classification (NCBI taxonomy): domain Eukaryota; kingdom Metazoa; phylum Arthropoda; class Insecta; order Lepidoptera; family Crambidae; genus Agriphila; species Agriphila straminella. The sequence goes on from OX467318.1 coordinate 5,817,569, forward strand.
ATTATAAACCTGTTGAGTTTATTTATTAATTTAACCGGAAACTGTGAATCGTCTTTACATTCTTAAAAGAAACATGTCTTTAAATTGATGATTAATGATGTAAGTAAGTACTTATTTTTAAGATAGTTTACTGTCAATTGTGAACTTTTCAATCAATTGGTACCAATCAACTTTGGGTAGGTACGGTGGCATCGCGTTGTAGCAAATAAGTGCAAAATGGGTCCAACTCTGACGGCCTATAGACTAGAATTTATTAAGATAAATGAATTTATGGTGTGCTATTTGACCATTGGCAACTATTATTGTTGCTATCAGGGCTTCGATTATCAGGGACATAAAAATAATTAATATGCACGTTTTGGGATGCCATTAATTTTAGTCTATGAAACGAATTCTTGCTAAAATTTCAGTACACGTAGCACGAACATACCGAGAAAATAAAACGCGCGTAAAAAAGTTCGATAGAGTAATTTTGTATGGGAAATTTGTGGCGCCATCTACCGCCGTAAAGCGAGAAATTTCCCATAGATAATACTCTATCGAGTAGGTAATATTACGGGCGTTTTTTTTCTACGATAGATATTACTGATTTGTGATTTAAGTAGTCAGGGGGATCTAGTGCCCATGGACCTCCAAGTTTCGTCCCAAAAGCAAAAAGTGCCCGTTAGACCTCATTTAGAGTGCGGGGCCAGCCCCCCAAGAAGAGCAAAGATTAATACGATGGTACTTTCCTAAGTACCAGCCCCCTAGCCAAAGTAACATTGCAAAGTTTCGTTGTCGCTTCGCTTTCGAAACGAATGGATTTGACGTTTTAAAATTTGATTGTTAACGAAACCTTATGTCAATGCCATACATGTTTCGAAAGCGAAGCGATAACGAAGATTTGCCAACGTTACTTTGGCTAGGCCCTTAGTAATTATAGGAAGGTACCATCGTCACTGAATATTATATTATAATAGTATGCCATCGTAATATTTGCTGACACAGCAATAAACGATTCACTATACAGCAGTTTTGACAGAATCTTACAATAAAATTACCTATCGTTATTGATTTTCGTATTTCATTAAACAATAACCGATGTTTTTGATTAGGTTTTCAAAAACTGTTCCATCCGGCTGATGCAAACATTTAATCATCATAAATAATGGCTTATTGTGTTTTCAATAGTTACGAACAAACTGTAAACAATACGTTTACAAACATTCCGATGGAATGTTGGGATACTATCATTATATCGATCATGCGTTTGTTGATAAAGAATACATTCAGAATATTTATAAACTTAGAGCAACCATTATACTGTGTTACTTAGATCTAATGTCATTCACACGGTTTGTATACTTAGTATAAGTAATTTAACTTTACAAAGTCACAGACATTAAACAGTCTGTCTACTAAACTATCCTAGTTTGTATACTACCTTGCGTATGTTGACAGAGAAACTCACGTGAATCAATAATAAACCTATTTTTGTAATTATGAAACAATATTTATTCTGCCTAAATTGTTGATTTATCGTACTTAGCTTTGTTATTCTAAGTCGTGTACAGCTGAAGACCACTGGATGGATAGTACTTAATTTATTATATTATGATGTGAAGGCTAAATACCTGTTTAGAAAGGATTTTTTAAGTCCTAATGGAAGTGGATATCCACGCGATGAAAGTCGCGGGCGAAATCTAGTCTATGTTATAAATAAAGTTCTTATTTAGGTTAATCACTTTCTTATTGTCTTGATTATTTAGGTAAGTTGGTAAATACTAGGTATTTACGCTTAGGTTTTATAATTTAGATGAATACAAGTCTTATCTAATTGTTGGTGTTTGCCAACGGAGCTGTATACAAAATGAGATTGGTATAGGTACCTACCTACACGAATGAGGACGACATGCGGAAAAGCTCGCATATGCATTCACAGATATTATTTCCGGGAGACAAATTATTGCACTAGATTAAAACGACTGTTTTATTACGCTACGTGGTCGTGGCCATTATTTTAATAAATGGTTAAATTATAAACTTCTAGAGCTAGGGTTTCCCAGGATGACGGTGCGTCGTATTACGGCCGTAATTTAGCGGCGTAGAACGTGTCTATGAAAACAATATGGCGCGTTGTACCTTCTACGCCGCTAAATTACGGCCGTAATATGACGGCTCCGGTATCATAGGAAACCCTAGTTAGAAATTGTCGTACCGTGACCACGACACCTGGAAAATAGTTGAAACGTCATGAAACCCAAAAAAACAACAAATCAAAACTAAGTACTGTACATTATTCAGGGTGTATTTGTAACCACTTTCCAAATTTTAAGAATGTGTTCAGTCCATGAAACCGAACAACTTTCTCCATGAAACGTGTCGAAATACGCCAAAAAAATTTGGTCATCCCATACTAAACTGATCACGTGATCTCTTTGATATATAGTAATAAAATAATAGTATTTTTTTTTACATATTTGACCCTATGTTTCATGGAGAAAGTTGTTCAGTTTCATGGACTGAACACACCCTTAAAATTTGGAGAGTGGTTACAAATACACCTTGTATAATTGTAATATGACATGAATTAACCAATATACGCGCTGTAATCCGTAAATAGTGTTTTATTTCTAACGGTTATTTAAATTGTTTGCATTGAAAATTGGTTTTATTGTGCAAGTTATTTACTTCATCTGAAAATATAGGTAAGTACAGGTAGGCACCTAGGCACTTAGGTACGTATTTATTTTAGATACACTCCAGCCAGTGTCAGTTTGAAAATATATGTCATCCATTATCACAATCACGAGCGTCACTAAAGCAAATATTTAATAATTATTTTTATCTGTAAACAAAGCCACGGAATTTTCCTACAGACTGAGTGAATAGACATTTTCGCACGGGCACACACCTTTAGCACAAAATAAAAGAAGCAGAAGACCCAGTTGGAACAAGTCGATTTACAATACGCATAGACATTTCGTACAGGCAATCTCAAATCAACTCGGACTAGGCGTATTATGAGTTTACTCTTACTACTCGCTATTGTCTGTAGTTATACTTGGCTATATAACAACTTTAAGTTTAGTGTAGTGTAGTTACTGCCGTAAGCGCTATACCAAATTGCATACGAATTGCTTACCTACTACAGTAAACGTAACTGTGCAAAGTAATATACAGGCACCAGTACTGCAGCAGTTACTAAAAGAGTTTATTTGTTCCTAGTGCAATTTATTTAAGTGAGTTCCTATTCCTAGTGCAACAAAACAAATGATGGTAGCGTTTTCGAATACGACCTTCTGACTTTTTATTTTGTGCCTTTTGTGGCCTTTGGTGACGACTGACATTACCATGACTTGCTATCTTCCGCGTGGTTTTACTATTATTTACTGAGTTAATTAAACTACTACGATTTCAGCGAATTCATCTGCATGCTGTATTGAGATAAATTTGGCAATATTGTGTCAAATAATTTACTGTAGGTAGCCGGTAGCCGATATGCTACGTCGTAGATCATCTACGAAGATTCATCGTAGACACGTTTTGTTAGTTAGTAAAAATAAGGCTATAGATCCAGTGGATATCACAATTACTTACAATATCCAAACTCACAGATGCCTTCTGATTTGAATGTGCTGCTCGTATTGACTTCGGCATTTTATGAATAGTCTATATAATTCGAAGATACAAAATAAATCTTATAGTTAAAATAACAAACACATTCTAATCCAATTATTCAGCATAAGGATAAAATAAGTTAAAATAGGTAAACAATCGTAGTAGCAGGTAGTAGAATCATCTGCGTGTGAATAGTTCTATATACAAATTCCTTCCATAGATAAATCTATTGGATATTAAATACTTACCCTTACCTACCTACCATTAAATTTTTTCATGATGCTCTATTTTTAACTGCATTGCGACATAAAGTAGTACATAATTGTTAAGAGCGTTCATTGGTACCGAGTGGTACTCAGTGGGTACCGACTACCGACCTACTATGCGATGGAAGCGTCGATAACAATTCAAGATGCGATAGTAAACTCTATAACCATGTTGATTAAAAATACCTAACCAACTAGTAAACAATAATACCTACCTGTACTTAGTAATAACAATATACTAGTGGGTTAACTTAGTGATAACAATATACTAGTAGGTTCTATAATAAACTGTTAACAGCTATAAGTATTATAATCTAAAGGAGAAATTGACCTAAAGTGTCAATGTATATTATTTTAACACGTTTTTATTAGGTTGCTTTCGGGTTTGTTTCTTTGTTTATATATATTTATATTATAAGTTTATGACCCTATAACTAAACTACTGAAGTTTTGAACCTAAAAACGTGGGGCGCATGCTAAAGACAATTTCACAAAATGCGCCCCACGTTTCAACTAAAATCCTGAAAAAAATCTACTGTTTCGTATTTAAAACTTCAGTAGTATATAGTCAGTTATAAACTTGTAATATAAATATTTACAGAAGAATTTATTTTATACTTTTTAGGATCTGTTTTTACTAGTTACAAATAGTTTTTACTGTTTTAATTAAATGTTTTTGGTCCGATATTTATAATTTTTAGTGCGTTTTAAAAACGTGTTTTTGAAAAAGATTTTTTTTCAGTAAATTTTGTACATTACGGCATTATCCTCCGTGATCTACAGTGAACATTGTTCCGATGAATGTGATTCCGGCTGTTCCGATGACGAAACAATTTTGTTCTGTATGATTTCGGCTGTTCCGATGACGTAAAGGTTTTTATCCGTGTGACTTCGGCTGTTCCGATGACGAAAAGGTTTTTATCCGTGTGATTTCAGCTTTTCCGATGACGAAAAGGTTTTTATTCGTGTGATTTCGGCTGTTCCGATGACGAAAAGGTTTTTATCCGTGTGATTTCGGCTGTTCCGATGACGAAAAGGTTTTTATCCGTGTGACTTCGGCTGTTCCGATGATGAAAAGGTTTTTATCCGTGTGATTTCAGCTTTTCCGATGACGAAAAGGTTTTTATTCGTGTGATTTCGGCTGTTCCGATGACGAAAAGGTTTTTATCCGTGTGATTTCGGCTGTTCCGATGACGAAAAGATTTTGTTCCGCGTGATTGAAATCACAGCTGAAGCTGTTCCGATGACGAAAAGATTTCTCCTAAGTATGTTAGTTCTTCCAACTTCACGATTACGATAGAATGTTGGCATCTGGAATGGTGCTATAAATAGAATAATGGGATGTTACATGCAAAGTACTAAATGCTTGTATGGGTCTCAAGAATTTCGCCAATCATTCTCGATCGTAAACCCGTCAACCCACGGTGAAGTCTGCTTTCTGTTATCTTCATTGTCGCTTCGTAATTATTAAAATATTGTAAATACTTGTTCTAGCATTTTATTAACATGACTATAAGTTTTATTTTTTATGCTCATAATTTTATCAGCTCTTGCCTTCTTTGTGTTTCGTTTTAAAATGTTTACTTTTAACTCATTGATTAGCCTCAAATTAGCCCAAATAAATTATAATCTACTTAGTACTATGTTTTCTGTTCATTTAGTTGCAATGCAAGTCATATTCTGTCTCATGAAAAAGTTGCACCAGTTATTGTTTGGATGTTTGTTACTCAGGCAAAAACTACTGAACAGATTTGGATTAAACTTGGCGCATATATAGTTTAAAGCCTGAATTAAAATATATAGGATACTTTTTATCCCGGTCAAAAGTTTCCTAGGTATTTTCCGAATGTTCCACGCGGACGAAGTCGAGGAATAGTAAAATAAACAAATCTTACACGAAATGTATAAGTAGTACCTCTACATTCCTCTGTCTGACCCCAAAACAAGTACCTAGCTATTAGAAAAATTCATGTTCTAACATAAAATTTGTTAATGCGAATTTGTAAAGAAAACTAAAAAAAATATTTATTTCAACTCAGATTATTATCGTCCCAATTCTTTGGCAAAAGACCAATCAGAGACTAGTGAAATGGTCATTTCTTTTATTGTTTTTGTAAATAAAACATTAGTCTGCTTCGAACGTAAGTTCGCACGTACGTTGCGTGCTCAATCCTACAATGTTTGGCAAACTACCAGCAAAAAAATATGTAAGTACAACAATAGATGCTGGTAGACATTGCCTGATTATGTCATTCATTATAAACTTTGATCTTGTTCTTAGCTCTAGGTCTAACCTTATTCAGCCAGGTTCAGTTTTTGTCTTTGTGACGAGTAAGTTCGTATTTATAACCGACTTCAACAAAAGGAGTAGGTTCTCAATTCGATTGTATATTTTTTTTTATCGTTGTTCGCGCGTATTGTAGTGGCTCAAATCCTAATTTGTATATGTGATCGTCTAGTTATAATGTTTTTCTATGTATTTGGTGGTCTTGGTGAAAGTCGATGTTACTGGCACCTAAGTGATCTGCGAATCGTGTTTATGTTTGTACTATTTAGTAGCTGCGTGTGAATGGAACGGAGGCTCATCGAGATAAATCCATCATTCCGCAGGCCTATGGTTTTAAATAACATTGCGAAGCTTGTTAATATTAAAATGCAAATTGTTTTAATCTGATCGCGACTTTCGCCTCTCCTCTACACTAATTACCTAAGCTATAACCAAAAGATGTCTGCTCATGATGTGGATTACACTCTGGTCGTTTAATAGCGCCTACAAAACCTTCTAGGAAAAACCCTTCTGGGGTTTATTATTTGGGGAACGTCAGCCATCTTTGTTACGCTGCGAAGCGTTTGTCAGACATCTCCAGGATGTGGACATTTATTTACTTTACTTTATAAGGTGTTCGCTAGACACCTTTCCCCATAATACCATGGTAAACTTTATTTATTCGTACTTGTATTAATTAAGAAAGTTCGATTTGGCCAAATCGGGCGATGGCTGAACGCTATGAAAGTGCAAATGTGACGACGACCCAGAAATGCTTCTACCCGTTCACTGGATCCACACGCAGATAGCCTTTAGGCTCAATAAGGCTGAGCTCGCGAGTACCGGCCAAAGCATCCCGTTCAGTCAAGTCTAAGAGAATAATCTCTTATAGTCAAGAGCTCTCATTCGATTAAAGTCAGTGGGTGGAATGCCTAGCTCGCAGCCTCAAGCGGTCAAACACCCCAGGATCTAAACATCCTGTGCAAGTTCTATTTCATCACAGATCACCTAGTATACCTATCCCTATTTCCTATCCTAAATACAAGTCTATAAGTGCACCTAACAATGTCTATGTCCTGTGTAGAGGCAAAATGTACTTACACATTATACCTATTCAACACTAATACATTATACTTCCTTCTGCTCAGCTCCTGTTGTGCCTCTCGTCCAAATTCAGCAGCTAGACTCCTTTACTAACACGTTTAAATAAACTACCTATACACAAGTAACCTCAACGGTTTGAATGTAGTCTCTCCCTTAAGGTCTTTAATCACTCCCTACTATCCCATGTTTATTTATTTAGATATATGTATAGAAATCTACCTAGACCTAGACTGAAATCTAACGAATTTAACTCATAGAAATCGTAATTCAACTGAAAGGTATATGTGTGAGAACGCAAAGTGTTAAACGAAGCCAAACAAACTAGCTCAAAGGTTCTTCTAAGTATTTCTTAGTATTTAACACGAGTTTGACTATGCCTCACACTGTGCCTCCTCTTAGGAATCTTATCTCTAAGCAGTAAAACATATAATTATGGAAAAAAAAATATTATTTATTTAAATTAAATGTGTTTAGTTTAACTTCGAAATAGCAAAAGAAACTGGTTTGATTATTTAAGCTGTCACCTATAGGTTGCTATATAATGACAGCTAGATTTTCAGCTCCTATCTTAAGACCACACTAAATAGAGAGAAAGCGAAAATCCAAAGAAAAAACTCTCTAAGGTCATCTAGATTCACACTTAATTTTAATTAAACACACACTAAAGTTTCAATAGTTATTTTACAAATTAAGTCTAAAGTGAGATACGAACACATTTATAGAACTAACCTGATACATTGATTGAAAAATGGAAAGAAAAAACTATTTCACATATTAGTCTAATCTAGACTTGATTATTAACATTCATAATAGATATTAGTGTTTCGTATTCCACCAGGCTACATAAAGTTACAGTCTCTAGAGCTTTAATTAATACTTTCACGTTAACCATCCTTATCTCTGAGGTTAACTATGTATCAAGAAAACGCAATCCAATTCAATCTAACCCGGCTCTTTGCATTTCTATCTCATTTGGTAGACCATCTTGCAAATACCTCCGTCTATTTAATTGCAATAACTGAATATCTTATATCCACAACACCCTAATACAACTATTGCGCATATTAAAGTCAACACAAAAATGAGGTGTTCTACCGAGTTCCATTCGGTTATTAAAGCGAAACCCCTAGAATGGAGTTGTTCTTCGTATTGATACATTTCTACGTTGTATACGATATTCTGCTCGTTAATCTAGAGATTGTACCTTTATTGACACACGAAATAAATCACAATGTACACAATTACATACCCCACTCGACGTTGTTTGGATTCACTTTGTAAAATAGTTACACTTGTTTTAATATTCAAATCTACAATTTACTTAACAAAGTTAGTATTTATTTAATAGTTAACTCTTTAGTCTTTATTTCTCACACAGTTAGTTACAATGGAGTCACGAAACTCCCAATCTACCACTCCTAAAATATTAAAAGCGTCTGCGCCCTACTGTCTGTCCTAGCGTCTGTCCCGAATGCTAGTTGCCTCCTCGTTTTATCTCTTCCATTCCTACTGAAGTTTTTCTCCGCCCGCTCTACGCCCATTTAGACCCCTCATTGGTCAGCTTGATGCTTGCAATCTTCACGGCGACGCCTACGCACCATTTCTCACGATCCGCCCTACCAATTCTGAGAACTCAAGTTTTTTTTCCCTTCCTTCGACTACTTCACCCATCTGTAACACATTTAAATCTACCAAACTCTTAGAAATCTGTGCATTTCAACTAAAATTGTCCATCATTCACCAGTTTGAATAGTTTGTATGACAGTTGAGCGTAATTTACGGCCTACCCAAGACTCCATTTGTCTTAGTCCCCGCTGTGCGCTAATAAAACTTGTCGCTCTTAATCTATTAGAAGAAATATTCGAAACAAATTTTTTATTCCTAGTTTTGTTTTACGAGCCCGGCTCTCACATCTGCTAATAATACGAATGCCATCACAGTATCTTCGACATTTATGGACTGATTTTGATGATTATTTTTTTGTTCGATTGAGTTTTCTTGCGAGATGGTCCCTGGTCATGGTGATTTAATTTTTTTTCAAATCGGTTCAGTAGTTTTCAAGAAATAATGAAAATACTATGATTTTACATCAACTACCTTGACGACTTTGTTATTTATGAACCAAATTAGATATTTTTTTTGTTGGGAAAGAAATACCTTCGTACTATTATATATTCTGTGCCTTCGTGTAGTCTTTTAACCGACTTCAAAAAAGAGGTATTCAGTTTGTATGTACCTATGTATGTTTCTCCGCGATTATCTCACGTTTGGCTGAGCCAAATTTTCTACCTAAGTAAATAATATACCTACACTACCTTATACTTACACTAAAAATAAAAAAATGAAAAAAAAAATGTTTAAAAAATGAAAAAACCGACTTCAAAAACCTGCCTCTAAAAAGCAAGAAATAAATTATACAAATAATTAGATACGCATTATCATTGTTATAATAAAAGTTAAAACACGTCTATTGAAGTCGGGTAGAATAAAAAAAGGAAGTTGTACTCCAGCCCCACCCGACTTTAATAGACGTGTTTTATAACAATGATAATGCGTATCTAATGATTTGTATATTATTTCTTGCTTTTTAGAGGCAGGTTTTTTGAAGTCAGTTTTTTTGTTTTTTTTTTTAAAAAACAATGGAGACGTAACCTATTAGGAGGAACTCAATTCATCAAAATTTGTTCGGGGGTTAAGTCTTAAAAACGTAAATACCCGAGTTACTTTCAGATTTTCTTGACGGATGTTACAAAATTTTATAAATCCGTGCCTCCCCGTGTCATATAACACGTACACGCAATGACCACAACCACACCCGTCACGTCACGTCACGGTAGGTAAGGTAAATCACCAGGGGGCCTATTACGAAAATAACATAAGCAATGGGGGCATGATTGCATCGCAAAATTTGTCCCGCTTGGTGGCGCTACTGCTGCTGGAGACCATTGTATGGGAATTTATCCCCGATTTTCCTGTTTATTTTAAATTATATTTCAAAATAGATGGTTGGTGCCTACAAATAATTATTATGGTAGTCGGACAGTAAACGAATTAAAGATTCAAGAAAACTCACTTTGCGATATCGCATACGCAACTGTTTTTTAATAGGAAACAATCCTAACGAAGCACGGACGCGGCTGCGTGTATCGCGTGAAACTTTTCGTAATAGACCCCTGCTTTGGTTGACTTTTTATGTAAGTAGGTACAAATAGCACCAAATATTGTAATGGATTTGTTTTTATCATTGAAAATGGTTATCAGATGCAAATCGCCTGAGACGTAGGTATTTTTGGCCATATCTCCGAGGATTTTGGGAGGATCGAGATGGGAAAAGTACCTACTAAAAGCTTAGGAATTCATCGAGACGTGTGATTGTTCGAATTTTGAAAATAACTGGTACCTAACTTTTTTTGGAATAATTTTTAAAATTCGGGGTTTAATATGTATAATTTGTAAAATTTACAATTTAGTAAACAAACACCCCCTGTCCCCCCTTTTGGGGACAGGGGGTGTTTGTTTATCGTGGAAATTTTTTTATTTTTTAAATTTTCGGAAAAAAACCGACTTATGGCGGTTGTATGACCGAAAGTGGCGCCCTCACAAGTTTTTATTTAATAAGTTATTAATAGAAAAAGATTTTAATAATGTTTATCGTGGAGATTTTAGGACCTATGGTCTAGTATTTTTAGAAGGTATCACTACATGCCCTCATAGTTATTCGTAGAAGTAGATAGCAAATGTATCAAAAACGGCCACTTTTAGCTGTTTTGCTATCTACTTCTAGTGACTACGAGGGAATGTAACGATACCGTCTAAAAATACTAGACTGTGGGCCCTAAAATCTCCACGATAAACATTTTTAAAATTGTGTACTGTAGGTATTAGAATTTATAATATTAAATATAAATCACAGCGGCGCCACTTTCGCTCAGGGTACCACCTTAAGAAAAAATGAAAAAAGGCTCGCAAGGTATTAACCTTGCATAAAAAGGTGTTTCCGTACATTAAAAGTGATATAGCTTCTATGATTATTGACCGATCGTCATGGTAATAGCACCCTTTAGTAATAGTAATAGTGTTAAAAGATGCAGAAGAAGACGAGAAGTGCATTCGTTGGAATTTTGAAAATCGGTTAATAATATTTCGAGGCAGTACTTACCTACTACCTAGGTAACTTTAAAAATATAATAGGATTTAGCATTTGATTTTATTTTGGTTTTTCGTAAATTTTTGGATTCATTTTCAATGCTCAGATTATATTTATAGGGTATTTTCTCCTAGTAATTTTATGTTATTGTCTGAAATTGTGGAGTTACTGGGTTTTCTGTAACGGCAATTTCACAGAATATCGCCATCAATTAAATTTTCGTATTTAATTTTATTGTTAGGCTTTGTGTAGATGGCCCCGGAGCTCGGCCGGAGTTCGACCGAAGTTCGACCGGAGTTTGACCGGAGTTCGGAAGAAGTTCGACCGGAGTTTGACCGGAGTTCGGCCGAAGTTCGACCGAAGTTCGACCGGAGTTTGACCGGAGCTCGAGATGATTCCAACCAAAGCCACCGTCATTATAATGCCAAAATCATGCCGTGTATGCGGCTTTTTTTAGAACTTATGGCTCTATTCTATAATGCCCTTTATATATGCTTCAATTATGAATATGAGCAAAATCATCATTAGTGTTTCTAAAATGTCAAATACTGAACATGAACAATATTATACAAAACCAAGAATCGAATTATTATACAAACTTACTTAATAATAATAACATAAAACAACTAACTAGCTAATCAAAACTATTGCTTTCGTTGAATTTATAATAGGTGTAGGTTACATAATGACCTGTAAAATAAAACATTACTAGCGATAGCGACTAGCGACGTCAATAAAGGTGGTGTATTTTTTTTAATGTACAACGGGATAGTGCTTGGCCTTCACCTGGCTTATAGGCCGAAGGAGAAGGAGAAGGAATTCTCATCACTGAGGAACTGGCTATCTTACCTCTAACTGTCGGAACACAACAATTTTTAAATTGTAGTTATGTCGTCAGACTTAAGTAAGATGGTGGTTGCTAGCCAGGCGGACTTGAAATAAGCCCTACTACCAACTAAACCGAGTTCAAATTGTACCCCCCCTGGGAATCGAACCCGGGACCCCTGCGTCTAACACGGGTGGGCGAACCACTAGACCACATAGAGGCAGTTAAAACTTAGCAGTTGTTTATATCACCATACCATCAACTATTTTTATGTCTCTCTACGGTAGATATAATTATGAAGGACGGGCAAAATCACCTAATGTGGCTTAATTAAAAAAGTTTGATATGGGGAATATATTCACAGCTAAGTTAAACTCCGACATTATTGTTAATAACCTTACATTATACAAAATAATTGTATTCAATTTCATCGTCAGTCGATAGTTGTTCGAAGTTGTAGGTAAATGTGCTTTTGCTTTGCGTAAGGTACTTAGATTACGTCAATTTGAAATTCAAAAATGGCCGTGTCACGCTACTGCGTTACTGTTATCGGTGTAAAAAACTTGTTGAAGGAAACTTACAATTTTCACGTAAAATAATAATGTCAATACCTACTCATAACTGTCACAACCCTACTTGAAAAAAAAGAAAGATGGCATAATTTAATTCTAAACTTCAAGAGGAAACAGGAGTGGTTTCATAATTTAATTGCTTATAATAAAACATGTATTAAAGCTTGTGTATAAAAAATCCTTACTATTTTTCGCAGTAAGTTTGTTTCGTACTAAATCACTAGATTTTAGGTATTTACCTAATAACTTATACATAGACATCAGTGAAGTGATGAAAAAATGTATCCAAAAAAAATCTCTCTTCATGCATGATTTTCAAAATAAGTGAAAATAGGCTAAGAAATTGTTATATACTAGGAGGTCATAACAAATTTGGTAACGATCGCGTAAGTGGCTGACTCTGGGTTCACAGGATGGAGAGGCACTCTCTGATGCTAAATATGTCAGTCTGCGTGAAGTGGTTGCGTTCTTTTTATATGCAGGCTGTAATAGTAGTTTATGATACTGATGCATAATGAGGGGTATTAAAACATGAGTGTAGGCGAGGTTTTTAATAGTATCACACGAGTGTTTTAATACCTAGTTATGTGCAGTTTCATACACTACTTTATCTACACTCATACATTTGGGATTGAACCTACTAAATTAAAGATCAACGTTAGAAAACAGAAAGAGACTATGGTTGTATTAGCTATGTACCTACCTTGTAATAAGTCATTATTTTCCTTAGTTGCATCTAAAATAATTTTGCAGTCAATTTTTTTTCACAGTTTTAAGCAAAAATTAAAAACACCTACGAAATTCAGAAATTGAAATCAAAATTCAAAACTTTTTTGTAATGCTCTAAAAATGGTGCGCATTCCATTAGAAAAAAAATTGATGAGTGCATTCTTCCAAACTAATCGCAATAAGTCATCGATCACCATAGAGTGCATTTTAATCATGGAAAGTATGTGGGAAAATATCGTTGTTCTTTTTTACCTGACTGCGGGTTATGTATTTCGCGCGTATCTTGTAAGTATGTATGTTTGTATGTAATATTCTTTATTACCTCATATCTCTCAAACGGCTGAACGGATTTCTATGATTAAGATATCGTTAGATTGGTCTTTTCAGCCCTAGTGTTCTTAAGAAGGTTGCGTTATAAAAAAAACAACATGGCGGCTGTACGGTGCTATTATACGTAGTGAAAAAAAAAATTTTTTTTAGAATACTGCAATATGGGTGTCAAATTAAAGGGCTTATTATAAGGATTTCAAAAAGGTATATCATGACCGTAAAATATAATAACTAAAAAGAGATAAATAAAAAAATAAATTAAAAAAATTAAAAAACCCGCCTGCACAAAAAGACAAGTCGACTGAAAAGATGGAAACAAGATTAAATAAATATTAAAGGCAACATGGCATAATAACATGCAGTCGGAGGCATATAATTCAATCATTCATAATGTCACTTTCTTTATGCATGCCTCCGACTGCATGTTATTATGACATGTTGCCTTTAATATAATTATTTAATCTTGTTTCCATCTTTTCAGTCGACTTGTCTTTTTGTGCAGGCGGGTTTTTTAATTTTTTTAATTTATTTTTTAATATCACGGCACTACCGTCTTCTTGGATTTGCCCTGTATCGTAATGAGAAAAAAAGTTATTTTATGATGCAGCTAACTGCATCGTAATGAGTTTTTTTTTTTAATTTTACCTATTCACGAAAATAAAGTACGTATTTATATTACCATTTTTGAATTCATATTTGGAACATTACGTTGTGAGTGTAGATAAAATGTGTTTCAGTCTGCATATAAAAAGAACGCAACCACTTCAGGCAAACAGACCGAAATATTGAGCATCAGAGACTGCCTCTCCATCCTGTGAACTCAGAGTCAGACACTTACGCGATCGTAACCAAATTTGTTATGGCCTCCTAATCTATTACATACCATGTTATTAATTTATTTATTAGGTGACAGCAGGCCTATTACATACAAACATTCCCGATAAGCGGGCGATGTTCGTCCCACGTGGTCCCACTCCGTGACACTATTAACAAACGAATAAGGTTCAATATCAAGTAAATTGAACGTGATTCTTTTTAGGGTTAAAGGAACCCTTATGGTGTGACTCAGTCTGTCTGGATATCTCGAGAACTACTAATGGTATCAACTTGAATTTGGAATAGTTTAAGGTGACGTTTGTCCAACTATTTTGCAAATAAGAAAGAAATAAAATAAAAAAAATTTTTTTACAACAGGGACTGAAAAGGGGTCTTAAAAATTTTAAGTGAGGTGACTAGGGCATGTGGGGTATCATATGAAAGAGCGCTATTTGCACATTTTAAAACATTTTTTCTTTTTTTTTTTAGGCCACATAGTTTTCGACTTATGATGAAAAATGTAAAAAAAATACCGTTCCCTCCTCCCCCTTATCTCCGAAGTTTGCAAAGAGAAAAATCTGAAATAATTCTATGTGATAGTAGTTTATTTAAAGATTACAGGAAAAATAAAACGATGTCTCAATATAACACACTTTTTTAGAAACTCAAGAAACAAACAAAAAATTAATTCGTTTCTCTACCATGGCCCTGACCTAAGAAAAATTAAATTAGTTCCACTATCGGTCAAGAGATGATGTTGACCTAATACTGCAATAATAATTTTATTATTCTACAGCTCTGCAGTGTATTTATTATGATGGTACGGAAACCCTCGGTGCGCGAGTCCGACTCGCTCTTGACCGGTTTTTTATTTAATAGGCCTGCTGTTTCAGAAGAACTAACTCTCCGCAACCAATAAAAATAAATATGCAGAACAAGATGTTCTATGATATTTCGGTAAGAGAATAAAAACAATCATGAAATCATTTGGTCTGTCTTTTTAAAATTTTATTTTAAATGTTTGCCAATTTTGCCAATAATTGCCAATTCAGAAATGTATTTTGTATAGAAATAGATTGTTTTCATGGATTCTATTTATTGCACGTAGCGGAAAAACACTGTGCCAAATTTTATATCGACGATCCTCTTAAAAATCTAGTGCCAATTAAATTTTAGAAACTTAATAAACAATTTCATAATTCTTATTTCAAAGATATGAATTAATAATGGAAAATTATATTTTACACCTAGAATCACATAGATCCTTATTATTATATTTCCTTATTTTTTTTTGTTTATTTTCTGATAACAATGTACCTACCTACAAGTTTTAGCCCTGAGCAAGCCCTGACCATTATCTTCAGTTTTAATTAATGTTAAATGAATTAACTCGATATCGCATGATAAATACAAAATATGTAAATAAAGTAGGTCAGATCACAGATAGTAGGTAAACCGAAATTATTATTGGAAAATCTACGGCGTTATGGAAGTCCTGCAATTTGATTTTATGGTCCTGTCCATACAGGACAACAAGCCTGTTACCATAGACAAGTTAGCTTAGGTTGCTCATTGCACACAAAGCCCGAGCCGGAGGCGAGGGCGTAACTCAGCCGAGTGCATGGGAAAAGGCGCGCAGGTTTTTTTGTTTTTTTCACTTATTTACATTCAATATTTTGCGAACAAAGGGGTGAGTGAGCATAATATACATACAGCCTACTTGAAAATTATTATTTTAAGTGATAAAATGCTTATATTTTAATATTTTGAATGAATAATTTGATAATATTAAATATTTGTTTGACTTAAGGACTTACACATTTATTTATTCCAAAAATGTATATGAATTTTCAGCAGCATAAAACCTCTTTGTTGATACTAAAAAAATAACTGTATTATCCGGATTGGGAATGCTCTGTTTACTCGCATAGAACTTGCAGTAAGGTACTAATTTAACTTTGTAGGGTTAATTCTATTACGTTCTAGTGTTTTATATAATTATTATTGCACGCGTTTGTTATTGCTCGGTTTATGGCCCTAAAAGCGATGTATTAGGGCTCACTTTACGAGCAAGTGTGTTGAAAAAAAAATCGCGATAATCGATAATTCGTCGTTCAATTTACTTGATATTGAACCTATTCGTGAGTAGTGTCACGGAATGAGACGAACATCGTACGTTTTATTGCGAGATTCGCGAGTGTTTTTACGTAACAGGCCTGTGGACGTCCATAATGGACATCAGGGCAAGTATTTTTTAATACAACGTGTAACACAACATAATATTTTACAAACGTGAATAACGACATCATCACTCTTAACATTTGTATGCCATATATATAGTTCCTGATGTGGTTACTAGATGGCGCTGTAGCCTTCTGAACCGCGGTATCGAGTGTGTTACGCAGTTCTATAAGACCTCTGCTCAGTTGCTGATAGCATCTGCAACGACCTTTATGAGTCAGCTCGAACCATTTTTAGATTATACGTCAAAGTAGAGTATTACTGATATAAAAAAGTTTTAATACTTTAAATAACTTTTAATATCATTGATAGTTATAGTATTATTAAGTTGATGGAAATCAATTAATTTTTTGACAATTGATTATACATTATTTATATGAAATGAGTGGTCTCTTTCTCTTAGTTCTTTTCTCTTTGTAGCAAAAAGAAGACTGACAAAGATTTGGAAGATCTATTTTTGAATGATAGTTTTGAAAAGCACAATGGCACCGTGCACGCTTTTAGCGCCACCTAGCGTTCGCAACTTTGTTGGCTCTGACCACCGTTTTGACGTTTTGATATGAAAAGGCGGCATTGTGACAAAATGTTAAAAAATACTATACTATATTGTGTTATTAATGTAAATTTCAAAATCACTGTGATTTGGGTGGACAAAGTGTTGTGGAATCATTATTGGTCATTTAAATTAAATATGGCAAGTAAAATCTATTCAAAAAGAGTGTTTTATTTTGGTTAATCAGGGTTTGTTTACTTCTTTTTTAGTTGTAGATTTTGTAAAACAAGAGGGTAAAGCTACTTTAATAATTTTATTAAGTGATAATAAACATATAATTATAATCGTTCCTGTATCGCTAGTAATAAATTAAATATCGTTTTCAAACAGATTACAGAGCCTACATTATTTCTACTTTTTGCCACCATGAGCGCTGCGATCGATTATTAGACCTTCGCATAGGTATCGAAACTTTTAAAATCTATTGTTTCTCTGTATTTAATTATTGAATTTTGAAAGTTAATCTAGCTATAAGTATTAACTTTATGATGCGTAACTATATAACTGACGATCCCAATTATTTCTTATACACGCTGAAATTTTAATCATTTGGTTGTGGTTCTCGCAGTGGGGTGGTTGGTTCCACTCATGTGTTTTACAGCTGATAAGTTTCTTGCGCCCGTTCTTCTTGTTAATTAAAAAAGTCTGGAACGGGTGGTAGGAAAATATAGACGATTCAAAAGTACTTAAGGCGAGGCCAGTTCACGAAATTTACTCTTTCACTATGTCTTTAGAATAAGGTTGAATATTGCATAGCTTTCATTGACGCTTCACCAGAAATTTGACGAATTTTAGTTCATTTTTATTGATTTCTGAAATTTTGTGTTTTCTGAAGTTATTGTGTTAGATCGATAAAAAAGCTATCCTTTTTGCATAAAACATCATATCACTGTCGTTGAAAATGACGGAATCTGACGATTTGAATTTTATTTTTATAAGTTTTTATGGTTTTATTCAGAATTTTTTAACAGAGTTACCATGCCATTTTTCAATATTCTGTTCGGTTACTTTGCTTCTTTGTTTCTTTTTCAGTCTACAGTAATTTTTGTGAAGTAAAATTTTGCATCAGTTCTTCACATTGGAAGTTAAAAATCAGACTTTTCATCAGATCGTGAACTGGCCTCGCCTTAATAATTAAGTTTATTTGAATAAAGCTTATTTGACTTTGATTTTGACATGATTACAAGCAACTTTTACTACGGGGCCAACTCTGATATTGCGAAAAAAATAATCAGCTCTTCCTTACATTTTATCGAAAGAGGTCTGAGTCCGAGCTGAGAAACCTTCGATGCATTGATGCGTCATCGACGACGTCTGTGGTCTATTTTTAGATATTTACGGTTGACCCATTCTGTGATCAAATTATCAATTTAGAATTATTAATATTTCCTTTACATAATTGTAATCACATTTCTGTGATTTTAATAGTCAGTGCAAAATAATTACAGCTTACAGCGAAAACGTAAAAAGTATTAGAAAATTTCGCCACTCCCACTAGCGACTCGGTAGCATAATTGGTTAGTGCATTGGGCCGGAATCCTAAGGGTGCGGGTTCGAGTCCCGTCTGAGCTGCTACGGGTGAGTCGATTTTTTCTAATATTTTTTCAGTTATATTAAGTAACAAAATAATTAATTTAAATCATCATCATCCCGCACTACCTTTATCCCAATTTATTTGAGGTTGGTGCAGTGCGTCCTTCTCTCCCATTTCTTTCTGTGAAATATTGCGGTAGGTAGGTAGGTAAATATTCTAGGTACCTACTCCTATAAATTTGTTTGTTTTTCATATTAATTTTTATGTCAATCGGCTCGACTTTATTCACCTTTCTCTTTCTCCCAGAAAAAACATAAAATTTGAGATTTTCGTATCCACAATGCTATTTTTATGTCTATCAGCCATTTTTGATGTCCCCACTGCTGGGGGCACACACAGGCCACCCACTACGAGAACCAAATGATAAAAATTTCTGCGTGTACGATTAAGATTCGATCATTAATTAATCTTTGTCTAAGTTATTGCAATGAATAACCTAGTTATATATTTTTATCTTATCGACACTATATGTATAAACATGCTGTTATTTGATGATAAGTGCAATAATCTACAAAAATATAAAAATCGAGCCTGTTTCGTTTCTGTCGGATTTATCCGACGAAATTAAGTACCTACCTAATTTTATTTCTTTTTTTTTTGTTGACGTATTGATTTTCACCTCTTTTTCTTATTAGTGACTTTCTGATTTAAGCCGGCCACCTACAGACGGAATCCCAAATCGGAATACCGATAATGTATGAAAATTCCGTAATCCCTCATGTCATGTGTGTGGTATCTGAGTCCACAGTCCTGATCCTATTATTTTTCCTAAATTTCGATCATCTCTATTGTAACAATCGATCTATTGTAACAATTCTTTGGTTTCCCTACCTTTTCCTACTTGACATTGGCTAATGCACAAACCGTGCGAGCCAGAGAAAAAAAAAAAAAAAAAGTCCACAGTCCATACATTTGTATTTACGGAATTCCGTCTGTATGTTGCCAGCTTAATAAAAATTCAAAAGAAAATAAAGGCCACCATTATGACTATCCATACAAAAGAGCTAAAAGTTCTTAAAGGTATTTTTCTGATAAATTCAATTTGATTTTAAATGAATTTGATATTGTTGGAAAACTTGACTATTACAGTCAACAATACTGTCGAATTTACGGTATAATTTCTACTATTCGCCTTGTGTCAGTTAGAATAAAAATAAATTTGAGTTCATACAAAAATACGCGAAATTTACTTATTTATTTAAAATAAGTTTACTATTATACATTTTGAACATTAAGTAGGTATCAAATTCAAATAAAATTAGATTGTATTTTTATCAGATGAATTACCTTCCAGAATTTAGCTCTTTTGTATGGAAAATCATATTTGTTGGCTCCTATTTTCTCTTGAGCAGTATTTATCGTGCAGGGTCGGGCAATCCAAATGAATATTTTATTTTTAAGATCAAAATCATTATATTAGTGGTAGGCAACCAACGTGCTGCTACGGCGTTAGTAATAATAACACTAAATAAAACTAACAAAGACCTAACACGGTCACAACCTTGAAAGAGACAAATTGACGAGATTGATGATGGTTGTGATAACCATCATAATGCACGATGCTTTAGCTTCTATTTTTAACTCTATTAAGACCACTTTTGTTTACACAGTGTGAAATCTGCTCATCAGTTGGCGACTGGTATGCGAAATGCAATCTTTTTTATTGGTGCAGATGGACGGATCAATTTAATTTGCGTCTATGTAATTGTTTGTAACTGAGATAACGTATTGTAACCTCGGTGTTAGCACGTAGTGTTGGGACGGTTAAGGTCAAATGATGGCGTCACCTACGGAAATAGTGCAGCACTGATCTAGGATATATAGGTAAAACAGGTATTTTGAAAGGAAATAATAATATTTGTACGTAGTCAGCATTTGTATTATTAATGAATTGAATGTGTTTCAGGTTCGAATTGAAGTAGCGTATAGAATGCTTGGTAGAAGATCAATATAGCAGACAGTATGCGTGTGAAAAGCTATTACCAACTTTTTTAATTATTTTCATTTGTACAAAAAAATGTAAATGGTTATTAGGGAAAGTTTTTACCATCGAAAGTACAGTCAAATAAACCTCCTGTAGAGGTAAATCTATTCATAGTGGTCAGCAGTTGACAGTTAGTTCAATGGAAGTAAATTAGATATTGAATTGCGTTAGACAACAGTCGTAAACAATTATATTAAAGATGTTGACATAATATTGTAAGTTTTTATTTCTGTGTCGGTTAAAATTATAGGATTTATAACAGAAAATAATTGTGATATGGGTAAAGTCGATTATTACCATAGCCACGTTCCGAAAATATTATACGACGTTTCAAAATTTATTAAATTTTTAATTTAATTCCAATAAAACATAAAATTCAAATATCGAAAGGAAATTAAAAAAAAATATGTAAAATAACTTAGAAAATAATTAGTACGTAAAAAAGTGATAATAAACCAATGGGTACTCATGGAATGTATTCGTCAGTGTTTTCCATAAAAAAGCTATGATTTAATTTTAGAATGTCCAAAATAAAAAAGAATGCCATTCAACCGAAGGTAATAAACAAACCATTAGCTACGTAGGTACGCGTATGCAATAGATGAAGCAACTTGGCTATGTATGTTGTGCTTGCAGTTGTATGCATCAGGAATTTAAATGTATACTTATCAAATTTTCACCTTCTGGAATGTACCGGAAAATTATAATGACAATGATAATAAGAACTGTGTTGTATTGTAACAAAAGACAGTTGATATCTCCGTCATTTCGCGGAAATAAGTACTTTACTTAATCTATTTGATAAGTATTATTTCACTTCGAAGAAAACTGGTATTTTTTTCATTATAAATTATTGGTCATGCGATATGTAAATAATCCTTTGGAAAACCCAAAGCTAGCTATCAATAAGCGTATTTTCCTATTTGTTTTACAATTTGCCCATGGATCAATTGATCAAAATCACTATTGATCAATTAACTACGAATACGAATCGCAAACTTTTTCAAAGAATCACTTAAGGGTGCTCTGCGTGCGTCTACTAGCGCCGCCAATCAAGAAAAAATCATTACAACGAAATAACTATGTTAAATAAAATTCTGAAAAATATAAAAACTAGTATTAGTTATCATTTTTTTTTGCATGCGTTAAATTCTTAGATTAAATGTGTTCGCGTAGTTAAAATCTAGATTAACGGCCAAAGTGGCCACTTTAGGCAATAATCCAGGTTTCAACTACACAAACACATTTAAACCAGGAAAAAGTCGCATACAAAAACGGTTTATAACTAATACTGTTACTAATACCTGTTATATGCTGACGACCTTAAAATCTTTCGAAACATCACAGGTAGTGGCGACTGTGTTAAGTTACAAGAAGACCTGGATCGTCTCTCTGATTACTGTGTCAAGAACAAATTACAGCTCAGCATTTCCAAATGCAAAAGTATCACATTTACAAAGAAAACCAATAGTGTTAATTTTCAATACTCCATAGGTAATATTCCACTACAAAAAGTATCCTTAATAAGAGATCTGGGTGTTCTTCTAGATAGTAAATTGCATCTGGATGCACATGTGGATACTGTTGTAAACAGGGCTTTTCAAATGTATGGTTTTGTCATGCGTACTTGTGCAAATTTCAAGCGCCCTTCCTCCTACTTGGCCTTATATAGATCGTTAGTTAGATCACAGTTGGAATACGGAACAATAGTATGGGATCCATTTTACCTAAAATATAGTGACCAACTCGAAAAAGTTCAAAAGAAGTTTGTACGATCAGTCAATTATAAATGCTTTCATACAAAATCGTCATACGTTGAACTTCTCAATAAATTTTCTCTGCTTTCTCTAAAATCGCGTAGAATGCTTATAAGTCAAACATTTCTCTACAAAGTCATAAAGAATCAGTTTGATTGCGCTCATTTAATCAATAATGTTACCTTAAGCATACCAACTAGATCTCAACGTATACGCAACTCCAAAGCACATAAACTCTTTGCTTTAAAAATGTGTAAAACTAATGCTGGTAAACGTGCGCCCTTGCGTCACGTTATGCAAATTTATAATGATCATTTTGTTGAAATCGATTTGTTTAAACTTTCTCCTGGGCAGTTCAGGAAGGAAGTCCTGCTGCATCTTCAAAATCTAGATACTATGATGTAAGATCTGAAATTATATGTCACTTTAGAAACTATTCAATTTTAAAATGTAATGTTGTGGATAACGTGGTTGTTTACAAAATTGGTAAGTTCTTATGTAAGTGTATATTTGTAACTTCATTTTGTAAATGTTTGTTGTTCCTAATAAAATAAAATAAAATAAAAATACTAGTTTTCATATTTTTCAGAATTTCATTAAACATAGTTATTTCGTTGTAATGATTTTTTTATGATTGGCGGCGCAGTGGACGCGCGATGCACCCTTAATAACCAGTGTTTACGATGGTGTATAACTTGCTAGAATCAAATTACTGAGTAAAGTCCCAACTATCTAAAAACTTTTGGCATGCTTTGGTGCTGTTCTTTTTACTTTCGTCATTATGTAGAATAATTTGTAGTAATTTTAAAATAATTCCATAGGCATATCACACAGTATCTATTCCTATGAAGATTCACATGTCAAGGTATTCAAATATGGCTAGTCTGGCTCGAACTACCCAACTCTAATTTCGTCTAATAGGGGTTGTCGAAACATAACCCTGTAATGCTAATTTACATGTTCAACCATTTTCATCCATGGTATCGTACGAGTAGGTGCAGACAATACCAATTTTCCTGTACTTACGTGTTTATTTCGACACATAAAAATAAATTTAAAACATTAAAAAACCCGCCTGCATAAAAAGACAAGTCGACTGAAAAGATGGAAACAAGATTAAATAAATATTAAAGGCAACATGTCATAATAACATGCAGTCGGAGGCATGCATAAAGAAAGTGACATTATGAATGATTGAATTATATGCCTCCGACTGCATGTTATTATGACATGTTGCCTTTAATATTTATTTAATCTTGTTTCCATCTTTTCAGTCGACTTGTCTTTTTATGCAGGCGGGTTTTTTAATGTTTTAAATTTTTTTTTTTTTTATCTCTTTTTAGTTATTATATATTACGGTCATGATATACCTTTTTGAAATCCTTATAATAAGCCCTTTAATTTGACACCCATATTGCAGTATTCTAAAAAAAAAAATTTTTTTTCACTATGTATAATAGCACCGTACAGCCGCCATGTTGGTTTTTTTATAACGCCACCTTCTTAAGAACACTTGGGCTGAAAAGACCAATCTAACGATATCTTAATCATAGAAATCCGTTCAGCCGTTTGAGAGATATGAGGTAATAAAGAATATTACATACAAACATACATACTTACAAACATACAAACATACTTACAAGATACGCGCGAAACACATAACCCTTTCTTTGCAGTCGGGTAAAAAAGAACAATTTCAATTGCTGCGGTACTTTTTTGTAGTAGGTATATCATGGAACCTTAGTTTATTTATACTTACTTATTCAATAAACGTACCATACTGTAAACTTAGATAGGTATACCTACCTACTCGTACACTTGTTGATATTTTTTTTATTCGGTAAGTATACAAATTTCAAGGCGTACGTATTGGGCTGGCGACGAAGTTTCCGTGACCAAGCTAAGGCAGGATTTAAGGATAAGTACCTATGTACAAAATTGTCAACGTGTGTACCTGTCCTTACTTTGCATGTGGAAACCATCACTCATTTGTAACTCGTTATGACTGACAACTAAATAAAATGAGTAGTACAAAAAAAGAAAATTTTAAAACATTTTTAATTTTCTACGTTTTATTGTTTATCGGAGGAATAAAACATTCATTTTCTGTTTATTTGAGAAACAGATAGAACAAACAATGTTGAAAAAATTCATCTGCATGGCATTTGTATGAAGTGAGAATATTATGTTTGGAAATAGGCAAGATATTCTAATCATTTAAAGAATTCCTTAGAAATTTCAGTCACGTTTTCCTTTTAGTTAAAGCAAAGATCACGTACCTACAAATTTATCATCGTATTAAATTTACTATAGTAGCGTAATAATTTACCGTAGTATTTTTTGTATCTAACCTACCTAATAATAAAAACTAGAGCGAACTAAGTGTGATGAGAAAAGAAAAGAGCGAAACACGATCTCTTGATTCAAAAAAAAAAGAAAATAAAAAACAGTCGTACTTATTCTCAACTATTGTAATAAATCAGAGAAACAGCTACCTACAAAAATGAATAAATAGAACTCACTAATTATTTAAAGTTGTCACTCCGCGGAAATGTTTATTTATGCCAAGAAATTTTTGACCGTGAAACAAGTCCTCAATATCATCTAGGTGATTGGCTAAAATTAAGACAAAGCGAGGAACCTACACTACAGATAGGTAAAATTAGGTTTCCTTTTTCCCGACTGTGGCGAAGCAGAAAGGAGGGTTATGATTTTGACCAGTATGTATGTATGTTAATCTGTTCCCTCAGAACTTCTAAACTTTTTATAATAATTTGACAAAATAATGAGGTAAGTGTTGTTCGAAGCGACTTCATCGTCCGCTGGTATTATAATATAAACTATGTGACGTCACATTTAATTGAATATGGCACCCTCTAGAGAACATAAAGCCATGAACTAAAAAAAGATTTCATAATGATGCCGTGTTAGGTATCAAATGAAAGGGCTTAATTAGCAATTTTCAAAAAAATTGTTAGCTGTTGTTCCTTTTGAGGTTGCTTACATTACAACCCCAAAAGGATGAAAATAAAAAGGAGTTTAAAAACTAAAACCACAAAGTAAGTAGTATCGGCGCTCCTTTGTGCTAAAACCCAACTACGGAAAACTCGTCGTGCTTTAATTTTATCACCGCACAAAATTGAAAATCTATTGTGGTTCATGTTCAGAGGCTTGAAGGATTAAAAAGAACGAAACAAAAAAATATTCGATTCCGAAATTTAAGAAAAAGAATAACCGATAGACGAATGCCACCTAGACCGATACCAATACGTTATTTTGAGGGTATAACCTTAAAAAATTCTAAAGTTTATGAAATCTTGTCTGTCGATAGACTTGCATATAAAACGTTTATTTTTGCGTTTTGTGTCACATCTAGCTGATGCATCTTTAGAAATTCGATTATTTGTCGTCGATATAAATAATTGAACACAAAACTGACAAAATTGATTTAAAGTTAAAAAACTCAATGGTATTGTATTTAAGATAGCCCGAGTAGTGTACAAACCTAATTTGTGTAATTTTCGTCCAGTGCAAACTGACTTATAGTAGGTAACGGTAACTTTAACTTCAACTGTATCTGATATAAGATTCCATTGATAAAAACGACACAAATTGTGTCAGTTAAATAACAGTGTTCCCGTGGACAAAGATGACACAAAAAGCTCATGTACATCGGTTATGACTTCGTAATCATCATGAAAGTAAAATTTTCAACTTTAATTTTCTTTTCGATTGATAGTGTTAAAAAAGACAAAAACCTAAATTGTCACTTATGCATCCACCCAAAATGACACAAATTCATGTATTAGTCTTAGTTAATGGTGCAGAAACTATATACGAAAAAAAACAAACTTTAATATTTTTGAAACCTAAAACTCTAGCGGTATTGGTCTAACCTCCAGCCATAGTTGTTTATGTCATGCGTGTCTAGCTAGTATAGGGCAAAATCCTTTTTATTGAATTTCGGACTCGAATATTTTCTTGTTTCGTACTTTTCAGAGCGCGATTTTTCCGTAGTTGGGTTTAGTTTTGAAACTCCTTTTTTCATACAAATAGTTTGCAAAATTTAAATCACAAAATCACTTGCATGTTAAAATAAAAATTATGTCTAAATAGGTAACTACTTATAATATTATTTTATTGTGTTACTTCGTGCTCGTGGGTATCTACAAATTTCTCTCTCTGTATGAATTACAAAAACTTTTTCCAATGAGAAAAATTTACTGTTTTCAATAGTCTGTCGTTCGATTGAACGACAGACTCCATTAGTGGCACACCTATATAGCTGACTTCATTCTACTTGTACCTGATCAATACCTATCTAGCGAACTTGTTGTAAGTACTTACTTATGCAATGTATGAAAATATCACTGGCCGAAAAAGTAATGCAATAGATATTTCGTAAAATTAGTGTTCATTTGTAGATACCTACATACAACGTATGGCAAGTGACGTGCCATATCAAGAGGTTAATAAAATTAGTAACGCAACGGTAAAACAGAAACCTAAATAATGTAAGTAACCTAATTTAAAAGTTATTAATTGCTTTCAATGAATGATTTTAATATTCAGCCGAGTAAAGTAAAAAAAACTTTCAATGATTCTATTTTTAAAACTGGAGTATGAAAACAAAACGTGTTGTTCATACTCAGCAAGAACATTATTAAGTAGTTCATTGACCTGACCTTCAAATTATTGTTTACTTAGTACGAGTGAGATCAGATCAACCAAGCATACATAAGCATTGCGCGCTCGCGCCGATTTATTGCGCGCATGATGTGCAAATTACATGATAATCGACAAAATGTGATGTGCGACTCGTCGTCGTAACGTTGACCGATGCGTAGTATGGACTGTATGGACTTAAATTTAATGTATGGTATGGACGAACAGATGTTGACGGAAATGATATTTTGCAGATTTTACTTTAGTGTAATTCGTATAATATTTTTTAAATATATTTAGTGAGCAGTAAGTTTAAAATATTTTTGCTTCTAATAATCACACTAAGAAAATCATTTGATTCGTTTTTATGATGTGCATTCTTAATGCTTATGATTTCAGATTTTTATTGTTTCATTATTGATTTGGTGATCAAAAGAATCTGCGCCGCCGCTTACGTAGGTTCTTACTTTGTGATCTTGACGAAAACTAAATTGATTAGATCACACACCAGTTTTAACCTAAAGTAAAGAAGACTATACTATTACTTACATCAAAGGTTGTATAAAGGAGCTATAACAAACGCGTGCAATAATATATAAAACACTAGTTCGTAATAGAATTAACCCTACAAAGTTAAATTACTACCTTATTGCAAGTTCTATGCGAGTAAACAGAGCATTCCCAATTTAGCCGGGTAATACAGTTATTTTTTTTTGACAACAAAAAGGTTTTATGCTGCTAAAAATTCATATACATTTTTGGAATAAATAAATGTGTAAGTCCTTAATTAAGTCAAATAAATATATAATTTTTATCAAATTATTCATAATTCACAATATTTTGTTATAAAATATTAAAATATGTGCATTTTGTCACTTAAAATTTTAATTTTGAAGTATTAGTAGTAGGCTGTATGCTCCTCACCCCTTTGTTCGCAAAATATTCTTGCGTTGGGCGTGTGAAAAAAACATGCGCGCCTTTTCCCATAATTATCATATTTTGTTTTTGTCGTATTTGTTGCTGTGTGGTAAATTACTTAGTATTTTCCTCGCAAATGTGTTGAAAAACGTCGTATGAAACTCGTTAGCTCTTGCTTATTGCAATGAGCAACCTAAGCTAACTTGTCTCATAATGTACTATCATAATAGTATACCTAATCGTTTCTTTTGTTTATTTTTACTTCAAAGATAACGTTAACGACCTCTTTTGTGAGATGCTTTAAAATACTTTTTTTCAGGGGTCCATTATCGATCTTGCGGTGCGATATGTTCCGGTAGGTACCCAATGCGATAATATTTTTTGAATTCTTTGTAGAAAACGTAACTTTTTTCTAAGTACAACAACAATATTAAAAATTATTGTGGTGTATCCATCTGACAATTTTTTTTTAATGAAGATGGGATTTGAGGATTTTATTTTACTTCTAATAACATTCAAGTCTGACAGAATTATTCGTTATAAAATATTATGGATATCTTAGTAGCTGCTTAATTTTAACTTGGAATACATTTTCTACAATAATACCAGCTGAATTAAGG
Organism: Agriphila straminella; assembly: GCA_950108535.1. Taxonomy (NCBI): domain Eukaryota; kingdom Metazoa; phylum Arthropoda; class Insecta; order Lepidoptera; family Crambidae; genus Agriphila; species Agriphila straminella. The sequence continues at coordinate 5,846,557 of OX467318.1, forward strand.
AGGACCTACTTAAATAAATACCATTTAAAAAAATCTCTTGTTATTTACACTTTGTAGGTAGGTACTTTAACTTTCAACCAATGAACTAAGATTCTATTAGTACGTCGCTTTCAACTATGTCTCTCCACTTAAGCGATCGTTTTTTGTTCAGCGTTCAATTCAATACTTTCTATCATTGATGGAACGAGTTTTTATCGAAAAATACTTACGCAACTTTGGCTAGCAATCTTATCGCACAATGAGACTCGACACGAAAATTAGCATTTTCGACGAGATTCTTTGTCAGGTTATCTCTTCTTTAATTGATTTGACGTCATTTTTATTCATTAGCATAAATCATCGTACTATTATCTATTCTGTGATAATGTTTAGTAGGTTTGTGGATAATGTTGTAAAAATAGCTTGAAACTCTATTAAGTTAAACACCTACTTGTGTTTTAGTAATTTTCTTTATTATTTCTTATTTCGTACCTATCTAATTCATTCTACCAAAATGTTAAGATTTCCGATAACATTTAACTAAGAGGAAGATTTGATTAATGGATTAACTTTAAGAAATAATCTTCATTGGTGTGATAAGAGATGTGTGAATTAAGAAAAAACTATAAACTATACATATAACATAATGCTGTGCTTTTTACCTGACTGCAAGAGGGTTATGTTTTTCGCGCGTATCTTGTATGTTTGTAAGTTTATTTGTAGGTACTCGAATGTGTGTTTGTATGTAATATTCTTTATTACCTCATATATCTTTTTTCAACGTCATTTTATAATGCTCCACCTTTACAAACGACAGTACTAAATTTACTTAACGCCTTAGCTAAAGCGTAGTTGGACATTACCACTAACGTTAACGCAGGTGGAGCAGTAGCATAAGCGAGAACTACAGTATATTTTCTCTAGTCTAAAAAAAATGGAAGGATTTTTTCGAACTACCTACCTGCAACCAGTTTACTTTTTAATCAATTCTAATTAATATTGTCGATGATTACAACTGTTCGGATATCGTACATATTAGCAACGGATATTATGAAAATAATGTTAATGGTTGTACCTTTTTGTGGAAATTTTATGGATAACACAACAAGGTAAGAGCACAGAATACATAATAGTACAGTAAGAGTAAGTATTTAAAAAGTTGTGCTCCATTTCTACGAGTATACTTCAGGCATGGTTTCAAAACTCTTTGGTGCTTCACAACTTTATAAAACAACCAAAAATCATAAATTAATATTCTTATATTCTTGCTTACAACATCATTCCAAAAGTTTTTGAAAGCGCAATCAACTGAAAATACAAAATGATATCTATGGTAACTGGATAAGCGTTGTTTATGGTACTCACTTGTCTCTGAAGAAGTCTGATATCTGGTTCATCTTCCAGAAGATCTGCAGCAGCAGCATCAGCACCGTGTGGTTCACCCAGGTGTACAGCTTGTAACAGCTCTCCATTATCCCGGAGCCGTGCTCTTCGCGCTCCCACAAAATTTTGGACAACGAACACTCACTCATCCGGCACGATTTGTAAATATGATTCGCGAAATTCGACTCACAAATTGAATTTAAATAAATGGAACGTATCCGAAATTCAAATTTGGAATTGGTCGGTATGTGCGGCGCTGTGCGAGTACTAAATCGGTTTGAGTCGCCGGCTTATCATTCGATTCGAGTGGTTCGAACTAAAATAATCTAGTGATTGTGGTCGACCGTGCTCGGTGGTCGGTGCACGCGAACTGGCGAGCGACCCTGAGGCACACAGCGATCGTGTGACGAAAGATGACTCAGTTGCTATGTTTCACATTGTTGTTGATATAATATCTAGTATTTTTTCACATCACGAAATACCAGTGAGCACAGTGAGCGATAACAGAAAAATTATATATTTGAAAACAACAGCTGATACGAATCAAAACAAAGCCTAAAGGTGCCTAGATGCTACCTATGTCAAAACCTGTCCGGCTGTCAATATCTACAATATAAAAAACCTATCTATTTACTTTATGTGATACCCAAATAAAACTTACATAGGTACAGTGGTGGCCAGTCAGCCATCAGAGTTTTCAGTTTTAAGGTTTCTATACATATTGTTAGGTATGCTAATTTCGTTTTCTTTAACATTATCCTTATTATCTTTTAGCATGTTGATTAGATCATCTGTCTCCTCCATCTCTCCTCCATTCACTCCCAGGATGACCATCATCAGATCACAGCTAAATATTAATCCTTGGCAGAGAACCAAGGCTTCAAAGTTACCAAAGTATGAAAATCGACTGGTATTTTTAATTCTAGCCACCACTAATAACAATATAAACTTTTATCCTTAATGAAGGCAGATAAATTACCTTCATGAAATTAGATGAGTGAGGCATATTTTATTTATCTTAGTAAAGTGCTGTAAGTAATTAAATTATCTTATCACAACAACAACTAAATTTAACCGATAACTTTTTTATCTGACATTACAAAATACCTTATCGATATTATACCTCAGTATAAAAACGGATAAATTATTACCTATTACCTACTTTTCGTTTTATTTTACATATTTATTTATCTAACTCTCACGGGGCATACCTAACCTACCTCCACGCATTGTAAATCAACTTTACTTATTTTAAGTATTACATAACTTTATCAATTGTCATTTTCTCACTTATTTTGCTCGCTGCAACCTTTTTAGGTTAATAAAAATAAGAACGTTTCTATTAATTCATTCATATTAAATTACCCGTTAAAACAAACCTGTGATAAGTTTTTTTTTGGTAGCGAAATGTTAAGTTGTTTCATTACAAAATAAGACTGCATATAAGTAGGTAAAAGACTACCAGGACAAAAACTAGCTTTGCTAGAAGACAGAGTGCCTTCCTCCATCCATATCTTTACAATAAAGTCAACCATTCCTGTAATATTAAACAGTGCTCAGTATTCGAATTAAAGTGCAAAGTAAAAAAATGGATTACTGATTTTTCTTATAGGGACATCGAAGATTTACTCAGAGTCGTCAGTTGACCTTTATACTGGTAACAATCTCAAAACATACTTCAGGGCTGGCACCTCCAACACAAAACTCATACTCACACTACTACATCATACACACCACTCCACACTCACCTTTTCACAGTCCAAAAACCCTTCAACTATGTCTTAACATTGTGTCATAATTTAAAAAAGTTTTTTTTTTTTTTTGTTGTTGTTTTCTGTATTCTGCAATGATTCAATATTTTATTACTACATTCTTCTTTTTATTAGTGGTCGCTTAAGCATTGTAACTGTGTATGTAAAATGATTACCTACAGGACAGGCTACGCCTAGTGTAGGGATCATTGCAAATATTCTTTGAAATGACCTCATTCAATGTTAGTGTAACTTTATGAATCTGAAGCTTGTCAACTGACTCTTTTTGTTAACATTGTGTCAATAAATATATTTTAATTTTTAATAACTTACACAGTTTTAGCATCGCTCCATTCAGAGATTAATACTAGAACTTATGAAAGTCTAATTAAGACCTTTTATAGACCTACAATAGGAAACTAAACGCCGCCTTCCAAGGTCGGTCATTTAGTTTCCGCTTCCACTTACCTTTTCAGCTTTGATTATATGACCGGATATCGACAATTATAGGAGTATTGATCGTAACAAAGCTTACTTAATGTGTAAAACCTTAGCAATTGATAACATCTGGAAAATAAAGTCGTGTTTCACGTCAGATAAAAATAAAAAGGAATTTTTATTTGTCGGTTCTGTCACTTAAAAATGGATGAATGGAACAGAGTAAAATGGAATAACAGTTTTACCAACATTCGAGTTTACTAGAAATCGAAAGTCATTTAGGTTGTCTTCAATAATAAATAGCCTTAATAGCAACGACTTCTATTGAGGTATCGGTGCTTTTAGGCTACTGGGTTTATCAACCAAGCGTTATTCTTTAATACCTCCAGGTATTCCATTGTCCCGACCCTTAAGTGCGAGTCATTCAACAAACTTTTAGAATACTTTACCATGTATCACTTTTAGAATGTCGGATAAGGAGGTAAAACCATAATAAACAGAGAGATGTCATAAAGAGAATTGGACCGCGATATTTATGATTTCCGTCCACAACTCAATCCACATAGAAATCCATTTCCCGTGGGTATTTTCAAAAATGGTAGACTACTTCTGTGCGGAAAATTTTAGCCCGAAACCTTCCCAAAACGAAAATTTATTTTGTACTTACATTTCATCAACAAGTTTATTAGAGACCAAGAAAAAGTAGACCTTAATTTGTCAAGATTTCGTTTAATTAAAGAAGTTAATTTATTGAGTAAATAAAAACATGTTAAAATAACATATCTTTAAGATTGGGAGTTTAGTAGTCGGTAAAAGAAGGAATTATGCAAATGCAAGCCAGAGTGCCCAAAATTGTCTTGATTCAAGTCGGTTACTATGGAAGGGTTGATATTTATTTATTTATTTAGACACAATATAAGTTATATTGTGTCTAAATAAATAATTAATATGACATTTCACAAACTTTAATTATACCTACATAAAATCACACTAAAACTTAAATTGATTCTTAAATTTGAGATTTTTGCATTCACAATGCTATTTTTATACAATACTAAATAATATACTAGAAAAAATACGATTCGCACCAGATCAATACTCAGACGGGAATCGAACCCGCGACCTTTGGATATCCGGTCCAATGCTCTGACCGCTGAGCTACCGAGTCACTAGTGACATCGTCGAATTTCCTCTAGTATATCCTACTCTTACGCTGCAAGCCAGCGTTATTTCACCAATGTGAGGAATTACCTCGACATTCAATTGAAATATCTTTCCAGATATTTGGCAATCGATTAAGATGAAATAGCTATATAATTCTTAAATTTGAGATTTTTGCATTCACAATGCTATTTTTATACAATACTAAATAATATACTAGAAAAAATACGACTCGCACCAGATCAATACTCAGACGGGAATCGAACCCGCGACCTTTGGATATCCGGTCCAATGCTCTGACCGCTGAGCTACCGAGTCACTAGTGACATCGTCGAATTTCCTCTAGTATATCCTACTCTTACGCTGCAAGCCAGCGTTATTTCACCAATGTGAGGAATTACCTCGACATTCAATTGAAATATCTTTCCAGATATTTGGCAATCGATTAAGATGAAATAGCTATATAATTCTTAAATTTGAGATTTTTGCATTCACAATGCTATTTTTATACAATACTAAATAATATACTAGAAAAAATACGACTCGCACCAGATCAATACTCAGACGGGAATCGAACCCGCGACCTTTGGATATCCGGTCCAATGCTCTGACCGCTGAGCTACCGAGTCACTAGTGACATCGTCGAATTTCCTCTAGTATATCCTACTCTTACGCTGCAAGCCAGCGTTATTTCACCAATGTGAGGAATTACCTCGACATTCAATTGAAATATCTTTCCAGATATTTGGCAATCGATTAAGATGAAATAGCTATATAATTCTTAAATTTGAGATTTTTGCATTCACAATGCTATTTTTATACAATACTAAATAATATACTAGAAAAAATACGACTCGCACCAGATCAATACTCAGACGGGAATCGAACCCGCGACCTTTGGATATCCGGTCCAATGCTCTGACCGCTGAGCTACCGAGTCACTAGTGACATCGTCGAATTTCCTCTAGTATATCCTACTCTTACGCTGCAAGCCAGCGTTATTTCACCAATGTGAGGAATTACCTCGACATTCAATTGAAATATCTTTCCAGATATTTGGCAATCGATTAAGATGAAATAGCTAATGCAAAAATCTCAAATTTAAGAATTATATAGCTATTTCATCTTAATCGATTGCCAAATATCTGGAAAGATATTTCAATTGAATGTCGAGGTAATTCCTCACATTGGTGAAATAACGCTGGCTTGCAGCGTAAGAGTAGGATATACTAGAGGAAATTCGACGATGTCACTAGTGACTCGGTAGCTCAGCGGTCAGAGCATTGGACCGGATATCCAAAGGTCGCGGGTTCGATTCCCGTCTGAGTATTGATCTGGTGCGAGTCGTATTTTTTCTAGTATATTATTTAGTATTGTATAAAAATAGCATTGTGAATGCAAAAATCTCAAATTTAAGAATTATATAGCTATTTCATCTTAATCGATTGCCAAATATCTGGAAAGATATTTCAATTGAATGTCGAGGTAATTCCTCACATTGGTGAAATAACGCTGGCTTGCAGCGTAAGAGTAGGATATACTAGAGGAAATTCGACGATGTCACTAGTGACTCGGTAGCTCAGCGGTCAGAGCATTGGACCGGATATCCAAAGGTCGCGGGTTCGATTCCCGTCTGAGTATTGATCTGGTGCGAGTCGTATTTTTTCTAGTATATTATTTAGTATTGTATAAAAATAGCATTGTGAATGCAAAAATCTCAAATTTAAGAATTATATAGCTATTTCATCTTAATCGATTGCCAAATATCTGGAAAGATATTTCAATTGAATGTCGAGGTAATTCCTCACATTGGTGAAATAACGCTGGCTTGCAGCGTAAGAGTAGGATATACTAGAGGAAATTCGACGATGTCACTAGTGACTCGGTAGCTCAGCGGTCAGAGCATTGGACCGGATATTCAAAGGTCGCGGGTTCGATTCCCGTCTGAGTATTGATCTGGTGCGAGTCGTATTTTTTCTAGTATATTATTTAGTATTGTATAAAAATAGCATTGTGAATGCAAAAATCTCAAATTTAAGAATTATATAGCTATTTCATCTTAATCGATTGCCAAATATCTGGAAAGATATTTCAATTGAATGTCGAGGTAATTCCTCACATTGGTGAAATAACGCTGGCTTGCAGCGTAAGAGTAGGATATACTAGAGGAAATTCGACGATGTCACTAGTGACTCGGTAGCTCAGCGGTCAGAGCATTGGACCGGATATCCAAAGGTCGCGGGTTCGATTCCCGTCTGAGTATTGATCTGGTGCGAGTCGTATTTTTTCTAGTATATTATTTAGTATTACTTAAATTGATGTTAGCTTGGAACCAACATTGAAAAACTTTTACTTTATACATGTTGACATAATTTATTGGACATATATTTTTTTGTCTGATTGTCCTCCTTTTTCCAAGTAGGTATCGAAGATCATCAACAGAATTTAAAAAAGGAAGACCTCAGTACTCTCAGTAGGTACTCCGTCATTTTTGGACCGATATGTTTTTTTTAACCGACTTCATCAAAAGGAGGAGGTTCTCAATTCGATTGTATGTTTTTTTTTTTTTTTTTTTTTTTTTTTATCGTTTTTCGCGCGTATCTTCGACATTTATGGACCGATTTCGATAATTTTTTTTTTGTTCGATTGAGTTTTCTTGCGAGATGGTCCCATTTATTTTTTTTTCAAATCGGTTCAGTAGTTTACAAGTAATCCTGAAAATACTATGATATTAAATCAACTAACTTGACAACTTTGTTATTTATGAACCGAATTAGATGATTTTTTTTGTTGGGGAAGGGATACCGTTGTGTAGTCTTTTTAACCGACTTCAAAAAAAGGAGGTAAGTTTCAGTTTGTATGTATGTATGTTTCTCCGCGATTATCTCACGTTTGGCTGAGCCGATTTTTTTACCTAAATAATATACCTACACTACCTAATGCAGAAGGTACTTACACTAAAAATTAAAAAAAATAAAAATTGTTTAAAAAACAAAAAACCGACTTCAAAAAACCTGCCTCTAAAAAAAGGAAGAAATAATATACAAATCATTAGATACGCATTATCATTGTTATAATAAAACACGTCAATTGAAGTTGGGTGGGGCTTTTAGAATAAAAAAGGAAGATGTTCTCCAGCCCCACCCGACATTAATAGACGTGTTTTAATATAACAATGATAATGCGTATCTAATGATTTGTATATTATTTCTTCCTTTTTTTAGAGGCAGGTTTTTTGAAGTCGGTTTTTTTATTATTACAAAGAATACTTTCAGATTAGTCCAATTTTTTGAAATTAAAAAATCGGATCAGTAGCTTTCAGAAAATCCTGAAAATATTGATGTACTGTATATGCACACTTAAGTATTACGACACGTTTTTTTATCAACATTAAAAAAACATCCCAACCCAACCCATAATTCGAACAAGAATCCAATGTCAAGAGGGACAGTAAAATATTTTACTAACTTAAGAGTGTTTTAAAAGAAATTAGCGTTTTCCAAAGAAGTTATCTAAAGAATGAAAGCATTATATTGATGTAAACTTTAGTTTTATTAAGCAAAATTCTTATATTAGTGCCGTGCCGTATAGAGAGAAAAACATAATAAATTATCAGGTATTTTAAAACGATGACAATCTGTTCAAGTGGAATTTCAAATTTGCTTGTCAGAGGTATTTTTTAGAAAAGTTTCAGCTGTAACAAATAAGAAAACGACTCATTTATTCTTTTACGTATTGTTTGTATCAAGGAGTGCACTGTAGAGAGAAAATTTAAAAAAATGTTTTTAATCACAGAAAAAATAAAATATTTAAAAATGCTCAAATCGGTACACTTTGACATGTTGTTTTACTGGTATTTAAAGATTCTAAAGTAATCTTTTGTTTCTTTAGGAATAATGAGATATTTGTCTCATGTATTGCGTATTTTCAATATCCATATATCTATTTAATAATTTAATAGGAATTTTATAATTTCGCCCTCCTTACGGCTCGCGCAGAGTTGTTTTGATCGTTTGAAAGTTTAAAAAAAACCGGCCAAGTGCATGTCGGGCCACGCGTCGTAGGGTTCCGTAGTTACCTATTACCATACCATATTTAATACCACTATCATTTTTCGTCTGTGAAAATAACTTTGTATTTTACAGTGTTGGTATGAATGACAAAGTTATATTTGCGGTTTTGAAAAATATGATATATCTCGAAAAATTATTACTATATCTCGTTTAAACCAATTTCCGTTGAAAGTGTTTATTAAGATCTATAGCATATATATTTTTTTGATTTTTCACTTTCTTATTTTAAAAGCCCTCTAACTTTTAAAATAAGAAAGTGAAAAATCAAAAAAATATTTTACCACTTTGGCAGTGTTTATCTTTCAAACGGTTGACTTTGAGAAATTGTCTTAGGAACCTCAATGTCATTTTTAAAGACCTATCTATAAACACGCACGTATTGGTATGAAGATTTTTTTTGTTTTAGTTCCATGTATGGGGAGCCCCCCTTAATCATTTTTTTTTAATTTTTGTGTTAAAATCGTTAAGCGGTTAACAGAATACATCTACCCACTAATTTTTAACTGTGTAATCCCAATACTTTCGGAATAAAATGGCTGTGACATACGGACGGACAGACAGAGAGACAGACAGACAGACAGACAGACGGACAGACAGACAGACATGACGAATCTATAAGGGTTCCGTTTTTTGCCATTTTGGCTACGGAACCCTAAAAATAGATCGTGATCCGAATATACACCCTTAAGTTACTTGCTTAGCTTAGATAGAGCTAATCCATCTACGTTTGCGTCACTTGATTTGTTTGTTAAGCTTATCTTAGTAGATATAAATGCGAAAAATAAGCGTTGATGTTCTACCTAATCATTTTTGATTACTTTTATTTTTTCTATATACCAATCCCGAGTGCATCACATTTCAAGCAAATTCCCTTTCCCACACATAATATCTCGATCGCAAGCGATTCAATGAACCCCTCACTACGTTATTGAGAATATTAAAATACCACTCTTGCTTTCTTCGTATGAACGTAGTTTACATAATTATTGTGAGGTCCTCTGGAAACTTTATAGGTGGAAAATTAAGGGCTCCATTTCAACGTACAAAATCAAATCATAATTTACAGAAATATATTTGACCCAACATTCGTTTTATTCTTGGAGAGCTTTCAAAATAAGTTTTAATTCAAATTAGCATCTATCGAAACGAGAGGAATGCGTTGTAAGTATAACAACAATGTGGATTAGCTTATTATTTCATCAAGCTGTTGAGTAGCGATCGAGTACCTAGTAGAAGAGATCTCGAAAAACTTATATTAATACCAATCTTTATGTTCTGCCACACTGCGGAAAGCGTGATGCAATCGAATAAAAGCACTAACCATAGTATTTTTATGGATCATCGCAAAATATTGACATTAAACCAGCTCCGTTTATTGCTAAGTGTTCATAAACTCGTTAATAAAAACCACATTGACTTATACACAGATCATTAAAAACGCGGAAATTTCTGAATTTTGTTTATGTCTAGTCGATGGTTTTAATATCTCGCCTTGGTAATATAGATTTTATGGCTAGTCTGCTTGCTGAGAGACGTCAATCATAACACGTGGGGTTTTTAAAAACCATTAATCATTCTTCATAGATAACACTTGAGTATTGAGCTATAATTCATAAAAGAAATATAAAAATCATAAAAAAGAACTTAGAAGTCAATCAAGAACAAGAAGCGCTCGTGGCGGAACTTGACAGACTGATCGTACTCGATCACGTTTGTCAAGCAACACTCGGTCCGGCCAGGTGTCGGATGGGTGACCGTAAAGTGGCATTACAACTAAGCGCTTCCGTGCTTCGGAGGGCACGTTAAACCGTCGGTCCCGGCTGTTATCAATTGATAACAGTCGTTAAGCCAAGTTAGAGGCCTTACAGGCGGCTTGATAAACGCTAACACCAGAGGTGGCCACTAATCCTTATTCGATAAGAAGATCAAGGACAATCGAAGAAATTATAGAAATTCATCCTCGTGATAATTGTTAAAGGCTTGTAGTAAGTTTATTGGAACTAGGGCTCATCTTAGCTTGACATTATAATAAAGAAAAGCATTTTTTATTAGATCAAAGATAGTGCTATCCGCATGGGCGTACCGAGGGGGGGTGCAGTGCAGCTGCCGCCTGGATTTTGTTTACCTCTAACTAACTATAAATATTGTTATCAATAAAAGTTCTTATTTGCCATACAATTGCCATTTGCCCCCCCCCCCCCCCCTGGCCCAGAACCTGGTAATAATGTGATATTTCATTGGTCTTTATTTTACGTTATGTTATGTTACGTTAAAAGTAAAATAAAATAGGTAAAATAGGAATAGTTATTCTATAAACTAGCCATGATGATATTATTTGAGGTTTAGGGAAAGGGGTAGGGGCTGAATCCCTAATTACAGGTTATTCCATAACCTAGTAGGGTCAGCTAAGACTTTATTATAATATTTCCTTTTGCCTTAAAATCTGTACTTGTTACTTGTTTACTTTACTATAGCTATTATATAGCTATTTCTGATGTGACTATGTAATTTTGGCATGAATAAAGAGTTAAAGAGATTAAGTATTTAAGTATTCCTCGTGGACTGATGCGTAGTCGGAAACACAAACAAGGATCACTTATTCATTCTATAAACCATCCATAACCGATCACCAACAGAACTAGCTCAAATGAATAATATCTGAGAGAATGTGGACGCGGCCAGGTGGATCATACTTCGGAAATGACGTCACCCACCACGCACGCCGCCATCATTAATTCAAGATGCCTGGAAACAAAGAAATAGCCTAATGTAATTGATTTATTGCTCAGTCACTGAAGCTTAATACATTAATTTGATGTTCTAATAAAAGTTTTAATCTTTAAAATACTTACCATCAACTTTTTAAACGGTTAAGCGGAAAAAATCTATCAACATAATTAAGTTTGTTTCTCACAAACAGTTTTGTAAATCCTTATTTACTTAGTTCTTTATTTTTCTTTTTTTTGTAAATAGCACGAATAGAATAAGTAGGTACTTAACTATATAATTTAATTTATGTTTTCCGTAAGATCTATAATTCAACCTTTTCATGAAAGTTATTTTTCTGATTTTTAAAAATTTCATTTCATATATTTATTTTTATTTACATTCTATGCATTCGGCAGTAAAATAAAAAACATTTCCTATAACTACTGTGTTTTTATAAATTACAATACACTTACCGCCTACTTACATATTTTTTTTTATGTAAGCTAAGTATGTTGTAGTAATTAAATGTTATATTATTAATTTATTAGGAATAATCTCGTTCTCTAGTTCTACATAAATACTTACTTAGACTTTATCAGCAATTTATACTTCCTTGTTGTGTGAACAAATCCCTAATCGAGTCTTTTCCCCTCTCAAATCTCGAACCGAGCATAACAATTCAATTCTTTAATTCTCAATCAACTCAAACGTACGTCAATTGAACTAGCACTCTGGTGCCTCCAGTTCATTCCAAGTACACCTGCACTCAAATAGTTGACTCAACTACATAACTACGCCTCTATTCTTATTGAAATAAGGCTCACAACCATTGCTTGTTTTGTACAGAGTGTTCATAAACATAATCTTACTAATAAGTCGATGAACACTCTCGAAGGTGTTGCGTTAAAACCTTGATTTAAACGTGATGATACGCTTGATATTACCTATGTGATAGATACTTATGTGATGTCATTATTATTAAGTAATTTCAATGCTCATAACCATAATATCTACATACTTATTTATCGTGTTTGGCAGTATCTAGGTCACTATTTAAATCAAAGAACTTATTCTATTAGGTTGTTCTTTCTCTCTCAAGGTGTACCTACCTATTCAAAAATTAAAATAGTTTTCAACAAGTTTTCTCTTTAAAAAATATGAAATACCTAACAATATTTAACACTGTTCTATTAAAAAATACCTAAATTGTAGGTAATACTTACCTCATAACTTTTGTAAAAAAATCACAAATTTCGCAGTCCCCTGTTTATCTATTCTGTGCCGCAAGAATCGGAGCATTGAAAATAAATACAAAAAAATATGAGATAAACAAAATCAAATCAAATGCAAAATCCTATTATTTTTCTAAGGTAAGTAATATTTATTTTTCCGATTGTGACACTCGGCGAATGTCTCGATCTAAAATTCCTACGAATGCACTTCTCGTCTGCTTTCGCATCTTTTAACACCATTGCCATGACGATCGGTCAATAATCATAGAAGCTACATCACTTTTCAAATAAGGAAACACCCGTTTTTCTACAATTCCAAATCTAAAGGGACCACCTACAGGTCACAATTATTATTATTAACCGATTTTTTTTTCCATTTTGTAGCTAAACTTATTAGTTTTTTCATTTTTTTCTTTAGTCGGTTTTTTCCGAAATATTTACAATTTAATAAACAAACACCCACCAAAAAACCCGACTTTATTAAAACTTTTCAAAATTCCAAAAAAAGTTACCAGCCGATTTTCAAAATTCAAACGGTCACACGTGTCTCGATAAATTTATTAACTCTTGGTACTATTTTCGTCTCGATCCTCCAAAAATCCTCGGAGATATGGCTAAAAATATGTCTCAGGCGATTTGCATCTGATAACCATTTTCAATGGTAAAACGGCAGCCAACTTTGATGGTACTTTGACCTTCGGAACATAAAATCGTGACTTCGTAACTTATAGCATGCAAAAAAGTAGAACTTGATTTATACCTGGGGGCCTATTACGAAAATAACATACGCAATTACGTAACGCAGTCACTTGGTCACGATAGTCGTCAGCAGTTCGTCGGTTGTGGCTATTAAACACATTTTCAATTTGACTATCGTAGCCCAAAGACTATTGAACGAATGATGTCGAATACGGTAGAGAAAAACTTTCAACTTACGCAATCACTTTGCGATATCGCATACGCAAGTGCTTTGTAATAGGAAGCACGGACGCAGCTGCGTGTATCGTAAACTTTTCGTAATAGACCCCCTGTTTACCTAGCGAGAATCACTTAGCTAAAGCTTAAATTAACAGAAGGACTTTAGTAAGTTCTTATATAATTCAACAATATTTATTCTGAAACCTTTTACAATAAAGAATGAACTAACTATCGTACTTACAAATTCATCAATTGTTTTTTTGTAAAAAAATAATCTCATTTTTCTAATGGTTACTGATAACTATCATGCTTATTTAAATCACCAAATACTTCCGTTATTCCCAAGTAGGTAATCACTATTGAAAATGAAATGAAATTTAATACAGTTATTTGAAAATGTTGGTTTTTGAAATCTTTAACCATAAACATTATTATTTTTTTGTCATATTTTTTCAATGTGTATACGCCTGTAAAGGTAGAAACCAGTGATGCCTTTTTGTAATTAACAATAACATCTGTTTTTTTGTTACCTTGTTTCTGTGCACAATAAAATATTCTATTCTATTCTATTCTAAATATACACTTGTGAGTAGTCATATTTGTTTTAGCTAAGAGTCCTAACAAAAGTAAGTATTATTTTAGTATTATTCGACTAATTTTCTACCAAATTACCAATAATTGACTTAAACCATTAAAAGAGACAATCGATGAAAACAGAATAATTATCGCCATTATGCCGAGTTCGTTTCCAATGTTAATTTTTTATTACTCTGTTTGGTTGGTTTCCTAATTAGCATTTTAGAGGCTCGTCTTCGATAAACGTGTAAATAATTAGTTGGCTCTTAGTTATTTAAGTGTTGTCGAGTTAGACAAAACAGGTTTTAGTTATCAATGTTGGTTTTAGTAATAAGTTTATTACGTCTTGATTAAGAAAACTGTAGGTACCTATCATGACTTAATTTTCCGAATAAAAATACAGTTTGTTAAATCAATAGTTTTAGCAAATGATAAATAATTAAGTAATTTTATTATATTCTAATGTAATTATGTACCCACATTCGACGATACAGTGAGGGAATATTTTACAAAATTATATTATGGAAAAAAATATTCTCTATATGCATAAGAAAGTCATTGTGTTAGGTACCATATTGTGTTATTTGTAAGTGGGCTTACGTAATACTAATTAATGATAGTTTTTCTTATAAATACATTAATCATATTAATTGATTGAGTTCATTTATTACTATTTTTGGCTGCTGCAAAATGATCTCATTTAATGAATCACGGCAAAGTGATGTAAGTACTTTACATTAGCGATGTTGTATTCGCCTCCAATATTTTCGAGTTCATACATTTTCATCTATCAGAAAAATAATATGTTCATTCATTATTCATATTCATCTATATTACCAATCGCCACTCTATCATCACATACTATGTATATTGAATATATTTTAAATAGTATATCAGTTGTCTATAGCACCCATAGATATTACAAGCTTTGCTTAGTTTGGGGCTAGATGGCGCTGTGTGAAATTGTCCAACCATTTATTTATTTATTTATTTATTATTATTTATTCAAATGTATAATGCAAGAATATCTAATAATAATGTAGGTAATACTTGTAAAATTGTTTGGAGAGTATTGTCAGTTTTGCAAGGTCTGACGCTGTATTGTATCACCTATGTGTAGAATTGAATTTTAAAATTGAAAATGACTTATTTCAAATTTAAAAGGTTAGTTGCATAGGTATATCAGAATTTCAGTACGATTGTTACTAAATTTGTAGTTTGATTGGTGTATGTATAATTTTAGAATTTTAAGAATTTAGCATTCATTATGCTGTTTTTTCTTTGCGATTAAGTAATTATTTTATGATGTAGCTAAACTTTACTTTAGACACAGAATATTATAATTGTACTCTTTAGGTTCAATTGATTCTTTTGTTTGTTCGGTTTTTAATTTACAATTATAATGGAAACCTGTTATTGGCCATAATTGTAAATTTTTTTAGCGTAAATATTTTATGTAACGCTGTTGGTTTCGTGAAATAAATAAAAAAAAAAAATAAACAATAAGCAGTCGTAGTACACTCGGAAATACATTCGGATATTCAAGATCGTTAAAAAAATGCATATCATCGAGCACCCACTGCACTGACCTGATTTTTTTTTCTTGTGTGTAATATAGAGGTCAATGACCGACTGAGACCAATATCACAGAATAAATAATAGTACATGTTTATATTATATTAGTACAATATTCATTATCTATGGTCACAGAATGAGGAAATTCTGATACATTAGAATCTTACAACAACAGGAAACAAGCAAAGCAACTGAGAAGTCTCATTGACAGCTGTTATAGCGTTACTCACATTTTGAGTCACTGTAAAATGACTTCATTACCTCTAACTTATACTATACATACATAAAAATATAGAACGTGTTTACATGATATCTGTGTTTTGAAAATGTATTATTAATAGGTATGTACTTATTTGATATTACGTATTGGTGGTATTATAATGAGGAGCTCGATGGCGCAGTGGCTTAGCGCCTGGCCACAGAATACCAGTGATTGCGGAGGTTAAGCAACTTTCGAAAGGGTCGGTCATGGGATAGGTGACCAAAAAATTAATAACTCGAGCTCCTCCGTGCTTCGGAAGGCACGTTTAGCCGTTGGTTCCGGGTGCATTTGCAGTCGTTAACACCCACCAATCCGCCCAATTGGGCCCGCGTGGTGGGTTATGGCCCGTCCTCCTTATCCACCCATAAGGAAGGCCCATGCCCTAGCAGTGGGGACATTAAAAATGACTGATGGTCAAAGGGAACTTACAAAAAAATATTTCGCCTCGATAGGTTACAAATTCAAACGTAAGATTATTGAGCATCTTAGCAAATAATTTTGGATGTCACTGATTATCACGCAGTGTAGTTTACCTGTTTTCTTTTGAGTTGTCCAATAATTAATTTATTTCATAATCTTGTCAAACATTTTATTACTTACTTATTATAATTTTAAATGTTCGATTTATTTTATTCATAATTGCAATCATACGTAGGTACTTATTCATTAATTGTATTAGGTGTATTGTTGTCTTTGTCTTGGTAAATGTTGTGTAAGCTTTTATTATGCTAAAATATAAGGTCTTTTGTTTTTGAATATTTTTTTATAATAAATTGTGTTAAGCTGTTAGCTTACCTATTAAATAAAAATAAAAATAAAGTAAATAAATAGGTAGGTACCTAGTTCGTAACCCAAGGCGTCCTCTTGTCTACTGCGTTTTGGTTTTCAGTTTATAGTAGTTTATACCTGAATTCATTTTCGTGGCATTCTTAGATGTAGGTTTAATTGATGGTAGACTTTGTATTGCACGAAGTCTGCCGCTTAGTTTGTACCAATTTAATCATATTTAGCCACCTTACACCTTAGTTTACTTAAAAAAAGATACCATTGACGTTCAGTTAGATTAGTTAGAGGTAGGTAATAAAACAATCGGGTTTTTTGTTTTTAAATTTTTGATGTGATTTCGAGGACAATAATGGCATCTTAGAGAATTTCAGTTATAGGCATTTTGCTTTTAAGGCATATTGCTTTTTTAGACATTGATTTTAGGCATTTTGCTACTTAGACATTGTACTTACTTTTTTTGTTTGATTGGATAGGGTTTTTTTTAAGCAACTGCTCACCGAACATAGGGTCCAGGCCTTTTTTTCTAATTTCTACTCTTCTCTTTAGGGGGTCAGCCGGCTCGAAGGTAACCAGTCTTCTCCATGCTGGTCTAATTTGGAGATATCACACACAGGCGTATGACGTACATCATCGCTGTGAGAAAAACGATTGGATAGGGTTAACAACCGTCCAGATTAGTCCGGACTTTTAGACTATTGTCCGGACTTTGTCCGGCTTTGTAATTTTTCCGGCTTTTTAAAATTTGGCGGTGTACCTAATACTAGTTAAAAACATACATACCTAGCAGAAGTGTTCAAAAGAGAAGTCCCAACATGGAGTCTGGATCTATCTGTGAAAATGCTTACTTTCGGACGGACTTTTTGCCCGGACTTTTATTGAAATGTCCGGCTTTTTGTCAGGACTTTCCAAATTTTGGAATGGTAACCCTCATGAGGCAACGAAATATAAACCCTTATGAGAATAGAAATCCTATTGTCTGTATCGAGCATATCAAACTTTTTACATTCAAATGATTGTCATCCCACGAGAAAAACCTCCCTATTTTCTCAGCCATGCTCAATGTACCTACTGTATCAAAATAGACTAAACGCAGCTCCCAGCAGAATTGTAACAACAAAGCGAAAGGTGGGAATGTAAGTGTTCAAAGTTTTAAACAGTTGTGTTAGATTTCAATATTGTTTTATATAGGTACCTAATTAATGTCACCGTAAAATCATGAGAACCATCATTAATTGGTTTTTTTATCTTAAAATATCAACATCTATCGGAATATTGTGAATTGGAATTAAAATTTACATTATAGGTTGGTACCTACCTCTTTTATTTCGATATACATTTACAATTTATCAGAATAAAATTATTTGGGTAATTTGTGAACCTATAACGAGATTATTGTAAGTAGGACCTACATACAATGTAACGATTCTTCCTATTTCCCGAGCAATTGACCATTTCACAGGTTTCAGTTATCACATAAATAGATCACATCTGTTGTAACAGTTCAAAACTGAACATGTTATTTTTATCTCAAATATTACTTAAATTGTAAAGAAAAGAAATATATTAAAGAAAGGTTGTCACTGACCTTGTTCTCAGGAACTTATCGGCATTTGATTATGCAGTTACTCATAAAAAACACAGGTTTTGTAGTAAATCGTAAGCACTTCAGATGTCAATCAACAATTAAAAAAATGTTCATTATTTTTCAAAGGAGCTTGTGTTGAACATTACTTGGATTCATAAATTGTTGTACTTCACAATTTGTTTGTCATAATTTGATGATGAGAAAGAATAACATAATATTAGCTTCGAAGGTTATAAATTAATAACAGATAATTACAGAAGATTATGACAGATAGGATGACGTAAATCTGACAGCTAGTGATAAAAATCGGAACTATTTAGCAATTGTGAATTTTCGGTGAGGAAGGCAAAGGTTTTAACCTTACTGCCAATTTTGGAAAACAAAACGAATTAATTTCATTTCCACAGATAAGTTCATGTGATAAATTAATAATGATTAAAAGCATAAATTGTTGGGAAAAACTTAAATAAACATATTGGTTTGCATAAATGTGAAACTATGTTATTCTCGTTCAAGTTTGTTTACCAAGAGATAAATGTGATTAAATAATGCTGAATTGTGTTTGTTTATTTTACTGAATAATAATTAGTAAAATAGAACATGATTAAGTAATTAATTGTTATAATAATCTGTCTAAAGAGTAATTTAAGGCCATAAAAATAGGCGGAAGTTTCTTAAATCTTTCATGGCGCCAAGGTTTAAATATTTATCCTCGTGACGTTCAAAACATGGATTAAGTTATAATTCATTCATAATTATTATTGATAAAATTATTAGTTTTATTAGCACTCATCAGTTATCGTCATAATTGTTTATTTCTAAAAAATACTTTAAAGAGGAATGAAATTTGGCGATTAATTTGGTTTAGTAAGTTGGCGGCCATGGTACGCCGTTGCACAATGGGGTTGGTAAACTTTTCCGAAAAGAATTGTTTTATATTTTTTTTTGATAGCACAAGTTTGAAGAATAAAGAAAATAATATTATGATCTTTTTATTTTACCTTGTTAACTAAATATATTTTTTTATATTATTATCGCGATAAAATATCAAACATACGGCTGAACACGAAGTTCCTTTGCATTTACTGATTTAAAAATCTGATTGACAGATTTGACAGACAGTGACAAAGAGTAATCATACCTTTGTTTTTTTTGTTTTGAGCAACAACATAGAAAGTCTTTGGAGCAAAGTCATAACCTACGCATACAGCCGTAATAGTGATTTATTGTACTATGCTGTAAATTATAAATTTAAATTTTTATTTAAATTAAAATGAAGCATTGTATAATTCCGCAATTTGTTATTCCTGACTCCAAAGCCAAAAGCTACCAGAATATATATAATTCACAACAGTTTTGGAAAAGTTTACCAACCCCATTGCACAATCACGATTAGGCGATCTGCACAATTTATATTTGCAATATGGTAGAACTGTCGCGTCGGGTCTACGGCGCCATGATGTCGAGGGGGTAAAATAATAAAGAGTGTTGCTAACTAAAATTGCAAAGTACCCATTTTTGTATGTGTGTTTAGTTAGAGATAATAAGTTTACTGTATTTTAAGCAGGTGGAAAAGCGGAATATTTGCATTAATTAGTACTCAGCAATAGGTATTTTGGCAATTTAAATTATACGGGACTAGGTAAAGCAAAGTGAAACGATTAATTAGTTAAAATCTAAATGAAGTAGGTTTGAGGGTATTAGTTTATGAAAGGAAATTATATTAATCGTATTATTAAAGATTGACAAGACAAAACTGATTACGTAACTTTTAGTAGTATTTTGTGAAATTTTATTATTCAAAAATGATTTTCTCAAAGTGTTGCGAGGTTATCTCCATTAATAGGGTAGTGATATATTTTCATAAGCGGGGAACACTGAAAGAGGGGAGGAGTCGAAAAGAGAACGCCAATAGGAGTGGACTAAAGTGCACAATGTAAATTTAGCGCGGGAAATTTTAGCTATTTTGATGAAAAAGGCGCGGATTACTTGGCGACGTTTTGGTGCGCGTGATGACGCTAATTTAGTCTTTATAAGGGGTAGAATCAGGGAAGCGAGGATCAATTCTCCGGCGTCGAGCGAAGCGTCAAGACGTAAATTTTGAAGAAGCCCCAAATCTCTGTAAGATCGCGTTACTGAAAAAGTATATTTTTAAATCAAGCAAATTTCAAGAAGTCAGCAAGAAAGTGGTCGAGGTTTTCTGACGAATAGGGCCGCATTTGTCCCGCGAATCTTTTGCATAAATGCTTTAATTTGAGCTTATCTGGTATAATTAAGTTCATAATTAAAGTATGTAGATTTTGCTTGCGAAAATCATAAAGTAACGTAGTTTTCCCTGTAAATTCTTGAATTAGTATAGTAGGACTATTAGGAATTGAAGTTCATAATTAAAATATGCAGATTTGTTAGCGAAATCCTATAGGGTGAAGTAGTCCTCTCGGTGGGGTCAAGAGGTAATACAACTGTATTGGTTCTTGAGTCTGCTGAGGTCAGGGCTGCATTATTTTGTGGGATGAAAGCTAACTAGATTTGTTAGTATTATTATACAATGTTGATTTTAGATGAGTATTCATTTAGTTTTGTGTCTTTTTGGGGCGATTTGTCAGATCCTCGCGGGGGGTTTAGGTAGAAAAGTCTAACCATGTGGCTGGTTAGATGGGTTTCTGTTTAAAGATACCTAGATAGTCACATAAATGCAGCAAACGTGATATCGTTGGCCAGATTTCCGCTCCAATGAAGAAAGTTGAGGACATGTCCCGCTGGCACGCTCATATCCTTAGTGTTTGTTATATTTATTCCTTATGTAGGGCCTTGGTCGTTCCTTCCCACTCGGCCAAGGGTGCGTCAAAGGTTGCTAGAAAATTAGGGAGTGCCACTCAAACTGTACAGAATTGGGCGACAGGATTGGTGGTAAGCATTCCAAGAATTGCATAGGAAATTCTAATTTTAGACGCAAATAGGCAGGTAAATTCATTAATAAGGTAGGAATATTATTATTAGGTGAATTGAGCAAAAGTAAAAGATTAGCATTTCAAGAAGGTGGGGTATTCTTTGAAGTGAGATCTGTGTGGGCGTCAAAGATGTCGGGAAACATCATGGGAGTCGCATAGGAATTCAAAAATTTAGTAGTTGTTAGGCAGGTAAATTCACTAGGTAAGATTCCATGTCTTAAAGTAGGCGCCTTAACAGGAATCCATAGGTAGATGCCTTAACAAGTATCCGTAGGTAGGCGCCTTAACAGGAATCCATAGGTAGATGCCTTAACAAGTATCCGTAGGTAGATGCCTTAACAAGTATCCGTAGGTAGGCGCCTTAACAGGAATCCATAGGTAGATGCCTTAACAAGTATCCGTAGGTAGGCGCCTTAACAAGAATCCATTTAAACTATAGCTCGGTGTAGTGAATATTCACCATGTAGCATTAATTGTGTTGGCTTTACCAGTTTCGGTGAGTACATATTAAATAATATATTTAATAATCTTTCGTCCGCGGCTATTGGAAGCAGACGTGTCGCTCGTTGTTTCTTAATTTTATTATTGTCGCGCAAGCTATATTCATATCTCGAAATACGTCGCAAAGTTGATTATCCAGTGACCAGTGAATTTTACGTAAACAAAAGTATTTCTAGTGTCGTGGGTCCCCGGGCGTGCTCGGGGTGATCGCGCAGTCTGCGGGAGCAGTCAGCTGGCATCTTTGTCTCTGTCGATCACCGGCCGTCCGCAATATTCCATACCTATACCTACAGAGGAACAATCACCGAACGATTGAATACAATGAGGAACTGCGCCGCTTGTAATAACAAACTAAATGATAAAGATTACCTGGAATGCGCTCGTTGCGCGGGAGTTTATGATTACTTATGCTTGAACCTGTCATCTGAAGAGACAAAACAGATTAAGCAAAATGAAAAATTGCAATGGACGTGCCCCAACTGTAAAAACAAACAACCTAAAGGTGAAAACTCCAAGGAATCAGTTCGTCCGTCCACACCAACCGGAATGGCAGATATAACCTTTAATGTTACACGCCGCAAGGTCCAAAGCAAGTATGATCCAGTGCAAATTACAACTACCTCAGATTACGTCACTCGCTCCGATATTCAATCAATATTGCGGGATGAGATGCGTTCTGTAATGAGCGAGTTTACTAATGAAATAAAAGATATGATAAACGTCAAATTTAGGGAAGTGAATGACCAGATTAGTGGATTTCAGGAGTCCTTATCGTTTTTGAGCGAGCGGTACGATTCACTGAATTCAGATATTGACAAACACAGTTTGGAAATTAAGCACTTAAAATCTGAAAATGAATCTCTTCGATCGGAACTTGTTGCAGTCTCGAGTCGTGTTCGACAAATGGATCAAATGTCTAGGGCTTGGAGCTCCAATGCGTACCTGAACATAAATCTGAAAATTTAATATCAATCGTGAAACAGCTCGGTAATGTTGTTAAATACCCAATTAACGACACCGACATTTTTTATTGTTCGCGCATAGCTAAATCAAACCCGAACTCTAACCGACCTCGCACTATATTAATAAAACTTAACACTCCACGTACTAGGGATTCACTGTTGGCTGCCGTAATTCAGTATAATAAGGACCACCCGAAAGAGAAATTACATACTGGCGCATTGGGTTTGGATGACAAGAAATCGGCAGTGTTTGTAGCTGAGAATTTGACGGTTGAAAACAAAAGTTTACACGCTGCGGCTCGCTCACGTGCTAAACAATTAAATTATAAATATGTGTGGGTACGCGGCGGTCGAGTTTACGTTCGTAAATCAGATAACACGAATGCTGTTTTCATACGTAACATAGATGTTGTTAATAGCCTTAAGTGATGTGATTACTAATCTATTTTGTAAACTTTTTTTTTTGTTATTGCTTTACATTATATAATTTCTATCATGTGTTTATTAATAAAACTTTACTAAATTCTCGGATAAAATACGTATTTATTTTCAAAATGTAAGAGGCTTACGAACTAAGACTTGTGATGTATATCTCAACATTATATCCTGCGAATACGATGTGATTGTACTGTGCGAGACATGGCTGGCTAGTGATGTACTGGACTCGGAATTATTTACTGATAAATATTTTGTGTATAGACGGGACCGTGAATCCAGTGGTTTCCATTTTAACAAATCAGGGGGTGGCGCACTAATAGCAGTATCCAAGCGTTTTTCATCTTTTCGACTGTCGAACTGTGAAAGCAAATGCGAGGATGTATGGGTTTGCGTTGAATTTAAAGTAAACAATAGTTTAGAAAAAATAATTATTTGTGGCGTGTACCTACCGTCACCCTTACAAGGCCACATACTGGATCACTTTCTAGATAATGCTAATCAATACTTAGAAAAATTTGATAACATATTAGTAGTAGGAGATTTTAATTTAGGCGGTATTCAATGGACTCAATCAACCGGTTCAACGTTGGCTGCTTCAATTAATCATAGTAGTTTGTACGAGCAAAAGCTTTTGGACTTTATAACTTTGAATACTTTGAACCAATATAATGGTGTTTTAAATAAGAAAAACCGAATTCTCGATCTTGTCCTATCGAATATCTCGGTGTACGACTTGAAGGTGTGCGTTTCACCACTGTCAAAAGTTGACAGCCATCACCCGCCGCTAGAATTTGAATTGATTTGCGACACCACACATGAAGCATTACTCGCGAACCAAAAGTTAAGATATAAATTCTTTAAAGCTGATTATTGTAAAATTATTGACGGATTGAAATCAATTTCATGGGACAAAGAGTTCGCGGAATGTTCTGGTGTTGACGACATGGTGGAAGTGTTCTACGGTATTTTATATGAGACAATAGAAAGACATGTACCAAAATCAAAACATCATACTAACAAATACCCATCGTGGTACAGCAACAATCTGATTCGCTTGTTACGGGAAAAAAATAAATATCGTGTGCTATTTCTTAAGTACAAGAATCCTTTAGATAACATTTCATACCGCACTAGTAAGGACAGATGTTCAAAAATCACACATACAGATTACAAAAATTACATCGCCTCCATTGAATCATCAATAACTTCGAATCCTAAGCTCTTTTGGTCATTTATAAAACATAAACGCAATAATAACAGTAATTCATATCCATCTAAAATGCATTATAAAAACACCTCGGAAAGTACAGGGACAGGGGTCTGCGATCTTTTTGCTTCATATTTCTCTTCCGTTTATGATACAAACCAGGCATCGGCATCAAGCCAAACAGTTCATCCTACGGATCCTACCGCTCCCGAGTACAAATCTTCACAAACGCTCAGTAATCTGTCTTTTCATAAAGAAGCGGTCGAAAAAGCCTTAAAAAGACTTGACCCTAGTAAGGGTGCAGGGTCTGATGGATTTCCCTCATTTTTTGTAATAAAATGTTGTGAAGTCCTAGCGGAACCACTCTCCAGCATTTACAACATGTCACTTGCAACAGGATCCTTCCCATATGTATGGAAAGAAGCACTTATTGTACCAATCTTTAAGTCAGGAGAGAGGTCTGCTGTAGATAACTACCGACCTGTATCGATCTTGTCAATTTTTGGAAAGGTTTTTGAGACTCTTATTTATCCAATTGTGTCCTGGCACGTAAGACATATTTTAATGCCTCAGCAACACGGATTCATCAAAGCTAGGTCAACAGCGACAAATCTCGTGGGATTTGTGTCGGAAGTGGTGGATTCTGTGGATCATGGGACGCCGGTAGACGTCATCTACACAGACTTTAGTAAGGCGTTCGACAAGGTCGACCATAAAATCTTAATAGGCAAGCTTTCTCACTGTGGCATCATAGGTAACCTTTTATGTTGGTGTGAATCGTACCTCGCAGGACGATCTATGAAGGTAGTGGTAAACGGCTTTGAGTCTAGTACATTTTTGGCGTCGTCCGGGGTCCCACAAGGTTCGCATTTGGCTCCATTATTTTTCAACATTTTTATCAACGACGTATCGTCATGCTTTCGTCACTCACAGATACACCTATACGCAGATGACCTTAAAATTGTAAAACAAATAGACGACGATAATGACTGTTGTTTGCTTCAAGACGATTTGGACCGGTTTTCGCATTGGTGTTACATAAATGGTATGGTTTTAAACACCGATAAATGCCATTTCGTACATTTTAGTCGCAAGAAAGGGCCTTATTTTAAATCTTATAAACTGAATGGCCAAGTAATAAATGAAGTAGATGAGATTCGTGATCTTGGAGTATGCATAGATAATAAGCTGCGTTTCCATAAACACGTCGATAACTTAGCCAAGAAGTGCTTTAAACTGTTAGGGTTCATTATACGTAGCTGTAGAGATTTCAAAAATGCTTCAAGTAAAATCACAATATTTAACTCATTGGTAAGATCAACTTTAGAGTATTGCAGTGTAGTATGGACACCTTATTATGAAGTTCACAAACATCGTCTAGAGTCCATTCAAAAAAGATTTTTGTGGCACTTGTCTTATCAGTGTGGAATGGCCAGGAAACTCCCATCATATAACTCACGCTTAAATCATTTCAAGCTGCTCAGCCTCGACAGTCGAAGACAATTGCTTGATCACTTTTTCTTTTATAAATTGGTTAATGGTTACGTGGATTGTCCAGATTTATTAAAACAAATAAATTTCAATGTTCCTTTTAAATTAGCTCGGCCATCTAGATATTTACCATTTAAAGCAAGGAGCTCCAAAACCAAGTTGGGTCATTTCTCCGCCATTAACAGAATGCAGTCACATTATAGTCGCCTGTCACGCTTATCAGCTTCATCTGCCTCGGTTGATGTTGACTTGCATCACCCTCCACGCAAATTCAAATTATTGTTAACAAACGCATTCGTGTCGAAATCATAAACTTTCTTTTTCTTTTTTGTTTAACAAACAAAAACTGTAAGTATTTGTTTTTGTCTAGTAGTTATAGTATAAAACCGGTTAATTTGTATCTTTGGATATTTTAATAAGTTAGTAATTAATTAGTAATTAGTTAGTAATTAGTTAGTTTTGCTTACTAATAGCTTAATTTTTTAGTGCATGCCGTGGCAACCTGTAAGTACGATAGCGCTTTATTATGTAACCTCTTTAGCAAGCAAGCATACTTTTGTTGTATTGAATGTAAATAGCGTTTATTGTGTTGGTTGTCCTAAATAAATAAAAAAAAAAAAAAAAAAAAAATAATACTTCAGTGAGTGGATAGTGAAAGTTGATTTATTACTACTTATAGAAGAAAGTTCCCTTATCTTTGAATTGGATTGGATTTATGATGATTTTGTGTGTAGACTACTGATTTTAAAAGAAATATTCTATTCTAGTAATCTAGAAGGTGTACTGAAATCTAGATCTAGGTTTATGGAATAAGCCTGCGTTTCTATATATGCTAAGGTTGATTCACGGCTATTAGAACGCTAGATCAAAATGTCTGAGTGGACTTTTTCTATTAATAGAATAGTTTTGTATAATATAGAAACAATACTTCAATTATGTACTATAAAAGTATCAAACTGTTTAGTGAATATATCCAAATTCTCAAATGGTTGAATCAAAGTACTTTCTCATCAATATTTCAGCTAGGTTTCATTTACCAATTCAATTGGAAGTTGTTTCAATAGAATTATGTTCCACAATTAAATTTAAGTACTTATTGACAAACACAATTAATGTACAGGTTAGATATCATTAGTAGACTAAACTGAAATTACCACAGTTCATAGAAGTTATGATAGTTTCTGATGTTGAGATGCGGAAAGTCTTCGACCAAATAATACATTCCCTTTGAATTAAATTGTCTTTCATTCAGAAATTGGATCTATCAGGCCCTTTGAATGGATAGTAATGTTGTGTCCATAATTATGTTATAATGTTAAACAGTTTCGCTAACAATAAATATATTTTTAAATTAAATTAAAATTGTGCAAATCCGCCATCACAATAGAAAGATAATTCTTCATTGTGATAAGCTGATAGATCACTTGAAGCACTTTGCTTGTCCTCTTTTATTAAGACAGACATACTAAGACTAAATAATTCAACTAATTTATTAATTAAAGTTGTCATGAAAGAAAATGGTGGTATCCAGGAGAGGAATGTCCAAGTCTGGTTTTGTCGAGTTCCATCATACAAAGCGGGGAGGTGCTTGTATCTAGCTGGCAAAGAAACCATTGTTTACTTAGTACTTGACTAAAGCACAATAGTATATTTTATATTTGACAAAAGACACTAGAACAATTATTAAGTAGCGATGATAGATTATCTATATTCTGAATTAATGCAACGTTAACTTCTAAATTTATTACCATTTTTCCCTGTCTTACTCTATTCCTAAGCCACTAAACCACATAGGATAACCTAAATTAAATAAAATAAAAAAGTAAGGAAATAAAATCATAATTAGTAGCGGTGAACAGTTTTCCATATCTGACTTTTGGTGATCATAACTTTTGGTTATTTCATTCATTTCTTATTACTGTAATATCTATTAGCATTCCATCATACTAGACTTTTATAAACATACTGAGCAACTTATTCTAAAGAAGTAGGTATCATATTGAATTTCATATAAGTACAGCGGGTAGACATAAGAGTAATTTGTATACCATTTAAAAGTATGCAGAAAACTAAGTCAGCTATTAGAATAAGAATCTCCATAAAGCATTAACAACATTCTAGTATGGGTAAAGATTAGGTAGTTTCACTTTAAAGAAGTACTTAGGTTGACTGGAAGAGAATTCTTTAGAGATAGACTCTTCATTGCTCACAGGTCTTGTTATAAATTAGGTAATAATAATTATAAGTGCAATAAAGATTATATCTATGTAAAATTTAATATCGAATTCCATTAACATTTTACTAGAGTAACGGTTATTTTTGTGATATTATCATTTAGTAACAGTCATAGTAACAGAATTAGTTAAGAATTAATAAGGAAAGAATGAAGCGTTATAGTCGGGAAATAGAACAATGATTGCACTTCTGAAAAGAATCTAGGTTACTATTAATCACAATCAGGGACCGCCCTAGAAATCACGAGCCCTTTCAGACCACATAAAAGCACGTCAGTAATGTAGTTTTATATAGGTAGGATAGGTTAACAAGGAATAACTAAGAAGACGATAGGTTAGAATATTTAATCGGAGCAAAGGATAAGATTTGATACATAAAAAACATTGGGTAGGTAACTTACATAATATAAAGAAATAGGTAGTTAATTGACATACATCATTCACCATAGCATAGCTTCGATTCGATTTAGTATGGTAGAAGAAGTGGTAGGAAGAGGGGGGTTACACTGTGAAAATATCTGACAATAATATCTGGAAGATATCCAAAAAACTTAAAAAAATGATTTTGTACTAAGTGAAAACAAAACCTATGACTATATTATTACTATTATCATTAGCCCTTAAAGTTTCAAATCTCATTAAAGATATAAAGCACTAAATTTTTAGAGAGATACCAGGAATTTCAAAATATTTCAAAACCTTATATTTCTGGTTCTGGGATATTTTAGTTCCTCCGAACTTTACTACGTTTACCTTAAGGTCTAAAACTAAACACGCTTATCTCTTAAGTAAGTACCTATTCATTTATAAAGTGGTACCCTGAGCGAAAGTGGCGCCGCGGTGATTATATTTAATATAATCCTAATTCACAATTTTAAAAACGTTTATCGTGGAGATTTTAAGGCCCACAGTCTAGTATTTTTCGACAGTATCGTTACATTCCCTCGTAGTCACTGCTAGAAGTAGATAGCAAAACTGCTAAAAGTGGCCGTTTTTGACACATTTGCTATCTACTTCTACGAATGACTACGAGGGCATGTAGTGATACCTTCTAAAAATACTAGACCATGGGCCCTAAAATGTCCACGATAAACATTATTAAAATCTTTTTCTATTAATAACTTATTGAATAAAAACCTCTGAGGGCGCCACTTTCGGTCATACAACCGCCTTAACTAATCATACTAAGGGCCTACTATTTTGTTCATTAAAAAAACGGATAATTTAAAAAAACCGACTTCAAAAAAACCTACCTCTAAAAAGCAAGAAATAATATTCGGTGGGGCTGGAGTACAAATTCCTTTTTTTTATTCTAAAAGCCCCACCCGACTTCAATAGACGTATTTTTATTATACGAATATTATTTCTTGCTTTTTAGAGGTAGGTTTTTAGAAGTCGGTTTTTTGTTTTTTTTCAAACAATTTTTTATTTTTAGTGTCGGTACCTTGTAGGTAAGGTATATTATATACGTAGAAAAATCGGCTCAGCCAAACGTAAGATTATCGCGGAGAAACATACTTAAATACGGGTCAAACTGAGAACCTCCTTTTTTAAGTTGGTTAAAAAACTACACTTAAGATATCCCTCTTCCAACAAAAAAATAATTATCTTATTCAGTTCATAAACAAAGAAGTAATTCGACCAATCATCGAGGTAATTCACACAAAATCATACTATTTTCGTGCTTTTTTCAAAATTACTTGAAAAGTACTGAACCGATTTCCAAATTTAAAAAAATGGGACCAACTTGGGAGTGTACCTAATGTAATAACGTTTGAATCATTTCAATCGGTCCAGCCGTCTTCGATTAATCGGTGGACATACACAAAAAAAAACAAATATACAGACGAACATAGAACCTCCTCCTTTTTTGGAAGTCGGTTAAAAAGGCACATATTCATTTTTATTAACCTAACCCTATGGTGATAATGTCGTCCGCAGTAGAGTCGCAGAGGTCACGCCCAGTATTGCGTGACTATGCCGCCATGCGCCAGTTCCAATACCGAAATAGGAGTAGGAAATAGCTTGTACTATAGAATACTTAGTTAATTAATCAACTACAGGTCATCATGTATTGAAAAGGCAGACTTTAACTAGAATTGACGTTAGTTATTACGTATCAAAAGTGGTTAAAACCTCATTTTGTGGTCCGTCAATTATAAATGATTCGATTAATATGATTTTGTGGTATTATTGTTAATCAGCTTACAAATACCTTGTCAAAGTACCTAGGTACTCTATGGCTCTGCTCGCATTTGTGACTTTTTTGAAATGGCTGAAATATTTTTTTTGACAATATATTTCGAAAATCTGAATCGACTAAAAAAAAGTATTTATCGAAGCTGCTCACACAATTGAATCGGTTGAGAAAAGTGACGTGTAGTGTAGAACAGTTCAGACGGACAGCCGGACAGACATACGAAAACATTTTAGCTGAAACGGAAACGATTCGCTCTCGCTCGGTCAATTTTCTTGCTTGTTTTTGTTTTCAGGTTTTTTGAAGGAGGTTTTCCTTTTTTTAATGCTTTTTTATTTTCAACTGTTTAGTGGTAGGTTAAGCGTGTGAATAATTTTTAACTCTAAATTATAATATTTTCAATGGTAAAATGCCAACAACTCAATTTCCAAATTTACGCTGTTTATTTTTGAGGAGTTCCGTTGTGTCATCGTAGTCCAAGTCTAGTCCAGAGAGTTTGCAAATGTTTCTTTGGCTAGGGGGGCAGAACGTTGCATTGCAGACCATGGTTTGGTTTGTTTTGGATTGTCATAAACCTACCAAAATCTAAATCACTTTACATATACTATTTGACTTTGGGGAGTTCCCTTGTGTATCTTCGAAGTTCAAAGTCTAATATCGATGAAATTAAAATGTTACCACTCTTGAAGTATCTTGAAGTATGTATTTTTCAACCAAAAAAGAATCATCGAAATCGGTTAATAAACAAAGATGTTATGTCCGAAAATCCGTAAAAACTCGTGCGATGGCAAGCTAAATAATTTATATTTTTCAGGATTATGAAAAAACTACTAGCCAGTTCTCTGTAAAAAAAATTATGGGACCACACCGGAACTAAGTATGTTCTTTGAGATAAAAAAAGAATCAACTGACGAAGTTATGTTAAAACATACCTACATTAAAAAAAATTAAAACAAATACAGTCGACTTGATAACCTCCTCCTTTTTTTGAAGTCGGTTAAAAATACACTGGATTTTAAAAATTATTAAAGAAATCCTTGAATGATTTACCTCCTCAGATTCAGTCCCACGAGCCACGCACGACCGTGAGTGAAATTTTGCAACCGGGTCATAAACCGAAAACTTACTTAAGGATAGCCATAATTTAATACTAAGTATTTTTATTTAGGTCAAAAGCCACTCATGTAATTGCAAAAAACTTAGAATGTATAAAAGAAAAGGCCCATGAGGAATACTCTTAATAATATTAAAAGGCAATACCTATGGACATTTTGTTGCTTTTTACTGTTTTAACAGATTTACTTTCTAGTTAAGAGCCCGTAGCGATTTTGCCGCTGAATGCCGCTCTCTCAGAAATCAGAAATCAGAATATTTATCTCACTCGCACATTTCATGTTTTCTTAAGATTTCTTAAAACTGAGTGCGTAATCGAAAAATGTGTCTCGGCCACTTTTCGCAATATAAGATTAAAGACATTTTAAAATATATTTCAGTTTTTTCTTGCTAAAGTACAAAAAGTCATGGTTTCTAACAGTTATTTGAACTGGCAAATACGATAACTTTTTGTTCTTCAGCAACTCGAAACTGTGTATGTTGAATGAAATGTCTGTAATCATAATTGCGAAAAGTGGCCGAGACAATTTTTTTTAAAATTAAGCACTCAGATTTAAGAAATCTTGAGAAAACATGAAGTGTGCGAGAGCGGCAGTCAGCAGCAAAATCGCTACGGGCTCTTTAGTAGGCCCGTACCTACTCTCTACAAAAATATTACTTTATTCATCATGCAAAATAACAAATTGGAAGAAAATACAGTTTTTTAATATCTAATCTAAATCAGTGTATTCGAAAAATAAAAATAAAATTACTTAATCAGATTTTAAAATGAAATCGATAAGATTCTAAATGTGATCCTGATAGTTTTTAAATCCTTGATGTAAGTTCATAGGTAGTGTTATTTCAGGAGCAGTCTTTATTGCGTCTTTATTTTTACAATTACAATAATAAAACATTAAAAATTATAATACTTACCTAACAAACTTTAAGAACATTGTGTTGTGTTGTGATGTGACCTCAGTAAAATTTAGTGACCTCATAAATGACGTGGTAGGAAGGTATGTAGGTACTATGTAATACAGACAAAGTGCTGCCGATTTCCTCATATTGTGAAATGGACTAGCGCAGTTGACCGCCCGTGACCCCTTTATGGCGTTTTCTTATACAGAATTAGGTATATTCGGTACGATTAGGGATAGTGCAAAGGAATTTCAATTTCATTAATTTGGAACATTGGTTTGTATTTTAAAAAATGGGACAGGCGAGGCCAGTTCACGATATGAAAAGACAGATTTTTGAACTTCCAATGTGAAGAACTGATGAAGAATTCTACTTCACAAAAATTACTGTAGTCTGAAAAAGAAACAAAGAAACACAATAACCGAACAGAATATTGAAAATGGCATGGTAATTCTGTAAAAAAATCCTCAATAACACCCTAAAAAGTTAAGACGACAGTGATATGATTTTTTATGCAAAAAGGATAGCTTTTTTATCGATCTAACACAATAACCGAGTACATTTTTAATAAATGATCCAGTATTTCAGTAATCAATATAAATGTTCTGGCGAAGCGTCAATTAAAGCTATGCAATATTCAACCTTATTCTAAAGACATAGTGAAAGAGTAAATTTCGTAAACTGCCTCGCCTTAAATGGGCATCAATCAACTAACTTTGTGTTTTTGCTTTTCTTAGAAATGACGTTGACATTTATTTCATTGCAATAAAGTTGAAATTGTAAATGACTTTTAGGGTCAAACTACTTTTTGTTTTGTTTCCGATGTTTTCCGATGCCCATTCTTTATCTTAAAGTACATAAACTAATGGCTCCGTGAGCTGTGTAGACCTCGCGGTAAAAAGTAGCTTAAATTGTATGTTTTTAAAAACAAATAACACAGAATATATATAGGTAACAGCAAATTCAAAAAGAGAACAAAAAACATGTGGACATGGCTCTCACCAAAGAAGAGAAAGAGTCAGATAGATTATATGTTAACAAATAATATGAAAAAAGTCACAAATTTTGAAGTAATATCAAAACTGTCGTATCCAAGTGATCACCGCCTCATTAGAATTACCCTAAATATGACATTAGCGGAGAAAAGTAGAGCAAAATTTAGAAATAACAATAATAAATTAAAAAATATCGACGAAAAAGAACAGTATACAAAGGCCTTAACTGCAAATATGAGCAAAATAAGCATGGAAGAGAATGAAAATGTAGAGTCTGCATACACTAAGATTAAGAAATCGATATTAAATAGCTTAGACTCTGTTAGAGCTATAAAACCAACCAGGCGTGACACCACATCGAACCATATAAAAAATCTTATTGCAAGAAGAAACGAATTACAAAAGAAAAAAGACTTAAACATTGAAGAAAAAAACGAACGCACCTACCTCTACAAAAATATTTATAAAGTAATGAAAAGAGAACGTACAGAACATAAGATAAAAACAATTGAAACACATCTTAACACCACAGGTAGTCTGAAAAAAGGGATGAAAGAACTGAACAATACCAAAGAGTGGATCCCTTGTCTTAAGGAACGCACTACTGGTCACAAGACGTTCTCTAGACCGAAAATAATTGAAATAGCAACAGAATTTTACAAGAACCTATACTCAACGAAAACCATAACACAAGAAAACCAATCGCTCTACCAAGTCTCTACAAGTTTTGACCAATTCTCTACTTCTGAGGTAATGAAAAGAATAGAACGCTTAAAGCCTGACAAAAGCAATGGTCCAGATGGCATCCCAAACGAAGCACTTACGACAGGCAAAATTCTTTTGGTACCGTACATAACAGCCTTGTTTAACAAAATTTTAAATGATAGAGAAATACCAAAAGAATGGGCCGAATCAGACATAATCCTACTTTATAAAAAAGGAGATCCCGCCGACATTGGAAACTATCGACCAATTAGTTTACAACCAAATATTTATAAACTTTTTGCTTCGTGCTTAGAAGAACGCTTGGCAGTCTATATAGAAAAACTCCAACCACCAGAACAAGCAGGCTTCAGGAAGAACTATTCCACGATAGATCACATCCACACCTTAGAATTGGTCATAGAAAAATTTACCGAACATAACACCCCACTCTACCTAGCATTTATAGACTACGCAAAGGCTTTTGACTCTATATGTCATAACAGTATGTGGAAAGCTCTATATGAGTGCGAAGTGCCATCCGAAATCATAGAAATTATAAAAGATATATATAGTAAAAGCGTAAGTCGTGTAAAATTAGAAAAACGAGGCCCTGATATAAACATATGTAGAGGCGTTAGACAAGGAGACCCGCTCTCACCAAAAATCTTCATCGCTGTGCTCCAAAGTATAATGAGTGGCCTAAACTGGGAAAGAAAAGGTATCAATATTAAAGGAAGATATCTTAGTCACTTACGATTTGCTGACGATATTGTGATTTTTTCTGAAACAGCTACTCAATTGGAAACTATGGTTAATGAACTGAACAAAGCGAGTAAAAAAATCGGCCTGGAACTAAACGCAACTAAGACCAAAGTCATGACCAACCACTTAACAAAACCGATTAAAGTCGAAAACATTGTATTAGACTACTAGCTTCTGCCCGCGACTTCGTCCGCGTGGATATTAGAGAAAATCCTTAGGGAACCTTCAACCAGGATCAGACCAGCCGTTTTTACGCAATTAGGCGCGCTGCTTGAGACATCTGCCGCGTGTGGCGGACCTCGCACAAGGCTCCCCGTTTCCGGTCCCGTTCCCGTTCCCGTTCCCGTTTCCGGTCCCGTTCCCGTTCCCGTTTCCGGTCCCGTTCCCGTTCCCGTTCCCGTTCCCGTTCCCGTTCCCGTTCCCGTTCCCGTTCCCGTTCCCGTTCCCGTTCCCGTTCCCGTTCCCGTTCCCGTTCCCGTTCCCGTTCCCGTTCCCGTTCCCGTTCCCGTTCCCGTTCCCGTTCCCGTTCCCGTTCCCGTTCCCGTTCCCGTTCCCGTTCCCGTTCCCGTTCCCGTTCCCGTTCCCGTTCCCGTTCCCGTTCCCGTTCCCGTTCCCGTTCCCGTTCCCGTTCCCGTTCCCGTTCCCGTTCCCGTTCCCGTCCCTGTCCCCGTCCCCTGGATGTGCATGTCCAGGTCCAATCATGTCCACCGTGTTGGACTTCAAAATAAATTTCATTTTCGCAATCACCATCCCATAAAACCTCAAGAACGACATCCATATCGATTTTTATGTCAAGGCTCCCCGTTTCCGGTCCCGGTCCCGTTCCCGTTCCCGTTCCCGTTCCCGTTCCCGTTCCCGTTCCCGTTCCCGTTCCCGTTCCCGTTCCCGTTCCCGTTCCCGTTCCCGTTCCCGTTCCCGTTCCCGTTCCCGTTCCCGTTCCCGTTCCCGTTCCCGTTCCCGTTCCCGTTCCCGTTCCCGTTCCCGTTCCCGTTCCCGTTCCCGTTCCCGTTCCCGTTCCCGTTCCCGTTCCCGTTCCCGTTCCCGTTCCCGTTCCCGTTCCCGTTCCCGTTCCCGTTCCCGTTCCCGTTCCCGTTCCCGTTCCCGTTCCCGTTCCCGTTCCCGTTCCCGTTCCCGTTCCCGTTCCCGTTCCCGTTCCCGTTCCCGTTCCCGTTCCCGTTCCCGTTCCCGTTCCCGTTCCCGTTCCCGTTCCCGTTCCCGTTCCCGTTCCCGTTCCCGTTCCCGTTCCCGTTCCCGTTCCCGTTCCCGTTCCCGTTCCCGTTCCCGTGCCCGTTCCCGTTCCCGTTCCCGTTCCCGTTCCCGTTCCCGTTCCCGTTCCCGTTCCCGTTCCCGTTCCCGTTCCCGTCCCCGTCCCCTGGATGTGCATGTCCAGGTCCAATCATGGCCACCGTGTTGGACTTCAAAATAAATGTCATTTTCGCAACCACCATCCCATGAAACCTCAAGAACGACATCCACATCGCTTTTCATGTTTACTTACGCCATTTACACCATAAGGGAGGATTTTCAAAATAACAAAATATGTGTTAGCCTATTTATTTTTAGACATGCTCCTACAAATTTTAAAGTTGTAATGTCTATTTTATATTATTTTTCCATACAAAAATTGAACCCCATTTTCACCCCTTTAGGGGTTAAATCATGTCCACCGTGTTGGACTTCAAAATAAACCTCATTTTCGCAATCACCATCCCATAAAACCTCAAGAACGACATCCATATTGATTTTTATGTTTACTCACCCCATTTATCCCTAAGTGGTTGATTTTCAAAATTACAAAATATATGTTTGCCTATTTATTTTTAGATGTGCTCCAACGAAGTTTAAAGTTGTAATGTCTATTTTATATAATTTTTCCATACAAAATTTGAACCCCATTTTCACCCCTTTAGGGGTCAAATCATGTCCACCGTGTTGGACTTCAAAATAAATGTCATTTTTGCAATCGTCATCCCAGAAAACCCCAATAACGACATCCATATTTATTTTTGGGGTTTTTTACCCCTTTTCACCCCCATTTCATCCCAATAGGGGTTTAAATACTAACAATAACAATATACGTTGCGTTAGATTTCTATCCATAAGCCTAAATTATAAATTTAGCGATTTTTACTTCGAAAATAAAGGATTTTCTTCAATACACAACTTCATCCCCCTTTTGACCTCTTCGGGGGTAGAATTTTGAAAAACGCTGAGACCCGTATTTATTTATTTTCAATGGTCAGTCTAAACACAAAATTTGAAGATCCTAGCTTTAAAACTGAGGGACTTTTATACAAACTTTGATCCCCTTTTTTACCCCCTTAGGGGGTGAATTTTGAAAAATCCTTTCTTAGTGCACCCCTAGACCTCATAAGGAACCTGCGTGCCAAATTTGGAGTCTCTAGACCCAGCGGTTTGGGCTGTGCGTTGATAGATCAGTCAGTCAGTCAGTCAGTCAGTCAGTCAGTCAGTCATTCAGTTTACGATTTTATAAATATAGATGTTCAAGAGTACGTGTACCTGGGCAAACAAGTATCTTTTTCTTCAACTAGACATCAAGATGATCTAAGCAGACGTACTAACAACACTTGGAATAAATTTTGGGCGCACAAAGATATTTTGAAATCAAATCTTCCTATTAAACTCAAAAAGAAAGTTCTAGATTCATGTCTGCTGCCATGTCTCACCTATGGCAGCCAAACCTGGATATTCAATAACCAGACAATAAATAAAATACAAGTTTGTCAAAGGTCTATGGAACGTAGTATATTAAATATTAAAAGAAAAGACAGAAAAAGGAACACAGACATAAGGAAAGTTACAAATGTAATTGACGCTTTAAAACATTGTAAAAAACTAAAGTGGAAGTGGGCCGGTCATATTGCACGAATGGACAAAGATAAATGGACATACAGAGTAACCACATGGAATGGGCCACCACACAAAAGAAAGAGAGGTAGACCAAAAAAGCGATGGTTGGATGAGATAATTGAGGTGGCGTTCCCGTTCCCGTTCCCGTTCCCGTTCCCGTTCCCGTTCCCGTTCCCGTTCCCGTTCCCGTTCCCGTTCCCGTTCCCGTTCCCGTTCCCGTTCCCGTTCCCGTTCCCGTTCCCGTTCCCGTTCCCGTTCCCGTTCCCGTTCCCGTTCCCGTTCCCGTTCCCGTTCCCGTTCCCGTTCCCGTTCCCGTGCCCGTTCCCGTTCCCGTTCCCGTTCCCGTTCCCGTTCCCGTTCCCGTTCCCGTTCCCGTTCCCGTTCCCGTTCCCGTCCCCGTCCCCTGGATGTGCATGTCCAGGTCCAATCATGGCCACCGTGTTGGACTTCAAAATAAATGTCATTTTCGCAACCACCATCCCATGAAACCTCAAGAACGACATCCACATCGCTTTTCATGTTTACTTACGCCATTTACACCATAAGGGAGGATTTTCAAAATAACAAAATATGTGTTAGCCTATTTATTTTTAGACATGCTCCTACAAATTTTAAAGTTGTAATGTCTATTTTATATTATTTTTCCATACAAAAATTGAACCCCATTTTCACCCCTTTAGGGGTTAAATCATGTCCACCGTGTTGGACTTCAAAATAAACCTCATTTTCGCAATCACCATCCCATAAAACCTCAAGACCGACATCCATATTGATTTTTATGTTTACTCACCCCATTTATCCCTAAGTGGTTGATTTTCAAAATTACAAAATATATGTTTGCCTATTTATTTTTAGATGTGCTCCAACGAAGTTTAAAGTTGTAATGTCTATTTTATATAATTTTTCCATACAAAATTTGAACCCCATTTTCACCCCTTTAGGGGTCAAATCATGTCCACCGTGTTGGACTTCAAAATAAATGTCATTTTTGCAATCGTCATCCCAGAAAACCCCAATAACGACATCCATATTTATTTTTGGGGTTTTTTACCCCTTTTCACCCCCATTTCATCCCAATAGGGGTTTAAATACTAACAATAACAATATACGTTGCGTTAGATTTCTATCCATAAGCCTAAATTATAAATTTAGCGATTTTTACTTCGAAAATAAAGGATTTTCTTCAATACACAACTTCATCCCCCTTTTGACCTCTTCGGGGGTAGAATTTTGAAAAACGCTGAGACCCGTATTTATTTATTTTCAATGGTCAGTCTAAACACAAAATTTGAAGATCCTAGCTTTAAAACTGAGGGACTTTTATACAAACTTTGATCCCCTTTTTTACCCCCTTAGGGGGTGAACTTTGAAAAATCCTTTCTTAGTGCACCCCTAGACCTCATAAGGAACCTGCGTGCCAAATTTGGAGTCTCTAGACCCAGCGGTTTGGGCTGTGCGTTGATAGATCAGTCAGTCAGTCAGTCAGTCAGTCAGTCAGTCAGTCATTCAGTTTACGATTTTATAAATATAGATGTTCAAGAGTACGTGTACCTGGGCAAACAAGTATCTTTTTCTTCAACTAGACATCAAGATGATCTAAGCAGACGTACTAACAACACTTGGAATAAATTTTGGGCGCACAAAGATATTTTGAAATCAAATCTTCCTATTAAACTCAAAAAGAAAGTTCTAGATTCATGTCTGCTGCCATGTCTCACCTATGGCAGCCAAACCTGGATATTCAATAACCAGACAATAAATAAAATACAAGTTTGTCAAAGGTCTATGGAACGTAGTATATTAAATATTAAAAGAAAAGACAGAAAAAGGAACACAGACATAAGGAAAGTTACAAATGTAATTGACGCTTTAAAACATTGTAAAAAACTAAAGTGGAAGTGGGCCGGTCATATTGCACGAATGGACAAAGATAAATGGACATACAGAGTAACCACATGGAATGGGCCACCACACAAAAGAAAGAGAGGTAGACCAAAAAAGCGATGGTTGGATGAGATAATTGAGGTGGCCGGTAAGGACTGGGAAAAGAAAGCGAAAGACAGGAAGACTTGGAGTGGAATGGAGGAGGCCTTCACCCGATGAGGGGTCCTTAATATAATAATTTCAATTTATTTATCTAATTCTAATTGATTTTTTTTTAAATTTAATTTTAATGAATTTTATTTAAACAATTTTTATTATTTTAATTTTTATTTTATTTTTTTGAATTGAAGTCAATTAACATTGGTAAAGCATGCAATTTTAATCATATTATAATTATTATCAAATTTGTAACTGAAGTAAAATGTATATTTTTATTTTATTAAGGAAAATAAAAGGCTATAATAATAATAATAATATATAGGTATTAGTTTTTCCAACTTATAATCTTTACCATTAAGTATTTGATTGAATCAGGCGTCACTTGGCGGAAGTCCCAAACCATTTTGAAAAAAGAAATATATGCAGCTTACTTCCGCAAACAAAATATGCAAGATGCACCGCCCGCCCGCCGACACCGTATTAGAGGGCGAGTAGTAGAGCGTAGTTGCTCATTCGGTGTTGGTTTACGCACGATCTAACTCCTGAGGATGCTCCGGGTTGGGGCGAAACACGTGTAGAGTAGCCTAATTGGTGAAGGTGCAAGGTGTGTTGCTGTCTTGCTAAATGCAGATATTATTGTGCACTTATATTTTGTGGTGTGCATGTGCATATTTTTGCGGGCGGGCGGGCGGTGCATCTTGCATAATAATATTTTGTTTGCGAAAGTAAGCTACATATATTTCGTTTTTCAAAATAATCTTTACCATCTTTACTCAAAAAAAGCTTGTAATAAGTATGGAAGGTAATTATTTTGACAACCTTTTTTGAACAAAGGGCCTACACACATACGGCGCCGCACCGCAACGCAACGCAATTTTTTGCGGTGCGTTACGGAACGAACTCTTTTGTAAATAAATTAGAATCTCAAATTCGTCCATACAAATGTAAATGAATCCACAATATAATAATTCCCAACTCTATTCTAGACAAGCCACGCGTCACATAAGTAATTGTCCGCCCACGCGGCAAGATGGCCGCCCACGAATTATCTCGTTGCCTCAACTGGCTGTTCCGGTGCAAGTTTAGTGTAACCTTCCATATGAATCATTTTGCACTCAATCCGCAAAAATTGAATCAATCATCCAATTTGAGGCAGAGCAATTTCATGGCAATTTGTATGCGATTTATTGTTGATTTAAGACGATTGGTGAAACCGAGCCAAGACCGAAGCTTAACCAACATGAAAAAAATAAAAGATTCTACATATTTCCCTGTTTCATGAAAAGATGTTTATTTAAGTAGGCAGTACTTATCTAGGAGATTTTGTGAACCAATTAAGGACAAACCTTCCATAATAGGTAGCTTAGGGTAATAAGGTACCTAATAGTACGTCTATGTTATTACATCTAATGTTATTACAATCCTATCTAATCTTATTACAAGTACTTATAAGTAATCAATTTGACCAGCTAAGTAGGTAGGTACTCGAAAAAAGTGTACACAGTGACACAAAATACATAATAGTACAAGTCAGTGAGTAGTTGAGTACCAACCTACCTACCTACATTAAACACGTGAGTAACTTTGTGTACCTACATGTAATAAGTAGAGGCACTGTACGTAGTATAAATTATGCATTGTATTCGGTCTTAAGGATAGCGAGAATTTATTTATTTCTAATATAATAAAAGTAAATACTTAATCGAATATTATAACACTAATAATTTATTCTTCAGGAGTCGCTACGTACAGTAGTAGTACTTTGAAATAGAGAAACACATATTTTTCAAAGGTTTTAAATTAGAATGAGCAGCTGCAAACCATAGGCAGGGGGGTATCACTCCGCGCTTAAACTTTTATATTAGCCTACTGCTCGCGGCCCACTCCAAGAGGGCCATTGTCGAGGGATATCACCGCGCCGACCGAAACGCGCGGCCGCGGCGTGTGCAAGCGACGAGAGCGCAGCGCGTGAACGTCACGAACGAAACGAGTCAGTCAAGCGCCGAATGCTAAACTGCATGCACTTCGTTTTTGATACTTAATTACTAACGTACCTACCAAAGTTTATTGTATTTTTGTATACATATTTACATACTTAGTTGTATCGAAGTTCGAAATATGGCACCAGTAAAGAAAAAAGCTAAAAAATACTATTTTTTTTCACCCATCCCATAACCGACCCTTGCAAAAGTTGCTTAACCTCCGCAATCGTTGGGCCAGGCGCTATACCACTGCGCCATCGAGCTTCTCTAACTACTTAGAAATACTTATTATTTATGCTCTTTAAATATGCTCAGCTCATCTAATATGTAGATTTATTTTATTTTATAAGTAGGTACCTATTAGTAATTTCATTGTTTATTCATGGGCATAACGAATGTTTTCTATGATATCAGTAACTAGCGAGTAGCAACCCCGAAATGTGTCGATTGAGACAGAGCTATGCGACAGAAAGAGACGCCTCTCTTTCTTCTTCGTAGGTGCATATAATTTTATCCACGCAGCGTTGTGCAGTTTGAAATTGTACTTTATTGCCGTGCAGCGAGAGTAGCTTATTATTTGATGGTCTTCGCGGGGACGGACTTCTGTACGTTAGTACTATTATATATTCTGTGCCATAGGTTTGGTGTCAAAAAGATAAGTAATTCTGCGCTTTGTATTAGCAACAAGATGTAAACTGTTGGAGAAGACTGTTGATTAGTGATTACATTAACGTGTACAAGAAACAATAAATAGTTTGTAATATTTTTTTAGTAAATACCTAGGTAAGTATTAAGTAGGTATTTTAACAATATTGCTTGTTGTAGGTATTCTACTTTTGGTATTTTTAAGCAAATAAGACAGAATACGGTAAGTAACACTTGATATAAATGAGGCCTAGGTACGTTTTAATAAGGCCTATGTGCTAGAAAACCTTGATAAATAAATCCAACAGGGAAAATACTTCATGACGCAAACACACCCTATTAGCTATATAACCCGCCCGAGTGCACGAGCGTCCCGTTACGCGTTGGCACCAAAAATATTAAAGGTTACCTAGGTACTAGTAAAAACATGGTTGATTCGCTTCTTTCATTCTTGAATTGTAGGAATCTAAGAGAAAAAGTAACCTATCTAAGAAAAAGGAATGAAATAAAAAGGGTATTTTAATATGGCAGTATACAAATTTTTGCAACTGAGTGAGATCTTTATTTTTATAAGAATTTATAATCATAATCATAATTCTTTATTTGCTAAAAACATGGTGAAAAAATGTTCTTACAATAATAATGTGCACATATTATGTTTTGCCCTTATTAAAGAAGCATGCAAATTTTTACAAGTATATAGGTAATTATTTCAATTTTTGAAATCTAATAATTGCTTTATGTCATAAAAATTATGTTGATTCAGCCACTGGTATAATTTACATTTAAATACATTTAATGACAATTTTTTAAAGTCATTTGGAATTTTATTATAAATACTTACACACATACTCAGACAATTTTTATTATACTTTGCTGATTTCGGTACTTCATTTAATACTAGCCTATTTGGATTTCTGTGCAGTCGGGAACTTACATCAGATACTTTTTTAAATAGTCCTAAGTTTTTATGTACAAACATACTAACTTCATAAATATACATTGATGGTACCTAGTGGTGGTATAATAATAGGAGTCTTACTTTTTTGTATTAAATATTTAATTTCATTGATCGATACTTATTTGTGTTTTTTAATTATGTTTCCAATTTAACTTCAATAAAAAT
Source organism: Agriphila straminella (assembly GCA_950108535.1). NCBI lineage: Eukaryota > Metazoa > Arthropoda > Insecta > Lepidoptera > Crambidae > Agriphila > Agriphila straminella. The sequence continues at coordinate 5,890,108 of OX467318.1, forward strand.
TTGTATAGGCTTTATTAAATGATGCCGATTTATTAAGGCCAAAATCAGTGTCTTCGGAATTCCATTATTTTGCTTAGACGTAGCTAGAAACTGATATTTTTTTTATAGATTCCTACAATTAAAGGATGAAAGGAGCTAATTAACCATGTTTTTGTTAGTAACCTTTATATTTATTGAATTATAAGCATTTCAAATTAGGGAGGTAGGCAATTAACTAATACCTACTTGTATCAAGTACCTTATATTAAAATACAGAATACAATTGAATGTGATCAAAGTGACTGTAAATACTTATGTTGTTTCCTGGAGGGAAATTAAAAATAAACCAATTAAAATTCACAACATGTGGAGAACACACGCCGATTCATACTTAGGTAGGTATATCGATACGATAATCGACGCAGTTTGCTATCGAATCGATAATTTAATTTCCTTTGTATTATTTACGCTTACTACCAACCACATAATGCAATCGATTAATCAATTTACAAACAAACAATACTCATAGTGTAACATTGTGTTGATTCAATGTTTTTCTCGTCTGTTAACTTGTATGTTTTACCTACCTACTTAATTTTTATATATTTTTTAAACAGTTTGCCTGTAGTATTATAACATGCGGTGAAACTCTGTCATTGGCTAAGTGTAATTTTTAAGTTTATATTTTAAGCATGATTGTAGCAAAGAAGTTGTTGGGTTTCCTAATAAATAAAATAAAAAATAAAATGTAGGATGATTGGAGAGTGGTTACAAATACACCTTGTATAGTTATAGTTTTAGCACAGAATATAATAATAGTACGTTTTAGTTATAGTTTTGAAATAAAAGCCTTCGTATTGACAGTAACTAGCCATAAATAAAGTAGGTAAGTAGATACCTTGTTAGTGCGATTAATTTGGAATATTTCTAAGAATTGTTTTTCTGTAAATTAATTTATACCTAAGTTACTTACCTAGTTTACAACCCACAACAATAAAATATTTTTTCCAAAATGCAAAGGCTTACAAAAATAAAACTACAGTAACTTTTAAGAAAAACAACTTTTTATTTAATTTAAAATAATTATAATTTGTATCTATACTTATGTATAGGCTTATTGATTTTAATAAGCGTACATAACGTCAACACTTTTTTTAAACTACTACATATGATTTAATAATTATAATACTTACTTACTACTAAAATGTTTCACTGATGTGTTTTTATGAGGGTTGATTCATTAATATAATCTTAAATAACAATAAACTTACACTAAATGACCAAAAGTTCTATAACGGATAGATTATTAATTATATATATAAAACAAATGCGTTTTGCTCTATGTCGCCATAATCAAAAGATGTCTCTAATAGTACTATAGTACAGTTGCATTATAATTAGGGGTAATAAAAAACGAATGTGATAATAGTATCACATGAGTGTTTTAATACCTAATTATGTACAGTTGCATACAAGACTTTATCTACACCCATTTTTTTATTTTTATTTGGGAAACAAACAATATTTAATACATACGGATTATAAAAACACCCATGACATGTATCCTCTATAAAGGTTTTGACTTTGACTTTGTCTTTGACTTTCCTCCCCTCCTCGTCGTTATATCTTCCGAAAGAGTGTTATAATGTTGTATTGAATTTCATCTCGCTCGGGATATTGTAATGATTGCAGTAAGCCATTGACCTCTAGAAAAATTTTTCAGGTCAGTGCAGTAAGCTAACTGTTTCAGAACCCTTTACAGAGGATTTAAAGCATGGGTGTAGATAAAAAAATAAAAGATTAGGTACCTACCTACTTAATTAAAAAACTGTTTAGGTACTATTGTCAGATTGCTGGTTTTTTATGCGGATAACGCGGATGATAGCTACGAAAATGACTGATAAAGAAAGGATGAAAAATAAACCAATGTAAATTAAACAACAATTATTCTATAAGATACGAGAATTTTAGAATGGTAGGTAGGTAGGTACCTACATAATAATTATTCCATTTGTACCTACTTAGGTAAATACTTATCTTTTTATTTTTTGGAATTCAACAAAGAAGTATTAGAAGATTTTGAGAAGTTTTACTCCGTATTGCGAAACAGAAAATGGTAATAATAGGTGTCGAGTGTTTATGATAAAATAAAAATTTGCCATGTCATTTTGTCATCCAAACTACATAGTATTCTCATCAACGTTGACGCTAAATTCACATTGACCATAACGTAACGCGACAGAAGAAATAATTATTTAAATACTTACGCGATATAGGTTAGGTACCTATATCGCGTAAGTATTTAAAGAATTATTTCTACGCGATATAGGTACCTACTAGTGCATTTATCACATTTAACATTAACGTTTATGTTCACATTAAGGGCCAGTATATTCGAAATTATCGAAAATGGCCTTTTTAATTCGACGGTAAACAATCAAATATTGTGAGCTTTTGAGCAGATAAAAATATTACTTATGTTGAAGTGTTATATACGATCTTGATTATTTTACGGTTAAAAATACGATATTCGTATCTTCACTCGGCTATAAAAATATGCAAAGACATAGAAAATTTTAATTTATTTTATATTTTTTGGATAATAGTTCAAGTGTATTAATCCCTTATTCACGAAAAATATATTGAAAAATAGGTAATGACATACAGAAGAATATTCAACGGTTACTTTTTCAAAAAGTGACTTTATGCTCAAAATAACAACAAAAACATTAAAAAAATAAAAAAGTGAGGTTATTTTCATTACTCTTCACATGTAAAGAAAAAGACAGAGACAGAGTTTTTGGAATATACTGGCCTTAACCAATAACGCAGTAATCCACACAGGTAGTGCAATGCAAGAAAATGTAAACGAGTACTTAATCTGTTTATTTGTAGATCTGATTATCTGAGTGCGCTAATTAAGTGAGTTTGGGGGTTACGGCTAGGGTTGCCAACCCAACTCTACTATAGGTATAACATAGTAGGTATCCTACCTATATTGCGGGTTCGCCTACTATATTTGTTGAAAAAAAATATAGTAGGCAAAACAACTATATTTTTTCTCAAGTGAAAAAATTAAACAATAGCAGCAAAAAAATATTACTTATATGCACATAAGTAATTTCATATTATTTTTTAAACACACTTGCTCGTAGAGTGAGCCCTAATACATCGCTTTTAGGACTATAAACCGAGCTATAACAAACGCGTGCAATAATATATAAACACTAGTACATTATAGAATTATCCCTACAAAGTTAAATTAGTACCTTACTGCAAGTTCTATGCGAATCGGGTAATACAGTTATTTTTTTAGTAACAACAAAGAGGTCTTATGCCGCTGAAAATTCATATTCATTTTTGGAATAAATAAATGTGTAAGTAAGTCCTTAATTAAGTCAAACAAATATTTACTATTATCAAATTTTTAAATTTGAGATTTTAACATTCAGAATGCTATTTTTATACAATACTAAATAATATACTAGAAAAAATACGACTCGCACCAGATCAACACTCAGACGGGAATCGAACCCGCGACCTTTGGATATCCGGTCCGGACCTTTGGATATCCAAAGGTCGCGGGTTCGATTCCCGTCTGAGTGTTGATCTGGTGCGAATCGTATTTTTTCTAGTATATTATTTAGTATTATCAAATTATTCATAATTCACAATATTTTGTTACAAAATATTAAAATATTGCATTTTATCACTTAAAATTATAATTTTGAAGTAGGCTGTATGCTCACTCACCCCTTATATCACTCCAAAATATTCTGAAGCAAGTATGAAAAATGCAACTTCTTTAAAATCCTCCATACAAAACGGCAACTTTTTGTACATCTATAGTAGATGGCGAAAAAGACCAAAAAGTTGTTTCGCCATCTACTATATTTTTACACATAATCTTGAAAATACTATATTTGAGGCAAAAAAGTTGGCAACCCTATTTACGGCCCGCATTGCCCACCTCCTCGTAATAACCAAGTCGTTGCTCTGCACAAGAATAATGTACCTTCCGCTACCTGTAGGTAGTTAGGTTAGGTACCTATATTATTTGCGCCTTGCGTTGCGCTACTGTTTGGCTGTCTGCCCACGTATGTATTACAAGCTGTTAAAACCTTAAACTTAATATTCCACTTTGGTTAAAACTTGCCAGTTTTCTGAATGGCTTTATGTGTCTCTTTTATTTTCTACACAGCGAGAAAGAGATGTACCTACTTAGCTATAGCAATTCTTAAACCTGCCTACTAGTTGTCTAATTTCAAAATCTATCGCAATCGCTTTCATTTGACAGAATATTGATATTTCTTTTTGGCACACATAAAAACATACCATAGAAATGCAGCAATGTGTATCATTCATCTATCAAATGAAGCGATTGCGATAGTTGGCAAGTTTTAAGAGCTTGTAACATCAACATTAACATCCCTTTAACATCTTAACCTAGCAAGCCAGACCGCCTCCCTCGTTCCGCTCCAGCTCCTTCCTCACGTAGTCCGCCTGTTTCTCGTCTAATCCCAGTTTCCCCACTTCTGCCTCGAACTGGTCCTTCCCACCGACCCCCACGAGGTAACCGTTGAGGCGCGCGGCGAGGTGTGATGACTGCAGTCGAGACGGGTTCAGTCCAAGGCTTCGGCATAGATCTTTGTGGCCTTGCAACCGGTATTTTTGGTGGTAGCTGTGGACATATTTTTTTTATTTAAGTACATAAAAAATAAACTTGATTTTTTAATACTTACACGCATATTTATATGCAAAATCTAATTATTAGGAAAAATATTTGATAATTTATTATTTAAGAACTGAATATTTTAGAACATTTTTTTATAATATTTTAGCAAATTTGAGAAAAAACTGCTTTTTAGGTATAGGTATTGTATCAGTGATAGAAGTAAGTAGGTATAGTTAGGTACCTACCACAGCAACGCACCATTACACCGTGAAATTTGGAAAAACAAAAGTTCTGAAAAACGACAAGATTTTTTTCCAACCAACCTACCTAAGTAATTTTTTATCTCAATAGGTACCCAAAAACAATATTTTATAGCTTCAAATGACAACGTTTTTATTACAATCAAATAATAATATCATGTTCATAACGCATAAATGGTACAGGACAATATGCAAATGCCTAGGTCAATTGATGCAAGCATCTCGCAAGGAGGTCGTGACACAATTTGTATGATCTGTATTCATACAACAATAATATTGCTAGTAACACCTAGTGCCAATTCGAAGGTTGGCACTATAAAGTGTCATCTATAAATGGAATGGAACCTAGCCTTGCTTCTTTATTTTGTAAATATTTATTATGAAGAAATATTTAGAAATCGCTCTCAACGTTGAGAGTTATCTTGAGATGCTAACTGAGATGCTGTTCCTATAAGAAGAGCATCCCAAGTATAATCTCAAGATAGCTCTCAACCTTGATAATAGTTTATAAATATGGGCCTTAGTGATTTTATGCTGTGATTATAATTTAAAATATATAGGTACTTATCGATGTTTAATTTGGAAAAAAGGACACGTGCGGTCAATGCCTCTATTGTTGGGGCATACATAGGTCATGCCTTCTGTAAGTAGGTACCTAGATGGATAAAGTTAGATTGGCCATTAGGTATCAATGCGGATTAGCAGATATTAACGACTGTAAAATACACCCAGGATCAGTGGTTATAGCATAGTAGTATAGCTATAGCGCCTTCAGCCTCCGATTGGGACACATAAGCAACTTTCCTTTCGCAAGGATCGGTCATTGGATGGGTGGCCAAAAATCTCGAGCACCTCTGTGCTTCAGTCACTCTTCAGCGGTGTAGAATGTCCCCGCGGGCGCTATGTCGGTGCGCAGCAGTCCGTACCGCGCCAGCATCACCATGTGGGACGCCTCTGCTGTTGTTATCTGTTCCTAGTCATGGTATAGAATCAAGGACACGTAATCACATTTATTCATTTGCGGTATACTCACTCTTTAGCGAGGTAGAATGTCCCCGCGGGCGCAGCTATCCGTACCGCGCTAGCATCACCCTGTGGGACGCCTCTGCCGTTGTTATCTGTTCCTAGTCATGGTCACATCACCTTGTAGGACGCCTTACTACATTACCTTGTGGGACCGTGGGACGTCGTATACGTATAGAATCAGGGACATCTACCTAATCACATTTATTTATTTGCGGTATACTCACTCTTCAGCGGGGTAGAATGTCCCGGCGGGCGCTATCTCGGTGCGCAGCTGTCCGTACCGCGCCAGCATCACCTTGTGGGACGCCTCCGCCGCTGTGCGCTGCTGTTCGTCGTGGTATAGGATCAGGGACATGTACTGCAATTACATTGAAAGACACCTTTAAAAAGGATCGGAAAACGGAGGAAATTTACAAGGGTTTAGTACTTTGGACGGAGATGAAATTCCACTTGGTCAGGTGCAACAAATGCTTAGGTAAAATATTTTTGCATTATCCCGACTTGCAATAAACGTTCAGACTTAATATATGAAATACACCGTGATCATAAAAACATTTCTCCATTTTGTCTATTGGATACGACAACTTACATGCTTTATAACGATACAATAAAAATAACGTTAAAAATACCGTTAAAACATTTTATCGGTAAATTTACCGGTAAATATAACGTTAAAATTATTGTACCGGTAAAATTACCGTTAAATATAGCGTTAAACTTTTTTACCGATAATTTAACTAATAAGATAGATAATTTAATAAAAAAGCTATAATTTTAAAGTAACGGTAACTTCGAAAGTTCTATTTGGGGAAATTTTTAAAATGTTTTTGTCAGAAAACAAAAATAAATAAAAGTATAAGTATAAGTATAATACTTTGGCAACAGCTATAATAATAATGCCCAATTTAATACAATTTCATATCTAAGTGAATATCAATCATTGAACAATTTATTGATAACTGACGACATTAAATAAAACATTACACTCCTTTTTGGACAGTTGTGTAAGTAAGTATAAATAATTTACCTGTCTCTTTATCTTCGTGATCAGTCCATACTCGTGGTTCGCCCAAAATAAGTCGAGCAGCTCTTCATATGTGACGGTTTTTGGGTCAAAATCTAGTTCTATAACTTCTGTGTGATCTCCACTGAAAAACAATAAAAAAAACAATTAAATATTGAACTAGAATATTACTTACTACTTAGGTAGGTACCTATATAAATTTAAATACAATCTCAAAGTGGCGCCGCGGTGAATTATATTTAATATTATAATTCTAATACACAATTTTAAAAATGTTTATCGTGGAGATTTTAGGGCCCATGGTCTAGTATTTTTAGAAGGTATCACTACATGCCCTCGTAGTCATTCGTAGAAGTAGATAGCAAATGTGTCAAAAACGGCCACTTTTAGCAGTTTTGCTATCTACTTCTAGCAGTGACTATACGAGGGAATGTAACGATACCGTCTAAAAATACTAGACTTTATTATTAAAATCTTTTTCTATTAATAACTTATTAAATAAAAACCTCTGAGGGCGCCACTTTCGGTCATACAACCGCCTTGACCGAAATCGCTATTTTGGTCAACGTAACTGAAAACGTGGGACCCAGAAATCAAAAGCTACATAAGAGTATATTATATTAAATAAAACACTTTTAACGAATACTAGCGCGGTTTAATTGAAAGTACTTTGGTAATTAGTTGGTATTTGGTTTGATTTTTAGTGTTCCCGACGTTTCGGCACCTTTGCAGCTGCCGTGGTCACGGGGGACCCCCGTCTAGTGAGCGCGTAAGCTTGAGAAGTGAGTATATTATATTTCTTAAATTACTTTAGATAACAACCTAAACGAGTCAAAATATAGTAATAAAACAGGTTTTTAACTAATCTAAATCAGGAAATTATTGAAAAAGTAGGTAACAAAATAAAAATTTTAGAGTATCATACGTTGTCTTAATTAACACTAAAAAATAATACTATTTTATGGAGTTTTACATAATCTTCCCCTTAACAAAAACATGAATTTTCTGAAAAATACAGTAATTTTTTAGAAAATTAATGATCATATAAAACAGAAAAAAAACGTTTTTATAATCTAAGTACCTATGGCACTTGACGCTCGTCATATTTATTTGTGCAAAATATTTGCAGATGTCTTCACACTTTTGTGGGCTATTTATTATCCTTTTTAGGCCACCATAAATAGCATAGGTATCTTCACTTTTTTGATCCAGCTTGAGAGGAAGATGTAATTGCTTGTAGCAATTTTGTTTCCGTCATTAAAAGGTTGAAAATCACTTAAACATTGTGATCCGGAATCAATTTAAGTAAGTATTAGGTACTTATTAATAATCACTGATAGTAAATAATATACTAGAAAAAATACGACTCGCACTAGATCAATACTCAGACGGGAATCGAACCCGCGAACTTTGGATATCCGGTCCAATGCTCTGACCGCGTAGAGTATTGATCTAGTGCGAGTCGTATTTTTTCTAGTATATTATTTAGTATTGTATAAAAATAGCATTGTGAATGCAAAAATCTCAAATTTAAAAATCACTGATAGGCTTTGATAGGTATCATTTTCGTTTAAAGCTTCGCGCGTTTAAAAATTTAACGGTTTTTTGTCGGCGCTGGGCCACGATTTCGGTTAGGTAAGGGTTATCATATTACTATCATAAAAGTAAACAGTGTATAAGTACTAAGTCCACATCATCCTCATTTTAACCCCTAGTTATTGGAATTTTTGTATTTTATTTTATTTTGATATTTTGATTTTGATCTTAATATTAATATTGCTTCTTCATAGTTTTTTATTTAATTCATAATTTATTTTAATTTTGACATTTATTTGAATTTAATTTTAATATTTTTTCTCCAGTTTTATTTTTTAATTTATTTTAATTTTGGTTTTAACTGATATTTATTGTGATTATTTTTATTCTGATTTTGATTTTAATTTAAGTATTGTTTCCAGTTTTATTTATTATTAATTTATTTTAATATTGGTTTTGACTTTATTTATTCTGTTTTTTTATATCTTGATTTTAATTTAAATGTACCTACTATACTATGCTTATCATTCTGACTTGTTGTGAGTTGGGAGTTATTGTTGTATTATTGTATTGAATGCTGTGTACGTACATACACTCCTAAGTGGCAAGCATATAATGTGTGATATTGATTAAAATAATGTGAATGTTTAATATGTATTGCTGTCAGTGTACCTAATTAAATAAAATAAAAATAATAATATAAGTAGGTACTATCTGTACCAACACTATCTCTTAAGTACCTACCTATTTAATTTTTTTGTCGTCGCTGGGCCACGATTCCGCTTAAGGGTTAAATATCAAGAATCTTTAAATTATTGTATAAGCCCTTGTCTAGACACTATCATAAAAGTAAACAGTGTATAAGTACTATCTGTACCAACACTATCTCTTAAGTACCTATTTAATTTTTTTGTTGTCGCTGGGCCACGATTCCGCTTAAGGGTTAAATATCAAGAATCTTTAAATTATTGTATAAGCCCTTGTCTAGACACTATCATAGAAGTAAACAGTGTATAAGTGCTATCTGTACCAACACTATCTCTAAGTATTTAGGTAAGTACCTTTTTATTTTTTTTGTCGTCGCTGGGCCACGATTCCGGTTAAGGTTTAAATATCAAGAATATTTAAATTATTGTATAGGCCCTTGTCTAGACACTATCATAAAAGTAAACTGTGTATAAGTACTATCTGTACCAACACTATCTCTAAGTACCTATTTAATTTTTATCTGTGACGGAAACCATCAAAAAGTCTTTGTTTCTTTATCGCAACGAGCAATTTTGAGCAAGGCTGAAGATGCTTTAAATTAAATAATTTAAGTAAGTAAACAAGTAGGATTTGTTTGGTCTCATGTCCGCATAAAGAGTTACACTAAGTAGATACTTACTTATATTGAATGAAATCTAATGTGAGTGAGGAATATAAGATTTGTCACTACCTATTATAATATTTTGTGGTTTTGTACAGACATACTTAAATGAGGTCATACACACGATATTATCAGCCTGTATAGCCATCCTTACAATAATAGATCATTACACAAAGTGTTAACGACAATCGGTATAGGTACGTAAAACTGCGCATAGGTAGGGTAAAGTGCCAGTTTCCGGCCGTTTAAGGCAGTTGTTGACTTTGAACAGTTGTAACTTAAATTTAACAAATAGTAATGATCCCAACTATTTTTTATGTTGTTGGATATATCCTTGAGAATTACTTGTATTTTTTTTGAAAATTTCCATCAGTCGGTTTTGTCATTAGAAATTATTTTCCAAAAAAGTACGATTTGCCCAGTTTCCGGCCCCCCTGTTCCTATTTCCGGCCCCCCTTTGCCCAGTATACCGGCCGCCTTTCAAAGAACATGACGGCCGGATACTGGGCAAAAGATAAGCTAGCCCAGTAAGCGGCCTGTGACTCTTAACACAGTTTAAATAAAGTCCATTTTTCTTTGATTTTTGTATGAAATTGAATTTCAGATAATATACTTAACAAGTATTGTCCTATGGCTTGGCTTGTGATGTGAACTATTATTTTTGAGTAAAAAAATCGTTGATTGTACTTTTATTTAACATTTACTATTAATTGGAACCTTTATATTGATTCTGGAATCAGCCTTGCAGTTTTTCATAGGTATAGGAAAATTTATAGAAAATCTAAATCTTCGATTAATAATTTTATTACAGTAATCAAGAAGACATGTCCAACAGCCATTTTTGACGTCCCCACTGCTGGGGCACAGGCCTTTTTTATGGGTGGTAAGGAGGATGGGCCATAACCCACCTCGCGGGCCCAATGCGGATTGGTGGGTGTTAACGACTGCAAATGCAGCCGGGACCTACGGCTTAACGTGCCTTCCGAAGCACGGAGGAGCTCGAGATAATAAATTTTTGGTCACCCATCCCATGACCGACCCTTGCGAACGTTGCTTAACTTCCGCAATCGCTGGGCCAGGCGCTGAACAATTGCGCCACCGAGCTCAAGAAGACATAGGTAACAAATAATAATTTAATAATTAACAAAAAAATAGTTTCTAAAGCCGAATGTCAATAGGTCTCTTATAAACAATAACAATAAATATTATGGGTATTATGATACTGACCGGAAGTACGTATAACCTGTAAAAAATATAATATTAACAATCAATAACATTGATTGGTATTCAATAATAATATAGGTATAATAATATGTTTGTGTATTTTTTTCTAATTATAATATATAGATTAGTATTAAAGTGTAGTGTAGAAATAAAGAAGTCTAGCTAATAGGCAAGTCTGCTTAAAAAAACACATCGTTCAATGCAGTAGCGTTCGTTTGAGTAATTCGCTGACATACACTTCGGAAATAACAAGAGACAAATAGGTATTCAGCGAGGGTCAACGACCTGGATGGCGGGCACGTCGCCGTCGCTTGTTCACGAGACGCACAATTAATTTTATTAGTAGATAAATTTCAAAGCTGGCCGGTGTACTGGGAGTATTTTGCAGGATAGCCAGTATACCGGCCTCCTAGTGTATACTAGGAGGCCGGTAAACTGGGCCAGCACCCAGTAGAACCGGCCACCCGTTTCCATACAAAAAGAAAAAATCAACTTCTTATACAAGCACATTTAGGCGGCCGAGTACTGGACACAAAGTACTTTAAAATAAATAAAAAGGGATAGCATTATACATTCTTCTATGGAATCCCTCTTTTAACAAAAAGAGACAAAACAATATATCGAGCTCAGTCCCAGTTAACCGGCCCCCGGCCGGTATACTGGAAACATGTGGTTTCGTTGTCTAGTAAGGCGGCCCCCTTGATATTACTAAATATCTGCTTATTAAGCCATATTTAACGTTAAAATAGTAATAAATAAAAACATACCTTGAGAACAAACTAAATATTTACCTTTTAACGATGCCCTGAAGGACAATATTGACTATTTGGCAAGAGCTCTCCACTATTTTTTTTTTATCTCCACTTGCGAAATCGACCCAGATGCGGTAGGCTTCAACGTGAAACACAAATTATAAAATATTACGTAACGTTTCGCTAGTGGCGTCCATACCATTCGATAGATCGATGACAGTGCTGCCAGGAAAATATCCAAATTGTTAAGAAATTGCCACGAATTTCTTATTTTATTCGAAAAACTGTTGGGGGGCCGGATAACTGGGGGCGGCCGGTTAACTAGGCATATTACCCTACGCAGTCCAAATACCTTGGCCTTGCGCGTTGCGCGGCCATAACCTTGCCACACATAGCAGGAGCGTGTAGCGAAGTAACAAAAAAATTAAGTCTTAGTTAAATTTGTATGTACGAGTATGTACTTATTTATTAAAATAAAAAACTTTTTACGGATACTATCTATAACAAGCATGAAAAACAGCTCATTTTTCATTTTAACTTTGGCTTTCCGACGACATTTTGGCACCTTTGCAACTGCCGTGGTCGCGGTCACGGGCATTTGGCTTTTCTTAAACAATTTATGTACCTATACTACCTAAAATAATGAAATAATTCCATTCCATATCGTCGGTAGGTATACAGCTAAAATTTACAATAAATAAAATTAAATGAGCTACATAACCAAGATAATTTCTCATTTAATTTGGCAGATGTTTGTTTATTAACTGCAGTTTGCATTGCAATAATACCTGTACTATTAATTACTTCATAGATAAAAAATGAAATAATTACGTAAATATGTGGAAATCAAGCGATGATAATGCAGTTGATATTACACAATGTTTTTGCAAAATTACTTGACCATGCACCTTGTGTTAAATAACCTTTGATAAAATTCTTTATCGTTTTGCAGAGTCATTGTGAACTTCTTGATAAAACTTAATCTCAAAATATTTACACTTGTAGGTACCTACTTATTTGTAATCATATTATCGTGATAAAGGAACCATAGTGTCTTTTTACCCGACTGCAAAGAAAGGGTTATGTGTTTCGCGCGTATCTTGTAAGTATGTTTGTATGTTTGTAAGTATGTACCGTAAAGTGGGGCTATTTGGTACAAAATTTGGTGAAAAACTACTATTGTAACGAAGTATGTATATATAATCCTGTTTTGATAATTGTTTTTAACAGATTCTACTGTGACATTTCAGAGACTGGTATTGTCAACAGTATATTGACACAGAATATATAATAGTACTAACGTATATTGATTCAAATTCCGAAGATACCTACGCTTCTTCAAAAGTGCTGTTCCAATTATCGCAACTTTGGGGCTATCTGGAATTTGACACAAATTGTTGATTATTTACATAAATTACGGGCGTGTTTTAATTTGAGCAAGTTTAGCTATATTCGGAACAATTATAGGGTAAATGCCCATATTTAAAATAATGCTCTTGTTCCGTTTTGTTGTATAAACTTGGATTATAAAAATATGGTGCGACTATTTTGGGTTATTTGGAATTAGTATGGTCATTCGTTTGAACCTACAGTGAAGAATGTAGGGTATATTTGGAACAATTTAAGGGGAAGTCATAATCAAATATGAATAAACTGGTGTACTTTTTAATTTCTTTATTTATGTATCATGATGGTTATTACCGTATGAAAGTAATACTGAAGGCATTTTAAGCCAAAAAATAAAAAATGTTAATCGAAAATCAAACAAAAACATTGTAAATCTTCGAAATTAAAATATATTAATTGTAAAGTAAAACTATAGTATCAATTTAATCATATTAACGTATTTATCAACGTATTTGCTCCATCGGATACAGCCTTTCTTTTTTCTTTTACATTAAAATATAGCTTCTCGTAAGTCTTCCGGTAAGCAATTTTGCTATGACAAATATAACTATTAATTTCTTGAATTTGTGTATTTTCGACTGTATATACGCACCATGGTCATTTAAACTGAAACAAAAGAGTAGGACTTCCCCTTACATACTCAAAAGTTACGTTTGGGGCTATTTGACAAATCACTCAAACCCTTAGCAAAACAATCACCAGACATGGAAAGGGCAATTTGGAATTCTGTTTCAATTAGCCCCAAAACGGTTCCAAAAAGCCCCATTTGGAGAAACAAAACATATTATGGCGAACTAACCTAGTTAGAAAAAGCCGACAGCATCCATTGAAATCACAAGAAAACTTATGATATGTGACAAATCTTATATTCAACTTAACTCCAAAATCTTAGAGTATCCAAGCAAAAGTATTCCACACATAAATTAAGCACAATTTTTATATTTTTTTGAACAAACGTTTTGCGGAACACCCGATGCGTTTCAATGCTCAAAATTTTGTCCCGTACTACTGCTTTAGTTTAACTGTTGCTAGATGATAAAAAAAAAATCTGTTATTAGGAAAAAACAAAATTATGAGCTACCAAATCTTTTTTTTACATGATTCTAATTAGCCCCGTGGATTCTAAATAGCCCCACCTTACGGTATGTATGTTTGTATGTAATATTCTTTATTACCTCATATCTCTCAAACGGCTGAACGGATTTCTATGATTAAGATATCGTTAGATTGGTCTTTTCAGCCCAAGTGTTCTTAAGAAGGTGGCGTTATAAAAAAACCAACATGGCGGCTGTACGGTGCTTTTATAAATAGTGAAAAAAAATTTTTTTTTTTTAGAATACTGCAATATGGGTGTCAAATTAAAGGGCTTATTATAAGGATTTCAAAAAGGTATATCATGACCGTAATATATAATAACTGAAAAGAGATAAATAAAAAAATAAATTTAAAACATTGAAAAACCCGCCTGCATAAAAAGACAAGTCGACTGAAAAGATAGAAACAAGATTAAATAAATATTAAAGGCAACATGTCATAATAACATGCAGTCGGAGGCATATAATTCAATCATTCATAATGTCACTTTCTTTATGCATGCCTCCGACTGCATGTTATTATGACATGTTGCCTTTAATATTTATTTAATCTTGTTTCTATCTTTTCAGTCGACTTGTCTTTTTATGCAGGCGGGTTTTTTATTGTCTAAAATGTACATTTTATTATTTGGAGAAATATGTACCTGGTAGGTACTTATGTTAGGTCAGTATGATAATATTATTATCCAGTTAACAACACATTTAACAGTGCTTATAAAAATTATGAAGAAGTTTATAATTAAGATTTTAGATTTTTTCTAGCTGCTATGCTGCTAAGTAAGACTTGCGATCAAACGAGTTATTTTATTGATCGGGCAACCACCGTCGTCGCCCTTGACACTTAACAGTTACCTAGTTAAATCGATAGCAGACCTACTGTTCTAAAAATATACTAAGAAAACGAATAGATAGAACGAATAGACGATACCTAAACAGCCGTTATTAGAGGTACCTAACTTACCTGGAATAACTTGAGAGTAATTATTATAGTAAGAAAGAAAGCAAATTAGACGAAGGAATTTTACACTACTGAGACAAAGAAAAATGCATAATTTTGCAACTTGATGATGAGTTGATAGTACAAAGTTGTAAGTGAATTTTTTTTTATGCCAAGTGATTAGGTACATCAGTCTTATTTTCCCTAGAATGATCACAAGTGGTTCACCAAATATGCATTGGTGGACAATTAGCACGAGCTGCGTCGCTGCGTCCATTTCTGAGGAAGGCATCATGACTACGATCACTCCTCGTGAAGAACTCACGACTAGGATTGGGAATTTTTTTCCATTTGATGTTACTGAATAAAGATTTTGAAGCTATTGGGGGCTGGAATTAGAGGGGGGGCTGGAGTTAGGCATATCCACCCTACTACACATGATTTTTTTTTGATAACCAGTTATTAAACGAGAAAAAACATCTTTTTTCGTAGAAGTTATGAAAAATTACGTTACATTAATAAGTTAAGTTGACGGAATAAGGGCTGTTTCGGCGTTAGTAATCGTAATCGATGCAGTTCCCATAGTCAGTGGTTCTGTAGCTGATGAATAATGCCATTCAAGTCAAGGCCTATATTTCCTAGGTCCCAGGTTAACTTACATGTTCCTGTAGTGTGGGCTCTTGGTATTGCCGCCGGCGTACCCGACGCGCGTGCGCACCACCCCCGGGGTGGCGCCGAACAAAGAGTCATTCGACCAGAAACAGCCCATGCCGAAGGTCGCCTTATTTGTGGAGATGTCCACATCGTGCAGGAGAGCGCCCTGAGGTAAAAAATACATTTTTCAAAATAAAAGAAAGCAAGAACTATATTTGTGTACCTAAATAATATATTTTTTCATATTTTCTGTTCCTTCGCATTATTTTTGGATTTAGCTGCCTAAACACTCAAAAACGTAGTGAACTCTTTAGTGAAAGTAAGTGCCAAGGAAACTGCTGCAGACAATATCCCTGGCAACGTGGCTACCTCAAACATCTCGCACGCAACGAGTCGGTTAAGGACCTACTGTGCTTTTCCAAATTTCCTCAGTTTTCCGTCAATTCTGTTGAAACTTAAAAAAAAGCATTAATTAGACGCATTTAAATCGGATGTTTCTTATAGTAGAATAATTCCTTTTTACCTAAGTGTATAAGATAAGTTCTGAATTAACATATAACATAAGTAAGCAAAAGTTAAACCCGTTACACAATATACCAGTTATCGGCAGCATATAAACGTGAAGTGTATTATATTATAATGCAAAATTATCACGGATAGACATAAATGGACAATAGATCAATGAAATATATCTGTCGCGTCATGATAAACTATCAGAGGTAAAAGGTTACGGTTATACAACAGTTTTAATTAAACTACGACGCAAGTTATCTTACTACGCTGCTGGTGGTACACGAGGGCATACAAATAGATAGAATTATCTTTTCTCACTTATGCTCTGAAATCTTATCATTCCATTTGAAAAAGGAATGCGGGGCGTTCCACATTTCCGAGGGGGTCTGGTTCATCACATTCTAAATTTAAAATTCAGGCCAGGAATGAATTTCAATACTTACTTCCCGCACCAGCACCGGGTGCGGGAAGTAGGTACAGTGCGAAGATGATCTGGGTGGTCTGCGGCAACTTCTTTTTTTTGTTTTAGCTGTTCACAAAAACAAAAAAAGCAAAGGCACATTTGCACCATTCAGCCATAACTTTAGTTCCTTTTTTCTGGCACGCAAGCCAACGACAAGACAGTTAATATTATAAAGGTAAAATTATTTAATAGGTACTATAATAACGATACAATAAAAAAAATGGTGCGCACAGAGTATATTACTATAAGAATAAATAAATATTACATTGTATTGTACCAGATTTATCAGAGACAAATCCTCTAAGTAATCTTGAATTATGTACAGCGCCATCTACCGCCGAGAAGCGAAATGAGATGGGTTTTTTCTTCTCGGCGGTAGATGGCGCTGCACGTAATGGATTTGTCTATGATAAATCTCATTTTGCTTTTCGGCGCTTCAGCGATTAAACTGCTGGAATGCACTCAAAAAAAAACTGGCGGGAATTAAATTTAATTAAGTTTCAATTGAAAAGTTTTTTATTTCCTCGCATTTCTTGAGAAAAGCACTATACAAGCCTTGTTCTGGAAGCTACTTGCATTGCCTCGAATGATTAAAGCCCTCGTCTGCGGCTCGGGCTTCAAACCATCCTCGACAATGCAATCGCTAGCTTCCCGTTCACGGCTGTAATGTACTATTGTATTATCTTGCAAGAATGAGTCGCTAATGACCGATGAGTAAGTAATCAAAATTAAATTCCTAATAATAGCATGCTGCAAGCGTAAATGAATGTTCGAATGTTCGTATTCTTACATCATGAGAAATATCTTTGTAACTTTGAAACTACTGTAAGAATTATTTACTTTTTAACTTACTTATGAAAACTAAAAAAAATACGAGTCTTTTTTAAGTCTTAGAAAAACCTTTTTTTTAAAGAAAAACTTAGATGGGATGATCGAAGTGAAAACGGCACCCTTTCCGCCGCTATTCTTTTGTAAAAAAAACTTAAGTTTTGCTTCAAAAACTTGCTGATTTAATACATGGAGCATTTTCTTCTTCAAAATGATATTTTTCGAATCATCGCAACTTAAGTTTTTTTTTTTTATTTTTCCTTCATGGAGTTTTTTTTTCTTTCAAATTAATCTAAGTTACAAATCAAGGAATATTTTCCGAATCATCATTTTGAAAAAAAAATCACATGTTCATTCGGAAACCCAACGTGGTGGTAAGTCTCAAATAACATTGTGTCATTGTGATATCTATTTTTGTATTCCGTTATTAACTTCAGCTGAAAAAAAGTAACAGTAGGTAGGGTGTATTTTTGGCAAGTTTTCTCATTTGTCGCAAATTGCCAACACAAAAAGATGAAAAAAAGATAATTGGGTTGTGTTGTGTAACATATATATAATAAACATAATGTTATATAATGATGGGTTATGTAAGTAGTTAGTAAAAACTGTTTTATTCCCTACGAAAACCTACTTAGGTAGGCTCTTTCAAAGCTAGAAATCGTCTAGCTTTGAAGGAATAGGCTTTTGTATTAAAAAATATAAAAAAATAACATCTTTTCCAAAATCTCTACATTTTCATTTTCTGAGTTCATCGCATCATTATGAAAAACTTCCCCTAAAGTTTAACACAGTTTAAATAATATCTTGCAGATTTTTCCTCCAGATTTTTGCCAGTAATTCAGTCAGGCAGGGCAGACTATTTTTAGGCTGACTAGATCATGGGACTCCCAAACTTTTTAGCATAAGGGCCAGACTAACTCCTCCATGAAGTCTCAAGGGCCAGGATCTAGCTAGCTCGATACCAATATACTGTAAAGTACAGTATGTTGGTAGTACGATCCAGTCCGCATTCACGGGCCGGATTGTTGGTGCTCGCGGGCCGGAGATGGCCCGCGGGCCGTAGTTTGGAGACCCCTGGACTAGATCAATTCGTCAATGGTTCTATCAAATTTCAATTTGATATTTGCATAACATAACGAGTCATACCAAATTAAGCAAATTAAACTCCTCCAATTATGAGGAGTTTTTTGTCTACGTTGAAATGACAAAAATGAAATCCTAATGAGGATTAACCATTTAAGTACCTATTTGTCAAAAAAACTACATTTGAATGACCTGCACGCGTAGCATGACCACTCTCGAGAAAAGACTCGACTCACAGAACAATAGCTTTTCTACACCCAAATGTCACTTTTGTCGGGTTGAGATCGAGAAACTCATGCTCGCACTTTTACACTAGTACTCGTATTGTTCTTTGTCGTGGCCTTATGTCAAAAGTCGACAAACGACCACTTTTCTCTTCAATTGACATTAATTTGACAGTTGAGTCGGAGAAACTTGTCTACTACCCCTTGGGTAGTCGAGAAGGTCGAGAAAGAGTTTTTTACGTATTTTATTTTATGTAAATCTAAATTTCGCAATAAAAACAAGTAAAAGTTGCCCGTGCTTATATTTTATTAAGGTAATAAGAGAAGTTACAGTTAAAGTTACAGCAGCAGAAGTTACAAAAGACAAAAGCAGCTGTCCGGATAGGAAAAATAATAAATAATGTGTTGATTTAAAAAAAAAAAAATTATAAAATTTATAAAAAATAAAAAAAATATTAAGTGTAGTAACTAAGTATTTAATTTTTATTTTTTATTTTTTTGTAACTTATATTAATAAAAAAAATTAAAATAATAAATAATTCTAAATAATTTATTGCTTAATATAATAATATTGTTATACAATACTAAATAATATACTAGAAAAAATACGACTCGCAGATCAATACTCAGACGGGAATCGAACCCGCGTTATTATATATATATATATATATTTTTTCTAGTATATTATTTAGTATTGTATAAAAATAGCATTGTGAATGCAAAAATCTCAAATTTAAAAAATAATATTGTTTCCTAATATTACTACCCTTTTTACCCAAATATAGATTTTTTAACTTTAATTTTTTAATATTTAAAAACGTAAATTAACATTTTATTTTCATACGTTGATTTCAATATTTTGTAATTTTCTCGTCAGTTTCCACAGACTACTAAATTAACAAGTGTGTTCAAAATTCTCTTAATTAAAGAAAGGCAAGCGAATCTATATCCATACAGCTAAATTTTACTCAGTTTTAAGTTTTGCGTCGTGAAATGTATAGAAAGGAACAGCACTTTATGAGAAACGATGGCAATTATGGTAATTATTTACTATTGGCAACATTATTTCTTCTCGAGCTCGAGAGAGCTTTGTCTACGGAAGTGAAAGCTCTCTTGAGTGTCTCTTTATCTTAGAACTTATTTAAAAAAATAACCCGCCTGCATAAAAAGACAAGTCAACTGAAATAATTTGACACCCATATTGCAGTATTCTAAAAAAAAATTTTTTTTTCACTACGTATAATAGCACCGTACAGCCGCCATGTTGGTATTTTTATAACGCCACCTTCTTAAGAACACTTGGGCTGAAAAGACATATCTAACAATATGTTAATCATAGAAATCCGTTCAGCTGTTTGAAAGATATGAGGTAATAAAGAATATTACATACAAACATACATACATAGACATACATACAAATACAAACATACTTACAAGATACGCGCGAAAAACATAACCCGCAGTCGGGTAAAAAGGATCATGTTTAAACTAAATTATTTCGGATCATTTTAGATAATTTCGACGTTTATTGATGTTGAAATAAAAATGTTTCCTTTTAAAATTCATATTTGTAATAAAAAGACATTAAAAGATTGTAAAAATCTGAGAGCGAGTCCCCTGTCTGTGAAACTGTGCTCGCATATTTAAAGGACACGACAAGAAAGTCTTCGTAGACAAGAGTCCCGTTTGCTCATGCTACGCGTGCTGCTAGACAACATCTTTGCCCTATTTGTCTTGCTACGCCTGCAGGCCTAATTTAAAATCTAGAACTCGAGAGATTATTCAGTTTTGTCTTCGTAGTCTTTTGTCAATCTCCGTTCGTGAAGGGAGTGATTTTTCAAGTCAATCTATTGCTGACTATAAAATTGTCAACATCCCTCTTTAATGGCTCAATGGAAGAAGGAATTATCATCCATCCGTTACTTTACGTTTAAGAGGCCTCCATTTAAGCTGTCGACAAGTCGTTTTTTATTCTATGGGTGTGGTTGGCAAAATAGTCGTATTTTGGTAAGCAGAAAAACATATTCGGTCAGCCAAAATGGTTAGTTGGTCAGCAAATTTTGGCTAGCAAATATTTCTTAATACTGGACTGCTCTAATTTTTTTTCGGACGGACAGCAGTCTGTGACCCGACCTACGTTTATCTAATAAAATTTTGGTGTGGAATTCAGTGACCCACGTTTAATCATTTTTGATGAGCTACTTAAAAAACGTTGTTTCTCGCGCATCGCCGGGTGTCTACCCCATTTTATTACCAAATACCTATTGGGGGGGAGTAGGGGGTCCCAATCCCCCTTCCCTCCTTCTTAGCCTTCCCCCTCCTCCAACCCCATCCCCTCTCTCCCTTCTTTTTATTCTAAATATTATTTTGATCTGAAAAGGCTTTCTTATGTCGTTAAATGCATTGAAAATTTAAAACGCATGATTGTTTCTCGTGTAACATCTATAGATAGCGCTACAAAACAGACGGACTTTTGAAATACTAGTAAAAAACAATAAAATTTTGTATAATAAGTAAATACATTTTGCGGCAAATGAATGTAGAAGAGTGTTAATTTCTTTTGTTTAAAATGTAGAGTCGAGCTAGATGGCAAAGTAGTCGAGTCTGTAAAGTGGTACTTAGGTAGGTACTACACAGTGAACAGTGAATTTTTATGTGCCTTGCCTACATACTACTCGTGAGTAATTAGGTACCTATTTAAGTGTTTTGATAACTTATTCCTAAGTGTATCAATTTAGTGCGGAGGCCAAATGTTTTATTTCTTTTAGTTTGTTTCAGTAGTTGGTCGATTTGTTGTGTTATACTCTGTCGCAGTACCACGACGCAAAACAAGTGCAAATCCTTTTTAAAATAAATGTTCATGAATTGTTCGTAATTTGTACGCTAGTAAAAAAATTGTACGTTACGTATTTTAGTATAAACAAAGGGTCGGTGTGGTACCTACTGCCAGGGAGTATGCTCTGCCGCAGTACCACTCGTTATTCTCACGAAACAGACACAGTTTGCATGTTTTTTTTTACTGAAAAAAATGTTCATTAATTGTACGTTCTAGTATCATACAAGAAAATGGCCAAGTGCGAGTCAAATTCGAGCTACAGAGCATTTACAATCTCTTATATAAAAATGAAGGGGTGACTGACAGACTATTGCCCAGCCCGAACCATTGAACCTAAAGACTTGAAATTTGGTACATAGATACTTTAAACAGTGTGAACACCCACTAAGAATGGATTTTTTGGAAATTCTACCCCTAAAGGGTTGAAATGGGGGTACAAAGTTTGTATGGAAAAAACTATTAAATAGACATTTCAACTTGAAACTACGTAGGAGTACTTCTAAAAACAAATAAGCAAACACATGTTTCGTGGTTTTCCGAAACTCAACCCTTTAGGGGGTAAATGGGGTAAAAAAGCCCAACATCGATATGGGTGTCGTTATCGAGGTTTTATGGGATGTTGATTGCGAAAATGGCATTAATTTTTAAGTAGTAGACATTATTTAACTCCTAATGGGGTCAAATGGGTTTCAAACTTTGTATGGTTTTTTTTTAAATAAAATATATAGAATAGACATTATGACGACTTGAAACTTCATAGGAGTACTTCTATAAACAAATGATCAAACATGTATTTCGTAAATTTATGAAAAGCAACCCCTTCAGGGGTAAATAGGGTAAAAAGCCCAAACTCGATATGAATGTCGTAATTGAGGTTTTAAGGGATGTTGATTGCAAAAATGGCATTTATTTTTATGTCCAATAGTGGCTATGTTTCAACCCCTTAAGGGGTAAAATGGGTTTAATGTTTTGTATGAAAAAATAATATTAAATAGACATTTCGACGTAAAACTTCGTAGGAGTACTTTTAAAAACTAACAACTTTTAAAAGCAAACACGTATTTTGTGATTTTCTGATAATTAACCCCTTAGGGGTAAATGGGGTAAATAAACCCATAGAATAGAATAAAATAATGATTTATTTGCATTTCATAAGGGTACACTGGAGGTCTTTAAAATATCAAACAAATTATCAATAGCATGCAAACATTATTTTAAATTAAAATTAATAAGTAAGTAGGTACTTATACTTTTTTTGCACAAATCGATATGGATGTCGTTATTAAGGTTTCATAGGATGTTGATTGCGAAAACGGTATTTATTTTGAAGTCTAACACGGTGGTCATGATGCAACCCTTAAAGGGGTGAAATGGGGCTTATTTTGTATCCACCTCAAGGGTTGAGTTTCGGAAAACCACGAAACATGTGTTTGCTTATTTGTTTTTAAAAGTACTCCTACGTAGTTTCAAGTTGAAATGTCTATTAAATAGTTTTTTCCATACAAACTTTGTACCCCCATTTCAACCCTTTAGGGGTGGAATTTCCAAAAAATCCCTTCTTAGTGGGTGTTCACACTGTTTAAAGTATCTTTGTACCAAATTTCAAGTCTCTAGGTTCAATGGTTCGGGCTTGGCAATAGTCTGTCAGTCACCCCTTCATTTTTATATAAGAGATTGTAAATGCCCTGTAGCTCGAATTTGACTCGCACTTGGCCATTTTCTTGTATGATACTAGAACGTACAATTAATGAACATTTTTTTCAGCCAAAAAAACATGCAAACTGTGTCTGTTTCGTGAGAATAACGAGTGGTAGGTACTGCGGCAGAGCATACTCCCTGACAGTAGGTACCACACCGACCCTTTGTTTATACTAATATACGTAACGTACAATTTTTTTACTGGCGTACAAATTACGAACAATTCATGAACATTTATTTTAAAAAGGATTTGCACTTGTTTGGCGTCGTGGTACTGCGACAGAGTATAACACGATTTGTTCTGTGATCCCGATTCTTTATTCTCGAACTTGATTTTTTTTTCAGACTGTCTTGCTTGAGTCAGCCATGCCACCTCAACCAAACTCAAGCTGTCTTGAGTCACACAGACACAAAATAAGACTGAAAAAAAGTTGCCGCGTTGATTTGTGTTCCTGTGTTGTTTATGTTTTTCTTCTAATACTTACTTACCTACCTACAATGTTTTAGCAAATTGCCATGGGTTATTTTGAACGATTAAATAACTGTTTAATAATTTTAAACAGGTAACAGGACGAAGCAAGAATATATAGGTAATGTCCATAGTGTTTGAGATTAAGCTAATGCAAATTATTTTGAGCATACCTAGGTGAAGTTTAGGTACCTTAACCTATTATTTATTAGGTACCTTACGTATTTTTTTGAATTATATTATAACGATTATCAATATTATCAGTAATTGTACTTGTTTATCAGTTTTTCGACTTAGTAGTTGAAATGACATCTTTGAAAAGTTTTTAATTTGATTAGCCACTGTAGTGTTAGTTAGCCTAAGTACTTACTTCTTAAAAAAATTAAAGCAGTTAATTTGAATCATGACGATGACAACATTGTTCATAAGATTTCTGAGACAGACACCTAATAATTGCCATCAATCATTGCATCAGGTAAAGTTGTCTCTCCGAGAAAGCTCGATAAGTTGTAATAAAAAAATCTACTTACGTTTACCGGTGGTTTCATGTTGCAGAACTGTCTGATTAACCTCAGCATGCAAGGAGTTTAGTTTTGTTTATTTTTCATGCGAACCGCGTGTTTTGAGGAGTGTTGCCGCGACGCGTCAAGTCGGTTTGGCGGCCTGGCTAGCACTGCTGACTGCTGTGTATGAATTTGCTGGCACCGCCGCGCCGGGTCTGTACTGTAGAGTTCTGCGTCTGCCGCCGCGACATTGACACAAACCACACGCCTGCGTTTTCCAACTATGGACAGTATGGAAACACAGTAGATTTTTATGCACACTTTTCTTGTAGTTTTTCAATAGCCAAGGTCCAGCCCCCCTAGCCAAAGTAACATTTGCAAATTTTCGTTATCGTTTCGCTTCGAAACATGTAGGATTTGACGTTTTAAATTTCGATAGAAACCTTATGTCAATCCCATACATGTTTCGAAAGCGAAGCGATAACGAATATTTGCAAATGTTACTTTGGCTAGGCCCTCTGAAGCAATGATCGTCCGTGCGGAAAGGCCTAGCTGCAATGACTGGACCCTGGACCGTCGATCGTCTGAAATAATAATACTTACCTATGTACCCATCTGAAATTAACTGATTGGTAGAGTAAAAGTTTTATTTCTTAGATTTACTCTAATATTTAGTACTCTATATTTTGTTTTTCTTCAAATTGTTTAGATAAGTTCCATCTTTCCCACTTACCTTCTCTGAGGCTCCTCAATTTCGAATTAATACAACTGGATCGACACAGTGTTTGTGTGTGCTCAACACAATCCACAAAATTAGCGTATTGTACGTCGCGGTGTGGTGTGACGTAGGTGACCTTGTCTACGCGATTGTGTCTGCTGACGTCACACCGTAACGATCGGGAGTCAGCCCATGTCGTCGGCCGAAACCGGGGAAAAGAATCGAAGATTTTACATGGGGTACCTAGAGGCTAGAGGCACCTGCCTATCTAACCGTTTTTTGACAAAAAACCCTGGATTAAAATTTTCTACATTACATAAGGAACTTCAGCATAAAGTTTCAGCGACACCATTATCTTCACTTCCTGGTTACGTCGTGAAGGTTAATCTATTACGGTTATTTAGGTGAAGGATTAAGTAGATAGGTAGGTACGTAGTTATATTCGCAAACGTTTTTTTAGACTTGCATTAGCTTGCTACGTTATACGATCGGCAACTCGCGTGCTTTATTTACAGAACACAGTTTCAAAACGTGCAAGCGATTTTATTGTCGATAGTTCTACCACTTTGCAGAAAAAATCGTGCACGCGCGTTACGCCACTGCACAAACTTTTAAGTTACGGCGCGACTCCGTACAAGCGATAAGCAGAGTGGTAAAGCGGAAGTGTTGTCGATAGTACGTAAGCCTAGGTACTGTTACTGCACTACTAATTCATTTAAATAAAATGTATGGAATAAAACGATATATATATACATGTACCTATATTAAATAAAGTTATAACTAAGTATCTACTTTCGAGTTATGATTTACTCAAGATCGTAGGTACAACACAATAAACAATTTAATAATAATAATAATAAGGGCCTCTACGTGTTGGACCCATAAAAAAAAACGCAAGCCTGGCAAAAGGACGGCTGCGTCCCGAGAGTTTCCAGCCGTGATACAATAAAAATTTTTTTTTTTATTTATTACCACACACTTTAAATGTTACATAAAGGTTTTCTTAGCAATTCAAAGTTCAATTCTTGCTAAAACAAACACCCAGCAATATTATTAATCTTATTCATGAATTCTGTGCTTGTAATCAGACGATATCCGATTAATAACCTTTAGAACCAATAATTTATGTAGGTATTCTGTGCTACTGCTATCACATAGCTCGATTTGATTAGGTATCAAATTGTCGTTATTTATACTGACCGGGCATTATGAATAGTTCTACCTACAAAAGAACTAAGATTTTAAAGTACCTAGTACCACCTAACATAGGTACGCATCTAGAAAACTTAATACCTATCCTATTTTTATTAATCTACAGCTTACCTATAAGTATCTATAAAATGAGAATGATAATAAAAGGAATTGAAAAACCAAATAAGATTTAATCAAACGACTTTATTTTTTTACAATTCAATAAACAGTTTTATACACTACTGTACCAAAGTGCGGAATAAACTACATTTTATATAAGTACTTAAATAAAAAACAATCCTAAATCAAAGTAACTTAAGTAAGTAGATACATACATACATGTTGCATTGTTTCGGCTTTTAGAATAATTCGCAAAAAACAAATACCTACTTAATTTAATTTTGGGTGAAATTAAACATTGAATACATGTATAATGGCTGGTTTACATTATCTTAATCTTTAGTAGAGTGCTTTAGTTGAAACATGTAAACGGTCGTCTTATGACTAAAGAGAGTATAACGTTATAGTAGCCTTTCAACAAGAATCATCGCTTTCCAGTAGCACCCCCCGCGCACCCGCGCCGCCCGCTCACCCCCCGCGCGACACTTTCCTCGCACTGGAAGCATGTAAATCGACATTTTAGTAGCATATTTAGTAGAGTGCTTTAGTCAAATGACACTGTACTGGAAGCATGTAAACGCTCACTGGAAAGGCACCAAAACTACTAAAGCACTCGCATTCGAATCTACTCGCACGCTACTAAAGACTAAGGTAATGTAAACCAGTCTTTGTACATGTCATGTTTTTTTGCACTGAAAATTACAGAATAATAGATACTAACTTTGGACAGTAGCGTTAAACACCCGAACTCTTAAATAATTATTAATTTTATACACCAAGTGCTGTGGCCTATTATACAACCTCATCAAGTCACAAATCACCTACACATTAGATCACATGGGGCACGAAGTAATTTATAGATTTAATATTTACAATGTCGCATTTCCATTTTTAGCATTTTATTATCAGCATTTTACAAGGTTGTACTGCAATTTGTCACGTAAAAGTTATTAAAAAACACTGTTTATAATCTTTGAGCAACTTTTATAACACACTATAAAATGGAAAGTGCGCAAACGTGACAGTTTAGAATCATACAGATTATATTTTGCAATAATTTATTGATATAAACCTGGGGTTTTGATATGCTTAAAACTACAAAGCTCAGCTGTTGTATGGTATAATTTTACACGTAATATTTAAGGCGCTGTAGGTAGTGAAACTAGCGCCGCCACTACATTTATTTTTATTACTCGTAAACCAAGTCAATATTTAAAAAAAGCTCATGTAATAATTTCTCAAATTGTCTCTAATATTTTTTTCACTCCTCTTGCTCAAAAAGTGCGTCATTGTAACGTACAAGAGTCGAGATAAAATAGCATAATAAGCCCTAGAGGATAAAGTTTTTTCTTTTTTAATGTTTGTCTATTACCAATGAGCGTACTAAAACGAAAAAGTCTTTATTCATAATCACGAATAAAAACTCGCTCGACTTAATACTGGGGGTCAATTACGAAAAGTTTAATTCGATACACGCGGCTGCGTCCGTGCTTCGTTCTGATTGATTCCTATTACAAAGCACTTGCGTATGCGATATTGCAAAGTGATTGCGTAAATTTGACAGTTTCTCTCTAGTGGATCCGTCATTATTCGTTCAATAGACTATGGACTACGATAGCTACATTAAAAATATTTGTAATAACTATAACCGACGAACTGCGGACGACTATCGTGACCAAGTTTCGTAATAGGCCCCCAGTTTCTCATTCTTATTTTTGAAAATGGAACTAAAAGCTTCTCTTCGGTGAAATCATAGACTTATTTATACTTTGTGTACAGAGTGAATCGTAGAATGCGTGTTTGTGTTGTTTAGCTGCTACAGCAGAAATTAAAAAAAAGGTACCATGGCGCGAAATCTTTAGAATTTTTTTATAATTACAAACTGATTGAATTGTGTGACTGTAATAGGAAAGAAATAATTTTAATCTTCTGCCGTCAAGCACAAATCATTTATTTAAATATTGTACAAAAAGTTTATGAAGTGGAGGATAGAAAAACGAGTGGATTCGTTTACGGAAGTAAGTAGGTATAAACTATTTAATATTGTTTTTTATTTTCTCGCAATCGCAGTGAAAAGTATAGTGTAACACACGACGCTAAAACCCATTGTAACTCGGTTTCTATTTATTCCCTCGCTAAAGCTCGAGAATAAAAATACCTCGTATGCAATGGGTAATTTTAGCGTCTTGTATAACAATCTACTATTGAAAAACTCTTCAAGAGTTTTCATTCTTTCAGTAAGTTTAAAAATCCATTTTAGCTCAAAGTGGACACTTTTGGCAATTATGGATTTTAGATCTTACAGAATGAATGATAACTGTTGAAGAGGTATTCAAAAAATATTAGAGACAATTTAAGAAATTATTACGAGCTTTTTTTAAATATTGACTTGGTTTACGAGTAATAAAAATAAATGTAGTGGCGGCGCTAGTTTCACTACCACCGCGCCTTAAGGAACAACCTTTGTGGGAGTACACTACAGCACAAAATAGACACTAAAGTTAAGCTTAGTACTACACGCACTCGAGCAACGCACACATAGACACCTCTCTCACCGACACGGAATATCAAACGGATCTCAATCTCAAAGTTGGTGAGAGTTGTTTTTGTGCGTGTGCGTTGCTCGAACACGCGTAGTTCTAAGCTTAACTCTATTTTGTGACTAAGGGCCCTTTTTCGTATACCTACATTTACTACAGTAATTTACTACGGTAAATAGCATACATTGCGGTATCTGTGAGTAGTTAATTTTCTAGTTTCAAATTGGCGACGCAATGAACACCAAACTCATTGTAATTTATATGTATATGAAATAGGGCCCAGTAGGGAGGGTCTAACACTTTTACTACAGCATATTGAACGTTACAGTATTTTTACATGAGATCGACAGTGAGTGACCTACATACATACATGAGGACTGAAATAAACTGTTTATAAGGGTCGGTGGCAACTTTTCCTGCCATTACCACAGAATACATAATATGCCATTACGTATAGCTTGACCATAAATAGTTGACAAAAATGGAGGGCGCCACTTTCTATGTAAACACGTCAAAATCACGAATAATTTGGCAACACTGACTATATTATGTACTGAAAAATGTTAGTTCCATTTTATTTAATTTCATCTCTTTATGGACAAGCTGTAGGTACCTACTTATTTTCCTAACAATTTATTCAACCCTAAGTTACCAAATATTTTTTGTGAATAAACATCTGCACTAGGGGGACGTTTTCTCCCTAAACTTATAGTAAGTTTAGGGAGGGGAGGGGTTTTTATACAGTTCAGTCAGTCAGTAGGTACTCCTACCCGTAGCACTAACATCTATCGAAAAAAAACGCGCGTGAAAAATTCTATTGAATAATAATTGTGTATGGGAAATTTGTACAGCGCCATTTACCGCCGAAAAGCGAAATGAAATTTCCCATAGACAATTACTCTATATCTATAGAGTACTTATGCGCGCGTTTTTTTCGATAGGTATTCGTGCTAGGGGAACAGTCAATACGATTAAATTAACTATGCACAACAGAAGTGACCAAATTCAGAGCGTTTGCAGTACAAAACGATGTATTTTCATCTGTAAAATTTACTCTTTGCCATACTTGAGTGAAGTTGCCGCTCACTGCCGCTTCTTTAGTACATAATTAAATTAATTACATTGTAAGGAAATATATGTAAAAAATACTGTACAGGGGGTCAAGTCTGCTAATGTTTTCGTCAAAATTTTTAAAAATACTAAAAAAGAATGATTTAAAAACACTGTTTAGTAAAAACACTATTTAAATGTGATGCCGTCTCTTTCAAACAATATTGTCAAAAAAGTGACAGCATCACATTTAAACAGTGATTTAGTTAAACACTTCTTAAACAGTGTTTTGTGGTAAGGCCGAATGTGTTTCCGTTTTGTGTTTAAGAAACACATGTGTTTCGGTTTTGGGTTTAAGAAACAAGAACGTGTCAAAAAGCATTACCATTCAAACACCATTGAACTACGATTTTGACGAAAACATTAGCAGACTTGACCCCAGTTTAGCTGATCCTAATATTTTTTAACTTTTTGATTTTTATTTTAAGTTTCATGTTGTTATCGATAGCAACATATTTTAACATTATAGGATATGGCGAAATGGTCCGACAGAAGGCAAGACTGGCAAGGTTTCTCTAATTAGTGTTATTGGTTTTATCTATACAAATCTACCACTCAGTTTATTATCTTCTATTTACTATACAGGGTGTTTGCTAGTAGCCTTATAAAGCCGAATATGGTGGATAGGGACTATCAAACCGAACAACTTTTACTATGGGACCAACTCTGAAATCGCGAAAAAAAATCAGCTGTTTCATACAAAAATTAATAATGAAAATATCAAAATGTATGAAACAGCTGATTTTTTTTCGCGATTTCAGAGTTGGTCCCATAGTAAAAGTTTTTCAGTTTGATTGTCCCTATCCACCATATTCGGCTTTATAAGGCTATTGCCATACACCCTGTAG
Source organism: Agriphila straminella (assembly GCA_950108535.1). NCBI lineage: Eukaryota > Metazoa > Arthropoda > Insecta > Lepidoptera > Crambidae > Agriphila > Agriphila straminella. The sequence continues at coordinate 5,921,189 of OX467318.1, forward strand.
AAGCACACGAATATTATGAAATCTTAGGCGGGAATATATTATCCTCATCACAAGAAATGACTGCAAAAAAATCGACTCGCCTTTGTATTTCATCTTGAGAAAAAGGTATTTTAAAAATACATTAGTAAAATACTTCCTTTTATGTTGAGCCTGCTCAATTATTAGCATTTCGGATTTATAGAATATTTTTATCTGTTCAAATACCTTTATTCAACACGAAAATCGAAGGCGATTCCATGTCTTTGCTACAAGTGTATCAAAAAACTCGCAAAATATGTCTTTAAAGTGTAAAAAAACCACAAGATTTTAAATACTTACTAGATAAGTAATACAAAAGGGGTAAAATGTAAACGTTTATGCGACTATTACTTTTATAAGAAAGAACACTGGGCGTTTTACACGAGTTGTGACTTTTATTATAGTACCTGCTACTAAATTGCATTTATGTTACTGTTTTAATTATATAGTTACATGGTAATTTTTCTTTATTGCCTAAGATCATTTTGTTCTGAACAAGTAAGTTTTGTACCTACAAGATACTAGTCTAAACGTAGTTGAAAATACTGACATAGTCTGAATTCTAACATTATCAATACGGACAGGAGAAAAGTTTATATAAAAATGTTTCGATTATGATAACCTTTACACTTATTGTCGAATCAATATAAACGTACTTAGTTGTTTCAACCTGTTTGACTTATGCTGTATTTATGAAATGACCTTCATACAGGTCATTTTATTGACCTAGTAGGGACAACAGCATGACCAATTAACTACATTTTGTTAAAACATGTTTTAAATGTCCCTAATTTGTAAGTTTTTTTGTAAACTTTTTATGAAATAAAAAAAAAATATTATTATGAGTATTTTTCGAAATTAACAAGTGCTCTGCCATTAATTCGTATAATATAAAAGTGCTATTGTCAGAATTTAGTATAATACACCCCTTTAGATTAACATGACAATAGGTATTTGATTGAATCAGGCGTCGCTTGGCGGAAGTCCCAAACCATTGTGAAAAAAGAAATATATGTAGCTTACTTTCTTTTTTCAAAATAACATGACAATATTATGTCGCGGTATATATTTACTATTATTGCATCTCTTTTATCTTTGACGTTTGACGATGACGTTTATCCAATGACAAATTACGCATATTTCCAGTATCCCCGAAGACTTGTCACATTAAGGAATAAAGGATCAAACACAAGAGGTATCACAAATGTCAAACGCTTTTGATAAAATACTGTAACAAAAACAGATTTGTTATTGTTATATTGTTCTTTTCTATAAGGCCATTTAGTATTGCTTATATAATAGCATTGTGAAGAAGTATCTCGTAGAAGAATATTTCATTTCTACAATAAGTTTAAACATTTGTATTTTTTTACAAAAGTATTCCAAATAATATAATAAGCAAAGAGCTATCTATCTACATTTATTTTCAAAGGTAATAAACGTACTGTAGAAATAAAATTTGTTTACTCATATTTTCATCTTGAATACTTACTTCCTTTTTAAATCAATTAAAAATAAATAATGTACATATAATATTAAGTTTCACATCAAGTGTACATATCTTTAATATACATAGGATTAAGTACTTTTTAAGTACGCACAACAATACAATAATTCCGATTAATATAGCTACACTAATGACTATGATATGGACGAATGAATTTACTAGTGGATGGGCACTAACGATAGGTATTATCTAGGTACGTATATAATTCCAAAGTGATAATAAAACAAATTCCTACCGTCAAATAGATGAACACTGGATTTCTTTGATACAAGAACATTATTGTTTATATTATTAATAAAATTGTCTAAGAAGTTAATGTTTTAAAAAAGGCTACAACATTATAAAATATAGAAAACAAGAAACACGCAGTTTCATTAATTTAATTTCAATAAGCCTCTAGGTAAAAGAGTTATTATGATAAAAGTCTTCACGGAAGGTAATTTTTGAACTAAAATTCCATCTTTTGCTACAGCTATCTTGTATAACCTAAAACTTTGCCACACTGAGGAAAAGTATCTTTAAATATCGAAGATAGGAAACTTTACTGCAAGAAGACCTAATTTTGGTTTCTAAAAGTAATTGGACTGCATTTAAAGATTTTTTTAAATCGGATACGATACAATACATATTTGGAGGGTTCGATTCCTGGATAAGGCAGGCCAGAACTTTTTGAATCTCTTTTTTCAGAAATCTTTGAATGCAGATCCAGTTATTTTTAAAATCAAAATGAAGTCATCTTTCAGCAAAATTTCCTAGCTTTAATATTTAAGGTACTTTCCCATCGTGTTGCAAAGTTTTGGGACAGCCTGTATAATCATATAAGATCGGCCTTTATCCTTCTGCATTTTAAATTCAAAGCGAATCAAGATTGGCCGTAAAATTGTGAAGAATTTCAAAACAGATTTGCCAATATACACTTTTAAACTTCCGCGTTGCATTGTACTTAATTAAAAATGACAGGTATAAAAGGCGTACGCCGACCTAGTCAGCCCGTGACCACGGCCGATGCAACTCGGCCGAAACGTCGGGAAATCAGGTGGGTGTGAAAATACCTATTAGTAACGTGCGCGTTTAATATCTATCATTTTTAATCAGGGGCTAATTGTCTAATTTCAAAATCTATCGCAATCGCCTTCAGGATGTGATACATTGATGTTTTTTTTTTGCACAAATAAAAACTTAGCAAAGAAATGCAGCAATGTGTCACATCCATCTGTCAAATGAAAGCGATTGCGATAGATTTTTAAAATAAGACAATAGTAGCCCAGGTTTGTCAATACCGGCTCTGAGTAAAGACAATTAATTGCATTCCAGAATTGTAGGCCTGAAAGATCTTAGTTAAATATTAATTTCGTTTAAAATAAAACCTAGCAATAGATGAATTTAGTTTACCCACAATAGTTGCAAATTATCTATAAGTCCCTAAGTCTTAGCAGTAGAGTTGGCACGAATTGAGTATTCAGTATTTAGGGAAAAGGCACTCTGAATCATCCGTACATTGCAATAACGCTGGGGCTCATCACGTTTTGTCATTATAATCTTGGACAAATGTAATAATCACCTTTGTTTATCAACCCTAAAACCAGTGTTTCATACGCGTATCCCCAGGGGTACGCGAGATTGTACCCCTTGATGCAACCTCGCAGCAATCTCATATCTCAGATATCACACAACTGATTTATTTTTTTATTTATCATTCTTATCTTATATTATTATCATAGTTTGAGGTTATTCTTGGAGGGGCGCGTAGAAAATAATAATTGGAAACCTCTGCTATAAACTCTACTTTACAAATTATGTATAAAAATCATCTTGTTAGAGTTGACAAAAACGTCGTTATTTGTGTCGTCTATTTTTGCATATTTTACTTTTTAATTGGTGGTTCAAAAAAGCAGACAAAAGCGCTAGCATAGCATATAAAAAAGTATGTCCATTACTTTTGTCCAAGGTCATACTTACAATTTTTTTTATATTCAATAATTAACAAAAGAAAATTTCTAATCTGTACTTATACATATTTATAGACGTGACTGTACTTTACAAATCTCAAAAACACATTCTCTCGACCCTTCAGAATGTTCAGCCGATTCTACTTTGTAGAGAATAAATGACTTAAAATGTATTAAAATAATTAAAAAATACGTTATTGTGATGTACAGAAATCAAGACGAAGTAACAGCACTTAAGCCGTGGCCCCCTCACTCTCTCAACAAACAGCTGTTATTTAACTTGGACGAAAAGTCGATGCGCGTGCCCAATTCTAGAAATTACGAGAAAAAAAACAATAAGACCCAATTTTATTATGTCAAAATGGCGGGCCAACTTATGGAATGTATTTAAAAAAATAATGACTGTATGATTTTCGGACAACTTGTACAGTTAGCTACTTGAAAATAATTAAAGATTAAATGCTTTTAATACAATAAAACATGTTTTAAACAAAAATGCAACTAATTTAGCTGCAATTCTGAACACTTTTAACCATAAATAAATAAATGCAATAAACATCACCATTAGTAAAGAGATGAATTAATGTCGATTACTTTCAAGTCGACTGTACATTGTAAAGAAATAGAACTAGGCTGTTTCATATTGGAATTTTCTAATCTATTTTTTTTTTACTTTAATATGGAATTTACTTTTCACACGAATCAAAAAAAGTAAAACTGTCAAATATTCGCACGCGCTCGACATAACAACAAAATGATTACTACAAGAAAACCAGTCTTTCATAGGTCAATTCGAACAAAGCTTATTTTTCACAACTTTAGATTATTTAGAAGACACGACATGTATAAGATTATAAACATTCATTGGAATGGGTGACGAATAGTGACAATAATGTCGATGATCGATGCACTTTGTACAAAATATATCAATTAATCTAATTTATAATATATAAAGAGAAAATATGTTTTTTCTCATATCAATAAATAAGACTGAAAGGGATCAAATACAATTGTTCGTAGTATAATCACATGTTTTAATTGAAACATTTGTATCAGGTTTAATGGATGCTATTTTAGTTTTTATTGCTTTCGAGTGGTCCGATCCGATCAACAAAATAATGAATCTAATCTGACTTAATAAGGCATTTATCGCAGTTACGTTTATTTGTAATATTACTCGAAATTTAAATAATACCCAATTAGTTTTCAGGGTAATGTATGTACGTATATATTATGAATTTTATTAAATTATATTATATTATAAATTATAACACTCATTTAGAATTTATTAAATAACTCGCATTGTAATATGCAATTATGCTATTTGTTTAACATAATATATTTCTAACTAATTATGTGAGGCACTTTTGTACATCGTACAGGCTTTTTCACATCATTGATCTGTTGTTTTATTAAGATATTATGCCATAAGTATACCGTTGAAATACTGATAGATTTAAAATATACTGATACTGGAATCACAATGAATTTAATATATTAATCATGACTGGAATGTTCATAGTACAACAATTGGTAAGGCGAGTAGGTACCACAGTAGTAAAATACTTAAAAATATAACTATCAGAAGACAATATTTTATATAGGATTCACTTCTAACACTACATAAAATAATAGCAACCATTTATGATTCCTTAACCCTATATAAAAACCTGTTGAGCTGTTCAACACTTATCACACTGTTCCTAGCACATTGGCAAGCCTCGCTTCGTGAGCAAAAGTGGCAATTATCCATCGGCATAATCAACATAACAACGATAATATCCTCACTTCCGTAAAGGCCGATTGTTAAACGGAACACTTAACATACTTCAATCGCACCCTTACATGTACACGCTTAAGACGGTGCAATCGACGACTCGTACGATTCTAATCGATAAATATAATCTTTTTGGAATGACAATCAGACTTGTACGCTTCAATCTCTCTTTGTTTACGGGGTGATTACATGATGATACAGCACCTGTGTGACCTGGTATCACCGACGACGTCGCTGGTGTTGCCGGTGAACCGCGGCACCGCTCCTGAGCTGGGCGAGAGGCTCAGCGGATTCAGCTGGACCGGCATTTCCTTCGTCACCTCCGGTATCGAATTCGTACTGTGATTGTTCGTAGAATTCAAACTGTTCTCCACCGGACTGCCGTTCGTTCTAATCTGTGCCCGCTGCTTCTTTAAATCCGCTAAAGTCCCTGAAACGCACCACAGGGTAAATCACAAAACTGTCACCATCGGGTCTACCGCCTAACTCTATCGCTTCGACTCTGGCTTGGTTTATGACGTCAGTGCACTGTCCGTCCTTGTCATCGTGTTATGATATGACAAGGACGGACAGAGCATTGCTATAGCTCTGGCTAAAGCTTTGAGTTAGGCGGTAGGGCCCCAGCCCCAGGGGGCTAATTGTCTAATTTCAAAATCTATCGCAATCGCTTTCATTTGACAGATGGATGTGACACGTTGCTGCATTTCTTTGGTAAGTTTTTATTTGTGCCAAAAAGAAGCATCAATCTGTTTTATCCTGAAAACGATTGCGATAGATTTTGAAATTAGACAATAGATAGCCTGATCGGCATTCGAAACTACGCAATTCCAAATGATTTGCATTTTTCTAAGACAAGCATAACAGTTTCAATGAACAGGCGGATGTTTCTCAATCATAAGTAGTGCATCACTTTCACATTTGTTAGTAAACATTATGCTTATCTTCATTAGAGCAATAAGTGAATTAAACTGGCGTAAATAATTTCGTCATAAGTGTAACCGATGGTGCTAAAGCGTCAAGTGTAAAAATAAATAAAGGTGAAAGAGATAGACGTGTAAACACATTTTGAATAAGACAGAGATATAGATAGATGAGCACATGCATGCATTATTCTAAACATGATCCCATATAAACGATATCACAAAGGAACAGTGGACTACACGCATGCAACTACAACGAGACTGCTTGCCTCATATGCATCCTCGAGAGCTTTCTTACTGGAAACCCGGCACACAGTCCCTCCAACTCATTAATATACCATCACTGTGCAAAACTGTTAGAGTAACTTTACATATTTGTTATGAATAATTGTGCTATTATATAATGTGCTTTTTCATGTTCGTAAGGATGCATATAATTACCTGCGTTAATCATGACGGTGACATGAACATTGATTTTACCATTATTGTCCGTGGTGTAAGTCGCGGTGCCGCCTTCACTGATCGCGATTTGGTTGGAGTTCACGATCAACTCTTTCCTACCGTCTAGCGAGTCCTCGGATTTGAACGCGTCATTATCTTGACCCTCAGGCGCTTTTCTGACGCCGTTCGGTAGGCTCTTTTCGTAGTGTTTCTCGTTGGTTTCATGGAGTTGCATGGAGCCAGGGGCGTAATGTGACGCGGCATTGACACCGAAGAGGGGGTTTGTTATTTTAGGTTGGGAGTATTCGTTTATTTCGCTAACGTCACTGTTTCTCTGCGTACTGTTTCGCTGGCTGTACGTGTGCTTGGGCACTGAGTAGTCTACGTTAGAGTCGTAGCTTTGGTTGGAGGTGGTGGAGCTGGTGGACAGCCGTTTGTGCGTCAGCTCGCTTGGTTGCAACTGGTTGGCGGTGTTTTGGTCATTCTCCATGCCATTTGACAGGCCCTGCAAATCAAAAATATGGCTATCAATCATGGACGGTTATATTCGAAGGAATGATGGAACTTAGTGTTATTAGTGATTTAAAATGAAAAACCGGCCAAGTGCTAGTCGGACTCGCGCACGAAGGGTTTCGTACCAAAAAAAGGCAAAAAAAAAACACGTTTGTTGTATGGGAGTTCCACTTGAATATTTATTTTATTCTGTTTTTAGTATTTGTTATTAAAGCGGCAACAGAAATACAACATGTGAATATTTCAACTGTATATACATAATTTGTGAATTATCACGGTTCATGAGATACAGCCTGGTGACAGACAGACGGATAGTAGTCTTAGATTACTAGTTTTTACCCTTTGGGTACGGAACCCTAAAAATATTATCTGGTCATGTTAAGTTTAAAGCAACAAAAGTAGACTACCAAATGGCTTTGGGATGATAAAATATACAGCTACGATAATTTCATTATTTCAGTCTTCCAGAGAAGGTTGTTACAGTAAAAGTACAGGGTGTTAATGAATGGACCCAAAATAAGAAAACCGTTTCTTCGGGCCATTAACTCTTTAACGCCCGGAAAAAAATACAACAATAGATTTCTATTGTTGTTTGTGCCCGATAGGGCACAGCGGGGTTGACGAGTTAAACTAATCAACTTTTACTATGGGACCAACTCTGAAATCGCGAAAAAAAAATCAGCTGTTTCATACATTTTGATATTTTTGTTATTACATTTTTGTATAAAACAACTGTTTTTTTCTCGATTTCAGAGTTGGTCCCATAATAAAAGTTGTCTAGTTTGATGGTTTGAAGAAACGGTTTATCCATTTTGGGTTCATTCATTACACATTGTATAAGCCTGATGCTGAAAGTCATACATCATAACCATTGTTCGGTTTATCGTTGAAGATTTGCGCGATCGCCCCTTTACTTACCCAGTCTACCAAGTCATACAGACAGAGACTAGCCACTAATTCATAAATTGGTCCAGTAATGGCCGAATGCTCAAACGCTACTCAACTTTGAGGGGTTCTCAAACATCGCGCTGTCTTTGTCATATCTTTGGCATATAATGCGACACGACGATGTTTGAGAGCCTCTCAAAGTTAAGAGTCGTTTGAGTATTCGGCCATAAGTAAGTTAGTTAAAAATAACTAACTTACTTATGGCCGAATTTACGTTTTACGTTTTCGCTGTAAAAAGTACTAGAAAATTTCGCCACTCCCACTAGCGACTCGGTAGCATAATTGGTTAGTGCATTGGGCCGGAATCCTAAGGGTGCGGGTTCTAGTCCCGTCTGAGCTGCTTGCTACGGGTGAGTTGATTTTTTCTAGTATTTTTCAATTATTTAATAATAGAAAATTTGGCACTCCCACTAGCGACTCGGTAGCATAATTGGTTAGTGCATTGGGCCGGAATCCTAAGGGTGCGGGTTCGGGTCCCGTCTGAGCTGCTACGGGTGAGTCGATTTTTTTTTTATTGACTTTTCTTGCGATGGTCCCATTTAATTATTTCTTCAAATCCGTTCATTAGTTTTCATGAAATTCTGAACATACCATGAAAGATGGGTGCTTTTAATATTATTTCTTGTCTTTTTAAGATTTTTTGAAATTTAAGAACCATGAATTCTTAATACCAATTTTTACATATGATTCGTTACTTTGAAGTCTAATAATTTCAACAATCTTATTTATATTGGATATTTTAATAAGTATTGGTACAGTGTCAACATGATGTTTAGGCTAGTCGCATTATTATCAGGGAAACCGCATGATTCCGTGTAACTATGTTATTGCCATAATTGGGCAGAAAAACGCGTACTTAATTTTCACATTGCAGTTAATTACCGTACACGCAACGAAAGCTTAATATATTCCTTACAACACATGATACACACATGATAAGCCATGTCCAAACCAAGGGGGATTTAGGGGGTTAAAACATATTCACTTTACATTTTGGCTAAGGTAAATTGATTTAGAAATAAATTTTCAAAAATATACACTATAGGTTGTGTACCACAGTTGGTTGTGCTGTGTAATACACACTATTGAATATATGGAAAACTTATGACTTTTTCGGACTTTGGGATATAAAATATTTATTTTTATGTACGCACTACAGCACGTCAGGTTATACAGTTAAACTGCAAAAACAGCTTTTATTACGTAGGGCATGAAGGCGGTCTCATGGTCAACATGTATAGCCTGGGGTGCCGTCGTGGGCTTAGTTTCATATATACGATCAGGCTTTTTTAGACATTAATATCGATTTACTGTACTAGAAAATTAAACAAGCATCGTGGCTCTTGAATTAATTTCTAGTTGACATTAGACTATTTCGCGAAAAATCCTGAAAGATTCAAAACACTACGAAACCTACCCTGTATCGAAGCCCTAGAACCTGCGGCTCCTTGCGCATACGCCGCAAGTTGTCATGCGTCAAAAACATAATATCCAAAGACATATTTAGATCACTGCACTGCACACTTCATTGTCACTTAGTCATTAGTGGTCCTTAACAATACACTAACACTTTATGAGGCACCATAAAGGAAGAATTGAAGTTCGAAGGGTAGTATTTGTATGTCATAATGCATTATCAGAGTAAGAGCGGTTGGCGCGAGTGCGGTGCGTGCCGCGCACTGACCGCACGACTGGCGGCGTGCGTCCGCGCAGACTACGACAGGGTATATAGGGCTGTCGCATTTGATCTCATGTTGCAGGTATTAGTTAAAATAAATACAGTACAGTGCGATTAAATTGATAACAGACAGTGATACGCTGCAGCTTCTCTCGAAAATCTATGGCAAAGAGTAAATTTTACAGATTAAAGTACGTAGTTTTGTACCTCAAGCGCTCTGAAGTTATGCCACTTCAGTTGTACATTGTTAAACTAATCGCATTGTATACCTACTTACGAAATATCTACTTACTTGTGATCAAGAACTATATGGAGTAAATATTTTCTGTATTCGGTAAGTACTGCTAATTTTAACGTTTGTGTTTTACATTAAAATGTATACTTTATACGTAACAAATAATTCGCTTATGACTCTTATGAGTGACAAAAAAGTGGCAAAACTGTTTTTGTTTAGGATTTGATTTGAGTGACAAAAAATGGCAGAACGTAACCTTAGGATCTGATTTATCAAATGGAAGTCATAATAAACTTGCCAGACAACCGACAACGACAGAGTTTTAAATACAGCAAGTATTATATTATAACAGAAGATTGACAAACATTAAAAAAAAAATTCGGAATAGCTGTCTATACATAACACTTCTGATTAGTTTGAAAAGCAACAACCCTACAGACGCATCTTCAGTGTGGTTTAAATGCGAGGGAAATCGCCTCTCCATGAGGTGGATCAGTCAAATGCTCCACCCGGAAAAACACTGTCCAATACAAAAAAAAACAACTATCAGCCCCTATACCACAATGGAACAAGTCCTATAGGTACCAAAATTATGTATTCACCTATGTCCAGTGCGCCAAAACTTTGCTGTCCTTTAAATATTTTGTTATTGCTTATTCAGCTACTTTTAACAATATAATGCAACCATATTATAGGCGCTGCATTGCAACCATAAAAACATTTAAAGAGATAGTAAAACAACTTAACATTTCAATCAGCTTTCATAAACTTTAAATCGCTATTGCCACTTCCACAATGTAACTACTGTAGTCCTGAAGGAAATGATTCATCAGTTTCATAGTATAACAGCGGCATCTCGCGGCCATCAACAGTAACCAATGCGTGTGTCCAAACATTTGAGATATCTGAACATTTCAAGTAGACAGTGCGCGCTTCACGTTCCCCGCGCACTTTCTCTGCTTTCGACGCGAGAACGACAGTAATTAGACAGACATACTGATTAATTATACCTACAATTAACAATAGGCGTAACATATGAATGGTTCTGTTACAGTTCGATTGGCGTTATATCATGATTCTTAACTTTGTTGTGTGTTACGAGTAAAACATAGTTTTTTTTTTCTCTACGAGTATGACCAGCTAACAACTATTTATTGTGTTAGTAACAGAAGATTAAAACTTAAATAATCCACGAGCACAACTGCAATTACAAGATAGTTTTTGATTTTTTTTCATTTGGGGCGTAACCCACTTTATGCCAATTACTTTTATAGCTTAAGTCTAACGTTCCGTTTTTACAAAGATGTAATGTGCAATGAAACATTAATGTAATGTAACGTGGCACAAATAATTAAGTAACTGTATTGTGTTTTGTGTTTAATGATCAAAATGATAATATTATACTGAATCGGTTTCAAATTTTTTGTTACATTACCATTCAGCAATAACAAATGTTCGCAAAGTTTTAAAATGTAGGGAGCTAACAAAATATTCGCTAACCACAACGCAACGTTTTGAAATGTCAGATCCACACGAAAATGTTGGCGAAGTTCTTTGTCTATGAGGGCCAGTAGAGTAATTAAGACTGTAGTTTTCTTCCCGGAAATTCCCTCCTTATTAATAATTTTAGAAGTTTTCTACATACATTTTTAATAGACGGCCATTATTTTGATTACAATGTTATTGATATAATTACAGGATAAGCTCTGCGCTTGATAAGCAGCATGAAGATTATCTTTTCAATATCCCTTAGATGGGTATTGGATACGACTCTATAATTACTAAATAGGAGCGTTTTACCTACCATTAAAACGCATATTGTGTCTGAAGCCTTATTCGAAGCCTTGGTAAACAGATTGAGAATAGCGGTGCCTTCCCGTTACCGTTCAGCATCATTATTATAGGTCTATCTTACTAAATTACGTCACATCCGCATCCGTGTGACGTCATATCTCACTTCACTATGTTCACCAGGCCGCCGCCATTGCGGGTTTCCGCGCTCATTGCAGTCTCAAAATCTGAAAAATACTTTACAACTATTGAGCATTAAATGCATACCAGGCAGCCCTTGAAGGTAGGCTTCGAATAAGGCTTCAGACACAATATGCGTTTTAATGGTAGGTAAAACGCTCCTATTGTGTCCTATTCGCCGTTATTCGAAGCCTTGGTAAACAGATTGAGACATTGTTTGTTATCGCCTGGTGAACAGGGACAGGACGCCAATGTGACACTCTAATTATCATAACTAGTTTATTTCTCTTAAAATTTATTAATTAATTTAGATCAAAAGAAAGCTTTCTTTAATTAGTCTTTACTAATTTAAAGAAAAAATTATAATACAAAAAAAGCAATAATTAAAACTAAAATAAAGTCGAACAAGTTGACAAATCAGATCAGCTTTAAATAAATTCACTTAATTTTTTTTTTTTTTTTTGTACATAATTATTTAACATAAATTATCTAACTCATAATATTTCAATCGTGTTATCGTTTAATATGACTGCTGGCTGACAGTGCATCTCTGCTTAAACCGCGTCGAACGCCTACTTCAAAATAATCTGGGACAAAACAACGTTTTCTTCGCAGATTCTTTTATAACAAAAGTGATGTCAGTTGCTGCACAATTAATTCACTTCAAGATACAAACCTTACCAATTCTTTGAGCTTTTGCTCTGCAAAAAAAAAAAAAATCGTTATAAAATCCTTAACTGGATTTGGATATCATAATCAAATAAATCTTTGTGAACGCGGTCACAAAGTTATTACTTTTATATCAAATACTTGATTAAATTAATTTAATCGTAAACTGCGAACTGAACTCAATAAATACCAACCCAAAAATAAACGTTATAAGACTGATTTAAGCCAAAGGTAGGCTAACTACCTTTGGTGTTATACACTTAGGCCGACTAGCTAGCTAAAGTGTCTGTGTGCGCCACTGTTTGCGACATCTTGTTGCTAATGTCAGACTAGTGTTATATAAATTGCTATCGAATGTTAATTAACATTTACAAGGCCATTTGAATTTTTTCATTTAATAAAACATTTAGTATTCGATTGGTCAGCACACAGCAGCTGTGTTAGCCCAAAACAAAAACAAACAAAAAAAAAATAGGTAAGTAGCCACTACACCTAACTGACACATTTTTAATTATCATCGCAAAATTAAATGACATCTTCACATTGGAAATCAAAATACTAGGTAAAGATTATAATAGATATAAAATTAAAAGATGCATAAAAGGAACAAATTAATATGACCGTACTGCATACCAAAGAAAGAAATAATTATTTAGTAAAGAAATATGCCTTTAATTATTACAACATGTCTTTACTTTCAGTACACAAAGATAAAGGTAAATAAATAAAATATTTTCTTTTTATCAATCTATAAAATAATTATTTAAAAAATAAAATAAAAATAATAAAACAATCAAGTTTCTAAATGTCATGGTTTCTATGGCCATCGGAAAAGCTGCACGCAGCATCAACTTTATATTCGTTTTAAACTTGAATTTCAAACAATATAGCAAAAATGATGCATATCAATAATAATAGTAATAATAATTACAATTAAAATACTTTCATTTAATTATTTAATTAAAATCACATAAATACTTTGGAATTATCCACCGAGAAGATTACCTCTGTTATCTAACAAATCAAGTATCATCACCCGGATAAATAAACAAGAGCAGGGTGCCAGTGCTTCCCCGTGGTAGTTAAGCTCGCTTAGGAAAGTATATTTAAGTAAATCATTCGCAGACACCAACCAATATAACATCAGAGCGACAGTGTTTACAACAACTGACTAATGTCAAAGTGCTTAAGTGTATTATTTTAAAGTTATTTCCAGAATATGGTACATGTTATGGTAGCTAAATAAAAGTGTTTTCATATTCTACTGAAATATTCAACAAGTACTCTACACCGTGCTATGATTATAATTAAAATATAGAATGATTCAATCGAGGTCTGAGTAAAATCGAGATTCCCCCACGAATTTAATAGGATTAACATCACAAAACATATACATATGAAAGTGATTTTTTAAATTCATATCTATTAATGTAAATAATAACGTGGTCAAAGTACAATAAAAACTAGCACTTTATGTATCTATGTACACACACATTACACGCCCCCGTCAAATCGGCTATCAATGCACTTTGTAATAAAAGCCAACATCATCAGACTTAAATTTTCATAAAATTTAAAATGTAAAACAGGCACAACCCTTGCAGTGACCACTTAACTAAAACGAGCTTGGATATCTGATCTGTCATCGGTCTCATGAGACAATATCAGTCTTCAAAGAATACAAATGAATATAAAATGTTCAAACAAAACATAATATCTGCTACAGTTATTTTGGTTACAGTGTAGCCAAAAGGGACACAATAAATAGGTTAGATTAAAACTATGACCTTTTAATCACAAAACGGCAAAATAAAGCGCGAGCTGAGCGAGCGCATCGAGTGTGCCACGGCAGCGGCCAGTGAAGCACCAGAACGCAACTGTTGGTGAACCTTCTTTGCGACACCCGGACTTTGCACCCGGTTTGATATTTTTAATAAAGACACATTTTAAATAACAGGAAAATATATTTATTGAAATATTTCAATCAAAATAACTTGTTGCCACTGGCCCACGGTTATAAAAATTAATATTAATAAATAACTCCCCAAAGAAACTTTCAAAATCCTTCTGGTTGTTCTGTAAACAGCAACTAGTGGTTGTTAAAAACATGGAGCTTATGTAAATAAAGATTTATTTCTATCATTCATTCATTGGTGGTGCCCACTAGAAGTACGGGAATATCTTGGATGATCCCCTTTTTAAGTTCCTCTCCCTCAGGGATTAAGACAGTGTTTATACAGAATAATAAAATAAAATAATAAGATAAAATGATTTGAATTATGTACATATCGACGGTGCCTGGACGGTGCTCATCAAAAGCAACCGAAATAATTTATGTCAAAACATCAACCGACGGTGCTCCGGAGCGACCGGCCGAATTTATGTTAAAACCATAATAAATGTTTATCGAATGTAAATATATTTATTGACATTACATAACTATATGTATAATGACGGTGCCCATCAGAGGGCGACCGAATTTATGTTAAATAGTAAGATACTTAATCAACGGTATCCATCAGGAGTGACCGCCAGAGTTCATATCAAAGTATCAATCAACGGTGCTCAGAAGCGACCGGATGAATCAATATTAAAAATATTGCTACAACTCACACAGCTCTTAACATGTGGGGATTACTTCCATAGAGGAAGTAGACAGCATGTTTTAATTATAGAAAATTATGTAGATACAACTTTTCATAAACTTGTGTCAACGGTGCCAGGAGCAGCCGATAGACCTTCCCCGGTCCAGTTGCGGAACAAGCTGGAACCGAGGGGTATAATGATAATAGAAAGTATCTAATTACTATGATAAACTTTTGAATTACCTGCAATTTAAAATATATTTTTATTTTAAAACAATTACCACAATTTATTTTATTAATAACTAGCTGTACCCGACAAGCTTAATATACCACACATTTATTCAATCAAAGGTTAAAACACGAATTTTTTTGGGCCAGGACAATCGGTCCTTCAAGTTTCATCACAATCCAATAAATGGTTTTGGAAAGCATAGAAAGCAAATATAAAGCATTCATTTTTATTTATACACAACACCAGACAAGATTAGTACCTACGCTCATTTTACTGGGAATTGAACCCGAGTAATTTTGCGCATTGATATCGTTTAAATGTAATATAAATATATACGTATAAATAGTAACGTATAAATGTTTTTATTAAAAACCAATATAAAGGCAACATTCTTTTGCAAAACCCTGAATACTTATTTTTGTTCAAAGCGCCTCGTTACGTATCACTATTCAGATTCACAAAGCAGTAGCTTTTCTCAAAAAAAAAAAAAAAAAAAATGAATACTCTTTCAAACGACTACGGCTAAACAACATCTCGAAATAAAATAGGGCGCAATGGTTAATCTCATCACTGGTCAAGTAAAACTATGAGTCGAACGAAATGCCGGATAGCGCCAGGATGGCGCCAGGATTCAAGCTGCATACACTTTCTCATATTTTGAGGAACACAACAAGGATTTGTGTGCTCAGCTCACATTCAACACAATATACTATAATATGCTTTACCAACAATGAATAGGAATCTTACGAAACATGTTTTCCGTAACGTAAAAATTTTCATAAGCATTAAATTTGTCAAAATTATAATCTTTTAGCAGATCGCATAGGCCAAAAGCGAATAAAACTCATGAACGGCAATTTAACGAATGTTAGAATTAACAGAAAATATTTTTCAACATATCGTGGGTAGAATCATACCATTATAAAATATGGAAAAATTTCACTGACCTTATGGTGAGGCGTTAGATTACCTCAATTCAATTCAAATCCTGCGTCGTATTCACTGTAGATACATGCCCTCGCCCTCGTTCTCTGCTACTCCGCGATCGAATATGACGACGAAAACGGAGACGACACAGAGTCGGACCCAACTAACACTGATTTTACGTATGGTTTTAAAATTTCTACGCACACGCATTTCTAATAACCGAAAATAAATCGTAAGATGTTCATTTTTAACAAAAATATGCAATATAAAATCTAAATTACGAATTAAGAATTTCACGAACGCTAACAGCGTTTGACCTACTTTAGAAAACTTTAAAATTCGAATGCTAACAGCATTTGACCTACTTAGGAAAATTTTTAAATTTCGAACGCTAACAGCGTTTGACTAGATGTGAACGGTTGCGAAAAAAGGACGCCAATGAGCGCGGAAACCCGCAATGGCGGCGGCCTGGTGAACATAGTGAAGTGAGATATGACGTCACACGGATGCGGATGTGACGTAATTTAGTAAGATAGACCTATAATAATGATGCTGAACGGTAACGGGAAGGCACCGCTATTCTCAATCTGTTTACCAAGGCTTCGAATAACGGCGAATAGGACACAATAAATTGATTTTCTTAACAGTTACTATCATAGAAAATTAGTCTTGTTCGATAAAAGTTTAAACTTATTAGAATTATAAGTAAAACAATCTTTTGCATAAAACGTTTTGTATTATTTTTGAAATTGTTTATCAAAATCACTTGAGAAAGGTACATTTCAGAATAAGGTAAAATTTCAATAATTCAAATACACAACTGAAATATCGCAATGTAAGTAATATGTTTCAAATGTTGCATATTTATTGTTTTAATCACAAGAACTGCAAATATAACACGAGCAACTTTTTATTTAAGTAGTATAAGTATAAATAGATACATTATGTAACATTCTAGAAAACGCCTTTTTGCAATGGGATTTCATAAACATTTTAAATGACCTGAAACAGTTTTAGTTAACGCCATTTCGTAAAACCAACATTATACATTGTTTGCTTAATTAATTAAAATTTTACGGTATGAAAATATGAAATAGAGGTGCAAACAAAATCGCGGAGTTTCTTTCATACATGAAGGTTGTCATCAATTTGCGGATTAACTAACTGAGATTTGCAAACTTCAGTTTAATGGCGAGTAGTTATTGAATTCAGTAGAAATGCTAGATTTGATGTGCGCCTGCGCCACATACCGGCTGCTAACGCGGTCGGAAAGCACCGTGTTGTTATTCCCTCTAATTGGTCTCAATTAAATGTCTATAGACTTCTTTGTATAGATTCTTTTGAGATAATTATACCGATTTAGCACCTTACAATATAACCGTTCATACTGCACTTGTAGTATCATGGTAACCAGCCGTTTGTTTATGGTTTATTAACCACGAGGCGCGACGCGACGGACGTAAAGAAACATTTATTTCAATGAAAGTGGATTTTTTATTAATTTTTTCTAAGGAGATAATAATTAAAATCCATCATCTTATTTGAGAGTCCAATATTTAAATACTTATCACATTATTTCAGATATTCTTTCTTACTAGCGGTCGCACGCGAGGAACCTTCGAGCAGAATAAAAAGTACCCCGATTTAATCCAGTTTATAAACTATCTGTGTGCTAAATTTCATCCGAATCAGTTCAGCCCTTTAGGCGTGAAGAGGTAACAAACACACTCACACAAACTTTCGCATTTATAATTTAAATAGAATTACAATTTTGCAGACTGAAATAATAACATTTATTTATTTAAGATTGAATATGAATGAAAGTGTCTTATGTAAATCTGTGTATCAAAATCTCAGAAATATCTAAGATAATATAACAACACAACCAGAAGCGTTCTCGTTCATGATTATCGTGTTTTTGACCCATTATTTTTAATTTATTGGATCGTAGAATATAACATATGGATTCCAACATACGAAGGTGCACATCTCTTTATATCTTATATCCTACAAATACAGAGAAAGTCTGGAATCCTATAAATTGGTCCTACGAAAACTAACTCGTGAGCGGACACGCTAACAAACAAACAGGGAGACAGACTTACACATTGTATGGTCTAATTTTATACTTAGCAAACACCTATGGCAGCATCACATAAAAGTAAAAAGACTCTCCAATGTTAGTGTTTCAACGCAGTTAAGCCGAAAGTGTTTTACGGTGCAAGCATCACAGCATTGCACAACAGATGCAAAATGGAGATAACCTAAAAATTCATCCGCGTAATAAAATTAATAATGAGCAGATTAGCATAATAACGTTTTATTGCATTACGCTACATTGTTATGTGGCAGTCGCGTAAGTTATCGAAATCAGCACAAGTTAATATCTATTTTGTGTTAATGTTTTCTAAGAGAGTTGAGGTTGTTCTATAAACACAAAAATGCGCTCTTAAAAATGTAACTAACAAAAAGTTACTTTATTATCTAAGAATTACAATTGACTTCAGTAAAACAATAACAGCTATAAACGGTTTTCGTGATAGTTTTAAGTGAACATCAATAACGTTTCAGATCATAAAACAGCACTTTTTAAATATTTTCAACTTCAAGAATGCTTCCCTCAACATAAGAAACGTCTCGTAGAGAATTACAGAAAATTATATTCAGCTGCCTATTTCAGGCACCAGATTAGATTAGACCTTATAATTTAATAAACACAAATGACACTGCCTAAATTTTAATTAACATATAAATTCCGTTAACGCAATAGAAAAATCAAGATAAATAAAATAGAAAAAAAAAACAAACCATCTGAAATTCTTTATATATTTTGCAAAACGAAAGTCGAGCAGGTGATGACCACAATGAATCATTTTACTTGCAATGTAATTAAGTGCAGATTTCTATAGAAACATTTGATACGCTATGGTAAGTTCAATTATGTCTTCAATTCGCAACTAGGAATGCGTATCAATAATAAATTATGTTGATTAGTTCGCGTGTGGCAGGACATATAAATCTTTGCTTCTACTGTAAGTTTTATTAGTAACACTTACAATATTTCGCTTTTTAATAATATAAAATAAATTTATTTGTGGCAATTAACTTTGAAATTTAATTTTTGAAGTCAGTGCCGTTTATTTTAATTAATTCTGTAATCAGCAGATGGGAAAAAACATAAAATTATCTTTCCATTTCTAAATTTTATCATAAATCGAAACTATCAAAAGTATCACGCAAATCAGATTTATTGTTCCCCATAGCGCCACCTAACGAGATGTTTTCGCACTTGCAAAATAATGAACTTTTCATTATCATGCGCATACAGTGCGCCAACAACAAGTTGGCGTACCAATGGCGCCACCGTCGTCGTCACCATTCGGTGAAATTAAAATGTAGAGTCCGCGGCGCGAAAGAAGTCCGCAGTATATGATGTCTTATTGCTACTGAAATAAAGCCTTTTTTCTAATGACGAATGATATCAGTGCCGCGTCTACGGTACTTCTTTGGTGTGGGCGCGGGCTCAATGGAAATTGACTCCTAATAGTGCTACCAGGTTCAGTCCACTGTGCAACAAGTATCAAGTTGGCGCGCGGTAAGAAAAGGAATAAATTTTGACAGCTCAGTTATTACGCCTATTTAGAGAACAAAATATGTCTTGTGTTGTGACTCCTAATGCTGAATATTTAAATTAGAAGGACGATTGATGACACTCCCATGACATTTTAAATACGTAAGTATGCATTATTAATAGAAGGAACCTAATTTTACGAGATTTTCAATGTGTATTAATTCACCGAGAGAGCGCGAAGCGTCTCTGCTTCAGCTTGGGCAAAAATGCTTTCGTATCCAGTCCAGCTTTCCGGAAGTCTGTTCTCCTCTACCGGTGTCTACCGCCTAACCCTATCGCTTTGACTCTGGCTTTGGTTTATGACGTCAGTGCACTATCCGTCCTTGTCATTGTGTTATGATATGACAAGGACGGACAGAGCATTGCTATGGCTCTGGCTAAAGCTTTGAGTTAGGCGGTAGGGCCCCTGGTCGCATTTATCAACCGATTCTTGTGAAATTTTGCGAAAAAATTCACCTATTCGAAAAAAAACTCACCTATTCGAAAAATGATCGAAATTAGAAGCGCCATCTAGCTTCGAATAGATATAATAAAAGAATACTTAACCTACCAAACAGCACATAATACTGCTATTCAAAAGCAGTGTCAACCTCGTGGCGACATCTATTCATCTACAACATACAATTTGAGCGAGGAAGTCTACAGCTCACTGAGCCACTAGTAATAAACAAATAAGAAAGTAATTAGACAGCTACGTCTAACAATCTGAAAATGGACTGCCAAGCCAATACAATTCAATTCACTTTATTGCATTCCACAATGATAACAAGATGGTAGGTAGGTAAAATAACAAAGTACATTGTAGACCCTGAATAGGGCACAGCACAGCAAATTATTTGGAGAGGAGTTGAAAGGACGACTTACTTTTTTTCAATTAAATGACAATACTTAAAATTAAATACTTATTTAAATTTTTAAATCTTTATCATTTAAAAAATCTGAAACACTATAGTAGCATTTTTCCAAGAGCAGTTTTTGTAACTTTTTTAAGTATAAACTATAACTTTTTTCTTCTGTTAGTTCTTTCGGTAATTTATTGTGTATTTTTACTGACATTTCGAGTGGACTGGATGAGTTCATTGGAAGCCTATGTACTGGTATCATTAACTTGTGGCCATGTCGTGATGTGTATCGTGATGAGATGTCTTGTCTCTTTGTAAAGTAATTAGGATGTTTTCGTATGAATTTACAAATTTCTAATATATAGATACACGGTAAAGGTAAAATTTCGAGTTTTTTAAAAAAATGGTTTGCAGCTGTCTGTTGGATCAATGTTAACTAAAATTCGGACAAGCTTTTTTTGTGCTGTGATAACTGTGATTGCATCCGAACTACACCCCTACTTTGCTGTGGTATGCAGCTTCACTTGATTTACTCAATAAAGTACCTTAAGGCGAGGCCAGTTCACGATTTGATGAAAAGATCGATTTTTGAACTTCCAATGTGAAGAACGGATGTAGAATTCTACTTCACAAAAATTATTGTAGACTGAACATTATGTCATGAAACACAATAACCGAACAGAATATTGAAAAATGGCATGGTTACTCTGTAAAAAAATCCTGAATAACACCATAAAATTAAACTTCAAATCGTCAGATTTCGTTATTTTCAACGACAGTGATATGATCTTTTATGCAAAAAGGATAGCTTTTTTATCGATCTAACACAATAACCGAGTACATTTTAAATAAATGATCAAGTATTTCAGAAATCAATAAAAATGTACTAAATTTCGTCAAATTTCTGGCGAAGCGTCAGTTAAAGCTACGCAATATTCAACCTTATTCTAAAGACCTAGTGAAAGAGTAAATTTCGGGAACTGCCTCGCCTTAAACCAATAGCATAAGGTATAAGTTTGCAAACCTGCATCTCGTCGTCGACGGCCGAGTCGAAGGTCTCCCGTAGCCGCGCCTCGCCCCGCGCGTCCGCTTTAGCTGCCAACTGCTTCTCTCGGAGCGACGTCCGCCGCACGGACCGCACTCTGGAATAACATTATGGTCAGGAAACGTGCCAACTTACGGCAAATTGTGTTGTTGATAGGGGAAGTTTTGTATCACTACATAGTATAAACCGTTTTTTTTAAGTATATCTAAAAATGAAATGAGGATTTCAGACCACGTAAATGAAAATCTTTTACTATGGGGCCAACCACGGAATCCCGAAAAAAAAATCATCAGCAGTACAACATCGACTCGACTATAATGTATGGAACAGCTGATTTGTTTTTCGCGATTCCGTGATTGGCCCCATAGTAAAAGTTGTTCATTTTTAGATATACTTAAAAAATAGCGGTGTATAACAAAAAAAAAATTAAAACCCCCCGACAAACGGCTGATCAGGTCATGATTACCTTACCATATACTTCCAATCTCATTGAAGTAACATTACCAAATTTCGAATCGATAGGACACATGGAAGGTAGTCAGCCCCCCTAGCCAAAGTAACATTTGCAAATTTTCGTTATCGCTTCGCTTCGAAACGTGTATGGATTTGACGTTTTAAAATTCGATTGTTGACGAAACCTTATGTCAATCCCATACATGTTTCGAAAGCGAAGCGATAACGAGGATTAGCGAATGTTACTTTGGCTAGGCCCTCTTATCTCCTCATCAACTATTAAATAGCTGATGACCTTCAAACGGCTGATCAGGTCATGGTTACCCTACCATATACTTCCAATATCATTGAGTCAGATCCCCTCATCAACTAGAAAAGAGCTGATGACCTTCAAACAGCTGAACAGATTTTCATGAAACATGGCTAAAAACACTCGGGATAAAATTATCTATGCTATCACAAAAAAAACTGAACGAAAGTCGGTTCATCCGTTTAGGTGCTACGATACCACAGACACGTTAAACTTAACAGCCCTCTCGTTTTGCGTCGGGGGTTAAAAACAAAGTCGCTTCTCGCTGTCCGTCCCTATGAATGCTTAGATCTTTAAAACTTTGCTCGTTCGTTTGTTTTACGTATTACCACAGAATAACTAATAGTACAAGTACAGAAGCAGCACTCGGCAAAGTCATTTAAATAACTAGCTACTTTTGCTCCGACAAAATAAAGTGCAATTCAGGTCGCGCAGTTCACCTAGTGGTTGCCTCTCTTTCTATCGCGCTTACCTTTTCTGACGACGCAACGTTAGGGTTGTCTTCTTTTAAATGAACTGCGTAGCATATATCATAATGTGAAAAACGACAATTGTTTATTGGTTTTTTGATTTTGACATCCGTACACGGCACAGTAATGTCGATTCGACATTGTTACTATTGTAAAGAGGCAATATCTACTTGTGCAGTAAGATGCCGCGCTTGTACGGCGGCGGGCGTGTGGCGGCCCTCCGCTCACTTGTTCCGCCGGCGGAACGGCTAGCGATAGGTGCTTATCGCGCGACCGACGAGCGAGTGAAGGAGGCCTGGGGGTCAAGTCTGCTAATGTTTTCGTCAAAATCGTAGTTCAATGGTGTTTGAATGGTAATGCTTTTTGACACAGTTCTTGTTTCTTACAATCAAAATCGAGACACAATGTGTTTCCGTTATGAGTTTATGAAACACAATGTGTTTCAGTTTTGGGTTTAAGAAACAAGAACTGTGTCAAAAAGCATTATCATTCAAACACCATTGAACTACGATTTTGACGAAAACATTAGCAGATTTGACCCCCTGGTATTACGTGTGATTGGACGCGTTCGCGGGCACTGTGAGACGTCATAGTAATGTTTGTGAATACGGCTATTTGTGTACCTGCTAGTGCTGGCCGTGGAGGAGGAGCGGCGCGCGGTGGCGGCGCGCTCGGAGTGCGCGTGCGCGTGCAGCGCGCGTCTGCGCCGCTCTTCTTGTTCGGCCGCCAGCCGTAATATTCGCGCGCGCATCTCCCCTTCCTCGCAGATGTCTATATAAAACCATAAAGATACAATAAAGTAATAATAATTTAGGACTGGCATTGGGTATACATAAATGTTGCATTGTGCAAAGCAACGGTGTCTTTCGGTCGCCTTAGAGCTGCCGCACATTGAGCAACTAGTTGCGGCCACTAAAAGCGACAACAAAATGCGACGAGTTTTCTCATAATTTTTTTATAGCATCGGCGCAAACCGAGCGTTCGAGTGACTTGTGACCGCGATTGTCGCTCACATCGCGCGCGCACTCGGCCACTGTAGCCGGCTTCTTCCCGGCACTAGCCTCTAGCGGCTGCGATTGGTGGCTGCGTCTAGTGGCTTGACTGAGCCACTAGTAGTCGCGTTTAGTGACTGCGACTAGTGGCTCAATTCAATGTGCCGCAGCTCTTAAGTGCGATCACCAGAAAAAGAGAATTTTGTACCCGACATAATTGACACTTTAACACGCACACCAGCATATTACCGCATGCTGGCGCGCGAGCTTTATCTTGAAGAAGCCTCGAAGCTTAGATTATTTATATGTCAAGATAGACAGTCACGAAAGCGTCGAAAAAAATTCGTTCAACAGTTGGGTGACCAAAACACGCACACATGGTCAGTAGTGTGACCCGGCCATAGTTTTCATTACAATACTCTTTGGACGCGATGATGCTAAAAATGCACACCAACTTAAAAGATGGCCTGGGGCCCTACCGGCTAACTTTTCGAACTTCGGCAGATCTGCCGAGTTTCAACTTAAAACAGAGAATCAAAGTAAGGAATTTTGTATTGTACTATTTGTCGAATTATTTGGAGAGATATCGATGTTATTGTGACACCATAAATTGGTGTTCGCCATTTTGGCCCAATTGGGGCTCGATGTATCTGTTTTAATTTGAAACCCGGCAGACTTTTCGAAGTTCGATGCGTTAGCCGGTACGGCACCTGTTTTGTTTAATATGTCAAAAGCGTAAGACTCTATCTAGACATATAAATAATCTAAGCCTCGAAGCTATAACCTTACGAACTTTTTTCTTGTTCTGTGCTCACGTCTATACCACACGCGCATGCGAGCGAGACAAATAATGCCGGTCATTTTACGAATTTTGCTCGTGAAGTTGCCGCGAAACACTGTCTATTGTCAATTTAATCGCATTGTACGTCACGACGCTACGACGCAAAGTTGTCACGCACTGATGAATGGGCAATTTTCCTAAACCACAATAAAGAAATTCGATCATAAAAAAAAAAACAAAATAAAACAAAAAATAAACATTCGTCCATTTGTTTCGATTTGATTAAGTAATTTGTTGGATAGTCGTAATTGGCCTTAAGAAAATGTTTTAAAATTGTAACTTAGAATTTAAGTGAGCTGTGTACTGTCCCTAAGTAAAAAAAAAAAAAACTCGATAGATAGCGTTTTATGAAAGTCAAGCCTTCGTAAAGCTCCTTATATGTCTATCGCCGTTTTAGCTCCCCCGCCTCGTTTATCACTCTGCAAGGTGGAAGAATACGTTAATAATTTGCGATCAAAATTTTCAAAAAATTGCATGCGTTAAATTGCTTAGTGTGATTACGGCTCAGCTTCTTAAAACGTTATTTAACGATATTTTTGAACTATCTTTTTTAATTTGAGTTATTAGAAGATCGCCCATTGTGCAATTTGCTGTTCACCACACAAATCCGTGTTACGGCTGCGTATTTAACGATCGCATGTTCTAACAGACGGACTCTTGTATTCGAAACATTAAAATTTAATTTACGAAATGTAGTGGATATGGAGAGCGGTTTTCATATCCTGTTAGTTGCAAATTAAATAATATCAAATTCTTAATAGTTTTATATAAGAACCGTAATCATACCTGCGGGCGTCTCGTCGTGCTTATTCCTTACATTGAGATCAGCGCCATATTGCACAAGTAATTCTAACACCTCTAACTGAAACAAAACACTATATTATATATTTTATCTCCACCCATATCCTCTATAAAATCAGGTCTCCTGCGCTAATTTTCTAACAAAACATGTTAGCAAAACAAGTTAACATGTTAGCAAAACAAGTTATCAAAACATGTTAGCATAACCGCACGTCCGCTGCGCCTAAGTTTTGTTTTGATAACATGTTTTGTTACAAAATTAGCGCTCCAATCCCGGCTTTGTTTTGAAAATGAGTTCCGAAAAAGATTATTATTACTTCCTCTTTTGATATAACGATAATCTTGGCTATTTCCGACAGGGCATCTACTTTTTTATGTTTTTGTGATCTCCCAACGTAACATCGCATATAAATAAATAAATAAATAAATAAACTTTTTTATTAACTGTTTAGATGTACATTACATAAGTTACTGGATTCCCCTTTTAAGCTCAAATGCCTGTGTCAGGGGGCACCGCTCTTCCTTAACAATGAAATCTTTAGGATAAACAGTTTACACTAATGATACTTAATTAATGTAAGTAGATAAATCTTTAAACATATTAAACAATCCAGAGCATGCGTGTGTGTGTGTATGTGTGTGAGTGTGTGCGTATGTTTGTGTGGGAAATATTGTGTGTACATATAATATATGTATATATAAATATATACTTTTTTTTACATTTTTTTTTATTATTAGGTATTATTATTCAGCTTTTGCACTCTCAGTTATATAATTTTTAAAAGAAGTCTGCAAAGCCTGCAGATATTGTGCAATGATATTTTGTGGTGTGCATGTGCATGTTTTTGCGGGCGGGCGTGCGGTGTATCTTGCATATATTGTTTACGGAAGTAAGCTACATATAGGTATTTCTTTTTCACAATGGATTGGGAGTTCCTCCAAGTGACGCCTAACTCAATCAAATACGTTGTATATTAAACAGTAAAGTACTAACATGTCCCCAGCACGCCGCGGCGTGCACAGGCTGCCACATGTCGTGGTCAACAACGTCCGTGGACGCGCGATGCTCCAACAAGAACTCTACCACTTTTATGTACCCGTTCGCCGACGCTATGTGTAGCTGGAACAAACGATTAATGTTAATTGTGGAATTACTAATGATGAGCTAAGAGCTAAAACATTATGTTCTATTCCAAATACAAAGTCCCTTTTGATAGCTAACTTCTTTAAAGCAAAATATTGTTATGTAGAAGGAATAAAACTTCTCGCAGAATTTTTAGGTCCCAGAGTCTGTATTTTTAGACGGTATCATTACATTTCCTCGTAGCCACTGCTAGAAGATAGCGACACTGCTGAAAGTGGCCGTTTTGACACATTTGCTATCTACTTCTACGAATGACTATGAATGCAGTGATACCTTCTAAAAATATTAGACCACGAGCCCTACAAATTCCACGAAGTGTTATTAAAAATCTTTTTCTATTAACAAATTATTAAATAAAAACCTCTGAGATCGCCACTTTCGATAAGGTTCACCTTAAAGGCATTCGAATCATTAGGTATTCGATGTTTAGACTTTGCGCATAATGTCAGTCAGTCAGTTTATATTTTATTTATATAGGGTCCTTAAATAGTGCACGAAATTTTAAGGGGTCAATGTACTCACTCATGCATACAAACAACTTTTACTATGGTACTAACAACGATATATCAAAACAAAGTTTAGATGCGATACCCGCACTCCACAATGGCAAGACGAAAGTAAGGTAATTGCCCGACTTTCAATTAGTCAGGCACAGGCTCGTGACACGTAAACACACACCACTCTCGTCAGTCAGACACTCAAAAACCGTGACATTCTGATCAAAAATGCCTTCCTGCGTCTATAAACGATGTGTGCAAATTATACAGCAACAGTCAGAGATCGGAAAAATGTTTAATTTCACAAAGTACTGTATTTAACCGTAATAGTAGTTTATGATACAAGGTTGGTAAGGAGGTTTTTAAAACGAGTTGACGTTTTATAAGCCCGAGCCGCAGGCGAGGGTTTATAATCGTCACGAGTTTTAAAAAACCTTAACAACCGTGTGCCATACTACGTTTTTCAATACATTTGCGAGAAAACATTATAGGTACTGCTGAAATTGTAATTTATTCATATAATAAAACTGTAAATTCTAAATATTTGTGCGCGAATTACGCAAAAACCGCTAAACGAATTTTGATGGATTTTTCACAATTTAATAGATTGAGGTCCAACTTAAAATCTAAGCTATGTATCATCAAATTCAGGTGGGTGGAACCAGGGAAACAGCTTGAACTCTCCGTAGTACTAGCTTTCATACACTAAAGGGGTCATTTTAAACTAGTTGCAATATTTTTCTACTGTCCACGCGGATGAACTCACGGGCGGAAGCTAGTAGAAATTAAAAAAAACGTTCGTAAACAAAAACGCACGGCGCCGGCGTGCGGTAAAATCAACTTTCCGCACGCTGTACTACTCCGTAAACAAAAACGCACGGCGTGCGGTAAAATCAACTTTCCGCACGCTCGACTGTCATCGTAAACTTGCATTTTCGAGCAACTGTATTGAAATAGTAGTTTATGATACAAGGTTGGTAAGGAGGTTTTTAAAACGAGTTGACGTTTTATAAGCCCGAGCCGTAGGCGAGGGTTTATAATCGTCACGAGTTTTAAAAAACCTTAACAACCGTGTGCCATACTACGTTTTTCAATACATTTGCGAGAAAACATTATAGGTACTGCTGAAATTGTAATCTATACATATAATAAAACTGTAAATTCTAAATATTTGTGCGCGAATTACGCAAAAACCTCTAAACGAATTTTGATGGATTTTTCACAATTTAGTAGATTGTGGTCCAACTTAAAATCTAAGCTATGTTTCATCAAATTCGGGTGGGTGGAACCAGAGAAACAGCTTGAACTCTCCGTAGTACTTGCTTTCATACACTAAAGGGGTCATTTTAAACTGGTTGCAATATTTTTCTACTGTCCACGCGGATGAAGTCGCGGGCGGAAGCTAGTAGAAATTAAAAAACACGTTCGTAAACAAAAACGCACGGCGCCGGCGTGCGGTAAAATCAACTTTCCGCACGCTGTACTACTCCGTAAACAAAAACGCACGGCGTGCGGTAAAATCAACTTTCCGCACGCTCGACTGTCATCGTAAACTTACATTTTCGAGCAACTGTATTGAAAAATGTATTTTCATATTTTGTATTACTCTAATCGGCCATTTTTTTACAAAGAGCGAGACGCGCCAATGAGCATGCAGCGTATCAGACGAAACTTATGATATCTGTTTATCTCTTTCTAACGACAGGGATTCCGTATGGTGGCGTTCATTTTCGTCCCACTATTGATGTTGTGTGTATCTGCAGTACCTGTCGCTGTTTTAAATTGCATGATGTTGGCGCATAACGCATCTAAACTTTGTTTTGATATATCGTTGGGTACTAACATTGAAATCGCGAAAAAAATCAGCTATCCCATACATTTTGATCTATTCGATTTTAAATTTTCTATGGAACAGCCGATTTTTTTTTTCGCGATTTCAATGTTTTGGTACATGTATATTTGGCGTATTGTACATATTGCAAGAGGTGCACATTTTACGAATTGTAAATTATGCTACAAAGGGGAAAAAAGTTACCTATGTTTATATGTGGAACTCTGTGGAAGACTGGAGTTTTATAAACTCATATAGTTCAGTTTTGTATGTTCTATAAATAATCAGCTTGTCATAAATATTGAAACATACCTGCCGTAAAATTTGCGCGTTACCGTAATATAAGTAAATACAGATCAACAGCGATTAAGCGCGGATAATAAAAACGTTAAATAAATATGTTCAGACAACGGCACATCAGACTATACAGTCATGTTGACCTTGAGACCGTCTTTATGCCCTACGTAATAAAGCTTTTTTTCGCAGTTCAATTGTTACTTAATGTGATGTCGTGTGTACGTTATATCAAGTTCTATGGTAGCACTAGAATAATTACTAAAATAAAAGTATCAACTTTTTTTTCAGTAAATCAAAGGCAGTTTCTATAAATAACTAAAAAAGTAATTGACATGTAAAGTATGTGTGTGTACGTCGTTAATGGCTGTAATGACGTCACAGTCGCCTTGAATACAAATAACACAAGGTGTCAATTCATGATAAAGCCGACAAATGCATGATGTATGGCACTCGGATCAATGAATAGAGATGTCTACGTAATCGTTCACGGTGAATATGGATGCGATTTTTATCATGTTTTTCAAAGGTTATCTTTAGTCTTTACACACATAACAAAGCACTTAGATGAACACTTGAAAAACATCAGAAATAACGGGTGTAACAAGACACTCAACGAAGCCGAAGTCCACGCATTCCGACCATCATCAGGATTATTTTTGTCTTTTAGACTATACCTGGGAAACCAATAGCTACGAAGTTATTGAAGGTCAAAGTCAATTTTTTTTTTCAAAATTTTTATGAAATTCATTACTCAATGTATTTCGTTCGTCGTTTCCCAGCAATAATTTTGAACAGAAATGGTCCTGACGATGGGCACAATACGTAGACCTCGGCTTCGTTTAGGGTCTTGTTACACCCGGTATATGATGGACAAAAATACAATTTAATAGAAAAATAACTCGGCAATTAAATATACTAACTTGCCAGTGTAACGGGATGTCGTCGGAGGGCGCTGCAGTAGCGAGTAATAAACGCAAGATTGTCGCTAAATTACTTTTATTGCCGATAGAGGATTACAATAATCGAACGATCCCACGATTTTCCCTACCATACCAGTCCAGGGCCGTGAGCGTCCGCTGGCTGATGCTGGTATTGAACCCGAAGGTTGTGGTCAAGCGAGAGGTCAGAAGTGCCGGGAGCGTCAGCTTCTGAATTCCTCTATCCCTACTTGCTTAATTAAAACATTGACTTCGGCAGGTATATTAAGGAATGTGCAAAAATCTTAACACCGCAATGTAGAACGAAGCGGTCAGTAGCGCAGCGCCATCTATTGACGGGGGGCGGAAGTAGTATCTTCGTTACATTCTCCCCCTCTGTCCTCGAAGTCGACCCGACGAGAAGGGACAGGAAATGAAGAAGTTCTACGTTTGTTTCTTCGGACGTCCTCTCTTCCTGATCACTGGCAAGTGGTGTCACATTAGCAAGCATCAGATCACCAGGCTTGTATCCCAGATCAGTTCTTCGAGCTTTATCCGCTTGCATCTTCCTTCCTTCTTCATTAGGTTGCCCAATTTCTTTGGCTCTGGGTTCGCAGCTATAGTGATCATCCTGGACCAGTGTGCCTAGCTGAGTCTTCAGGCTTTTATTCTCACGCTGTAGTGGACTAGCTGGTGGATCATACATAGTGGTAAATGTTCCTCTCATTCTGAGTAAATGTGTAACTTGCTGCATTACATCACAGTCAGTGTCGCTATACAATCGACTTTCATTCATCATTGAGTATCCCTCCCCCTGCACTAATGCAGCCTCACTTGCATATAATACAGGAGCGGCAGTGAATAATGACGTCAATTTCGGCCGTAGCGTAGGTCTCACCAGTCTCGGGTGTTTTCGAGTCGTCGTCGCTACTTCTCGGACTTACTTACTTTAAACATTGAGTTCAGCAGGTATATAAAGCAATGTGCAGAAATCTTAACACCGCGATGTAGAAAGGAGCGGTCAGTAGCGGAGCGCCATCTATTGTCGGGGGGACGGAAGTAGTATCTTCGTTACACCAGTACTTAATTGAGGTATGAGTTATGTCAAAAATAAAGCGTAAAGCGAGATAGCAATGAGACAACAACGCGCGCCGGAACGAGACCGAATCGGCAGATTTGGCGCAAAAATCACTAAACCAATTCGTAGTAAATAACTATAATAGCGATTAAAGAGAAATGCTTCTTCACGAATTTGAATATTGATGATACTCGTTATTTAAAGCTTGTTTCTAAGTAATTTTAATCTTATTTTTTTTAGAGAATGTATCGAGCCGAAATCACTGAATCGTGTTTCTGGTTCTATACGTGTCTGGAGAAAGATATAAAGAAATATAATTATCTTATTTTCAGATCTCAAGGATCCTTCCGCGACCTATGGCATTACATCAAAAGTGTCAATTTTTTGACGTAACCCCTCAATTGTTTTTTAATGTAGTCTAATATTTTATTAGCACAAAAGTTACAAATTATAATTTTAGTTGTCTTCAACCTTAGCACCGTAACCAAAATTGGATACGTAATACCAAGTTTGAACATAATTATTTTCCCTCATAAACTGTGAATAAAAACGCCAACTCACCAAAGTAGCACCCTGATTATCCCTTTGCTCGTCCAAATCCATTCCATCTTTTACTAATTCGGCTACATCCATCAACATTTTCATCTCAGTCGCCGCCCGCGTCTCATCTATCAACCTTTGGGTTACACCCCTAGCTGCCATTTCGCTTTCAATAGCGTCTAGCGTTCTTTCCTCTTCACAGATATCGTATGGCATATTCCCGTCGCCGTTCACAGCCAGTAAGTTCGCTCCCCTTTGTATTAAAATACGGACAAGATTAAGATTCCCGCAGGTAGCAGCTGCATGTAGGGGCGTCCATTTCTCGCTGTCTTCCGCATTGACGTTCGCACCGTGGTCGAGTAGGAGCCGCATCATGGATTCGTTGTTGTCTATGCAGCATTGGTGGAGAGCGGTCAAGCCATCCTCGTTGGTGGCGTCTGGTGTCACCCCCCGCGCTAAGAGTCGCCGTACTGGAATATAGAATTTTAATTTATCAAGAACAATTTGGAATTCCATAAGTTTAAAAGCTTGATGGTTGATCAGAAAAGTAAAAAAAAAACCGGCCAAGTGTGTGTCGAACCACGCGCCGTAGGGTTCCGTAGTTACCTCATACCATACCATATTTAAGATCACTATCATTTTTCGTCGGTAAAAATAACTTTGTTTTTAGCAGTGTTTGTATAATGACAAAGTTATATATTTTGCGGTTTTGGAAAATATGATATATCTTGAAAACTATTTACAATATATCGTTTAAACCAATTTTCGTTGTAAGTAATTATTAAGATCTATAGCATATATTTTTTTTTAGATTTTTCACGATTATTTCAAAAGTTAGAGGGGGGGGACACACATTTTACCATTTTGGCAGTGTTTATCTTTCAAACGGTTGACTTTGAGAAAACAATGTCTTAGGAACTTCAATGTCATTTTTAAAGACCTATCTATTAGTAGATACCCCGCACGTATTGGTATGAAGAAAAAAAAAATTTTCAGTTTCAGTTCCATGTATGAGCTTAATCTTTTTTTTTGTGTTAAAATCGTTAAGCGGTTTACAGAATACATCTACCTACTAAGTTTCAACTGTGTAATCCTAATACTTTCGGAATAAAATAGCTGTGACATACGGACGGACAGACAGACAGACATGACGAATCTATAAGGGTTCCGTTTTTTGCCATTTTGGCTACGGAACCCTAAAAACATGCTCTGGGACCGTTGCTGTTACATTGTTCTCATGTCGGATTTACGTATAGTTTAATTCAGTAAAGTAAAATAGTGTTCCGCAAAATGGCAATGTTTTTTATTTTAATAAAAAAGGCTTTAAGCCTACGCAAGTAACAAACTATTTACTATTTAGAGTCACAGTAATATTTTTTATAGATTCCATGCCCACGCCAATGGCTACAATTGACAAAACCTATGTCCTCGAAAGTACGAAATAATAACATGTCACTATTATGGATAACTTATTCTTGACCTATTTATCCCCCAGATCCAATCACCTAATCCAGATTAGTTGCTTAGCAACTGTCGTTATTTTTTATTAATATCAACCGTTACATAGTAAAGTAACTAATCTGGATTAGGCCTACCACCACAGAATAGATAATAGTACTAGCGTACAGAAGTTGCACTCCGCAAAATCGTTTAAATAAATTGCGACTCTTGCTCCGACACAATAAAGTACAATTCAGGTCGCACAGCGCTGCCTTCGCTCCAAAACATTCACTTAGTAGTTGCCTCTCTGTCTATCGCGTAGGTTTTATCTTTTCTGATGTATGAAATGTGTCCTCTCAAAGGACGCCGAGCGCTTCAGACTCGCGCGCGGAGTGACAGAGCCCTGCTACCACTATCTGTGGATTGATTATGGGTCCTGGCGATTGACGGCTACTTTCGAAGCAGAAAAGGAATAAAAATAACTTGTGCGTGTATGTACCTTCATCGATGTCGTTCCTAGCAGCCGCCTCCAGCAGCATCACACTGTCGTTGAAAAAGATGTTGCGCTTGGTGCTCTTCTCGCGCTTGGCCCGCGACCGCGCCCACTCCTTCTCGCGCTGCTGCCATAGTTTTAGCTGCTGCATTCGCCGTCTGAAACCAAAACATCACATAATTAATTCTTTACTTGTACTAAGTCTTTCTTCATAATCATCATCATATCAGCCGCACGACACCCACTGCTGGGTATAAGCCTGATCATCATCATATCAGCCGCACGACTCCTAATGCACTGCTGGTTATAGGCCTCCCCCAAGGATCTCCACGACGATCGGTCCTGCCCTGCCCGCATCCAGCGGTTATCCGCGACCTTCACTAGATCGTTGGTCGACCTCGACAGGGGCCTACCCACGGAACGTCGTCCGGTGCGCGGTCGCCATTCCAGAACCGCCCCGCCCCGTCTTTCTTCTTGCAAGTTCTTAATTTTCAAAGTTGGTGGAATTATTTTGAAAGGTTAGCTAATTGATCTCATCATCATCAGCAATTCTAGTAATATCCTCACTGATGGGGTCGGATGAGCCACATCCCACCGCGCAATATCAATTTCAACATAATAGAGATCTCCACGAAACTTTGGAACCGGTAAAATAAATAAAAATAAAATAAAATAAATATTTGACAACATCACATACATTGCTCCGATCCCAAAGTAAGTAGCATAGCACTTGTGTTATGGAAATCGGAGACAACGGTGGTATCACAAACACCCAGACCCGAGTCAATATAAAAAGTTCATTTTCTACATTGACCCAGCCGGGGATCGAACCCGGGACCTCAAGAGATGGTGACGCCTTGAAAACCGGCGTGCAAACCACTCGACCACGGAGGTCGTCAAATAAGGCTCAACTAAAGACATTTCTGAATTAAGAAGTGCGCATAAGGTACATTAAGTTCTGTATTATAGCTACAGATTGAATAAAAGGTGGTAAGAAATATCTAAACAGAACAATTTTTGAAGTCGGTTAAAAAGAAACAGGAAGGAAAAAAGAGACTAGTACAAGATTTTTATAATATAAAGGCGTAGGAACTTGTCAATGTAACTCTCATAAGTCAATGAAAATTTCCATTCTGTAATTACCTGTCTTTAAAGTTATTTATTTAAGTAACAGTCGTTTCTTTAACTGGCTTAAACTGGATTTTCTTTGTGTTCGATAATGATAATTTTATAACTTTACAAAACATACTGTGCGATAATAAAAAACAATACAACATAATAAACCATTAAGTACCACAAATTTTCTAAAAGTGTGTATATTTCCGGTGTATTTTATATTTAACAGCCAAAACTCTGTCTATGAAACTTTAAAAATAAAGCCAAATTACTTTCATAACATGAGTACATAAACGAAATAGCTTCTATGAGATTTTCTTTAATCCAAAACAAATTCATCCAACAACCTTGTAGGTACAGAATAAGTATCATCTTTGACGGGCGTAACTCATGTTTATTTAGCTTTAAAATTTATCCTACTACAATCGCAGACTATATCAAAACACGAACTTAACTAAATCTACGTAAAGTAGATAAAATACTGCATACGCGGACATAACCCAGCACTCGATGTTTGGCCATAAAATTCAGAAGCATATAAACAATCTTCAAACTTCAATGGAACTGGAAACATCATTTCGCGCATATTTATACCTGATAGTGATCTGATTAAAACGAATATGAACGATGACTGTAAACAAGTAGACGCCAGAGTTATGGGATAAACATCCATTGGAATTTGGAATTCGTCGGTGTAACAAACATTCGACGGTTCATTACTTGAGCATGAGCATCTCATATCCAGACGATCATATCATATCGAGATAGTGAGATATTCTTAGGCTTCGCTTAGTTATGATATGATTTGGACGAAGGGATTAGATTTTTCAATGTCATTATTATTGCGTCATACATAACTTCAAAAATTTAACGACCTAGAAGACCTGAAGTGGTCATTACACTTTGTTTTGATAAACTGTGTGACAGACTTGATAAATTAGAAGACTCGATAGACTACTAGAATATAAATGTTTTGACATTGAAAATGTCTTTTCGTTCGCTCCCTATATAGGCTCCGATTTCACGAAAAAGTGCGATCCCCTTATATCTCAGAGGATTGTGAAGATATGATATTCAAAAAAGACTCAAAACACGCGTATTTACGAGAGCTGCAAGCTGCAAAAATAATTATTCGAGAAAATAAAAAACGAAAAAAATTATAGCCGAAATAGTGGAAAAAAGCTATTTTTTTCCGATTTTTGGATTTTGACGCTCGATATTTTGAAAACGAAGAATGATATCAAAATTTTGAGAAAAACTCCTCTGAACAATTTAGTCAGCTACAATTTGAGCCTAAAACAAAGACGATCGGGTTAAAGGTTTGCCCTGTAGCTTAACCTTTAACATTGAAAATGTTTTTTGATCGCTTCAGTATAGCCCCCATTTTCGCTCAAAGTGCGACATCGCCTTGGTTTCGTAAGTTTTAAG
Source organism: Agriphila straminella (assembly GCA_950108535.1). NCBI lineage: Eukaryota > Metazoa > Arthropoda > Insecta > Lepidoptera > Crambidae > Agriphila > Agriphila straminella. The sequence continues at coordinate 5,957,725 of OX467318.1, forward strand.
GCTACATGAATGGTTGAAGCCTCAAAAGACGCGTATTAACGATGGCTACAATATGTATGATGTAGCGTGTTGGCGTAATTTTAGGAAGCGCGCTCCTTAGATGCGCGTCGCGTCGCTGAGTTGCTATGGAGGTTTGACGTAGTTGAAGCCCGAGGCATAGCCGAGGGCTTCAAATAAATCTTAGATTATTTTTTTATATTTTAGGTTACAATAGTACTTTTAATTTACCTTTCAATAAAATAGTAATGTTTATAATGAAATATTTTTATATGAATTTCAATATTTTTTATAAAATTCGATAAATTCATTTTCAATGTACCGAAGGTCGTGAATGGCACGAGATCTGTGAATGTTTTACTTACTCATGAAAAAATATAGATCAACATCATCAAAGAACGGTCAGAATCAAACAGACACAAACATTACAACTGACTGGCAGATATGAGGGATGGTGAAATGATTGTCTATTAGTTGTCTATTAGTCACTTACAAGATGTAGTCCAAAACCCCTATCACATTATTGTCCCTATTAATAAAAATAGTAACTTCAAGAAAAGTTCATAGTTCCATTCTCATTCAATTAATTTATAACATCTACATACATACCTCCTCGTTTTGCACAAACACAAACCAATTAACGTAACGACTTCCTCAAATAGATTTTCACCATCAAATAGATTAAGTTAGGTACTCGATCAATCGTCCGAGAGCTAGTAGAGTCCAAACTGAATTAATCTAAGTAACAATATACACTCCATTTGGAGACACATACTTCAGCAACCTTGTATTGATCGTGCTCCATTCATTGGCGCCAGTCAATTGCTGGCCAAACATCACATTATGTAAAATGAAGTCCATATTGACACAATTGAGACTCAATTGGCAAGTGACAACTAATCACATGTGTGTAACATAGCTAGCTTTTGTCTTTCTATGGCCTAGATAGGTACTGGCTATTCGATATTTTCTAACGCTGAACCTGTTTAGATCTAACATGAACCAATGTCGACATTAGACGGATAAAGTTGCCAAGCGATCGAATAGCATTAATTATCACCTGTCTTGTTGGAGCTAGGTACCTTATGAGGATAGTTTTTATAGGTATATCAGTAGATTAAACCGGCCCAGTATGTAGAGATCTAAATAAAAATACGTTATCATTAATGTCTGTGGTTATCAAGTTGAAAGGATGTCGGTTTTTAGCAACTATTCATCCTATCAGCAGCGTGTGCTGTGCACCCGAAATCTTAATTTCATGGAACTGAAACTACAATGCTTTATTTTTTAAAGTAAACGATGATGATACTCTGAGACAGACTAAGAACGAAACCTATATTATTACACCCTCCCTTGATTGACATTATTAATTTGAATGTAAGTATTACAGTAGAATGTTTAATGTTGTTCTTTGTAAGACATAAATAAAAATTAACTAAGATAATAGAGATACTATAAATATACACATAGACACTGACCTAAAACACAGAATAGATATAAGTGCCAAAAATACGAAACAGTCGAACTATAGTAATAAAATGGAAACTTTGGTAACAATATTATCATTTATTTCACGCAATCCCGCATGGGATATCGAGACACGTCATGCGATCATAAAAAGTGAAAACAAGGTTTCTCCTCATATCGAGCACAAATTTTATTGTTTCAATGTGAGCAAGATTGCGCGTATAGGGTCCCCGTAACGACTGCCGTCGAATGTTTTCGCGGATGTTATTATCATAATTCAGGATTATAAGACGGAAATGATAAGTGTATCTATCATCGTATTCATCGTCATTTATTCTATTGGTGATGCCAACGTCATGGCTTTATTAACAGAAATGACTGTAGCTCTAGTAGAATGTAGCACTGGGTAGCATAAGTTGTCACGATTTAAGAAAACCTTTTTACATTATACCATTATACTACAAACTATTTTGTAGTCGTTATCACTGGCAGGCAGCTTGTCTTGTCGGTTGAAGATTAGCCATAAACATAAGTACCTGGGTATTACCTTATGTCTGAACAAAAACAACTTGTTGCCATAATATGAAAGTCAGTGTATCTTAAACTTTTATACCATTCCACACAACAAAAGATTTTATTAAAAGTGAATTACCACATCAGTCATTTTTAATAATCCGTACTGTAATTAGGGCTTCCTATTATATATGGGTGGATAAGAAGGATGGGCCATTGGGCCATAGCCCCCACGCGGGCCTAATTCGGATTCTGAGGTGAAATCAGTGTTACCTGATAAATATTTATAACTTAATGCACATTATTTAATAATTTGTTGACATTCGATATTACACCCAAGTACCTTTAATAATGCAAACAGATAATGGCCAAACAAACAACACGTGAGTAAACAAAAACATTATACAACAAATGAGTATTCCTAAGTGCACATTACATTATCAACGATATGAATTACTAGATTATTTATGTAAATGGCAGAAGTGAAATTAAATAAAAACTCTTTGTCATAAGCTACACGAACAATAAAATCTGCACCAGGAGCTGCCTACATACATATTTGACTCTCAACAAGTTGTAATAGAGAAAGATTAAAGATACCAATAATACTGTCTGTCATAGATACCGATACCAAAGAACCTCATCGGAAGATCTATCAACGTAATCGGAGGCCAACCAACAGTTATCAGTGACTTCTCATCTCATCTCAATGTATCTCAATACGTACCAATATAAATAATAACATTAAAAAGTTGTAAAGGTTCGGAAATATGAACAGAATGCTCAGTTAGAGTTCTAGACAATTGAATTACTACCCTTTTGCCCGCGACATCATATTCGTGAAATTTCATTTCAACGAGCCTATGTCCTTTCCCATATATAGTCCATTCTTTTACCAAAAACGTAAGAATAAAAATAACTTTCGTATTAAAATTATCGCACGGGCAATAATGGGCATGCCTCTTTTGTCTTATCTTATTACTAGCACAGTATTAATATTTTATTATCTGTGGTCGTATGAATTAAACAGTAACTGTGCTTTCCAACGTTGAACATGCTACTACAATTTTCTTCAGCTAATTCCAATAACTGTGAATACTATCTTTGCTATAATGCAACTATCACCAAAGTAAGACTGCCTGGACTTCCTACAGATACAAACTTACAAGGCTGTATCAGTCATTAAAACTTTACTGGCAACACAGAAAGTTTCAAGAAAAACTAAAGAAACTCTGTGTACACCAAAATGTTTTAAGAAATTAAGAAAACAAAACGGTTCGACACAAAGCTAAACGGTAATTAGCCACATCGATTGTTAATGGTTCATAATACAAATAAAACGAAGTGAAAACACTAACGAGACCTACTTGAACGAAAGTAAAACTTTCTTTTAATATTTAACATATTTTTTCATTTTCTATAAGTAAGAACCGCGACGCCATCCCATAATATATAGATTTTAACCCTCAACCGAAAGTAATTTTAAAAATCGTCTTGAAAAAGTTATACAGTGAAGCGACTAATATAGCAATTTGCTCTTATATTATCCATCGTACAATACAATTGTAATTAAAAATGCGTAGATTCGTCTAATTTGCCACAAACGGTTCGGTAGTTTCCGAGACTGACCGCATGATCTACATTTCGCAGTATACACAAAAAGCGAGAACTCTATTTGATATTTGGAGAGAAAGATATTATTGAAATTACATGGCTTATGCTAAACATTATTAAAAACGAAGTTAACGACTAGGTACTAACGAGCTTTCACAAAAACGGAAGAAAAGTTTGTATCTTTATTGATTTTATAAAAACTAAAATGAAAGAATTTTTATTTTACAAAGTAGAATTAATAGCGTCGGTAAAACCGTTTTCATACTGTAAGTATTTTTTATTATATCATTATAGCGACAAAAAAGTGCTTATTTAAAAAGCTATTATGAACCTTAATGTTTCAGGAAGCCAGATTAAAAGTGAAAATCAATTTTTCAAGCAAGGTTATATAAATTAATTACCCTATTCAATAATATACACAATATAAAGTCACTTAAAGTACCTTTCCAATTGACTGCGCATATCCACACAAGTAGGTACTTATATTTAACTCCTATACATGATGTCATTATGATGATCACATATACTCGTTGTTCTTAAATAAATCCTTGATAAGTTTGGTCCTATCATCTGTGGAATCAAAACAAAAATGTTTAATCTCATACATGAAAGTATTCAAACATTAATTTGTAAAGATTCAATTAGCATCACAACGTTTGGAAATTCGGTACCTACGACGTCGTTGCCGTGTTCATAAAATTCTTAATCAAGCTTGTTAAACACTTAAAGATCAACACCATTATCAAGTACCTACAAAATTACCTACTAAAATTTGCGTAAAATAATTTGCGATGTGATATTTTGGGCGATGGGATATATAATAAGTAGCAAACTAATATAAGTTTAGGAGATGAACATTTTAACTAGTAAGTACCAAGCATTCGCAAACACAACAATTGCTAGATTTCATTCATCAACTAAAGACCTGAGAAGATAATTTTAAAATGCTAAGTAATTGTTCTCATTTACATTTTTTATTGAGTTACTAAGTTCAGTATCAAATAAAGGGAACATGAGAAAAACATTGGATTAGTTTGGCAAAGATTGTGCGTGGAGAATTATGCAATGAACTGTAACAATTATTATGAGCAAATTATTCAATCCCACGGCCATTGTATTAACAAATAACCGTTTATTCGGTGAAAGTTCGTGTGAAAAAAGATAAAATGTAAGAGTAAATTGTATCGGAGAATACCAACAAGAAAAAGTATTACTTATAAGAAATCAAATGTTTAGCAGCAAAATTATAAATCAATAATAAACGTACTATCAGTGATTTATCAAAGCAATACCTTATCTCAAAGAGATAAAATTAATTAACATAGTGTATGTAAAAGTTGGGAGATATAACAATGTAAAAAATATATAATCTTCGGTAGGCCTTGTAAAGGGCAATTCCGGAAATGGTTGGGAGCCAGAGTTTTTAAAATCCTGATAACTAGGTTGATCTAACAGCCAATGTCTTGAAAACTGGATTCGGGTTTGAATCCTATATTATTGTTAATAATTATATGATGAGCATAAACATTTGCAGAGCCACGATGGTATGTTGTTTATGTATTATATCCGTTATTTTGAATCCATAGTACGTTGCTATTATAGTTAGTTTGCAACTAAACAACGGTTGTGTACGGCATTTATCTCACTACAGGCACTTGCGAACGCTACTCCATCAATTTGCAATTCCACGGCAGAAGACCTTGGCACTGAGAGTTCAATATCTTTAACAATCATTAAGTCCTATTTTTTCTAAACATTTTCCTTATCAGCACATTACTGTTTTCTGTACAGTATTTAAATAAAGGACATAGGCTTCTCCTGTGCTGTGCTGTGACTGTGAGGGATGTTGCCAAAAACTCCACGCTTGGTAGGAGGGTTTCAGATTCAGATGCGTAATGTTAGATCATTGTCATTGTAAAATACTGCTGCCTCATTTTCTGGTTTACGGTACTACCTTCTACTCGCCTTTTACGAGGCCCAAAGTTCGAAGAGTTGGCATATGCAGTTATGGCAAATGAAATTATTGCATTTAAAATTATGGAAAACATTAGTAAACCGAATTTTTGACATCGTTGCATAAATAGACGGGACGAGTAGGTACACGGACGGGACGGGACATGGACGAGACGGGGAAAAATGTATGGAGTACACACATCACGTCCCAGTCCTGTGCGAGGTATTTTCCCCTCACCTTTATCCTACTCTGACGGACGCCTCATCCAGTCTATCCAGGCAACAGTTCTCAAATAAATTACTTAAAGACTAATAAAACATGTCTCGGTACCATATTCACAACAATTGGAGCGAATAATGAAGGGTGTTGATAACCGTTTCATTGTACCAGTCAACCTCGTACTTGTACATTGAATGATTTTACAACGCGCCTGTTGAGCACGTAAACTATAATTTATCAATATGTCAATTAAATACATATTTGCGTAACAACAGCGTTCAGCTCGTTCATAGGTCGTAGCTATTAGTTCGATACATCGGCGACGAGAAGAAAGGACATTTGAAACTTTACGAGTACTTATCTCAAATACACCTACACAAAGTCCCGTTTCTGATTTATGTAGAACGATTGGATAGTATTGTAAGTATAACCATTTCCGTCTTCCCAAATTTGATTTCCGGTAAGGTAAATGTAGGAGTTCAGAGGTTTTTCTGTCTTAGATACAGATACGGATGTCCATCAGCCATTTTTGATGTCCCCACTGCTGGGGCACAGGCCTTCCTTATGGGTGGTAAGGAGGATGGGCCATAACCCACCACGCGGGCCCAATGCGGATTGGTGGGTGTTAACGACTGCAAATGCAGCCGGGACCAACGGCTTAACGTGCCTTCCGAAGCACGGAGGAGCTCGAGATAATAAATTTTTGGTCACCCATCCCATGACCGACCCTTGCGAACGTTGCTGAACATCCGCAATCGCTGGGCCAGGCGCTAAACCACTGCGCCACCGAGCTCCTCTACAGATACGGATGTGTCTGTCCGAACTCTAAAATAATGCGTTACTTTTTAAAGTTGTCACCCGAAAGTAATCAAACGAAGTAGGTGTAACATCAACCTTTCAGATTCCACCAATTTTGACCAGTGGACGTAGGTACTTACAGATAAGTATTGTAACGCCCACGAGTTGACTTAACTCGCAAAAATCGTGACATGATGACATTGTCCTATTATACGACATAAACTTTCACGCATGCAGATTAAACCCGCACGCATGACAAAAGCCACAATGAATAAAATAATGAACAAAACGAAAAACAATTAAACATTCGATGAAATTAGAAGAATGTTATAGAAATCGAAAATAATGAGACAGTATAGATAGAATATCTAAAAGTCCGCTTTAGTACAATTCTCCCACTATTCAGAATTTCAAGATTCGGTCTTCGGGATCAACGGATCCAAGGTCTGTTTTTAATACGATTCGGATCATTCCCGGATTTCACCCGGAAGCTCAGAGATGACAATATGCCTGACTCGGCGATCTTGCCGCTCGGTCACCGAGGTCGTCACAAGGCTCAGACGTTTTATTAGTCTGTGTCTATTTATCGTGAAGTCTCTTCACTGTTATGGGCCCTCCACCATGCACAGACAGCCGGAGAGGCCAAGTGGGACGGAGCAATACGAGGAAAAAGTACATACCTAAAGGACCTATTAGTGTTAGACAATCATTCTCCAGCTGTTCCTGTTTTCTCGCCACGTAGCTAAAGTCGTGGAGAACGTTTATCGTGGCATCTTGATTTTATTTTACTCAGATATTTTTTCAATGTAGCTTTTTCCTACAAATTCTTTAACTCATGAGCCAAATATCATTCACCGGTTAATAGTGCTCCTGACATAATCTTAAAATTAGATAAAACCACCTAGATAAAATCAGAGAAATAAAAATATAATAAAAGTATGTTAAAGATGAGGAAAAGAGTTAGCGCATCACCCTGCGATTGTGGCAGTTAAGTAAATTTCGCAAGAGTCGGTCATGACATAAGATGGGTGACCAAAAATTATTATCTCGAGTTCCTCCGTGCTTTGGAAGACACGTTAAGCCATTGGGGTTCTGGCTGCATTTTCAGCCATTAATACCCACTAATCCATGCTTCTTATCCACCCAAGAAAAACCTGTCCCCAGATAAAAAAAAGAACCATCAAAATCGGTTCATAAACAAAGAAGTTAGGGTAAGTTCATAAAATTATAACAAAAAGACGAAAACGATAGTAGGTATTTTCAGGATTTTCAGAGCACTTCTAAAATGATACTAACTTGGGAACAAATAAATAAGTATTATTATCTTATTATTTAATTATAATTTTTTATATGTCATGCACTTTATGTGCCCGCTTACTGTAAATCTCTGACACCTCTTAGGTTGGCTGGAAGAGATCTCTTTAGAGATAAGTCCACCTTTGCTCACAATTATTATTATAAATTATGTAACAATAATTATTAGTGCAATAAAGAATATATAATAATAATAATAACAAACCTGATGGATGTAATAAAGTTTGAATCATTTTAATCAGTTCAGCCATCCTTGAGTCCACCGATTGGACATACATAATAAAAAACATACCTACAGACGAACAGAGAACGTCCACCTTTTTGAAATTGGTTAAATATTGCTGATGTGCATGTGAAAAACATATTTTTATGGATATGTACTCACCTCCGAGCAAGATGCAGCCGCTCTTGAGTGGTCAGGTGTTCCACCTGAGCCATCTCAGCAACCAAGTCGGAGTGCTCCATCATAAGTAACCTGCGACCAATTTATTACATATATTTTTTTGTTGTTTTTTAAGTGTTTACGAAGTCATTTATGAAGAGGGTGTTTGTTTTGTATTTTGAAAATTCACTAAAAAAGTCACATTGTTTCATATTTTTTATGTTTTCACATTACTTACTAATTGTAAGAAATAACAAGATATATGTTTACTACTAGTTAACTACCATCCATTATATAAATAAATAGTGATTAACGGCCGATTTCAATAATCTAGCTTCAATAAGAGATAGGCCTACTATGGATCTGTTACTAAGCAACTGTTGTCATTTCCCATCATTTAACAGAAATATCTCAACAATCTTTGGTAAAACTATCTTACTGAGGATAGGTTATTGAAATCGGGCATAAGTCAAAATATGCTGCAAAATTGTAAAAATTAAGCTCCGGAGTGACTTAGTTAGATCTAAATGACAACTTTTTTCGACACCTTTTATTGTTTGAACCGTAATGTTTCAATCAAGCTTTTAATTCATCAATGCCCACGCGGCGCATACGGACAACAATAGAAAATCTATTGTGTTTTATTTTCCGGGCATATGAAGTATGAAGTATTCAAGACCTTGAAGAGCCTTACTAAGATAAGAACATCACTACAACTATGTTAATTTTAATTCTACTTATTTGAAATAAAGTACAAAGTCAACAGAGCAATCATTATAATTATTGTAATAAATTACAACAACTTCTCAGAATGTTAATTTATCCAAAATAGTATGAAAAATTAAAAATGTGCACATTTTCTAGCTAAATTTTGTATTAACATTTAAAATTATTCAATTAGTTAATTAATTTGAATCATATCAGAACCACTTTATTTTATCATGATATAAGTCACTAAATTAATCAAATTGATTTTAATCAATCACATTTTTTATACATGCTCAGGAAGATAAGGAATATAAACTTATACTTAAGTACTTAACAACTTTAAACTGAGAAGAGATCAGAAAATGGTACATACTACTATCAAAAGAAATGTTCAGAATTTTATAAAAGTATAAATGAAATCTTATAAAACATCTTTCCAAACTAGGTAATAACAACATAAAAAAGGAATACAGACCTTCGTGAAATTAAGTTTTACAAGATAAACCAAAAAGAAACCAAGAATTCCATGAAACTAGATAGATTTAATACTGTAGATATTTGCCCATAATAACTATTTTTGAGAATGGTAAGGTAACACTGATAACTACCAGTATTAACACTGATAAGATAAGATTCAAAAGTAGCCACAGAAATAGTGTGGTGTCAACCAAAACAAAGATATACTAGGTAATAATATGAACAAACTAAAAAAGCTTATTTGGTAAGAGTATCGTCTTCTTTCGACTCTTTTATAAGGACACGTTTTCAAAAAAATACAAGTAATATTCTATTTGAAAACGAAACTGACAGTTTTAGAAAGGCACTTGAAGACGGTGTAGTGTCCAAGTTGTTCAACAAATATCACCTCTACGGTTACGGGTCAAGCCTAGCATTGCCGTCCCAATCCCAACTCATCATAGTGTCGCAAAAGCACAACCACTACATTTATCACTTAAAAACTTTTCTACCATAAGGTTTATTCACTTACCGCTACAATAGTTTATTAAAATTCAAAAGTATGTTTCATTCTCGTCTTGATACACTTGCCACACATGATTCAGATTAACAAAAGTAAAGAACTTGAAAGCACATTGACGCATCGATTACATATTAATTAATACTCTGGTGCTAATGTTTACAGTTAAACCACATTTTCCGTTATTTTTCATGAAAAAATTACAATAATTATTACAAACAAGAAGAAAATCACAAGACAACGACAGAGCGAGCGAACATCGCAGCGTTAGTGGGTTGCCGCGTTACTAAACAAATAAATGAATGAAACGTCAGAATACATACAATGTTGCCAGTAGCTTAAAAAAGCATACCTAATCGATATTTTGTCTAATCGATTTTCCACTCTTCAGAATGTTGTTATTTTACACGTTGTTAGTTGGTTAAATTCTGTGATTAAGTAAATCAAGGAAATTATAAGTACTTCGAAGAACTTATCCTTGTTATAGATAATCAGCCCGCGGGTACTCGCGTCCTATTGTTTCTACTCGCCGAAAGATGGCACTATTTGAAACAAGTGCAAACAAAAACGTAGCACTGATTTATATTCTCTTTAGCAAAGTCCGCGTCGAAAACGAGGTTGCGCTCGCAATAAAGTATACCTACTGTATAATTACAAAATTAGTTGATAGCTAATTCTAGTTTTTATATTTTTCAGAATTTTATTTAACATAGTTATTTCGTTGTCATGATTTTTTCTTGATTGCGGCGCTAGTGGACGCGCGATGCACCCTTAAACCCAAAACGGGAACACATTGTGTCTATTTGTGTTTCGATTTTGGGTTTTAGGAAACAAGAACAAAAATATTACTGTATACTTGCTAATAAAATATTTATTAATAAAGTTCCACAACAGTGATTGATCTTCCTTTGCTTGAATTTAAAAACCATGTTAAAAAACGCTCATGGGTAAAAGGTTATTATAAAGTAGACGATTATCATAAAGATCAAATGCGTGAAAATGATGTACTATATACGCGTTCACTATAAGATTGCCGCTACCTCCCGGCTCGCTTCGTCATACTTCTTTTTAAATTTGAGATTTTTGCATTCACAATGCTATTTTTACACAATACTAAATAATATACTAGAAAAAACGCTGGCTTGCAGCGTAAGAATATATATATGTATACTAGAAGAAATTCGGCGATGTCACTAGTGACTCGGTAGCTCAGCGGTCAGAGCATTGGACCGGATATCCAAAGGTCGCGGGTTCGATTCCCGTCTGAGTATTGATCTGGTGCGAGTCGTATTTTTTATAATATATTATTTAGTATTAGGTACGTTCGTTATTTGTGTTGTTATAATGATTAAAAGAGTAAAGTTGCTACATAATGGCGAACCTAACTTGTTATATAAATTAATGACACTCTTTGAACAAGAAAAAAATGAAAAACAGTTGGACATGATTACTTTTTTGTCTACAGTACCGTTAGCTGTGACGTCATAACGGTCGTCGACGGCAATCACGAAGTGAACGCGTAGTAACACAAATAACTTGCTACTATGGACTTTGTTGAAATAATATAATAAGTCATGTTGTTGCCAATAAACCCTTTGTAATTATCTGGTAACGATATTACCTATATTCAAGTTTGTAAATATCGTTAGGTACCTACTTATGGCTGTTAAAGCTGATAAAGTTTCTTGCGCCCGTTCTTCTTGTCAGCTAAAAAAGTCTGAAACGGGTGGTAGGAAAATTTCAACGATTCAGAAGTAATATAATTTATTTTATTTATTTATTTATTTTTTATTCTTTGGAAAACCAACAGCAAGACAAACAAAATTATATCTAAAATATATAAACAGTCAGCCAATTAAAGGTCTTCACATATATAAAACATTATTTTAAATGTGGATAAGTGTGGACAAACCAGCACAGCAAAATAGCAAATTAGCACTTGAAGTAATTATAAGTTTATTTGAATAAGGGTGTGGGCACATTTGTTTGACGCCACGTCTTAGGACGGCCACGCACAGAAGGAATCCCGTTACGGAATTCCGATAATGTATGAAGATTCCGTACGGAAAAATCCCGCATGTGTGTGGTAGTCCATAGATTTGTATGGATAAGCTGCGTTCGGAATCACGTATGTACGGAATTCCGTAACGGGATTCCGTCTGTGTGTGGCCGGCCTTAACACGCCGTATTTGTATGGACGTGTTATCAGATAAGTGTGATCCTAAACATGCATACATTTACTATGAAAAGCGATGTCATCTGACGGCGTGTTAACACGTGTTAAGACGTGGCGTCAGACAAAATATGTGCCCGCACCTTAAGAGCGTTTATGCGCTATATTAGCGCCGCCAATCAAAAAAAAACTAAATTAGTTAAAAACTATTATTATTAGTAAACTGTTATTAGTAAATTGTGTTTTTCTAGTGTACTCCGAAGAAGCTTTGTGGTACTCTATATCATCGCTTAAACAATATTTCCTAGTCTGTCGTTTAGTTTAATGAAGTTTTATTGCTAAAAGTGGCCACTTTTGGCAATTCTTCAAAATTATAATTTTAAGTGACAAAATGCAAATATTTTAATATTTTTTAACAAAATATTGTGAATTATGAATAATTTGATAATAATTTTATATTTATTTGACTTAATTAAGGACTTACACATTTATTTATTCCAAAAATGTATATGAATTTTCAGCAGCATAAAACCTCTTTGTTGTCAAAAAAAATAACTGTATTACCCGACTAAATTGGGAATGCTCTGTTTACTCGCATAGAACTTGCAGTAAGGTACTAACTTAACTTTGAAGGGTTAATTCTATTACGAACTAGTGTTTTATATATTATTGCACGCGTTTGTTATAGCTCGGTTTATGGCCATAAAAGCGATGTATTAGGGCTCACTTTACGAGCAAGTGTGTTGAAAAGTTAATAATATTATACCTAACGGAAGGTATGTGACAGAAAGACGAAAGCCGCTCAACCAAATCAGTCTCTCTATTTTTAACAGACTTCAAAAAAAAAGAGGAGGTTCTCATGAGACCAAAAATTATTTAAGGTGGTACCCTGAACGAAAGTGGCGCCGCGGTGAATTATATTTAATATTATAATTCTAATACACAATTTTAAAAATGTCCATCGTGGAGATTTTAGGGCCCGCAGTCTATATATTATATTTTTATAGTATTTTTAGACGGTATCGTTACATTCCCTCGTAGTCACTGCTAGAAGTAGATGCCCTAAAATCTTGACGATAAACATTATAAAAACCTTTTTCTATTAATAACTTATTAAATAAAAACCTCTGAGGGCACCACTTTCGGTCATACAACCGCCTTAACTAAGCACAGAACAGCTAATTTTGAACTACCTTACTTTGTTTTGAAGTTCGGATCCCAAAAAAAGTAGTTCAGTCAGACGCGCTTCCTCTCGTCCGATGGCAATTTACATACACCCTAAACTGTTATCAAAAAAAAAACTCGCGTAAAAGTACTCGAATAAAAAATATGGAAAATTTAATTAGGTACCTATTTTCGGCGGTAGATGGCGCTGTACAAATTTTACATACAAAATTACTCATCTAATGTTATTACGCGCGTTATTTTTCTCGATAGCTGTTAGTGCTAAGGGTCAACAAAATTGTGTTATTTATCTCAAAAATACTTAGGTAAACGCTTAATAAATAAAGATACGCCATTGTCGTTATTTTTATTTCAGAGACGCTTTACAATGTTCTACATGAGTTATCCAACTATGATACAATAGTATAACAAACAACGTCATAAAGGTGTTGAAGTCCTTTAATTCACACTCGCTGTGTATCTAAACTAGGCACTATATTATTTTATCAATTGACACACAATTTTTCATACAAAAGCATTTTTTCACAATATTTGCCTATTTCTTAGACTTTCATACAAAATACCTGAAGAAAAACGAGAACTGTAGGAGATCGTAGTGTCAGGTTACAAAACTTTCCTTAGAAGGGATTGAAATTAAATAGTTACGGCTGGCCACAAAAGTAGCTACAGATTCGATAAATTGACGTGAGACGCCGACGTGGTACGGTCAGCAACGAAAGTCGTTTAACAATTTAATACTTTGTCGTAGCAACTTTTTTGATTAATGTTTCAAACTGTGAGTCAATTACTGTCAAAAAAGTTGCTATGACGGAGTACTAAAGTGTTAAGCGACTTTCGTTGCTGACTGTACTAAAAATGTAGGTAGGTAACTATAAAATAATGTAGGTAATAGTAGTTTATGATACAAGGTTGGTAAGGAGTTTTAAAAAACCTTAACAACCATGTGCCATACAACGTTTTTCAATACATTTGCGAGAAAACATTATTGGTACTACTGAAATTGTAATCTATACATAATAATAAAACTGTAAATTCTAAATATTTATGTGCGAATTAAGCAAAAACCGCTAAACGAATTTTGAAAGATTTTTCACAATTTAGTAGATTGAAGTCCAACTTAAAATCTAAGCTATGTTTCATCAAATTCAGGTGGGTGGAACCAAGGAAACAACTCAAACTCTCCGTAGTACTAGCTTTCGTACTATAAAGGGGTCATTTTATACTGGTTGCTTTATTTTCTACTGTCCACGCGGATGAAGTCGCGGGCGGAAGCTAGTAGAAATAAAAAAAACGTTCGTTAACAAAAACGCACGGCGCCGGTGTGCGGTAAAATCAACTTTTCGCTTGTGTACTAATCCGTAAACAAAAACGCACGGCGTGCGGTAAAATCAACTTACCGCACGCTCGACTGTCATCGTAAGCTCACATTTTCGAGCAACTGTATTGAAAAGGTTATTTCAATCTAGTGCCAGCACTTACATGCTTGAAAATTGTGAAATTATTAGTTAAGTAGGTAGGTACACTATCAGCACGAGAAATTTATTGAAGTGAAGAAGATGCATAGTTCATAAATATCACAAGATCCTCTTTAATACTGTTCCAGACTGAGTTTTCTTCTCAAATAGGAAAATGTTTATAATACTTAACTAAAACTAATAGGTAGGATTGTTTGGCTTTAAATTGCGTAAGGAATATTGTTTAATTTACTTCTTTAATACTATTTAAAGTAAAAATTTAAAACAGAAAATCACTCAAGTGTTTGTTGCTCATCACAGAAACTTCGACTCTACCATAAGAATAAATGAAATTCTTATGCCTCTACCAGGAGTTGAACCCAAGACCTTGGCGCAGGCAGAATCGTCATCCATGCACCAAGCATTTTATAATTTACAACCAGTTACAACTTATTATCAAAGTTACATTTAACTGGAAAATTTTCACACTTTTCAAGTATAATGTTGTTTGAAAAGTTAAAGGCTCATACGAAAATATTATGACAGAGAATATCATTAACAAAATAAAAAAGATTGAGGGTTATAGATTTTATACCTTTTTAGATAGCCTCAGGTGACAGGAATAAATCACTACGAACATAAACACTGGAGTAAGTAAAGTCTAGTGATTTTTTACCTGCCAAATTCAACGAATAAATATTTGCTTATTGGAATACCGTATTGAAATTACATTTTCCAGGGAAAGTTGTTGATATTTTAATGTAGGTTCTTATTGTAAAAAGAAAATTGTTCATATTTTTTGTACTTTGTGATTTTTTCCTGTCACATGATAAAGGTAGAAATCGGGGATATTTTTATACACAATAGATTGTAACTAATTAATCTAAGTATAGGTAATACTTTCAATATCCATAGATAAAGACAATGATCGAAAATGAATTATGATATCCAAATCTCAATAAAGTTTTCAACAAATATGCATATTTATTTACACATTCCGTATTAGTTTCTATTAACCTATTATTGTACTAAATACTTACAAACGGCATTACAATAATTTACTAATTAGAAACATTATTATTTAAATAACAATTCAACATCTTGCGTTATAATTAAGTAGTTCTTACAAGCAGTTTTATTATGTGCGTGTGGTGTGAGTGTTCCTATCCTAGAAATTGATTTGACCATACGAAGATTTTAAGAAATAATTGTGAAAACTTGATGGTGAAATCGAAAAATTTGTGAAACCTATGTAGACTAAGTTATGGTCGATTATATAGAACACTCACACCGCCAGTCTCGCGAAAACGCCATACTTGATATCATAAAATATACTAGACGTATGTTAATAAAAGATATATGGAAAATTTGTGCTGAATTTGTGACAACTATTCACAAAATAATCAATTCATTATCATGATTAATTTGGATTTTATAAGGGTTTTTTAGGAACACTCACACCACACGGTGTGTGGTGTGAGTGTTCCTGAAATTACTAACTTTAACTGAATAATATTGAAATTTTATTATTGTATATGATAATTAGTATTCAGAGTAAATTTGTGACACATAAATCTTGTCACAAAACGTGATAGATCAAGAGCAATTAAACATTTTGTTTCTTTTTCAATGCTCGTGTGAGTGTTCCATATTTTGGCATTTATTTGATTAACCAGACCAAAATTGTGAAAAGTTTGTTCTTAAAATTTAAAACATCTTCTATTCCCGTAAGTGTTATACTTTAATAGTTATATTTTTTTTTACATTTTCAAAGGAATATTTTATGTAGGGTGGGTATGCTTTTTTATTTTGTCGGACACAATTTTCGTCTACCCTCGTATTGGCTAACCTTTACTCGTAGTTTGGCGTTGTAATAATTCTATTTTTATTGCAGTCTGTTGTTAAATTCTCCAGTGTTTCTGTTTACTAATAACAAGTAATCATGTAAGTTATTATATTTTTCTATAGGTACTTTTTATTTATTTTATCTAATACTAGCTTTTGCCCGCGACTTCGTCCGCGTGGATATTCGGAAAATTCCTAGGGAACTTTTGACCGGGGGGGTAAATATGTAACTCTGTTGCAATCAAATCTGGCAGAATCTGTGTCCCATTCCAAATCCGTTCAGCCATTTTTTGCCCCCCCGACGCAAAAAGAGAGGGGTGTTATAAGTTTAACGTGTCTGTGTATATGTCTGTGGTATCGTAGCTCCTAAACGGATGAACCGATTGGTAGGGTAACCATGACCTGATCAGCCGTTTGAAGATCATCAGCTCTTTAATAGTTGATGAGGGGATCTCACTAACTTCCATATATCCTATCGAATTGAAATTTGGTACAGTATTACTTCAATGAGCTTTTGATGAGAGGATCTGACTACCTTTCATGTGACCTATCGATTCAAAATTTAGTATCATGTTATTTCGATGAGATTGGAAGTATATATTATGGTAACCATGACCTGATCAGCCGTGTGTCGGGGGTTGATTGAGTAACAAACATCTAAACATCCAAAACATTAAACTTTCACATTTTTAATATAAGTAATTCCCGTTCTCGTTCCTATTTCCGTTCCCGTATTTTACTTAGGGGAAATTTTTTACAATAGTAAAGATGATCCTGTTATTTTACATTCTCTGTCATACGGACTTTTAGACTTAAATAAAAAAGTGACTGTGACATACAGACGGACAGACAGACAGACATGACGAATCTATAAGGATTCCGTTTTTTGTCTTTAGGCTACGGAACCCTAAAAAGATGTTATCGAGCCCAATAAAATGTAATACCTAGGTACTATAGCGTAAGTAACAAAATAACCGTTACATAAAGATGCTGGTAACAATAAATGCAACCCTTAATTGCATGTTATCAACCATAAATCTATTTTTTTTACATTTCGTGTTGTATCTATTTTTTGTAATATAATGCTTAAACCAAGGTTTTTTCCCGCTTTTTGTTCATATGCATGGTCACCTTACATAAGACTTTCCTTTGAAGATGTAAAAAAAATGATAACTATTAAAGTATAACACTTACGGAAATAGACGATGTTTTAAATTTTAAGAACAAACTTTTCACAATTTTGGATGCAGCCTCCACTTGTATACGAGGTCTGGTTAATCAAATAAATGCCAAAATATGGAACACTCACACGAGCATTGAAAAAGAAACAAAATTTTTAATTGCTCTTGATCTATCACGTTTTGTGTCAAGATTTATGTGTCACAAATTTACTCTGAATACTAATTATCATACATAATAATAAAATTTAAATATTATTCAGTTAAAGTTAGTGATTTCAGGAACACTCACACCACACACCGTGTGGTGTGAGTGTTCCTAAAAAACCCTTATAAAATCCAAATTAATCATGATAATGAATTGATTATTTTGTGAATAGTTGTCACAAATTCAGCACAAATTTTCCATATATCTTTTATTAACATACGTCTAGTATATTTTATGATATCAAGTATGGCGTTTTCGTGAGACTGGCGGTGTGAGTGTTCTATATAATCGACCATAACTTAGTCTACATAGGTTTCACAAATTTTTCGATTTCACCATCAAGTTTTCACAATTATTTCTTAAAATCTTCGTATGGTCAAATCAATTTCTAGGATAGGAACACTCACACCACACGCACATGTTTTATTCGTACATGTATACATATTGACTCATTTTCCCTAATTATTTACAAAACTTGGCTTCCAATTGCCAATGACACAAAATTGAAATCTTACTATTATGGACAAAATATTATATACTTGCTTGTGTAATACAGTCAAAACTATGTATAAGTAATTATCATAATTTGTCAATTCGCATCTATCTTATCATTGATGACGTCAGAAGAAAAGCTATTTGAAAATGTTTCCAGAATTTAGCTCGATTCAAGTAATTTCGCATGGAAAATTGAACTTTTCTCCTTTTCAGTAAGTAACGGAAAACGATTTTTCTTACAATTTTTTTCGAATCGAACTTGATTCGCTTTGAATAGATTTTCTTGTTAGGGGTTATACCTACATTGTTTTAAGCTTTTGATTTTACGAGTAATGATAAGGTTTTTCATGCTTTCTGAGTAGTTTTCTTTCTTCCTTAACATCAACAGAGAAACATTTACCTTAAGTACGGTCTACGTAACGACCTACATTAAATTTGTTTATAGTCATCATTTTTACTGTTTTCAGTCAGTCCACCATTCAACTATCAATTAGCGTTACATTTTGATTAAGCAATAAAAGTTATTTTTACAAGTTATTCAAGAATGCTAAACATTCATCTCTTTTGGTGTGGTCATCCAACCCATACAGCCTAAATACCTAAGTTAATGTATTTTAAACAACAAAGTATTGTCATTGGCAACAAGTGCCTGTGTTATCATAACATTCATGACACATTAGGACGTGTTGCAGTAATTTCGAATCTGTTATTCGAAAGATATGCCCAATTTAATGAATTTTTCATATACTTAGGTATCCAAAAATCTGATTGGATGGCAGGGAATATTTTACCTTTATTCATATAACTTATGTTTTTAAAAAGTTAAAAAGAATTATTTGGTAGGTACCTACATAAGTAAATCAAGTTTTAAAGATCGATGTTTTGATATTTGTTAGCGCTACGAAAGGTCATTGGGCATAATATTTGACCTGCTTGATGAAAGTTCGTGTACAGAAACCAAACCAGTTTTAAATTGAAGAATTCAATCCCACTTTTCAAAATATATGTATTATTTTTTTATGTACCGATCGGCAGAAAAAAGTTATTTCACATTATGTGTGCGAGTATATGTTTAATATTATTAAACTTTTGTTAATAAAACAGAAGTTTTTACTTTTAGCATTGTGAGAATATGTTGTACAAGCATTATAAAGGTTTTATTGTCTTTATTTATTTATTTTATTTAATTTATTATTGAAATGTTATGATAAAATCATAAAAAATGAAACATATCCTGCAACAATGCGACCCATACGTATATATTCTGTGCCCATATCACTGCGTAGCAGATACATTTATCTACATACCTAGCCCTATTTCGTTTGTGTACGCCGCAGGTCAAATGTTCGAACAAAATGCCCAATGACCTTTCCCTTCAGACTGTAGGTTCCACTACATGGTTCCATCAGTGAGTCCAAATTGTTTAAAAAAATAGGTAAAAATCCTACCTATCTACATGTTTTATTCAAGCCAGATACAAACGCTATAGTATTAATAAATACTTAATTTGAAATCTTTGACTTGATTTAAACAAGAAACAATTAAGTATAGATAGCAGAATTTTCCATCGTATAACACTGCCACCAGTCATAATGTGCTTGAAAAAAAACGATTCACTAAAATAGCATTGAGGAAAACAGTATTTACAAGTGTAGAAAAATAGTCATAGAAATAGAGAAAAAATATTTTTATGAATCTCTTTACAAAAAATCACACCTAAAATTCTTTTTGATTTCTCTGTACATTGATGTCAACATCGGCCCACGGGCCCAATATTAGAAAATACATCAAATCGAAAGAATTATACAAAATAAATGTTTTTCCTACTACGAAGAGAGAGAGAGACAAGCAGACTTATAAAATAAACCTAACAAAAATATTTTCATCTAAATTTTAATCTAACTAAAGCTGTAGCCTTGCAAAAAGACTAGCATTCGAAAAACACACTAAAATCTTAATATTCTAAGAATTTGGTTATCGTTAAATAAACCTGGTCAATCTTTTTAACCAGCTAAATAGTACCTACTAAGATCAACTCCTCTAGGTATATAAGTAGGTATCAACTTTTGAACGACGTCAATCGAGATATCATAATAGATAGTAAGCCAAAACAGGAGAATACTTTCTTAATTTATTCAATTAACGTACGTTAAGCCACTTTATTATCTAATTTACTTTTTATAGCTACACCACAAATTCACAGCACTGTTTAGAAAGTGTTCGTTAAAACTTTCATGTTTAATCATAGTTAGCATCCACGCCTACCCCGTCAATTTTCCGTGTGTCTACCGCGTTATATGGTAATCAATATGGCGGCGAAAAGTTTTTTTTATTTATTCTAGTGTTCGGTATTTTAAAAGTGGCAACCTATCAGGGTTACCACGACGGGGTTTTCAGGTATTCTCATCAGATGAGTCGTCTGAAGATGAGCTGGTCAGCAGGGTTGAAGCTAGGGTCAGCTGCCGGATGAAAGGCTCCCGTGGTAAGCTTTGCTGTCCTAGAGGAAGTCGTCGTATGCCCATCCTTTCACTTTCAGGCAGGGATTTGCTGCATTTCTCTTCAGTTATAGCATCTCGTGATAGAGATCTGAAAGGAAGCATGAAAAATCATGTATAGACATTGGTTTCCTGCAGTTTTACCTTTATGTGCTAAGGAAAAGTATCATGTTATCTGTGTTGTAATGTAACTAAAAAAATTATCAATATCTTATCTTCATTCTGATCCGCATCACATCTAAAATAATATTAAAGTAGTACTTAATATGAATTTAGTTGTAAATTACTATTGTCAATATGAGTTCTTATAGAATATTCACTGTAAAAGCGTGCAAGTGGCGCTAACTCCGTGATATAATAAGATAACCATACAAACAACAAATTTCTATTTTCGTTCCATTTTCTTTATTAAGAATATATCACATATCCTTAGTCAAACACGGTGAACGTTATATTTAGAGCCGTTTTACAGCTCACGGTTAAGCACTATTACTGGTTTAATTTATAGTTTAAAATTAAGTTAATTGGGCTTTGACAAGTATGTTAATTAGGACTTAACAAGCATTACTCTTTGTCTTTAGTAGAGATACTAATTACATTACATTACATTTAAGTAATATTTGACCAACTTACCCAGTGAGTTCCAACATAGATCCTCTTCTGCATTGCCCCCTGTGTGGCCCTTGCATGATGCTAGCTGGTCTCGAGGAGGCACCAAGTGGATCCGAATGGGCGACATCTTCCATCAGCAGCACCGACGGGCCCCCAAGACTCGTGCTTCTTTTCGACAGCATGCTCGGCCCTTGTCGCGGTTGTGGCCCGGCCTCGCTCCTCGTCTCCTTCAAACTCCCCTCTCCTTTCTCTGAATCCGAGGCCACTGCCTCCCCCGCCCCTTGCGTTGAACCAGAGCTCTCTCTTCGGAAGAGACCTATGATAGATTTCGGATGTTTTGGCTTCTCTATACCACCTAATGATGGTGAAGGGAATGATAGAGGAGGGGAAGAGAAAAACTCAAATCAGATAACGTCACACACATAGGAATTACATAGGCATTCATATTATTTGCTAAATATGAAAAACAGTGCAAGATATGGAGCTCAAAATATATTAACGTTAACTAAAGGATATCGTATTTTTATTATGTGGGTGACATGCAATCTTGTTGCTTTAACTAAGTAGGTTCTATATCTATATCATGCAAATTAAACAGTGTTGATGCAACTTTTAAAATATACATAATTATAATATTATAATTTTGGTGCAAATTGGTAAAAAGAGGTGAAACTTTTGAATGCACTTAAACTTACATATTTAGCTAACTCGATATTTTCTCGTGTAAAATCTAAAAACTATCAAATTTATACTTTGGTAGACTACCTATACTAAAAAATCAATCCAAAAAATGTTAAGAGCAGAGATAAACCTCTTTTTCATGATATCCGCAAAATTCGAAAATAGAAATAGCAACATTAAAATTTTCTTTTTCTTTCCTGCCAACCTAATAAAATTGAATTGCACCATCTTAACCATAGATATAGTATATTAACTTAACCATAAGTTTAACAGATACAAACTTCGGGTCTACCGGCTAAAAATAATGAAGTTAATGTTAACTGTAAGTATGTGATACATTGCTTCTTTTCTTTGGTAAGTTTTTATTTGTGCCAAAACAAAGTAGCAATGTATCACATACTTACAGTTAACATTAACTTCATTGTTTTTAGCCGGTAGACCCGCATATCTGACTCGATGACGCGTAGCTGTCGTCTATGGCGTAACCTAGGTAACAATATGTAATAACACCTTAGTTCCACTTTTGACCACTGGCTCAGATTAGTTTGTATCTGTTAAGTTAAAGTTATGGTTAAGTCAAGATGGTGCCTACGTCTACGCTTTAATTTGTGTGGCATTACAAGGCACTAGTGACATACTGTTTTTGAGACCCAGTGATGGACGTACACGATTGCCAAATTAAAAGAGATCGGGATAGATAAAGCTCTTGTACTACTTGCCTAAGAACGTGGCAGAGGGAGAGCTGTATGCTAAATACTCCTTGTTGGAGGCCCACGCAGGGAACTCCGACTGCCTAAAGGCACCAGACCCCTCGGCTTCCTCCCGTTTCCATGGCAACATCGTCTCGGTCGCCGTCGGTGTTGCCACTCGCGCGTGTTCCGTTACTGTCATGTACGTATCTGCAAAGTGTGAGGGATACATCGTGAATCATTTTGATGTTAGTGTAGGAAATTAAGCGTTTTTTTTATAAAGCCCCCAACATTTAATAGTAGCACGTATTTTGCAAATTATCAAAAAAAAGGAAAAAAGACCTATATCGTTGATATCTTTTTTAGGGAAAAAAAATCTGCTTAAAATTTCTTTACCAAAAGTACTCGTGTAAGATATGAAAACAATATTTGAAATATCTTAGCAGTAGACACCTAATTTTGATATAGTATAAATATGAGGTATAAACACCTAACTTAACACAAAAGAAAAAACAACCGAAGTTACGAGTACACCTATTCTTCGATTTTTTTTTCTTTTGGATGAGGTGTAAACACCTATCTTCGATTTTTTCTTTTGTGTTACGACTTTTTAACGGATAGCTACGGACTAGCGCGGTTTTATTGAAAGTAGGTACTTAGTTGGTATTTGGTTGGATTTTTTATTTTCCCGACTTTTCGGCACATTTGCAGCTGCCTTGCTCTTTGTGGTCACGGGGGGTTAGGTGTTTATACCTCATATTTATACTATGCTCGGTGGCGCAGTGGTTTAACGCCTGGCCCAGCGATTGCGGAAGTTTAGCAACGTTCGCAAGGGTCGGTCATGGGATGGGTGACCAAAAATTTATTATCTCGAGCTCCTCCGTGCTTCGGAAGGCACGTTAAGCCGTTGGTCCCGGCTGAATTTGCAGTCGTTAACACCCACCAATCCACATTGGGCCCGCGTGGTGGGTTATGTATGGCCCATCCTCCTTACCACCCATAAGGAAGGCCTGTGCCCGCAGTGGGGACATCAAAAATGGCTGATGGACATTTAATTTTATACTATATCAAAATTAGTTGTCTTATGCTAAGATATTTCAAATAGGTATTGTTTTCCGGGTACTTTTGGTAAAAAAAAATTAAGCAGAATATTATTGTCCTAAGAAGATATCAACGCGCGATATAAAAAAATATTTTTCCTTTTTTTGATGCTACTACGTACTAACCAGCAAGAGTAAACAGTACCTACCTACTTAGATGTAAATAAGTTTTTTTATAGATATGTAAGTACACAATTACATAAAGAATTATTAAGTATACGTACAATATACAAAACGAATTATTATAGAATAGAATAGAAAACTGATTTATTTAGCGGCACAAAATAAATAACATGCTTAAATTAAAATACAGAATGTGACACTAAAAAGGCAACCTTCTCAGCATGTGTCGGGTGTCGCAGACATTCCGACGCTGATCTTCCGTGTTTACTTAGGTATCTTTTTGAGAGCACTACTACGCCATACCATTAAAAAACTTACCATTGTCTTCAGACATTCTTCTTTCATCCTCTTCAAGAATGTCCTCGTTAGGAACTGAAATAAATTGTTTTCTAAGACATCTTGATATAAATTCAATATATCGTGGATGCAATTTATCTAATTCATTAAACATGCTTGTGAATTGTATAAATTGTAATATTTTTATACTCTTAGTTAAATATTTTCTAGAAATCTTAAGGCGACTATACCCCTTAAGTGACACCCTCATCTCGCTATGTAGGTACTTGTATAACAAAAATTAACATGTACCTACTTATGTACAGATTGAAGCTAAGGTTCTATGGTTCAATAAGCTCAGTAAAATACGGTTCGTAGTAAGATGAGGGCGCCACTTTTAGGTATATAGGGGCCTTAACAAAATTTGATATTTGTGGAATACTTGAACTGTAACTTCTCGTAATGTTAGACGTCATTAAGATTACTTACTATAAAATGTATGTATGAAACAATGGGTAGTAAAGTAAAATATTAAGTAACTTTAGTATATTATTTAAATTTTATAAAAAAATGTTATAAATAAATTTAATACTTACGTTGTTTTATAATATAACAATAAAGGTACTACTCCTTATCTAATAAATAACCACATTAATCGCTTTTTACGACAAATTGCAAAATAGTGTAAATGTGGTTATATTCTACACATACTAACGCTGAAAGCATAGGGGAAGGTTGGGAAAATTACAATAAATATTTGTAAGTTAATTTTCCTTTTTAAATTTTCCCGCTAATAAAAAAAGGATGCTGATTTTTTTCCCTCTCTTCCTCTATATTAACATAGACATAAATAGATTATAGACATAAATAAATTACAAAATAGTATGTGTTTAATCGGAACATGCAAATTTTGTTGTCGGACGTGTTAAACTATTAAAGCGCCTGATGAAATACTTTGTTAGGTAATTCAACCTACGTTAGTTTGGAAGTTGTGCATTGTGAACATAACAAAATACTTTTAATTTATCACTCGTTGTTATATTTATAAAAGTAATAAGAAATATTATGTAGATAAAGCTGATTTTCTTAATTAAAAAAAATATAAGATGAGAATGGAATAAAAGAATATCATAGCATAACCACATAATATACCTAGGTAATCCTTTGTTAATTGCCATGAAAATTGATCAAATCTTATGACTGCCTTTGAAGAACTACGAAGCGAAACTAAATGTAGGTAGGTATCTACTTACCTAGCTTATAATTGCTCATTAGTAAAAATAATAGATACTAAAGGTATCCTACCTAATTGTTAAAAACAAATAAATCTATAAAGTTGTGAGCTGAAAAAAACTTTTGCGATATAGCTCCGAAATTAATGACCTGCAAAATTACAACATGATGTGTTTTACTAGACATGAGTGTTTTTTTTAATAATGGCATTAATACAACAACGAGTGAGTGTTATACTTATCTATTCGTGCACTCGGCAATTGGACTTCTGCAATATTTCAATCTACAATACTTACTTACTTTATTTAAAGTGTAAACACATGGAATACTTATTTATAAATAACTAATTAGGTAATTAAATGAAGATTTTTAGAAAAACTATCATTTTGCACTTTTGATTGTCAAGGTAAAGTAAAAAAAAACCTTACCTCAGTAAGTGAATCCCATATCCCACAAGACGAGATATGCATAATGCACATAAAGCAATAGTTTACAAAGATCTCGTTTAATTAACCACCCTGGCCTGTACCATGAAATTCTGTACCTATGATTTTTGTGACACTGGTAATTATTATTACTTTACAATTATTTTTATCAAATAAATGTAAGAAGGTAGGTAGGTATGTATAAATAAGAACAACAGGATTCCTCATAAGCTTTTCTTAGCTCTGTGGCAATATTCAAGCGGTAGGTCCTAATTTGCCGCGTGCACTCAAAAAATTTCGATCATCAGACGCATCGCAAAGGCAGTGATGACAAATTGTTATTACAATAAACACATACCAAAGTTATACGTGGATCTGTCCCTTCTCCACGGTAATGATTTCTCAACAGCTGTCGGCAGAATCTCTTCTGGCGTTTTAGCGTATTGCTTTACAATTCTTGCTTTCAAAGGATTGAATCCTGGTAGGTTAGCCAACTGGTTTAAGAGCGAACTACTATTTTCTTTATGCGAGGACGTCGGACTAACTTCTTTGTATCCCGAGATCGCCAGTTGTCGAGAGTATCGGTAATTGCGGTGCCACATGAAGTTTGCCAGAAGGGAAGAAAACGACAATCAAACAAACTATTAAACAAGCAAGAATGAGCCGTGGGTCTCTAGAGGAGCGAGGATTAGCTGCAACGGTACATGTGGCACGAGACAGATTAGTTGACTGACAAGGAGAACTTGCCATTTTTATCATGAAAAAATGAATGAATGATAATTTTTGCTGCCACTGCAAAAAAATCTAAGATCCCATTTTTTCACAATTTTTTTAATCTTTAGAATTAGTATAAACTACAAAAAGATCCCAAGCTTTTCAGTTAAATCAATTCTCCATGCTTGCTTGATAAGCCAAAGAAACAGTAAAGAGATTCGAAGAAATATCGCAAAGTGAAGAATGATCATGTCATGCTACCACATAACGTTCATTCCCACAGTCATACCGGTAGATTCTTCAGCAAATTAACTCTTGTACCACTTAATAAGAAGTAACCCAATTGGGATGTTGACTAATGAATAAAATAACGAAATACTAATAAAAATCGTAAACATATTAAACTTTAAAATTATGAACAAATAAATAAAAAAAAAAAAAAAAAAAAATTGCATATTATTTGTTTTATGACCCTTCAAAGTTGGGTGGACAAGTCCATTTAAAAAGTATACAATTTATTAAAATAAATGATACCTTTAATTAGTCCGTACAATGTATAGCAAATTTGTCGAAGAAACCATTTTGATAAACACAATATTTAATATAGCTGCTGAACAAATTTCCTATGCGTTGCATACAAACTAGCACGGCGTGACGTCATAACGTGCAAGCCATTAGTATGGACTGAGCGTTTTTGATCGAGTCCATTTGTGTGCATTTCACACTGTGATATCTCGGGCAGTTTTCATGCTAGCGAATTAATTCTTTTACCAATGTTTCTTTTTTTGAGAGGTAATTTATGTAACATAAAATAAAAAAAATAGTCAACATCCCTATTTCATAATATTTTCATCAAATCAGATACTCAAGTGCAAAATAAGTGAGAAATAAGTACATGTTACACAACATTAAAGCGTCATTTGGATTTGAATTCCGTATTTTAATCTTGTTAGCATTTGGCCCAAAAAGATCGGAAATGTAGTTAAAAAATTATTAATCCACACAAACAGAAAACTTCCCCAAGCTGCAAGACTTACAAAGTTTATAAAGTCTTCTTTTACGTAAAAAATTTAAGAGCAGATAAAGGTTTTGTGAAACACGGAGGATAATATTTGCAATCTTTATGAATTCCGACACAGTTAGTTCATACTTGGGAAATTTAAAAACATCGAAGGAACGTTATTAACGTCAACCAATTACTAGCGATATTCAGATCCAAACGTCTAAGTTACATGGGTGTTCATGCGGAATACCTACGCAGGGATTTTGCAGTGAAAGTAATACCGCCGTCGTCACCTTCTCGCCTCGGCACCCTTTCGTCACAATCTTCTTGAAGAACCTCGTCGATATAATCTGTGGATCGTAAACTCAGTTATAATAAATAAAGATCAGGAAATTATATAACCAGTGCTAACGAGCGTCTACTACCTAGTCTCTAAGCTACTGGGAATGAATAACGTCACCCAATCAATGATTTGAGATAGTGAAATGTATTGGATTAGACGTATCTTCTGTTGTTATTACATTTCGATCCAGTGGAGTGGAAAAATGCTTTGCAATACACGAGTATTGTCATTGTATAATTATGTCATTCGCTAGCTATTTATAATGTTGATATAACTAAGATACTATTTTAGATTTCTAAGTAATAAATTAGATTTTAATATTGTAAGTAACAAGGTCCATTTTTAAGACAAAATAATGTAACATGCACTATAAAATTAAATTTTGTGTGGTGTAATGTGACTGTTCACCTTTCGTTATAATAGTGCGCCGTTATAATAGTGCCGTTGCAACTAGTGCACAAAGAAGCATTTAGTGCTCAGCAAATAAACGTTACAATGATCTTTATTACTATGAAAATACGAACGAAAAATAAATACTTGGACCCCACACGTGCATGCGATTGACACTCGTGATAATAATAAAGAATAGTTAAGTACCTAATCTATAATACTTTATTTTACCGTGCGTGAACTGTTTGGCCGAACCGTTTTGCTGGAATTCAGGGAAGGTGACATGGTTTTTGCCTTCCTGTAACAAATAAAACAATACTTAATAAGAAATCGCACGAACACATAGTAATGATGGGGTAAGACGGGCCAATATTTTACCTGCTTCCCTCGTTTACTGCGCTTGTGGTGATGTTTTCTATCGCCAACACGCCGGCGAATGTTCATGTGCGTCTTGTAGTTTACTTGTATACCCAGATCTCGCTCATTCACAGCATGCCTACTGTAACTAAGACGACGATGCTAGAAATATAAGAGACACATTTAATCAAGTTGCAGATTGTCCTGTTATTTGTAACTTACTTTGAGGTAACATAGAATGAAGAAAGTTAGTTGAAGAAGAAAAATTATTTTTTAAAAATAACAATTTCAAAACGCAGATATAAATTGATAATGTCAAGTTTGAAAAGAAATACTCACGCGTCGAAACGGTTTACAAAGTTCCTCTGCTAATAGGTGGTGAATTTTGGCATCAGTCAAATCTTTTTTCGATGGATTGTACTCCAACTCTTGCATGTCTATATTCCACGTAGAAGAATCTAGCTGGCTAAAGCTTGGGCTGTTAACAAAGCAACGAAAATTGTAGGTAGGTACAGTCGAGTTCATTAATATGTTGGCACTTTAGACAGCTCATCCACTTTTATGGCCTTATAATTAAAGGTCAACAGCCTGTCAAAAATGCCAACATATTAATGAACTCGACTGTACCTACATTCAATTTATCACAATCCTAGTGTTGTTAAAATCTTTAAACTACTGACCTTCCATTGAAATTTGTGTTTGTATAATTTTTAAATATGGCTGACATTGATTCAGCGCCAGATATGTTTCCAATCGTAGAGGCATTTCTTTGCATATATTCTATAGCATCTTTCATAGCTAACTTCGAATACGTTTCCAAAATCTTTGGCTCTGCACCCTAAAAATGCAATCCAAATATTTTAAGTGTAGTAAGCTGTGAGTTTCATTTAACTTGAAGTTATTGGCATGAATTTTTACCTGATAGTTCCTTAGTAAAAACGGTCTTATAAACCGATTATCAAATCTCTTGAACTTATCCCTTATATGATGATTACCATGTCTACCTAAAATATCCTCTATGCCTGCCATTAAGTGGTCCATAAACTGAAATTAAAAACAAAACAAATGTCATTGTATGCCAAGATTGTATTTTTTTTACAAATTTAATTTAAATCTACTTTACCCTTTCGTGAATTCTTTCATTCATCGTCGGCTTCCTCTTCTCCGCCGTTTTAACATTCAAGATCTTCACCAGGGGCTTAATCGTGATGCCCTGGATAAACACCGTGAAGTAGATAACCGCTATCGTCGTGGTCACGAACATCGGCTGAAGCTGAACTACCTCAGGGTCTATTAATAGCACCAATGCAAACGCTACCGCGCCTCGGAGTCCTGAATTATGTTACTTCATCAATATATTAATCGATATTTAATTCAGGTTAAGTATTGTATCATGTTTGTCATTAAACTTACCTCCATAAGACATAACAAACTTTTCAACAGTATTTAGTTTGTGCAAACGAAATTTATTAGCTACAGCGCTAAATATGTACACACCTGAAAAAAAATTGTAAATATTTATTTAATAATCTCCTCAGATCCGTAAATCGGGGCGTTTAAGAAACGTATTTTCAAATGAATAAATAGCTTTGAATTTAATACAACTTACCTATTATTCGAAATATTGAGCAGAAGACGATTGTCAACAAGACAAACCAGGTGTTCCAGTGGTGGTTGTTGTTAACGGTCGCCACTCCCAGGAACATAAATATGATGGTCTCCGAAGAGGAGGACAACATCTTCATAGTATACTTGATGGTTGTATGCGACTTGTGCGAAATGTTCCCTTCGACATAATTTTTCATGGTGATACCACAAAAGGTTATCCTGGAACATAAATTCACCTACTTTACTTTCATATTATTAAAGTTTAGTAGCCTTGAAATTATATCTTGCCTGACTTTCTGTATGTGCTTATCTACTCCCTGTCCAGTTTTCATATCAAGTTCCTTATGTGTGTGTGCTTTCCGTACCATTAACAAACAGGAAGTTTGAACAACTCCGACTTACATTGAATTCATATACACCGGAACGGCAAGTTATTGGTCAGGGAAGTTCTCATAGAAAATCAATAAGTACCTACTTCACTCATGAAAAGTACCGGATTTCATAATACTCCTTTCATCTTTAATGTCCACTATTTAAAATAAGTTAATAGAAATTAGTTACAGCTTGTTTATATAGTTGCTGGGCTATGTTATAAGAGCCAGTTTTTTTTACAAGTTATAATTATTAAAATGGTACAGTTTACATACAAAACATCAGAAACTGTTTTAATTACGTACCTACAGCAATCTGTCCAAAATACGTAGATACGTAGATCTGCACAAAATTCACCCTAGTTTTGATGGTGCCACCATATCTGCCCTGCTAAAGTAACATTTGCAAATTTTCGTTATCGTTTCGCTTGGATTTGACGTTTTAAATTTCGATAGTTAACGAAACCTTCGTCAATCCCATACATGTTTCGAAAGCGAAGCGATAACGAAGATTTGCAAATGTTACTTTGGCTAGGTCCTCTGATGGTGACCCGGGTTTATTACCGGCCGGAACAACATAGTTCATAGTACCAACATCCATAGCACCAGTGTTTTTAACTAGTTAGGTACTCACTATTTAAAAAATTGTAATATCATTGCTCACTATTATTTATTTCTTGTTTACTTACGCAAGTATCCCACTCATGTGGAACATCTCCGCGTTCAGATATGCCAGATACGCCATGACGAAGATGAAGATCGGCTCGATGACGCGCACCTCGTGGGTGAACCGGGTGACCAGGCCGGTGCCGAAGCCCCAAACGCACCCGATGAAAGTGCCACCTACCGCCACCACCAAGAACGAAGCGAGCCCCGCCAAAATATCTGTGTAGACAAGTCGAGACGGGCCCATTTCTCTGGAAAATTTATTACAATTAAGTAAGTACAACTTTTTTGTTTGAAAATGCACACGAAATTAAATTTTCTGACAATATGTATGTATTTAATTATTTAACAAACTTTATTGTACATTTATAAAAGAAATGTTACAAAAGACGGACTTAATGATAAAAGCATTCTCCTCAGTCGACCTTTAGGAAACAGATATCAATGAAGGCAGTACATGATGCATAGAGTAAGATAAATCATGAAGTAATGTAAGGTAACAAACAAATTCTATAACTTCATTTTCGAGGTTTTTTTAACAGACAACAAAAATAACTTTCTTAATACCCACACACCATGCAACAATACTACGTAATGAATGTCTGTGTTAATACCCCATAAATTACTCCCCCTTAGTAGAAGCACAAAGAAGGCTAGACCTAGTTTTAACCGGCTACACCTAGTTTTAGCCGGCTAAAACTTACTAAAACGCAGGGAATAAAGTTCTATAGTGAGCACGTACGGACATAGATTTAGGAGTAAGGACAATAATCTACTTACGTATAAGCTTCGAACATGTGATACAGAACTACAGTCACTGCATCATTCAGTAGGGACTCTCCAAACACAACAATGTAGAGAATTTCGTCCACATGAATCTCTTCAAAAACGGCAAGCACGGCGACTGGGTCGACAGCTGATATCAGCGCGCCAAACAGAAACATGTCCAGCAGTGGAGTAGTGCAACCGAACATTCCCGTTAGCCCACAAGCCCATAATGACGCTCCTGTAAAAAGTACAAGAGAGGAAGACAATTTTGTCTAAGTATATTTAATTTGAGATTAAGTAAACAGTGGGTAAATACACTACACATTAAATGAGGCAATAATCTATACAAAATATATACTGTTCAAAGAATAGAGTTCGTAACAAATCCGGCATTGTCCTAATGTAAGTATACAAATCAATAAAAAAATCTTATCAAAATATCGCTGAGTGGATATTGCCACCTTTGATATTATAGGTGTTTACACTCACCTATAGTCAAAGTGTTGAAAACTGTACCAACGACCGCAAATAACAATATTGTTCCCAAATGGTCGAAGAATAGTCTGTTCGGCATGAAGTACCCCGCGTCTAAGATGATTGGTGGAAGCATGTACAAGAAGAACGTGTCGGGAGTCAGAGGCTGGACGTGGACGCTGTGTGTGCTGAGAAGGAGGGCTCCTATCAGCACACCCACAAATATCAGCAGACACGACTCCGGAAACATCTTCGACAGTTTCGGCGCCATGTGGAAACCTGCAACAAAACACACAAATGTACAACGTGTTACAATATAACCCCTAATGCCGAATAGGGTAGGAAACTGAACTACTTTACATACAACATACACATTTTGTTATTTTCGTTATTAATTTTTGTATGAAACAGCAGATTTTTTCCGCGATTACAGAGTTGGTCCCACAGTAAAAGTTGTTCAGTTTGATGGTCCCAAAGTTTCAGTCGCTGAGCAAGTAATCACTACGTATTATCATTACAACGTCATGGTAGGTCTGTACGTCTACGTGCACGCTTACGCATCCGGTGTGTATCGCACTTTAACCATAAATGCTCTAAGGGGTTAATTTGTAACACGTTGTATAGCTTAAATACTTTTTGAACTCATGAAAAAGAAGAGCATGACAATTCATGTCAATTCTGACATCCAGTGGCATTAATCAAAAAATGACAAAAAAACAAAAAAGTAAAATGTGGAAAACTAACCTAAATTAACTATTTATTTTCAGTTTTATGGATATATATTTGATATTGTGACTGACTTAATGTACTTATGTAAATCAAAATTCAAATATCACAATAATGCACGTAACAAAAGACAATATCATACCTCGTGCAAAGTCTTACACCAGCATCTATGACTTTTTCGGCTCAAAACCTTTCAATTACAAGAATTCAAAAAAATTGAATAAATATTTGTCAGTTCACCAAGCCACCTGTGGAGATTCGGCAAAAAACAGTAGTAATCAAGAGAATCGGTCACATTATGTTACCTGTGAACAGTATCAAATTCATACTAGAGATCTCAGTGCAGGCTCCGCTGTTCATTCTACAAGTACAATTTTTTGCGATCTTGATGAACTTGCAACAAGACATTCATTCCACGGTTTGGTAGATGTGAATCCATCCAATGTTAATTTATTAAAAGTGATGACAATACCAATCAGCATCAAAGGCAACAGAGATACGATAGTACAAGAATGCGCGACACAAGTAAAACCAAAACTCATACCACGAGACAGTATTGAAATGAATGCGAAGAAAATTAAAAAGGAAATTCCTGATGACACTTTTATCCCTTCAGAAATTTTCTTAAGAGATAATGTATATTCAGATTCTAAGAACTGCTATTGTGAAAAAGAAGGAACTGATAGACAGCAAAAATTTTGGTCTTTTGCAAAGTATCGTACGGAGTATACAAACCCTATCCCAGAAGAAAAAAAGCGTAAAAAGAAAGACCGTGGTAAACGCACCGAAGATCCGTGCCCATGTCAACTTTTCTCATACGCATGCCCTTGTACTGATGAAAAATCTCTAACAGAGCTAGCAAAAAACAAATCTTTAACTGTCGTCGACCAGATCACTAGTACTGAAAAGATACAAATTTTATTGTGCAATAATAAGAAAGATGTGAAAGGCAAAATTTCAAAAAATTGTTCAACGAGGGAAAACAAACAAACGGATTACAATGTAATTACTGAAAAATATGAAGTGGTACCCATACCAAATAATGAATTGATAACAGTTGAAGAAGAGCGTAATTACCCAGCGCAACCTGAGGGTAGTCGTAATGGAACTTCCATCAACAGATCTAAAGCAAAGGCAATAAAAAAAGTTAGAAAGATAACATGCCCAAACTGTAAAGAAAATGTTGATGTTTCATTTAGTACAACAGACGAAGAAGAGAGTATTAAATATGTGAATTCCTCAATGGGTCGTTTCAGTGAACGTGCATCAAAAAACAGCTATAACTCAAAAGTTAAATCAAATCACACAAGAAACAAGTACATATCTGAAGATAATTGTGTCCATAATCCTCGCTGTGAATTAGTTCCAGTTTGTCAAATATTACCAAATGAAAATGTATATCTTAATCACAAAGTTAATAAGAGACATACTAATCCGAAACAACCTAAAATGATCAGAATTACTAAAGCGTGCAGACACCACCCTCCATGTACTGTTGTTCCATCCTGTCAACGGACAAATGTACTGAAAAATAATTGCGAATATATACCACCATGCTTACATCGCCCTCGCTGCATTAATTTACCTTTGTGCGTACCGGAATCAAAAACTATTCATTATGAGGAACCGCAGCCGACAAAAATTTTAGATAAAATAGATAGTATAGAATGTCCTCATATACCGAGATGCAAATATTATCCTCAATGTCAATATCAGCCCATCGTTCCAAGTTTATGTACTCCGATAAATATTGTTCCACAACTTCAAAATAGTTGCGAATATCACAACAGTAACCAACAGTCTTATATTATAAGCCCCAAAGTAGCGACTCCTACAAATGCATCGGTCTTGACTCAAATAGTCTCTCAAACAGTTTGCTGTTGCCAATTTACCAAATCTTGTCAGTTCGATTGCACGGACAGCAAATATGGCGCAGGATGCAACGCAAAGGAAACTACGAGCAGTGAGGCTGTTATATTCATTCGAGATGTTGGCTGTCAATTTAAATCTAAAAGGAAAAGCTCTCCAAGAGGGTCGACTCAATTTGAAACAACAAATGCATCATTCGATGAAGTAAAGACGGGAAACTATAATTCTAATCTGCATACGATAAGATATGAAGACAAATGGACAAGCCCAGTGGATGAAAAAGACTTTTCTGATTCGAGCATTTCGGTAACAACATTTGATTCGCAATGCCCTGCGCACGGTAATAGATCCAAATACCAAAATGAAAATATATCAGGTTTCATTCCTAAAGCAAGCGTGGAACCGTACGTCGCGTATGCTACACAGAGATCCCAGATGGCTACTTACGCGAAAGGAAACAATGAATTAGGTGACGAAAGGACTTCGGGACAAGTTTACGGCAGCGCTTTCTCCGTAAAATCCCGTCGGAGTTTGAAAAATAGATACAAAAAAATGTTTGCAATGAAAAAAAGGCGAAAATCTAAAGCAAGTAGTCACGGATTCATTGGGTATCTAGCCCATGGCAAATCGGGTTATGTATAAAAATAAATTGTATACTTTTTGTTCCAGTTTATGTTACTGTGACGCTCCACTAAATAATTATTGTATAGTTTTGTTTATTGTTTTTTTGTTATGTAATAAACCGATGTTGTCTGAATATTTTTTCTATTTTATTTTATATTTATAGTACATTACTGCCGCGGTCTATAATGAGGATGACTGCGTTGCTGGCAGTAATGATGACGGCCGAAAGCGGAGTTTAGCGCAGGTCCAGGCCATCACAGTGCGGTCAGCATTGCAGCCCGCGCATGGACAATATTCCAGCGTGTCCATCAAGAAAATTCCTCGACTTCCGTGTCTGGAGGAATTTTCTTTTACTATCGTTATGTGTATGAACTGGATCTAATTTCTCTGATAACAAATATAAGGTCCGTTATCAAATATTAATTAATTCTTATTTAAGATTATTAATATAATTGAAAAATATTAGAAAAAATCGAAATATTTTTCAATTATATTAATAATCTTAATATAAAAATAGCATTGTGAATGCATAAAAATTTAAAAAAAAAAAGTTTAAAAAAATAATTCTTATTTATTTAAAGGTATTACTAACTTTGTTTTAAACACACTTTTCGCATTTCGACTTGTTCAATTCACCCAAACAGCTTGAAACCTAACCCTTGTTACGTTCCAGCTAAGTATAGTCTTGCTTGCCTCAGCTAATCTAAGTGTGTGCTAAGTTTGCGCCACGGCTCACCGCTTTTACAAGCACGTTTATTAACCCTCCTCTCGTTTCCAAGAGAACTTCATAAAAATGTGGAAACTTTGTAATTTCGTTTTTAAGTTTATTAATGCAGAAATGTTTTAAGTACGAACACACTTCGTTGTTTTATACCTACTTATAAAATATAATAGTTTAACTTTTGAATTCGATAGATGATTCGCAATACATCAACTTCACCATTAAGGCCGTCTCATCTAGAAAGTCCTTAGGTACAATGCGGGTATCATACGTGTGTGTTGACCTTACATCCTATTTACATACTAATACCGCATAGATAATAAATAAATAAATAGTACAACCTGTACAACTAGGTAATACTTCATCTTCAATTCCTCCTTTTCGAGAAATACTTACATTTAAGTTATGATTGGGCCCGACCCGACCCTGTTTCCTTACCGGAATCAATTTAAAGGAAAATCCCTGAACAACTATTCGACAGAACTAGTTCCCTTATTGGCTACTTACAGGGTCAAGTTTTCAGTAGAGAAGAAATTATTGGGTTGAGAAGGTAAGATATCTCCTAGGTAAAGTATACAATATTCCTATTTTCTACACAAAAGTTGTAGAAAATTAAATTTGGGCGTTGTAAATATTGATTCAGCGTCGTAGACGCGTAGCTACGTAGCACCGTAGCTCGTAGTCGCTGTGGCCGGTCGCTTTGACAACATACAGACGAGAGGGTATTTCATTTCGCTTTTCAGCGGTATAGATGGCGCTATACAAATTTCCCATACAAAATTACTGTATAAAATAACATAAATATAAAATAAAATAAAATAATATTCGTAATAATAAAAATACGTCTATTGAAGTCGGGTGGGGCTTTTAGAATAAAAAAAAGGAATTTGTACTCCAGCCCCACCCGACTTCAATAGACGTATTTTTATTATTACGAATATTATTTCTTGCTTTTTAGAGGTAGGTTTTTTGAAGTCGGTTTTTTGTTTTTTTTAAACAATTTTTTATTTTTTTATTTTTAGTGTAGGTACCTTGTAGGTAAGGTATATTATATTATGTAGAAAAATCGGCTCAGTCAAACGTAAGATAATCGCGGAGAAACATACTTAAATACGGGTCAAACTGAGAACCTCCTTTTTTAAGTCGGTTAAAAAACTACAGCTATGATATCCCTCTTCCAACAAAAAAAATATTATCTTATTCAGTTCATAAACAAAGAAGTAATACGACCAATCATCGAGGTAATTCACACAAAATCATACAATTTTGCTTGTGCTCTTTTTCAAAATTACTTGAAAAGTACTGAACCGATTTCCAAATTTTAAAAAATGGGACCAATTTGGGAGTGTACCTAATCTAATAACGTTTGAATCATTTCAATCGGTCCAGCCGTCTTCGAGTAATCGGTGGACATACACAAAAAAAAAAAAAAAAACAAATATACAGACGAACATAGAACCTCCTCCTTCTTTGGAAGTCGGTTAATAGTAGATTGTTATACAAGACGCTAAAATTACCCATTGCATACGAGGTAGTTTTATTCCCGAGCTTTAGCGAGGGAATAAATAGAAACCGAGTTACAATGGGTTTTAGCGTCGTGTGTTACACTATACTTTTCACTACGATTGCGAGAAAATAAACTACAATATTAAATAGTTTATACCTACTTCCGTAAACGAATCCACTCGTTTTTCTATCCTCCACTTCATAAACTTTTTGTACAATATTTAAATAAATGATTTGTGCTTGACGGCAATAGATTAAAATTATTTCTTTCCTATTACAGTCACACAATTCAATCAGTTTGTAATTATAGAAAAATTCTAAAGATTATCGCGCCACGGTACCTTTTTTTAATTTCCGCTGTAGCAGCTAAGCAACACAAACACGCATACTACGATTCACTCTGTACACAGAGTATAAATAAGTCTATGATTTCACCGAAGAGATGCTTTTAGTTCCATTTTCAAAAATAAGAATGAGAAACTGGGGGCCTATTACGAAACTTGGTCACGATAGTCGTCCGCAGTTCGTCGGTTGTAGTTATTACAAATATTTTTAATATAGCATCGTAGTCCATAGTTTATTGAACGAATAATGACGGATCCACTAGAGAGAAACTGTCAAATTTACGCAATCACTTTGCAATATCGCATACGCAAGTGCTTTGTAATAGGAATCAATCAGAACGAAGCACGGACGCAGCTGCGTGTATCGCATTATACTTTTCGTAATAGACCCCTAGTATTAAGTCGAGCGAGTTTTTATTCGTGATTATGAATAAAGACTTTTTCGTTTTAGTAGGCTCATTGGTAATAGACAAACATTAAAAAAGAAAAAACTTTATCCCCTAGGGCTTATTATGCTATTTTATCTCGACTCTTGTACGTTACAATGACGCACTTTTTGAGCAAGAGGAGTGAAAAAATGTTTTTACGCACGTTATTTTTTACGATAGCTGTTCGTGCTAACGGTGGTTACTGACTATTATGTTGACCTTGAGACCGACTTTATGTTCTACGACGTAGACATAGAATCAACGTATTTTTTTAAAGTTGAGATTAGGCTGTCGTGAATAGTCGTGAAATAAAATAAATTTATTGTGTAAAAGCTAAAATTCAAACTTAAATTAAATTAAATTTTAATCTTAAATTTTAAGGATTTGCCACACTGGATGCGTTCTGCGGTCCGGTCAACCCATACATTGCGTTTTAATATACTATATCTATGCGTTCATCCTATGTATGGTTTGACTGGACCGCAGAACGCATCCAGTGTGGCAAATCCTTGAATACTTTTTTTTTTTTTTTATTATTTATTATTAAAAAGTACTTGACACACAGTAGGCTTAATTTTAACGAATGAAAAAAATACTAAAGATAATTGCATCGAAACAAAGGATTTTCTTGTGGAAGATTGTATTCAGACTATAACTAATATAATTAAAATAATGTACCTAGGCACAGGGTATAGGGTTCTAGAACCCTGAGATTTTCTAGAACCTTTTAGGGTTTTTGGGACTTTTAAGTACTACCTGTGTAAGGGAGTATGGATAAAAAACAAGTGGTAGTACCAACTAGTAAACAGACATCTTAGTGCACAGATACACGAAAACTTCAGTTACGAGAAAATAATAATGTAAGATGATTCGATAAAATATTTCTTTGTTTTTTTACAAGAACCTACAATGTTTAGTAAGTATCTCTTTTGTTCAAGTAGGTTTATGTACTTTTACATAGCAAAATTCAAAGCTTTCAGTAGGTACATAGTATTGCGACCCTTTGATATCATTTTGAATAAATAATAAGATGAGATAAGGTTACGTAAGTACTTTACATTTTTACCCCGACTTCAGCTTGGAATTATTCCATGTCCATCACCCATTTTTAATGTCCCCACTGCTGGGGCACAGGCCTTCCTTATGGGTGGATAAGTAGGACGGGCCATTACCCATCACGCGGGCCCAATGTGGATTGGTGGGTGTTAACGACTGCAAATGCAGCCGGGACCAACAGCTTAACGTGACTTCCGAAGCACGAAGGAGCTCGAGATAATACATTTTTGGTCACCCATCCATGACCGACTTTTGCGAACGTTGCTTAACCTACGCAATCGCTGGGCCAGGCGCTAAACCACTGCGCCACCGAGCTCCATAATGGAGAAACTATTCCATAATGCTTAGGAAAATAATCTCCATTTTTCTTTTGGCGGTGGCGTGGAGATCGATGGTGGACTCCGCGTTCTGGCAGAGCTGGGTGCCGAAGGCTGATAGTAGTGATAGGTACCTATGAAACTGCCGATTTGTATGGAGAATTTTAAAGAAGTAGCATTTTTCATACTAGCATTTTCTTTGTTCATTTTAACAACCGTGAACACTAATGTAACAATACTTTTATATACCTACTAACGTATAACCACAACTTATACTATATAAGTTTTGGCTACGTTTCAACCCCTCCGGTCACAAAAAAAGAGTCACCTTCAAGATAAGGACTAAAATAAGCTAAAATAAGGACTTTATTTTTACTGATAGTTAACTATCATGGTCGTCATTCGATATAATATCAAGATATTGATAAATATTTTAAATCATTGAAGTTATTATTTTCTCTGTTAGTATGTGACATAATATCAGCAATTTTATAGGTAAAGACCTAATATATCCCCTAGATGCAACTAACATTTCTATACTAACCTATCTTCGCGAGGCTAGCGAAGAAAATCCACAAGCCTATCAGGAAAGGAGTCTCCACACGATGGAACTCAAAGGCAGCGATGACGAATGTCCTCTCCTTCTTGATCTTGGCGGTGGCCGGGAGATCGGTGGTTGACTCCTGGTTCTGTTGGAGTTGGGTGCCGAGGGGCTCGCCGGGGAGGGGCACCACGGGACCCATGGGGCCGAAGCCGAGGCCAGGGTATGTGGAGCTCTCATCGACTGTTATGGACGGACTCTGTTTCGTGGTGCTCTGTGGAGAAAAAAAATAATGAATAACAAATTTGAATAGTCGCTATAATGAGGGTTTTTCGTTGACCATAGACTCTTAAAAAAATGCGTATTTCCCTGTACAAATATTTTTAGGGTTTAAATATACTTAAATATAAATTTAATTGTGGTTTATGCAACTTTGTTTGAATTAATTAAAATACGTTGGTAACCTTATCATTTAACGAGCTCACCTTTTGTATTTTTTTCATACCAACATTTTCAGCTCGGGTTAATTATTATTATTGTTAATGAAATAAATAAATCTGACTTTAAATAAAATTTATGAAGACTATATGGGGAAAGGGGAGCTACTGATACGGTTGGATATAGATTAAAGATTTTTTTAACAAGATATAATAAACGTTCTGGAAATTCATACCGACCTAATTATAAATACTTATAAGAATATAATGTACTTTAAAATTTGAAAGTTAGGTAAGAATATTATTTAAAAAAAACTAGGTAGGAAGGTGTCCACAAACTCTACAAACGAGAAATAGTAAAAATATCTCTTGAGTTATTCAAGTTCTAGATTCTAGAGATGCAGACCCTTAATATCTCCAAAGCAGTTCTTACGTGTCGGCCAGACAAAGCCTTCAGCTAAGGTCAAGATATCCGCAAGCGGAAATCTCCAGAATACGTTAAACGAATTTGTGACTGTATCTAGCCCTGAATAGCCTTCCTAGCCTTCAGAATTGTGCCTTCAGTTGAGATTCTGAACTGATCATGTGAGATCTACTAAAAATATTTAAAAAAATCGACGATTCAGTTTTTCGAAATTTTTCAAAATGCCATAGATAATATGGGGAAAATAATAATTTCAGCCATTTCGAGAAATGTTCAAAAACATCACAAATGCGAAGTCTACAGCTCTACAGACCCCATTACCCACAAATAGATACATTTCCTCATAAAATAGAGAACTGAAACGTCTCTCTACCGAGAATACTGTTGAAATGTAAGCTGCTCAATTCTTACATTATTCAAGGAGCTCACAAACAACTCGTAAACATAAATCTGTTCTCACTCATTAAGTCGATTGTCTCTTTTATTCATTGCCTCCATCTCCATCTTATTAGCTCTACATGTTGTGAACAAATCCGCAATTTCTGTGTCCATTTCAATTTTCGTAGATAACTAAACTAGTGGCTCTGTGGGGTTGTATAGTAGACCTCGCATTATTGTGTCATTTTTCGAAATGGCTGAAATTTGATTTTCCCTACATCTCCGCCATTTTGGAAAATTTCGAAAAACGAATCGACAAATATTTATATTTTTTTTCACGAGCTTCGGTTGAGAAAATGCGACCAGAGGAGAACAAACGGACGGGACAGACATACTAAAGCATTTTTGCCGAAGCTGAAGCGCAGAGACGCTTGGCGCTGGTTTATTTCTTTCTCTGTGCGCCGCGCTGGCTAGGTTTAACATTGATTCGATACGTAGCTGGCGGTAATCGAACTGTTTGGATTTTTACAAATTGTATGACTGGGGGATTAAACATTTAAGCGCAATCAAACATTTGATTTTACAATTTCGAAAGAAATTGTCCAAACAGTTAGATTATCTCCGCTAGTCTAATAATTTGAAAAAAAAAATGCCAAACAGTTCGACTATCTCCGCCAGTCTAACAATTTGAAATAAAAATGTCCAAACAGTTCGACTATCGAACTAATAGTAGGACTGGATGGAATAAAGGACCTACACGGATTAACCGGAATCTCAGACGAACTATTATAAAAGGAACTAGGTAGTTCTACTTATGGGAACAGAATCTCAGGTATGATCTCAAGATAGCTCTCACTCAATGTTGAGAGAGTCGCGGCGGTAAGAGCTGTCTGTGCGTGTGCTTTGCTCGAGTGCTTGTAGTAGGTAGAGTAGAGTACTAAGCTTAACTTCTGTAAGTAGTCTCTCTATTTTGTGCCCTAACCCTAACGATAGTTGCTTGCTACAAGCTTAATACGCTAAGAGAGGTAATAATCGCATGTTTTAACGCGCGATTTTTGCCCATACCACCCATCAGTAAATACAGAATAATTGTATGCGTACTCAGTGAAACCTTTTGATGTGCCCACTCGATTCAGGTGTTCACAAACGACTCGTTAAACAGGGACGTTGAAAGGCTGTTTATGTCGGGTGACTTACGTCCGATTTGTTTTATGGCGGAGTAACTTTGATGGCCACTTACAAAGCTACTTGATGAACTTAGTAGCCGGCAACTTTGCAAAACCTTTTTTTTGGTACCTGATATTACACGATTTATACAAATGTGTTATACCTAGCTGCGTACCTCAATGATTTAAAATATGCATGCGTGAAATAAGTAACGTATTCAAATATATTTCTCGCTAGCAATGATTTACGCTAGTAATACAGGGTGTAACAAGACCTTCAACGAAGCCGTGGTCTACGTATTCTGCCCATCATCAGGACCATTTCTGTTCAAAATTATTACCGGGAAACCATTTTGATTTTAAGTGTTAAAAAGGCATTGCATGCATTACCACGCAATGTGACGCGTACAACAGGCCGCGCCTGCGAGTGTATGCTACACAGCTGCGTGCGGCCGAGTTGAAAGGCAGCGTTTATGTGCGTGCTCATGAGATACATCGAGTGACGACGTTTTGAAGCCATTGTTTGTTACGAAATACTTAAAATTTTGATAATGTTTCTTTAGTCAAAAAGTAGGAAATAATGAATAAAATGAGATTTCATAAAAATTTTGAACAAAAAATTTTGACTTTGACCTTCAATAACTTCGTTACTATTGGTTTCCCAGGTATAGTCTAAGACAAAATGATCCTGATGATGGGCGGAATACGTGGACTTCGGCTTCGTTGAAGGTCTTGTTACACCCGTTATAATAAGTCTATGCTCGCTAGACTAGTTTTAAGTTTTTTTTGGCAGTGCCATGCCAACTTGGACGAATCAACCACCATGCCGAACCAGCTTCAAATAGACATGTTGAAAAGAAAATGTTGCTCCGTTCTTAGCGATTGTAAAAGAAGAAAATATGTGACTTATAAAAAAATAAACATAGACATCCATATTCATTTGCACGTGGACAGCGGGGCATGGTAAATCAATCACGAGCCGTCACCTTTCGCTGCGAGTAACGCGATGAATATAATAGATTGCCGTTGCCAATGTGTGGCAATACTATTTCAGATTTTCCAATAAATACTTTGATACAATAATTAATTGAATTTTATATTTAAGCTTAACCTATATGCAATGAAACGGACTGCCTGTCTTCACTACATAATATAAAACAAAGTCCTCTGCCGCGTCTTTCTGTTCGCGATAGACTTAAAAACTACTACACGGATTTTCAAGCGGTTTTCTCCAATAGATAGAGTTATCC
Source organism: Agriphila straminella (assembly GCA_950108535.1). NCBI lineage: Eukaryota > Metazoa > Arthropoda > Insecta > Lepidoptera > Crambidae > Agriphila > Agriphila straminella. The sequence continues at coordinate 6,002,320 of OX467318.1, forward strand.
ATAACTTAACATCCAAATTCGTTGTACCTTTGTAGTCCAAGTCTATTCCAGAACGTCGCAGTCCATAACTCGGTTTGTTTTGGATTAATAAACCTACTACTTAATATAGTCGCGTAGCTAGAGAAAAATTACCTTCGATAATACTAAAAGTTTTCGTTTTTGCTGAGTGTATAGATTATGTGCATTGTGAGCTATTTTTGAAAAGTTAGAAGTTTTATGCCGGTGCTTTAGGTATAGTTTAGGTATTTCGTAATATTTCGTTTAACTTCATATATATAGAATTAAAGTTTGAAATGTTGATTGTTTCATAATAAGAACTATGTTGTCATCATGTTGTAAAAAAATTAGAAAATCAATATATGTGTAACTGCGTAAATCACAAAATTACTCTTTTGTGTCCGAATAAAATTTTAAAGTTTCTGAAATCTTATTTTAAGACTTTCAGTGGTTAGATATAGCTGTTGAACAAAGTTTAGAAAGTTAAGTGGTGTGCTTCTTTGATATTTTCATTTTTCCTTTATAACATACGGAATAATGAATTAAAATTGATAAGATCGCTCTAACATGACCTTTTCAATGCACTTATATACTACACAAAAAATTAGAAACATACATAATGTGGATTTTGTTTAATTAACGGATAAATAATTGCGCTTAAATACGAAATATGCGGGACGCGCGAGCGGGTCCATGCAGGGCCCGCCGACTGCCACGCGCCGCGCGGGCAGGCGAGGGGCCACAAACTATAAGCTACTCTCGCCGCACGGCAATAAAGTACAATTTCAAATTGCACAGCGCTGCGTGCCTGATATTATATATAAGCACCTACGAAGCGCCTCTCTTTCTGTCGCGTAGCTCGCTAGTCGTTCCTACGGATGCCGATATCATAGAAAACATCCGTTATGTTGTATGTCGATGAATATACAATGAAAAAACACAGAATACTTATAAAATAAAATAAATCTACCTACCTACTAAATGAGCTGAGCATAATTGTATTTCTAAGTTAGTTGGGTGAATCAACTTTTGAGGCACTCCTTTCAGAGCATTTTGAAACAGAAAAACAAAATTAAATTTAATCGAATTTACAAGAATTTGTATTTTATTTTTTTAATTTAATTTATTTATTTATATTCAGGCATCGATGGCCCATAGATATATACCTTAAAAACGAAACATATATAATTTATAAAACAATGTTGTTAGTAAATAACTTAAAACATATGTTAGTAAAAAAATCAAGTAGACACTTTGTGTGTCGAATCGGTGGCACAAGGCAGCGTCCCTCTGAAGCGCCTGTACACCACGCTCTGCGGCCAGAAGTCCTCCTTCAAGAAGAGGTCCAGCCTTGCTGTCGGGATGCGCACCACAAACGCCTTAAAATTGGTATTATGGCGCGACTCCAGTGGCTGAACTCTCAAACAAAATTTGGATTTCTTCTTTATTTATTTATTTATTTATTTATAGTTTATGGATAGCTAACAGCTTATAAACATACAAATAACAACAAATATATATAACTAAAAGCTATTGACAAGCTACCACATGTAGAATTCAAAGGAAATTGATCGTAAAGTAGGTAATTAATCGTAGCCCAGAAAGGACAGGTGCGTAAAATAGTAACATTAAACTAAATTCTAAACAATAACTTAATAACAGCCGTGATGCTGTTGAAAAATAAATCAATATTGGCGTCAGCGTTATTAATGGTGGAACAAGCTCTAATAAGGAAACTGTTATGCCTGTAGTTGGTGTGCATAGAAGGAATACTAAATGGTCTATATGAATCGTTGCGGGGTGCTCTTGTAGGTATTTTAAAACGAATTTTATGAAGTAGTTCCGGACAATCCACTGAACCTCTAATCAACTTGAGTAGAAAAGTAACATCTGCAATATTACGTCTAACAGAAAGCGGTAGCAAGTGATATTTAGTACAACGGTCTTCGTAAGATGTTTTCGGAATTTTGAATTTGAAATTTAGGAACCGAGTAAATTTTTTCTTATAATTTATGTACTCGATCACGTCCTGCTCTGTGGTGGTATGGTGCATGCGGGACAGGTACACGGCCGTGGTCGGTATGGCAGCTCGCAGCAGGAAGTTGGGCCCTGTCGGTGCGGTGCCATGGTGGTTCTTGCTCTCTCGCTGACGACGTCGCTTTTTGTTCCGAACCTCGAGGAAACCGTCTTCATCTTGGCCCGGTACGACGGCATTCAGCGAAGATATAGATTAGATTATAGTTTGTATCATTTATCTAAAATTTAGGTTTTAAAGGTGGCCACGATGTTTGACGTTTAGTTTTTGAGATTTTTGAGAATAACAAAGGATCGTCGTAAAAATTTTCCCTCTGTTACTGTTGAGTATTTTTTGTGAATTAAAATGATACTTCAAAGAAAATCTGTACATTAAGTATTTAAGTAATACAACAAGAACGTATCATATTAAAATAATGTATCTATGTAGTAAGTAATAGTTTCTTAAGATTTACATTATTTTAACTCCACTGCGTTACTTTGACATAAAGTAACGCAGTGGAGTTGATTAGTAACTGATTGTTAGTTTTCGCACTAACAATCAGCGGGTAATAATCGGTACCGCCTATAGGCCACAATGGCAGGACCCGGGTGTATTTTTGGACGATATTGCGGATTCCATTGCCTCTTTCAGAAACTACGATGTGTTGATCCTGCTGGGTGATTTCAATATAAATCTGCTTGATGTTAGTACTGGTAAATACAAACAATTTATGCAGTTTCTTAGCTGTGTCAACTTAAAACAAATAGTTAAAGAACCCACACATTTTACCGATCACAGTTACAGCTTAACCTGCGCAGCTCCACTCGCTCACAAAGGACCAAACTAATCTCATTCCGTCAAGCGCCGCGCGCTCACATAGGACCAAACGGCCGAACGGCTTGCAGGCGATATTTTGTTTTATTGTGACAAAGATATGGTTTAGTTTTGTTTGTAATGTTCTGTGACTTATATCGTTATGACATTGCCTTTCCAATGACGTATACACAGACCGAATAGAGTAAATGGATGCGTTCCAATTGCCAACCGAAACTAGTCGGACTTTTTCACTTGACTATATGACTCTTATTGTGATAAAGATAAGGTTTAGTTTCGTGTGACCCAATATCGTGCAGTTCAACATGTTATTGCGTATTATAAGGTTTGTTAGTATTATTGCGTATTATAGGTATTATATCTTGGTTTTTTATTTACGTAACCCAGTTTTTCGTGGGTTTTTCACACTAGATGGCGGCACTGGGCGGAGTTTCGTAATCAAAATGGTGATGCTGCACAGGTTAATTGATGTAATATGCACGGATACTCGGGCTCTAAATGTCACTGTTAAACACATCTCTGAACGTGGTCATGGAATGGTATTAGCTGAATTTATGGTCAAGAAAGACAAAATATGCCCACGATGGGTGACATATAGGCCACTAAAAAATATAATGGTGGACCAATTAAATCGGGATCTTGATGCGATCAATTGGGATGATTTTCATAAACTTGATAACATCAATGAGCTTGCAGAATCCTTTACGGCTTGTCTCATTACATTATTTGATTTGCATGCTCCAACCAAGGTGCAAAAATTCAAACATCCACCGCACCTCTGGATCACTGATTCTATCAAATGTATGATGCAAACTAGGGATGATTATAACATAAGATCTTTGGACGAACACCTAACTTTTGAAAACCATGTCGCTGAGTGCTCACGCAATTGTTTTTATAGACATAAGTTACTGTTCAAAATAAGACCTTATTTGGGTGAGGAACTGAGGGTCACACTGTGCGAGGTACTGATTTTGTCAAAACTAAATTACTGTGACATTGTTTATGGGCCGTGTTTGATCTCCAAGACGAGTAAGCTTATCCAGCGGGTGCAGAACGCTTGTGCGCGTTTCTGTTTTCATGTACCACCCCGATCGCATGTGACTCCCTTTCTGGACTCTGCAAACATGATGAAAATGGAAGCGCGCAGGAGACTTCATCTCGCCACTCTCTTGTTTGGTATATTAGATACGGGAAGGCCGTGCTATCTTTATGAAAAATTGGTATGGTTTGGTGACTTGAGCAGGTCCCCAAAGAGAAAAAATACTAACATTTTCGAATTCCAAAGCACGGGACAATGGCGTTCCGCGGTTCTTTTAAATTCGCCGCCTCGAAGTGCTGGAACGATATTCCACCGCCGTTACGTGACCTGAAAGCGGTTAAAACATTTAGGAACCACCTTAAGAAATATCTCACCACGTTGCAAAAACAAGACTCACTTCGGGGTTTTTCACGGTAGGAGCCGGGTTGCGTTCCAGCCTTGGGGGTTGTGTGTGTCGCCTTGAGGCGGACACCTGTTTTAATTTATTGTATTTGTCACCCATATATTATTTTGTCACCATACAATTTGCTTGAATGTTGTTTTGTTATTGTTGTTTGTTTGTTTTGGGGTTCCGAGGTTGTATTATATCACACTATTCTGTAGTTGCACTTTGTATGTAATGTAGGTTGCGATTTCTTTTTCTTTTTTTTATTGTTTGAAATGATGTATTTTTGCCATATTAACCAAATAAAATAATCTCTTCGTAAATAAAATCAAAACGAAAAATATCAAATCAACCAAAGAGTACTTCGATTTGTCTGACCAAACACCTCTTTTATATATATTTCTTTTTATTACTATGTAGATCAAACTGTCATGGAAGAGGCAAGGAGACCTAATTCCATACAGCCATTAAGTTTTTTTATTTTTATTCCTCTTAAATAATATTTTTATTTTGTTAGTGTTGGTGATGATAGAATCGATGCTCGTTAATATTTATCTATTACTTCGTTAAAATTATTGTCTATTGTCTTCTGAATTGTTATTAAATTATAATTTTTGTTTGTCTGTTCGCTGTCGTCACCAAGTAGGCTCCTCCAGAATACCAGCGTTGCAGTGGCATACTCAGGTTTGCCTCTGTAGCATTGCTGAGGTTGGGGCCTAGTTGGCCGCACTATAATTAGTCCTAAGTTTATGTAGGTACATTGTTTTCTTTTGTTTTGCGGTCAATAAATGATTTTTCTTCTTCTTTCCTAAACTTTTAAATAATTTGATATTAAACAGCCACTTGAAACTTACTTCTATGTCAGGCAGTACTTTTCTTTTCTTTATAATTACGTTCACTGTATTGTTTACAAGGGGGACACCAGGGTAACACTAGAGAATAATATATAGTAACTCCGGAGAAAAAGAAAGAATTTGAGAATATTATATTGTAACTAGCGACCTGTCCTTGCTTCGCTTCGGTTCCTTCTTTTTTGCTAAATGCAACCTTCCAACAACACCCAAAAAGATAACAAAATAATACCTAACAGTCCTCACCTCCATTTGCTCTAAAGTCTTTTTCTCTCCTGTTCGTCCCGTCCCGTTGTCGGTATAAGAGACGCGTTTGATTTATATTTGCGCGTGTTAATTTTTTGCGACGACTCCTACGATATTCATTTAAATGGTATGGTGTTAAAGGCTAAAATAATGTGCATAAAATGCTTAAGGTAACTAACGTATTTAATTTGATAAGGATTAGTACTTTATTCTTCTAAATAGCTTTCCAAATTACCGCGTTGAACTTGATAATTTTTTTAGGAAGATATAATTGGTATAGTTAGTTATTTTTAAAAGATAGATATATACCATCACGGACTTTTTTGTAGATCTATAAAATAGGAATAATTTCATCATAAATTATTTTGTTATAGCTCTAAAGGTTAGAGCAGCGTTTTCAATGCAAGCTCCCAGTCGGCTTAATTTTTGCCGACCTCTTCAACAATCATCGTGATATTTCTACCAATTTCTATAAAACCTCAACTTATAATAAACTTAAACCTTCCTCAGGAATCATTCCATCATTAAGTGAAAACGCCGCATGAAAATCCGTTTTTATAGTTTTTGAGTTTATCGCGAACAGACAGACAGACAGACAGACGCGGCGAGGGACTTTGTTTTATAATATGTAGTGATTCATCAATTAATCTAAGCTATAAAACTAGACACGAAGTTATATTAACTTAACCAGATCACAAATCATAACAGGAACATAGCGAAAACACAATTTAACATAACATATTATCGCTATGTCCCATGTATGAAAATGTATATTTTTTTTTACAATTTAAGTGATTTTTTCAAAACCTACCTGTAACCTTTATAAAAATCATCGTATTATTTTTTTAACGATAAGTTTGAGCTTGATTTCACGTCCTTTCATTTGTGCACTTAATGACTGGGAACATGGTATATTTTTAAAATTGCTGAAAACTCGACTATATTGATATTTGATTCTATTTTAAAATCAGAGCTCAAACCTCATCAAACTGCAGCGAGATAACAACAAGACAAGGAGCCGTAATGTATTTTTTTAGGTTTCTGGACTGTAATGAATTCGGCATCAGCATCAATGGCGAGCACCTAGGATGCCTTCATTTTGCTAATGATGTAATTCTTATAGTCAAGACCTTAAAATACTAGGAAATAATGTTTTAATATCTCAGTAGTGCTCCCCAAAGTGTGGGAATGAGATGAACATGATAGAGTTAAATAATAAGTCTGAAGGAGATCGGGAATTTCTATTCCCTCGCAGATTCGATGACTTCCAACCTTCCAAACAAGCCGGTTCCCAAGAAGGCACCATTAGACCATGACCAGGGGCCTAATCGCGCTAATTTTCAACGATAAAACCAAAACTAAATCGTTACAGTTTCAGTTTCGTATACAGAAAAATACTCGCTTTAGTTTTGTTGTTGAATACTCTGCCTAAGGAGTCTAGGATTACAATCTAGGACAATTTAAGTGAAAATTATGAAGCTAAACCAAAGAATTTAGGTACCTAAATATAACCTAAATGACAACGTTACGTTTTTGTTTTATCGTTCAGAATTACCGCGATTGGGCTCCAGGTTGCACAGAGCACCGAAGAGTATTTGCTAAGAGTTGGTGTTCATGAACTATGAGGATAAGAATACAAAACTGGGTAGATCGGACACTTCCGTTGAGTGACGGTGGGTCCGAGCTGCTGGTGTGGTGCGCAGAGCTGCCACGCCGGAGTGAGGGCCCAGTGATGCTCCAGTAGTGGGCTGCGAAGACAGGTTGGGATAATGCCGTCGAGAGTTGCCGAAGGTCCAAGAAAGCGTCGTCAATGATGCTGCGATGGAACCTTGAAGGCCTGGCTTGCTGTGCTTCTGCTTGCAGTGTGACTGCTGCGGATGCTGGGATAAGGTATGGGGAGTGATGGCTGCGCTGCGTTGCTTGCTGAAGGTGCTTGATGTGCTCCGTTGGGGTCACCAGTGTAGTGAATGAAGTAGGTATGGTAGGTATGGAGAGAGGTGACCACTAGTAGGAACGCCAAATGGAAGATCTTCCTCCGGGCTTGGTGGTATTAGTCCAACCGATGATGGTTGGCAGTTGTATATATGCTGCGTCGCTGACTAAACGTCGTTAGCGAGATTTAGGTTTCTCCATAATTATTCTCCATACTACGAGACGCTATTCCTTACTAATCTTTGTGTTTATTCGACATTAGCGCCATCTAGCCACACGGTGATGAATCTTTTTGCAATCGTGTGTTGGTATGGTAATGAGCGGCGTATAGGTAGGTGCTGCTACACGGGCAACGCAGGACCGATTGTTGTGGAGATTCTTGGAGGAGGTTTTTTACACAGAAGATAAGATGATGATAATGAGTGTAATTGTAAATGTAAAACCAACCATTAATTTACTTCACTACAGTGAAGTAATCGGTTGATTATATTATATATATATACGTATAGTACATAAATTCTCTGGTGTTACCGGTTACGCGATGGAAAACATTGATAAAAGTACAAATAAGTAAGTAAACATTGCATATCGATCAACTATTTCAACTTGATCTTAAATTCCGATATTAAAGTTAGTATTATAACATAATAATAATAAAATAATCCATGAACTTATCGTGATTTCCGACGTAACATAGCAGAACCACAATAAACCCACACACACCCCTCGGGAGCTATCGCTAGAAAGACATTGAATGACAAAACGTACGTAAAGTTAGACAAGGGGCAATTCTAACGACGCTAGATAGGACCTTTATGGTAATACCATCACCAATTATTAACGGTCACGCAGGAGCCCTGATTTTTTAGAGATTGTTGGGGACAAACCATCGGAAATATTAATTAAATATTGTTTAAGCAAAATTACTAAAGCTATGTATTGTAAATAAAGGATTATTCAATATAGAACTTAAATATGTATAAAATATTGGGTATTCTGATACAATATTTTGAAGATTTGACATGATTTGCTTTGACCGGCTATGCCAGGTAACACAGATTCTTTGTATGGGGAGCGATTTTGTTCTCCTGAGATACTAGCTATAAAATGTTCAGAGGAAAAAATATTGTAATCTGTTGTTCTCGCATTGCTAAATGCATATAATTTTAGATTAATGTAGAAAAATGTAAGGTTTAAACCGAGTTGTATGTAATAATAGGATTTTTTATAGAGCGGGGACAAGAAAGGAGTGCCTTAAAAGTTGATTGGCCAATCTCTGACTCTGACTGAAGCAAACATAACTTGCCTAGTAAAAACTTACATTGCATATCGATCAACTTTACTTAGGTACTTGATAAAAATAAAAATATACTTGAAAAAGTATTAATCAAATTGTTTAAACCTACTAATTTGTTTTATTTATGTACCTACTGTGCATTACATTTCATAAAATTACTGTCGTCTTTTAGGGCCTATCTACATAATATACGTGGCAGTTGTATAAATTAGGTAGGTACGTTAGTTAGAGCTAGGTAGGTTAGAGTTGCACTATCCTTATATTATAAATGCCAAAGTCCGTTTGTTTGTTTTTTACGCCTTCACGTCATGACTACTGAATCGATTACAATGAAATTTTACATACACGTTGCCAGGGGTATAGAAAAGGACATAGGGTTTTATCCCGAAAAAAGTATTGTTCGCGAGGGATAGCAAAAACTGTCCACGCAGACGAAGTCGCGGGTGGCCGCTAGTGGAATTATAAAAATATCGGGATAAGAGATAGGTCAGATAGGAGTCGACACGTCTTAAGTAGCCGTAATGTTACGTTACGCCGAAATGTTACAGATCAATCGCCAGTATCGCCACCTAATTAATTTATTCATATGGCGCGAGCGGGCATAGTAGCTGGCCGCCGCGCCGGCCTAATGGCGCGGCGCGGGCGGCCTGTAGCGACAACAATGTATCTGTAATTAAACAAAATCCACTGTATGTATTTTTCTAATTTTTTGTGTGGCATATAAGCGCATTGAAGAGGTCATGTAAGAGCCATCTGATCGATTTTTAATTCATTATTGCGTATATTATGAAAGAAAAATGAATTTATCAAAGAAGCACACCACTTAACTTTCTAAACTTTGTTCAACAGCTATATCTAACCACTGAAAGTCATAAAATAAGATTTCAGAAATTTTAAAATTTTATTCGAACACAAAAGAGTGATTTTGTGATTTAGGCAGTTACATATATATTAACTTTCTAATTTTTTTACAACATGATGATAACATAGTTCTTATTATGAAACAATCAACATTTCAAACTTTAATTCTATATTTATGAAGTTAAACGAAATATAACGAAATATTACGAAATACCTAAACTATACCTAAAGCACCGGCATAAAACTTCTAACTTTTCAAAAATAGCTCACAATGCACATAATCTATACACTCGTCAAAAATTAAAACTTTTAGTATTATCAAAACTTTTTTATGAAATTTAATGTCCCACGACCGGACTAATATCTCAATCAATATAAATACCCTATTTGACTATGAGGAGTTCTCTTGGATATCTTCGAAGTCAAAGAAAAAAGACTACAGTTCAGTTAAGTATCGCTTTCAAAACAAAAAAAATAATCATCTAAATCGGTTCATTAACAAATAAGTTATATGACCATATCATCTATGTAGTACCGAAATAATAGTATTTTCAGGATTACTTGAAAACTACTGAACCAATTTAAAAAAATCGAATCATCTCACAAGAAAACTTCACCAAACAAAAAAATAATCAAAATCGGTCCATAAGTGTCGAAGTTACGAGCAAACAACGTTAAAAAAAAACATTTTTTTAAGTCAGATAAAAACAGTATATAGGTCCCTAATAAATATTGTTCCCGCTACCAGACTGATTAACTGCTGGTTTTATAAATAGACTGCTATATAAAACAATCAAGAACTCGGTTATGTTATGAATTTTCAGTTAACTGATTTGTTGATGGTAAAGGTAAACACTAGGTAATGCAATTATACATAAATACACTAGATTGATCCTCACATAATTAATTATATTTACGTCCATATTGTTATTTCTATCGTCGTCTTACACAGATGAAAGTATATTCAAAATTACATACTTAACCAATACAAACAGTAATTTTCTATTGCTTTTCAATTGCCTATTTATTACGGTCGTCGAAGGCCGTTGTAACAAAAAGTATAATTAAATTCAAAACAAATTACTCTTCGTCGTTATTTGTTTGTAGCATTTAACTCTTGTTTTACAAACAACAAAAAAGAACAAAATATAAATATCGTATCGCTCAGGCAGAATTAGTAATTTTACTGTTCACTGGAATGGAAAGCGCTCGTGGTTCGTTAATTCATTCCAGAATTGCTCATATTATACCCGCCTGGAAAATATAATTATGTACTTACTTTAAAAATTTAATTTCAACATCCTTCATCTGACCTCAAAGCTGAGCTAGATTTCTTTTCACATTTGCGGTACAGATAAATTTAATGGCAACCAAATTATTGTGAAAAGGTAGATTAAAATTTAGGATCATACCTGCGTCCTTTTTCCCGTGGTCAAGAAAAACCCTCCTAATGCCTAAAAGATGAGATCAGATGAATCGTGTATAGCTATTACCTATAGACCGTTAATTTTTAAATACTTATATCTTAAAACGAAAAGGGGATTTAAGACCACGTGAATGAACAACTTTTACTATGGGGCTAACCACAGAATTGCGAAAAAAAACAAAATACTTAAAAAATAACGGCGTATAGTACCATATCATAAAAAAAACATGAGCTTAGATATATTAGCAACCAAATTATTGTGAAAAGGTAGATTAAAGTTTAGGATCATGCGTCCTTTTTCCCGTGGTCAAGAAAAACCCTCCTATGCCTAAAACATGAGATCAGATGAATTGTTTATTGCTGCTTAACACACATAAGTACCTATAGACCGTTAATTTTTAAGTACTATATATCTAAAAATTAAAAGGGGATTTCAGATCACGTGAATGAACAACTTTTACTATGGGGCCAACCACGGAATTGCGAAAAAAAAAAACAGAATACTTAAAAATTAACGGTGTATAGTACCATATCATGATAAAAAATGAGCATAGATATTGTGCTTGTGCAGCAGCAACAGAGCCCAAAGCTCGGTGTAGTTTTTTCTGAAAGCAAAAAACGCCGATTTTTCAGCCAGCCAGCCTAAAATCTACTCTTCAGTTATACAACGTGTAACAAAATAAATGGTTTAACCAGAATATGGAAGGGATACCATCGAACAGAACAACTTTTACTATGGGACCACGACCAATAGGGATGATGACTAATGAATAAAATAACGAAATACTAATAAAAATCGTAAACATATTAAACTTTTAGAGTAGCTTGTATACCTTTTGGTTTTATATATTGCATATTATTTATTTTATGACCCTTCAAAGTTGGGTGGACAAGTCCATTTAAAAAGTATAAAATTTATTAAAATAAATGATGCCTTTAATTAGTCCGTAAAATGTATGGCAAATTTGTCTAAGAAACTATTTTGATAAACACAATATTTAATATAGCTGCTAAACAAATTTCCTACGCGTTGCATACAAACTACTTATTCGTGACGTCATAACTAGGAAGCCATTAGTATGGAGCGTTTTTGGGCGAGTCCATTTGTGTGCATTTCACACTGTGATATCTCGGGCAGTTTTCATGCTAGCGAATTAATTCTTTTACCAATGTTTCTTTTTTTGAGAGGTAATTTATGTAACATAAAATAAAAAAATAGTCATCATGCCTATTCTGAAATCGCGAAAAAAAAATTAGCTATTTCTTACAAAAGTTAATAATGAAAATATGAAAATGGATAAAACAGCTGATTTGTTTTTCGCGATTTCAGTGTTGGTCCCATGAAAAAGTTGTTTAGTTAGATGAACCCTATCTACCATATTCTTCTACGTTGTATAATGTATTGAAATGAAATTAAAAAATAAAATACAAACGTGTGGAATGCCAAGTAACGTACGTTACTATCATAGTTTATCGCCAATGTCAAGTGTACAAATAGGTACGCTGACTATTAAAGGGCGATAAATCAAAATCTGCACATATTTTTCTCAAGTGCTATTAAAGAAGGAGTGAGATTTCTCTAGTTCTTAAGAATAGCTTCCTCTTACGCAGTGAATGCTATTAAATAAATAAATAATTGAATACAAACTATTAATGGGATACAATAAGGACGTCGTCCCACGATATTGCCAGCATAAAATATCTAATTACAGCAACTATGACGTCATAGTATTCTCGCAGATTATGACGTCATGGCCATTTTATCACCACATTTATCCAGTCTATAATACTTTTGATACGCCCACTTGGCAGTGGGACGAATATTCATTTGGCTGGGTGAATTGGCGTTACCATAGACGAGAAAATGGCGTTACTAATAATACCTTTTGTCCGTGTTGACAAGAAATTCCTTATATTAGCTCAAAGAATTCATAAAGTGATATCCATAATACATATTTTATTTATTCGTCAGATAGTCACCACAAAGGCACCTAGATTTATTCCATTTAAAAAAGATATAAAGGAAGACAGAGTCACGAATGATGGCAGTAGACTTAAAAAAATGTATAACGGCTAAGATTAACAGATAGTCTCATAAGAAGTTAAATAATACTTAATATTAGTTAGGTCGTAAAAGTAAACAACAGAACGATTTGTGAATGGAACAAAATCGATTAATTATCGAATTCAGATAATTAAATAATGATAAATATAATAATAAAGGAATTAAACACTTATACTCACTTCGATAGGACTAGCTTGTGCGATCGGTAGAAGCGCGAGGACGAATAATGCGACGTCTCGCCTGCACGCCCTCCTGCTCAAATTGACTCCATGTTTCAAAGACGTCATGGTGTGCCCTTCACATTTACTATATCACTTCATGAACACGATTACAAAATATTGAAACGCATGTTTTTCAGTCTTCTGCACCACTGGAAGTGCCGATAACCGAGGAATGACGATTAAATGTAAGGAAGTTTTGCTTCATAATCTGTACAATGTACATTCGCGATGCTGATAATATTTTCAACGTGTTTGCATTTGTTTCGGTATGGTGTTGTTTTTTCTGCATAATAATAAATTCTTTTATAATTAATGTGTAAGGTTTTCCAACAAACGCATCTATTTCAGCCCGGTATCTTTCGTGCCGAAAAAGTATGTAGGTAATCAAGTGTGGGCCCGTTGAGTCTTATATTTTTTACTAACATATGTTTTAAGTTATTTACTAACAACATTGTTTTATAAATTATATATGTTTAGTTTTTAAGGTTTATATCTATGGGTCATCGATGCCTGAATATAAATAAATAAATTAAAAAAAAAAATATATATATAACATGATTATTAGTTTACTGTATTTTCGCTTAATCTCTGATATGACGCGTGCCATTCAATGCCGATCAAAGCATAAAGCGTGGCTCAGTTTGTAAAATTTACTATGCAATAGGGATGATGACTAATGAATAAAATAACGAAATACTAATAAAAATCGTAAACATATTAAACTTTTAGAGTAGCTTGTATACCTCTTGGTTTTATATACTGCATATTATTTATTTTATGACCCTTCAAAGTTGGGTGGACAAGTCCATTTGAAAAGTATAAAATTTATTAAAATAAATGATACCTTTAATTAGTCCGTAAAATGTATAGCAAATTTGTCTAAGAAACTATTTTGATAAACACAATATAGCTGCCGAACAAATTTCCTACGCGTTGCATACAAACTTCACATGCGTGACGTCATAACTATGAAGCCATTAGTATGGAGCGTTTTTGGGCGAGTCCATTTGTGTGCATTTCACACTGTGATATCTCGGGCAGTTTTCATGCTAGCGAATTAATTCTTTTACCAATGTTTCTTTTTTTGAGAGGTAATTTATGTAACATACTTATAATAAAAAAACTTGTCATCATCCCTATTCTTTAAGCTAGAAGACTTTAAATAACTATTGGTGCTCTAACATCGTCTACTAGAGCGAGAAAATCCTTAGAAAATCACACGGCCTCGTCCGCGATCTACAACATCGAACATACATCTATTATGTATTTTGTGACATCGGCTGACATATCGGTAAAGCCCTTGTAAAGCCTCAGTTACGAAGCGGCCGTAGCCAAATGTTCTCCTTCTGAGAAGCGGAAAGAAATTAAGAGGCCGGCGCGCGCCGGCGGCGGCACAAAATCACAGAATACATAATAGTACAAGTGAGACTAACAGAAGTTAAGCTTAGTACTGGGGCGCTCGATCATCGCACACACACACAAGCACAGCTCTCACCGCTGCTGCGTCACGAAGATGGGTTTGAGATTTTGGCTATATACTGCGAGGTGTCTATGTGTGCGTTGCTTGAGCGCGCGAGTGCTACTAAGGATAACTACTGTAGGTACTCTCTCTATAGTCTCTATATTGTGCCGGCGGGCGGACAGTGAACAAACGTATACGTAATACTTATTACTTACCTAAATGATTTGCAATTTGAGCATAATTAACTCTTCTTGTGATGATTTGTCTAAGGTTCTATAAAATAAAAAAACAAAATACTAACCCAATTCAAAATAAATGCTAATTACATATTATTATACGAAATGTAAATCGCATTAATTTTTATTTGGTTTGGCATTTTTGGATTTTTCATTCAATAGATCCGAATGACATCACAAGCAGAGTTAATTGTGCTCAATTGCAAGTCATTTTGGTATTACGTTTGTATAGGAAGTTCACTGTTCGCCAGCCTCTTAATCTATAGAAAATGCGGAGATCGATATGCTTAGTTCAACCTTTTGTAACTTGCGTAGCGTAGGTCAAAGCAAAAATCTACTACTTAATCCGAAAGAATGAAAATTATGACTGGTCATTAATTTCCGTTGTCTTTACTCTTATCTCTCATTTCATTATATTCTAAAAAGTGAGCAGACAATTAATTCAAATTAGAGGCTCTTTGTCAACGTACCTACTCGATATTATAAATCTATTAGTAAAATACGTCGGTGTCAAAACGACGCGCTGTCCGCTTCCGATGGTAATTAATTAATTAAATGAGGATTCAGGAACGTTCGAGTATTTACAGAAATAATAAACCTCGTGTCGTGAATAAATTGAATCGCATATTGCAGAAAGGGCCTTAGTCCATTCAAGTTAACTTTAGGGAATTAAGTATTTTTATTTTATTTTATCATAAACAAACTTTGGTGGACTTGTATTAACTCATAATAACATTAAGTACAAAAGTAAATTAGTACATTATGAGACAAGTTAGCTTAGGTTGCTCATTGCGCACAAGGCTGTGGGTTGCAGCCCGAGCCGCAGGCGAGGGCGTAACTCAGGCGAGTGTGCAATAAGCAAGAGCTCACGAGTATCATACGACGTTTTTCAACACATTTGCGAGGAAAAAACAAAGTAATTTACCACACAGCAACAAATACGACAAAACAAAATATGATAATTATTATGGGAAAAGGCGCGCAGGTTTTTTTTTGTTTTTTTTTCACACGCCCAACGCAAGAATATTTTGCGAAAAAAGGGGTGAGTGAGCATACAGCCATTACAGCCTACTTCAAAATTATAATTTTAAGTGATAAAATCCAAATCTTTTAATATTTTATAACAAAATATTGTTAATTATGAATAATTTGATAATAATAAATAGTTTTTTGACTTAATTAAGGACTTACACATTTATTTATTCCAAAAATGTATATGAATTTTCAGCAGCATAGAACCTCTTTGTTGATACTTAAAAAAAAAACTGTATAACCCGGCTAAATTGGGAATGCTCTGTTTACTCGCATAGAACTTGCAGTAAGGTACTTATTTAACTTTGTAGGGTTAATTCTATTACGTACTAGTGTTTTATATATTATTGCACGCGTTTGTTATAGGTCGGTTTATGGCCCTAAAAGCGATGTATTAAGGCTCACTTTACGAGCAAGTGTGTTGAAAAATATATTATGTGTTAATACAAGTCCACCAAAGTTTGTTTATGATAAAATTAAAAAAAAATACTTAATTCCCTAAAGTAAACTTGAATGGACTAAGGCCCTTTCTGCAATATGCGATTCAATTGATCTTATAATTAACGCATTTACCTTTGTAACATTTTCCGCTAAAATTTCTGTTCTGTGATCGTAATTATTTCAAAGTAATGAACTATATTCCGTTAAAATAATTAGGAATGCTTGAATCTTGAATAACAAGAATTTTGTGTCATAAAATATGAATATAAAAATCTTGGATATACCTTAACTACCTTATTTTAATCTGTATTATATGTACCTCTCTAATTATAAAAACTTAATTTAGTTACTGGTTTATCCAAAACAACTAAGAACTAATTTGTAAATCCTTCCCCAACAGCTCCATTATAACAGCTAAGAACTTAGAAGTGATTAATGATTGAATGTCAGTCAGCAAGATAATTAGTAGATTCACGGCAAAATTTCAATTTTACTTTAAGAACTTATTTCTAACGTTTCTGTATATTTTTCCTTTTCGTTTCACAAACAGTCACCGACCGAGCTACGTAGGTGCATGCATGGATGCATGAATGCACTTTACTTTTGGTAGGACCTAGTTGCGCAAGTTCGAAGTTTATAACTGTATAAAGTTCCTTTTCTCCTACCTATCTGTTTCCCATATTTGATATTCTTTATGCCATGCATTTTATTTTGCAATGTTAAAGTCAAGAGGCGATAACATTTTTATAATAAAAGTGTTCTCTAGTTTTTTTTATTACTTCAAGACTAATTTTTGTATCTGAAGGAAGCCAAACATTTTTACCATCCTCGAAGGTAAGGATGATATTTAACCAAATAGTTACAAGTATAATAGGGATGTTGACTATTTTTTTTATTTTATGTTACATAAATTACCTCTCAAAAAAGAAACATTGGCAAAAGAATTAATTCGCTAGCATGAAAACTGCCTGAGATATCACAGTGTGAAATGCACACAAATGGACTCGATCAAAAACGCTCCATACTAATGGCTTGCACGTTATGACGTCACGCCTTGCAAGTTTGTATGCAACGCATAGGAAATTTGTTCAGCAGCTATATTAAATATTGTGTTTATCAAAATGGTTTCTTCGACAAATTTGCTATACATTTTACGTACTAATTAAAGGTATCATTTATTTAAATAAATGTTTTACTTTTTAAATGGACTTGCCCACCCAACTTTGAAGGGTCATAAAACAAATAATATGCAATATATAAAACCAAGTGGTATACAAGCTTGATATACAAGAGGTATAAAAGTTTAATATGTTTACGATTTTTATTAGTATTTCGTTATTTTATTCATTAGTCAACATCCCTATTATGACTGGCGTGTGTTGGATTGTGTTTGTTAACTTGCATGTCATGAATGAACCAATGAGATAAATACAGGCTTCTTAATTTCATTCATAGAGGCTACTTAATTTGCATCCCCATACCTAGTGCATTTAAATTTTGACCTAGCAATCTTGACGCTAGTGTCTGACATTCTCACATATACGATCCTACATAATAAATAAATAAACAAAAAGTAAGTAAGTAGCATATACTATGCTAAATTAAACTTTCTTGCCCGACCAACAAAACGCACAGTAGGATCTGTTGTAACCCCATCTTAGGCTACTTAATTTCAAGCATGTCGGTGCCGCAGGATCAATACAAAATATTAACATTCAGACAAATTAGTTCAGATGCTGCTAGCGGCCGGCATTCTTACATAACAAATGAATAAACAAAGAGTACATAAATCTCGTATTTTTAAGAAGCTTAATAAGTACAAATATTCCCCGACCAAACTAAACGGTCAGTGGTAATCCTATCTAGACTACCTACTTACTTAATTCCAAGGATGTCGGCGCCGCAAGATCCACACAGAACATTATCATTCTGACAGCGTGGGGTGACAAGTAGGTAAAACTCACTAAGTACAAAAAATTGAAAACTGTTATTTATACACTAAGTGCATTAAAATATCAACAACTATCCCAGGAAAAAGTCATCATAAGCATAGGTGCATTACTTTACGGAATTCCAAGAAACAAAAATCACTAAATCCAAAACTATTTGTTGAACTCGGCAGGTAAAAGTTCACTTACCTTACTCCATTGTATACTTAGTGATTTTTTCCTGCCACTCAACAGGTAAAAATAACTTTTGTGACTTATTGTTTTTACTCACTAAGTACTTTTTAATGAATAAATTCCTAAATAATAAGATATTTCTATCAAACTGATTTATAGTTTTAGAATGTACAATATTAAGCGTCATTTTTCATAAAAAAAAAAATGAAATTTTGACCTCAAAAACACTATTAAAATGTTAATTACTCCATTGTTTATTTTCGTCATTTAGTGAGTTTTACTTGTCACCCCAGGATGTTATGGTACGGATTCTGATCTGACGCAAGCGCCCTATATATTTTTCCCAAATACAAATGATCCTCGTATTTGTTAGAAGGAAGCCTACCCAGGACTATTTTTCACTGGCCTATTAAACGGTTATTGGTAAACCTTTTCAGGTTCTTGATTTTAAGAATGTCGGCACCAAAAAATCTATTAAGTAGGACCTACAGAAAATTTTATTGGCAGCGATATCTTGACACCATCCAGCGGCGCAATTTATTAGGTAAATAAAAAAAAAATAAAAAAAAATCTTTACAAGGTATGTAAAATTAAGCAATGTGCTGAATAAACCTTTTAAGTATGAAGATACTTGTGCCAGGAATATCCGCAAAATAACCATACGAAACATAATATAGACAAAGCCAAAAGTTATTTTCGTAATTAGAGAAACATGTTTCGAACCGATAGCACAATTTGTTTGACATTCACATGTGCTTGTAACAATGTAGCCAGACTTATATAGTTACTCTAATAACTCTAATTTCCCCTACCGAGCCGATTAAACGGTCAGTCAGTGTTAAGTGTTAACCCTACATTACATAGCCTGCTTAATTTCAAGGATGCCGGCGCCGCAGGGTCCATACATAACATTGTTATTGCTCAGACATTAATGTATTGGCAGAGATCCTGACGCCAATGCCTCCTGGGGCCGTACCGGCTAACTTACATGGCTATCGTAATCGTTTTCATTTGACAGATGGATGTGACGCATCGCTACTTTATATGGTAAGTTTTTATTTATGCCAAATAGAAGCAGCAATGTGTCACATCCATCTGTCAAATGAAAGCGATTACGATAGCCATGTAAGTTAGCCGGTACGGCCCCTGCCTGCCTAGCATGACCGATATATATCGCGTGATATAGCGTTTTATCACGTTTAACTGTCAAAAAGACAAAGGAGTTTGACAGTTGTGTGTCGATAAAATGTTATATCACGCGATATAAATCGGTCATGCTAGGCAGGCTGGTGGTGCTACGAATTACAATTAAGTATTACGTACCTATATTGATGTTACGTTACTTACGTAGCACATTGATTCCGTTACGTTTATATATTTTTACGATGCCTTACTCTTTTTTATTCCCCCTCGTAATATGGCGATACTTGCCCAGAAACTTAATAATGAAAAATATAATAATATGTATATTTAACGCTGATTTGAGAGTCCCCTACTTTTTCGAAGTCGGTTAAAAACTGGGAAAATATTTCATATCTGTACCCTTAGCACGAACAGCTATCGAAAAAAATAACTCGCGTAAAATCATTCGATAGATAAATTTTGTATTGGAAATTTGTACAACGCCATCTATCGCCGATAAGCGAAATGAAATTTTCCATAGAGAATTGTGTATCGAGTAATTTTACGTGCGTTTTTTTTCTCGATAGCTGTTCGTGCTAAGGGTACTGACTCAAATTGTGAATACTCACAGATGATTATGTCTACTTACCGAAATTAATAACCTCTTTTAAAATGATGACCTTCTCTTCTCAATATCGCTACAATATGCCATTACAAAAACCTTTACGAATGTATAAGTAACTTCAACAAATAAAAAGTTCATCGATTGGCCGCCGCCCGCCGCCCGCCCACCGCAATCATATCGCCCGGGCTGACCAGATGGATGGTTCCAACCAATTTAATCTTCATAAATTGCCCTCGCTTTTAGTAAGGGAAAACTGCATTCAACTGGACAGACCTCTCTAGACTATGTAGTATTTGTTTATTATTCTGAGAGACAAGACTGTGGAGACGAATACATATTTAAACATCTCTTCGGAAAACTGGAACCGCTTACCGTTAAAGGGGTTTTGATAGGGTATTTCATGAACCGCTTACCGTTAAAAGGGTGTTTGATTGGGTATTTCATAGACTTGTTTTCAAAAATCCTATCAATACGGTATATCGTTGACTAACCCTATCGAAAGGGAAACCCAATCGTTTGGTAAGCTTTTTAATAGGGTTTCCCTAACAATTGGCTTAACCAAAAAAAGGGGTTTTCCGGTCCTAGCTTTTAAAGAACAAATTAAATGAAAACGTGATCTAAGTTTATGCTTCTTCGTTATGTTCTCCTTCTCGTGCTTAGAATTAAGCACAAATTGCAAATTTAAATTTAAATTTACAGGCAAAAATAAGTAATTATTAGTAAAACTTTCGTAAATGCCCAGCAGGGCATAACAGGCCAAATTACTAACAAACACATTAGTAAAGCTTTATTAAAAATAAAAAGTAAAACAAAATGAAAAGTGAGTTTTGAATTTTACACTTTACTGGTTTTGTCAAGAAATGGTCTTCAAATGCTAACTTTTACCTAACATAAAAGCGATAGGAAATAGGTATAAGTATGGAAACTTTCGAGGATGCAATAAACTGAGTTATATGCCTTGACCGAGTTACTTCATCCGTATTAAACCGCACAAATAGAACGAATATCTTACGGATGACCGCATATAGATCGGATACTTACTTCAAACGAAAGGGTTTCTGGGTAGAAAGTGTTTGGAAGTCAAGATATTTTGTCGATCGTCGATTGTAAGTTTATGGAAAAACTTTTTGATATTGACCTCACAATAAGTTATTTAAAAAATGTTTTCACCTTGATGTTTTTATAATATTGTAGCAAATTAAAATGTTGTTAGTGGATTCACAAAAGCACGAAATTTTAACTAATTATTAGCATATAGGTAATCAAAATTTTCATTGTTTAAATTTAGAATACTTATGCATAATTTAACATATATTTTCGAGACTCGATCCCTTAGTCTATGGGACTGATGTTGTACCAGAATGTTGAAAACCTTGTTTATTAATAATAAATAATAATAATAAATTGAAATTAGGGTTACTGGTCCGTATTTAGAAACCGCTCTCAACGTTGAGAGCAGTTTAAATGCGGACCTAATCTATAAGTTATTTTAAAAATGTACAAATCACTACGTATTGAAGTATGTTTTTAATCATATTTCTGTCAAAGTTATACACATATCAACTTTGTCTAGGGATACAGGTGTTATTTTCATACAAACGAGGTAACTTTGAAGCCTTGGTTTTCTGCCAGGGATGTACTGTGCTGTGATCTGATGATGGCTATCCAGGGAGTGAATGGAGGAGATTCAGATCGCTATACACACCCAACTGATCTGTTCAGCATTCTAAAAGATTAATGGACATGTTTAAAAAAACCGCGAAAATAGCATGAAAAAGTATGGAAATCCTGAAACTGAGAACTCTGACCCATCAATCTTGTAGAATGATGATCAGATCAGTTGGGTGTGTATAGCGATCTGAATCTCCTCCATTCACTCCCTGGATGGCCATCATCAGATCACAGCACAGTACATCCCTGGCAGAAAACCAAGGCTTCAAAGTTACCTCGTTTGTTTGAAAATAACACCTGTATCCCTAGACAAAGTTGATGAGTATAGGGATGATGACTAATGAATAAAATAACGAAATACTAATAAAAATCGTAAACATATTAAACTTTTAGAGTAGCTTGTATATCTCTTAGTTTTATATATTGCATATTATTTATTTTATGACCCTTCAAAGTTGGGTGGACAAGTCCATTTAAAAAGTATAAAATTTATTAAAATAAATGATACCATTAATTAGTCCGTAAAATGTATAGCAAATTTGTCTAAGAAACTATTTTGATAAACACAATATTTAATATAGCTGCCAAACAAATTTCCTACGCGTTGCATACAAACTACTTATTCGTGACGTCATAACTAGGAAGCCTACGCTATGGAGCGTTTTTGGGCGAGTCCATTTGTGTGCATTTCACACTGTGATATCTCGGGCAGTTTTCATGCTAGCGAATTAATTCTTTTACCAATGTTTCTTTTTTTGAGAGGTAATTTATGTAACAAAAAATAAAAAAAATATACGTCATGCCTATTAGCACTTATTTTTCGGACGCAATTCACAAGGTAGAGAGCGTCATATTTTACCAAACGTCTCACTCGCGTGACTTTCAGGGCAGTGCCTAACTAAATATAACTGTGTTAGTGTGTTGTTGTAAAAGTCGATACCTACTTACGCTTCGAAATCTCCGCCCTTTTCTTCTAACAGCTGTAAACCTTCAAATCAATATGACCTAGTTTCCTGGCTATCTTGAGCTAAATAATAAAATAACTAGCTGATTGTTGTTATTGACCATTTTGTTCCTAACTAATAAATATTGAGTTTTCGAAACACTAACAATAACAAGTTTTACATTATTTTTATTTATTTATTTTATTTTTATTTTATTTATTTGTCACACAAAACAGATTTACAGCAAATACATAAATATAGATCACAACATTATAAAAAGTAAGCAGGTAGGCTGCAACTCCAACAACATATGTGAACAACATGATTAATCGGACAAGTCAGCAATTAAATTAAATTACATAAAATAAATTAAGTTAAATAATAATTAAATTGAAATGATTAAGATTAAATTACATTACAAAATTAAATAAATTAGATTGGATTAAAAATTAAGGTTAATTTAGGTACCTACTTAAGCTTTTTTAACGTATGTTTTTTTATATTCCAATTGTTACTCCTTTTTAGGGTTCCGTAGCCAAAATGGCAAAAAACGGAACCCATAAAGATTCGTCATGTCTGTCTGTCCGTCCGTATGCCACAGACATTTTATTCCGAAAGTATTAGGATTACACAGTTGAAACTTAGTAGGTAGATGTATTCTGTTAACCGCTTAACGATTTTAACACAAAAATAAAAAAAGATTAAGGGGGGGCTCCCCATACATGGAACTGAAACTGAAAAAAAAACTTCATTCCAATACGTGCTATAGATAGGTCTTATAGATCTTAATAAAAACTTTCAACGAAAATTGGTTTGAACGAGATATAGTAATTAGTTTTTTAGAAATATCATATTTTATAAAACCGCAAATATAACTTAGTCATTCATACTAACACTGTGAAAAACAAAGTTATTTTTACAGACGAAAAATGATAGTGGTATTAAAATATGGTATTGTATAAGGTAACTACGGAACCCTTCGGCGCGTGGCCCGACACGCACTTTGCCGGTTTTTTCTTCTATTTTCAATTTTTACACAGTTTTTGCAGTTGCAATGTTTGCGGTACTTTATATTAAGTAAGTAAGTAATATCCAATTTAAATATTTAATGTTGCGTCTGTTTTTGTACAAATATGTGAGAATATTTACACATTACTTATTGTCTGAAATGTTAACAATGTAAACAACGGTAGCTTCTAAAGTGTTTATATCACTACTGCCTACATTAAATAAAACTGCCTGTGTATATGAGGTAAAAGAGAAAATAATAATTTAACTACGAGATTTACATAAATTGTGAGTTATAAATATTATATTGGCTGTTATGGTCGATTTATATTTTAATCTGTTATGAAGTTTTCTTCTTTTATGGTATGAATGCAGACACAAAAATCTCTAATAATGAATTACCTACCGACTAATTAGTTATACTATAAAAATTCAATTTCACGTGATACTTGTGCTTTGTGCTTATTAAAGAAAAAGCTCCGGCTATTTATAGATCCAGCCAACAAAAGCAACGTTTGAATTCTAATGGAGCCCCTAGACGATCAAGCATTTCTTGTCAATCATTTACATTGCATTTACCATTTGGGGTCGTGGCCTACTTTTGATTGGCCACGGTTATCTATCTATTCTGTGGTGCTTGTCAAGCATCGCTCCTAGACGATCAAAATGTGATTGAAAAGCAATGCAATGTAAATGATTGACAAGCAATTTTGATCGTTTAGGGGGTCCATACAATACAACAAGCCCGTTTTGGATTATGGTGTAAAGGGCCAGTTTCACGGTTCCAGATACGATCCAGTCGTCCCAGACATTTCTTCCAGACAGTGTCGGTTATTCCAGACAGGTCCAGATCACTGAGGTAAATGTAGTCCAAACACTACAGATAAATTATACAAATTCTGTTCCGTTTTTAAATAAATACATGGAATCCACATTGGTATACACTATCAACCTGTGAAACAAGCCATAACACCGAAACTCATACGTATAAATCCGAAAGCTCGTTTTCCGCCCTTGCCAGCGCAGCCGGCAGGGGCGGGCGAGACACGTCACGTGTAAGTTCAAGGCCACTGCACTGCAGCTAACGGTGCTGTCCACTACAATTTCCATTTACACTGTGGTTTTTTATTAGGAACTACCTAGGTCTGTTATTCACTAGGTATAAGTTTGTTTTTTGTTTTACATGCGGTAACATTGCTGGTAGTATGGTATTTACCTCACAATATTATATAGGTCTATGCTGTTTTCCCATTGTACTATTATGTATGCTGTGCCTATAGGGATTTACGGAGAAACAAGTCCGATTTTACTAGGTCACATTAGTTTTAAGTTACTTTAAATTATGTTGCTGTTAGTAACAAAACGATAAATAATTTAAAAAATAGAACCTCGATCACCCTGCCAAGAACGAACTAAAAAGTTAAACAACAATAATTGTCATTTGCAGCCCGGGGGCCGTTCTGTGGAACAGTTTTTAATCAAAGACTCCCCAGACTGCAATGACACTTGTTATATCTTTTTTAACCGACTTCATCAAAAGGAGGAGGTTCTCAATTCGATTGTATGTTTTTTTTTATCGTTGTTCGCGCGTATCTTCGACATTTATGGACCGATTTAGATGATTCTTTTTTGTTCGATTGAGTTTTCTTGCGAGATGGTCCCATTTAATTTTTTTTCAAATCGGTTCAGTAGTTTACAAGTAATCCTGAAAATACTATGATATTAAATCGACTAACTTGACAATTTTGTTATTTATGAACCGAATTAGATGTTTTTTTTGTTGGGGAAGGGATACCTTTGTGTAGTCTTTTTAACCGACTTCAAAAAAAGGAGGTATTCAGTTTGTATGTATGTATGTTTTTCCGCGATTATCTCACGTTTGGCTGAGCCGATTTTTTATCTTGTTAATTCGTTTTTGGCACGGCAAAAGGTTTTTGGGTTTTAAAGTCGTGTTTTTAATATATTTTTTTAATTATTTATTTTTATTTTTGTGATAAACTATTTAGTTTTGGAATGTGCTCATCAAGACCTTTCATTTGATATCCATATATTATTGTGGTCATAATTAAAATAAAACACTTTACAAAATGGCGTAATGCAATAGGTAGACATTTGACTTTAAAATAAACTATTATAAGTACAGTGTCACTCAAAATGATGTAAGGATTCTAACCACAAATTTTTTCTTTGTTCTGTGATTTTAACGAGGTATCGTGAGGTATCACACATCCAAATCGGGTTAGGCATTTAGAAGTTATGGTCGAATAATAAATCTCACATACAAACAAATATACGTGAACCATGAACACAATACACTCTTCTTTTTTTGGGCAGTCGTGTAAAAATAGTGATCAAAGCAGGAAAATCTCTAAAACCATGACTGATAAATAAACATAAACATAAAAGAAAAATTTCATCATAAAATTTCAATTCGTGTTCATTTCATTTTCAAATTTAAATGCTTGAAAATGTTACAAAAGTCTTGCAACATGAAAAGTTTCAAAGTCATAAAGGGCATTTGATTGCACGTGTCGGCCGCGAAAAGTAACAAAACGTTGCAAATAACTTTCGTAATAAGTTGAAGTTTTTAAGACTTCCAATCCTTGACTCGTTTGTACACGAACTTCGTTACAAAACTTAAATTCTAACAGCCAAAGTAAATAACGTTGTTATTTAGTTAAAAGTTTCAGACTAGGTATAGACTAAGTAACTCGATTACCTTATAGAAGTGTGGGGATCTGCGGCCGAAACAAATCTTAAACCGTTGCAAAGAACACAAAACAAAATAATAAAAGTATTGCACTGTTTTAATTATTTAATGTCTACTAAAGAATTATACAAAAAAACTAAATTACTAAACCTTCGACAGATATATATATACTCCACTTGTGTTCTTATTAGGAAAATTATTAATAACTCTGTCCGATCCAATATACAACTACATATAAAAGAAAATAGACACAATTTAAGAAATAAACATAAACTACTATTAACTAATATACGAACAAATTACGGTAAGAAAACAATATTGTTTGAGGGTGTCCAATACTACAATAAATTACCTAACAAAATAAAAGAATGTAATCACATTAACTCATTTAAATCTAAGCTAAAGGAATACGTGTGCACATTGTAACTATAACTACCTACCTACTTATATTACGAATAATTTTATGTTTTGTTTGATACCGACGCGCCAGAGGCACGATGTTAGTATTAATTAAGTATCTTTTGTATCTCATTATAAGTGAACATTAATGTTTGTATGAGAATAAATATCTTTAAACCTAACTAAGTTTTGCTTGTACTTGGGAATCTCAGAATGCTACGGAGCTCGAGGGCATTCTTGGAGAGCCGTCATGGGTCGGAAAAGCTACGAGCATACTGTAAGTACAGTCAGCAGCACATCAGACTATACATGTTGACCTTGAGACCGCCTTTATGCCGTACGTAATAAAAGCTGTTTTTGTACTTCAGCTGTGCTGTCGTGCGTACATAATACGAGTAATATGACATGTGTAAAGTTAACAAGGGTATATTTTACTACCGTGTCACATTAAAATGTTATTTATGTTCGCAACTGGTATAAAGTAAGTAAACGAAAGGGTTCTTCACTTCAATGCTAACCTTGAGTCGTCTATGCCTTGAGTAAAGGTAAATTTTATTTAGCAAGTTCTTCTTTTCTATTATCCCATGTATATTAAACATGGTGTACAATAAATAACATTTTATCTTATCTTCAGTATTCAATATTGTTCACGAGTAAAGAAATTTTCTTCAAAAAGCGCTGTATTTGATCTGGTCTAATCGGAACCCTTTTGATTTTGATCTACGATATCTCGTATTCTCATGATGCTTTGATTATTATGTTTGCATATCGAATAGGGTTTCCCTATCAAAGAATCTATTTATTCTATTTTTATTTTTATTTTCATTCTGTAAATACTCAAAACCCAAACGCACGAAGGGATTTTTAAGCGCTTAATCCGGACCCTGCTTATGAAGTTGCTATAAAATAGAGAGACGCATCTCGACGAGAGTATAAAGAGTTCCGGCTAACTGCTGCCATAACTTCCTTTGTCATTTCCGGAACATTCCGGAGTTGATTCACTATGTAGGTTACCCACTATACTTACTTATAGAGGCATAACCTAACATAATGGGGAACATGCATCATTTTTTTTTGTATCAAAATCAAAAGTATAGTGCGTGAGAAAATCAAATGTAATATTAAAACTTTTCTCTTGCGTTTTTTCTCGTGATATTAGTCACTTGAAGTTAGCGCGCAGCAGCACCCGCCGAAAACGCTCTATACAAAACGGTCAACATTTGTGACGTCACTTATGCCACCTTTCATGCGCATTAGTAATATGGAGTTAGCCAAGAATTTTCAAATATCTCCCTAAATATTGCGTTTTAGTACATATGTTAATACAAAATATTATTTCTTATTTGATATTCTATCCGACTGTTAAGTGCATTATATCCGAAAATGATAAAAAAATATCTCTATTTTCCCCTATAGATGTGATAAAACTAAAATAATACATAATTATTTTATTGTTCTGTTCCATCATGTTTTTATACGTGTCGGCAGCGATCAAGCTCAAATTTATCAAAATCGGAGACTTATGCATGTTCCCTAATGTAAGCAAAATAATTGTTTTTAGTTACTGATGTAGGTACGTTATATTGTACCTACCTATCTAATTAACCCAAATTATCGAGAGATTTCAACACTGAACGCCGGTGATTTTTACTAACAAAACAAACTACCTGTAAACCATAAGAAACCACAAAACAATTTTTGATCATTCAGAGTTTAGCTGACGTATTTTGAACACGTACCTACGCTTGAAATGCCACTAAAATAATGCATAGCAAAATACACGAGAATGTGCAAAGCTATTTTGAATGCAACTCCCAAACTGCTTTCAGTACAGTGCATTAAGGCGAGGCCAGTTCACGAAATTTACTCTTTCACTATGTCTTTAGAATAAGGTTGAATATTGCATAACTTTAATTGACGCTTCGCCAGAAATTTGACGAATTTTAGTGCATTTTTATTGATTTCTGAAATACTGGATCATTTATTAAAAATGTACTCGGTTATTGTGTTAGATCGATAAAAAAGCTATCCTTTTTGCATAAAAAATCATATCACTGTCGTTGAAAATTACGAAATCTGACGATTTGAAATTTATTTTTATAAGTTTTTATGGTGTTATTCAGGATTTTTTTACAGAGTTACCATGCCATTTTTCAATATTCTGTTCGGTTAATTTGCTTCTTTTTTTCTTTTTCAGTCTACAGTAATTTTTGTAAAGTAGAATTTTACATCAGTTCTTCACATTGGATGTTCAAAAATCAGACTTTTCATCAAATAGTGAACTGGCCTCGCCTTAAAAGCCAGGTTCGTAGGTACTCTATAAATAAAGCTTTATTCGGAGAGTGGACGTTTTCCATTCGCTTCGTGTATTGCACTGCGAAACATAACGACGGCGATGCGGGAATCGGGAACTAAAATAAGTTGTGTGTGTACATCACGATCGTCTTTTGTTAATGAAAAACGTTGCAATATTTTAACGGCCAATAAAATCTGTTTTTACGTTTTAAAAAACATTTATGAAATTGGGTTTACACACCTACTATACTATAGGCATATATTATAGAGGATAATAAATAACAATCTTTATGCAGTTTGAGAGAGTGCTTAATTTTTAGGGTTCCGTACCAAAATGGTAAAAAAGGAACCCTTATGGTGTGACTCAGTCTGTCTGTCTGTCTGTCACAGCTGGATATCTCGAGAACTACTAATCGTATCAACTTGAAGATGACATTTGTCCAACTATTTTGCAAATAAGAAAGAAATAAAAAAATAAATATTTTTTTTTACAACAGGGACCGAAAAGGGGTCTTAAAATTTTAAGTGAAGCGACTAGGGCATGTGGGTCATCATATAAAAGAGCGCTGTTTGCACATTTTAAATCATTTTTTTCTTTACTTTTAGGCCGCATAGTTTTCGACTTATGATCAAAAATGTAAACGTTCCCCCCCCCCCTTATCACCGAAGTTTGCAAAGAGAAAATAATTCTATGTGATAGTAGTTTATGTAAAGATTACAGGAATAATAAAACGATGTCTCACTTTATAATACACACTTTTTTAGAAATTCAAAAAACAAACAAAAATTAATTTGTTGCTCTATTAGTCAACAGATGGCCCTGACCTAAGTAAAATTAAATTAGTTCCACTATCGGCCAAGAGATGATGCTGACCTAATACTGCAATAATAATTTTATTATTCTACAGCTCTGCAGTGTATTTATTATAATGGTACGGAAACCCTCGGTTCGCGAGTCCGACTCGCTCTTGACCGGTTTTTTTAAATTAAGTAGTTATATAAAACAAAATGTATAAAGTTCGGATAACTTCTTTGCTTTTTGCACGAAAAATGTTTTCTTCTTAAAAGTTTCTTTTGTTTCGTAATTTCTAGCAAAGTTCAAAGTTAATAAGCCAAACTTTTTGCTTTATCCCTACATTTTTATAAGTAGGTAGATATCACGTGGTAATATGCGTGCATACTTATTATAAGTATGCAGGTGCGGATTTGAAGTAGCTATTAATGGTATTATATGGATATGACCAGTACAATTTTGTTACTTAAGTATTTTGGCAACAATAATTTTAGAGAAATAAGCAGAACCTGTCCACGTATTCATTATTCGTTTATTTCTGAAAAAATATTGTTATTTGAGTAACAATTATATTGTCATTATCCATTATCAGGTAAAGGATTATTAAAGTCGCATAAATAAGCTCTTTTTCCTTTTTGCATACCTGTGACATTATGCGGAAATGGCATTTACCTAATGTCATTATAAGAATAATGTCAATTTGAGATTATAGCATTTTGCGAAATTCCAATATGTCATTGCGAATATCCTAATCCGCTCAAGACGAAGGGAAGAAATTGCCGTAGAAAATCGTATGAATATTTCTTTGTCTGTTTTTAAAACTGAATTTTACACAATCAATTTTATAATACAAAGTTCAAAATAAGTAGGTACTAAGTACAAAGCTTTTGTCTATTTTTCATTTCTGCTCTTTATCAAAATGAACAATATAATGTCTGCATAAAACGACAGTAGATTAACTGCGACCGAAGACAAAGAAAACTATTTTATAAAAGTGTGGAACAAAGAGATCAGTGACCCCTACGTACGTATTGATCAAAGTGTCACAAAGATGGCAATAAAGAACGCATTTCAGTTAGGTATAGGGTTTGACGGACCGAGCGACCGACGCGAAGTTTCAAGTCCCTACCACGGTTAAAACTCGATTCTGTACCCTTAGCACGAACAGCTATAGAAAAAAATAACTCGCGTAAAATCATTCGATAGATAAATTTTGTATTGGAAATTTGTACAACGCCATCTATCGCCGATAAGCGAAATTAAATTTTCCATAGAGAATTGTCTATCGAGTAATTTTACGTGCGTTTTTTTTCTCGATAGCTGTTCGTGCTAAGGGTACTGAAAAGCGAGTTTCCCAATCACACTGATTTTTTTTAAAAGGCGTTCATAAGGTTTTCTTAACAGAAAACTTTCCTTTTTTGGTACTAAATAATTTATTTCCTGTTGATAAATGAGCTTATAAGCTCATTTATCATATATAAACGTTTATCGCTGTAGTACAAATGTGACGCAGCTTTCTCAGCTCCACTTTTAACAAACTTCAAAAAAGGAGGTTTTCTTGTCATTTAAAAAAGTCTGGAAGATTCAAAAGTGCTTAATTATTAAGTTTATTTGAATAAAGCCATTTTGACTTTGATAATGACTTTGGAGTAAATATATACAACTTAAATCATTTTATAAAAAAAAATGTTAATTATTTACGCTAGTTTTTTTTTCACAATCACAAAATAAATAATGATATTAAATAAATATTAGACAACATCAGAAACATTGCTCGATTCCAAAGTAAGTAGCCAAAGCACTTGTGTTTTGGAAATCAGAGACAACGGTGGAACTACAAACACCCAGACCTGAGCCAATATAGAAAAAATAGTTTTCTAAATAAGAAGACCCAGCCGGGGATCTAACCCGGGACCTCGGACCACCTTGAAAACCGGCGTATAAACCACTCGACTACGGAGGTCGTGAAATAAACACCTATAGATACTTATATAATAACTATTAAACAAACAGCTTGATTTTATGTTTTCTTTATTTCTTTACGCTCTATAGGATTTTGCCTCGAGAGCCCATAGTAAGCCTCAGACAATGAGTCTTTGAAACTTTTGAAAGTACCTTCCAGAGACTCATCTTTGGAAGGTATACTTACTGGAATGTTATAGCTAGAAACGCAAACCAAGCCCAAACGCTTAATGGCGAGACTTGCAAATAAAACGGACGTCCTTGGAGATTGTTTGAACTATGACCTTTCTATATTGCTTGTAGATTTGATTGGAACCAAATATTTTTACGTTGAATGTTTGTTTGAAATAAAATACTGTTCATTTTTTTTAGCGCCCGCGAGAAACTATCGAATTACAATGTAGTTCCCTTGAAGGAGGTAGGTAGGTGGTGCTGACTGGTGCTGCATTTTCAATACTGGCATTGTTCTCGATACGAATCCAACGAGGGCTTTTCACAATGACAAAAAACTGTAGGCTCGATAGATGGCGTTGATAAAAATGTGTGTCAAATTGAAACTGTCAATGTGATTTTTTTACTAAGCTTATAGAGTATCAACACCATCTAGTGAGGCAAATAGTTACTATTTTTATTTTTTAAATGTCATTTTGAAAAGATTGAATTTTCAATCTATCGCATATTGGGAAGCCATTAGCTTAGTGTTATCAAATATCATCGTCTGGGTTGCGATTGTTGCGAAGTAGGAAGCTTCTGGAAGATATGCTACCCTGAACATGGTCTCCGATTGCTAAAAATAAATCGATCGCATATTTATGTAAATTGTGAACAGGGTCGTGGACGTGGTATCATTACCTACCTGAACTATTTTTTTGTGTTTTCATAACGATCGAAGGAACAAAGCTCACAAGAACATACATAATGTGAAATGTACTTAGATTGAAAATATGCGATAGATTGAAAATGAGCCTCTTGGCCGGCGGTCCATTGCCGAACAGCAAAGCAAAGAAATGAAACCGGTAGGTCTGTGATCAGCCTTAGTGTGTACATTTTATTAGTTCTGGACTTTTATTTCCTCCTTCTGGATTCAATTATGAAATGTTGCCAAAACACTATTGTCAGCCTCTTTTATATGTCTAGGCAAGCTAATACTTTGCCATCAGCTATTCAATAACAAAATACTAGTCTCAATGAGTGCAAGGACGACCAAAATATGTCATAATTACGTGTATTGAGATATTTGGGAGACAGATGGTATAGGATGGGATAAAGGGATACTTAATAATTTTATGTCCACCAGTTAAATAGGCATCTTTATTACTGTAACGATAATCAATATTGCTAATGAAAAGCTCTATTTATGTAATCATAAAAAAACAACAATCATGGCCCATATTGCAGAGACATATTCTACGCAAAATCGTCACATTTATTAGCGAGGAGATAATAATGCCGATGGCAATACACGCCTCGATGCACAGTGCACACCATAATTAGGTTTTCGTACACAATTTCATTAACGTGGACAATGTTTAATGAACAAAGATTTTACTCAGTACCCTTAGCACGAACAGCTATCGAAAAAAATAACGCGCGTAAAATCTTTCGATAGTGCAATTTTGGTATTGGAAATTTGTACAACGCCATCTACCGCCGAATAGAGAAATTAAAATTTCCATAGATAATTCTCTATCCAGTAATTTTACGCGCGTTTTTTTTCTCGATAGCTGTTCGTGCTAAGGGTACAGTTGTGAAGCTTTTGTCACTAAAAGACTCTATTTAATTAACTTTGACTTAAACACGTTGACAGAACTATTAATTACGTCGTTACATACTTACATAAGATTTCTATTTAAATGTATTGTCATCATGCTTAGACGAATTTGACTACCAAGTATAATGCCTGCCTAGTGCCTAAAACTATAAGTATTTGCTTGTCATTATCTTAGTACTTATATCTTGAAAATTAGCATATTTTCTCGCAGTCGATGGGATGATAAAACCAACAAAAAACTCGCACTCGTGGAAAGCTTACTCTGAAGCCGACTGAACAACACAGTACTTATTCCAACCAATTTTTTTTTGACAAAACATACATAATCAAAAAAAAAACATTGTTATCGACCCTCAATCAGTTGGATAATCGCTATTCAGTTTTTCATTCAACGCCATGCAAGCGTGTTCAGTCTGTAGGAAAATTGCCAATCACTTCAACGATTTTAGCATTTCATTCATTTTAGTATTGAAAGTAACATTTCTTTCTTTATCTAAAAACTTGACTGACTTGACTTGACTGACGTGACTTGTTATAAAATATTCACCTACATTTACTATTTAAATAAGATTATTATTAGGACTGAAACTTGACTGTAATTCGCTTGCCAGACGTTGGTGATACCGATCTTGACTTTACTGCTGGGAAAATCACAAGCTTATTTCAATACACACATTTTCAGCAGCTGTTTCAGCACTTGTAATAAAACCACTTCATTACCTGCTGCTTTTCATTCGACACGGTGAATAAATGTTAAGGCTCCGTTACGCGAAATCACTTGTCTCTGTCTTTTTCTTTACGTGTAAAGAGTATGGAAAATAACCTCACTTCTGCACTTTTTCGATGTTTTTCGTTGTTTTTTCATCAAAATCTTTAGCACAATCATCTTTCTTAAAAAAAAGTTACTGGAGCAACTGCACAGTACGTTAAAGTGTATTTTGATGTAGAATAGGGATGTTGACTATTTTTTTTATTTTATGTTACATAAATTACCTCTCAAAAAAAGAAACATTGGTAAAAGAATTAATTCGCTAGCATGAAAACTGCCCGAGATATCACAGTGTGAAATGCACACAAATGGACTCGATCAAAAACGCTCCATACTAATGGCTTGCACGTTATGACGTCACGCCGTGCTAGTTTGTATGCAACGCGTAGGAAATTTGTTCGGCAGCTACATTAAATATTGTGTTTATCAAAATAGTTTCTTAGACAAATTTGCTATACATTTTACGGACTAATTAAAGGTATTATTTATTTTAATAAATTTTATACTTTTTAAATGGACTTGTCCACCCAACTTTGAAGGGTCATAAAACAAATAATATGCAATATATAAAACCAAGAGGTATACAAGCTACTCTAAAAGTTTAATATGTTTACGATTTTTATTAGTATTTCGTTATTTTATTCATTAGTCAACATCCCTATTCAATACGTTTCCGCTATTATTTACGCCAAAAATATGACCCATGACAAGCGCTTTTGATGATATTCTGATTTTTTTTTACAATCATCTGTGAGGTTTATACGTAATTTAATACTTGTAGGTACTAGATAATCTCTTTAGCTTGTCGTATGTTTTTTTTGTGGCTAAAACTTTACGTTTACTATATAAAAATATGGCCCGGCGCAAACCATGTTTTCCTATTATGGCCCCTTAACCTACTTATACGTATTAATAAATTTGTTATTAGGCCCTGGATATTCCATCATTTGAGTTAGTTCTAAAACTTCAATGATTACAATAATGTTCAAATTGGGAAGTACCTAAATATATACTACGAAAACTACCTATTTAATTATCCACCTTCAATTATGTTCCGAGATTAAATGAATCCTTTATTTCGAGTAAAATAAATCATTGTACGTGTACGTTTGAACGTTATGACGCTAATTTAGATCCTCAAATTCACCAAAAAGTAATTCATTATGATAAATCTTTACAATGAAAATTTTTTTCAAACGAATTTTCGTGGAATTTTCCTATATATATATAAATAAGTTACTTACCTATACATAAATTTCGGTAGGGAAAAGTAGGTAAGTTATAGAAGCTTATTATAATAACACCGGTGTTATAATTCTAAGTATAGAGGATATTATGTGTGACATATGGACATGCTGATCATACAATAGGGATGTTGACAATTTTTTTTATTTTATGTTACATAAATTACCTCTCAAAAAAAAACATTGGTAAAAGAATTAATTCGCTAGCATGAAAACTGCCCGAGATATCACAGTGTGAAATGCACACAAATGGACTCGATCAAAAACGCTCCATACTAATGGCTTGCACGTTATGACCTCACGCCTTGCAAGTTTGTATGCATAGCATAGGAAATTTGTTCAGCAGCTATATTAAATATTGTGTTTATCAAAATGGTTTCTTCGACAAATTTGCTATACATTTTACGGACTAATTAAAGGTATCATTTATTTTAATAAATTTTACACTTTTTAAATGGACTTGTCCACCCAACTTTGAAGGGTCATAAAACAAATAATATGCAATATATAAAATCAAGAGGTATACAAGCTACTCTAAAAGTTTAATATATTTACGATTTTTATTAGTATTTCGTTATTTTATACATTAATCAACATCCCTATTAACAAACTTAAGGTATGGTTCGTAGTTTTAATTTTAACACGTGGAAACGGTAGTAAATACGTGACGTGACCTTAGTTTTGTGACAAGTTTTCAGAACTTTATTCAATATGAATCAAAAGTTAATCCAAAGACCAAAAGATTTAATTTTCCTTACAGCTATTTACCAGGGTATTTCGTATTAAAAAAAGTTGTATGTAAGTACCTAGGTTTTTATAATACGACCTCAGAC
This sequence comes from Agriphila straminella, assembly GCA_950108535.1. Taxonomy (NCBI): domain Eukaryota; kingdom Metazoa; phylum Arthropoda; class Insecta; order Lepidoptera; family Crambidae; genus Agriphila; species Agriphila straminella. Next base: position 6,038,934 of record OX467318.1, read on the forward strand.
GAATTTATGTTATTTCGCCTCTGTGATACTGCGTAGGTACGTACGTATTTACAAAATGTTAAGGCATTGTGTCTACGCACGAAGTAACAGGAACGTGCGTGGTGGACACAAACATTTGGTTCGTACGTGTGATCATCAATGAGCAGAGCGAACACGAACGAATAAAACAACGTCCTCACAGTACAACGAAATCGGACAGCAAGTCAGCAATTAACATTTTTGACGAACACAAAGATCGATGTTTGATGTTCGTTTAAGTAACGCGCGTAGAACAAAGTATTCGTTGATCGTGCTCACCATGTTCTTATTGGTTCGTCCTTAGACGACTTTTCAACTCTTACTTATACGATCGACTTTATCATACCATGGTGAGGGTTTAAAATTATGGTGAAAGTAAACCGTTCTACAAAAATGTTATGATCTGCGTAGTGGTACGGTGGGGTGGGATTTGTGAAAGGTAAGCTTACGGGAATAATGGACCCTTTGCCACGGTAGCTAAGAAACTGAACATCTACCTACTGAAAAATAAACAGTTAAATTTATATTCCAATAAAAGGTATCGATATTAATTGAGGTAACGACGACGTCTAAAGATATCTTCATCCTGTAAACAACTCAGTAGGAGTACCTATAGAGTTTGCAATTCCAAACTCAGAACATGAACGAACCCATCCACGTGGATAGCCAAATAGGTCAATAAGAGTGGGTTGGATTATTCCCTGAACAACTATGCAGCTAACATGTAGTTGTAGAGTCAATTCAATATTACCCAAGATTTAATTAAATATAAATAGCAAGACTGCAAAATTTTTTTTTCAAGAAATTCCACGATATACTAATGTAACGACGAGCATCATATGAAAGGGTACCTTCCACTTAAAATACTACGTTTTACGACATACAAAGATTGGAAAAAGCTGCCAGCAACAACCACAGTTCGAGTTCGAAGTGAAGATGTTTGCCATCGCATAACTTTTTTACAGAAAAGTCAGACAAAATATGCTGTATAGAAGGAATGTGAGATTTTAACAAGTTCGAGAACTCATTCCCGCAAATTAACTAACATCCGTTATGTCCATTTTCTCCGCTAGTGGCCCCGTAACTTCCATCAGTAAATATGTTTGTAGAACTAGAAATAGCTTCCAACACGTGCCATGTTTTGCTCCGACAAAATAGCGACTGTAATCTCTTTATGTACTACTTACTAAGTACAGTCAGCAAAGTTATGACCTTAACAGTTTGAAAATAAATCGCTTGCCAGGATGGAAATAAAAGTTCGTCTTTACCTGCCTCCATTGTTTTTAAACAAAAGATGCTTTTGTGACTTTTGGGTAAATGCAAGACAATACAGACTACTCAATCTAGAAATGAACCTTAAGGTGTTCAGCTCATAGCTTTGCTGACAGTACCTAGGTACTACCTTTTCTTATGTGGTATGGTAGTGCGAGGTTTTAATGGATTTTAGCTCTAATCTACAGTAGTAACGAGATATTTTGTTAGTTTTAGGGAAAAGTTCCAATTTACAGAAATAAAGTGACCTCAAACTGATCCTTTAGTGGTCTTTCCGGCAAAATAATAATTCGTTGAATAGGTAGATAAGAAGTAGAATTATACGCATGAGGATATCTAAGTTAAAATAAATGCCAAATATTTCACGACGCACCGTTTGTTCATAAACCGTTTTTATTATTTTTTATCATCGTTTACGTTTTTCTTACGGGTGCAGTGCATCGCGCGTCCACTAGCGCCGCCAATCAAGAAAAAATCATTACAACGAAATAAGTAGGTAGGTTTAATGAAATTCAGAAAAATATAAAAACTAGTTTTAGTTATGAACTATTTTTATCCTGTTTTTATCCTTTAGTATTTTTGTATATTCATATTCTGTCCTCTAAAGTGCACCTATTCCCCTTTTATCCTATTTATCTTATTTTATTTCGCCCAAGGTTGCCTGGAAGAAATTGCTATGTAAAAATAAGGCCGCCTATTGTATGTTTTCTTGTTTTTTCTGATTGTATCGTTTTGCTATCATGTGCAATAAAGTCTTTATTATTATTATTATTATTTTTGGATTTATTATTTTCCTGGATTAAATGTGTTTGTGCAGTTAAAACCTGGATTAACGCCTAAAGTGGCCGTTTTGGGCGTTAATCCAGATTTTAACTATGCGAACACATATAAACTAAGAATTTAACGCATACAGAAATAGTTGATAGTGAATACTAGTTTTTATATTTTTCAGAATTTTATTTAACACAGTTATTTCGTTGTAAAGTTTTTTCCTTAATTGGCAGCGCTAGTGGACGCGCGGCTGCAAATAGCTAGTTACGGCCATGTTATTTATTAAAATAGGGATAAATAAATAGCCCGCACCTTTCTTTAACTTTATCAAAGGTTTATAGAGAGTTGATTATTTTTTTGTTACCTAGTATTCTGACAAATTTCTGTATGTGTGATATATTCAATTTTAAAAAGGTATTGTCGTTTTCCTTAAATTTTTGATAGATTTATGATGGCCTACAGCCATAATTTGGATTTTATATGAAAACTGTATTTCTCGAACAGTATTAAAAGAAAAACATATTTAAATATTGTTTAAGCGTAGATTTACATTAATATATTACGGGCCTTTTTCAGTGACCACCTTACTAAGATGGCCCAACACCTACTTTTTATAAATGGTGTTTTTTTCTCTATTAACATCGAAATAATACCGCATTTTTTTATAAATTGTGTTTTGCAATTAAAAACCCTAGTTTGATATCGACGATCTTTCTTTATAATATACAAATTGACGATTTCACAAGGTTTTGAAATTAGGCGGGCCTTACAGGGTGCCAGTACCTTACTTGATTGAACACAGAAACTAATAACGTTATGTAAAGATACTCTTCCTATTTTAGTCCTTGATATGACCTCAAAAACAATATTGGATGAAACCTCCTTCCTCCTCCTTCCCTGTTTTATAACCAAGTAGGTTAGTACACCGCTATAAATGATTAGCTGCCTGACCTATTTCTGTTATTGTCACCATTTAATTACCATGTCGTGAACAGAAACTACCACCGCCGTGTTTAATGGGAAACAGTAACATCCCGATCAATTAATTTAACTTAAAGCGAGCGAATGTTGTTTTCGAAATTACCTACTTCGACGATAACATTTTACAAGAAATAAAAGACAAACGAAAAGTTTATAAAAAAAGGATTAAAAAACGTAGTTAAAATTAATCATTTCTATAATGATTAATTTTAACCACTATTTCAAAACGGAAAAGTATTAAATAAAAGTACGCACACTTACACAATAGGTACATTGTTTTGTTTTAATTACCTTATTTTTTTCCCTCAACCAAAATTGATTCAAACCATACTTTATACATAAAAGTTTTGAAATAAGCGTTCCTTGTAAATAAATTAAGAAAGTGTTAATATGAAAAATGCTACTTCTAGGAAATCCGCCGAAAACCTGTGAAATACAAATCGCTGATTATCGTGTCGAGAATTTTCAAGAGTTTCAAGAAGAAAATTAAGCATTCTCTTAATTTATTTCACGACCGTAAAACTTTTATGTGCTAATGTTTAAAAGCTAACTTATCATTATATTCAGTTATAAATCGTTGTATTCTTACCAACTTATTTAACAAATATACCAATAATATAATATACCAATACCAATTTACAAAATTATGCAGTAAGTACTTAGGTACAGTCAAACGTTACATCAAATTAAAGCCATACCTATATGTCTATATATTTAATTTAACTCTATGTCAAAGTCGCAAGATTATTTATTTATATTTATTACGAACACCAGCATTTGTTTACTAACAACAACTTAAACAACTAATTAAGTACTTACACTAACTTAAAGTAACAATTTAAAATAAGAATGGCTCTGACTGTGAAATGTTTCAGCCAATTGTCCCTAATCATATTTTTTTGTAAAAAGTATGTTAATTTTAAACCATAATTTTTCAGAAAAACACGTTTTCTAATTGAATTTATAAAAGATGTCTCCCTAATTCATGACTTGACTGTGACGAAAATCACGGGAGACAGTTTTTGATACACAAAGCTACAACATCCGTCATCAGTCGGACTACGTCAAAATATAAATCTCGGTGGTCATGTTCCAATATAGAGAAAGATTTGGAAATTAGAATGTAGTACTAACCTACCTACCTACGTTGCTATGCTAGCTACAGTACAGACCTCTACAAAAAGGCGTTTTTTAAGAAACAAATTGTTTTTATAAGTCGACCCTTATGGACATTATGGTGGAAAACCAAAATTAAAAGATAATGTGATACTTAAATAATAAGATAATCAAATAGGAATGTTTAGTTTAGTCCTCTAATAAAACCTAAAAACCCACGAAAAATGGGGTTAACTCGTTGGGGTTAAACTTGAAAGTTTATTTCAAGTTGTTGTGTTGTGAGGGGTTGATTTAAAGAAAATTTAATTTTAAAGAATTTAACCTATAAAGATGCCTGCCTATGTGCCTGAGCCTATGTCGTTGTAAATTGAGTAGTAGAATACGTAATGAAGTTGGTAATGAGTTTTAAATTTGGTATGAACTTTAAAGCAAACGACGGCATCGTGAGAATATGTTATGTAGAGCACTTAGCATGGAAATTTTGGTAAGGTTGAGTTGCGTAGTCGGCACCCAAACAAACGTTCTAGTTTGCGTGACGAGTCACACTTAGGTACCGTTAGACCTTACGTCACAACAAGGATAGCGTTATATAATAACAAAATCTTTTGGGATCAAATTTTCTAAGATCTTATTTTTAAACACGCTAATGTCCAGCTATAAACGCACCTTTTGCATCAATGCTTGAGTATAATATTTGGAGTTTTCAATGCTTGAGTGCTATAATATTAGAAAAAAGAACTATGACTTACTTACAAAACTTACCACAGTGACACCCCCTAAACAGACAAAATATTATGTAAAAGTGGTGTCATTATACAGAATCGTTAATTAAATTGCTCCCTAAAACTGTTTGATAACTTATCGATTTAGCCCCTGCGTTTACGTAATGCCACACAAAACACAAATATGTACAATTGTACAAACTGTATGGCTCCATAAACATGTTGCGGACGTTGGAAATTGGAAATAGCTCACGTTGGGGTCGCGTTGTAATCATGTGTTTTAATGGATTCGGCCATGTTCATGGTGTTCATAATCAGCATCGCGAATGGACCGCTCTGAATTTGAATTACTCACGAATTGAATTTGGAACGTTTGGTGGAACGTGGTATTATATTTTTGGTGGTCGGTTTTTCTTTTTCTTTTTTTGTTTAGGTTATTTGGTTATCGATCGCGAGACGCGGCAAGGCGCATCGTTCGCGCGGGCGGCAGGTTTTGCCGCGACTAGCTAGGCGGGCGCCCTGCGCGTCGCCTTACGGTTGGCGGCTGCGCACTGTGCTCCCTGTTTTAACCCGCAACCGTTGCCGAGGGAACTAGCGAAGCAAAGCCACGTGAAAGCGATAATAAACTCCTTGTATCGAGCTCGATTTTGACGGCACAAGGTGATGGTGTTTTTTTTCTCGCCAAGATTAATATTTTTTTCTTCTGCCTGATTAAAACAGCTGCGTCGTCATGGCAGGCGTCTCCGAGAGGAGACATACTACCTATTTACATCTACATCTTTAGCAAGTGGATGAAATATTTTAAAACAGTTATCTTTTGTGTAAAGAATCAATTTTTATTTGTAGGTTGATAGGTACACTGTTTGTACACAACATGTAAAACAGAGAAGAAAATTAAATGGACAGATTGTTTTTCCTATGAGCCTAAAGAGACCTACTTTGTTGAAGATATAGGGGTTAGGCTCACATAATTAAAAACACTTCATCATTATTTAAACTTGGATATATTTGGATAACCAACACTAAGCATGAATTAGAAAATGAAACAAGAAAACAACATCACTAACCTTGATAGTCACTATATTTTAACGTAACTTCTTTAAACTGTATTACTAATGAAACAACACATGAGACCTCACTATTGCTAACTAATATTCAATTAATTGCCAATAAAACATCACATTAATCATAATGAACGACTTCATTATTCAAAGTGAACAATGATACTAACCATATTCAATTAATTGCCAATAAACACTACATTAATCATCATAAACAAATAATTAAACGTGACATCAACCATCTTTAAATTGTAACACTAATAAGACAGCACAACAGATCTCAATGTTCATGCTGAACAATGATTCTTACCGACATTGCATTAATTGGCAAAACAACACATTTAAAAACACATTAATCATAATGAACACACAATTCTAAACAAGATAAAACATCCTAGACCTTATATCCCGTTATTCTACAATAAACCAAATAACTAGCACAGTTACTCAATACTTATCTTTTAATTCGACGAAGCACAATATCAGACTGACTTGTTACCCTATTTCGATTTCACTTTTTATTCATTCGATGATGGCGGGAATTGCAACCGCTTCCCGCCATTACTGCCCATAGTCAACACAACATCTTAATTGTTTAAACAACAACTGTAAATCGTTAATTTCTAAGAAAATATGCATAACACATTTTAAAATGGACAGTAAGAGTTATTGAAATAGTATTGAGCTAATAAATTAGCTTAATTACCTGTATAAATTTGACAAATAAACTTTGTTGTAAAACCAAATACACTTCCGTTAATTTACATACTCGTAATGTATTAATTTACATTTTTACACTACATTTTCATTACTCACTAAGCTTAAATATATTATTCGAATTAAATAATAATAAATCATATTAATTACACAAGTATTTTGCCATTTTGGTCTGATTATGTTACGCCATGTTCATCAATTTTAAGATCATGAATTTTCTTTTTTAACTTTCAGCTGAGTGAGTCAGATAGGCACTAAAAATTAGCATGTATATAGCTATCTACTTATCTATTTGTTTCAAATATTTAAATTGTAACAATTCTAGATGAATAAGCATATCTAATTATGTAAGCTTAATGCTTAATTAAACCTGCCACCATTGCGAAACAATCACAAAGGATTCATGGATATTAATTACCTCTTACCTCTTTCGACAAACACGACCTCATTTAAAAAAGCACTGATTTATAAAAAAGACAATTCTTTCGTAATACTTTTGTTTTTTAGTTATTACCAAATGACGGATGACGATTGTTTGCGATTATCCTGCCATGCATTTCGGAGACCACACGCCATGATTTTTATGGCAGTTCGGTTCGAGGCAAGCAACGCGGGCGCATGTCTATAGGAAACCAAGTGATCAAAACAAATAAAATATATTTGCTAAACAAAACATTGCAAAAATGGTAGGAGTCCTTTTTATAGTAAACGTGCCACAAAAGGAATATGAAAAGGAACTAAGACTGAAAGAAAGGTCTTCGAAAATTGTGCTGGAGAAAGAAAAGTATGAGAAAGCATCTAAAGTTATACACGAAATGAAGAAGAGCAAGAGATTCGGCACCATAAAGTCTTCGATCGAATCATACGCCACAGATGACGATAGCAGCATCGTTATTTCAAAATGCCGTTCAACAGACTGTCTGCATAGAAATGAGAATGAAGGTTTATATAAATCTAAAAGCGAGAACACATTAAATGATGTGTCACACGAAGGAGGTTTGAAATCTTCGTGGGAGGAGGTGAAGCAAGTTATCAAGACGAAAAAAAACAAATTGAATATAACAAGGCCCGTGCGAGGGGTGGATATTCTCGGGGCCTTTCATTGGGATACGCCACTTGAAACTGTAAGTATTCGGAAAGTTCACGTCAAGACAAAGTAACTCCCTTGGGCGCACCTGGTGAATTTTGACTTCGTAAATCACCAGTCGAAATAAGTACTTATAGCTATGGAATGCAGAATTTCTTTAAGATATTAAGTAAATAATGAATATGAATGTGTCATGCATAAATTATCCCTTTAAACTTTAAAATGAGAAATGTATTTATAGTCAGGTGGATACTTCGATCGATGTACGAATATATATTAACCTAGCGGCCGTCCGCGGTTTCACCCGCGTGGTTCCCGTTCCCGTGGGAATATCGGGATAAAAAGTATCCTATGTTTTAATCTAGGTTATCTACTATCTGTGTGCCAAATTCCAACCAAATCCGTTCAGTAGTTTATTCGTGATTGAGGAACAAACATCCAAACATCCAAACCCACAAACTTTCCCATTTATAATATTAGTAGGAAGTAGGATAAGTAGGAAGTAGTATTTCAGCTTATTAATTATTATTAGCTCCAATGATCACCGATAGTTGTGAAGCAAAAGTGGCAATTTAATGTAAAATATCAAATTGAATTAAAATAATCATATTTCCCATGACTAAGTATTTGTACTATTTATGTCGGCCATACCGTAACAGATATACAATAAAAACAATTCACCACTGATAGTTACCAAATACAAAGAACAATAGACTAAAGATCTATAGACAAAGGATTTAAGTTACTTCACCAACTACTTAAAGGATGAAAGCTATCCATTGTTTAACAACATTTTGGTTTTGTTATTATACAAGGTGTCTCAAAACTTTGCCACACGGGTTACCTAAAATATTCAAGGTAGACAATTTTGCTAAAAGAAGACTTCTTTTGTTTTTAAATAGAAATGGAACTGTATTCAAAAATTTAAAAAAATCGCATACGATTCGATACAAATTGATACAATACCTAATTAATCTACCTACGTAGGTAATAATAAAAATTTCAATGTTAAACATGGTCTTCCTTTTGTTGATGCTGTGTTAGTAAAGGAAAAATAATTCTTTTGATCAGTATCGTAAAATAAAAATTTCGATCATTTTTCATAATTATATTTGGTGGGTTCGATTCTTAGTTAAGGCAGGCGATTTTTCAAAAATCTTTTAATACAGTTCAAATTATTTTTATAATCAAAATTCTTAATTCAGTAAAATTTCCTACCTTCAATATTTAACGTACTTTTCTAGCATGTGGCAAGGTTTTGGGACATCCTGTACTTATAGAAGTCAAAATTGCCGCGGAACCGCCTAGGGTAAAGTGCCAGTTTCCGGCCGTTTAAGGCAGTTGTTGACTTTGAACAGTTGTAACTTAAATTTAACAAATAGTAATGATCCCAACTATTTTTTATGTTGTTGGATATATCCTTGAGAATTTCTTGTATTTTTTTTGAAAATTTCCATCAGTCGGTTTTGTCATTAGAAATTATTTTCCAAAAAAGTACGATTTGCCCAGTTTTCGGCCCCCCTGTTCCTATTTCCGGCCCCCCTTTGCCCAGTATACCGGCCGCCTTTCAAAGAACATGACGGCCGGATACTGGGCAAAAGATAAGCTAGCCCAGTAAGCGGCCTGTGACTCTTATTACAGTTTAAATAAGGTCCATTTTTCTTTGATTTTTGTATGGAATTGAATTTCAGATAATATACTTAACAAGTATTGTCCTATGGCTTTGCTTCTGATGTGAACTATTATTTTTGAGTAAAAAAAATCGTTGATTGTACTTTTATTTAACATTTGCTATTAATTGGAACCTTTATATTGATTCTGGAATCAGCCTTGCAGTTTTTCATATAGGAATAGGAAAATTTATAGAAAATCTAAATCTTCGATTAATAATTTTATTACCCTTAAGTAATCAAGAAGACATGTCCAACAGCCATTTTTGACGTCCCCACTGCTGGGGCACAGGCCTTCTTTATGGGTGGTAAGGAGGATGGGCCCACCTCGCGGGCCCAATGCGGATTGGTGGGTGTTAACGACTGCAAATGCAGCCGGGACCTACGGCTTAACGTGCCTTCCGAAGCACGGAGGAGCTCGAGATAATAAATTTTTGGTCACCCATCCCATGACCGACCCTTGCGAACGTTGCTTAACTTCCGCAATCGCTGGGCCAGGCGCTGAACAATTGCGCCACCGAGCTCAAGAAGACATAGGTAACAAATAATAATTTAATAATTAACAAAAAAAATTTTTCTAAAGCCGAATGTCAATAGGTCTCTTATAAACAATAACAATAAATATTATGGGTATTATGATAATGACCGGAAGTACGTATAATCTGTAAAAAATATAATATTAACAATCAATAACATTGATTGGTATTCAATAATAATATAGGTATAATAATATTTTTGTGTATTTTTTTCTAATTATAATATATAGATTAGTATTAAAGTGTAGTGTAGAAATAAAGAAGTCTAGCTAATAGGCAAGTCTGCTTAAAAAAACACATCGTTCAATGCAGTAGCGTTCGTTTGAGTAATTCGCTGACATACACTTCGGAAATAACAAGAGACAAATAGGTATTCAGCGAGGGTCAACGACCTGGATGGCGGACACGTCGCCGTCGCTTGTTTACGAGACGCACAATTAATTTTATTAGTAGATAAATTTCAAAGCTGGCCGGTGTACTGGGAGTATTTTGCAGGATAGCCAGTATACCGGCCTCCTAGTGTATACTAGGAGGCCGGTAAACTGGGCAAGCACCCAGTAGATCCGGCCACCCGTTTCCATACAAAAAGAAAAAATCAACTTCTTATACAAGCACATTTAGGCGGCCGAGTACTGGACACAAAGTACTTTAAAATAAATAAAAAGGGATAGCATTATACATTCTTCTATGGAATCCCTCTTTTAACAAAAAAAACAAAACAATATATCGAGCTCAGTCCCAGTTAACCGGCCCCCGGCCGGTATACTGGAAACATGTGGTTTCGTTGTCTAGTAAGGCGGCCCCCTTGATATTACTAAATATCTGCTTATTAAGCCCTATTTAACGTTAAAATAGTAATAAATAACAACATACCTTGAGAACAAACTAAATATTTACCTTTTAACGATGCCCTGAAGGACAATATTGACTATTTGGCAAGAGCTCTCCACTATTTTTTTTTTATCTCCACTTGCGAAATCGACCCAGATGCGGTAGGCTTCAACGTGAAACACAAATTATAAAATATTACGTAACGTTTCGCTAGTGGCGTCCATACCATTCGATAGATCGATAACAGTGCTGCCAGGAAAATATCCAAATTGTTAAGAAATTGCCACGAATTTCTTATTTTATTCGAAAAACTGTTGGGGGGCCGGATAACTGGGGGCGGCCGGTTAACTAGGCATATTACCCTATCTAACCACTAATTATAAAACATCATTTACGTACTATATTTCATTGTAAATCAAAAATACTTACCTCATGTCGTCGTTAAATCGTGATTGCAAATGTATAATAGAGTATGAACAAAATGAAAAGAAATAAAAAAACCTTTTCAGTTAACGTTCATTTTAATCATATTTTACGGTAGGTACTTACGAGTATATAAATACCTACAGTTATGTGTCAATAAACATAATAATGACCAACAAATGCTAAAAATGCTAAGTCATTTCAATCGAATACCTACGTTTTAGTAATTATTAAACAGATTGTTAAAAAGTTGCATTTTTCAACCGGAAACATTATATAAAATGTTTCTCTACATAAATATATATCACCTAGGAAAATTTAAATGAAGATTTACCAGATGATACTCATTTCCTTGTTTGAGTATGTGCATTGTCTTGTTGGTAAGATTATGAGATACACATGAGATAGGACTAATAGCTAGAAACATAATTGCAACTAATGGTGGCAATATAGTAGCAACCACCACTTATAATGTAAATTACGGAAGGTATTTTCCGGGTTAAACTCTATTTTTTTGTTAGCTGTACTTTTATTTTCATTAAAATTTACACCGTTTATGCCTCAAAGAGATTAAACACAGTGGTTAAATCTAAAGAAATAAATAATAACAATAAGACTTTTTTGTTGTAATGTCATTATTTACTTAATAATTTCTTACATCTGTTTGCTTACATAATAGTCTGTTTAACGTAATGTACTTACTATTTAGTGGTGGAAACTTTTTTGGCGGATGTACTAATATTTTGTTTATTACTATGTATTATTTAAAGCTGTATGTTTCCCAAAGTAATAAAATAATAAAATTAAAATAAAATGAAATAATTTTCTCTTTTATTTTATATTTTTTTCGATCTTTTACTTTTTTAACTTCGGAAAAATAAAGCTTTTTCTAAAATGTCTTGACACGTTTTTATTCCAATTCAATACATTCTTAACTTCGGAAAACAAAGCTTGATCAAAAATTGTCTCTCTCTTGACACATTTTTATCCCAATTCACTACTTTACTCGTACTTTAAAAATAGTTTTTTTTTTTTTCAGATATTATCTGAAATCTTAACGCGTCTTGATATTAACAGCGCATCATGGACTGCTACGAAAGGAAACAAGTTTTGGAAAGTAAGTTTAACTTAAGTATTTTACCATTGAAAATGGTTATCAGGTGCAAATCGCCTGAGACGTATTTTTGGCCATATCTCCGAGAATTTAGGAAGGATCGAGATGGGAATAGTACCAAAAGTCGAGGAATTCATCGAGACACGTGTGAACGTTTGAATTTTAAAAATCTAACTTTTTTTGGATTTTTGCAAAATTTTCCAAAATTCGGGTTTTTTGAGGGGAACACCCCCCAAAAAACCCGAATTTTGGAAAATTTTGCACTTTTGCATTTTGCTGTTTACTTAATTGTAAATATTTCGGAAAAAACTAACCTAAGAAAAAATGGGTCCTAGTTTAGCTACAAAATGGCGGAAAAATTTTGAAAATCAATTAGTAATTTTGACCTGTATAGGTGGTCCCTTTAGATTTGGAATTGTAGAAAAACGGGTGTTTCCTTACATAAAAAGATGTAGATGTAGCTTCTATAATTTATTGACCGATCGTCATGGTAATTAGTGTTAAAAGATGCAGAAGCAGACGAGAAGTGCTATCGTTTGAATTTTGGAAATCGGTTAATAATATTTCGGCCGCGTCGAGGCATTTCGCCGAGTGTCACAATCGTAAAAATAAAAAGGTAATTACTACCTAGCGGTAACTTTAGAAATATAATAGAATTTTGCATTTGATTTGATTTTGGTTTTTCGTAAAAAAAATTGGATTCATTTTCAATGCTCCGATTCTTGCGGGGACTGCAAAATCTGTGAATTTCTTATTATTATAATACAACTATTATGTATTCTGTGGTACAACGCTGAAAGGAATTTTCATACTAAAAAATATCGAAATTATTGAAATCAATTTATCGTTTTTAATTGATTAAGTACTCATAAAGTATTTTTTTATTTTAGAAAACTGTCAATTACAAAACTAGAGCGCTAAGTAAGGTTTTTTTACTAAAGTTTTTACAAGATTATAGGGGCTTATTAATGTTTGGCACAGCGTTGAAAAACTACAAAATTGGAGGTCACTTTACAGTTTTTTTTATCGAAAAAAGTTTTAGCTATTACTTAGATGATAGCTCAAACTTTTTATTTTTAGATTAGGTACAGTTATGTGATAGACGGAAACATTTCCATCATTTACACTGAGTAGGTAATAATCAGTCTAGGTAGGTACATTATTTTTTTCACGTTAGTACTATTATATATTCTGTGGTAATACCGTGTGAAATCGTTGCTGAATTATGGACGCACGACAGCACGCCAGTTGAACTACGAAAACAGCTCTTATTACGTACGGCATAAAGGCGGTCTCAAGGTCAACATGTATAGTCTGATGTGCTGCTGACTGTACCTATAGGTATTTGACATTATGGCCTCCTATACTCGTATAAAATTCGCAAAATAATAGAATGTGTGTCATGTCATCCGGAATTATTTATAGTATTATTTATATACCTACAGTACCTAGTAGGAATGCCAAAATTCAACTAGGTATTTAGTACCTAGGTACCTATAGGTACCTACTTAATTATTTTACAGATTTGTGTAGACGAACCAATCGTTAATACGTACTATCGTTATGATTATGAATGTTTAAAATGAGATGGATAAGTTCTTACAAAGCTTTTTTTGTGTATGATCATTCAATGTAAAAACTCTTAAAAAAGCTTTGCTTTTAAGTAGTTAGGTACCTACCTATTGGCAAAACCCAATGAATTGATCTGCCTTCAAGCTACGAGTATTACTATTTTGATATTTTTATGAAGAAAAAGTTATGTGCATGTCTAACGACGCGTGTTTTTCTCAATAGCAGTAACATAACAAATCCAATCCACGTTACTTTGGAAGGTAACTTCGGAAAAATAGCGTAGGATAAGTACCTACTAGGTACCTATACATAATTTTAACCGGATCACGTAACAACATCAAATATTACTTCACTGACATGACAATATCATTACCCTCTGTATTGTGCCATTTTACGAGCTAGTATTTTTAGATGATTCAGTGCGAAGGTCATTCATTCACATAGGTACTTACATAAGTACAATTCTGTAATTATTTTGACATTAATTTTGGCTGGAGTGACAGTTTTATGACCACTCACGCTTTTCCAATTTTAGTATTATGGTCAGTATTGTTGTTTTGGCAATAATACAATATACTGTACACCTAGAAATTGTAATTTATATTCGAGAAGGGAAGAAAGTGCTGACCAAATCAAAGATTTTAAATACTTACCTAATATATGTTTAACCAATTTATTTGAAAAAAGGTTAATAAGAAAAGAATTAAGAAAAATACATAACATAATGTAGGTGTAGGTAGGTACTAACTTATTTATATTACGACAAAAAGTTGTTCAAACAACAAAAAGCTAAAGTCATGCTAGATAATTATTAGGTTTATTAATACCTACTTAGGTACGTAGGTACCTAAGTAGGTATTAATAAACCTAATAATACTAACCATGTAGACATGTAGAATAATAATAACCATGTAGACGTAGACGTAGGTCTACGTCTACATTTCATGCAATTAATAATTAATTACCTACTTTTCCATGTGTGTACCCTCAGAACACGACGTGTACATACCTAAGAACTATGGCTAACAAACAAAATGCTATTAGATCCAAAAAGGTAGCTCCATCTTTCTTTGTTCTATCAACTGCAATGGCAACAGCTGAACCAATCGATGGGAGCTATAAAGAATAGGAAATGATTCATAAAGTGTTCAATAATTTTTTTATTGATAGTACTATTTTAGCTTCATTGAATGGATACTTAAATATGAGATTCCTGTCTAAATAAAACTGTGAAATAAAACTGCAAATCGATGTAAGTCGTTTGGCACACGAGGTCAAAACATTATTTTTTGAGGTGTAGTTCTTAAAAAAATCTACCTTAGAAGAGGCGTTATAGTTACCTAGTGTCATCTTTTTTTGTATGGAAAAAAATAACCTATCGTGTGTAACTAAAATATGCTCGAATGACTTACTTGAAAAAAATTACATGTCACAAGAAAGAATTATAAAATGTGGCGTTCCACAAGGAAGCATCCTGGGGTCCCTTTTATTTTTGATTTATATTAATGACTTGCCAAAACATGTAAATAGTCCTATTATACTTTTTGCTGACGACAGTACTCTTATTGTAAAACAAAATGACCCATTAACTTTTCAAATTGACATAAATAAATCTTTAGCTGACATGATAACTTGGATGAATAATAATAACTTAATCATAAATATAAACAAAACAAAATGTAAGTATGCATTTTTTCCTAAAAAAACAACCAGAAAACTATAACATCGAGCACAATGGTAATAGGATTGAGGTCAGTAATGATACCAAATTCTTGGGTGTAATAGGGATGTTGACTAATGAATAAAATAACGAAATACTAATAAAAATCGTAAACATATTAAACTTTTAGAGTAGCTTGTATACCTCTTGGTTTTATATATTGCATATTATTTGTTTTATGACCCTTCAAAGTTGGGTGGACAAGTCCATTTAAAAAGTATAAAATTTATTAAAATAAATGATAGCTCTAATTAGTCCGTAAAATGTATAGCAAATTTGTCGAAGAAACCATTTTGATAAACACAATATTTAATATAGCTGCTGAACAAATTTCCTATGCGTTGCATACAAACTTGCAAGGCGTGACGTCATAACGTGGAAGCCATTAGTATGGAGCGTTTTTGATCGAGTCCATTTGTGTGCATTTCACACTGTGATATCTCGGGCAGTTTTCATGCTAGCGAATTAATTCTTTTACCAATGTTTCTTTTTTTGAAAGGTAATTTATGTAACATAAAATAAAAAAAATAGTCAACATCCCTATTATCGATAGCAACTTATCATGGAAAACGCAATCAGATGAATTGTGTAAAAAAATAAACAAATCTGTTTGCTCTATTTCAATTATCGAAAACTGTAAACCGCTCCTCGGTACTAGTAGCATATCACGGTCTCGTCGCATCAATATTAAGATTTGGTGTTATGTTCTGGGGGAACTGTAGCGAACGTGAACGCATATTTAAGGCGCAAAAGCGTTGTCTTAGAGCAATAGCGGGTATAAGCAGTCGAGAAAGCTGTAAACCATTGTTTAAATCATATAAACTGTTGACGTTTCCATGTATTTATATTTTAGAAATCTCTTTATTCGTCAAATCAAATTTGCATCTTTATGAGAAAATATCTTAAACACGTAAAAATCCTACAAGAGCTCAGTATTTATATGACCTAAAATACCGAAACACAAAACTGCATTTCTTCACAATAGTTTCCTACTCATGGCACCTCGAATTTTCAATAAGATACCGAATAACATCAAGCTGTTAAATTATCAGGCTTTTAAAAAAAAAATTTACAGAATTTTTGATTGAAAGATCCTACTACTCCGTAAAAGACTATTTAGATGATAAGACAATATTTTGATAATAGTTTTGTATGAATTGACATTTTAATTTTAATTTCATTGTTATTTTATTTTTCTGCTTATATTAATGTTGCATGTCAGAAGACAGAATATGGCTGATCGAATTTACTATGTTATATCTCTTACTACCTGTATTCGCAATAAAATGATTTGATTTGTAGTATTGAATTAAAGGGCCATGAAAGGTCTTTATGAGCTGTTTCTAAAATTAAATCACATCATTATATTTCAGCCACTTTTTTTTTAATTAAACCAAAAAAGATTTTCAAAACATACCTACCAAGTTTGGACTCCTCCATACGATACAGTCAAATTATTTTTCGTAAAATAGAAAAGATAAGTAATATTCTCAAATCTAACCTCAAGAAAGCCATTTTATAAATAAGGTACTTGATA
Source organism: Agriphila straminella (assembly GCA_950108535.1). Taxonomy (NCBI): domain Eukaryota; kingdom Metazoa; phylum Arthropoda; class Insecta; order Lepidoptera; family Crambidae; genus Agriphila; species Agriphila straminella. Next base: position 6,056,082 of record OX467318.1, read on the forward strand.
CAAATAAGGCCTACCTAATTTGAAATGCTTATAATTCAATAAATATTAAAGGTTACTAACAAAAACATGGTTTATAAGCTTCTTTAATCCTTTAATTGTAGGAATCTATGAAAAAAATTAACAGTTTCTAGCTACATCTAAGCAAAATAATGGAATTCCGAAGACACTGATTTTGGCTTGAATAAATCGCCTACATTTAATAAGGCCTATACAAATTCAAATTAAAAAAATACTTTTAAATTGAAGTTAAATTTGAAACAAAATTAAATAAACACAAACAATTGTCAATGGAATTAAATATTTAATAGAAAAAAGTAAGACTCCTATTATAAATTCTTAAAAAAATAGAGATCTCTCTCAGTTGCAAAAATTTGTATAGGCCATATTAAAACACCCTTTTTATTTCATTCTTTTTCTTACATAAGTTACATTTTCTCTTAGATTCCTACAATTAAAGAATGAATGAAGCGAATTAACCATGTTTTTACTAGTAAACTTTAATATTTATTGAATTAAAAGCGTTTCAAATTAGGTAGGCCTTATTTTATCACGTACCTTATTTGTGTTTAAAAATTTATAATTAATGCATCTAAAGCCAAATAGTACGAATCAAGGTCATATGGATAGCTAATATAAGATGTTAAGAAACAATTAAAAAGAAAAGCATATACTAGAACAACTTAATTTTAAGCTAAAATTTACCACAAGATCACACGAAATTTATAACGCAGCACTGAATCGCCCACCTCTATCGAAGAATGCGTGCCAACTGGCGTGGTGAACGCGTAACGGTACGCTCGTGCACTCGGGCGGGTTTTAGGGTGTGTGTGTACGTGTCCATGAAGTATTTTTTCTATTGGATATATTTATTTAGGTTTTCTAGCACATAGGCCTTATTAAAACGTAGGCCTTATTTGTATCAAGTACCTTACTTAATAATTACATACTTACATTAAGTTTTTTTTTTATATTTCATTCATTTCTTTTTTCAAACATAGTAATTATTTAGTAGCTTGTGAAATGAATAAAGAAGCGGATTTTTTCTTGATTTAATTAAATACTTATTGCTTTCGCTCAAAAAATTGTTAATTCCTAACTTGTGTTTCTTTCAGATTGTGCGTTGTTTCAGTTAATTCTTATAACTCTTTCTTGCTAGGTTACATTCAGCTTGAAGTCAAGCAACCTGTGCGAAGAACTGCTCCAGGTGTTAAGGACCTTCGGCATCGGCAGCCGCGGGCAGTCGTCGATGAGCGTGCTGCCTTGCACCCTGTACTACAGAGCAGGAGTTGGCGGTGATGAAGATACAGATACTAAGCAGGAAGTTTGGCAAAAGTAAGTACTTATACATAAAGAGTACGGACATTTATTAATAGAACCACTATTGCTTATTCTGTGATAGAACGGATAAAAAAGAAATCTTAAAGCAAACGACCACGATTTGGCATTGTGATATGTAAGTATGTAGGTACTTAATTTATAGTTGGGGACCTCTCGAAAAGCGCATTTAAAAAATATAGTAATTTGAACGAAATAGGTAAGTATACTTTTAATTAATGACATTTAACTGGACATCAACTTCATGTTTTTAACCCTTAGGACCTAATGTCCACTTCTTAAAATGACCACTTCCCAAAAGGACCACAGACAACACATCACAGGAGAATGATAGAAAAATAAAGAATGGAGGGACACTCGGTGGAGTACTTCTCCTGCATGACAATTGCCTACGTATATCACATATCTGCTTATAGTCAAGAGACTGATCGCAGATAAGTAAGCCAACAAAAAAAATGTTTTTTGTAGTGAAAGCTCCATGTGGTCTCGGCTCTCTTCATCAGTACGAGCGAGGAACCACTTACCCCAGATCCTGAGCGCAGTCCGGGCTGAAGCTTCCCTCACCTTCGACTGGCTGTTCCTGCTCGTGGTAGCTGCCTTCGTCTCCGCCATTGGACTGGTCGAAGATTCCACAGTTATACTCGTCGCGAGTATGCTCATATCTCCTCTTATGGTAAGAAACGAAAGATGAAGATTTTTGGTAACACCAACAAAAACAATGAAGTACTTGCCTTTCCCATCTACCTACTAGCACTTACCAAACTGAACCCCGTATTCCTCATCATGCCACCACCACCAGTGTCTTTGGAGGAGTAGGAGGAGCACGAAATAATGATCATTCTTCGTCGTACCGTTGACAACAAAAGTAGCTTAACACTTTAGTGCTTTGTCATAGAAACTTTTTTGGCAGAATGTCTCACAGTTTGAAACATTAATCAAAAAGTTCCTATGACAAAGTACTAAAGTGATCCGCGACTTTCATTGCTGACTGAAGCACTCGACCCCGACACAATAATCAAGTATTTGTCTTGGTTTTGAATTAGTACCCTCCTTATCCAACCATAAGGTAGACCTGTGCCCTAATAGCTTTTGGAGACTGGGAACTTTCTGGGGACTTTAAAATGACTGATAATGATAAGTTGGACAGTATTTTTTATGAGATGAAACTAGTAATCAATAGAAACTGCTCAAACTAGGAACGCTCTAGTTATCAGAAGATTTCAGCCGAATGATACCGATTCACTTAATTGTAGGGTCCAATAACAGCCGGTACTCTAGGCACCGCAGTCCACGACCGCTCGCTGCAACGCATGGGTCTGATGCACGAGATGCTGGGCCTGTTCCTGTCGCTAGTTATTGGCTTCATCTTCGGCCTCGGCATCTGTGCCGTCGACGAGCGGTACGGCATCGGAGATTGGCCCACAAATGAAATGGTTTCCAGGTAAGCAACTCCAATCCATTTAATCCCAATTACCGCTTAAAATTTATTAAAAATAAAATATTCCATAACCGTCTGGATTTAGGTACAGGTGTATATTTTAAAATTTAATGGAAATTTTGGATTTGAATAAGTACCTACATTAAAAAGAAAATTTCCTAACATCTTACTTCTGGAACAACTCGCTTCTTCTCTTTAATTTAAACTTACAAGAAGTTTGCTTATGAAATTACAATTTGAAAATAAGACTGGTCTTCGATTTTTTTATTTGATAGAATACCTATTCAATATTAACACTTGTGCACTATTTAAGTATTGGGTCCATTGGTAAAACATGTTCATTATATGCTTCAACACTCCTACGGGATCCTAAACATCATTAAACATTCCTTGTTATTTTTAACATAACAGCCACAGTGCAGAATTTAAAATCTTTCCAGGTGTGAAATTCGTTCCCTCTGGGTGGGCGTGCTGGTGGCGATACCAAGCGGCGCTGCGGTGGCTCTGGCCGTGCTGAGCGAGTACACCGCATCTCTGGTGGGAGTAGCCATCTCGGCGTCTTTACTGCCGCCTGCTGTTAATGCTGTAAGTTGTTCTTACCCGGTGACGAAAATCGCTCTATCGAATCGAATTAGAAGAAATGCAAATAATCCCGCCAAGTATCGTGTTTTATTAAAGCTTTGCCTTATTTCGTCCAAAATACATATATATATACATACAAACATACATAATATACTCACGCCTGTTTCCCATGGGGGTAGGGTTCCAAAATATATCCAAAATAATCCAAAATTTTAGTAGTTCGTCATCTTGGCAAGTTTTAGATTACCTATAAGTACTTAGTTGCTTAGAATAGAAACAAACCATATAATAAATACCTGTAGGTAATAGACTATTAGGTAGATACCTGGGGGCCGAAGGACTATTAGTTATTCTGTGCCGAAGGGCAAGGGCCGGCAGGGAAGCGGCTCATCGCCAATTAACAAAATTCGAGAAAATGGCTGATTATAGTTAAATGTTTTATTTTAAGGCTATTTAACGAGAAATGGGCCCCTTTCAGTTTGATTTGAATATGTCATTTGAAAGACCCGGTCAAATGCTATCGAATGCAATTGTCGATGAATGTCGATGAGCCCCTCTTCCTGTGTGCCCTTCATTTGCCATTCAAAATCTCTATTGCAGCCAATAAACTTATTCTCAGCGATTTTCGACATAAAGGTCGAATGACTTTGGAATCTCTATTCTTTCTTGACTTGAATTTGACACTATGTCACGAATCACGCACGCGCTTATACGTTCTCATCACAGGGTCTCCTCTGGTCGATCTCGCTGGTCCACATCATCTACGCGGACGACGACACCAGATGGAACGGCGTCATCACCACCGCCCACTACAGCGCGCACCCCGCCACGGAGCTGGCGTTGCTGGGCACCGTGTCGCTCTGTCTGACTCTTGTCAACATTCTGTGCATCTTCTTAGCTGGTGTTGCGGTTTATAAGGTACCTACACTATCGGCAACACTTCCGCTTTTTTTTCTTCTTATCGAATGAGAATTTAGTGGATGCCTCTGGTGATAGAGTTTATCAAGCTTGGAAGGCCTCAGTTACCAGATGACAACAGCCGGGACCGACGGTTTAACGTGCCCTCCGAAGCACGGAACCGCTCAGTTGTAATACCACTTTAACGGTCACCCATCCGACACTGACCGGACGTACGATCACGATCAGTCTGTCAAGTTCCGCTATGAGCGCTTCTAATTTCGCTTTACTACTCCTAAGGTCAAAACCGCTTGCACGCAGCGCCGTCACTAAAATACAGTTAGTCATGATCATTGAAGAATCTTGTAGGTACCCTAAGGTAAAAAAAAGTCCTGATAGAGGTAATTGACATTTATTTCTTATTGTCTTCATAGGTGAAAGAAGTCTGCCCTTTGGACAAGCGAGACATACCGTGGTGGCAAATGAAAAGAGATGTGCTTGAAGCACCAAAACGCAATAACGATGGTCCTGGAGCATGGGACATGTACAGGTAAAGGAAAAGGAAAAAATATTGATAGATAGATAGATAACATCTTTATTTGAACAACTACAGACACACATAAAACAAACAGTGCATAAAACTAATGAAACTTAAATGAATTAAAATTATCACACTAATATTAAAGTATGTGTACTGTAGCAGTGCAAGAAGGTCACAACTCAGCGTTGTATTTGCTTTTTTAGAGCAAATCACTGATTTTCAGCCGCAACCATAGAGGGCCCGCCGAGGCAAAAAGTGCTCGGGATTTATTATAAACATGCATATTATGATCATTAATATAAAATCAATATAAAACAAATTAAATTAGTAATTGGATTCTATGTGTTAAATTAAAAGAATATTCATAGTATTATACATTCCATTTCATATAGATAAATAAATAATAAATAAATTGCTGTAAAATCGTGTATTGAAAACAACGAATAAGTCCTTTTTTACAATTTTTGAAATTAATTTGTATTTTATGTTCGACATTACTTACCGTCTTCCCTCAGAAAAACAAATTAATAAACGTGTAAGGAATAATTTAAAAGTTACGTTATCCTCCAAGTAATTTTGACAATCTCAAAACTAATAAATTGAGTTTTCACATTTTAAAACAGTTTTAGTTATTGTGTGACTTCATCAGCGTAAAATTTCAATTCTCTAAAAAATGACGGGCGTAAACACATAACAAAATAAACAGGCAGTTTCTTACGCATGTAAAATATTATAGTAAGTTGGTTGTATGGATTTTTATGACATGCTGCATTACGTTTTTTACAGCAAATGGTGCAACGAACCGCTTGAGAGTCCCCAACCAGCAGCCGAGAATCATCCGATACAAAGTGACACCGTAACTTATCGAAGGCACCAGTTAGCACAACGACCTAAACCTCACTTTATTGAAGACTACTGCCTGCAGAAGACCCAGTAAGTAGCTATCAAATTATTCCAATTTCACTTTGAGTTGAATTATATATTCTGTGGTTGAAGTGCAAATGCGATACAAGCTGATGAGCATTAAGTATTTGAGTAAATACAGGATTTCTCTGTATAACGAACTCCGTATCACACTAGTACCTAATAAGGCATTTGTGGATGATTAGTATGATTACAATTTACGACTGCCATACCCACACTACCGTGTTTAACCCAAATACAGAGGAGTTATGACACACTCAAATATATATCATTTTATTGATGGCACGGCACGGCACATAACGTTAAATTTGACTTATCTTTTTTACAGGAAACGTGAAAGTTATACACCCATTGACACAGATATGCAATCGTTAAAGGATACTGAAACAATGAACTCCAAAAATAAGGAAGACTTAGAAGCCCCTAGTATTATATCTAACGCTGATTCCATTGAAAATGGCCCCACCAGTGACGGACGAGAGAAAATTAGCGTCAATTATTATAATTACGGATATGAAGACAAAGAAACTAAGAACTTCAAAAGTGACACTTATTATCCTACAATACAACCATCTTCAAACTTAACTATTGATGCGAAGAATCATGGAATAGTATTGGGGAATAAATCATTCCATGTATAATCACAGTTAATTTAGTTAAATTAGTTAATTAAGTAAACTCCTTCTTAGTTCAAATCTTTTATAATAACTTTAGAAAAATATGAAAATATAGTACCTAGCTGTGTAAACATAATTTAGCTTTTTTATATTTTGATAAGGCATAAGTAATTATTATACTTAAAGCTAAAGATGAAGCGGTTTTACAATTTATCTTTGCAAACATTACCTACCTACTTACTTATAAGAAATCCCAAACCAAACCATTAAATTTTATGCTATCAAATAGCAAAATTTCCAATAAATAAGTTTCACGAGTCGTAAATTCGTAATTGCAGTTTAGAAAACTTTAAAACTCGCTCGCTCAGTTGGTAACTTCAAGTTCGAGAGCAAGCTAAATGCATTTAATTTTAGATGATCTCGAATTGTGACAGACAACATTCGTAACGTAATTTCAGCAAGAAAATTGCTGCGAATGAAAGTTTTTCCATCATTTTTGAAAAAGTTTTATAAGAAGTAATATTTTTTATCAACTGATAAAATAAAACCATAACCTATTCAAGTAGGTACCTACCTATCATGTTTCTAAAGGCTATCTAACATCCAATCTTCAAATGGCATTTAGCCTTGAAGCTGATAGATATATATTGTATGTGTATAGAAATATTACCATCACCGGTCTAATACACAAACTAATTAGTACTATGCAAAAGAGCCTTAGGGACGTCCTCATTGCTAGCATTGACTTTGATCTCAACAGAAGTATTATGTAAACAATAATGCCATCTGGAGTGATTTTCATCGTCTGCATACCTTCAAGCAATTACGAGCATATTCTAAAATTTGGCAAACCTCGGGATATGATTTCTATAGAAGATACTCCCGCGCAGTCCAAGCCATGTCGCTTGGAGGTAGAATTGCGCAACAAGAAATCCAAGAGTATTCCAATACATTTAACACAGCAGTATTACAACGAAGCCTTCAATCCTACTTTGGAAAACATTAAAGAAAACGACGATTTTTTTACTATGGAAAGTGTAAGTCAATAGTATAAAAAGTAAAGAGGATTTGATTAAAGAATTTGAAAATTAGTGAAGTAACCTTTTTGATCAATGTCCGGGACTTTTATAATATAAAATAGAGTTTTTCCGAACAGATTTTACAAGAATTGTTAAACAAGCTGTGCGTTGAACACGTAGTATGGGTGAGTGACAAAATCGGCAACTATCAGGAAGTGATATTTCCTCTTCCCACTGGAGATCAGTGCGAGACCATGCTTCACTGCCTCACACAACTCGGTATCGGCGTGCGTTGCAAATCCATCGTCAGGTAGGTAACAGTAACAGTGACCTGACTTTTCTAGATTGTTACCTTGACAGTCCAATGTGTAAAGAGATAATCCGTTGCAGTACCTACCAAGTATTAATTTGTACCAAAGAAAACATAATAAAACAGTCATACAGAAATCTATCCTTGGTGTAAAGACTACGTAAAGGTAAACATCAAAGTTAGATTTGACAAAGCGTATGCCTAAACCAGGTGGACTGACAGATAATGTGGTTCCTTTATCATGCACTTAACATTATTTTAATCTTAACTTTCAGCGTACTTCCATGTAACGTAGTGCATTCTGCTTTAGACTGTGAGCAGGCTGATGAAGACACATTATTGTAAGTATTAAAAGTCACTTCTTCTTCGAGTCTTGACAACAAATAAAAATAAAATTTAGTTTTCTCTGACTCTGATTTCAAGCGACTATGTCGAACACAGGCGTAAGACCGAAGATGCTAAGCGCTGGCGCAGTTTCGTAGAGTCCATCAGATCGAAGCTGACTGTAAAGCAAGTGGTCGATGGCGTCCGTGGCGGAGGAGAGTTGTCCTTCGACTATTTGACCCTCATAATAACGGCCGAGTGAGTTTTTAATACTTTGAAGTACATAAATGAAAAGCAAGAACATGACACCCACACAATCAAAGCCTTAACCGACGTAACTGCATCTATTACTGGCTTCAGATACAATTTCAATAGATCCTTACAAATAGTCCAGACGTAATAGCACGTCTATAGGGATTTTATAGAATCTTCATATAGACTATAACAATCATGTACCTATCCTTTCCCTTGGTAAAATATCCCAAATACAAAACGCTATTCTTAACTCCATTTTATTACGATAAATGATAATGTAGAATGAAAGATTTTAATGAAATGCCCTATGAAATGCCCTTTGAAATGCCCTATTTCAAACGCAACGGCCTGTTTTCAAACACCCATCTTAAAACAATTTCAACCAGTTCCCTAGCAGCACTCGGCCTCGTCGAGAACAACGCGTCTAACATCGTGGCAGCCATGCTGGTGTCCCCTCTGATGGGGCCCGTCATGTCCATCACCTTCGGCACTATCATCGCCGACCGGAGCCTCGTCAGGAGTGGCTTTGAGAGTCTCGTCTTGGGAATACTCCTGTCATTACTATTTGGATTCATCTTTGGACTAATTTTGGGCAGTACTGAAATGCCTTGGGGTTTTGGAGACTGGCCCACGGAAGAGATGAAGTCTAGGTAAATAGTCAACTAGCTTTTGAATTTAAAAACTCTCTGACTGTCGTTCAGAAACTATTTTGTACTTAATATTCAATTTGGAAGTTGAGATGGGATGTATGAGAGCATTTAAGTACCTACCTACCTCAACAAAAATTGCATTAATGTTAGTTTTGTTTTTTAAGTTATTTTATAGAAGAGACTTGATTACATTTGTCGATGTCGTAAGATATTCTAATCTTTGTATTTCTATATCTTTAAAGTTATTGGGGTACAAAGTAAATGCGGTCTAACATAAATACTTATAGGTTTTTTTTACTGTTGCTCTGTTGATAATAATGTTAGATTATAAATATTTCAGGGGAAATGTAAGGTCCCTGTGGATGGGCGTGCTGTGGGCCCTCACTTCCGGGACAGGCGTGGCGCTGGCCCTGCTGCAGGGCAGCGCTGGACCACTGATCGGAATTGCGATATCGGCTTCTTTACTACCTCCCGTTGTTAATTGCGTAAGTATGGTTTTTTTAACACTTTTAATTCGTTAATTTAAGTGCTTAGGTAGTTATATTATCGTCCAATCGGATACTTTTTGATGTGCTCGAGGCGTAAGTTTGAAAGGTCTCCAAACGCAGTAGCGCTGCCCAATCGAATACTTTTGAAACTAACCAAGTGAATTCTAACTCCCAGCCATTTTTACATCCCTTAGAGCTGGGGAAAGTCTTTCTTTATGAATGGGTAAGGAGGATAGGCCAATCCACCATGCGGGCCCACCCCACCTGGGGTCAGGGGCTGACAGCGGACAGCGACCAGCGGCTTAACGTGTATTTTGAATCACGCACTAAGGAGCTCGAGATCGAGATAATAATATTTTAGGCATCGAACTAGCGAAGGTTGATTAACCGAAGCAATCGCAAGTCGAATTCGAAGTCACTGCTACCGAGCTCCTCACGTCTCGTTTATTTTTAGGGTTTATACTGGGCTCTAGCTTGCATATGGCTACTGTATCCCGGTGTGAAGATACCCCACATCAAGGGAGAGGCGTACGTCGGCAACTCTAGCTACGAGCCTCTGTACCACGACTACTTGCCGATTGAATTCGCTGTTAATGGTAAAACTAAGTCCGCGATTCTATCTACAAGAAAACTTCTGACAGAAGTATCTCACAGCCTGTCAGACTGTAGCTTCCAAGTGTTAGCTTTAATGCACTGGCGACAGTTTGTCAAGCGTATATTCGCTTGCCGACTTTATAAGCTACCTACTGTCACCCTTCTGACAGGCTGTGGGAAACTACTTGCAGAAGATTTCTTGCAGGTGGAAACGACGACGCGGCCTAATACATTTGTTTTTTTTAAAGCTGGGTGCTAAGTAAGTGCTACTTAACTAATTGGAAGCTATTTTCGATATTATTTTGTTGCATTTTTTTATCCCTCCATCTGTTGTTAAAGAACTAGGCTTGAGCAGGATTCCTCGTCCACTTCCTCATAATGCTCCACAATTTTTGGAGTTCCAACACTTCCAACCACCGCATCCTCAAAAATAAAATTAAAAAAAACCTTGTCCGTTTTCGCTTCGAACAGCACCGTCAAAATTATTTTCATGAAAATTAATCTCCCCATTGGTAAATTGGAGTTAATTAATGTAGAGATCAATACTTACTGCACTCCGGCGACCAGACACGAATAGAAAATCTATTGTCTCGTTTTCCGGGCGTTGACGAATTAATTTTAATTTCAATTAAGATTACATAGGTAATTCGTTTTTTTTCTCTCTCTCTCGCTCATCTCATCACATCCTCTTCCACCTCCTCTTCCTCGTAATCACTTCCTCTTCCTCGTAATCACTTCCTCAACAACCCTATAAAGAACAACAGAGGGCATTTCACTTCATTGCTGCGAGTTTCTCATCAGATCTACCTTGCGTGTTAATTATTTACAGGTATAGTAAGTTGCTGCCTAACCATTGTCAACGTTATCTGCATATTTATAACTGCAATAATATTCCTGAAAATAAAAGAAGTGGCCGCCCCGTACACGTCGACGCCAGATTTGCGGCGATTTTGGGAGCAAGACATCAGAGTGGCCAGGGAGGCGAACCGGAGCAACTTGCAGAGGGGGGAAACAGATGAACGCACTGAGTAAGGATTGTTGTATCTCAGCTGTTTACCCCTAGGCCAGACTATCGCGCTGTCCGGAAGCTTTTTGTTGTCGTGTTTCTACAGTTAGAAACTTTGAATCAAGGAATTAGAGTTTAGTTTCACACAGGAAAAGGCAACTAAAAATTTCGCAGCAGAGCAATAGTCTGGCCTGGCCGTAGCATTATAGCTAGGTACGGAGATATAATTTCGTTAAGATTTCCATCGGCTTACGTAAGTTACAGTTTTCATGTCAAAATCAGTTAATTTCTAATATCTACTTATTGTCTTCTGAACTTGTTCTGAACAGTAAGCTCCTCATGAAAGAATACCTACTTCATGATTTATCCTACCTACCTATTCAAACGGACTCTACCTATATATGAATCTACTGTAATATTGTCCTTATTATTGAGAAAATGAATCTTCTCCTTGAGAAAGTGTTAGGGACAAATAACATTCACATCACTTTCAGATTGGTATTGGAAGATCTGGATCAAACAGACGAGGATATAAAAGACAAATTGGAAGCAGCCGTACAAGAAGCTCTGGACGACGAAACATACAGGAAGGTTCAAAGAATGAGCTACCAGAGCCATAATGCTGATGAGGTAACATAAGTACCTAATCTAGTCTTTTGGTAGCCACTACTTTCCAAACTGTTATTATGAATGGAGATGACCAGTAAAATGTTCCAAAGAGTTCACAATAGTAATCGGGTTTTTTGTCAACCCTAAGTGCGTCCGCTGCGTTAAGCGGGACACGCACGCGGGGCCACATAGATTAGAGCTTACTCATGCACTGCAAGCATTTGTCCGTCAGAAAACCAGCAATCTATATTCCCGCGCAGCGGACGCACTAAACGTAGCTCAATGGGACTTTTTTTTCGCTGAACATTATAATTGATGCCAGCGTATTATTCTTCTAGGTCATAAGGACGATAGGGCTGCACCCTCGCGTTCCCATCTCCGCCAGGTCAAGCGTTGCATCTTCCCCACAGTCCTACAAAGCACCTCCCAAAGACGGCAACGTTGGCGACATAGCAGCCCTAGACAAGATACTTTCATCACTCCTCGGCATGAGCAATCGCAGGTCCTTCTACTCACACAGGGGAACTCCGAGGTCCAGCAGACTTCCATTCCAATCAGGTTTAACTCCCAACAGACGTTCAGAGTCGTGGTCCGAAAGAATATTCGAGAACACAGTGGTTAACAGCGTCATTAACAACTTGAAAGCGAATAAAAGGAACTCGCCCGATGAAGAATTCTTTTTAACTCCTAAATAAATTGTTTTTATTTAACAAAATTAGGTATCTTTCACATTCTGTAATTGAACCCGCATACTCTATTGCAAGTCTGACAACTGTTAACTGTTGTTAACTGACAACTAATCACTATACCACCATTCCCAAGATTGGGTACTTGACAGAAGCATACCTATAATTATAATTTTAGTACCTAGTTACCTACATCAGTAATCAAGTTCTAAATCCTGATATACTTAATTAAATGTTATTAAATAATTTGAATAATATTATTATTTCAATCTAGCTAAGTAATCGGTCATTCTATCTAAATAGGTAGGTAATTAATCTAAAGTTCCTAGTCAGGTAATCACAGAGAAGAGTACAAATTGAAAGCGTTTTTAACGGAAAGTAATTTATTTTCTGATTAAATTGTATGAGGTATACAATATCAATATGTCTAAGTATTACAACAATAAACTGTATAATTTACATTACGTAACATAAATACTATCACAGCACTTGTTGATAAGTGATTGTTATACTTTTCACAATGGATCCTTACTAATTAACTAGATATTTACTAATAATGCACTCATTATTCTCAGGCCAGTGTATAAATAAGTATGTATTAAAGTAGTAAAACCTACAAGCACTTAAAAGCGCCCAATACGAATGAACAAACAATCAATACGTGCTTAAGTCGCATTCCAAATAGACATAATATACTAGTACCCTACTAAGAGTGAAAATAAATAATTTGTAGATATCTGCGATAAACCCGTAATCGCAATTAAGTTAAATTAAAAAAAAGACAAGAATCATGACAAAACTCTAGTTGCATAAAATCGGCCCCGCGCCGGCGCGCGCCCATCAATTTAATAAAACTAGGCGTTTTTGTCTACGACACTTAATATGGCTCCGGAGCCGAAAGGATCCGCTGCCACCGTGGGTAGCGGTAATACCCAAGCGAACTCCGCGCGGTAATTTGTATGGCGTTTTTGCAGCTGTCGCGAAACCGGAACCGCATATCGGATGGGTGGGTACGCGATACGTACCGCGTGTTCGGCAAAACTTTATCTCCCCCCGCGGACGCACCCCGCGCCGGCCGCCCGCCCGCAAAGCTCGCGTCGCACGCCAGTATCGCTACCGCCTCCGGTAGCGGTAAAATTCCGCTATGGTTTGAACAGCGCGTTATCCGCATACGTCCGTTTACCCATTGGGATATCGTTACCGCACCGGTAGATACCGCTGAGATTTGATGGCCACCGGAACAACGGGACCAACGACACAGTGCTTTTGATTTTGTGTATAATTATTATAGAATCTGGGTTGCCAAAACTACTATTATATAATATAGTAGGTAGCCTACTTACTATATTTTGGGCCATGCTACTACTACTACTACACATGTATAAGTAAGTAGTAGGTACCTAACCAAATCTACTATATTTCAGCATTACAGTTACAGCAAAATAACACTGTCGATCGGGTTTTTATTTAAATAATTTCCATTCCATTTCAGCTTATTGCGTTTGGAAACCTCAAAATAAAAAACCCTTCGACTTAAAAGTGCCGTATAGGTCAAATAATAAAGGTTGTAAAAAACTGTTTCTTATTTTAAATGGATACTTCTTTTTTGACCCCATAAATTGAAATCTACTTTATCTACTATATTTTGCTTCATTTTTTTGGCAACCCTAAGTATGGGATAGTAGGTATTATATTATCTGTGGTATAGGCATACTATTATATATTCTGTGGTATAGGCTAATGTAGAGACGGCTTGCCGTTGGTCGGTCCGGTGGCGATGGCGGTCTGGCTCCGGTCCCAAGGTGATTGTATCGCAGACAACTCGTTCCTGTGCTCTATACTAATACAAAATGTTTTTTAAAATAACGCGACAACTGAGCTTGTAGGTAGAATAACTTCATTAGATTTTTATTTTTATTTACAATTTTTTTTCCTCATCATTGGGTTTATCAGCATCTGTCTTTGAAGAATTATTTTTCACTTGTGAAGAATAAACATCGTATCCAAGAGATATGATATTGTCATAAAGAACTCTATATTTAGTTGGTAAGAAATAAAAATTAATTACTTGTGCAGGTGGCCACACCATCCATTCTGCCTTATACAGTGTTGCAAATTTTTCACCAACTTCGTCCTTAAAATTTCCCAAAGGGTCATTTTCAAGTAAGGCTAAACTAGCAAAAAAAGTTAGAATCATGATAGGTGAAAATACCAATTGATCAAGTAATAGCTTCTTCGCAACCATTTCAAATGACTTTCCAATTATGAACTTATCTAATAATTTATACCAATTATGACACAGAACTCCAACTGCAGCACCAGAATAGGCCATATTTAATGTTCTTTTTGAGTCATAATTCTTTTGCTGTTTCATATAAAGTTCATAAGATTGTTCTATTGCATCTCCTAGGGCTGACAGGCTTACAGATATAGTAACATTGGTGTATAATAAATATTTGTCATTGAAGGCTAGGCTTACGACTTTTCTGAATTGCTGTACACAGCCAGAATTCCTGATGTTGACTGCCAGCCTCTTCCAAGACATGCTTAGTACTTGCATTGCACCTTACCTGAAAATAATAAGAAAAAGATATCATCATTGTGCTTAAAATAAAAGCTCTTCTCTTCTCAACTAGCTTCCGCCCGCGACTTGGACATTCGAGAAAATCCTTAGGGAACCTTTAAGCAGGATAAGAAGTATTATGTTTTAACGTCCTGCCTTGCTAGGCAGTACGCTTGGTATGGACGTACCTCGCTTGCGAGTTGCGAGGCAGGGCGCTTGCCACTTGCGGCTGGCCCGCGTACGCGCTCACCCGAGACCTGCCGCGCGAGGCACGTCCACACCAAGCGCGCTGCCTAGCGAGGCAGGGCATTAAAACATAGGACACTTTTTATCCTGGTTAAAGGATTCCTAAGGATTTCTCGAATGTCCACGCGAACGAAGTCGCTGGCGGAAGCTAGTAGAAAATAATATAATAGAAAGCGGGCTTTGATTTTACTGCATGCACGTGCATTTTGTTTCTGAGAAATTACAATAGATGATTGATTACAATGTTTGTCTTGCCATTGACCATTAAACTGTGCCAGATGTGGATACACCAGCTGGTCTGTTCTAACATCAGTATAATTCCCTGAAGCTATTACTACAAAGAATTCATCGTAAACTTAAAATTCGTATTAGTAGTTTATGATACAAGTCACACAAGGTTGGTAAGGAGTTTTAAAAACCGGTCAAGAGCGAGTCGGACTCGCGCACCGAGGGTTTCCGTACCATCATAATAAATACACTGCAGAGCTGTAGAATAATAAAATTATTATTGCAGTATTAGGTCAGCACCATCTCTTGGCCGATAGAGGAACTATTTTTTTTTCTTAGGCCAGTGCCATCTGTTTACTGGTAGAGGAACTAATAATTTTTTTGTTTGTTTTTTGAATTTCTAAAAAAGTGTGTTATATTCCTGTAATCTTTACATAGACTAGGTACTATCACATAGAATTATTTCAGATTTTTCTTTTTGCAAACTTCGGAGATAAGGGGGGAACAGTATTTTTTTTTTACATTTTTCATCATAAGTCGAAAACTATGCGGCCTAAAAAAAGAAAAAAATGTTTTAAAATGTGCAAACAGCGCTCTTTCATATGATACCCCACATGCCCTAGTCGCCCCACTTAAAATTTTTAAGACCCCTTTTCAGTCCCTGTTGTAAAAAAGCTATTTATTTTTTTATTTCTTTTATATTTGCAAAATAGTTGGGCAAACGTCATCTTAAACTATTCTAAATTTCAAGTTGTTACCATTAGCAGTTCTCGAGATATCGAGCTGTGACAGACAGACCAGACAGACAGACTGAGTCACACCATAAGGGTATACCATTTTGGTACGGAACCCTAAAAACTTTAACAACCGTGTGCCATACCACAGAATATATAATAGTACTAACGTACAGAAGTCGGTCCCCGCGAGGACCATCAAATAATAAGCTACTCTCGCTGCACGGCAATAAAGTACAATTTCAAACTGCACAACGCTGCGTGGATAAAATTATATGCACCTACGAAGAAGAAAGAGAGGCGTCTCTTTCTGTCGCATAGCTCTGTCTCAACCGACACATTTCGGGGTTGCTACTCGCTAGTTACTGATATCATAGAAAACATTCGTTATGCCCATGAACTAACAATGAAATTACTAGTAGGTACCTTCTTATAAAAGAAATCTACCTAATAGGTGAGCTGAGCATATTTAAAGAGCATAGATAATAAGTATTTCTAAGTAGTTAGAGAAGCTCGATGGCGCAGTGGTATAGTGCCTGGCTCAACGATTGCGGAGGTTAAGCAACTTTTGCAAGGGTCGGTTATGGGATGGGTGAAAAAAAATAGTATTTTTTAGTTTTTTTTTTTACTGGTGCCATATTTTGAACTTCGATACAACTAAGTATGTAAATATGAATACAAAAAACACAATAAACTTTGGTAGGTAGGTAGGTACGTTAGTAATTAAGTATCAAAAACGAAGTGCATGCAGTTTCGCATTCGGCGCTTGACTGACTCGTTTCGTTGGTGACGTTCACGCGCTGCGCTCTCGTCGCTTGCACACGCCGCGCGTTTCGGTCGGCGCGGTGATATCCCTCGACAATGGCCCTCTTGGAGTGGGCCGCGAGCAGTAGGCTAATATAAAAGTTTAAGCGCGGAGTGATACCCCCCTGGCCATACTACGTTTTTCAATACATTTGCGAGAAAACATTATAGGTAGGTACTACTAAAATTGTAATCTTTAAATATAATAAAACTGTAAATTCTAAATATTTTTCACAATAGGCTTGTTTCCATTAAGAATAAATATAATGGATAGGGGTTTATAATGATTAATTATATTATGGAGAAAATAACAAACAATTTTAATTATTAAAAGCGTTAAAGATTAATAATATTTTTAAAAAATAAATTTCGTAAAATGAAACCTTTAGTCACGTGACAGTGAACACCAATCAGAAAGCGTTACGTCACGCCGTGCGAAACTCCAATCTTTGACGTTTCGAGTATCACTACCGGAGGCGCGTTCCATACCTACACTCCGAGTGCAACCTAACCACAACCGAACGCAAGTTTTAGCCACTTTTTCCGTATTTCTCCATTGTTTGGAACATATATAAATAACTGGTTTGGCGTTTTTATAGTCGTGCTATCACACTGGGCTGGGGCACTATACAGTACTTATAATATGAGAAATTCATTTTTAAACGATAAAAACTAGCTATAACGTACGAAGACACGATCGCTCTTTGGTTTGTTTCGCACGGCGTGACGTCATTCAAGACGCCATGACAGTCTTGTGCGTTTTGGAACCAAATTAAAATTGGTTTTTTAAAACGCGAAATTTATAATGTAAACGCTCGATTAAAAATAAATAAACCTTTTTTTTCGATAAAATGCCTAATAAGCTAAAATATTAAGCAGTTATTGGAATTTTGTCAACAAGCCTATTTAGTAGATTGAGATCCAACTTAAAATCTAAGCTATTCAGGTGGGTGGGGAAACAGCTTGAACTCTCCGTAGTACTAGCTTTCATACACTAAAGGGGTCATTTTAAACTGGTTGCAATATTTTTCTACTGTCCACGCGGATAAAGTGGCGGGCGGAAGCTAGTAGAAATTAAAATTATAATACATAAATCCGTAAACAAAAACGCACGGCGTGCGGTAAAATCAACTTACCGCACGCTCGACTGTCATCGTAAACTCTCATTTTCGAGCAACTGTATTGAAAAGGTATCTTTTGACAGGGGGTATCACTCCGCGCTTAAACTTTTATATTAGCCTACTGCTCGCGACCCACTCCAAGAGGGCCATTATCGAGGGATATCACCGCGCCGACCGAAACGCGCGGCGTGTGCAAGCGACGAGAGCGCAGCGCGTGAACGTCACCAACGAAACGAGTCAGTCAAGCGCCGAATGCGAAACTGCATGCACTTCTTTTTTGATACTTAATTACTAACGTACCTACCTACCTACCAAAGTTTATTGTATTTTTTGTATACATATTAACACACTTAGTTGTATCGAAGTTCGAAATATGGCACCAGTAAAGAAAAAAGCTAAAAAATAAATTTTTTTTTTTCACCCATCCCATAACCGACCCTTGCAAAAGTTGCTTAACCTCCGCAATCGTTGGGCCAGGCGCTATACCACTGCGCCATCGAGCTTCTCTAACTACTTAGAAATACTTATTATTTATGCTCTTTAAATATGCTCAGCTCACCTATTAGGTAGATTTATTTTATTTTATAAGTAGGTATTATTTAGGTATTACTATTTATTATTTAGGTATTACTATTTATATTACTATTTATTTAGTATTTTATAGGTAGTTTTACCTATTAGTAATTTCATTGTTTATTTATGGGCATAACAAATGTTTCCTATGATATCAGTAACTAGCGAGTAGCAACCCCGAAATGTGTCGGTTGAGACAGAGCTATGCGACAGAAAGAGACGCCTCTCTTTCTTCTTCGTAGGTGCATATAATTTTATCCACGCAGCGTTGTGCAGTTCGAAATTGTACTTTATTGCCGTGCTGCGAGAGTAGCTTATTATTTGATGGTCCTCGCGGGGAGCGACTTCTGTACGTTAGTACTATTATATATTCTGTGCTTTTGATTCAGTAGTTGATTGTTCTACAAGATACACACACAGTATATTTGAATGTAAACATAATTACGATTGAGTTAGGGCTTTTTACGTTATTAGTGCACAAAAATACAGATAAACAGACAAAAATTAGAAAAATCATAGAAATAGGTTCTCTACTGATTATTATTAAACACCCCAACTACTTTTTTTCAAAATATTTCTTTTGCACATACACAATGTTTCTACAGCTTTATTATAATATGTATAGATTAATGTGTATATTAGGTATACTAAATAAAAATGAGAAATACTCTAATAATACAACATAACAATTATGCAACATAACTACAAATTAAAGAAGACATGCACATACTCAATAATTTATTAAGTATAACACCTTAAACATACACTCTCAAAATAAAACAAGCGTGCCTAGCAAAAGCACTATACATTTTCACTATCTTCTTTCGTAGAAGGTTTACTATGCTTCACTTGTGATGTGTAAACATCATATCCAAGAGATATAATGTTGTCATACGCAACTCTGAATCTTGTCGGTAGGAAATAGAAGTTAATAATTTGAGCTGGTGGCCACACTAGCCATTCAGCTTTATAAAGAGTCCAGAATTTATCTCTTACTTCTTCTGTAAAATTTTCTATGGGATTATGTTCAAATATAGCCACAGTTGCAAAAAAAGATAAAATAATTAGAGGTGAGCACACACATTGATCTAGCATTAATTTCTTCAGGACCATATCAAAAGAGCGTCCAATAATGACTTTATCTAGGAATCTATACCAGTTATGGCATATGACACCTGCAGTAGATCCTGATATTGCCATTTGTGATGTCCGTGATACATCAATCTTTTCAATTTCCTTTGTATAAATTTCATATCTCTGCTCTAATAAATCTCCCATTGTAGATATACTGGTTGATAGCAAAACATTGGTGTAAAATAGATTTTTGTGACTAAATGCAACATCTACTGCTTGTTTGTATAAAGTGTAAGCTTTCGAAAACACTTTTCTGATAGGCATTAGAAAATGCAAACGATTTTTCACCTAGAACAAACAGAAGGAGATTGTTAATAATCTTTTAACACCATTTTACATCAATGTTTGCTAAACTAGGATACTAAGTAAGACCTGCCTAGGTGTGAGCTCTAAAATGACTACTTATACAAAAGTATAAATTTATTATAGATAGTATTTTTTTACATAAATTGATATGCACATCAAAAGCATCTTAATTAACAATAGCTAGCGTTAGATTGCAATGCAACCTCAAAAACTTAATCTCCTGCTTAGGGGGAGATTAGGTGTACTTTTTCAACTCTGTTTTCCGTAGTTTTTACGTTTTATTATACAAACAAGGCTTCATCGGGATCGGTCACATGTTCTGCCCTCAGCAAATAATTTAAACATATAGGTTAAAATTTCAATAAGTATAAAAACAAACAAGTATTGCGTTACATATACGACGACTTGAATGTTATCACAATATCTATAAAAATAAAATCCACAAAATAATGCATTGAATTTACTTACATTATGCCCAAAACATGAATTGCACGTTCCAACTTTTCTATATTTTTATTACTTATTTCACCTTGGCTGATATGATTAACGCCAAAGTAGGTTATGTTATAATTTATTTTTCTTACTTTCACCTATGTATAATTTCATTATCATTCTGTTGGCCTGGCTTGGCTAAGATAGAAAGAAGGAATGACTTAAGTATTCTACTATGCTTGAGTTGAGTTGAGTTGAGATGAGGAATATAAGGATTAAAGAGTAGGTACTCTGTGATGAGGATGAATGAGACACAGATCACTATATATGTAGCAGGCGAGCACAGAGAAAGCAATACTATACGTAAGAAGAGACGGGACTTCATAGACAAAAAAAATCTACGAAATGTCAAATCAAACATACCTCGACGTAGCCAACATAACGAATGTAAAACAATGTTTTGCCAACCTACAGGAAAGAAATAGAGATGGGCGACCTTATAGTATTAATTTTTTTATCGATATCGATGAATGCACTGAACTGCGCTTTATTTATGGAATAATTTTAAAATTTCTACTAACATTTTATATATATATATATAATTTTATTATTTTATATATAATTTATTTATTCGTCTTTCACACAAAGGTTACATTACATCGATGTTAGATGATACAATGCAGGTATAATTTATATGGCTTCATATACGATGAATGCAATAATAACCCTTAGTGTAAGAGACTGGCGCCGGAGATAGGTTTATTATAAACCCGTAATACAGGTCACCAGTGCCTCCCACCTTGGATTACAATAACATAGTAAACCAATAAGCTGATGTGACGACTTAAAAATAGAAAAATAATAATAAAAAATAAAAACAATGGATATAGAAAACTAGTATTAAAACAATGAGGCAACAAAAGTAAAATGTAGTGTGTGAGTATGTGTATCGTATATAGTGTGTGAGTGTGAGTGCGTGCATGTTGAGTATAATATTGTAAAGTAAGTGTGTAAATATGTAAGTGATGGCATGACAGTCCATAAGGTAATACAATGCAACTAAATTAACAATGTAGGTACAACTGGAGTGACACTTCAGAGTGCCAGTAGTGTGGCATATTTGAAGTAGTTTTTTTATATATATATAAGTATGTATATTATTTTAAAGTTGCAGTGTCCATCATCAACTCAGTCGCATTGTATAAGTGAATTTGATCAGTTCTAGGTTATTGGATGAATGAAAGCTTCAGTGTCATCATAGTTTAATGTTTTGAGCCATTTAGTGATAACAGATTTGGAGGACGTTTTATGTAGGGGATATATATTTAAAATTGTATTAATTTTATTATAAAGAAAGGCGCCGAGGAAGGTAAAAAATCTTTTCGAGTGGGCGGTGTTAACCGATTGGATATCGCAAACATGGTGCTTCCTACGCTTTTCCCTGTTTAGTTCTGGGTCGTAAGGGAGTTGGGAGTGTTTTTTGAGTGTGATATTAAGAATAAAGGTTTGTCTTATGGTTAGAACATCCCACCTTCTGTATAGCTCGGATGTGGGAAAGCGATAGGGGAGTCCACCACTCACCTTTAGAATGGCTCTCTGCACCCTCTCCAATTCGATGAGGTGAGTTTTTGCCGCACCACCCCATGAAGTGATACAATATTCCAGTATAGTGAGTGGCAGAATGCGAAATACACCATTCATAATATATGTCTATTGGCGATATGTTTTAGATTTTTAAATATGTAAATAAGTTTACGCAGCCGAGTGACTAAGAGTTCAATGTGTTGTTTGAACGTCAATGTTTCATCGAGTGTGACACCAAGGTATTTTATAGTTTGTGTTCTTTGAAGGGAAGGACAGGCGCAGCTGGGAGAATTCGGAGGACAAGAGTGTAGGCAAATTGACAAAGATTCCGGGGGGGGGAGTAGATTCTTCTTGTGGGCAAATACCATATATTTAGTTTTAGATATATTTAGAGATAGGGCGTTACTTTGGAGCCACATACAGACATCCCTTAAACCACAAATTTCACATTTTACATGCTTCATTGTGATTTACATGTACTGCACCTTAACTTGACTATTAACAAATTAAAACATTAAAACAAACTTTTAAATATCACAAAACTATTATATAACAAACTTTTAACTACCTACACAAATTAATTTTATTTGTTACAAATTTACAATAAGTACTTTAAATGTTGCCGCCGTGTTTCTCTGACAGACAACAGATGAGTCCTATCATCAAAGAACGAGAAAGAATGAGGAAGAGTGAGACAAATATAGTCGCCATCAAAATTCATCTTATTTTGTATGGAAGTTGCGACAGACTGAATGAGAGTTGAGACCATCAATAGAGAACACATCAACCAAATTATATTATTAAAATGACATTGACGTTGACATGTCATTGACATGACACCTACAGATACCACAGAGACCACGGAGTGCGGGCGTGCACGGAGTAATGGAGCCCCTAGACGATCAAGCATTTCTTGTCAATTATTTACATTGCATTTACCATTTGGGGGGGGTGGCCTACTTTTGATTGGCAACGGTAATCTATCTTTTCTGTGGTGCTTGTCAAGCATCGCTCCTAGACGATCAAAATGTGATTGACAAGCAATGCAATGTAAATGGTTGACAAGCAATTTTGATCGTTTAACTTTAGGGGGTCCATAAGGATAGTTTCTTATTTGCTGAGGCGCGTTCCAAACCTACACTCCGAGTGCAACCTAACCACAACCGAACGCTCTAACGGCGTTCCAAACATTTGAGCGTGACGTTCGGTTGACACAACCGTGTCGTTCCAAACGTCAGAGCGTTGCAACCAAACAACCATCAAAAATGATGGTTGTAAAACGCTCTGACGTTTGTCTATAGAAAAAATGTCAATGTCATTTGACATTATTTTGTATTTTGATGTTTTTATGTCTAATTTTTAAAATAATCATGGTAGATCCTTAAAAAAACGGATTTTATTTGATTTAGTATAAAGAAAAATTTAAATGATTCGTATTCCAAATGGAAAATGAAGAATTTGTATTGACATTGACATTTAAAGTTCTTGGTCGTTCCAAACCTTAGAGCGAGATAAAAAACAACCAAACAACCGGCGCTCAAACGTTCAGCGGGTCTACCGGCTAAAAATAATGAAGTTAATGTTAACTGTAAGTATGTGATACATTGCTTCTTTTCTTTGGTAAGTTTTTATTTGTGCCAAAACAAAGTAGCAATGTATCACATACTTATAGTTAACATTAACTTCATTGTTTTTAGCCGGTAGACCCGCTGAACGCAACCCTGATGGTAAGCCCCCTGACGTTATAAACCAAAGCCAGGGTCAAAGCGATATGCGGGTCTATCGGCTAAAAATAATGAAGTTAATGTTAACTGTAAGTATGTGATACATTGCTTCTTTTCTTTGGTAAGTTTTTATTTGTGCCAAAACGAAGTAGCAATGTATGACATACTTACAGTTAACATTAACTTCATTGTTTTTAGCCGGTAGACCCGATGGACCCCCTAAACCATAGATATGGCCCTAAACGATCAAAATGGAATACTTTACTCTTTGGATTGGTGTGTAATTTTTTTTTACAATTAACTAAACAGTGTATGCTAAATAGTATGGGACATCACCTACTAATCACTACACACTAAACAGTGCTCTAAACACTGAGCACAGCACAGGGGCCTTACTATGAGCTCTTATAGCAGAGCTTATATTGAACTGCATTACTATTTCGTACTATGACCACAACGGTTAGTATGAAAGTCGGCCTTAAGCAGTCCTGTTTAAGGCCTGCTTTTGAACTGAACGGTTTCTAATTTGCTGATGGTAAGCCCCCTGAGCAAGTGCAATATAATTGAATAAATAAAATAGTTTTTATTAATTAAGTAATAACTACTATTGTAATGAAACTAATATACTTACTAATATAATATAATGATAAATAAGTGTTTGCTATCTATTATTGTTGTTGTGCCCGACAGGGTCCATAGTGATCTAAAATATTATAATTTAAGAACTACTGTAACACTGTGGAATGCAATAAATGATTTGAGTATTGAGCACTTAACTAATCAAAGTGTATACCAGTCTTAAGGTGTAGTCTCGTCTGTGGCGGGCGGTGTCTGTCACTGTCAATGTCATGTCATGTCAATTGCCAACGAATTACGATTTACGAAGGAGGTTCCTTTTTTCGGTGTATCGTCGGCGTCTTTTTGCAAATTCTGTAAAATCTAAGAAAGAAAGTAAAATTTATTAGAAATGGCAGGTCAGTTCATTGTAGTTGGTTTCACGCATGGCATATTAAGTTATCTAAATTAATTTCATATTTATAAACAAATTACAACACACCACTATTTACACCTTGATGCTTTCAAGTAAATCAGAGATTGGTGTAATATTTTTAATTATTTACTTTTATTTTATTACATAAGTAAAGTTCTGTTACAGATAAATTAACCTTGGATAGGCAGGCTATGAAAAATAGAGCAACATCTCATCTGAGAATCTATGTTGGTGGTTTGACAGACCAAGTTACAGTGGATGATTTGTATGAACATTTCATACAGTTTGGACAAATAAATGGCATCATTGTAAACAGAAACTTTGGGTTTGTTCAATTTGAAACAGAACAAAGTGCACAAGATGCAATTGCCAAAGCAGATGGGAGTAATTTGCAAGGAAAAAATATTAGTGTCAGGACCTCCCAGACAAATACTGATAAAAGGTGAGTTCATAATTATTATTGTATCATCATAACAATAAGAGTCTCCGCAAACTACAGACCAAACTATCGGCCGATAGTTGGGTCGGGCCTTTAATCAGTATGAAGAAGTATGCAAGTGCACACATTACAACGATTTGGTATCGGCTGATTCTTCATTATTAAAAAAACGGTCCGACCCAACTATCAGCCGATAGAAACTCTGTAGTCTGAGAGAGCCCTTAGGGGCTTGTATCAATGCATCCAGCATTTACTTAAGTCCTATATTTATAGACCTATTCGCATTAGTCCAATAGCTGTTACTCCAATCCAGTGATCTTAATTAGGTACCATTAGCATGCAGTTAGAATAATGTAAACACTGAAATTAACTATATCCAGACTAGTAACATTATTGTGCTCATCACAAGATAATTTGTCCCTACGTTCCGACCGATTTATATCGCATGATATAGCGTTTTATCAAGTTTAACTGTCAAAAAGACAGGAGTTTCACAGTTGAGTGTCGATAAAATGTTGGATGGGGTGGATGTGAGGGAGACGTCCTCTCTCCCTCACATCCACCACTCCCCCTAAATTCAACCTTAACTGATAGAAATAAAACCCTGGCAACACTAGTGAAAACATAAAGTCAAGCATCGTTCTAAAATTAGCTAATCTGAGTCGAGTACTCAAGCATTGTATTAAAATTAGCATGATCTGAGTTTGAGTTTAGTTTGTTGAATCTCTGCTCAAGCACCATTCTACAATTTATACTCGATTTAAAACTAGTTTTAAGTAGAGATCAAGGCTTGAGTCTCTTTCTCTAATACGGACCTGAATGTGAGTTTGTTTGTTTGTGAAAACCAGGGTTGGCATGATTAAATCAATTGATTTTTTGAATAAAGAAACATTGATTTTTGTTTTTTTTACAAAAAAAAAATTTTTTTTCCAACCCTGGCCCTGGTGAAAGCATAGCAAACAAACTCACTTTTGCATTCATAATATTAGTGAGGATTTGTTTATCTTTCCAACAGACACACAGAAACTGTAACAGTGCAGTCAGATATTCAACCAGCAGTAGCACTGTCCGACAACTTGCCCGGTGCAAATGACGATCCAGGTGATGATCCTTACGACAATTACGGCAACTTCAAAGGGGAACAGAGTAAGACAAACATTCTGATACTTTGATTTTGTTTTGTTGTTGAATTGATATATTTTGATGTAACAATTTGGCTTCATACTTGTCAAGCAAGAGTGGAATTGAAAATGGGGGTTGTAAAGCTTTTTTTAAGCGTTTTTTTTATAACTTATAGCTTAATAATTCACATAATTTAATTATTGTCAATGATTAAATTGTAATGAATGAGCATGGGCGTACCTAGAGATATTTTCCAGCGGGGCCTGGCCTCTATAATTATAGTTCAAAGCAAAGCACCACGTAGGAGTTTTAAAGGGCAATAGAAAAATATATCAGGTTTTTTTTGGGGTGGGCAGGCACCAGAAAATTTGCTATGCAACAAGCATTACTCTATAACATGGTGGTATCATCAAATCATTTTTGTGCCTGACTGTATGCCTGTGATGTACATCTGTTGATGATCTGTATTAAGAAACTAATTTGATGTTACATTTACCCTCAGATTACGGAGATGAAGGCTACGAGGATGGCTACAATCAGTCCTGGGAGGTGAGAGAGGCGACCCGTGGCGGACCGCGAGGTCGCGGCATGCCGCGAGGCCGCGGCCGAGGCGGGAGAGGCCGCGGAGCGCCCGGCTTCAGCGATCGGTCGCCAGTACCTGCCCGAGGTATACAGGGTGGCCCAAAACTTTACTACACGGAGAGAAAGTACAGTCCGCAATTAAAGTCACTTAACGATTTGGTACTTTGTCATAGCAACTTTTTTAACAGGTGTGTAACATAACAGTTTGAAACATTTGTCAAAAAAATTACTATGACAAAAGTACTAAAGTGTTATACAACTTTTGGTGCTGACCGTACCTAAAATATTGTATAGGATTTTATTCTGAAAGGAAACTTAATTTTGTTTTTATAAAATGAGAACTACATTCAAAAGTTTTTTTAGATTGCATTTAATACTATACAAATTTATACAATACGTATTAATTTATGGTCTTTCTTTTATTTAAGATGTTGTGTTACTCAAGACAAAATAATCCTAATGAGTAACCCTTTTGATCAGTATTTGTAAAAATAAAAGATTGTTTTTTTTTCTTATTTGGTGGGTTCGAGTCCTGGTTAAAGCGGGTATCAAAAACCTTTGAATGCAATTCCAATTATTTTTTAAATCAAAATGAAGTCTTCTCTTAGTCAGATTTCCTATCTTCAATATTTAAGGTACTTTCCCTTGTGGCAAAGTTTTGGAACATAATAATAAGGGACTTTAATTGCTGACTGTACCTGACTTTATCTCTTCGGTTTATATTTGGTGGTTACAGGTGGCTATGACCGTTTCTCACATCCAGACTACCCTCGTGCTATACCGGTGACAGAGAGAAACGACTGTGAAATTATTGTCGTGTCTAAAGCATTAACGTAAGTCTCAACACGTCTATAATCTCCAACGTTGTTTATATTTTTAAAATACCTACTTTTAAGTTAAATGTTGGTTTTTCTTCAGTGAATATGCAGAGTACATCGAAGGCCGATTAAAGCAACTAGGAATAGTAGTTGATTTACTATTCCCAATGGAAGACGTACCGATCGGCAAGGTTCTGGGCAACATAGCGTCTCGAGGCTGCCTCTACGCCATTCTAGTCATGCCACAGAACCAAGAACATAGATCACTAACGTTGACCATATTACATGGGTTACCGCAAGGTAAGCAAAACCTATTACTAAACTTTATTACTTATCTAAAATAGGCTAGTTGACAAAATTTCAATAACTGCTTAATATTTTAGCTTATTAGGCATTTTATCGAAAAAAAAGGTTTATTTATTTTTAATCGAGCGTTTACATTATAAATTTCGCGTTTTAAAAAACCAATTTTAATTTGGTTCCAAAACGCACAAGACTGTCATGGCGTCTTGAATGACGTCACGCCGTGCAAAACAAACAAAAGAGCGATCGTGTCTTCGTACGTTATAGCTAGTTTTTATCGTTTAAAAATGAATTTCTCATATTATAAGTACTGTATAGTGCCCCAGTGTGATAGCACGACTAAAAACGCCAAACCAGTTATTTATATATGTTCCAAACAATGGAGAAATACGGAAAAAGTGGCTAAAACTTGCGTTCGGTTGTGGTTAGGTTGCACTCGGAGTGTAGGTTTGGAACGCGCCTCCGGTAGTGATACTCGAAACGTCAAAGACAAGATTGGAGTTTCGCACGGCGTGACGTAACGCTTTCTGATTGGTGTTCACTGTCACGTGACAAAAAGTTGCATTTTACGAAATTTATTTTTTAAAAATATTATTAATCTTTAACGCTTTTAATAATTAAAATTGTTTGTTATTTTCTCCATAATATAATTAATCATTATAAACCCCTATCCATTATATTTATTCTTAATGGAAACAAGCCTATTAATGATAGCTTTTGCACCTAGTGCTGTACAGTGGAATATCCCCCTAGAAAAAATGACACATTTATAAAAATGAAAATGAATTCGTTTTCGAAAGATTTTTTGCTGAAACGGTAACATCACAGCTTGTGCCGCTGCCTGAAACAGTGGCGCTGGTTTTCAGAGGGAACCGTGGTGGTGACAATAATTATACATATTTTCTTATAGTCAAAACTACATTTATTATTATTCAAAACATCTAGGTATGCAATATGATGCTACATTATTACTTTCATTATTGATCAGTTTACAAATAATTACTCTGTTAGTTTAGTTTAAATAAGTACAAAGACTCAGTCACAAACAAAATACATATTTATTACACTGCTGTTAATATTGCACACGTTGCTGCCGTCGCTGGTCCGAAGCGAACAATGTATAACGAAACCAGTATAATTAGCCCGTAGCTCTAATCTAAGTAAGCTAAGCTAAATATAGCTTTTTGCTATATAATATAATATAGCAAAAAGGGGGAGCAGGGGGGTTATTCACGATTGTCGGAAACCAACTTTTCGAATCGAATCGGAAAGTCTATAAGTCTTCGATCTTGTTTTCTATCTTATGCTTCTTTGTAAAATTCATTTCGCTTTCCCGTCAGAAAGTGAATCGAATGTCAGCACAGAATACATGTATATGTGAATAGTTAATTAGTTATATTTTTGTTATATCAGAGGATACGGATTCGAATCGAATGCTTTCGAGTAGATTTCCGACAATCGTGAATAACCCTACAGAAGGCAATTTGCCGCCAGCTAGGAAACAATTTTCTGTCATTTTATTGTTTGCATGGGCGTACCGAGGGGGGGCAGGGAGGGGCAACTGCCCCCTGGTTTTTTTTTTACCTCGAACTAACTATCAATTGTTATCAATAAGTTCTTATTTGCCATACAATATATTTGATTTACAATAAATTTGCCCCCCGCCCTGGGGGCGATACAATAGATTTGCCCCCCCGTCCCAGAACCTGGGTACGCCCATGATTGTTTGCTATGTGTTTGGCATCAATTTTTAGATGTTGGAAAGTGAATTTTGTCGGCCATTGTAACCGATTTAGTTTGCACAGAGCACCGCAACATGCCGCTCGAAGACTCGCTGCAGCTGCTGTCGCGCAACTTCCAGGAGGTGCAGCGCGGCGGGCCCGGCGGCCGCGAGGCGGTGTACGCGCTGCTGGGGCAGCTGGCCGACGGCCGCGCGCTCACCGTGCTGCAGTACGACAAAGTCATCGAGTATCTGCAGGTACGGGCTGCATGACTGTTTTTATTATGTTTCTGAATCGGTTAACTAAGGCTCGTTTAGGGCGACTGCTGCGTTAAGCCAGGATCCCGGCGCGAGAATATAGATTGCTGGTTTTCTGGAGAATATAGATTGCTGATTTTCTGGAGAATATAGATTGCTGGTTTTCTGGAGAATATAGATTGCTGGTTTTCTGGAGAATATAGATTGCTGATTTTCTGGAGAATATAGATTGCTGGTTTTCTGGAGAATATAGATTGCTGATTTTCTGGAGAATATAGATTGCTGGTTTTCTGGAGAATATAGATTGCTGGTTTTCTGGAGAATATAGATTGCTGATTTTCTGACGGACAGATGCTTGCAGTGCATGATAAGTAAGCTCTAATCTATGTCGACCCGCGCGCGTGTCCCGCTTTAATGCAGCGGTCGTCCTAAGCTATAACAAAATTTCGTCATCAGTAGCAAAAATTATGTTGTGTGTGAGTTTATTTACACCTGTTACTTTTCTATATCGTCGTGGAGATCCTTAGGGGAGGCCTATACCCAGCAGTGGGTGTCGTGCGGCTGATATGATGATGATGACTTTTCTATACCACATCCGACAGGAAAACTATTTTAATTGATTGTTAGTTGTTGCAAATAAGCAAGTACCGTCCAACTTCGATAAATAAAGCAGTTATTTATTTATTAAAGAAAGAAAGAAAGAAAATACATTTATTTGGGACCACACAATGATACACAATTATAAGTATAACAAAAAACAACAGAAACTAAAAATATAAGAACACTGCGTATCGTCGCGTCATGCCTGCCGGAATATGCCAAGCACAGTAATGATACTGATGATTGATCCTTATTTTTACCCGTCTGAGGGTTATGTTTTTCTTTACAAATAAGGTAATAAAATAAAGCACTGTCCGACTTCTATAAGTAAATAAAGCCTTTTTTTCCTTCCCAGGAGCGTAAAGAGCAGCAGGTCAAGATTGAACTCGGTGAACCTCTCACTGCAGCTCCGCCCAACAAGGCTCAAGTAGATCTGCAACAAAGGATCATGAGCATTCTCAACGACAAGAAAGTGACCGCGGCGAGCGAACCCGTCGCCCCCGTTCCCGCGCCCGTCACCGCTCCCGCTCCTACGCAAAACAAGTTGCTCAATGACCCCACAGTCAGAAAAGCGCTAGACTCAATCCTTCAAAAATTTACATAGACTGTAACGTATCTACACAAAAAAGTTTGGACTTCCAGCAGAAAGACTTGTCGCACTTCGTGTCAAATAACAAAACTTAAATAGTGATTCTTCGAATGTGATCTGCTGTAGACTACACAAAACTTTTAAGATATTAATTTTGTGGCGCGATTACTACTAGTTTTTTAAGACAATGATTTCGTTACAAACTAGTCTTAGTGGTCTTCAAAGTTGTTTAAAAAAACGAAAAAATAAACATTAATTTAAGTATGAAGACATCAACAGATAAATATTTGAGGATTTAAACAGAAAAGTGAAGTGAAAAATCATTAAGAAAAGTACATTAAGTACAGTATTTACAAAGATCTTATCTGTTTTACCCAACTTTGATAACAAGACTTCATAAAAATAATGTTATAGTATAATCTACTAGCAATCTAATTAATATGTATTGCCAACTGTATAATTTTAAGAAGACAAAATAAAAAAGATTTATCATATTATCAGTTTTATTTCAATAAGTTCATACATTTAATTAGAGGTGGTCTAAACGAGTCTGCTCACTCACAGGTGAGCAGTTCATTAGTGACGTAATGAATGTGCTAGTTAATTTGTTATTATTGTTTATGTACATACACACAATTTTCCAAGTATTGTCAACTAATAAGATACCTGCATCTCGTGAATGTCAGAATTAGATTCCATAGTTTTTCAATATTATTGGGCTATACTAACACTTAAAGCGGAGAATATTTTCATCACTTTATAACAATTAAATATGTCTACATGCATTTAATTGATTTCAAGGGTTGTAAGTCTATAAGTTTATTTAAAAAAATAACAATAATAGAATACTAACATGATTGACAAAATTAGCTGTCAAGGAAGTACCGCCAGCGGTTCTTGAGAACGTACTGTACCAATTTCTGAAAGCTCACTATAAATTCCCTTTGTACAAAAAATAATAGAGTATGTACTAAAAACCCAAGCAAAATTATCACGAATTTACTATGGCATTACAATATATTTTTCGACGTCAATGATTTATAATATTGAATATTCAATCCAGCACTTCCCAATGAGATCAAGATGCAGGGCGCATCTAGATTTTCAAAGCTTAGCTCTTTAAAAATCCCATTTTCCATTCTATGAGTTATAATAGCTATACAAGATATATAATAATCTAGGATAATATTAGGAATATCCACATCTTACTCTATATAAACATTTCCACAACGCCCTTATTACTACATCGACTAAATGCCACCACGCACCTATCGAGCCCCATAAAGCTATTTATTTGGAAGAATTTGGTGTCAATCTTGAGGTCGATAGGTGAGCGCGATATTTACAAGGGATCAGTCACAAGCGACTGCACTGCCAAATAAGTAGGCCAGCTTGCAATCCTTTTACATTTTTGTCAAATTATGATGATCTATCTGAAGGATCCTCTTGTTTAGATGGGTCAAAACCTTCCTTTATGTGTCCACCGGTCCCTTTGGGATCCAAGTCTGTCGCCCAGCTAAAGTGCATCAGAGCCAAGTGGGTATTGCCTAATTTATTATGGACTTTTCCAAGCAAATAATATACTAAAGACTCTCTTGGAGCTATATCTTTTAGATAGTGTAGATCTGTAAGGGCTTCCTGAGGCCTACCAGCACGCAGGAGAACTGAAGCTCTATGAAAGCGACATAACGGATTCTCGGTGTCTAAGGCGACAGCTCTTTCTAGAGTAGCAAGTGCACGATCAGTTTTGTCCAAGGCTGCTTGTGCCAACCCTAACTGGCATCTTAGTACCCCAGAGTGAGGATGAATAGTCAATGCGCGCCGAATATGCATTTCCGATTGCTTCCAACGTTCTTGTCGCGCGTAGACGGTTGCAATACCAAACCAAGCTACGTAGTTACGAGGGTCAATACTTACAGCTGTTCTAAAGCTTGCAAGAGCCTTATCAGTCTCTTCAGCTACTGCATATTCATGGCCTAAGAGTGCATGAGCATAAGATGCATCTGGATCTATTTGAACAGCTCTCTTGAAGAACTTGAGTGCTGTTTCACGTTCTTTGTGAAGTGAAAAGCAATTGCCTGCAGCTAACCATGCAATTGGATCAGTTCTATTCAGCTCCACTAATTCCTGAGCCAATGCTGACAACTGTGCTTCCCGCTGAAGATGCCATAAACAGGTACTGTAAATATCCATACCCTCTGTACGGCAAGGGTACTGTTTTCGAATATCTGCAAAAATCTTTGCCGCTGCCTCATACTGAGCTAGTTCATAGAGAGCACGAGCTATCATTGTTTGTACCCATGGTGAAGACAATTGTTTGGTTGGAACATCTTGAAATAACTTAATGGCATTTTTACAATCTAAGGCAGCTAATGATTTGTAAGCCTCTCCTAGGTCCTTCAATAAGATCAACAATGCTACACCATTGGAATTCTTTGGTGTTATATTGGGTGTTACAGTTTCCATACTTTTGTTTCTTTCATTAGTTTCAACTGCATTTGTCTTCATATTTTTAGCTGTGCGTTGTTTGTTTTTTCTTGAGGGACTTTTAGGAGCTACAAATTTCCTGCTTGGTGACTTATTGTTTTCTTTGACTGAGTAACTACTGTTATTATTGCTAAATAATCTGGATGACCGTCTTGGTGCTGGTCCAAGTGTGCATCTAGGGGCAGGACTAAATACAGCATCTTTCAATTGGCCCATCTGTGCCCTCAATGAGTTAACTATTTTGGGGATAGCTTTCTGTTCATTAGAGTCAGTGAGTGTTGGGGTGTACAACACGGGAGATTCTTCCATTGGTAGCATGCCAAATGATGGTGAAAATGGTATGGGAGCCATCCCGCTAAAGACACTATGCATTCGCTTCACGGGAGCTTGTGTCTCTGGAGTGATACTTGTAGACATAGTCATAGGAGTGCGAGTAGCAACATTGTTAGGTGTGACATTAGAATTTAAATTGGTATTATTAGGAATGTTAGTATTGATAAAGGAAATATTTTCCGAGTTGCTGACTAGATTTACTAATGTTGAGACACCAAATGAAAATTCAGTGTTCATCTGAAATACTTGATTTGGATCTACTTTTTCCCCCATATTACATAGTTGGGTAAATGATTTCCACATGAATGGGTTCAATGAAAGTGCTTTCCGATGTGCTTCAGCAGCTTTACTCCTTCGTTCGGTTATATTATATACTTTGGCAAGAAGTTGTAAAGCGTATGGTGCTTGTTCTCCAAATTCTGAAGCAACAATGTCTAAATTTGATCCTAATGCAACTTCAGCATCTTTGTACCTGAAAAGGCCAAAATACAATCAATAACCATGAAGATTTAGAAGAACAGCCTTGTTTAATTTGAACAGAGCTTTATACTTTTGTTTTACATGGTTTACACAACAAAATGTCTTTGTTAATAATGTAATTTTCATTACATGACCTGCATATACTAAGAAAGTAGCTTTTAATTATTATTACAAAAGAAGTAGCTCAAAATTCAAATGAAATGGAAAAGAAAAAAGATTCTACAACATTCATAAAGCTACAGTGTACTATGTAAGGAATACTTAACATTACTTACGATTTTAAGTCTATAGAACATTTGGCTAGCAGGAACCTAGACTGTGGTAGTGACAGTGGTGCATTTTGCAGCAGATGATGAGCCTCATTTACACGTCCTGCTCTATAGTAACAGGTTCCCAACAAGAATGCTGTCTCCTCAGATGCCACTAAAATAACAGTCCAGAATTACAGGGCATAGTTTACATAGTTGCAAAAGCTAATTATTATTCATTTTACACGCGTTTGCCAAGGAAATTGCGAAAATCGATAAAACACAAAAAATTTAAGTGCAACACAAGCTAGGGTAAAAAAATTATGATAGTTTACCTTCAGCATGTAACCTCTCAGCCAAAAATATAGCATTGTCGAATTCATAATTATTGAGACAATCCCAAACTATTACCTGTTGGAAATTGAAATTGTTAAATTATGAGCCTGATGCAAATATTGCATTGACAGTTCTCAAAAACCATAATGAAATTTTACCTGTATGGGTTCTTGAACAATCATTGTAATAACTATCAAGCGTTTATAAGAATGTAGATACTAAAAAACAATCCACATCGCATGCTACGAGTACACACATCCACAAACTAGGTGAACTAAAACGTATATTTTACGACGGACATTTTCATTTTCAGTTTGTTGATTGTCTATGGAAATTGGAAGGATGAAAATGTTACGAAAGCACCATAGACTAATTTGACAATCTTCTTATTTTTGTTCTGGCAATAATGAATTTTCCTCTTGTAGGAATACTTTTGCCAGTTTCGTGTTGGATACGGCGCGCTGAGGATCAAAGAGAATATAATCACTACGTTTACTGAGGATAAGAAAAAAATTTATCGGTGTAATTTTATATAAATATTCATCGGTGCGCCTCGACGATTAGTATTTTTTTCTATCTAGCGGTGCGCACCGCTGAATAGCGCTTTCTCTAGGGATTGGCTTTATGTCGGTGCTACCTTTTTAGTCGTCGTAATCGTATGTTAAACTATTCAATTAGATAGTAATTGTGTTACTGCCTCTGTGGTTTAGTGATTAGAGCGTTGGTCTCTCGATCCTGAGGTCGTGGGTTCGATCCCGTGGGAAGCAACATCTTTGAGTTGTTGTTTCTAGTTTTGTTAGGACTTAGGACATTTTGGCTGATCACTTGATTGTCTCATAAGAAAGATGATCCTTGCTTCGGAAGGCACGTTAAGGCATTTTTCTGACCGACATTGGCGCCGCGGTGAATTTTATTTATTTTATTCTTTAAGGTAGGTACAAAAGCTGCTTAGAGACCAATACATATAGCTACAACATATTATGCAATATAAACTTAAAAGACTTACATTGTACACAGCATATCCAAACATTATTCAAAAGTTTAAGAATATTAATGGATTACAATTTTATTATAGGTACCTACTAATTAATCAGAGACTAATGTTTAGAAAGTTCTTATAACTCTGTAAGCTCCGATGAAAGATATCAAGTTCTAGGTCAAGTTTGTTTATAAGTTTCACACATTCTGAGGATAGGGTTATTACGAGATACGTTATTGTTCGATGGTGGAACATAAAAAAGCCGATAGTGTCTGAGTGGATCGCTAAGGAGTGTTAAACTGTAGTAAGCTAAGTAGATGTTCACTCAGTAAACCATTGGCCATTTTGTGTAGTAAACACAAGTCGTTGATTTTACGTCTAGTTTTAGGCCCTCCGCTGTGTCAAGCGGGACACCCGGGGCGACATAGATTAGAGCTTACTCATCACTGCGCAAGCATCTGTCCGTCAAAAACCAGCAATCTACATTCCCGCGCCGTGTACCCGCGGCGGGATCCCGCTTGACGCAGCGGAGGGCCTCAAGACTTATCAAAAGTGCTTCATGCGGTCTGCTGCGTACTCTGGAACTGGAAGATGTCGTCTCTGACCGGTTCTGGTAATAAGAAAACGTAGAAATCGTCGCTGTACCGACTCGATTTTGTCATTATTCACTTTGTAAATGGGATAGTACAATACCTATTATTAATTATTTTGTTGAAATTGTGTATTACTCTAATACACAATTTCAACAAAAATTCATCTAAATAATCATCATCATCATTAACTGCATCTAAATCTCTATCCTTGGCTAAGCACTGTACTGAACAAATATGTTATAAAACCACAACACAACCAAAGAGGAATATTGTAAAAAATATTCACGAACATAACAAAATAACATAAACGCTTAGAGCATTCAAACATGAACGGTTCGGTTATTAACCTCAAAATCATATGTCAACAGAGCGGCCTCTCGAGGACACCGATTAACAGCCAATCCTTAGTAAAAGCGCTATACAGCGGTGCGCACCGATAGATAGAAAAAAATACTATTCGTCGACGCGCCCCGATGAATAGACACTTCCGAAAAAAATTGACATTTAAAAAAAAGAAAAGTAACTATTTGCCTCAATAGATGGCGTTGAGAGGTGAGCCATAAACTTAATATTCCACTCGATTCATAGATTATACGGGTAGAGTTCGTTTGGCGGCCCCTTTTTAATATACTATATCTATACTAAATAATATACTAGAAAAAATACGACTCGCACCAGATCAATACTCAGACGGGAATCGAACCCGCGACCTTTGGATATCCGGTCCAATGCTCTGACCGCTGAGCTACCGAGTCACTAGTGACATCGCCGAATTTCTTCTAGTATATCCATCCATTTATCAGTTGTCAAAATATCTGGAAAGATATTTCAATTGAATGTCGAGGAATTCCTCACATTGATGGAATAACGCTGGCTTGCAGCGTAAGAGTTGGATATACTAGAAGAAATTCGGCGATGTCACTAGTGACTCGGTAGCTCAGCGGTCAGAGCATTGGACCGGATATCCAAAGGTCGCGGGTTCGATTCCCGTCTGAGTATTGATCTGGTGCGAGTCGTATTTTTTCTAGTATATTATTTAGTATTGTATAAAAATAGCATTGTGAATGCAAAAATCTGAAAATTAAAAATACTATATCTATGTTTGGCGGCGACACCAAAAGTGAGCTAGTGTTTGTAAATTTTTAATCGTGTGCGTGAATTTTAGAGATGCGCTCAAGTCCATTTTGGGTTGTCGATAGCCATAATGTATAGCTCTGATAAATAAAACACAAACAAGATTTAATCATTGTAATAAAGTAGTATAACTTCAATGAAACATTTAGGTGTCATTATTATCCTCTGAAGAGAACAATTTTATAAAAATAACCTACTTCAGTTCGCTACTTTTAGTATAATAGTACATTATGAGACAAGTTAGCTTAGGTTGATCATTGTACACAACGCCAGGCGAGGGCGTAACTCAGCCGAGTGTGCAATAAGCAAGAGCTCACGAGTTTCATACGACGTTTTTCAACACATTTGCGAGGAAAAAACAAAGTAATTTACCACACAGCAACAAATACGACAAAAACAAAATATGATAAATTATGGGAAAAGGCGCGCAGGTTTTTTTTCACACGCCCAACGCAAGAACATTTTGCGAACAAAGGGGTGAGTGAGCATACAGCCTACTTCAAAATTATAATTTTAGGTGATAGAATGCTAATATTTTAATATTTTATAACAAAATATTATAATTAATTTGATTACAATAAATATTTGTTTTTACAAGGACTTACACATTTATTAATTCCAAAAATGTATATGAATTTTCAGCAGCATAAAACCTCTTTGTTGTTACTAAAAAAATAACTGTATTACCCGGCTAAATTGGGAATGCTCTGTTTACTCGCGCATAGAACTTGCAGTAAGGTACTAATTTGACTTTGTATGGTTAATTCTATTACGTACTAGTGTTTTATATATTATTGCACGCGTTTGTTATAGCTCGGTTTATGGCCCTAAAAGCGATGTATTAGGGCTCACTTTACGAGCAAGTGTGTTGAAAAAATATTTACATACGGTTATCACACCACCTATCATAATATTCGTAGGTACCAAAAAACAATATAAATGCGCTAAAAATATAAATAACATAAAAAATCCTAATAAAATACTTACGTTGATTGTACCCTGGGGTGCTGGTGTACCATGTGACATGTCTACTCTTCAACAAATTTGACAACCAGCGGGGGTATCCACGCGTCTCGCTGCCACTCGTAAATACACCCACGAGCAGAATAAAGCGTCTTATAGCAAACGATTTTATTATTTTTTTCCACAGTTAAAAGCAGCTTTAAATAAAACTATCAGTGTTCACAAAGACAAAGTTATATTGGAAATCATCGACATGAGTATCGATTTCGATAATTTTTGATCAATCACTACGTCGTATTTTCTCAAGTTCACGGACATAATATCTTTTTATCTAACACATAATGTTTAGAAATCAGCTTTTATTTAGAAAATAGACGGTTATAGCATGATATTAGTGTATCACTTAGTTTGTTTGGGAATATATTCAACTAAAATAAGCAATATGAAAAAGGTAATTGTACAATCATATTAATTACCTGTGAAATGAGTGTTTATTTGGGATATTGTCGTAAGTAACATTACAATTCAATACAGAACACGACACCATTATTGATTTATATAGTTATAAGAGCCAAATCGACCCGATCGCGATCAAAATCACGAAATAATCAAGTGGACGCTTTTTGACAAGATGATAAAAGACGATAAATGAAGTCGAGCCAGGTTCTGCTGTCATTTTGTTTTTAACTCTTTCTCACCACACATCGCATAAGCCGTAAGAATCGGTTTCTCACTCGCACCATAGTCCGTCTACTTGAGCGTAGCGAAAATTTTTCTAAGTCTATGGAGGTGAGCATGGAAATTATGAAAAGCCGCGATTATATATATACGCTCATTTAGCATCCTTATTGGGGATCCAATTTCAGATTGAAAACCGAATCCTAATTGGGGACTTGCAGGGCTGCCTCCCTATCCAAGGCTTTTTCTCTAGCGTAGGAAAGGCAAATGAAATTAAGATTAAAAAGTAATTGCAGATTAGTTTTTATTTTTTTGCTGATTTATTAATACCTTTACTTTATATTAATGTTTAAGTTGGTGGTTAAAATATCGCGCGTTAAAAAAATCGCTCTTGTGTACGATCCTTTGGGTAGCCCCAATAAAAAAATAACTTTTCTTTCTGTGCTTTGGTGTGGGCAACCCTGACTGGCTGACGAAAAAAATGAATTCACGTCACGATTCTACGGATTTAATACGGATTTAGTGAAAATTGAAGTAATTTGTTGTTTATTTGTTGCTGTCTTATTGTTTTTTCTAGAGTGGGTAACGCTGTGTTCATATTAAAATAACGGAATCTAACAATTTGTGCAGTGATTGTGAAATAAAACAATATGTGCAGTGTGTTAGTGTTGATTACGAATGACATCTGTTAGCGAAAGGAAAACAGTAACAACACATAATAACATTCTCAATCAAGGTAAATATCTCCAGTGATTTAAGCACACGCTCTTAATTTAACATTGATCTATTGTTTTTTCACACGTCACCAACAAAAGCACTGCCATTCACCAAAGAAAGAAGTGTCAAGACGTGTGACCTCCAATTTTCTGGTTTCGTGATTGTTCTCATGTTTCGATACGTTTATTGTCGATCGTAGGTACCCAAGTGTTAAAATGGAATTTAATAATTTACTTTCCAAGCAGTCACTGTCCCAGTTAACATGTAGGTGAAGTGAAATGGTGATTGAGCGTCATAATTACCTCTGCAAAAGATGTTTAGAAACTAATCAGATTGCTTGAAAAATCAAAGCATTTTGTTGTTGAGTGTTACTCAGTATTAAAAATGAGTTGTTATTAAGGTCATATATTAGGTATCAACATTTAAAATTTATGTTACTTTAGCTAGTTTGACCCAGGGCTTGGAACCGGTACCGAAAGTACAGGTTCCGTACCAGTATTTAGCGGTTCTTGCCATTTCGGTACTCGGGTATCGGTTCCAGACAAGTACCGGTACTGAACCTAAAAAGTACCGGTACCAATTTGAGGTACCTACCCGCTGCGTTTGGGAGCGAGCGATGTTGCCATTTAGTGCAAATTGAGTTGAATAATAAGGTTGATCTCAACACTTATACGCCGTGCTCGACACAACACAAGTTGCAGGGCAGCACATATTATTGATGTCCGTTCTCTTCTTGAGTTTTGTTTGTCACTGACAACAGGGAGTGTTTAAGTCTTTTTTCTGATGCTGATTCACATTCGTTCATTCATTCGTACATCTGTTTTCTCACTAAAGTCGATAGGTACTTGATTGGTACCGGTTCTAGTACCGGTATAATATCGATACCTTTTAAGTAACTTATAGTACAGGTACTGCGCCTGGTATCGGTACCAGTAGTACAGGTACGAGTCTAGTACCCGTACCATGCCAAGGCCAATGGTACCGGTTCTCAAAAATACCGGTATTTCAAGCCCTGGTTTGACCCATACCTTAACTTCTAATAGTATCACACCTGTATTCACAAACATTACTATGATGTCTCAAAGTGCCGGCGTACGCACAGCGCCTCTACTACCAATCACATGTAATATGTAAAACAAACAAACCTAATGCATAGCTCTATTTCATCACAGTACTCTCGCTAGGGTTTGTCTGAGTATTATTCTTGATAAGGGTCTCATGCATTGAATTTTTTCATTTATTATACTCATCATATCAGCCGCACGACACCCACTGCTGGGTATAGGTCTCCCCTAAGGATCTCCACGACGATCGGTCCTGCGCTGCCCGCATCCAGCGGCTTCCCGCGACCTTCACCAGATCGTCGGTCCACCTTGTCGGGGGCCTACCCACGGAGCGCCGTCCGGTGCGTGGTCGCCATTCCAGAACCTTTCCGCCCCAACGGCCATCGGTTCTTCTCGCTATGTGTCCCGCCCATTGCAGCTGAGCAATCCTTCGAGCGATGTCGGTTACTTTAGTTCTCTTGCGGATCTCTTCGTTTCTGATTCGATCACGCAGGGAAACGCCGAGCATGGCTCTCTCCATTGCACGCTGGGTGACCTTGAGCCTCCTTATGAGACCCATAGTTAGCGACCACGTTTCACTGCCGTAAGTCATCACTGGCAACATACTCAATCTAACGGAAACAATTGTAAAAGTACAATATAGTAAAACGAAAAAATCTCAAAATTATTCTAAGCACCCCTTTATTAAGAACTACACCTACACCCTAACCAATGCTAAAATTACAATAATTTAAAGTAAACACTTCTCTTTAAAAGCTAATTTATATTATCTCTCTCTCCGTAAGATACTATTTTGTTTTTAATTTCTCATATTAAACAATAAGATTCTGAACTACTCTTGTTATTCTTGCCTAATATCCAAGATGATATTTTCTACATGTAATTCTGTCAGCTACTTTTTATTTTGAAGTGATAGGATAAAACCTATGAAGATAACCAAATTGTATCAAAATCTTTTTCATGCTTAAAACAGATGGACAGGTTACAGTCTGCATGTATACCTATTTTAGCATTATTACTACTTGCTTCATATCTATTCACAGTTGTTTATACACAATGACAATGATGTTAGTTTACTCCAGGGGTTACTATTGTTCAATTTATTCATATTATTTCACATTGTTCATTGGATCTCGCCTCACCTATCTGTTTAAAACAGTTGTTTTTATTGGGTAAAATACAACAGAATTACATACTTATTAAAAAATCATTCATCATTAACTTATGTTTATTTTATTATTATTATTATATTTTAATAAATTATAACAAACTATTTAGATAGATTAACACCCCTATTTACAAACAACACTCGAACGACC
Organism: Agriphila straminella; assembly: GCA_950108535.1. NCBI lineage: Eukaryota > Metazoa > Arthropoda > Insecta > Lepidoptera > Crambidae > Agriphila > Agriphila straminella. Next base: position 6,098,559 of record OX467318.1, read on the forward strand.
CTTGACTATACGAATACACTGTGTTAAAATAAAGCTCTGTGATTGGTTCGTTAATTTTGTAAATTTGCAGGCACCTCATAGTAATGTTTGTGCATATGGGTGCATGTCAACAGTGACTTAATACTGTATAGTTTGAATTGCCATGACAAGGACACTTTAAGTAAAAACATATGTGAGAACTGTCCAACACTATTTACAAGAAAAGATACATCTATAGTTGGTCATATTATCACCTTTTGCTGAGGTGGATTAAGACTAATATTGATTTAAGAAGGGGAGCAATCAAATTTTAATCATCAAACGCCGTATATTGCCATCTTTTGTCATGTAGACACTCGACTACTATCAGAAAAAGCAATCTTTTTTGTTTTGCACAGGATGAATAATTCATCAGAGACGGTGACCGTGCCGGTCCAGCCACTTAGTGAAGTGGTACACAAAATCTTTGACCGGCCTCAGGAGCCGTTCCTGCAAACTCTTGCCGCGCAGGTCATTGCAGGGATATTCGTATGGACGGCCCTGTTCATCACATGCCAACAGGTGAGTGCCTACTGACTTTATGTGGCTGTGGGCCTAGCATGTGCACCACAATAACATTTTCTCGACAGTTAGCTTGCACAGTGTCTCACATCTGTATGGTGTTAGCAGGACAGACATTGTGTAGACAAATTGTTGCAGTGTGCATGCTAGACCCGCTGGTTATTTCCTAAGCTAGAAGATTACATCAGTTTCCCATTGCTGGGCATAGCTCTCCCCCAACCCCAAGTGACAAGGAGAGCACGGTAGTACTTATATCTATTCTGTGGCATGGTATCGACAATCTACAAAATATTATTTTAGTCAATAAATTTTCTCTATTTGACATTATTGCTTATAATAATCTAATTATTAGTTGATGGGCTGTTGAGTTATCACACAGATAATATAATAGGTACTATACTAGTAGTTATCACTACCATAACACCAGCATGATATACAACAATTTTTATATTACGAAATTCTCAGTTGCCCCATTAAGCAGACTATTAGCAAAAAAAACCGCGAAACTTAAAGGTTAACAAGTTTTATCACATTTTATGTCCAACCACAAAACAGAGGTCCAACTTATCAATGCCATTATCGAAGACTCTTTCATAGTTGCGTTGCGTTCGCGCGTTTTGCGCGTCGGTAGACATTCACCGTCAAATTCGCCATTAAGTAAACCATGGGAAAGGGGTCAGACAGTGGACTTAATGATATCATTATTGGTCCCAACGTCAACTACTGAATAATTATGGACCTAGGAATATACCTAATATTCCTAACAGGAATCAGACTGTCGATAAGATATAGGACTACATTTTTCGCAGTTTTCGAACTTATATATTTTTTAATTGAGCATTGTGTAATTCGTTAATGTATGTAAATTATCGGTAGTTCGTTTTTAATTTCAAACGATAAGCTTATTTTATCCATTTAACCCGTATTTCCAGTACGTACAAATTAATTACCACAGAATAGTGAATAGTATTACGATGATACACGATCGTATCGTAAAATGATACGAAGGTAATTTGATACCTACGCATACACCCATGGGATTATACAAAATAATTTTCAATGTAAGATAATACCTTTGTGTGTGTGACTGACTAATGTGTTATAGAAAGGACTTCGTATGGACGTCATGTTTTTTTAAATATTACGTTTCACTCTTTATTGAATACATGTTTTTTTTACTAATATATTATTCGTATTAGCAGTAAGAATGGTGTATTTAAGGCGAACGGAGACTTGGCCGCATCGCACGCGCCGCAGTCCTTATTTTTGATAGATTTTGTTTTACGGTTTTTCTACTTGTGCTATACAATACAAGTTTAGTAGAACATATTATAAGGTTGCTAATCTAAGCTAGCTAGGTATATTTATTATTATTTCAAATACGCTAATACAAACACTATCGTCTCGGTTATTTATATACGATTTATTCTCAAATGTTTTAAAATTAATGGAGATAACTGTGCTAATCGCGGCTATAGCGACACGTTTTTCGGCGCAAGTTAGGTTTAATCTTCTGTATATATAAATAAAATTAAAAATCAATGTATGTTTGTCCAGATTTTGTTATATAGACAAGTTTGTAATGCGGATCCCAGCCGGTTCGTGTCTTTTTCTAGTGGTTTCACATAAGCGTATCGTGTAGAAAGTGCATCCGAGGTTTTCTTTCCGTCACTTGATTCCAACATTTCCAACCAATATCGTTTAATAAGTGGATGGTTGACGTAGGTAGATCATTTAATTACTAACAATGATAAGGTCATATCCGAATGTTTCGCACGTTTTAATTTAGACTTATATTTAAATAAGAACAAAAATGTATATTCACAGAATAAATAATAGTGCTAGGCATAGAGTACATTATTTAGGTATTTTCAGGTCAGGACGTTGCTCTAAAAAGCTCATAATTTGTACTTACTACACGCTTAAAATATTAGATGTCTCCAGAAACAAATAGCATTCTTTAGAGCCAAAGGATTTAGGTATAGGGATAAAAATGAAATCGTTAAATGTTCTAGAAAGCAATATAATTTTCCACCATGTTATTTAGGGTGCAATAACAAACAAGGTGTGTCTGGTAGTGGACGGATAAGGACGAGCGTGGCATAAATACCGTAAATTATTCCAGAATGATCCAATTCACGAACGCTGTGTACTTAATCATATTTTTTTGCCATATAATATAAAGTAGGTAAGGTTACACTAACTTACTAAACTAACTAAAGCATGAAGAAGAAAATATGCAAAGTAATAGCTTAGTAAGAAAGAAAACACCATTGAAGAACCACCTTCTTAGTTAATAATTATGTAAGAACACATAATTTACAATTCTTATTCTTAAAAATGTAAATAAATAAAATATAGCTTGCACGTTTAAACGATAAATAAAAAGCTTGAAATATCTATGAAATTAAATGAAAATTCAAAGAAAGGAGTCGTTCTTTGTCACAGAAAATACATAATGTCTTTGTGAAATTTTGTTTAGAAAACTAGTTCAAGGAAACAATGTTTGGAAAATCTGCTCATAAATTCGGGTTCTGGTAGGCGCGCCTCGCCCCATTTGTTTGCTATCAATGAAATTAGCTTAATTTCCCTATAACAGAATGCGTAGAAAAAAAACATTGGATGGGTAGATAACGAGATTCAAGGAAAATGGGTAATTTTATAGGTATTTCATTAAACGATATTCCTTGGATAAAATCCTGCTATAAAGAGACAGTCGTTAATTAATAACTGTGATTACATATTTTGATACTGTCCAATTTTAGTTTTATTAGTTCAATAACGAATGAAAGAGTTTGTAATAGCGATGCATCAGTGATAATTATTGTGACCACACCGAGTAGCCGTAGAAGTCGTTAAAAGTAAATGTTGCTTAAATACTTATTTAAGAACACTTATTGTTAGGCTGTTTTATATGGAAAAGTATATTTAAAACAGATTGACCAAAACCACAGAATAAATAATTTAAGTAGTAGAACTAGTGCTGACCTTCATCTAAATGCGAATCTTTTTTATGTTTGTGGGTAGCCTTACCGTCCATCAGTTTGTAGGAGGCGAAAGTATGGACGTCCTCAAACGATTGACATGTTTTTCTTGGAAGGTCGGTATTTCTAGAATATTCTCGCATCGATTGTGAGCTTGTTGAAACAGTATTAATATCGTATTTCCAATGTAAACAAGTCTATTTTGGGTAGGTACGGACTAGGGCCCGTATTTATAAACCGCTCTCAACGTTGAGAGCTTTGAGATCATACTAAACTTGAGATGCCCTTCTGTAGGAACAGCATCTTAGAAATGATCTCAATATGGCACTCAACGTTGAGAGCGGTTTATAAAAACAAGCCTTACGCCCGTAGTCAGAGACGTCAATTAAGTTTAATACTTCATTAAAATTGGTGCTATATCTTTCTTTTCCATAGTGATAGTATAAGACGACAATATATTTAATGAAGCATTAAACTTAATTGACGTCTCTGAGTACGGCAGGACAGACAAAAGCTTGTTTTGTCAACAAAGAGTTTAACTAACCCTTATCTCGCCGTTATCAGCGGCCTACAAATGGCGTAAAATGAATGTGTTTCCTACTAAAAACGATATGGGACTGTCTGAGACGTGAAAATTTTATATACTTAGGTAGGTATGTACCTACAAACATAAGTAGAAAGTTACACTCATTCTAAAAACATCGTCTTTATAAATCACCAAACTATGTATTTTCAGTTAATCAGTAGTACAGGAGCTCGGTGGCGCAGTGGTTTAGCGCCTGGCCCAGCGATTGCTGAAGTTAAGCAACGTTCGCAAAAGTCGGTCATGGGATGGGTGACCAAAAATTTATTATCTCGAGCTCCTCCGTGCTTCGGAAGGCACGTTAAGCCGTTAATCCCACCCATAAGGAAGGCCTGTGCCCCAGCAGTGGGGACATCAAAAATGACTGATGGACAATATAGTTGGTTAACCTTCCAATATATCAAAATCAGTTTCTATTTACTTTTGGTAAAGGTTCTGGACACTTAAAGTTCTCTAAATTAAGTCTTTGTCTGTATTTTAAATGTGACATCCTATATAGTATATTCCACCATCTTTTTACCCTGTGGTATTTTCCATGGTTCCTATTAGCGATTGTTTGTGTCATGGAGCTCTTCCTACCTCGTTCACTCTCTAGTTTTCTAGTCACAGCCACAGCTGTGGCATTTGCCCTATCTATCTCACAAACATGATTGTTAGTTACCCGCTGCTATCGGTTAACAATCGATTATTGAACGAATTGATTATTGAAAGTAAACGTCGTTAATTTCTCGCTGGTGTTTTTCTATTTCAGAAACAAGATTTCGTTTTATCTTTGTGCACTTCTATAAATTCTACTATTGCATCGCATTAGATAAAAATGAGAATGTAAAAGTACCATAATGGATTATGTGGTCCCGCGCGAGTAAAATCTTGACATCCATTGTAGCATTTATTTACTAAACATTTAAAACTGCATGTTTTCCGAGATTAGAGCTAGCTAACCGTTAACCGAGCTAGCGTTTATAAATTTTTATAAGTTTATGGTGATTCTAGTTTCTCACTGATTGTGAGTTCCGTTCCGGCTATCGATACTCGATTACCGAGCCCCATGACTAAACAAGTTGCTTTTTACCACAACCTCTACAGTTCCGCAATCAGACGAGCGCGTTCCTACGTCCATCGCGCTTTCCATGTTGTTTGAAAGCGACAACAACCATCATTCAACTTTCTTCAAATAGCACCAACCTTCTTTGTTTTCTATGGAATTATCTGATAAGAAAATAAATTATCAGAAACTTTATGGAATCCGAGAAACTGGCCCTATCTATTGTATTTTAATACAAGGTATCCTATCCGACTTTGTTGCCGTAGCTAGCCATTCATTATTGAAAACATGTAAAAACGCCAGTTGCTTCAACTAAAAACTGTTGCCATTTACACAACAGCCAGCGGCTAAGGATTGACTAACTCATGACCTCATGAGGGAGAAATTTTTCCACTTTAAATCTGTTATTATAATGTACAGTCTATAATAGTAAAATGTTTGAAATTTTGACTTTGACGTGTTAAACGGATGAAATATTGGTTTATTCATGATTATTGTTATAGAGCAGGAAAACCCGTAGTACGATAACATTTGACCTCTGCTTATACAAGTGACTCACTTAAACTTAGTTCCTGCCCTATTGTAACACGTAATTCATTGAAAGCGCTAGCAAATTAGCTAATTAGGAGCAATGAACGCATAGTTATAATAATCCATAAGTTTTTTATCAAACGAAGAATTTAAGTAACAGTTGTTTGTACAGGAAAAAAGTTTTGTACTCTAACAAAGTTCTTTAATATTAACATTATCCACTAGACGAGCTCTTATGTACGTGCAACAAAACTTGCCCAATTATTTGCTCACGTTACGTGAACTGAATGAACACTCATAATTTAGCAAATTATTTCAAAAGTAGTTATGTATTAGGTACTGTTTTGTAGAAAAATAGAAAATACTTGGTCATTTCGCAAATAGAAAGAAAGTGTCTCTAATGCATTGTCTAGCAGTGAGCGTAGGCGTTGACTCGGTGCGCTAACCGTGAAATAATAACATAACTAAATAGAGCATACGGCGAAGATAGGCAAAATAGTATCACAAATGAATAAATTATTTAGGACACCTCACACCAGTCATTTAGATTTTGTATACTTCTGCTTCCATGGCTTTGCATTTTTTGCATTCTACAAGGTTGAAAGTGAAAGTGAAAAAATCTTTATTCAAATAATCTCACATAGTATCACAGATAGTATATCGTCTACTCTTTTACCCTACTACCTTTTAACTTCCACCCATTACGACGTCTTTTAGCTGACAAGAAAAATGATCGCAAAAAAAATATCAGCTTTATCAGATGGAACGATCTTTACAAATATGTATATCGTTTCCGGACATTACGTTAACATAGATTTACAAATAAATAACATTATTTAATTCATCATCATCATCATCATATCAGCCGCACGACACCCACTGCTGGGTATAGGCCTCCCCTAAGGATCTCCACGACCCACCCGAGTTGGATTCGACGAGAGATCTCTTTCTCGAATCATTATTTAATTAGCTTAGCTCAATTACTTAATGAATCAATTTACAGGATTCAAGCTAAATTAAAAATTTTAAGTCATTATTCAGTCTAGGCTGTTACAAAAATCAATTCATACAATTTAATATGCGTTAAGATAGGTAGTCAGATAGAAGCCGACCGGTCGCGTCGCGACCCATTCACACTGGCAGCACCCGTTCACGAGCATGACGCATGAACCAGCCTAATTGTAAAACAGGTTATTTGTAAAACACCGACAACCTCGCAGGAGTAGATTACTAACATTATAAAAATCAACAACATTTGTTCTACGAATTTTCCCCTGCTGCTGCTAGTCCCCACACTAAATGACCTAATAGAGATTGAAAATCGTTGAGCTGAAGAAGTATATAAATGTATTATTGTCAGCTAAAAAAGTCTCGAATAGTAAAATATAGACAATTCAAAAGGGTTTTTCCATTTCAATTTCAATAAGATCTTAGTAAAGTAATGAAGAATGTCTATGAGGTATTTATTTTTGTAAATACCGGTTGGTTTTAGTTTTATCTTAAACTATTGAACACTGGGTAGGCACTTATTATTACGTAGAAGCATTCTGTGACTATTTTGTTGTTTTTCATCTTGTATTACAATGGTAATTTTCCACATTATTGTACGCATCATGTACGTAGAGGACGTGGAATGTGGATATTTCTGATCTGACTAATTTATGTTGCATGTTTTTTTAGTTTATTTTGACATGTAATAGTCATTACATGATGACGGTTATTAAATAAACAAAACAGTGCCGAATATTACTAAATAACATAAAGTAGTGGATTGTTGCTTCAAATACACCTGTTAACTTACTAGCCACAATATAATTATTAATAAACAGTTGATTAATATTCTGTATGTGATTATAAATTTCCAATAAGTATTCTAGACTTCCACGGTCCGGTCCTGTGACAAGCTCATCAATACTGCCATTATTATACAGACTTTGGGATCTCAGATTCAATTCAAGGACGAGACATATAGGAAGGAGCCTATCTGGCTTGGTTGTACCTATTTCCTTATTTTCTGGTTTCTTTATAACAACTGTTTATGTTGCATAAATAAGTACTGTGTAACCTTTTAACTCAAATTCAATTACACATAACACATAATATACCACGATATTCAGAAAGTTGATTCTTCGTATTACAATGGACAGCTTTTATAAAAAATCCAATCTTAATAAAAGTTACGTTAACGATGATGTCATCTATGCGCAAGGACGTAATTTGGCCGGAAGGCGGATTTTTATTCGTAAACCTACTTTCTATTTTTATAATATTTTCCTCTACAGAACACTGAAATATACACCGTCAATCTGAGTATGAGAGAAGTTATAGAAGTTAAGAAGTTGTAATTATCTGGTAACGATATATTCAAGTTTGTAAATATCGTTACTTATGGCTGTTACAGCTGATAAGTTTCTTGCGCCCGTTCTTCTTGTCAGCTAAAAAAGTCTGGAACGGGTGGTAGGAAAATATAGACGATTCAAAAGTACTTAATAATTAAGTTTATTTGAATAAAGTTTATTTCACTTTCACTATATTTAACCGTTGACCCGATTATTCTAAAAACTGACTCGGATTTTAACAGAATAATATCTCTGTTAGGCGATTGGGTAATCAAATGATGACATCAGCTATTTTTATACTGTGATTTGTTAACATTTACTTGAATTTGTTATACTTTTGTGACGTGATTTTTTGTTGTGTATTGTATTATTGTTGTATGCTTATCAATCAGCCGTGTGGCGTACGGCAGATTAGAATAGCATAAACCCATGAACGGCGACTAAAGACTAAGGTGTATTAACTAGTATCCCCGTGAACCAGCATCAACATTCTCCAACGAAAGAGGCCGTGATGTCCTACAGCGGACTATATTTGGCCGTCATTATGATGCATTTTCAATAAATAAATGTTTTAATTCCTTTGCAGATCTACCAGCACCTGCGCTGGTACACGAACCCGTCGGAGCAGCGCTGGATCGTGCGCATCCTGTTCATCGTGCCCATCTACGGATGCTACAGCTGGATCTCGCTGCTGTTCTTCAACAACGATTCATACTATGTGTACTTCTTCACCGTCAGGGATTGTTATGAAGGTAACATCACTTCCTGAGATTACTTCCGTATTAATGATTTGAGCTTAGTTATTTTATCATTTGCGAATCAATCGTTTCTAAATAAGTTCAGGCTAAGTTTACCTCTATAAATTAACAGTAAATATGCAGGCCTAATAATTTATCAAGATTCATCACGAAAAGTGTTACTTATCTATACTTAACTTATTAACAAAAATAAGTAACCTAACCTAACATCCCGTATCCATATTCACGAAAAAAGTTCTAACAACAAACTTATCCAATTTGTTGCAGCATTCGTGATCTACAGCTTCTTGTCCCTATGCTACGAGTACCTGGGCGGCGAGGGCAACATAATGTCGGAGCTGCGCGGGCGGCCGGTGCGAGCCTCGTGCATGAACGGCACCTGCTGCCTCTCTGGCGCTACTTACACCATCGGGTTCCTGCGCTTCTGCAAGCAAGCCACGCTGCAGTTCTGCCTCGTCAAGCCGCTGTGCGCGTTCATCATCATATTCCTGCAGGTAAAGAAAATTTTGATGATCAGCCTGTTTGCATATCTTTCGATCCGGTCATCGAAACTTAAAAATTGCGTATATCGATCTCCTCGTTGCTTTAGAAGCTAGACACAAGACATTATTGGTCTCGACACCATTATTCACGTCTTGTGCAAGAACGGCGCCACTTACACCATCGGGTTCCTGCGCTTCTGCAAGCAAGCCACGCTGAAGTCTTGCCTCGTCAAGCCGCTTTATCATTATATTCCTGCAGGTAAAAAGGTCCTAAAGGAAACTCGATAGTACTTTAATTAGGTGACTATCTCATCGGGACTTCTCCCGTCCTGATCCATGAGGACAAAATATTGGCTCTTTTTGTGAATATAAGAATTGTAGAAATCCTCAACTATTAAAGTACTGTTAGGTATTTTACCCAACTGCCGTAACCCAATAGTGCTACATTGGTGTTATTGATAGATCTAAGTACAATTCCTACTGATAACTAACCAAACAAACCCAGCCGTCAACAAATGCACCCATCTTCTGGGAAACCGTGACGTGACCGTGACGAAAGAAAACGAGTTTCAAGGCTGTTAAGTCATAGCGGACATTAGAGCGACTCACTTTCGATGTTTGATAAAACAAAACGTGATGATACTTGCTTTCGAATATTTCATTATTACCAACAAAATTAATATCATTGATTGAGAAACTAATCATTATCTAATCGTTAATGTTAGTCACACAATATGGCTCACATACTTCAACTTTATCATATAATTATGATGACCAAGCCGATTATAGTTCTGGTGGACAGTTCCATATTAATGATGACAGTATTACTGCTTTACTAATTTACATATTTTAATAGCTATGTTTAAAAATAAATATTTGATAATGTTAATCGTCTAACATTTAAATTGAAATTAAATTCCAATTTAAACTAGAAACTTAATGACGTAGTAACAATTTAGTAATATGTGATATTGCGACGACATACTTTCTTACATAGTACTATCACAGTTTAGTATAGTAATATTCTTTGATCAACGCCTATCTCTAAATACTTGTGTGACGTCATGCTCCACAAATGAACGTGTGTATTGAATCCACACCTGTTAATATTTACTAAGACGTCATCAGCAATAATAGTTTCTACATTTTGGGGATTTGCCACACTGGATACGTTCTGCGTTCTGCGGTCCGGTCCAACCCATACATTACGTTCACCCTATGTAAGGGTTGAGCGGACCGCAGAACGCAAAACGCAGCAATGTGTCACAACCATCTGTCAAATGAAAGCGATTGCGATAGATTTTTAAAATTAGACAATAGTAGCCCAGATTTATAGCAATTTAGGATTGCAAAGACTTATTTATCACTGCAATTATGAAAGCTTAGTTAAAATTATAACTGATGAGCAGGACAATACACTTATCTAGTTCCAAACTAGAACAGTATAATTACTCAATGTAATTTATTGCGGCGATAGAATTAGTTTAACGATTGTTGAGTGACCCTGATTGCGAAAGATGGTCATGATCATGAATGAATCATGCCAAGGACAAGTATTTGTGTGATAAATTATACTAAAATAGTCATTTTTGTATTTATACGTTTAGTAAAATCTTTTATTTATTAGTATAAATAAACTTTAGATAGTACCTAATTATATCCTCTAAAATTAGTCAATAAAAAGTAACAAGTTATTAAATTTTCGATTTTATGCATTTCACAATGCAAATTTTTATATAAAGATAAATAAATACTAGAAAAAATAGACTCACCCGCACTTTAACCAGCACCCTATTTTTTCTAGTAGGTATTTATTTATTTTAATATAAAAAAGTAACAAGAGTATTCACTTACTTTGAATTTTAATAGTCCGGGCGGCCACTCCAAGGTTACTTACCTCATCGAGTTACTGGATATTACCACCTTCCACGAAAAGAAGACCTAAAATAGGTAGGAAAAATTTTGGTCTGCCGGAGCTCAGCCTGGAGGAAGCTGGGCGGTGAGATGTTTTGTGACCTACTTTGGACCATCAAAATACCTCATGTGGTTACTGAACGAAACCTTTTCGTTGGTTTTAGTTTTTATTAATAGAGTCTAAATAATTATGTCTGCCGGGCGAATTCTTGGAGGGTTCCGCAGTCCAACCATTTTTAGGGGCCGCATGGGGGTCCTATTTTACCTCATCGAGTTACTGGATGAAACCAAGCTCTCCGAGTAGCTAAAATGATGCCCTTTAAATATTAATTGGTCTGCCAGCTCGCAACCTGGCAGTTTTTGCAGTCCAACCAAATAAGTACAAAATATAAGACAAAGTTGCTTCCCGCTGCCTGTCCCTATGTATGCTTGGATCTTTAAAACTACGCAACGGATTTTGATGCGGTTTTCTTTAATAGATAGAGTGATTCAAGAGGAAAGTTTATGTGTATAATACATGCATAATATAGTAGAGAAACACTGATAATTTTAAAGGTTTCTAATGTGATGTCGTAAATAAACACTTTTTTTGCGCTTACATTGCAAACGCTGGCTGAATCCTACGAGATAGATCAAAATAATGTACTACAGTATTATGCACCTTAAAAAGATCCACAAAAAAGTCCTTAACAGTATATGTCTATCTCTTAGGGATAACCCACAATAACCATTTTTATCCTTTGTTTTTATGAGAAATAATGGCTTAATAATAATTACGAAGCGATTTTAAGCAATACAGCCTTAATCCTTATCCATTTAAGTACAGTGGGCAGCATTTCAAGCTATACAAAATTGACAATAATCTACAATGAATTTTAAACCTTAATTTGCTCGAATTAAAGATTAAAAAGGATTGAAGAAATTTGACAGATTGTGAAAGCCCAACGTGCCGTCTACCGTACCTTAAATACATTGTGCATGTGATATAGATCAGCGGTTCCCGAATGGGGTTTCGTGAGAGGCTCTCAGGGGTTCCGCGAAAATTCAAGAGTTTAGGTACAAAGACAGTCCCAAATTTCGATGATATTGTCCCGCGCCCCAACGATCCATTAGTTTTCTCCAGATTTTTGATGATAACACGCGATCAAAATCAAAGTGTTAATAAAGAATGGGTCGAAATGTTTAAAAACATAAAAGACGATAACAAGTTAAATGCCTTATTTTGCGTTTTACCTTGCGCTTTAAGCATACCGCCTTCAAATGCTTATGTTGAGCAAGGTTTTTCCCATACGACGCTTAAATATCTTAATGTCAGAAATCGTTGCTCTGTAGGTAGATTTAATGATAGCTGAATTGAAAAAGACAGTATTTCTTGTTCGGAATTCGTAAGTAAATATAAAAATGAAGCGGAATTAAAGAGAGGCCCGTAGCAATAGAAAATATGCATGAAACAGAATCAAAATAAAAATACCAAAAACATAAAATCAAGTCTTTTTTTCCCTTCAGTTCGGTAGTTCTCCTTTTTTTTTTTATTCTTACTTTGCTGACCCGCCCGTTTGTTTCCATTGATTTTGAGTATTTTAATTACAAACATTTACATACATTCAACATGTCCTTTATTTATCAGTTACCAAACTTTACAGTGGTTTTACTGCCATATTTAATGATTTCAACGTACATTTAGTTAGAAAATACTTATTTTTTATAACATTTACTTTTAATTTTTCTTTGTATATTGTATTATTTTTTGTTCTATTCATTAGGTACTTGCCGTAAAATAGGAGTACTTTGACATTACGTGGTTACATTGATAACAACTATCAATTAAAAAAACTGTTATTTCTTGGTTTCTGAACATATACGAACAGTTTTTTTATGACGTTTACAGCACTGATACTGCAAAAATCAAATGGTGCCCATACCATTAAATGTTTGCAGGTGTTTTTGTTAAAACATTTTTTTTAGCAGTGCACTGGTGACAAGCTATTTTGAAGGCAAGAAAAACTCTAAGTACACTTAGAAATTTATTCTATTTCGATTATTATTGTTTGTTTTATCAAAAAGTATACACTTTAAGGGATGTGAAACACGGTTGAACAAGTGTTTTTGTTGATTATGTACCTGTTTTAAAGGTTTAAAAACAAAAAACCGACTTCAAAAAACCTACCTCTAAAAAGCAAGAAATAATATTCGTAATAATAAAAATACGTCTATTGAAGTCGGGTGGGTACAAATTCCTTTTTTTTATTCTAAAAGCCCCACCCGACTTCAATAGACGTATTTTTATTATTACGAATATTATTTCTTGCTTTTTAGAGGTAGGTTTTTTGAAGTCGGTTTTTGTTTTTTTTAAACAATTTTTTATTTTTTTATTTTTAGTGTAGGTACCTTGTAGGTAAAGTATATTATATATGTAGAAAAATCGGCTCAGCCAAACGTAAGATAATCGCGGAGAAACATACTTAAATACGGGTCAAACTGAGAACCTCCTTTTTTAAAGTCGGTTAAAAAACTACACTTAAGATATATCCCTCTTCCAACAAAAAAATAATTATCTTATTCAGTTCATAAACAAAGAAGTAATACGGCAATCATCGAGGTAATTCACACAAAATCATACTATTTTCGTGCTTTTTACAAAATTACTTGAAAATTACTGAACTGATTTCCACATTTTAAAAAATGGGAGCAACTTGGGAGTGTACCTAATGTAATAACGTTTGAATCATTTCAATCGGTCTAGCCGTCTTTGAGTAATCGGTGGTATGTGCGAGTCGTATTTTTCTAGTATATTATTTAGTATTGTGTAAAAATAGCATTGTGAATGCAAAAATCTCAAATTTAAAAATTATATAGCTATTTTATCTTAATCGATTGCCAAATATCTGGAAAGATATTTCAATTAAATGTCGAGGTAATTTCTCATATTGGTGAAATAACGCTGGCTTGCAGCGTAAGAGTAGGATATACTAGAAGAAATTCGGCGATGTCACTAGTGACTCGGTAGCTCAGCGGTCAGAGCATTTGACCGGATATCCAAAGGTCGCGGGTTCGATTCCCGTCTGAGTATTGATCTGGTGCGAGTCGTATTTTTCTAGTATATTATTTAGTATTGTGTAATAATAATAATAGTTTAATTAGTAAGAGATTAAAACATTTTGTTATGTGTGTCTTATTTGTTTCTTTTTGACCCTGTGGCAAAGTCCATAAGTATGTATTATATTTATATGTCAATAAATAGGTTCATATAAATTAATACAAAGAAACAAGCAAGCAAGTAAAATTTCGTCTGTAGACAGAAAATTTAACATTTAAATTAAAATAAATTTGGTTGGACTGCAAAAACTGCCAGGTTGCGAATTGGCAGACCAATTAATATTTAAAGGGAATCATTTAAGCTACTAGGAGAACTTACAAATTATAATAAACTAGCGAGTAGCGTCCCGCCCGGGCTTCGAACAGAATACTAAGGCTATATTGATCTATATCACATGCACAATGTATTTAAGGCGAGGCCAGTTCACGAAATTTACTCTTTCACTATGTCTTTAGAATAAGGTTGAATATTGCATAACTTTAATTGACGCTTCGCCAGAAATTTGACGAATTTTAGTACATTTTTATTGATTTCTGAAATACTGGATCATTTATTAAAATGTACTCGGTTATTGTGTTAGATCGATAAAAAGCTAGCCTTTTTGCATAAAAAATCATATCACTGTCGTTGAAAATTACGAAATCTGACGATTTGAAATTTGTTTTAATAAGTTTTATGGTGTTATTCAGGATTTTTTTACAGAGTTACCATGGCATTTTTCAATATTCTGTTCGGTTAATTTGCTTCTTTGTTTCTTTTTCAGTCTACAGTAATTTTTGTGAAGTAGAATTTTACATCAGTTCTTCACATTGGATGTTCAAAAATCAGACTTTTCATCAGATCGTGAACTGGCCTCGCCTTAAGGAAATTAGAAATTTGTAAATTCATACGAAAACATCCAAACTACTTTACAAAGAGACAAGACATCTCATCACGATACACATCACGACATGGCCACAAGTTAACGATACCAGTACATAGGCTTCGAATGAACTCATCCAGTCCACTCGAAATGTCAGTAAAAATACACAATAAATTACCGAAAGAACTAACAGAAGAAAAATGTTACAGTATATACTTAAAAAAGTTACAAAAACTACTCTTGGAAAAATGCTACTATTGTGTTTCAGATTCAGTATTTAATATTAAAGTAATGTCATTTAATTGAAAAAAAGTAAGTCGTCCTCTCAACTCCTCTCCAAATAATTTGCTGTGCCCTATTCAGGGTCTACAATGTACTTTGTTATTTTACCTACCTACCATCTTGTTATCATTGTGGAATGCAATAAATTGAATTGAAGGATTAACGCTGTATTGCTTAAAATCGCTATGTAATTATTATTAAGCCATTATTTCTCATAAAAACAAAGGATAAAAATGGTTATTGTGGGTTATCCCTAAGAGATAGACATATACTGTTAAGGACTTTTTTGTGGATCTTTTTAAGGTGCATAATACTGTAGTACATTATTTTGATCTATCTCGTAGGATTCAGCCAGCGTTTGCAATGTAAGCGCAAAAAAAGTGTTTATTTACGACATCACATTAGAAACCTTTAAAATTATCAGTGTTTCTCTACTATATTATGCATGTATTATACACATAAACTTTCCTCTTGAATCACTCTATCTATTAAAGAAAACCGCATCAAAATCCGTTGCGTAGTTTTAAAGATCCAAGCATACATAGGGACAGACAGCGGGAAGCAACTTTGTCTTATATTTTGTACTTATTTGGTTGGACTGCAAAAACTGCCAGGTTGCGAGCTGGCAGACCAATTAATATTTAAAGGGCATCATTTTAGCTACTCGGAGAGCTTGGTTTCATCCAGTAACTCGATGAGGTAAAATAGGACCCCCATGCGGCCCCTAAAAATGGTTGGACTGCGGAACCCTCCAAGAATTCGCCCGGCAGACATAATTATTTAGACTCTATTAATAAAAACTAAAACCAACGAAAAGGTTTCGTTCAGTAACCACATGAGGTATTTTGATGGTCCAAAGTAGGTCACAAAACATCTCACCGCCAAGCTTCCTCCAGGCTGAGCTCCGGCAGACCAAAATTTTTCCTACCCATTTTAGGTCTTCTTTTCGTGGAAGGTGGTAATATCCAGTAACTCGATCAGGTAAGTAACCTTGGAGTGGCCGCCCGGACTATAATACCATTAATTAATTTGTCGATAGCAATTCTAAAATAACTGTAACATACTGACTGAGGTAACTTATACGGGTGCGATCAATTACTAATGCATTCGATATTGTGTCCTAAACAATGTGTGACCAATTTCTTATTAATTTTTCGTCTATATTCCTTCTTACGATGTTACTTAGAGGTATTTGTTTTATTATCGATTATTAGGTAATGGGTTTACGTGAAACGTAGTTAAATAAATTAAGGAAAATGCCGGGCTTGCGAATGAAATAATTGGTTATTTTTATCAACAATAAGTTAATTTAAGGTTTGAAATAGTTGTGCAGGCCCTGATAACAAATAATCATGTTTACTTCTCTTATGTTATTATTACTTTGAATTGACATGACTTGATAATTGTTTTTGGGACGTAATTAATATTTTGACATGATTTATTATTACTATGCTAGGTACTTTCGATTACTTTAATTAAATAAGCGTTGTATGTATAAACTAAATTAGCAGAAGATTAGTGCGCACTTATTTTTTTTTTTTTGTGTAGCTTTATATCACAACTTGTACCCAATATTTGCATGCCTTTGTTATTGGGTCAAATATGAGAAACTTTATTTACTGTTGGATCATCAAATGTACCTACCATGTTTGTGGCAAATAAATATTTTCTATTTCGTCTATTTCTATTTCTCAAGCTTACGCGCTCACTAGACATGAAATTAAACACTTTTAACGGATACTGGCGCGGTTTTATTGAAAGTACTTTGGTAATTAGTTGGTTACTATTAGTTTGATAATTAATAAAAAATCAAACCAAATACCAACTAATTACCAAAGTACTTTCAATAAAACCGCGCTAGTATCCGTTGAAAGTGTTTTATTTCAAATAATCATGTTACCAAACAACTGGGAAGTTTCATAATTTCACATGAATATTATTGAAATTCCGTTGTGGATGCATTCGGAATTTTATGAATTGTTTATAAAGCGCAATTATGTTGGCGGATTTGTTTTCACTCATATCGAACGCGACCTATCCGAGGAAATACCTTCTTACATTCAAGTCTTACGTTTTGGAAGTGTTTACTAGAGTTATATTTTTATTACCAACTTCAAAAGGAGGGAGGCACTCAAGTGGACCCGTTTTTGTTTTTTGTTGCCGACTTCAAAAGGAGGGAGGTACTAAATTGGACCCGTTTTTGTTTTTTGTTACCGACTTCAAAAGGAGGGAGGTACTCATGTACATCGATTACTCGAAGACGGCTGGACCGATTGAAATGATTCAAACGTTATTACATTAGGTAAACTCCCAAGTTGGTCCCATTTTTTAAAATTTGAAAATCGGTTCAGTACTTTTCAAGTAACCTTGAAAAAAGCACGAAAATAGTATGATTTTGTGTGCATTACCTTGATGATATGGTCGTATTACTTTTTTGTTTATGAACTGAGTAAGATAATTATTTTTTTGTTGGAAGAGTGATAACTTAAGTGTGGTTTTTCAACCGACTTAAAAAAGGAGGTTCTCAGTTTGACCCGTATGCGTATGTATGTATGTATGTTTCTTCGCGATTATCTCACGTTTGGCTGAGCCGATTTTTCTACCTAAATAATATACCTAATACAGAAGGTACCTGTCTACACTAAAAATAAAAAAATAAAATATTGTTTAAAAAAAACAAAAAACCCACTTCAAAAACCCTACCTCTAACAAGCAAGACATAATATTCGTAATAATAAAAATACGTCTTTTGAAGTCGGGTAGAGCTTCCATGATGATCGGGCAGACGTGAAGGCGTAACAAACAAACAAACTGACTTTCGCTATATAATATTAGTAAGGAATTAATCCTTAATCCTAATTAAGGGTAGGAATTTGAGTTTGTAACTAATTCGGTTTGAGTAGCTTCGTGTGAGAGGGGTCTTAAGTGCTGCTGTATAAAAATTATTCGTATTTCCAGTCGGCAGGCCACTACCACGACGGCGACTGGAGCCCAGACGGCGGGTACATCTACATAACGATCGTGTACAACTTCTCCGTCTCGCTCGCACTGTACGGCCTCTTCCTGTTCCTGGGCGCCACGAGGGAGATGCTCAAGCCGTTCGACCCCGTACTCAAGTTCTTCACCGTTAAGTCTGTCATCTTTCTCTCCTTCTGGCAAGGTTCGTATTGTGTGGTATTAATATTATCTTAGCTGGGTCTCATAACAAAATAAATCTTAAAAAAAATTAGATATTTAAAACCACAAACAGGAAAAAGTATACGATGTTTTAATCCAGGCTATAAATTATCTGTGTATATTCATATCCGTTCTGCCGTTTTTGAGTAACATTTTTAACGTTAAGTAACGTTTTTGAGTTGCCGTTTTGCGTGATTGAGTAACAAACGTCCAAACATTTACATTAAAACTTCACATTTATAATATTAGTAGGAAAAATGCTGTTTAAGTCCTAGTTTAATCGTATTGTGTGATCATATTATTTGCTTAGATTGTTTATATGTCTAGATAGAGTGTTGCACTTTTGACATACTAAACCAAACAGGCTAACTTTTTGAGGTTGTTGTGCGTTTTTAGCATCATCGCGTCCAAAGAGTCACAATACTAAGACCGTTTTCACATTATCCGATCCGATATCGGTGTCGGGCGCCGATACGATACGATACGATATACGATATCGGCGAAAAAAAATTATGAAATACACACATCAACTTGTCCAGGGATACTGGGTGCCTAGCATGACCGATTTATATCGCGTGATATAGCATTTTATCGACACACAACTGTCAAACTCCTTTGTCTTTTTGACAGTTAAACGTGATAAAACGCTATATCACGCGATATAAATCGGTCATGCTAGGCAGGCTGCATTATATAAAAACATTTTCATAGCTATGAAACTTAGTGAAAGATTTTTTGAAATCCGTTTAGAAATAGTTGAGTTATAGGGTTCTGAAGGAAATGCCAAGCTCAATACGTACGTCTCGATGACGTCATAATGACCCTCCAAAATAACAGTGTTTTAGCTCGTATAGCTTCTCAGGTTTAAGAGATATCGTAAAAATTTCATCACAGTTAGTCATGTGGTGGCATAAGCTTTCTGATAAGCCAGTAAACAAAAATCGTTACTGATCCTCATTATTAAAGCTGATTGTACAATGACAATTAATTCGACAGGCGTCGCCCTAGCCATTCTGGAGAAGGCAGAAGTGATATCCCCGATCCTAGACGGGTCGGGCATCCCCACGACCGCGGGCACGGTCTCCGCGGGCTACCAGAACTTCCTGATCTGCATCGAGATGCTGGCCGCCGCCGTCGCCCTGCGCTACGCCTTCCCCGCGCACGTGTACTCGCACGCGCACTCCGACCCGCACCGCTCCGTCACCATGCAGTCCATCTCTAGCAGCCTCAAGGTATGATAATACTAATGCGAAGCGAAGCGATGGCTGGTCCACGCGTCATGCTCGTGAACGGGTGCTGCCAGTGGGAATGGGTCTGCTTCTGAGTACCTATTATATCTTAACGCATATTGAATTGTAAGAATTGCGTTTTTTTATTGTTATTTTTTATGTCTTGTATCAAGTGTTTTTTGGTAAATTTTGCCTACTTAGGTGCACTTTCGAGTAGCAGACATAGTGATTACTGATTTCTCAACTAGTTGAAAGTTATTTACTCTCACAATTACCTATCCGATATGTAGTAGGTATTTAATTTCAACCTACCTACCCATTGTGTACAAACTTTTGTTAATTATTGTGATGGAAAATGACCTCACTTTAAATGTGGAGCTCATTTTTCAATGTTGACGACTCTGTATGAAATATACAGGGAGAAAAAAGCAGCCCTTGACGAGTTTCTTGCCGGTTCTTCTCGTTACAAGGTCTCCCGCTCAGGGTTTGCGAACCGATGGCGTAGCTTCTTTG
Organism: Agriphila straminella; assembly: GCA_950108535.1. Classification (NCBI taxonomy): domain Eukaryota; kingdom Metazoa; phylum Arthropoda; class Insecta; order Lepidoptera; family Crambidae; genus Agriphila; species Agriphila straminella. Next base: position 6,118,895 of record OX467318.1, read on the forward strand.
ACATTCACAAGTGCTTGTAACAGCCTAGACTGAATAAATAATTTTTTGATTTTGATTTTGAATGGTCCGATTATCAACAAGAAAAGAAGAGGCCTAGTATAACACATAACTTGCTACTATAAGTACTTTGTCGGAGTAATATAATAACTCTATGCTGTTGCTAATAATCTTGTCACCCTGTTGTAATTATCTGGTTTTATATTCAAGTTTGTAAATATCGTTACTTATGGCTGTTACAGCTGATAAGTTTCTTGCGCCCGTTCTTCTTGTCAGCTAAAAAAGTCTGGAACGGGTGGTAGGAAAATATAGACGATTCAAAAGTACTTAATAATTAAGTTTATTTGAATAAAGCTTATTTGACTTTGACAATGTACACTACGACAAAATTTTGTGAACACTTTTCTCGCGTTAGTGCGATGTCTGTCCGACTTACACTGTGTCTATTCTATGTCTAATAGCCTCAAGGTTTGTGGAAAGTTATTAATATTTTTTTTCTGACCGACTCCATAGCTTTACGCTTTTAAAATCCGTTAAATATATTATTTTAAGGAGACTTAAACCCTCTAGATCCGCCACTGGATGTGGCATTTCAGACTAGGTATTTTTTAGAAAGTAAATGATATCCCTAAAATGATGTGCGGGTCCGGCTCGTAGGACCAAATGTGTGATTCGCAATGTAGATGACTTGACGTTACGGGATTAACGGGATTGTAGTCTATTAGATTCGAGGTTTTAAAAAAAACGTCAATGTCAATTGGATACCTTTAATGTACTGTTAAAAAAAATACGAATATGTCGCATATGCGAGAGTAGGTCAATTATGCAACATTGACGCGGTAATCTAAACTGATAAATCAGCACACTATTTTAAGAGGTTACTAAACATGAAAAATGGAAAAGCGTATACAAACTAAAACTAATCAATTGTTATCTATTCTAGGAGACAATGAACCCCAAGGACATAATGACGGACGCGTTCCACAACTTCCACCCGCAGTACCAGCAGTACACGCAGTACAGCTCGGGTGAGTACACACTTGTCACTTGACACTCGACACCTAGCATTTATACACATAGCATTCTAAATATTATAATGACTCTCCGACCTAAATAAGTACTATGCGAGCCAAATAAGAATAGTACTGACAAAACGGCCATATTTGTTTGCGTTTCGCTTCCACTTCAGGCTGTAGGATGTGCAAGAAAAGGAACAATGATCAAGATTGCCGTTTGACAGTACTATTCTTATTTGGCTCACATAGTAGGTTGAAATATTTCTCATAATTGTTTTAAAGACTGAAAGTGTATTTATTTTTATTCTATTGGATCCTATTTTAGTTTTGTGTTATTTATATGTAATTTTCGAGTAGACCAATAAATAGATAAATAATTATTTTGTTTGCATTTTTACCGATTTTAACAAAATTAGTTATTAGACAGTGAAGACATTTTGCAAAAGGAAAAAACGTTACGTTAAAATAATATTTTGTGCTTGTGTATAAATGTTATCTCTAGGAGATTTATGTTTGCGTTTGCGCATGATTCTGGCCGCCTGCTCTAATTTGTTTGCATATTTTGTGGGATTTGACATTGTTAGTAAAGGATTGCTTAAAAAGTGACTTTACATTAATTAGGGAATTTCGTTTGAATGCCAATTAATGGATTTTGGGTAATTTATTGCAATAAAATCAAATAAGTTAACTTATTCCTAATTTAATCAGAGAGTTACGATTCTTTGATCTGCCTGCCTGCATATTGATTATAATTTGTAATTATTTGAAAGTAAAAATTGAAATAGTAATGCATGTAAAAGTTTTATAATAATCACCCCTACAGATTGAACAAAGACATTATTTTAATTAACTGTCTCTCATACATACATTTTTTAGATTTTTTATTTTACATTTTCAATTTTGTTTGTTTTACATTCCTCATTTCATTTACATGAAAGTAGGCTAGGACCGTCTTATTATTTTATTTTATTTTCTTTCAGATGTCACTTCTCATCTACCTTATGAGAAACTATAAGCTCTGCCATAGCTGTGCTCTGCATGACCGCGTTGATGTCTGTGCGTTTATTTTATAACAAAACATAATTAATATTCCCTACGATTCGAGCATGAAAACATAACTCTAATGAATACATAACGGTACTACCATTTATAATAAGTGGGAAAAATAAGAAATTAAAAAAAAAACTGAATAATAGTAAATTAAAATTTAAATGGCGTTTGTACGTTGTTTCTCAGTGGTTGTAGTGTAAACACAAAAGGGAAAGACTTTACTCATAAACACATTAAATATAAAAATCACATGTTTGTAATTAATCAAAACCCGATTAAAAAATTTAAGCATATATATACCGATATCCAAGATTATTCATACTATACAATTTTTACCGGACTTAGCATGATTGCTCATCAATTATATTTAAAATTTATTAAAAACAATACAAATATCATACTACCTATTTTAAACTGATGAGTTCTTTCAAGCCATTTGTATTTATTATACACCAAATAAAACAACCAATATACAAATATCTTATCTATTATTCCTTCAAAGGTTTATTGTAGAAAATAAAGATTCTTTTTTTTATTTCTTCAAATAAGTAATAAGTTTGATTTTACTCCAAATCGTGCCTTGTAAAGCGGTATTCTATCGCTTTTTTTAAATAAGTTCGGTGCTCTGCTGTGGCACCGTTGTAGCTTAGGAAGATTTTTTTTATTTTTTTTTGTAATTTATTATTAAACAGGTACTTGACTAGTCCGAATTTATAACGAATATTAAATTAACCCAAATAAAAACTAGATTAAAGTCACCAAATAAGAAATAGTGAATCACAATAATTTTGAAAGGAGAAAGCAAAAAACCGACTCTTACGTTGCACTTGAAAACATTTTCCATAATATTACCCAGTTAATTAATAATTATGCTGTAGGTGTTGACCAACAGGGTAAAAAATGGGATATTTCAATAAATATTTTGGTTATAAAAAATCTCAGCTAAGTCAAAATCATAACGCATGGTTCAAACTAATATACTTCGGACTATTCATTGCCATGTAATTTGTATTATTTACTTAATGCTTAGAAGCACTAGGTTGAATTTCGTGTAAGTATAGAAATTACTTACCCCAGTTTAATACAGACAATTATGAATCTTATGTCGAAGAAATTAAGATGCAAAACTACGTTAGACTTGTTAACGGTGGGAAATTTCTATACATACGCAACCTTCCCAAGTTAATGGTCCTGCCTGCTGAGTGTAGAATAAATTTAGTTACTTATGTTAAAGTTTAATTTTCTGTGATTTTATTATTTCTTTTTTTGTATATTTCTATGTTACATTTCTTTTAAGATAGTGGATAAAATATTTTTTTTATTCGAAGCTAGTTTCGTGTTAGGCTGTTTAGACGTGCGCATGAGGTCATATCGTTTGATTAATCAGTGGAAATAACACTGTATTTGTCTTTCGGGAAAAGGCGTTGTAAAAAAAAATCTTTCTGCCGACGGTTGAATTTGGTTAACCTTAGGGTTAACCTGCAATACCTATTTATATGTTTCAAGTTACATTAAATAGAAAAAAGGAAATGTGAATTATTTGCGCGCTTTGACAAGTCCCTTATAATGTTAATATAACTTTATGCTTATGTCTAAAGCAGCTCTTAAAAAATTACATAATACTTTTTCTACTGTTGATGGAGGGCATTTGCCAGGTTGTTGTTTGATTTAAAAAATCTGATTGCAAGTATAGTTATGCTATTTTATTGCCAAACCAAAGAATGGCATTTGAAAGATTTTAAACCAATAAATAAAGACAAATTACGCTTTGTAACCACGCTCTACTAGCTTCAAGTTAACTAATTCACTTAAAACAACCTGTTTATGGCCAAATAATATAAATGTCTTTTTTAACTTTAATATAGATTACTTATAATAATTTGTTTAAGAAATATTTTTAACGCCACCTACATTTAGCTAAATATTTTGTTTATACCTTAGTTTTGAATAAGTTATAATAAAATATCAAACCAAAACTGGAACCAGTTTTTACACGTGTACTTGGCCTCTCACTGATAACAATAAAGAATTTTCTGATGTAAATAAGCATACTTTTATTGTAACTATCTTGGGCACGGCATCTCTATATTTTTAAAGAATTTTCAACTTTATTCCAAACACATTAGATTTCATTTTATTAATCTAAATAATGTTTTGAGCAAAAACAAATAATTATTAATAATAGACCAAGGAACAAGAACTTAATGGTAAGTAAATAAATAATATTAATGCATAATTTTTATTGGAATGAAAGCTTTTTATATTTTCGTTTGCTGGCATGCTTCTCATCTTCATACATCTTCATCAAAAGCACGAAAAAATCTTAGTTTCGCTCAATTAATCCACTGCAGTTAAATTTCGACCTTAAAATTAATTTTATGACTGACAACATTACGACTGAAAACACTCAAAACATATTTGGTTAGTGTTGCCAATCGTGAAATAATATGAAAGTGTTATTTAATTTACTTATACAAAATTGGTTGTACACTTTTAATGAGATGCACCAATGGCACCAATATACAATGAGATACACTTCACAATTTAACAATCAACACCTTTCACCTACAAATATCAAAACCACAAAAAGAAATTAGTTCAAAACTCGATAACGATTAACTTTTATGAAAGCCGAGCCGTCGTAAAGTCGCTTAAATGTTTATCACTCTCCAAGAAGGAGGGGATTTGCGATCAAAATTTTCAAAAAATTGCATGTGGTAATTTTCGTAGTGTCACGTGAGTTTAACTTTATGGCTCGGCTTTCATAAAATAGTCCATAACATCACAGATAATACTAATTACATTAACATTTTGTACAGCATCACACAAACATGCAACGCTATCTATACAGAAAGATTCATATCTAGATGTAACTGTACTAACAAGGAGCATGCAGTGTAATGTTATTTAACACGTCTAATTTAGTTATTTTACACGTGTTGTCCCTGATTAACCCCGGTCTGCCCGTCCAGCTTGAGCATCGAAACATGATATACATCGCGTGATATCGCGTTTTATCGACACTAAACTGTCAAAATTCATTGTCTTTTGACAGTTAAACGTGATACATTGTTATATCATATCGCGTTTCGGTGGTCATGCTAGGGGCTGGAGTTCTACTCACTGGCCGTCAGCGCCGATGGATCGGTGATGCGTGTGTGTGTGATACTATGAAGCGTCTGTATTAAGATACGGTACATAGTAGCACATGCGTAGTTATCTACCTATCAGCGCCGAAGTGTGAGAAGAAAACGAGCTGACTTACTGTAGATGGCATTGGAGCTCGATCGGGGCCGAGGATTGATCGGAGCCGGACACGGATTGACTTTGGTATAAAGGTGTATCATGTTCCGGTCTGGGGTTCTACCGCGTAAGTAACTTTATTGATATGAAGTTCATGTAAATGTTGACACTTACGGCCTTACCACAAAAGATCTTAAAACACTGTTTAGCTAAATCACTGTTTAAGTGTGATGCTCTGTCTCTTTCAAATAATATTGTCAAAAAAGTGACAGCATCACATTTAAACAGTGTTTTAGCTAAATACTTGTTAAACAGTGTTTTGTGGTAAGGCCGTTAAAGTCTCTATTCTTAAACGAGTTAAAAAAAAATGGAAAGATCGGGACTTTAAATGCCAGCTTTTACATGAACTTCATATCAATATTCTTACGCGGTAGACCCCCTAGCATTGGTATGGCTCCGGCCCTGCTCCGGCACGGGTCTAGCTCGGTTTCGATCAAGCTCGGGTCGAGCTCCGGTTAACACTTCGCATGGCAGAGAAGCCGAATCTCGACTAAAGTTATTTATAAATAGCGAATTAAATCTATGGAAGTGTAATTGCCAATAAATATTGCTTAAAATATAGCACCACGGGCTTAAAAATACAACCCGCACAGCATTTAGTCGGGCCAGCCACGCGCCCGGTGACAGGCGTTAACGTTCTTTATTACAGTAATTGCAGTTTGTATTTCATAGAAAAGATAAACTTTATTAGAAATGACGTCATGTGTAGTCAAATGGTGTAAAAGACTCAAAGAATATCTATAATAAAATATCTATGAGTATACAGATTATGGTTGTTATTATGCGAACAGTGTTCAGTCGCTTTGTGCTGCATAACTAAATGCCAGCATTTTTAGCCCCGCCCTCTTGGATGTAATTTTTGTTGGGTGCTATTTTTTGAGCGGAATGCTTGTTCCATAGATTTTAGTTAGCTGGTTATAAGATTGGTGTGTGTGTAGTGATGCGCGCGGGCTCGGTGCCGGGGCAGCGCGGCGAGGAGGGCGCGGCGCTGGCGCCCCGCCCGCCGCCGCCGCGCGTCGCCACCATCTCACAGCCGCCCAACTACCACGAGAAGACCACGCTGCTCAGCTCCGACGACGAGTTCCAGTGAACTTGTCACGCTGACTAAACAGATTTAGCAGATTCAACACAGCTTGTACAGTATGAGGCAAACATCTTGAAAGCGGGTGGGTATTGCGCAGAACGCGCATTTTGGATATGCGTGGCGGCCGGCGGGAGAGGGGCGCGCGCTATTGGTCGCTCGCAAGTGCACATGCGCGAACTGATCCCCACTCCGTCGATAAAGTGTCAAGATGTTAGCCTCGTACTGTAAACACATAGAACAGAACCTAACCGCGAGCAACAGAACGACCGGCGGCGCGACGAGTAAATTACCTCTTCATTGCACAATCGAAAGCTCACCGCACAGCGGCATATGAAACTCGCTCGTCTTTCAGCTATCGCTAGTCGCTTTGTTGCGTGGCTGGATCGGGAAGTCCTGAACGAGTCTTTAGTCAACAGTAATTTGTCGAAATGGGACGGTGCTGCACCTCAAATAAATAACTAACAGCCCCTGTATTACAACCTCTTAAATCTTGCCAATTTTCTGAATGGCTATCAATGCGTCTCTTTTATTTGCTATACAGCGAGAAAGAGAAATATAGTAATTCATAAACCTGACAAGTTTTAAGAGGTTGTAAACCCCCCCCCAGGTGGTTGTTCATTGCGGATAGTTTTGTCGCACACTTTGATATTTCTGATTTAGGAGCTCATGGTTAGGCCTTTCCTATTTACAGTGCGTTTTAAACTTATTGGCGGCTCGGAACAATGTGCGAGAGCGCAGAATACGATTTCGATGTAGGTACGTGGTGTGGAGAGGCTGCGCGCAGTGGCTAACTTTACAGCCACCATTGAGTTTTAAACGCACTATACCTACTACTGTTAAAAGTATTCTATGTTGCATTATTTCTTAACAACGACCAGCGAATCTACCTCCTAACTTTGACTCTGGCTTTGGTTTATGACGTCAGTGCACTGTCCGTCCTTGTCATCGTGTTATGATATGACAAGGACGGACAGAGCATTGCTATCGCTCTGGCTAAAGCTTTGAGTCGGGCGGTAGGGCCCTAGGTTCTTTGTGCTTAGAACCACGCATTGCGGCTGTCGTCGAGCGATGGCGCTTTGATCGACCATTTGGCCACACATTTATTTTTTTATTCTATTAGGATCAGTATTGATGCAAATGAAATCAGTGTTTTAAGTATGAGATGTGAAGGAATAAGTTTAGGTTCTGTTGCAGGCTTGCCCCGTTTAAACAGAAGGCTAATTTTCTAGGTACTATGACAAATAGGTAACCAATAGAGCCTCTTGTGGTGCGAAACTCAAGAAACAAAACACTCACACGACTTTTTTTTCTTGAGAGTATAATGAGTAAACTGACTCTAAAAGTGTGAAAATTAAATGTTAGAGCTAACCATCAAAAGCTTTAAGCGATGCCCTGCCATTTACCACATTTGCTGAATCATCAAAAGGAGTCGCACAATCGATGCGTTGCGATTCATTGCACACACAGCAGCGATTCAAACCAAGAAATTGCCTATATTCGAGTCAATTTATAAAGTTAGCTTAAAACAGGATGATTTTTTCACTCCTATAGTTCCTAGGGTTAAACATATTTACCACATCTTACATGAGGACTTGATTAAAATGTGCAATATCTTGCCGTTATTTTCATATTAAGATTGTAGAGGTAAGGTACTTATGCCTATTTTAAGTCATTCTTTGCGAAAATGATATAAATCTTAAAATCATTGGGATATACCGGACCGTTGGATTTGGTATGAATTGTGTGCTACTTTTAAAGCAGAACGAAAATTATTCGCAAAGTTAAATAAATTAAAATAAAGGCCTTCTGAAAGAGTTTGCTAGGAAAAACTGTTTAATTTTTATTGAACTAATGTTATGTTGAATGTTTTGTTCTTAATTAAATGATTTGTGTAATGATGTTTATGTAGGTATAACGATTACACGGCGACTATGGCTTGACAACAAGGATTGTATAGATAGGATTTAAGAAAAGGTAAATTAGCATAGGTACATAATAATCGTCCTACGTCCAAACCAGTGCGCTTTCTTTAACTTACGTCTCTAACATTCAATTTTGTCTTGCGTCAAGCGCTTGCAATATACCTAACATTTTGATATTCGCGCTATGCATGCGTCAGACGAAAACGCAAGATGACGGTGAAAGTGCATTGGTGTAGACGTAGCAATAGCGAATTCTATAACGTGTACAGATATAGATTTATTTGTTACTAGCATACACGATTACACAAAAATGGTAAATAGATATTGATGTATTATAATAAGTTTTATTGTAAAATAATGTCGAAAATATAGCTAGATCTTGATGTCAAACCTTTTTGTTTTACCCAGTTGATCTTGAGTACCTAATTACCAACACATAGAAAGGTGATAGTTTAATATTGTTAATAAAATTCTTTGAGAAAAGTTAACCTTCCAAGTTTATACCTAATTATAACTTACTTTTATTAAGTTACTTAATATAATTGAAAAAATACTAGAAAAAATCGACTCACCCGTAGCAGCTCAGACGGGACTCGAACCCGCACCCTTAGGATTCCGGCCCAATGCACTAACCAATTATGCTACCGAGTCGCGAGTGGCGAAATTTTCTAGTACTTTTTACGTTTTCGCTGTAAGCCAGCGTTATTTCATCAATGTGAAGAATTACCTTCAACATTCGAATGCGACATCTTTACAGATGCCAGCCAATCGATTAAGATGAAACAGCTATTTAATATTGAATTTTAGATTTTACTTTTATTGTCGTTTTTATGTACTTTACTTACATGCATTTATAGATATTATGGAAAATAGAATATGCAAGCAAATATGAAGTTCAGAGAATTATTACTGTCAATAGGTAAGCTATCTAAGCCTTTAACTAGCTAACTAATAGTTAGATAGGTTTGTACTACATCGCTTACAAATTCATACTAACATGTCTAAATTGATTGAATTAACCACGACCAAAAAGTATTTTAACACTGTTATTTGTAAAACTTTAAAAAGCGAAGATTCTTTTCAAATGCTTTACCGTCCAATATTAAATTTATACTGCAAACGGAAACGATTTTACTGGAATACAAATTAAGATCTTTTGAGAACACTTCCGTGTGACATATATTTTCAATTTGTGTGCAGATAAAATATTTCTGGTCTCGTAGAAAATATTTAATTGATGTAAAAAGTTTCCAATTTAACGCGAACAATATTTTATGGTTAGCAAGTACCTTTGTGTCTATTAAGATATCTCTTTATAATAATCTTTTAAAATCATCGTTTTTTGTCACTAATCTACTTACTGTCGTTATAGGACAACCAATCTTGATTTTAATTTGGCCAACCATTTTTTTTAAACATTTTAAAACTTATTTTTTCGCATTAGGTACCTATATTATATCATGCACCTAAGTAAGAAAAGATGGTGAAATATCATTTATTTATTTTATTTATTTATATATACATACTATATATATATTATAAGTACTTATGTTTTGTAATATTCGGATTGTGCATTTACTTCTGACATGGACCTTGTTCCATGCTTCCGAGTAGGATTATTATAAAACACTAAAATTTATTCAGTTATGATGGTTAGGTATTTTATTATTTTTAATAAGTCGGCTACGGACTAAAAATACCGAAATCCTGAAATTCGCCTGCCGTAGGCTTAATTCACCTCCAAGTTAACTGAATATAGTAGGTATTTCAAGAATAGCTTTGCTTTACAGTTATAAATTAAATGTTAATATTAATATTTGTTTCATTGTTTCTGTTCATTTTAAGGCTTTTTTTGTTGAGATATTAGTAAATTAAGTTGTAAAACCGGGATCTCGATAAAGTGGTGCTGTGACATTAATTAAATAACTAATGCGAAAACAGAAACTTGAAAACATTATATTTCTTTTATTTTGATGAATCATTACTATTTTGAAGTCCCGGTTTTAAAGAATAGTTTAATAATGTCCTACACATGTAAAAATACTTTTTTTTAAATAATTAAGTAGGTAGTAACATTACGCTCTGTCATATCCATTATTTTTATTAACCCTTTGTTATTATAAGATAAGCCGATGTAATTTAGACAAATAAGATTTCATTCTCATTCTGAATAAATAAATAAATGTAAAGTTATTTTTGTAATTGAAAATAGTAAATGGAAAGAAACAGAAGTGAGCATTGCCGAAAAGAGTTAATTATGATATAAAAAGTTAGATTTTAAAAGTGTTTTAGCTCCATGTTTTAAATTACCTACTATTATACATAAATACATAATGATATTGATATAATACACTTGTTGGTTTAATTTGAAAGCTCCTTTTAATTACTTTAGTTCTTTAATTCATTAACGCGGGACCGGTCGCTGGCGACCGAGACACAATAGATTTTCTATTGTGTCTCATTTTCCGGGCGTTGAAGAGTTAAGGGCCAGCCGAGGTTCCCATTAAGCTGATTGCGTTCATATGGCACAGCAGGGCAGTCGATTGTATTGAACTACGTGTAAAAAATATTGCAGTATTCTAAAAAAAAATTTTTTTTCACTACGTATAATAGCACCGTACAGCCGCCATGTTGGTTTTTTTATAACGCCACCTTAAGAACACTTGGGCTGAAAAGACAAATCTAACGATATCTTAATCATAGAAATCCGTTCAGCCGTTTGAAAGATATGAGGTAATAAAGAATATTACATACAAACATACATACATACAAACATACTTACAAGATACGCGCGAAAACCATAACCCGCAGTCGGGTAAAAAATCATGGAATTGACATTTCTGTTAAAAAAATCCTTGAAATTTAAGGCTCACTCTTCGCTGCGCTTTGCGGTCGCCATAAAAAAAAATTTAAAGCTGTTTATTTCTGATAAGTAATACAATATAAAAAAATGGCTTATCCTAGAGTTAGAATCTTTAATATTTAAGATTATGACACTATAGGAGGGTCACTCAGGGCAACGGATTATATCAATTACTGTTTACATTTGTATTCTTTTTTTTTCAAGTAGGTTCATAATACTTAGTTAACATTACACACATCAGTCCGGACGCGCATACATCCCGCCGTCACAAACGAAAAACTTTTTAAGTATGTTTTTAATTTGTTTTTTCTTTTTCTTTTTTTACACTTTTTGGAAGTTCTAACCAAAGATATTAGAATTTTAAAGTTCTAACCATATATTTCTAACCTTTATTCGGGACCTGTAGGAATAAAGCAGATCGGCTACACCTCGTTTAAACCAACAGCTATCTACACCTAGTTTTAGCAGGCTAAAACTAGGTTTAACCGCACTTCGGGTATTAGCTGTAACATTATAGGTAGGTAGGTACTAAAATATCTGTTAAATTCTATATACCTTTATTAGACGGATATATATAATGATCATAATTGAACGCTTGCTGTCAAATAGGATTCAAATATCTATCCATGGTGATAGATTATATGAATATTACAATTAAAATTACCAATGGACCGTGTCCCCTAGATCCACTAAAATCCATTGATGGATCTTTTTGCACCCTTATGTCCACTTCAATCCGTGATCCTCAAAAACCCACCCTTGATTCAGTATTTTTGCAAAGTGGATTTTTTAGAACTAACGTGTGTCTGAAATCCATTAATTTCAGGATTTTCAGGCACACGTTAGTTCTAAAAAATCCACTTTGCAAAAATTCTGAATCAAGGATTAAAGTGGATATAAAAGTGCAAAAAGATCCATCAATGGATCTTTACAATGGATTTTAGTGGATCTAGCTAAGGGGACCGTCGGCGTCGACCCACCGGGGCCACGGCTAACGAGTGCAAGTGCTTCGAACATATTTGGTGCTGTACGATCACAAACAACATAATCGCGTAGCACGCAGTAGCTCGCGCATTCGGTGTAGCAGAGCACTATAAGCAGGTATGTACGCTACGACATTCGTAGCGTAGTGCGCGCTGTAACAGTGCTACGTGCTACGATGTGGCTACGACCGTGCGATGTCCAATATATTATGTCCATGCCACAATTTATGGAGTTTTTCTTTTTAACAGACTTCTAAGGAAGCGGACATATCAATTCGGTTGTATGTTTTTGTGATAATACCATACACTATTAGTAGGTACACTTTTATTTAGTCAATTTATTTTTTGAGAGGTCACTCTTTTTTTTATTACCTACCTAGGTACCTACCTAATTCTTGTTTTATTCATCGCGTTTGTTGTACGTATGTTATACGAGTACCTATACTTGTTTTATTATGACACAACAACGGCCAGCTAAGTAGTGCTGAGTCGACCGACGGGCTTTTTTTTAATGTTAAACTTTGTTTTTAAACTAGGGTAGGTAGGTATATAGTTAACTAGTTAGTTAAACAATTCAGCCGCTTTCCTTTCATCGTTCAAATGTGTGCTGTTATTTCCATGGCTTTAATTATATTATCCCAGTCATTACGGGAAGTGGACGATCTGGGATTGGTCATTCTGGGATGTGGTCCTTTTGGGAAGTGTTCATTTTAAGAAGTGGACATTATGGTCCTAAAGGATTTCGAACGTCGGCGGGTGGGTCTGCCGAGCTTCGAATTAAAACAGATAAATGGAGCCCCATTCGGGCCAAAATGGCGAACATCGATTTCTTATTCTTGATGTCACACGAACATCTATAAGTATTTTCCAAATAATTTCGGCAAATAGTACAATACGAAATTCCTTATATAGATTTATCTGTTTTAAGTTGAAGCTCGGCAGACCCGTCGAAGTTCGAATACTTAGTTAGCCGGTAGGGCCCGATTTCAGTAAGGATTTAGTATCATAATTCACTATTATATTTGCGTAGTAAGATAATAAAGAACACCATATTATTGTTTAACTTTTATATTAAAAATATACAGTAAGGTACATAATATTCACATTTCTTTACCATAATTGTGTTTATTGCTTTCAATTTGTGTAAATAAAATAATACAATTTGGTTTACCGGTTGTCATAGGTAATCTTTATTCTTATTTCACCTTTTTATATGTTAACAGTAATAATAGATCATGTAACAACTTGGAAGATAGATAAAAAAATAGATAAGTTGCTTAGATACATTCGTCTAAAAGAAAAACAGTAAGTAGGTAAAAATATTATTTGGAAATGGATATCTTTTGGACGTTGTTCTGTAGTACGTACCTGTACTATAAAGTATATATTGTAGGGAGGTACCTAGGTGGGTACCTCTATTAATATAATATTTACGTAATAAATATTGCAAAAACACCAAGTGCTCGCATTTGAATTGAATAATCTTATCTTCTTACTTAAAGCTTCAAATGTAGGACAAAGATTTGTTCCTAAAATAATTAAAGTGAGTGCTTGAAAGTGTTGATTTTCTGATCTTAAAAATTGTTTAGATATACCTAGGTAGGTACCTAAGCACCAAAAAAATTACTCGTACTTAGTCAATAAAAAACTAAAGTAGGTAGGTAAGCAGGTACTTATAAAACATACGTTTGCGGTGTTCCTTTGTTCTCATTTATTTAGGTGATGGTCATTATTATCAAAATAAGTTTTCACTCCTCTTGCTCAAAAAGTGCGTCATTGTAACGTACAAGAGTCGAGATAAAATAGCATAATAAGCCCTAGGGGATAAAGTTTTTTCTTTTTTAATGTTTGTCTATTACCAATGAGCGTACTAAAACGAAAAAGTTTTTATTCATAATCACGAATAAAAACTCGCTCGACTTAATACTGGGGGTCTATTACGAAAAGTTTAAAGCGATACACGCGGCTGCGTCCGTGCTTCGTTCTGATTGATTCCTATTACAAAGCACTTGCGTATGCGATATTGCAAAGTGATTGCGCAAATTTGACAGTTTCTCTCTAGTGGATCCGTCATTATTCGTTCAATAGACTATGGACTACGATAGCTACATTGAAAATATTTGTAATAACTATAACCGACGAACTGCGGACGACTATCGTGACCGAGTTTCGTAATAGGCCCCCAGTTTCTCATTCTTATTTTTGAAAATGGAACTAAAAGCATCTCTTCGGTAAAATCATAGACTTATTTATACTCTGTGTACAGAGTGAATCGTAGAATGCGTGTTTGTGTTGCTTAGCTGCTACAGCAGAAATTAAAAAAGGTACCATGGCGCGAAATCTTTAGAATTTTTTTATAATTACAAACTGATTGAATTGTGTGACTGTAATTGGAAAGAAATAATTTTAATCTTCTGCCGTCAAGCACAAATCATTTATTTAAATATTGTACAAAAAGTTTATGAAGTGGAGGAAAAAAAAACGAGTGGATTCGTTTACGGAAGTAAGTAAGTAGGTATAAACTATTTAATATTGTATTTTATTTTCTCGCAATCGTAGTGAAAAGTATAGTGTAACACACGACGCTAAAACCCATTGTAACTCGGTTTCTATTTATTCCCTCGCTAAAGCTCGGGAATAAAAATACCTCGTATGCAATGGGTACTTTTAGCGTCTTGTATAACAATCTACTATTTAACTCGGTGTGCGTTGAGCAAGTTTATCAAAAGTTATCAATGTAGGTAGATGTAGCTTTACCCTTAGAATAATAACACCCAGAACGATAGTTCTCTACAAACCGCACTGTCAAAAGTGAGGCAACTAAACCAGCCAAAATGGCCCCGTTTTCAGATTGTTATTCTCCATTATTACCTAACCATACCGAATAATTTCAAAACAGTTTCAATTTTCCTACATTTATTAGATTAGTTACTATATATTTATTTACGATTAGGTAGGTACTATTGGATTTTATTTACGATTAGGTAACGTATGAAGGATATAAATTTGAAAACTAAGCCATTCTGGCTTAGTATTAGTTTCCTCACTTTGCATACGCGGACACGGCTTCTAGGTGTTATTATTCTAAGGCTTTACCTTACTTTTTCTTGTACAATAGGTATATAAAAAAACATAACCCTCTTGCAGTCGGGTAAAAATAGGAGTAAGTTTATACACGCAGAAATTCGAGAATATTTATAAGAAAGCTACAGTGGCAGTATTTTGAATTAAAAGTTAATGTAACGAAACTATCTAAGTATATTTCGAGAGTCAATGGCATTACTCAGTAGAGTCCTGTTGGAGAGGCCAAACCGACAAAAACAGTGACGATAAGATACCTTCTGCATTAAGCTAAGTCAGTATGAAACGGTCGATAGGTACCTATACTTAGGGCTGATTTTTCAATGCCTAGATAGAGCTTTATCCGTTTGATAGCGTATCATACTGCCAAATGGAAAATGCTTGTCATTCGTTTGTCTGTCACATTTTTGAATGACTTTTATTAGATTTGGTTAATATTTAAACTGACTGATATCTGTTATCTGAGGATTGAAAAATCAGCCCTTAGTCTAAATAAATTTTTGGCCGCGCTTTCGACGCACGCACGATATTTAGATTGCCGTGACGTTGTATGACCAACGGCGACAGCTAGTACAAATACAGAAAATATCTTTTTCGACGCCAACGACTCCAACGACCTACTACAAAAAAAGAATCGCTATAATCGGGCGATATTTGTCGTTTGTTTTAGCAACCAAATATTTTTACCTTATTCTTGAGCTAATCACTCATCGTGGCTAATTGTAAGCGAGTTGGAATAAATCCCATTCAAGCAGCCATCGACTTTTCAAAACTACTACCTACCTACTACTAATAATGCCACCATGCTAAAGGCATCTAAATCACGTTTCTAATAAGGCTAAGCCTAGATAAAAGTGAGAAAAAGACAAAGAGATATGCAAAATTTCACAACATAGTTCAACCTCAGAGTAAACTTTAGCTCTTTATGCCACCCTACACGATGACAATTTTTCGCTGCCAAATGCCTAAATAATGTCCAAACTGCAAAAAATTCGCCCTTTTATCGTATTTGCGTCTCGAATAATAGAAGTCTGAGGGTGAGAAATTGTCATCATAATAATATTGGCTCACATGCCGTTGTTATAATAAGTAAGAAATATTAAACTGTCACGAAGTAGGCGGTAAGCACAGAGAATGTAACCACTAACGTGGTAAGTTAAAATGTGCTACTCAGCTAAAACAAAATTGTGCAGTGCAGGAACGGATTTAAATTTTCACTTTGAGCAATAAATTGTTTTTATGTGACGCGTGAAACACCTAAGGGCCAGCCCTTTCACAAAATTTCAAATCACACCGTTATCTGACAAATTATTTATCTTTAATTCGCATTCACCTTACCTTATTATTTAGTGAAAACAGGTACATAAAATCGATGTGCATATTTGAATTACAACAACATTAAAAATTTACTTACATGAAAAAAAGAAATACAGCTTTTAAGCTGGATTTCAAACAATCTTTTTATCTTTTGTAAATAGGTTTAATGATCTCGTACTATTTACCAAATATAGACCCTTTTTCCATCCTGCTTCTTCACAAAAATCATACAATCTAAAGATTCTAAAGCTAAAGACGCGCCTTCTACTTTCTACCTTTAGTTTAAAAATCTGATCTACTTATACTGAAAGTAGAAATTCTAAGGATCTGTGCCTGCCAGATCGTTTTATCTACGCCTACCATATTATTTTTTAATTTACCTTAAAAAATATCCGTATTTAATCTTCATAATAAGTAATTTATGCACGTTGTGCCATTAGCGAAACAAAACGATGAAACTGTAGGTTTAGTATCGATTCCATTGTTTTACATAGTTCTTTGTATTCTTACAAAAATACTTAAGTAGGTAAGTATTATATTTTTTATTCCGGATAAAGGTGGGACACGTAGGTAAGTACCTAAAGAGCGAAATGACTTCAGGCCCAAGTGTAGTCAAATGCCACAAAAACGAACTTATCTAGATGTTCGATAAGTATATCGCATCGTTTTGAAATGTCAATGTTCGCTATTTCTTTTACTGATGTGACTTTCTTCTAGGAGATAGAACATTTTTACAGTTACATCATTTTGTCATCCTATACCTAATTAAATAATAATATAATAAGACATTTCTTGGTTACAACAAACGTTACTCCTCACCTTCACCACTTTTATCGATTCCACCAAGCACCAACAATTAGCTTTCAACGATGGAATTAATGATATCATGTCAAACCTCTATTGTATGAGTATATTAATTCATTGTTAGGTCTCAAAGAAGGTGGGTAGGTAGGTATGTACATAATTTGTTATATGCTTACCTAAGTACATTATCCCCTGTTAGCATGTAACATTTTATCAACTACCGTTTTAAAAAAGTGCTTACATGCATTATCATCTTTTCGCATTCATTAATATATCCTTCAAATCCTTTCATTTTCGATTATTACACAAACTTTCAAAAGCCATACTCATATTTCCTTTATTTTCAGAAGATGTAGGGGCCAGCTATCTATCCGATTTCAGGTTTGAGTGATGTTTTAAGAACCTGAATTCAGACTTTAGCGATGATGCTCCCCATAGTTAGAATAACACGCATATTTTGTAAAAAGACCATTATCTTATAAACATCCGTAGGCCCCAATTCCCAATCATCTGTAACAAATTTTCACCTACCGCTGCTTAATAACAAACATTACATTATACTTTCGCCATAAAAAGGTATTCACATTATACCAAAATACTTTTATAACATTTAAAATTTACGTCCATTCGTGTTTAGTTATCTAAATAAAATTTTAACAACTTTACAATATAAATAGGTATTTTTTTAAACTAAGCTGAAAGAAAACACGAGTTCAAGAAAGTTTTGTATAGTCTCATTGTAGTATGCTTGTCATGCATAGGTATTTTAAAAAGATTTCAATAGGTAGATAATGGAAAGCTTTGTTTCATAAAATATTTTCATTCGTTCCCTTCAATAAGAATATTTAATTTTAATTTGTGAAACCGGCCGGACCCGACGGGAACTCGACCGTAGCAAAACCAAGAGGCCCTCCCCGATGGCTCCCTTGCCATAGATAGGGGGAGATTACACGATCATTCAGACTGACACCAGACTGATGCAGGGCTGATTTTGTACTAATTTTTCTTAGAATTTCATAGAAAAAATAGTACCGTTCAAAAAATACAACATCAGTCTGGTGTCAGTCTGAATGATCGTGTATATAATCTCCGTCATAGTAACAAACACATAAGTATGTGAAAAAGCTTAGACGTGCTCCGTCCGGTCGAGCTTTGGCCCGATTCCGGTCGGTTCGGTTGAACATCGGTGTGATGTACCTACCTACACGATCGCTTAGATTGACAGATTCCGTAATAACGTAAAAGATAGCAAAGTTTTAAGTAAATTCGGTGTTAAGTAGAAAGTGGAGCTTTATACAAGCGAAGGGCGAAGCTATGTGGCTGGTAGAGATGATGGGCGGATTAGGGTCGGCCGCGCGGGCTCCTGCTAGGAACACCGCTGCAGCGCGCGAGACCTGCAATGAAGGTGAGGAAATTTACACTCTAAAGGTAAAATAGTTAATGTTATTTTCTCAAACATGCTTGGAAATTCTAACATTATTTTGACAACCTTCTTCGTGCTAAATCGGAGTTTACGGACTGACCTAAACCGCGCCGGCAATCTTAGTATGAGAATCCATTACTAACGTGTAAAATTGCCGGCGTCTGACCGGCAATGTTTCTATTAAAACTCATTACGCACGTGTAATTCAGAAATGGAGCGAACTTTTTAATGAATCACGAATAATGGGTATCAAATGAAAGGCCTTGATGAGCGAGCACAATCCAATTTTTTTTTTATATATTAGGTATATGGGTATCAAATGAAAGGCCTTGATGAGCACATTCCAAAAATATGAAAAAAGACGTAAAAAAAAAGAAAAAACTTTTTTTAAATATTAGGTAGGTATGGGTAATATGGGTATCAAATGAAAGGCCTTGATGAGCACATTCCAAAATTATGAAAAAAAGGAAAAAAAAACTTTTTTTTTAATACCCAGGTATGGGTATCAAATGAAAGGTCTTGATTTATGGCAAATAAACAATTATGAATTATTATGAATTATCAAATGAAAGGTCTTGATGAGCAAATTCCAAAAATATGAAAAAAAACGAAAAAAAGAAAGAAAAAAACTTTTTTTTAATACCTAGGTATTATGGGTATCAAATGAAAGGTCTTGATGAGCACATTCCAAAAATATGAAAAAAACGAAAAAAAAAAATAGAAAAAAAACTTTTTTTTAATACCTAGGTATAGTATCAAATGAAAGGTCTTGATGAGCACATTCCAAAAATATGAAAAAAAAAACGAAAAAAAAAAGAAAAAAAAACTTTTTTTTAATACCCAGGTATATTGGGTATCAAATGAAAGGTCTTGATGAGCACATTCCAAAAATATGGAAAAAAACGAAAAAATAAAAGAAAAAAAACTTTTTTTTAATACCTAGGTTCCTTTCATTTGATATGGAAAAAAACGAAAAAATAAAAGAAAAAAAACTTTTTTTTAATACCTAGGGACCTTTCATTTGATATGGGTATCAAATGAAAGGTCTTGATGAGCACATTCCAAAAATATGAAAAAAACGAAAAAAAAAAAAATGGAAAAAAAAAATTTTTTTCAACATGGGTATCAATCAAATGAAAGGCCTTGATGCGCACATTCCAAAAAAATTAAGAAACTGGCTCCTTTCTTCTTTTTTAAATTTTTTGCTTTAATTTAAAATAAAAATTAAAAGTTAAAAATACCTTCTTGGTATGAATTTCCGCGCATTATTTGAGAAAAGTACTATACAAGCCTTGGCCGCAACTAGGCATTGATAGACTCACGTATGTGTGCCTCGGCTTCGCCTCGGCCCACATTTTCACGTTCGTCCTTCAATGCCTGTCTTGCGTGCCGCTGCAGTAATGTACTATTATTTATCATTTGACATTAGTAGTTTATGATACAAGGTTGGTAAGGAGGTTTTTAAAACGAGTTGACGTTTTATAAGCCCGAGCCGCAGGCGAGGGTTTATAATCGTCACGAGTTGTAAAAAACCTTAACAACCGTGTGCCATACTACGTTTTTCAATACATTTGCGAGAAAACATTATAGGTACTACTGGAATTGTAATGTATACATATAATAAAACTGTAAATTCGAAATATTTGTGCGCGTATTAAGCAAAAACTGCTAAACTAATTTTGATGGATTTTTCACAATTTAGTAGATTGAGGTCCAACTTAAAATCTAAGCTATGTTTCATCAAATTCAGGTGGGTAACCAGGGAAACACCTTGAACTCTCCGTAGTACTAGCTTTCATACACTAAAGGGGTCATTTTAAACTGGTTGCAAAATGTTTCTACTGTCCACGCGGATGAAGTCGCGGGCGGAAGCTAGTAGAAATTAAAAAAAACGTTCGTAAACAAAAACGCACGGCGCCGGCGTGCGGTAAAATCAACTTTCCGCACGCTGTACTAATCCGTAAACAAAAACGCACGGCGTGCGGTAAAATCAACTTTCCGCACGCTCCACTGTCATCGTAAACTTACATTTTCGAGCAACTGTATTGAAAAGTTATTTTACCATGATTGCTTAATAATGTTAGTATGAGAAGTTATAATAGGTATTTTTTTGGGGAAACAATGTTCATTAAGTCATTAGCTTGTAACTCAGTGCAATGATCAAATTATTGATGAAAAGTGATGTTAAAAATAAAGCAAGAAAAAAATAAACTTATAGGTAAGTATAATAACTGTAAAATGAGAAAAAAAGCTGAAAATGACCTTATGACTGCCAGTAGTGTCGTGAAGAGCGAGTCAAGTGTCGGATGATTACATGGAGTCAGGGTCCCACTTCACTGTCGGAATAACCCACGCACAGCTAGCCCTATTGTGAAGGTGCGCAACATATTAGAATAATATAACTACTTAACAAAAAGAAGAAACAGTAAAAAAACAAGAAAATGGTGACGTGATGAAATTAAATACTATAGCCCCCTTATTACTACTTAATAAAGATTGTGTTATTATGAAAATTATTATGATTACACTCATTAAGAGCGTTTATGCGCTACACTAGCGCCGCCAATGGAAAAAAAATCGTAGTGCTTAAATAAAGACGAAATTGTGAATTGATTTCTTCTAGTGTACTAAAAAAAAAATTATATTTTATAACCTGTCGTTTAGTTGTCGTAAAGTGTCCACTTTTAGCAATAAAACTCCATTAAACTAAACAACAGACTAGAAAATATTTTTTAAGCGATAGAAAGTACAACAAAGCTTTTTCGCAGTACACTAGAAGAACACAATTCACAATTTCGTCTTTATTTAAGCACTACGATTTTTTTCCATTGGCGGCGCTAGTATAGCGCATAAAGCCTCCTAAGTCTTACAAAATAATACTTTGTAAGTATCGTATTTTTTCCCTTGTACCCATTTATGAGGTCTTGTGATGTGGTAATTCTATTTTCCCGGACTGAAAAAATCGTAATAGTACCAACCAACCTATGTGATCCTCTATGCGGTGATCCGGGCGGGGAGGAGGCAGGAGAGAGGGCGGGCGTGGCGGGCGCCGAGGCGGCCCGTCTCCGGGAGTACTCGGTGCCGCCCACCGCCATGGCCGTGCCGCCGCCCACAGGATCCGTCATCCGGGTCACGCACAACCCGGACGCTGACCGGGTCGGCCGGGCCGTGGCTGGACACACACAATAACATAGTATGAAGACGGGAGGCGGGGAGAGGGCGGACGCCGAGGCGGCCCGTCTCCGGGAGTACTCGATGCCGCCCACTGCCAAGGCCGTGGCGCCGCCCACAGGGTCCGTCATCCGGGTCACGCACAACCCGGACGCTGACCGGGTCGGCCGGGCCGTGGCTGGACACACACAATAACATAGTATGAAGACGGGAGGCGGGGAGAGGGCGGACGCCGAGGCGGCCCGTCTCCGGGAGTACTCGATGCCGCCCACTGCCAAGGCCGTGGCGCCGCCCACAGGGTCCGTCATCCGGGTCACGCACAACCCGGACGCTGACCGGGTCGGCCGGGCCGTGGCTGGACACACACAATAAAGTATGAAGAAGGGAGGAGGCGGGGAAAGGGCGGGTGCAGACACTGCCCTTCGCCATGGCGCTGCCGTCACCCACCGGGTCCGTCATCCGGGTCACACACAACCCGGCCCCTGACCGGGTCGGCCGGGCCGTGGCTGGACACACACAATAACATAGTATGAAGAGGGGAGCAGGCGCGAAGAGGGCGGGTGCGGTGCGGACGCTGCCCTTCGTCCTTCGTCATAGCGGTACTACCGCCTACCCGGGTCTATCACGTTCAACCCGGACGCTGATCACGTCAGCCGCGCCGTCGCTGAATGCAATAAATCTAGAGAGTGGCAGACGCGGAAGCGATGGCGGGCACCGCCATTTGTATAAATTGTTGCATTATTCTTACCACCAGTATAACTGTAGAGGCCAGCAGGCGAAGACCGAGGCCGGTAGCTGGAGACAGTGGAGGCGGTGGAGAGCGTGGAAGGCGACCGCCTCAGGCCGACGCCGGTGCCGTCACCAACGCTCGACGCGTTCGACGGCCTGCGAGCCCGCGGCTGACGCTTCGACCCCGTTCTGCATACGCCTGTAGCAAACAGAAGTTAAAACCTCAGTATCATTTAAGGCTGATCAATTGATCATTTTGTAGCAATGAAAAACTTGTGTTAGCCAGCAAAATTGGAATAGACTGAGAGGAAGAACAAATAAAACCTGGAAAACCTGTCGATACAAAATTAGTTAATTACTCCACGTATGGAAGTGGCGAAACTGTAGGTATATTTTTGTGTAAGTATTTAAAGATTACTCTTTACCTAACTTTTCGAGGTACCAATCCTATTTACCTACCAATAAGTATGAAAACCAAGTAAAAAGTTTAATGAAAATCTATTACTCATAAATCTGTCATTGTACACAAACGTTCGTTATTCATGATTTAATTATGCGACTAATTGAGAGGTCTACAAATACTCGAATAGTTTTTTTACTGCTTCTATTTGCACTACTTAGTAGCAGACTTTACTAAATAGTTTGTAATACGAACGACGAAATAAAATCATAAACTGAATGACTGACTGATCTATCAACGCACAGCCCAAACCGCTGGACCTAGAGACTTGAAATTTTGCACACAGATACCTTATACAGTGTAGGCATCATCTAAAGGAAGGATTTTTGAAAATTCCATCCCAAAAGGGGTGAAATAAGGGATGAAAGTTTGAATGAAAGTCTCTCACTTTTGAAGCTAGGATCTTAAAATTTTGTGTTTAGGTTGACGATTGAAAACTAATAAATACGGGTCTCAGCGGGTCGGTAACGTTGTGTATAGAAGAAAATCCCTCATTTTTGAAATAAAAACCGCTTAATTTATAATTTAGGCTTATGGATGAAAATTTAACGCAACTTATATTGTTATTGTCAGTATTCCAACCCCTATGGGGATAAAGTAGGGGTGAAATGGGGTAAATAAACCTAAAAATAGATATGGATGTCGTTATTGGGGGTGGGGGTTTCTGGGATGAATTGCGAAAATTACATTACAATACAATTACATAATATACGGGAACGGGAAAAGGCTTTTCTCTATAATATCCACGCGGACGAAGTCGCGGGCAGAAGCTAGTATCTTATAAACGAGCGATTTCCTCCGTATTAACACTTCGGCAAGAAGCTTAAAGTAAGGTAGGGCATTACTATCAACTTACTATTACTTACGGCCGAATACTGAAAAGCTTCTTAGCTAAAATCTTAAGTTAAGGTCTCCTTAACTTTAGGGAAGCTGTCAGTTTCATAGAGTTTCTGTCAAATCTGACAACTTATTACCTACCTAAGATCGTAAGACCTTTGAAATATCTTTTGTATTTGTTAAATGCTAACTATAGATTTTTGTCAGCTCTTTCATTATTTTTAGGACCGAGCTAGAAACTTTTTATTTCGGTAGTATATTGACGAGTCTCTAACCTCGTTCAACTAACGACTTTCTAGATATTGTTATAGATGTTTGTCACGACAAGAAGCACTCAAAATAGGCTGTATTTTACATTTTAATGTAGGTAATAAGATAAAAGTATCTACTTATCTTCTTTCTCTTTTAATATACTTGCGTGAATATCAAAAACTAGATCTACCTATACGATTCTATCGTCTAGGTTTTTTTAAAAGAAGTACGAAAAGGAAAGCTAAAGCAAGAGACATAGTCAAAAAACATTTAAGCAAGCTATCAATAAACAAGAATTACACGAGCGTGAAAATATTGAATTTATCAAATCAGTTGTTTTTTTTATATTATACTTAATATAAAAGCAATCCTTTCTAAATACCAACGACATTCATGACTGTGATATGGACAATAAGTTTTATATAATGTTAAGTGATACTTAGACGTATTCAACCGATACCTGTCATAATAATAGAATAACTTATACAATTTACTTATAAGTTAAGTATATATCGATGTTATTAAAAATCGTGATGGAAGAGAGTGAGGTAATAATTGACCAACAAGTGCGTGGGTGGACATATTTCAATTATAAATGAGGGAGGATAACAGAATTATGTTCCTATCCAAATTACGACTCCACGTCACACAAGCGAACACATACAAAATATGAACCAGCGACGTGATACATACATACCGAGTGTGATACTTTTCGTGACTGCAGTGGCTGTGCTATAAAATTGCTCAATATACAAATAAAGCTTTTCTAGAAAAATAAAAAAATGGTTGTAATTTAATGACGATACCCAGTTCTTATAACTCCCGCTCGTTACTTAAGGGATTTTTAAAATTTGTTTCTGCAGGTGTCGTTTTTTCTATTTTTCCGATTTACTTCCTGGGGTGTTACACTATCAATACGTTGTATCGTATCACAATACTGGGGGCCTATTACAAAAATAACATACGCAATTGCGTAACGCAGTCACTTTTTCACGATAGTCGTCCGCAGTTCGTCGGTTGTGGCTATCACATTTTGGCTATCGTAGCCCAAAGACTATTGAACGAATGATGTCGGATACGCTAGAGAAAAACTGTCAAACCTACACAATCACTTTGCAATATCGCATACGCAAGTGCTTTGTAATAGGAAACAATCATAACGAAGCACGGACGCAGCTGCGTGTATCGCGTGAAACTTTTCGTAATAGACCCCCGTATAGCAATATTACAAGAGGATTTAACATTGGATATACGTTAGTGGCTTTACTTCAATACTATAGGTTATCTCGATACAGTATATAGCGATAATTGCAAGACAACATTGATAATGTAATAGCAAACAACGCTTGTCCATAAACTATTTACCGTTCAGATCCCAGGTGGCGCTTCCCCTTCGAGTCCTCGGTGGATGTATCACTTCCTGGTGAGAATCAATCATGCACTGCTTTCAATGCTACTCACGTCACATAGACAAAAAGTTAATTAAATCAAAGTGGGAACCACAACAAGCGTAACACTCGTTAAAATTTCTGATGACAGAAGCACAAAATTTAGACAATCGAGACAGTAAAAGAAGTTTTGCAAGATCGTAAAAGACATTACTTGGGGACCAAAAATAGAAAGCGCTTACAAAAGAATAAAATTAAAGGTTTATTGATCGAAATTGTAGATTTTTGATCGTTTCCTTTGCAGATTCCAACGTTATTTTTTTTATCAGAGTTGCGTAGAAAGAGGTGGTTAAGTTTTTCTAAAGTTTTTGTTGTTGGAATCTGTTCGCCAATTTCAACTCTATTATCATAAAAGTATACATTTACATGCAGAACATGCAATATAAACACCAATAGTTCAAAATCTAGCTTTTCTTCAAAAACCAATTGTTAGTTCCTTTAGAACAGTTTTCATTTTGTTCAGTGTTACGCTTGCTATCCCCACAGATTCGGGGCAAGTTACCAGTGGGGCACTGCCTGCCCATCGCGCACTTCCCCTCGCAGATGGTGCGCTCGCTTAGCATCGTCTGGTACGAGTCCAGCATCACTCGACACTCGGTGAGGTCCCGGTCGCCGAGTGCCAGCGATGGGTACCGCTCTTTCAGTCTCCTTCTTTCCTGTTAAGGGAGGATTTTGTAGGAAAACTGATACTAACGGCGACATGCACCAATATTTTTAAACACAATTCAGCCGAATCAACACACGAAAATTGTGTTTAAATGGTACTTAAAAATATTTTAATAATGGTGCAATTGTTATATTGTTCTTATGTAAAATAAATAATGAAGTCGGTATCGATCCTCGGCGGCCTCACGCCACGTCAGTGGCGTCACTGGCATCGTACTACGCCACCAATTCCGATATTATACATGTATTTCCAATATATTTGCGCACCGGACGCTCTGTGATTAGACCCTGATAAAGTGAACAAACGATCTGGCGAAGGTCGCGGAACTCCGCTAGATGCGGGCAACACAAGATTCGTTCGTCGCGTCGCTCGCGTCGTGAAGATCCTTAGAGAGGTTTATGCTCAACTGTGGTGTCGTGCTGCAGATATGATACCGTCGACGATACTGCTAAACCGCTGATCTACTATTTACAATACGGCGAAACTGCCAAAAGTATAGCGAAATTTAGATTACCGCTCCGTGCTGTCCTATATACGCTGTAATTTAAGTGCGGGACCAGCATCGCGCTATTGCAACGAAGCGTGGGAGAGCTTCATAAAGGCAAATTTAAAATTGTATCATTACCAACACGCGTCAATGGCAGCCCTAGGAGGATAGCGCGGAGCGGTAATTTAAATTTCGCTACTGTTCGCAGTTCCGCGGTATTGCAAATGGTAGATCAGCGGTTTTGCAGTATCGTCGAATTATGTTGATTAGACTTGACAAACCTCCAGGAGCTTATACGTCTCGAACTCCTGCAGCTGGCGCTGGAAGCCCAGGTTAGGGTTGGCGACCGCCCGGCCCGCGCGCACCACCTTCAGCGCCTCGCGCCACGTCAGCGGCGTTACTGACATTATGTACGCCACCGCCACGGTCACGCTGCGAGACATGCCCGCTAGGCTGCAAAAGGAATTTTTTATGGCTTTGTCAATTTTTTTTTTCTTTTCATCAATATTATTTGTTTCTCTTATGGTATTTGTTGATCTTTATTGTATTTTTTCTTTTAGTTTAAGTACTGTGTTTTTGTTTTGTACTAGTTTAATGGCTTTGTCAAGTTAGGTATTGGCCTAGCTAGTAAGTATTAGTTTAAAATTGGGTTGATTTAAAAATAAGCTATTAAAGGAAAATCATGCTGTCACAATTCGAAAAGAGTGAACGCAGGGTGAAATAGGTAGGTAACTTGAATTTTAACCTAAGTAGGTACCTCTATATTTATGAAATAGGAGTATATTAACGCTAATGTCTTGTAATAGATGAAAGATATACTGAGTAAAAGATAGATTATCATCATTACAAAAGTTTGCGTCATGGCGGAAATTGTGACGGCTGAAACTAAATTGCACAGGGAAACGACTTTTCCATTTCACCAGAATTATACCCAAAACATAACATAATTTAGAATGTAATCGTTTAAAGCTAAATTTGTTAGAAACAAACATAAGCGACAAAGAAAACAATACAAACATCAGTTGACATCTCGATTCTCGATGTACTAATCAAACTTTTTGTTTTTTTTTTTTTTTTTTTTTCTCTTTATTTGGGTCAACTAACAACCACATATTAATAAACTATAACAATAAAATATTTCTTATGAAATTTAAACAAATATGCAGTCAAAGCCGTTAACCACATGTTACTACAGAAGAGTTAACAAGACAGTGGGATGCTAAGCAACAACAAAGATAAACATTATACTTAAACAACAAAATAACCAAGACTTATAAAGCCCTACAAGATAACTACTAACACTAGGCTATGCAGTAAACAAATTTTTACTTACAATTAAATGAATTAATTCATTTTAGTACACTTCGGATGGAACGCTTGAATTGCACATCAGAGAGTGTAAATATGTCAGCGTTCAGAAAGAATGAATTATAATTTTCAGTTATGCGTCGCAGAGGCGAACGTTTACCTGCATTAGTACGACAACCACCAATAGCGAACAACTTACGGGTACGAACTTCTCTAATGTGAATGGTTCTAGGAACAACATAACACAGTCTGTTTGTCAGCTCAGTACAGTCGAACTTGTTGTGGATAATACCATGAAGCACCATACATTCTAGAAGCTTCCGTCTAGATTGCAAGGTAAGTAGATCATACCTATCTAAAAGTTGGTCAGACGGTAGATATGAGCCATAACATCTGTAATGCATGGATCTCAAGTATTTGCGTTGCACACCCTCTATCATATCGTTATACTTATTATATAAGGGATTCCATACCGGTACGGCATATTCTAACTGGGAACGTACTAAAGTTTTATAAAGATACAAATATGTATAAGATTTCTTAAAGTCTTTAGACGATCTCATAATAAATCCGTACATTCTATAAGCCTTTTTTATTATATTTTCGACATGAATGTCTAAATGCAATTTATTATCCAATGTGACACCAAGGTCACGTATAGAAGAAACTTTACTTAGAGCTACGTTACAAAGGGAGTAGTTAAAATTAATATTTTGTTTCTTCTTTGAAAAACTTATATAGCTACATTTGGGTAGACTTAACTGCAACTTATTTCTAATACAATAATCAGACAATCTATTTAAATCCTCTTGAATAAGAACACAATCCGAGATGTTCTTGATGGGTTTGAAAATTTTGAGGTCATCTGCATAGAGCAAGAAGTTGCAATTATGGAAACACCGTCCAATATCATTGATAAACAATACAAAAAGGAGCGGACCAAGTATGGACCCCTGAGGAACACCAGATGTTACACGAACACTCTGAGACTGAAATCCATTAATAACAACCTTTTGAGTTCTATTAGTTATGTATGAAAAGAACCAGCGCAGTAAATTGCCGCGTATGCCATTAAAGGATAATTTCTTCAAAAGAAGTTCATGATCAACCCTGTCGAAGGCCTTTCGAAAGTCTGTATATATAGCATCTGCTTGAGTATTATTATCCATGCTTTCAAATAGTGACGAAACATAAATCATTAGGTTGGTAGTAGTAGACCTTCTTTTTACAAATCCATGTTGTTCCTTGATAAAAGTACTATGTAAAACAGGGTAAACTTCATTATGAACAAGTCTTTCGAAAAGCTTCGCCAGGGCACACAAAATAGAAATGGGTCTGTAATTTTCTACCTCATGCTTAGAGCCATTTTTATGTACAGGTACTATACTAAATAATATACTAGAAAAAATACGACTCGCACCAGATCAATACTCAGACGGGAATCGAACCCGCGACCTTTGGATATCCGGTCCAATGCTCTGACCGCTGAGCTACCGAGTCACTAGTGACATCGCCGAATTTCTTCTAGTATATCCTACTCTTACGCTGCAAGCCAGCGTTATTTCACCAATGTGAGGAATTACCTCGACATTCAATTGAAATATCTTTCCAGATATTTGGCAATCGATTAAGATGAAATAGCTATATAATTTTTAAATTTGAGATTTTTGCATTTACAATGCTATTTTTACACAATACTAAATAATATACTAGAAAAAATACGACTCGCACCAGATCAATACTCAGACGGGAATCGAACCCGCGACCTTTGGATATCCGGTCCAATGCTCTGACCGCTGAGCTACCGAGTCACTAGTGACATCGCCGAATTTCTTCTAGTATATCCTACTCTTACGCTGCAAGCCAGCGTTATTTCACCAATGTGAGGAATTACCTCGACATTCAATTGAAATATCTTTCCAGATATTTGGCAATCGATTAAGATGAAATAGCTATATAATTTTTAAATTTGAGATTTTTGCATTTACAATGCTATTTTTACACAATACTAAATAATATACTAGAAAAAATACGACTCGCACCAGATCAATACTCAGACGGGAATCGAACCCGCGACCTTTGGATATCCGGTCCAATGCTCTGACCGCTGAGCTACCGAGTCACTAGTGACATCGCCGAATTTCTTCTAGTATATCCTACTCTTACGCTGCAAGCCAGCGTTATTTCACCAATGTGAGGAATTACCTCGACATTCAATTGAAATATCTTTCCAGATATTTGGCAATCGATTAAGATGAAATAGCTATATAATTTTTAAATTTGAGATTTTTGCATTTAAAAAAAAAAAATCTCAAATTTAAAAATTATATAGCTATTTCATCTTAATCGATTGCCAAATATCTGGAAAGATATTTCAATTGAATGTCGAGGTAATTCCTCACATTGGTGAAATAACGCTGGCTTGCAGCGTAAGAGTAGGATATACTAGAAGAAATTCGGCGATGTCACTAGTGACTCGGTAGCTCAGCGGTCAGAGCATTGGACCGGATATCCAAAGGTCGCGGGTTCGATTCCCGTCTGAGTATTGATCTGGTGCGAGTCGTATTTTTTCTAGTATATTATTTAGTATTGTGTAAAAATAGCATTGTAAATGCAAAAATCTCAAATTTAAAAATTATATAGCTATTTCATCTTAATCGATTGCCAAATATCTGGAAAGATATTTCAATTGAATGTCGAGGTAATTCCTCACATTGGTGAAATAACGCTGGCTTGCAGCGTAAGAGTAGGATATACTAGAAGAAATTCGGCGATGTCACTAGTGACTCGGTAGCTCAGCGGTCAGAGCATTGGACCGGATATCCAAAGGTCGCGGGTTCGATTCCCGTCTGAGTATTGATCTGGTGCGAGTCGTATTTTTTCTAGTATATTATTTAGTATTGTGTAAAAATAGCATTGTAAATGCAAAAATCTCAAATTTAAAAATTATATAGCTATTTCATCTTAATCGATTGCCAAATATCTGGAAAGATATTTCAATTGAATGTCGAGGTAATTCCTCACATTGGTGAAATAACGCTGGCTTGCAGCGTAAGAGTAGGATATACTAGAAGAAATTCGGCGATGTCACTAGTGACTCGGTAGCTCAGCGGTCAGAGCATTGGACCGGATATCCAAAGGTCGCGGGTTCGATTCCCGTCTGAGTATTGATCTGGTGCGAGTCGTATTTTTTCTAGTATATTATTTAGTATTGTGTAAAAATAGCATTGTAAATGCAAAAATCTCAAATTTAAAAATACAGGTACTATATTTGCTCGTTTCCAAATCTCAGGGAAAACTCCCTCTGAGATACATTTATTATAAATAATACTCAAGGGCTTAGAAAGGCCTTCAGCAGCATGAATCAGAAAATATGATGGGAGTCCATCAGGACCTGATCCTTTTGAAGGATCTAAAGCGTTCCGTTCGGTGAGAATTTTATTCTCGCTAAAATGTAAATTGTGCAAAATTACATCACCAGCATCAGAGTCGGTAGAGGAATCAGACCACGTATCAGAAGACAAGGTGGAAGGCTCATAAACTGAGTGGAAAAACTTAGAAAACATATTACAAATTTCATCAGGATTATTAGACATTGCGTTGTTAAAGACCATATACGAAGGAATATTAGATGAAGCTTTCTTATTGGCTATAAAAGACCAAAAATGCTTAATGTTACTTTTAATGCCGTTTTCTACTGAACTAACATAATTTGCATAACATTTGCTAGATTCCGATTTGAAACGATGCCTATGCCTTGAAAAACTCTCGTAGTCAGATTCATTTTTATATGTCTTCCATCTGACCCACGCCTTTTCTTTATTTTTCTCAATGTGAATTAAGGAGGAAGTGTACCAAACGGGGTATCGCGAGGATCTAGATGATACCGTAGGTGTGTGTTTCTTAATAATGTCGAAGAGCGTGTTATAAAAGAGTTCGACAGTCACCTCCACATTATGCATATTAAACAGATTAGACCAGTCTACTTTATCTAGGTCTGCAATAATAAGGTCATACTTTGCCTTATAGAAGTTATATTTGGACAACGAATGACGACGCATAGGAGAAGACAACCCTTTGAATGTAAGTTCAACGTAAAATGGTGGATGGGATTTATCACTAGGTAAAAGGGTGTTAGCAAGCTGGGTGATATTACATTTAATGTTCGTCATTAATAAGTCAAGTATATTTCCTTTTACATTTTTTATATAATTATATTGATTAGCACCATGAAACGACATAAAATTCCTTAAAAGAGTAGAAAGCGATGACGATCCGGTGCAGTCGAGTATTCCGTCACCTTTAGACTCCCATTTAACCTCAGACAAGTTATAATCGCCAAAAAGAGAAAAACTAGTAACAGAGATATCCTCAAGAATATTTGTTACTGAGTCCAAGTAGGCAGCGTATGTTTCAAAAGAGGATTTAGGTGGTATGTATACAGCAGCCACGACATGCCGTTTTGAGCCACAGGAGCTAGAAATACTCACACACACATTCTCGACACCACTAAGCAAGTCATTGTGACACATAATAGGCATAGGTTTTAGACTTTTTAAAACCGCAATCAGAACTCCGCCACCATCCCTTTTATTTGTAAGAATACGATTTCGATCGCAACGGTAAACAATATAGCGCTGGTCTATAAACTCACAATCATCAATTTCTGGTATTAACCACGTCTCTGTGAGTATAATGAGGTCGTATTGGTTCGCTAAAATGTTCATGTACAACGTATGTAGCTTGGTGCGCACACCTCTACAATTCTGATAATAACATATTAAATTAGCCATTTTCAAAATTGGAGTAACAAAGCAGTATTTCCCTGAACGCTGACAGATTCACAACTACAAAATTTATTTTTAGAGTTGTAACAAAATTAATAATTATAACCACCGAATAAGCGATAAAAATACAGAGACAAAAATATACATTATATAATAAAGGGTAAGCCCCCCAACTTTGCCTGGCAATTTTAAAAACAAATAATATGACTGAGATTACGTGCAAATCAGTATAGCAAATAAACATAGATTTTACTACCAATGAACACCATTTAATTGTAATTAATAAACAAAAGGTAAAGAAATTAACACACCACAAATAACATGCGAGAGAGTATGTATATTCTAAACATTTACTTTTAATTGTTGACTTTCTTACTGGCCCCATTTTTAATCTTAGATATATCCCCATGAGAACGTATAGCGAATGCTGCGTGATTGTTGGATTCGCGCACAAGTATAGTCGAATGTTTGATCCACACATATTGGTAGTTTTCTTTCTTAGCAGCTTCACGACAGTCTCGAAACAACTTTTTCCTTTCCATAGTTAAGTGCTCATTCATGTAGATTATGCTTGGCTGTCCGGAGATCCCAATATCATTAGAAGTAATGTTTTTCATTTTACGGAATGCACTTAATATGTTGTCTCTTAATATGCGGGAACTCACTTTGACAATAATATTTTTTGTTTACCTGCAAACTTCGATCTAGAATCTCTTGATCGAAGCCGGCAAATTATTTTTTTGGCTCAATGTCAAATTAATCAAAATGTTTGTCAAATTCATCATGCTATAAGCCTGCTGGTAGGTATAGGGGGAGTCCAGTCCGACGCCATGATGATGCACATTGCACACGCAGTGTTACCACAGATTAGACCACAGAGTAGATTATAATATAACTTTACCTACTAATAATAAATATTCACCAATGTATGAGCACGTTGCCGTCCCGGAGGCGCGCGGCGTGTATGAAGTCGTTGCACAGGCTGAAGTACTGCGTCAGGTTCTGGTCGGGGGAGTCCGACGCCATGATGCACAGGTAGTGTTTGTCCTGGGGACAACGGTCATAGTTTTCATTTATTTAAAGGAAGCAAGTTCGACAGCTAAGTAACAGAATACTTAAAAATAATAGCGACAGGAAGCCAATTACAGAACTCCACCAATAGCAGAGTGTTTATTCGAGTAGTCGAACAGAATTATTGTATGCGAGTTAGGTATTATTACAATACAATATTTATTTTATTAACCTACATTATGATAACAGCATTTATAATTAAATGTAGATACAGAACAAAAACTAACGACTAAATAACTGATTGGCTATCGATTTCCTCGCCAAAATCGAACAGTGTAAACAAGTCAAAATTTAAACTTTTGCGTGAGTTAATATTATGATGTTTGTAACAAGGGAGCAATAAGAATACGCCCAGCGTTATGGTAAGCGGTCAGACAGTGTAGAGACGGGTACAGAAAGTGTAGAGATGAACTGCTCGTACGTAGCTCAAACATAGGTAGGTACTATTTCCATAGACGTTATTTCAAAGTCAAAGTCCTGTTCAAATAAGCTTTATACAAATTTCAATTTTTAGCCAATAAAGTACCTACTATCAGATAATACTTCCGAAATAACTATAAAAAAACTTTTATTACACAGAAAAATTATAGGCTTCCAATCAATTTACAATTCAGAAATCAGATAAAGGAATTTGAAATGAAAACGTGAAACTATTCTACCAACTTTTGAGATAAAAATGTACCAGTAAGCAAAACTCGGCCCTGAAAGGCTATTAGCCCATTGTTTGTAGTGAAATGTAATGCCGTGAGAAAACCGGCACACGGTATCATGATGTCATCTTTGCTGACTCGACACAATGCTTAATTGTGTGGCACAGGGTAAAAAAAGGTTGGTGACTTATGGGTTTCATCCATAATTAAAAATGGCTAATATTCATAAATACGCCAAATACTTTGTAGGCAAAAACCTTGGTAGAAAATTAATTCTCAAAACATAAGCAGTTT
Source organism: Agriphila straminella (assembly GCA_950108535.1). Classification (NCBI taxonomy): domain Eukaryota; kingdom Metazoa; phylum Arthropoda; class Insecta; order Lepidoptera; family Crambidae; genus Agriphila; species Agriphila straminella. Next base: position 6,153,899 of record OX467318.1, read on the forward strand.
CGTAAGTTCAAACAAATATCAGTCTTTAATCAGTAGGTATTTTTTAAGTCAACCATGAAGGTAATCCTTATTATTTAAGTTAAGTACTTAAAATAAATTAACGACCTTAGTTTGAACTGTGAGATTTTTTTTACTAAAGTGTAACACATAAACAACAATTGGTTATTGGAGCGGAACTAATAATATCAAAGGCACTGCATGCTTGTGACGGAAATGCACTAAGAGGCACTAAAGCAGTGTCTGAGGAAGTTTAAAGCTCCTTAGCTCCCGAACCTGGGAAGTGGAACGCCAATTGAAATTGAAACCGATACCTATCGGCTTATTTGAGAATTTTTACCTTGCCACATTTTGTCGTGAAACATTCTAATATAATTAATAAGAAGCTAAAAAAGAAAATTATAGACAGTTCTAGCTAACATAGATTAAGTTGAGATAACCGATAACACCCTATTATGAGGTTAATCCGCTATTAAAGTGGACGCTTAAGTAGGCCGACCGAGATCGCATTGATGATTTCGAGATGTGGTGCTGGAGGAAGATGCTACTAATTCCATGAAGTCAAATGAGTCTATCCTCTGAGAGCTCAACATTAAGACTTGGCATCCACTTGCTGTCTCCACAATATCCTGAAATTTTTTGATCACATCGCCCGCAAAGATGGACAACCTAGAACAACTGACGGTTACTGGCAAGGACAATGGCAAACATAATATCACATCGCCCGTAAAGATGGACAACCTAGAACAACTGATGGTTAATGGTTATTGGCAAGGACAATAGCAAATATCACATCGCCCGCAAAGATGGACAACCTAGAACAACTGACGGTTACTGGCAAGGATAATGGCAAACGACTGAATGGTGGTCTGGGTAGTGGTCGACGCTCACCACCCAGACCACCTGGTGTCTGACTAAATTCGCTCAACACTGAAGACCAAGCTGCACAATGCTCTCCATGTCGCCAAGGATAGGTAATAGGTACACTGAGAAAAATGTCATTTTGGGGTAATCTTAAAATATCGTGGCGTACGTTTAAATTAAGTGCGTTGTCCTAAAATAAGGAAATAATAGGTTTATATTACGCTATCTTGAAACGTGTTATGATGTAGTCGAATTATATGGTTAAATAAGGCAATATTATGACACTTATCATCGTAAAAATTGGTCATCAAAAATAATATTATCTTCTTAATATTATAACACTATGTAATAGAAAATAGCCCACTGTCCTATAAATATGTATGATAATCTATAAATAAGATTATAATTCTAAATCACAATGAAAGTGCCACCTTCCATAAAAAGATGTCATAGTATTTGAGAAGAAGCATCTCTAGAATACGATGACGTCCCCTTATAGTAGTATGATAAAATTATGTGCCAGTTCCTTTTATTTTGAGATTACCTTCACTTAAAATATAAGGAATTGGCATCAAAATTTAAAATGAATCCTACAAAAATACGATTACAGAAACTTATTTAAGAGTTTTGGTCAAAATATTATATCGTAAAAATTGGTCATCAAAAATAATATTATCTTCTTAATATTATAACATTATGTAATAGAAAATAGCCCACTGTCCTATAAATATGTATGATAATCTATAAATAAGATTATAATTCTAAATCACAATGAAAGTGCCACCTTCCATAAAAAGTTGTCATAGTTTTTGAGAAGAAGCATCTAAAATACGATGACGTCCCCTTATAGTATCAAAATTAAAATGAATCCTACAAAAATACGATTACAGAAACTTATTTAAGAGTTTGCATCAATTTTTGTATGATTCCTAAAAAATACGATGACAGCACGTAAATTCGCCGTTCATTACTCATCGACTTGTCGTTCGTTTTGTATATTCTCTCCATTCAGTCAGTCGGAGTCGCAGAGTCGCAAGGACAGTTTTTAGCGTGTACAGAATTTATTTATATTTGACTATTTTTTTAAATGTGAGTGAGTGCAAAGTGCAATACTTATGGATAAAGCAACTCATGACTTGCTAAAATAATGGAATCTAGCTCAATACTTATATACAACGTTTTGAAGGTAAGTTGCCAAGCCTATGTAGTGCGCGTGCGCGTGCACACTTTATTGGGGGGGAAGAAAATTAACTTTTTATATAAAACGTATCATTTTGGAGGACAAAAAAACGTATTTGGGGTAAATTTTAATTTTCTCTTCATATAAAGTGTACTTATCATTTGAAGGAAAAAATCAAATGCATATTATTGCCATTGAAATGGACCTAAAACATTGAATTCTTATCACAAATTACATGTTTGATTTTAGCTTAAAATCCGGCGGTCTCGACAGCTTCGAAGCTTCATCTGACACCATTTAAAAGCTGCCCGGCAGAAGCTGAACCCCACAAAGCACAAGTTTCTTCGCAAAAAAATAACAGACACACTAGCAGTTTGTGACGGTAAGGATTTATGTAATTATTCTGGTCTGTCCTCGTTTGACGAAAAAATAAATAAATAATAATGTGTAGTGTTATATACAATAAGCATTTTTTTTTCAGATACAAAACCAGAGACTAAATTTCATTGCTGTCATATTACTCCTCGGTTGCTTATTTAACATACCTCCTGCGGCTCCTGCCCGTCGCTCCAGGAAAGATTGGCAAACATCACGAGCAGAAATATTGGAAGGATTTGACGGAGACGGTTGGTGTAACCCACAGTATCTTGCAGAATGCTGGGTGGTTCTTATCTTAAGTCATTGAAAGCGAATCATGATTTTACTTATTAAATTATTTTGCGTATTTTATGGATTTTCCAAAAGATTGTTCTTAGTGTCATGAGTATAATTAGGTACGTAAGTAAGTTGTGACATGCTAAATAGGTATTTATTTTTAACTATTTAAATTATTTTTGACTGACAAATACTGTGATTGTTATAAGCATAAAGGTACGGGATTATAAGCATGGGTATTAAGCCGAAAGGGGGGCATTGTACTCATCCATTAAATAACTTTTACTATCGGGTAAACTCTGAAATCGAAAAAAACTGCTGCTACTTAAGGCGGTTGTATGACCGAAAGTGGCGCCCTCAGTGGTTTTTATTTAATAAGTTATTAATAGAAAATTATTTTAATAATGTTTATCGTGGAGATTTTAGGGCCCTTGGTCTAGTTTTTTTAGAAGGTATCACTACATGCCCTCGTAGTCATTCGTAGAAGTAGATAGCAAATGTGTCAAAAACGGCCACTTTTAGCAGTTTTGCAATCTACTTCTAGCAGTGACTACGAGGGAATGTAACGATACCGTCTAAAAATACTAGACTGTGGGCCCTAAAATCTCCACGATAAATATTTTTAAAATTGTGTATTAGAATTATAATATTAAATATAATTCACCGCTGCACCACTTTCGCTCAGGGTACCACCTTAAGTAAATTTCGTCAAATTATGTTGTGCCCAAAGTAAGAGTTGTTCACCATAATGAGTACAATGAGTCCTTTTCGGATTAGTACACCGTAAGCTTATAAGCCTGTGTTATTATAATTAAGTACTATTATGTGCTCAATTTGCGAATAGGTAGGTACATTATTTTTGGTGTCTTTTTTTCTGTTGTACAATACATTTATTAATAAATAATTACTTATATAAAAGTAAAAAAATAATATTGTAAAAATTTACGTTACTTACTTTCAAAAAGAAATATTGATATTGCAATAATTAAACTTTCAAAAATAAATAAAATTACTCTTGATTACTATTTCTGTTTTTTTTATACACGTGTCTTCCTGTTCTCTTTAAGTTTTTAATGCAATTGCATATTGCCAAGTTATGAAGGTACCTATTACTTTTTCTATATTTCACATGCTTTAAATTGTTATTTTTTACTTATGCGCGATCCTCTTTTTTAAGTATTTTAGGAATGTGAATTAGGTAAGAAAGAAGTAGTAGGTACAGTCGTCTTTAGATATATTGTAGCAAATAAGGTGACTCATATCCTTAGATAAGTCCAACCAATTAAAATAGACTTTTCTTGTGTTTTGGGTAAGATCCTACAATTTAGCAACGATTTCCTCATATCTCCGGTTATATCCTATTACTTTACGTACCTACTATTTATTATTAGGTACATCCTCTTACCTTGGTTATCCTAGTACAGGCGCCATCAGATATACTGTAGCAGAAAAGGTGATCAAATACTTCTGAACAGTTTAAAATATCAATAAATTCCATACACTTCGTTTACACTTTGTATGGAATTTATTGATATTTAAACTTTTCAGAAGTATTTGATCACCTTTTCTGCTACAGTATATCTGATGGCGACTGTACTAGGATAACCCAAGGTAAGAGGATGTAATAATAAATAGCACGTAAAGTAATAGGATATAACCGGAGATATGAGGAAATTGTTGCTAAATAGTAGGATTTAACCCGAAATACGAGAAAAGTATATTTTAATTAGTAGGACTTCACTAAGGATATTAGGAAGTCACCGATAAATAGTAGAAAACAACCGAATATATGAGGAAATAATTTCTAAATAGTAGGAAAAATATTAGGACCTAACTGGAGATATGAGGAAGTCATCAATAAATAGTACGAAAAATAATAGGACATAACTTGAGATATGATGAAAGAATATTATATTTTTTGACATAAGAGGATGTCATCGAGAAATAGTAGGAAAAATAATAGGATATAACTCGATGTACAATGACAGTAACCATAAGTAGTAGGAACGAGCATACAATATTTTATATTGTAGGACGAGCATACAATATAAAAAATATTGTATGCTCGTCCTACCAAAGGTATGGTGACATGTCATCTTAAATACCGTTATCATCAGCAACAGTAGTATCATCGTACTTTTTGGTGATATCAGTATACTCCGTGCTTTAAGTGAATCCATCTTATTTTAATCTGAATTCACGTCATTTATGATGGGCATTTTTCTCAGTGTAGGTATAGATGGAGTTGGAGGGACATAATTAAAAAATAACTTTCCGTTAGGGGAATCACGACCCTCAGTAATGAGGAACACTAAGTGAGGAGAAGGAGCTGGTTAACCCACCAATTTTTTTTCTATTTACTATTTTATGGCATTCATTGTGCAAGCTTTTATTACAAACCCTAAAAATAATAATTTTGACCATTAGACCTCAGGAACTTCATGAACAGGAGTCAACTTATGCTCTCGTTTTTTTAATTGGACTAGGTTTTTCATTTTTAACAATAAATATTTTCATTTTACGAATCAGCAAAGTGCTGATAAAATTAGAGAAAATTACATTTATAGCTATGTTTACCGCTTACATGGCTCTAACAAAAGAAAACTTGAGCTTTGTTACGTAAATATTTCTCGAACTCGACGAGATACAACGAAAAACTCACAGATAAATAGATGACGCAGACTATTTCTCGACGGCGGGCGTCGAATAAATAATGTTGTTTTGATCGTGACCCAGCTATCATTTACGTATTAACAGTGAAATAGCGAAAAATACATTGAACATTTTTCATAGAATTAAATAAAAGCATGATTCTTACAAAAATAATGCCGTGTAAGTGTTTGGCTTGAAATGTTTGAGTGAATTGAATGAATGTAGTTTTAGCTAGACAAAAGAAATTTAAGAAAGCTTATGGTCTACTTAAAGGCATTAAAAGAAGTTGTTCCAACATCATCTGCATATATGTATAAAAGTACTTGTATAATAAGTAAAAATCAAGTCACCTAAGTTTAATTTTAGCCGTTTTGTGCCCTTGGTAAATGTGGCAAAAACATTAGCGAAATGATATTGATTTTTAAAAACCTGCATGCTCTACGCTAGTCTTGACGGATTCGAGTTCACATCAGCTAGGTGATTGCGTAAAGTCAATCGTATTCATTTGACAGTTCATATTGTATCATAACATAATATATGTCATCCCATACAAAATGCAGCCGATGGAATACGATATGAACTGTCAAATGAATACGATTACCTTACGCAATTCCACCCCTGGATCGAATAAATGTAAAAAAAATCTGATGTTATTTTGGTACATTGAAAACGGTTTCCATGGTATCCATAGTACCGTTTTGATGTAAACTTGATTCGAAAGTCTTTATCGATCGTAACGGAATCGAGTTCACATCTGGATCAAATGAATGTCAAAAATCCTTCGATCATCTAAAAATCTGTTATTTTGTTACATTGAAAACGGTTTCCACATAAACTTAATAGGATACCTATTAAGTTTATGGGCTTCCATGGTATCATAGTACCGTTTTGACGTAAACTTGATTCGAACTCGATCTCAATCGTGTTGGGAGTAACCCTGTCACGTTACGGAAGGTAACAGATCAAAATTTGAATAAAAAGATAAAACTGAAAGCCAGAAATTTATTGTAGGATGTCACGTCCTAGAGTTACAGATTATACAGAAATACGGACTACTAGTATGTTAAGTAATTACAACTAACGAAGGATTAAATTAGGGCGGAGCAGGTTATGTAGTGGCGGTCTTACTGGAACGTCGAAGTGGGCGACGCTCGAGGAGGTTACAGAGCCCCGGCGGATCAGATGAGGGACGTGCAGATGGATCAGGTAGCGCAGGTGGTGGCGCAGAGCACGGAATGCTGCAGAGCCGGCAAACGTAGCGGCGAGGGTAGAGCGTGCTTACGGCCAGAAGATCCGACGTCTGTAGGGTAGACGGGAAGATGCACGACGTCTAAGTGGTCACCGCCGATGCCAGAGGACCGTGCCTCGTTAGTCCCAACCGCTGTTCAGGGTTAACTTTTCACGTACTTATACAGTTTTTAAATAGTTTGATTATAGTACGGCGGCGGCGGTTTAGGGACAGTAGTGTAGTAAGACCAATTCGTGGTAAGACTGACTCATTGAGCAGCCCGCTTCTCTATTTATACGCTCGCCATCGAATTCTACTCTACATTTGAAATTATGAATACAGAACAATAAAGTACGAAGGTTTTAACCATAGCTAGGCTGGAAATCTAGTTTTGACATTGAATTAAAAAGTTAGCGCGTTGCTATGGCGATTATAATGACAGACATTTGTTGATAGATAATAACTTTTCAAATCATGAAATTAAAATAACGAAAAACAAGGATAAAAGCAACATAAAAGCAAATAATACATTATGAAATTATCATGGACTAAATTTCACGGCAGTAGCATCTGCCGCTCGTAAGTTACAGGCACTTTAAGGTACATGTTCATCCTCATACAGTTACATACATCTATACAGCTTTTCCCTATAGTTTACATTAGTTTACATTAGTAGTTACAAAGAAAGAACCTCATAAAGGTAAAAACATTACAACCCCCCTGCCCCTGATGTGTTGAGTGAATATGATGCTGGTAGATTTAGATTCATCATCGATTCAATTATTTTTCACATCACTTTAAACTCGATTCAGACTTGTACCGATGCTACATCCCTAGACCCAAAATCTACCCTCATATCATTTTTATCCATGATCCCATGGGGGTAAACCGATATCTAGTCGCGTCGGCCATATTACAACACTTCCGATCCAGCCTGCCTCCGTGACAGAGCGTCGAGTCGAGTTTTGTGCTCCTCATTTATTTCGGTCAAGTTTGAATACCTACACGGTGATCGCCGCGAGTTCATACAAAGACTATTGTGATCACCCGAATAAGCAACGCCGGAGATTATAAGAAGAAGTGAGACGCGCGTCCACTACAGCCAGCACGCGGGAGGAGCATTCGAACCAGGTTAGCCCCCCTCAATTCCTTCTCCTGTAATCTAGCCGTGCGATCTGGTCCTTCGAGCCGGATTATCCTTTCATTTCCGTTAGCATCGGAACATAATTTATCCATATTTCATCAATTTCATAAAATCAATTTTATAGGAAATATTTTTTTGCATACCTTCAATATTTTTATAAAATCAACTGGCGTATTTCAATTTCGTACACTGGCAACACTAAAGCATAGATAATTGTCAATCATTCGTTCAATCTTACGTCAGTGAGCTGTCACTGTCTTCAATATCAAAACATAACCTCTAGTTATTTGGTTGTTGTTTACTATTGTGAAACTTATTATCAATCTATCAATAATGTCTAAAGATATGAAAATAGCTATTGTTAAGTTTAACATGGCTTATGATTTCGTATGCCAGCTGCATAATTTGACTATAGTTCTTGTGCAAACTACTCCTACGACACCTCAGGATTTGACCAAACTTCGTGTTAGATATGTTGATCTTACAAGAATGCGTGAACAGTTCGACACTAATTTCACGTTATTGGTTGGAGCAACTATAGAAACCCGCTATACGGAGTTTTACGAGAAATATTACTCAATTCAGAGTATTTGTTCTGATTTAGGCGTATTGGATTCCATAACCACAAAAGCTCCTGTGACACAAGATGTAGTTTCCAAATCTAGCTGCGAGTCAAATCGTTTTCATTTACCTAAAATTACATTAACACATTTTGAGGGAATTCATACTGAATGGCCCAATTTCAAATCAATTTTTGACAGTTTAATTCATCAGAACAATGAAATATCTGCTATACAAAAGTTTCATTATTTATTGAGTGTTTTGGAACATGAACCTCTTAACCTTATCAAACATTTAAGCATTACTAGTGAAAACTATGGTGTGGCCTATAATCTTTTACAAGAACGTTATGAAAACAAGCGCTTAATAGCCGACAAACATTTAGATTTGCTACTTTCAGTTTCATGTCCCAATTTAAAGAATTTAAAACGTTTTATCAACACTTTAAAGGAAAACACACAAGCATTAAATACTCTTGGATTTGATGTCAATTCTTGGAGTTTTCTTTTATATCATATAGTATCTAAAAGGTTACCGTTGGACTTAAGAACTAAATTTGAATTTACTTTACAATCAAACGAGATACCACACTTTAACAACTTGTTGTCATTTTTAGAACAAAATTTAAAGGTTTTGGAAGTTACAAACTTTACATGCATAAACAACAATTCTAAAACTTTAGTTCCTCATACATCAACCTTGCATGCAACTAATTTGACTTGTTATTATTGTAGTGGGGATCATGCCATCTATCAGTGTTTGGAGTTTGATAAACTGAAAGACAAAAAATCATATTTAACTGAAAAAGGACTTTGTTACAATGGGGTTGGTAAACTTTTTCGAAAAGAATTGTTTTATATTTTTTTTTGATAGCACAAGTTTGAAGAATAAAGAAAATAATATTATGATTTTTTTATTTTACCTTGTTAACTAAAAATATTTTTTAATATTATTATCGCGATAAAATATCAAACATACGGCTGAACGCGAAGTTCCTTTGCATTTACTGCAAAGAGAATATAATCACTACGTTTATTTACTGATTAAAAAATCTGATTGACAGATTTGACAGACAGTGACAAAGAGTGATCATACCTTTGTTTTTTTTGTTTTGAGCAACAACATAGAAAGTCTTTGGAGCAAAGGCATTACCTACGCATACAGCCGTAATAGTGATTTATTGTACTATGCTGTAAATGAAAAATTTAAATTTTTATTTAAATTAAAATGAAGCATTATATAATTCCGCAATTTGTTATTCCTGACTCCAAAGCCAAAAGCTACCAGAAAATATATAATTCACAACAGTTTTGGAAAAGTTTACCAACCCCATTGTTTAAGGCCGCATTATATTTCACAATGTTTATCTAAACGTTGTTGTCAGGTGTGCAAGAAACGTCATCATACAAAATTACATAACGAGTTTCAATCAGCGGATTCCACTGTGAATCCCGAACCCTCTTCTCCGAGACAGGTGTTACTTAACATAGAACCATTGTCTACCGGCCTCTTAGGTACTGCTCTTGTTGGAGTCCAGGATGTTGATGGTCAGGTACATGTTGTTCGTGCGTTAGTAGATCCTGGTGCTCAATCATCTCTTATAACTGAATCTTTAGCACAGCAACTTCGACTGCGACGTCGTAAGTCCTGCGATCTGTTCGGTGTAGGTGAACACCGGCAAGCTACTTATGGAAAAGTAGATTGTTCAATCTTGTCTCTCACTGACGATTCCGTTCCGGGTTTGTCCACTGAAGCCATCGTACTTAAGCGCATCACTGGATATCAACCTGCAGCAATGGTCAATCCGATTGTGCCAGAGAAATGTAGCGACCTTCAGCTTGCTGATAAGACTTTCAACATTCCAGGTAAAATCGATCTACTTTTGGGTGTTAATCTTTTCAGTGACATTTTTAGTGGTCCAAAGTTAAAGTTAGGTAACGGTTTACCTACAGCTCACTCAACTATCTTTGGTTGGGTCATTATGGGTTCGACCCCGGTGACCACAACTCAGTATCAGCATATTAGCCTACTCACTGATGAGTCTAGGTTACAACTTACTATATCTAAATTCTGGGAATCTGAAGAGTCTCCTTTGCTGCCGATTCCAGATCCTGAGGACATCATATGTGAAAAGCACTTTGTCAACACGCATATCCCGATGGGAGGTTCGTAGTTAGACTGCCGTTCAAGGTAGAGTCCTCTCAACTCGGTGACACTCGTTTAATTGCATTAAAACGGTTTCATAATTTAGAACGTAAACTTATGAAAGAGCCTACACATCGTCAACTCTACATTCAATTTATGCAAGATTATGTAGAGTCTGGTCATATGAAGTTGGTTGAACCTTGTGATAGTGCCCGTAGATATTACGTTCCTCACCACGGCGTGCTCAAAGAGAGCAGTAGTACCACCAAATTGAGAGCAGTTTTCGACGCATCGCTGCCCAGCTCTACCGGAGTTTCTCTCAATCAAATCTTGTTGTCAGGCCCTAAGTTACAACAGAATATACAGGATATCATCTTAAGGTTTAGAACTTATTTATTTGTCTTCACTTGTGACATAAAACAAATGTATCGGATGATCAAAGTACATGATGATGATCAGCGGTTTCAAACTATCTTTTGGCGCGAATCTCAAGATCAGCCGTTGCAGGAGTTCGAGTTAACAACCGTCACCTACGGCGTCACTAGTTCTGCATACCAGGCTATCAGGGTGATTCATGAGTTGGCGGATCTTAACGACTCTACATATCCTGAGGCTGCACGTGTCCTACGGGAGGACACTTTCGTAGACGACATCGTGAGTGGCTGTGACACGCTAGAGAGTGCTAAAACGCTACAGCACCAAGTCACTGACGTGTTAGCTCAAGGCCGTTTCCATCTTAGGAAATGGTCTAGTAACTCTGGCGAGCTACTCAAAGGTTTACCTGCCGATCATTGTGAGACACCTTACAGATTCGAAGATTCCGGTGACAATATATTCAAAATCTTAGGCATTGAATGGAACCCCTCATCTGATAACTTTCTCTATCACGTTTCTAACATGAGTGTGACTCTAACAAAACGGGGTGTCCTATCAAACATCGCTCGTCTTTATGATCCTTGCGGCTTTATCACGCCGGTAACTTTTTTTGCCAAATCCCTTATGCAGCGGTTGTGGCTCTTAGAGCTGGGTTGGGATGATGCACTCCCTCTCGATGTCCAGCAAACTTGGCTAAAGTTTGTTGACGACTATAAATCATTAAATCAAATACGGATTCCACGCCATGTTATGGGTGATCCACACTCTCAATATCAAATTCACGGTTTCAGCGACGCATCCGAGCGTGGATATGCCGCATGCGTCTACATACGTTGTGAAAACGGTGACAACGTACAAGTTCATTTGTTAATCGCAAAATCTAGAGTCGCTTCAGTCAAGCAAAAGCAAACGATCCCTAAGCTCGAGCTCTGTGGGGCTGTCCTGTTGGCTCGCCTTATGGCCCATGTTTGTAAGGTTTTGCATTCAAAATTAAAATCCATACCTATAACTGCATGGTGCGACTCTAGCATAGTGCTAACTTGGCTGCGAACTTCACCGCACAAGCTTCAAACTTTTGAAGGAAACCGAGTTTCCCAGGTTCAAGGCACCATCCCAAACGCTACCTGGCGACACGTCCCTTCACATCTTAATCCCGCCGATTGCGCGAGTCGAGGTTTGCTGCCTCGCGAGTTGGTAGCTCAATCACTCTGGTGGAGTCCGTCGTGGCTCAAATCTGATCCCAGTTCATGGCCTTCCACATGTCAACTGCTCGATCCTATCGATTTGCCGGGCGTGAAAGTAAGTCCAGTTGCTGCACATGTCGTGCAGACTGTCGACACAATACATCATACAGACTCTACATTCATCTCTACCCCTCCTGTTGCTGCACACGTAGTGCAAACAGTCGAGACGGGACCCGATACGCACTCTACATTGGCTGTTACAACTCCCTCAGATGAAGTTGTCCAACATGTCATTGTAGAGTACAGCTCTTTATCTCAAGTTCCACGAACACTCGGTTGGTAGCTTCGTTATTTGCATAATGTTCGCTCACCAAAGGATAAACGTGTCGGTAATTTGACGATATCCGAGTTAAAATCAGCATTGTTAACTTGTATCAAATCGGTTCAATCTTCAGCGTTTGCCGATACCATAAAATTGTTGCGCCAACGTAAGCCTATCAAGGGCGGTCTACGTCGTCTCCATCCCTTTCTCGACGATCTAGGTTTTCTTCGAGTTGGTGGGCGACTAGTCAATTCCGATCTGCCTTTCGATAGTAAACATCAATTTTTGTTACCTCAGTCGCATCCTTTCACAAATCTTCTCATCGATCATTATCATCAGCTCTACGGTCATCCGGGCCCTGCTACTCTTATGGCTATCCTATTGCATAGGTATTGGATTGTGTCAGTCCGACGTGCAGTGCGGCACAGGATTTTTCAATGTCAGCGCTGCTACAGATTAAAGGCGAAACCTGTGAATCCATTCATGGGCAACTTACCTGCCGATAGAGTCACTCAAGCTAAGCCATTTCAAAGGGTCGGTTTAGATTTCGCGGGTGCATTCAGCGTCAAGGATTCAAACGCTCGCAAACCTAAAATTTTTAAAGCTTACTTATGCGTGTTCATATGCTTTGCAACCAAAGCAATGCATTTGGAAGTAGTATCCAGTCTGTCTACTGACGCGTTCTTGGCCTGTTTAGATAGATTCGTTTCGAGAAGAGGGTTACCTTCTGATATATATTCCGACTGCGGCACCAACTTTTTAGGCGCGCGAAACTATCTCAAAGATATTTATATTCTGAAAACACAAATCGATAGAGAATCCGATAAAATTCAATCTCATCTTGCATCTCATGAAATTCATTGGCATCTTAATGTTCCCTCGGGACCACATCTTGGTGGCCTTTGGGAAAATGCAGTGAAATCTTCTAAAACATTACTCAAGCGTATCATAGGCGAACGTGTATTAACGTTTGAAGAACTTAGTACAGTGTTCTGCAAAATCGAATCAATATTAAACTCACGACCTATCTGTCCAATTAGTAGCGATCCCAGTGACTTGGAAACTCTGACACCCGGTCATTTTTTAATTGGACAACCACTTCTTGCCTTACCGGAGCATGATCTAGATCAAGTTGCTGCTCACCGTCTGAATCGTTGGCAATTGTTGCAGCAAATCACCCAACATTTTTGGAAACGCTGGCACAGCGAATACTTACACACGCTGCAACAACGTGACCGCTGGCTTAAGCCTGAACGTAACTTACAGACGGGCGATTTAGTGTTGGTCATGGAACCTAATACACCACCATTACTCTGGAAAAGGGCTAGAATCATCAAACTCTACCCGGGAAATGACGGTATTGTCCGGGTTGTAGACATTAAAACAGCTAAAGGAGTTCTCAAGCGTCCTGTAGTCAAATTATGTCGCTTGATTCCCGAAAACTAGACTGCAAATTTCAATAGTTTTTAATCAATTTAGCATGTAGGAACTAGAGTAAGATAACATTTTACATTATATCTCAATTAGCTTCAATCAACATAGTATCATTTTGCTGCTTCAATTAAAAGAGCTAGGTCGCTCTTTGGGGGGCGGTATGGTAGATTTAGATTCATCATCGATTCAATTATTTTTCACATCACTTTAAACTCGATTCAGACTTGTACCGATGCTACATCCCTAGACCCAAAATCTACCCTCATATCATTTTTATCCATGATCCTATGGGGGTAAACCGATATCTAGTCGCGTCGGCCATATTACAACACTTCCGATCCAGCCTGCCTCCGTGACAGAGCGTCGAGTCGAGTATTGTGCTCCTCATTTATTTCGGTCAAGTTTGAATACCTACACGGTGATCGCCGCGAGTTCATACAAAGACTATTGTGATCACCCGAATAAGCAACGCCGGAGATTATAAGAAGAAGTGAGACGCGCGTCCACTACAGCCAGCACGCGGGAGCAGCATCGAACCAGGTTAGCCCCCTCAATTCCTTCTCCTGTAATCTAGCCGTGCGAGATGCAATGAACAAAATATATTTTTTCTAATGGTTTGACAAAAACTAGCTTGAATCCGCAAATTTCGGAGGAAAAGGTCATGGACTAAGTAAAATTAAATCTTGGTATTGTGCACAAATGTGCTTGCCAAGAAACATCAGTAGTGGGTGCACGCACATCTTTGAATACGGAATATTCTAGCTAGATGAAGTAGAAAATGGACTCTATAACATATTAATTGAATACAATTGAATTTAATTCTCTAATTCTGTCCCTCTCTCTCAAAATCTAATTTTATTTAATCTTATTAACAAAATACTTAAATCTTTAGGGCCCACATTATGCGCAACTGTGCCAAAGTTAAAGAATGAGATGAAACAATTCTTCATGGTTATATTTAAAAAAAAAAACTCTAACAGAAGTTTAAATGCACAGAACAAGGAAAATGTTTTTCCTTTGTTCTGTGTATATTTCATCAAATTCGGTTCAAACCAGTAGACGCTATGATGCTGTGTGACAGATTGGGACGGACTGAACAATCGTTCCTTGTTTTACTACGGAACCCTAAAAAGTGCAATACTTCAGTCCATTCAAAGTTTGCACACTCGTAGTTCCCGGTCGGCCTCGAGGGACGGGACCGTTTGCAGCGAGAGCTGATAGCATCGACAGTACATCGTAATGGCAGCGATTCAGAGGGCTATTAACTTTACGGCAAGTTTACGACCGAAATCAACTGTATAACTATCTATTTGATAAATAAAAGCGATATATAATACACAGATTTAGAAGCTACGAATATAAAATGGGTTGCTACGATTTTTCGTAGTAACCGTAGCAAATCGTAGCAAGCAATAATACTCAATGGTTGTAAGAAATTGTTTCTTTGTACAACATTCGATTTAATTATATTTTATTTACAAAAAGAAAAACTCATAGCGTATACAGACATAGTTTCATAGAGAATTGACTTCGTAAAGTTTTTGGATCGTGAAATAAATCCTACTTCCTACTAATCCTACTATCCTACTTCCTACTAATATAATATTACTAGCTTCTGCCCGCGACTTCGTCCGCGTGGATATTAGAGAAAATCCTTAGGGAACCTTCAACCAGGATCCGACCAGCCATTTTTACGCAATTAGGCGCGCTGCTTGAGACATCTTGAGAGTTCCCGTTCCCGTTCCCGTTCCCGTTCCCGTTCCCGTTCCCGTTCCCGTTCCCGTTCCCGTTCCCGTTCCCGTCCCCGTCCCTGTCCCTGTCCCTGTCCCCGTCCCCTGGATGTGCATAATTATCTAGGTCCAATCATGTCCACCGTGTTGGACTATGTGCTTGCCTATTTATTTTTAGATGTGCTCCTACGAAGTTTAAAGTTGTAATGTCTATTTTATATTATTTTTCCATACAAAATTTGAACCCCATTTTCACCCCTTTAGAGGTCAAATCATGTCCACCGTGTTGGACTTCAAAATAAATGTCATTTTTGCAATCGTCATCCCAGAAAACCCTAATGACGACATCCATATCTATTTTTGTGTTTTTTTACCCCTTTTCACCCCCATTTCATCCCCATAGGGGTTTAAACACTAACAATAACAATATACGTTGCGTTAGATTTCCATCCATATGCCTAAATTATAAATTTAGCGATTTTTACTTCGAAAATAAAGGATTTTCTTCAATACACAACTTCATCCCCTTTTTGACCCCTTCGGGGGTAGAATTTTGAAAAACGCTGAGACCCGTATTTATTTATTTTCAATGGTCAGTCTAAACTCAAAATTTGAAGATCCTAGCTTCAAAACTGAGGGACTTTCATACAAACTTTGATCCCCTTATTTACCCCCTTAGGGGTGAATTTTGAAAAACCCTTTCTTAGTGCACCCCTAGACCTCATAAGGAACCTACGTGCCAAATTTGGAGTCTCTAGACCCAGCGGTTTGGGCTGTGCGTTGATAGATCAGTCAGTCTGTCATTCAGTTTACGATTTTATAAATATAGATGAATGTGAAAGTGGATGTTTGGATGTTTAGTTATGGATGTTTTTTCCTCAATCACGCAAAAACTACTGAACGGATTTGGTTGAAATTTGGAACACAGATAGTAAATAGCCTAGATTAAAACATAGGATACTTTTTATCCCGATATTCCCACGGGAACGGGAACCACGCGGGTAAAACCGCGGGCGGCCGCTAGTATTATTATAATCTGTAAACATTCTACTTTATACATTTGGACATTATAAGAACAACTTGAACAATCTCATCCAGAAATTTCATAACGTATAATTCTCAAGGAAGCAAAACATCCTCTTTAATGAAAATATAATTTCGTCTGAGTCTAAGGTATTATCAGGTTGGGAATTTCAAAAGCCTTGTTTGAGGTTGCATAACATTTCGTTAAAGTATAATCAAGGTTTCAAAACGAGAATAATGTATTCGTTATTCGCGGCAACAATAGTTTGAAAGGTTGAATAAGTTAGCAACAAATCTGTTGGGATGGAATACGAGATGAGTTATGATCCGGTTGCACAGGCCGGTTGGTCCATCGACGTCTTAGTAAGTTTAATCTCTTTGTTTTTAAAACGAGCATGTTTTGTGTACTTTATTTAACTCTTT
Organism: Agriphila straminella; assembly: GCA_950108535.1. Taxonomy (NCBI): domain Eukaryota; kingdom Metazoa; phylum Arthropoda; class Insecta; order Lepidoptera; family Crambidae; genus Agriphila; species Agriphila straminella. The sequence goes on from OX467318.1 coordinate 6,170,815, forward strand.
GCCACAAACATTGAGAATTTTAAAACCGAATGCCTGCCACATTCATTTTTATTGCTTCAACAAACACTTAGGAACTGAGCTTAAAGCACGCCCCCGTAATCCATTAAACATAAAACAATTATTTAAGTATATGAATCGTCAGAAACACTACTTTTCTGATACAAAAAATATTACTTCTTAAGATACCAATAAATTGGTTGAATAATTTTATTACTATTTGCATTTATTTTTGTTTACCATGCCTGGGGGCCTATTACGAAAATAACATACGCAATTGCGTAACGCAGTCACTTGGTCACGATAGTCGTCCGCAGTTCGTCGGTTGTGGCTATTAAACACATTTTCAATTTGGCTATCGTAGCCCGAAGACTATTGAACGAATGATGTCGGAAATACTAGAGAAAAACTGACAAACTTACGCAATCACTTTGCGATATCGCATACGCAATAAGTACTTTGTAATAGGAAACAATCACAACGAAGCACGGACGCAGCTGCGTGTATCGCATAAAACTTTTCGTAATAGACCCCCCCCAGTTCCCGTTATTAATCTTCATTAATACACACACTTTTTTGAAAATAATTAGTCTATTTTTGTATTTCACTTCTAATGTATTCTGTGCTTCTATCGAGTTTTAGGGTTAATCCGTTTGAATAAACCCACAGCGTATGTCAATATTTAATTTAAATCAAACTGAGTATTAGGCGCGCTCGCCATGTTTAGACCCGTTTCCCGAATATTCCGGAAGAGTTCCAGGCGGCATATAACAGAAATCGGCGACAATAAAACATGGGCGGATATATTTCATAAATCGCGAATGGGAAGAAAATATCGTTATTTGTGGTTACACAAAAAAGCTTTCGAATACTATTATTTCATGTTGCCCACGAATAGGTACGAAGGTTGGGGCCAGTCGATTGGTTGAGATGGATGACAAGTAGGTACTTTGATTATATTGCGATAAAAAAAACCCATTTCTTCAAAAAACATTTTGACATGATGTTTATATATAGCGTTATATTCCACTCAATAAGATACTGAACTTGCTTAACAGTAATGCTATAACTTTCTATTGTAGATACTTACTTTTGACAATGATTCAGCAATGTGCTTTGTAATACAATAAATCAATATTTGCCAAAAGTGTAAAGTAATGAAAAAAAATTACAGACGATAGCTATTGTGTATTGCACGAGTTTTCCTAACAATTGGATTCGAATAACGCTTGGGATTCTGAAAAGTAATTGATGGAGAGTACTTGAAAATGAATAGAAGCAATAATAAAGGAAGAAACTCGACTCGAGGCCAGCTGCGGCGCGGGGAGGCGGCGGCGGTCGCTACACAAAAAGTTGCAGTTTTCAGTCACATAGTATGTGCTACAAATAATAACAGATTTTTAATTCATTAAGGTTTGGTTGAATAATCAAGCTATAGCTTGAATTCTGTATAGTGTATAGTAATATTTATAAAATAATGTGCTGTTTTTATTTCGTGATATCAGTGCAACACCACTTTTTAGGCAAAACTATACAATCCTTTTCAGTAGGTATAGTGAACAATATAATTCTAGCTAATCAATAACTACGATACGAATGTGGGTATAAGAATGTTTGGTATTGGATATTATTCGCGGCGTGTTTGGCAGTACAACAGAGTGTTCAATTTGCACTTGATAAAAAATAATGACAATCATTAATCATTGTAACGATAGCTATTGACTTTTCGACAGAATTTGTTTGAATTACATTTACTCAAAAAAGGGCACGATAACATATTGTAATGGACGACTCGGTCACGACAGAGTGTAGTATTCGTATCAAAAACATCAAGATAATTATACTAGTAGCTCTGTGAGCTGTAGACCTAGCATTTGTGACATTTTTAAATAATTTTGAAATTGTTATTTTTTTGAAAAATTTCGAAAACATATATTAAGGCGCGGTGGCAGTGAAACTAAATGTAAGTAATAAAAAAAAATGTAGTGGCGGCGCTAGTTTCACTACCTACAGCGCCTTAACAAAAAAAAGTTAATTATTAAACCAGGGGGCTAATTGTCTAATTTCAAAATCTATCGCAATCGTTTTCAGGATGTGATACATTGATGCTTTTTTTGGCACAAATAAAAACTTACTTATGAAATGCAGCAATGTGTCATGCACATCCATCTGTCAAATGAAAGCGATTGCGATAGATTTTGAAAATTAGACAATAAGCAGGCTGCTCACAAAATTTCACGAGAATCGGTTGAGAAATTCGAGCTGTAGAGGAGAACAGACGGACATACGATATTTTTAGCTCAAGCTGCAACGGAAACGCTTCGCTCGCGCTCGGTCAAACAAGAAGTAAGGAGCTTTTCAACGACATTTTAACTAACGAGTACCAATTGAACAACAGCGTCGTCTGTTGGTTTTAAGATGTGGCGGAAAAAAACTAGATAAAAGATTTTGCTAAATCTGTAGCACAAACTTTTGTCTCTAACTAATAATAAACTCGATTGTCTTAAATTTTACATGGCTATTAATGAACTCGTAAAAACAGCAGGGAAGTTCAACCTTTATTTATGTGGGCACCAATTAGCCGTACGAGGCTACCAATAATGGCGGCAATAACGGCCCATCCTCCCCCATTCACTTGATTCATAGCCAGTCAATATTCTCTTATTTTTTAAAACTGTTCGATAAAACCCTGCAAGTATTTTTTTAAAACTTTAGCAAACAATACCTACAGAAGCGCGTCTTACCCTAAGTACCTACATAACTTATTGTTATAGTTTATTAATATGTGGTTGTTAGTTGACCCAAATAAAGAGAAAAAAAATAACAGAATTTACAGAATATGGTAATAACTTTTTAAGCAAAAGTACCGCTACCTTAGTAAATTTATTTTGTCTACTAATTACTTACCTGAGACAGTTCCTTTATGTACTCATTTTTAGGGTTCCGTAGCCGAAATGGCAAAAAACGGAACCCTTATAGATTCGTCATGTCTGTCTGTCTGTCCGTCCGTATGTCACAGCCATTTTATTCCGAAAGTATTAGGATTATATACACAGTTGAAACTTAGTAGGTAGATGTATTCTATTAACCGCTTATCGATTTTAACACAAAAATAATCCCCATACATGGAACTGAAACTGAAAAAAAAAATTCTTCATACTAAGTAATACGTGCGGGGTGTCTATAGATAGGTCTTCAAAAATGACATTGAGGTTCCTAAGACATTTATTTATCAAAGTCAACCGTTTGACAGATAAACACTGCCAAAGCGGTAAAATGTGTGGCCCCCCCCCCCTCTAACTTTAGAAATAGGTGAGTGAAAAATCTAAAAAATATATATGCTATAGATCTTAATAAAAACTTTCACAAAAAATTGGTTTGAACGAGATATAGTAATTAGTTTTCGAGATATATCATATTTTCCAAAACCGCAAATATAACTTTGTCATTCATACCAACCGCTTGGCCGGTTTTTTTCATTTTTCTATAATCAGCATTTCGAGTTAACCTAAGTTTTGGTTACCGTGTGTCTGCCCTGAAGCGATATAAAACCTGGTTTTCGAGTAAATAAAACTGGTAAAAAGCCTCGGTGTGGATTTCAACCATCAAATATAACCGGCATCCGGCGTGGAAGCGATTCTGCATATTACAGCGGCCTCCGGCAGCAAGTCTGAATATTCATAGCTGTTCGAGTTGCCAGACGGGGCTCCCCGGGGATCACCTGATTATTACATGTGCACTACCGCCTTCTATTACCTACCCGCCACATCAAGGCTGAAGTCGGCTAGCAGAGGACATTTTGGGGTAGCTTTAAAAATTAAATGTCTGGAATAACATGCGTATCCCAAGTTTCTGAGGTATTTTATCGAAGGTTTAACTTAATCGGAGGGGGTCTACATTATCTGGTTAGTCCATCAGCCATTTTTAATGTCCCCACTGCTGGGGCACAGGCCTTCCTTATGTGTGGATAAGGAGGACGGGCCATAACCCACCACGCGGGCCCAATGCGGATTGGTGGGTGTTTTCTGGTTTAAAGTAATAAAGTTAACAATAACCAGATAATGTAGACCGGCCCGATAAAGTTAAGAAATCGAGGGTTAGTGCTGCAACAACTGTTGTGGTTGTATATGTATAGTTTTGTACTGGTCCAAATTTTGAATTACCTACATAATTTTTTTTAGAAGTGATTAGAACAAATTGACAAAGTTTCAAATACAACAACTGTTAAGTTATAAATGTTATAATCACTTAACAGCAAAGAGAATAGTTGATTTTTTTTGTTGGTTTTAAAAAAAAACGGTTTTACGGTGTCTAGGAATACCTTATAGCGAAAAAAACTTTTCTGAAGTTATAAGTAGGTACTTAAGCCTCATTTTTTTTCTTCAGCGATATCATCTTCAAGAAGTGATTAAAATAAATTGTCAAAGTTTCAAAACAAACTAGGTAACATTAAATCACCTAACACAGCAAAAAAAATATTTTTTGAGATTGTTTTTAAAACCAATGCTCTTAATTGGGTCGCACCTTTTCACTATTTCCTGAAACTCACTAGGTAGGTACCTACCAAAGAAGAGAAAAACATTTACACTTAAGACAGCCAAAGTCAAAGTCAAAATATTATTTTAATAAACTTGGTAACGGTAAGTAATTAGTAACTAAGCGCTTTTGAATTGTCTATCGGTATTCGATCATCCCATTCCAGACTTTTTTGACTGATAATAAGAACGGGCGCAAGATACCTACTTATCAGCTGTAACAGAAGTAACGATATTTACAAACTTAAATAGGTATATCGTTAGGTACAAATACAGTACAACAACAGAATTATGATTAACAACAAACAAAATATTATACTAGCAAGTTATGTGACATACACAACATAATGCTTCAAAATTATCTCTGTTTGAGGTGTTCTATGAAACATTACTTTAGTAGCCTAGTGTTACGCATAGCGCAATCAAAGCGACTAATTTCGTAAAACAACGTGTCTCGAGCGGAGAGTCGGTTAAATTAATTACAAGTGTGTTGTTTGCATTCCGTACCGAGCGCTGTAATGCTCTGAGTAGGGTTGCCAACCGTACTATAATATATAGTATTGTACTATATTTTGGGTCTGCGTACTATATACTGTTGAAGAAATATATAGTACGCAAAAATACTATATTTTTAACATTGAACGCAAAGAAACAAGTCCTTAATTTTTTAAATTTGTGATCGTGCATTTTGACTGATTTGATTGCATTTTGATAGCGTGTAGTGCATATCGTATCTGAATTCTGAAAGCATCTGTCATATTGCATCAATGTCAAATTCAAAAGCTTCAAACGATAGTTTGGTCATTGGTTGGTCTGCTCTATTTTTGTTTTGAGATTTTGTTGGTAATCATCTGCAAAATATAACATTGTTCTTTGAGAAATATAACTCAAGTCTTAGCTAAATTAGTTATGGAAAGTGGTAGTGATAAGGAAAGTGCGTCAAGTTCAATTCAAGTGCGCCGCTAACGCCGATTAAAAAGCGAAAGATCCAAAAAAGACTCCAAAAATATCTAAAACTTGTTGAAAAATGCAAAAACTGAAAAAATACAGTTTTTATAAAAATAAATATTATGACAGCCAGAATAGCGGGACTTTTGACAGCGACAGCAGAGGGTGCGTATATACGATGCGTTTGAAAACGTCATTTAATTCCTTTCCAAACGCGTTAATTTATTATTCTTTTAACTATGTGGCGTTAGTGAGTACGAGAAACGGTACTAATAAGTAAAAAAATATATTGGCCTATTAAATACTATATTTTTTTAAGTGTACTATATTTTTTATAGCTTAATTTGAAAAATACTATATTTCGCCAAAGACATGTTGGCAACCCTAGCTCTGAGGGTACGCCATTCATTTGTTGTTGGTATTACCAACACTGGCATTGTCGCAAAATCCTGTAATGAACACGAATTCTGTTGGCCGTAAACTTGGAAGATGGAGAACAGTCTTTTTAAAATAGTTATCTGTTACTGTTAGATATTTTTTATCTGTAAAAAAATCGTAATGATGGTTACATAATTACGAATTTATTAGATAGTCACAAAGAATTATAAAGTTAAACTAATATTAAATTATTAAGGTATAGTTCAAACAAAACTATGTCCTCCGATTGTAGGGCAGAAACATGTTAAACTTTTTATTTACAAAAAAAAACATGTTTTTTATTCCGCTAGGTATATCGTGGTTAGCAACGGAATAGTAACCTTGGTAAACATCGATGATTTGAAAGTTTGCAGTAAAATGAAGCATTGCTGAGTCATAATGGCGGCTGTCTTTTAATTAGTAGCTATCAAACCTCGCAGTGTTACCTATGCGATACGATGGAACGTTCGAGCGCAAACAGCCATAATCGATTTTGATGGCTGCCATAAAATATAGACATGATCTAATGTTTAGTGACTAATAGAATGGTAAGTAGCCGAGTAACTGTGTACACATACATAAAAGTTCTATCATTTATTTATTAATTTAGTACACACACAATTTTTACATGAAAAATAATGGACAGAAGAGTAGTACTTACAAGGGCACAGCTTATTTCATATTGAAATTTCTTCCAGCTGGCCCGGGACAGGAAAGAACATTGTATCATTTTAGTATTTGGTTTGCGGTTAGAATACATTTAGGGAAGTTCCTTCTACAAAGTTGGATTGGAAGAGAATAATATAATACGAGTAAGTTCGAATTTTCTAAGCAAGAATTTAGACTTTGCTAAACATTTTTAGGTTTTTATTTAAAAAAGGATTAACTACAATATAAAAGTAATCTGTTGATTATTTTGATATGAGAAACCTGAGTTTTGTATGAAACGCTAGTACGGCATCGCTATATTAAAAAAGTTGCAATGTGTAATCATGGTTGACGACCAAAGCGGCTCCGCGACGTCCCCAAGCAACTTGGGGATGAGAAAGCCAACCGTTTGTATTAGATTAGTTGTAACACACAAGATTCATATTGTCGTTGACAGACTCACATAAATAAATCATGATAGAACGGCGACGACAAAGTGGCACAAAGTTTGCAAAATAGATCAACCATTATCTCGATGCTATCAACTATTACGCTAATGTATATGTGGACAGTGCACTTGTTATAAATTAACAGATATAAACGTGTAACTTCACTGATTAGGCAACTCGTGATATTACCTATACATTGCAGGCGAACTTTTAAAAAAGATGACAACGCTTTTTTGTTATAATTAAAAAAAGGCGATAAAATCACAATCAGGGCTATTCATGTGGTACCTACGTTTACAAAGGAACTAATATTATTATGTTCAATGGTCAATAAAAGAATAAGGACTCTTGAAAAGTAAAAATACTTATTTTTTGCCACTTTGATTATATTAATCAAAGATTTGCCATTACCAGCAATGATTTAATCACTACCAATGTGATTCATATCAAATGGCGTATCACACGCATCAACCATTACAGTTTTCTAAACTCATTAAACTTTCATGTAGGTATTCATGAAACACACTGTATAACAGGCCATTTGTCATGCCTGCATTATACGTGGGTCATTATTTGAGTCAATGAAATAATAGAGAAAAAATACACATATTTTTTTTACATAATTTGTTTTTTTATCAATATAAGAACACTTAACCCGGCGAGCTTGTGGTGGGGTGTGACATGCCCATGCTTTGCGCGAAGTCGTGTATTTTTCAAATTTGCCCCTCAATTGGTTTGTTGCTTCGAGTAGCTGGAGCCAATGTACTCCGCGGGGGGAGAGTGGCGTGACCGCAGTGTCGCGTCAACCGGCGCAGGAGCTCTCTGTGGCAGGAGCTACACGCGTGTAAACGTTCGTGGGGTGCGTCATACCCCGCCACATGCTCCGTGTTAGTTTTAACATATATCTACCTATAAATGCCAATTTATTAAACCAATACTTAAGAATTTATTTGTATTTTGAAATATGGTTTATTGTATAAAATAAAAAACAGTGTATATTTATATACTTTTATTGTATTATTTATCAAAAATACTAAAACTAAAATCAAGTAATTCTTTAAAAAAAATATGTTATTGAGAATCTTATATTCTTTAAGTTTTTAAAGTTGATTTTATATTTTTATTAAAGAATTAGTTGATTTTAGTTCCTTTTTCAGAAGTTCCTTTTTTTTTTTTTTTTGTAAATGTTATATGAAATAAAACACTTTTAACGGATACTAGCGCGGTTTTATTGAAAGTACTTTGGTAATTAGTTGGTATTTGGTTTGATTTTTGATTTTCCCGACGTTTCGGCACCTTTGCAGCTGCCGTGGTCACGGGGGACTGAAATGTTATATTTTAGTATTTCTGATAAATAATACAATAAAAGTATATAAACATACACTGTTTTTTATTTTATACACTAAATATAAACCATATTTCAAAATACGAATAAATTCTTAAGTCTTGGTTTAATAAATTGGCATTTATAGGTAATTATATGTTGGGGTTTGGCAAACCCCACCACATGCTAGGTGTAACTTTTTTCACCACATGCTCGCCGGGTTAATAATCAGAAATAAGATATATTTAGAGATCGATGAAGCTTATTTACTAAAATAACTCTAAAACCAGTTTTTACAGGTAACGAAGGTGATCTCAATGACCACGAAAAATATCATTTGAACAAATAATGATTAGTTTTATATTTTTTTCAAAAATAAATTTTATAATAAGATTTAAACTACTTTTGACGAAATCATTCCTTTTATTCTTTTTTTTCTGGTGTAATTATCGACCTTTGGTCCAATGTAAGCAAACAAAAAAAGTAGTATCCAAACAAACTCTCGGTTTTATAATATTATATTTGGAGACGTTTCTGAATTTCCGGGTTCACTCTTAGTGTTCCCCAAATGTGATCTAATGTGAATGTTTCTCAATTCTTATAGTAACAGCATCTCAAGATAGCTCTCAATAAACCTCTTTCAACGTTGTGCCTGAAGAGATCATACTTGAGATGCTCTTCTTATAGGAACAGCATCTCAGGTATGATCTCAAGATAGCTCTCAACGTTGAAAGCGGTCGTTATACCATACCCGTGTAAGTTAACGTAAATAATGTAAAGACAGCCATGGATTGATATCCATGGCTGTCTTTATATCTATCCTGATGGATATTTAAATTCTAAAGAAACTTAAAAAAATGAACCTACCTACCTCATTATACATTTTAAATCGAAACAATTACTTTTTACGTAGACATAATAGGTACTTACATAGTCCCCGAAACAGCCGTCACACTCCGCTGCAAAGCGCCTACACTTGACGGTAATCGTATCTCATCAGACAGGCTATTCGGCAAAATGGCTGACAAGTTTTACATCTCAATCTCAACCCACATTACGCAAAATCTAAAAAGAAATAGATATTTTGTTGTATATTAGTAATGAGTTTACAGCTCTGCAGTGCAATAACGTATAGGGTAGGTACCTATCTACTGCCGTTTTGTGCTCTTGTTTTACCTCTGAGCAGTTCGACGATCATCGATGCAATGCAAGTGGCAATCAACATAATAGTTTTACAGCGAGTCCAGTTTAAATTGACTTAGGTATATTGATGAATTCCTTAATAATCATTATCTCTTAGCTGAATATCATAATTAAATTTTTGCCATCACGAAGCATTTCCCTATTAGTTATTGTGGCAACCCTAGACGCAAATAGATTTATTGTTTTCGCATCCGTGCCGGAAGCCGCGTGACTGTAAAATCAATCGTAATAATAGGCAAAAGCAAACACAATTTTAGATCTAGGGTTGTCTCTATGCAGATTTTCACTAAAAATAAAAAAGTGGCGGTTTTCAGGGCTTATAACAATTTTCCGGGGTTGTACGCGTACGGTATTCTATCTACCATATTCCGCTTTAGGATTTTTTTGTAACACGTTGAATTTATAACCTTACCCCCTTAATAATAAAGATTGTACAGCAGATGTCTAGTTACACAGTGTTTTGTATTTTTTTTTTTAATGTCAAACTCAAATAGTTTGACAGAGAGTACTTAACCATTGTGTAACTATACATCTGATCTTTATTAGTAAGGGGGTAAGTGACAACGTAACTGTTAAGTCTTCCAAGGTTTTGTTTCTTATGCTCTAAGTTTTGGTTTATCGTTCAGAATTTGAATTTCAATACACAAGTTTACGACGATCGCCTCTTTCGCACGAAAGAACAGATAAATGCCGAGGCCGCGCGCGCTGGGACGCTCTAATGTGATTGCGAGACAAATGTTACTTATAAATAAACCGATAGTGGAAGCGATAAGTCCTTGTGTGAGACGCCTGACGCCTGTGTTACCTACTGAAAAAACGGTCATCGTTTTGGTGCCGACTCTGAGGTAGAGTGGTTTGTACGCCGGTTTTAAAGGTGTCACCAGTTCTGAGGTCCCGGGTTCGATCCCCGGCTGGGTCAATTTAGAAAACGAACTTTTCTTTATTGGCTCAGGTCTGGATGTTTGTAGTTCCACCGTTGTCTCTGATTTCCATAACACGTGCTTTAGCTACTTACTTTGGAATCGATCCAATGTTTGTGATGTTGTCTAATATTTCCTTTTATTTAACCTATCAATACTGTTTGTGATCAACGTATACTTCAAAGTACTTATGTACAATTTGTTTTGGGTTTCGCCATTGCTCAACAACATTGTTGAACTACTACCAAATAAAAACGCGCCTTTATTATAATAGACTTAAGAAAATTCATTAAAACTCACAAGTTATGAGTAAAGTCTATTTTGAAACCATTTAAGCGTAATTCTGAGATGAACCAATTCGTACCTTTTACGAGCAACTGTCGTACCCTCACGATAAACATACCCTTTTTGCGAAACCCTACTCCAGAATAGAATAATTCTAAGACGTGTTACGGGCCTACTTCAATAAAGGCGGGAAAATACTTATCAATGTGTACAAAATGATCAGGCTTATGAATTTTATTTTTACGCTTAAATAAACTGAAGCGTTGGTATGACGTAGGAATTCGATGAATAGGGTAGGTTCACAGAAGCGAGCTTCATAACCGTTTTTTCGTTGTTATAGTGAAGACAGAAGACGTACCCTTTATTTGTATTTTAATAAAAGAATACAACGCTGTTAATTTCGTTCTATTTATGTAAGTATGTGAATATTACGTTTGTTATGTTATTATAAGTTATACGAAAAATATTCGGCTCCGATTAAAGTTTCTCTTGTCATTAAGCGTGGGATGTTTTCACTTTTAATTACTACATAGTTTTAATACTGTATTTTGTAGGATTCAATAAATTATTTTTCTAAAGGAAACATTTTGCTGTCCCGTGGACCTGATGACTTGACGCAACACATGGGTCTGAACTTTCTTCAAAAACCAGTGAAACGGAAGAATTGGTTTTTATTTGTCTATAAACAGTACCTATTCTGATAAGTTGTAATATTGCGAGAATATTAATCTAACGAACATAAACACGACGCTTTTTACCATTGCGCATTGCCATTATCCGGTACCATAATATACTTTGACCTACTTACGTAGCGTAACTGTATTTTTTAATTTTCAAATATTCAGATGGATGCTACCTTTGTGTATCGTTCCGTCAAACTTACTGAGTTATAATATTTAATGAGTCCTCCAACTTTGCCGAAACTGTGTATGTTTCGTTAAATTATTCATTGTGTTATAAACATTGACAAAAGCGGATTAGCTTTTAGGAGACAAGAATTATTTACGTTCTTTAGAAGATAATGTATGAAAGGAAAAACTATGCAATAAGAAAAAATTGTTTAAAAAACAAAAAACCGACTTCAAAAAACCTGCCTCTAAAAAAAAGGAAGAAATAATATACAAATCATTAGATACGCATTATCATTGTTATAATAAAACATGTCTATTAAAGTCGGGTGGGGCTGGAAAACATCATCCTTTTTATTATTCTAAAAGCCCCACCCGAATAATGCGTATCTAATGATTTGTATATTATTTCTTCCTTTTTTTTAGAGGCAGGTTTTTTGAAGTCGGTTTTTTGTTTTTTAAACAATTTTTTTATTTTTTTATTTTTAGTGTAAGTACCTTCTGCATTAGGTAGTGTAGGTATATTATTTAGGTAGAAAAATCGGCTCAGCCAAACGTGAGATAATCGCGGAGAAACATACATACATACAAACTGAAAACTTACCTCCTTTTTTTAAGTCGGTTAAAAAGACTACACAACGGTATCCCTTCCCCAACAAAAAAAATCATCTAATTCGGTTCATAAATAACAAAATTGTCAAGTTAGTTGATTTAATATCATAGTATTTTCAGGATTACTTGTAAACTACTGAACCGATTTGAAAAAAAATTAAATGGGACCATCTCGCAAGAAAACTCAATCGAACAAAAAAAAAATTTTCGAAATCGGTCCATAAATGTCGAAGATACGCGCGAACAACGATAAAAAAAAAAAAAAAAATAAAAAAAAAAAAAAAAACATACAATCGAATTGAGAACCTCCTCCTTTTGATGAAGTCGGTTAAAAATAGGGAATGTTGTAAAAAAATATGGTATGGTTTTAATTTAAATCAATTTTGCATTTAACACAAAACCAAAATAATCTGAAATAAGTACTTTTTTGTTTTAAAATATTTAAATTATTTTTGTTTTTGTAATTTAGGTTAATAACAAAAATGAGTATCTTACATTCCAAACGCTTATCAGGTAAAATCACGCTTATTTCCTGCTGCAAAAGGTTTTGTTTGTAAGTAAGATTGATGACTTCAAGTTTCAGCAATGCTTTTAGAACTTGATCTCTTTACGTCTCGAAGCTACGACAAGTTATGTAAGTAGTAAGTAGGTACTTAATTGGGTATAGTTACATCAAAGATAAAGTGCAGAGAAGCAGGAAATATAAAATTACTGGCAGCCGCCCTCGACTTCGTCTGCGTGGAAAGCTTTTTTGCTATCTTCGGGAACAAAACTTTCTTTCTAGATGAAAAGTACCCTATGTCCTTCTCTGTACCCCTGACAAAGTGTATGTAAAATTTCATGATGATCGGTTCAGTAGTAAGACGTAAGACTTGAAGGCGTAACAAACAAACAAACGGACTTATTTATAATATTAGTAAGGAAAAGTAAGGATGTACCAATAAATACCTAAGCTTTCTTTGGAGTAGATTCAGTACCCGTAGCACGAAAAGCTTATCGAACAAAATAACGCGTTTAAAAACAGTCAATAAAGTTAGTATGGGAAATTTGTACGTACACCATCTTCCGCCGAAAAGTATATTCGTGCTAGAGGTACAGATTAAAATTGTTTACACGCCAATTAATTTTATACTTTATACTCATCGTTTTTTACGGTTCAAGTGGTTTAATCGTGTAAGTTTGAAAATCGAACGGCCAGACTTACTCGTCAAGCATGTCTCTGTGTGTGTGTTAACAATAACATTATATAAAATAAACCATTCTTTCATTCTGTTATTTTTAATATGTCTAAAAAAAATTAACTATAAATGTGTGTTGATCTGTGTTGGTAAAATTGTTCATAGGTAAGTAATGTCTGCGGCAAGAGCCCGATTGAGTTATGTGTCTGTCAACCTCATTGGATTTGTCACGGAGTTTACGTGTCTTCGCATTGTGGTGTCACGGATTCAATAATACATCTCGTGACAGACGAGACGGGATCACAAAGGGGCAGAAAAGAGAAGAGGCATTATTTTGCCGGCCCCACTAATAGATTCTATTATATTTGTGTGATGCCGTGAAGATACTCCAAATCAAAATTCAAGCAATTTCTTAAAATCACTATCACTAAAACAAAGTCCCTCTCCGTGGCTGTCTGTTTGCGATAAACTCAAAAACTATTGATCGGATTTTCATGCGATTTTCCCAAAATATAGAGTGATTCCTGAGGAAGGTGTATTGTATATATAATAAGTTGAGGTTTATGTACATTGGTAGAAATATGACGATAATTGTTGAAGAAGTCGGCAAAAATTAAGCCGACTGGGAGCTTTCATCGAAAACGCTGCATAAACCTTTTGCATAATAGGATATGGCCTCAGTAGTTATGGCAGGACATACAAAACGTACATCGAAAATATATATAAATTGCAACTTAGATTATTAAAAACTATTGTGCCTAACTCAGTCAAAAATAAATATAAAAATGATTATAGTAACTTATTCAAACATTGTAGAATAATAGATATATACAATAAAATAAAAATGTATGTAATTTGCGACGAAATAGAAAACAGCTCTTTGTTAAAATTAAGAATTAGAAATAGTAATTTACGTAATCTGATTTACTTACCTAAGTATGTGCTGCCTTCATACAATAACACATATGGTAAACGTTGCTCGATATTTATGTTACCGTCATTGTTAAATGAGCTGCAAAAGGATTTACTTGATGAAATCCTGGATAACCCGGAACAATGTAAAAGACAATTAAAAACTTTTTATCTGTCAATGTGTCAGTGAGTGATGGCAGCAATACATAAACCTTTTACGGTTTCTCTTGCTGCGATTGGAAAAAAAAAAATTGTTGTAATTTTCTTTTGTATTGAAAAATAAACTAAAAAAAAAAAAAAAAATAACAAAATAATGTGATGTGATGGAATTATTCCTCTTAAAGGTCTACAAAAAAGTCCGCGATGGCATAAACCATTTTATCTTCTAAAAAATTGGTCACATACAATACGGTAATTTGGAAAAGTATTTATTAGGGAATCCAATTTTTGCGGGATCAGAAATGCGGGATTGCTCATGCGGGATCCCGCACTTTATCAGGATTGAAAAAAATAACTCGATTATTTTAAGATCGCACTGCATAATATTAATAAGTGATTTCCCGTTTCATTCGTGATCTTTCCCGTTTAATTTGTGACTTTTGTACACAATTTGTATTGAAAACAATTTTGTTATCAGTTTTAAACTGACAGACAACTTAATAAATTTGGTATTTCTATTTTGTGTTTCTTTTATCCTGTATCAGAATAAAAGAAAACAAAAAAAAATGATAATTTGTCGAATCAAAAATAACCGATTTTAATAATTTTTGTTATATTAATATTAAGTATTGTTAGTCAAATAAGCTTGATTCAAATAAACTTAATAATTAAGTACTTTTGAATCGTCTATATTTTCCTACCACCCGTTCCAGACTTTTTATTTATGAAAGTATGTCTAATTATATAAAGTGTAACAGAAAAGGGGTATCAACCCGAAAGGAGGTCAATGTACTCGTGAATCTGAACACCTTCCAACAGAAAAAAAACAAAACGAAAAAAAAATTTGGACATTCCATAGAAAATTTGAATTTGCCGAAAAATTTGAACATTTTTTATGGAGAGTTGTATAAACGTTTAAAATATCACTACATTCAATTTATAATTAGTAATGAGTATCACTTTCTTTGTTTGTTTCATTTTATTTTGACTATATAAACGAAAATTATAAAAAATATCTCAACCGTACAAATCCCGCGGGATCCGCGGGATTGATATCCTCAATCCCGCAAGCTTGCGGGATCGTGATTCTGATGTGGGATTGGATTCCCTAGTATTAATATTAATCTTTATCAAATACGTTAGTTACCTTAAGCATTTTATGCACATTTTTTTACCCTTTTACACCATACCATTTAAATGAATATCATAATAATATGAGTTATCGTAAAAAATTAACGCGCGCGAAAATAAATTCAAGATAGTTTCTTACACAGATGAACGGGACGTGACTCGACGGGACGGAAACAGACTTTTGGAGCGATCGGGTGACGACTGTAAGGTACTTATTTGTTTTCTTTTTGCGTGTTGTTGGAAGGTCGCATTTTGGTAAAAAAGGAAGGAACCGAAGCGAAGCGAGGACAGGTCGCTAGTAAAATATATTTTGGTAAGGGTTGGGTTTAAAATATATTTGCAATACCTACATTTGATTTTAAACCCAACAAAATAAATATTTTTTTCTTAAAGAAAACTTAAAAAGATAAACAAAATGAATTGCGAGGTTACCTCCACAAAAGTCTTTGTTTCTGCCAAAGTAGCATCAATTGAGGGAACGGTATGTTCCAATTAAGACTTTATTTACCTCTATTGTTCCTAAACTGTGACGTCACAGGCCCATTCTCTGATCTAATACAATAGAAAATATAAAATAATCATAAGATCAATAGGTAACAAACAGTTAGAATGTTGTTGCTTTTGAGTTCGTAACAGATTTGCTAATAATGAAAAAAAAACCTTTTATTCTTCTTAAAAACTTGCTAAAATGACCGATATCAGCTGTTATCTATCACCCAAATGAGACAACTTAGAAAATTCGATTGATTACATGAACGGTGACAAAACGATAATTACAAAACATGAAAATTCCGAACGATTTTTCGACGACCTTCACAGTAAGCCACGTTCCGGTGTTGTGCAAATATACATACAAAAGTTTCGTCGACAGTTTTAACAAACCCTTGCTGAGTAAGACAAACCCAAATATTAATTATGCATACAAACGTTTGGTGGAGCAAGCATTTACTTTTATACATGCTTAGGCCAATTGGGCAAAATTTTGGATAGCTATTTGGTAGATAGTTTCATAGATATTATGTTCCATTTTAAACTAAATTTATTCTACTTATAAGATAGGTCGTAGGTAATATTTATTTTGGAATCTGAGAAATACAGGGTGCATTTGTAACCCCTCTCCAAATTTGAATGATGTGTTCAGTCCATGAAACTGAACAACTTTCTCCATGAAACATAGGGTCAAATATGTAAAAAAAAATACTTTTCATACAAATCAAAGAGATCACGTGATCAGTTTAGTATGGGATGACCAACATTTTTTGGCGTATTTCGACACATGTAATTTTTTTGGCGTATTTCGACAAATGTGATTAAATACAGGAAAATTGTTTTTGCTTATTAATTGAACAATAATTCAAAACATTGCAGCACAGGATAAGAAAATGTTTGATGCAGGTTCGCGGAGCGCGGAGTTTCGCGAAACTAAGTGGGTAGGTAGGTAGGTACCACACCACTCAGTTCAGTATACTGTGTTAAGCCTCGTAACTCCACCATGCTAATAATATCACAGAATGTATAATACCTAGTAGATTAAGTACTACTACAAACTCTCCTTGTTATATCGTATAATAATCAACTATTCTCAACATTTAAAGCACAGAGTATCTCTGTACCTACACTACCTACATGTCAAATTGTAAATAGTGTTACAATACAAATAGCAGAGCTGTCTCTTAGTACCTACCTACTTGCAATAAAATTGCAAGTCAGCTCACGACCACGTGCGCATGGAAAGTTATTAAGTAACTTTACCCACCTTGGGATTTGTTATGTATATATTAGACCGAGCTCCCACTGCATGAAACCTTACCTCACAAGGTGGAACAGCAGACATGTGTTACAGCAATAGATATTACTTAGGAACACTGGATTTTAGTGGGTTGCCATCGCATATCCTGGAAGAACATATATTTTTTTTCGTTTTCGTACCGCTATTTTGACCGAAAATTACATCATGAGGTGGAAGATCAAAATGTTTACCCATCGAAAGAGAAACATTTGGAGGTCAAAACCCGCATGGGTTGCCAGCCCCTACCCTGGCAGGTTTCAAGATCAGCCAAGTTTTATGAGGCCCAAAAATGGGGTCACTTACCTCATCAGGTGGAGAGATAAAATTGATGCAGATCGATAGCCCTAGATGTGCCGTTCATGAATATATAGGGTTGCCTGCCTTCAGCCTGGCAGTTTTTCTGGTCAGCCAACTCAAACAATCTATATCAATATCTTGTAAATACGAAAAATCTTGTAAAGATGCTATGATTAAGGGTATTTTTAATGCAAACCGTGATATTAAATTAGTCTACGCACTGGCAGTCTTGCGCCGTTGAAATAATAGGGTAAATGCACCAGTTATGGACATTTTTCATTGGTATCTTCAAATATTGAAAAAAGCAATGTATCTGTTTAACATCATCAGGTGGCTCGATGGAAATGATGCAGATCGATAGCCGTAGACGTGCCGTTCATGAATATATTGCCTGCCTTCAGCCTGGCAGTTTTTCTGGTCAGCCACCTCAAACTATCTATATCAATATCTCGGAATAACGAAAATGCTATGATTCAGGGTATAGTTAATAGAAACTATGATATGAAATTAAAATCTACGCACTGACAGTCTTGCGAAGTATATTATGGTGTTGAAATAATAGGGTAAATGCACCAGTTGTGGGCATTTTTCTTTGGTATCTTCAAATATTGAAACTAAGTAATGTAACCGTTTAAGTTAAACGTAAGCTAATGAATCTAGTAAGTTATTTTACTAATTTGAACGCCAACTTTCATACAACTTTTTTTCAATAACTTACGGCGATATTCGGGAAAAATACAGAAAATAAAAGTTATTGCTACTAAAGACTTTTTATTTCTGTGATATGTTTTGGGCCAGCGTTTTTTTTAAACTGATCACCTATTTTGCAGCTTTTAGAAAAATATCAATTCAATGTTCAGAGTAGAGTAGTTAATTCATAATTTATGGTTTTAGGTAAAAAGTCCGAAAATTTCTCAAAAATCCAAGAACCATTACAGCTCAGTAACCATCCAGTTTTGACCCCTGGTTCACTGGGCTTAATTTGTTGCTAATGACCTCTAGTGTGACCCCTTTCAAGGAATAGGTCGAATTTCCATGTCACCCTGTATATAACAGGCTGACCTACAAAAAGCGATACAAGCTTATAAAACAAATAAGACGTTATACATTAACATACACAAAGTTGTTTGTAATTACAAAAAAAATAAAAAGTAAAAATCTAGTACTTACTTACTGCACAAACGTTAACAATATTATCTTAAAAGCGGTTTCTAACCTTTGGGTAATTATAGTCTTTGCAAGCTTGAAAGCACAGAAATACAAAAAATAAAAAAATAAAATTAAAACCGCTCATGTAGCCAACAGAATCTGAGACAATCACTCAAAAAAGCCATTCGCTAGCATACGCCTCGCCTTCTGAAAATCAGTATTAAATAGATCAATATCAAATTTATTATTTAATTTATTGAAACTGCTACACGCACGCCACATAAATGCGTTTTGCCTGTAATTAGTAGTAGCCAACGGAAGACTGATAAGCGCATTAGATCTAAGGGTCTTTCGTGGTGGAACTATAGATATTAAAGCTAATAGTTGAGGGCAATCAATGACATTAGAAGTGATTATTATTACCTATTTCACGTACAGCGATAAACGGCATACGTACGTAATACGTATGTATCTCGATGGGGATTCAGAGTCGGATGGCCCCGGTGTCGCCGAGCTTTTCTCTAGATTCTTCAGCTCTGTCTTTGATGATAACTCTCAGTCATCAACTAATACCGCATTTCCATACATAGATTGCATACCGTTGTCTAACGTGCACATAACTATAGACGAGGTTCTCTCAAAGCTGAAGACTCTGGATGTCAGCAAAGGGCCTGGTCCAGACGGGATACCACCTTTATTTCTGAAGGAATGTGCTAAAGAACTGAGCTTTCCACTCACGATGTTATTTAATTTATCTTTGAGATCTGGCAAGTTTCCTACAGAATGGAAGACTGCTCATGTGGTGCCTATTCATAAGTCTGGGGACAAAGCTAATTGCTCCAATTACAGGCCTATTAGCATTCTCTCTAGTCTGGCTAAGTTATTTGAGAAGGTTGTTTACGATCATATTTATCATCATGTTCAATCACTGTTAGCACCGAACCAACATGGTTTTATCAAACACAGATCTACGGTATCGAATCTCCTTGAATATAAAAACTATATTTATACAATTTTTGCTGCGAGGGGTCAAGTTGATTCAATTTACACAGATTTTCAAAAAGCATTTGATAAGGTGAATCATTTTATACTATGTCAAAAACTTAGCTCTCAATTTGGCTTTCACGGTAACTTACTTCGGTGGATTTCTTCTTACTTAGACAATAGGAGTCAATTGGTGGCTTTAAGTTGATACAAATCCTTACCAGTTTCTGTCACCTCTGGGGTACCACAGGGATCACATCTTGGTCCGCTTTTATTCGTTATGTTCATCAACGACTTAGCCGTACAACTAGAAAGTATGTCTTTGCTGTACGCAGACGATTTGAAGGTGTTCGCAGAGATTAAAAGAACAGAAGACTGTCTAAGGCTGCAACATGATTTAGATAAGGTCTCCATATGGTGTCAAAACAATAAAATGTGTCTTAACATAAAGAAATGCCACATCATTTCCTTCACAAATAAGAAACATAAAATCTTGTTTGATTACCGGCTGGATGGACAGTCGTTAGATCGTGGTAAGTCTATTAGGGACCTGGGTGTGGTTTTTGACGAGAAAATGTCCTTTAGAGACCATTACAATCAAATTGTAGCAAAAGGTTACCAACTTCTAGGGTTTGTGGCCAGGAATACCAAGCATTTCAGAAGTCCAGTAACGTTCCTCTGTCTTTACGATGGCTTGGTTAGGAGTATCTTGGAATATTGTTCGGTGATTTGGTCACCCTATTACTCTGTGCATTCACAGAGTATAGAAGGTGTACAGAGGAAATGCTTGAAAATATTAGGATATAAATGTGGTCTCAACCGGTCTCTTACCTCGTACTCTGACAGGCTCCGACATTTTAAAACTATTGCTTTAGATGTACGACGGCGACAGCAGGACCTTTTGCACTTACATAAAATCATTCATGGTTTTATTGATTCCCCTAAATTATTATCCATGATTAATTTTAATACCAGACTATTGATTAGAAACAGACGTAAAAACATTTTTGTTTTGCAAACATTTAAAAATAATACTTCGTACTATAACCCCATAGTAAGAATGTGCCGGCAATATAATGATTTAAATAATGATTTAATAAAGTCAGATGAGCAACTCGATATCTACACTACAAAGCATACTGTTTTTAAGTCCCACGTCAAAAAAATTTTATGTTGATGTCATTTTCTATTATATTTTTGATAATTATAATTCAATCATTAACTTTATAAGTAATAATTCAATAATTTATGTCAAATTAATAACTCTGATCGCTGTAATAATTTCAATAATTAATTCAATATTTTCCCATAATAATTATGTAAACTAAACAATATTAATTAATGCAACTTTTATAGTACCAATTTATAATAATGTAATAATTTAAATGTTTTCGCATCGCATGTATTTCTGTGTGTGCACGTGTTTGGATGTCAGTTTGGTTCAAGACATGTCTAGCTGTTATTGTGTGCTATTGTTGACTGTCATCTGTTGTGTATGCCATATGAATATAAATAAATAAATAAATACGTAATGTACGTTTGACATACATTATTTTAAGATATGAATGATCGATTTCTAAAGTGGTGGCTCTGTAGCAGAGCACCACACGATTCTATTTAAATGACCGGCATCTGGATAGACCCCAACATGTGGGGGGGGTTTTGTCGATAAAATTGATTATATCTGCCTTTAAAAGCTCCGACATCGCTAACCCTACATGTATGATTCAATTTAGTCTTATATTAAAGCCAATATATTTGGTACATTGATCTTGATCGAAATCACATTGATCGAACGCTCTGTCTTAATTTTTCTTGCATGTATAAAAAACATTTGATTCATAAATATTTTTGATATGGCAACACTCCAGGAACATCGAGTACCTAATTGAAAAATGTTCCGCTATCCATATTCAGTTTTCAAAGGGCAGAAAAGTCAAGCTATGAAATGTAAAAACGTTACTGCATTTACCATAATTATTTTCCTTTTTCAAAATTAAGAAAACTAAATATCAATTTTGACTTCTGATTTGGCATTGAGCTGTCACACAACACACAAAAATAAAATATTACAAATTTTAAAAGTAAACAACTTAAGCATAAAACGCCGGGTCTCCTTTCACTTAGAATACCACCAACGTGGTAACACGTTGAAATTAAACGGTTACATTACTTTTTTTCAATATTTGAAGATACCAATGAAAAATGCCCACAACTGGTGCATTTACTCTATTATTTCAACGGCGCAAGACTGCCAGTGCGTAGACTAATTTAATATCACGGTTTGCATTAAAAATACCCTTAATCATAGCATCTTTACAAGATTTTTCGTATTTCCAAGATATTGATATAGATTGTTTGAGTTGGCTGACCAGAAAAACTGCCAGGCTGAAGGCAGGCAACCCTATATATTCATGAACGGCACATCTAGGGCTATCGATCTGCATCAATTTTATCTCTCCACCTGATGAGGTAAGTGACCCCATTTTTGGGCCTCATAAAACTTGGCTGATCTTGAAACCTGCCAGGGTAGGGGCTGGCAACCCATGCGGGTTTTGACCTCCAAATGTTTCTCTTTCGATGGGTAAACATTTTGATCTTCCACCTCATGATGTAATTTTCGGTCAAAATAGCGGTACGAAAACGAAAAAAAATATATGTTCTTCCAGGATATGCGATGGCAACCCACTAAAATCCAGTGTTCCTAAGTAATATCTATTGCTGTAACACATGTCTGCTGTTCCACCTTGTGAGGTAAGGTTTCATGCAGTGGGAGCTCGGTCTATATACTTATGTTATTATAGTTATGGATTTTTGTGCTATATTTTATGTTAAGTTTGAGTTTAATGCCACTTCAATAATAATAAAAATCAATTAGACGACCTCTTTTCGAGATTTCAGTTCTTTCCGGGCGATGACAGTAACAATTTTTCCATATTTTTACGGGTATGATGTGGTTTTTATTCACTACAAGTGATCCAACCATGTCCATCAGCCATTTTTGATGTCCCCACTGCTGGGGCACAGGCCTTCCTTATGGGTGGTAAGGAGGATGGGCCATAACCCACCACGCAGGCCCAATGCGGATTGGTGGGTGTTAACGACTGCAAATGCAGCCGGGACCAACGGCATAACGTGCCTTCCGAAGCACGGAGGAGCTCGAGATAATACATTTTCGGTCACCCATCCCATGACCGACCCTTGCGAACGTTGCTTAACTTCCGCAATCTCTGGACCAGGCGCTAAACCACTGCGCCACCGGGCTCCAACAATGAGTTAATGCAAACTGTTTCGCTACCGTAAACTATCGTTTTCTTTCTTCCGCTCGCATTGATTGTGTGAGCAGTAGGTGATCCGATAGATAACTGTAGCGAAAACAGTTTGCATCAACTCATGGTAGAGCTTCAGGTTCCAACAAATCTATAACTTGGTAGTAGTGCCGTGTTCATCTCCGTTTTTATGTTACCTACGTTGTTATTACTTTAATTTATATTTTTTTGAAATAGCTATTATAGTCGCATTAACTCGCACCGAAATTCATCCACAATACAAAAAGTGATATGTAAATGTAATGTAATGTAAAAGTACTAGTACTGCTTTACAATCATGGTCCATGGATTGTAAAACTGTGGTACTGTATGTCATCTACATAATGAGAATATGTAACTTATTATACTGTATCTACTGTAGATCAGCTACTGTAATGTAACTTACCGAGTGCAACCTCCTGGCTGCGTCATGTATGGATAGTATGTGCGTGATCTTGTACTTGTCCAGCTGCACCGGGTCCTTCGAGTCTCGGTAGTTCCCCACGTACAACCCTGGGAGCACCTGGAAATTAGGTTTTTTTATTATTTTGCTTTCCGCACAAATCCAGCACCTTTTTTAATATAAAAATTTTCTCTAGCGACGACAGAAAATAAACGACAACAAATAGCAGTTTTAATAACTAGGCCGGTTTATTGTATAAAACACAAGGCAACGACCTCCAGAGCTTCAAAAATACGCAATCTTCGTTAGTGCTAAACAAGATTTGCATTTTGTTGGTAAAATGTTATAAATTTATAACTGTTCCTTGCTACAGCTGCTGAATCTTCAATCGAAAAAAATCATGGTCCTTAAATAAAAATGAAATTGTAAATTGTATTCTTCTAGTGTACTCCGAAGAAGCTTTGTGGTACCTACTCTCTATCGCTTAACTCTTCAACGCCCGGAAAATGAGACACAATAGAAAATCTATTGAGTCTCGGTCGCCAGCGACCGCTCCGGCGTTAATGAATTAAACAATATTTTCTAGTCTGTATTGCTAAAAGTGGCCACTTTTGGTAAATAAACTAAACGACAACTAAACAACAGGTTATAAAATATTGTTTAAGCGATAAAGAGTACCACAAAGCTTCTTCGGAGTACACTTAAAGAACACAATTCACAATTTTGCCTTTATTTGAGCACCATGATGTTATTTCGATTGGCGGCGCTAATAGTATAGCGCATAAACGCTCTTAAGTGTCATCATTCTGTTGGCTATAAGCTCTAAGACTATAAGATAGTACTTAATTAATTACCACTTATTGCAAGCCTTGGAAATACGAAGGTCTTTAAACGTATCAAGAAATACCTACCTTTTAATTTTAACGTTTTATTAATCTAACAATAAGGAAGTGTTTAGTTTAGAATAATTATATGAGAGCTTTTAATTATTCTTTTTAAAACTAGTGGCTCTGTGAGCTTTAGACCTCGCATTTGTAACATTTTTAATAATTTTTCGAAATGTCTAGAATAATGTTATTTTTTCTTGAAAAATTTCAAAAAACCAAATCGACAAAAAAAGATTTAAGTAAGTAGGTAGGTATATAAAACTGAACCTACTTACAAAATTTCACGAGAATCCGTTGAGAAATGTGTCCTGCAGAGGAGGACAGACGGACAGACATACGAAACCAATTACGGAAACGCTTTGCTCGTGCTTGGCGCTCGCTCGGTCAATTAGGTAGCTGATTTCATTACTTATTGTCATTTTTTTCGGCATACAAGAACATTATAACCTGCTCAGTAGGTACCTACATAAATTAATTGTCGTGTAAATCGCTTCTTTTCGTGACGGATCGTACAAAATGCGAAAACCCTGCCGAGGAAAAGCAAAAAAATGGAATAGGTACCATAATCTATATTGATTAACCCAGATGAAGTCGTGAATATTAATGGCCAGGCCCACAATTGAGTCCTCTTAAGAAACACGGCGTTAGGTAGGCTATTTGAATATTCAATCTTTATAATCTAGTTCGTTGCTCTAGCTAGAGGCCTGAAAACATGCTGTTATTATTTTTATTTTGTGGCGTTAAAATTGGTGCACCTTTTAGCTAACTGCCTATCCTCAAGTCACGTTAGAGCGTATCGCACTTCGAATGTAAATTGATTGGACATATAACAGCGACTATTTATACCTATGGCTCGGGATTTATTTTATTTTATTATCTACACATGAAAAGAGTACATTATGGAGTATTTACATGGAGCGACTTGGCTGGCGAATCGTTAACTATCGACAATCGCTTGTAAAATTTAATCACAAACCTAATTTCAAATGAGGAGGCGATGGCGATTTGATTTTACAAGCAATTGTTGATAAAAAGCGCTGATTGACTAAAGTCGCCTGCGAAGTCGACTCGTGTAAATACCACATAAGACTTGTTATGCTAATAGCTCTAACAATAATGTCATACAGTAGAAGGGTAAAATGAAACTAGCTACGAAACCTGGTTACGAAGTAGTCTGAAGAGAATTTTTTCTCAATATTTTTTTCTGACTTTCCGAAAAACAAGCGGCAACTTGAGGATATTGTTTTCGTAAACGTTGAGGTGGAGTACGTCCAATTGCACCATATGTCTGCTAGATATTACAATCCGAGCCCTTGCTCCTCCATATTGAAGACTTCACAAAATAATATGTCTTATTGTTTACGTAATAAGCCAATCTATTTCGCTAAAAAAGTTCTCAAAAAACGTTTTTTTAATGAAACGGAGTTGCATTGACCGTAAACAAAAACTACTATGTAGTAAGTTAGTCGAACGCTGAGTTTTGTATAAAAAATGTTAACTATAAAATTCATACCGAAGGTGGCGCCCTCAGAGGTTTTTATTTAAGTAGGTAATAAGTTGTTTGTAGAAAATAATTTTAATAAAACTTTATACGTGGAATTTTTAGGACCCATAGTCTAGTAATTTTTTTTAAGGTATATAAATTACATTCCCTTGTAGTCATTCGTTCATAGAATTGAATAGGTAGCAAGTGAAATGAAATTAATAGTAGATTGTTATACAAGACGCTAAAATTACCTATTGCATACGAGGTATTTTTATTCCCGAGCTTTAGCGAGGGAATAAATAGAAACCGAGTTACAATGGGTTTTAGCGTCGTGTGTTACACTATACTTTTCACTACGATTGCGAGAAAATAAAATACAATATTAAATAGTTTATACCTACTTCCGTAAACGAATCCACTCGTTTTTCTATCCTCCATCACTTCATAAACTTTTTGTACAATATTTAAATAAATGATTTGTGCTTGACGGCAAAAGATTAAAATTATTTCTTTTCCAGTACAGTCACACAATTCAATCAGTTTGTAATTAAGTATAGAAAAATTCTAAAGATTTCGCGCCATGGTACCTTTTTTTAAATTTCTGCTGTAGCAGCTAAGCAACACAAACACGCATTCTACGATTCACTCTGTATACAGAGTATAAATAAGTCTATGATTTCACCGAAGAGATGCTTTTAGTTCTATTTTCAAAAATAAGAATGAGAAACTGGGGGCCTATTACGAAACTTGGTCACGATAGTCGTCTGCAGTTCGTCGGTTCTAGTTATTACAAATATTTTCAATGTAGCTATCGTAGTGCATAGTCTATTGAACGAATAATGACGGATCCACTAGAGAGAAACTGTCAAATTTACGCAATCACTTTGCAATATCGCATACGCAAGTGCTTTGTAATAGGAATCAATCAGAACGAAGCAGCCGCGTGTATCGCATTAAACTTTTCGTAATAGACCCCCAATATTAAGTCGAGCGAGTTTTTATTCGTGATTATGTATAAAGACTTTTTCGTTTTAGCAGGCGCATTGGTAATAGACAAACATTAAAAAAAAAACTTTATCCCCTAGGGCTTATTATGCTATTTTATCTCGTCTCTTGTACGTTACAATGACGCACTTTTTGAGCAAGAGGAGTGAAAAATAATTTATTTCACACACTATAACAATGCATACAACATACAACAAATATGAAAATAAAAAGCAAATGTGTCAAAAACGGCCATATTTAGCAGTTTTGGTAGGTATCTACTTCTAGAAATGGTTTAGTTATAGTTGTTGGCGATCATGCCAACCTCTTTTGTATACTTTTATAATACCTTTTTATATTTCATTGTAAGTACCTACCATAAATAATGTTGCCGTCAAATCCGTCTATCATTCACATGTTGGTGTCAGAGTGAAAAAATTAAAATAATAAAAAAATAGGGTAAATAATAACCCACCCTCTCGAAATGCCCATTACAAGATCGCACAGGCAAGATCCTCAAGACGGTGCCACTACATATGGCGCGCCCGCGCTCGGCGGCGTGTCGGCTCCGTCCACCGCCCTGCACAGCAAACAGAGGCTGGAGAGTGAGGCTTCCCTGAGCACCGCACCACAAAGTGCTCGCTCATCGCGATCTCATGAAACAATTAAAGCCCAAATACTTGCGGCTAAAGCTGAACATGCTCGCCGCCTCGCAGAGGTTCAGGCTGAACGCGACCGTGAGGCTGCCGAACGAGAGCGTGCTGCGGCAGAGCGGGAGCGTGCTGTAGCTGACCTAGAGCTTGAGGCGGAGCTAGCCGCCATAGAAGCTGGATCTAGGCACAGCAGCTCAGGATCTCAGCGCGTGGAAAAATGGTTAGCACATTCTAATAATATCCCCACTCGCTCTAAACAAAACAATAAAGCGTTTTCGTTGGTTGATAGGGAGAAAAATCAACCGTGGCTTGATTACGAGGCGCGGCGGTCGGCACCCGCCACGGCAATACAATACGGCGACGGCGACGCCGCCGCAGTGTCGCGCGGGCGCCCGGCCCCTGATCGTACGGCGGGCCCGTTTCCTACGGGCTCACTTCCTCCAGCTGAATATACACCACATATACACCACATTTTTATGTCTTGTCTCAAGTATTTTTTGGTAAATTTTGCCTACTTAGGTGCACTTTCGAGTAGCAGACATAGTGATTACTGATTTCTCAACTAGTTGAAAGTTATTTACTCTCACAATTACCTATCCGATATGTAGTAGGTATTTAATTTCAACCTACCTACCCATTGTGTACAAACTTTTGTTAATTATTGTGATGGAAAATGACCTCACTTTAAATGTGGAGCTCATTTTTCAATGTTGACGACTCTGTATGAAATATACAGGGAGAAAAAAGCAGCCCTTGACGAGTTTCTTGCCGGTTCTTCTCGTTACAAGGTCTCCCGCTCAGGGTTTGCGAACCGATGGCGTAGCTTCTTTGACATTCACAAGTGCTTGTAACAGCCTAGACTGAATAAATGATTTTTTGATTTTGATTTTGATTTTGACACGCACAAGAAATAGGCTTAGGCACACGTAATGATAATAATTGTTGCTGCTACAAAAATAAAAGCCATAGTGAAGATGTAGGTACACCATTTATTCAGCTGGCCAACGCCATCACAAGCTTGGGTAAGAAGACTACAAAGGTTTGTGACATTTCTAAGTTTGACGGACGCGCCGCGGATTGGCTTCTCTTTAAAAAATCTTATGACCAATCCAAAGCGCACTTTTCTTCTAGCGATAATATAGCTAGGCTTAGCGCAGCGCTACATGGCGCCGCTCGCGAGGCAGTCTCCATCAGACTGGTGGCAGCTGACGACCCGCAGCAGATCGTGCAGGCCTTGGAAAATAGGTTCGCTCAGCCGGAGGTCATCGTGCTGCATCAACTTTCGCTCGTAAGGGCTCTTCCTAAATTAGGTACACACGAAGCGACCCGCGAACTGAACATTTTCGCTTGCCGCATCCGTAACTGCGTGGAAGTCATTCGTCTTCTGAACCAGCCAGAGTATCTTGCATCTCCCGAGCTTGTTAACTCCATCATAGGCAAGTTGACTCCACTTTTAAGGTCCAGATGGGCTGACTTTGCATCCGTAAGGATTGGCTCTGGCAAATATAAATTAGAAACTTTGGCCGATTTTCTCGAAAACGAAGCAAGTTTACAAATTCAATTTGGAGTTATTATGTCAGAGCCAACATCTATCAAAAGTCAGTCGTCACCGGTCAAAATGCAATGTCAACCTGTCACGCAATTCAAAGATAAAGTTTTTCCGTACTCGTTGTCTGACTCACCTGTCAAACCAAAGAGTTCGAATTTATCGTGTAAGTACTGTTCGAAGTCTGGACATGAAATAAGCGACTGCGTAGATTTTCAATCGCTCTCTTTGGACGATCGTTGGCAGTGGGTGTTGGACAATAAAGTATGTCGTAGATGTTTAAAGAAAGGCTCGCATCAGTATAAGAACTGCAAAAAAAGGTGTAATGCTGAAACCTGTGCATCCGATCGACGGCATCATACGCTTTTACATAGACCGCGATCGGAAGCGCTGGTTGAAGTCCAAACAATCTCTGATCAAGTCGGTGAACTCGCTGCCTCACAGGCCGTCCACCCGACCGCAAATCAGTCTGCTATTGTAGCACACAGCGCCGCACCAAGTGACGTTTCCAAGCCCCTTCTTAAGGTCATTCCAGTCACGTTAACTGGACCAAAAGGGAGCGTGGACACGTACGCTCTGTTAGATGACGGCAGCTCTGCTACTCTCGTAGATAAGTCCGTGACTGACGTACTTGCTGATAGTGATGAGACATCGAGAGTTCCATTACAGATTAATTGTATCGGAGGGCTCACTAAATTCACAGACGCTAGTTTCATCAACATCAAAGTGAGAGGCCGCCATAGTTCGAACGACTACGATATCCGGGTTCGCTCTATTCCTAATTTAGGTCTTCGTACTCAGTCCGCTAGTATCAGTGACCTCAAACGCTACGGGCACCTTTCCGATATAGCTGATGCGCTGGCTTACAATGACGCGAAGCCAACTTGTCTCATTGGAACAGACAATTGGCATCTGCTTTTGCCCCAAACCATCCGACATGGTACTAAATTCGAACCAGCTGCAGCTCTTACTCCCCTGGGCTGGGCTCTTTTTGGGTTTATTGAAAGTAGGGCCAATCCGGTGGAGTTTGTTAATCATGCCGAAGTCATTGACCGCGACTCTCATCTAGACGATCTCATAAAGCACTACTACAAGTTCGATTCCATAGGCATAGAGAAGAAACCTCACTGTAGCCCTAGTGATAGGCGCGCCTTAGAGATTTTAGAGGAAACTGCTGTGCGCTTACCTTCTGGCAGGTTTGAGGTCGGACTCTTATGGCGCGACGACATCAAGGATGTCCCCGATAGTAAACGCCTCGCTTTGTCCCGATTTTCTAGCCTGGAGCGAAAGATGAGCAAAGACCCTGTTTACGCCGCCTCTTATAAACAAAATGTGCAGGGTATGATAGATAAGAGTTATGCCGAGCTGTGCACCGGTCCTCCACAAGGTATAGTCACTTGGTATTTACCACATTTCGGCGTAGTCCAGGCACTCTTTCTCAAAAACAAAAATGCTTCAGATTTTCAACATCTTTATCCTGAGGCCGCACAAGCCGTAGTACAAGATCATTATATGGATGACTACCTCGGCAGCGTCAATAGTACAGAGGAAGCCGCGCGCCTAGCCATGGAGATCTTTACTATCCACAAAGCAGCAGGGTTCGAAATGCGCTCATGGGTCTCCAACAAACCTGATGCCTTGGCTTTAATACCTCCTGACCTTTGCGCTACTGATGCTGCCGAAGTAGGCTTAGGACCGTCGTCACCTTCTCAAACCCGCGTTTTAGGACTAACCTGGTTAGTCAATGACGATTCCTTGCGCTTCATAAAATCCATTCCAAGTCTCCCTGAAACATACACTAAACGCTCTGTCTTGTCCCTTCTTATGTCAGTGTATGACCCCCTTGGTCTAATGACTCCTCTAGTAATAAAGGGCCGCATTATTTTTCAGAAGACTTGGAAGTTAGGACTTGACTGGGACAACAGTCTACCCGAGGTACTGTCTAATAAGTGGAAGAACTGGTTTCATGAACTTAAGAGTCTGGCCGAGTGTTCAATTCCCAGATGCTATTCCGCACCGAAGGTTATTTCAGAAGTTCAACTTCACGTCTTTGCGGACGCTAGCGAGTTGGCCTACGCCTGTGCCGCCTACTGGCGTTTTACTTACGCTGATGGTTCGACGCAGCTAGCTTTAATTGGAGGCAAGGCCAGACTCGCACCTCTGAAGCCATCGACTATACCGCGATTAGAGTTGCAGGCAGCTCTCATCGCGGCTCGCTTTGCTTCATATGTTTCTGAGGCCCATAGGAGAAAACCCGATAAAATATATATGTGGTCAGACTCCATAACGGTGCTCAAGTGGCTGCGTAGCGACGCTTGTACTTTTAAGCCCTTTGTTTCCTTTCGTGTTGGGGAAATTTCGGAAATCTCAGATGTACAAAATTGGAGATATGTTCCCACGGGCTTAAACGTCGCAGACGACGCTACGCGTGATATTGGAGACTTTTCCACTCGGTCTCGTTGGTTCACTGGACCATCCTTTTTACTCGAATCTGAGGATTCATGGCCCAGCGAACCAATTTCTATCGTCCAGCCTGTATTGGACGAATGTAAAAATGCTGCCGAAGCTATTGTATTGTTGGTAGACGCTCCTACTTCTTTACCGCCTGTTGTTGACTACCATCGGTTTAGTAATTGGTTACGTTTGGTAAGGGCAACAGCTCGCGTCTACCAGGCAGCCAAATTGTTTCGGTCTCTTTTACCTCAAAATTCCCATTTCTTTTCAAATTCGCTTTGTTGCAATCGTAATTATTTCCTTTTATCTTACGATGAACTGCATTCCGCGGAAGTCAATCTCTTCAAGAGAGTCCAACTTGATTCTTTTTCCGACGAACTTACGTGTGTGAACGCAGGACGCCCCGTTCCGAGCCACAGTAGGCTTAAGCACTTGTCTCTTCTCATCGATGAGGATGGTACCCTACGGTTATCTGGTCGCACCTCTGCATCCAGCGTAGTAGAGTCTCGTCCTATCGTCCTGGATGGCAAACACCAAATCACCAAGCTGCTGATTCATTCTTACCATACCAAGTTTGCACACGCCAACCATGAACTCGTTGTAAACGAATTACGGCAGAGATTTCACGTCGTCGGATTAAGACCGACTGTCAGACAGGTTGCTACAAAATGCCAAGCGTGTCGAGTACGGAAAGCGAAGCCCGTTACACCACCTATCGGAGATTTACCTGATGTGCGGATGGCCCACAATGAGCGACCTTTCACCTACGTGGGGCTTGATTACTTTGGCCCGATAAATGTCACTATTGGTAGAAGGACAGCCAAGAGATGGGTCGCATTGTTTACCTGCCTTACAGTTAGGGCAGTTCATCTTGAAATCGTCGAAAGCCTATCCTCGGACTCCGCCATTATGGCCTTGCGCCGTTTCATCGCTCGACGTGGTTGTCCTATTTGTATCTACTCAGACAACGGGACTGCGTTTGTTGGCGCCGCTAAAATCCTGCCCGAAATCTACGAGTTCGCTAACACCAGAGAAATTCGATGGAAGTTTATTCCTCCCTCGGCTCCATTCATGGGCGGATGCTGGGAGAGGCTGGTGAGAAATATAAAGAGCGCTCTCGTCGTCACTCTCGCCGAGAGAGCGCCTAGAGAGGAAGTATTAGCGACTTTACTAGCCGAGGCTGAAGTTATTGTTAACTCCAGGCCGCTGACACATGTGTCGGTAGACCCAGACTCTGAGACGGCATTGACGCCTTTCACGTTTTTAATTGGCTCATCCTCGAACGACATACAGAGTCGTACGTTTGACGACACAGACCTGTCTAGCCGAGCCCAATGGAAGAAGTCACAACGGTTGGCGGATCATTTTTGGCAACGATTTGTCGCAGAGTACCTGCCAACTTTAGTGCCACGCCGTGTCTCTCCCGAATCCCGGGCACTTAAAAATGGAGACGTAGTGTGCATAGTGGACGGGACTCTACCCAGGCGTTGCTGGCCTAGAGGACGAATTGTTGCAACCTATCCCGGTAAAGATGGCATAGTCAGGGTTGTCGACGTGGCAACGAAAGGGGGTGTCTTGCGTCGACCGGTTAGGAAGCTCGCACTATTGATCGCCTCCTAATTTAGTGTCCACACCGTCGGGGGCCATGTTGGCGATCATGCCAACCTCTTTTGTATACTTTTATAATACCTTTTTATATTTCATTGTAAGTACCTACCATAAATAATGTTGCCGTCAAATCCGTCTATCATTCACAATAGTAGTATGGTTTAGTTTTAATAGACTCTTACGTGGATCTTGAAAATTCCACGTAAAGTTTTATTAAAATAATGTAATACCTTTTTAGAATATTAAATAAAATTCGCCGACCGCGACGGCGCGCCGCTTTAGGTTTGGGGACCATCTATAGGGCTAAGTTGCAAAACCTAAATGTTGTCATTGAACGTCCGTGGTGTATTAACCCCAATGTTCTATACTTACATCAATTATGTTGCAGTTTTTTACATTAGGGGTTAAATTATAGTCGTGACTAACGCGCCCGACGCGACGTGCCTTAGTTACCTCATTTATGTTATCGAAGTCACGCAACGAGGGGCATTGACTATTATAGTCATCGTCATTCTAACCCAAGACTATCAGAATAAGGTTTATACTTATATAGGTCACAATTCTATATAATAATTTGATATTAATTTACTTTTGTAACTAAGTTCATATATAATATAATAAGTCCATTAACAAGGAGTGCTACAGATCAGTTTATTAATTTCCCTAAAAAGCGGACCGCTACATTATGATATTGGATTTCCCATGCGTCCCGCTTTAAGGATCATTCACACAGCTGCGGCGCGTCAGCGGCGCGTCAGCGGCGCGTCCGGCAACGTCAAAAATGTGTGTGAACAAGCAGTCCACGGCAGCGGCGGCGGCGCGGCACCGGCGGCGGCGCGGCAGCGGCGGCGGCGCGGCACCGGCAAAACAAACAGGGTTGCTATTTTTTTGTTTTAATAAATTATTAGTTGCTATAATCGGTAGAAAAAAAGTACATTGTGGTATGGAAATAAAGTATTATTTATTTATTTCAATTTTAAAAACAGTTTTATTTTTTAATTTTGTTAATATTTTGGTAATTTTTTGAGACTTAATTTCACCTGTTCCACTAAGTTCTAGCAAGGGAACAATTTTTCGAATTTTAATAAAAATACAATAATGTGTGTGGATTTCGGGTAAACAATGAATGTCGGAAAAACAATGTGAAGGTCAACAATTTCTTTTTGAGATATTGCTGTTTTAACTTTGTCAGCTGTCATCTGTCAATCTTAAATCAGCAATATATCTCGAAAAATACTCATCTTAAACTGGTGGTGAAAATTAAGAGTATTACCAAAATAAAAATAAATGTTTTTCAAAGTTGAAGTAAATAAATAATACTTTATTTCCATACCACAATGTACTTTTTTTCTACCGATTATAGCAACTAATAATTTATTAAAACAAAAAAATAGCAACCCTGTTTGTTTTGCCGGTGACGCGCCGCCGCCGCAGCCGCGCCGCCGCCGGTGCCGCGCCGCCGCCGCTGCCGCGCCGCCGCCCACTTCCCCGGCAAGGCAAACAGGGTTGCCACTTATTTGTTTTAATAAACTATTGGTTGTATTATAATAGGTAGAAAAAAAGTACATTGTGGTATGGAAATAAAGTATTATTTATTTATTTCAATTTTAAAAACAGTTTTATTTTTTAATTTTGTTAATATTTTGGTAACTTTATGAGACTTAATTCACCTGTTCCACTAAGTTCTAGTAAAGGTAATTTTTTTCAAATTTTAATAAAAATACAACAATGTGAGTGGATTTAGAGTAAACAAATGAATGTCGTAAAAACAAGTGATGGTAGGAAAACATAGTCTAGTGATCTGTAATTAAATTATGACGTCATCCGCAACGTACGCAAACCTCAACAATTTCTTTTTGAGATATTGCTGTTTTAACTTTGACAGCTGTCATCTGTTAATCTTAAAACAGGAATATCTCGAAAAATACTCATCCTAGACTGGTGGTGTAAATTAAGTCCAATAAATTTACCAAGATATTACCAAAAGTTGTAAAAATAAATGTTTTTCAAAGTTGAAATAAATAAATAATACTTTATTTCCATACCACAGTGTACTTTTCTATAACGATTAAAGCAACCAATAATTTAGTTAAACAAAAAAGTAGCAACCCTGTTCTCCTTGCCGGTGACTCGCCGGCGACGCGCCGCACCGGTGACGTGCCGCACGGTGCGTCAGCGGCGCGGCAGCGGCGCGGCGCCGGCATGCCGTAGCAATATGCGTTTGACTTGCCGGTGACTGGACGTTGACGTGACTGATGTGTGTGAACAGTGTAGTACAACTTGTATGTAACTATATTTTTGCCGTTGACGCGCCGCTGACGCGCCGCAGCTGTGTAAATGATCCTTTATTGAAAAGCCCCTTTTCCCTACGGTAAACAGGTTTTTTCGGGACCTGTTATCAAAGGACAAGGGACCATAAATGTCCAGTCCAATACCATTCAGTGTAAAATATTAATGTTTGAATATAGCACACGATGTACCTTGCTCTAAACTTATGTAATAAAAATAGTACAGTGGTGCCTCATTATTGTACTTATATTGTACAAACTCTATGATTTAATATAGAATTAATGTTTGAAATTCAGATATTTTCTTAGCAATTTCCCTAAGCCCTTTCAAGAAAACTTGTAAAGCTAGGGTTTTCTAGGATGACAGTGCCGTCATATTACGGCCGTAATTTAGCGGCGTAGAACGTTGTCTATGTAAACAATACGGCGCGCCGTCACCGTGACAACGTTCACGACACGTGTTTACATAGACAACGTTCTACACCGCTAAATTACGGCCGTAATATGACGGCACCGTCATCCTAGGAAACCCTAGCTTAACTCTATAGTTTAAAGTTGGACTGAAAAGTAAAGCTCATTTTGGTCCTCGCTTTCGAAATACCGATGCCTGTGGCCCTACCATGAGTTTATGCAAACTGTTTACGTTACCGTAAACTATCGTATATACTGCTCACGGCCAGTGCGAGTGAAAGAGACAAAACGATAGTTTACGGTAACGTAAACACTTTGCATCAACTCATGGTAGGGCCACATATGCCATCTTATTTGTCGTAATGTAACCATAGGTACCTTTACAATTTTATCAAATTCAGTCACACAGTGACTGTGAGCGCTTCCTGTACATTTTATATCTCTAACAGTCAGGTTCAAGCTCTTTGATGTTACCACATTTGAGATCAAAGCAGCTCTCGCTGGGCTCAGAATTTACCTTAACCTGTTCACCGGCGGTGGGCGGTTTCGTTACGGTTGACCGAAATTGAGTCCACTTCATGATTTTGTTGACCTTAATATACTGAAGGAAGATTATAATAAGTATGTATTATGTATGTTAATAGGATATACGATTTAAAGCAAACATACAGCGCTAAGAGTGTTCTTTATAGTTTATATGCATTAGTTATAGGTACAACAATGACCTTTTTTTAATTCTGTACTTTATACTACTAGATATTTTTAGAATAGGGGTTACTTAACATACCCACTTAGTTAAAATGACAGGAATTAAACACGTGCAACTACGATAGGTATTTTCACACCTACCTATTTTCCCGTTTCGACCGAGTTAACATACCCAATAAATAAATAATAAATAAATCTTTTTTTTTCTCTCATATATTATACGTAGGTACATGATAATTAAACATTCAACATAAAGCTTATTCTAACGGCCGTACTCAGAAACGTCAATTAAGTTTTATGTTTCTTTAAAATTGTTGCTATCTCTTTCTTTTACATAGTGATAGTATAAGACGACACGATACTTAATGAAGCATTAAACTTAATTGACGTCTCTGAGTACGGCAGTTAGACCCATAATGATGGTAGTCTATGTGAGAGACTGGCCTCTGTGCTAGGAGAACCTGTGTGTATGACGGATAACCAGTCTCTCCAGCCACAACCGGACCAGGTGGAATCAGGTAAAAGGGTTATTTTTAAATTATTCAATAATTTGTTGGATGTGGTAGGTGTATACCTATCTATATTGAACACTAGAAGTAATAAAGAAAAAACAGTAATTACTAAAAATACTTACAGAACATTTTTTTTAAATAAAACTTAAAGAAAAAGACTAATTAAGGTGACTGTGTTATGTGTGAATGAATAGTGTGTGTGAATGTGTGTGCGTATGTTTGTGTGGTGTGTGTGTGTGTGTGTGTCTGTGTGTATGTGTCTGTGTGTGTGTGTGTGTCTGTGCGTGCGTGTGTGACAATCGCCTAATGAGGTTAAAAAAAATATGAATATAAAATAATGTAACCGAAGAAGATAAAAAATGAGTTGTACTCTGTATTCAAGTAGTAAGTTGTATTTTGTAAGTAACATTATCTGTGTAAGAATTCCCTATTTACCTCGGGAATTTCCCGGATTCCTTTTGCCAAGAGAAAATGAGTAATTACAGGTAAAGTAAGGAATTCCGAAAATAAACGTTTCTATAAAAGAAAAATGTCCCCAATAGTGTTTGAAAGGGCACAGTAAAATTGCCTGAATTTTTCGTTATGATGAGAAAAAAGATGGAAGCAATAATTGGATGGTTTTGTATAACTTCTTTCAATTCTTTTTAAGCTAGTAAGTAGTAAGTATTTGAAGTAAATAATGATCGAATTGATTAATCAATAGGTGTTCATTTGCAATATAAAAAAATAATGTAAGGAATTTCTATTCAACCTTATGAAATTGAGACACAATAAAAACAACATTAATTAGTAAAAGTAATATGTTTCAATAAACTACACGTAAACATAATTTTAGAACTACTTACTTAACTTAGGTAAGTATAATAGAGGACATACCAATCCTGCCTCGCTGGCTCGCAAGGTTTTACGGCCCGGCCCATTTCCGAAGGCATATTGCCAATTTTATTGCAAATACCTACGAAAATACATGAAGGAACGATATTCAATTTCCATATCGTTGTTACAAAAACTAGTCGCATTGCAGATAATCTACATTTCTAGGGTAATTTATCATCTGGCTTTGTAACACTTTTGGCAATGATAACCAGCAGTCTACATTATATTTTTTACCCACCAATGGATTCCAATTGTTATTTTTACTCGATTGCAAGATCTTTCAAACGGCTGGACGGATTTCTATGTATAAAATATATCGTTAGATTTGTCTTGTTAGCCCAAGTGTTCTTACACCAACATGGCAGCAATACGGTGCCATTAATAGGAAGTGTTTTTTTTTTAATACTACAATATGGGTGTCAAATTAAAGGTAAGTATAAAATATTATGGCCGTAATAATAATAACAAAAAATTATAAATAAAAAATAAATTAAAAAACCTGCCTGCATCAAAAGACAAGTCAACTAAAAAGATGGAAACAAGGTTAAATATAAAAGGCAACATAATAACATGGCAGTCTGAGGCAAAGAATTCAAATCATCATAATGTCACTCTCTAATTACATGCCTCCGACTGCTATTATCTTGCCTTTAATATTTAATCTTGTTTCCATCTTTTCAGTAGACTTTGTCATTTGATGGAGGCGGTTTTTTTTTACATTATACAAATTACTTTCTGAGTAACAAATGAAGCAGTGATATTGTCCATCAATTGTTATTATGAAAATTGTAATGTGGATAAAGGCGAAGACTATAGAGCGATTCAGTTGTAGCGAAATTGCTTTTTTTTACTGAAATGTCTTCCGCTGTAGTAAATAGAAGTGATCCATTTTAGAAGGGTCGCCACGCCAAGTTAATCGGAGGGTGGAGCGCTGTTCCGGCGGTATATAGGTAGATACCTATACTATGCCTATACTATTTTTATTTATATCAAGTAATAGCTCCTGGCATTTATATTACATGTATCTAGGTAAGTATACATAAGAATCGTTAACGTTAGCCTATAATACTTTACTATACCATATTGTTGGAAAGAGTAGCATCGAATCTATTTTTTTCCTATTTGTTATCTATTTATTTTTATTTACCTAAACTTTAATTTTAAGTAATTTTCTAGAGATTAGTATAGCATGATCATAATAATGTCGTATGTTTGGGAGATATTATAGCAAATAAGTTAAATCTTTAACATGATAATACCATTTTGCTTGCATAAGTATTATTGTAATAAATTAAAAATAAACAGTCGACAAAGTATCTATATTTATGTAAGTATTAGATATTTATACAACAGCAAATCAAGTACTTAAATGAGTTATTATTAAGGAGGTACTTAACTACTTAACCTTTAACATGCTTATTAATGCACAAAAAGCTTTATGGACCATCACGTAATTTGCGTTTCAAAGTAGGTACCTAATTATAATTTCGTTTACCAAATTGTTCCTAAGGGATGTGTAAAGAAATCTCTAATGGCTTAAGTTGCTTGAAGTTTTAGACGACGCTGAGTTCATTGCCATATGGAAATAATAATTTTCGAGGATTTTTACAAGAAAATTATACTAACATAATTATTGGACAAGTTCATAGTCACCATAGATAATCATTTTATCAATTTACACAACCGGGAACAGAAATATCGAATTATGTAAAGTACTAATTTACTTCTTAATGTACTTTGGGGTCGTAGAAAGCGAAATTACTGGAAACTTTATGGTTTGATAACTTAATATAAACTATAACCTTTTAATTTATTTTCAAAAGCATTTGAACGCTAAAAGATAAGATGAAAATAAGAAGACAAGACATTAAATAAAAAATATGAAAACAGTCAAAACAAATATAAAGAAATGGATGCACATTGCACATCACTATTAAACACTAATTTAAATATGCAATTTGTATTGATTGAATACAAATAACCTACCTACTTAATCAATACTTAATGGGTTTTGTTATACAGTATTATTTTTGTAAGGTTCACACCATATTTTTTGCGATTTAGAAGTCTGTATGCTGCTACGAGACCCTACGATCGCTACGGATAGCTACGAAGCTACGAACTACTAGAACGTTACGTAACAATTGCCATTCGTACACATTCAATTCAGTGATTCCCAGGAATTTCTCTATAATAAACATAGACTTATTTATTATATTATCAAATATATTTAAAAACTTCATACAACTTACTTTGTTCATTCCATTCCCCATTTTGAGGTGTTATCAAATCAGCTTTAACAGGATTTTATTGTCGCTTCAAAGAATTTAACAACAATTCACAACGTATTTTAATAAACATGATTATTTAAAAAATACCATCGTTGGTTTGGTTCACATAAAACTGTCAAATTGTCAACAGGGGCGTCACTATGACTACATTGTTGACGCCGGTGCGCCACGTTTTTATCGATAACTTTATAAAATGTTGCGGTATTTAATAACAGTAATCTGTGGTAAAGTGTTAAAACCTTTAAAGAGATTTGTGGTTTTGTTTTTTTTTATTTAAGGGTATGTTTTGTGTTATCGATCGAGTTTGTTTGCGGGTTTATTCCGGCGGCGAGTCATCGGGTGCGGCCGTCGAGCTCGCCCCGCGGCGCGCGACTGACGCCCGTCCCGTCCGCCGTCCGGTCGTTGTTGCGTCGTCGTCTATAAAACCGGCGGCGAGGGATGTGCGATTCAAGCTGAAGGTAGGTAGTTTATATCGATAGTAATTATAGTTGTTGATATAAGTATAAATGTGGAACGGGGAACACGACCACTGAAGAAAACTTGTTTGTTATTGTTGTGTTTCAATCCTAAATATTTTGGAATTTTCAACTTATTTTTATTAAGTTAACTCTTTCGGTTAGAAGAGTATTAGGTAATATGTATACATTTTTAAATTTGAGATTTTTGCATTCACAATGCTATTTTTATACAATACTAAATAATATACTAGAAAAAATACGACTCGCACCAGATCAATACTCAGACGGGAATCAAACCTGCGACCTTTGGATATCCGGTCCAATGCTCTGACCGCTGAGCTACCGAGTCACTTACGTTACGAGTGACTCGGTAGCTCAGCGGTCAGAGCATTGGACCGGATAGAGCTAGAGCTAGTATATTATTTAGTATTTAGTATAATATGAATACACTTCTAAAAACCCCACCACGCGGGCCCAATGCGGATTGGTGGGTGTTAACGACTGCAAATGCAGCCGGGCCCAACGGCTTAACGTGCCTTCCGAAGCACGGAGGAGCTCGAGATAATAAATTTTGGTCACCCATCCCATGACCGACCCTTGCGAACGTTGCTTAACTTCCGCAATCGCTGGGCTAGGCGCTAAACCACTGCTCCACCGAGCTCCTCACAATGCTAACACAATAACTTGTAATAAATTAGGTATTCAGATTAATTATTATTTAAAAGAAGACAACCCTGAAGTCGTTAGAAGAAATAAGAGCTACGCGATAGAAAGAGAGGCAACTTCTAGGTGAATATAACTGTAGGCAAGGGAGCGGTGTGCGACCTGAATTGCACTTTATTGCGTCTGAGATAGAGTCTCCAGAGTTTACATGCTTCCTTCCAGTGCGAGGAAAGTGTCGCGCGGGGGGTGAGCGGGCGGCGCGGGCGCGTAAGGGGTTCCACTTGAAAGCGATGATTCCCGTTGAAAGGCTACTAGAACGTTACTCTCTTTAGTCATAAGACCGTTTACATGTTTCAACTAAAGCAATCTTCTAAAGCACTCTACAAAAAGACTAAGATAAGTACTGTAAACTAATCTTAAGACTTCCGCGCGTACAGTTCATAAAAAAAGAAATAAAACAATTTTTTTACGGATTACAGAACGTATATTAGTATTTAATTCGTATGTTATTTTAGAACTATTTAGTTTTGATTCATTGGGTTTCGGGTTTCCCGATGTTGTGTCTTGTCCGTGAGTCATCAGTCCTCTCGTTACCACGGCTTCAGGAGTGGAAAGGTGTCGAAAAGTCGTGAAACCCAAAAAAACAATAATTCAAAACGAAATAATTCTAAAATAACATCTGAATAATACCTATTGGTATAATCATTAAAAAAAAGGTTTATTTTTAAATTTCTATAAGTACTTATTGTTTTTTAAATAAAAAAAATGTATAAAAATTCCTGATTTTCCTACCTAAGTATTTTAAAGTAGTTAAACGTCTCATACGATAACATTACCTCGTTGGAGTCAATTGAAAACATCGTATTTTATATCAATTTTTTTTAATAACTTTATTACTTTCTAAAATTTTAATAAATGTTTGTTGCCAACAATGTACACACTGGCCATACAACATGCCAACAATGTACACACTGACCATACAACAAATACTACGTAGATGTACATAATCAAGATCCAGCTCTTTATTTTCATGTTTACCAATTGACATGGTTACAATGCGATTAAATTAACAATACACAGCGATGGCTACTGTAACTTCACTCGAGAATGTATGGCAAAGAGTTTTTGCAGATTAAAATACGTCGTTTTGTACCTCAAGCACTCTGCAGTTGGCCA
Organism: Agriphila straminella; assembly: GCA_950108535.1. Taxonomy (NCBI): domain Eukaryota; kingdom Metazoa; phylum Arthropoda; class Insecta; order Lepidoptera; family Crambidae; genus Agriphila; species Agriphila straminella. The sequence goes on from OX467318.1 coordinate 6,213,312, forward strand.
CTTCAATTGAACATTGTTAAATTAATCGCACTGTACATCGATAGTCTATAAATTGCAATGTGGTACATCCCTATGTTTTAGCCGGTTGAGCCCGCTCTGCAGACGGTGAGGCGACACTTGTGACTTGCGTTGAGATCCGCTATTTAAATAAGTCGTGGGCCTAAAAATGAGGCACCCACTATGAGCCGTCATGGTAGAATGAATACCCTGCGGCTTCGAGCATCGCGGCTTTGTCCAGAAGCGCTTCTTACTCTTAACCCTGCGAAGATAAGGCCGTTGTCAGCACAGCTTCACCTCGTAGATTGTTTGTAGAGTATGTGCATAAGATTAGCTTTAATTCGTGCGCGAAGCGCAAGCAAAATTAAAATTAAATTAAATTAAAATAATTTATTCTCAGATATCATAGATCTTTGTAATAGGAAACAATTATAACGAAGCACGGACGCAGCTGCGTGCATCGCGTGAAACTTTTCGTAATAGACCCCCTGTTAAGTAAAACAATAATGGAAAAGATACTTAGGCCGGCCACACACAGACGGAATCACGTTACGGAATTCCGTACATACGTGATTCCGAACGCAGATAATCCATACATATCTATGGACTACCACACACATACGGGATTTTCCGTACGTAATCTTCATACATTATCGAAATTCCGTTCGGAATTCCGTAACGGGATTCCGTCTGTGTGTGGCCAGCCTTAAAGGTACTATGTTAGTAAAGCGTCACCGTTTTAGCTTGGACAATCTGTTTGTCTGTCTGTTCGCGATAAACTTAAAAACTACTGCACGGATTTTCATCCGGTTTTCTCCAATAGATAGAGTGATTCATGAGGATAGTTTGTGAATATACATTTGTTAATGTTTCGTGTCAATTGGTTGAAATATAACGATATTTGTTGGAAGTGTCGGAAAAATTCAAGCCTCCTTACCTGGGACTGGGACATAGAGTAGTAAGATAAGACTGGGAGCTTTCATTGAAAACGCTGTCTTATCCCTTTGAGATATAACAAAACAAATTGTTGGGTTACTATAACAAATCACTTTAATTATTTTCCATAATGAACTCATTATTATTTAATTTACCAAACGAGTTACAATAATTAAAAGTTATTTTGGTCATGAGTCCATAATATTGTCTGATGTTCTTTAAATCTGCCATGGTGCTAATCAGAAACACTTATCTATGTGATAATCGCGTCAATAATTATTTCAATATCAATATTTATTATTATTAATTTATCAGATTTTTTTAAATATTGTTGTAGTTAAGTAATTACTTACTTCTTAAAATAAATAAAAGGAAATTTTGGCTCTAAATATTTCCGTTCCGCATAATTTCGGTATTATTACATAGTTTGTGATCTTATTTACAATACTTTTATTAAGTAAGTAGATAGGTATATTGGTCATTCAATAAATAAAATACTTAAGTACCTATTTACTTTTTACCCGACTGCAAAGAAAGGGTTATTGTTCGTTTGTAGAGTTTGGTTGGTCAACGAAAGATGAGACTCGGTTGGAAATGGAACTAATTTTGCGCCTTACTTTAAGGTTCAGTTTCCAATAACATAACCTCTAAACGTTAATTTAAACGGTTTTAAACGGTTCATCTTTCGATGACCAGACTCTACTTTTAGTAGATACAGTGTATTTTTGATAGTTCGTAATTTATTGTAATAAAAGTCAGCATCCGACGAGTAAATGAAATGTTATGAATATTGTTATGATCGAAGGTTATATCTAGGGTTGTTGTTACGTCACTGAGAGTGCTACGCAGATTTTTGCTTGTTCCGAGGTCGAGCTACCAACGCTAGCCCCGCGACGATTAACATGGCTCCTAGCCACCATCGGACTGAAGCGCCCTCTTCGAAGAACACCACACCAATCAGACCCTGAAAAATATATAGGTATTCCTAAATATGCGACATACACACTTATGAGACAGTTTGGATGTTTGTTACTCAATCACGCAAAAACGGCAAAACGGATTTGAATAAACTTAGGCACACATAAAGGTTATTAGATAGGTAGGTACCCAAATGGTTCCCAAAGGTTCCCTAGGGATTTTCCAAATATCCAAGCAGATGAAATCGTGATGGAAGCCATATGATATAGTTGTTTTCTATAGGGATTTAACTAGACTAAATGAGCTACAATTTGTTTTTTTGAATGATCTTTTTATAATGAATACTAGTTCCCAAGATAGGATGACACTTCAAAGTATGGGCAGAGACCAGTCAAACCTTTCAAATAAAAACCCAAAATAAAATGCAAAACGCGATCACAGAATAGATATAAGTACACGCGATGTAAAGCTGCAATTTTTATTTGGACCCCTGAGAGAGTGAACCTAAAATTTTGCAAACAAAAAAGTTTTTGCGTGAAAATTTGCAAAATTTTCATACTTTCTTAAATTTTTGCAGTTCAATTCCATAATCTAGGTATGTTTTTTTTTTATATAAATAGTATCAAAGTGATGGTTCATCGAATGTCGAGACATTGAATGATCACAGCATCGACAGGTTAAATCATCGAAAGGTTATCAAATCGACGGAATACTTTGTTTTTTACATCTTAAACCCATCTAACTATAACCATCACTGCGTTTATCGGTTTTAAATGCGTTAACTTGACTATATTTTAACGTACTTTTCCTGGCCTTTAGATCCATATTTATTTTTCTTTAATGTTTAGATTTTATTTTGTGTATCAAACCTACTAAGTACTTATTTCTTTAGGTTTTCGACGTCATGGTTAATGTATACCACGACCTTTAGATGTCAAGACATTCATTTTGTTAACCATTCGATGCAGTGATGGTTCGACATCGAGACATTCGCTGTCGCGACATTCGATGTGGCGTACCATCGCTTTGAAGACCAGTCGGCGCACTGTTTTCGCCGTCGCGGCGTTCGATATATCAAGTTTCGATATCAAGTAGGAAACCCGTTCTAAAGCTGTACTGTATAGCTTTAACAGAGAAAGAGTTATGCAGGATGTTGGTGTGCTTCTAGGCAGCTCAAGCATCTTAGTGATACAATACAAAGCTGCCTAGAGCGGGTGGGAGCGAGCGAGGAAGCAAGGGAAACAAGGCGGCATGGCGGTTTCATTTATCAACTCATATGGCTGCATTACATATTCGCCCATGATCGGCACAATTTATCGTACGTTGATACTTTTAAAAGAACCTATTTGAAGCATTTGTTACAAAACCGGCAACGTACGATGAATTGTGCCGATCATGGGCGAATATGTAGTGCAGAGCAACCAATAGATAATACTCACAGACAGCACATAGCTAGTCGCGGCAGACACTACAGTGGGGGCGACGGAGTTGCTCGCCGCGTCCAGCGAGCGCAGGTAGTGGCGGCAGCCCCATGTGTTCACCAGCACCATCATGAATAGCAGTACACCCCATATTACGTAACTGTCGCCCTTTGTGTTTGGAAAAAATGTAATGTAAGCGCATAACTTCGAACGACTGCACCAAATTAGACAGGTAATTCTTTTTTTGTTGTGTTTGTTATTATCAGGATTCAGGACAAGGCTTACTTAAGTATAAAAAATAACTTTCAAAAATTGTACGGAAGGACGTAGGGTAGGGTGGTCGATAATGAACCACCTAAATCTCTCTGCAGCAAACTCTCGTCGATAGGAAAGCCCCTTCGCTGAATGACGTCGTACCGGGCCAAGATGAAGACGGTTTCCTCGAGGTTCGGAACAAAAAGCGACGTCGTCAGCGAGAGAGCAAGAACCACCATGGCACCGCACCGACAGGGCCCAACTTCCTGCTGCGAGCTGCCATACCGACCACGGCCGTGTACTTGTCCCGCCTGCACCATACCACCACAGTGCAGGACGTGATCGAGTACATAAAGAAGAAATCCAACTTTTGTTTGAGAGTTCAGCCACTGGAGTCGCGCCATAATACCAATTTTAAGGCGTTTGTGGTGCGCATCCCGACAGCAAGGCTGGACCTCTTCATGAAGGAGGACTTCTGGCCGCAGGGCGTGGTGTACAGGCGCTTCAGAGGGACGCTGCCTTGTGCCACGGATTCGACACACAAAGTGTCTACTTGATTTTTTTTACTAACATATGTTTTAAGTTATTTACTAACAACATTGTTTTATAAATTATATATGTTTAATTTTTAAGGTATATATCTATGGGCCATCGATGCCTGACTATAAATAAATAAATTAAATTAAAAATTAAATTAAATTTTAAAGATTTGTAACTCGGGATTTCCAAGTCCGATTCATATGATTTTTGGTTACAATCATAAAGAATTTTATTGGCAGTAGAAGTAGTAGGTACCTACATTATTTTTGTCCAAACTCTAGGCTTTATTGTGAAATCTTGTTTTTTATGTAAAATGAGAAATGGTTCATTGAGTGCACCTGGTGGTACTTATTGGGCTGGTAGGCTGGTAGCTGGTACCGAATGAACCAAGGGGGGACTTAATGAACCATGGTTGTTACAACAAGCATAATATTGATATTTCTTATTTAATATCGCAATAAAACTATGTTTTAGTGTCAAGTATTTAATAAAGATCCTTGTACTATAATAAAACCATACAATATTTCACTTTGTAAACTTTTACTGTTTTTCACTGTGTAAGAGAGCGTTTTAAACATAACAACCACATCTGAGAGCAGTTTAGTTGACTAAACTTTTACCAACTAATAATTAAATATCATAATCAACATTACTTTATTATCCCCATAATTATCATTTCTTTAAGTCTGTTCTCTCTTATACAAATTTAAGCGGAAAAAATTAGCTTAGTTACGTAAATTCAAAAGTGACATACCTATCAACGGTTTTGTAAATAGGAAATCTACGAATTTTGCCATCTTCATTTTATATCAACAGTGTAAACACTTGCTGTGTCGGGTTCCTTTGACACATTTTTTTTTGTTGAATTATACTTTTTAATTTTAAGTATGATACAAAAAAGTCACATTTTTCGTCATCGTCCAATGTCTATCAAGTTTAGATCATTCCATCCAAAAAATTTAAAAAATAAGAATAAAATAACAAACACAGGTAAAACAGGGGGTAAGTAACGAATTTACCAGGGAAACGTTATTTGAAACACGGGTGGTACCTAATGAACCAGTGGTTCATTAAGTACTCCTTCAAATTGGTTGGTCCCACTTATACACTTTAAAGTTATGTAACTGCTTGTACAACCACGCTTATTTTCATTACTGTGATAAAAAGCGCAAACAACAATCAATCTATCACATAAACCACTTTAAAGCTACTATTCGCACAAACGAAATAAAACCAAATAATACTCACCTATTATTTTCTACTTTTTTACGTAAAATATGCAAAAACCACATACGCAAATGCGTGTCTTTTGCGCTAGGTACTTACGCTAGCTCACTGGCGACTGGGGAGGGAGGGGCGATTCTAGTAAAGGCTCGCTTACATCAACGTCACGTTTCCGAGAAATTTGGCCGGTTCATTTAGTACCTCTGGTTCATCATCGACCACCCTATCCTATTAAAAAAAACTCTTTTCGCCATTTTAAATCGCAAAAGTAAGTATATAATTATAAGTATAATGTATATTATTATAAGTATAATAGGCGGGCGCCACCCGTGCCAAGACTGCCAAGCCGCGCGGGCAGCTAGTATAAAATAATAGTAGATTGTTATACAAGACGCTAAAATTACCCATTGCATACGAGGTAGTTTTATTCCCGAGCTTTAGCGAGGGAATAAATAGAAACCGAGTTACAATGGGTTTTAGCGTCGTGTGTTACACTATACTTTTCACTACGATTGCGAGAAAATAAAATACAATATTAAATAGTTTATACCTACTTCCGTAAACAAATAGGTACACTCGTTTTTCTATCCTCCACTTCATAAACTTTTTGTACAATAGTTAAATAAACGATTTGTGCTTGGCGGCAAAAGATTAAAATTATTTCTTTCCTATTACAGTCACACAATTCAATCAGTTTGTAATTATAGAAAAATTCTAAAGATTTCGCGCCATGGTACCTTTTTTAATTTCTGCTGTAGCAGCTAAGCAACACAAACACGCATTCTACGATTCACTCTGTACACAGAGTATAAATAAGTCTATGATTTCACCGACGAGATGCTTTTAGTTCCATTTTCAAAAATAAGAATGAGAAACTGGGGGCCTATTACGCAACTTGGTCACAATAGTCGTCCGCAGTTCGTCGGTTGTAGTTATTACAAATATTTTCAATGTAGCTATCGTAGTCCATAGTCTATTGAACGAATAATGACGGATCCACTAGAGAGAAACTGTCAAATTTACGCAATCACTTTGCAATATCGCATACGCAAGTGCTTTGTAATAGGAATCAATCAGAACGAAGCACGGACGCAGCTGCGTGTATCGTATTAAACTTTTCGTAATAGACCCCCAGTATTAAGTCAAGCGAGTTTTTATTCGTGATTATGAATAAAGACTTTTTCGTTTTAGTAGGCTCATTGGTAATAGACAAACATTAAAAAAGAAAAAACTTTATCCCCTAGGGGTTATTATGCTATTTTATCTCGACTCTTGTACGTTACAATGACGCACTTTTTGAGCAAGAGGAGTGAAAAAACTTTTTACGAGTGTTTGACGCTTATGTTGAGCATTGAAAGAGCCGGTTGCTTGTATTGCAATACCAATATACCTAGCACATTACTTTATTGATATCGTTCGATAGCGATAGCAAACGTAATCGTGTTTCGGTGGTCAATGCTAGGGGCACCTAGGGGGTCTAGATAAGAAGTAAGTACCTACCTATCTATCGATGGTAAAAGATTCGGTCAGCAACGAAAGTAGAGTTCAACTACTTTTTTATTTAGTACCTACCTATTTTGTCTAATTAAATTTTTGGACCTTTATTTTATTTTATACTATGACATATCTAAGTAAAAAAATCTGTCAAGAAAGTTGCTATAACAAAGTTTAGTACCATTCGTTGTTGCTGACTGTACAGTAGGCGGCACGTTGGGCTTCCACAAGGTGTAAAATTTTCTCAATCAGTTTTAAACTTAAAGACCAGTATATGGTTCAAAATTCATTGGAGCTTGTTGAGAGTTTTGGATAGCTTGATTGATGTGCAGTGCAGCTGCTCAGCTGCTGACCGTACATAGATTAAGGTTGGACACAGAATACATAATAATAGTACGAAAAAACTGCAATCACACCAATCACAGACAATAAATAAAAAAATAAGGATCTTTTGGCACTTCCGGGCACTTCAATGGTGTGGTGGCGCCACTCTCCCCGTATGTATTTTATCCCGGTCACTAAAGCCGATTACATACGCCGATTTAGCATACCAATTTCGGGTTGCCACTCGTACTTGACAGTAAAATATTGTTTAATAAGTACGATTTTAAAAGTGAATTTACCCTATAACGGAAAGATAAACATTGTATAAGATTGGAGATGAGAATTGAAAACAAAAAAAACATAAACAATGTTGACCTTTGCGTTATTTGTTTAAATTAATTGTTAAAATTTAACTTATTATAAGGGTGGCAACCCTAAATTGGAATGCTAGATTGGAATATGTAATCGCGGCTTTACTCACATGCGCGAGCGCGCAACATAGCGCAACGGTTCGTACCATAGAGTAAGATAAAGTTCGTACATTGTACGAATGTTTTCAATTTTATGTATGGAAAATCATTTGCGAATGTCTGCGAATGTCCGTCCTATACTTGTGGGTTCGCGTATTTGCACGAATGTGAATGATCGAAGAACAAAAGCGCTAGAACCCAGTGCCGTTAAACTGCTTTGGAAAAAGTAGTTTAGTTCCGATCAGGGGCTTTTCACTTAGTACTTGACTCACTACAAGGGAGTGCGGCCTAAGATTTTAGTTGCGGATTGATTTGATAGATGGCGCTCATTTTTCGTTTGTCAAACAGTCGAGAGATGTCGCTATCCCGTGCTGAATCGCGGTATCGTGTGTCTTTCACAGTTTTATATAGTCAAAGCTGATTAGCTATAAAGTAAATTATTTTGAATATATGTCATGACATAGCTGTTACCTCTCAAAAAAATTACAAGTCAAGATTTATAGAAACTTACTTGTACCTATATTATAATATCGTACACTTTTTGTCACATTTCGTTAGATGGCGTTGATCATTAGGTCTGACTGATAACTCTATCTCTAGTATAATAATGTACTCTATGGTTCCGATTTTCGCCACTAAACTTGCCAAAAGATCCATAGATAAAGTATAAAAGATCCTTGTGTAGCAAGCACTTGTAAAAACTCTATTAGATCTCTTAATAATGTTCTAAAATACTTACTACTACATATTCTGCGCCTGTTAGTTTTCCTATTGTACTACCAAGAGATGACCAGAAACCAGCTAAAAATGCTTCGTACAACATGTTTATGTGTATTTAAAATATTATTATTGATAACCTGATACATAGACAGTTTACTTTTTTTCGAAGCAAAGAGTAAAGTAATTTATGGGAAAAGAGCGCCCACTCGTGGCATTTTTTTAAACAAATCGATGCGGATTATGCGGAACTACGTTAGTAGTTCCATATCGATTTCCAGACATGAAATTATATTCGCTGAAAATGTGTTTCTTCTTATATTTTTTTGTAATATTAAAGCACCAAAAAGCAAATACCTATCGTCGTGTTTGTGCGTTAACCTCGTAAGTACAGTGAGCAGCATATCAAGCTATACAAAACTGTCAAAAATCTACAATTAATTTTGAACCTTAAACTGCTCGGCTTAAAGTTTAAACATGATTGAAGTTTGACAGGTTGTGGAAGCCCAGCGTGCCGTCTACCGTATGTCCGTACTAGTTTTGAAATGCATTTGAAACAACAGTGGCCATTTTGGTTTAAGGTCTGCCTGCCTAGCATGACCGATTTATATCGCGTAATATATAGCATTTTATCGACTCTCAACTGTCAAACTCCTTTGTCTTTTTGACAGTTAAACGTGATAAAACGCTTTAACACGCGATTTAAATCGGTCATGCTAGGGGGGCAGGGCTGGGCAAACCGGCTGCGTAGACACGCGCGTGGTGCTGGTGACGCGCGTGACCCCCTGAAACACCGGGGGTCTAATTGTCTAATTTCAAAATCTATCGCAATCGCTTTCAGGATGTGATTCATTGATGCTTCTTTTTGGCACAAATACAAAGTTACCAAAGAAATGCAGCAATGTGTCTAATGAAAGCGTTTGCGATAGATTTTGAAAATTAGACAATAAGTACGCATTACGTCTACGCTTACGCATACGTGCTGGGCACGCAACGCAACCTGTCCCTTGTGTACTCAGCCGCTGCAGCAGCCATGTTTGCGACTCTAGTGTGCGATGTCAGACGAAGATTGAGCAATGGGGTTGGTAAACTTTTTCGAAAAGAATTGTTTTATATTTTTTTTTGATAGCACAAGTTTGAAGAATAAAGAAAATAATATTATGATTTTTTTATTTTACCTTGTTATCTAAATATATTTTTTTATATTTTTATCGCGATAAAATATCAAACATACGGCTGAACACGAAGTTCCTTTGCATTTAATGATTTAAAAATCTGATTGACAGATTTGACAGACAGTGACAAAGAGTAATCATACCTTTGTTTTTTTTGTTTTGAGCAACAACATAGAAAGTCTTTGGAGCAAAGGCATAACCTACGCATACAGCCGTAATAGTGATTTATTGTACTATGCTGTAAATGAAAAATTTAAATTTATATTTAAATTAAAATGAAGCATTATATAATTCCGCAATTTGTTATTCCTGACTCCAAAGCCAAAAGCTACCAGAAAATATATAATTCACAACAGTTTTGGAAAAGTTTACCAACCCCATTGGACTAATTTTGACGCACTAACTCTGTGAGTTACATACTAATAATACAATTTACACGAATTGAATATTATACCGGCGGCGCAACCAAATGTATTTATACTACATTAATGTAACGTACCTAACGGCTGTTTAGAACTGTAAAATGGATGGTTTTGTAGTTGTGTTTCTTAGAGTTTGGCGTGCTTTTGATAAATAACAGTTAAAATACACGGTTTTTAGACTACTTTCTAATATAACTTAGATTTGGAATTTAGTAAAGTTTTTTTTAATAATTAGTAAAATAGTATAAATTCGGGTCTCCTGCGATTAATTTTCAACATGTTTTGTGTTTTCAAACATCAAAACAATGTTTTGAGGGGCGTGGCCTATGAGTTTTGTTTAGCAAAAACACAAAAAGCCGCGTCTCCTGCGTGTTTTGCTAACATGTTAGAGGCGTGGCCTATGAGTTTTGTTTAGCAAAACACAAAACATGTGGAAAATTAAGTGCAGGAGACCCGACTTAACAAAACATGTTAGCAAAACATTATTATCAAAACAAGTTAGCGTAACCGCACGTCCGCTGCGCCTATACTCCGACTTTTAATGCGGTGCAGTGATTTGACAGCTCCAGTGTGCCCACTGGGGTGATTAGCAACTTGCCACGCAAGTTTAGTTTAGTTTATAGGTTTTGTTTTGATAACATGTTTTGTTAGAAAATTTGCGTCCAATCACGGCTTTGTCCGAACGCAGGCAAGGCGTCTGCATCTAGTGAGAGCTAACACAAATGAGTTACTTCCGTAAAATATGTATAATGTTATCCCTTCGTCTCGGCAAACATATTTTGTATTTTTGCTAAACAAAACTCATAGACCACGCCTCTTAACATGTTAGAAAAGCATTGTTTTTATGTTTATTAAACATTAGTCTTTATTGCCAAATGTATCATGCTAAGGGAGAGATTCTGTTTTCCATAACAGAGACAAAATATGTCTACTGCGGAAGATAGATGAATCGAATGATTGTTCCAACTTCTGTAATAAACAATATAGCATTTTTATTATTATTATTTTATTATTAATCTGGGGTTCACACTTAGCAGATTTGACAGTTGCCTTTCATCAGGAACAAAACAATACGGGATTTGAAAATTTTGACATAGGTACCCTAGTGGGCATAGCAATGCATAGCAATTATTTCGATAATGGCGTTACGCTCACGCACGACACACATTTGATATCGCGCTTAAATTGAACAAAATTGACAAATGACAGTGTGAATGCGGAGATCTGTATAATCATAATCATAATCATTTATTGTGAAACATAGGTACATACAGATGTCATAATACATTAATTGTTCAGCTATGTCCTGCCATGATAGCATACAATGAAGGGTAGAATGAAATAATAATGATAGTAGGTACAAATTGATCATGCATAAGATAATATTAATAAAATTATTTTGAAAATTGATTTAAATAAAATGTCAAAAAATATATATCATTAAATACAGTCAAAATATAATTACAAATCTTTATCTGTCAAAAATTCATTGAGTGTGTAGTAGCATTTCTCCAACAATAATGTCTTTAATTTCTGCTTAAACGTAAAGTTATTATCAGTGTGTCTTATTGATGCAGGTATCTTATTAATTTATTATAGATACGAGGTGCATTACAAAAAACACTCTTACTCATAAGCGCGGTTTTACAAGGAACATTGCAAAGTTTGTCCTTATGTCGTGCAGATGAAAGAAATTTAAACAATTCAATGTTATGTTTGACAAAAATAGCGCATTCCAGAATGTACAGACATGGAAGTGTAAGAATCTTGTAATTTTTAAAGTAGGGCTTGCATGTGTCTATTTGTTGTAGGTTGAACATGGCTCTAATACAGCGCTTTTGAGACCTAAATACAATTTCTATGTCGGTTGCGTTACCCCAAAACATGACACCGTATCTCAATGTAGACCCAACATATCCATGATAGGCAGTCAGCAAAGCCTCTATGCTTACTATTTTACTAAGCTTATATAAAGCATACGAATGACTACTCAATTTACTACATATGTGCTGTACATGTGAATTCCACTTTAAGTTACTGTCAATGAGTATACCTAAAAATTTAGCCGTCTTTGTCTCACATATTTGTTTCCCTAAGTAATTTATATTTAAGTTGATCGAATTCACCTCTCTCTGTTGGAAGCTCATGATTTGAGTTTTGTCTAAATTAACCTTAAGATTATGATCACTTAGCCATTGTACAATTGATGTCAAAGTTATATTTATGTCAGTTTCAAGCAGAGTCAAATTGTTATTGCTGAATAATACAGTACTATCGTCAGCGAAAAGAGTCATGTGATTATTGGTAGTTGAAGGTAACTCATTGATGTAGACCAGAAAGAGCAGAGGACCCAGCACACTGCCCTGAGGTACTCCATACGTTACATGTCTTGAATTAGATTGATAAGCTACCTCAGTTTTAGTTTTACTGTCAATTTTTTCTATTTGTGTCACTTGATATCTATTTGCTAAATACGATTTAATGAGATCATAAGCATTGCCTCTTATTCCTAAGTTGTACAATTTACTTAATAATATTTTGATATCTACATAGTCAAAGGCTTTTGACATATCCATGTATAAAGCAACAGTAGGCAGTCTTGAGTCAACGTTTTTTATAATTTTTGACAAGAAGTTATATATAGCCATATTAATGGATTTGCTCTTTCTAAAACCATATTGTTGAGATGTCAAGAGCCCGTTAAATTCAAGATATGCATAAAGACACTTATAAATAACTTTTTCTAAAATCTTAGCAAAAACAGAAAGAAGTGCTATTGGTCGATAAAAGTTCATGTCCATTCGGTCTTTTTTCTTAAACAGTGGTTTTATTAAAGACATTTTCAATTTGTCCGGGAAAACTCCTTTCTCAATACATAAGTTTATAATGTGACTTAAGACAGGAGCAATTATATGGGAAGCGCTCTTTATTATTTTTGTATAGGCTCTGTGGTCTCTTATCTGTAAGAAAACTATATCTTCTGAACATAACGCTTCTATTACATAAAACTTTACCTTTTGATCCTACTAGACTAGCCAAAAGAAGAAATGACATTGTAGCTAATCCACTTCCAACTCGCACTGTGTTTGCCAGACGTCAATATCCAAGTCAAACTATTCACATCTATAACACTATAAATCGTAGAATGGAAAACAATATTTACCCAATGTTGACATACAAATGCAAAAAACTTTTGTCGGAGTGGCTAAAGACCCTTGAATATGAAGAAACTGAAATAATTTTGGAAAGAATAAGTTAAAAATACAATTTATAATTAAATTTAAATCATATAATACCGTTTTAATTATGCATATAAATAATCAAATAGTTCTTAGATACCACTTATATACACACACACACACACAAGCACGCACACACACACACACACACTATATACTAACATCTTTAAGTCGCTTAGTTACATAGTAGTCTAAGTCTTTCCTACCTTGTAATTAGGCACTAAGGTTACGAGCGAGACACTCTCAACACAAGTATTCCATTACTTTCTGGGGCGGTCTCACCTCAAACTAGTTTTTGTATTTGGGAAATAAAAACAATTTTTTTTTTAATGCGGACGAACGTAGTGATTATATTCTCTTTAATGCGGACCGCTCGTAAGTAAGTCGTAAGCGCGCTAACATTTTATTTATTCTAACCTCAAATACAGGATGGATGATTGCTAGAATATATTTTTGCCTAACTAAAGCAATGATAAATAAATAATAGTGATAAAAAACGTTTGATTATTGAGTCGTGTGCCCAATATCTTCTTTTGTTACGTTAGCCACCTATTTCAATAAGCTCATTATTAATATTTAGGAAATTCTAACCAATAGAATCCACTATCCTCCGGACCCTGTTATCGTGATAATATCGATTATTTATCGATAATACCGCATAGCGAATGCGGACCGCAGCCCGATGACTTGACATTGACACTGACAGACACCTTACTCTTTGCAGACACCCATGTACTCGTAGGTCGTCGTCGTAGGTAGGTACTTACCTATAATTTATTAGTGATTTATTTTCTTTCAAAGAGAATATAATCACTTGTTTTCTTTCTTTGCCTTCAAAAGTGATCGTTCGTGAAACGTAGTGATTATTTCCTCTGTGGTTCGTGCGTGATTCGTGTCGTGTAATAGTTCTCACTAATTATTACACCTTCATCATCTAATCCTCATACATTGCATTAATATTACAAATAATTAGGTATACTGTACCGTCGTGACTTTCCTGAGCAAGTGAAGGCTTTCGGTTTGTCTCAGATTTGTTTCAATTCAAATACTTACCTATTTTCGAAAAGCCTGAAAGAAAGGCAATACCTACTTCAACATGAATGGGATCAAAGAAGGAGACAAAATTGCAGTGGTTTGGAAAACCGGTGATCAAGAACAATTGAAAAGTTTAGTAAATGAATTGAAAAATGTAACTAAATCTGGAGAAATTGTATTAGAAAACTCTGAAATGATTACTGAATGTAAGTAAAGAAAACCTCTAAGCTATTTGCATGATAATTTTAAATTAGCTTTACTCAAATACTCATCTGATATTATGGAGCAACTACGTAACTTTAGATGTGTGTTCTTCAACTGTATAAACAAATCTTACCCTAACCTAAGAGTTGTAGTTGCTCACTAAATAATAGTGTTAATCATAACCTGTACTAATTTGCCTCAAAAAATGACTTCGCTGAAAAATTTCTTGCGTTGTGTAGTTTCTGTCAAAAAAATATGAATCTCCAAACCAGTGGCCCTTATATAATGTACAGTTTATAAGGCGAGGTGCCCATACAACCGAGAGGTTTTAAGGTTGATCGCCAAGGATAACAGATTTTACAATCTGCACCCAATGTATTTCTTTCTTGATAAATATTTGGTTGTACGGTCAAAATGTCTATCTCTTAGTCATAGATTTTTGCTAAGTCGATCTCCTTAAGAAAAGGAGAAAACAAACTCTCAAACAAACCTCAATTTTTTTATTTTATTTATTTCAGCATCTCGGCCCCATTCATCATTTGATGTTCTAGTATCAAACTGGATTCCACCCCATGCTGTTACCCACTCAGACAACCTTCTTGCTATTATCATAAAACTTCTTAAGCCCAATGGAAAACTATTGTTGAAAGATGAAAATGACTTGACCAGTGCTCTCAAATTGAATGGTTTCATCAATATCAGTAGAGACAGTAACATTTTCACAGCTGAAAAACCTAAATTTGAGGTGAGTGCGACTTTTTTCTATTTCATAATAATTATAAATGGCCCTATTCAAAATAATAATAACTTGACAATTTGTCAATTGTCATGATAATTTGGTGTGAGTAGTTTTGTCTATTTTCAAGTTGGTTGATGCAGTAGACATAAAAATGTCGTGACAATTGACAAATAAAATTGTCACATTTATTTCGGCTATCATAAGCCCTGGTAATAGTTTTGGTTAAGCTCTTGGATTGGACGAGAAGAATGACGGAGCGGCCTGCAGGCTTGACTGATGTTGGTTTAATCCTTGGGAAAGCCTCTATTTAGCAGTGGGCCTTCAGGATACATTAACACTCTTCTATAGAAGTGTCTGAATTGTTGTTTATAATTCCTCTTTTAAAACGACTGGATGGTGTGAGATTATTCTATAGAAGTCTCTGAATTGTTGTTTATAATTCCTCTTTTAAAACGACTGGATGGTGTGAGATTATTCTATAGAAGTCTCTGAATTGTTGTTTATAATTCCTCTTTTAAAACGACTGGATGGTGTGAGATTATTACAAGACTTTCTAGAAGTGCAATACAGTATCCTTGTTTTTTGTAATAGATAGGCAAGTGCTTGCTTGCTATCATGCCTGATGGTAAGCGATGATGCAATTTCCAATGGAATGCACTTACCTAGAATATACCTATTCACTCGCGACTTGAAGGCCTCCAGATTATACCTATCGAGAAACACTATAAATCTATTTAATTAATATGTTGTATGTGTTCTTATATTTACAGGTGGGCTCAAAAGCCTCACTGAAATTAGGCAACAAGCCTGCTGTTTGGAAGATCGATGACACAGTTGAATCCCAATGGAATGGCGCCAATGATGATGAAGTTATTGATGATGATCAGCTGCTAGATGAAGATGATCTCAAGAAACCGGACAAGCAATCTCTTAGGGGTGAGATACATACAATATACCTAATAGTTAGTTTGGTATTTCACATTTCATGTTTTGTCATATTGTATAAATAAGCTAAGTTACATTGCCCAATGAAACATTTTTTTTATTTATTTACAAAACTTGACAAAATGTAATTAAATAAATATTCGATTTCTACTCTTAGGGCGACTTGTACATAAACAATATTTAATTTATGGTAAAAGTCAGCCTTAAATTTTGATATCATTTAAATTAAATTATGATTGCGTATTTTATATCTGTTATCAAACTAAATGGCGTATCCGTAATCATTTAGTTCTATCACTACGGAATCAAGTAGAGGATTTGTGTTCCGAGTCCAATGACGTATAAATGTCGTCACCGCGCGACGCGCCGCGCCGGCCGAGTCGCGTCACGCTGAGGTTTTGTGTTGCCAAATTGTATTGAGCTACAAATACAATGAATGGCACTGGCACTTGATTCATTGAGTCAGCCTGACTTGATACCTTGACTTGTTAGCTATTTATTACTACAGGTTCCTAATACTAGATTAAACTGTGCTGAGTGGAATCAAGACCATTTTCTCTGATTTCTACTTACTTTTTTGTCAGTCAACATACCTACCTAAATGAAATGACAGTAGGTATTATGATTTCCTCATTGATTTTGGTCAAATTTTGACCACTGGGCGAACCACGGCAACCACTGGTAAAATATGTAAAAGATTAAAATATCCATAGCTGAATTATTTTTGCTATATATTTAAGATTGCTTATTTATAGAATTTAAGTACCTACTTGTTCCTTTAACTATAATGACAAACCGTCTATGCATAGTGATGTAACATGAAAAAAACAACTTTTTTTTTAGATAGCTGAAAAAAACATGAAAAATAAACATAGCACTGTGGGTTTTTTCTACATTTGTTTTTTTAAACTGGCATACAATATTTGAACAATAAATGTTTTATTCAATCAAATCAATAATGAAATTAGATTTTTATTCTTCGTTCTAACTAAGTTCTCATAGAGGTACTTAAAAAAAACATAAACCGAATGAAAATTTCACCGTGCGCGTTCAAATGTTGCCAACTGTTGAAAACTCCCTTTAGTACCTACTATTTAACCAAAAAAGTAATGTAGGTTCAAAAATGAACAGACAACTATAAAATGAACCTCAATATAAGAATGAATCATCTTTAACCCTGTTGTTACTGAAACATTTTTTTTTATCTCATTCCACAGCAGTATTTTAGTATACCTTGATGCATAAACTAAACATGGAAAAATACAAAAAAAACTAAATTTCCAGGAAAGCCAAAACAATGTCAAACGATCACTGCGGCGATTGGTAAACAATAAGAAAAAGTTTTCCGCTCATTGATATTTTTAAATTGAGAATATTCCTTATACTTATTTTTAATCTTTATAACGATCGGTCGTTATAAATGGGTTAACGAAAACTCCCTTAATAATTTTGATTTCTGTACTCTTGAAAAAAAAACATGCTCCAGAAAAAAACACGTTTTTTTCATGGTTTTATTTCACGTTTTTTTTCTCGTTAGAAAAATATCTGTTTTTTTGCAACACTATCTATGCATAAGATATTATTTCATATGTCTAGGCCATAAGGTTGAATTCAATGTTCGTTTTCCAGTGTGTGCGACGACTGGCAAGCGGAGGGCCTGCGCCGACTGCTCCTGCGGCCTGGCGGAGGAGCTGAGGGGGGAGGTCAAAGACACGCCCAAGTCTTCCTGTGGAAGTGTGAGTCTTTTATGCTACGTTTCTGACCTACTATATCGGAGGTTTTACCAGGGTCCCAATCGTGCTAATTCTGAACGATAAAACCAAAACCGTAACATTGTCATTTAAGTTATATTTACCTAAAAATCTTTGGTTTATAATTTATATTTATATTTATATATATAGCTTTATAATTCTCACTTAAATTGTCCAAGATTTGCATCCTAGGCTCCCTAGGCATTAGCTTTAACCAATTATAACAAAACTAAAGCGAGTATTTTTCTGTAAACGAAACTGAAAAGGTAAGGCAGCCATTACACGCTCCTGCAAGCGTCAGTCAAATTCCATCAGTCATGAATTACGTTTGATTGATTGACTGATGGAAAGAAGAAATCAACTTCACGCAACCATCAGTCACCCCATTACACGGTAGGTTAACCGTCAGTCACGGGCCGTGACTAACGGTGACTGACAGCAAAACCTATCGTGTAATGGCTGCCTAATGATTTAGTTTTGGTTTTATCGTTGAAAATTAGAGCGATTGGGCCCCAGGACTCTGTCACTCCGCGTGTTTAAATTGTACTTTATTGTGTCGGATCAAGAGTCGCAATTTATTTAAACGGAGGGGTCCACATTATATGGTTTAAAGTTAATTTTAATACTTTAAACCAGATAACGTGGACCCCTCCGATAAAGTAGCTTCGATAAAGTACCTTAGAAACTGAGGTTAGTCAACAATAACATCTCCCTGCCCTTATGCCAGTTTTAGTTATACATTTGTCATGTGTACATCGTGTGTATCGTGCAAACGAAACGTAATGTTCTTCATGCCTATGTTACACCAAGTCAAAACACATAGATATAGTATATTAGCAGGATAAACGCCATCTATCTATACGTAATAATGGCCAGTACAAACTAAGGGTGCATCGCGCGTCTACTAGCTCCGCCAATCAAGAAAAAATCATTACAACGAAAATAACTAAGTTAAATAAAATTCTGATAAATATAAAAAATTAGCTACCACGCGAACACATTTCAACTAAGAATTTAACGCATACAAAAATAGTTTATAACTAATACTAGTTTTTACATTTTTCAGAATATCATTAAACATAGTTATATTGTTGTAATGATTTTTTCTTGATTGGCGGCGCTTGTGGAGGCTCGGTGGGCCTTTACAGTGGCCCAAATACTTTCACTGTAAAGTAGATATAGTGATAGATGGAGTTGGACAATGGACATCTACATATTAAAAAATATTTTGCGTACTTTTATGTACTTGATCTTAAATTCACTAAGTAACATTTTATAATGAAGACAAGCAATAAATGCTCAAATGATTTTTAAAGAGATCTGAAGATGTCCTGATTTTTTCCCCTAATCTCCCACGCGCATCGTTTTCTCACTGCTATCTCGCTTTAGGTCCGTATTTATACGTACGTAGTTGAGATGCTCTTCTTATAGGAACAGCATCTCAGGTATGATCTCAAGATAGCTCTCAACGTTGAGAGCGGTTTATAACAGGCCGAGCTGCCGCAAATTGGTTCACTAGTCGCGGCCACTAATCGCGACCACAAGCTGCGGACGAGTTTTTTCATACACTTACCCCCTTACTAATAAAGATTGTATAGCAGATGTATAGTTACACAGTGTTTTATCACTTTCTTTTCAATGTCAAATTCAAATAGTTTGACAGAGAGTAACCATTGTGTAACTATACATCTGCTATACAATCATTATTAGTAAGGGGGTTAGTATATAGGCGCAAGTCGAGCGTTCGAGCCACAAGCTGCGGGAGTCGCCCGCGCTCGCTACTTTTCGCCGCGATTGTCCCTCGCATCGCGCGCACACTCGGCCACTGTAGCCGGCTTCTTCCCGGCGGCACAGTATTATAAAGCACCTACCAGTAATCCGACTCCTTTGTTGATAAACGCATGCCGCCACTGTGTAGGTATACGCACAGAAACTCCGTCAAGGGTCAGGGTTGTCACAACTAAAACTACTTAAATATATTACATTTGTAATAACGAAAGAATAAAAATAGTCAATAGAGCCTTTTCAATAATAACATCGTAACAGACAAAACAGAAACAGCAAATGTGAAACCACTGATTGTTTTTTCGCGATTTCAAAGTTTGTCCCGTAGTAAAAGTTGTTCAGTTTGATGGTCCCCATCAACCCTTGATGTGGATTTACAATTAAAAACGGAACAAATCTTGTAAACCGTTATGACGTTTTGAAATTTCGTAACGCTTCTTAAAACGTACACCCCTTCAAGTTAGAGAGCGCAAACTAGAGGAGATTGCGCTCGCCGACTCTGCCGCTTACTTCCCCGCGTACCCCTCATCATTGCCCCGCGCAAGTACATGAGTCGGACAACTGTTAGTAGTAATTAAAACTGGGCCGGGAAAAACTCGTCCGCAGCTTGTGGTCGCGTTTCGTGGCCGCGACTATAGTTCCTTTGCGTTAAGAATGTAGTGAGTCATACTTGTCCGCCGGCCTAGCCACGCCCCCTAACCAATCAAATCGTTCAAAATTATAAAGTCAAGTTCACAGTGCCCAGTTAAACGCAGACTTTTGAACGCAACGGTCGTGTCCAGTGCTTTGAGCACCGAGTTTGTTATTATGGATCTGTTTCACACACCTCTGTGCAGAACTAATTCTGGCTCGAAGTCTCCATGTGTTATGTGTGTTATGTAAAACTTATAATAATTTTATTAAGAACAATAAAAATGTAAATTGAGATGTTTTTGCTGATAGCCATAGAATATTTAAACTTAAATGCCTCAGGCCACAGGATTTTACAGTAACTTAATTATCTAAATTATTATTCTAGTGGCAAATGTTTGTTTATACCTATCTATGTTATTGTATGTACATTGTTGGAGTACCTTAAAATAAAAAAAATAAAAAAGAAAAATATTTATTTATATCAAATTATTAATAAAAAAATAATATACAGCGTGTATCAAAAAACCCTGTCAGATCCTGAAACAGGTGAAAGTTAGATATTTTTCGCCTTTCCATAGAAGTCAGTCAGCTGACCAATACATTTTGTATGGGAGTATGAAATTTTGTTTTTCGGTTTTCGACCAATGTTGGAGAATGTTGTTCAGTTTCAGCAACACTATCACCTATTTCAAAAATAAAAATAAAATCGCTTGACTATGTTAGATCTCGGTATTTCGTCGACTCGTGGTAGTGTCATGATGTATATTTTGATTTTAGACAGTTAAGTGTATTTTTATAAATCCATTAAAATTAATCTATAAAAATAATAAATATAATTTGTTTGTATTATGAACACCACTGTGAATACACCTTTACCCTGATGACACACTGCATTCTTAATGCGTGGTTCAATGTGCGGCAGCTCTAATTTATGTTTGTTTTATTTGCCAGTGCTACCTGGGCGACGCGTTCCGCTGCGCGACGTGCCCGTACCTGGGCATGCCCGCCTTCAAGCCCGGCCAGAAAGTCATGCTCGACCTCAACTCTGACATCTGAGCCGTAAAGTTCATTTTGATTTAACACCAATTTTAGTTATTATTTTCTTTAATACGATTCCATGTTGTGATGATTCTTTAGTTAATATATTGTTATTGTTATAAGCTTTTAATTTAGTTTTTTCTTTCTGATAGAAACCTGAGAGCTGAGACTCAATCACGCGAATTTTCAGCGAAAAAAACCAAGGATTATTAAAAATAATGGCTTCAAACAGTTTCGTTTACAAAAATACTCGCTTTAGTTTTGTTAAAATTGTTGGAACTTGGAAACTATGCCTAGGGAGCCTAGGATGCCAATCTTGGACAATAAATGAGAATTCTAAACCTTAATCTTTTTTTACCTAAATGATAACGTAACGGTTTTGGTTTTATCGTTCAGAATTTGTGCGATTGGGCCCCTGTTGCCTACTGTAAATTGTAGTGCCCTATAGTGACGCAAGATATAGGTATTTGTTTTAATTATTTAAGTACTGTTAATTTCTCCAAAAGAGAAGGGATCTCTTGAAATTGCGTTAGAGACACAGAGAAATTGAATTTCTATTTCTTTGACATTATTTTACATAATTATTTATTCATATCGGTTCATTGAATAACTAAAAAAATCATTAATATTACTAAAGTATTATGTAATCTGAGTAATATTGAGAGGGAATGAACAGCGCTATAATTTCTTTTAAACTTTAAAATTATTTAGAAATAAGTAAGTACTTATGTAGGTCCAAAGTGAATGATGTGGTTGAATAAAACAACATGTTAGCAAATATTCATTTATACATATTTTCTCTTCTTTTTACAAACAGTTAACTTATCTTTAACATATTATCTCGGTCTATAACATTTTTTCATTTACATTAATTCTGAAATAGTACTCATTCCGCTATACAATAAAATATACATAATATATATTTTTTGCCATATTTGTCATATAATTACGTAACAATTATATAAAATTATTTTATCTATGAATTAAATGACACAACATTTCCTGTTCACTACACTTAAATTGAAAAGGTGACGGAAATCTGAAAGCTATGTTAAAATTACAGAATGATATTTTTTTTTACTTTTGCCTAATAAACAGAGTAGATTAGTGATTCGTTTCTTTCACTGTAGAGAAAAAAGTGATGTAAAGAAAACACTAACGTTTCTGACTCCAGGCCACGTACGTACTGACAGGTGGTTTGCTTAGTGCCTAGAGCCTAGCGAGTCACCTAGCGTGTAGCGAAGTGACTCGCTTGGTTCTAGGTGCAGCGGCCTGTTGCGAACATTATAAACCGTTCCTTTCACTTCGCTACAAGGTAGAGTGTAGACTATCTAGGCGCTAGGCGCTAAGCAAGCCGCTTATCAGTGTGTACGTGGCCTTAGTAGTAAATATTAAAACGGTTTTGTCTCTTTGTTATGGTGGAAAGTTAATATCTCACAGATGGCACAAATAAATGTGTCTTGCCTCTTGGGTGTCGTAACAATATGGACTATGGGAACCATTACTGGCCGAACTAAACATTGGCATCGTAGCTACAGACATATTAATATAACTTGTATGATATATTTCATACCTTCTTACCCCCTTACTAATAAACATTGTATAGCAGACTGATGTATGGTTACACAGTGTTTTGTCACTTTCTTTTCAATGTCAAACTCAAATAGTTTGACAGAGAGTAACCATTGTGTAACTAACTATACATCTGCTATACAATCTTTATTAGTAAAGCCCTTAATATTTTAAACTAACTTGTTTTTAAATAATTCTTGTTCGAAAGTTGTCATTCTATGTTCTTTTGATTTTTATAAGAAGAAATTATGAAATATATCAATTTGGTGTGCTATAAGTAAGAATAAGAATGTATTATAAATTGTAAGGATTATAGTCGGAAATCTATCAGCGGATATAAAACTTCGATTCGAATGCAATTCTTTTGTATGTGGTTAATGAATTTTTAAAGTTTCTTACAAGTTGGGCAAGAAGTAATTGAAACCAATTTATTGTTTTGCCAATGGCATTTCGCAGGGTGCAATAATACATAGATTAATATACCTACTTAGGTATCCTGTAGATGAAAAATAACGCCCATGATGGCCATGGAATTTAGGATTCCTTTAGAAGTTTTTAAACAATCAGTAATTATAAAAGAATGGCATCTTATTGAAGTCCTTTTTTTCACTAAAATTAAACGATTATTCAAAATGTCAAATGGTGCGTTAACACAGTGCCTTTTTCTTAAAATATACAAATTTTAAGCTAAAATTAAAATAATGCGAGTCATCGAATAAACACGCACCATTTAAAGTACCAAAATACAAGTTTTAATTGTTAACCAACTTTCTATGTGATACAAATTGTCTGATCAGTGTATTAACTATAATTTTATTACAAAATATTACACATCAATGTTCTTTACGACTATTCGTATCACTCAAATTTATTAAAATTTTAACGAATACAGGCAAATGAAGAACTTTATACATTCAACATTTACTTACAAACAAATGATGATAATTGACTCTATTCTATTATTGGGAGGCGTGGAAGAACAGCGATTTAGCCGTTGACGGCTTTTATGGAATCCATATATTATAAATGTTTTAATTATAATCGTTTCTCAACTCTCATAGTCGTCAAATCAAACGCGACAGTGCTGGAACTAAGTCCGCGTTAAAGACATATTAATAGCACCTTTCATTGGAAATTAATACTTTCTGAATTTGAATTTTGGGAAATTAATAATACTTTTTTGTAAGGAATTTTGTACTAAATAATCCAGCGTGCCGTCGGAAGCGGAGCTCGGGCCGGAACGAGCGCGTCCACAGTAAATGCTCCTACATCATTTAAGTAATATCTTCGAAGAAACTACTATCCCACAACATTCAGTAAAGCGTCCCAGTCTTTTTAAAAGTTTATTTTCATCAAATTGAGATCTTGTTTAGACTTGTTTGCGACCGGCCGCGTGACGTCACGCGGAGCGCGGTCTTAAAGTTTGTGAGGTAGGCTTAGTCATGATCTAATGAAGCGCCTTGTTAGAAAATACCGATTAATAAAATGAGATCTTTCATTACAATTACAAATAATATAAGACGATAAAACTAGAATTACATACATTATACAACATATTATTAACTTTTGTACAACACCGGCGTTCGATGCGGTGTTCTCGTAATCTATGGTGGTCGGTTATTAACATACGGTTAATAAGCACGTGATATTTACGGTACAATGAAATCAAAACTTACGATCCATTTCCATTTGCACGCGGGCTAACTGGTACTCTGGCATGGCAAGTGTATGCTAGTACTTAGATGCGGGTAGCAAACCTATCTCGACGTGAGATCGTACGGACAGAGGACTGCACATATCTGCAGATGTGACCGACACACATTATCATTGACTTTTTGTGCGAAACGTCCGGCATTTGCCTTTGCTAAACACATGACTATTGATGTTATTTAATCATAATAATGTCAGTGATATCGTTGTCTCAGTCATTTCAGTTGTAAAACGTTGCCTGCAAAGATGAACAGTCCTTTACAAAATACACGATATCTGTCTAGAGATCAAGAAATGTGAATATGTAGAAAATTCTGATTGAGTCGTTTCTGATTTTCAATTGGTCAGTCATAGTAAAGTTGGGTTCATGATCCACACAGAACTATGGTCCGATTGAAAGGTAAAAGACTGAAGAGTTTAATGCTAAATGGGTTGCAGTGTTGATATTTACGCTGTAGGTAACCAGCCCCCTTAGCCAAAGTAACATTTGCAAATTTTCGTTATCGCTTCGCTTCGAAACATGTATGGATTTGACGTTTTAAAATTCGATTGTTAACGAAACCTTATGTCAATCCCATACATGTTTCGAAAGCGAAGCGATAACGAAGATTTGCCAATGTTACTTTGGCTAGGCCCTCTGTATAGAATTTTGTTTATATTACCTATATTAACACAAAAATAGTGTCCATTAAAGGCTGCGTTTCCAGTGAGGCAGGCAATCGAAGCGGTGCATGAATTGACCAATCACGATGCTCGAAATCTCAAAAAAAAATATTCGAGCATCGTGAATGATTGGTCAAGCTCAGCTCCGCCTCAGTGGAAACGCAGCCTAAGTTTGTACTATTAGTTATTCTGTGGCCTAAGGCCTTGTGAGATGGCGCCGTAGCATTGCCTTGTAAAATCAGCCTTATTTAAAAATTGTTTCGACAGTATTCATGAGCAACAGCTTGATCTCTAAACAGTTTCGATGTGGGTACGCTTCTGACATTAGTGAATCATATTTATACAGTCCTTGGTACTATTATGCCCTTACGAAAACTCGCTTCACAACATAACTGTTCTTCGAATGTTTTTGTATTATGCAAAATAAATCTTTAACCTGGTATAACCCGATTCAAACTTTATGATATCTGTGAACATCGCGCGAGACGATGCGCAGAACACAAATTCGACGTGTGACAGAGACGTGTGGCAGCACGGCTACGCTCATGATGGCTAACTTCTTCACAAAGGTCATAAAGTTTGAATCGGGCTATAATAATCGTCCAAAACACATAACAATGCTCCACAAATATAACCATTCACTTAATGATAATATAAAAAAATCGATTTGTTTATGATATGGCCATGAATTTGCGTTACTTCGCATAACGATATAATGTGTATAAATCACAGACGCTAAATTTGTTTTCGGGCTTTAAATTTCCTTCCTCAGCGATATTTTTTGAGTATACTACAACAGTTTCCTTACCGATAACGCACTTACCCTACACAACATTGTATTTCCTTTACTCAAGCAATACTTCAACCTTAACTGACCAATAACTACAAAATATCACAGACTGTGTGTTTATTATGTATACATCTTCTCATACAAAATTATGTGTATCTCACATTGGACGTCAAATCTAATAGATGACATCTAATCGTGATGATTATATAGGTATTTAGGTATACATATAAATATATATTTACTATGTTTGTGAGACTGTGAGCGTGGTCATATGACTTTGCTATCTCGCCACGGAACACTCGACTCTTCGAACTTATATTGATGAAATCCATTTAGAAGTTTTTGGACAAATGTCATGACGGAATCCTTTTTTCAGTCCTGAAATTTTCAAATTCATGCGATCGTCTTGAAGTTACCAAAACTCCTTTTTTATCTTAGATTTTAGTTATTCTGCTTCGAGCAAAAATATCAGCACATTGAAAAAAGGAGTTCGACTGGCATTTTTTTCTAGATAGTATAATTTAAAATATATTAAGATCAACGAATTTGACCCTTCAATTATTTTGCTATTTATTTTTTATACAATATATATCAACATTTATTCTAAACACGATCCTATTTATTTGTCAATGCTATGCGTCTACTAACTACGAAGAGACAGAAAGAGTTCACGGTTGTGTTCGTACGGGGCGGAGTCCGCACGCGCACGACACGGACACGCGTCGGATATGTCTGCAGTCACAACCATCGGCGCTCGACTGCGGTGCGCGGAGTAAACAACAACCAGAAGTGATCCGGAAATTTATGGAATATCAGTCAACACTTAAGCACACGGCAGCCCTTACTACATTTACCTAACATTCATTGTACCTTAAAATTTTATATGCATTAATTACCGCCTGTCTCTGGCGATTTTAAATCTCATTGGTTATCACATTATCTCATTAAGATCTGATAGAAACTCATTGTTATTTTTGTGCTCGTTTGAATATTAACTCCATGTTTAAAAAAATAGCATTATTCATACACAGATAAGGTACCTACACCTTACAGTAATATGTTCTCTCGAAAATAACGATTGTGTCATTAGAAGATTATTGATTATTGTGTCATTATTAACGTGTAGTCAAACTACACTTAACGCTAATATTGTGACACATAAATTTCGTCATGGAGTGGAACGTTCAACTTCGACCTAAGTTACATACAATATTTACAAACATCGTACACAAACGTACAGAAGCACCCGACAGTAAAAAGCACCTAGAGTTCCCGAATAGAATATCATAAGCGTACGACCGGACTGCCGTCGACTGACGCGGTCACTGGGATTGGAGAGGCAGCCGACAAGGCTCGTCACACACGTTTCACAGAAAAAATAGTCCGAGAGTTGCAACGAAGATCACAACACATCAAAGTCCGAGCGCGGCCGAGCTCGGTCTCGTTCAGCGTTTCTTCGGGGGCGGACGTTCGTCTTCGCACACGTCGGAAGCGGACCACCGTCTTTTCCGAGAATCTTCTTTAACGCTGAGGTTTTCTGGGTGCGTTTGGGGCGGGGCGGATGTGAGCATCGTACTCGTGCCCTGGGGCCCCGTCGGGCCGGAATGGCCCGTGTGGCCGGCGGGCCCCGAGGCCGCGTGGCTCGCGTGCTTACGCGCCACTAGAGAGACGCACACGTCTCCGACTTGCAGCCTCTGCACGTTGAGGCCGTACCGCGCCAGCGTGCGCTCCGGCCTACACGACGCCCAGCCGCGTCCGTACACGAAGAATGGGTGCTCCACGGTGGACTCGAGCTCAACCTGGAATGCAAATAAGTGCTTTGGGTGAAATCAAAGTATGTAATTAATGTAATTTAACTACTCGTAAGTCGGTGCCAGCATTTTTTTATGCACAACGGTATAGCAGTCGTTATAGCTATATAATAAAATACCTGGCTGTGCGATAAATAAAAGAGGTCCCGTTGGTATGGATGTGTGTAATCACAACTTACAGGTGTGCACAAATATACAAGCTCACAAATAGTTAATCCCAGAAGGAAGAGAAAGCACATACTGATACAGCGAAAAGAAAACGTTATCAAATCTGTTATAAAACATTAATAAAAATACGAGGCTGCATAAGCGAGCGGCGCGCGCGCAGGCGGCATGAGTTTAGCCTCGAAGGTGTCGATACTGACTGGCGGCTGGTCGGGCGCGATGTGCGCTCCGCAAGGATTTGTAGGCTATAGCTACTTAGCTGTACCGTTACACCGTCCAGCCGGCATACAAGACGAATACCGCGGCGATGCTTGTAAATAATATTTCTTTTTAGATATTTAATTAATTTTATAATGTGTGATGTATGAATGAAGAATGAGTGTTATGAGTAAATAGATATATACTTTATAAATAAATATAGATGAATAAATATGAATTCTATTTTTAACTGTAATAATAAAAATGTTATTTAATGATTTTGATAAATTAATATAAGTCTCCTACAACACTCCCCTCCAGAGGCCGTGTCTACGGACGATAAAAGTCAGGAAAATGAACTTGTCGCCCGGAACGAGTCTTTTTGACGTTTGACTGAGGTTGGGGTTCCTCTGGGTGGTGAGAAGGTTGTGGGACTTGTGAACTTTGGGAGAAAGATGTATCATCGCCATCATCGGTGAGAATGTAGGCCGGTTTTAAGCGGTCCACAGATACTGTGACTTCTTTATTTTTAATTTTTAGTTTATAAAATTTGGCACCTCTCTTTAGGACTTCGTGTGGCCCGGTGTAAGCGGGTTGAAGTGAGCTCCGTAGTATGTCATCTCGGAGGAAGACATGACTACAGGTAGCGAGATCCTTGAACACGAAAACTTTCTTTTGAGAGTGGTGCTGTGTTGGGACTGGTTGGATTTTCTGAGCAAAGGTTTTCATGCGAGCAGAAAAGTCAGATATGTCAGTGGTGTAGCATGGCACATCATGGCCGAAGAATTCACCAGGGAGGCGAAGGGGCTCACCATACATCAGCTCGGCGGATGAAGCATGGAGATCCTCTTTGTACGCACTCCTTATACCGAGAAGTACAAGTGGTAGCGACTCAGTCCAATCGGAGTCAGCATGACATGTTATTGCTGCCTTGAGCTGCCGGTGAAATCGCTCAACCAAGCCATTGCACTGCGGATGGTAGGCGGTTGTCTTCCGGTGGTGGAATCCGATGGACTTGGATAGTTGCTGGAAAAGGGCTGACTCGAATTGTCTACCTCGATCAGTGACGATGTCGGTAGGACAACCGAATCGAGACACCCAACATGCCACAAACGCCTTGGCCACCGTTTCGGCTGTGATATCGGTAAGCGGGACAACTTCCGGCCATCGCGTAAAACGATCGACGGCTGTCAAGCAGTACCGATAGTCACCAGCTGGAAGTAGAGGACCGATTAAATCTATATGTGCGTATTTAAAACGTTCTGAAGGTAAGTCGAGCGTACCTAACGGTGAGTATACGTGTCGACTAACCTTCACACGCTGACAACTTAAACACGCCTTAGACCATTCACGGCATTCCTTGCGCATACGGGGCCAGACAAAGCGCTGTGCAACAAGCAAGGCGGTAGCATTGGGTCCAGGATGGCTCAGAGAATGAAGGCAGTTAAAAACATGTCTCCGAAGATCTTTTGGGACAAATGGCCTGGGAGTCGCTGTACTGACGTCGCAGTACACTTCCGTACGACTACCAGGTAAAGTCATTTTAGCAAGACGGAGAGAATGTCCATCCTTCAGGTAATCTGCAAGCTCGGGATCCGTTGTTTGTGACTGTGCAAGGACATCCATATCAACTGGCGCCTGAAGTTCCTCTATACGGGAAAGAGTGTCGGCGACGACATTGTCCTTGCCGGAAATGTGTTTAATATCAGTTGTAAATTGTGATATAAAATCTAAATGTCTAAACTGACGCGGAGAACAATTACTTTTCCGTTCGTGAAATGCGTAACAAAGTGGTCTGTGGTCAGTATAGATAGTGAAGTTGGCAGCCTCTAGCATGTGACGAAAGTGCTTAATACTCTCATAGATAGCGAGGAGTTCTCTGTCGTATGGAGAATACTTAACTTGAGAGGGACTCAGTTTTCTCGTGAAAAATGCTAAAGGTTGCCAATTTCCATCCTTAAATTGCTGTAGGACAGCACCTATCGCTGTATCGGAAGCGTCAGTGACGAGTCCTAATTTAGCCTGAGAATCAGGATGAGCTAGAAGAGCGGCTTGTGAGAGGCTATTTTTACAGTCCTGAAATGCTTGCAAAGTATCTCCACTCAGGTTGATCGGCTGGTTGGGTTTGAGTTTTCCCACTAAAAGGCCATTTAGAGGTGCTTGGATTTGGGCTGCTTTGGGTATGAACCTTCTATAAAAATTGATCATGCCCAGAAAACGTCTAAGCTCTCGGACGGTTTTAGGGGTTGGGAAGTCAGAGATAGCTTGAACCTTATTAGAGAGTGGCTTGGTCCCATGTTCAGTGATGTGGTACCCTAAAAATGTCACCTCTGGAACGCCGAAGACACATTTAGCAGTATTAATGAGAACTCCGAAATCTCTCATACGGGTGAAGAGTTGGCGTAAATGGTTTTCGTGCTCAGATGGGGTTTTGGAAAAAACTAAAAAGTCATCTAAGTAGGGGTAGCAGAAATCAAGCCCACGAGTCAATTCGTCAACGAATCTTTGAAAAGTTTGGCTTGCGTTACGCAAACCAAACGTCATGCGAGGAAACTCATATAAGCCAAAGGGGGTTGTGATCGCTGTCTTTGGTATGTCCTCTTTAGCGATTGGCAACTGATTATACGCTTTGACCATATCTATTGTAGAAAATATTTTGCAACCCGACAGATTGTGTGAAAAATCTTGTATGTGACGAATGGGGTACTTATCGGGGATCGTTCGAGCATTTAGCAACCTATAATCACCACAGGGGCGCCATCCGTTGTCCTTCTTTGAAACAAGGTGCAAGGGAGACGCCCAAGGACTATCAGAGGGCCTAGCAGTACCAGAAGAGAGCATGGCTTCAAACTCTTTTTTAGCAATGTGAAGTTTGTCCGGTGCGAGTCGTCGCGGAGAACACGACACTGGAGGGCCTGGAGTGGTGCGGATGTAGTGTTTAGTGTGATGTTTAATAGCAATAGGGGTACCAGCTGGACGGGTAATTTCCGGAAATTCAGATAAAATTTCATGGTACTTACTGTTGCCACCAGTCTGCACCTTCACACTTGAGACCAACAGACAATCAGATTTTTTTGATATAGCGGCAATCGTACTAATATTGGTTAGACTATCGACAAGTTTACGGTTACGAACATCTACAATTAAACGGTAGTGGGAAAGGAAATCTACTCCAATTATTGCCTTTGTAACGTCAGCAATGACAAAACGCCACGGAAAATCGCGACGCAAACCTAAATTTAATTTTAATTCGATGAAACCGTACGTGTCGATAATCGAACCGTTTGCGGCACTTAACTGGTACGTGGTTTTATTACGACACTCGCGAATTGCGGATTTGGGGAAAACACTAATATCACTTCCCGTGTCCACTAAAAACTGTACTTTCAAATCGGGATCCGTGATGAATAAGCGACCCGACGAGCCTTGGCAATCATTGGCCGCCATCACTGATTGCCGTTCACTTTTCCCGCTGAATAGTTGCATGGTTTTTGGCACCTTTTAGCTTGGGAACCAAACTTGTAGTGGTACCAGCAATTGGGAAATCTCTTGCATACTGAGTCTGAACGACGACGCGACTCACGCGATGAGGATCGGCTGCGTTCTCGCTGTCGGCCAAATTGCCGTTCCATAGAACGCCCCCTCTGAGTATAACCCATTTGGGAGGTCAGAGCACTCACTTGTCTGGTCAATTGTGCCATCTGACGTGCCAAATCGTCGATTGGTGAAGGTGTTGCAGGCGTTGCAGCGGAGACTTGGTGTCGGCCATTATCGTGGGGGGCAATATCATGCACTCGATCTGCAAGTTCAGCAAGTGCGCTCACCGAGAGTGAAGGCTGCGACGCAATAATAGGTTGCATACTAGTAGGCAGGCGACTGGTCCAGATTGTTTTCAAAAAATCTTCTGGAACTTTCGGGCCGGCCAAGTGCTGAAGATGTCGTAAAAACTGCGAGGGTTTACGATTTCCTAGCTCCTCGTGCATGAGCAATTGTTTCACTTTATTTTCTCTCGACACTGATAGGCGATTTATCAACTCATCTTTCAGCTTCTCATAATCTGGCGGTCCGGTAAGTATATCTTCCACCTCAGCTGCATACTGCCGGTCGAGGTTACCCAAAATCAAATAAAATTTGGTCGTCTGATCTTCTATTCGAGAGATTGCGAACTGTCCTTCGACTTGAGCAAACCAAATAGCTGGTTTTTCTGGCCAAAATGGTGGAATTTTAATTGGCATCATTGCCGGTGGCGATGCGACGGCTTTGGAATCGCGCTGTTCAACACTTTCCGCCATTTTGATATGCCGACGACGCCGTGTGTTTACTTTGACTTGCGAATCTACTGAATCACTTTCGCTGCTCATAGCGTAGCGTGCCCAATTCTAGGAGGGTCACCAGTTATAGCGGTGGTTATAGCTATATAATAAAATACCTGGCTGTGCGATAAATAAAAGAGGTCCCGTTGGTATGGATGTGTGTAATCACAACTTACAGGTGTGCACAAATATACAAGCTCACAAATAGTTAATCCCAGAAGGAAGAGAAAGCACATACTGATACAGCGAAAAGAAAACGTTATCAAATCTGTTATAAAACATTAAATACGAGGCTGCATAAGCGAGCGGCGCGCGCGCAGGCGGCATGAGTTTAGCCTCGAAGGTGTCGATACTGACTGGCGGCTGGTCGGGCGCGATGTGCGCTCCGCAAGGATTTGTAGGCTATAGCTACTTAGCTGTACCGTTACACCGTCCAGCCGGCATACAAGACGAATACCGCGGCGATGCTTGTAAATAATATTTCTTTTTAGATATTTAATTAATTTTATAATGTGTGATGTATGAATGAAGAATGAGTGTTATGAGTAAATAGATATATACTTTATAAATAAATATAGATGAATAAATATGAATTCTATTTTTAACTGTAATAATAAAAATGTTATTTAATGATTTTGATAAATTTATATAAGTCTCCTACAACGGGATAGTGCTTGGCCTTCACCCCATCTGATATTAAGTGACGACAAGGCCGAAGGTGGAAGCGCAGCACTACTCCCGGAATCCTGATCATTGAGGAAGCTAGCTATCTTACTTCTAACATCAGGAACACAACATTTTTTATAAAATTTTTGTTATGGCGTCAGACTTAGGTAAGATGATGGTAGCTAGCCAGGCGGACTTGAAATAACCCCTACCACCAACCAAACCGAGTACAAATTGTACCCCCTCTGGGAATCGAACCCTGGACCCCTGCGTCTTACACGGGTGGGCGAACTACTAGACCACAGAAACGGTTAGAGAGGAGAGCATGGTATTAACTAGGCACCATAGACTTGTACTAAGTATTATGTATTCTGTGACCATATAGGATCAAAAAAAATAGACTAGTTTCTGACCTGCGACCGGTTCCTGTCATAGGTGAGCGTGAGCGAGAGCTTGTCGCCGCGCTCATCGAGCCGCAACAGCGTGCATTGCGTGAGCGTGAGCTCCCCGCTGCGGTCGGCGCTCATGACGAAGTCCTCGGTCCGCATCTCCTCGACGCGCCGGAGCGACCCGTCCTCCAGCCGGATGAGGGCGCCGCGGCAGAAGTACGGCGCGGGCGCACCTCGCTCCGGGGACATGGGTGGCTCCTGGAATAGTCAACATAATTATTATAATTAGTTTATTGTGTATGTAGGCAGAAGAAAAGGCAAGTTATAGGTAAATAAATATTAGAATTTATAAAGATGAGATTTGCAATGGAAAGGCGCTGCTGTTCCGAAGCATCGGGAAAGCCGATGAGATGCCATCTCGACGAAGGGATGGAGGTGCGAAAAGTCTCCAGGACATCATCACCTGTTTAAAGGAGACCGACCCAGACGACGTGCCGACATTCGTGGCTAAGGAGCTGCACAAGCTGCCCCCTGTCACATTCGACCACGTCGACGTCACCAGGCTGTTGAAGGACATCACCTCCCTGAAAACAAGCCTGGCCGAAGTAATGTGTAAGTTAGAGGCCTCAGATAACACCATAAGTGAGTTGCGAGCCCAAGTCGTGTTGTTAAGCAATACCGCTTCGGTAAGTAGGTCACCCGAGGCCTCCAATAACGTGAACACTCGTCGTGGGGCGCAAAATGCATCCATCGGCAGTTTCGAGTCGGCGCATACGGATGCGTCACCGATCGCTGCCGCCACAGTACGCGATGCACCGCGCCCCGCCGCCCGCTCCTCCGCTCCGGCGGATACGTCACGCGTATGTACGTCAACCCCTCAACGTACATATTCTGCGATCACCGCTACCGATCGACCCGCTACATCACAACTCAAGCGGGCTACAAAGGAGGGAGAAAATCTTCTCGGCCCTGTCACTAAGGCCTCAGCACCACGGAGACAGGAAGATGGGTGTGACGAGGACGGCTTTAAAAAGGTGGAGAAGAAGAAGAAACCCGCCCGCCGTAACCTATGTGGCACCGCCCCGACTGGACACAATCACCTGCTGCGCCCGGCTATTCCGACGACGCTTGTGTACGTGTCCCGCCTGCATTACTCCACTAAACCAGAAGATCTTGTGGAGTACATCCGTATCAAGTCCAAATATACTCTGAGGGTTCAACGGTTGGAGTCTCGCCACAATGTGAACTTCAACTCATTCGTGGTGAGGGCACCGACCGAACATCTGAGGACCTTCATGAATGAAGATTTTTGGCCGAAGGGTGTCCTGTTCCGTCGATTCCGCGGCCGGTTACCGGACACTGCGTTGCGCAACACGTCGCCGTCAATACGTGATAAAGTGTAAATATAAGATTGTTTTATATAATGTATGTTAGTCTTTAAGGTATTTATTGTATGGGCCATTGATGCCTGAAATAAATAGTTAAATTAAATTAAATTAAATTAAATTAAATAAACAGGAAAAAGTTATCATTTTGTTGGGGGATTTCGGATTTGTAGGGTAGGAAACATGGCGGTAATGCAGATGTTCATTGTTCAGATGAACACTCGCTGTGGTCATGAGCACATGAATCATCCTTTCAAAGATCATTCTAATAAATAAAAAATACTAACCTCTCGAGGAGGAGGTACAGGCGCCGGCGCCGTCGGAGGCGAATGCGGTGCCGGCGCTGGAGGCACGAACCCCGAGGAATGCCGCGGCCGCATCGGGTACGCCGCGGGCGGCTGGAGGGGCCTCGTCCGGTAGAGGTACGAGGCGTATCCGTGCGGCAAGAACGGCGAGTAGGCCGGGAAGGGGGCGGGCGGCGCGGGCATGTCGCGGCGGCGCTGCGGGTAGCGCGCGTAGGGCCGCGGCGGCGGCGCCAGGAACTCGGGCGTCATGCCGGCGGGCGCTGGTGGCGGGTACAGGTGGCTCAGCGGCCCGAGCTGCCCCAGCTGGGCTAGCGCCTCGCCGGGGAGGCTCGCCGAGATCATCGGGTGCGCTGTTGGCAAACAAAAGGTTACGTTAGTCAAGTTGAGATTTTTTTTTATCAGTAGCGCATGAATAAAACTTCTTTTGAAAAAAAATTACTAATGTCAAATGGCTTAAACTCATATGTTGATGAATAAGCAGTTGAAACCAGTGGCTTTACCGCAGTGGCCGTGAAAAATTTCGTTAAAATCCAAACTTTTTGTAATTTAGAATATTGATGATAAAAATGTCTTATTGAAAATTGCTACTATTTAATTAATGAATACTTGAATAAACCAAATAAAAATTAAAATTATAAGAATAAAAATACCTAAAGGAGTAGTAATATGAAAATAAAAATGACGTTGAATATCACAATCTGCAAATTCGTTTATTTTATACACTTTTAAACGTTGTTTCGTTTAATTTGTTTTAATTTACTTATACCTAGAAATTATTCTGAGATTTTAAATAACAGCTGCTTAGATTGTAATGCCCTCCTACTTTTACATTTATTACATTTGCTATAGGCAAGAAGAGTAATTAATTCATAAGTACTGTATTATCTTTAAGAACCAACTGTAGGTACACTTATTGCAAATAAATAAATTGAAATTGATTAATTTCTAGGACTTACTATTTATTGTTACAAAGTCTGTTTATATTGAAAACAACAATGAAGAGTGGAAGCGTGAACTGTTTAAAATACTTATTGCTATTGCTTTGTAGCTTATTTGCTGCGTTATCAGTCACACATAAGTAATGTCGGCAGATAGTATTGGTTGTATTCAGTCCATAAATAATGTAGAACTAGATCGTATCGAGCCCTTGTTCTCGTAAGCGGTGGCATCCGACATCTGCGTTAGATTACCCGAGACGCGCTTAGTGGCAACCAGATAAGATTGTGGACGTCAACGTTATAAATAGACCGGCTTTATTCACGGGCTTGTGTATTTAAAAGTTAGTAATTCAGTATGCATGCATGACGTAGCAGTGTCTGTCGTGCGAGGCGTAGCTTGTGCTCTAATTATAGGACGGCGACTGCGCGTAGGCAGTAACCAACTCTGTTGATTCTCATGGTTACACTGTTGTTGGTTTATTTCATTAAACATGAATACTAAGTATCAGAACAATAGAGCTATCTAAAATAACGCTTTCAAATCTTACTCTGCAGAATCCTGGAAATAGCCACATATTCACATAATAACTTTCGTAATCCTATATTAATCAGAGTGTTTCTTTCAACTTTCAGATATTATACTCAAAATCAGTAAGGTTTAATATTTTAAAAGCAACAAACATACAGTTATGTTTTTTGTAAACATACTTTTATCAGAATCGCGAGTCGAGAGGCTATCTTTTTACCCGACTGCAAAGAAAGGGTTATGTTTTTCGCGTATCTTGTAAGTATGTTTGTTTGTATGTGTGTTTGTATGTAATATTCTTTATTATTAGAAAGCTTATTACTCTACAGTCATGTTGCTTATCATTTTTGTTTAGATATCAATTCATTGTGTTTTTGTTTACATTGCGACAACAATTTTAAAAACGTATAGGGAAATCTTTCATATAAGTAAAGATCTTTCCCAGTTAGGTACGTTTCCTACGTTACGTTAAAAATTGACATTTTTATTTTTACCACTCTAAAAACACAATATTGTTATACTCATAAAATTATTCTTCAAAATATAAACAAGTTATATAACATAAGTATATAAGTATAAATACAAATGGATCACATGATTTCATAATAAAAATGCAAATTATTTGATAAGCCGTGACCTGTGGTCCCTGCACGATATTTATGCAGTTGTGTTATTAATAAATTAAACAAGTAACATACTGTCTGCTATGCACTATATCTACTTATTAAGTTTGACCCAGCATATTGACTTTTATTTTTTTATTATTAAAAAAAAAAACACTTTTTAGATTTCCGCGCGTAGGTAGTACCTACCTATTTACTTTTCCGAAATTAGAGCATTTGAGTATTAAAATGCATTTCATCGCATAGTGTTTTTCTTAAAAGCTCCATATTTTCTACAGATAACTCTTGGCGTCTCTTGGCAATACCGCAAATAATTAAGTAGTTGGCAATTGGCAACATTCTACCACCAACCATCTAGGTAAGTAGATGTTTATTCATATTTCGAGTTGTTTATGTTTATGTACTCAAGAGATAGGTACGTACCTTTATCAGCAGTAAATAATAATCAACATCACGTGAACAAACATAAGACAAAAATTGTTGTTCAATTAAGTACACGATGATGTAGCTGGCTTATATAGACATGCGGTGCTAAGAACCTTTGAATTAGCCATAGAAACATTAAACAATGATAATACTTGATGTTCTTACTACTTAGCATGTAACTACACGTATAAGGTGACATTGTGAGTTGAGACTATTTAAAATACCTACTTACCTACTATAAATATTTAACAATAAGCATAACAATAACTTTTTCAATGATACTCGATCCGTCTACGTAAGTAGTTTGTCAATGAATATCTATTCATAACATTTGGTGTGTCTATCATCAGATATGAAGTTGTTCCACTATAGATAGGTACTTATCATTAGATATTATCTAAAAGTGTAGGGCATTCTACCACATTATTGTTATTCCTTCAGGATCGAAGTCATCAGGGTAAAAGTTAAAGGTACAATTCGTAAGTATATTCAATACAAATTCGTATATTTATCAAATATATGCTTTACAAATAAAAGCGTAAATTCCAGTTGTACAAAGTAACACGGTGTTACACGGTAGTATCTACTTGTATCTATTCTGTGTGTTACTACGATGCAATGCGGCACCCGATGCAGTCGACGCCTGTTACCCAGCCAAGCCACGTCCGACTGTTGAGATCCTTGACATTACAAACTATAAAACGTTGACGGCAAACGGCATTTCATACAAACTTACTAATCCTTTATTTTTCCAAATGGATGAACCGATTTTCATTAAACATCTTGCACATAGGCAGAATACATTGGTCTAAAAAGTTAGTTAAAACATTTCCGGTAAATAGTGTTACCTACAGCTAAATTAAACCGATTTTAAATTTTCCATAGAAACAGTTTTTTTTTTTAAATACTGACGACATTTCAAAAGTGTTTTCAAGTAACTTTTTAGACCACTGTATTCTGCTTATGCCTTGGAAGTTTCATTAAAATCGGTTCATTCATTTAGAAAAATAAGGACTTTGAAAGTTTGTATTATGTTCATGCTCTTTCAAGTTAGATAAGTAACTCGCGTGCTATCGATACTATCGTGTTAATTTACCAAATGCAAGTCGAAAATATCACATTTCTGTGAATAAGTACCAACCAAGTAAAGATACCCATCACATTGCAATATCGAGTATTGATTGGGTATAATATTTTTTTTGAGGAACGATATTTTTATTTACATTTTTATTTATTGTAAGTAGGTACCTATAATATGACGCACATTTTCAGCGAAGTCTTACAGGAAGGTCCTATTGGTAAATATAGAGGTCTACTAAGTGCTTCAACCTGACCTGACCGATCGTTGGGGTAGGGCTATCTATACCCAGCAGTGGGTGTCGTGCAGCTGATATAATGATGATGAAGTGCTTCAATATTGTACCTACAGATCGATTAATTTTTACGCCCTATATAGAACTCTAGAGTCCAGCAAACTATTGCTGTATCCGACTGAAACCGACATAAATAAACGCGGCGCGATCCTCGACATTCTCGCGCGTTGGCCACAGGCGTTAATTTAGAGAACAAAGAGTGAAGTGCACCTGCGCAAACAATATGCTTTTGTCGAGTTAGCATACAACTTGTATAAGGGATGACTGTCGTACACACGTCCGACAGCATTGAAGTACTTAAATGCGTAGTACGCAACAGAAGATAGACAGTCAACATAATAGTAGATTGTTATACAAGACGCTAAAATTACCCATTGCATACGAGGTAGTTTTATTCCCGAGCTTTAGCGAGGGAATAATTAGAAACCGAGTTACAATGGGTTTTAGCGTCGTGTGTTACACTATACTTTTCACTACGATTGCGAGAAAATAAAATACAATATTAAATAGTTTATACCTACTTCCGTAAACAAATAGGTACACTCGTTTTTCTATCCTCCACTTCATAAACTTTTTGTACAATAGTTAAATAAATGATTTGTGCTTGGCGGCAAAAGATTAAAATTATTTCTTTCCTATTACAGTCACACAATTCAATCAGTTTGTAATTATAGAAAAATTCTAAAGATTTCGCGCCATGGTACCTTTTTTAATTTCTGCTGTAGCAGCTAAGCAACACAAACACGCATTCTACGATTCACTCTGTACACAGAGTATAAATAAGTCTATGATTTCACCGACGAGATGCTTTTAGTTCCATTTTCAAAAATAAGAATGAGAAACTGGGGGCCTATTACGCAACTTGGTCACACTAGTCGTCCGCAGTTCGTCGGTTGTAGTTATTACAAATATTTTCAATGTAGCTATCGTAGTCCATAGTCTATTGAACGAATAATGACGGATCCACTAGAGAGAAACTGTCAAATTTACGCAATCGCTTTGCAATATCGCATACGCAAGTGCTTTGTAATAGGAATCAATCAGAACGAAGCACGGACGCAGCTGCGTGTATCGTATTAAACTTTTCGTAATAGACCCCCAGTATTAAGTCAAGCGAGTTTTTATTCGTGTTTATGAATAAAGACTTTTTCGTTTTAGTAGGCTCATTGGTAATAGACAAACATTAAAAAAGAAAAAACTTTATCCTCTAGGGGTTATTATGCTATTTTATCTCGACTCTTGTACGTTACAATGACGCACTTTTTGAGCAAGAGGAGTGAAAACGTATTTTAACTTTTATTTTAAGTGGC
Organism: Agriphila straminella; assembly: GCA_950108535.1. Classification (NCBI taxonomy): domain Eukaryota; kingdom Metazoa; phylum Arthropoda; class Insecta; order Lepidoptera; family Crambidae; genus Agriphila; species Agriphila straminella. The sequence continues at coordinate 6,253,737 of OX467318.1, forward strand.
TTTCTTTTCTGTACCTATTACATACAAGTTAACTATAATAACTAACTAAATAAAAACAAATATAAGTACATACTTATGTATCCGAACACTTTTATCGAGTTAATAAAATAGGATTTCAATGCAACTACCTGAAAAAGTGTTTTTGTTGGTGTGACAAAGTACTAAAAAGGTTTGAAAGTTTAGCTTATTCAGGGCTTACTGTACCCTTTTTATAAATGTTATAAGTACTGGTTAGTTATCTGTTGAAAACAATGTTGAATGTTTTTTGTACTTTAATACAGTAAGTACATTCGTAATTCAGTGGTTAACATTTTTTATTGGAGTTTAGTAGATTCTTTAGTATTAGACTAGTAGGTATAGGTAGTATTATAATATCTGTGGTATTAGGAAAGGCTAAAATCTTTTCGATTCCCTATCTAAGTAGGTACTTACTTATACAATGTGATGAAATCCTAATATTATTAAGTTTTCCAGACATAGGTAGTCACGAACCTATCATGGCCTTGTGCATTTTAAACTGTTCACAAAACTGAAAGAAATCCTAAATGTTTCATAAAAAATCGTGTTACCTACTTCTTCTATAGCTTTTCAGTGCTGAATAAAGTTTTTCTTTATTGAGTTGCATTTAGTTTGCTTTATTTCTTGCTGACAGGTTTTATATTTTATCATTTGCAGTTCTTACTCAATATTTTGGTAACAATACTCTTTAGTAAGACTATACTTAGACCATACGGTTGTTGACTTTTTAAAGAGAATAAGAGAATAAATAATATTACTAAACTTTTGTAGAAGGTTCACGTAATAAATATAAAAAGTTTTGTAATTTGTAACTGAATCTATTTAAGTATAAATAAATAGGTACCTATTTCATACTGAAAGCAGTTCAAGAATAATATCATTCATATAATGACTCAGTCATTTGTATGTTAGTTCAATTCAAACCTATTTGTTGCACTTTATTATAGTAACGACTGGTTTAAACAGGGGCGGATCTTGAATTTGTGGGGCCCTGGGCTAATACTGCTTAGGGGCCCTACCTAATTACTCAACTAATTGCCATTTTGACAAGAAACTGTTTTCTGTAGTGATGTAGGTATATGTAATGTAATATATGTTAAGTACAGGAAGAAAATAGGAAAACAAAATATTTTATTTATTAAAACATATTGACAGGTTATAAATGGTTATGTTATATAAATTATAAAGCAAAATTTCTGCATTTTTGTGCTGCAAATTCTTTTATTTGGTCATCGCACTGTATGTCCTTTGTTAAATCGCAATTTATCGAAAGAACTGATAAATGATTTAGTCCATAGTTCGACATTGTTGTCCTGTATTTGTTTTCTATACGGGGTGTATTTGTAACCACTCTCCAAATTTTTACGATGTGTTCAGTCCATGAAACTCAACAACTTTCTCCATGAAACATGTGTCGAAATACGTCAAAAATTTTGGTCATCCCATACTAAACTGATTACATGATCTCTTTGATTTGTATGAAAAGTATTTTTTTTACATATTCGACCCTATATTTCATGGAGAAAGTAGTTCAGTTTCATGGACTGAACACATCCTTAAAATTTGGAGAGTGGTTACAAATACACCTTGTATACGACATCCTGGAGAAAGAACGCTCCGCTTCACAGCGTTGGTATTTTTTTCTGATATTCAAAATCTTGCCTATTTTCATCACTTGTATTTTTTGCCTGGTTTTGCGATTTTTTGCTTCCTTCGGTTAGATTCTCTTCGCATAAAATACCTTCCTTTACGTTTTTTTTAATATTTCATTATATTTCATTCGCGTTTATATGTTCTGATTTAAAAGAAGTTTCAATTTTTGCGCATTTATTTCTTTCTTTTTCTCGATCAAACTGTATTTTTCTTTTTTAGCTCCACATTTATATTTTCTAGCAGACATATTGTAAAATAAGATATTTTTCTGAAAATAAACAAAGTACTGGATAGTTCTTTTAATTTATAACCTACTTTTTGATGAGTGTAGTAATTCACAAATTATCATTAAATATCGAACGAGCTCGATTCATTTAGTTTTGAAAACTCAAATAAAAATAAAAAAGTCATGTTTTATAATTATTTTTACTTACCTACTGCCTATTAAAAGCAGGAAGTCTAGTATGCTGAATACTTTCAATTTTAGTAAATTAAAAGAGAGGTCCGGTCCTTATAACTTTTAAGTTATCTATCACTTAGTAAACTAAACACACGCACTAAACACATATTTTCTAACAATAACAAAGTCAATTCGTTAATATAGTCGACGATAGCAGAAGTGCGGAAAAATAACAAAGTTGCGACGGGCGATAAGCGGAGGGAAGTCCCCAGTAATAGACAATACACGGAATACACCGACCGAAAACAAGCGACAGGGAATTCCAATTGATCGCAGTGTTGCCAACCTTATGATCGGTTTTTTTTAATTCTAGATATTTTTATTATTAACAATATCGTCTATTGGTTTCAGTTCGGTAGGGGGCCCTCTGTATTCGCGGGGCCCTGGGCTGCAGCCCAAAAAGCCTTTAAGTAGATCCGCCCCTGGGTTTAAAAGTACGTATTGATTGTTCCTTATTACTAAAGCAAAACACAGGCAATATGAAATAAACAACTATTTTTATCGAACAACGGCTTCACAGTTACAGCATGCGTATCTACAAATACATACATAATTTTTGTTATCTCAAGCAAAAATGCCTTACCTACATCCTCAATGAGGATACATACAGCGAGAAACATTGTTGACGATAACATGACTCACAATAACAGCGAGAGATGGTGTATCGTGACTAAACCTTTAAAAATTCAGGCTAATTAGCCGGTTCTAGTCACACGACCACCGCCTCGCCCGACGGCTATTTTAGGCTCTACTTTTCACGAAGATCCAAATGTTGGAATAAACGACCGACCTGCACGTTGCTGATTTAAAAAAATATGTGCCGATAATACGTAATTTATCTTGCTCGATGTTTTACAGCACTTTATTCTTTTAACTGAGTGCGCATAATCGCGATAAATAACCAAAGTTAAATGAAGCATGCATTTTCTCACAATTTTTCTTTTGTTCTTTTATCATGTCTGCACTACAGTCTGCGAAATAGAAACAAAAAATATTTACGTAATCTGTGGGACTCGTATGTGTCTTCAAGACTGATTGATAATGTTCCTGGCAGCGAGATACCCAACCCATAGACTAGTTTGTCTTAGCGAACATGGTTTTAAATATAGAACGTTCTAATTTTGAAAGTTTTACATTGAGTGCAGTGTCTGCGGAGCCGGTGTGCGGCGCAGCGCAAGGCCGTAGGTTCGCCGCCCGACGACCGGTAAAAACGTGCACTCATACTACGACTTTACGCCTTTGGTTCTCAACGAAAAGCTTACGTAACTCATTGGCGAGTTGCAGTGTTTAAGTGCTTTTCGATCTTAGGCAGTTGAACTTTTAAACAATTTCAAAATCAAAAATCTATTGCGATTGCTTTGATAAAAAATCTCCATTCATGATTATCTATTATTATGATGTAGATCTTAATGCGGCTCTGGCAATGAATGGTGCTGGTGGGTTAGTACTATTATATATTCTGTGCTGGTGGACCGAATTTGCGAGCCGTTCTGCGGAAGTGGCCGCGTCACGTGGTGCGTACCATTGAACCGTATCTGTGTCGGCTCTTGTCTGTTTGTACAACACTCACAGAGTACGCTCTTGGGCAGTTGAATCGACTAATGTTTGTAACGCAAATGCACTGTGAATTTTATGATTTCTACTGGCATTATTATTATCAAACATTGTGAATGCAAAGTTCTTGATTGTTATCTTTTAATTTAATTAGTACCTAATCAGTTTCAAATACAGTGGTAATTTATTATACTTATTTATCTCTATACTAAGTAGATGACATGGGTACTTTATTGAACTAATACACGGAAAAGTTACGTAACGTTCTTATTGATAAGTAGAAGAAGTAATATTATGCAGTGATCAATCCTTACAATTGACATAAATAAAAGGTATTGTTATTAACATTGTTATATAGTGAGCCTATTTTTCACTAAATTATTTGTCCTCAAGGAAACGCATGAATAAACAGTGCGTTTTTAGGTAAGCTGAATAAAATCTAAAGCTCAACACCACTATCACACATCTATCATTCTTGCAGATCATTAAGGGTAGTTTCAGCTTCAGCGTTAGACTGGCAGGCGAGGCGGGCGGGAACCGGGCGGTCGATAGGGCGCCGCCCGTAACCCACTTCCGGCGCCCCTGACCTTGCCGCCGCCATTCACGTCTTACAGGCCGCCATCGTACCACCACCGCGGCGCGCCGCCCGCCCCACTTACCCCGCCCGCCCGCTGACAAACACTAGGCTACATTATAGAAATGGGATTTAATATGGTGAAGTAAGTAAGATGTAATTTCCTTTGTACTTTTGCAAATTATAAAACCACGGAGGTGAACTGTGGCTGTGATTTTTATATTTCAAGAATTATATTAATATCAAACAAAATTAAGATGATATTTATTTATATACGTATGTATTTTATAAGTTACCTATTGACTCTATGAAAATTACGTTGTACGAGTAGCTATAATAAGTTAACTGCTAATCATTCGTAAATGGTTATTATTATTTCATTGTGATTTCTCTATATCAAAAAAACAACCGAGCCTCTGTTTATGAAAGTATAAAAAATTTAACATGCAACACTGTGACTTAACGATATGGCTGTAACTGAGCCGTAGCACCTAAAAATAGTCAAATACTCACACAGACATCAAGTCAACCTACACCAGATATCAGTGTCCTACCCCGCCATTTTCTCCGCCCGCCCTGTCTCCCGCCCAACTTACAAATGTTAGACTATTTTGACTGCACGCCCGATTTGCTTCGTGGAAAATGAAGAGAGTTTATTGAAGACTCGAGCTAACTTCGGCAAAATATTTGTTCTTTAAGCAATCCATCTGTTACGCATTTTAAACATTTAGACTGTTTTCAACAGTTTCTGATTGGCCTGGTTTGGTTGGTTTGTTTGAATTGATTGTTGGTGAAAATACACGGTGAAAATATTTTATTATAAGTACTTACTACTTACTTACTTACGTATAATAGCCAAAAAGAGAGTTAGCTGTAAAGAAATTTTACAACTAGATTTGACTCCCATAGATGTGAAAAACCAGATCTAGGATCAGCCAAAGAAATGGCTTATTGTGAATCGCCATGACGCAGAACAGAATATATAAAAAAAATATGTATAAGTTTGTACTTGTTTACGGATAAACTCCCAAAAGACCAAGTAAAAGCTACAAGGAACAGTCTTTTACAGATTAAAAAATCAAGTGTCAATACTTAATAAAATGTCTTTTTAAATAAATGTTTGAATGTACCTACTCTACTACCTACCTACTTTGTGATTTCATATAATTATTTCATCGTTTGTAAAGGATGAGACTAAGGGGAAAACAATGAAACTATTTAGTTATCTACACCGGAGATGATGCAATCAAGTGGTTTTTGCATGAATAAATTTTTAACAAATATGCCAAAGCTTTGGCCTTCTTCTAGCGAATGATGATATCATAAAAACCACTGACATTATTTAAAATAGAAAAAAAATCGAATCATATAGGTTGTGTTGTGTGTGATTTTCCGTAAAGTCTCAGATAACAAAGACTGAAAAAAGTATCTGTTGCTTTTTATTAATTATTTTCACATCACTTTTATATAGGCATAAGAACAGAATCTAAGAAGGATCTAAGAACTGACTCCTACTTGGATTTTCCTAAACAAGTGTCACTGAGATGTAATTATGTATTATCAGAACTTCAGAAGTGAAATGTTAATGCATTTCAACATGCTTTTTGATCTTAAGATGGTATAATGTCAGCTGTGCTGTGGTTAAGTGGGGTGTAACTGAAGACTGAAGGGGAGGGGGGATAACGTTACCGCTATGACACGTGATGATGTTACTTGTTAAAAATATAATCGTTTTGGTGCTTTTGTTTTGTTAAAGTTACTGGCATTAAAAAAAGAATTTTATTGAAAGTACTTTGGTAATTAGTTGGTATTTGAACGTCTTAAAAAAAATCATCGCTTGAGGGTAGGCTCACAAGTAGCTTCAGTCCCCCGTGACCACGGCAGCTGCAAAGGTGCCGAAACGTCTGGAAAATCAAAAATCAAACCAAATACCAACTAATTACCAAAGTACTTTAATAAAACCGCGCTAGAATCCGTTAAAAGTGTTTTATTTAATATCTACAGTTACTTAATTATATACTTAAAAAAAGTTCAAAATTGAACCCACCCAATACAAGCCATGTGTAAAATTAATATGGAAATATAATTAGCTTGACACAGGTGCACAGTCATAATGAAAAAAAACCCGTACTGGCAATACGTCAAATTGTGGACTGAATGAACGGCTGGCCGGCGCGGCGCGTCACGCGAGCGTTACGTAAACAACGCAGGACTTAGCGTCTGTCCACACGGATTACAAAATTGGCCATATACGGGTACTAATTTGGCCATAGATGGTCAGCACTTAGCAGCGTGGCGTTGGAAATAACGAATTACCTACGTAAATATTAACGAAAACACGTACTGAAGATTTCTATGTATCATACAGACTGGTTGATTCGTATTTCGGCGCCGTGTGTAGGCTAGTATTAGGTATTCATTCAGGATCTAACAGCGAGACACGCTCTTTATATTACGTAACTTGAGATCCTGATGGCTGGTTAATAACATAGACAACTAAATAGCTAGGTACTTGTACACTTCGCATTTCTCGCTCTCTATTGTAAGTAAATGTATACCGCTTTATTATTGGACATGATTAGTTGTGCCACTGCGACAATGCTCCAGATATTATCAGTCATGAAAGCTGAACGACTTCATATTGTTGCGCGTGCGAAATAAACTTGTACAATTTTGGCCATGCTACTTTTTATCGCCAACTAGTTATGTCGCTTGTGTGAAAAGAGTCTTACTTGTTTGCGGTAAAAAGCGGCTGAAGTCTTAATTACTTTGCAGCAATATAAATTGTAATTATAAAGTTACGTTCCATCGGTGACTTGGAACCGGCTCCCGCTCCGGTGAGTGAAACCGCATGTTAATGTTGTCTTACTATCATTCACTGCAAGTGGTTTTTCTTTATAATAAAAAAACAAGTGAACGAACAAGAATACTAAACAAAAGAAAATCTATTAGCAGCATAAACAACATCGTTATTCGTGGTAATTTATCATTATCCTTTGTTAGAAGAAACTTGGATTAAAAAACGAGTTTCCATTTTCTAACCAACATCTTTACTGCCTACCGACCGCAAAATATAGTCTGTAGTTACCTACCTAAAAGTGTGCTCGACCTACCGAACCGAAGACGGCTCGCCCATTTAAATGTCCAATTTGGTACTCAACAGTTTTATTGAGAATATCACGCAATAGGAGAACCGAGGCAAACAACCCCGCCTACGTGAATACACGGACAACTCTTATTTACATACTTACTTACTAACATATAACATTATGTACCGACACACTTCCAAATAAGACTCTGTCGGCCTTACCACAAAATATTTTAAAACACTGTTCAACAATAGTGTTTAACTTAGACACTGTTTAAATGTGATGCAGTCACTTTTTTGACAATATTGTTTGAAAGAGACGGCAAACAGCGTTTTAAAATCTTGTGGTAAGGCCGTGATACCGAATCGATGCCTGTTTTCGACGAAAAGCCATCGAGTTTCAATATGTCAACCAAATAAGCGGGCGACTATTAAATATAAATTCTCCAAGTTAGTTTTGTGATTGACAGAAACAGAATAAAACTTTTCTCAATAGAAAAAAATGCAAAGTGACCTCAAATTTTGTAGTTTTTCAATACTAATATAATCGCTACCCTTATCCAAATTTATTTGGGGTCGGTGCAGTGCCTCTTTCTCTTCCCCATCCTGTCATAATTTTCAATACTGTGCCAACCATTAATACACCTATACTATAATTAAAATCTTGCTTTGTGATTGAGAGTTTTTCAAATCAATTAAGATAATACCTATTTTCAATAATTTCAGATTTCAGGGACCATAGTTTCAGGGACCAAAGGAAAAATCTTCCAGCGCTGTACGCCCCCTTAAGTAATATGCAAATTAGAACATCTTTATAAAATTTTATTAATATTGTAATAGTACTTATTTTTCTGGATATTTGGCAAATTAACTTTTGTGGTAATTACATCATACGACATGTTTAGTTATTACTGGATATAATGTACCTATTAATAACTTATATTTTAATCATTGTACACATTTATTTACCTTTTTACTAGGTAAAGTAAAGTAAATAATCAAAGAGTACCTACTTATGAAGTAAACATCGTTATGAATATTTTTGCTGTGTACTTTAAGAATTCTATATTTTTTGTATAAGGAGATTCCACGAATAAAGCAAAAACCTCGTAACGTAAACCATATTATTTTGATTCGAGGAAAATCCCCAGAAAATTCAATATCTGATATCACTGCCGTACCTTGTATATTTAATGGTTCAGCGTTTTTAGAGTTATTTATTATGTGTATATTATTTAGGATTTTATTGGTAGACATTGCTCAATTAAAGACATCGATAAATCATAAATCAATAGAGCAATTCAAGGAGCTTCACGAAATTCGCGATTGAGTTTTATCGCAATTAGATACGCACTGTATAGAAAAATGCGGTATTGCTTTACGTCAAGTTAAGTTTTTTGACATAATTTGCTTATGACTATCTTTGATATCTGCGCCAGAACATGATCGTTGCTACGCCCACGTTGTCACTGTACGTAGGTACCGCATTTATAGTTTTACTAGTGTTAAATATTTGTTCTTCGTTTTAGCGAGAGATTTAAAGTGACCGATCGTGATGTACTCTTTATCTTAGAAGTAATTAATTTTCAAAATTAGAATCAATGTTTTATTTTAACTTTTAAATCGTTTATTCGCGTTTGTTTGCGTTCATTATTTTCCCGATTTCATGGTTTATTTGCGTTGAAATAAGTAATTCATGTTTTGTATTAAAATACCTGTAGAGATTGTAAGAATTTTGTCATTTAATAAGATACATCGAATAAATATAAGTATTTATTTAACTGAAAAGAACCAAGACAGTACATATTTGAATAAGACTTGATTTTTCCAATATCATAACTGAATAATTTTGTGGTTGCTTAAATTTTGTAAACAAAGTTGGAAAAGCTGAAATTAAAAACAAAACTACACGTGTTTTATACGATGCATACCTACTGACTTTTGTACTTAGTAAAATCAGCACTAAAATAAATGAATAAGTAGTATAACGTATATTTAATAAGACAATAAAGTAAAGTAAGACTTTTCATACCAACTATTTTAAAAATAATGATAGCTCAGACAAATATCAATATCACAAATGGTTGAATACTTAACAATCTTTAGCATAGAAATCAGCTTGCATGAAATTTGATAGGGACAAGAGATTGGCAATACACCTAAATATCGGACAAATGACTGATTAACTACAATTACTTAGTAAGAGCATAATATGCATAAGAAAGTTGTGGCAAAATTTCTCGGTTGATTTGTAATTCTAACTTGGTGTTCGATAGTCGAATCAAATTGCTGTATTAACATTTATTAGCGGGTTCAAAGACCGCAAACCGGTGTGAGCTAATTCAATCTGGTTAATTACGATGACATTAGCTTTTTCGCGAATAGTTACTTTGACATTTTTATTCTAAAGAATTTCGTGTCAGCAGAAACGTTTCCTTTCAATCGGTTGTATAATGTAGAGACACTGCAATTTTATTGCCAAGCGACAAATAAGAAATAAACTAAACATAAGGAAAAATGTATGATACCACTTAAGTAAATGGTATACTTAGTTACAATCCGAAATGATACTCGTTTTATTATTTAATGCGCGAAATATTTGATACATTGCCAGATTATCGACTGCCTAAAAACACCATAGGTATACTGGTATACCTTTATTAGAAATACTCAGTGAAATTTTAAGATTTTTCACTGTGTAATGAACAGCTGTATAAATTTTATGTTATTTTTTAACTTTCCGTTCAGCGTTTACTCTTGAAGCCAGTTTGTTCAGGCAATACAACAATTCAGAAAATAATATTTGATTATTATATGTCAAGAGTTAAGGTCACTTAGGCATAGCACTTAACACACATAATGATAAGTATTATAAAGGGCCCTTCGCAAATACATAGTGATTATTCCGAGTTCAACACTTGTACATGACTAACTTGTTCTACTTATTATTTATTCTGTATTCCAATGTATACGCGTACCAATACAAGTCAAAGAAGTCCCACTCTCTAAGTAAAAGCTTGGAAGCAATGGAATTTTAAGATAACCAATTAACATATACTTACTTAAGGGTTCAAAACAATATTTCACATTACCATAATGATCTACCATCTTATTTGTATAGTTCACAGGTCAAGTAAAAACGAACAGAACTAAGCAGATAAAAGTAGTTTTCCTTGTTTTATTTTTATTTTTAAACCATGAGCAAATAAGTCTTTCTTTACTTTATTTAAATACTAGATGAAAGGTACTCTATGTCCTTTTCCGTGACTACGTGTATGCAAAATTTCATGATGATCGGTTCAGTATAGTTAAGACGTGAAGGCGTAATAAACAAACAAACGAACTTTCGCATTTATAATATTAGTAAGTATTAGAGTTTAGTTGTTTTATTAAAAAATAATGTAGTTCAAAAATTCTTATGATTGTAGATTTCGCCAGTTTGTAATTATTATTTTCACACATTTTCGTACTTAGAAGCAAGGTATTGTCATACCAACAATTATCGAGACAACTAGGCAACGAGCATCAAATGAACTTTTTAGTCCACATAGACCACCGAGTGTCCAATGGTCCCATCTATTTTAGTGTACAGTCCGTTCCATTTTCCCGTGTCAAGTCGTTTAAATTATTAGATTACAGAGAAGAGAAGCCTATATATTTTTAGGCCTTATTCAAATTAGAGTAATATGTCACTAAATTTTTGAGAGGTTTTTATTCCTACACAAAAATACTAAGTACCTCTAGGTTAGGTACCTATATTATTGATTTTTTATAGACTGACTTTGATCAATTTATGGAGTTTTTACATAAGTTTGTATAAAATCAAGAGTTTGTGCGATTTATTCCAGTTGTACTTTTGCAAACACCATTTTAGGAAAGCTAAGATGATGCGATATCCATATAACGAATGATTCAATTTTGTAACATGAACATGGAAAGGCCGTTAGAAGAGCTTTCAAGGCTATTCTAAAATTGAATCGGGTGGCAGGATAATTTTGTTGATTCACTGATTGTCCACCAGTCGGTGCACTACCTACACAGACCATAAAACAAGTACTTACGTTACTACCACTAACTTGGCGCTAGTGTAAACCTGTCATTTTGTTGATATGTGCTAATTATTGGATGTCGGAAGAGATTTTCGTAAATATCAATTTTTATTCCAACACATTTTGGTTTTGTTTTTCTTCAATTTGATCTTTAATTAATTTATTGTCCAGCCTTTTTAGATATCATTTAAAATTAACGGGTAAATCGGGGGTAAATGCCCATACAAAGGTCTCCAGCAGCAGTAGCGCCACCAAGCGGGATAAACTTTGTGACATCCCCTCATTTTACGTGAATTTCACTTACACACTCTAATACCACGTTAAAATGAAAGCTCAGTAAACCCCTAAACTAACACAGTAAGTAACTTCACATCCATTGTCCCTTTGGGGAAAAGGTCGCCATTGCTTATGTATAAGTAGAGCTTATATTAAAAATAAATGTATCTTCCATTCCACCCGGAGTTGTTATAGCATCGTTGTTACTAACGGAGGGCGCCAATTTCGGGACCGTTCGGAAACCAGGTCAGCATCAGATTTAACGCCTTCGTCGGTTATATTGGAAGTTTTTAATAACTGAGTCACCTGTGACCGCGCCGTTGCATCTATTTATAACTTATTTTAGAACTGCTTAGAATGTAAACAAACGGGCCAAAGATATTTATTTAAATAGTTAGGAGGCAAAAGTAAATACAAACATGTAAAAGTGTCGTAGGCATGAGATTATAATTAAAGAATCAGAAGAGAAAAGTATTATCAGCAAGACCCCACTTGCTGAACTTATAAAGATGAACTAAGAAAAAAATGTAAACACATCATATCCTGTATGGTATCGTTGTATTTAAATGTAATTGCATATTGATATTGTAAAGTTAAACTTGCAGGCATATTTATATGCGTTTACTCTTACTTTACTCGATAGGCGACTGTAGTCAAAATTTGTTTGTATAAAAACTGCTTACTACAATCGCTATCAAGATACAGGCACTGTTGAGAAAATCTTGGGTTACCTACTAAAATGTAATAATAAAGCGCAATTATCATTTTAAGGTCTTCATTAAATCAATTCTGCTCAAAGGGAAGATAATTAAAGTGAATAAATCTGTGAATAATTTAATTAAACTGTACTTGAGGTAAATTTATCTTTGAAGGCAAGGTTAAGCGCCGAGGCAAACCGGGTACCTACCTACGTCCGAAAATATTGTAAAAAAGTTTCGTCAAATAAAAAACGTAGTATTTATTTAGGTTCCAGTTTATAAAAATTTAAATGAAGGTACTAAAGTGTTTTTTCCATTTCTCAATATCAAACATTTTATCGACATGGTTTCTTCAAATAACAAATAATAGTACCTAAGTATTTTTTTAATAAATAATCCGCTAAAATAACGGTACCGTTCTCCAAATACATTGGTTGCTAACCGTTCTAAATTCCCAAAATACCCTTTATTAATCAAAAGCCATTGAATTAAGTAATTGGACCATGGAAATGTTGATCATTTTCCATCAAGATTATGACGGGTAAAATAGCGTAGAGAAAAGCGAAATACGATTTTCGATGATGATAATTAATATAGTAAAAAGTTAAGAATCTTTATTCTAAGCTTATGCAAATTAACGAATTTTCTTCTTTAAAAATTGCAAATGTTTTTTTTTGTTTTGCTTATATATATCCACTGGCTGGAACCAAACTGAGGAGTTATGGATTAAGTAATAAACAAATTTGCTTTAAAAGAACTCAGTCATATCATTAAAGCCTATTAATACATATTTCATACGGTAAAATGTAACTATTGCTTCTTTCACTGTTGATTACATTACAAATAAACCATCTCGCCCACATGTTTCCGATCTTACGTGTTTTAAACATCAAAGATTTTCGTTTCGGTTTATGTAAGAAATTGATGCCAATGCCAAATAGTTGAAACGATTGAAAAGTAAAGACTTACATCTTGTTTTGCAGTTGTATAAAAGTAGCAACAATCATATTATTCGTAAGATCCGTAAGATCCGATTGTTTTTGTTTATCGTGGAATTAAGTTAGGAAGCAATTTGAAAACGAATATAGTATTCAATTGGAAAAATTGTCTAAAAATTAACTTGGAATTAATTTGGAAAAACTATCTGAAAATCAACGTCAATCACTCTATAAGATAATTCTATAAATGGTATATCTTATACGCTTTAAAAAGCCAGAGGGAATGAGAAAAACCATATCTTAAAAATCTATACTGTTTGACCTTTATTCTACTTATATCAAAGTATTGTGTAGTTACACGTGCCTGTAACCCGCCCAAATATTTATAATCCATCTAATTCTGTCATAAACATCGCGGCTCCCGCTCCCGGTTTCATTTTCATTGACGCACTAATAAACCGTGTTTCCATTAAGTCCCAGACGCCGGTTGCCAAAGTTTTTAAACTAATATCGCTAAGTAGTGTCCATCCAAGAATAGTGTACGATCGATCAATCGGTCGCGTCAATAAACGTAGACCTGCCAACTGTTCTGGGCTTTGCCAACCATCCGGCGCATACCATACCGACTCATTCTATTCATTCCTACCATTAAAATGTTTGTAATTGTAACTCGTAAGTGTAACATAGAAATATGGTCTCACCGAGAATAACTGTTGTTCAATTGATCTCTCATATTCACTCACAATACTATACTTACCTCCACTCGAGCGCTTATCGGATCAGACAATACTTAGTAAATTGTCTCTACCAAGAATAACGTTCTTTAACTTGGTAATTATAAGCTTTAACCACAGCAAAGTAGCAAATTCATAAACATTGTTATTGAAAAGGCAACCTACCTTTATTGGTGCCTATATTTGGCGGGTGTCCATTGAGCTGGTACGTTGCCTATTAGAGCTGTCAGCGGAGTGCCTTCGTGTTCCATTTCGTGATATTTGCAAACATATCGATGCTGACCTCGTGTGAACAGTTATTGTCTCTCGATTTAGATTCCATTTGTGAGCGCGTAGGTCAAAAGCGCTGGTATGGAATACTAAGTGGAGATCTGAGCGTGACTAAGCTGCCAGCAAGCATTACCGACGATTGTATGCTAAACAGCGAGGAACTCCGCCAAGCGCACGTTCGCGTGGCTTAACATGCGAAATGCGGTTTCAATGTGAGAATCACTTGTTAAAAGTCGTCAGTTACAGAATCAAAAGACGGTTGCTTTATTCTGTCAACCTGTCAAATTTCGTGCGAAGGCCATGGCTGAAAAACATTCTCAAACGTAACGTAGGTACTCGCGCAGTACCTGTGTCAATTCACCTGTGCAAACAGACGTACACACTATAGAATGTGTACGGAGCTATGCTCGAAGCTTTTAAAAGCATATAGCTACGCAAATCAAGGTCGGGAAAGTTAAACAAACATAAAATTGACGAAAATTTAGAAAAACAATCTTATTATAAAATACAGTATTTGAGTTAGCTACCTTAGCTACTTTACCTATGTATATTATTAGTAAAATACTGTGGATCTGCGTGCCTGAAATTTTGTCGGTTGTCAATGAGGGTGTGTTAGTCTTTTAGCGATATGCAGACACATATGTTTACGGCATAAAGTATTCATTCTTTTTTTTGTAAGTAAACACGTGATCGATTAACATCGTGCCCTATTACGTAACCGCGTGATGTTAGGTACAAGTTGTTTTGACAATATTCTTATCCCCGAAACTTGACTTGGTCAAAACAAGTATATCTGTATTTGTTTGGCAAAATTATTGTTTGAAAATAACTTAAAGATGTAGATACTTAATACTTAACCGTCTTGCTGATTTTTCCATCAAAAACACAGTAATATATATTTCTGTTTACATTAATGTATAGCTTAGTTACAACTCAACTTAATTATAACAGGTTTTAAAATGTAAAAGGTATTATGTTACTACAAAATTTAAATCAATTGGGTTCTTAGAAATTCAAACAACGACCATGACATATCGAATGGATTCCTCTTAAAAACAATGTTAGTTAAACAAATAATAATACTGTTAGTTTTATAATTTAATGTAAGATGGCGGTTGTAAACTGTGAATTTAATTTAACAGATTACAATTTACAATTATTGTCAAACAAATAAAAGTAAATCAACTAAAAATATACGTTTGTCCAACAGCCATTTTTTGATGTCCCCACTGCTGGGGCACAGGTCTTCCTTATAAGTGGTAAGGAGGATGGGCTATAACCCACCACGCGGGCCCAATGCGGATTGGTGGGTGTTAACGACTGCAAACGCAGCCGGGACCAACGGCTTAACGTGCCTTTCGAAGCACGGAGGCAATCGAGATAATCAATTTTTGGTCACCCATCCCATGACCGACCCTTGCGAACGTTGCTTAACTTCCGCAATAACTGGGCCAGGCGCAAAACCACTGCGCCACCGAGCTCCTCAAAAAAAATACGTTTAGTCAAACCAAAACAATACGTTCTGAACAATTTAAAATTATTAAAAAAATAAGTGATCAAGTTAATACCTATACACCTCTCAGATAAATAATAAAAACTACCATACACAATATCATGTTAGTGTGAGATAATGATAACTAGGACATTATTTTGTTATCAAATGCCGCATGCTGCGCTTCCCGGGTCATATTATCGTTACTGGGTTACACATAATTATCATCGGGCCACTGTTTTGTTAATAAGCATCATGTTTTTGGATAAGTTTACTTATTTACCTTTTTAATAGGTATGACCATCACGTGTTATTGTCTAATGGATAACCAGAACATGACCCGCGGGTCATCAAAGTTATTGCTGATGTCTGAAGTCCTATAACGGTTTTGTGTTGTTAAGTTGGGTCACTATTAAAGTCGCAAAATAACATTATTATATTTCGGAAAATGTATAAAAGTATTTTGTGGTATTAAGTATATTAAATTGATCAGCCATAAAACATCATTCTACAGTTTCTACACTACACAATACAATTTATAAAATAAATACGCGCGCATCGTTAATTTTTCTTACACTAAAATACATTCTGAACTAGTTAGGTACTTTCAACAAGAATAAAATGCATTAATATCTTATAATAAATTCCGGGCATTACAATAATTCTACAATATCTATATCCAGTGTAAGTACCTATTATTTGCGTTATTACTGTGTCCAAACGTGTTCGTGTCTCAAATATTTTTTTTATTATGGCTGCCGATGATTGCGAGAATTTGTTTTTCACTGTTCAATTTTTCTTTTTATTTCTTGATAAATTATACGATTATTATACAATCTATTTAGGTATCCAAATTCAACGGAATTTTAATCTTAAAAATTAAATTAGATTAGTTTCTATCGAATGTACGGGCAATAATTTGAAAGTTTCATAAGTTTCATTCTAAATAGCAATACTGGGCTAAAAAGAAACTGATTGACTTTTGAGAAATATGCTTCGAAAGACTTGCCCGTCTTTTACTTGATGTAAACTGAACATAAATTTTAATTTACTCATTTGTTATGTTTTTATCAATAGAAAGATTTTTTGCCAAAAGATATTGCACTTATAGAATGGTATCTAAAAGACTTAGGTATACTATACTTAAGTTACACACACTGATCTAAATTTATTTAATTTCTAAAATAATTAACTAACCTTTCAAGAACGAAAGACTTAATAAGAAGAGGTCTAAGGTTATTTTCAGAGTTATTAGGAGAAAAGGGTCGAGGATAAGAATGACATTATACCTTTTTTATTAGTTATATTTGTAGATATATTATTGAGGCAATATGTGTTGTCATGACAATGTAAATGTTTATATTGATAAAGATTTATTGTCGAAAAAATATCCGGAAGCTAGACTAGCTAGAAGAGACTGAAAAAAATCAAATTGACTGAAAAATTTCTATAGTAGGAATAAGCTGCCCTTATTTATAGAAAAAAAAAAAAAAAATTTGGTTGCATGAAAAAATTTAAAATAGTGAAAATCTCTTCGACTTCACAAAATTGTATGGATGTAACAGCAGAATGGATATTATTCCCTAATCACTACATATTCAAAAATATAATATTTTATAATATTTCCCTAAAACAAGCGTGTTTCTAGTCCTGTATTTACACATTCTTGTAGTAAATACAGGACTAGACTGAAAAAGTAGCTTTTTGATTTCAATACATCGAACTCCAAGCGATAACACGACGGCAGCAGCTGTTAGCCTTATCAGTAGGTACGGCTCTAACGTGCCACCTATTGTATCGCGAATCGCGATTCTAGACACAACGTCGCAGAATAAAAACATGAATTAGAAAAACAGCTGCGATAACATTGATAAAAGTGACACGGAACGCGAATACCTACTTTAGCATAAAGCAATAACTTTTTATTTCTTTCAGCACCGATAGGTGTTCAGTTCAATGAATAGAACAGCGGTGACAAAGTATAGCAATTGTTAAGGTAAACAATAAATATTTGGGAGTGAGAGCGGTGAATGCGGATGTGAGACACTGACGTCACATCTCACAATGGTCAGGCGACGGCCGAGTGTTGACAGGCGCGCACGCGTGCTTCGAGGAAGACCGCGGAGGAAGGCGCAAGCGCCTGTTTTCAAAACCATCTGTTCGCTGAAACCGCCAGTGTTATAGAAATGTCATTCAATGGCCGCGTTGAAGTGTTACTGAAATATCATTACGTAACCGCTGAAATTTTAGGAACGGTAACAAAGTTACGTACAGCATGACATGAAGAATATTACCAAAGTGGGCGAATTTTAAGCGAAAATCAAGGAGAAACGTCTAAAAAATTCACCGCGAACTTTTTGTTTTCTGCTATGAACAAAAGTTTTTGTGGGGTGGCGTTGCGACCTTCACAGCATTAAAGGAGACCATTCATTTTTATTTATTATCAAAGGCTTATGTAACCTGTTAACGAAGCGTAACAAAAATAGCACTGCCTAGTTGATTAAACTGTCTACATGGACAGTATTAATGTGTAAAACTCAGGGCATCCTCGCTCGGTGGATTAGCCGACGAGCCCAGGCTGGCCGGTGGTACGGCACGGCAAAATTAATAGGCAACATTGAACTTGAACGCCGTGCGTGCGCGGCTGACGTCACCCCTACACGTGCGTCGCGCCGGCAAGGCCGCATACATAGAACCATAGATAACCTACTTTTTGTCAGCAATGAGGTTGTATAGTTAAACCGACATCCACTTATAATGAAGCTATTTTGCTGGCAATGAGGTTTAAGGGTTTAAGTTAACCCGTTATACCTACTATGATAAGTAGGCAGGCTTAGGATAAACATTCATGGTTCTCGTTAAAAAAGGATTATTTCAAAAATAACTTGTTGTTAAAACCTTAATTTCTTTTGGATACCTACCTGCTTTGATTTCAGCTCATTAAGGAATTTGATAAAAATATTGTGGAATAATTTCAAAAAATATTATTTATTTATCATAATTAAACTTATGCCCAATTACATAACTAATTATGCTTTAAGTAATCAAAATTTATCACATTGAGATAGAAATTATTTCGCATCGTCAACAAATACATCGGAATCAGGATGTAAAAAATAAATAAAAATAAGTATAAAATAAGTAAAAAAATAAATAAACTTACATACGAAACATCAATCAATATGTCTTTACAGCAAAATAAAAAAAGCAAGGTTTTACATTAACACAAGGAAAATGTACCTCTGAATAATAAAAGTAATTTTAATGGAAAAAATATAGAAGTGACATGAAGCTTGAAGGCCTACACCTCCACACCGAAATAAATCTAAAGAAAAACTATGATCTTAACACAAAAATTCAACATCGAATGAGATAAAGATAATATTTTTCCTCGTACCTACTGAAGTTCCATTAAATCATTAACTTTCTAACTAACAATAATTTCGTAGACAATTAGTAACATATTTAGATAGAAGTATTTATCTTAATATTTACCTAATTTGCACTTGTCCATATAAATAACTGTTATTCAATAACATTTTGTAGGTCAAAGTTGAGCTTATTATCTCATCACTCAAAAGTACCAGTTGCTACTTCTATACTTGCATAATGTTCATACATTTATCATCGATTGCGTTACTCAGAAAATGTTATAGAAATAACCAGCATCTGATAATGGGATTCAACTCGCTTACTGACATTTGCCTTTCTATTTGTAACCGCAGCTAAGTCACTTAATTTAGTGTTAAAACTAGGTTTCAAAATCTGTGAGATAATCGTCTAACTTTTTGATTGCTAGTCTATTCATGCGTAACTAAAGGCTGGTTTACATTAGATTATTTTTAGTATAGAGTGCTTTAGTAGCGTGCGAGTAGATTCGAATGCGAGTGCTTTAGTAGTTTTGGTGCCTTTCCAGTGAGCGTTTACATGCTTCCAGTACAGTGTCATTTGACTAAAGCACTCTACTAAATTCGCTACTAAAATGTCGATTTACGTGCTTCCAGTGCGAGGAAAGTGTCGCGCGGGGGGTGAGCGGGCGGCGCGGGCGCGCAGGGAAAGCGACGATTCCAGTTAAAAGACTACTGAACGTTACTCTCTATAATCATAAGACGACCATTTACATGTTTAACTAAAGCAGTCTACTAAAGACTAAGATAATGTAAACCAGTCTCTAGAAATCGTAACATAAGCAACATTTGTATCATCTGAGCTTGATTTGAAAAAGATGGCTGGATTTTGTTGTTCCTTTCAGTTTGTAGAAGCTTTTAATTTCGTATTTATAGTCTGTTTTGTTTATTAAATTTCTAATCTATTGATTACAAAAACTTATGGGTATCATATTACGGTATAAAAGTATAAGACCTATATCGTTATTACGTCAGCGTATAATATCGAAAAGTGGATGGAATAAGCGATCTCTAGATAAATGAGAAGTTATCAATTATTTCTCGATAAGATTGTAGGAAGGGCACGTGTATGAAATTCAATGGATATTAAATATAGTGGTAAATAAGCGATTATTTAAATATCAACAATTTTCAATAACCTTTCATCTTTAAAAGATAGGAAGATAAAAAGATTAGATACGTAAAGCTATTTTACTTTGATAAAATATCAATTTCAATGGTATTTGCGTCACCAAGTAGAAGTATAAAATAGAAAAGCTTTACATTTTATTATGCGTTTTGATCATGCTTATCGATTTAGCATTACCATTTTTTGGGGATAAACGTATTTTTTTTTAATTTAAATAGAAACCAAGCAAAAGTTGCAAAGAAATTGAAGCCTTATAGGTACCACAAGATTTCCGACTTTCATTTAGGTAATCTAAGTTTTTACTTTTGGTTAGTGTTATAAAAATAAAAAGGTCTCGCGACTTGTAGGATAAATTGAAAGGCTCAGCTTAGCTCGGCAGCCTCGTATAGTATTGCATAAGTGCTTGTACGAAGATTTCGCAAGAGCTTACTACGCGAAAGCCGTGACGCAACCAACTCCGCACCGCAGCCCATTGATTAGGCTCAACACCTTCAACAAAAATATAAATATATTATGTACCTACATACTCGTGTTACGGTTCTTGCTTTAAAAGTGTGAAGGAGACTTTGTACAGCCATTTTTTTCATTGAAAATCAATGTAGCGCGGTACAAATCGCTGAATTAAATAAGATTTAACCGCTTTTTAGGTATGCCTATGTTTCTACATGTTTGCAGTTTTACAGAATCAGTTACCTCCATGAACAAATATACTCTTTTTCTGTAGTCTATACATTTTATAGTAGGTACATTATGATATAAGTAAGTGCTGTAATTATCAAAGCGCACGTATGTCATACGACGTTTTATAACATATTTTCGAGGAAATAAATAAAACTCGGACTTTGCATGTTTGTTTGTTTTCCATATGATGAAATTTTGATACGCTTGTAAGTATCTATCGGTCGATTTTTCGGGCAAGAGGCTTAGAGGCCTTTTTCGCTGCGCTTTTTCTGGCGGTGTCGAATTAATAAATTCATCACTACTTGACGACATTTTCAAATAAAAACAATACAGCAAAAAGAAAAGGCGCGCGGAATAATTTTTACTTGTTCAAATTAGCTTTTTTTAAGGCAAAGGCATAAAAAACAGCCAGTACCTATTACTAATAAAGTAAATTAATATTTTTTCAACACACTTGCTCGTAAAGTGAGCCTTAATACATCGCTTTTAGGGCCATAAACTGAACTGAAACGCGTGCAATAATATATAAAACACTAGTTCGTAATAGAATTAACCCTACAAAGTTAAATTAGTACCTTACTGCAAGTTCTATGCGAGTAAACAGAGCATTCCCAATATAGCCGGGTAATACAGTAATTTTTTTTTGACAACAAAGAGGTTTTATGCTGCTGAAAATTCATATACATTTTTGGAATAAATAAATGTGTAAGTCCTTAATTAAGTCAAATAAATATACAATTATTATCAAATTATTCAAAATTCACAATATATTGTTATAAAATATTAAAATATTTGCATTTTGTCACTTAAAATTATAATTTTGAAGTATTAGTAGAAGGCTGTATGCTCCTCACCCCTTTGTTCGCAAAATATTCTTGCGTTGGGCGTGTGAAAAAAAAAACAAAAAAAAAACATGCGCGCCTTTTCCCATAATAATTATCATATTTTGTTTTTGCCATATTTGTTGCTGTGCGATAAATTACTTTGTTTTTTCCTCGCAAATGTGTTGAAAAACGTCGTATGAAACTCGTGAGCTCTTGCTTATTGCACACTCGGCTGAGTTACGCCCTCGCAGCTAACTTGTCTCATAATGTACTATTGTGTTTTTGTTACAGATAAATGGTTGTAATTTATTGTCAAAATAATTAAATTAAATAATTAAATGTTTATTTATTATATTTTATCTCCCAAAGTTAACATTATTCATAAAATGTTGACCTCTTTTTCTGACATAAAAACTCTTTGCTAAGATTTTAAAAAGTACCGTTCGCTTTAGAAGGAGCATCTTATAAACCGTGCGTTTTACATTACATTACCGCACAAGTACGTAATGAGATACAATACGATATTGAAATTGGTGTAATAAGAGACCCTTTACGAGCAAATATGTTATAAAGATATTAAAAGTATAGAAAACAATATATAAATCAAAATTATTTTCCATCATTAACTATTCAAATGTCTTGATTTTCTTTAGCAAGATTAGGTAATAACAGCCAATTGGTTAGTACAGAATATCTCATTGCATGAATGGCTTGGAAACAGTATATTTTTCCTCATAGTTTTTACTGAATGCATAACAAGGACATTATGGCATAAAGATGGTAATTGTTAATTAAATCAACGTTAATTATAGCTTAAAATGAATGGAATTCAGTTCAAAGTCACGGTGTTATTATTATTATTTTCTGGATCTTAAACACGACTTTAACCAATTTGTTATTTGGTGCGTGGAGTGAAATTAAAAGAAGGATTGGGTAAAGTGAGATAGGTTTATTATTAAACTGTCACGTATAATTAAATTATTTTGTTTACTATATTATCAAAAATTTAATAATATTGAATGTTTTTTTTTTAATTTTCTATAATAATACTGGTCGAATTTCGACCACCGAACACTATTAACTCTAAAACGTGTTACAAAAAACCTTATAAAGCCTGCCCCCTAAAAATCAGATATTTCATACAAAAATTTATAACGAAAATATGAAATTGTAAGAAGCAGCTGTTTTTTTTCGCTATTTCGGAGTTGATCCCATAGAAAAAGTTGTTCAGTTTGATGGTCCCTATCTACCATATTCGGCTTTAGATAGATAGATAAATTGTTTATTTGTTGCAATACACATAGAAACATCAAGACAAGAACAATATACGAAAAAAAAACAATGAAAAATGGTAATGCGGATATGTGCCTATGTGCAGCAGCAGCAAACAGGGTCTAGACTCGGTGTAATATTTTCGCCCGTGGGATAGGCGAAACACCGATTTTCAGCCTTCACCCTAACTAACCTAAAGGGTGGACGGGAAATATCATCGAGAATCACGGATCAATAACGGATGAATAAATAAAGTCAAAATATTAATGGAAGGGAAAAGGAATACATTATAACATATAATTAATGAATTCAGAGAAAACTAATAATAATAACATATATATAAAAGAAAAGAAAAAAAGGAAATATAATAATCCCTTATAACCCCCGACGCAAAAAGAGAGGGGTGTTATAAGTTTAACGTGTTTGTGTATCTGTGTATCTGTCTGTGGTATCGTAGCTCCTAAACGGATGAACCAACGATATATCAAAACAAAGTTTAGATGCGTTATGCGCCAACATCATGCAATTTAAAACAGCGACAGGTACTGCAGATACACACAACATCAATAGTGGGACAAAAATGAACGCCACCATACGGAATCCCTGTTGTTAGAAAGAGATAAACAGACATCATAAGTTTCGTCTGATACGCTGCATGCTCATTGGCGCGTCTTGCTCTTTGTAAAAAAATGGCCGATTAGAGTAAAACAAAATACGATAATACATTTTACGGTTAAATACAGTACTTACGTGTGAAATGAAACATTTTTCCGATCTCTGACTGTTGCTGTATAATTTGCACATCGTTTATAGACACAGGAAGGCATTTTTGATCAGAATGTCACGGTTTATTAGTGTCTGACTGACGAGAGTGGTGCGTGTTTACGTGTCACGAGCCTGTGCCTGACTAATTGAAAGTCGGGCAATTACCTTACTTTCGTCTTGCCATTGTGGAGTGCGGGTAACGCATCTAAACTTTGTTTTGATATATCGTTGGGATGAACCGATTTTTTTAACAATGTGTTAAAATTATAAACTAAAATAGAGCTTCGGTTATTCACGATTAATAATTTACAACATGATTTAGGTAATAGAAAAAAATTAGATATGTAATGTAACAATCCAAACCTCTATAATATTTAATGGACCCTGGCAACTGGCAACAGTAGCAAATGGCAACAGTTCCTATATTGTTGTTGCCTACATTAGAATTTAGTTATACAAACAAAAGGACCCTGTTTATAAACAGCTCCCTTGTAATCTGCTGTTTGTGTACCGAGAAGTGTTTGTTTTATTAATATTCTAATTGCGAGCCGTAGCCTTTATAATCGTTTATAAATAGACGTCTAGCGTATTATGTCGGACTAATATTTTGTTTTGTTAGTTCCTACTCAACGGTTATAACTACATTACAACGCTTTCTTTTTATAAATAAAAAACAAAATAAATAAATTTATAAGAATGATGAAAAATAAAACAAAGTAAAGTTGCTCTTCTTTGCTATATATCGCTTTACAATACAAGAGTTTTTCATTATTTTAGTTTCTTTAAGTAGGTACTACATTTTTTCCAATTTATTTGATATCGGCTCTACCACGAGTTTGACTTGTTTGCGTCACTAAATAAACAGTCTATCATTATTTTTACATTTAAAGCTTTACTTTTTTATTTGTATGCTTATAATGTTTATTTGTATGCTAATGTAAACTTTAAGACTGTTTTTAATTAAACCAGTTTTAAAGTTTAATAATAAAGCATCATTGAAGCATAAGTTGATTTCAGTACAAACCATTTTCTGGAAACAAAAATAACATAACCAATAGATAGCGTTTTTCCTGTGACTGTTCTAAAGTAAAGGTTGTGGTGAGGCTTCGCAAAATCAATATGATAAGGGGTCGGCAACACGATAGAGTGTCACGATGTAAACGAGAATATGATAGGGGAATACAGCACACGATGAACGGATCATCTTTGAATGCGAATGCGGTTCAGTGGCCCTACCGTGAGTTGATGCAATGTCGTTTTCTCTCTTTCATTCGCATTGATTGTGAGCAGTATATCCGATAGTTTTCAGTAGCAAAAACAGTTTGCATCAACTCATGGTAGAAGCTTGGTCTTAAAACCTTGTAACTTTTATGCCATACTAGCTTCCGCTCGCGACTTCGTCCGCGTGGACATTGTTTACCAATATAAAAAGTATATGTATTGATTTTTCAAAACCCAATCCTCCTACGTAGTTTCAAGTCGAAATGACTATTTTACATTCATTTTGAGCCCATTTTTCACCCCTTTAGGAGTTGAATCATGTCCACCGTGTTGGAATTAAAAATTAATGCCATTTTTGCAATCAATATCCCATTATGTAACCTCAATAACGACATCCATATTAATTTTTAAGTATATTTATCCCATTTCACCCCTTACGGGTTGAAATGCCAACAACACCCATATACGTTACGTTAGTTTCTGACCAAGCCTAAATAATTAATTTAGTGATTTTCACTTTGAAAATTAAAGACTTACTATACACAACTCCGTTCCCTTTTTCACCCCTTAGGGAGTGGAAATGTCAGAAATGCTAGGACATGTATAAATTAATTTTCAGTCGTTAGCCTGAACACAAAAAAGATCCTAACTTTAAAACTGACAGACTTTCACACAAACTTTCATCGCTATTTTATTCCCTTGGGGATATAATTTCCCCGATAAAATAGAGATATTGTTTCTGAGTCATTAATTAAATAATTTTACGACTTCTTGATGCAATGTTTTCGAATTTATAGACTGTGCAAAACAGACGTACTACCTATTTTTGTACCTACTTTACTACATTCATTCATTTCACAAAGAAAAATTCGAATAACAAAAGAAATACATAACTGTCAGAGAATTTAATATGTTTTTATTTTATCATGCAAACGGGGAAAAAATATCTTTAATGGAAAATTTTATTTTGCACTAAGTATTTATAACGTGTGTATATAATATATTCATGTTTAATTTCAATTCAGGAAAACACTAACACTTTGCGGTTCATTAGCTAGTTGCTTATCAAATTCCGCTATTTAAATACAATAAGTAATGCTAAATAACAATTTATTACTGTGACCTTTGTAATTCAGAAAAGAAACGGAAGTTTGTTTTCATAACATAAAAATAGGTGTGTGACGCACACGCACACCCCTAGAAAAATGATCCCGTGGTCGGAAAACTAAAAAGCTAGCGTTATGTAACAGTTCAAAACTGAACATGTTAATTTTTTATCTCAAATATTACTTAAATTGTAAAGAAAAGAAATATATTAAAGGAAGGTTGTCACTGACCTTGTTCTCAGGAACTTATCGGCATTTGATTATGCAGTTATTCACAAAAAACACAGGTTTTGTAGTAAATCATAAGCACTTCAGATGTCAATCAACAATTAATAAAATGTTCATTATTTTTCAAAGGAGCTTGTGTTAAACATTACTTGGACTCATAAATTGTTGTACTTCACAATTTGTTTGTCATAATTTGATGATGAGAAAGAATAACATAATATTAGCTTAGAAGGTTATAAATTAATAACAGATAATTACAGAAGATTATGACAGATAGGATGACGTAAATCTGACAGCTAGTGATAAAAATCGGAACTATTTAGCAATTGTGAATTTTCTGTAAGAAAGGCAAAGGGTTTTAACCTTACTGCCAATTTTGGAAGTCAAAACGAATTAATTTCATTTCCACAGATAAGTTCATGTGATAAATTAATAATGTTTAAAAGCATAAATTGTTGGGAAAAACTTAAATAAACATATTGGTTTGCATAAATGTGAAACTATTTTATTCTCGTTCAAGTTTGTTTACCAAGAGATAAATGTGACTAAATAATGCTGAATTGTGTTTGTTTATTTTACTGAATAATAATTAGTAAAATAGAACATGATTAAGTAATTAATTGTTATAATAATCTGTCTAAAGAGTAATTTAAGGTCATAAAAATAGGCGGAAGTTTCTTAAATCTTTCTTGGCGCCAAGGTTTAAATATTAATCCTCGTGACGTTCAAAACATGGATTAAGTTATAATTCATTCATAATTATTATTGATAATATTATTAGTTTTATTAGCACTCATCAGTTATCGTCATAATTGTTTATTTCTAAAAAATACTTTAAAGAGGAATGAAAATTTGGCGATTAATTAGGTTTAGTAAGTTGGCAGCTATGGTACAGATTGCACGATTGCACAATCACAATTAGGCGGTCTGCACAATTTATATTTGCAATATGGTAGCACCGACGCGTCAGATTGATGGCGACGGAATGTCGCGGGGGGTAAAATAATAAGAATGTTGCTAACTAAAATTGCAAAGTACCCATTTTTGTATGTGTGTTTAGTTAGAGATAATAAGTTTACTGTATTTTAAGCAGGTGGAAAAGCGGAATATTTGCATTAATTAGTACTCAGCAATAGGTATTTTGGCAATTTAAATTATACGGGATTAGGTAAAGCAAAGTGAAACGATTAATTAGTTAAAATCTAAATGAAGTTGGTTTGAGGGTATTAGTTTATGTAAGGAAATTATATTAATCGTATTATTAAAGATTGACAAGACAAAACTGATTACGTAACTTTTAGTAATATTATTGTGAAATTTTATTATTCGAAAATGATTTTCTCAAAGTGTTGCGTTTCGAGGTTATGACGAATTATTGAAACTGTTAACGACTTCACATAAAATGAAACTTATAGTCTTTGTTGATTTAAATAAGATAATTATCAAAATGTAGTGTAAGTAATTTTTAATATCTCCATTAATAGGGTTAGTGAAATATTTTCATAAGCGGGGAACACTGAATAAGGGGAGGAGCTAGAAATAGGGCACCAATAGGAATGGGCTAAAGTGCACAATGTCAATTTAGCGCGGGAAATTTTAGCTATTTTGATGAAAAAAGCGCAAATTACTTGGCGCCGTTTTGGGTCGCGTCATGACGCTAATTTAGTCTTTATAAGGGGAAGGATCAGAGAAGCGGGGATTCATTTCTCCGGTGTCAAGCGAAGCGTCAAGACGTAATTTTTGAAGAAACTCCACATCCCTCTGTAAGATCGCGTTACTGAAAAAGTTTATTTTTAAATCAAGCAAATTTCAAGAAGTCAGCAAGAAAGTGGTCGAGGTTTTCTGACGAATAGGGCCGCATTTGTCCCGCGAATCTTTTGCATAAATGCTTTAATTTGAGCTTATCTGGTATAATTAAGTTCATAATTAAAGTATGTAGATTTTGTTTGCGATAATCATAAAGTAACGTAGCTTTCCCTGTAAATTCTTGAATTAGTATAGTAGGACTACTAAGAATTGAAGTTCATAATTAAAATATGCAGATTTGTAGTGAAATCCTATAGAGTCATGTAGTTCTCTCGGTGGGGTCATGAGGTAATACAAATGTATTGGTTCTTGAGTCTGTTGAGGTCGGGGCTGCATTATTTTGTGGGATGAAAGCTAACTAGATTTGCTAGTATTATTATACAATGTTGATTTTAGATGAGTATTCATTTAGTTTTGTGTCTTTTTGGGGCGATTTGTCAGATCCTCGCGGGGGGTTTAGGTAGAAAAGTCTAGCCTTGTGGCGGGTTAGATGGGCATTTGTTTTGAAAATTGCCTAGCTAGTCACATAATATTACCAAGCTTACCTACAGCGATGGAAATCAGACGGTCCGAAATGAGTTGGGAGATATCCCTGTCCATGGCTGTGGGCAGCAGGCTTGGTATTATTATTCCTTATGTAGGGTCTTGGTCGTTCCTTCCCACTCGGCCAAGAGAGCGTCAAAGGTTGCTAGAAAATTAGGGAGTGCCACTCAAACTGTACAGAATTGGGCAACAGGATTGGTGGTAAGCATTCCAAGAATTGCATAGGAAATTCTAAATTTAGACGCAAATAGGCAGGTAAATTCATTAATAAGGTAGGAATATTATTATTAGGTGAATTGAGCAAAAGTAAAAGGTAGCATTTCAAGAAGGTGGGGTATTCTTTGAAGTGAGATCTGTGTGGGCGTCAAAGATGTCGGGAAACATCATGGGGGTCGCATAGGAATTCAGAAATTTAGTAGTTGTTAGGCAGGTAAGTTCACTAGGTAAGATTCCATGTCTTAAAGTAGGCGCCTTAACAAGTGTTGTAGGTAGGTGCCTTAACAAAAAATCCATTTAAACTATAGCTCGGTGTAGTGAATATTCATCATGTAGCATTAATTGTGTTGAGTTTAACCAGTTTCGGTGAGTACATATTAATTAATTACTTCAGTGAGTGGATAGTGAAAGTTGATTTATTACTACTTATAAAAGAAAGTTCCTTTATCTTTGAATTGGATTGGATTTATGATGATTTTGTGTGTAGACTATTGATTTTAAAAGAAATATTCTATTCTAGTAATCTAGAAGGTGTACTGAAATCTAGATCTGGGTGTATGAAAAAAACCTGCGTTTCTATATATGCTAAGGTTGATTCACGGCTATTAGAACGCTAGATCAAAAAGTTTGAGTGGACTTTTTCTATTAATAGAATAGTTTTGTATAATATAGAAACAATACTTCAATTATGTACTATAAAAGTATCAAACTGTTTAGTGAATATATCCAAATTCTCAAATGGTTAAACTAAAGTACTTTCTCATCAATATTTCAGCTAAGTTTCATTTACCAATTCAATTGGAAGTTGTTTCAATAGAATTATATTTCACAATTGAATTTAAGTACTTATTGACAAACACAATTAATGTACAGGTTAGATATCATTAGAAGACTAAACTGAAATTACCATAGTTCATAGAAGCTATAATAATTTCCGTTGTTGAGATGCGGAAAGACTGCGACCAAATAATACATTCCCTTTGAATTAAATTGTCTTTCCTTCAGAAATTGGATCTATCAGACCCTTTTGAATGGATAGTAATGTTGTGTCCATAATTATGTTATAATGTTAAACAGTTTCGCTAACAATAAATATATTTTTAAATTAAATTAAAGTTGTGCAATTCCACCATCACAATAGAAAGATAATTCTTCATTGTGATAAGCTGATAGATCACTTGAAGCACTTTGCTTGTCCTCTTTTATTAAGACAGACATACTAAGACTAAATAATTCAACTAATTTATTAATTAAAGTTGTCATGAAAGCAAATGGTGGAGCTAGAGGAGAATTGTCCCAGTACGGTTAGTCGAGATTCACTATACAGAGCGGGGAGGTGCTCTCTATCTAGCTAGCAAAGAAACCATTGTTTACTTAGTACTTGACTATAGCACAATAGTATATTTTATATTTGACAAAAAACACTAGAACAATTATTAAGTAGCGATGATAAATTTTCTATATTCTGAATTAATACAACGTTAACTTCTATATTTATTACCATTTTACCTTCTTTTACTCTATTCCTAAGCCACTAACCACATAGGATAACCTAAATTAAATAAAATAAGAAAGTAAGAAAATAAAATCATAATTAGTAGCGGTGAACAATTTTCTATATCTGACTTTTGGGTGATCATAACTTTTGGTTATTTCATTCATTTCTTATTACTGTAATATCTATTAGCATTCCATCATACTAGACTTTTATAAACATACTGAGCAAATTATCCTAAAAAAATAGGTACCATATTGAATTTCATATAAGTACAGCGGGTAGACATAAGAGTAATTTCTATACCATTTAAAAGTATGCAGTAAACTAAGTCAGTTATTAGAATAAGAAGCTCCATAAAGCAATATCAACATTCTAATATAGGTAAAAATTAGGTAGTTTCACTTTAAAGAAATACTTAGGTTGGCTGAAAGAGATTTCTTTAGAGATAACTCTTCATTACTCACAGGTCTTGTTATAAATTAGGTAATAATAATTATAAGTGCAATAAAGATTATATCTATGTAAAATTTAATATCAAATTCTATTAACAATTTATTAGGGTAACGGCTAATTTGTGATATTATCATTTAGTAACAGTCATAGTAACAGAATTAGTTAGGAATGAATAAGGAAAGAATGATAGCGTTATAGTCGGGAGACAAAACAATGATTGCACTTCTGAAAAGAATCTAGGTTACTATTATTCACAATCAGGGACCGCCCTAGAAATCACGAGCCCTTTCAGACCACATAAAAGCACGTCAGTAATGTAGGTTATATCTATAGGTAGGAAAGGTTAACAAGGAATAACTAAGTAGACGATAGGTTTGAATATTTAATCGGAGCAAAGGATAAGATTTGATACATAAAAAACATTGGGTAGGTAACTTACATAATATAAAGAAATAGGTAGTTAATTGACATACATCGTTCAGCATTTTAGTATGGTAGAAGTAGGGGGCTAAGGGGGAGTTACAGTTACAAACCTTTTTATTATTCCCTACGAAGAATGTTGTCGATATCGAGATACGATGGCAACTGCAGCATGATATGATAAAATTGTGTACGTAAAAGATCTGATAAGATTTATTTTATTTATTTATTTATTTAAGGACAGCAAAAATATTAAGTCATGTTATGTAAGGCTTCTAAAAAGTATGAACATAAAAAAAAATCAATAACTATTATATTATCTAAAATATAGAAAATAATGTATTATATAAGTATAGTAATTAATAATAACAACATAGTAAGAGTATTATAAAAATGTTTTCAAAAGAAGCGATTTGAAAGTAAAGGTTGTACAGGCAATGGTGCTAGTTGCTGTCGCGAATAATTGCATAATTTTTCTACTTACAATCAATTTTTAAGGGGCTGTACGTACAACGCTGGAAGCAATTTTCATAGTAAAATTAATCGAAATTATTGACAATTTTTTTCCGATTTTTTTCTATCGAGAAACGTTTTAGCTATCATGTTTCTGCCAATCAAACAACTGAGTACTATAATCTTCTTTAAACATAATTTTTTTAGGGCCAATTAATCAAGTAAAACTGTGTGAAATCTTTGTTCAAAAATTTATATTTGGCGTTGTATGGCCCCTTAAAAGTTTCTCAAAAAGTCATGAACTTGAAAACAAATAATAATAAAATAGTGTATGATTCTAGCCCAACTAATTTTGCTGTCAGTTAAAGTTCGTTTCAACACTAAACTTAAGCTAGAAAAAATAAGATACGAATTTTACGGAACGGCTTTACTTGTTGAATTCATGTCAAAACTGATGAACTGAAATTACTAAAGATTTATTATTTATTTAAAAAATTGCGAATCTGTAAAATAAATACATACTGTATACCAGTGGTGAACTGGCGAGGGGTGAAATTAGGGCGAAGGTAAGCCATCTACAGTTATGTATAAATGTTATACTTAAGGTGGTTCGATGAGCTCAGTAGCGCCACCAATAGAAATAAATCATTTACGTTGTATCAAGGGCTTAGAATAAAAGTTTTGGATATTTTGCGCAAATAGAAGAGTAAAGTGCAATTTTTAAATATTTTTTCATGGCCTCAAATAAAAACAATAAGTTATGAATGTCGATATTGCTAAATGTAGCCACTTTTGGCACTAGTGACATGCACGACTTATTGCTTAAGTTTGAGTTCTTGAAACTATATTTAGAAAATGAATTTTAGTCTTTTGTTTGCGCAAAATCATCAAAACTTTTAATCTAAACCCTTGATAAAACGTGAGCTCATCGAACCATCTTAAGTAATCATTGGCGTAGGAAGGGAGACGTGTGGGCCGTTGAAAACCTGACAAATCTTTCTATTGCCCTTAAAACTAATGCGGCTCTAGAAGCTTCAGGCCCCCCCTGAAAAATATTATCAAGTTACGCCCATAGTTATAATCTGCATACCTAGTGGATCGGTGGGGAGCTGGGGAGAAATTTCTAAAAGGTAAGCCGATGAGATTCGGCTTGTAAGGATCCTTCGCCTCTAAGCAATCATTTACACACGGTTATATTTATAAAGGTCCTTGTTTATTGTTAAAGATAATTAAGAGTTATTATTTTATTACTATCTTGTGTTTACGTACTTGGCAATCATTACGGGAAGAACAAATTATAGTTGATAGGGGAATTGTTTCTGTTAGAACAACTACAAAGAGTTGCAGACTGTAACTTTTTTAATGACAATCGGATGATTGGTAATTCAACCTCATTTTTATCAATGTCATATTATTTGCTTACTAACTAGATTTGACTTAAAAAAACTACTGATTGATACCAATAACTACTTAGTATCAAACTTGCGTTGACTCATCAAAAGCTAAGTAATAGTATTATATTATCTGTGGTAATAGTTTATTAAGTGTCGACAAATGTGTGTAATTATGTACAATTCATTGAAAGATAACACAAATAAACATACAAATTCAAACCATAAAGACCAATAAATAAAGTTGCAACTACAGGCTGTTTGTCTGCCCGGCTTGTACTTTTCCTATTTGTTCTATATTTAGACAATTAATTAGTACTACAACGTTGTACATGTCTCGTTTGTACTAAATAATAACGTAATTTTATGTTGATAAAGGGTAATTTAACTACATAAACATAACGCAGGATAAAATATTTACAGCTTATATAGTGTTACTATCCTGACGTGCACAACAAAAGCTTCATAAAAAAATTGAAGTCTAGAGACTTAAACATAAAAAAACTAAATTTTACTTTGAGAATTGAATTTTCATAAATAAACTGAAGACCATAATAACCCTATAGAGCATAAAGAAAAGATAGTACCTAACTTAAAATGAAGAGTTGTGTCAGCCGCTTGTTTTCTATTACAACTATATGAAACAAAAATCTTATGTAAAATGTCAATACATTAAAATAACTATTGTTTTTTTCAGTAAAACTTTTTGAGTTAACTGTCTCTTTAAACAATTGGCTCTAGGTTTCAATCAGCTCTATGCAATAACATTGCATACTATCTTACAAAATAAATTAGTATGCATATCATTTTTGTTTTCAACATAACAATTGTGCTATGTTATGTTACTATGTGAGCAACACCTGTGATTCTATTGCATTATTGACACTTTCATAAATTAACTATAGACACGTTCACCATTACATAATATTTTTCTATATTTAACAGTAATTGACATTACCACCTCCTCCGTGGTCAAATGGCATTATATACCGTTACTGGTTTGATGCGCGACTGGGTTAATAAAGAAAACATTTTTTTCTGTATTGTGTCAGGTCTGGGTATTAGTGGTGCCGTCGTTGTCTCTGAACCCCATAATACAAGTGCTTAGTTAGCTGCTTTGGGACAAAGGGTTACTTACCATGAAAAATTGTATGGCCTGTAAGATTAGGGGTACCTAATCTTTTTTTGTCAGATAATATATTAAATAAGGAGATTGTTATTAAGAGGGTTCCAGGGGCAAAAATATTTGCTCGTGGTACCCCAAGGGGAACTTAGACTGGGGGACCACAGGCAAGTAACGTAAAATAGTTATTACATTATGTCGATAAACCGCCTGCTAATTTTAAAAATCTATTGCAATCGCTTTCATTTGACAGATAGATGTGACACATTGCTGCATTTCTTTGGTAAGTTTTTATTTGTAACAAAAAGAAGTATAAGTTACAGTTTACTTAACCTGTCAGCAGTGCTAAGTTTTTCAAGTAAGTAGCAAGTAAGTTATATATCTTATGTTAGTAGGGGTTTAAAGCAGTTTAAATATTTTTTGACAATTTTATTTGAATTCATTGTAGCACACATTCATTGATAGACACTATCTTAAGTATACCGTATCGTACTAATACGAATTAAGATATTATGATAGGAATTAATCAAGTAATTGATATGTACAAAAAATATCGTAAATGTATTGTGGTTTGTGTAGGTATACTTAGTGTAACTTTTTGCCGCTTATGATCTTATATTTTATCAGACATTCTATTTTATAGTGTTATTTCTGATCTACTCAACAATAGGGAAGATACTAAAATTTTGTCGATTGCATTAATGAAAATAATCATTAAGCTTAATAGGTTTAATTCGGGTAACACCATGTAGAGCGATAGTAACGTTCTGTGCCAAGGTGGTAGAGGTAATGCTAATGGGTTTAACGTGTACTATAATTTTAAAACCGAAGAAAGACAGTAGTCACAAAAGATTATTATGATATCTTACTACTCCAGGAACTACACGATGATATGCTAGCTGAATGACTCTCGTCGAGTAAGTAGTGGAGTTGTTTGTTCAACTGATTTGAAATAAAGATAAGTAGCTCGCTCGCATGTACTTACATAATACGTAGATCCTATAGTCATTGGCAGCGACGCGGCGAGTAACCGAACGGCCAGCTGGCTCAAGATCATCAAAAACAAAAGGGACTATCGGTTTCAATCGGGCACAGGTAGCGATGGCGGCGGGCGCCGGGAGCTGGCACGCTCAGATACAACCTAAATAAAACGGCCAGCAGGGAGCAGCCGTGGCCGTCTCGGCGGCGGGCGGACGCGGCACACACGCCCGCGCCGCACACACGCGCGCGCACCCACACATCGCCACCCAGACGAAAATAAAATCCACTTGTATGCGCCATGCAAATAGGAAGGCGGCCCGTGCACGCGAACCGCCCGAATCAACGAACAGATCCTTACGTTTCGTGGCACTGTCGCGAGACGGTCACGGGCGCAGCATCACAGGCCACGGGTCACAGCAGCGCTCGTCGCTCGGAAATCTCATCCGAGGGAAGGCGCCGTCCGGCACTCCGAACTGGTTTCTTACTTTCGGAATCCGATGGAAAAGTACACGGGCGTGACGTCCACGAACATTCGGCACTCGCGATATCGCGCACCGGTTCCGCTGCGGTCACTCGGCGAGAAAATCAACGAACGAAGATTAGCATGAACGATAGTTAACACGCGAGGCAGACGGCCAGAATGCGACGTCGGCGCGGGTCGCAGAGCGACTGGCGGCGGCACTACGCGGGGCTCCGTGCGTAGTGAGTGGCCGTGAGGAGCGGGGACGAGGAAACCCGGCGCGAGTACGGAGCGCCCGGCCGCCGCGGCAGGGGGGGGCGCGGATTAATCACGTAGTAAGTATGCCCCCCTGGGCCGCCGGCCGGCCGCTCCGCCCGCGGCGCTGCCGATAGAACCTGCGCCCGACCTATACATAAATAAATACTAAACGCAATATGAGCGTTCAACGTGCCAGACTGAAACCGGACACTTCTCGAGGCGAAATGAATTCCTGCATGAACGTTGCCACCGAATCTTGGCCGCCGACGGCTGCGCTCGTACGCTCGTGATGCAATGTGCCTGCTAAACGCTTCGTAAATTATCAATCACTTCGAAGCACTCTGTTACGTAGATATATCGGATCATTATTTGGTATTTTAAAGTCCTCTGGCCATTCTCTTCCGCCTTCACACATTAGCATCCATTCATTAACAGGCAGATAAAATACTTATATGCAATGCATTATTTATGACTGCTTTCAGAAATCTAGAAATGGTTGTTATGCTACAGTCTTTAAGTTGCCAAAGGTATTTCCTAACTCACTTGCAGTGAAAAGGTTCATACTTTTGGAACCGGTTTGGTTTTCTAGTCAACTGCTAAGGTGTTTACTGTACCGACTACCGAGCCACGGACCTGCGTTACGTACTAAGAAAGATACTTTATCTTGGATTGTTAAACAGACTTTATCGTGGGTTTTTTATAGTATAATTTCCTTGCAGATAGTATAAAGAAAGCAGAATTAATTGCTTTGTTTTTACGTTTAGGGATTGCTTTCAAATTTCAAAAGTAAATGGGTGTAATTAAGTAAGTACCTACCTATTAATTAAGCATTTGCTGGTAATCTTTCAACATGCAACTTGAGTTGAGACTGTTACTTAGAACAAGAATGGTCAGTAGTCGGACTAGACTAATCCTTCTGCGCCATTGTGTCCGAGAAACGGTTCCTAAGATAAAGCTCGGAAAGAATGGCCGACCCTTAAGGACAAACGGCCGCGAGCCTTTTTGTTGAACTTAATCTTTATTTAACTGTATTCGTTCGTAAATCGTAACTTGTTTGTAAAAAGGAGAGTCCTCTTCTGGGTATTGATTTTGGTATTTTACAAGAATACAAACTTAAGTAAGTCTAAGTACTTGTACAAAAAAACCATTCCTTTTCTCTTTTGACATTTTGAGGGACTTGACACTTGACTTTGTTTTGTAAGTAAAACTAATATTGTGTGTGACTTTGATATTTAATCATGGAATTCTAAGACCTGACCTTACCAACTACTTAACCAGCCGATTAGTTTAACCATCTGTTATTTACTTTTTCAAAAACAGACGGTTTTATGTGTTGGTGCTTCAGCCAGGCATTTGATTGCGTTGATCACTAAACACTCTTGTAGAGTTAGAGCATAATCGTGTCACTTATAAATCAGTTATACACCTATAGCCTTATGAAATCGTATTTGTATTATTATAACTCAGAAAGTGGTTATTAATAGAACTGAATCTACTGGAGTCTGGAGCCCCCATCAATATGGGCATGCCGCAGGGACTAATATTGAGCCCTTTGCTGTTTTTAATTTATATAAATGACCTTCCCTACTTTGCAAATAAATGATATGAGATAGTGTTATTTGCAGATGATACTTTGATAATGGTAGGTAATCATATTTTTATCTGACGAAATAAATAGTGCTCTCTCTCTCTAAAGTTTCACAGTGGCTGTTCGTGCCATTATACAACCTTCGAGTGGAGAGATTATTAAATTTTGAAAGCGTTGTTTAAACAACGCTTTTCAGTTAGTTCTTCTTATATTTCTTAACTAAAATTCAAACCTATTTACTTACAGAAGATTTTTAACGAAAAAATAATTATTTTCCACCTTTTGAAAAGTACACATACCATACACAACAGTACAATGAATGAAAACTGCTTCATTATTACATCGTCATTTGGTTAATCTAAAAATAAACTTCATTAAGATGATAATCAAAAACTAGTCCAAATACAAAAAAAATACTAATAAATAACTATAATGATTTGATTACAAATAATTGATGTGGCGAGGCGAAGTACTGCGTTGGAGTCGTCTGCAAGGGCCAACGCACGATTTGACACGCTCATGCGCGGGAAAAATAAAACTTGTTTTTAAACGAACACGACGATCGAATCTTTTTTCTGCGGCTTTAAATTTATTTCGAATGTTTCACATAACTTGACATCCGATAATCAGAAGTCTTGTTTCTCATAAATTAAAGAAATGTAGAGTCGTTAATATTGCTATTTTTATGTAAATGAATTTGAAAATGTGGAGTTGTTTTGATAAATCAGAAAAATTGTGATATCTATGACAATATTATAGATAGATTAGATATCAAATTAATTTAAAATACGTCTTTGTATGCGAGTAAAAAACTTCCTAATTCGAGTCAGTTATTTTTCTCTGTACTTAAATCAGTTTTAAAACGAATGATAAAAAATTTACAATTATTTAACCTATTAATTTATATTTGTTATAGATATAAGATTAAATCTAACTATATTTCTGATTCTCATCAGACCCGACGGAACGTGATAGTACCTATCTCCGTTTTTTTGCGCGTATAGCCCCTAAGCTTTGCTCTCCTGAAAAATCTCTGTTTTTGAGATAATACCCTGTTCATCTGGACCAAGTGCACACCTACTTGCACACGTTTTTTTTATAAATATGCAAGTGGTTCATCATCGTGTAACTTTCGAAATCTCGTTGGCGCCTGCCTCTGACGTAAGAGAAGGACAAGTATCATCTGCTTACAACCGGATTGAACGTTCACATTTAACTTGTTGTGAAATTTGTTGTTTTAATGCGTTTTATTCGAACAATTAATAATTTTAATGGAACATATATTTAAAAATAAATAAAATAAAATTCCCTCATTCGTCTACGATCCCCCGTCGAGGCTCCAGCGGTTGATCGAAGCTTAAATTATTATACCTACAGACTAAGTTTGTCCATATACCTAATTGTATTGGTACTACCATCTTACAAACTATGTCAGTACTCGTACCTAATTTCTTACAGCTATGTTAGTATTCAGCACATGAAGTTTAATGAACCTCCCCTGAACTACTAATTCCGGACTGTCAACATTAGCATCATTATAGAGCTCCATCTACGGTTCGTACATGATGCCAAGTTTTTGTGCATCATTGCATAAAAATCATCTCACTTTTAAACTTAGACGGACTCGACGTCGACAGTGAATAATTGTAAAAAAAAATACAAAATGGTCCTGAAAAGCATAATATACTAGAAGGTCACAACAATAAAGCATCTTTGAACTGGCGTGGCTCCATAACGCAACCGAATTTTGTTCAGTCCTTCCGTAATCCACGTGAGTACAAGTACAACTAGTACTTACTTGCTGTACTATTGTCAGCCATTTTAGGATTGGAGCAAAACTCGGAAATGCTGAACAATACTTTATTAATTTTAATACTTCGTTTACAATCGTCTTACTTCTTTCTTTTCCTTTTCACATGACTGCGTCACAGTAAAACAACATAATATCAAAAAAGGAATCTTACTTCTAACATGCTCTCTTTCATCCATCCTTACGTCCCATTCCACACTCGGTACCTTATCGTTTTTTTTGGTAATGATAACACATTTATCATCCTGCATATAAAAAGAACGCAACCACTTCACGCAAACAGACCGACATATTTAGCATCAGAGAGTGCCTCTCCATCCTGTGAACCCAGAGTCAGCCACTTACGCGATCGTTACAAAATTTGTTATGGCCTCCTAATCTATAAGTTTCACCTCAACTGTGCCATATTGTAGAGTCCAATGATTGATGTGATGTAAAAGCAACTCAAGCAACCCGGAAAAAACTGAATTTTTAAATAGGTAGGTACTTACCTTTTTTTTATTTTCTCAAACAATTGATTAAAGTTAATGTTCAGCTTTAGCTATCTAGTTCTTTAGTACTTACTTCACGATAAATAAACAATATAATCAGACAATAGGGATGTTGACTAATGAATAAAATAACGAAATACTAATAAAAATCGTAAACATATTAAACTTTTAGAGTAGCTTGAATACCTCTTGGTTTTATATATTGCATATTATTTGTTTTATGACCCTTCAAAGTTGGGTGGACAAGTCCATTTAAAAAGTATAAAATTTATTAAAATAAATAATACCTTTAATTAGTCCGTAAAATGTATAGCAAATTTGTCTAAGAAACTATTTTGATAAGCACAATATTTAATATAGCTGCCGAACAAATTTCCTACGCGTTGCATACAAACTAGCACGGCGTGACGTCATAACGTGCAAGCCATTAGTATGGAGCGTTTTTGATCGAGTCCATTTGTGTGCATTTCACACTGTGATATCTCGGGCAGTTTTCATGCTAGCGAATTAATTCTTTTACCAATGTTTCTTTTTTTGAGAGGTAATTTATGTAACATAAAATAAAAAAAATAGTCAACATCCCTATTAATCTATCTAATCAATCACATTATAAATTCAATAACTACACGTTTTATAATTGGTATGAAGTCATACTACAAAGTTAATCTGCTATTTATCATTATGACTAGGGTATCAATGAAAAATAGTTGCCTTATAAATGATAATAAAATAAGATACACAGGTATTATTGATATCAGCCAATTTATCAAACGTAGACTGTAAATTTGAATTAAGTCAAGATATGAAAAAAAAAATTGCATGTTGTAATTTGTAATGATCAAGAACTTTACAATAATATTAATGATGCAATTTAAGGTTTTTTTTCCTCTCTCAAAAGTTTTTATTATAATAGCCCTTGTACCTATCTATAAAATTATCATGGGACTAAGTGTAAATTAAAACATTTATGTGAATTACTATCATAACCATTCCATGTTACATGTGAACGTTTTATGAAAATCTGATTTAGTACCATTTAGATAAAATACCAAAAATCGCAAAATAACCGTTATTTGTAGAGCCTGGGTTGGAACTTTGATTCACAGTCATTATATTTAGGTACCTACCTAATAAAACAGTAATTTCATTTGAATATTTAGTTGAAATTCTGAAGACAAAAAAGAAACTATACGCTCACTCATTCATAGTTAATTAGTATTAATTTTGATGTATATAGCTTAGTACTATTATAATTATATTCTGTGGTATCACATCACATAATGACCGCCACGGTCTTTCCAATGGGTATATAAGGAGGATACATCAAAATACTGAAGTTATTAATTGAAATGAACTTGCTATCATTACAAAGTATGAAGAATGCTGTCCAACTCAGCTGCGCGGCGGCGCATGACGACGCAGGTGCGCCCGCGCCGCTCATCCTCGGCCTGTGATCTTGCTAGCGGGCCATTGTATCCGCAAATATTACAATTACAACTAGTGAACACTTTATATAAAATGGCAGGCTATTCAACTTCCGAGGTTTGTTGTACTAACAATAAAATTCTAAACCTAACGCTGCCTGGAAGGTCGTTTAGTGGCCTTAAAATTGCAAACACACGCGAAAACTAACATGTAGTTTTTAAAGTGATAAAACGAAGCGGATCAATAGTGTACCATAATCACAGAATATATAATAGTACCATAATAACATGTTACCTATTTACATAGAATGTATTGACTCTTTTATTCCTTTTTAAATTTGAGATTTTTGCATTCACAATGCTATTTTTATACAATACTTTATAATATACTAGAAAAAATACGACTCGCACCAGATTCTTTTATTCCTGATTTTAAAAAACAAACGTTTAGTTTTTTTAATGATCTTAATACTTCAAGCCCCGGAAAATGAAACACAATAGATTTTCCATTGTTAAAAAAATCTTACATAGGTTCAAGTTATGAAAATATATATTTTCGTATCGTATATGGACAGATCGATGTGATACATTGCTACTTTTCTTTGAGAAATATTTATTTGTGCTAAAATGAAGTAGCAATGTATCACATCCATCTGCCAATTACAGTTACATGAACTTCAATGTTTTTAGCCGATAGACCCGCTGGAGCCAAACCTAAGACTCTCTTTACCAATATTGTTGTACTAACTTGCTCGCCTTGCACAAACTGGTTATACTATACTTATATGTGAAACTTCTTTCTCAAAGTCTCAAACCTAATAGAAAATGTCTGCTTTTAACTAAATTTTATCATGTTATATCACGGATAACTATAATTGGCCTTATGAATTTGTAAGTTACATAGTTAATTTTATTATGATTGTTGTCCGAAATAAATAAATTAAAAAATTAAAAAACAAATGTACAATTCAAAGAACCGTAATAAGAACTTATGTTTTTTATTCAACAAACAAAGGAATAATTTTATTTCTTCGAATCAGTGGTAATGTAACAAAGTATACAAATACTTGGGGTTTCTTTATTGATATGCACCAGAAATATTAGATGTGAACTTTATGAAATATCTGCATTTTAGGTACTTCATATTGGAATCATATTTGAGATCATTGTTTGAGAAATATTTAAAAAAAATAATAAATGTAATAAGTAGGTTACTATAATTATTATTGGACC
This sequence comes from Agriphila straminella, assembly GCA_950108535.1. Lineage (NCBI taxonomy): Eukaryota > Metazoa > Arthropoda > Insecta > Lepidoptera > Crambidae > Agriphila > Agriphila straminella. Next base: position 6,296,322 of record OX467318.1, read on the forward strand.
CCTAGCTAGTTGTTAAACGTTTCTCATTTAGAGAGGATATTAGGTAATTACTTTATTCATAAGTATTATGTTAAAAAAAATTATGGGAAGCATATTTTTTAAATTTAATTAACAACATTTACAAACTTTTTGCTAGCGGCCGTTGCCCTATTCAAATGCCAAATTTTTTATTCGTTAGAACGTTAACACTTACACAAACTTAACAAAAATAATTACGTTGTAATCTTACAGTAAGTTTGTCAATTCCATACAAACAATCATCAACTGTCCTGTGATTGATATAAGCTTGCATTTGCATCGAGTGATTTAATTGTCTTTACTGTTTATTTTTTATTATTGAATTAGCGTTAACGTAAAAACGAATAGAGAGTATGCCATTTGAATTGGGGGGCAGTTGATAAACAGGTACTTAATAGTCTTCCTGAGCAGCCTTAGTTCGTTGAATTTCTGGATTAATTCAAAATTAGCATTGCTGAACGAGAGGATTCGATTTGTTGTTTCAAATCACCTAAACTGCTTGTAATGACATCTAGCTAAATTACTAAATTAATACTGTGCTTTTGTTATTTACTCATAATCATAATGTTAAAGATGTACAGTAAACATTAACTAGAAATTTCAATCTTGCGAAACGGATATGAAATTTTTATATGTTAAAAGATTGTACCAGTACAATTCGTTTACTTTCTAGACACACAATTCCTTTATTTCATATTTATAATGTAAGTCATAGTCATAACAGACGTCTGCCTATCCCACGCAAATACTTGATTGAGTTTTCCATTTATGAACGCATTAATTATATAATAAATAAATATTATAATACGTACTAAATATTGGAAGGTACACTATCGTGCACTTATTAAAAACTATTAACTCGGTTTTTATTATAATGACTCAGGACTATTTTAACTGTCTCACTCTCATCGTTCTGTCATAACCAACGGCAAATTGACAAGCAGTCGACGCAGTATGAATCATTATCATGGTTCCAGACGTCAGTCAAGAAACGACGTCAGTCGAAAAAAGCTCTTGGGACAACCTTGATTAGAAACCAACACTATCACGCTTACGTCTGAAAGTCAGTATTCTAATGTAAATACAATGTCATAGCTGGTTTAAATCAACTAACTGTTCACCATATTGATGTACCTACCTACCTATATGTTACGGCTAATACCCGAAGTGCGGCTAAACCTAGTTATAGCCGGCTAAAACTAGGTGTAGACGATAGCTGTTGGCTAAAACTAGGTGTAACCGAGCAGCTTTACTCCCGTAGGTCCCGAATATAGGTTACAACGACGTTATTTTTTTTAACAGAACAGAAATAACTTTCACAATGCCCCATAAATTACTCCCCCCTAAGTAAAAACACAAAGAAGGCTAGACCTAGTTTTAACCGGCAACACCTAGTATTAGCCGCGAGCAAATCGGCTACACCTAGTTTTAACCAACAGCTATTATAGGCTACACCTAGTTTTAGCCGGCTAAAACAGCTAGGTTTAGCCGCACTTCGGGTATTAGCCGTAACATATACGCAAAATACTACCAACTAGAGTCTCAGTGATTCTGTCTGCTACCCACCAGTTCATTAGTCTTCGTAACGCTAATGCAAGCGAGAATGTACACACAATATCACTGGTTTAATATAGTCAGCAATGTGGACTATTCCTGTTCACCACACGTAGGTAGTCTTGTTAAAACTTATCTGTAGTGTGTGTAGGTCCATTCGATATGCAGTAAATCTTAATGAACATTATTCATTTCACACTAAGCTCGATGTATTGCAATTTTAATGCAAAACAAAAAACATGATGGTTTGATGCTATAACCATTTTTTGAAGTCATAATACTTAAATGGTTGATACTATAGATAACAGATAATTTATTGGTAATAATAGGGGTTAATAAAGTATGAAATCATATTTTCTATGATGTTAAAGATGCTTCGGTTACTTGTTATTATTTCGAATTATGATCATAACGGTCCAATATCAGCAATAAAAATATATAGCTGATTTTTTTTCCTGTACGGTAAAAAAGTATCTAAGAAGTGACTCCTTTTTTCGTTAGCAGCAGAAATTACCACCTTATTCGTTGTAACTTAGCCGACACTTATTTTTTCTACTTATCACGTGTGGCAGTAGTTGAGTGTTTAAACACTTGTGCATAAAAGTTTTAAAATATTAGCGTTCATGGTTGTTAAATAAATCAAGTATGGAAAATGCGAATCATTTAAAATTTTCAATACAAAACGGCTATATCATACTTTAATTTATCAATGCACGCGCGGTCGCCGGCGTCCGGACAACAATAGAATATAATATTGTGTCTCATTTTCCGGGTGTTGGCGGTTTAAACGTTCTGCGAGTAATGCTTTTTTAAGAAATTATGCTGTCAATATCCGAGAACCACAGCTATGAAACGAAAGATTTTCAAAATCTCTTTATAATTATTATTGTTTAACAAGATTTTTTGACAGACTAGGTTTAAAAAGCTCCCAATTTTCATTTAAAATCACAAAGCTCTAAACGACAACATCAAGATAAACACTATAACATGATATTTTGATTAGAAATCTCAAATAAAACCGTCGCAAAACATCATTTGACGTAATTTGTCAACCGGTAGGCGGGTTGGCACGATCTTCTATTTTGCCCAGTCCGTCTGGTGCGCGCGTTATTTCTGGGCCGGCAGGCCTACGTGCACCAAAGTTTCACATCTATTTATTTTCCGCATAAATTGCTCGAATTATATTTGCATCACTGTCTACATATTTTCGAGAGCAGTGTAAACAAAACGTTTTCTTTTATTTTTAACTTTTTAAAGCAACTCGTTTGAGGTCGAAGCTGTCGGAAACACGGCGATGATTGCTCCGTTTTGTCGGCGCTTAGTTTTCACGAAAGAATGGACTTTTATTTTTTGCCCGTCGTTTAAGAAAAACCGGCCAAGTGCGAGTCGGTTTCGTACCAAAAAAGGCAAAAAATCCCTTTGTTGTTTATGGGAGTCTCCCTTAAATATTTATTTTATTCTGTTTTTAGTATTTTTGGTAATAGTGACAACAGAATTATACATCATCTGTGAAAATTTCAATTATCTACCTGTTGTCGTTATAATTATCGACCAAAAAACGGCAAAAAAACACGTTTGTTGTATGGGAGCCCCCCTTAAATATTTATTTTATTCTGGTTTTAGTTTTATTTGTTGTTATAGCGGCAACCGAAATTCATCATCTGTGAAAACTTCAACTGTCTAGCTATCACGGTTCAAGAGATACAGCCTGGTGACAGACAGACAGCGGAGTCTTAGTAATAGGATGCCGTTTTTACCCTTTGGGTACGGAACCCTAAAAATGCGCGTGAAAACTGGGATGGCCGCGTGCTAAATTTTCCCGCTCGTGTTTTGTTTGATTGAAGTTTTCGTGTCTCACGCGGTGCGGTGGTGATACGGTACGACAGCCTATTCTTGTTATAAACTGTAACTGGATTCGCGAAATGATGTTTAATGTCAACATTAGCGTTCGCCCGCGCCAGGGAAAGAACTCGACCCGTTCGGTGCCATAGTAAACACGACATGGGTGGCGTGTGAAGTGTATTTTTCTCAGCGCGACAAAGAAACATTGTTCTCCGCGGAGCGTGCCAGCTCATTAATGCTCAGTGCAAGAGCATATTAAAACACTTCCTATTTAGAATCTAATGTAGAGCTAGCGGTTTCGTGTTTGCAAAAACGGTATTTTTACTTATCAGCCTCGTTTTTGCTGAGGAAAGGAAATTACTGGACTTAAATTAAATTGACTGGGAGAAAAATAACTTTACTAATGAACTTGATAGGTATAAAAATTTTGGTTTACCAATTTTAGAAATGACAATGAACAATATATTGTTTTACCTTTGTTTATCGCAGTTAACGCTAGCTGGTGTTTTATAGTTATGTTGGCCTTAACAGATGTATCTACCGGTAAATAGCAGAGTAAAAACCGATTTTTTTTCCTTTAATTATTGTGCAAAGTATCGACTGTCCTAAATATAATTTTCCCGTAGGCAGATACTTACAATCGTTAGAACATGAAATAAATTAAAAGCGCCTTGTTATATAATAATTAATTTAATAATTGGTCTTGTTTTTCTCGTTTCTATCTGAGAATTTCCCCCTAAATACCTACACATGAAACAGGAATTTTGTTTTGTTCCGAGAAAAGTTTCCTCTAATGGAAAATACAGAAAATTTAACTACAGTTGTTTTTCAAAATCTTGTATGAAATAAAAAACCTTTTATTTGACAGTAACTTATTTATGGATTGTTATCCCGGCGGATGGATGACACTCTGTCTTCCTCTGGTCACGGTCTTAACGATGAAAATTGAATAATAAAATTGCATTATAAAAAGTTAAAGGCCTGTAAAAGTAGTATCCGTAATATGATTTTTTTCCACGGCCAACGAGCGCGGAAGTATAGATAGAGACACACAATTCTTATTTCTATTTCTACTAAACACAATTAGGTGTCATTACATTGCGGTGTTGGCTAAACCTGCACCCGACAGGACTATAAATCAGGCCGTCGTGACCACGGCGAGGTATGCGACTCCCATTACTAGATATTTTAATTAGGGCAGCGCAGAGGGAGAATGATCGTGTTGGCTTCACTAATGACAACAGTCAACAGTGGTGAAAATTAAAAGGGTGAATACTTTTGATTGAATACTCTCTTCTTACTACGGCATTTTATGTTAAGTATCTTTATAGGTAAAGAGAAAACAATTAACTACCGTTTTCTCCTCTTGTGTCTTCTCTTTCTCCGACTGATCTTGTTAACACGTTGTTTTTGTTAGTAGCTACTGAAGAGCATGTGTTGTCAGTAAATACAACCAAATCATATTTTTTTCCTCAAATTAAATACTATTCTTTTCCGATTAGAAGTAAATACTTAATAAAACTTTTTATAGGATGTTCGTAAGTAGGTACTTTTTATGTACAATAGTAAGAGGTAGAAGAAAATCCCTTGAGATTTTACTGTTTCTAGCCCTGAAAAGGCATTTATTCGTAAATAAGCGTAAGGATAATTAGAAACCATTAAATACCCTAACGGCTATTTGAGCAGCCACAATAGAAAAATTGCCTTGTTTTTTCATTGTCTGCCGGCCATTTAGTAATTAACGCGTTGGACTTGGAAAATGTAAGAAATTACTCAGAATCTAAATTTTTCAATTAATTTCAAATGAACAACAAAAAATTGCAGAATTTAAATTTATTGAAAAATGTCGATCATGTTTTAAGGTAATTTTATAAACATTAGAGTATAACAATCTGTCTTATTTCCAGAAATAAATAAGAAACAATCTTTAACAATCAATATAATAAAATAAAAACAAATATACAGACGAACATAGAACCTCCTCCTTTTTTGGAAGTCGGTTAAAAATAAAATGTTTGACTCACGCAGCCATTAGAAAAACATTTAATAAAAGGAAAATAGCTTTAAGACAACACTTCACCGCCATGTTATTTACTGAGCCTGAAATACCAATAATTTATAGATGATCCTCTGAAATGCCAGTGCGTTTATACGAGCTGCGCGCGCGCACCGTGTCTATTGAACGCTATTGTTGCCAGCGACGAGCCGACGAGCTAATGCACTGGCTAGACTGCTTGAGACACTGCCAAAACACACAAACCAGGAATCTCAATCGATTTTCACTTTTATTTACGAGAGACACATGATAAAACGCTTTTTTGTAGTGGTCCGCAATAATATGACTAGAATTCGTAAAGAAAGAAAATTGACATGTAAAAGCGTAGCTAAGTGTAAAATTTCAACGATGTGTTAAATAAATGCGGCCATAGTAATGTAGATTTTTTTAGTAATGTTCAATAACTTAACAATATTCTAAAGACACTTTTGCAAAAATATTCTATGGAAACATTGAATTTTATAATATAAACAAAAAATTATATTAAAATCAACTGTAATTTTTTGCTTTTTAAGAAAATAAGTGTTAAGTTTGTTTTTTAAACATTCGCGTTTTTTTATACAACTGCTCCCCGGTCTTTTTTTTCTATTTTCTACTTTTCTCTTTCATTCCAGTTCTATCTTATTTGCCTCTCGTACTCTCATGCTACATACTTTTTCTTTCTTATATCCTTCCTCATTCATGCCTTTTACGGGTGGGATACCCGCCTATTTCTATTCTATTTTTATTTTGTTACTCTATAGGGTAAATAACTTTTACACTTCTCTTTATTTTCTTTTTCAATATCTTCCAAATTCATAACAAACTTTCGCGTTGCATTGTACTAAGTTAAAATAACAGGAATTAAATATACGTAAGTAACTGATAGGTTTTTTTACACTTACCCTATTTTCCCAAGACGACGCGACGACGACGACGCGACGACGACGACGCGACGACGACGACGCGACGACGGACGTCTCGACCGGAGTTGCATACCGTGGTCACGGGCTAACATGTTGTGAAAATAAGTGTGAAAATACCTATCATTAGTTACGTACGTTTAATTCCTGTATTTAACTCATTTAAAAACAATAGAAAGAAAGTAAAAAAAACATTATTTTGCTTTGAGAAAAAAATACAATCAAGTATGTAGTCTCAAAAAGAGAAATTTCTAATAGAAGAATCATATAGGTAGACTCATATGTATCGATTTAAATACACAATTAAGATGAAACCCAATGAAAGCAAAACTATAATGGTATCATTAACCACGTCGCAGCGTGTGTGTGTGTAATCAATACGTATGCTTTTTGGCGTAACGACGGGCGCGGGCACAAACAAAAAGTAACTCGCACTAGTCTCTAGGTTTCAATGTAACGCTCTGAAAGTTGACCTGAATATAATAAAACTTAAAGAAGGGATTTGGAAACTCACATTCAATAATTTAACACTCAAAATTTTTGGTTTGGTATTTCTATTATTTATGTGCAAAAATAAATTATTATTGATAAAGCAAAGTTAGCCTATGTCCCCTTTTAAATAAACAAAACACATTTTTTTTTATTAAATATCAGAAATTACGCAAGAATATAGTTAATATACTTACCTATCTTTTTGAACGCCAGAACAAAACATCATAATTTCAATGGAAACCTGACTGAAAATTGACTCTGTAGAGGTACAAGACACAAAGGAAAATTCGACCCGAGCTTTCGTTTAACAAGAATCTATGATAATACCGACAACATGATACCCGATAAAAACATATAATAATTAGTAAAAATTTTTTTGTTCTTTACCAATACTAAATACCTACTATTTTAATAATTAAATAGATAATTGAATACAAAGATACTAAAAACTAACAATGACAACAGTTTTATCATATACACGTGTAAAATTTTACTTATCATAGTATTATTCTATCATGGTATTTTAATAGAAAAGTGTTATCAAGAAATAGTTTACTCGTAAAATACAATTTTTTATCTTATAACAAGAGTGGGTGGGACAGCAATTTATGTACAATTAGCGCAGAGTTGTCGAGTAAAGGCCATTTTCAGAATTTATATTGGACATAAGGGTTTGCAGAAAAGGGATGGAAGATACTCGCTTGGGTACCATTCATGCCGGAATGGGGTCATTAGGAGTTTGGGGAAAATAGTATTTACTCTGATAGCCATTGCGAATGTGGGTTAGGTTGTTTATCGTTTGTGTGAGAGCTTTTGGCATGTAATAGGGAAGGAAATTATCGTATAGTTTGCCGAAAATACGGTATATACATTGCAGAGTTACGTAGTACTTATAAATGTATTCTGTGGCAGTGTACCTATATAAATGTCAATTTCAATGAAATACATGTTTAAGTGTAAATAAGTAAGTAAATAAAAATACTAAGATCTATGCAATTAGCAACAACATCAACTCGTGTCATTTTATAGTGAATAACCACTCAAAAAATTACTGAAAAGCTCAAAAAGTTTCCACATGTTTGTACAACAGGCTTCACCTACTTAGTGAAATAAACAAGCTACTATATTTGCATACCTTGTCGAAATGTAGGTCAGGTCACGATATCTCGGCAGGGGTTGGTGCAAGTGTCCCGGTAACCCAGATGCACGTCCCCTCCCTATGGACCACAACAACCAGTCATTTAGACCCCCCAGAACTTCGGCGCAATGGCTCATAAACTACTATCATAGGGTGGTGGGCAGCTCTCCTTGATTTTGTCATACCAACCAATCTGACACTTGCATCTCCTAATGATAGCCCGAAGCGTGAAAACGATGCTTAGGCTCGGGCGCTTTCAAAAGATGCTGTCGACATTTTCATTACCAAGATTAAAGAGTCTGGTAACGATACGCAACAAAAAGGGATTTTCAGGAAAATTATAGGGCAACAAAATTGACATGCTTTTAGACGGAGGACAGACAACAGTGGAAATAAAAAAAAACATAATGTCGTTGTAAACAACATAATATTTAGGTAGGTACACTCTTCAGAATCAACATACACAGTACTTGATTTCAAGTGATTATAAGATAAACAATTTTTTAGAAGCCATTTTTTAACTGGAATGCATTATCTAATTATATATATCTACACTATCTAAAACTATCTAAAAGAAGACAATAAACATCTAACATTCGTTCTCCTAATACCCACGTAATGGGTATAACCCATTGCCTCACTAACGATGTCGTGACTTCGTGTAAAGAATCGCATTCTCTGTGTAGAATTAATGGATTAGCTTTCCTTTGCTCCTTCATTTCACTCACTAATCAGCTGATTACTCACAGCGCTTCCTACTACGATGGCAGAATTACATTTGTCTTGACTTTTTCCATAAAGTTTTTTTTTAAATAATAAAACGCACACGAACTTACACCACAAAGAAGATTTAAACGAGATTTTGTTAAAAAAAATAAAAAAATCTGCAGTTTAATTATTTGCCCAACAAAGAAATAATTGGTTTTGTTTGTTGTTAAATGGTATTAAATTAAAATTAGGCAGCAAACCTTGCTCTGCAAACAATCTTAGAATGCGCTTTGAGGAATAGATTTGATTAGATTGCCATTTGTCATTTGTCATAATCTAAGGCAACTTTAGGAAAAATCGGATATGAGATGGGTGACCATGTGGGATTGGGATAACGAAAGTTATGCAATTAACTTTAGGGACAAACAAACGGTCACCCATCTTATACCCGGCCGTCCCTAATTAACTTTAGGGACGGCCGGGTATAAGATGGGTGACCGTTTGGGACTGGACTGGTATTTTATTAAACGTAGGTCACCAGCTAAAATTTTTTAGAGCAGTCCAGTACAACATTAATTGCTGATTTATTTAGAAATATTTGCTAACCAAAAGTTACTGACCATCAAATCATTTTGGCTGACCAAATCTGCTCATCAAAATACATATTTTGTTAAACCTATATTTATATTTTGTAAAACATATTTTGTTAAACCACACCCAAACTAAAATGTAAATAACTAGAGGTTAAAGTTCGTAATATTTTTAAAACATCAAAATATGCGCTTTCTAGGTTTTTACCCAGGATTATGCTGTAAGCATGATAATGAAATACATTTAAAATAATAAATGTGCAGAAATATGCATTTATTTTGAGCGGAAGCGCGCTCAGTTTGACATTCGTTAATTAAAAAAAACCGGTCAAGAGCGAGTCGGACTCGCGCACCGCGGAGGGTTTCCGTACCATCATAATAAATACACTGCAGATTAGGTCAGCCCCATCTCTTGGCCGATAGTGGAACTATTTTTTTTCTTAGGCCAGCGCCATCTCTTGAAGAGTCTTGACCGATAATGGAACTAATTTAATTTTTCTTAGGTCAGGGCCATCTGTTGACTGGTAGAAGAACTAATGAACTTTTTGTTTGTTTTTTTAATTTCTAAAAAAGTGTGTTATATTGAGACATCGTTTTATTTTTCCTGTAATCTTTACATAAACTACTATCACATAGAATTATTTCAGATTTTTCTCTTTGCAAACTTCGGAGATAAGGGGTGGGAAACGGTATTTTTTTCGTCTATGCGGCCTAAAAATATTAAAAAAATGTTTTAAAATGTGCAAACAGCGCTCTTTCATATGATACCCCACATGCTCTAGTTGCCCCACTTAAAATTTTTAAGACCACTTTTCAGTCCCTGTTGTAAAAAAAAAAAAAAAAAATTTCTTTCTTATTTGCAAAATAGTTGGGGAAACGTCATCTTAAACTATTTCAAATTTCAAGTTGATGCTATTAGTAGTTCTCGAGATATCCAGCTGTGACAGACAGACAGACAGACCGAGTCACACCATAAGGGTTCTTTTTTACCATTTTGGTACGGAACCCTAAAAAGCTTTATCTTCAACTATACCACAGCAGGGAAAAAAAATATTCTCTTTGTTATTCAGATTCGGTTACATTTTTAATTTTGCATTGTATGAAAGGCTTATTAATTAACTCGAGCAGGGTTGAGATGCTTGTCTAATTATAGGATTATTTTACAAGCGGGTTTACTGGCAACGGGTTTTTGTATCACTATTTTAAAGAAATGTTGGCGGTGTGGTTCGAGTTTAGATTTTTATAAAATAGCCGTGGACTCAAACATTTGAAATCTCGTTTCTAATGTCTTAATATGGTACAGAGTTTAAATTTTGCAAATTAAACCATTTAGTAGAGTTTGGATAAAAAAAAATGTTGGTCGATCTATCAGAGTTTTTGTTAATTGATACCTATTTTAAAAACTCTTGAATCATCATCATCATTATCTATTTTTTGTTCGGAAAATTCTTTACGTTATGTTTACGTAAGTTTGGAAATATGGAAGTAAAATCAATTACTTAAACTTATGTTGCATTTCTGCAAAGAATGTGAAAATTTTAGGAGGAAGAGGAGTACAAATAAATACTTCATACATTTAAGTAAAAATAAACTAATTATACAATTTCAAAAAAATTGTAGAATACTCATTAAACCTAATTTGAAAACGTGTTTTATTTAAGAATGAACTCTATTCAATACTTAGAACAAAGCGGCCTGAAAGTATATTAACTCGGTTCATTATGCAAAAATGATGTAAGTTAAGCCAGAATCTCGCTAGGCAAGACGTAGGCATTATCGTGGTTCCGAGAATTTGTTCACCGAGCAAGTTATTTGATCCGACAAGCACACCGACAACACCCACCCACACAGCCAGAGCTATGACTGGGCAGAGCCTGGCGAACGGTCCGAGAGTAATAAAATAACCACACATTCCTTGGATATCTGCATAGAGCTTCATGACTCAAAGTTTGTTCGTGTGAGAGTGCGTACACGTAACTTTATGGAAACCCACCTGATTTCGAGTTACGCTCGCCGGTCTTATTTGAACTTCAGTAAACATAGAGCAGCTCTACACAGATGTGGCGTATACACAAGCAACCGACGTATAGCCCACTCTTTTCATTTTACGTGAAGCGCACACTTACAAGTGTTTGTTTGTGTGCACTGTGTTTGTGTGTGAGAGCCGAAGCGTAGGCGTTACGTACACAACACAAAGCTTTCACGGCGGCGGCGCAGCCTTGGCCGCTAGACACGTGCGTTCATAGGGCCGTTCGCCCTACGAGGAACGTCGATAGTAAAATGCTAGTGTAAGTATTATGTAACGGCTGATTCGGTACGTACATTAGCTGTTTATTGTTTTAATTGCTAGTTAAATATTTTTCTCTGTCTTCAATTTGGTTTAGTCTAGGTTTTGAATAGCCCCCTTACTAACAAAGATTGTATAGCAGATGCATAGTTACACAATGGTTACTCTCTGTCACACTAAATGTTTGAATTTGACATTGAAAAGAAAGTTTTTAAAAAAAAAAAAAAAAAAAAATAAAAGTTTATTTAAATCATGACATGAATACAAAAACATATTAGCGTTAACAACCATTGTAGTCATAAGACTGTGTTACAGTTATTAGCGCCCACCTCAAATTAGACAGGCATTACAGACATGATTTTAACTTAATGCTAAAATAACAATATGAAACAGAAAAAAAATAAAATAAAATAAAAAATATGTAAATGCGTGTGTGTATGTGTTTGTGTGTGTGTGTGTGTGTGTGTGTGTGAGAGAGAGTATGTGTATGTGTGTGTGAATAAGTGTGCATGAGTTTGCAAAATATTTATTTTACCAAGGACTCAGCTGTATCATAGTCCAGGCCAAGAAGCCACTCGTATAACATGGTTTTACATTTGTATTTTGAAAGAGGAAAGTTACAAAACACTGTGTAACTATACATCTGCTATACAATCTTTTTTAGAAAGGGGGTGTGTAAGTATGTGTGGACTAAGGAGTGTTCTAATCAAATTGTTGCTTAATGTAACAGAAATTTGTAAACAAACCTGGGGCCTAATCGCGCTAATTTTCAACGATAAAACCAAAGCTAAATCGTTACCGTTTCAGTTTCGTTTACAGAAAAATACTCGCTTTAGTTTTGTTAAAATTGTTGAATACTCTGCCTAAAGAGGCTAGGATTACAATCTGGGGCAATTAAAGTGAAAATTATGAAGCTAAACCAAAGATTTTTAGGTGCCAAGTGCATAATACAGCTGGTGATACAAAAGTACTCTAGTTTTTCGATATTTTTAAAATATTTTTTCCCCTTTTTCCAATTATCGATATTTACTCCGAATGGGCCCAAGTGCCTCACTATGGCCTGGGTGGTGGCTGTTGGGTGGTGGTCCGACCTTCTTTCTCGCTCTATCAGCTGAGCGACACGTGCAGACTTCTAGTATACACAGCTTGACTACTCTATCTGCTAGGCTGCTTTCTACTGCAAAAAAAAAGAGTTTTAAATCGTTAAAATCACAACACAATACTACGTGGTGAAATATCTTTAACCACCCTTTTGGCGCTTGTCGTCGTTTCAAAAATGAAACATTTTATGATCCGGAGCGTTACTATCAATCAATGATTTGCTTGCCTACTATAGAAACTAATATGTACTTACAACAAATAAAACCGTTAGTGCTGCCTTCCCGACAACTCTGGTCCCGATAAAACTTAGTAGAGCTGCTACAGCCCATTAGCAGTTATTATCACGAGTGCGCGAGTCCAGCCAAGCATCGCCGCAAGGAATGCTTGTTTTATTGCCTTTTTATGCTCTTAAGGCTAGTAAGCATCGCTTGACGACGCCTAATGGACTTCTTGCGGTCAAAACGACTATGTCGATGAACGATTGTCCTTTGTTTTGACATCATGCTATCGGCCAAATTACTTTGTTATCATAATATCAAATGAGTTGCTAGATCCGACAGCTTTCTTAAAATTAAGGAGACCTCAGCACTATTATAATTATATTCTGAGCCTCAGCTAAAGATTTTAAATAAAAACACAGAATATATATGATCTAAAAATCGTATATCTATTTGGTCTAATGAGCTGTTAAATAATTAAGCCGTATTAAAAATACTCACGTCATTTGTTTTGATGTGTTGTGGTTGTGGGAGTACGTTAGCTGACTAGAAACCGGTTTGGTCCGAGATGAATATATACATAATATAATATGTGCCTGCAAATCCACGATTATTATATTTTATGAAACGCTTGTCTCGGTAAGCATCAGATAAAAGATTCCCCTGAGTCCTGACAGAAACCATGTATTTTTAAATAAACGTATCTACATGGATAGTAGTTACTATGCACCATGTTGTTAAATTAAAATTTGCATTTAAAATGCCACCCCTTGCAACAGGAACTTCCTGGTGCACGCCTCGTTAAACACTTGAAAGTAATAGTTTTTAGATAGCTAAGCACATTTTATAAAATAAAAATTTGTAGCCACCACGGAAATATTTTGAACTCTGTCGCTAGTATAACTAAAAAGTACGAGTATCAACTTACCAAAAATTTTGTGACCTTGGATTAATTAAGGAGAGGGTTAAAAAAACACTTTTTGATGTAATGCATAAAGAAAGTGACATTATGAATGATTTTACTTATCATTCAATTCTATGCCTCCGACTGCATGTTATTATGTTGAACAAAAGTTCTATACACTACCATCAATATGTTTTAAGTTTGCCTTTAATCTAAACACTACCATCAATATTTTTTAAGTTTGCCTTTATATATTATCTTGTTTCCATCTTTTCAGTTGACTTGTTTTTTGATGCATGTGGGTTTTTTAGTTTTTCTATTTTATTTTTCTGTTGACTTGTCTTTTTTAGGCAGGCGGGTTTTTATTTTTTTTAAATTTAGTTGTTTTTTATTTACGTCTTTTTAGTTATATTCTCCTTACAAATTACGTAGACGGTCTAATTCTTTAAAAGAATTTTCATCGTGTGGTTTAAATAAGATTTTTTTAGGGTCAAGACAACTGACAGCAAGCCCTACGAGAGATCGAACTCTGCTTAAAACCACGTAAGCTTGACCTTTAGCAAATAGGTGACTGCTCAAATCGACAACTGCCCGGTCTAAAGTTGTACCTTGCAATTTATGCACAGTCACCGCCCAGCATAAAATTAGAGGTAGCATACGTCGCTCGATCTTGCCTTTACCGCGTAAACCATCAAACTCAGACGCAGAAGGTTCAATCCGAACACCAATACAAGAAGCTACCAATTTTCTAAATAATATTTTATCGATATCAAAGAGAATGTAATTAATCACTAATTCAGTAATAAGATATTCCTAAACACCCTATTCCTTAGTCCTAACTAAACTAGGTACCTATGCTTGCTACAAAACCTAACAAAATTCTTCTTTAATATTTTTATATCACTTATGCTCTGAAATCTTATCATTCCATTTGAAAAAGGAATGCGGGGCGTTCCACATTTCCGAGGGGGTCTGGTTCATCACATTCTAAATTTAAAATTCAGGCCAGGAATGAATTTCAATACTTACTTCCCGCACCAGCACCAGTGCGGGAAGTAGGTACAGTGCGAAGATGATCTGGGTGGTCTGCAGCAACTTCTTTTTTTGTTTTAGCTGTTCACAAAAACAAAAAAAGCAAAGGCACATTTGCACCATACAGCCATAACTTTAGTTCCTTTTTTCTGGCACGCAAGCCAACGACAAGACAGTTAATATTATAAAGGTAAAATTATTTAATGGGTACTATAATAACGATACAATAAAAAAAATGGTGCGCACAGAGTATATTACTATAAGAATAAATAAATATTACATTTTATTGTACCAGATTTATCAGAGACAAATCCTCTAAGTAATCTTGAATTATGTACAGCGCCATCTACCGCCGAGAAGCGAAATGAGATGGGTTTTTGCTTCTCGGCGGTAGATGGCGCTGCACGTAATTCAAGATTACTCAGAGGATTTGTCTATGATAAATCTCATTTTTAATTAAATTTAATTAAGTTTCAATTGAAAAGTTTTTTATTTCCTCGCATTTCTTGAGAATATTTTTTTCAATATTAATGCAAGTAAAGTAATGCAACACGCGTTCCAATTAGATAGATGGAATCTAGTATAATAAATAATGAATGTACTCTAGCTAGCTAGATGGAATCGTATTAAAATAATTATCAATTAAAAAAGTTGTGATTGTTATAAAGAGTAAAGACCATAAACGAGAATCATTTCTTCATATTTCTCGTTATTGTTTCTTCGATTCTTTTTTATTATTATCTTTTTATTTTCATTATAAACACAAAAGACCTTATATAATCTACAGTGAGCTTAACCATACCGAGATGTATTTGGCTACAACGCCATCTATTGATATGGTCTATGCAACTAGAAATCTATTGATGATGAATACAAAACCATACCGCGATGTACTCGGCTACAGCGCCATCTATTGATTAACTTAGCCGTGCCCTGCGGCATAGCCTGAGGCTTCGATCCCGAGGGATTTTGGGATGATATTATAGCCTATTTTTTCATCATGAATGTGGCTAACATACACAAACAAAATATAAATTTCTCATTGACATGTTTATAGCGGCCGCTCGCATTTGCGTAATATAATTTACTTTTTTTATTTTATTGTTTTTTTTATAATTATATTATGGTCATGATATACCTTTTTGAAATCCTTATAATAAGCCCTTTAATTTGACACCCATATTGCAGTATTCTAAAAAAAAAATTTTTTTTTCACTACGTATAATAGCACCGTACAGCCGCCATGTTGGTTTTTTTATAACGCCACCTTCTTAAGAACACTTGGGCTGAAAAGACCAATCTAACGATATCTTAATCATAGAAATCCGTTCAGCCGTTTGAAAGATATGAGGTAATAAAGAATATTACATACAAACATACATACATACAAACATACATACATACAAACATACAAACATACTTACAAGATACGCGCGAAACACATAACCCTTTCTTTGCAGTCGGGTAAAAAGGGATGATACGGTACGGTCATGACTTCATGATCATGAGTGCGCCGCCGCTAGAATTAGGTTACTTACTTACTGTAATCAAACTAGCTATGAACAACATGTGCACTTATAAATTTTATAGAAAAAATGCCTTCATGTGCTTTTAAAAAGCACAAATAGATTCTAAGCTATAATCTCATTATACTCGTACTGCTCGTACATAAGCAGGAAAATAATATGTATCGTACGAAATTATTAGTAGGTATATATATATACTTGAGTTAAGTACCTATCTATTTTGTTATGCTAATTTATTTTTAGAATTATGTATGACTCAGTACATAAATAAACAAAGCAGGATGTGGTTACTTACAATACATTTAAAGCAATAAATTTTATAGGTACCACCATTCTCCATAATTATCTAACGATAAAACAATTCCTAAAACGCAACTTGTCAGTACCAAAATTCGTATTCGCTAATAAGTATACCGCAGGCCAATAAGGCCAAGACACGAATTTTCTAAACCTAAAAAGGACTCAAGTGTCCTTAATCTTTAAGACAACAAAAACAATAATTATATATATCAATGCTTGATGCTTACAATAATACGTCTTTTGGTTTTGTCCTCACATTTCTGTATTTTAATGTGAGCATCGATTCTGCTAATGTTAACCTAACAATCGTGTTGCAATGGTGTTTCAATGGTATTGCTTTTTGAGTCTTCGATGTTTTAGGCCGCTTACGCACGACAGGTGCCTAGATCCTAGATCCATATCCAAGTAAAAGATTCGACTGTTGACGACGAATGTTCGTAACCGGCCGCACTGCGCGCTAGGCGCCTCGCTACGCCTACGATAGGCGGCTACGATGAGGCTTACAACCAAAGACCATGATACTGGCTCCTATCCTAGCTCGGTGACCCACCTTCCAGTGCGGTCACCGTGTATTCTAGCAAGTAACCAAAACCCATATGTATCTAGGCGCCAATCTATTAGTAGGTATATAAACACAACCTGAGTAACAAGGACCAACTCTTAAATCTTGGACACCATTGAAACACGATTGTTACGTTGAAATAAACAGAATCGATGCCCTGTAGTAACGAAATCAGCCAGCCACGTCACTTTGTTTTGTAACGCATCGATCTTGATATGTGCACGCATGAATGCATTCGTGGCGGCGCGGCGGCTTCCCCATATGGCCAAGGCTAGGCCTTTTATGGCACACATAAGTGGCCACTCACCCGACCGAACGAGCCACCAATATCAATGAACTGGCCTGGCTATCAATAAAACATGTGGCATGGCACTAAGCCAGGAAAGGAAACCAGCGAAATGAGAAAAAGAAGTATTTGAAAAAGGAATGCGAAGAGTATACTCAATTGTTTTGCAATCGGAAAGCATTCATTGTAAAGCTCCGACTACACGGTATGAAATATCCGCCCCCGGTTTTTTGCCGGTGGCAACACTACCGTGAACGGAGGCGATTCAGCTTTACGTAACGTCGCGAGCAGTATTCTGCTAGGTGATAAAATCTGATTGTTCTTATAACCATTTGATAAGGCTAAGGAGTCATATCGAAATTATAAAGTTTCTATCATAAGATGTGATGGGGAGGAATAAAAATAAGCATTAAAGAAATGGTTTTGACTTTCGTGGGAAGATGACGTCTGACCGGGCCGGGCGCGGCCGCATTCCATTCACAATGACCCCGGATTATTCAATGATAGGTACCCTTCTATTAGACTTTTCTGATAAATTGTTTTGTTGTGTGTATATGTATTAATGTATTCGAGATCGACTCATCTATTAACCACATCCCGATTTACAACCAAAATTTTCCTGTTGACATTCCATCTTCAATACGTGTTCACCTCTGTAAATTATAATTCTTTTGTTTTACTACTTCTTTAGCATAATTAAATGGTAAACTTTAAAGTAAGCCGCCGCCGGCCGTAGTTAAAAGCTTGCAATTTTAAAAGAGCCCGTAATTTTACAATCAAATCATGATATACAAGCATTATTTTATTATACGGTACTGAACAGAAGCTAAATAGCTACCTACATCAATAATTTTTACACTATGGTAGTACTTATATTATATCTATTCTGTAACTATGGTTAAATGATTTTTCTCTTATGTATGGCTACAATAGCAGCACAATCAAATACTTAATATAATGTCTTATTTGATGATTTTTCTAAAGTCTATTACAACAAAACTTATTGCTAACGTTTTCTCCCGATGCCCGTGGAACCCTATTTAAGTAGTTAGCGGCTGCATTCCGGCCGCTCATTTTCTGGGAATAAACTTCTTTAATGGCAACATGGAATGCAAGTTTTTAAACTCAGTGCGTATGATTTTCATTGAAATTTAAAAAAGATAACTCGACGTGGTGTAATAAAATCACTAAGCCCATAGCATGCCCATAGCAATCGTTTTTTACGTGCCGTACTTTTTAATTGTCTGAAATGGTAAGCTCTTAATTGGCCACAACGTTACCACTGACCTTATAAAAAAATTTCAGGTCAGTGCTAGTATACCTATACTTCATGATGTTAGTTAATAATTATCATGTAAAGATAGTATAAACACAGGGTAAAAAAATACAATTCAAACGGACAAAAACGATTTTCCAGTTAAAACAACTAGGTACAGTACTTACACTTGAAAATTTTAGATTTAAATTTTAAATAAATCATCAAGACATCATGTTGTCATTTGTCATTGGAATGGTTATGGTACTAATTCTCATATCGCGAGAGCTTTAACCAATTCATCTTTTAACCTACCTCTTTAGTCTTTATAGAACAAAATATTTTCCGGTAATTAATTTATGTTCCCATGAGATGCGTGGAAGCCAACTGTCTGCGCGCACGCAACCAACACGCTACACGTGAAACGCGTGAGAAACACGTCACAGGGTGATTTTTCACATTCCCCAAATGTGTCCGTGAGCCTGACTGCGAAGGTGAGATGGGATCGCGATAACTCGATTACGAAGTTCAGTATTAAATGTCTAATTCTTTAGAAATGAGGTTGAAACTTCAAATGCAGCAACCCTTAAACATTTGTTCACCAGAACTAAAGTTCGGTTGGGAAAATTCGGAAAATTAATCAAATGGCTTGTTGTAAAACTAGCTCTAAAATACAGTTTTGGCTTCAGTATCGGTAATAAAGTGCTCCCCAATTTTTTTTTTCAAAAACTTCAAATAACTTAGTAGATATGTTATGTTTACTGTCTCATATTTTTTAACACACCTTCCTACATATAGCAGGAGGAGATTATTCACTTAAGTACTTAAATTAAACCCAACATAACATTATAACTTTTATCTAACATAAAAATACAAAATTGAAACCATCGATCACAGAACAGAGACAAACTTTTCAGAGAATTAGACATCAAGTCACAGAACAGAGAATAAGTCATATTCGTTGAACTACGTTTTTTTTTAAATCATGAGTATTAGGACCTCTATAATATTGTTGTAAGTTAAGTATCTACTTCATTATGAAGAAAAAATAATTATCATTAGTTATTTAGTCACGGAATCTCAAATGTTGACTGGTATCAAAGTTTTTGTGACCGATCCGTTTGCTCGCGAATTATAATGAAGTGACAAGGAAAATCAAACTATTTTCCTTCTGCTATTTTAGCAGAGTTACTTAGGTTTCAAGAATTTAAAACGCAAGCTTTTTATTAAAAATAACTTAAAATTAAAATACCTTTACAAAAAGTCACCTAACTATGATTTGACTTATTAATTTTATTAAGTATTTAGATTGAATGTATTATGAATATAATTAGCATGCTTAGATCGTTTGTAATTGGTTAGGTAAAGGACGTTTTGACTACTTATCGTTTGACAGACTGATAATCTAGAAAGGTGTGTGTACCTATGTCATAATCATAACTATAAGAAAACTGTCATGCGTGATTAGAGAGCCTACGGCGCATACTTTATTTACGATGTAGGAATGCGAGTCAAATTATTCCCGCGACCCATACTATGAACGTACGATCCAAACAGGTTTTGTTCGAGTTCGGCTGTTTGTACAATAGGCCAACCTCCACAACAGACAGTCCTTGTTCGCCCACATTGAACACAAGTGTACCACACCTATACAGGGTGTTTAGTAATAGCCTTATAAAGCCAAATATGGTATAGGGTAACATGCATACAACCCCGGAAAATTATTATGAACCGAGAAAACCACCACACCACCACGTTTTTGAAAAAACATTTTTTATGATAAACTGCATATCGAATACAATAGTCTATTTTGTGTCTAGGGATTTCATTTTGCATTTTCCCATAATATAAAAAATCTCAGCCATGTGGTGGTTTTCAGGGTAGGTATTTGACCGAGAGAGCACGAAGCACAAGCGAAGCGTCTTTATTTCAGCACTCTACAAATCTTTCTTAATTTTCAAATATGCATAGTACCCTATTCACCATTATTCGGTTTTATAAGGCTACTAGCGACCGCCCCCGACTTCGTCTGCGTGGATAGTTATTTCTCTCTCCCTCGGGAACAGTACCTTTTTCGGGATGCAAGGTACCCTAGTTATGTCCTTCTATTCTATGTACCCCTGACAACGTGTATGCAACTTTTCATGATGATCGGTTGGGTAGTTAAGATGTGAAGGCGTATCAAACAAATAAGCAAACAAACAAAAAAACTAATTTTCGCAATATAATACTTATTAGTAAGGATTACCAATTACCATACAGGCTGTATAAAGTTAGTGATCGAAATTATTCACGTGATTTGTTTGGTTGCGCTAGGGAGCTGCTACGGATTACATAGCGGTTTGGTCCGACACTGTATGTATGTACATACATAATGTGTACTATGAACAACTAGCAACTAAATTCGTGTGTGCGCGATCGCCCCTGCACGAACTAAATGTGACGGGGCGTATAAGTTATTTAGTGGATAGCGCGACGCTGTTACCTGGCATGTTACATGCGTGCTTGGAAAACCGTGGGTTGTGGTGTGCCAAATTGCGCGCCTATATAACAACATAAAAAATGACTTCACATGCCTATCTTTAAGCATGTACCTATGTAATATGATATTACTAATATCCTAGAATGAAACGTAAAGAAAATAGAAAACAATTAAGCAACAACCGGATCGAATCGTTCAAATCACGATCTATAAATTGAATTGAGTGTCTTGCGAAAAACAAACCGCCTCATAGTCACAGATCTATATCTAGGTTTCTCCAGATTAGGCACGCCGTATTAGTCACTGGCTTGCGAACAGGAAATCTTTGAAGCATTATGTACAAGCACCAACAAATTGATTGCCACTTTTGGAACTTGAGCCGTATTTCGATGCACTAAGCGTCAAATTCCAGGCAAAGACTGTCGACAAGGGTCGCTACTCGCGATATAAATTGAGTTTGAATGGCGTAGGTGGTGCTTGAATGTTGCTTTGACTAGATCTGACTAGAATATAGAGCCTTGTTTATTCCTTATTATAGCTATGCCGTAAACCACAAGTTGAAATGATAACAATAACAAAATAAATATTTATAATGAGGCCTTAACCACACTGGCCGACAATCTATTAAAAAGTTTAATACTAATGTCAGATATAAATATTTCTTCGAAATGTAAAATCATGGTAAATATTCCAGAAAAAAACACTACCTATCAATAAAAATAAGTACCTACCTACCTAACAAGATACTTAATAATATTAAGGCGATTAGTGCCCTTATAGTGGCGCCCTCATCTTAATTAAATTTATTGCTTGTTAAGTACATAATGTATAAAAGTGGCCACTTTTTGCTCTTTTAGGCAAAAGACTTAGAATAATAACACCTAGAAGCCGTGTACTCGTATTCAAAGTGAGGCAATTAATAGGTACCAAGCCAGAATGGCTTAATTTTCAGATTTATATTATATCCTTCATACGTTACCTAATCGTAACTAAAATCCAATAATATAGTAACTAATCTAATAAATTTAGGAAAATTGAAACGGTTTTGTATATACTTATTCGGTATGATATGACAGCAAAAACGATTTTGCTGCGAGTTTTTTCCCCTTTTCGTGCTGGAGAGGTGGAAAATATGTTTGCACTTTATAAATGTTAAAAAAAATACAAATTAAATCTAACATATTCGTTTCATAAAAGAAAATGATAAATAACATCTTAGTAGAAAATGATTAAGTACTTGTTGTATGGTCTGTGTAGTGTGTATAAGGATGACGTTTTTGGCTTTTTTCATTACAGCCCAAATATCTTAAATAAATATATAAATTAGTGAGAAAATTCACTAAGATACAAAAAAGTCTATTTGAATGTAACCATCTGCAATATTCCGCCTAGTTTAACAAAGTTGTTTCAAATTCTAAAGCGCAATACACATTGAGCCCGCCGGGCCGCCGACATGTATATGTTCGAAGTATAATTTAGTTAGTTGTCGGCGGCCCGGCGGCACAGAATATATAATAGTATGCCGGCGGGCTCAATGTGTATTGCGCTTAACACCCTAAGGCTCAGTTGCACCACTTTACTTTAACGATAACAAGCTTGTTTTAAAGTACCGGTTAAGCACAAGTTAGGCAAAAAAAAGTTTGTCAGCCAGTATGATGTCCTTTGACAAGTTTGAAGTGACAAATAGGATAGCATTATCATTTGACGACAACTTTAACTTTGACAGCGTTTTGGTGCAACTCACACTAAGCAAACAGTGATTGTTTGCACCAATCACTTGAAAAACTTATTGCATGAGCACTTTCAGAAACACTGTGACATAACACTATAGTCTATTAAGTGCTATTTTTTCTGTTATGTAATACAGTTATAAAATCACAGATACTTTAAGATAATTTTATAACGATAACATCTTTAGACGAAATCGTTGTCTTTTTCATGATTAAAAGAAATAAAGGGAAAACATTGAAAAATATTCTATCACGTAATCTAAACAGTTAGCGAGAGACGGTTTAAAAATAATCTTATTCAAGATGATGGCAATGGATGCATTTTCCTTATTAAATAGGTACATACTAGCATACGCGAGTTCGTCCGTAGCGAATTCTACAGTACCTACCTACATGGTGAAATCGAAGTCATTGGCAATCTCCTTAGGTGGCGCAATTAACAAGGTAAAAGAGCAAATAGTGGGATTACTAATGTATGGACAAAAAACGTTTCGTTTCCCAAAATATCACATCCCAAACTATTACGCAAATTTTAATTTGGTAAAAAGACTAAATAACTCAACTCAACTCCTTGGCTTAAACCTGTGCATGTGAATTTTATTAAAATGAAGGCGCCACTTGAGGGCTGTAGTCCCTTTGAACTAAGAAACTAAACGCGATATTGACAACTTTAGGACAAAAATTACCTACTTAAATCAAAGTGATCAAAATTCAAGGTGAAATAAACATAAAAAAATAACATAAAGTCAGTAAAAGATACGAAACTGATGCTTAAAAACATGAAGTACCTCTATTTTTTTGTTTTACATTCATGGGAAGTACTTTCATGTTTTGTTATTTCACCTTGATTGAGTTGAGTTGATTGATTTCGTCCTGTCTAAAGGTTTGAATTCTCAAAAATCCTGTTTTAGTGCACGCGTGCCTTATTAAAGAAAAACTTGTTTACAATAATTAAAGTTTTTAGTCTCAATAGAATAAGCTATGCGCTGGCTGATAATTATGACAATTCAGTCATCAGCCATAAATACATTGCGAATTCAATCACTTATTATCAAACACATTCCCATTAATATAAAATCGAGTAAACAAGTCGTAAGACATTATAAGACCTAATTGCGATATTTGCTATCTCTCTCAGTAACATAGTAATCATTTTAGGACAAAGAGTAACCTCCTGACTCGCAATTTGGTGTTTATCAACGCATCGTTAAACCGATCTGGGGCAAGCGACGGTTTCTTAAAATAGCTTCGTTAACCAGTGTACAAAAGAGGAATCGCTGCTGGAGCCTATAGGAGGCGCCAATAAAGAAACAGTGCAGACGAACGACTTCTGCGACTCTGACTTTCGTTTAGAAGTGCAGGATTTAGACCTTTTCCTATGAATGAATGAATAAATACTTTATTGTTCACCATAATAAATACATACAAGGACAGTACAAAGTGGAACAATTGGCGGCCTTATCGCTGAAAACCGATTTCTTCCAGTTTTCTATCCATGTTTCTCGGGAAAACGTATTTGGAGAAACTCCACTACTTACACAACGTGTTACAAAATAGCCCTTAATGCCAAATTTAATTATTCTTATACACATACTAACCTAATTATAATTAATTACATTATTATTTAAGTAATTTAAATTGATTTAATCTGAACCAGATTTATAAAAAAATTAAATAATGTCATTATTATGTGGATTTTAATTGTATCGTAATACTTAGCTTTTTTCAGTGCCTACGATTAATAATACAGAACTTTCTAAATGCAATATTTTAACTTTTTAACCAAACCTGACCAAGTTAAAAAGAGTACTTATTTGGAAAAAAAAGTAAAAGATTATTTAAATATTATAAACTAATAAAAATTGTATAGCTCGTCTGCGCAGACGCATAAACAAATGATTGCTGACAATTATCGCCGGCCGGCGCAGGCGCAGCGTAGCGCAGAAGTCGCGCGAGCCACCACACCACTACGTAGAAAGTGGACCTCGTCTCTTGTAACATAAATGCGATTATTAACAAACAAAAAATATAGGTATTTTGTTTAATAATATACTTAAATGAATAAGTATAATTAACAATAATTTACAAAACTGTAGATTATCGTTCAGATCATGTGGCGTGTCAAGACTGCATAATCACAACACACTCCTGTGCCAAAGCATGCTACGCTACGACCTTGCTCAATGGCAAAATTTTGAAATGGAATATCATTACACTACTCGGCATGACGGAGAGCCAGATTAACCTTACCATAGATAATTTTCGCATTAAAGTTAATTAGAGACAAGGGAGCAGAAGTGGTGGAAAGCTAGGGAAAACCCTTTCCTTAACAAAGGAGGTTTATAAACTAATTTAATTTTTAGCAAAATTGTAAATATCCTGGCGCACGTCATTCTATCCAAACGTGCATGGAGTTTAGCGGCGCGGTGCGGGCGCGCAGTGCGGTCGGCCGACGACAAGGACATCGACCCCACAACCTTGGCATCGCCAATTAATTTCAACAATGTTTTTCTGTTACTCACTCACTACTATGTCATTAAAATTTATAAATGCATCGGATTTGGCGAAAACGTTGGGATTATAAAGTTAGCCAAGCTGAATACGGAAAGTTTATCTTAAAAAATATGAAATCACTGCCTTTGTGGAAATCCTGTTTAGGTTATACGACGCAATACTTAACTCGAAAATACGCTTGTTCATATTTGGTAAAACTGCTTTTATTTTTTTAATGTTTATAATAAAAATATAAAAATATAATATAAGTACTATATAATATAATAGGAAACACAACTTAAAGGATTGATAATTTATTATGATTATTATTTTACTTGAAACACTTTTACTTAACCATCCGGCTGGTATTTTGTCAGTATCAAAAAAACCATAAAACAACTCTAGTTTAGCCCAACCAGAATTCTTTTCTTTTCCTTGTACTTTCACTTCGGTACCAGCTTGTTTTATTTTTTCATCACATTTAATAAGTATTACACAATGTTTTCTTAAAATAAGTCATCGAACACGCGATCCTTATGCAAAAATATCTCGTCTCGTCTCATGTGGAAAGTGACTGTGTGTGAATCACTATAGGCTTAAGGCCAGTATATTCGAAATTATCGAAATTGGCATATTTTTGATTCAACGGTAAACAATCAAAAATTCTTTATTTTGAGCAGATAAAAATATTATGTTGAAGTTTCATAAGCAATCTTGATTATTTTACGGTTAAAAATATGATATTCGTATCATCATTCGACTATAAACATATGCAAAGACAAAGAAAATTTTCATTAATTTTATATTTTTTGGATAATAAGCTTACTTAAAGTTTATTAATCCCTTATTCACGAATAATATATAGAAAGATCGGTAAAGACAAATAGAAGAATATTCAACGGTTGCTTTTTCAAAAAGTGACTCAATGCTCAAAATAACAACAAAAACATTGAAAAAATTAAAAAGTGAGGTTATTTTCATTACTCTTTACACGGAAAGAAAAAGACAGAGACAGAGTTTTTGGAATATACTGGCCTTAATTTAAGATATTTTATTGTAAATACCTATGTTTCTCAGATCATTGTCAAGTAGGGATTTGTAATAAATAGAGTTATTAATTGGCCTCATATTAGTCATACTTAATAATTAGGCTTATTTTTAACCGACTTCATCAAAAGGAGGAGGTTCTCAATTCGATTGTATGTTTTTTTTTTTTTTTTTTTTTTTTTTTTTTTTATCGTTGTTCGCGCGTATCTTCGACATTTATGGACCGATTTAGATAATTCTTTTTTTGTTCGATTGAGTTTTCTTGCGAGATGGTCCCATTTAATTTTTTTTCAAATCGGTTCAGTAGTTTACAAGTAATCCTGAAAATACTATGAAATTAAATCAACTAACTTGACAATTTTGTTATTTATGAACCGAATTAGATGATTTTTTTTGTTGGGGCAAGGGCTACCTCGACTCCGCTACTTTATTCGTTGTCTTGATAAATGAAATTTTAATGCCAGTTTTAAAGGTTTCAGATAAGTGCCAAATAACTTACTTAATAGATAATTGCATGGATATTTTGACCCATTTTAAAAATTATCTTTTTTCTATCTTTTGAAAAATTATAGGGTTTTCACAAAGAATTATACTTAGATCGCGGGACGTAAAAAAGACCGATGACGCTCATAAATTCGCTTGTTGTTCAGCGGTCCTTTTACGTGCCGCCTACATACTCGTATTGAAGTTAAATGATACTGCCACAAGGGCCCAAGAATCGAACAGGATAATGACCCTGCGCGCACGCCGCGCCTTGCCCCATAGTGGCATAATAGCCGTGCGTACAAACGCTACGTACGCCTGTACACACCTACTTAACATTGTTATACTGTTGTGTGGTAAATGATGAAGGCAGTATCTTCACCTGCTCACAAAATTTCACGAAAATCGGTTGAGAAATGCGACCTGTAGATGAGAACAAACGAACAGCTGGAAGGAAGGACATACAAAAGAATTTTTGCCCAAGCTGAAGCAAAAACGCTTCGCTCGCGCTTCGTGCTCGCTCGGTCAGTTAATTTCTTTACCAGATATCGCGTAGCTAGGGGCTCGCTTTTTGTAGCTCCGTCAAGATTTAACTTTAAGAAACTTCTTGAAGTTAAATCTTGATGGAGCTTAAGAGCGAGCCCCTCTAAAGAACTCTCTTTTCTTTTTTATAACAATAAATAAATAATTTGACAACATCACATACATTGCTCCGATTCCAAAGTAAGTAGCTAAGCACTTGTATTATATGGAAATCAGAGACAATGGTGGTATCACAAACACCCAGACCAGTTCATTTCCTACATTGACCCAACCGGGGATCGAACCCGGGACCTCAAGAGATGGTGACGCCTTGAAAACCGGCGTACAAACCACTCGACCACGGAGGTCGTCAACTCTCTTGACTCAGTTTTCATGAAATCATTCTGATTTTAATGTAATTAGAGAAAACACCGGAATTAATAGTTTAGCATGAGCCTTGCTTGGACGAATCATGAGCTCTGCATAATTCTATAAGGCATTTACAGTAAAACTAAAGTAAACCAGGAGGTACTGATTGTTCTCGAAGCATGGATTTAAATGACGTAAATAACGTGGGCTTGGGCAGAACATCTGATAAATGCCTGTTTATGTGCAAGCATTTCAATGGTTACCAACTGTTTGCGTAGCTGGTTTACTCAGAATTCGTTAGATAGAATTTGATTTGTTTTGACAATATAACAAAAAGTCGTGCTTAGTTAGATACTTACACGTATACTTACAACAACTTGTTTCCTTTAGCAAATACTATTTTAAGTCTACAAGTACTTTGTATAAACTTTTTTTTAGAATGCTATACAAACGAACAAAATTGTTAGCAGTCTTATCGTTTTGTTATAAAACGATAAGACTGTCAACAATTACAATTTACAATTTGTTGATACTGTATCCTTGGTGTGTAAATGATGTTACTTTTCGATAGTGAAAACTAATTCAAATTCAAACCATTAATGAAACAACTTGCAGTATGGATAATTATTAATTAATATAATAAAATATAATAGCATTGATTATGAATGCTTAAATTCTTAAAATTAAAAAACTTGCAGTTAAACATCGGCCGATTAAACTTGGAAATCGAATTTTATCATTAAGATTCAAGTGCCTATACTAAAAAAACACTATTTTGTAAAAACACTCAGAAAACTACGATTCGGTTGAGGAAAAACCCGAGTTTATCAAGAAGAAGTAATGGAATGTGGCCCTGGTTCCTGCCAGATGGGGCAAGCCATAGCTAGGGACGAAATCCTTACAAAAAAAAACCATGACAAGTGCAAATAAACCCGCGCGCAGAGTTCCGTACACACGTCTGTTGAACGATGTTCACTGATCATTACTATCTCGAGGGAATGACATGAGCTTTGAGAATTGGGAATCATAAGGACGCTGAAAACTTTGAAGGACATTAAGACCAACTCTGATCTGGCCTATTTAGGCAGTTTTTATTCTGTCTGTCTTTGATTCGAAATGTGATATATCTGCCTTCCTGAAGTCATCTTTTTTCTGGCATCATCATCAGCCATTTTTGTATGGATAAAAAAATAACACTTAAAAAAATGTTCTAAATGTTTTTTTTTTCAAATAATAATTATTCATTACATTAACATATTAGCGTAACATTGAAAGTTCTGAAAGATTGGCAATTTATCTCTTTCGTTCACGTCATCGTCTATTTTTTTGTAATAGGTTTTGTACAGCGCTCCAAGGTCATAAGCGTGCTTCAGTAGACGTTTTAATTTAATAGTTATTTATCATGAGAGCCCCAAAACTCCCTCGCCGAAAATAAGCACGTTGATATTCCGGCAGCGGCGATATGAATGGCGAATTCCTCTGCCCACTTACTGGCCTGAATGATTTCAACATTCTTGGCGCGACTCTGATAATCCGAGAAAAAAATAAACGAGCGGCAACGTAAATAATCCACTCCGAGTTGAAAGTGCGCACGGTGGCTCGGAAAATAAATCACCACGATATGGTACGGGATAACGTATTTTTACGCAACACATTTTTTGTTTATAGTTAGGCGCAGACGCTGGTTATTCAACCGGGCGCATTCCGCGCCGGCCCACTTTTTGCTCGTCCTCCGTCCTCGGCCGTCGCCGGTGAAAAACGACCAATTAGAGCCTATATGGCAAGAATTAAACTCACGCGCCAGCCAGAGGTTCGGCGCCGCCTTCGGGAAGAATACCTTCACAATCTTGGCACCGCTCAACGTACCAATCGGTGTAAATTAAAGAACTGTTTATCACGAGACAGTCCCTTAACGGATAAAGTGTGGTAATAATAGTGTTGGCGCCAGCCAGCGGCCCCAGAACCATTGTTCGGTGCTTGTGATAATCAATAGAAACCTTCAAGCCACCTTGCTTTCAAACTCTTTATATTGAATGAGGTGCACTTTATTCATCTCTCTAGAATCGCTTTCAGAACCGCCTCGGGTGGTCGGGGCTCTTAAAATGCAATTTATATTGCGATTGTCGTAAAGTGCTCATTTATTTACACAAGTACTAAAAAAAGGTTACCGAACCGTAACTTTACATTTAAGTTGTATTGTGATTTTGAATAACGTTACGTAGATAACTACTTGTTAACTGACAATAATAAAATAATGCAGAGAAAAACATAATTCTTCATTACGCAAAGTTACTGAAACGAATATAATCGGACTAGATTTTGAGCAATCATCAATTATTTATGGAAATCAAATAACAATACTACCTACCTACTATTGAAAAATGAAATTATCTGCATTAGAATAACTTATTCTAGTTGTTACTTTGAAAAGTCTGAAGTCTTATCAGCTTGAAGTTCTTATGCCTATTTAAAAAAATACTTCAATAATATTGAAATGGCTGAAATGGCGTAAGAAAAATAAAACCAATGAATCAATGTTTGATCTTAAACGTGAAAAAAAATCTTCTTACTTTTTCAGCTAGAATTTTCAGGGACTTCAAGAAATAGTAAAATACAGAAATACTAGCTCACTTCACTCATTATTCTCTCACAAAAGTCCATACCTACTTACGTCCGTAAAATGCAAAACTCATTAAACGACATAAAAAAGGAGCTTTTAAATTCTTTTTCACTCCTCTTGCTCAAAAAGTGCGTCATTGTAACGTACAAGAGTCGAGATAAAATAGCATAATAAGCCCTAGGGGATAAAGTTTTTTCTTTTTTAATGTTTGTCTATTACCAATGAGCGTACTAAAACGAAAAAGTTTTTATTCATAATCACGAATAAAAACTCGCTCAAATTAATACTGGGGGTCTATTAAGAAAAGTTTAATGCGATACACGCGGCTGCGTCCGTACTTCGTTCTGATTGATTCCTATAACAAAGCACTTGCGTATGCGATATTGCAAAGTGATTGCGTAAATTTGTCAGTTTCTCTCTAGTGGATCCGTCATTATTCGTTCAATAGACTATGGACTACGATAGCTACATTGAAAATATTTGTAATAACTATAACCGACGAACTGCGGACGACTATCGTGACCAAGTTTCGTAATAGGCCCCCAGTTTCTCATTCTTATTTTTGAAAATGGAACTAAAAGCATCTCTTCGGTAAAATCATAGACTTATTTAAACTCTGTGTACAGAGTGAATCGTAGAATGCGTGTTTGTGTTGCTTAGCTGCTACAGCAGAAATTAAAAAAAGGTACCATGGCGCGAAATCTTTAGATTTTTTTTATAATTACAAACTGATTGAATTGTTATTGAATTGTGACTGTAATAGGAAATAAATAATTTTAATCTTCTGCCGTCAAGCACAAATCATTTATTTAAATATTGTACAAAAAGTTTATAAAGTGGAGGAAAGAAAAACGAGTGGATTCGTTTACGGAAGTAAATAGGTATAAACTATTTAATATTGTATTTTATTTTCTCGCAATCGTAGTGAAAAGTATAGTGTAACACACGACGCTAAAACCCATTGTAACTCGGTTTCTATTTATTCCCTCGCTAAAGCTCGGGAATAAAAATACCTCGTATGCAATGGGTACTTTTAGCGTCTTGTATAACAATCTACTATTTTTTTTATATGTTTTTATTAGTTTCATCGTATCGTTGTATCTTGATTCTTGACACTTAAACAGAGTTCGACATCGTAGACGACAATAAAAAAACCAAAAATTTTTTACGAGTGTACGTGATCCACGACAAGAGTGTCTGTCAGTTTTAAAAATAATTTTTATAACTAAGTTTATTAGGAATACGAAATATGTAATTGTGTGTACATAAACATTACTGTCGTGCAAATGAAGGTATATTAATCATAATTTTCCAAGAATAACAGCTTTAAGAAACGCTTATTTTCTACCTTTATAATTATGTTTTCAACAGCCCATCCACACATCCTTACTAGAAAACTGAAAAAAACTGTATTCCTGTAAAAAAAACTTGTTATTCAATATTTGAACAGTACTGTAGGTGCTATTCAAATATTGAAAAACATGTTTACGGACACCGCGGATATTTTTTACTGATGATATCGCGTTTCTTCTTCTTAAATATTTATAAACCTCGATATAAAAAATACTTCTTTCTGAGACCATAACCCCCGTATCTATTTTAGCGCAGTTTTGGTTCATTAATTAAGATGAATATAAAATTTGAAAAAAAAAACCTATAAATTGCATGTGAATATAATATTAGAAGCAATTGAAAATCGCAAGTTTTACTAAAGTTATAACACTCGTCTATAAGGGGTGAGACTCGTACACTAATACTGCCTTATACATGTGGTAGGTATGCAATAAAAAATCGCATTAAATAATAATCGCATAAAAATAAAGATACTTAAATAGTAAAAAAGTGTTCAAATATGCATTAACTTGTAAAACATTTATATATTTCCTGTGTGTCCTAAAATAGCCCATTCCGTGGTCATCCTACCCAATAAAACCGATCAACGGCAAGGCGGCTCCTGCGGCGCCATCTACATTATTCACATTTTTTCCCATTTTGACCTCTACTCGAGTTACTATCGAGGAATGTTTAGTAGCGTCTCGGATACGTGAGCCTGTTAAATTTTTTTTAAGTTACATAGCTGGACGTCAGCCTGCCTAGCATGACCGATTTATATCGCGTGATATAGCATTTTATCGACACTGAACTGTCAAACTCCTTTGTCTTTTTGACAGTTAAACGTGATAAAACGCTGTATCCCGCGATATAAATCGGTCATGCTAGGCAGGCTGGGTGAGATCTGGAATTCCCGACACATTAACTTTTCAATTAAAAAAGGTTCCATACAAATAGTTGTTTGCTTATAATATTATAAAGGTTTTTCATCTAATATCGCCATTACTTCCATACTGTGTAAAGTTATGGAGAGAGTACTGAACGGTAAGCTGCTCACTTACCTAGAGGATAACGATCTCCTCAGTGATCGTCAATATGGCTTTCGCCGAGGACGATCAACTGGGGATCTTCTTGTGTATGTGACGCACTACTGGGGCGAGGCCATTGAGAAACACGGCGAAACACTTGCTGTTTCGCTTGACATCTCAAAAGCTTTTGACAGGGTTTGGCACGCAAGTCTGCTGAGCAAGCTTCCAGCGTACGGAATCCCTGCTGGCTTTTGTAGCTGGGTAGCCGACTTCTTGAGTGAACGGTCGATCAGAGTAGTCATTGACGGCTGCTCCTCTGACCTCATGGCGATTGATGCCGGAGTTCCTCAGGGGTCGGTGCTCTCTGCGACGCTTTTCCTGCTACACATCAATGACCTACTAATATCGGGCATTGTTGGCTATGCGGACGACAGTACTGTCATGAAGAGATACCTGTCCAGCGCGAATGCCGGTAGAGATGAGGTAAAAATAAAGAGAGAGGCCATGGTTGAGCGATTGAACCTGACGTTAAGTCTCGTCGCCCAATGAGGTGATGAAAATCTCGTCAGCTTCAACGCCTCTAAAACGCAGGCATGTCTGTTCACCGCAAAAAGGAGTCCATTTACCTTAACTCCTACTTTCCGAGGTACATCTATCCAAGTAACCGATTCTCTCTAGCTCCTTGGCATGGAGTTGTCTTCTGACCTTAACTTCGGCACCTCCATCGAGTCCAAGGCTCAAACTGCAGCTAGGAAGCTGAGCGTCCTAAATAAAGTCAAGCGGTACTTTACGCTTGGGCAGCTTTTAACTCTTTATAAAGCTCAAGTCCGATCTTGCATGGAGTACTGCTGCCACCTTTGGGATGGCTCGGCGAAATATCAACTTGCTGCACTATGGACTCGGTGGAACGCAGAGCCAAGAGATTAATAGGCGATGGAGAACTGGTAGCAGCTAAGCTTAACAGTTTAGCTCACCGCCGAAAAGTTGCTTGCCTATCGGTCTTTTACAGATTGTACTTTGGTGAGTGTGCTCAAGAACTGCATGAACTCATTCCACCTTCTCCTTTCTACCATCGGACATCCACACGCACTGCAGGTTACCACCCGTTCTTAGTTGATATACCTTTTCTGCGTACCAAACGCTACTCATCATCGTTCATAATGCGCACAGCTATGGAATGGAATTCCCTGCCGGCGTCTGTGTTTTCGAGCGCATACAACCTGACTCTATTCAAGGCCAGAGTGAATAAGCACCTTCTGGGCAAGCTCGCTCCATCGTAGACCCTGTCTTTGCTTTTGGGCAACACTGGGGTACAGAGCAAACCCATTAAATATATATAAAAAAAAAAAAAAAATATGCAACATTCTGAAAATCGTTACTGACTACTGAAAATTCAGAAATTGTTCTACTTTTGATAGATATGGCAGTGACAGATAGAGATGTCGAACAAAACACTACTTATCGAATTCTAATTACGAAATGTTAAATCAAAGAAACTATTGTTCTCCTTGTATTGTTATAAATTATAATGTCTCAACTCAAGTGGTTTACTTACTATTTCTAGTCTTCAGAAATCATTAGAAAACATTGGTTGGGGAAGACCGACCAACAAAAGAATTTGCAAAAAACTGCTTACCTGTGATTTCACGTGGCGACTATTTTAAACGAAATCTTACTACGAAATTACGTTTGGTGTGAAAAAAAGTCAATAGCCTCTATGAAGTGGCGCTTATTTTTGAAAAGCTATGGGTAACAAAATATTACCTACTAGGTATTCTAATTTGTGGGGGATAGAGTCGAAAATCAAAAAGTTAGAAGTGTTGACTTCAAAGCAAATGAGTTGAATAGATTTTCGAGAGCGTCATTATCATAGAGTTGGTTACCTGGAGAAGGTGCATTGTGCGGCCGCTGATCTCTGGTGACAAAAGTGCCTGTGGGTGTGCCCTCCGAATAATTGGTGTGTCAAACGATAAATGCCTGTGAATATTATGCTATTCAATAACCAATTACGGCCGATTGCTCAGACTTACTTTTGTAACATTTGTGTCCGTTGCTTTAGAATTACATAATTCGTATTCAAAAGAATCACTTGGCATCGATTCTAGTAAAATCATAGGCTGAACTCCTTTGATTATTTATAATCAAAGGCTGAACTCTTACCTATTTTGGCGTTATTCAAAAACATAACATATAAAAAAATCAAATCAAAAAAACGATTGTGGTTAATAAATTACAAATGTTACGTTCAAACCGAAAAAAAACTGTACAAACACACTTTACCACTTGACACCTAATAGGTACCTACTCGTGTGCCTGAAAGCGGTCTGAAATTACTGATTATCACGTTGGCTAGTTAGTTTGAAAACGTAAACATTGAAACGAACATGACCCTAAAATGATTGATATCCATATTCCATAAGGCACCGACCATCGTGAGAAATCTAGTAACGCAGTATTCAATAAACTTAAAAAAAAATACACTTGTATCCAGTTCTCACACTACGATCATTGGGCCAGTCCGCAGCACAATGAACACATTGGGCCCATGTGTGCCAACCTTTCACGGCTGGTTGTGTCCACATATTGTCCCAAATCACAAATTCTACAGAAAAACCTGTCAAAAGACTAACCCGACTTTTGCACTTCATCAAAAATAAATTTATCCCGAAATAATGGTGCCCCAACCTGCTGGAATCCTTTGTATCTGTTACAATAGAGAAAAAACTTTAGACCCTTTAGTTTTTTCTTTTGTATTGTCAATGTAAACGGAGAACGAAGTTTTTATGTCCCGTTTCAAGTGTATGTGCGTAGATTTTTTGTCTTTTCCATCGTGTTTTCTCAGAAATACAATGGAGACAACGTGTCACTTTTTTTCAAAGTCCTTACCACATGGAATTTCATAATTATTACCACGAATGGTAATGAAGTTTGTGTTTACTTTCCTAACTTGCTAAATGTTAAAATCTAAAGTTAGAGAGAAATAATATCTAAAGTTACAACTGCTATTTTAGTTGCAAACCCATTTCTGACCTGTAAAAATGTTGATTTTATCAATTATCGTGTACTTTAGAGGAGAATATGATCATAAAATTGCATTTTATTGTTATTTATAAATTGCTAAAATAAAAAATGGCATTACCGAAATGGAGAAAATAAGTCACTTATTTATCTAGTAACACTATGGGTAGAAACACCAAGAAAACTACTCCGACTCGTAATTCGGTGCAGTGTTTTGACAGCTCGTTCTGCAGCTGCCAGTTCTGTCAGTTAGTAAAATTATGTTGCCACCTCATGTCTACTAGTGATGTGAACAAAAACCGATAGAATCGTGTTCAATTGGTATGTTGTGGTAATTTTTTTGGCCGTTAGTTTAATTAATAAGTAGTAGTAATTTAGTTAGTTTAATAATTAGAGTAAAACAGAATGCAACATTTATTAGCTTTATTTAAATAATTGTCAAATATTATGAATATAATGAACGATACATAGGCTGTTTTATTTTAATGCCTAATTAATAATAATATTGAAAATATATTATTCCGTAATAATAAGTATTGGAGATACTTGGGAATAATATGAATAAAATAATTAATAAATATTTTTTTCGGAATTATGAAAAATTATTTGACATACCGGTAAATTGGGGTGATTGCAACATGTGTGGTAAATGACAACGGACGTGAATGACATTTATGATAAAGAAAAATAGCAAAATAAAATAACAATGACCTTATTAGTTTTATAGAAAAGTGTTCTAAGAACAGGCTCAATAAGTTCATTTTCATTTTATATTTTTTCAATCGAAAATTTAGCTGTTGTTATTCACCACGCAAGTTGCTAATCACCCCAGTTTACGGTACCAACTTATGTGGCAGTTGTTGGCAGCAACAATGGCATGTAAGACATGTTTTTAATAGTATTAGTGACGCGGACGCCGTGATAGTTATGTGAGCACTGTGCTCAACAACGTCATTTTTAGCATAGGGACATTTATAAGTTACCGTTGGTACCACAAATATAAAACACTGATTTTTCTACGATAGTTTTATTCAATAATTCTCATTTTTAAATCTTTTACCCTCAAATGTGTATGGAAATAGAGACATTTATACCTAAATTAATATTAAACACTGGCATTATTTTAACTGAAAACTGACACTCAATTTTTGTGGAAAAGTGATACTATTATTTAAATTTTCGAATCGAAAAAAATAATAATAATAATGCTTGGACAATTTCACACAGCGCCATCTAGCCCCAAACTAAGCAGAGCTTGTAATATAGGTGCTAGACAACTGATATACTACTCATATACTTTTAAATATATACTTATTATACATAGTAACACCCAGACCCATCACAGAAATTAAAATTCATCATTTCAATTTCTGCCCGGCCGGGAATCGAACCCGGGACCTCTTGCGTGGTTAGCGGCATGTTGACCACTGCACCACTCAGGTCGTCAAATATTGTCAAGTCGTTGAAAATATTATGATAATTTGATAATTAATTGTATTCCCGTGAAAAACAAGTCAATCACTACCATAATTGAATAAAAAACAAATAAATTATTTTTATCCACTTCATTAGACACGCACTAGTTCTCTTAATTCTAAAATAGCTCACTTTAAAAAAATTGCAATTTAATTTCTGTTATGTTCCATTATTATTTTAAAAAAAACATGTGCACGTAGGCATTATCACAGTATTCATAATATTTGGAGGTTTTATACACCTGGTTTAAGCATAAAACCTATATCAGAACACTTTTCATTTTCAATTTCATTTTCATTACAATATTCATATTCTTAATAGTTTATCTAATATTTACCGATTTTTAACTGAATGTTAATTATTTTGTCACGTCACTACTTTTATTTTGTCCTAAAGTGGGCACACTGGAGCTGTTCAAACACTGCACCGAATTACGAGTCGGAGTATAGGTGAGAGAGTTAATAAATAAAGCAAATAAAAGTAAATTATGAAATACACAAATTAATTTTCTTTCACAGGAAAATTAGACTAGACTAGTGTAATTTAGGCAAGGGTATTCTACTTTGATTAATTGTGTAAGTATTAAAATATCGTTACATTATGATTTATTACTTACTTAAAAAAGTTAGTTGTGTTAGCTCAAACCTTATATATGAGCGGAGCATTTAATTATTCACTTATTCAGTTTTGTTAAATATATCTGATACTGCCATCTGTGTGCTTCACCATACATTAATTTCCCAAACAACCAACAACGAGTCACTGCTACCGCCATCTGTGCACTTCGCCATTATTAATATCCAACAGAAAAAAGCAACGGCCTATCCAACTAGTTGGTTTGTAGAAGCAAAGAGAAAGCGAATACAGCGAAGACCGCTAGATGACACAACTAGTACATATTGTTATTTAAGTAGCGGCCGGGCGGCTACTTTGTTTTATTTAGATTTTGAACTTTGCAAACTGAATAATTGCTATTAGACTTAGAAAAAAAATCGCTTTGGTATTTGCACCTTGCCAACGTCAACGTAGAAAAAAACAAATATCTTGATCTTACACACACAACAATAAAGTCGCTTTTCCGACTTCAAAAAAGGAGGAGGTTCTCAGTTCGTCGGAATGTTTGTTTTTTTGGCAGAGCTTTTCGAAACTTAAGCTATTTCTATACTTAGATACACATATCAATAGTATAGTAAATAAAGCTTACCAGTTATACGGATTTGTCATGAGAACCTGTAAAGATTTCAAAAAACCCTCAACATACCTAACACTGT
Source organism: Agriphila straminella (assembly GCA_950108535.1). Classification (NCBI taxonomy): domain Eukaryota; kingdom Metazoa; phylum Arthropoda; class Insecta; order Lepidoptera; family Crambidae; genus Agriphila; species Agriphila straminella. The sequence goes on from OX467318.1 coordinate 6,334,964, forward strand.
ATAAGTCACTAATAAGAGCACAGTTAGAATATGCATCTGTAGTTTGGAATCCCTTTTTCCATAAGTATATTAATCAAATTGAAATGGTTCAAAAAAAATTTCTTCGCTCAGCTACTTATAAATGCTATCATGCAAAACAATCATACATTAATCTTTTAAAAAAATACTCGCTTTTATCATTGGAGTCCAGACGACTGTTCTTGGACCAAGTGTTTTTGTACAAAATCCTTGGCAACGTCTTTGATTGTACACAGTTGACCGACCACATATTCTTTCAGTTGCCTAGTCGCTCTCAGCGCATTCGTGACACTCGTACACATGGCGTATTTGCACCCAGATTTAGTAGGACCATAGCAGGCCAACGCGCGCCGCTGCGTCGTATCATGCACTCGTATAATAATAAAATGTCTGATTTAGACATATTTCAAAAGTCTCTTAACCAGTTTAAAAATAGCATTCATTTGGAATTAGAAATTAAATAAGAAAATATAAATTTAGATAATTTTTAATGTTCTGTTTTCCTATTTTGGGCCTGTTTCAAAAGTTACACTAAAAATATATATTTAGATTACAGTATTTAATTAACTAATTTATTTTTAGGCACTTTATCTTACCTTTAGCTTTGGAATTATGTTTTATTAACTTTCGCTCAGTAGCATGCATGTTATGTATTATTTAAGTTAATATTACTCTGCGGACAATGTTGTTGGTTACATAATTAGTACTATTTTCTTATATCTGTCACATTGGTAAGCATAATTATGTAATTGTTTTTTGTTCCAAATAAATAAAAATAAAAATAAAATAAATTTCAAAAAGAGTCTTTTTGTTTAAAGTGTTTGAAGCATCACTATAGCTTGACTCTGTGGCTTGACTCTACATATTACATTGACCTCTATCAAGGGTCTGACATGCTTTGATAGAGCGAGATCGTCTTATTAAGATTCCTATAGGAGGAAATAGAGAAGAGTGTCATGTTTTTTCTCTATCACCGACCGGACTTTTTTTCATGGTCGGGTTATAGGCAGAGATCAACTAAGCAAAACAAACAAGTGGGGTTATACCAAAAGTGCCAGAGAAATTAAAGTTTTTGTGGATAACTCCCTAATTAATATTGAAGATTTATTATAAATCGAATGTGTAGTGTTTGTGTCTAGCATTCAAAATGGTGGGATGTTCGATATTTGGCTGCAAAAGCAACAATCAAAGGAAAGAAGCGGGCGTTACATTTCATGCGTGAGTACACTGTTTTCTATATTTTGATCACGTATTTCTTTCTCAAATCTCACAGGAACCAAGTTTCTGAGCTAAATCATTAGTTATATCATGAAAAACCTGATAAATAGGAAAAATCTAAAAATTATTTCTAAAAATAACCTCGTAAACATTTGACATGCAAACCTGTAAAATTGCGTACATCTACGTAATAGTAGAAGTCAGCTTAGCTTTGACGTCCACTAAAATCAGTAGGTTTATAATTCGATTTCCGGATGCCTACTATATAGAAAATTTTCCCCAAAAATTACCCCATATTTCAGGGAATTTCAAGCGATTTGATTTTTCCAGATTTCCGACGGAAGATAAAACTCGTGAAAAATGTATAGAAGCAACTGGATAAAAGAATTGGGTGCCACACACGAATTTGTTCAAAACATTTTGAAAAAAAATTGTTTCCGAAAAACAGAAAAACTAACGTTAATAAAAAAAGTTCTGTATTCCAACGTTTAATAAAGACTACCTGTTTTAATTTAAAGTTTATCTTTTTATTCCATTAACCACACAATCTCATATTAACTACCTGAGCGAACCCCAGCTAGTTTACTCTATGTATACGTATGTTACCGTTAAAGTACGGAATCCTTTAATCTGCAGATTAACTGGTCGAGTCAGTTAAGGCGAGGCCAGTTCACGAAATTTACTCTTTCACTATGTCTTTAGAATAAGGTTGAATATTGCATAACTTTAATTGATGCTTCGCCTGAAATTTGACGAATTATAGTACATTTTTATTGATTTCTGAAATACTGGATCCTTTATTAAAAATGTACTTGGTTTTTGTGTTAGTTCGATAAAAAAGCTATCCTTTTTGCATAAAAAATCGTCGTTGAAAATTACGCAATCTGACGATTTGAAATTCATTTTTATAAGTTTTTATGGTGTTATTCAGGATTTTTTTACAGAGTTACCATGCCATTTTACAATATTCTGTTCGGTTACTTTGCTTCTTTGTTTCTTTTTCAGTCTACAGTATTTTTTGTGAAGTAGAATTCTACATCAATTCTTCACATTGGAAGTTCAAAAATCAGACTTTTCATCAGATCGTGAACTGGCCTCGCCTTAAAGTGAGAAGTTTTTCTTAAAGTAGACGATTTCCGTACTTTAACTAGTAATCTGCACATTAACGGATGCTACACCGTTAAGGGTACTTTTTCTGATCATGGCAACCCCATATTTTGACGTCATAATATATCTATCCCTTACACCCGGTCGCTCGGTAGCGCATCTACCCCTTTTAATATACTATATCTATGACCTCTATAGTGTAAAAAAAAATACAGATCAGTGACTTATTACAACAAATCATAGATAGTATCAACAAATGCAGAGCAAACACTATTAGAAAAAAACGACAGGTCAGTGAGAGCAAAAGATCTATGGCTTTGAAAGTCTGTGCTTAATGTAATGTAGCAAGCTGCAAGAATCTTATATTCGTAGACTATATCGATTCGTAGTGATTTTACATAGATAATACACTTGTGATTTTACATTCTCTTTGATATTCATATTGTACATCTTTAATATACTATATCTATGATGTACATAGTGATTTACATTCTCTTTGCTTAATAATGTCATCTTGAAATTTTATCAAAATTGATCGCAAGTGAGTAACGATTCTTTATTATAAAATTACCTGTTTTTTCCATTCTCCTGTTAAAAGTTGTGTGCAATCAAATCCCGTATAGTAGGTACCTACATTAAATTATTAATAAAACTCTCTAATAGAGTTCGTAGCAAAGCAATGTCGCAAATATTCCACAAAAGTTGCTACACAGCACGTAGTTCTGGTTACAAATACCGAACTCTCTCCACGAATACTGGAGAGAAGAAGAGAAGAGACAGTAGAGAAGATTCCGTGTTTGATAGAAAGTTTAAGGAGCTGCAGAACGAAATTGCTTGTAGGATCGACAAGCAAGTAAAACAGACTCAGATGGCCCGCAATAATATTTTAGAAAACTTCGAGAAAATTGACGCTAAAATCAACTTAATGTTGGAGCTCAAAGACACTGTCATGACTCTTAGGAAAAACATATCTGTAGCAGAGAACACTTTAGCAGATATGGTTCAAAAGATTGAAAGACTGGATGCAGTCGTCGGTAATGACGCGTACACTTTAAAATCAAGAAAAAGCTCTTTCCGATCGCAACCAGCCATTTTTGAAAAAGATGAGGTTTCTAATTTGAGTACCGATAATGAATGAATTACAACTCCTTCCATACTGCGTTTAATATTTTAAGTTTCTTGTTTGAGTACCTAATTAAAACTGACTGGTAAAACGAAGATCTATATTTTTATTTGTCAAAGCTATAAGTAGGTACAATAGTTTCTATCGTTAAAATAAGGTACTGAAATCTAAAAAAATACGTTAACAGCAACCTACGAACTATTTGTTTTCCAAAAAGACTAAAGTTATTTAATTAAACTTTTTATTCAAAAACGGATTGTAGGTACGAGTATAAAGCTTTTACAAAGGTAAAATACAATACCACCATGTTTGTGTGCATTTGTTGTTGTGTGTGTGTGTATTGCATACATGGTATTGCAGGTGTTTCAGTTTCACTTCACTATTTAGATTTTAGGTTCATTCTGTTTCAGAAGTAATTGAATATATTAATAGGTATCACGCTTAGGACGTTCATAAAGCTATTGCAATAAGTCGTAAGAAATAATACTTCTCTGAGGCAGGCCGTAAAGGGCATAGTTACATACTTGATTGCACCAAAAAATATAAATTAAATAAAATGTTTTTTAAAATATAAAAAAAAATATGAATGGAATGATGAAGAAAATAAGGGAAACAATTAATTTGAACATTTTATTATATTTTTCTCGGGTTCATTTATTATTACATTAACAGCTCAGAGCTGAACACATCAATAACTATTTGACATTTAAGTTTGGAAAAGGAAATTAGACACAGGTAAATCTACCATTAATTAAACATACGTACCTAATTTTAAAATTTCAACTGGTTATCGTCGTTAACAACGTCACAAAATTTGGTTAAGAATCGCATAAGTAAAATATTTATAATATTTTATACTTGAGCTTAGCAGTGACACAAATTGAAAATTCCTGTGATTGTTTATAATTTCAAGTAAGTATTGTCTTAAAAACTATACAATTGATTTTTAATTGGTAACAACTGACAAGATTTATTTTATTAACTATTTATATGGCACGGTCCAAAAATATGTATAAACGATAGTCACAGTGTACCTATTATATAAGATTCCGAAAAGTTTATATGAAGTAAGGCAAAAGGCGTCATAAAAAAGAGTCATTCAAAACACCATCTAGAGCTAAATCTCTTATTGACGTAATAAATATGTACTTACAATACGACTAGGGAGGAAAATAATGGAAGTATTCACTAAATTATGTAATAATTATTAATGTAACTAAATATAACAATTAGCTTCACTTATGAACACGAACAATAAATGCAACAAATTCAATCTAAAATAAAACTAGGTAAACAATATTTGTGCACCAATAATTCGCAATTCGATATAAATAAATTATTTCTAAATGCAAATTGTCGAACAATTTGATATGTAATTATCTAACAAAACATACTTACGACGTAAATTAAAGTTCAGTTTGATTAAACATAGATATCACAACATTTAAGATACATAAAAGTGTCTACTACACAAAGATACATGTATGTACCTAAGTAATTAAACTACAAAGCAGCTGAGCTGCGCCTCAATAATATTCGTTATAATATTTCAGTAACTGACTTCAGAACAAACAACCTCGACAACATATTCAATCAAACAACTTTCAGTCGCCAAATAACAATTTCAAGCTAACCGAGTAAAATTGGAACATTATTTTCATCTTTTGCAAAAAAATTGCTGAAACAAACTTAATATTTTTATACCAAAATTATACATAGGTAATTAAATACTCATATATTTACTAACACAAAATCTTCAATCGGTTTTCATAATAATATAATTTCACTACACATTCTCCTAAATCCTTCATTGTCTTGGTATAGTTTTATAAAAAAATTATAGCAAGTAACTATAGGTAGGTAGGTACCTATTATGTTTACCAGTATGTTTTGTAACTTCAATAGACTTGAACAGAAATTCGTATATCGAGCAACAGTACTCATTATCTTCATAAATTCATTATTTAGTAATTCAATTTCAAGATTTATGAGGCATCAAGAGAAGAAGTTACTTTATTTTGCTTATGTTTTCTGTTGCGAATCTAATTTGGTTCACAGCTTAGAAAAATCAGTACCATCTCATGTGTCATTTACACATAAGATGTGGTTGTGTCTCAGTCGAATAAACAGATGAAAGCTCGAAGCAAGCCGTCCCAGAAGCAAGCACAGCAGCCCTGCTTCTTGTTCTTGTCGTCGGGATTAAAACTTGGCTGCTTCGGACGTTTCGGACGACGTGCACACAACTTGCTCGGCTGGGTGTCCTCGGGCGCAGGTTCTGAACGGGAGCTTAAATGCACTGGTAGAGCAGCTGGCTCCGTGGGCCGCGGCCGAGCCCAGCGACGCAGCAAACCTTCCTGTTCTGCACCCACTGGCACAGGTGCTGACAGTTTTCTTGCCCTCGCTATCACCAAAGCGCGCTCCATAGGTTCCAGCAATTCCAAACCTAGAGCGCGGTCCAATTCTTCCCCAGATAGCAACAAATATCTTGGACAGTACGCAAGCTCTCCCAAAGCTGCTCTTTTATTGGCAGACGTGAGTTCCCTTTTGGTACGTTTGCAAGCAGCTGTTGCCCATCGTGACAGCGCTTCTGCTAAAACGAGCTCATTCGATACCCGTAAAGTATCACGTTTAACTATGAGTGCGAGATCCTCGTAAGTAAGCTCCTCGAGCCGTTCATCAGTGAGAGCGGCGTCAGCGTTATCATCTAAGACGAGAAGGGCGTTGTGAGCGAGAGAGTCACACCACCGAGAGCATTGCGCTAGTGACCGAGCTGCTGCATCATCAGACATACTTTGAAGGGGCGGAGCTGAAGCAGCGCCGGGAAGTCTTGCACATAAGAAGCGCAAATCACGCAATATCTCTAGGGCGACTCCTGCATCCAACATCTCATCGAGACGTCGAGCACATCGCTCTGCCAATGGAAAACAGAGAAACTTGTAGGCAGCATCGAGGGCACACCGTGCGGTAGCCACGGAGTTGAGCTGCGTGGGTTCACAATAGTGGTAGCGTAGAAGCTGCTCGAAGCCACGACGGTCGACATAGTCAACTACTATGACGTCAGTTTTAGCGGAGAGGAGGGCTGCGAAGACTGGGCTGGTCGCGGCCAGGACGCGCCGATGGCCGGGGTAGCGCCAGGTGTCGCCGTTGATTCCGGCGACGAACACGATGTCGCTCTGCTTCTCGTCGTCGTAGAGGCGCGCGTTCTCGTCGAGCTCGAGGCCGTGGTGGCCGTGGTATTCGCCGCCGACCTCGCTCTCCCGCCCGGACTCGATATCCTCCTCGGAGCTGGTGCGCGCGGGGTTCGTCACCACCGTCATTGTGATGTGCCAATGTGGACGTCACCTGAAACAAAAACGATTATGGCATAAGATTGTGCAATAATATCACATACCTATAGTGATTTGTACAACCGCTGCTAAATGAAATTATTTAACGCAAATACTGTAAAGAATTTGCTGAACGTTAACTTATTTTTCATTTTATTTTGTAAGGAAAACAAACAATAAGTAGGAGGTCGGTCGAGTATTACCCTAGAACCTTTAAAATAAGTCAGTCTTAAAAAACTTCCTGAATAAACACACAACTGCATTACTTCCGTTGTGTACTCAGAACTAGATGCTAAAAAGACTAACTGTTACCACACCTGTTATACCGTTTGCGAGTAGGTATATAAACGCCATAATAATATAAAGAATCATTATTGCCTTGGTTTGCAATACGAATCATGGAGGTGCTAAATGATACACCAAGGCAATTGTTATTTACACAATGCGGCTGTTTTATATTTTTTTAACAAGTCAATATTACCACGGTACCTACCTTATAATTTTAACACCCGTATACACAAACATCACTATGAGGTCTCACAGTGCCCGCGGACGCACAGCGTCCTACGGACCAAAACGAACCAATTACAGAGCTATATTTCAACGCAGTGCGTTCGCGTAGTCGAGGGTCGTTTGAGTGTTGTTTGTGAATACGGGTTTGAATTAGTCAACAATAGACAGCTTTTACTTTGGAAAATTTTCAAATTTTCGTAAAAGAAAGTGGCAAGTTAATAATATTTTTTTTTACTGCGAAAGAACAAAGGCGAAAATAATAGTTATAAATTTCAAACTTTTTTTAATAATATGAGTAAAATTATAATTTACGAATTTTCAGGACTCAAGTCCTCCAGACTTTCTTGAATACAATTTATTTAAAATTATATATAGAAATGGTGGAGCTCGGTGGCGCAGTGGTTTAGCGCCTGGCCCAGCGATTGCGGAAGTTAGGCAACGTTCGCAAGGGTCGGTCATGGGATGGGTGACCAAAAATTTATTATCTCGAGCTCCTCCGTGCTTCGGAATAAGGCACGTTAAGCCGTTGGTCCCGGCTGCATTTGCAGTCGTTAACACCCACCAATCCGCATTGGGCCCGCGTGGTGGGTTATAGCCCGTCCTCCTTACCACCCATAAGGAAGGCCTGTGCCCCAGCAGTGGGGACATCAAAAATGGCTGATGGACACATATAGAAATAGGACTACCTACCTACTTCATAAAGAGGCTGATACACTTCTTATCAAAAAATATTTTCGTGATACCTTTTCGCAATATTCTTACTGCGCATTCGTATGAAGTAAGTAACTGTTCGGTCAGTTATTGATTTTTAATCTCGTTCATATCCCACGCAAAATGGGTTGCATTACTTATGTTGCTGTATCTATATGAGTTAATGTTTAATTTTCTTACACACAAATAATAATAGGTAACACGGTAGATGACAGAAATTTTCAAAAGACGACCATTCCAGTATAAAAACGAAATCTTGCTGAGTTTGAGGAAAAACACGTTTTCCATAAAACCGGGAGCATTGAATGGGCAGAAGTGGCTAATTTCAACAATATTCGCCTGTAAAGCGGCCGTAGCGCGAATCGTGCGTCAACGCGCGGTGCGTCATGCGTCCACGCATTCCCTGAGAATAAACAAAAATATACCGGCCAGAAACACTCGCACTCTCGTACTCTTTACTGCTTAATTTCAAATCTGGAGTGCTCTGTATGAATCGTGATAGGTAGGTAAATCGTGATAACAGATAATATATAATACTGGTAAGGATTAAAAATAAAGTTTTTCGTTACGTAAATTCTTTTGCGGCGCGAGAGACGACGGTTTTTTTAGTCATTTTGTTAAAAACATACCTACGTATTTATCAAGACTACTTTACGATCATACACAATCAAAAAAGTTGGATGATTTTATACTGTCAGGCATTCTGTAATTTTTACTAAAAAGTCAGCAAAGTATTTTCGGTTATGTCACAGAATACATGTTAATTTTATTTTAAAATCAGCATCTAATCTTGTGATAATTCGAAAGGCTTTAATTCTGAGTCAACCGCATATCATTCTCAATCTCCAAGAATCTATAACAAAAAATTTCCTTATTATTTTAGTTGCCCACAAACGTATTTGTGCAGCTGTCCACAAAAATCAAAGGTTACGGAATAATAAAATGCGCTCAATATCTTCTGCCGGGAGATTTTTTCGTATTTTCGAGAGACGCGCCTATATTTCCGTATATTTAATGCAATTTCGAAACTCGAGGGACATTAACGATTGCCAGTTATTTGTGATGCCTCCGGTGACCCAAATACATTCGCATAGCTACGGCTCGTCTGGAATTGCCCTATATTTAGGCGGCAATCCATTCACGTTACGAAAGCTCGCGTTTCTCCCTTCGGTCTATTAGAGATGCATAAAGCTCTCATGCAGTGCAGTGCGCTCTATAAGAGAGTTCCGTTTGGAGGGCAATAACCATAATAGGTAGTACCATAACCATAAAGCACACAGACAACCCAAAGACAATGAGAACATAGAGAAAAAAATGATAAAAATACTGATAAAAAACTTGAATAATCATCTTAGGAGATATTTTAAAAAGTCTGGAATCCAAGCTTGCACCGCAGCAGTGAAAACGTAGTGATTATTTCCTCTGTGGTGGTGACATTGCTGAATAAATGAATCTTTCAAATCAAAATAAATTCTAGTCAAAGATCTATGATGATAGTTAAAAAGAGTGACACAAATAACTACAAAAAACGGAATTATATAACCTCTAAAGACATCTGAATAAGTACGAAATTAACCGAATGTTTCGCGGCGATTAATGTTTTCAATTATGTAACAATTTAATCATAACTCAAGGAGAATTATCGTTATCTGGATAGAGAAGGTTCCTCGGCCGGTGACGCGTGCATCCTGAGTTACTTAATTATGACTTAACGCTGATAGCTACAGTGAGTGGCGAGACCTTGCACCACAAATAAAGTTATCTAAATCGTAATTTTAATAACACGTTCAAGGACTTATCTTAAATTGAAAAAGTCAGTAGGCAGTTCTATTATTACAGTTTTTCAACCAAATAAAAAATAAGAAAACTGTAACTCGCCACCATGAAAAGCTGCGTCTTATCATAGAAGAATCAGTCTTACACTTTACCTTTATACACCATCACTGACACAAACGTATTTAATAAACATTGTATTTAATTTTGTTCTAAAGCCTTAAGTGAACAACACAATGGCTTTAAATTGGCCTAACGCCACAAAAATACATGTATTTCTGGGCCTCAAAGACTAGATTATTAAACATTAGCTTGTGTCCATTACCTAAAGTACCCAGAACCTACGTTGTCTTGAGAGAAGAAAGAGAAAAAAATCCAAAATCTCATTACCATTATAAAAAAAATCTTCATTTCACTCGACAGAAGCTCAGTCGGCACGTTTATTCAATGTTAAGATTGGTAAAGACAATGAAAATAAGGCGAACACGGATTGTAGGCGTTCTCTGAAATAGCACACGCGCGCGACATGCGGAAATGCACGGACTGACGCTTGAATCGGCGCGCGCGCAGATCTAGAGCTTACAGTTAACGAAATAATTTTTAAATATTGCGCAACGACCTGCAGCTGTGTTACGGTGGCAGATGTCAATATTCTTCAATAACCTTTTTGAATAAACTAACGCAATTGCATCAACATCTTTATAAATGATATTTCGTCATGTTTTACTCATGCCAAAATCATAATGTACGCTGATGAGTGATGACATGAAGGTTTTGATGCCAATCAACTCGACTCGAGACGCTCAGCGGCTCCAAGAGGATCTCTCCAGATTTGAGCATTACTGCCATGTTAACAAACTTGACATTAATGTCTCCAAATGCTATGTCTGTACTTATACCCGAAAATCCGAACCCATGTTATCATCTTACAAACTACTAGGCGCTGATGTTACCAGAGTTACTACCACACGGGACCTAGGAGTAATCTTTGACAGCAAATTGCTTTTTGAGGAACACATTAACAACATTGTGGATAAGGCATCTAAAGCTCTCGGCTTCGTAATGAGAATGTCACATGACTTCGGTTCTATTAAAGCTCTAAAAATACTTTACTGTGCTTACGTACGTAGTCACTTAGAATATGCCTCTCAAGTATGGAACCCATGTTACAAACTATACGAAACGCGAATTGAAGGGATTCAGAAACGGTTTCTACGATATTTACAGTTTAAAACGAAAACTTATACTCGTGATTACGACCAGCGATGCCGTAAGTTTCACTTTTTACCACTTGTAGAAAGAAGACGCATTGCAGATATATCAGCTTCTTAGCATAGCGGGTGGCGCTGTCGATTGTCCTGAGCTTTTGAGTGGCATTGGTTTACGAGCTCCGGTAGCTTCCTTCCGTAACCCTGACGCACTTCACGTTCCGTGGTGCAAAACGAAGTACAGGCGAAATTCTTTCTTTATCAGAACAAGCAGGTGTTTCAATAGTGTTGCAAAACAATTTGAAATAGACCTTTTTAACACTTCCTCAAGTAAGCTTAAGCGAATATTAAGTGATAGTTATTTTTCTAACAAATAATTTGTAAAACTTTAGTGAGTAGCTACTTGTTTATGCTTAAACTACTGTACTGGATGTAATAACCTAAAATTCTTAACATAACGTAGGCTAACATTTTTGTAACTAATAATATTTGGCTATATGTGGAAGCTTGTAATTGGCCTTCGATATTTATTTTAAGTTAACCACTTTCTTCTCAACCTAGCTGTTAGCTTCTCGAAGATTGTAAAAATAAAATAAAATAAATAAAATTGGTTCAACGCCATTTTCTTCCTTTGGAAGTCTATATAGGAATTTAATAAGAAAGTGTAACATATATTTATTTTTGAGGATTATCATAATGTTTTCAAATAAGTTTCCTTGAAATCCTACCCCTTGTACACTCTACTAATCAACAGAATGTCAGAAATGCAACACTAAAAAGTTATTTCTTTCCTGTAAAAGTTCCACAGTTTGGACAGTAACAGATTCCATTTCAGGCGGAAAAATCTGAAAACTTCACTGAATCAAGGGCCGAAGATTATCCTAAATCAACTTTGAATTTGCTTCAAAAACATCAAATCTGTTGGTGTATCTAGCGCGTAAACTTGGTCGGGTTTGTTTAACAACTTTTTAATTTAGCGTCTTGTACAGCTCAGGCTCTATAAATAGAGAAAACCAGGGAATATACTAACATTTTATACTTTAATTCCCTGGTTTTCTTTTACGTTCAAATAAGTCCAGTAAACTTACCTATCATTGAAAACTTACGTAATTGATGGCAATTTCAGTGCAAATTAAATATCCAATCAAAATGTACTTTTTACCTTCAAAAGTTACGTAACGTAACCTTTAAAATAAATAAATTGTATCCATTTATAACCAACTTCTTAGGTTTCTTTCCAATGTTATTCTGATTTTGATTAGAAAACACTAAATCTACTATGTGTTGGTTCTTATTTACTGTGCCATAATCTTGATTTCTAAATTAATTATGAGTTGCCAAAGATATAAAATTAGCTTAAACATTAATTAAGTATTTTTGCAATCTGTGCAGATATTGACGGCACTTATCTTATGAACTCTGTATGTGTGTGCTATATCGGAACAAACTGTTAAATATCGGAACTTTTCCCAGTGAGCCTGTCCTGTCCGGTATACATGTCATCCGGACAGAGGGAGGGAGGGAGGCATATAAGCAAAATCTAATTCCTGAGTTTTGATCATGATCTCTGATTGGTCTAAAACTCGGTAGTTAGATTTTGCACGCGAAATGACCAATTGATTGATTTGACCAATCAGAGATCACTATAAAAACCCAGCCTGCCTAGCATGACCGATTTATATCGCGTGATATAGCGTTTTATCACGTTTAACTGTCAAAAAGACAATGGAGTTTGACAGTTGAGTGTCGATAAAATGCTATATCACGCGATATAAATCGGTCATGCTAGGCAGGCAGGAGTTAGATTTTGCTTATATGCGATGCGACCCGGAGCTGGAAAAATCCCGTTTACTTGGGTCCCAGACTGACGCTGGTCTACAGTTAATATTTTTAATAATGCAGTTCGATATTTCGTAATACGGCCTTTATCGGCTGGCAATGGCATTGAGAGCAAGATGCCACAAAGCGTTGTTACAATATTTGTATGCCACCGTGGCCTCACAGCTAACTGAATTAGGCAGAATACTATTACCGTTGACAATAACTTTGAGTTGTTTTGTGTGTTTACTTTAACGGCTTACGTATGGTTAATTACTTTGGGTATAGGTAGTATAGAAGGACAATAGATATTTTAAAATAATTTTCTTTAGAAGTAAATTACTCGAAAAAGAAGTGATGGTGTAACCAAATTTTACATCAAGCACTGTTAGTATAATGAGATTGAAGACCTAAATTGGGGCTTAAGATTGGAATAATAATAAAAATAAAATATTGCAGCGAAAAATAAAGCCATAGTCAGTGAGCTACGGTAAAACAGAATAACGCATAGGTTATTTTTAGTTATTTAGGTTAGGCATTGAAAAAGAAGCTGTAAAAATAATAAAGTTATTATAATTTGCTATGTAAGTATCTGCAGTGAATGATAAGTGATGTTGCAGTATTTATTGTCTTTGTTGTGGTTTCATAATGTAACCAATCAACTTAGCAATTATTGAATTTGTGGTAAAGATATGAATAACTGCAAACATACATCAACGCATACCTACTGTATCTACCTATTACTTTTTGGAATTATAATTATTAGACTTTACTTGTCGGTAGAGTAAAAATCAAACTTTGTTTTATTAACAATAAGCTTTATCAACAACCAAGATAACAAACAAATCCCCGAGTCTTTTCATAGCAATAAGCTGGAGAAAAACTATGACCAGCGAGCGCAGGGCGGGCGGCAAGCGGGCGGCCCGCCCTACATAAGAACTGGGTCAAGAGTAACGCCGACGAAACCAACAGCAGCTCGTGTCAGCACATTCTAAATTAAGAAGAACAGATAAGCTATACAATGCGAGCTCGTTAAATAAACAGCTTCCTTTTTAGAACCATTCAATAAGAGAAACAATTTTTCAGTTACTCTTTATTTTTTGCATTTACAGAAATGCTATTATTGAAAAAGACTGCAGGGAACGCGACAAATAGTTTACAAAGTTCTCGTAAAAGATGGTAAATATTTTTTTTAAATAGCAAATCAGTATTTCTGGAACGTGAAAAAATTAAGCACACAATAAAATTAATTTTGCTACAAATTAATGAAATGAGATTTCTTGCGGTAAGAGACTCACTGTTTTATCAATTCCATATTCAAACCACGAGAAACAAACATTCTGGAAAATCGGATCACGAAACATTAGATCGTAAAGTAGCTAGTCATGTTTATAACCATTAGGTCATTACTCTACGATCGCCCGTTAAAATCGGACCACACGGAAGGTCAAAGTTTTTGGCGATGCGTTAAGACTATTTTATCAAACGAATCGAATTGAATCATTTACGTGTGATGTTAGCATGATTCACGATCAGGCTTTGCATGTATCTGTAAGATGAATTTCAATGAAAACTTGAACCGATCCTGCTTTACCATGTGTAGGTAATAAAGTCGAACGATATCGATCGAGAAATATATTTATTTTAACTGGCTACATGTTCGTATTGTTAAATTTGATAAAAAATGACGAGAATGGTAATTTAAAGACTGATGGTTTATATTTCGCTATTTATAAATAAAACAGAAAACTTTTTTAAATGAGTTTGTCGATTTTTAGTTCACTGAAAAAAAATCTTACGTAGGCGTGCGATCGTAAAAACAAACTCAATTTGATTACCGAGCTGTTTCTTAAACTTCGCAAATTGTTCAGGGGCTAAAAACTTTTAAATTCTTTTTGCGAAGTTTGAACAATACGGAATTTTGTAAGAACTTTTCTTTTCTTGTTTCCTAATTTTTGTACATCTTCTTGATATCGATTTCTCAATTAACACGTGGTCATGTTTCGATCTCGGATTAACCTGATTATTAGCAAAAAATTCAAATAAGGCACTTAATTATTTTATTGTCTCTAAAAAGAAAGAAAATCTAGGGTGCTCTTATTGGCCCTTTTAATAATCGACTTAAAAAACTGACCAGACTGACACTATTTCCTCAAACAACAGTTTACCTGTGTGCTACATAGGAACACAAAGAAGGCAATATCGAAAATATTTTTAAACCAACTGACTTAAGTGCACCGATAAAAATAATTGTTTATTGATAGCATAGATTATATTAACAGACTGTTTACATTTACTTTGGCTAACTACGACAATAAATTGAAATCATTCACTTACTTATTATTTCTTAAAAGCACCACCCAAGTATTACGTTCAACATTCGAAACAGACTGAGAAAGCATACCAAAAGCTAACCTTTAAATAGTTATACAAAATTAATCATAGAAATTCACCATCATGGAATATTTCGCCTGAATTTATGTTAATAAAAAGATTCCATTGAAAATTTCCGATTTACATGAACGTTATGCCTGAATAGGATACCTACAACATCCTTAAGGTCTATAATTAAAGTGATTCATAAGGTAAACCGGATTGTATTATAAACGATGATATTGAATTCTAATGTACATTTAATCATTGTTTCAAAGCAATAAGGTTGCAAATCGTACTTCAAACCAAACCATTACATTGAAGTTGAATTTGTCCATAAACAAGCAACCAACCAATTGACAACATTAGGCTATACGTACAGAAAATATTTCCTATAAACTTATAATATGACGTAGTAAATACGAAACTTATATGATACGTAATTATGAGCCTTAGTTCAAAGGTTATGGATATACGCAATTCAAAGGAAAAATTACAGAGCTACATCTACAGCTACAACTTAGGGCTCTATGTACATCAAAATGCTTAAAGTGGCTTTTTGCTCTGTAGCCTACTACTGCTACAACGAACTATATTTTACTGAGGTTATTATTTGTAAATAAACTATAGAATCTTAGATCAATCTGAACATGTGAATTTTCCTAATAAATTTAATTAAGATGAGGGCGCCACTTGAGGGATTAGTCGCCATAATGTAGTTGCTTTGTGAAATCCAGAAACCTCACAATTGTCGAAACAGTAGGTATTAAAGGGATAATATTCCTCACTGTTACTCACTATTTATTATGGCATTTGGGACGAAAAACTATTATTTGGCTAAATTCAGCAAACGATTATATTTATAGCATTTATCCGGATCACTTTATATTTAGAAATGTTAACTAAAATATATAGGTAGAGACAAAATCTTATTTTCGCGTTCATTCGCTGCCAGGAGCTAATAATAAAGCTTGCCATTCAATAAGCATTGATAAGGAAACCAGAACAGATACCGTCTATCAGTGCAAACTGTGATCCAATATTTTCTTATATGGTGTAACTAAGTTTCATGAAACAAAAT
This sequence comes from Agriphila straminella, assembly GCA_950108535.1. NCBI lineage: Eukaryota > Metazoa > Arthropoda > Insecta > Lepidoptera > Crambidae > Agriphila > Agriphila straminella. Next base: position 6,351,233 of record OX467318.1, read on the forward strand.
GCAAAAATCATGTTCCTATAAAGATTCTACCAATGATCCAGCACTTTTTATTGTAAGAATAAATAAGTACCTATCCCATTAAGAGAATTAATGTATTAGAAAAAATACTAGAAAAAACGACTTACCCGTAGCAGCTCAGACGGGATCTGTCTGAGCTACTACGATTTTTTCTAGTATTTTTTCTAATATATTTATAGCATTTTGAATGCCTTAAATCTAAAAATTCAATAACTATCCCATTTCAAATGGAAATAAGTATTCTATGTTTTTTTCATTCAAAGACGAAATCCAAAGAATTAGTTTTAGGAATAATAATAAAATTAAAACATGTTTCATATTTTTTAAATTTGAGATTTTTGCATTCACAATGCTATTTTTACACAATACTAAATAATATACTCGGTATCGGTAAGTGACTCGGTAGGTCAGCGGTCAGAGCATTGGACCGGATATCCAAAGGTCGCGGGTTCGATTCCCGTCTGAGTATTGATCTGGTGCGAGTCGTATTTTTTCTAGTATATTATTTAGTATTATGTTTCATATTGTTTTATAACATTTTAATGAATTGTCGACTTCAAAGACTAAGCATTAAAAAAGTTAGGTACCATGAAAGAAACTATACTTTTGGAGTAGTTCTTCATGTCTTTATTTTTTGTTCAATTCTGATTATTTAACTGACTTACCATTTTCTACTCGCATGATCATTAAAAATGATGTTAAAAACTATTTTATGGGCAACTTCTACCTTAGATTGTTTACCGGTAACTTTCAATGTTTTAGTAGTTCCATATTTATCAGTGGTCTAATGAGATTTACCGGAATTGAGTCTTTTAAAATGTTTGAAACTCCATTGACACCCTTTTACTTCGACTATAGCTGATTAAAATGCCACTTCAATAGCTCTACAAACTCTTGTAAGTCCATTGCTACCTATCGGTGATTAATTCCCAGAAGATTTCGATAATAATACAGTTATGATTCAAGCTACAACTGTTTGGACTATGGCCAATATGTTCAGATGATAATAATAAAAATGACTAATTTCAATCTTAAATTCGATCAAGAAAACTCCCTAAATACTTGAAGGTGCAACAGCTATGTATGTAAAAAAATTATTAAGTAAGCTTTTTATCACTTTCTCATTATAATGAATGTAACCACGGAACGAATACGGCTTAGCCATGCAAACACATGCTTATGATCTATATTTTGAAAAAGGTTTTTTCAATACAGTTGCTCGAAAATGTAAGTTTACGATGACAGTCGAGCGTGCGGAAAGTTGATTTTACCGCACGCCGTGCGTTTTTGTTTACGGAGTAGTACAGCGTGCGGAAAGTTGATTTTACCGCACGCCGGCGCCGTGTGTTTTTGTTTACGAACGTTTTTTTTAATTTCTACTAGCTTCCGCCCGCGACTTCATCCGCGTGGACAGTAGAAAAATATTGCAACCAGTTTAAAATGACCCCTTTAGTGTATGAAAGCTAGTACTACGGAGAGTTCAAGCTGTTTCCCTGGTTCCACCCACCTGAATTTGATGAAACATAGCTTAGATTTTAAGTTGGACCTCAATCTACTAAATTGTGAAAAATCCATCAAAATTAGTTTACGGTTTTTGCGTAATTTGCGCACAAATATTTAGAATTTACAGTTTTATTATATGTATAGATTACAATTTCAGCAGTACCTATAATGTTTTCTCGCAAATGTATTGAAAAACGTTGTATGGCACACGGTTGTTAAGGTTTTAAAAACCGCCTTACCAACCTTGTATCATAAACTACTATTACCGTACCGAAAGAAGTTTGCACTTAAATCGCCAGTAAACACAAGATTACTCATGTTTAATTATCATATCGTAATCAAACTAAAGCGTTGAGCAAATTTGGCTGTGGTAGGTAAATGTAGCAATTAGGCCCTACAAGATAATGGGAGATAAAGCTATGAAATTATGTCCGAGTACGAGGTAGCTTAGATAACGTAAACCCACAGTTAAACCAACCAATAAATAATAATAATAATAATAAGCTTTATGGTTTTATTTTGGTTATTAAACTCTTATTTCACTATAGTAACAATTTTTGTTCTTGTTTGTCTATTGTTTTTAAAACCTGTACCTACAAGAGCTTTTTCATTTTCACTTAAACTTCAGTGGTCAGGACTTGGAGTATGTTTAAATTCTAAATATTGATTTTGTTATTTTTTCAGTGCCTGGAATTATCTGTTAAATAATTGTCTTCATACATAAAAAATACTTTTTAATCAATTAGAAACGCGCTCCTAGTAAATGCATTTGGAGCGAAAAATTTAACATATATCAATTCCTATACATTCAGATGTAGAGCAATTATTTACTTTTAAAAGTCCTTCAACGTATAGACAATGTATTACTTTATGAATATTGTTTTGTTAAGAATCGTGATTTTGATTTATTACGGCCACAAAGAAACGCTGCCAACAATACTAATATTTCAATTTGTTAAAATTAAAAAAAACAGGTAAGTACCTTGAAAAAAAAGTAACACATAACACAAAACATTTCAAACTAAGGTTGTACCATCGGAAAATTATTTACAATATTTAGGTATCGAAAGTCTTGTTTAATTAGGTGCTTATGAAAATATGGAATCTCATTGCCAAATTGGCTACCATTTATCTTTGTCTAGGTAGGTATCTACATAATAAGCTTGTTTTCTTACAGCTCTACAAATATAGCCTACAAATCAATAACATTCGTTACTTACTTGTATATTTTAGTAAAAAGTAGGTAGGTACAATACGATTAATTTAACAATGTCCGACTGAACTGGCTAACTTCAGAGCGCTTGCTTAATCGGTAACATTTACTCTTTGAGATATATTCTCGAGTGAAGTTGCAGAGAATCGCTGTCTAATGCCAATTTAATTGTAAGAGTTTAAAATAAAAATCGTTTTATTTTTTCGATCAAAGTGTGTTATGTTGGAATCTTTGAAAAGGTTTAATCTCTCTTCATTTGCAGGATACTCTCTTTTTAGTTTAAAGAACCTTGATTACAGGAAGTGACTGGAAATTGATCATTTTATGTGCTTACACCACGTCTAATAAGACTTATGTTAAAAATCCTGTGACAATAATAAATAGTATTATTGCGTTTGTTTCGTACGTTAAATGCAAAGTATAAGTTACCTGACTGGATAGTTGCACCGTCTTTCTTGCAGAAACATATTAATCGATAGAGAATCAGGAATACGGTTAGCTAGTCTGTAAACACTGGACGCAGATACACAGGTAAACATATGGAAACTCTAGAAAGAAAACGAGAAAATGAGAAAAACGAAGAAAACATTGTACCTAACTAACAATTTGGTAGGTACTTAATGAATTCCGCTGAAAATTCAAAAATAATAATACGGTAATGCCTGCCAATAAAAGGATTTGTTATTTCATATAATTACAAAAGCTACTTTAGTACACAATAAAGTAGCATGATATCATTAGGGATAGGTTTGTAAAATTATCTACCTGCTGCCCACACAAATTTAATTCCTGGGGGTTTTCATTAAACGCAGGTACTCAGATTCACCTTCTCTTTGTTTGTTTTCGATTTGTCTTAATCATTCAATCATTCATACCTTATCTATACTGCTTCTTCACATTTCAGTTGCACTGTACATTCCCTAACTACACTTCACTATCACAATTTTTAAGTGTTTTTAAAACAGACGTGGTGTCGCGAGCATAGCTTGTATTGGTTTGCGGGTCCCGGGACGTGCGCGCGCCGCCCGCCCAAACGGAAAATCCCGAGCGAGCGTTTTCAGCTAATATTAGCGATGTACGAGCGGCACGAGCGAGCGACCGACGCCGAGTGGCGGCGCGCATGTCTGAAAAAAACAAGTAAACATCATCCTTGCGCTGTATGCAGCTGAAGGGTTGTTGGTAGTCGGTACGTGGAAACGGTCGTAACTAGGGTAATTTAATAACCCTCAATCGTCGCTAGAAAATAATCCATCGCTTGTAACATGATTTTAATTAAATAATATGAAGGACTATATTATAGTCATTCATATACTAAATAGTGAACAATTATTGTGGAGCTCGGTGACGCAGTGGTTTAGCGCCTGGCCCAGCGATTGCGGAAGTTAAGCAACGTTCGCAAGGGTCGGTCATGGGATGGGTGACCAAAAATGTATTATATCGAGCTCCTCCGTGCTTCGGAAGGCATATTAAGCCGTTGGTCCCGGCTGCATTTGCAGTCGTTAACACCCACCAATCCGCATTGGGCCCGCGTGGTGGGTTATGGCCCATCCTCCTTACTGGAATAAGTGGACCCATAAGGAAGGCCTGTGCCCCAGCAGTGGGGACATCAAAAATGGCTGATGGACATACTAAATAGATAATAATGATGCGAAGGCCCTAAGATTATATTTTATTTAACGGTACTTTTTGGGTTGGTAAACTTTTCGAAAAGAATTGGTTTTTTTTTGAGTTTGAAGAATAAAGAAAATATTGTGATTTTTTTATTTTACCTTGTTAACCAAATATATTTTTTTATATTATTATCGCGATAAAATGTCAAAAGTACAGCTGAACACGAAGTTCCTTTGCATTTACTGATTAAAAAAACTGATTGACAGATTTGTCAGACAGTGACAAATAGTATAATCATAATCATGCGACCTAATGTTATTGTTTGTTTATCAGCTTATTACTGTGATTTTCTAGTGTTTTTCTTGTTCAGTATTGGAAATGAATCAGCTTGAAGAAATCCATAATCCAGCTTATTACGCCGATAAAGTACCTACACTGCTTTGTTCCGTTTTGTATGAAATATAGACGTGACCATCCGCAGAACAAATTTTTTACAATTACCATGCCTTTGAAAGAGACGTGGTGCAGAGGATAAAACAGGAATTGTCTACAAAGAGCTTTATACGTTTGTTATGATCACGTAAATGTATACTGTATATCTACAAACTTACTCACAAAAGAGTTATTTTATTTATTTTAGCTGACTGTGACTGACATGACAACTATTAGTTGACATTGCTAATGCCAAACCTTTGCTTTTTTGTTTTGAGCAACAACATAGAAGTCTTTGGAGCAAAGGCATAACCTACGCATACAGCAGTAATAGTGATTTATTGTACTATGCTGTAAATGAAAATTTTAAATTTTTATTAAAATTAAAATGAAGTATTATAAAAATTCCGCAATTGGTTATTCCTGACTCCAAAGCCAAAAGCTACCAGAAAATATCGTTCTATGGTTTGGTTTGTTTTGGATTATCATGACGCATGAACCAGCCAATCAATAAATATTTCAGAAGTGAAGTTGGTGTATTTAGTTGGAAGTTACGGGGTGTATACTATATTGAGCATACATCCTTTTGTTAAGGCCAGTATATTCCAAATTATCGAATTTGGCCTATGTTTGATTCGATAAACAATAAACAATAAACGATAAACAATCAAATATTCTTTATTTTGAGCAGATAAAATTATATGTTCACATTCATTAATGATCTTAATTATTTTACGGTTAAAAATACGATATTCGTATCTTCGCTCGACTAAAAGAAATATGCAAAGACAAAGAATTTTTTCATTAATTTTATATTTTTTGGATAATAGGTACTTAAAGTTTATCAATCCTTTATTCACGAAAATATATGGAAAAATAGATAATGACATATAGAAGAATATTCAACGGTTACTTTTTCAAAATAACAACAAAAACATTGAAAAAATAAAAAAGGGAGGTTATATTTCATTACTCTTCGCACGTAAAGAAAAAGACAGAGATTTTTTTGGGATATACTGGCCTTAAGGCGCTTACTTGACCGAAACTGGCGCCGCGGTGAATTTTATTTAATTTTTATACATAATTTTGATAAAACTTATTGTGGAAACTTATTTATTTATTATAAAAACTTTTGTGGAATTTTTAGGGCCAGTCTAGTATTTTTAGACGGTATCATAACATTCCTTCGTAGTCACTGCTAGAAGTAGATAGCAAAACTGCTAAACGTGACCGTTTTTGATACATTTGGTACCTACCTATCTACTTCTATACGAATGACTACGAGAGAATATAGTGATATACCTTCTACAAAGACTTCTATGTTGTAACAATAACAATAAGTCTAGTATTTTTAGAAGGTCAAAGACTTCTAGTCTTTGACCTTCTAAAAATACTAGATTTATGAGCCCCAAAATATTCACGAAAAGTTTTATTGAAATCTTTTCTATTTAAATAAGCCTACAGACAGATGCTACGATAGCTACGAATAACTGCTCCTAGACTTTATGCAGCCTAAAAAAAAGAAAAAATGTTTTAAAATGTGCAAACAGCGCTCTTTCATATGATATTCCACATGCCCTAGTCGCCCCACTTAAAATTTTTAAGACCCCTTTTCAGTCCCTGTTGTAAAACAAATATTTCTTTTTTTATTTCTTTCTTATTTGCAAAATAGTTGGGCAAACGTCATCTTAAACTATTCCAAATTTCAAGTTGATACCATTAGTAGTTCTCGAGATATCCAGCTGTGACAGACAGACAGACAGACAGACTGAGTCACACCATAAGGGTTCCTTTTTACCATTTTGGTTCGGAACCCTAAAAACGAACAAAATATAAAGTGAAATATGTTTTGACTGACAATAGGGAAATCCCCTTCTGATTAAAGTACTACTTACTTACTTTTCTATACCTACTTTCCATTGCAATACTTATCTATATTTCTCGACATATTTCTATTAATCATCAGTATTATCTGTCCTTTAAAATTGTTTTTTTGTAAAACATTTATGTTACCTACTCAATATGATAAGCCATCCAGCTATTTCTTTTCTACGCCATAATTATTAAAAACTTAAAGTGTCAAAAAACATTTGGACATGTGCAAATTGTTACATAATGGCTAGAAGATTTAGTTTTCCATTTCCTTATTATTTGGTAATAATAAATTACGTGTGTCAGGTACATAAAGCAAATACTCACTTCATTCAACGTTTATTGTACAACCAAAATGCATTCAAGCTACAATACACCTTGTATGCTTACAAAGAAGATCTATTTTTAACCGACTTCCAAAAAAGGAGGAGGTTCTATGTTCGTCTGTATATTTTTTTTTTTTTGTGTATGTCCACCGATTACTCGAAGACGGCTAAACCGATTGAAATGATTCAAACGTTATTACATTAGGCACACTCCAAAGTTGGTCCCATTTTTTAAAATTTGGAAAAAGGTTCGTACTTTTCAAGTAATTTTGAAAAAAGCACGAAAATAGTATGATTTTGTGTGAATTACCTCGATGATTGGTCGTAGGTATTACTTCTTTGTTTATGAACTGAATGAGATAATTATTTTTTGTTGGAAGAGTGATATCTTATCTTAAGTGTAGTTTTTTAACCGACATAAAAAAGGAGGTTCTCAGTTTGACCCGTATTTAATTATGTTTCTCCGCGATTATCTTACGTTTGGCTGAGCCGATTTTTCTACATATATAATATACCTTACCTACAAGGTACCTACACTAAAAATAAAAAATTGTTTAAAAAAAAACAAAAAACCGACTTAAAAAAACCTAACTCTAAAAAGCAAGAAATAATATTCGTAATAATAAAAATACGTCTATTGAAGTCGGGTGGGGCTTTAGAATAAAAAAAAGGAATTTGTACTCCAGCCACAGAATATATAATAGTACTAACCTCCAGCCCCACAGACGTATTTTTATTATTACGAATATTATTTCTTGCTTTTTAGAGGTAGGTTTTTTGTTTTTTTTTTAAACAATTTTTATTATATAAGATGTAATGTATCAAGCTGTCGTGAATGTGACTCATTTTTTAACCGACTTCCAAAAAAGGAGGAGGTTCTATGTTCGTCTGTATATTTTTTTTTTATTTTTTTTTTGTGTATGTCCACCGATTACTCGGTGACGGCTGGACCGATTGAAATGATTCAAACGTTATTACATTAGGTACACTCCCAAGTTGGTCCCATTTTTTTAAATTTGGAAATCGATTCAGTACTTTTCAAGTAATTTTGAAAAAAGCACGAAAATTGAATGATTTTGTGTGAATTACCTCGATGATTGGTCGTATTACTTCTTTGTTTATGAACTGAATAAGATAATATTTTTTGTTGGAAGAGGGATATCTTAAGTGTAGTTTTTAACCGACTTAAAAAAGGAGGTTCTCAGTTTGACCCGTATTTAAGTATGTTTCTCCGCGATTATCTTACGTTTGGCTGAGCCGATTTTTCTACATATATAATATACCTTACCTACAAGGTACCTACACTAAAAATAAAAAATAGTTTAAAAAAAACAAAAAACCGACTTCAAAAAACCTACCTCTAAAAAGCAAGAAATAATATTCGTAATAATAAAAATACGTCTATTGAAGTCGGGTGGGGCTGGAGTACAGATTCCTTTTTCGTTATTCTATAAGCCCAAAGTTTTTTTTTTAAATAAGTAGTCAGTCACAACTATAGTTTAAATGTTTTTTTTAATTTTACTTATTTTATTTTCTTTGGGGAGCTTACAACATCATTTACAAAATTACAAACTTATAGAAATAAATACCTACGGGCTAATTACAAGCTTCCACAGATAGTAGGGGTCGCAAACCGGGATCCCGGATACCGAAAATACCGGGATACCGGGCCGAAAAGAAGCCTTTACAATACCGGTATTGAATTTTTAAATACCGGGATTTACGGTATTTTCGGTATTCATCACAGAACGACGCAAATCGCAAATCTCGTTTAAATTCTCGTTTTATGTGATTTAAAAGGTGATTTTCCTTAACTTCCTAAGGCTCAGACATTAAATGGTGTCCTAATCATTGCATCCCCAACGTCCTACTAGCTAGTGGTACTAATATTTTATAGTCATTCAGAAATTCAGAGTTGTTTTCTTATATGATAAAGTAATCCTATTGAAGTTATAAATTCAGGGCTTATGGGGGATATGGTTTTGAGTCATTTTTTTCAAAAAGAATAAGCACTATGGGTAGGACACAGGCATTAGTGAGGTACCTAATATTATTTGTTTCATAATAATCTTCAAATGAAATTAAACAACCAATTTATTCGTATTACTTACTGGTAAACTCTTGAGTCGTAATAACTACACTACATTGCGTCTAGGAGGGATGGGTCTGAATTACTTTGGTAAATACCTATAAGTAAGTACTACTGGTAGGACCGAGAGCCTTACGAGGTTAAATCCTCTTTTATTGTTTAACTTGGTTTAAATAGGTACTTAAACTTATAATACCTTTTAAATTTTGGATTTCACTATACTATAATGACTTTCATTATCATCATCATAGCCGCACGACACCCACTGCTGGGTATTGGTCTCCCAAAGGATCTTCACGATGATCGGTCCAGCGCTGCCTGCATCCAGCGGAGCACCCCGACCTTCACCAGATCATCGTCGGTCCACTTTGTTGGGGCCTACCCACGGAGTGTCGTCCGGTGCGCGTTTGCCATTCCAGAACCTTTCCGCTCCAACGGCCATCGATTCTTCTCGCTATGTGTCCCATCCACTGCCACTTCAGCTGAGCAATGTCGGTCATTATTATACTTTAGTTCTCTTAGGATCACTTAGGTAAACGCCGAGCATGACTCTCTTCATTGCACGCTGGGTGACCTTGAGCCTTCTTATGAGACCTATAGTTAGCGACCACGTTTCACTGCCGTAAATCATCACAAGCAACACACACTGGTCATAGACTTTCGTCTCTTGAGACACTGCGGTAATTTGGACACGAAAAACGAAGTTAGATTCGACGAAAGATCTCTTTCTCGAAGCTGAACTTACTTAAATCCAGTTGGACAGGCAGTCGCCGGTCCAAGGTAAACGTAATAGTCAACAACTTCGAGTGTAGTGTTCTCAACATGAGTAAGAGTGGGTACAACATGGGCATTCGACATGACTTTCGTCTTATCCATGTTCATCCTAAGACCCACTTTTTGGGAAGCACTACGGAGATCTACGAGCATTGTCAGGTCTTCTAATCCAAGGTCTCAGCCATAAGAACTGGTATATCGTTGGCAAAACGAAGGTGCGTTAGGTACTGGTCATTAATGTTAATATCGAGTCCGTTCTAGTCCAATCCTGTCCAAGAATTTAAAAATGTCCTCCAACGCAGCTGTGTTGTGAACAGTTTCAGAGAAGTAAAGTCTCCCTTTATCACACCTCGCTGCAGTTGGATGGGATTTAAACACTGATTCTGTACTCGGACCAACACATGGTGCATGACAGTTTCGTATAAATACCCTAACATTTCGAAATACCTGTAGTTTTTTGGGCACATCTGGAGAGACTACAGCACTGGCACCGCCCTGGTCCCTATCGAATCAAAGGCTTTCTCATAGTCCACGTACGCCAAGCAAAGAGGCAGACTCCATAGTCTTCTGTATAACCTGCCGCAGCGTATGGATGTGGTCTAGGTACTAAATCCTTTTAGGAACCCGGCTTGTTCGGGAGGTTGAAGGTCGTGGACGATAAGTAAATCAAAACAATGACTTTAACAGAAAGGAAAACTAAGAAATTTCAATATATTTATCTAAATGTCGAAAATACCGTAAATACCGGGATCCCGGTATTTGCCTAGATTCGATACCGAAAATACCGGTTTTGGAGAGAGGGGCCGGTATTGCGACCCCTAACAGATAGTAAAATTTGTATACGAATATCCTTGAATAAGTACTACCAAATTAATTTATTTGAGATACGCCGATCGCGATGATTCGAACAAAATAATTTCGGACATTTTGTGCGAATCGAAACTTTTTAATTTTATTATTTTTTCACAGACGATTTGGAGTTGGACATCAAAATAGAATTTAACTATAACTTTTTGTCTGAGTGTACAAAACAAGTCTGTTTTCGGAAAAGTCGTAGAACAAAATGTTGTTGTTTATGATGAGAGTAATCTACTCCTGCGAGGTTGTTGGTGTTTTACAAAATAACCCTGTAATGTAAGTAAACCATTACTGTGATTAAGTTACGGCATTACCGTGATATTTAGTCTGAGACATAATATCGTACCTAGATTATAATTACTTAATAAAAAATTGAAATAAATTGGTTAGTGCATTGGAATCCTAAGGGTATGGGTTCGAGTCCCGTCGGAGCTGCTACGGGTGAGTCGATTTTTTTAGTATTTTTTCAATTATATTAAGTAACTTAATAAACTAATAAATAAATAAAATGTAAATCCGTTATTGGCATTAAGCAAAATTCGTAAGATAATTACTACTGTTTAATTTTTAAGTGCTGTGGATTTTGGGATAATAAATTAAATAAAACTTAATATATAAAAATAGCATTGTAAATGCTAAAATCTAAAAATTCAATAGATTAAAATTAGTAAATACTAGGTATCAGAATCAGAATCAGAATATTTATTGCACCTTAGAGCCACGCTGCTTCCTAGCCCGCATTGCTCTAATATAGTTAGGTAGGTACTTAATTTGCTCACTTTTGTCTTCGAAGGTTTAAAAGAAGGCAAAAGGTTCAAAAGTATTTTTTTTAAATATGACTATGACTGACTGATGCTAACTACTTCGCTTATAATCAACTAAGTATGGTATTAAATTCACCTTTAAAAAAATAAATTACTCTAATGCAGACAGTATCCACTACAATAGTATTATATTACAATATACGTACGAATACGATACGAGTACTTAAATGCATAGGTACCTACTTTCACAGAATGCCCTTCACCATGAAAAAAAACCTTTGGTTCGCTTCTCATAAAAAACTTTTAAGTACCTACAACAACATACAAAGTTTTAAATCTTCCAATTATTATGATACCAATGCTCTATTTAATAAATAGAAAGGTTCATTATCTACAAACAAACGTTACTGACCGCCAACTATTTCCGTTTCCGTTTGACTGAGGCTGTTCCGGAGCGGTTAACGTAATTTAACTAATATTATTTAATACGTGATGTTATTAAAATACTGACCTGTGGTAAACATAGTTAAGGAAATATCTGTAAATCTATTTATATCTATTTATATCTCGTTCAAAACAGCAAGCAGTCAACAGTGTTTACTAAGTGTTTAATATTACAAAGTCTTTGTTTTCCAGTTGGAATACGAATAATTTAAACTTTCCTTTATTCTAAATCAAATAAAATCCGTTTTTGAGGATTTACCATTATCATTTTAAAAATTAGACACAAAAACATCATGACATTGACATTTTTTTCTATAGACAATTGACAACATTTCAAAATTTTAAGGTACCTGTTTTTATGAATATAATGAAAATTTATCGTTTTTTAGGCAACACTTATTTTTTCTTTTCCATTTATTTTCATACATTACTGAGATATTAATTAATAGAAAACGGTTTATTCTAAAAGGACGTAAGTACATGATATAGGTAAAATATAAGATATTCCTTTGCCATGCCTCTTAAAACGACAATTAAAAAAAAATTGTCTATGGTGTGACGTCCATAGGGATGTAGGCACGCCAGTATTTTGTATCGATAATAATGGTATTTTTGTTTATTAGGAGAACCCTACACGCATGTTACTGTGATCCATCTAGGGGTCGCAATACCGGCCCCTCTCTCCAAAACCGGTATTCTCGGTATCGAATCTAGGCAAATACCGGGATCCCGGTATTTACGGTATTTTCGACATTTAGACAAATATATTTATTTTCTTAGTTTTCCTATCTGTTAAAGTCATTGTTATGATTTACTTATCGTCGACGACTTTCAACCTCCTCAACAAGCCGGGTTCCTAAAAGAATTAAGTACCTAGACAACATCCATACGCTGCGGCAGGTTTTACAGAAGACTAAAGAGTCTGCTTGCTTGGCGTTCGTGGACTATGAGAAAGCCTTTGATTCGATAGGGACCTGGGCGGCCCCGGTGCTGCAGCACCGGCGCCTCTCCAGATGTGCCAAAAAAACTACAGGTATATCGAAGTGTTCAGGTATTTATACGAAACTGCCACCATATGTGTTGGTCCGAGTACAGAATCAGTGTTCAAATCCCATCCAACTGCAGCGAGGTGTGATAATGGGAGTCTTTTTTTCTCTGAAACTGTTCACAGCTGCGTTGGAGGACATTTTTAAATTCTGGGACGGAGATTGAACTAGAAAGGACTCGATATTAACATTAATGACCAGTACCAAATCACACCTTCGTTTTGCCAATGATATACCATGCAGTTCTTATGGCAGAGACCTTGGATTAGAAGACCTGACAATGCTCGAAGATCTCCGTAGTGCTTCCCAAAAAGTGAGTCTTAGGATGAACATGGATAGGACGAAAGTTATGTCGAATGTCCATGTTGTACCCACTCTAGCTCATGTTGGGAACACTACACTTGAAGTTGTTGACTATTACGTTTACCTTGGACCGGCGACTGCCTGTCCAACTGCTTCAGTAAGTAAGTTCAGCTTCGAAAAAGAGATATCTCGTCGAATCCAACTCAGATTCAGGCAGCTTCGTTTTTCGTGTCCAGAATACCTCAGTGTCTTAAGAGACGACAGTCTATGACCAGTGTATGTTGCTTGTGATGATTTACGGCAGTGAAACGTGGTCGCTAACTATAGGTCTCATAAGAAGGCTCAGGGTCACCCAGCGTGCAATGAAGAGTCATGCTCGGCGTTTCCCTAAGTGATCCGAAGAGAACTAAAGTATAATAATGACCGATATCGCCCAGCTGAAGTGGACGGGACACATAGCGAGAAGAACCGTTGGAGCGGATAGGTTCTGGAATGGCGACCGTGCACCGGACGACAAGCCGTGGGTAGGCCCCCGACAAAGTGGACCGACGACGATCTGGTGAAGGTCGCGGTGAGCCGCTGGATGCAGGCAGCGCTGGACCGATCATCGTGAAGATCCTTGGGAGACCTATACCCAGCAGTGGGTGTCTATGGTGCGGCTATGATGATGATGATGATGAAAGTCATTATATATAGTATAGTGAAGTCCAAAGTTTTAAAGGTATTATAAGTTTAAGTACCTATTTAAACCAAGTTAAACAATAAAAGAGGATTTAACCTCGTAAGGCCCTCGGTCCTACCAGTAGTACTTACCTTCCTACCTCCTAGACGCTATGTAGTGTAGTTATTACGACTCAAGGGTTTACCAGTAGGTAATACGAATAAACTGGTTGTTTAATTTCATTTGAAGATTATTATGAAACAAATAATATTACTTCACTAATGCCTGTGTCCTACTACCCATGGTACTTATTCTATGACGAAGAAAATGACCCAAAACCAGATATGGGGATACCCATAAGCCCTAAATTTATAACTGCAATGATTACTGAAACAACTCTGAATTTCTAGGGTCTGAATGACTATAAAATATTAGTACCACTAGCTAGTAGGACGTTGGGATGCAATGATTAGAACACCATTTAATGTCTGAGCCTTAGGAAGTTAAGGAAAATCACCTTTTAAATCACATAAAACGTGAATTTAAACGAGATTTGCGATTTCCGTCGTTCTGTGAAGAATACCGAAAATATCGTAAATCCCGGTATTTAAAAATTCAATACCGGTATTGTAAAGGCTTCTTTTCGGTCCGGTATCCCGGTATTTTCGGTATCCGGGATCCCGGTTTGCGACCCCTAGATCCATCAGTATTTAATCATAAAAGAATAAGGGGCCTATTGCATAAAAGAATGTAGGACTACAGAATATTTACCATAGCAGTAGTTTATTGGAGTAGAATATGCTCCATTATTTTCATCTAATCCGGATTATCTCCTTACAAAATAATTTGTCTTATCCATGACTCGTGTCACAAAGTCTCTATTAGGCCGGCCACACACACGACGGAATCCCGATTCAGAATTCTGAATGGAATTTCGACAAATGTATGAAGATTCCGTACGGAAAAATCCCGCATGTGTGTGGCACGCCCATAGATTTTGATTATTGTATTTTTGATTTAAGGTGGCAACTTGAACGAATGTGGAACAGCGGTGAATATTATTCAATATTATTATTCTAAAATACAATTTTAATAATGTTTTACGTGGTTTTTTTCTACTAGGTGTAAGTGGTGTAACCATGGACCCTAAAAGCTCCACGTAAAACATTATTAAAATCTTTTTCTATTAATAATTTATTGAGTAAATAAAAACCTCTGAGGGCGCCACTTTCGGTCATACAACCGCCTTAAATGAGGGAAGACTGCCTGATTATATGTTGTAAAAATGTTCATTGTTATTCATAAAATGTTACACTATTAAATAAAATGTAGTTGATTTAACTACAAATTAAATTTTAATGGAACTATTAGGTAATCATTGATTTCGCTGTAGTTGGTGAACTCGACCCTTACTCATTTTCCATTGAAAATAGTCGATAATAATTCGATACTTGAGCTGAGTCAATCAACAACACTATTGAGTTGAGGATGTGACATTTTGACATTGACATGACAGACTAGACTACAAACCATACAACAGACTAGCTAGCCAGCTGGAGTGTCAAGTTACAATGGCTTTTTTTTTCTTTTTTGTGATTGATTCAATGCAAATGCATACACACTAGGAAGACCTATATCGACCATTTTACACATTTTTTTAAATATCTCATTAAATAAGCAACCAGAAAATCTAAAAATATTATATTTATGTTTATTGACTTCGAATCTCGAAATGGTTTTCGAGTTTTACTGCCTTGCAAAAAATGAAAAGTTGTCAATTACGGCCTTATCACAAAACACTGTTTAACAAGTATTTAGCTAAAACATTGTTTAAATATGATGCTGTCACTTTTTTGACAATATTATTTGAAAGAGACAGCATCACACTTAAACATAAACAGTGTTTTAAGATCTTTTGTGGTAAGGCCGTTAATGTCAGAGCGTTTTACAACCATCCATTTTGATAGTTAAAAAGTTGCAACGCTCTGGCGTTTGGAAACGGGAAGGTTGTGTCAACCGAACGTCACGCTCTAATGTTTGGAACGCCGTTAGAGGGATAGGTTGCACTCGGAGCGTAGGTTTGGAACGCGCCTTAATTCTGTATAGACATAGATTTCCTTGCCTGCCGACTAATGGGAGAAATAAAAATAAAACAATCAAATGTCATAGTGACGTTGACAGTGACAGTTGACATAAAGATCCATATCGCATCGCAATTCGCAATCTTTTCAGATTTAAAGCTAAATAATTGTAAAGCCAAACAAAGAGTGCGTTTTTACTACACTGATATGTGGTGTTCATAAATAAACGCTCCTTTATAAATATCCACACAGTTTTTGTCTTGGTTTCTTCAAAATGACAAGTTTCCACGAAAGACAAAAGAGCCTTTTCAACCATCTGAAAGATGCTGAGGAACAATATAGCTTTTCTAAATCAAATAAAGCTTCGACTGATCAAGATTATGGAGCAATAGACAGGCGAACTTACAGAAAAGTTAAACATGAAATGAAACAGTTTAGAGGACGGGAAAGTATATTTAAAAGACCAGAAGCTAACATACGCGAGTGTTTACGGGCTAAATCTGTACCAGACTATATGAAGAACCCTAAGAAGTGGGCTTATTACTCACTTTCAGATGTAACTTCAGATCAAATGTCCGATTCAACGAACACAGCTACAGCCTTAGCATTTATACGTGAAATGGAAGCGAAAGATGCAGCAGACAAAAAAATGGAGATAGACGATAATCAGGACGACTTTATTTTCAAGAAACCTACCTTCCGTGCTTCCTTTACTGTCAAAAAATCTCCAAACTCCAATGCTGAAAATGTCACAGTAATAAAAAGTAATAAAATTATAATGCCTGAATATGTTGTGGGGGTATCAAAGAAAATAGAGAAGAAACCCAAAATTGTCAGAAGAAAGTCATTAATTAACACTGATGACGTAGCTAAGAAAGCTGACCTAAAATTAGAGCATCTGTTTGATGATGAAGAAGCTGAATAGCATTTTCTTTTTAACACTTCAACACCTGGAAAATGAGACAATAGATTTTCTATTGTTGTCCGGCCGCACAGGCATTGAAAAATTAATTTGTCATAATATAGGTTAAGATTTTACTCAATAAAGTTTGGATGAGTATATACCAAAGTTAATTTTATTTCTTATCTAGAGTGAATTTTCCAACAATAAACATTGAAAGCTAGCTTATTTATAATATGTAAAATAAATAAACATTGAAGCTGGCTTATAATTAAAATAAAACTAGGGGCCGCCCACGACTTCGTCCACATGGACAGTTATTTCTGTACCAGTAGCACAGAATACATAATAGTACCCAGTAGGTACTTACCTTTTTTCGAGATAAAACCCTAAACCGTATGTCCTTTCCTGTACCCCTGACATTTATGCAAATTTTCATGATGATTGGATGAGTAGTGAAGGTGTAACAAACAAACACACATTCGCATTAATAATATCAGAAGGATAGGATAAAAACAAAATACTGTATTTATTACAGTATTTATTTATTAAAATGCTTAATTATTATAAAAGATTAACACTGTGATATTATTGCAGATTCAGATTTGATTTCCAAGTTGTCAGACTGACTGTCTGTTTTATTCTCTGTGGGAAATGTGCTTAGGTCACGCATCATTGAGTATGCATCTTCACCATCTGCATAATATTTAGGTTCGATTTCAAGAATTTTGAAGCCAAGCGAGTTTGTGTAAAGGTTGAGTGCTGCTCTGTTGCTCTTCCTTACATGTAATGAAACATATTTGGCCTGAAACAGTAAGACATATAAGTTTAATTAAAGATTCTCATTATCAACTTCTTGAAGATAGACAGACACTATTGAAAGCAATAAAATAGTACCTGAAAGCACTCTACCATCGCAAGTGAGGCTTGATTCATCAACTTCTGTGCAAGACCAAGACGACGATGCGACCTTTTTACAGCGAGTGATGTTATGTGCCCATGTCGGTTATCTTCTCCATCTTCCTCCATTTTTGCCAAAACATAACCTGTAGATTGAAAAATTAATTAGGTATACATAAATTAGAATAGATGGCAACAAAAGTGTATAATATTGATTAATTAGGATTTAAAGCATAGGTGTAGATACACCTATCCTATGCTTTAAATCCTCTGAACGGTTCTGAAACAGTTAGCTTACTGCTATTATTACAATATCCGAGTGAGAGCGCCTACGAGCGAAGAGTTGCATTATGAAATTCAGTACAACATTATAACACTCTTTCGGGAGATATAATGACAAGGAGGGGGAGGAAAGACAAAGTCAAAACCTTTATAGAGGATACATAATATCATGGGCCGTGTAGATAAATATCATGGGTGTTTTTAATCCATATGAGTATAATATTGTTTGTTTCCCAAATAAAAATAAAAAATGGGTGTAGATAGTCTAGTATGCAACTGTACATAATTAAATTAGGTATTAAAACAATCATGTGATACTATTATCACATGAAGGGAAATTCGTGTTTTAATACCCCTCATTATAGTACAGTTGCATAAATAACTATTATACTTTACTCTTTTGTAACTAAATCAATACAATGGCTTACCAACAATATGTCCTTTTTCATCTTCAGCTACATAGCTCAACTGTGGCCAAGATAACCCATGGTAGAAGTAGTATTTCATTTGGTAGTTTTCTGGCAGACAGAGCAGATTGCAATGCTGCATGTTCATTAAATCACTCGGGCGTGCACAGCGGATGTTCATTTTGATCTAAAATAACAAAATTACTTCTTTAGAAAGTTACATAACTACATTTATAACAACAATAAAACAGAAAAGTTGTATCAGTAGTCCAAATATTCCAGTTTCAAACCAAGCCTGCTTCAAATTGGCACAATAGTTTGTGATTTACTTACCTATTTAATTTAATTTGTTAATTAATGTAAAAATTAATAATTATTCATAGTCATGGTAAGCAAATAACATCAAAGTACATAACATACATAATTTATAATGTATAAAAAAGCTTTAATCTTTCCTTGCTTTCCTTAATTTACTAGGCTGCCTTATTTCAGACGCTGGAGGGGTATCAGACATACCACCCAGCAATTCCCTCACAAATCGGAACTTTGAAAGACAACACTTCCACACTATATACCAACCTAGAACAAAGAACAAAGGCTATTAGAAAAGTGTGTGCACAAAACTCCATTCTATAATATCCTATTCTCACAATCTCTCAGATAATAATAAAATTATGATATTAACTTAACAACTAGCACATTAGATTTACTTACAAAACAAAACAAACACAACAACTAAAAATATGCTGCACAATAGTGTTAAAATAGCTAAAATCAGTTCCTTCATAGTAGGTACCTCACCAAAACATAGGCCTACAATATAATCACAGGAAAAGATACACTTTACTTTACATTTACTTTAATTGCGATTAATATTTTTCTACTAAAATACAGTTATATTGCTAGATAATCATGAGCGATGTGTGTGGATGTAAAAATATCACGCCATTTTGGACCCTAGATCCTATGATAAATAATTCAAATTTACTTACGACATACACAACAAAATTATCGATAATTACGTTTAATATTTGAGAATAATACCTTTTTGTCTCTGTGTTATCTAAAATTCACTTATTTTTCTGTAAGATGAAGAAATTTGAAAAAATCTTTGGTTTCATAACCTATACAAATTTGACATTTGTACTTTTTTTATTCGTTATAATGTCAAAATTCTCCTATTCATTATAAAGCAAAGGAATCTATGTTCAGCCAGAATAACGAATTCTTATTTCTTGATTAAGGGTGCCGGTAACGTTCAATTTTATTGCGATAGGCAGTACGACTATGTTCCTCTGTCTCTGAAATGGATAAAACAAAAACCAAAATGTCAATGTCAAAAAAAAAATAACAGTTTGATTGTTGAATTGTTGATAGTTTCGTTTGGTTTCGTTTTGTATTGTTTGACTTGATACTGAGATTTTCACGATTTTCCACTTTCCAGTTTTATCGTCCCAATATTCACTACATAGATATTTCTACATTGTAAATACTAAAGATTTAATCTTTGGTTTATCATCAATCGCAATGGACGACGATAGCCAAGATGCAAAACTTTTAGGTTCTCTTTTGTAAGTGCAAATTTCATAAGATTACTTTATTGTTCTAATAAATTTATCTACAAAATGAAAATGTATCATAATTTTATCCTACAAGTTGATATAACTTGGTGTAAGTACCGCCTATGACTCAGCTACTTACTTAAAATTAAAATCTCAATAGGATGGAAGAAAACAAATTGTGTAAATGAACAGCATTAATATAGCTTTTTCTATTTTATTTATAACAGGAGATACAGAAGTCCCACTTTCTCTAAAGAAGAAGTAAAATGTCTTATTAATTTAATAGAAAAATATAAAAGCATAATACTCAGTAAGTCAATCAACAATGCAGCATGCCATGCAAAGGAAATGGCTTGGACTAAGTTAACTGAAGTGTTTAACTCGCAAGGCTTCAAACATAACAGGAGTACTGAAAATCTCAAAGGTAAATGGGACAACTTGAAAAGGGAAGCTCGAAAATTAACTAAGAATCTTATGGACGTGGACTATGGAGATTTTGACGAGATCATGAGCCAGACAGTTAATTTACTTGTTGAAGCTGAGAATACATGTGAAACCAAAGATTTGTCAGATGAACTAAAAGGTAAGTCCCTAATATAATCAATGCACTTTTAACTTACTTTACTCACTTACTAACTTTATTCGGTCAGAGTGTCGCAAAGGGTGCGCAAGGAAAAAAAGACAGAATAATTTTGAGATAAGATAAGTTTTCGTTTTATGATATTGTTAACGTTTTATGATTGTTTCGGTTAAATTGGACAAAACTAAAGAACTTTTACTCTTGTCACTTTTTTCGTGCACATTATAGTTTCTTAGAAATATTGCATTTAAAAAAGTTTTCGAGAAATATTTTTATGTAAACATAACCTCTTTTGATTTTATTACTTTTATCAAGACGTGCCAAAAAAAATAAGCTTAGATTAGTTATGCTAGTAATCTGAACAATTTCTTATCAAAACTATAAAATGATTGAAATACTTAGTAAGTACAATTCCGTAAAACCATGGCAATATGAATGAATCCAATTCAAATTTATTTACCTTATTGTTTTATGTACGTACCTACTAAGCTATTGCATTAAACAGTCTGTTTTACTTTCTTTTTGATATCAAACAATTATGTAGGTAGTTTGAGAAGTCACCAACCAATGCTTTACAATTATTATTATATTAGTAAAGGTTAGTTAGTAGTAGTATTTAATGTATTTATGCTTATAAAATGTTGTGAACATAGGTAGGTAATTATTTACTCATTCATAAACATTTTTTTATGTGCTTAGTTTTCAATTATTTTGTTGATCATGTCATTGTGACTTCAAATTTTATAATTAGGTACCTACTGAGTTTTTTAATATTCTTTTTAGTTTTGGAGGAGGAAGAACCAAAACTACAAAAAATTGATTCAGACAAATATTGGAATGAAAATACTGAAAAAGACTTAAACACATCATCAGGTATGACTTTTTCTTTATTAACATCCATTGGTTATATGAAAAATTTGTGTTATATGTATTTATTTTAATGATGTACAGCATAATAATAAAAACTATGTTTTTATGAGCTGAATTTTGATTGCGATAAGTAGTATTACAGGTTAAACGCTCGTAGGTCACCGGTGACCTCAATTTTAAAATTACATTTTAATTTTCTTTTTTCCCCCAAGGAATTTTTCGTTTATTTCGATATTGTGTACGAAATCTAAAATGTTCTACAAACTTTTATATTTTTGTAAATTTATTTTTAGTTTTCATTCATTGTAAAAAATATGTTTGTATGGTGGCGTTTAAGGTGTTAAAACCGTTTTGTAATCGTAAATCTCAAATGTTTAAATACTTGTATATAATATCTCAATAACATTCTTATGCTCGGCTTTTCTTTTTGTAAAATAAACATATAGTAAAAGCCTGGCTTGTCTTTTTGTAAAATAAATATACAGTTTTTGTATAATAGCCTTGAATGTTTTTTAAACAAGTTTTGTTTATTGTTTCCAGAAGATGCCAATATTCAAAGAAGGTACTTAACTTAAGATTTAAATCACTAAGGGCAGATTTTTCAATACTCATTTAACAGATATCAGTCAGTTAATATAAACCAATGATAGTAAAAATCATTCTAAAAATGTGACGGACAAGTGATTGAAAAAACATTTTCAATTATTTATTAATGCGGCATTAAAAAATCAGCCCTAATAAGATAAAATATTGAGGTATTCAGTTATATCAAAGCAGGTATTGACTTACATTAGCTGTTTTTTCTAGGTTTGGCATTAAAAGGTCGATGAACTTTACACCACAAGAGTGTAGTATTTTACTGAATTGCGTAAAACCTGAGAAGAAATATGTGTTTTGCAAACTCACAACCAGCAAAGCAAACAGACTGAAAAATCAGGCTTGGTTAAGGGTATGTTTAATTATTAATTTTAACATTTTGATCTCGGTGGCGCAGTGGTATAGCGCCTGGCCCTGCGATTGTGGAGATTAAGGGTAATGGCATGACATGACATGTAACGGGCGTAACAGGTCGTACACTTTCAACTGATGATTTTGTAATGTTTTATAAGAGAAGCATATTCATTTTATAACTTAATTAATAGCCTTTTAGCCTATATTAATTTAATATTAATTTAAATTTCTTATAAGGTTTATATATTTTGAGAAAATCAGCCGCAAGTGTCGTAACGGGCGTAACTTGATTTTGCCTCTCAATTCCGGATGGCGTAACATTTTTGCGAAACTCTGCGAATTGCCCTTGTTTTAACAATAAAAATTAAAGTTAAGCTGTAGCCAAATAAATAACCCACCAAAATTTATTAAAGAAAAATAGGCGATAATTTAAATTTTACGTAAATATTTCTGCGTAATGGGCGTAACAGGCTTTTGTAACGGGCGTAACGCGTACGAATGAGAGACAATATTTTATGAATAATCTTTAATTTCTAAAACATTTTGAACACAAAACAAGAAAAGAAATTCGAAAAATACAATCTAATGTTAAATTTAATAGTTTACTTTTCATAAATATCAACACTGTGATCAAAATTGTAGTATGTGCGGATACCCTTATTTTTTAGCAGTGGATCCGGTAAAATTGTAATAATATTTTCAAAAGGGATATCCAAAACGTCTTTCTCGTTACTAATGAATACTTTTGCATTCTTATCAATCATTTTTAAAAACATAACACAAACAAAATGTTACTGAAACCGGGTTTGCTAACATTATGCCTTTAAAAAAAGACCCAATCCACTCTTAAAATCACTTGAAAGTTAATTTATTTGCACCCGCAAAGCCAAAAAAGTAACGGGCGTAACACAATTTGATTAGCGAAATTATCATAATTTACAAAGTCCAGTATAAAACCTCTAAGACATTGGCCATTTGTTCTAACATATCCTTACTTTCCCAAAGCCGTGAAGCAGTTAGTGCAATAAGTAAGCTACAGATTAAACTTTTCCCTTATTTCCGTAACGGGCGTAACATGTGATATACCGAATAAAAAAGTACTGTAAACAAAAGAAAAACTTACCGATTTACTGCAAATTTTACGTTTACCAAGCAGTTCACGAATCACTACTCATAATGGCGCGAAGTTAGCTGTGACAGTTAACGTCATATAGTTTTACAGTGTTGCCATATTTAGCTCCAAAATCTCTACCACCTGGCGAATATTTTTTCATACTTTCAACAAGAAAAAACTATGTGAAAAAATATTTTTTGTTGGAATTTTCAGTTAATTCATATGATTCAATGTAATAAGGCTTACTTAAGCAACTACTTATGTTAAAAAAGAGTACTTCAAAAAAAATGGCCTGGTAGCGTTTGACATGGAATGACCCTTAAGCAACTTTCGCAAGGGTCAATCATGGGAAAAATGTATTATCTTGATCTCCTCCGTGCTTCGGAATGCATATTAAGCCGTTAGTCCCGGCTGCATTTGCAGTCTTTAACATCCACCCATCCGCATTGGGCCCGCGTGGTGGGTTATAACCCGTCCTCCTTATCCACCCATAAGGAAGGCCTGTGTCCCAGCAGTGGGGACATTAAAAATGGCTGATGGTCATATGATCAACATTTTTTTATTAGAAGAGAATATGCGTGGATCCACTATGACCAAGTGTAAGAAAGATCTCGGAATGCTACCCATATTTTATATTGGTAGTATTGGTACACTATGTTGGCAATCCACGATTATGATTTCTTGTTACTTTGCAGATAACTCGTAGTTTTAATAAAATAAGTCCACAGAAAAGATCAGTTAAGATTTTACAAACAAAGTTCACGAACATGAAAAAGTTGATAAAGAAAGAGACCAGTTCCTTCTTCAGCAATGAGAAGAAGTATATGAAGTTAGACGATAATAGCAATGATAATGTAAGTATTTTTTATTCATGCCAATGCCAAAGTACTTATCAAAAGTTTCAGGATAAATGACTTTGGGTACCTATTTACTTCTTATTAAAATGAATCGGATTACTCTAGCTCTCTGCAGTTCAAAGAATCTGGATTATTTTAAAGTACTTTTTTAATATAAGAAAATATAGATCTGATTGTTATATTATGTTGACAAGTGGAAACCACTTTTTCATGATTGCCTTCACTAGCGCCGCCAATCAAGAAAAAATCATTATAACTAAATACTATGTTTAATAACATTTTGAAAAATATAAAAACTAATATTAGTTAAAAACTATTTTGTATGTGTTAATTAATTCCTAGTTTAAATGTGTTTGTGTAATTACAATCTGGATTAACGCCTAAATTTTAGGCGTTTAGGCATTACGGCCCGGGCACAGCCAGCCGCGGCAGGCGGCTAGGCAAGCAAATTCAATAATCACCGCGCGCATCATTTTTCGATGGCGGCCACCCAGCTCGTCGTCACGATCACGCGCAGTGGCCAGGGATTGATAACGTTATTTTTAAATGTAAAACGTTATTTCTTACTTTTTTACTGTTACTTTTAACATGTTAATAAATAACACTGACCTGAATTTTTTGCAGCCAGTCCAGTGTAATAATATTGAGGTCAATGATAAATAACGTTACTTTAGATAATGTTACATTGAAATTAACGTTATTTCAGTAAATAACGTTAATTTTAACGTTATTTCTTACTTTTTGTTACCGTTACTTTAAAATTAAGGTTATTCCAATTAATAACGTTACTTTATTACCGATAATTTTACCGGTAAAGTAACTAGTAACTAAGTAATATTAGTTTTTACATTTTTCAGAAAATTAAACATAGTTATTTTGTTGTAATATTTTTTTCTTGATTGGTGGCGCTAGTGTACGCACGATGCTCCCTTAATATTAATTTTGTACGCTATTAACAAAAATAATATTTTCAGTTAATAAAATCGGAGCCAATATTTGACTTGGAAGATGAAACTGAACAAGATATTGATAATGACGAAGACCAGGACAATGACCCGATGGATAGTTTTAATGGACTTCACAATAACAACAACAGTCACCAGGAGGCCCCAGACCCACTTTCTACTGTCCTTAGCAGTGATTCAGGATTTGGTAAGTAAAGGTTAACTTCGAACATTAGTTTTGTTTTACAGACTACACGTAGGGATGTTTATGTGTGTGCATGAGTGCGTGCGTGGGTGTCCCATTTTTAACCGACTTCCAAAAAAGGAGGAGGTTCTATGTTCGTCTGTATATTTGTTTTTTTTTTTTGTGTATGTCCACCGATTACTCGAAGACGGCTGGACCGATTGAAATGATTCAAACGTTATTACATTAGGTAAACTCTTAAAATTTGGAAATCGGTTCAGTACTTTTCAAGTAATCTTGAAAAAAGCACGAAAATAGTATGATTTTGTGTGAATTACTTTGATGATAATGTCGTATTATTTCTTTGTTTATGAACTGAATAAGATAATATTTTTTTGTTGGAAGAGGGATATCTTAAGGGGTAGTTTTTTAACCGACTTAAAAAAGGAGGTTCTCAGTTTAACCTGTATTTAAGTATGTTTCTCCGCGATTATCTTACGTTTGGCTGAGCCGATTTTTCTACATATATAATATACCTTACCTACAAGGTACCTACACTAAAAATAAAAAAATAAAAAATAGTTTAAAAAAAAAACAAAAAACCGACTTCAAAAAACCTACCTCTAAAAAGCAAGAAATAATATTCGTAATAATAAAAATACGTCTATTGAATTCGGGTGGGGCTGGAGTACAGATTCCTTTTTTATATTTTAAAAGCCCCACCCGACTTCAATAGACGTATTTTTATTATTACAAATATTATTTCTTGCTTTTTAGAGGTAGGTTTTTTGAAGTCGGTTTTTTGTTTTTTTGTCAGCATTTTTGCTACTTCTATAAACCATTGAAACTATTCATTAAGTTTAAGAATTGCATATTTTACTTAAAAAATGTACGTATTTACAGGTTTCATAAACAATGACTCTGGAAAACACAATGAAGATAAAGAAGTAACTAAATTAAAAACAGAATTATTACAATATCAACTAGAAAATGCAAAAGTAAGTAAAATCTCATACTTGATTATTTTAAACAATTCTATGTGTAGGCAGGCCAGGACAGAATATACAACTTGTAACAGAATTAACGGCCAAACCAGCATATGGTAGATAGGGACCATCAAACTGAACAATGAACTCTGAAATCGCGAAAAAAATCAGCTGTTTCATTTGCCATATTTTCGTTATTAATTTTTGTATGAAACATCTGATTTTTTTCGCGATTTCAGAATTGGTCCCATAGTAAAAGCTGTTCAGTTTGATGGTGCACCATAAACTCTGGTTTACCCATTAATTCTGTTACAAATTTCACACTGTTAAAAATTTCACACTATCACAAATTATTTTGTAAAATGCTTATGAAAACTCGGAGACGTCGCTTTGTTAGCTATCCGAGCGTATCTTAGATCAGCCATTTCGATGTCGTGGTCTGAAGAGCTACTCAATGGTTGCGGGAGACGCGCGCGGCCCGCGGCGCGTGGGGGCTGCGGCGGCGGCGGTGACGGCGAGGGCACTCGTACTACCTCGGCCGCTCCCGCCGAGCCCGTTGAGCTGACGGCGTGCTGCCTGCACCGGCGGCGTATCCTCCGCCAGGCCAGTGCGACGCCACTCACAATGATGATACCTAGAATTAAGTTGATTAACACATATTGTGTGATATCATGGGTTGAGGCATCTGTTGGCCTTATCTCCATGTCTGTATTCTTGATCTGCTGTATCAGATTTTCTATTTTTTCGGATTCTGTCTGAAACTGAGAGTGGCTGATATAATTTTCTTGATCTGAGGCGGACGTGGCATTGTTTGCTGGAATCTTCAAGTCGAAAATGTGATTAATCGGCGGAATAGTTATTTTTAGTACATCTGCTTCCGTATGGAGACTGTTTTCTCGTCGTTTATGTGAATAAATCACAAATTGCTCGTTTTTGATGATACAATTTTCTCCAAGATTTATTATTCCGCTGCCATTCAATAGCTCCGATGAAACTTGATTCTCACATATAATGCGAATTGCGCACTGTCCGCAACATGAAAACAAATATGTATTTATTTCTTGTAATTCCAGCCACTTTGACTTGCACGTCTCAATATTAGTGACGCATTGTTCTGTTACGTCACTTCTAATGCAGAGACTCTTATCGGACGTCATTTGATATATAGGTTTCTGTAATAAACACAGGTTGGTGACTTCATCGTATTGGCTGCATTTTTGAACATCTGATTGAGCCATAGGTAAGTATGAATCTTTTTGGGTATTCAGGGCGATGAAGTCTGCTACGGGTTTTATGCTGATCATGCTGCTTTGGTTTCCGTGTTTGATAGGTATAAGTTGATAAATTTCATAGTAATCTCTTGTTACCAAAGGCAATCTGATTTCAAATATAAAAAAATCTTTCGTCACTTTCGCCTTGACCTTCAGCATATGATATAATTTAGGCAGTTCTCCCATCACGTTGTTAATTGGTAAAGACAAGTCCTTAGAAAGTTGTCCTGATACGACATTCAATTCATTTAACAGCTGTTCAGGCGTTATAAGGTGAATATTGAATGATCCATAATGAAGGTCGGCAATTGTGTCGAGTAAGTAGTCTTGAATGTTTCTGAGATTCAGCAACACGTTGTTTACTATGATAGCTGATAACGCGAACTCATTGCTGTATATAACATCTTGAATCTTTTCATTCATAGAGGTTTGGATTTTTTCAATTATGTTTATATGCTGATTAATGATTTTGTGCTGTTTATTCATCGTGGTTTCGACTCTTTGTAGTAAATTATGCTCTGCTTCGATGATAGAGGTCTGATTTTTCCAAAGCTTGACTAGGTGTTTTTGATTTAGTCGTATAAGCTCGATGTCCTTTTGATACTGCTCGGCGAATTGATCATCGAGAACTCCAAATAGTGAGCGCGCGATACTTCCGACTCCGTTGATAAGACCGCGCCGCGCACGTGACTTCGTAGCGGCGGCGGCGTCGAATTGCTGACCGAGCAACAGGTGATTGTAGTGATCGAGTTCATTATAGCCATGTTGTAATTGGGTCATGATTGCTACGCATAGATGTTGTTTATCTCTGTTACATAAAATTTCCAAATTGTTTATATATTTTGTTAATATTTGGGAGCCTTCCCAATATGGCTCCATATCATAATAAACAATGAGCTTCCACTCATCTCTTGCTAGATGCATGTCGGAAATTTTATCGAAATAAATAGCTTGGCCGTTTCTTAACGATGCTATATTATATGCACCCTGTGTTGGTAATATAAGCATCATTGTCAGGAGGGTAACAATCATTGTTTTGATACTGGAACAACAATTCCGCGCTGACTTTTTTGATGTGGTTTTTGATGTTTCAGGCTGTTTATTTTGCTGTGACGGCTCTTCCTGATTATTTATAGGTAAAGTTGATAACTTGACGATCGGTCTCTGGATGGTGCCGTTCTTTGTTTTGAGACTCACGACCCGGACATGTCCATCTCTTCCAGGATGAAGCTCAATGACTCTTCCAAGGGACCATTTTCCAGGTGGCAAGTTTGCATCGTGAATCATAACTATGTCGCCGATTTTTTGATTTTGCTGGGGCTGCTGCCACTTGCTTCGAGCTGATAATTGGCAAAGGTATTCGTTTTGCCAACGCTTCCATAAATCATTAAAGATTTTCTGTGTTAACTGCCATCTGGTTCTCTCATCCCGTTCTGTTTCGATGATGCTGAGCGTGGGACCACTGGCTAAGAAGTGGGACGGGGTGAGAAAATCTATGTCTTCAGGATCTTCTGTGATGGCACAAAGCGGCCTAGTGTTCATGCACGCTTCTATTTGTGCTAATAACGTGGAATACTCCTCGTAGGTGAGTTTTTGCTTGCCAAGTACTCTACGAAGGTGGTGTTTCAGGCTCTTGACAGCAGCCTCCCAGAGTCCGCCCGCACTGGGCCATGATGGTGCGTTGAAATGAAATTCTATTTTCATGTCAGTGACTTGGGAATAGAATTCGTCATCCAATATTTGCTGTAGATTTAGGTATTCTTGCTGTAAGATGCGATTGGCTCCCACAAAATTGGTGCCGTTGTCGCAAAAGATATGACGCGGTGCTCCACGCCTAGCTGCCATCCGTCTGAGTGCTGCTAGAAACGCTGATGATGATAAGTCTGAGACGAGCTCTAGGTGCACCGCCTTCGTCACCATACATACGAATACGGCGATGTATCCTTTGGTCGTCTTGACCCCTCGACCCTTGTTTGTCTTCACATCGACGAAGCCCGTAAAATCGACGCCGCAGTTGTAGTAAGGACGAGTGGGATTGCTGCGGGCAGCTGGTAAGTCACCCATAAGTTGACTTTGTTTATCAGGGTTGTGTCTTCTGCAGATGACACAAGAGCGAATGTGCTTCTTAACTGCTCTGTTCCCCCCTATCACCCAATATTGCTGTCTAAGGTATGATAGAGTTAGCCTTGCTCCTCCATGAAAAGTGTTTCTATGTGCTTGGTCTACGAGCAAGTTCGTTAGATGACCGTCATGGGGGATGATTAAGGGATGTTTCATGTCCTCCTTAATTTGTGCATGCTTGATTCTGCCACCTACTCTCAGCAATCCTTCTTTATCTAGGAAAGGATTCAGGTTGAGAATCTTGCTCTTAGAGTTGATCTTCTCTTGATTCTGGAGGCTGTTGATCTCTTCAGAAAATTCGAGATGTTGATAATATTTAATGATCATGTGTCTTGCTCTTGATAATTCATCAACTGATAAATATAATTGTTTTTCTTGTAATCGTTGGTTACGCGACACCGCACGTAGTATCCAAGCGAGTACTCGGGTTACATGAATGAAATTGCTGTGTTTGCTTGTGATATCGTGAATTAAATTGTTATTTTTATTTGTAGTAGCGACCGCTGTAGTTGAATGAACTTTAATTGATTGTTTTGTTTCTTGATCTGTTACGTAAACTTGATTTTCTTTATGATTTTCAGAGTTGAACGAAGTCAACCACGACGGTCCATTCCACCATAATGTGTGCTGCTGTAGTTGTTTTACAGTGATTCCTCTGCTGGCGCAGTCAGCTGGGTTCTCCTGAGATTTGACGTGACGCCAACACTCTGGAGGCATGACTGCTTTGATTTGCTCAACCCTGTTTGCTACGAATGCCTTCCATCGGTTAGAATCGCCTTGAATCCATCCTAGTGCTGCGGTGGAATCCGTCCAACCAAACTTTTTAACATTGTAGTTAGGTAGAGTTCTTGCTACGGTGTCCATTAATTTTGTTAGTAATAGACATGACATCAATTCGAGGCGTGGTAATGTGACATTTTTCTTTACAGGTACCAGTCTTGCTTTCGCTGCTCCAATGATGATTGATGAATGCTCGGAGCCTTCCTGGTCTTGCTGATGAATTTTGTAGTAGATGACACAGGCATAGGCTTTGGTTGATGAGTCACAAAACCCATGTAACTCGATCGTGTCATTTTCGTGACTTTTTAGCCATCTTTGCACTTTTATCTCGTTGATATTTTCTAAATCTTCACGAATGATTTTCCATTCCCTGCTGAATTCTTCTGGCAGCTCGCTATTCCAGTGGATGTCATGTAACCATACTGATTGAAATAAGAGCTTCAGTTTTGTGGTAACGGGAGAAAGCCACCCCAGGGGGTCGAAGATCTTTGATATTTCCGACAAAAGTAAACGCTTGCTAAGTGATTTCGGCGCAGTGTTTAACTTGAACTGAAACAGTAAAACGTCATCTTGAGGGTTCCAACGCAGTCCAAGAGCCTTTGTTGATTCAGGATGCTTGAAGTCGAAGGATGCTTGATTCGTGGTGGGCTCCGTTCCATTTAATAAGTCGATGTTGTTACACGACCATTTACGGAGGTTGAACCCGCCGGACTTGAGTAATGCTGTCAAGTCAGTTTTCAGTTCGGATGCTGTGTTGATGTTGTGACTGCCGGACAGAAGGTCATCCATGTAGAATGCTTCTTCTAGTGCTTGCTTGGCTCTGGCTGAGTACTTGTGGCCTTCGTCCTTCGCTAATTGCTTTAACGTCATCATCGCGAGGAAGGGCGCGGCCTTTGAACCATAAGTGAGAGTCGTTAAAATGTACTCATGTATAGAATGTTTATAACTGTTATGCTGTGCTTGATAAGTGCTTGGATCCCTCCAAAAAATCTTGTGTAGATTTTGATCGTCGGGATGCAGTTTGATCTGTCTAAACATCTTCTCGATGTCTGCAGTGAAGGCTATCTCGTACTGTCTCCATTTTAAAATCAATGATAACAAATCTTGCTGCAAGTTCGGCCCGCTAAACATCAAGTCATTCAAGCTAAGTCCGGATGACGTAGGCGATGACGCGTTAAGGCGCTGCTTAATCGAATTTTCTGGTTTTTGAGGGGGTGCGGCAGACGAAGCGGTGTGCGAGTGCAGCGGCGCCCCTCCCGCGCCGCACCTCACCTGCGAGTGCAGCGGTGTAGACTGGGCCGCATTTAGAAAATTTTTGTTTGATTTTAAATTATTTGCTGTTATGAATAAATGTCATGTTCTCTGATCAGTCCAGGGTGAACAAAACTTTGAATTATATTTTGAGATATTACATAATAAGAACCTATACTTTTTATCACGTAAACGAGCTTTGAGAGTTATAAAAATTAGTTATAATATTTTTCTATACAAAATTTGAACACCATTTTCACCCCTTATCAATCACCAATCATGTCCACCGTGTTGGACTTCAAAATAAATGTTATTTTTGCAATCGTCATCCCAGAAAAAAACCAATAACGACATCCATATCTATTTAAAGGTTTTTTTACTCCTTTTCATTCATTTCATGCGTTAGATTTCCATCCATAAGCCTAAATTATAAATTTAGCGATATTTACTTCGAAAATGAAGGATTTTCTACAATACATAACTTCATCCGCCTTTTGACCCCTTTGGGGGTAGAATTTTAAAAAACGCTGAGACCCGTATTTATTAATTTTCAATCGTCAGCCTAAACAGAAAATTTGAAGATCCTAGCTTAAAAGCTGAGGGACTTTCTTACAAACTTTCATCCCTTCTTTCATCTCCTTAGGGATGGAAGTTTCAAAAATCCTTCCTTAGTGGATGCCTACACTGTATAAGGTATCTGTGTGCAAAATTTTAAGTCTCTAGGTCAAGCGGTTTGGGCTGTGCGTTGATAGATCAGTCAGTCAGTCATTCAGTTTACGATTTTATATATTAAGAAGATAAGATAGTAGGGTGAATATGCCTAATACCAGCCCCCCAAGGATTTTTCAACTTTGAATCTCTGTGGTTGCCACAATTGCGGTCTTAAAAATATTATTGACACAGTTTTAGGTAGGTTGATTAGTCTTTATTACGAAAGTAGTAGTTAGTATTACGAAATTTTGTGGGAAAAAAAATAAATAAAAAAATATTAAAAACACGACTGTATGACAAAAACGAACTAAAAAGTTAAATAATAAGAGTGTCATTGCAGTCGGGGGACCGTTTCATGGAACAATTTTTGATCATAGAGGTCCCCCGACTGCAATAACACTCTTGTTTTTTAACTTTTTAGTTCGTTTTTGTCAGGCAGTTGTGTTTTTAATATTTTTTATTTTATTTATTTTTATTTCACAGATTTTAGTGACAAATTATATATTAAGATAAATATTTTAATAAAAAATACTAGAAAAAAATCGACTCACCCGTCTGAACTTTTCTATTAAAATATTTATCTTAATATAAAAATAGCATTGTGAATGCCTAAAATCTAAAAATTCCAATTCCAAAACGCTGACTTGCATTTTGTCAGTATGTACACAGGGTAATATGCCTAGTTAGCCGGCCGCCTCCAGTTATCCGGCCCCCCAACAGTTTTTCGAATAAAATAAGAAATTCGTGGCAATTTCTTAACAATTTGGATATTTTCCTGGCAACACTGTTATCGATCTATCGAATGGTATGGACGCCACTAGCGAAACGTTACGTAATATTTTATAATTTGTGTTTACGTTGAAGCCCGCATCCGGGTCGATTTCGCAAGTGGAGATAAAAAAAAATAGTGGAGAGCTCTTGCCAAATAGTCAATATTGTCCTTCAGGGCATCGTTAAAAGGTAAATATTTAGTTTGTTCTCAAGGTATGTTGTTATTTATTACTGTTTTAATGTTAAATATGGCTTAATAAGCAGATATTTAGTAATATCAAGGGGCCGCCTTACTAGACAACGAAACCACATGTTTCCAGTATATCGGCCGGGGGACGGTTAACTGGGACTGAGCTCGATATAATGTTTTGTCTCTTTTTGTTAAAAGAGGGATTCTATAGAAGAATGTATAATGCTATCCCTTTTTATTAAATTTAAAGTACTTTGTGTCTAGTACTCGGCCGTCTAAATGTGCTTGTATATGAAGTTGATTTTTTTTGTATAGAAACGGGTGGCCGGATCTACTGGGTGCTTGCCCAGTGTACCGGCCTCCTCCGGTAGGAGGCCGGTATACTGGCTATCCTGCAAAATACTACTAGTACACCTGCCAGCTTTGAAATTTATCTACTAATAATATTAATTGTTTGTCTCTTGTTATTTCCGATGTGTATTTTAGCGAATTACTCAAACGATCGCTACTGCATTGAACGATGTGGTTTTTTCTTCTCGTCATGTTCTTTGAAAGGCGGCCGGTATACTGGGCAATAGAAATAGGAGGGCCGAAAATAGAAACAGGGGGGCCGGGCACTGGGCAAATCGTACTTTTTTAGAAAATAATTTCTAATGACAAAACCGACTAATGATAAAATAGTTGGGATCATTACTGTTTGTGTAGGTACCGAGTGCAGACTGCAGACCGAACTCGAGGCGCGTAGGTATTTGATCGAAGTATGGCTCGCTTTTCGACTATTTGTATGAATTTGGAATAGGGTGGATATGCCTAACTCCAGCCCCCCCCTAATTCCAGCCCCCAATACGTTTTTGCTTTGCTTTAATTAAAAAACAATAAAAATCGGAAACTGTTTAATGGAGCCACATCCCTAGTTAATCCTCGACGTTGGAAATCAGTATTACCCCGTCACGACACCTACAATTCACACAACGACCAAAAATGTTCACCGAGACCGAATAGAGGTGACCCCTTTAGGGGTTAAATCATGTCCACCGTGTTGGACTTCAAAATAAATCTCATTTTCGCAATCACTATCCCATAAAACCTCAAGAACGACATCCATATCGATTTTTATGTTTACTCACCTCATTTACCCCTAAGTGGTTAATTTTCAAAATTACAAAATATTATGTTTGCCTTTTTATTTTAAGATGTGCTCCTACGAAGTTTAAAGTTGTAATGTCTATTTTATATTATTTTTCCATACAAAATTTGAACCCTATTTTCACCCCTTTTGGGGTCAAATCATGTCCACCGTGTTGGACTTCAAAATAAATGTCACTTTTGCAATCGTCATCCCAGAAAACCCCAATAACGACATCTATATCTATTTTTGGGTTTTTTACTTTCTTTTCACCCCCATTTCATCCCCATAAGGGTTGAAATACTACCAATAACAATATACGTTACGTTAGATTTAAAGCCATAAGCCTAAATTATAAATTTAGTTATTTTTACTTCGAATATAAAGGATTTTCTTCAATACAAAACTTCATCCCTCTTTGACCCCTTCGGGGGTAGAATTTTGAAAAACGCTGAAACCCGTATTTATTAATTTTCAATGTTCAACCTAAACACAAAATTTGAAGATCCTAGCTTCGAAACTGAGGGACTTTCATACAAACTTTTGACCCCCGTTTCACCCCCTTGGGGGGTGAGTTTTGAAAAATCCTTTCTTAGTGCACCCCTAGACCGCAAAAGGAACCTATGTGCAAAATTTCAAGTCTCTAGGTTCAGCGGTTTGGGCTGTGCGTTGATATCTCACTCAGTCAGTCAGTCAGTCAGTCAGTCAGTCAGGACTTTGAATTTTATATACATAGATGTAAAAAAAACATAATAATCAAAATCATACTTATTATCATCATAATAATCAATCATAGAAACAGAAAAGAAATTCAATTCAAAAATTGTATATCGATATTCACTTCTTGGAAAACGCTTTTATAGGTTTCAAATAATTAAAACGATCTCGTACTCGTTGATTATTGTATAAGTTATTTTTTATTACGCAATATTTAATATATTTATATATTCTAAGTTGATTAATATCTACAGGAGAGGTATAAGTTTCAATGACTTGTTATGGGAACCATAATTTTAAAGCCTTTAGTATTTTATTATCATTATTAGAGTTACCAAACGAATATTCTTTTATCTCATACAAACATGGTTGTTTTATTTTGGAACAGCCTGTACCCGGCTGGAATTAGGGAACAAAGCGGCTGATATTAGGGCAAAGACGGCTGGAATTAGGGTTTTTCGCCCGTCGTGCATTTAAATGATTCTCTTTTTTTTTCCCACAAAACTACGTAAAACTAAGTACTATTTTCGTAATAAAGATCAATCAAGCTACCTAAAACTGTATCAACAATAATTTTAAGACTGTAATTGTGGCAGCAACAGAGATTCAAAATTGAAAAATCTTAGGGGGGGCTGGTAATAGGCATATTCACCCTACTTGGATTTGTAATTTTTTTTTTGTTTTCTAATTCTACGACACATCCGTCGCAATTCTTTGTTCCTTTTGTTTCCCATTTTACACACACACAATACATGAATAAATAATAATAAATAATAATAATAATACAGTCAAGTTCGTACAAAACTAGGTACCTGTAAAAACAAGTCACAGTCACAAGACGTAAAACTACACTAAATCTATTTTATTTATTACTAAAACCTAAAACTACAAAACAAACACCTAAAACTATTACTTGGCACTAAATAAAATTATTTATTTACTTAAAACAAACAAAGTTTGGAAAGACGAGACCGACCACGCTACGATATGAAATGAAAAGTACAGCCCCATTCTCAATACCACCCGATGCATGCCCCCGGCCCCGGGCGTTCACCCCGCCCGCCCGCGCCAGATCTCTGTGTTTGCCGAAAACTAGCAAATATTTTTCTAAGTGCATTGCTCTTTACATTTTTCAGGCGCTAAAAAACCTGTTTATTTTGATTTTAATAGTGATCCATAACATTAACATTCTTTTTTTTTATATAACTCTTTAATTCGTCTTATGTTCGATTTATAATTTGAGAAAAATATGCTAGTTGCCGCTGAAAATATCGAGTCCTGCGCGACGAAAAATCTTTTTAGAAAAATCATTTTTTTTCTCTAACTAAGCTTTTACTTGAAATTTTTTATAGCTAAGTATCTAATTCAGGATATGTCAAATACAATTATATTTTTTTCTACCTTTCAAAATGAGTGGATTTTTCTAGCTATGCGACAAAACTTTATATGTTTTCATTGACGCTACGTTTTGCAGCTCCTTAAATACAACTCGCAGTGCAGTTGTAGTGGAGTCCGGGCGAATGACGCAATGGTGCGGTAGGTAATAAGCCGGTGTCTGATTACCGTCGCCTTTGTTTACCTTTTGCATGTGACCGAGTTTAATGTACTCGTCAATAAATGTTTTATAATCTTCTGATAATTTTTCGTTTCTTATAAATTTCTTTTCCAATTGCCAAAACTGTGCTATTGCTCTCTGCTTGGACTCTCCTAGCTTTTCCAAGGCATCTGGTTTCATGGGAATCCTTACAATGTAACGACCGTCTGACTGTCGTGTCGTTTGCTCTTTATATTGTTGTGCACAGTGATGATCTTCAAAAGAATTATTTTCAGGGCTGTCAGCGATATCCTCAATTGACCAGAATCTCTGGATATCTTCGATGTTGCTTAATATCACATTACATTGGTAGGTTTTGACATTGCCGCATAGTAACCATCCAAGCTGGGTCTGCTGC
The DNA here is from genome assembly GCA_950108535.1 of Agriphila straminella. Lineage (NCBI taxonomy): Eukaryota > Metazoa > Arthropoda > Insecta > Lepidoptera > Crambidae > Agriphila > Agriphila straminella. The sequence goes on from OX467318.1 coordinate 6,388,656, forward strand.
GCTATGGGCTGAGTGTTATTGTCACCTTTGATGATTCCTCCCATCATGATAAGGGAATAGATGTCTGCACCAAGTAATAAGTCTACAGGTCTGCTGATGTAAAACTCGGGATCTGCTAACTTGATGTGTTCAATATGTGGCAACGTTGGTTTGGAGAAAGACTGATTTGGAAGATTATTGATGAGATTGTTCATAATGATGACCTCTGTGCTGAAGGTGAAGTCACTATGAATCGCTTCTGCTGTTATCTGGGTTGAACCCTTGCTGTTGTTTTCTTGAGCGCCTAGTCCAAACACCACACCTTTACAACGGCGGCGGGTTGCTCGGAGCCTCTGTGCTGCATTCTCGGTGATGAGAGATATCTGAGATCCTTGATCGATGAGTGCACGCATGGTATGATGGGTACCATCTGCTGCCAACACCTTGATTAATGCTGTTGCCAATAGAATCTCAGATGCTTTCTGTTGTGATACATTGACGCTCTCTGGATGCTGGGAATTCACGCTGCCTGATGGTTTCGTGAACGCATCATGTAATAAGGTGTTATGTTGTTTAGTGCATTTACTACATGATTTTGTAGAGATGCATTTGTTTCCCTTGTGATCATATAAACAATTGATGCAGATTCGTAGGCTGTTAACCGTTTTCAATTTCATCTCGCTCGACATCTCCAAAAATTCTTTGCAATTAAAAATTCCATGTTTTCCTTTGCACTGAGGGCAACGTACTGCTGACGTAACAAATAACGCTTTTCCAAACTGCTTGCTCGGTTGATATGCGTTGCTACTTGAATATTTATTGTAATTATAATTATTTTGCTGATTTGATCTTTTTGCAGTAAATGACGGATTTTGTGCAATAGGTTTTTGCGCAATACTGTCTTGTTTTCGTTTGGAAGCTTCTAGAGAAGTAAATTTGTTTTCTAAAAATTCGAAAAATTCAGCCAATTTCGGTAATTCTCTAGGGGTTTTCAATGATTCTATGTAATCTTTATGTGTTTCAGTGTCCAGTTTCTGCGACAGTATGTGAACTACTAGTGGGTCCCAGGTCGTGATGTCGACTCCAAGTGATTTTATGGCATTCAGACACTCATTTGCAGTGTCATGAATTTTCTTGATAAGTGGTGCTGTCTGAAGTTGCATTGTTGGTAAACTCATAAGAATATTGACGTGAGAGCTGAAGATTAACTTTTTATTGTTGAATCTATGATTTAAAATATCCCAACAAATCTGGTAATTTTCAGTGCTGATATTGAGATGCTGTATTAGCTTTTCAGCTTCGCCTTTAACTTTGCTTTTCAAGAATTGCATCTTTTGTGCATTCGACATGGAGCGGTTGTTGTGAATCGCTTCCAAAAATAGATCCTTAAACGAAATCCATTTGTGATAATCACCGTTGAACGAAGGTATGTCCATAGTCGGCGTAGAATGTGTTCTGAATGATGCTGACCACATTTTTTGATTAAGAACCTTTTTGATGTCATTGTATTCTCTCTCATAGATGTTAAAGGAACGCTCGTACTCTTTGTCCTCTTCATACAGCTCACTGTCGATCTCCCAGTGTAAATAGTCGATCGCAGCCCAACGTGTTTCAATATGTTTCAAAATGTCCTCAAATTCCCATTTATCAGAAATGTTTTGAAGGTCGATGTTCGTGACTGTACGAGAGAACGCTTTAAAATTGCTTTTTTGCTTGCGAAGCATTTCATCCAATTTGCTACTAGTGCTGCTGTTCTTCATTTCTCTTAGAGAACTCTGATGTGATCTTGAAGAAGGCACAGGCATCGCAGCGGCATCCACGTAGGTGTCGTTGTTGGAAGTCACGGTGGCTGCGGGGGGCGGCGGCGTGACCGCGCTCCGGCCGCCTGGTGACGGTGATGGTTTTAGTTTTGACGTTTCGAACATCAGTAGCTTGCTGAGCTGGGGCCTCTCCGGCATCTCGCGAACAGTAGGATCTTCCGTGTATAAAGAGTAAAGTTCTAAAAATTGCACTAGCTCTTGAAAGTACTCCTTGGTTCGCTGATAATGATTTCTCTTGAAATACTCGTGCTCGACGTTTTGATAGTCTACAAGTTGCATATGATTGCTGTTGAACTCGTTCCAATAGGCTTGTAATGTTGATATCCGCCTACGGATGTTAGAGTAGGTCTTGCGTTCAGATCCATCCTTCTTGAAGTTGGTGTAAACGCTTTCAATGTTTTGCATAAGCTGATACTGCGTGGCGATGATTTCTTCCATTTTTGCTTCAATTACTTATTGAACAAATACTAGAAGGACCACGGTGTCAATTCAGTGCTGCTGGAATCCTGGTAGGTATTATGCGCGTCGTCTCAATCAACCGGTGAGACCCGCTGGTGGGAGGCCGGCGACCGATTCGCTACCACACGAGAATAACCAAACAACACTAAACTGAAAAAAAGTTAGTTTGAAGATGTTTCTTCAAAATGCTTGATTGCTGATGATGTGAACGTCACTATGTAAGTTCCACGTGTCACTGATAGTTCATACACCTCGCACGACGATTTAACACGATTTTACTCGTAATCAAAAACGCACTCGCGAGGTCCTTATCTCGAAGGACCATAAAAGTTGTATGGTGTTCCACACAACTCTTTGAAAATGATAAATTAATTGATATGAATAGTTTATTGATAAATGATAATAAATGATTTTACAAGAATGAGTACGCGCGACGAATGTTGGTTGCGAACTAAAAATATTTGCTTACATACAAAATTGATAAAATTATAAAATAAAATACATTTCTCGAGGAAACGCTGATTGGGCGAATTGTACGGTCATTCACCGTACACGTTGTATTGTACTAAACGGTACAGAAGCCCATCCGTGCGAGGACAATTAAATAATAAGCTATTCTCGCTGCACAGCAATAACGTACTATTTCAAATTGCACAAAGCTGCACTACATGCCTATTATTATAATATAAGGACCTCTGAAGCGCTTCTCTTTCTGTCTCGACTAGAGATGGGCAAAAGACCCATTAAACCTATTAAAAACCCACATTGTATTTTATAGAAACTTTTTATAGTTTTCTTATTTCTATTGATATATCAAATGTGACGTTGCTATGTAAACAATTTCTTGTTAAATCAATACAAAAAATATTTAAAGGTCGAAACATTTCTTAGTTCTAAAGATTTTATTTATTTTAACAAAATTGTCTATGGGCGATAACTGGGTTTAAACCCAGCTCAAAATCGGGTCCATCTCTAGTCTCGACCGACACATGCCATCCCTCGTACGCTGGCTCGACTGAGTCAGCCAGCCGCGAGCAGTAGGCTGATATAAAAGTTTAAGGGTGGAGTGAGTGAGACCTCCTGATGTAGGCTCAGGAAGACAATCTGCTACTTTTTGAAACACTATGGGCCAGATTCGCAGGTTCTATAAATATCTAGGCGACAATGACAACATCCCTATCTTTGACGACCACGGAGGTCGAGTGTTTTGTACGCTGGTTTTCAAGGCGTCACCATCTCTTGAGGTCCCGGATTCGATCCCCGGCTGGGTCAATGTAGAAAATGAACTTTTCCATATTGGTTCAGATCTGGGTGTTTGTGATATCACCGTTGTCTCTGATTTCCATAACACAAGTGCTTTAGCTACTTACTTTGGAGTTGGAGCAATGTACGTGATGTTGTAATTTTTTTTTATATAAGGTGCCTTGTAATTAGTGTCAAATATTTTTAGGGCTGAACATATAAGTCATAAGGATCACATATAAAAAATATTTCGAAATTCTACACGCTAGTTTAGAATTTAATTTTTCAAACAAAAAAATAATACCCTTATTTTATAAAATAAGCCCATCCTGTACATGTACACTCACACTATCTAAGACTACGCACGCATAGCATTCATACGCAACACACAACTATCGTGGTGTGCGTGAATGAACTTAAAGACACTCACCCACAGACAGGCTCGTTTTTATAGGCCGATGCGATAATATCGGATGGGTAATTGCGTCCTGCCTGACTCCTGCTGGCCCCTGCACTGCACATCCTGCACGACCACCGCGATACGATATGATGACACTGAACTGACACTGAATGACACTGAACTTTCAAAATACCATTGTATCTGACAGTTATTGCACAATCTGTCAGTCAATGCACACAATAAAACTCACTTGGATTCCATGAACCTCAGTCTCACGAAACAGCCTACGGCTTCTGGTAGGCTGTAGTTGGCGTCATGATTATTATTTAGATAGCCAATTTTATCGCGCCAGCGAAGCCGGACGGGTGATCAGTCACATGTCAGTCACCTTGATCGGAACCATTTCACCCATTTCCCCAAATCCTCTGAAAGCTGAGAGCAGGGGTGGCATCATGATAGCACAGCACAACACCATGTTTAAATAATCCGCGTTATTATAGCGATAGTTCGGCCTTTTGTGGCTTACAGCTTTACGCACGCACGCACGACAATGCACCCGAACGAAAGAATTTCCGCAACTGACGGACAAGCAGCGCGCGGCGCGCGCGTGTGCGTGTGCGTGTGCGCTGGGTTGCGTTCCGAACCTACGCTCCGAGTGCAACCGAACGCTCTAACGGCGTTCCAAACATTAGAGCGTGACGTTCGGTTCACACAACCTTCCCGTTCCAAACGTCAGAGCGTTGCAACTTTTTAACCATCAAAATGGATGGTTGTAAAACGCTCTTACGTTTGTCTTTCGAAAAATGACAATGTCATGATGTTTTTGTGTCTAATTTTTAAAATGTTAATGGTAGATCCTCAAAAAACGGATTTAGAATAAAGGAAAGTTTAAATTATTCGTATTCCAACTAGAAAACGAAGACTTTGTTTAAAGTTCTTGGTAGTTCCGGACCTTAGAGTGAGTTAAAAAACAACCAAACAACCGCACTCTGAGTCACTGAACGCAACCCTGCACACAGTGCACGCTACTACTTGTAGTTATTCTGTGCTACTACGACATACTAGAGATGTGACATGATATGACGTACACAATTGATTAATTGATTCAACGACGATTACATTAAGTAATTTATTTTATTTTTATCTTAAAGGGAGACAAACTAATAACCATTAGCTAATCTTTCAGATTATAAAAACTATTGTACAAAAACAAAATTCTGTAATGTGATAGTTTTCCCTGTAAATGCCCGATAGTTTTAAGTTTATTCGTACATTGAAACTAGTAAATCAATTGAGAGAATTGGAATAAAGAAGCGATTGTTGTGTTTCCATGACTCAGAAGGTACACGCTTGGCAGTCCCAGCTGTTGTTGATTGATGCATGAAAACAATTTTGATGGATTTTTGGAAACGTTTGGCGTTGTCGAAACATCGCTACGATCGCGATTAGTAGTAGGATCGAAGATCAACACCGCCCGCAGTTTACTTTTGAATATTTTATTGCGTTATGCCTAAAAATGTGAAAGTTTCCCATGAACTCAGAAAAAATTATAGTAGGTAATATTTTTTTATCTGTTGCATATTACTAAGAGGTAATTTAATCAATCCTATACTGTACATCAAGTAGGTGTTGCCTTTGCAACCAATCCTAAGCTGCTAACCTTAAAAATATACGCTTGATGTGCACTTGATTTTATTAATATTAATCAATCAAGAATCTTTATATCAATAATTACAGCACTATCGGTCGGCTTTTCATTGAGTCAGTGCGGCCGGCCGGCGGGCGGCGCGCGAAGCGCTGATTGACCGCGGCATCTTTCGGCGGCAATCGGCGAATTTGAAGGGTTATTCCCTATTAACACTTTTGTTTCGATAAACGAAGTATGCACTAAATGATGTCATAATTATGATCATGATGTTGTTCAGGTCAGCTCATGTTTTACATAAAAGTACACTCATTAAATCCATAGCTGGGCATAGGCTTAAATTTAATAAGTCTAGACCTAGTTATTTAACTTCCTTTTTGTTTTAGTTGTTAAAAGATGATTGAGTTAGACATTTATTAAAAAGTTAGTCCACTGCTGATCATGAGGTCAAGTATTGAGTAGGTAGGTACCTATGATTTTTAATATCTGATTTATGATACTCAATTACGGAAGCGCTTTTCGTATCCACTGTCGGGCAAAGTCTAAATTTATTAAGTCCACTGTTGATCTTAAGCCCACTAAGCCATGTTGTAAAAAGCTAGTTTTATTCTAAACAAAGGCGCTTTTTCTCATATTAAGTCCATAGCTAGACATAGGCTTAGTTTTAGATTGGCATAGTTTTTGATATCCAAAATCCAAGGTAAACTCAAAATTTATTGATACCAATTTAATACTTTTTAACATACCTACGACATAAAATTTTTGTGAGTTAGGAATAACCCGCGCTTCGACGTTTGTGTGTGTGGGGTGGTGTATACAACAGGCGCGTGGCGCTGGCGCATGGCGGTGTCTTTGAAAGCGCCGCGCGCGTCCGCGGTCGATGGCCCGGCGCATGTGTGCAGTAGGCTAGTGTGTGTAAATCGTTGAATGTAGTTGTTGCTCAGCTGTAAAGGGGTGATGTTTTTTGGGGTTAGATGACCAAGTTGTTTACCTTAATATCTCGCAAACTAACCTGCAAATAGTACCCCATTTTTTGCTGACCTATGTATTATGACTTGCATATTCAGCCCTGAAAATATTTGACACTAATTACATCGCACCTTATATAGTCAATATTGATTGTTGCTTTTCGCAGTTCAAAATTGTTGTTATCAAAATATATTAAATTAAATTAGGATATGGCTGTCGGTGAGGATAACACAACTGACCGTTTATTTATGCTTCCAGTTAGAGAGAGAGCGGATAGAAAAAGCAATGTGCGCTGAAGCAATAGCCAATGAGACAAGAGCGATAGAATCGTCCCTGCGCTTACGAGCAGCGCGCCTCCAAGCAATCGAAGCGGCCATGAAGTTGTCCCCCTCGCACCCCGCGCTACTGTTCCCGCCAGAAGAAGCGCGCGCGCAACATTACTTAAACCAGTACCAGACTTGAGGAGAGAAGAGGTATCTCTTTGAAAATGACTTGCGAGTCTACAGGCTCGTTAAAATGTGACGGAAGGTTTGAAGGAAATACTGTGACAGCGGTCCAGTACATTGAAAAAGGATAAATTGCGGTGAATATTTTTTTTATTTTTATTAATACAGCAATATAGTTTTGATTTAATAATTTCAAATGCAGGGTTTTAAATTAATTAAAACAATGTGATAGATACGAAAATTTGTATATTTTACTTGATTGCGTTTTACAAGATGATTAAATTACAATTCAATAAAAATTATTATTTTTAATATGCATTTGTACAATTTCATCTATTCCTAACTAAACTACGACGTCTATGAAATATATTACACAACACTACTAATATACAACTTGTTTTTACATTGATATCATATGCTACCGTCTATGCCATATTTATAAAGTACAAAATGTAGGTACGTCCATACAGTAACGCTATTGTAGGCAATACATTTAAGTAATGACAAGCCTTGATTGCAAACATTGATTATAAAATAATTTTTGAAATAATTTAGATTAATTGAGCATGTCTAGCGTTGAATCAGTCGCGATACTTTTTATTATTGTTATTGTTGTTACTTTTTCTAGTACAATCGACAACAAATAATCACGATCGATTACCAAATATTGACAATCAATTTTGGTCAATTTTGTATAACCTCTGGAGATGATACTGTGTGAACAAAAACATAGTGTTCAACCCAGAACGAATACCTACTTACGTTCTAGTAGTGACAATTATGTAGGAATCAATATGATAGGAAGTTTGTAAGTACTTGTAACGTGTCGCAGAATTGCATTGAGGAACTTTCTCACATTAGATTTTATTGTAATTTCGATGTTCTGCGGTCCGCATCACTCTATCTTGTAATTTTCTTAACTAGTCACACGCAAGTTACACTGGAATATTAGACACGATTCTGGTAAACACTCACTTAAATTAAGTTTAAGTAAAGTTAATTTTATTTATCGAAAGAAATAAGCGTAGTACTTGTGTTTAGTTAGTTAGAGAGTATGTATCGAAATCGAGTCGGTGAGTCAATAATTGTTTAAGTAGTTGATAATAAAAGATAAGAACAGACTATGAGCGAACAAATAAAAAAATGCAGGGTACGATTGATTCGAAATATTTCGTATTTATGTAAAAAGGAACTTTAACTTTTTATTCGAATTTCCTCTCATAATATGTTCACCTTTCAAAATACATAACACCAATATTATATGTGATCAAAGTAAATGCTCACAGCACAAATCAGTCAATAGACAATAATGCGTTTCTATACTAAGAGCTGATTTTTCAATACCTAGATAAAGCTGTATTCTTTTGATACCGCTAAGTTGAAAATGTTTGTTATACATTTGTCTGTCACATTTTTTAATGACTTTCATTTTATTTAGTTAATAACTGACTGATATCTGTTTACTGAGGATTGGAAAATCGGCCCTGTTACATTACACGTAACATAACGGAGACTTGTTTCAAAGAAACGGCTACATCCCAGCGACAAAAGAAGGTCGCGCGTCAACATTCACATACACATTCTACTTTTAGATAAGATATTGTTGCAAAATTGTATAAAACTGGACGGACAACTCAACTCACTACGGCAAATGAGCATCCAGCACTCTAACTGTTACCAATCCCGTTTTAAAGTAACAAAACAACTTAAGTAATGGCAGCCTTCGTTTTTAATATGCTAAATCTAAATAGAAACTCGATTATTAGTCATCGCGTTGGCAGTCTACTAACTTTCGTATTGTACGTCCTATGTCAAAGTTTTCTTTGGTAATGTAGCGTACGGCGTACGCTCGGTTATACGTTCGCCTGCGAGCGATAAGCTTGCGTCGTAACATTTTTTTAAGTCACAACGATATAATTATAACATCGAATATAGTCCATCATTAAGTTATCATCGCATCTTCTCGCTACGAGCGCAGTCCATAGGAAAGTTACTTTCCACGGTTCAGTAATTTTGAACCTTTGGATTCCGAAGCGGCATTGAGGCGTTTCTCATCGCCCATTGGGTGTCCTCGTGCACTTTCAAGGCGTTCTTACAACGCGGTGCTTCCGCTTATATCTGTAAGGATGCTAGTGAGGGCGTGACGCAGTTGCTGTGGGGGGTAAGTGGGGTTAGAGGGGTGGTAGGGGCGGAAGGGGGGACCGCGGTGGCTGGTGTCAGTGGTGTGTCGGGGTGCATTAATGGAGGGTCCGCAGCTCTGACCAACACCCGCCGTAGCTCTTGGGCGCGGGCCGCTAGAACTTTCGCCGCGTCCGCCATTTCTGCGACGGCGCTCGCGCACGGGAACTGCTGCGCGGCCGCTTTCGTCTTCCCGACGGTCGCGGCTAGCGCGTCTGATAGCGCGTCGGAACATCGCAGTGCTCTTGATTTGAGGCTTGCGTGTTGGGCGCTCCTGTTGACAAATTAATATTTTAATTTAATTATATTTTCTCAAAATTTGGTAGAAACAAGAAATAGTAGAATATTAAAATCGAGGTTTTTCACATAAATATGTAATTATATTTGGACAAACCATGCACACTACACACCTCGAACGGCAATAAACGCATCCACTTTGCGTGCTCTCGCGCATTCTTGTCGTGAACTTACGCATATTGTATAATGTGTGGTGTGCACACATTAACTATTATGCTGAATGCTAGATGATAAAATGATTAAGATGCTGCTGATTTGCGGAAGGAAAATGCTATGAAATGATAACCGACCGCGTTGATAGAATGCGTTTATTGCACTGCTACATTTTTACAATACTCGTAATAATTTAGGCCAGCAGAAATGCTATAACCGATCGATGCCTACACAATATTATAAATGATTTTATATACATGTACGATTACTCGTACACATATAGTACACGCGAATAGCTCAACACGTGCGCAGATGTGACACCGTTTTACAAGAGGACCAAAATTACCGATGCACTGTGTCGCCCACGTGCACGATCCGGTGCGCGCTGAGCACGACGAACTTGCCGTGCGCGAGGAACACGTCGGGCGGCTGGCCCATCTCCACGGTGCGCAGGAACGCCTCGAGCGCGGTGGCGAGGTGCGCGCCGTACGTCGCCGTCTGCGCCGCGTAGAATGCAGCTAGTTGTCGGTCGTCTGCGGGTAGGAGCGTCGCTGCTGCTACTGCGCTAACCTGGGGTGGTAGGAAGATAAAAGATGATATTTAGAAAAAGAGGTTTTCAAATCTTATTTTTATTAGTACCTACTAGCTATCGATTTACATTGGTTTCATGCGTGGCCGCTATTTAAAAAAAATAGCGGCCCTTTATACTAGGATATTCAAACCCATTTATAGAAAGCTAGAAGTCCGACCAAGTAATATCTAGTCTTTGCAAACTATGGATGTCACTATCACAGTGATAACTATTCACTTAATCTGCGCCATGCCGATCCTTTCCCATGCATCGTCTGCTCGAGAATAGCAATAGTTTGCTTTGGTTCCTTACTTAATTATAGAAGACCTATGACTTGTTCACATAGCTCTAATTTGCTCAGGAGAATCGTTTTGCCATGTTGCTCTTAATTTTATGTTATCAAATACCTGGCGTATCGGTACCTATCGTTAGGAGAACCTACCCTCCGTAGCACTCAATCACAATGTACCTAATATAACGATTTATCACACTTAATTTTCATAAGACAATGGATTTTGACAGTTAAGTATCAATAAATCACCTCAGTTATGAGGATTCTGGGTGTAGTGCGCTTCCACTTGCGGCCTTATCGTCACTAAACATCAGGTAAGAGGGCCAAGTACTATCCCGTTGTACATAAAAAAAGCTATAGGTATCATATCGTGTTTCGGTGGTTGGTCTAGCATGAGCTAGGGGGCAGTCCATTGATATGATAGCTCACCTCGCCCGCATGGTCCGCGTCCCTGACCAGCGCGTCGAAGGAAGCCCTCAGCTTGTCCGGTAGCGCGGCGCGGATCTCCGCGTGCCGCCGGCCCACCGCCGCGCGCGACTCCAGCCGGACGTAGTCGTACTCCTCCGTCCATTCGTGCTCCGGCGCCGAAATTGTCGCCGACCGCCTGTGAACGAGGAACATGTTGTGGTTGATTGATCGTAGTAGGAGGGGTACTCGCGAACGCGATCGAGAATCTGCGATCGAATTGGTATCGAGTAAAAGCAGAGCTCGGTCACTCCGCGCGCGAGTATGAAGCGGTCGGCGTCCTCTGAGAGGAGAAATTTCATACGTTAAAAAAGATAAGACCAACGCGATAGAAAGAGAACTACTAAGTGCATGTTTTGAAGCGAAGGGAGCGCTGTGCGACCTGAATTGCACTTTATTGTGTCTCACTTTTTCCGAGCAGCAATTTGCCATAACCAACAAGCTCTAGATTATTTTTACTGTAAAAGTAACATTGGTTCATGGTCCTTCGAGCCGGATGATAAATTCCTACTTAACAATACAAACAGCTACCAACCTAAACAGCAGCGAAGCGTTTCCATTAATAAAGGAGGCAGCTCTCCTCACGTCCTCCGTTAAGGACCTCGCACACGCCACTAATTGGTCGAGGGCGTCTTGCGTGCCGTCGGTAGGCTCTCGGTCCCTCTCGAGGCGCTCTGGTGCCCAGTCGCCCGCGTCCAGCGCGCTCGTCGCCTCGTGCGTTATACGCTCGGCGTCCTTCAGGGCTTTCACTAGCGGCCTTAATTTTACTGCGATACCTGTAATTGATGGAAAGTTAAAGGATAAGCGAATAGAATTGATGAGTAGCCTATCATGTGCGGTTATCAATAGTTGAACAATTTGGGTTGGTCTCACTATTTCCATTGATAATCACCATTAATGTAGTATCCTACTGTATTAAATTTAGCTGTTGGTCTTTCGAATAATTAAAATTAAATAAAAATAAATGTTAATAGGGGCACTAACTTTCCCTCAATTACCATTACGCCTTATGGACGTCAATGGTCAATTATTCAATTAATGGGTACCTATACGTAGTGAGACTATTTTGAGAAAAAAATGAAGTCTGAGTATAACCATTCAATGGGTAATGGGAATATTGGGACCGACCCAACAAGTTCACTTACAAATTACAAGACACGTTTATTACTCCCATAACAAGCGACTTTACTGCGAAAATAATATTCTCAGTCCTAAATAACTAAGGTTACCTTTGTCTTGCGCATCGTGCGCGTTGGCCAGCGTGGCGTCCGCGAAGACGGCCAGGTCGTGCAGCGCGGCCCGAAGACGCGCGCCCGCCACGCGCACGTCCAGCACGCGCGCGCGCAGCGCCCCGCGCCGCCGCCACCCCGGCGTTACGTACGACAGCAGCCGGGACACTGCTGCTGACGCCTCCTCCTGAAAGTGGGACATTATGTTAAAACATCCGGCTTGAAGGACCAATAAAAATTTACAACTTTTATAGTAAAATAAATCTGTTACAGCTTGGTTTCTACTGCCAAAGGGTAACGAAAAAGTATCTTAGCTTTACGAAAAGCACTCCGTTTATCTTCAATAAATAAGGCGATGGCAACGCAAAGCTAAGCTATAAAGTAGATGGTGCCAGCGGCGATCCAGCCACTATCAATACTTTTGATTAGTTAATATGTGTCAGAAACGACATTTGAAACAACCAATCAAACGATTTTGGCACAAACGCTGACGCCTCCTCCTGAGAGTGCGACATTATGTTAAAACATCCGGCTTGAAGGACCAATAAAAATTGACAACTTTTATAGTGAAAATAAAACTGTTAAAGCTTGGTTCCTACTGTCAAAGAAAAAGTACTTTAGTAGAAGCTTGACGAAAAGCACTCCGTTTATCTTCAATAAATGGGGATAGCAACGCAAAGTTAATCGCAGATATAGCGCCAGCGGCGGCGATCAGGCCGCTATCAATAGGTATCTTTGATTGGTTGAAATGTGTCAGAAATGACATTTGAAACAACCAATCAAACGCTTTTAGCGCAAACGCTTGTGGCGCCATGCCATTAGTTCCTCAGTGTACTATTATGTATTCTGTGCCTCAGTATGCATCCCCATTGGACATTATGTACGAAGTTAGTAACATTAGTATTATTATTCTAAGCATTAGCCAGAAGCCCAGAAGATGACTGTTCCAATTTTATCCTTGTTTAACGACGACGGGTAACAGGTAAATAAAATGTTAAAAATAACTCCTACTCCTGACTTATGACTAATCCAGCAAGAGGAACTCACTTGTAATCTTTCAAGCGCCTCGAGCGCTGCGTCGCAGGGTAGAGGTAGCGCGCGCGACCGCGGCACGTCATACGTGCTGGAGGCGGACGCGGCGGAGTGGGCCGAGCTGCCGGAGTTGGCCGAGGCGCTGGAAGTGGCCGAGGCGAGGCTGCCCGTGCCGCTGCACGCGGAGTCGGCGCTGGCGGGCCGCGGCGCGCGCGGCGCGTCGTACCAGTCCGTCAGCGGCCGGGGGCAGTCGTACGTCCCGATGCGGTTCACGGGCATGGGGGCGCGAGGAACATCGTAATGTGAGCATTCTTCAATCTGGAAAGGGCAACGATAAAAAATATCATAAGATGTCGCTGAAAAGATTGATTTTTCATTAACCTGTCGCCTAACAGAGGTAATATCTACAGAAAGTTAATTGTGGAACACCTAGGTCAACCAGGGGTTAACCGTGGAACACTTAGGTGAACTACTTTGGTGTTCCACGGGTCAGAAAGGAAAAAATCCAACTTGGAACCAGATCGATTATGTTTTATCATTCTGCGATGTTACGTGCGGAATCAAATGATATAATTAACTTTTGATGAGCTGAGCGTTATGATGTCCTCAAGGTTTTTTGTAGAACAGGGTTTCACCTGGTAAAGAACACTAACCAAACCGTTTAGGTGATGGAGACGATTCTCTCTCTCTCTCACGGAGTCACAAATTTTCTAGCAGTTACAAATGAACCGATACTATTTCTATGTTAAAAACGATGGTTACCTTAGTAAAGGCGGGCGCGGGCTGCGCAGGCAGCGGCTGGTGCGCGACGGGCGGCGCGGGCCGCGCGCGCCGTCGCTGCATCGCCGCGCCCGCATCGAACACGCCCGCCACTATCCGCAGTCTGTTGCCAGGACATATTCCCTGTGGATTTAAAAAAAACATCAGCGACTTGTTTAACTAAAATTATAAGCTCTACTTATCTGCAAAGCCGCGTTCTCTGCACAAGATGCTTACGGCAGAAATATTCGATATAAGTAAGTAAGTAATATAAGCGTCCACAGATCTGGATCATCAAAGCGGAATCAATATTTTCGTTTAGCGCTAGCTTTAATCTTCTGTTGGATAAGACATTCTGTGCGTACGCTGCAGTGCAGCACTGAAGTTGTAACTTAATACAGGATCAAGTTATTAACATACCGTATGAGTTTAATAATAAAAGATTTTGATTCAAAAGCTTTTAGAAAGCTTAACGGCATGTAAGCCTAAAACCATTTAATGGAATAACACTAAGTATTTAGCCTCAGATCAGATCTAAGTTCGGACTTTTTCCATGAAAACACGTCACTAATTAACCACCATGATTTAGTTCACAAACTCACAAAAATTATTAATGATGACGCTTACAAAGTGTGTACGTGAGAAACGTCACAATATAATATTATCCTCTTTGTTATTAATTATTATAATTTATTTATACCTACATTCTACAGCTAAACTTTGATGACTAAATTGTGTCAGACAATTTTATTATGTTCAAATCTTTAATCATACTTATAGTGAGTGGTGGCCAGATAATTAAGGACACCAGTCGATTTATTTAATATAATAATTATACAAACGAGGTAACTTTGAAGCCTCCGCCGAGGATTAACCGAGCTGTGATCTGATGATGGCCATCCAGGGAGTGAATGGCAGAGATTCAGATCGCTATACACACCCAACTGATCTGATCAACACTATAAGAGATGGGTATATTTTAAACCGCGAAATTGGCATAAAAATGTATGGAAATCCTGAAACGTAAAACTCTGAGTCTGATCCGAAGAATCCGAACATACTGGAACGCGAGCTCGTACGACGACTTGGCTATAAGTAATTATATAAGTGTTGCATACCTGTCGTCCTCTCAGCGAGCACAGCCACCACCCCTCGCTGCCGCCGGTGTTCTGCTCCAGCACCGTGAGCAGGTCGCCGCGCCGGAACGCGAGCTCGTCCGGCGACTCGGCTATATTGTCGTACAGAGCGCGCGCCATGCACTGCAACAACAGAAAAATTATGGTTAATGAAGAAAGGATGGAAGAGCTTGTGTAGTACGCTGGAATTAGTACTCTTTGATCTCCTAAGGAGCACTGAGGCTTCATAACGTTTTTAATGCATTTGACCGATAACCAATATTTTTCTTTTGTGTAAGGGTCTGTCAGCAGAGTTTATCTGACGGTCGACCGGACAACTGAACCGAACTACGGGCAAGAATGCATTTTCAAAAATCTCTTTACAATATACGCTCAAAGAAACCATACTTCGAAATGCAACTCATACCTATCGTTGACAAACACTTAAATTCAAATTCTAAAAGAAACCAGTCTTTATTTTTAAAATTGTTAATAAATCGCAATAATGTGTCTGGGGTCTGGGGTGACTCGTATGAGCCCTCGATATGCTTATTAACATTCGACACCGTCGCACCCACATTAGGCACACGCGCCCGCGCAGCTGGGTGATAATGGCGCAGCGCATTGTGCAACAGTGCAAGCTGCCGTTTGTTGAGGCAGGCCATGTCCGCTTCCGACGCATTTGTGCAACCAGACACTGATAACAGGGCTCGTTTGTGTCTATCGTGCAAATCACGGAAATTGATAGCACTGTTTTTTGCAATTTTAACTTTTGACAGCGTTAACGGTTTTTGAGGTACATTCTTAGCGGTGGTTTATAGAAGGGGCCCACATTATCTAGTTTAAAGTTGATTTTACTACTTTAAAGTTTAAACTTTAGGCCAGGCCTAAAGTTTAAACCATGAAATAAAACACTTTTAATTTTAACGGATACTACTTTGAAAGTACTTTGGTAGTTTTACACCATACCGTTTAAATTAATATCTTAGGAGTTGTGGCAAAAAATTAAAACGTGCGCGAAAATAAATTCAAGCTCGTTTCTTACACCGATGACACCGAACGGGAACGCAACGCTTTTGGAGCGAATGGAGGTGACGACTGTAAAGTATTTGTTTTCTTTTTGGGTGCTATTGGAAGGTCGCATTTGACAAAAATAGGAAGGAACCGAAGCAAAGCGAACGCGGGTCGCTAGTTTCTTATAAATAAAAATAGACTGCAAAATCTAACTGTAGAGTAGGAACTGTGTATGTTCAAATAGTCATGCATAAGCGAATTAATGAGAGAAACGAAACAAAGTTATGGAAGACCGACCTTTTTCTTCGACGCTCGAAAGCTCCGTCTAATAAATCCTTTGCAATTGCACATTATCGATTTTTTTATTTCAATAACGGTCACCTTAACACTTTTGACACTTAAAACACTCATTTATAAATCCTTTTATAAAATTACTAATCGATCTTTACTTGTCGTAGATACCTATAACTTAGTTCGTATTTGTAATACGTCGAAAATGTATCCAAAAATACTACTTAACTATTACCTAATTTACTATAGTTTATATTAAGTGTTCTCAGTTCAAAGAGAGCAACGTGACTGAAAGATGTGAGCTCATAACTAGCCTCCATTTTAATGTAATCAAAATAACAAAATATTATTATTGGCAAATTGAATAGAACTGCGGCCGCGCGGGCGCATGAGTCGAGTGACTCATCTCATCATCAATGAAGTGACGTCATCTTAGCTTGATTAGTTTTACGCATTGTTATAATAATAATTAAGTCTTGTCTCAAACTTTGTTATTACCATTAAATTAACGATATTCAAAATTACAGGGAAAAGGGTTAATACAGAAAAATATAATAATTACCTAATTTTGTTAAGGCCTTATTGTAATCTAAATATGATACTAAAGTAGGTATTTTAATACATAATAAAATGAGTAAACTACTGAGTTCTTGGTAGTCTTCAGAGTTTAAATCACAGATTAGCTGAACACTGCCCATATATATTTATAACGAAAGATCCGAAGGTCGAGTTACGAGTTCGAATCCTGTACTAACTATCCTGTACTAACTTTTCCTTACCGTAATACCAAGAATCTTATACCTACCAAGATCATCTATCATGCATGCACAATGCAAGAAAGAATGGTTTTTAAATAGAAACGAATGGTTATTTGAATGCCTGAAGAGATGACGAAGATGCCAGCCGGATGCCATAGCGAGGTTAGTTAGGCACCATAATATGAATCATGGCGCCAGTTCGTAAGTTCCCGGAATGTACCGACGCGACCTTATAGAATCTTGTGCGGTTTTCTCATTGCATTGAAGTCGATGACCATAATACTCCAATGAGGTTCTAAATATACAGATTGGTCATTTTGAAAGCGGCCAGTGTTAAAATAATAGGCTTGTTTGTTATGTACAAAATATCTGTTTTTCAAATCTTCACTAATTAGGCGGTTTAGTTGATCGGATTGGAACAAGGGGAATTTACTAAAGTTCGTAGTTCTTGAAAAGACTACCAAAAGTTTCAGTTTTGAAGATTCAAAAGGTAGGTCAGTCAGGCAACAATTAACTTAATTGTTAATTGTTGCCTGACATAGCTATGACAATTAGGTAGGTACTACTTATCATAAAAACTGACTTTAATGAAATTGCTTTGGGTAATGTATTAAATAAGTAGGTACTTACGTCATTATAAAGGCTACATAAAAACATTTCTTACTTATTTTATTTATTAAGGCATAGGTACCTACTAAAGCGCTTATTACACCATCCTGAATGTCGGACCCGGAATTTAGTGTCCGATTTAGGACGAGAAATTCAGTCGCCAATTAGACCGTCCTGAATGTCGTATCCGATATCACAGCTTTACGATCATACAGTAGTTAAACGAATGTTCTTGTAGCTGTAAAAATACAAAGCTAGGTAAATAGGAGGTATATGTAGGTAGCTAGGTAG
Organism: Agriphila straminella; assembly: GCA_950108535.1. NCBI lineage: Eukaryota > Metazoa > Arthropoda > Insecta > Lepidoptera > Crambidae > Agriphila > Agriphila straminella. The sequence continues at coordinate 6,406,670 of OX467318.1, forward strand.
GTACGTGTCATTTTCAACGCTAATCTGAACTAGTTTTTAACCGACTTCATCAAAAGGAGGAGGTTCTCAATTCGATTGTATACTTTTTTTTTTTATAGTTATTCGCGCGTATCTTCGACATTTATGGACCGATTTTGATGATTATTTTGTTGTTCGATTGAGTTTTCTTGCGAGATGGTTCCAATTATTTTTTTTTCAAATCGGGTCAGTAGTTTTCAAGTAATCCCGAAAATACTATGACTTTACATCAACTACCTTGACGACTTTGTTATTTATGAACCGAATTAGATGATTGTTTTTGTTGGGAGAGGGATACCTTTGTGTAGTATTTTTAACAGACTTCAAAAAAAGGAGGTATTCAGTTTGTATATGTATGTACGTTTCTTCGCGATTATCTCACGTTTGGCTGAGCCGATTTTACTACCTAAATAATATACCTACACTACCTAATACGGAAGGTACTTATACTAAAAATAAAAAAAAATAAAAATGTTTAAAAAACAAAAAAAACCGACTTCAAAAAACCTGCCTCTAAAAAGCAAGAAATAATATATAAATCATTAGATACGCATTATCATATCATTGTTATAATAAAACACGTCTATTGAAGTCGGGTGGGGCTTTTAGAATAAAAAAGAAAGTTGTAGGTACTCCAGCCCCACCCGACTTTAATAGACGTGTTTTATTATAAAAATGATAATGCGTAGCTAATGATTTATATATTATTTCTTGCTTTTCAGAGGCAGGTTTTTTTGTTTTTTATATTGATGTAGGTCAAAAAAAAGCAAATCACAGAGTGACAACCCTTATATACTTTTAGTCGTTGCGCCAACTGTCTATCTAGACGAACGGCGCGGCGGATATTTTTTCGCCAACATAAAAGGCGTTGACTGACTGTACTATTTATGCTGTGGTACTACTGTGTCGGAGCCGAGCGTCCTGAATGCGATTACACTGTCCTAAGTGCTTCCGATTTAGCATCCGTTATGTCGGAGACAATTTCTATCCTAACTAGGATCCTAAATCGGATCCTAGCTTCCTGAAAGCAATTACACTGCTCTGAATTTAGGAGTGACGTCATATCGGGTCCGACATTCAGGATGATCTAATTAGCTCTTTACTCTAATTAGAATTGTATTGGTGAAATAAAAGTAAACTACCTAACCTAAAAAATATGATATTTTCCTGTTTTGAGGCTGAAGTGCAAAGAAATGAAGGAAAACAAAGTGAATTAGGTAAGCAGTTATTGAAAATTAACCGCAAATAGGTATAACACGATCACTAATTATTTAAAAAAATGAGTAATAATATTTTTTAGTTTGCGGTCAGACTGCTAACGTAGCGCCAACAAAAGCTTTGTTGAATAATTAAGAAAATTTCGAGTACTTAAGTAACTACCTATTTTAGCTTTTTTACCTTGTCTTTTCTTAGCGACTACTTAATCGGTTTTCAGTCAATCAATACACAGCCTAGAAATAGCAAAAATAAATTTACCGAGCTTCTTTTTGACAAGAAGTGAAAATGGCGAAGATAAGCCGTTCAACAAAAATGTTTTGATCTGCATAGTGGTGGGGTGGTGGGGTGGGATTTCTAAAAGGTAAGCCGATGGTAATCGGCTTGAATGGACCCTTCGCCACATACAGGTAGCTAGTATTAATAAAGTATGTATATTTTATTCAAATAGCGCTTTATCGTATTTACAATATTACCTGAAATAATTAATTAAAAGCAGGTAATTAATAAAAAAAATGGTCAACTATGTGGCCTGTTGCTCGGCTTCGCAGTTTGGCACCATATGCGTCTGACTAAATGGCCCAAAGGTTGCAGTTCAGTTCACGGGCGTACTATTCGAGGGTTATCTTTATCTATCATGCATGCGGACTAGCGCTTATTTTTATTTTTACCCGACTGCGGGTTATGTTTTTCGCGCGTATCTTGTAAGTATGTATGTAAGTATGTATGTATGTATGTTTGTATGTAATATTCTTTATTACCTCATATCTATCAAACGGCTGAACGGATTTCTATGATTAAGATATCGTTAGATTTGTCTATTCAGCCCAAGTGTTCTTAAGAAGGTGGCGTTATAAAAAAACCAACATGGCGGCTGTACGGTGCTATTATACGTAGTGAAAAAAAATTTTTTTTTTGAATACTGCAATATGGGTGTCAAATTAAAGGGCTTCAAAAAGGTATATCATGACCGTAATATATAATAACTAAAAAGAGATAAATTAAAAAATTAATTAAAAAAAATATTAAGTAGATATGTAGTCATTAAAATTAAGCTTTTTTGTATGTTTAAGAAATGTCCGATCTCCGAATAGAGCATAACTCTCTTGTTAATTGTTATGTTCATGTTAATTTATATTTGCTGTGAAGTTCATATTTTAATCAAATAACCCCACAATGGGATTGCCAATGGGGGATTCCGAGATGGCGAAGAATTCTACGTTGTATGAACGCCACGTTTTCTGTAATAATAATAATACTTACTTACCACATTTGATAATGGATGACTTTAAATATCAATTAATAATTACAATACAATATAAGCATTTAATAAAATATGTTTAATGTGATGAAAAACCTGATTTATCCCTTTGTTGGTTAGTCATAACAGGCTTTGTGTTTAGTGATGAAAACAATTCATTTTATTATAATTATTGTATTATAACGGCTAACTTTAACCGTATAATATAAATGTGGGCTAATATTAGCTTACATCTTCTTCTCCTTTTGTAAAAAAAATAATAATCGAGACAATGGATATTAAATTAATTTAATATCCATTGTCTCGAGTACCACAATATCTCGATTTAAATATCCTACAACCCACTAAAAACATTTTAATATCAAAACAAAAAAAAACACTTTTCATTTCCAGTCTTTTAATCGGCGGACTAATATGGTCGCACGCAACAGATGAATGAATCAGGAAACAAGTCGCCACTTAAAATAGTCGTAACCGCGATGCAGTTTCAATACGTCGCCCTCTGGCGCCGCGTCTAGACATTTTAATATCTTTTTAGGGTTCCGTACCTCAAAAGGAAAAAAACGTAACCCTTATAGGATCACTTTGTTGTCCGTCTGTCTGTCTGTCAAGACCCATTATCTCGGGAACGCGTGGAGGTATCGAGTTGAAATTAAAACCATAGACTCAAGTCTAAGGATTCTTGATGCTGTGGGAAAATTAAATTACTAAGTTTACGTAAAAAAAAATACGTTTATGTCGCAAAAAACACCTATTTCGACACTCAAGGGCAAGTAATAATATCGTCTTATACTACAAATACAGGGAAAATTCTGAAAACTATATATATATCTGTAATCAAATCATAAAAAATATAGTCTTTATTTAAGTACCAACAAGTACGGAACCCTCGGTGGGCGAGTCCGACTCGCACTTGTCCGTTTTTTTTTATAATTAAACGTTCGCATCGATCATGATTTACTCGATTTACCGGCCGCGCCAATTAAAGGTGAATGAGTAAATCTTGCAGAATGCGTTTTTTTCTGTTGCAAGTTTCATAAGAATTACATAAATATTTTGCCTAAACACGTGGGAAATAAAAATAATCTGTTACTGACTGAACCAGTGACGCAAATCCACTAACTAAAGTATAACGTGGCAGCTCTTACTAGGTTATTATTAGTACATCTAAAAACATTTTTTAAACTTTAAAATATTCACGGTGATAAATTCATAATACCTATCAATAGGTAGGTAACAGAATCTTGCTTCCAAGTAACATACTTATTCAAATGCTATTTTTATGCAAAGCGCAAAAACTCATTTCAAACAAAAGTGCACGCCAACCAGTTTCATTTATCTTATCTAAATGATCTTGCAGAAGTAGGTCTTAATGCAGCTAACAGCTTTGTCAAGTGGAGAGCAGTCGGGGGTTATTTGCATTTCAAGTGCATAGAAGTGGAGTGGAAGATTGCGATCGGTGTCGCAAATAGTCGCAAAAAGTGCGTCTGTAACCGCCATCGCCACAAAGGAGCTTCCGAAAGACCACAATAAAGGCAAGATCAAGTTAGTATATAGTTAAGTTGAAAGCTTAATTTTTTGCTCGAAGCTTCTTACTTTTCTAAAGAGAAAAAATTAAAATGTTTACTTATTTCACTTTATTAATTGCCTCTCTGAATGAATGTTTGTAATTCACAAAATCTGTATAGATAATTTAGAGATTGAATAATAAAATGTACTTAAAGCAGCTCATTTTGACATTAAAATAAAATCTGTACCTACTCCTGTGCATGTGTTGCCTCCATGGTCGCATATTTCAATGCAGGAAAAGAGATTTCACTTACCTACTTGATTAAATAAAATTGTTCTTAACCATACCATTTGACTTTATGATCTTGATGCTTCACATAAAATCTGGTGTTCCATTATTGTCCAGATAACGAAAGCAACTACTGCAAAAAAACCTTCATCGTCGCAGTTTTTGCATGTGATAATAAGCTGACCACTTGGTCTAAACTACTTTGCTTATTCATTTATGAATAAAATATTGCATAGCAAGTTAAGTGCACTTTAGCTATGAAGGTCTTAAGTGTAAACGTACTTTGGTTGTAAAATATGCAAAGCAATTAGGTAATACCTACATTTTAAATTCAAATATTTAACTATAAAATTATTACATTAGTAGATGCCTTATATTTCATAAAACGGTAAAGCATAAGTTCCTAGTTAATAATAAAAAAAAATCACAGATTTTACAGTCCCCGCAAGAATCGGAGCATTGAAAATGAACCCAAAAATTTACGAAAAACTAAAATCAAATCAAATGCAAAATCCTATTATGTTTTTAAAGTTACCTAGGTAGGTATAGTACCTATTTATTTTTACGATTGTGACATTCGGCGATTGCCTCGACGCGGCCGAAATATTATTAACCGATTTTCGAAATTCCAACGAATGCACTTCTCGTCTGCTTCTGCATCTTTTAACACTATTACCATCACGATCGGTACTTAATCTAATCATAGAAGCTACATCACTTTTTATGTACGGAAACACCCTTTTTCTACAATTCCAAATCTAAAGGGACCACCTATACAGGTCACAATTATAAACCGATTTTCAAAATTTTGTTATTTCTTTTGTAACCAAACTAATACCCTAGGACCCATTTTTAACCGACTTCCAAAAAAGGAGGAGGTTCTATGTTCGTCTGTATATTTGTTTTTTTTTTGTGTATGTCCACCGATTACTCGAAGACGGCTGGACCGATTGAAATGATTCAAACGTTATTACATTAGGAATACTCCCAAGTTGGTCCCATTTTTTAAAATTTGGAAATCGGTTCAGTACTTTTCAAGTAATTTTGAAAAAAGCGCGAAAATAGTATGATTTTGTGTGAATTACCTCGATGGTTGGTCGTATTATTTCTTTGTTTATGAACTGAATAAGATAATTATTTTTTTGTTGGAAGAGGGATATCTTAAGTGTAGTTTTTTAACCGACTTAAAAAAGGAGGTTCTCAGTTTGAGCCGTATTTAAGTATGTTTCTCCGCGATTATCTTACGTTTGGCTGAGCCGATTTTTCTACATATATAATATACCTTACCTACAAGGTACCTACACTAAAAATAAAAAAATAAAAAATTGTTTAAAAAAAAAACAAAAACCGACTTCAAAAAACCTACCTCTAAATAGCAAGAAATAATATTCGTAATAATAAAAATACGTATATTGAAGTCGGGTGGGGCTTTTAGAATAAAAAAAAAAAGGAATTTGTACTCCAGCCCCACCCGACTTCAATAGACGTATTTTTATTATTACGAATATTATTTCTTGCTTTTTAGAGGTAGGTTTTTTGAAGTCGGTTTTTTAATTTTTTCTTTAGTCGGTTTTTTCCGAAATATTTACAATTTAGTAAACAAACATCCCCCAAAAAACCCGAATTTTGCAAAATTCCCAAAAAAAATTTCCAATAGATTTTTAAAATTCATACGTGTCTCGATAAATTCCTCAACTTTTGGTACTATTTCCATCTCGATTCTCCCAAAATCCTCGGAGATATGGCCAAAAATACGTCTCAGGCGATTTGCATCTGATAACCATTTTCAATGGTAAAAGTTTTGACCTCCAGTAAAATATCAATACATTTGTTATTGTTGTTGAGTGATAGCGATAATATGAAAACCTAAAAATAAATGTTTATAGGTTTAAGTTCTTAATTGGGTAAATAAATAATATAAATATCAGCATAGCAACTTAATAAGTAGTCAATCGGACCGCATCTCGCGTCAACGACCGTCCCATCCCGGCATCGACCCACACGTAAATCCAACATTATAATATTTATACACGAGTTACGGAAGAAAAGGGGAATACACGCTAAAGACAAACAAGATAATATGCGCAGCGATCCTCGGCATTCGGGAGAGAAATCTCATCTGTAAATATATGAGGAAGATTGGTGAATAAGAATAATGGCAAAAAAGCTTCAAACGGTTTTGTTGGTATCAGATAAATTTATCTACTCAACCTACTCACTCATGCATATTCCATGTGATGGAATGGAACTACCTAGGTAAGTACTTACAGAATAAACGTGGTTGATATTTTGTATTCGAATAAGAAATAAATCAACTGTGTCTAAAAAGATGGATTTTATTCATTTAATTGATTCTACAAAATTAAATATTAATAAGCGATTATCTTTTTGAACCTAGTTGTGCTTAGTTGTATTGTACTTACTGGACTAAACCAAACGCCTCTTAACGTTTGTGGTTAAAGTTTACCGAACATCTTAACTCAGTACACAATCATTAAGATGCAACAACTTGAATATCTTATTACGAGGATTTCGTGGGAAAGTCACATATCGTAGGTGGCACAGTAGTTCCCAGAGGTGTAGGAGGCCGGTGCCGACATGAAATGTGGCGGTCAGACAAGGGTTAACACTGTTTGATACTTGTACATTGTACATACTCGTACATTGGACAGATGTGCGCTGGGAGATGTGACGTGCCGGAGCCTTTGGAAGCAAAGGGAAATTTCCTTTGGAATTAGTTTTATTTCATTCTGTATTACGTACGCATATTTATTGAACACAACACGTAGAAAATATCGGTTTCCTAATACTACTTATCATTAACTTAACACATACAACGCTTCCTTCATTTTATTACAGTAACGTACTGAAGATAAAGTGACTACGGGCTCTGAAACAAAGCAAGAGTGAGCTAATTAAAAGTTTTGGAAAACTTTTCGTTTGTTTTCGTGAAAACAGATTTATTTTCCTATAATTACTTACGCATAAGATTTTCCTTTTACCAAATCTTTGTGTTTTTATGTTACTTAGATACAGCTTAGCTCTACCTTCCTTTCTCTTCATAATCGGTTATTAGGCATTTTGGTATTTACCTTCTGAAAAACTAATTCGGAATGTTCCTCGTGCTATGGTAATCATATTATGCAACTGTGGGCACTGGACATCAAATTATAATGATCATGTACGATTCGATTAACGATTGTATTAACACACCACATTATTGCCTATTTGATGTTTACAACCTGTTCCTCGTAATATGATAATTAGATTTTTTATTGCGTGAGAGTCAATGATATCATTGGTGAGAGTATAAAATAAACGTCGTTTAGTAAGAACATGCCCGTTATTACAAGTCTAAAAGACCCATTGCATTCAATATAGGTACTTACTTTTTTTAAATTTGAGATTTTTGCATTCACAATGCTATTTTTACACATTACTAAATAATATACTAGAAAAAATACGACTCGCACCAGATCAATACTCAGACGGGAATCGGACCCGCGACCTTTGGATATCCGGTCCAATTGCTCTGACCGCTGAGCTACCGAGTCACTAGTGACAATTGAATGTCGAGGTAATTCCTCACATTGGTGAAATAACGCTGGCTTGCAGCGTAAGAGTAGGATATACTAGAAGAAATTCGGCGATGTCACTAGTGACTCGGTAGCTCAGCGGTCAGAGCATTGGACCGGATATCCAAAGGTCGCGGGTTCGATTCCCGTCTGAGTATTGATCTGGTGCGAGTCGTATTTTTTCTAGTATATTATTTAGTAATAGGTACTTACTTATTAGAATAAAATTATTGTACTCGTATCTAATAATGCGTGTTGATATGTTGATTTGTGATTGTTGGTGATTTTTTATCATCGAATTCAATTATTCCACATAACATCAGTTTTAAAATTTGAACCCGAGATCCCGAATTCCCGATTTAGCTTTATTCAGATGGTATTGATTAAGGGTTGGCAACGTGCACTATATATTTGATATAATATTCCATGTCTTTTGTGACACTACACACTCACTTTCAACTACCACAAGTCTAATATACCTAAGTAGGTACTTACCTATAATAAGGGCTATACTTAATTATAATTAAAATTAACTGTCCACAAGTATTGTTTGTTCGTGTAGGTGAAAAGCAGCTAATTTAAAAGTTGACGACATGAAAAATGACATCATCTGCATAAAATGTAAATAAACCACTGGATCTAACGTCATCTGCCGCTAAATTGAATAAAAACACCAGTGCGCGAACAAAAGAGGATCGCAGCGAGTGAGGGGTGGCGCCCCCTACGACTGTGCAGGCGATTGCAACCGATGCCATTGTAATTATCCCCAAGTAAACCCCAGAAGAAAAGTACATTTTTTAATCTCTCGAGGCTCCGTCTCTTGGCATTATAGCATTATCGCTATGCGCCTCTGGTGAAAGCGTAATTTTGTCAACAAAAACTACGGCCACTAGACACTTCGCGAGATGAACGAGAATATCTCGACCATTATCGAACACCCTTCATTTTGAAGACAGTTAAATTAGTTTGTTTTTGAAACTAATAATCTTTGTTTACCTCTTTGTTATTGTTGTTTTGCAATTTCCATTCAAGAGATGTGACGAAAATCTATGGTGATTGACAAAAAATCTCCACAAAAACTGCATTTCTCGACTGAAATCTTTTTACCTTCTTTTAGGCGTGAAATGAGGTCTTTACCTACCTTACGTCTAGACAGTAGAGTTGTGTCTATTTTTTAAATGCCGCGTTAATTGGTGTCTGGAGTCGCGTCCTCATTCTGTTACCCAATTATGCATCTGTCGCAAGTCCCAGGGCAGAATGGTGCCAAGCTTCGGCTTGACACTTGTAGCTCGTGTCAACTGATTTGGCAGCACTCCAACCGTTTATACCGAAACATACAATAGAAACTGCTCTTCGCGCAGACGTGCCTGGAATGCAGATAGGATTTGGCAGAAAATTATTGTAATTAATATGCAAAAATCAATATGAATGAGACGCTGTAATGTTTCGACCGAATGTCCTGGAATAATTAAAGGGTAGGCTTTGGGGTTGATTGAATATAGTGAATGACAATTTATGACTTTGTGGCTAAGGATTTTGGCTGCACATTGTAGCGTGCTGCTCGTCGCTCTTATTTTTTAATAAGTATTTAAGTTTTAAAATGCACATAAAATAGGCTCTGAAATATGATAATTACTTATATTTAAAAAAAGAACGTAGGAGGTTCCACATAGTTATTATACGTGGTGGTCTGGTTCATCACGTTCTAAATTTGAAATTTAGTGCGGAAATGAATTTCAATACTTCGTGCGGGAAGTAAGTATTCCAAAATCAAAACGGTAGAACTCATCAACTACCTAGCACACCTAGCATTATTTTTATAACACTTTATGGCTGCATGACTAGTTGTTTCACTTGGCAACACGAACCAATTTAAAAATTTCACTTTTAGGAACTTAGAAAATTTTATTTCCTCTCATTTCTTGAGAAAAGCACTTTACAAGCCTTGTAAGTACTGGACGCTATTGCTAACATCCCGTTCTCGGCTGTATTAAAACCGAAAACATCATAGCATAGAAAAAGTTGAAGAATTTTAGCTTAAGTTCTGTGATGAATTCATTAAAACGAGACGTCCGGGACATCATTAGTAAACTCAAACAAGTGCATTGAATACTACTTAAGAGGATTGTCAACCACGTGGTCTCCATACAAACGGCGATAACGTTGATTGACGGTTGTACGTTTTGATTTTTTAAATATCTATAATAGATTTCGAAATATTTGCATTTTAGTGATTTCATACAAAACACAGAAGTGCCAATTTTTTTTAAATCTACAATGAATATTTTAAAAATCAAAACGTACAACCCTAGTCTTTAGGCATTTCAAAAACATACCAAAAATTCATTGCTGTAGGTTAAGGTTTAGAGGGTGGAAAACGTTATCGCCGTTTGTATGGAGACCACGTGGTTGACAATCCTCTTAACTAATGAGAGTTGTTTTAAAAGTTGGTTAAATTAGACCGTAAACTTCTCCAGTTAGTTGCATTAATGTAATTAGTTAGATGCACTTGCACTGTAGTATAAAAAAAATAACATATCTTAATTTTTTCAAACACTGCACTGACTAACACTAATTATAAAAAAATAAAAAAAGAATTTAAAATTGTTAATTACATTCAGTTTTTGGTTGTCGAGTTGGTAAAAAAAGAAAACAACTCAATGAAACATACTACCTACACTATAATCCGAGCGTTTTTCCTAAATTTTCGTAATTTTTCACTGCGAAACATTAGCGGATACTGATAGATCCGGAAGTCTGTACCAAAAGAAAACAATAAGTAATTACTTAGTTGACCTTTTGAAATGAGTTTAATAATTGCTAAATAAACTGAGGTCATTAATTCTTAAGTAAAATACATTAACCCTTGAGCAACACTCAACCAATTCCCCAAGTAAATTAAAATCTGTCCTACCCTTCTGGAAGCAATTTAACTTGGCTTTATGGTCGATATACTACAGCTTGAAATAAACGTTTAAACGTTCAAAACCCTATCCTCTGATTAACAATCTGTGAACATAATTAATAGATACGAAGATCATTAGGAGCAAAAATGAAAAAATCGTATTTGCAAAAATAGATTATTTTATAAGGAAACAATACTGAGCCTGTTGCAATACAACATCAAAGAAATTTAAACCATAAGCAAAATGAAAAAGTCCCAATGACTAAAATTTCACCTTGCACTGTATTTTCACAATCGCAAGCCGTAATCTCTTAACGAGAGTCACAAACTGAAAGAGTAAACCTGTTATTCAAGTGGAGTGCACCCATAGAAGTACCTGCAGCGGCAGAGCTGATAAGGCACGCAGCTCGTAAGCTTGCGTGATCGACGCCGATGCACCACGAGCGAGGCATATCGAGGCAGGCTTCAGAGAACACACATCGATCATTCCTCCCCTCAGTGCGCAGCGGCTCCGCTATCATCCATAAGGTTTTGTTCAAAGGTTTGCGTGCGATGCGACGCATCCAAAAGCCTGTTCGAACTTTTTATTTCCAATGTAGGTATATATATGTCTTTTTAGTCGTACTAGTTATACGCAATGAGTAGTGATAGGTAAATCAGAACTAAGTACTCAAACTATAATTAATCAGTTAGAACGTATTATGTGTATTATAACTACCTACCTTACTACCTACTATTATTTTTTATCACTAATGCACTATTATAGTACCTACCTAAGTAGGTAATTAAATAGTTAATAATTACCTACGTCCAAATGACGAACCACAAATTAAAAACAGGTAAAATATTGCTACTGAAACTAACTTTATGTAAGAGCTAGTAGCGATGTATGTACAGTCAACGTCACGTCAAGATTATACATGTTGACTTTCAGATCTTATGCCGTACGTAATAAATGCTGTTTTCGTAGTTCAACTGTTTAACTTACCGTGCTGTCGTACATGCAGTAAAGTGAAGTATTTAATATTCCTAAGTATATACCTACTGTATGCCGGATGGCGCGTCGTCGTCAACTTCAAACAATCTGGCTGATGCAACTGCTCTTGAGTCGAGAGCGCTCTGATTAAACTCAGTCGCATCGCACTCGCGCTTGCTTTATTTGTCCCCAGCAGACGTGCGGGGATGATCCCCACGTTGTACCTGAGCGGGACAACTTACGATAGTGTGCATACGAAGACAACGACATATTAAAAGTAGCTATTTACTAGCTAGATATTAGTTAATCCGAATAGTCTTTACGAAACATCATAATATTTTTGGTATGAATGACCCTTGTAAGTGATTGGTAGCCCACTGTGCCATCAAACTCCTCGCTGTGATCCACATTTTTTGTTATATACACTATTTTGTTGACATGGAATAACAAAGAAAGAGTTTCTAAATAACAATTATTTCATTATTATATTGTTACTAATGTGTCTACACAAGTTATTTAATACCCACGCCCACATCTCATAAATGAACAATATCAATAACAAATTCTTGGTTCTGTAAATCAAATACCTACCTAACTGGGTGATAACTCTTTCAAGATATTATACGCTAGTACCTACTATTATTTATTTTGTGATATATTATAGCAACACGGTCTTCACTAGAAATTCAATGTTAGGTAATCATTAGGATTATAATTATGCAACAAGCACCTATATTCAAAAGGCAAGTCAAGTTGGTGAGACCTTTTTCGACACTTTACTTGAAAAGGGCGTATCTAGGTATAACAAGAATTCAAGACTAAACAATTTCCATATCAAGTTGCGAAAATTAGAACATCTAATCTTAGAGTTGATTAATACAAGTTTATCAATATAATCTTGAAAAGTAAAATTAAACAGCATAGGTAATATATTTTTTGGTCAGGTAAATAAATATTTTTTTTTACTGAATATTAGCATAAGCTGGCGTTTAAATCAGCACATTATTCTCAACAAGGTCTTTAAACGTCTTCGGATAGCAGAAGCACTACTAAATTATATTCAAGCAGAGTAAATAAATGAGAGCCAGGTCGTGAATTTATGTGTCGTGTAATTGTGTATCTGTTATCTTTAATGCATTGCTTGTCTCACAAATAGAAAGCTCTCCATGAGATGATATCTAAGTGTAAAGGAATTAATGTCTATTTGCTACTTGGACTACTTTACTATGGATAGTAATAATTGGAAATTGTAATCTATTTATCTCTCCTCAAAATTCGCCAAGATAAATACTTACACGACTGTAAACTGGTGAAATACTTAATTGAAAATTCATAAAAGTTTTTGTAAATCCTTGTAAAGTAACCTTCAGTACTAGTTCAGTATACCTACCCCGTTTTCTTAGTATCATAAAATATTTTTGACATACCAACAATGTTCCAACAGCTTAATGTGAGCATATACAAAAATAACACTATATAGAGTTAAGTGTTTTTAGTGTAGCAAAAATTTTTAGCCACCAGTAATGGTTAATGTTACACATTCTCTACATAGTAAAACTACTTACCTTGTCCGAGAACTGCAACATTGTGATTGTATTTGTAATAGACAGCATTAGTGAACCCATAGAGGGTGTAATGGAGAGCGCATAAATTGCGCATTAGAGGAGCAGCCACACGACAACACTAGTTTATGCATGAGATTGCACCGAATCTCACAGGAATACTCAGACATTATTCAGAGTTCCCTACATTAGACACACTTAATTCACTCTAAATTACAAAGTAAATTAATAATTTACTATCAAATTAATTTGTAAAGCTTTTACGCACAACGGGATAGTGCTTGGCCTTGGCCTTCACCTCACCTGATGTTAAGTGACGATAAGGCCGAAGGCACAGAATACATAATAGTCCGAAGGTGGAAGCTAGTGCGCTTCCACCTTCGGACTATTATGTATTCACCAGGAATCAACTAAAAGGTGATTTTAACCCTATGTATTTGCAAGTTTTGCTAAGCTCTTATTGACGTCAAAAGAAAAAAAAAATAGAAAACTTTTTTTTCTTTAATGTATCACTAATCAGTATTACTATATTATTGTGTATTGTATTCTACAGATTCCACCATTCGATGCGCTAAGTACCTACAACAATAGTAACTGACTCGATATTGCATAACAAATTAATGGATATGTTTTTATTATTTTTTACTTACAAATATTTATGTCAATAAGTTAACCAATAATGAATTATATTCATTTCAAACATTAAAAGGTTCTAACGAATAATCACAAAATACTAAATGAAAACTTTATAGAGCTTCTCGTAGAAGGTGTGCTCCGATGTTTCGCTACGGTTTACTTGCAATCTGTAGAACTAACAAGAAACTAAGTTGGCAAACAGCGGCGGCGGCGTCCAGTGCGGACAAAGTTGGTCCGTGGCCATCAATGGCTCTCCGGGGAAGATAGATTACTATTTCACTCTCACACTTATATTTTTTTATGGGAACTAGATTTAAATGTGCATTATACCTATATTATATTATTATTATAACCCCTGCGCATGTGTTTGTTGGACTCCGCAAAATATTAGTCAGTTGAAGAGTATTCAGAATGGCCTTTAGTTTTGAATACTTATAATCACTAGAAAATATAAGTCTCGAGTCTCTGTGAATTTAGCACGATTATGCATTACCTACCTACAACGTTTTCATACATTTCCTTAAAAAAATCAGCAAAACAAGAGATATTTTTCTGTCACCAAAACTTATTGAATAACTCACGCGTTTCATTAGCAAGGCTAATTCAGAGAGCTTCGGGTATAACAGATTGCAAAATACTTTCAAACTCAAGCATTCGCCGCGCGCCGCTCCACGATTTCGAATACTTTTTGCGCCTCGACTCATCTCCCCCGACGTCCTCACAGGGATATTTTCCCACCCTCTTTTTATTACAAACTGTATAGGTACCTATGAAGTACTTCTCTCATTACTGTAGCATTTCTCTCCCCTAATGGAAGCACACAATACCGAGATACACGTTTCAACATAAAATACCACGGATTACATATGTCGAGGTTAAATCACCCTTATCCATCAAGCGAACGGACAAAATTACTTTGTTTGTTCTTGGGAAGTATCTCGGCCGTTCTTAATGTCCTTACAAAAAGAATACCAAGCTATTATATATTGTTGCTGCCTCACGGATTCTAATGAAGATGTACAGGTGTTTGGTTGAACAGCTGAAAATAAACGTGAAATCGATAGATATAAGTACCGTGATGTTTCCAGTTTTTCTAGCAATCAAAATTTGGAATAGTTGCCTTCAATCAAACCAAAAATTTATTTATTTTGATTTGAGGTTCATAATTATTTTCGACTTGTAATTTTAACTAATGATGTACAACTTACCTTTCGGGTGTCTTTAAGGTTGCTAAGCTGAAATCGCAGTTCTTCAGTTCTTCGGATAGCAGAAAAAGCTCTTGATTGGTGACCGCATGAACTGTTAAGGAACGTTTTATGGAGAATGCTGTAATCTTCAAGCTTACGACAGTGACCAGTATCCATGTTCCTACTTATATATACTATTAATTCATCCAGGATTCGGTTTAAGAGGGATTTGACTGAGGGTTTTTTTACTCCAGGTTACTTTTATTCGGTACGGGTTATAAGTTATCAAAGTGACAAATCAGATAGGTAAAGGTCTGGCGCAACATGAATAACGAAACCATCGACAATTGGTATTAAAGATTTAAACTGCAAAATTGATTTGAATAAGTTTATTAAAATTTATTAACAGGTTAATTTATTGTTTACATCATGTTCCTCTTTATGTGAACCCGCATAGTAAGTAAGATCCGAGCGTCAGATAAAGCAAGGTTTCGTTAATGCCTACTTCGACGCAAGCGCATGATGATTGACGTTTTGATATATTGACCCGTCGGATCACTGCTTCTGTCTGTCAGTCAGGCTTCACCACCAATTCACACCAACAAGGAAGCAAACGGGAGCCAAATTTGACCATAGAGTTAAGTACGACTATAAAACGACATTAACACTTCCACATATTTAATTTCTAGTTAATTTCAGGGACTAAGCTGATGAGCCTTAGTCTGAAGCATTACACAGTGAAATATTAGGCAAATTAATACTTAAAATTTTCTAAAGATGGAATTTTTAAACTGAGGGTCGAACGAATCATCGTTTTTTACGCTCGCTCATCCAAAATTAAATATGGAACGTGAGTTTGTAAAATATTGCAAAAACAACTTAAAGCAACCAGAAACAGTTAATAACGTACAAATATACCTATACACTTACAGGGCACGTAATAACATAACCTTTTAATATACTATATCTATGTAACATAATGATTTTGGCTATGCTGGCTCGTTTCCATGGTAACTAATTACGCTTTCGACGTTTACTTACAATAATAAATAGAGGTAATCAAGCTCCTAACGTTGCGTGAGCGGTATAAGTAAAGCAACGACTGTTCTGTGACGCATTTATAAATGTATTGCTAATGCATTTAAAAACCGTATCTATTTCTTATCTAAATAAGTTATTAGAAAGTCGTCCTCAGTTTAACGCTTAAGCTTTACTAATTACTATACTCAAAGTAAGTATAATAATTGAATCCGCATATAATAAATGTAAAAATACATTATAGGTTTCTATAACGTTTGTAAAAAAACTGATTTTACAGGTATTCTGAAAATCATTCAAAGCTGCCTTGTTGTTTTTTTTTCAAAATCTGTACAACCATTTTGCTGCCACCTTTTTGTGTCAACTTACTGGTTTTAAGAGTTAAGCATTTTAATCACAAGATAAGTAGTCACTGTTTTACTACGCAATTTTGTACTAATGTCCACTATCAAGTAAAAATAACCAGAAATATTGAGTAACATTATTACGCATAAAAGTATTTGATTGCGCATTAATGTTTTAACTGAACAATTTAATATAATAGGTATATTCTATATCTCTTTAGGTACTTATTTATTCAAACAAAAATCTCGTAGTAGATAATAATATCTAAGACATAACTTAAATCGTAAAAAAAAAAATTTCGATCTCTAATCATTAGGCACATTATCATTCTAATGGTCTTTTTTAAGCAGCACGTTATCCTTGATGCTAAATTAAAATAACACCAGCCATAAATCCATTATTACTTACCTACCCAAAATTGTGGAATCGAGTAAAGATTTCTGTATTTGTATGTAAATATAAAATGTCATATCACCGCATAAACTTACAGCTTCCACATTTAATCATCTCTTATTGCTGTGTCCGAAAAGAATGACTGTGTAGGTATAGTTCAATTTAAATAACATCCGTTCAATACAGTTTCCATAAAGGATTACAGTAACGTAAACGTCTATGTTACAGAAACATAATTGATATAATCTTGTAAAAGTTTACAGAAGAGAGGCAGTAAACGATAAAGATACATTGTATTGTAATTTTAAAATATTATATAGCCTACAGGGAATTAATTTAGTTTTCTCTCATAGGTAGGTGAGGTGTCTTAGCTGCCTAACACAAATATTGTTAGCCCAAGATTGAATAGTATCTTTATACTATTTGAAAATACTATTTGAAGATTTTTAAAAATAGGTTTATAAAAAGCGTGTATTTGGCATAACACCACATGATTGATTCAACAAGGAAGGGCTCATTTGCATGGGCGCCATGACACAGGGCTGACGTGCCGGTGACAGGCGCTCCGTACTCCTCACAAGTGGGTTGACATGACGTGGAAGCGATCTGATATGCGATTATCACTGATACAACGACACATCGACGTTACCTCGGTAAAGGACCACAAAACTATCTATGATTAAGGTTGTATAACTATATTTAGGCATTATATCTATGATTAAGGCAGTATTATATCAATAATTAAGGCAGTATATCTATGGTTAGCGACATGATTACATGATTAATAATGTAACAATCAAATAACAAATTCGACGATATGTTATTGACGTACAAATTCATCTCTAAGCAATAGGCGATGAAGGAAAATATGTCCTCTATTTAGTTGGTATTGATTCAGAATTAATAATATTCCTGCTCGTGCTCGACATCCGAATAGTACCGAGAATCGCCGATAAGATTTCCTAATCGGCTCCTTCGAATGTGAGTAAATAGAGCTTAAAAATCACTCCGCCACTCGATTCCCCTAAGTAGGTTTGCAGAGGGCATAGAGGGTAAGGGTGGAAAAATTAGATTGCGCAGTACCATGAACGTTTCATAGCAAGTATCATCGATGCGTTAATACTATTGTAAATCGTGGCACGTGTCGTATATCTTGATAACCACGCTCGTGTTTTGCGGTTAAGGGTATGCGTCAAACACTAACGTGTGTAATAGCATTGTGGGTTTTACTTGGAAAGTAAAAAAAAAATTGCGACCGAACCGAACGACGATAGAAAATTAATTAAAATATAGTGTAAAACCTCGTTTTCTCTCTTCTTATAAAATTTTCTTTTGTCTGTGTGTTTTTACTATGACCGTTTTTTTTAATCATGAATAGGTCATAAAAACAGATGCTTAGGTAAAAATGTAAAGTAAATAAGTTGGCTCGAGTATTAAGAGTATCAATCATGTTAATGTTATTAAAGGCATATCTTTATACCACACACGACGTTATTTTCATTTTTTTATGACTGGTATTGAAAACCATCAGAAAATACGATGTTTCACCGCCATAAATTTATCACATAATGTTGCCTATAAATATTTCAGTTACGACCCTAAACCTCGGATGTAAACATACTTCCAACGCTATGTAATAGAATAAGATATTAGTGGGACCTCACGCCCGTAAAACCATTAATTGGCTATGAAATAGATAGCTTTTCATAACTAAATATTTCTGTGTTAAGTACCTATTTATAATGTGTAGTTTTCTTTTGTAAATACCAAAATGTATATTTTTTAATATAGAAGAAAAAGATATAAAAAAACAGGATTTATACTATAACATATGAAAACGGATATTACATTTTTCAGTTTTTCAAAGACTCACAAAGGAATAGAATAGAGGTGCTGAATTCGGCGCAACCTTACTTTATAAAAAACTAGCAATTTTATACAAGTAGGTATTTTTTATTAGTTCGGTTTTACGCTTCATGATTTTTAACAGTTTGTGTACTATGTTGAACCTTTTTTAAGTTATTGAGGTATTCGTAGGTATTGTAAAAATAAGGAAGAAACTGCCTGCCTACTGTATGTCTTCTAATTTGAATCACCGCTTTACGTAAACATTACATAGCAGAATTCCGTTAATGGGGACTGATGATGAGTATAATGAATGAATGAAGGAACGATGGACCCTCGTAATTTCGGGCATCCATCACTGTCACGACAATAATTCCAGGCGGACTGGTCAACTGTGATTGCTGTTTGCTTGTTGATATAACAATTCTTTGTTCTTTTAATAACAATGCAGTTTCAATTTTGTTTATATAATATTATTATAAATAATGTTTTGGTTATAACTAATTGTATTGTTCAGTGTGATAATAATTTTATTCATTGATTTCAAAATAGTGTTTCGAAAATTCGAAGTGCGAAAGAGTCATAAATACTTATTGAAAATACCAAGTAGACCCCTGGCGCCTGCGGGGAACAGACATAAAAACTACGAATGTTCAGTATAGTTTATTTAACTTGTACCTACGTCACAAGTATTTACAGTGTTGAGGTAAGTAATACTTATAAAAGTAACTGTTACCGTTTTATAACAGTATCAATAGCGCAATAAACGCAAATGTAATCACTGGCGAATGACTTTCCCTCGTCACTACGAGGGGTTCACATATGGTCCGTTCGTTCTATAATCTCCCCAAATACTGCCCAAGCACGTTCCTTTACACGACAGATTGTGCTGATTCACAATACAATAATAAAGAAAAGGGACGAGGGTGCAACGAAACGTTGCGTCACGGTCAACCCTTCCACTTTGCTGATAAAATCAGACATCCATTCATAGTGTTTTAAACATAAGAATCAAATAATGAGAAGCATTAATGGCAGCTACTAGTAACACTGGCAAGACTTTCCATTGTTATTTTTATTTAAGCCTTAAAACTTCATTATAAAAAAACAAGTTTATTTCAAATCGAATTAAAAAATATCATAAGCTTAGTATGTTAGAAGTATGAAACTAGATTTTATTAAATTTTTATGAAGAATATCTCATTTTGAACCCCTCCTACATCATTTTCTTCTTTTTGCAGTTTCTTCACTATTACATGCTTTAAAAATCTCATCCGGAAGGCATGGTCAATGACAAGATCCCTGGTGATAAAACTAGCTAAAGGTAAGAAAACGGTTATATTTCCTTTATCACTTAATGTCTTTATTTACCAAAACCACGGCAAGTTACTTAACACTGTTTACATAGTGCTGTCTGTCTATTCCCTTTTTATGGGAATATTAACGACGCGTGTAATTTTGGAAACAAATATTTATTGTTGCTCGTAAACACGACATGATCTACTTATTAATAACATGAACTTAAAATTGAAGAACTTAATAGAATAACAATTTAGACATTTTATTTATTGTATACGATAATACTAGACGATTCAAAACATTCATTTAAATAAAGATAGCTTTTGCGTTTATTTTTATTTTGTGAAAATCCCTTTTTGCGTTTTAAGCGCGTTGATGTCTTTTGATATGCCAATGTGCAAAAAAATTTTCAACTAAAATATAATAAACTTTCGAGCTAAAATATTTTTTAAATTTTATCTTATTAATGGTATGTGTAACGCCCCGTAATGGGATACGCGAGGGCAGTCGCCGTTATCACCGATCGCTACACGCCAGCGATGCTGAAAGTATAAAGTTATTATTAGGCCTGATATAAGATAAAAGTGCTATTTATGGCTCCTATTTTTTAAGATTAATTTTATCTCTTTTAATATAATACAGCACCTTAAGCATGACTCAACCCCAGATAATCAACAAAATAATTAACTAGGACAAACAAAATATTGCACCCAATAATTTATGACCTAACCGACTAATTAAACTGCAGAAATAACAAAGCATTGAACTGTGAAAGTGATAAATATGGAGTCGTGACTAAAATAAACCTAGCCAAGTCTGACGCACTAAATAGAGCCGCCATTGATGCAAGTTTAAAGTAAACCGACACTTCATTAATTTATTACTGTCGATAAACTAATACTAGTATTAAATGGTACGTTGATTTACGATTTTGATTTTAAAGTGTGTTAGTAATAGGTTTGTTTTTGTTTGCGGTTGAGCAGGCGCCGCGATAGGGGTGCTCTCGACGACCTTGCGCTTGCGTCGGTCGGCGGCGCCGTGCCAGACGCGGCGCGTCAACTTGCGGTAAGCGGCATATCTACGTTGTAAACACAAATCAATGTCAGTCACTGCACTAATAATTAATTACTGGTTCGTGTTATAAAAGTATCATTTTTGCAAAAATAAATAAACGGTTTGCACTTTTTTTATTCCAATTTCTTACAAAATAGTAAAAGCTCGCAAAAGCTTCAACTCCACCTAAGATATAAGTTATTACGTACGTCCAACCGATCATTTTCTTTCGTCATCTCTGCTAACTGCTGCCGGAGAGATTTTTGTGTTAAAACAAGTTACTCTATCAGCATTATAAACTACTGGGAAGGTATTATAGTTATCCTCAAAGCTCTTAATAATGTATTTTGTTTTAATTTATTTTCTTTGGGGAGCTTACAGCATCATTTACAAACTTACAAGCTTCCACAGATAGAATGTAGCCCTCAATCTTCCTAAATAGTTTCAAAATCTAGCGGTCTTATCGCATTTGTTTGTATAAATGAAAAGGCTACATATCATTGGTAAATCCATGTAAGTAAAGAGAGAAGCGGCGCCGGCGCCACTCGCCGCAGCGTGCCGGGCCCATACCAACATGGTAAACACTCATTGTATGCGAAACATGCATGCGACTGCGAACATATACATAAACGTCGATTAAACAATTATTTGTGAGAAATTCTAAATGCACTCCAATTTGTAGCGTAACATAAACAGAGTAAACTGTTTATTTTTTACTAGATTCGATTAGAATAAAAAGGTATCCTATGTTTTAATTCAGGCTTTAAACTATCTGTGTGTCAAATTTCATCCAAATCCGTTCAGCCGTTTTGCGTGAGTAAGTAACAAACATTCAAATATCTAAACATACAAACTTTCACATTAAATATTAGTATAGGGTATTGTAGCATAGTTTTTTAGTCTTCTTCGTTTAAATTCGAATTTACTTTGTTTATAATAAAGTATGAAAATTAATGCACTTTCCATATTCTTTCTGAAAATCGCAATTTTTATAACAATAGGACAGTAGTAGTACAGTAGTAAATATTAGAAGGTTTTAAATATTTTTTCCTCTGTTTTATAATGGTCTTTATTGAGTCACGAGGTGTCTTGTTAACTCTATCGTTACGTTTTATGTCGTAATTACGTTATATCATTCTCATTTGCATAAAATATGCTCTACTAATAGCTAGAGACATTACCACCAGCCCCAATAATAGCCTATATTATATACGATAGGTGTCTCTATTTGAATAGCACGCTAGAATGGTAATTTATTGCCATTCTAGTCAGCTTAAAGAGTGTCGTACCTTATACGTAGATTACGGCTCTGATACAAATCTGCTCGATAAACAATATATTTAATCGATTTTATATTGAAGTTGCCATATGAAACTCAACCTTAAAACCCACATAAAAGAGTTTAGTTAAGAATATTGGGTTGTGCTTACTAAAGAGACACCTGCGAGGCGATGTAATCCCCAGACGGGGGATTATGCTAACCCCTTTCTTCAGGAGGTTCTATACTTGGATTCTTTTTAAGTATCCCTACATCTTATTCTGATATTGGTGAAACAAAAGGAAAAGTAATAGATATTTTTGGTAAGGTACAAAATCTCACACAATATTCCCAATATAAGATTTTCCTGGTCTTAGGATTAAGAGTTACCAATCTATTAATAAACAGACTTTCACTTTATCACAATTTTAAAAGTGCCGTAAGAAGCTTTAAAAAATACTTTTGGAATCATCATTGTGATAATTTTTTGAAACTTTCACCCACTCGAATCCTTTCTCTAACAAAAAAATCAATCCATATCATGATCTAATGGATTATGACTGTCTCATTATCGACTGATTTTAGAGGATGTTACTTATTAGTTACATAATCATAATGATCTTCAGACGCTGTAAGTGTATTTTAATGACGAACTATAACCAGTGAGCGTATCATAAGTAATGACGGTGAAGATAAACTTATAGCTATGATTAGTTACCTTGAGTGCGATGATTTAGACTTAGAACAGACTTATTTGGTTTGACGATCACAAAAACAACGGCAACGATTGATATATATAAGTTATGTAAAAATACTGATTTTGTATGTTGAAGGAATGTTTTTATGGATAGTCTGCAAAATTAGCAGACCATTTCATTATATTGGTGAGCGTCCGCAACAGTTAAGTTTAGCTGGTTAACATTTTAATAATACCTACCTACAGTGTTACAGTATATTAGATAGTATCAAAACAACTGTTCTTGTGCCAGGCATGCACCGGTAAAGGAATTGAGGAAAAAGATACAACACTTCAAACCGGTCACGGATTAGATACAATCATCGGTTCAACGGTACTTAAATACAATAATAGAACAATTATCAATTTCGCAGATTAGCGTAAATGCTTACGTGTAAGCAAAAAGCTTCGGTGAGGAATTTATCTGCAGGTATTCTCACAGATGCTCATTTTTTTTCTCAACAATTGTGCCTTTTCTGAAAAAGTTGACACTCTCGTTGAGTCAACACTCGGGCAACGGAGTCCCCTTCGTAGCATAATGTACAATACGCAAAATGTGCACCTGTTGCAAAATGTACAAAACGCAAAATGAACATACGCAAATTTGTACAATACGCAAAATGTACATAGGCGCAATATACAATACGCAAAATGTACAATACGCAAAACATACATTCTCAAAATGTACAATACGCAAAATGTACACACGCAAAATGTACATTCGCAAATTGTACAATACGCAAAATGTACAATTCGCGAAATGTACAATTTGTGTTTTGAACATTTTGCAATAGGTGCACATGTTGCGTATTGTACAATATGTTACGAAGGGACGGAGTCTAGCCACATTAAATACTCTTTTAGTCCGAGTTGAGCTTTCGTAGTAATCTTTTGAGTTTGCAAGCTGTTTGTAGTTTCCAGTTACAAACAGATGCTTTCTTGCGGAACTAACTACGTTACTCTTTCAGGGGATTCAAAATAGTAATGACTTGCTGGATATTGAATACAAATATTTTCCTACTAATAGCTACGCTACTAAGAGGCTACTGTAATATACTTAGAGATGAAGATAACGGCGCAGATAACCCCAGATTAGTGGAATGAGAAAGCACGATGGCACATATCCCCTTTACAGCGATGAAGGTTTAAATCCAACGCATATGTATAGCCTGCCAGTGTGTCTCGAGTAGTTTCATACGTTGTCTGCTGCACAATCTCTCTATCCTGTGATCACATTCAGATGAAGTCAATTTTCCACTTCTGTGGATAAACAATATCAAATTCAAATAAAATCTGATTGTATTTATATTTGAAAAACCTTTCTAAAGTTAGCTCGTTTGTATGGAAAACCATATAGTGACCTCATTTTCTTTTGAGCAGTATATTATGTTCCAGAGCCATGAACCACTGAAAACTTGATCTTTTAATTAAACTAATAAGTATTTTATAAGTAATAAGCCTTCCTATAAAAATATCAACGACGATCGGTCCCGTACTGCCCACATCTAGCGGAAAATGGAAATTAATTTCACTTTTAAATAACTGCACAAGAATCATTTATTATCCCGCAACAATTTGTAATTTCGACAGTAACTTGAAAGTTTTAGGCTTAGAAAGCCAAGTAACTTGCATGGTGTAAACGCGCCCGTGGCGAGTGATTTATGTACGAGTCGCGAGGCAGCCTCTCGCCTCGCCCGTGAAAACTTAATGCCGTGAAGTACTGAAACTTGTCCATGTCTCGACGGCGCGTTAGCTCCAACTGTCGCGTCGTGTGTCTGGGACAACTTCTCAAGGAGCGCTTGTCTTTTATCGTTTTACAACTTCTGATGTTTGTTTAGGAATGATTTATAAAAGTTAACTTTATAATTCCACTATAATTATGTACTCACTTCATATTTTATGAACAGTATTAGATAATTTATAATTATAATTTGATCACTAATTTTTATTGCATATCTTCTTTAAATACCTAGAGTTAATTGTTATCAACGTAAGTATGGGTACAATAAATATTTTCTTTGAATACATACAGCAAGCACATGCAAACACGTATTAAGTAATATTTTTATTAGATAGCTCTTTTACAGCCAATATTGATTTTCAAAATGAGTTTAAGTAAATCAATATAGGTACGTAATGAAGATAAGCGTATTTTTAAATAAACACAAAGATAATAAAATTAAGGCTTATACTCGTTATTTAAGCTTATTTTTTCTTACTTTTTCTTTTTTCTTTCTTTTCTTTTTCTTTCAACGTTGGAATGGCTTCCAACGATCATTTCGTGGCTTAAAAACCACAATATTATATTATTCAAGAAGTCTCTTATTTAACTTTCCTATAGTTAAGTCAAGAGTAATTAACTACCGACGGTTTTATTTGACTATTTCCGTTTGACCAGCGGTCTGAAAACTAGGGTCTGTCCTATCTAGACTCGCTTTGATCTATACGCACTAAGTGACGCGTATGTATCCCAAAATAAGCTAGGGTCGTCGCTCCGGGTTCATACACGACCCTTTATTAGCAGGGTTGCCATAAATAAATTATTTAGGTCAGTTTACATAATGCATACTTTGAGACAAATAAAACTTGAGATGTGTAACACCGAAAAGTGTACGATTTACGACAAAACAATGAATTAATTAAATTGTATTAAATGTCCCATGAATTTTAAATTATGGCGACCCTACCCAGTTAGGGTGAATAAACATACCTTTATTCGAAAGACCAATGTTTATATTGCTAGCCCCTGGTGTGAATAATTTAGTAAATTAACAATTAACAAACTTTAAATTAAATTGAGTTTTATATAGATATTTATTTTAGTATAAAATGCTGAGTAATCATCAGTACTATGAAGTGTAATTCTACAATTGTAAATCTAAATATTTCTGACATGACGGAATACATAACCATTTAATTTTTTTTTCAAATCACGTTGTTAAAATCTGAATTCCCAGTAACAAAG
Source organism: Agriphila straminella (assembly GCA_950108535.1). Classification (NCBI taxonomy): domain Eukaryota; kingdom Metazoa; phylum Arthropoda; class Insecta; order Lepidoptera; family Crambidae; genus Agriphila; species Agriphila straminella. The sequence continues at coordinate 6,432,735 of OX467318.1, forward strand.
TACGAGCCGGCAGGATTAACGAGTTTTCCGTACTTTTGCCCAGTCACGCATGCCATGCACATAAATCTCGCTTTTTATTAATCCAAAACGAAACAATGTTTTAATCCAATCACCCTGAAAAACGAACGAATCCATTAAAACAAAAAAACCCGAATTGAGAAATTGAGAACCAACCAGTTTTTAAGTAAAATGGGAAGTGCTATACTTCGTGGAAGAAGAAAATGTAAAATAAAAAAAGTATATTTATAAAAATCACTAGGGTCTGTCCTCCTGTAAATGAATGGCATGTAAACTTTACAACGTTAAATGAAAAGAGATCTACCTAATTATGAAAATAAACAGGTACGTTACGTTAGGTCAATGAACCAAAGATCTTTCGCAATATAACGGACGTCTGCGTTTTCGACAGAGCTACTAAAATGATCATCTCAGATTATGTCAACCATTTAACGGTCGAAAAACATAATAAAATTATCTGCTAAAAATAAGAATAGAATAGAATTGTTGCAACAAATCATTCCAAGAAGAAGAAAATGATATAAGTATAAAACGAATTTAGTGTCATGTGGTTTTATATAAGTAAACACAATAAATTCGATGTAAAACACAAAAACATACTAATGGCTTTCACAAGCTCGTTAGCTTTATTAAGCACCTTGTTTGACAATAAAGGTTACCGGAGAGTCGTTATAACACTGAGCCACGATAATAATGAATAATTTATAATGATGAAAGCTAAGCCTCGGTCGCTATTATAAGGCTTAGCAAAATACGAGACTTTTAAGCAAATCTAATTTGAAGCAATTCGTAGAACTAATTTTTCTCATTATAAAAGGTTATAACAACCTTAAATTTTTATGTTTAAATCACACTTAATAATGTACTTATAAAGATACTTAATACTATGACGCATTATCTGACCAGTAAATTACGAGTGGGAAACAAATAAAGAAAGTGAACGAGACTTGTAAGCAAAATATCTTAAAGCAATTCGTAGAACTAATTTTTCACATTATAAAAGGTTATAAAAACTACACTAAATAATAATAACTACACTTAATAATGTACTTATAAAGATACTTAAGACTATGACGCATTATCTGACGAGTAAATTAAGAGTGGGAAACAAATAAAAAAGTGAAGAACAATACAAATAATTCAATTTCCACAATTTCTTAGTATTCGTGGATTAAAAAAATAAAACATTAGCTTGCCATCGTATGTACTCCCATTTGTTTTTAAATTACCGGGAAAAGCGTTCCGCAGCGCCAAAGGGCGGTACACGGATAGGGCGGGCGGGCGGTAAGAGATGAGCGGACACGCGCGGCTGCCCGCCCTGATAGCGCCCCTCGACACTTCATAATGTCAAATTAATGTCTTGCCGCACAAAACCAAAGGAGATTCTAGAATGTTAGTTATGTCAGAAAACCGAGATTTTCTTCTATTGTTTTGTTTCTGAATATGATAAAATATGACAGAAGGCTGGTTATGGCTATTGTAGTTCGTGTTTCTAATATCATTGGTTCGTGCTATTTTTCCTAGTTATTTTCACAGATTTTTTTCACTTAGCAATAGAATTAATTTTAATAGAATACCAAATATTTTATGTCCTTAGTATGTAAAAAATTACACAAAATCTTTAAAGCTCGGAAGTTCAAATCTCTAACTTAAGATACCTTCAAAGTTGACAAATGACTATCCTAGATCCCAGCAATAAACAACCGAAGCACAACTCACGAGTCTCACGACGCAATAACGATCGCTCAGCAATCCCGATAGAACAAACATTTCTCTACTCTCCGCGCAGACATTCACCATTGTTCACTCGGCAATAATAAATTCAACGTCCAATATAGATATTTACCGTTATTCATAAAAAAACAAAAGTTATTTCAGTTAAAAAGTGTTTGTCTTTTTCTTTCGTTTTGACTAAAGAAGTGAATCAAACGCATAATAAAATTTAGTAATAAAAGTCACAAGTATTGTAATACTCACTAGGCAGTCCCAACCTGCTGTTTTGAAAACCAATGTTTTGTAAAAGAAATAAACATTTTTTTTGACCTACTTTGACTAAGGATTTCCACCAGTTGCAGTCCTTAGACACTTTAAAACTATTTTCCATTGTTTATATTCTAGTGGTATTATTTAATTAAATTGGTCTTCGATATTCAAGAGGTTCATGGCGTTGAGTTTGAGTAATCCCAGCGAATAACTATGTCAATCTCAAACTATCTGGTTGTTTCACACTAAGACTTGGAATAATGTCGAAAGGGCTTCGAGGATTAATTACTCAATTCAATGTAAGGGGTTACTTAACCACTTCCCGAAATGACTTGCTTTTTATAACACGTGACTTCGTACTTACGAACGATCATCTGCAGAAAAAAATATGAAATAATTAATTAACTACCTACGTGATTCTATTTATGCAAGTAATATTCCATTAAAATGCTTTTAACATCATGAAAAATGCTCTTTCTTTTGAAAGTTGGGTTATTCTTATCTTAGAATATAATAGATAACAGAAAGTGAAGTTTTAAGAATCTCATGATAAAAGCTAACAGTATTATTCACAAAAAAATCAAACGCATAATAAATTTTATTATGCGTTTGATTTTTTTGTGTTGGGACTGCCTAGTGAGTAATACAATACTTGTGACAGGTAGGTACTTACTTAACTTTAAGAAAACTCCATGCTTAAAACAAAATAAATAATTAATTACATATAATAATTAGTAATTATCAAGATAACAAAACCATTTTAACTTTGTCAATATTCAAATCTAGTTTCAGATACCTACCTATAACAAAGTTACATAAAGCTTACAGAACATTGATTGCTTGTACCTGTTTGCCTTTGATTTCAAATTTCACACAGTCTATTACACCGTGTATGCCTCAAAAGCCAATAAGCTCGTCCCCATTTACACATAAAGACACCGGCTGTTGGTGATTGTGAGTGGCGCAAATAAATAAGAGCAATAAAACGGTGACAATGAGGAGCGGGCTCGGGCCCAATCAGGAATATTGACAGAAGAAGGGTCGTACGTATCCTGGACGCCATAGCGAAACAAATCACGAGCAGCGAAATTGATCTTAAAACACATTTAGTGATCGAAAGAAGAAAAAAATGTCAACTCTAGATGAGCGTTTTTGAATTTTGAATTACGCACTGCCATTTTGTTTTATCATTTTTACAAAATATCAGTTTGTCTCTGTAAAGTCAAGTGTAAAAATGTTATTTCATGAAACTATAGGAAAAGTGGAAAATTTTAAACACACTTTTCTTTCCTTAGAAAGAAGCACATAAATTGTTGATTGTTAGTACAAATTACCTATAATAAAGAAACGATAATCTCTCCTCAAACTACAAAATACAACAGCAATACCATTACATTATCATTGCGATCGGAAATAAAAAAAACAGACCTTATTTTTTTTTTTTCGTTTCGACTCATACGCATCTCTGTGGCGCAGATAACTCGACTGGCAATAATATTTTATATTCTCGCACGTGTTCTGCAGTCGCATCCACAATACCCAATAATGATGTTAACTAAACGAACACGACTGGCGATTTATGCGCTCGCAAATGAATAGCGATCGCCTATCGTCTGGCATCCGCTGCTTCGACATTTCCTTCAGTTAAGCTATTTTAACACCGAAAATTCGAAGCTAGCGTTATAAAAGTAAAGGTGTTTAAATTTTGTAGATTTTATCAGAAAACAGTTGTTTGACGGTCAAACCAACACAATTTTTATGACCTTTCTCTCTTTTCCATTACTAAAATTGCTAGCTGAAATATTTTCCACAAATAACACTTTCCCTTCACCTTAAATCGTTGTTTGAAGAACCATAATGTTTCTTTGAATAACGATTTGTATATCGGAAAGCATCTTGAGAAAATGCAGTTCCGAAACTCTTCCCAGTATCGAATATTTATTTACACGATGCACAAATATACCGACGATTCCCCGACCACTGCAGGTAACTTTAGTGGGCTAAAGAGTGATGTAGACCAGTCTTGTTGAATTGTTTTAAATCTTAAATATTCCGTTGCATTAAATACACACATTCTAAATTAACTTTTGTGTATAAATAAATAAATGCTTATAGGTATTACGTACGAGTATATTAACATGATATTTAAATTACATTCACATATATTACATAGTACTTGTTGTATGGTCTGTGATTACATCTAAAGAAAATCTAAAGTAACTGCCAATCTTAGTACGTCATTTCCGGATCCAATCTGGCGCACATGCATCATTCTAATGACGTCAAAGTCCGGATTTCAACTTTTGTTGCATTTGTTTGCCTCCATATGGAGTTGTCACAAGTCACAACGGCATAATACTATGAACGGCTGATGGGCGTAGAAAGATTTATTCCGCTCCGAAACGGCAACTTTCCTTTTGATGCCGTTTCTAAGTTGATGTCTGTGTTGTTTCTATAAAAAGATTATGGATTTCAATTACAATCAGCTAAAAATATTTTCTTGTTAAAGTCCTTGTTAAAATTTTAGGCTGTAGTGTAGATTCAAAGGCAAAATACGCTAAAAAGCTATGAAAGGCAGACCAAACATTATTCAAATTGTCATCTACACAATCACAGCCTCAATTATTTTTTATTTATGGAAATTGTCAACTAAATTGTAAACCCTTTTGTACCTATTGTAATAATAAGAATGGAGCCTTTTCTTTTCCTTACTTTTCGCACACATTTTGTAAAATATAAAATATGAATAAAATAAAAAACACAAAAATTGGTACGTCAATTTTTTTCAACCAAAACATTTCAAACAAACAGCTGCTGGAAAACACGAAAATATCTTTGAAAAAAAAAACAAACTACAGCGCCACCAAAACGCTTAACGTTTAACGAAATTGGTTACGCCAATTATGTATATTAACAATAAAAACAAAGGACATTGCCTAGGTTTGGACCAAGTGCTGCCTAGAATGCTGACATAGTGCATTTTGTTCCACAGACCATCACTAATCTGTAATCCAAAGCGCATAAAAATCTTACCCAGGAGTCCAAGGAGTTTTTATGCTCTTTGGATTACAGATTAGTGATGGTCTGAGGAACAAAATGCACTATGTCAGCATTCTAGGCAGCACTTGGTCCAACTTCCATATAAAAATAGGCAATGTCTTTTAACTTGCGAAATCGTTAAATGAGATCAGTAGGTATGCAAATCTGTCACTATCGATACGGAGTCCCGATTCTCGCGATTTTCTTTAGTGCAGGCCGCCCGGTCGTAACGAATTTGCACGCGGTGCGAGACGAATCGTACATGATTTATGTAAGTAGGCCTCCGATATGAGACTGACAAACCAACACGCTGAGAAACAAAGGGATCTCCTCCAAATGCTTCAAACAATGGTATTGTATATGAATGAATATTTATAATTCATAATATTATAGGATAGGTATTTTGAATCACTTAGCTTGACTTCAATTTTATTGCACTTTAAAAATTAATTTTTTTGTAGGTAAATAAGGTTTCGATTGTACCATTAATACACAACTTCTTTACAAAATACAAAATTAATAATAAAGTAAGAAAAATATCATAAACATTTAAAATCTTTAAATGGCATATTTTCCCACCTCATATTGTATTGCGAAACAGAAAGGACGATTACAAAGAATAAATATTTATATCGCAACTGACCCTAAAGTTGACATGGGTAGGTAAATGTCAGTTGACCTTTTCATGAAACTCGCGCTCCAGTACTTTCTGTGGTCGCGCCGGCGATGCCTTAAGGGCTGAGGATTACAAAATATAAATATCGATGTACCTACCTGTAATATATTAATATCCATTAGAAATCAAAAAGGTATAACGTTACGGTATTTTTGTTATTTTTCTAAAATCATCAAATGCAAACTTACAATAACCTTGTAATTTCATGGAAAACCTTTAAGTCATGGTCATGGTGCATTACCGATATCGATACTAAAGATTTATATCGATATACTTTTTTTGCATACAGCAGCAGTAGGCTCTCGATCAGCTGACTCATAATAATATGATATGACGTAAATCTTAAAAAAAGATATTTAAGGCGCGGTGGTAGTGAAACCAGCGCCGCCACTACATTTATTTTTATTACTCGTAAACCAAGTCAATATTCAAAAAAGCTTATGAAATAATCTCTTAAATTGTCTCTAATATTTTTTGAATAACTCTTCATCCATAATTAATCCATAATTGACAAAAGTGGCCACTTTGAGCTAAAATGGATTTTAAAACTTACAGAAAGAATGAAAACTGTTGAACAGTTATTCAAAAAATATAAGAGACAATTTAAGAAATTATTACATGAGCTTTTTTTAAATATTTACTTGGTTATGAGTAACAAAAATAAATTTAGTGGTGGCGCTAGTTTCACTACTAACAGCGCCTTAATACTTTCATTAAAAATAATGTGTCCTTTTATTACAGTTCCGTAGCCAAAATAGCAAAAAACAGAACCCTTATAAATTCGTCATGTTTTTTTCTCCTATTGCCTACCTTATGACATAAAAGTCATCCTTATCAACAGACGAATATGTAAATATGTTTAGGACAGTTATTTTTCGACATTCAAATCAAATAAAGGTTTAATGCGGTAATTTTTGTCAATATAATCTTCAACGGATATTATCTAGTCCGAATGTTTGGACTTGTATGATACTTCTTATTAATACATTCTTTCTTATCCCACATGACAAGGGTTTTCCAAAACAAACCAAAACTACACATGGGAAATCGTTGGAAGAATAATAATTGAGAAACACCATTGCGCCAGAATAAATAATGTAAACCTACGTACGACACCATCATAATTCTAAAAATCTTATTCAGATTGAAGAATGAGCCCTCATCCCATAATTATTTATTTTTAATTTTTTAAACGATATGCCATAAATATTTTTAAAATCATAAACTTCCCAAAACGCCCTTCAAGGCAGACACATCTCCCTCTAACCGCTAAGCCTAACACCGAAAGCGTAAATTAACCGCCGACGCATGATGGGTGTGGCCCCCATAAATAAGTTCCCGAAGACAACCCCTGTGACCACCAATGTCGCATTTCCGATACCCATAAGCTTCGGGTTTCAATGGAGACCGCAATGTCAACGAATTTGTTGCAGTCGATCGACCTCTGGACCCACATGCATTTACATTGCATCCATTGCAGTTGATAAAAAAGTATCATAACAATAAGTCCTTGGGTTTTAAAAGCTATAGGACTAACAAAAACTAGGGATATTTTTATCGAATTGAATGAATTTACCTAACGCATTTCTTTAATATTTATGCAAACCGCTCCACCAACATCAACAAACCCCGTAGTTAAGCTTTTTTCCATCAACGCAAATATTTGCGCAAAAATTAGTTCATAATTTCATTCACACGGATCCATTACCGAACCATAATGGCGGACAAGCGTGCCGCGCTCGAGTCGAGTGCCTCTCTATGCTTCTGGGAATGCAACTACCTGCTTTTTATAGCGATAAGGGCACAAAATATGCCGCACGACCGACCGAACCAGATCATCGGCTAGCCGGCGCGACTATCTATCGAAACCAACTGCGTGCGAGTGGAAATGACCCAGTCTCGACAGTGACGTACATACCAACAAACATATGCACGGCCATATGGTGTGAAGCGAATGGGTTTTTATTGCATCGCTCTGCCGTTGCACGGATTTAAATGTAATTGCATTGAACTTTTATTTTGTTTGGTATAGCAAGGGTGCTTTGCGAATGCCGATTATGTGACAGATATTCACTCTCTAATCAAAATCATTCATTTAACTGTCCGAACATAGAGTGACTCAATCATTTGAAATCTTTTCAGCTGATACATTGCAAAGATAAAATGGTAAAGAGACAAGGGCAAATAATTTCCAAACAGCGATAGTAGCAGAGCTGCACTCATCGATCACACATCCATCGAACTTGGTAATGTCACGAGCAACAACGTCACGGTGTTTAATATTTGAAGAAAACAGCACACGCCTTTTGTGGTCAAAGATAGCGAGATAGCGTGACGAATATGCGCGTACGACACAATGCCGAGTGACTCGGAGATATTGTCGCGACTCGAGACTGATTTAATTGTCCGACTTGACGAGCACTTTGTCGGCGGAGAAATGAGGCACAAACAAATGCAGCTACGGGTAGGATGGTACTCAGGGCCCTGTCTCTACTAGTTACCATAAATAGGAAATCTCATCTTGGAACCATTACGGGACTTTCTTCATTATTTAGAAAGGTGCGGTTACACTGCTACGACAAATTAAGTCAACTTTATCTAATGGCGGTATATTTTTTGAAAACACTTACTAAACCGAAAGTTATTACGTTATTATTTCTAATCTAAAAGATGATATCGGGGGAGTGAGAGTTCCATTTTCATAGGAGGACAATGTGGCGATAGCTCAATTAGGGGAGATCATTTATTTCGTATATGATTTATTTTTATAGTACTCGTTATGGGCCGGTCGTCAATTCCCTAGCGCAGCCCTTAAGCCGGCTCTGCCCGCTCTAACACAAAATGAACAAGCGAAGGACGTCTTTATAACTTTGAGAAGCGTAACCGATAACTTTACGAGTTCTTACTTTGTCTCCTTATATTTTGATGGTAAACAACGGCTTAACGCTACTGAAAACAATATTTGGTTGCTCTATAGTTCTAATTTTGTACAAATTCTCGCTAAGCATACGAATGGTATTACCTAATAGTTTGTACAAACTTACTTTCAAAACCTCGTCAATTTTCCTTACTGATTTAAAGTTAACTGGCGTCCGCTATCATAAAATACACACCTGAAACAAAAGAAATAATCATTTTACAAGGATACAATAAAAAGAATATTTCGTTTACACATTCACGGGCAGAATACAACAGGCATTGGCGTTGTAACCGAGTACTCCGCACAAAGGATGCTTTGGGCGCGAGGGCACAATAAAAAGCCAAACAGCCTCCATATATTTGACAGTAAGCCTTAAGTTATAGGGCATAAGTATTACAGACGCGGGGTGGCTATTAGATGACAGATGAGAAGTATTTCAATGCTTTATTGCGCCAAGAGTTTTTGTAGAGAAACGTGACTTCCGAAGGTCGACGACCTCGCTACCGACTCCTGGGCCCGGAGATAACTCACACCGAGATTGTTTGTGTTCCTGATGTGTATCTTCTCACCTTTTGGGGCTTTTGTTAATCTGCTTTCGTTTAAGGAAATGGGTGACATAACAGTTTCTTAAATAGGACACAAAAGAACAACTGATACGATCGGTAAGTAAAAATTACTGGGTAGAGGTACTTATGAAAGATTATCAGATGAAAAGGGTAACATAAATCAATTTGACCGAGATTACAGAGCGTCGTGTTTACCGAGTTCAGTGGGCTGTCATTACGTTAAATAAACAACGTGTCGTAAAATTTGCATACTGCAATATGTCTGTGAGGATACGGACAATTTGAGCAGAGCAGTCGTAAAAACGCAACTCCAGCCGCCGCTTTCCGCAAATCTCATACAGCGAAGCGTAATGGCCTCGCAATGTGCTGGTCGCAAATTAAAACGCTTATTTCCAGGTAGCCAAAGCAATAGCTTGACGGCTCTGCATTAGTCTTGCTGAATCCCGTCCAATATCAACTCTCTCAGCAATATGCAAACAAGTTGTCTTCTAATAACATACGAGGGACGTTTAAGCTCTCAAACCAAACGGGTTTTGCAAGTGATAATTGTAACTTAAGCAGCCGATAAACGCTTCTAAGAATTAGCCTTAATGAGTCCACAATTCAAGCTTTGTAGGAATAAAAAGGCTTATCTTATTTACGTCAGTAAGCTGGCGATTAGATTTATATTTATCATCTCGTATTAACCGTTCAATCTCGTCCAATTCCTTCTTAGTAAGGTGGTGGGACCTACATCCAGAGAAAGTTTTATCTGGTTTTGATCGATCTGGTGATTTCACCCATCTATTTTACCACCTGGTAAAATAAAAAAAAATGTGTCTTTCTAACAAACAATATCCTTCAAATATAGACGTTTATTGATTGCAAGTTTCTCAGAAGGATGGCAAGACCAGTTGTTAGTAAAAGGGGTTGTTTGTAGAATAACAAATAGAGCAAACGCCACAGAATAAATTGACGTTCTCGGCTGATTAACGGCGGTAGGCAAGGCTGTAATGTCTTGCGTTTCATCACTGATAGACGATGAGAAAACTTGGTGGCTCCCTTAATTGGCTTCGTTTATCATAAAAACGATCCGGCTGATTAATTTTCTCGCCAAATCTTTGCAAAAAGGCTTTTATTAGTTGTTAACTATGAAGGCTTTTTATAATCTATTCAAAGAAGAGAAAGTAATTTATTGGAGCAATCGGTAGTTTTTAATTTCATTACCTCATTTTGTACAAGGGGTTACATTGTTCTCGAGTCATCTTGACTATGCGGCGCGGACCTGCGGACCTCACAGACAGAGGCTATTTTAATGTAATTGCTAGCCTCTACTGTGCGCCGCCTCTAGCATCTGCCAAAGAGCTAGTTAAGTGTATATAGATAGATACATTATGTATAGAAATTCAAACGAGAAACCCTTTTTAAATTTATCAAAGAACTACCAGTAACACCGCACACCGCTAACAATTATAATGCCCCTAGCACTATTCGTTCGCTAACTTAAAATTTAAAAATAAGCAATTAGACGATCAAGTCACATGTCAAAAGCTTATGTAAATCACAGACATTGTTGTATTGTATGAAATTGACAAGCCTACGACACGTCATTTTGTAGTTTACGGCTTAGTTTTAATTTTTAAGTTAGCGAACGCATAAAAAGTTGGCCGTTTAAGATTAGTGAAAAAAAAAATTTTTGTGATATAAATGTAGGTGCCTCAGCTTTTCGCATATGTTTTTTAAACAGATGGCATGCAGATGATTTTAACGTGCATTAGACTAATGGGACTTGACTACTAAAAATGTAAATAGCTTTTTATCAAAGTTAAATAAAAAAGAATAAAAATTGATAGAACTTGATTTACATACTACTTACGGCCGAATACTCAAACGCTGCTTAACTAAAATCTTAGCTGAGGCCACCTTAAGTTTAAGAAGCCATTAGATTTAAGTGAAATACCTACTCAAACGCTTATTATCTGTTGGTAATGTCTGCTTAGCTAAGGACGCATTAACCATTTGCAATCTGGTAACATCACTGAGATTTGCAAACCGTTTCTTTGCATGCATTCCATCGATATCACACCTGGCACTACGTAATCAAAGTTATCTCAAAAATAATAGCGTGCAACGGAACAATCTCTCTCTATGCCACAGAAGCTCAATGTCGATACGACAATTATGTCAACTGTCAATAAATACTGACTGTCATAATAAATAATACCTTTAAACCGCCCAATTTATTTATTTTACTTTAAAATAATCAAACAGGAAAACGTGACTGGAGAATAAAAAGAAATGATAACGAAGAAAAGGACATTTTTAAAATATTTTTTCAAAATAATAACCTCACAACGCAAAACAATAGCGCCCTGCACACGTAAAGTTTGGACCGCGCATCTGGGACTGCGTTCCAAACCTGGGATGGATCTGTGCGGTTTGGACTGCGGATCAAACTGTAGTGCTATTTGTCGATTTACGATAAACGGTTTGGACTGCCGGCTTCCTTAAATTAAGAGCGACCTTAATCAACTTAAGGCGGCCTCAAATACCTGTCAGATCTTAATGAACGTTTGAGTATTCCATTTTCGATAGTTTTTGCAGATAAGCGGTCCTTAACTTAAGGCCGTCTTAGAAATTGAGCGGCTCTCAAATTTTGAATTGAGTATGAGTTAAGGCGGTCTCAACTGTGTGAGGAGCTCTCAACTATTTAAGCAGCGTTTGAGTATTCGGCCGTTAGTATAGTAAGTATTATAGTTATTATCTGTGATTTACATTAACAGTTTTTTATTTTTATTTTGGCCAAATTTACGTTTAGTTTCAAATTAAGATAATAACTTAGCTACTTTGTTGTTATAATGTTTCTAGGGGTAATCTGTAGTACCAGTAGTCAAAATATAAGAGCTGCTTAACATACCTAACCTAGGTAGGTTATTAAAATATTACTAACATATAGGTATGTGCCCTGTGGCCATGAGATAACCCAGCTAATATACAGGCAGGACATGTGTCCCATAAACGAGATAATTCTTGTCCCAGCGGCGCCACATGCAACGATCAAACAGCTATTGTACAAATTGTATAACAGTTAAACACGCTTATAACTTACAGCTATAATTTCCAGTTACTCCCATTGGTTTAATCGCTAGCAATTATAATTTGAACCTGTTTACTAACTGAGAAGATAAATAGTTAGGTAGCTTAACTAACTTAACTTTCATTACAATAATTGCATGGTATAGGTATACAGAATTACAGTTTTACTTACTTTCTATGTTTTTCATTTATGTTTATTTGTTTTGTGTAAAACATTACCACCACTTCGCAAGAAAACTCAATCGAACAAAAAAAAAATTATCGAAATCGGTCCATAAATGTCGAAGATACGCGCGAACAACGATAAAAAAAAAAAAAAAAAAACATACAATCGAATTGAGAACCTCCTCCTTTTGATGAAGTCGGTTAAAAAATGTTTTTATAATTAAGTACAAAACCTTTGATGATCACAATATTTTTTCGAAACCGGTATTTTAGTGGTCTACATTTGTTAATTAACCCCATTATATACAGAGCAAAGCTTTACGACAGTTTTACGATATCGTTTTAATACACACTTTTATTGTTCGGTCGATTGCATTACACCTTATCGTTTTCTTACGACTTGAAAGACGTTTAAATTTAAAATTAGTCGGGACGACTCTTACGGCCGAATACTCAAACGCTGCTTAACTAAAATCTTAGCTGAGGCCACCTTAAGTTTAAGAAGCCATTAGATTTAAGTGAAATACTCAAACGCTTTTTATCTGTTGGTAATGTCTGCTTAGCTAAGGACGCATTAACCATTTGCAATCTGGTAACATCACTGAGATTTGCAAACCGTTTCTTTGCATGCAATCCATCGATATCACACCTGGCACTACGTAATCAAAGTTATCTCAAAAATAATAGCGTGCAACGGAACAATCTCTCTCTATGCCACAGAAGCTCAATGTCGATACGACAATTATGTCAACTGTCAATAAATACTGACTGTCATAATAAATAACACCTTTAAACCGCCCAATTTATTTATTTTACTTTAAAATAATCAAACAGGAAAACGTGACTGGAGAATAAATAGAAATGATAACGAAGAAAAGGAAATTTTTAAAATATTTTTTCAAAATAATAACCTCACAACGCAAAACAATAGCGCCCTGCACACGTAAAGTTTGGACCGCGCATCTGGGACTGCGTTCCAAACCTGGGATGGATCTGTGCGGTTTGGACTGCGGATCAAACTGTAGCGCTATTTGTCGTGCGATTTACGATGAACGGTTTGGACGGCGAATCTTACATGTTAAGGCAAACGATCCGAACTGTGAGTGTAAATTGATTTTCAAGAGTTTGGACTGCAGTTCTCTCATAAATTTTAAAAGTTTTTCATCAGTAGTATGAAAAATGGATACTCGTTTGGTCATCGCGTTAGCCGGCTTTGTCACTGGAAGTATTTTATGAGCGCGCAGCAGATACTTGTACTGCATTACCTATGTGTCTATAGTGTGTTTACCTGTAATTTATACTTAGCATAATAGATATAATTACTTATAAAAAGAAATATTTGATGATTAAGTATTAGATGTTTCTCATTTTTTACCAACTTAGATAACTCTTTGGCAAAGTTATCTGGTGTTTATTGTACAGTAAATTACGAGCTCCTAACAGTTTGTAATTTTTTGTACAATAAACATCAGATAACTTTGGCAACTAATTTTCATTAAAATATTGACTAGGTAGGTAGGTACATACCTACCTACGTATACCTATAGCAGGGGTGCCCATACTTTCTCTTAATGAGATCGACCTAGCAAAAATTTATGACAGATCGACATTTTGACCGTTTAACCCACCAAATATTTAAAAAAAAAATTGCATAAGTAAAACTACATTGGGTTCAAAATGTCAAATCTGTTATCCTTGGCGATCGACCGGTCGATCGCGATCGACCGTATGGGCCCTTTGACCTATAGCGACGTAATTTACTTCATGCAAAAGAGATGGCGCTGTATGCTTGTATCCGGTTATATGCAAAAAAATTGGCGAGTTGGCCATCTATAACCACCAGTATCATATGTTTCCCGCGTTCCGAACTTTACGTGTGCAGGGCGCTAATCACCTTGACGTGTGATACTTGAGGTACGTCCGAGCTTCCTTAAATTAAGAGCGACCTTAATCAACTTAAGGCGGCCTCAAATACCTGTCAGATCTTAATGAACGTTTGAGTATTCCATTTTCGATAGTTTTTGCAGATAAGCGGTCCTTAACTTAAGGCCGTCTTAGAAATTGAGCGGCTCTCAAATTTTGAATTGAGTATGAGTTAAGGCGGTCTCAACTGTGTGAGGAGCTCTCAACTATTTAAGCAGCGTTTGAGTATTCGGCCGTTATACTCGTTGAATAATTCATTAAGTTTATTGAATTTATAGCTCGCTGGCTTCATATCAGTGCTCTATTTGCATGAGCATATCAGACAAGTGCCAAAATGAGACGCATGCATGACGCATGTCAATAAATATAATGTTGCATGCCAGTCAAAAATTACGATGTTGCACATTGAAGGGAAAACCTCTTGTTTGGATCATTGCGAATGATTTGAGGCGAAGAATAAAGGACAGTGATACAGTGAAATAATTAGAGCCTATAGCTATTGTATTGTAGTATGTACATTGTACATAGGTATAGGTATGTAAGGTGGTCTAGCTCTAGCTGCTACATTTCTTAGGATTCCGTAGTCAAGTCAACAAGGAACCCTTAATAGTTTTTGATAAAGTTTTCGAAAATTTCAAAAGCTTCCCCATCTTTCAACTATTGAACGTTGCGAACCAGTTTACGTTGTTATTAGACAGAATAGGCTTGTTTCCATTAAGAATAAATATAATGGATAGGGGCTTATAATGATTAATTATATTATGGAGAAAATAACAAACAATTTTAATTATTAAAAGCGTTAAAGATTAATAATATTTTAAAAAAATAAATTTCGTAAAATGAAACCTTTAGTCACGTGACAGTGAACACCAATCAGAAAGCGTTACGTCACGCCGTGCGAAACTCCAATCTTGTCTTTGACGTTTCGAGTATCACTACCGGAGGCGCGTTCCAAACCTACACTCCGAGTGCAACCTAGCCACAACCGAACGCAAGTTTTAGCCACTTTTTCCGTATTTCTCCATTGTTTGGAACATATATAAATAACTGGTTTGGCGTTTTTATAGTCGTGCTATCACACTGGGGCACTATACAGTACTTATAATATGAGAAATTCATTTTTAAACGATAAAAACTAGCTATGACGTACGAAGACACGATCGCTCTTTGGTTTGTTTCGCACGGCGTGACGTCATTCAAGACGCCATGACAGTCTTGTGCGTTTTGGAACCAAATTAAAATTGTTTTTTTAAAACGCGAAATTTATAATGTAAACGCTCGATTAAAAATAAATAAACCTTTTTTTTTCGATAAAATGCCTAATAAGCTAAAATATTAAGCAGTTATTGAAATTTTGTCAACTAGCCATTGAGTCAGCTCATGTATGGATGCTCTTGTCAAATACAATAAGAAAGTAACATCTGACTGAGTTATCGAGATGTCAAAAACAAGAAATAAGGTAGCGTGTAATCACGTAGGAACAACGTCCGCTCCTGTCGGACAGAGATTGTATCTCGTCACGGAGATCGTTGCGGACACATTTGGCCCTTCCACGACAGAGATAACTCGCCGCCCGTGCCTATCTCGGACTCTTGATAGATAGAAATATGGCATGGTGGTCTCAGGATAAAATCTTTTAATATGTGTAAAATTTGGAATACCTAATTTCAAATGATTTTTTTTAATTAAGAGTCTAATAGTTACTTTGAAGTTTTAAAATGTTCAATTAATTTTTTAATACAGTTGCTCGAAAATTTAAGTTTTCGATGACAGTCGAGCGTGCGGAAAGTTGATTTTACCGCACGCCGTGCGTTTTTGTTTACGGATTAGTACAGCGTGCGGAAAGTTGATTTTACCGCACGCCGGCGCCGTGCGTTATTGTTTACGAACGTTTTTTTAAATTTCTACTAGTTTCCGCCCGCGGCTTTATCCGCGTGGACAATAGAAAAATATTGCAACCAGTTTAAATGACCCCTTTAGTGTATGAAAGCTAGTACTACGGAGAGTTCAAGCTGTTTCTCTGGTTCCACCCACCTGAATTTGATGAAACATAGCTTAGATTTTAAGTTGGACTTCAATCTACTACATTGTGAAAAATCCATCAAAATTAGTTTAGCGGTTTTTGCGTAATTCACGCACAAATATTTAGAATTCAAAGTTTTATTATACGTATAATTAGATTACAATTTCAGTAGTACCTATAATGTTTTCTCGCAAATGTATTGAAAAACGTAGTATGGCACATGGTTGTTAAGGTTTTTTAAAACCTCCTTACCAACCTTGTATCATAAACAACTATTGTAGCGAAGATCATATATGTATGTAGTTCGTAACATAAATCTTAAATAACGGCGAAGCAATAATAGACGACATACATAGAGTGCAGTTGTTTATTCTAAAAGCAAACACTCCTATACATATTTTTTTTAAATATTGAAAGAATGTACCTATCATACACTGACTGACTAAACTAGTACTAATCCTAACCTACCTAGAACAATATATAATACATAATATAATGCTTATCATCATTCCTCCCTCGATGCACGCATCAAAATATACTTACGCTTTCAACAACTTATCAATTCAGAATCATTCACGAATATTACAGCTTTTTAAACGTAATTTAAACAAATTATAATGCATTCGTGCGATGTCCCAATATCAATTTCGAACTCACGAGTGGAATAAGTACTCGTAACTACCTACTCGATTTAGATGGAAAGTGGGTGGATGAAAAATACACCCTTTCATGAATAATACCTATGTGGTGTTTGCCGGATCAATATAAGCGGAGCGGTTAAACTATAAGTATATAAAAATATAATTAAATATAGGCTAGGTAAATTGTACCTAAGTACAGTATATATTATAATTTGATCTAAGAGCTAACATTATCTATTTGAAAAAATTGTTACGAAGTCGCTACAATTTTAAATGAAAATTCCGGCACAATAGCCTTTGAAAAAGCTTTATATCTCGTTCGCTTTAATCCGGAACAAACGTGCTGTATGTCCTGTGTGTGGAACATTGGGCCGCGGGTGGTATTCAAACAACGTTAGGCCCGCGGCTCAACTTCCTCCCGACCGCAGCCGTAACCATGTTATGAACTTATGCAATTCTAATGATATTCCCCCTTGTTCTCAACGGACGATCCGTGGATAGAACGCTCCAGTTCTGGCAGTTTTCGGTTATTAAATTGTGGGCTTGTAAACGTTATATAGGAGTCGGTGTAGTAATTTTATTTGGCTGCAGTTCCTTGACTTATCGATAGTTTGATTAATGAGGAAAAGTAGGATGTAGGCTAATTATTATGGAACATAATAATGTTCCATAGTAGCGACGCATGTAGCGACTTCGTAACAATTTTTTCAAATAGAACCCTAACAAAGTTGCGAAAAATCTGTAACGCCTCGGCCACGAGATCCCCGCTCGCGCGTCCTGCGTCTTGCGTCTCGGCAACCACTGCGCGCTGTCTCGATGTCGGCCTCCCAGCTCGTCGTCGCGACCGCGCAGTGGTTGCCAAGACGCAAGACGCAGGACGCACGCGCAGTGATGTCGTGACCGAGCGGCTAGTGTTTTCTTTTTTTCTCTGTACATTTTCCGACTCTGACATCTCTCTCTAACATAGAGTCAAAAACATCGAGTTCCCTTCAATACAAAAAATGAAGACGCCAAACACTGGTAGATCGTAGAAAATATAAAAGCAAATATACTCACAGTCACAGACGACTGCGCAATATGCGATCTCGAGATCTTATCAGTGCTAACTAACTTTCTTTTGCTAGATAAGCACCGACACCAAAGTCGTAACTTAATCGCATTGACATTATAATGGATCGTGGGCCTGCAGTGGCGACGAACCATGAAATACGTTGTCCAGCCTGTCTAGCCGAGCGAGCCAGACCAACCAGTAACTACTTTCGCGATACGGGACCGGATTTTAGCAAAAATTTGAGTAGTGAAAGTCAATGTGTTTTGAGTGTGGAGTCCGAAGGGAACGCTCGATAAATTAATCGTTGCCTAAGTACTGCATTAGTGGACAGTGAAAGCTCACGATTACGAGGTTCGTGCAAGGAAATCTTATCAAGTCTTGATACGATTCAGCTATTTCCTTGATTCAAGGATAGAAGAATCGAGCAAAATAAAAGCAAACTATGCTGGTTATAGATAGATCTATATAAAGAAAGAGTATAAGACAGTATGTGACCTTTTCTTTCCAATTTGTTTCTTTACCAAACATAGCAAGCTATACCAAAAGAAATTACAAGATACGCGCGAAAAACATAACCCGCAGTCGGGTAAAAACTCTTCTAAATTCACAATCTTTGCCAAAATTTAAAGTAAGCACCTATCCATTTTTCATGAGAGATGAAATTTAAATCTTTATAACTAGGTACCTACATGATATTTTGAATTGAAATATCTATAGGTAAATAAAGTAAGACTAAGGGCGATTTTTACCAAATCTTATTTAAATATCTCATAAACGCGTTTAACAAAATTAACTTAATAATATTTATGTACGTCTTTCACCACATCTGAAATACCATTGTTTAGCTAAACACGTTTAGGGATGCGATAAAAATTGTCGCACCCGTTCCGTTCACGTTCCGAGAAAGCTTTAGTTAAAATACATATTATTTTTGACAGATTTAGCGCTATCGCACACGGGCAACTTTTGTCTCGGCAACTATTTCGTCTCTCACATGGTTTGTATGAAAAGTTGCCGACGACCGTGCCGCTTCGTGTGCGCGCTTCCATTTGATGTGAGAGACAAAACAGTTGCTGGGCGACTAAGTTGCCCGTGTGCGATAGCTCTCATAGAAACACAGAAATAGAATCTGCGTACATTGAATTTTGTTAATTTGGTTTGACGTTATTTCATTGTTTGTCACTTATGGCCATTCATCCACTTTGGTCGAATCATTTTAAAATTTCATTTTGTCGTTTTTTTTGGGGCAATATTATATGGTTCAAGAAAATGAGTGAGCAGACTGGTCCGAGTGGGATATCTGCCCGTAATCGCGCTCCAAACTTTACAAAACAGGAGCAAAAAGTATAATAGCCGCACCGAATTCATAACATTCTGCCAATTTTGCGCCGAAGTCGTTTTGTAAAATTGCCGAACAGCAACGGTAATGTCTCTTGATGGCGATATCGAACTGGGAATGGTAATGATCAGCGTTTAGTTGCGCTTCAGTGCTGTTAAAATAATTTCAGAATTTTTTATAAGTACCTACGTATTTTAAATTTAACATTTCATTTTTTCTGATCGACTGTAATGTGAATAGTCCTGTCTGTTAAAATTTTTTTTTAAAGGGCCACATGAAATGCTAGTCCTTTTTACTTATGGCTGGAAAAAATCCTATCTTAAGTATAACTTCCCAGTCTAGGCCCGCCGTTGCCCAGAGGCAACTTTTAATTGAAGTTGAGAAAAATGGCTGCGATTAGGTACCCATTGTCTTCCTGCGTTAAAACAGAAGGCCTATTCATTAAAAAATATGAAAAGCTGACAATTTTTATTTAGTTTTCATTGTCGTTGTTACTCAGAAACTTACAACACTTTTAAATAGTCGGGCAACTAAGTATAATCTTAGTCGATAAATTATATCTTTTCATATTAGACCCCTATCCTTTCTGCGCTTTAATATTCCATCGAGTCGTGGAGTCATGCAATTAGCTGTAGTTATTTAATGGCTCTATCAGCGGTGATTGAAGACTTTCGAATGAACGTGAAGTGCTCTATCTACTAGATAAAAAACACTTACTTGTTGATTATTACCAATTTAATACTTGTTTTATGTTGCAAAACCTTATGGACTAAGTGTGACGTGATTCGATAATAAATATAAATGTTAGGTAACAATATTCGAATCAATTTAAAAATAAATGACAGTAACTCGTAATTTTTCCTTTTCTCATCCGAATTTAAATGACACATGTCAAAAATAGATTAATTGCTACTTACTATTTCAACGTAATACAAACGTATTTCCGTACCTGTCAATATGGTGTTAATTTGCAGACTCGCAGAATGCAGGTTCATGCCACTTCTTACTGAGGTCATCGACCGCCTTGCACTAAACATATTGAAAAGTGTCAACGCACCAGGAACAAACATCGTTGGCCTTCGTTAATTATTTTTTCTGGGTTGACAACACACTTATTGGCGAAGCAATAAGGGCCATATTTCCGAAGTAATTCTCCAGGCAACACAAAGAGTCATTGTTTACACAAGTGCGCCGTACCTTTAGGTTCGTCCCTGATATCGAAGCTTTATGCAAGCTTATGCTAAAGCAAAAGTTATGTACACCATATCCATGATAATTTCATTCTAAAACACAATATGGAATTGATACAAAGACAAATTAAACGTGTCAGACACCTGTTCGC
Organism: Agriphila straminella; assembly: GCA_950108535.1. Lineage (NCBI taxonomy): Eukaryota > Metazoa > Arthropoda > Insecta > Lepidoptera > Crambidae > Agriphila > Agriphila straminella. The sequence continues at coordinate 6,453,496 of OX467318.1, forward strand.
CACGCGCCTTGATTAAACAGCTGCGTCATTGTAAAATTATGCTATATTTGAAAAATATCTTGTTTGAAATATCCATCAATATACTTACCTACGCGACGTGATAATAAGATAGCTTGCACTTTAAAATAATTATTTCTATGTTTCAAAGAGATATGATATGACAGCAACTCATTTGTTTATCCCAAAAAGACGAATACTTTCCTCACGTTCGAGACACTGTTACTAATTACAACAAGATGAATGTAGAGAGTCGACAGCGAAACCAAAAGCATGTGTCACTTGGTCTTCACCACTAATACAACGATTCATCTTCTTCACAATAAGAGCACTTTATAGAGACAAGTTGCCAGTCGATATCTCCCCTTGTCGAGTCCAATGAAACGATTTTTCACAACGAACGAGCAATCCATCTCACGAAGCCTTTATTAAACAAAGGAAATTCAAGTAAAGACAAAAGACTGACGGAGACACGTAGGTAGATATTCTAAATCTGACCAAGCCACAAAATTTTGAGTGGTCTAGACTGAATAGGGAATATGCATAAGTCACCGATTTTGATGAATTTGAGCTTGATCGCTGCGGACACTTATAAAAACATGATGGAACAGAAAAAAAAATAGTTTTATCACACGATGAAATCAGGGGAAAATAACGATATTTTTTTTTCCTTTTCGGATATAATGCACCTAACAGTCAGATAGAATATCGAATAAGAAATAATATTTTGTATGACACATATGTATGTACTTAAACGCAAAATTTAGGGAGTTAATTGAAGATTCTTGGCTAACTCCATATTAAACGCGCCTGAAACACGCCTGAAACGTGACAAGTGACGTCACCGTTTTGTATAAAGCGGGTGCTGCTGCGTGCTAACTTCAAGTAACTATATCACGAGAAAAAAACGCAAGAGAAAAGTTTTAATATTACAGTTGATTTTCTCACGCATTTTGATTTTGATTTACTAAAAAAAATGATACATATTCCCTATTGTTGTTTAAATAAGAAAAGAAAATACGTCCGTTCCGTTATAATTAATTAATTTCTTCCAAGTGATTTCTAGCTTTTTAACATTTTGTGATGTGACCTAGCTATGCATTAGTAAGATATTTGGGTTCAGTGTTGGTGGTCCTATGCTGCATCTAATGTGTGGTTATTTGTCTCGATAATATCTAGCGCTTGATGGCTACGCTGCTAGTGAATTATTGGCGCTGTCCACTCAGTTTGTGGGTCAGATAGGAGACGGAGTAGAAATCAACGGGCCGAAAATTGCTTTTTAGAATATCGTGTGGATATTTTGCACATTTGGTTGACCAATATTTACCTCACTACTATATTATAATGATTGGCAAATAGCACCTATTATAATACCTAAATATTTTTTTACCTAAACAAGACGTGAAAAATATGCAATCACAAGAAAGTTGTTACTCCTGGTAGGTACTTATGTAGATTTATTTTGTCGTATCTCAGATCGTGAAATCAGGAATTTTAATTGATTCACATCAATCTCATGCGTTTTATTGTAACTTTTACAGGTAGGTAGTACGTAAGTTAGAACTCAATTTGTCGGACGCAGACCTTTTTGGGATGGAACGTGCAATTTAATGGAACTCCCAGCCCCATCGCTCACCTCACTTTCATGAATAGTTTTACATATTAAACGAGAACAACTTAAACCGATGTTAATTGCTATACATTTACGTAAATTTTATGTTGCTGAGAAAATAAATTTATGTAATCCTACTTTATGGGTTATACCTTCTTAATTTAGGAAAATGTTGAGTCATTATCGATGATACCGTTTTATGATAAAAGATTAGTTAACTTTTAAGATCAGAGTATTTGGTCGTTTGTTGTTATTACCAGGATGTCTTAAACCTGTAAGTAAGTATAGCATTTAATATTTGCAAATTCTAGTAATTAACTTAATATATTTCAAGGTATTTCATCATTCCGTTTGTCGTGTAATTTGGTCGTATACATTCTGATGGCTCTATTGTCCAGATAATTAGTGATTTGCATGCTCGGGATTGCGTCCCAGCGCAGGCCAGGCATGGATGCTCGGCTAACATCACTAATTTAACCCTGAATACCTCCAATCCTATCCTGTTATTCCAGATAGACCGATTTAGCCTTCAAAACGACTCGACGAACGGTAGCTGAGGAGCTAGGAATGGCCCTCATTCCGTCACGCTTATTCTAAGAAAATAGAGACTACATTACCCTTAATCCTATTTAGTTTGTAACTTTAACGTGTAGACTACAAGACTGAAAATACAATGCTTAGTTGGACTTAAGATGTTTCGAAAATCGGTCTAAACGCATGTGCACTTGTGCAGGAGTGTATGTCATCGCACCGGTAAGCTTTAAGCGTTCGCCATTATGGTTTATATTAGGCCATTTGGCACGGTCTCAATGGTTGATTAGGTCGATGCGAGTATTGTGCTAGTTTTAGCAGCGTGTCTTATCGCAGCGAGATGACCGTCCTTATCTATCGTCATTGAAGCGTTTGGAACAAGTACGGACGGACATTATATTGACATTCTACGTCGATTATTGAAACCATATTCGTATTTACTATAAGATTATGGTTTCTGAAGACAGGCCTGATTGTCAGCTGTTCAGGCACTGGATCCAACTGCATGTGAACGGATCCCAAAACTTATTTGAATTATTATCTATCATATAAGTATTTATGATAGGTATTAATTCAAACATTAATAGAATATAGTTATTTTATTTAAAAAAAAACTAATGTGCCCTTACTACTAACATAGTTATTTAAGTGTATGTATACTAACAAATGGATGTATGCGGTCTGAAATAAAACTATAATTATTATTATAAAGTTACTTCATTGAAAGTTAAATATGATCCTAGAAAACGTGCATTTTCAAGATAAAAAATTGTTTAAAAAAAACAAAAAACCGACGTCAAAAAACCTACCTCTAAAAATGGGACCATCTCGCAAGAAAACTCAATCGAACAAAAGAAGAATTATCTAAATCGGTCCGTCCATAAATGTCGAAGATACGCGCGAACAACGATAAAAAAAAAAACATACAATCAAATTGAGAGCCTCCTCCTTTTGATGAAGTCGGTTAAAAATTCAAGAGTATCGTTCGAAAAACATGTGTTTATTACAGATGCTATGAATTAATAAAATACTGTGATGATCTCACCATAATCGAAAGCTTTATGGGATTTAATGAAATTGCGGACGTTATCAAAAGGTTAACAGGCAGCGTACTCGTTTTGAGATATATTTCAATACAGGCGGCGGCTGCGGGAGCAATCATTGTATTGCGGAATTAACTAGATTGGAAAACATTTCATAAAGTGCAGTCTGCGTGTACACAACTTCAGAACTATGTTTACATCGGTATTGGGTTTTCATATTTTTTTTGAGCTGGCTGTGCAACAATGATCGGAGAATTTTAAGCTGTATAACTATTTTCAAATTGTAGGTTTGTGGACGATATTGTATACCGCCTACCTGTGAAAAATTTGTAGCAACTTACAAAACTCGCTTCCTTACTTACAAAACATTATCATCTGGAGACTAATTTAAGGTTCGATTTAATATTATTTGATTAGGCTTTCTACGTAGTTTGCGAAAGAAATCTGGATAATATTAGTTCAGTTAGATCCTACTAATATTATAAATGTGAAAGTTTGTGCAAAAACGGCTGAACAGATTTGTATGAAATTTGACACACAGATAGTTTATAGCCTGGATTAAAACATAGGATACTTTTTATCCCGGTCAAAGCTTCCCTAGGGATTTTCCAAATGTCCACGCGGACGAAGTCGCGGGCGGAAGCTAGTATGAAATACTAGTAGCAGTAAGTACTACTTTACTGTTAAGAATATTTATCCCCACACGAGAAGTAACAAGTTTATGACTCATTACATAATTTCAATGCTAAATACATGCATTTCTTAATATTAAAATTAACTGCCAGGTCATAATAATATGCAGGTAAGGAAAGCGCAGATAGTCGGTGGAGGTCGGCGACTAAAGGGTGACGGAGGACAGTCGATGCGGAAACGCTGCGGGCCAGCGGAACGTGTATTATCATCTTTATTAATCAAGGTTTGTTGAGGAGATGTTATGAAATACGGACGGGAGATCCTTTCTGTAGGAGACTCATAATTTCATACAAAGATTATCACCAAAATGATATATTAGTAACTATTGGTTTTTTGACGCCGTAGTTGGTTACTTAACTTACTTACATTGTTACCTTTTTATTTTTAAGGCGAGCTTGCTTAAATACAAGCTGGATAAAAATATTTAGCTCCGATCTGTACCTACTTACTTACATTAAAAATCTAGTTCGCGTAGACTGAGTTGAGACTACATCCGTAAAAACAGTATTCTTACATAAATGGTAAACTAAAGGAGCGCCACCTTTTGAGTCAACCAACGCCGACCAAAGTTTTTTTTAAATTACGAGGGTGACAAACACCTGAGTCCAAGATCATTTGCGACGTCAACCACCGCCTTGACCCTCTTGTATTACTTGTAATACGTATTGGGATAATTTTTGTGGCAAAAATTTTGTATTGACGTTTATCAACCTATCTTGTTGAAAAAATCAACGATGGAGCTTATACCAGCACAGTCAATCGGGCCGACACGCGTGGTTCACATATGATGACAATATTTATTTATTTATTTATTTATTAGTTCTGTACACACACAATTACAAACGGAAACGAAATGGACAGAAGAATTGTACAAGGGCACAACTTATTTCACATTGAAATTTCTTCCAGCAGGCCCGGGACAGGAAAAACATTGAGAAGGAAGGAAGGAACAATATGTGTCGTAGAAGTGGTAGAAATGAAGAGATAGGGAAGGAATATACTGTTAGTATTATAAACAATGTTGCATTATTGTTTTACGAGTATTGACTCTACATCTATTTTCAGCGTCCTAAAGTTAACTCAGCCATGTGGTGTCTTGTGATCTGACCAATCTTTCCTGCCAGGTTCATAGAATTCCCCCTTAATTTGCGTGTATCATGGTTCACGTATGTCCACACACGCTGGCCGAGCGGCCTCGGCGCCCGGTGCCATATAAGGCGGTGCCTTGCGACACGCTCTGCGCTGGTGCAGGTATTTTAGGCGCAAGCCCTAAATTGTTTACGTGCAACGCGTGCACTTGCTTAATTTAATCTTTTAAATGTCATGGATAATATCCTGCGTACAGATGAGCGCATAACAAACGTTGCACTAGCTGTGTAACATTTGGTTGGACAAACTGTATGCTATAATAATTTTACCCTCGTTTAAGAGATCTTTTTTCTTAGTGAATGACTCGCCTTCAAAAGAAAGAATGAATGATGATTTTGTTGCTTCTTGTTCTTCTTGTAATTTGTTTTGATAACAAGTGAAGTTAAAGTACCTATAACCTTTTTTAAACCACAGCTACACATTTCATTGTATGTACAAAGTGGTCAAATGTTTCAGTAATCAAAACAATTATGAATTGATGATGTTTGAGTGGCAGTAAGTATCAATACTCGTTACACTTTACAATCAATCTATCCAATCAATCAGGTAAACGAGTAAGAAACTGCAACTATGAAAAATTAGACATACTTTGGCTTTGTTTTTCTTCACTACAAATAAAAAGGTACTAAAGTTATAAAATGTTAACTTTATGGTTCCTACTAACACAAAAAGTTCGATATTTCCATTCCTATTAATTTATTTAAAATTATTTTTTTCATATTCGAATTTTAATGTAAGCTAATGCAAGCGTTATCGCGTTACAATATAGATTTTTGTTAACGAATTTTCACACCATAATTCAAGTCAATCTGCTTTGCAAATGATAAATTGCTAAGTCATTTTTTCACAAGAATGGATGGCATTTTTCACATTTATTCGACAAGAAAAATATGACTATAAATATTCGAATATTTATTGCCTTACTTTCTATTTCTAAGTCACTCAAGTGACATCGTCATATTTTACCGTGGGAAGATACACATACGGATTCACCAACTACTTATACATACGATATAGTTTGAATGGTTTTGGTTGGAAAATTTCACCGAACAAAGACTGAGAACTGAAATTTTTTTGTAGACCGTGGAAGTGTGACGTCAATGAATGGCAGAGTTTGACATTTTGGGTAAAAACAAACATCTGATACAAGCAAGTTTCTTTACTTGAGACATGGAATTGCACCCAGGAGCGAAACAATACGGCACAACACCAAAATAACTCAATATTTTGTTGACAAAGCAAAAGTGCCAACGTTATCTTCTTTGTTTTTATCCAAATCAACGTCATAGGTTCCACGGTCTATATTATATAGATGGGAAAAATACTACCACGCAACTTTTCTCAATATCTATTATAGCTGATTACATCCCAGAACGAGCCTTTCATACTATTTTCTAAACCCGGGGAATCTCAAGATCGAGTCTGAAGCTGGATAAAATCGTAAAACTATAAATAAAGTGGAGTAAAAAGGAAAAGGTTGAATTCAATATAAGCTACTAAATGCAGAGTTTAGCAACAAAATCTATTATGCAAAACATGCCAGAGTTTTATTACCGACCGGGAGTTTGAAGGGAAAACTGCGACGAAATATAAATGTGTATCGATGGAGTATAAAGTACAGTTCCGATCGCTATTATAGTGATTGATGGCAAGGGGCCAAGTTGCAACTTGAAAATGACAGAGTCCACTGAGAATTTTCCGGTAACTTGTTGTGGAAAAATCGAGTACACATAAGTATGTGTAACATGCTGGGTCTTGTCTGTTTGCGGCTTTGTAAAAAGTGTCTTTATATTAACCATATGATAATAAAAATATAGAAAAGAAATTGTATTATTATCGTGACTTCCGATACACAATTCGAAAGTAAACGCTGTATCAATTTTTTGCACATTTATTACATAAATGTAAAAGATTTATTAAAAGCCGGCATCCCAACGAGGCCTTAAATCATGCTGCCAATGAAAATCCGAAGAATGCTGACAGAAAGCCGAAAGTTAAACTAAAAAGCGCACTTTGATCGCCGCCAAAAATGTCGCCGATTGCCAAAAGGGGCAGGACAATCGGAGTCCTGGATCGAGCTATTATGTACCCTAATAAGGGCCTTGGGAGCATTCCCGGCAAAGGACGCCGCTAGGACGAAGAATCCAATCGCGACAGGTTATTTATAGAACAGCCAATACGGGATTGACGGGTGTCATCTCGTTCTGTCGGGAAAATTCCAGGTTCGTCCGGAAAATGTGGCAAATATTTTCGTTGAAAACATGTGAGTGTCTAACTACTTTTTAGGCGATGTTTTGGTTGACTTAGCTATGTGGCAAGGAAGTGGATAGAAGTGGAATAATGGCATCTTTGAGAAGTTTCACTATTTTCGTATTTCCCTATGGACGCTTTTTTAAGGCCACCAAAACTTCATTCTACTACTAAACTGCGCCGATATTGATGATTGTGTTATTATAAGATTCCCTAAAAATATTATTTATCTGTTTGGCCAACCCTATACAAAACCATGCTTACGAGACGTAGTAAATTGATGGGGAATTCCAATTGGGATGCGCCATATATATAACTACCTATATAGGGTGGGTACCAATTTCCAAAACTGGATTCAGTCATGTTTTTTTATAGCGGCTCAAGGCCTTAAGCTTCGGGATGCTTTGAGTTACTGAGTTACTGATTGTAAATTTCGAGGACGTCCTGGCTGACTTAAGCTCTTGACGAAAACATTCGTATAAAAACTATAAAAATATAAAACAATTATTTTAGAATCAACAGAAAATGTTTTATTTTTTAATGTTACTATAATTCTAACATAACTAAGTACTTGATATGGTAATATTGTAAAGGTCCAAATGTGAACATGGCCACTTTGTAACCTAAATATGATAAAATAACTTCATGTGCTTGACAATAACATACATTCAGTGTGTTCCACTGGTTCATGCATCTTTTGAGACCCGAAACATTTAGTAACTCTAAAACTCACGGTACCAAAGCGAATTCGCACTCTCTCTGAAAATCGGGCCTTTACCAAAGCGATCGAAAAAACATTTTCAATGCTAAAATATCTCGCCATTTTAAAAAATTTCGAAAAACTGAAAATCGACAAAAAATTACATAATATAATTATCGAAGCGGCTCACTTTCACGAGACTCGGTCGAGAAATGCGACCTGCAGGTATACCGTCTAAAAATACTGAAGCTAATGAAAGCTTTGATTTGACGATTTGATGTGATGCATTGCTACTTTTTTGGCAAACATAAAGACTTATGTACCTAAGAAAAGTAACAATGTATCACATCAATCTGTTAATAAATCAAAGCGATTACGATAGCAATATTTTCCGTATCCGGTACTACGCTTTCCAATATTTCGAAATGTCAATTTTCTTCCCGACGGATACTAATAATTCTTCCAACACCAATAGCTGTCCGTGAATGAATCCGCCTGTTTGAATCCTGTGTGTGAATCCGCAAAATATAGTCTCTGTTTCGAATCGAACTGTCCAGCTGGACATGCGAAAGCATTTTTGCCCAAGCTGAAACGGAGACGCTTCGATCGCGCTTCGCACTCGCCCGGTCTACAATAATCTTCAATGTAAAGATTTATTCCTATGCCATTGTATTCAAAAACTTAAAATTAAAACAAAACACTCGACCATGCTTCCAATAAATGCACAGGCAAAACATTCTGGAAATTGTGGAGCGGTCGCGATAAGTAAATCCTATCGCTTATCGGCTTATCGGACGATAAAGGAACTAACTACAAAGTGCCCGTGGCTGTCCGATTCAGAGATAGCTTGCACAATGCGCTGCGAGCGAACGTGCGTCGCTATGCACTAGGGATACGCACTAGGTTAGGTACTAATCTTTTTTAGTTCTATTATATATATGGTTTATTTTAAACCTCTTTGTACTGAATTAATAATCAAAACTTCGTATTTTTCTTTTAAGTAGGTATTACTTACTAAAAATTTCACTACGAAATCCGACTCGTTCAAAATCTGTTACCAAAGCACCTAGTTTCAAATTCTGGAAAGCGTAGCGTGTATACTTACTTAAAGTTTCTTTCCTATACTCGCGAAAACTTTGATACAAAGCGAACAACAAACCTCTGAGCCGAGTAGCGGGGGGTATCACTCCGCGCTTAAACTTTTATATTAGCCTACTGCTCGCGGCCCACTCCAAGAGGGCCATTGTCGAGGGATATCACCGCGCCGACCGAAACGCGCGGCGTGTGCAAGCGACGAGAGCGCAGCGCATGAACGTCACGAACGAAACGAGTCAGTCAAGCGCCGAATGCGAAACTGCATGCACTTCGTTTTTGATACTTAATTACTAACGTACCTACCTACCTACCAAAGTTTATTGTATTTTTTGTATACATATTTACATACTTAGTTGTATCGAAGTTCGAAATATGACACCAGTAAAGAAAAAAGCTAAAAAATACTATTTTTTTTCACCTATCCCATAACTGACCCTTGCAAAAGTTGCTTAACCTCCGCAATCGTTGGGCCAGGCGCTATACCACTGCGCCATCGAGCTTCTCTAACTACTTAGAAATACTTATTATTTATGCTCTTTAAATATGCTCAGCTCACCTATTAGGTAGATTTATTTTATTTTATAAGTAGGTACCTATTATAGTAATTTCATTGTTTATTCATGGGCATAACGAATGTTTTCTATGATATCAGTAACTAGCGAGTAGCAACCCCGAAATGTGTCGGTTGAGACAGAGCTATGCGACAGAAAGAGACGCCTCTCTTTCTTCTTCGTAGGTGCATATAATTTTATCCACGCAGCGTTGTGCAGTTTGAAATTGTACTTTATTGCCGTGCAGCGAGAGTAGCTTATTATTTGATGGTCCTCGCGGGGTCCGACTTCTGTACGTTAGTACTATTATATATTCTGTGGCATTAGTCACCAGCTCACCACGAAGCTAGAGCTTTCAGTGCAAGCTCAGTCCATTATCGTAATAAGCTTAAGATGCAGACAATGAACGGAGATAAGTAAGCGGACGTACATAACTACCTCTACATAGTACTACATATATATAACTTAAATGTTAATAAAATCTGTATTTAAGTAGGTAAGTATTTTAATCGCTTTTGTAATACCTATAGTTACCTATTGAGTTATTTTAATGGTATTGGAACAATGATCGTTGTATTGGAACAACTATCATGATCAAACTCGTGTAGAAACTCGCGCAATGTTAAATAATATTTATAAAAAAAAAAAAACTTCGCGGGTGTAAAAACAGATTTATTGGTTTAAAACCGAAGTAGGTACTAAAGCGATTTCCTAAACGTAAAACCTAAAATATTTGTTATTTTCTTTAAAAATGCAAATAACTATAAAAATGTACAAAAACTCGAGTAAACTTTTTGTCACTTCTCTGTCGAACAATGTCCTTGGTAGGCACATTAAGGCCGGGTTTTCGCGTCCCTAAAGGTGAACGACCCCGACAGCGAAAACATTAGCTAAATCAATAGCTTGGTACTCCGTACTCTGGCTAACCACGCGCTAACGAGAGCTAATCGCACGTTTGTGGGTCACCGCACCGGCGGCAGTGTCGCACTCCCCTGCTCATTTAAAACCTACTTAATCCCTAATTACCTTAATACGCGTTGGTTTTTTGATTAATTCCTCCTTTGAGACCGTAGAGCAAAAGGCTCTGCTGAATCGCATTTTAAAAACTCTCGTTGAAATCTTTTTCATTAAAATTTTCCTTATGAATGTTGAATTATGCATAAATCAAGAATTTGACCTTAATAACAACCATTACTGATACATTTTCCATCCTTTTTCACACTTCGTAACTTCCGTAAGTCAGTTCAAGCTTTTACTTCATCGATCCTTACAACCTTTTATTCACATCATCTTTGACTAATCTGAAACGCCGTTAGAGCGTAGGCTACCACTGTGAGAAACACAAAGGAAGTTGTTAAAACAGTTTTTACTGCCAATGCTGTAAAATCCTAGTGAAGAAATATTGACCAATGTAGGTACATATAAGGTAACCTTACTCCACCCACAGATAAAGGTTCGCAGAAGCTCTCGTGAGTCACTGTGCAGTAATGTGAGGTGGAATACGGACACTGAACCTACATCTATTCTGTGCCTACATCTAGGTGAGGCGTGACCTTCTTACGCGATGCTACGCTCATTTAGATTTCGGTGAAAATTACTTTGTGATGACTGTTGTCTTATCGCACTATCACAGAATATATAATAGTACTAACGTGCACTATGTCTACTAGAGTAGGATTTTCTAATGAATGAATGCGTAGTTTATTTCTGATGATAGTTTTTAAATAGATTATGATTCATCATCTACTTTGGTCTCCATAAATCTGTAAGTACTTGCATTTGTCACTAAGATCCGCGATAATTTTTCACAGAAAAGAACTGTGATTTTTTACCACATACCTAAGGCAAAATATTTCTTAAATTAAGTACTACAAAGAAAGCAAACTTTCCAAGGCAACGCCCTTCTATGGATTCCTAAATAATAGCAGCTTTTAATAAAGTAACAATAAACCCACAATTTATGTGTCACGTCCCCAAAATGAAGAATAGTCTAAAATAGCGTGTAGCAACCTTGCACTCCGCTGGATCAATAGAGCCTTGAACTTTCCGCCCGAGCCGCGCTCCACTTGCGATTGTGGTACCGCTACACTCCTATAACGGTTATGTTATTTTAATTACACACGCTATTAGTAAATAGCGTTTTTGTCCATTAAAAAAGTGAGAATCTTCTCATCACCTCCCGTAAAAAAATATGAAATATTCCTACGACACAAAACTATCTGCATAATTTACTAAACAGCCAAATGCAGTAGTTTGAGATTTATAATCTCGTAATAATTTAAAAAAAAAATGCAAATTCATAATGTATTCATACAAAATCTTAATTATTTAATAGTAGTTATAACTTATAAATAAGAACAGAAAGCTACTCAACGAGACATTTTATTTATCTAAAGTGTACAGCACTTATTACATTAATTTAATCTGAAAAAAATACATAAATTTACTTACTTTAGATCTCCTTCCGAGAGCCCTCTTTTGTAACTAGGTTATATATATATTATTCGTGCATCCAACAAGTACTTATTTCCGTCTGTATTTTGTTTTTCCTTTTTATAAAAAAACAACATGCATATCAGTTTGCAATCAAACAACTTGTTTTTAACTTACAACTTACTCATAAATGTAATCATTTAATTATAAAGAAAAATGTGACACCTTTGTGAATCCCAATCGAAGTGTTGATAAAATGTGAAGATAGATAATAAACATGAAGAGTGGCTCTATTATTGTATTGCAACCGAAGTGTATTGCTATTTTACATGGTACGAAACATTTTCAATAGATCACCTAAGATACCAAATCTTTTTTCATGATGTCGTTGAAACTGCCTTTCTGTAATGTAAGTGCCTGGAAGAAATCGCTTTTTAGTGATAAGGCCGCCATTTGTATGTCTCCTTTATGTTTGTATTGTTACTTGTTTGTTCTGTGTGTATACAATAAAGAGTATATAAATAAATATAAATAAATAAATAAGTACCTAAGTACAGCATGTATGTATGTTTTACAGTGGTTTTACGATCGAAAGGTAGTTTTCCTAATTTTCTAATTTAGAACAAAAAAAGCTTGGTAAGTTCAAATACAGAGTTCACATGATATAACTAATACATCACTTAAAAAAAATTTTTTTCTCAAAATTCTTAAGTTAGGTAATCTTGATCCATTTACATATCTTTTTCTGTTCTTCCATTTGGAATTTTATAAATCGAAAAAATTTCGAGGTTTTCCAAGCACCACGCAGTTAGCACAAAGCCATTAAAAAATTAAAAACTTGATTTTCGTCTATTAATTTATTTTCACTTTATTTCATCTTTATCCATACTATCCATACTAAAATATTATAAATGCGAAAGTAACTCTGTGAGTCTGTCTGTTACGCTTTCACGCCTAAACTGCTAAACCGATTGTGATGTTTGGTACAATTTAGAGTAGAGCTTGAGAAAGGACATAGACTACCTTTAATCGCGAAATAAGGGTTGAAGGGGTTGAAATAGGAAATGAAAGTTTGTATGAAAGTCCCTCGGTTTCGAAGCTAGGATCTTCAAATTTTGTGTTTAGGCTGATGATTAAAAAATATATGTGTCCAAGCGTTTTTGATAATTCCACCCCTTAGGGGTGGAATGTTGTTTATCATAGGAAATTCTTCATTTTCGAATTAAAAATCACTAAATTGTGTATTTAGGCTTAAGGTTGGAAACTAACGCAACTCGGCAATTTTCATGTCGTGAAAGATGCAAAAACGTCTTATGGGTATTTTACGGAACTACGAAAATTGGATCATTACTAAAATAGACTCACTGTATAGGGAATTAGGGAGGTGATTCTCGGGCCCGTGACAGTGTGAAATTCGAGATAACTCGAAAAAGTCAAGAAATCGTAGAGGTTGCAAAGACTTTCGACTTGTAATGTCGAAAATCGCTGAGAAAAAGTTGTTTGGCTGCAATAGAGATTTTAGTGACATTTTTAATAGAGATTTGTGATTAAAGATAATCTCGAATTCGAAAAATGACGCGGTTCGCGAGAATAGGGAACATGCATCAATTTTTTTTGTATCAAAATCAAAAGTATAATAATGCGTGAGAAAATCAATCTTGCGTTTTTTTCTCGTGATAGTCGTGATATATTCACTTGAAGTTAGCGCAGCAGCACCCGCCGAAAACGCTCTATACAAAACGGTCAACATTTGTGACGTCACTTATGCCACGTTTGTATGGAGTTAGCCAGGAATTTCCAAAATCTCCCTAAATATTGCGTTTAAGGACATATGTGTCATACAAAATATTATTTCTTATTTGATATTCTATCCGACTGTTAAGTGCATTATATCCGAAAATAAAAAAAAATCGCTATTTTCCCCTGTGTGATAAAACTATTTTTTTTTTTTTCTGTTCCATCATGTTTTTATACGTGTCCGCAGCGATCAAGCTCAAATTTATCAAAATCGGTGACTTATGTTTGTTCCCCATTGGCCCCCAGCACAGTTACGGCAAATAATGTAAAGTTAATTATAAAAATACAGTTTTCTTCTATGGATGCAATGATTGCAAAGGTAAGTACGTGATGCTTAATGTGTAGGTATGTATAGTTATATTGTGAGTTACTTAGGTAGAGTCACGCTAATCGATACGGCTGTTTATCAAAATATTCCTCGATATCCTTATCCTAAGTGATATCGTTATCTCTATGATAACAACCGAGGCTAGGCATATACGGTTATCAAAATGTTAAATTGGATAAAAATAGAACCTTTCAGTATGTTTATTCTTTACAGCATCATAATGCATCAAACATTTTTATATTTATGATAAATAGATAATATAGTTTTTTATGTTATAGGCGTATGTAGCAATAATAAAATCGTGTAAGTATAGTAAGTACTTAGGTAAGTATATGAATTTTTACCATCGCCACTCGAAAAAATGCGTTTTCACTCCTCTTGCCCAAAAAGTCCGTCATTGTAACGTACAAACAAGAGCTGAGATAAAATAGCATAATAACCCCTAGGGGATAAAGTTTTTTCATTTTTAATGTTTGTCTATTACCAATGAGCCTACTAAAACAAAAAAGTTTTTATTCATAATCACGAATAAAGACTCGCTCGATTTATACTGTTTCCCATTCTTATTTTTGAAAATGGAACTAAAATCATCTCTTCGGTGAAATCATTACACTTGACACTGACAAAAATTACTCCCTGAAGAGGAGTAGATTGCCATAACAAAAATAAGAAGAAGAAATCGTAGACTTGCACAGAGTGAATCGTAGAATGCGTGATTGTGTTGCTTAGCTGCTACAGCAGAAATTAAAAAAATGTACCATGGCGCGAAATCTTTAGAGTTTTTTTATAATTACAAACTGATTGAATTGTGTGACTGTAATAGGAAATAAATAATTTTAATCTTTTGCCATCACATTACATTACATTTATTTAAATACTGTACAAAAAGTTTATGAAGTGGAGGATGGAAAAACGAGTGGATTCGTTTACGGAAGTACCTAGGTATAAACTATTTAATATTGTATTTTATTTTCTCGCAATCGTAGTGAAAAGTAAAGTGTAACACACGACGCTAAAACCCATTGTAACTCGGTTTCTATTTATTCCCTCGCATTGCAATGGGTCATTTTAGCGTCTAGTATAACAATGTACTATTTATTCAACGAGAAGAGTGAATAAAACGCTGTTTTATTTTCATCTCGGTCCTTTTCTTCAAAAAATTTCATCTCGGTCTCGAACTAAATTCCCTCTTTTTTCACTTGTTGTATAATCTACTATTATTGCTTCCTTCAGAATCTTATCAGAATTTAGGTTACCAACCGTAATCTTATAGGTAGTCACGTAAAGGTAAGTGTATAATAAGTAGGTATACCTACATGTGGTACCTATAAATTATCAATAGGTAATGTAGCTAATGCCAGAAACATTTGTTCGTGTCATGAGTTTTTTTGAGATAAATATAGTTAAGACTGTAACTTATAAAAAATAAAGCTTCTTTATTTGATTGAATCAGGCGTCACTTGGCGGAAGTCCCAAACCATTTTGAAAAAAGAAATATATGTAGCTTACTTCCGCAAACAAAATATGCAAGATGCACCGCCCGCCCGCCCGCAAAAATATGCACATACACACCAGAAAATATAAGTGCACAATACCTGCATTTAGCAAGCAAGCTTCTTTAATTTTAATATTTATTTAAATAAACTTCGAAGTCTTTTACGAATGTCTTCAATAAATCAAAAAAATATAAGATAAGTTTTCTAAAAATCCCGCCATTTTGATTAAGCTTCCGAAAAATTATAGAGTCGTTATTCGAGTTCTCTTTAAAAAAAACATGATAAAATAAGCGCCTAGTAAGTGACCTGTGTGTGTGCCAGGTCGCGGGACTCCGTGTTCGGCACTCACCTGCGTGGGGAGCACGGTGTCCCGGCTCAGGGGTATCGACATTTTGCTAGCGGCGCCGCCGCGCGCCGGCCGCGCCCCGGCGCCCGCCCGCGCCGCACCATCCACCGACCCGCCACTACGAACAACCCGCCCGCCGCCGGTCTCGTGCCACCACAAACAATACCAAAAACACTTACTTCAAAGAAAATTTCCCAATAAATCCAACTCAATATTTTCCACAATGCACCTCCAATCCAAATCCACACATCACAAAAATATTAAAAACAGTGTAGCGAAGTATCAAATCCGGTAGGCTGCGTATGGAGAGAGGGAAGGATACGTGACACGCGACCGGCGCTCGGCCCGATAAGCGCGAGTGTGCAAGTGACGCGCCGGTTTCTGCCGCGCAGCGCAGGGCACCCCGCGCCTTCGCGCGGCCCTCGTGCGCCGCGCGCCGCGCGCCGTCCTGAGCCCGCCTCAGCCTCCTTCATCTCACTCGCATTCGCATCCCCAAACCCGGACCCCAACTCTCCGGCTGACGGCTGATCACACGGACACGTGCGGCGCGACCCGTAGTGCGGTTATCGAGCGCGAGTACACATGCGCACTGCACACCACTATCGCCGCCGTAGCCCATTCATTTGTACTCCACACACCTCACTATGCACACCTGAGCAAATATTATGAAGCACGCCGACAATGGCCCCGTTGTTACCTCGGCAAGCTCGGCAATTACAGCACTACTTCTAAAATTTGTTTACGAATTCAATTCGTAGCTTGAGATGCGTTACTTAAAAGTTTCATTCATAAAACTACCCGTTGGTCAATGAAGAACAGCTACTTGCTACTTATTGTAAACTTTTCTCTTTCCCTCGAAACATCAAACATCGATTTCAGGAAAATCTCTAAAATCTCCGCAAGTGGATGTGAAGAGTTCAAAACTAGAATTACCTATTTGCAAAACAGCACAATAGCTCATAAAATGGGACGTTTCGGGGGAATAAAATGAAATTTTATAAAAATATGTAAGTAACAGTAATGATCATAAATAAGAATTTTCACATTGAAAACATGTAAAAAAACGAAATCTAATAAAAATTGCAGCGGGATTATAACGAATTCTTTTGCAAGATAAATACTTTGTTGCCCGTATAGGTCCGTAGCCGTAGCGTAGAGAGTCTTCGTTTGAGATCCAAGTGAGGAGTAAAGTTGCCCCCGTTTCTGAGGGTTCCCATTCAAAGGACGAAGAATATTTAACTGGGAACTTGCCCATTGTTTTCTTCCACAGTCCAATTTCTCATCAGAGTTTCCATAAAAGAAAACTTTAGAAAACAACTCTACTTACATTAAAAGATATAGTATAATATACCTTCACGCAGTGTCGGATTAACCCTTAAACAAATTAAGCAATTGCTTAGGGTATCACGTCTGGGGGGGGGGGGCACCATAATCGGCACCGAAAAAAACGAAAAACTTTTTTTGTAAGGATAAAAAAAAATTATCTCAAATTCATGGGCCATGCAAAAGGACTTACTTCACGATTAGTGGATGAAACTGACAAAAAAATTTGAAGTATAGATATCTGTATGATATCTAACATCAACCATTCTTGCTGTCCCCCCAGTGCTGGGGCACGGGCCTTACCTTATAGGTGGATAAGGCCATAATCCACCACGCGGGCCCAATGCGGATTGGTGGGTGTTAACCACTGCAAATGCAGCCGGGACCAATGACTACCGGCCTTTCGAAGCACAAGAAGCTTAAGGAAATAATTTTTTGGTCACCCATCCCATGAACGACCGTTGTGAAAGTTGCTTAAGGAGCTGCAAAACGTAGCGTCAATGAAAACATATAAAGTTTTGTCGCATAGCCAGAAAAATCCACTCATTTTGAAAGGTAGACAAAAATATAATTGTATTTGACATATCCTGAATTAGATACTTAGCTATAAAAAAATTCAAGTAAAAGCTTAGTTGGTGAAAAAAAATGTTTTTTCTAAAAAGATTTTTCGTCGCGTAGTACTCGATATTTTCAGCGGCAACTAGCATATTTTTCTCTAATTATAAATCGAACATAAGACGAATTAAAGAGTTATATAAAAAAAAAGAATGTTAATGTTATGGATCACTATTGAAATCAAAATAAACAGGTTTTTTAGCGCCTGAAAAATGTAAAGAGCAATGCACTTAGAAAAATATTTGCTAGTTTTCGGCAAACACAGAGATCTGGCGCGGGCGGGCGGGGTGAACGCCCGCGGGCCGGGGGCATGCATCGGGTGGTATTGAGAATGGTACTTTTCATTTCATATCGTAGCGTGGTCGGTCTCGTCTTTCCAAACTTTGTTTGTTTTAAGTAAATAAATAATTTTATTTAGTGCCAAGTAATAGTTTTAGGTGTTTGTTTTGTAGTTTTAGGTTTTAGTAATAAATAAAATAGATTTAGTGTAGTTTTACGTCTTGTGACTGTGACTTGTTTTTTAACCGACTTCAGCAAAAGGAGGAGGTTCTCAATTCGATTGTATGTTTTTTTTTTATTTTTTTATTTTTTTTTATTGTTGTTCGCGCGTATCTTTGGCATTTATGGACCGATTTAGATGATTCTTTTTTTGTTCGATTGAGTTTTCTTGCGAGATGGTCCCATTTATTTATTTTTCAAATCGGTTCAGTAGTTTACAAGTAATCCTGAAAATACTATGATATTAAATCAACTAACTTGACAATTTTGTTATTTATGAAACGAATTAGATGTTTTTTTTTGTTGGGGAAGGGATACCTTTGTGTAGTCTTTTTAACCGACTTCAAAAAAAGGAGGTATTCAGTTTGTATGTATGTATGTTTCTCCGCGATTATCTCACGTTTGGCTGAGCCGATTTTTCTACCTAAATAATATACCTACACTACCTAATACACAAGGTAGGTACTTACACTAAAAATAAAAAAATTGTTTAAAAACAAAAAAACCGACTTCAAAAAACCTGCCTCTAAAAAGCAAGAAATAATATACAAATCATTAGATACGCATTATCATTGTTATAATAAAACACGTCAATTGAAGTCGGGTGGGGATTTTAGAATAAAAAAAGGAAGATGTACTCCAGTCCAGCCCCACCCGACTTTAATAGACGTGTTTTATTATAACAATGATAATGCGTATCTAATGATTTGTATATTATTTCTTGCTTTTTAGAGGCAGGTTTTTTGAAGTCGGTTTTTTTGTTTTTTAAACAATTTTTATAGGTACCTACCTAGTTTTGTACGAACTTGACTGTATTATTATTATTATTTATTATTATTTATTCATGTATTGTGTGTGTGTAAAATGGGAAACAAAAGGAACAAAGAATTGCGACGGATGTGTCGTAGAATTAGAAAACAAAAAAAAATTTACAAATCCAAGTAGGGTGAATATGCCTATTACCAGCCCCCCCTAAGATTTTTCAACTTTGAATCTCTGTTGCTGCCACAATTACAGTCTTAAAATTATTGTTGATACAGTTTTAGGTAGCTTGATTGATCTTTATTACGAAAATAGTACTTAGTTTTACGTAGTTTTGTGGGGAAAAAAAGAGAATCGTTTAAATGCACGACGGGCGAAAAACCCTAATTCCAGCCGTCTTTGCCCTAATATCAGCCGCTTTGTTCCCTAATTCCAGCCGGGTACAGGCTGTTCCAAAATAAAACAACCATGTTTGTATGAGATTTAAGAATATTCGTTTGGTAACTCTAATAATGATAATAAAATACTAGAGGCTTTATAATTATGGTTCCCATAACAAGTCATTGAAACTTATACCTCTCCTGTAGATATTAATCAACTTAGAATATATAAATATATTAAATATTGCGTAATAAAAATAACTTATACAATAATCAACGAGTACGAGATCGTTTTAATTATTTGAAACCTATAAAAGCGTTTTCCAAGAAGTGAATATCGATATACAATTTTTGAATTGAATTTCTTTTCTGTTTCTATGATTGATTATTATGATGATAATAAGTATGATTTTGATTATTATGTTTTTTTTACATCTATGTATATAAAATTCAAAGTCCTGACTGACTGACTGACATATCAACGCACAGCCCAAACCGCTGAACCTAGAGACTTGAAATTTTGCACATAGTTTCCTTTTGCGGTCTAGGGGTCCAAGGGGGTGAAACGGGGGTCAAAAGTTTGTATGAAAGTCTCTCAGTTTTGAAGCTAGGATCTTGAAATTTTGTGTTTAGGCTGAACATTGAAAATTAATAAATACGGGTCTCAGCGTTTTTCAAAATTCTACCCCCGAAGGGGTCAAAGGGGGATAAAGTTGTGTATTGAAGAAAATCCTTTATATTCGAAGTAAAAATAACTAAATTTATAATTTAGGCTTATGGCTTTAAATCTAACGTAACGTATATTGTTATTGGTAGTATTTCAACCCCTATGGGGATGAAATGGGGGTGAAAAGAGAGTAAAAAACCCAAAAATAGATATGGATGTCGTTATTGGGGTTTTCTGGGATGACGATTGCGAAAATAACATTTATTTTGAAGTCGCACGGTGGACATGATTGGACCTGGACATGCACATCCAGGGGACGGGGACAGGGACAGGGAGGGATCGGGAACGGGATACTAATATCTCTGGATACAATTCTGAATATTATAAACTAGCTTCCGCCCGCGACTTCGTCCGCGTGGACATTCGATAAAATCCTCATGTTTTAATTTCATTAAATTCTGATCAGCCGTTTTTACGTGATTAGGCGGGTTCCCACGAAGCGAGCAGCCTCGTGCGAGGCCCGTGCGGCAAACGTCCTGCCTCGCGTGGCAGCGCGCTTGGTGGGAACCCGCCTAATCAAGTAAAAACGGCTGATCAGAATTTAATGAAATTAAAACATGAGGATTTTATCGAATGTCCACGCGGACGAAGTCGCGGGCGGAAGCTAGTCTAATATAAACAAAAACAAAAAAAAACCTTTGAAAACACCCTGTATATTGCCGTAAAGTTTTGATGACCGGCTGATGTTAGGTTCTTATGTATTTCTTAATATCAGCCCCTAATTTGAAGGTTAGTAATTCTAGTGAATAGCACTACAAATTCCAACCTAAAGACGAGCAAATTAAGATGAGATTGATTTCTTAAACAAAAGTTGAATACCCAACATCAGCCCCCGGCTGATAATAGAAAGTTTTGGAAAATCACATAGTCAAACTCCAGCCCCCCAAATTTTTTCGAAATTAGTAAATTTAACTGCAAACTTGTAATCTTAAAACGTTATCTAACTAATCTATTACTAGTATCAAAGTTTAAAACTATAAAAAATTGCATCTTCACACACAAACACACTTCCCAAAGTTCGCATCGATCGATGTTTTATGCTGTTTTTCAAACATAGTCACCTCTATTCGGTCTCGGTGAACATTTTTGGTCGTTGTGTGAATTGTAGGTGTCGTGACGGGGTAATACTGATTTCCAACGTCGAGGATTAACTAGGGATGTGGCTCCATTAAACAGTTTCCGATTTTTATTGTTTTTTAATTAAAGCAAAGCAAAAATGTATTGGGAGCTGGAATTAGGGGGGGGGGGGGGCTGGAGTTAGGCATATCCACCCTATTCCAAATTCATACAAATAGTCGAAAAGCGAGCCATACTTCGATCAAATACCTACTTATCATTAGTCGGTTTTGTCATTAGAAATTATTTTCTAAAAAAGTACGATTTGCCTAGTGCCCGGCCCCCCTGTTTCTATTTCCGGCCCTCCTATTTCTATTGCCCAGTATACCGGCCGCCTTTCAAAGAACATGACGAGAAGAAAAAACCACATCGTTCAATGCAGTAGCGATCGTTTGAGTAATTCGCTAAAATACACATCGGAAATAACAAGAGACAAACAATTAATATTATTAGTAGATAAATTTCAAAGCTGGCAGGTGTACTAGTAGTATTTTGCAGGATAGCCAGTATACCGGCCTCCTAGTGTATACTAGGAGGCCGGTACACTGGGCAAGCACCCAGTAGATCCGGCCACCCGTTTCCATACAAAAAAAATCAACTTCATATACAAGCACATTTAGCCGGCCGAGTACTAGACACAAAGTACTTTAAATTTAATAAAAAGGGATAGCATTATACATTCTTCTATAGAATCACTCTTTTAACAAAAAGAGACAAAACATTATATCGAGCTCAGTCCCAGTTAACCGGCCCCCGGCCGATATACTGGAAACATGTGGTTTCGTTGTCTAGTAAGGCGGCCCCTTGATATTACTAAATATCTGCTTATTAAGCCATATTTAACATTAAAACAGTAATAAATAACAACATACCTTGAGAACAAACTAAATATTTACCTTTTAACGATGCCCTGAAGGACAATATTGACTATTTGGCAAGAGCTCTCCACTATTTTTTTTATCTCCACTTGCGAAATCGACCCGGATGCGGGCTTCAACGTAAACACAAATTATAAAATATTACGTAACGTTCCGCTAGTGGCGTCCATACCATTCGATAGATCGATAACAGTGTTGCCAGGAAAATATCCAAATTGTTAAGAAATTGCCACGAATTTCTTATTTTATTCGAAAAACTGTTGGGAGGCCGGATAACTGGAGGCGGCCGGCTAACTAGGCATATTACCCTGTGTACATACTGACAAAATGCAAGTCAGCGTTTTGGAATTGGAATTTTTAGATTTTAGGCATTCACAATGCTATTTTTATATTAAGATAAATATTTTAATAGAAAAGTTCAGACGGGTGAGTCGATTATTTCTAGTATTTTCTATTAAAATATTTATCTTAATATATAATTTGTCACTAAAATCTGTGAAATAAAAATAAATAAATTAAAAAATATTAAAAACACAACTGCCTGACAAAAACAAACTAAAAATTTAAAAAGCAAGAGTGTCATTGCAGTCGGGGGACCTCTATGATCAAAAATTGTTCCATGAAACGATCCCCCGACTGCAATGACACTCTTATTATTTAACTTTTTAGTTCGTTTTTGTCATACAGTCGTGTTTTTAATATTTTTTTATTTATTTTTTTTCCCACAAAATTTCGTAATACTAACTACTACTTTCGTAATAAAGACTAATCAACCTACCTAAAACTGTATCAACAATATTTTTAAGACCGCAATTGTGGCAACAACAGAGATTCAAAGTTGAAAAATCCTTGGTGGGCTGGTATTAGGCATATTCACCCTACTATCTTATCTTCTTAATATATAACATCGTAAACTGAATGACTGACTGACTGATCTATCAACGCACAGCCCAAACCGCTTGACCTAGAGACTTAAAATTTTGCACACAGATACCTTATACAGTGTAGGCATCTACTAAGGAAGGATTTTTGAAACTTCCATCCCTAAGGAGATGAAAGAAGGGATGAAAGTTTGTATGAAAGTCCCTCAGCTTTTAAGCTAGGATCTTCAAATTTTCTGTTTAGGCTGACGATTGAAAATTAATAAATACGGGTCTCAGCGTTTTTTTAAATTCTACCCCCAAAGGGGTCAAAAGGCGGATGAAGTTATGTATTGTAGAAAATCCTTCATTTTCGAAGTAAATATCGCTAAATTTATAATTTAGGCTTATGGATGGAAATCTAACGCATGAAATGAATGAAAAGGGGTAAAAAAACCTTTAAATAGATATGGATGTCGTTATTGGTTTTTTTCTGGGATGACGATTGCAAAAATAACATTTATTTTGAAGTCCAACACGGTGGACATGATTGGTGATTGATAAGGGGTGAAAATGGTGTTCAAATTTTGTATAGAAAAATATTATAACTAATGTTTATAACTCTCAAAGCTCGTTTACGTGATAAAAAGTATAGGTTCTTATTATGTAATATCTCAAAATATAATTCAAAGTTTCGTTCACCCTGGACTGATCAGAGAACATGACATTTATTCATAACAGCAAATAATTTAAAATCAAACAAAAATTTTCTAAATGCGGCCCAGTCTACACCGCTGCACTCGCAGGTGAGGTGCGGCGCGGGAGGGGCGCCGCTGCACTCGCACACCGCTTCGTCTGCCGCACCCCCTCAAAAACCAGAAAATTCGATTAAGCAGCGCCTTAACCTCCGCAATCGCAGGGTCAGACGCTAAACCACTGCGCCACCGAGCTCCTCAAATATTGAGTAGGTTGAGTTATCGTAACTTTTGTTTTTTTGGGAATAACTCAAAAGTTAGAATAGATTGGGCGGTTTTCCACTTACCGGCACGGCGACGGGACGGCGACGGCGACGGCCCGGCGACGGCGACGGGCCGGCGCTCCGTTTTTCCACTAGACGGCGACGGCACGGCGACGGCGACGGCGCGGGCTACGCTCAGTACAGACACGCACGCCAATTTTACAAGACTTAAAAATGACCTCGTCTAGTCGTTGTACTATTTATTTGCTCTACCTTTTACATTTAAGGAGAAAATATCTACAACGTAGAAAAGTAAATTTTTGGGTCGATCCACTTATTAAAGTTAGGTATTTAAAGGGTTCTTACTATACTTTATTTGATAAACTAAAAATGAACAATAAGCAATTCTTTAACTATTTTCGAATGACTCAAGAAACATTTAATTATCTGTTGGAGAATTTATGTGAAACAATCCAAAAGAAGGATACTAAATTTTTTCAAAAACAGTTTTCGACTGAACGCACCGATCGAAAAACAGTTTATCCACTAACGCCATCTGTGCAATCAGTTGAATTTGAATATTACGTATGCCGTACCGTAGAGTTTGCCAAAACTGTGTTGGAATGGCTTATGCAGCGAATAGAATAGATGGCGCTAGCACAATAAAGAAAAAAAGATATCGAAAAAACTAAATCTACAGTTGAAACTATATAGGTACCAAAAATTATTACCAATTTTTATTATATTTGGAATTTATCAATAAACCTAACTATTACAATAATGTACTGTCAGCAAAGCTATGAGCTGAACACCTTAAGGTTCATTTTTAGATTGAGAAGTCTGTATTGTCTTGCATTTACCCAAAAGTCACAAAAGCATCTTTTGTATAAAACAATGGAGGCAGGTTGTACGAGCACGCTCGACATTTATCATATTTTGTTGAGTAGACATTTTACGTCACTTCAATACTTATGAATTGTAATTTAATTCAGTCGTACAATAAACGTTATACACGGTGACGGCCACTTTAATTAACATCCCGCTCCCGTAGTAAAAACCTAACTTACGTACTCTCATAACTGAACTTATCATCTAAACATACTTACTTGTAAGGACTTACTCTTACACAGGTAAAGGCGAACTTTTAGTTATGGAACTATGAAGGATGGCCTTTCAAGCGATTTATTTTCAAACTGTTAAGGTCATAACTTTGCTGGCTGTACCTACGTACAAATGACTTTTATGTTGTGGTATAAATAATAAGAATATCTTGTAATATGCTGTAAGTATAAAAAAATTAAATATGGTAATTTGTAATTTATATCACATAAAAAAACAATATCAAACTTATGTTTGTAGTTCATTTCATACAAAATAAGTGCATACGACCTCAAATGTAAGCTTGTCAACAATAAGGTTGCGTTCGCGACTGTACAGGCTGAACCCTGCCCCGCGCGCGCACACACGCACGCACACGGCTACGTACGTATACAAAACACACACAGATTTGCCGGCCGGCGGCGGCATCGGTGGGGGTCAACGGGCCGTGTCGTCGCCGTCCCGTCGCCGTGCCGGTAAGTGGAAAAGCGTGCCATATAAACTCATACATTTATGCTGCCACGGCAGCCGTCGCCGGGCCGTCGCCGTCGCCGTCCCGTCGCCGTGCCGGTAAGTGGAAAACCGCCCATTATTATACGGATCGCGTTACCACCATGATAAGTTTTTCATATTTTTTTTTAATTTACTTCGCGAAACACACAAATACAAATACAAATGACTTTAATTGCTATAAATAGGGTGATTACAATTATGATCTTCTGAATAAAAAATGGTGCCTTAACCTATTTAGCCATTTTACATAGCATGCAAATATGTTACAACTTATTGAGAAATTAGAATAGAATTCACTTTAGAATAATCTCACTCCTCTACATAATTTACTCCGTTATCTCCCAGTCTTCGAAAAATATGGAAAATAGTTTAAATATGGAAATTCAATGAAAATTTACTGCATAATTTCTCCTATTCGCCGTGTTTTAGTTAGAATTAAAAGAAATTAGAAATTCATATAAACATACTCACGTGTTAACATTTTTCGTTTCTGACAGATTTTATCCTACTATTCCTACTCGTACTAATATTAAAAATGTGAAAGTTTGTGGGTTTGGATGTTTGTTCCTCAATCACGCAAAAACGGCTGAACGGATTTAGATAAAATTTGGCACACAGATAGTTTATAGCCTGGATTAAAACATAGGATACTTTTTATCTCGGTCAAAGGTTCCCTAGGGATTTTTTCCGAATATCCACGCGGACGAAGTCGCGGGCGGAAGCTAGTACAGTAATAAATTTGACAGTAAAGTCGGTAAATGGACTATTACAGCTTTTAAACAATATCTAAATAAAATCAGATTACATTTATTTTTTGTATGGATAATCATATGGTGGCCCCTTTTTTCTTTTGAGCAGTATATTTTCATTAAATTACGTTATTTGAAATATACTTATTCTGTGATAATATATAAGTGAGTAATGATAAAAAAAAGCTTTATTTCCGTCATGTTTTGATCGTAGGGATTTTGTTGGTAATATGTATGAATGACTGTAGCCTTTTATTTTCAGGGTTTGGGCTAATTCAAGGAACGAAGCAGACGTCACACACAGGTGTTTCCGCAAGCTCATTATCCAAAGGACGAAGGAGTGCGTGGGCGCAAGCCGAGGCCACGTCTCGGTAGCTCGCCCACTCTTCCTTACTGCTACATTCACCGCTCCAGATTACGTCACAGTAACGCCTAATATACATAGTCGTCTAGCCCTTTTCATTCAGTTTTGCTTGCTGTAGTGGGTGGCAGGCAGCCTTGAATTAGAATTCGCTATGTTTTGAATAGTTATTACAAATATTTCCCTGACTAGAGCAGACTCCTACGTGAATGCGAATGTGATAAGATCACGTACGTTCGACAAAAAAGGGTACTTACTACTTACCTTACCTACTTAAGTACCTAGTTTTATTCAAAATAGATACCTACTCATTTGTCATTACTACTACTGATTTTGATACAGTGCGTGATTTTTTTAGGCCAATCATCATAATATCATGTTCATAATTTCAGATCTTGACAGATTTTTTGGATTGTGTAAAACTAAGTTTGCAGCTTCGCAGAACTTGTGCTTTCAACACGGGCGTGGTGTTAGGAAAACCTTTCAAAATTCCAAACTTTTTCAGTGTTCACCAGCTAACTTCAACATTTTGTTTTATTTGGTATTTTATCCGAGTTCCTATAGAGAGGCGTAAAGTCCTTGAGTTGAGGACTTGTACTATTATGTATTCTGTGGTTGAGGCTCATTGTTATTATAATGTAGAAATCTATGAAGTTTTGAAAAAAAATACATGATAGCAAGTTTATGTTTAGTACGTCTTACTAGTTGCTTTTACTTCATCTTTTTTCTTAGATGAAACCCAAAATTAAGTCTTAAGCGAGTTTTATGTTATTTATTTTTGATTTCCAAACGTGTTTGTTATTGCCCTAACTTATTGTTATACTTACTTATTGTTTACTTAAGTTATTATTGGCCTTTACTTTATGCAAGCGCTGTTGACTTTCTCAGTAAATAAATATGTAATGTAATGTGTGCTGTGACTCATCAGGAATATAAAACAATAGTGAAATACTTAGGTAATACATGATTTTTTAACTTTTTTTTTAGATTTTATGCATTCACAATGCTATTTTTATATTAAGATTATTAATATAATTGAAAAATATTATTCCGGCCCAGTGCATTGGGCCGGAATCCTAAGGGTGCGGGTTCGAGTCCCGTCTGAGCTGCTACGGGCGAGTCGATTTTTCCTAATATTTTTCAATTATATTAATAACTAGCTTCTGCCCGCGACTTCGTCCGCGTGGATGTTAGAGAAAATCCTTAGGGAACCTTCAAACCAGGATCTGACCAGCCATTTTTACGCATTTAGGCGGGTTCCTACCAAGGGCGCTAACTGGCGAGGCAAGACATTTACCGCGTGTGGCGGGCCTCGCACGCGGCTTCCCGTTCCGGTTCTGATTCCCGTTCCCGTTCCCGTTAGCGTTAGCGTTAGCGTTAGCGTCAGCGTTCGCGTTCGCGTTCGCGTTCCCGTTCCCGTTCCCGTTCCCGTTCCCGTTCCCGTTCCCGTTCCCGTTCCCGTTCCCGTTCCCGTTCCCGTTCCCGTTCCCGTTCCCGTTCCCGTTCCCGTTCCCGTTCCCGTTCCCGTTCCCGTTCCCGTTCCCGTTCCCGTTCCCGTTCCCGTTCCCGTTCCCGTCCCCGTCCCCGTCCCCTGGATGTGCATGTCCAAGTCCAATCATGTCCGCCGTGTTGGACTTCAAAATAAATGTCATTTTCGCAATCACCATCCCATGAAACCTCAAGAACGACATCCACATCGATTTTCATGTTTACTTACCCCATTTACACCTTAAGTGCACTTTGTGGCTATACATCGACTTGGGGTCTGATTCCGTCTGGTGTCCCTCAGGGTTCCATCCTGGGACCGCTTTTGTTTAACATTTTTATTTCAGACGTAAAAAGTTGCTTTATTTATTCTAAAATATTATTGTTTGCTGACGACATGAAAATTCTTAAGACTGTTCGTAATGCCGAAGATGTTAATGAGCTGAAAACCGATCTCCTTCGATTTGAAACATATTGCATCCGCAATAAATTAGATCTCAACGTCACTAAATGCTTTTATATGTCTTACACACGCTGTCACCAATTTATAGCTTCAAAGTATACATTAATGAACCAAGAATTATCAAAATTACACGAGATCAGAGACCTCGGTGTTATTCACGATGAAAAACTCTTGTTTGACCAACATATAGACAGTGTCGTAAAAAAGGCGTCCAAGGCAATGGGTTTCATCATACGTAGATCACATAACTTCAAAAACATTAAAACACTAAAAATACTGTATTGTGCATACGTACGGAGCAATTTAGAATACGCCTCCCAAATTTGGAACCCTCAATATGAAACGTATAAGTTAAGAATAGAGCGTATACAAAACCGATTTTTGAGATACCTCGACTTTAGGACTAATCAACGCTCGAGCGATTACCTCCAAAGATGCAGAAAGTACCACTTTCTCCCTCTTGGAATAAGACGTAACATTAGTGACATATGCTACCTTATGAACATTGCTAATGGATCTGTTGACTGCCCTGAATTACTTTCTAAAATAAACCTAAAAACTAACTTACTGAGGTTTAGACAGCGACCCATTCTAAATGCACCTCTAGCTAAGACCCGGTACAGAGCCAACACATTTGTTTTACGCTCATGCAAATCATTTAATAAACTGACCCATGATATTGACCTGTTTTGTTCCAGCATATCTTCAGTAAAAAAACTCATTTCTAACGATTTTTTCTTAGGTGAAAGTAACTAAAGCCAAATTAAGTCTAACATCTTTATTCACATAACTTAAATTTAGCATTCTTGAACTATTGTCTCAACTCTTTAAATAGCTCATTATTGTAATCCTTTGTTTTTGTTGGAAAGAAAAAGTGTATACCTACTTGCTAAAATCTTATAGCTAATGCAACTTACCTATAAACCTATATGTGGGGATTTGTAATTGGCATTGGGAAATCTATATGTTATTCTATTGTTTACCCACTGACCCATGTTATTGACCTGTTTTGTGCCAGCATATCTTTTCTAACGATTTTTTCTTAGGAGAAAGTAACTAAAGTCTAATTAAGTCTAACATCTTTATTCACATAAACTTAAATTAAGCATTCTTGAACTATTGTCTCAACTCTTAAATAGCTCTTCATTGTTATCTTTTTTTTATTGTGAGGAAGAAGTGTAGATATACCCACTTGCCAAAATCTTATAGATAGTTAATGCAACCTACTTAGAAACCTATATGTGGGGATTTGTAAATGGCATTGGAAAATCTATTTGTTATTCTATTGTTTATATTTGACTGTAAATCCTCCTAAAAGCAAATAAATAAATAAATAAATAAATAAGGGATGATTTTCAAAATAATAAAATATGTGTTTGCCTATTAATTTTTAGACATGCTCCTACGAATTTTAAAGTTAAAATGTCTATTTTATATTCTTTTTCCATTCAAAATTTGAATCCCATTTTCACCCCTTTAGAAGTTAAATCATGACCACCGTGTTGGACTTCAAAATAAATATCATTTTCGCAATCACCATCCCATAAAACCTCAAGAACGACATCCATATCGATTTGTATGTTTACTCACCCCATTTACCCCTAAGTGGTTGATTTTCAAAATCACAAAATATATGTTTGCCTATTTATGTTTAGATGTACGAAGTTTAAAGTTGTAATGTCTATTTTATATTATTTTTCCATACAAAATTTGAACCCCATTTTCACCCCTTTAGGGGTCAAATCATGTCCAGCGTGTTGGACTTCAAAATAAATGTCATTTTTGCAATCGTCATCCCAGAAAACCCCAATAACGACATCCATATCTATTTTTGGTTTTTTTTACCACTTTTCACCCCCATTTTATCCCCAAAGGGATTGAAATACTAACGATAACAATATACGTTGCGTTAGATTTTCATTCATAAGCCTAAATTATAAATTTTGCGATTTTTACTTCGAAAATAAAAGATTTTCTTCAATACACAACTTCATCCCCCTTTTGACCCCTTCGGGGGTAGAATTTTGAACGCTGAGACCCGTATTTATTTATTTTCAATGGTCAGCCTAAACACAAAATTTGAAGATCCTAGCTTCAAAACTGAGGGACTTTCATACAAACTTTGGACCCCCGTTTCACCCCCTTGGGGGGTGAGTTTTGAAAAATCCTTTCTTAGTGCACCCCTAGACCTCATAAGGTATCTGTGTGCAAAATTTCAAGTCTCTAGGTCCAGCGGTTTGGGCTGTGCGTTGATAGATCAGTCAGTCAGTCAGTCAGTCAGTCAGTCAGTCAGTCATTCAGTTTACGATTTTATAAATATAGAAGATTATTACATGAGCTTTTTTAGGGTTCCGTCACAGAATATATAATAGTACTAATACCAAAATGGTATAAAGGAACCCTTATGGTGTGACTAAGTCTGTCTGTCTGTCTGTCTGTCACATCTGGATATCTCGAGAACTACTAATGGTATCAACTTGAAATTTGGAATAGTTAAAGATGACCTTTGACCAACTATTTTGCATATAAGAAAGAAATAAAAAAATAAATAGTTTTTTTACAACAGGGACTGAAAAGGGGTCTTAAAATTTTTAAGTAGGGCGACTAGGGCATGTGGGGTATATGAAAGAGCGCTGTTTGCACATTTGAAATCGGTTTTTTTTTCTTTTTTTTAGGCCGCATAGTTTTCGACTTATGATGAAAAAAGTAAAAAAAAATACCGTTCCCTCTCCCTTATCTCAGAAGTTTGCAAAGAGAAAAATCAGAAATAACTTTATGTTAAATAGTAGTTTATGTAAAGATTACAGGAAAAATAAAACGATGTCTCAATATAACACACTTTTTTAGAAATTCAAAAAACAAACAAAAAAAATATTCGTTCCTCTACCAGTCAACAGATGGCCCTGACCCAAGAAAAATTAATTTAGTTCCATTAACGGTCAAGAGATGGCGCTGGACTAAGAAAAAAAATAGTTCCACTATCGGCCAAGAGATGGTGCTAACCTAATACTGCAATAATAATTTTATTATTCTTCAGCAGGCTCTGCATCAGTGTAGTAGTTTATTGAAGACTTTAACTGACATGTAATAATGACTGGTATTGAGCATTTTTTTAATATTGACTTGGTTAACGAGTGATAAAAATAAATGTAGTGGCGGTGCTAGTTTCACTACCACCGCGCCTTAATGGAACAGATTATGTAATGAATGAGAGCCAGGCTGCCGGGTAGGCTCAGTGGTTACTTAGCGACTACTCTAGAGGTTGTGCTTAGTTTAGAACTAACTAATCGCTGCAAGTTGACTGAAAATCGCCAACTTCCTACTTAGTTTTAATTTAGTTCACTAATTAACCAAAATGTAACGACGACATTCATTGAGGAGACTGTTCTTTATGCCGTCAGAATTAGGAAGTCTATTGTCCTTTATAATTATAACATAAAAGACATGGTGCCAGTTGTTACGACACCATTAATCGCTTCTGGTAGAGAACAGCACAGCACATAGGTTGTAGGTACCACAATCGGTAATGGCTTGGCTATCACCCATTGTAATTATTTGCAATCAATTAACTTGCACGTGCAACCGTTATTGCAGCTTGCATCATGGCTACCTATTAGCTAGCATTGAAATAGATATCAAAACAATTGCATATTGGTTACGACATCATCATAACAAACTGTTATTATTAGCAACCTAATTTCTAGTGTTACTTATTAGCGGTGAAACAGATGCAGAGTTTGAACTTACCTGAACACCATCCATGCCGCCGTCGCACAGTGTCCATCTTCCATACGCGGTCATACTTATTCCCACTTTAAGTATACCTATCACTGATTGACACTATATCCCAGTTTTAAATACGAAGGAGGCGTAAACAGACATAACGCCTGCGCGGGCGCAATGTCAGTACTGCTGCGCGCGCGACACGAAACCGCGTCGAACTATTTAGTGCTTGATTAGCACAAACGTGCGCAAATCACATAGTGCTATGCTCACTGAGGCAAAGTATCCGCCGGCCAGATTGGAATTGATTGCTATACAGGCCAAACTCATTGGCGTGATTGTGTAGAATGGATGAAATGGACCTTGCGCGACTGTTTACAATAGTTGACCCGGTGTACCGCGCAATTTGCATTTTGACGTCATATTGAGAATACTTTATTGTGAGAACACATTTTTAGGGTTCCGTTCCGTACCCAAAGGGTAAAAACGGGACCTTTATTAAGACTTCACTGTCCATCTGTCTGTCACCAGGCTGCATCTCATGAACCGTGATAGCTAGACAGTTGAAATTTTCACAGATGATGTATTTCTGTTGCCGCTATAACAACAAATACTAAAAACGAATAAAGAAATAAAGAATAAAAACAGAATAAAATAAATAAGTATTTAAGTGAGGCTCCCATACCACAAACGTGATTTTTTGCCGTTTTTTGGTACGGAACCCCTCGTGCGCGAGTCCGATTCGCACTTGGCAGTTATTCTGCGACTTGGCCGGTTTTTATTTTGTATAGATGAATACATTTTCCTACACTATACTATCAGGCATGGGCGCCGCCATGATTTTTTCAGGGATATGCATGAGTCTACACATTGTAGGTACTAAAAAGAAAAGAAAATATTGATAAGACATACAGTCCATACAGACGTGAGTGATTACATGCTGCGTCGGTATGTACATACATTAATGACAAAATATGTTTTTTTTTTTAAATATAAACCAAAAATAAAAGAAAAATAGAAAAAAAACCAGCCAAGTGCGTGTCGGGCCACGCGCCGTAGGGTTCCGTAGTTACCATATACCATACTATATTTAATACCACTATCATTTTTCGTCTGTAAAAATAACTTTGTTTTTCACAGTGTTGGTATGAATGACAACGTTATATTTGCGGTTTTGGAAAATAATCTCTAAAACTTATTACTATATCTCGTTCAAACCAATTTTCGTTGAAAGTTTTTAATAAGATCTATAGCATATTTTTTTTTTAGATATTTCACTTTCTTATTTCAAAAGTTAGAGGGGGGGGACATACATTTTACCACTTTGGCAGTGTTTATCTTTCAAACGGTTGACTTTGAGAAAAAATAGTCTTAGAAACCTCAATGTCATTTTTAAATACCTATCTATTATAGACACCCCGCAAGTATTGGTTTGATGAAAAAAAATATTTTCAGTTTTAGTTCCATGTATACCAGCCCCCCTTAATCTTTTATTTTTTTAAGTTTGTGTAAAAATCATAAAGCGGTTAACAGAATACATCTACTTACCAAGTTTCAACTGTGTAGTCCTAAACTTTCGGAATAAAGTGGCTGTGACATACGGACGGACAGACAGACATGACGAATCTATAAGGGTTCCGTCCTACCAACCGGGCAACCTAGATGCCTTTAGTTTTTATTCAAATGGCAACTTAATATTTTCCACAATACTAAATAATATACCAGAAAAAATTCGACTCCAATTCATCCATCCGGTCCAATGCAATTGGACCGGATATCCAAAGGTCGCGGGTTCGATTCCCGTCTGAGTATTGATCTGGTGCGAGTCGAATTTTTTCTGGTATATTATTTAGTATTGTGTAAAAATAGCATTGTGAATGCAAAAATCTCAAATTTAAAAATTAATATTTTCCTATATTTTTTTTTCTGACAGGGGGTGCAACTGCACCTCCTTGCAACCTGCTGCCGGCGCCCATGCTATCAGGCAATTTTAATTAAATAAATTACTATCGGAGAAGTCACACCAATCGTTTTAGTCCCCAACTAATTAATAATCAATGCTAGTACATACCGTGGATAAATAACGGACAGAAACGCATCAATAAATTCTTCTTCTTGATGCGTTTCTGTCAGTTATTCACGAACGAATGGTTATACTAGCCGGAGCCCCCCTACAATGACTGTCAAAGTAATATCGAAGCGATGTTGTGATTGAGATGGCGCTATACGCGATGTATAGCTCTGTCCCTGTCACATTACTTTGAGGTTGTTATAAGAGCTCAGAGTACGGCCTCAGGAATCGCACTCGGGACCTGACATTATACCAAGCAACCATAATTATAGTGTTTTGTATTTTAATCAGAAGTCGTCTTAAAATCAAAGAAGCAGATATTAAAGATATCTGTTGCTTTTCTGATTTAAGGGGGTTTATACAGCACACTAGAGGCGCCATTAGGAAAAAATCATAGTAGTTAAATAAAGACGAAATTGTAAATAGTGTTCTTATAGTGCATTCCGAAGAAGCTTTGTGGTACTTTTTTTCGCTAAATTAGCAATAAAGCTCCATTAAACTAAACGACAGGCTAGAAAATATTGTTTAAGCGATAAAAGAGTAACACAAAGCTTCTTAAGAGTGCACTATGAACAACACAATTAACAATTTCGTCTTTATGATTATTATGATATTCAATTTTTTTCCATTGAGGGCGCTAGTGTGCTGCATAAACCATCTTAAAAGTATCTAGCTTGGTAATATATTTAAAATTCTAATTTTATAGGCGTAAAATAGCATAAAACCTTTCGGGGAGTTACAAAACATTTACTATGATGGTGAAATTACACGGTTCACTTTTGCCTTTTAATTTGATTGAAGCAACCAAATCGATTCATATAAAGGTACAAGTGAATGTCATTGCTTAGCAGAATTTTCATACATTTTTGCACCTTTCAATCAAAGTCAAATCAATTTAGTTGAACCGTGTAAATTCAGCATAACAAAAAATATAAATCTGTTCATCCTAACTTGTCTTTTAGTCATTTTATACTCATATAAATTCTTAGATATAGTAGTAAACAGTTTTTGACTGTTATCATATGTCTTAAACATTAATCCTTTTTAATAATAAAAATCTATTAATAATCTATCAACTTCTTTCGTAATCTGTGTGGAAAACACAGACCATACAACAAGTACTACGTACCGTGGAAAACCATTTGTTGTATAAAAAAAATGAACATTTCAATAAAGAATTGGGTGAAACTGAAGATTGTTTACCAAATAAGTCAAGTAAGGATAAACAGTATTATGCGGTACCTACCTATGTAAACAGAAAAAGCCATAACTACAGCTAAACATTCATTTATTTAGGTATATCAGCGGTATTAGATAATCGTATGGCAATCTAGTACATCTCATTAATTATTTTATCTACACTCATGATTTAAACCCTCTTTATAGGGTTCTGAAATGGTTAGCTTACTTTTTTTTATTATTATTTTATTTACTATTACGATATCCGAACGAGAGAATGTCGCACTCCTCCCCGCGCCCACGCCCGACGAATTACATTATGAAATTCAGTACAACATTATTATATAACACTTGTTCGGATGATATAATGACGAGGAGGAGGAGGAAAGTCAATGTCAAAGTCAAAACCCTTTTTACCCGACTGCAAGAGGGTTATGTTTTTAGAAGATACATATCATGGGTGTAGATTAAAGTCTTGTATACAACTGTAAATAATTAATTGGGTATTATAGCACAGTTGCATAAATAACTAATTAATCTTATCGATTGCTACGGCGACTCATTCTAAGGTCCCGTTCTATTTCGTACTGCCGAAGGTCTGCACGCTCCAGGAAATCTTTGCGGTCCAAATACCTAGAAACAGAAAATATATAAGTTAATATACTGATGTCCAACAGCCATTTTTTATGTCCCCACTGCTGGGCACAGGGCTTCCTTATGGGTGGTAAGGAGGATGGGCCATAACCCACCACGCGGGCCCAATGCGGATTGGTGGGTGTTAACGACTGCAAGTGCAGCCGGGACCAACGACTTAACGTGCCTTCCGAAGCACGGTGGAGCTCGAGATAATAAATGTTTGGTCACCCATCCCATGACCGACCCTTGCGAACGTTGCTTAACTTCCGCAATCGCTGGGCCAGGCGCTAAACCACTGCGCCACCGAGCTCCTCCAATATAACTGATAAATAGGTATAAATATTACTTTATATTTATATAAAGTAATATTTTGACGACACAAGTGATAATATTGCCAAAAAAAATATCACTGGCTTTAAGCTCTTTTTTGAAAAAGTTCTTTTTTATAAATTGAACCCGGGACCTCAGAGATGGCGACACCTTGAAAGCCGGTATGCAAACCACTCGACCACGGAGGTCATAAATGGCTGAAAGTGACCACATTTAGCATTTTGTAGGTAGGTATAGCTATTTCCTAGTATGCGAAAGTAAGTTTGTTTGTTACGCCTTTTTATAAATAAGTTGCGGCAAGCCGGCAACTTACATTTATTCTGTGGTTGCGGTACATTTAGTAGAGAACAAATTGCTTTTGGTGTAAATTTAAGTTTTCAGAAAAAAAACATTAAGAAGTGGCTGCCACTAATTTCAAGTTTCGGTTTTATTAATTTTAAACTGTAGCACCAAGCTTCAACTTACCCTGCTTTTCCCTTGTTGTGACTGTGAATTTCCTCTTCAATGCCCTCCTCCTTCTTGTAAGTAATCCAATCAAGCTTAGACTTTTCTAAAGTGGACAGCTGATTTTTCTTATTTAACTGCCCTAGAATTCCTGCCACGCCAGAGACACGACTTCGTGATGGTCCTTCTTCCTTGCTAACTGTAATTAAATAATAAATATTAAAGTTATTTTTTGTGAAATTATTTCACTTTTTAATTCGCTGTAAGCATGTTGGCCAGTTGTTTGTATTTATTACACTACGGAACATAATAGAATCAATATCATTTACCTGTTGCCGATGACTCGCAGGTTTTAATTTTTTCTTTAATGACATCATTTTCGACAACAATAGTTTCTCCTGCAAATTCAAATATTCTTCTTTCTCTCTCTTTACTATCGTCAGCAGAAGCTTTGTCATTTTTAATTGCGCTTTTTTCATTACTTATATCGGGAGTAGTTTTCACTTGGGCATTTGTTTTGATTTCCACTTTTGGTGTAGGCTTAGGCTTACTGTCTGTGCCTTCTAAAAACATGGCCCACAAATCGTCTTCTCTCTTTTTTTCTGCTACAGGGTCCAAAGATTCCTCGGGTTGTTGCACTGCCTCAATCTCGGTCTCAGCCTCTCTTTCCTTACCACCGTTTCTCGTCCTCCTTTTCTTCCTTCCTTTAGTTACTGTTGTAGCTCTTCGCTTTTTTGTTTTATGTTCTAATTCCTTTTCAAATTGTAAATCCGTATCGTCGTCGGCAGACTCTTCTTCGGAAACTTGCCCTGGCTCACCCGGTACATATTCTTCATCGCTCTCACTCTCTGATGACATCTAAAAAGAGTAAAGACTTTAAAAAAAAGAAAATGCTTAATCAAAATCAAAAAGCAAAAAAGTGGTTTAAAAGATGATATTATAGTGGCAAGAATTGAGAATGAAAACCTTAGATGATTTAGCTATGTAGAAAAAATTAATAATAATAATTATAAATATGTAATATGTAGAGATAGAGATACAGTATAGCGTAGAAATCGTTGCTCGACCAGATGGAAAACATGTTAAAGACAGGCTAGGTCAAGAGTACCCTAAATCAATGTGTAAAGAAAGATAAATGAAGCAGGAAAGTATGTAAGTATCATAGCAGTTGGAATGGAAAGAAGTGATATTTCCTGACACCTATGGAACGGGATAAGGACTAGGAATAATCCTTATATAAACTGTTTTCAATCATTTAATAATGTAATGTGATAAAATTTAATTATATGTTATATGTATAAGTTTATGTAATAAATAACCACCTATTTTACAAATCTCATTGAAATAGACTTCATACAATATAAAATTCTGGTTAAACTATGTAAGTAATTATTTACATAAAACATTTTCATAGTTCTTGTAAAGCTTTCAAGTTCTCACCGGTACAGGATGGATTAGCTAATTTAATTTAATTAAAAACAACATTATGTATCATAGACCAGTTTAATTAGTTTAGTTTAATTACACAAGTTTTTTCTTATTTCTATTTCTATTTTTAACATTAGACACTTCGTAAAAGTTGCTTCCCGTCTTCGTTCTGCGCTCAGCTCTATCTCTGGCTCTTCTCTCTTTAGCAGTCAGCTTCTTGATTGATTTTGTATTTTCAAGGGTACCTTTACGTTTCTTTCCTTTCTGTGAAATTTCATCTACTATAAATTCACCACTAGCAGCCTCCAGTCGTTTCCTTTTCAATTCTTTAACTGTCTCTGCATCATTAGTCAAATAATCTTCAACATCACTGCACTCAGCTTCATCATGACTGTAAAAATCACTTATGTCTGAGGAATCTCCATCATCATCAACATCATTTTCTTTTTCACCATTCTGAGGTTTTTCATCATCATTTTGATTGTCAATTTCTTTCAGTTCTTTAGGTGTGTTAATATTATCTAGTGGTTTAACATCATCTTCATTATCAAACTGTAGACCAACCCTTATTTTAGCAAAATCTTGAGCTATAACAAGTTTGTTAACACTAACAGTAGGCTTTTCTAGGGGCTCATTTTCCTGTTCTGACGCTTCATTAGTTGCTTCCTTTTCCTGATCATCAGTTAATTTAGGAGCATCTACAGCTGTTGTTTCTTCTTCTTTTTGTTTTGAAAATGGTATCTCAAACCCTTCAGGAGCTACATAGAAAGGAAGTTTTCCTCTTTGCCAATCATTGAGGACCATCCTTGCTACTTGATTCACATCAGGTTCACCTTTTTTAAGCAATTTACCAGTTCTTGCTGCAAGTTTCTCCAAAAACTCAGTAGCAGTCTCCCATCCCTCTACTTTGTATGTTTTCACCAAGTACTCTTTTCTGACTCTCTTGATTACTTCCTCAATATAATCATCAGGGTTTTGTACTAATTCCACTCTGACAACTCCTTTTAAAACTTTTTCTGTGTCTGTCTCCGCTGATGGATAGACTATTCCAGGGCAGTCAATCAAGAATATTCTCTTCATTAATGTGATGTACTGCCATACTTTAGTCTCTCCTGCAATGGGTGCAACCTTACAAACCTTCTTTGACCGCAATGTATTAATGACTGAAGATTTCCCAACATTGGGATACCCTATGAACCCCACACTTATCTGTTTTTTGTCAATGTGTAATTTACCAAACTGACGCAGCAGATTGATAAGTGATCCTTTACCAAAAGGATGAGTCAAAGAAGCATGAAATGCTACTGTTGGGTATTCTGAACTCAATATAGCAACCCATCTCTGGGTCACCCAATTGGGTACTAAGTCAACTTTGTTCAAAATAAAAATTAGATGTTTGTGTGGCTTCTCTTCTCTAAGAAATTTCTCTACATAAGGACTTCTTGTTCCCATCGGATCACGAGCATCAAGAACTTGTAACAATACATCAGAAGAGTCAATGACTTTATATAACTCATTCCATATCCTCCTACTCATTCCAGCACCAAAAATCCATTCCCGTTGGCCTTCTTTGACGCCTGTATCTTCTCGCACTCTATCCACATCTTTGTCTTCATCATACTTCTCTGTATTTTCTTCTACAGCCTGTGACAAAGTTTGCAAGTCACCAAATTTTAAATTTACCCTTTTTCTTTGCTTCTTAGGGCCAAATGTTTTGTCAAACCCCTCAGTATCTAACAAATGTACTCTGGCATTTTTAGCTTTTTCATTGAGTAAAGTAATTGGTAAATTTGTAGGTCTCATTATGACTTGGTATGGATTTTTTACAGCAGCTCCGAACTCTTCTTGAAACTTTTGTAAAGCATTCTGTGATATAACTCGTGAATTTCCGAACCACTTTTGATTAGGCTCTACCCGAGCTTGCGTACCTGCAGGTAACCAACCTTGAAATGGAGCTGGCGTCAAAATTTTACCAGTTTTGTCTCTTTTTGCTTTAAAGTTACGATACATTTGCAACCTTTTTATGGTCGCTTTAGTCCTAGGGTTACCAACACCTTTCAAACCTTCGGTTGGTCGATCTGGATTCATAGAATGTCCGGATTTATTGAACCCCTGTTTCCGGGGAGCACCCGGAGTTGATCTCACTTTTCCCATTTTTATAACTCTGTCACTTTTCTTAGATAAATACGATCACAGCAGCGTCACGCGGTTTTCAACAAAAAAAAATAAGGTTATGTTAAGTTAACCTAACCACTTTGCTTTGATGACCAGACTGACATGACATGACTATGACATTGACAAATCTTCTGACAATCGATGACAGACAGCTATGAAGTTAGGAACGACAAGGCAAGGCAGGCGCGAACTTCACACTGCTGTGCTGTTTCTTGATTCAACTTAGAAAACAGCAATTACATACGTACCTTATCGATACAAACTTGTTGTCCAAGTAGTTTTATAAAACTGAAATTTATATTTACTGCAACGACCAATTATTAACTTTTACAGGTAATAAATAAACCCTAGAATATCGAAAATCACAACAGTCATTAACACATTTAACTTTGACACATAAGCACAGACTTTTTTTTTTTTTTTTTTTTTTTTTTTTTTTTTTGGCTCGTACGATTTGTACATTTGCCAATGTCGAGTAAAAATTAGGGAAACGGAATTAGGAAATATAATTAGGATATCGGAATAATTTAGATGGGATCAGGAAAACTTTTTGGTAGGTATTGACATATCTAGGATTATATATACATAGTTTTAGAGTTTAATATTGTTAAGGATAAGGAAGGATATTATACATTTATATACATTGCGATCATTAGAAGATAATAGAGTCACAATACTGGTCGGGAATGGAACACGTAGCGTAATTAGGTCTTTCCAGAAATCATCTCTGTCGTAATTAGGACAAGCCAATATAATATGGTTTGGATTTCCCTCGTCCAACCCGCACTCACACCCGGGGTCGTTAACGATATGGAGCTTGGCAAGATGCGATGGTGTACAGGCATGGCCTAATCTTAAGCGAGTGATGATAGAAGTTTCCATTTTGCCAAAC
Source organism: Agriphila straminella (assembly GCA_950108535.1). NCBI lineage: Eukaryota > Metazoa > Arthropoda > Insecta > Lepidoptera > Crambidae > Agriphila > Agriphila straminella. Next base: position 6,495,181 of record OX467318.1, read on the forward strand.
TTCATTATTGAAAACCAAGGTTTCGTGGGAATATTTTTTTGTATTTGAGAATAAAATCTGCCCCTTGTTTGCTGGCTGTATTTCCATGCGTTATTCCAATTATCCTGTAAATATGTTTTAGGAAGTGCTAACAGATCTTGACAATAATTTTGATAAGGATAAACATCTCCACAAGACACCGCATCGTGAGCAAGTTTATCTGCGATTACATTGCCATCTATGTTTGAATGTCCCGGAATCCACACGAATTCTATGTGTAAGCCTTTATCCAGACATTCTTTTGTGATTTGTCTGATATTGAAAATTAAAGGAGAATATAGTTTTAAGGTAAATGGATTTTTCTGTAAAGCCTGTAAACAGCTTTTCGAATCTGAAAATATAACGGTCTTGTTTAGTTTCATAATTTTTATGTATTCAACAGCTTTTAAAATTCCTAAACATTCGCCAGAATAGACCGATGACTCGGGTGGTAGCTTAACTTTCTGTACAATATTAAATTGAGAATGGTACACTCCTATGCCAACACACTCGGAGGTGGAGTGCTTAGAAGCATCAGTGAATATTAAATGGAAATCCTTGAACTTAGATTCAACAAGTTGGTTGAATTCAGTTTTAGCGTTACCGTTTTTGACGAAATTAAGATGGATGACTAGAGGATAAATTAATGAATCATAACTGACACTAAATAAAGGAAGGAAATTAGATCGATGAGTAGGAGAGTTTAAAGATAAATATTTTTGATAGCTAACTAAAAGACATGGAGGAGATTTATTAGTCCAATAACTTGACTCTTGGTACAACTCATATAAACACTCGAGTTTGTCAAGTAAAGGATGATTGGAAAACTGTACGGTACGGAAAAGGAACTTGTCACATAGAAATTGCCGTCTCAAATGCAGTGGTGGGTCGCAGCATTCGACCTGCAATGCATTGGTAGGGCTAGACTTCATGGCACCGATTATTATTCGTAAGGCTTTGAATTGAATTAAATCTAATTTCTTGAAAGCTGTAATGTTTCCTGGCTCCAGTAAGAATGTACCATAATCTAACACGCTTCGAATGAGAGCATTATAAATAAGTTTTAATGAATAAGGATGAGCTCCCCACCATACGCCCGCTAAACATCTTATCATATTTATCAATCGTTCACATTTTCCAATGACATAGTCGCAATGTTGAGCACCCGTTAATTTAGCGTCCAAAACTACACCCAAGAATTTAACATGAGCCTTAACCGGTATGGTTGCATTATCGTAACTCAAAGTGATATCTGGTGGTTTATTCATACGGGAAAAAAGGACAACCGCACTCTTAGAGGCTGACAATTGAAGGCCATTCATATCCATCCACTGTTTTAGTTTCGCTAATACAACTGATAAAGTGGACTGCAAAATATTTATGGAAGAATTAGCGCTATATAATAATAGGTCATCAGCATACTGTAGAATTTTAATGTTCTCATTTACACAAATATGGGACTGTAGATCGTAGGTGTAAATATTATACAAAATAGGACTGAGAACAGATCCCTGAGGGAGACCTTTGGAAACAGTTCTAGAAAAACTACGGCCATTTATATTTAAAGTTATTGTTCGTTCCGACAACATATTAAGAATAAATTGTATGAAAATTGGAGGAATTTGTAAAGATTCTAGTTTAATTTTAAGGACATTCAGGAGGACGTTATCATAGGCAGAGCATAAATCTACAAATACGGCTAAAAGCGAGTTATTATTGGAAAAAGCAATGCGGATATCTGAGGTCAGAATGGCTAAATTATCAATAGTGCTTTTTCCCTTTCTAAAACCAAATTGAGTATTTGCTAAAAGCCTTTTACTTTCTAAGAACCATTCTAATCGATTCTTTATCAGGTGCTCGGCTAACTTAATTAGTACAGATGATAATGCAATAGGCCGATATCCTGCAACATCGGTTGGTTGTTTGTTTGGTTTTAAGAAGGGCAACACTGTTTGTTGTTTCCAAGATGGAGGAATGTTTCCTGTCAACAACACTGTATTTATTAGATCCAAGTAATAGTTTAATGTATCATCGCAAACGTTTTCAAGAAATGCATACGGTATGCCATCATTCCCTGGAGCTGAGTTTTTAGAATTGTGGAGGATTCCTTTTAGTTCGTGCAAAGTAAACGGGGTGCTGAGACCTGTTAGGTTATGAGGTGATAAGAGAGGACAAGTGAGATTGTTGTTATCAGCTACCCAAGGGGGAGCTAATTTATCCATAAAAGAATCGGCTAATTCTGTTGGAATTATTGCAGAAGGCTTATTATAAGTGGCAGATTTAAATCTGTTGATGTATTGCCAAACTAGGCTCGGTGGAGTGTTTAAGGAAATTGATGAACAGAATGAACGCCAGCCTTCAAATTTCTTTTTTTTGAAAAGTTTCTTAGTATCTGCTATGGCTTTAATCACTAAATCATAATTACTATCTGACATGTCCTCTCTATACCTTTCTTCAGCTTCTTTCCTGTTTTTTATTGCACTGGTGCACTCGCTATCCCACCATGGAGGCGAAGGAATTTTATTGAAGCCTCTTTTTTGAGGAAAGATTTCATTAGCAGCTTCAATAAGAACATCACCTAATGCCTTTGCACTCTCTATCTCAGAGCCACTAGTCACAACTGGAAGTAGAGATAGTTTGGACTGTACACTAGATTTATATTTTTCCCAATCTTTACTATCCTTTTCAGGAAGCTTGTGTTTTAGATGAGAAGTACGTTTTATATTTACAGGTTTATCAAATGGGAAGGTTATGATGATGGGGTAGTGATCACTGCCATAAACAGATGAAAGTGTATCCCATAGTAAAGAGCTTGCAAGAGATGGAGAACATAAAGAAAGATCAACTGCACTATCAATCTCATTTAATTTTGTTAAGCGAGTAACCTTTCCCGTATTCAAAATACATATATTAAGAGAATCAATAATATCTATCATTTCTTCTCCATAATTATTTGTCTTAGAGCTGCCCCAACACTGATGATGACAGTTAAAATCACCTAGTACCAGAAAGGGCTTAGGTAAGTTAGAAATAATTTGTTTAACTTCATTGAGTATAGGTATAGATGGATGAGAAATGTATATAGAAACAAAACATATATTATAAGTTTGTATGGCAAATATAGAAATTTCTTTATGATGAGATGGTATAGGTATTATGGAATAAGATATTGAGTCTTTTATAAGTATAGCCACTCCGCCATAGCCATCATCTCTGTCCTGACGAAGAGTAGTGTATCCAGTGGCCATAAATCTTTGATGTGGTTTAAGCCATGTTTCTGATAAGAAAAACATGAAAGGGTCAAACTTATTTAAAAGATAAATTATTTCACTTTTTTTACCAAGTATGCTTTGACAGTTCCATTGCAATATTTTAGCCCGACTGTCCATTTTGGAGGATTTGGATAAAGTTACTAATGATAGAGGCAACGTTGGACGGTGAATTGTTGTTACTGTTATTATTACTGATAAAACAGGTAAGCAAATTGAGAATTAATTTTATCAGTTCAGGTAGGGATATATTTTTAGAATCAAGCTCTTTTTCTGTTTGACTATAACCGCACCCATTATTAGGTGAAGGTATATCATATTCCCTAAGAATGTTATTATGAGCTTCAGTGTCATAACCTTCGCTTACTTTAGGAGGAGAACGGGGTTTGAGAAAGACAGTCTTCTTATATGAAACCGATTCCGGTCTATTGTTAATTATATTATTTTGGACAGATTGATTAGATTTAGACACAGTAGAAGAGAGGTTTTTAGCAGTAACTCTGGAATATAATTTTGAGACACTAGGGAAACATTTTGAAGCTTCTGCATAAGATGTACAGTTGTGGGCCATGTAATTTTTAATTTCCTGCTGTCTATTATACTCTGGACAAGATTTGCTTGTTGCAAAGTGGGAACCTTCACAAGAGCAACAAAAGGCATCATAGTTTTCTTCTCTATTACAGGAGTCACCAGAATGGTTGTCTCCACATTTGAAACATCTGGGTTTAGATCTACACTGGGTTTTAGTGTGTCCAAAACGACAACAGTTGAAACATTGTATTGTTGGGAAAATGTATAGATCAACGGGTAAAGCATTAAAACACATGAAAATTCGTTTTGGTAGCACCTGGCCATCAAAAGTCACCACTATGGATTGTGAAGGCTTCCATATTGCAGATCCATCTTGAATTATTTTAAAATTAATGCGTCTCACTTTTATTATTTTACCACAACCTATTGGAACAGAGATGTTTTCCTGTATTTCCTCGGGAGACCATTCTGCCGGGACGCCACGAACGAGTCCCATCCTTGTTACGTTAAATGTTGGGATAAAGGCTTTCATTTTGTGAGCTTCTAAGTTTTGATTACTCAGAAAAGAATTAGCAGACTTGTGAGATGAAAAGGCTATAGAAAGTTTGTTACGGCCAATACGCTTAACACTCCCATTAACAATATCTTGTACGCAATTAGTTTTCAGAAAATGACCAAATGTCACAGGATGCAGTGAAGTGCCATCATTAGGGGCAGCTTGTATTTTTTGGACATGAACAACATATGGAGAAATATCGGTTTCATTATAAAGTAAACGTCCTATAGGTGAGGGTGCGGGTATAGGCGAAGGAGTTGAAACTGTTGTTGTAGGATCCGGATTGGAAACCAATGTATTTAATTCCTTAACAACGGGTGTTAGGGTCTTATCTTTAATGGAATTGTACTCTTGTTTAGGAGATAAATCAGTACATTGACAATTATTATGGCTGTCTGTTCTAGAGTCCAAACCTTGACGACGCTTTTTATTGCATTGTTTGCATACGTGTATGCGACTACGTTTACGTGACCTTGTAGTAAAAGAACCATCGGTTTCCATTCCCGACTCATTGGATACTATTGTAACGTACTTTCCTGCCGGGGGAACTATGTCCCCCGGGTCAGGAGGATCATTCATAATGAAAGCCTCGACTTACCAATTTTCAGCTATTTACACTATTAAACTAATATAATTTACACACTATATATAAAATTAGATACAAATAAGATAAAATCAAGTAATTCTGATCACCAATAACACTATAGATTAATTAAATAAAATTTTACACCAAAAAACGCGTCCGACAAGTCAAACGTTTCCCGCCTTTTTTTTTCAAGCACAGACTAAAGTGAAGTGAGTGAACCAAAGAGAAAGAAAGTGATTTTTTTTTCTGTCCACAGATAGATAAGGATAGATAGAATAAATTCGTCAGGGTTATTTTGCTTGCTATTGCTAGGGTCCGCTTGCTTGCCTAGCATGCAAAATAACCCTGGGGGCTTACCATCAGCAAATAAGAAACCGTTTAGTTCAAAAGCAGGCCTTAAACAGAACTGCTTAAGGCTTGCTTTCATACTAACCGTGGAGGTCATAGTACGAAAAAGTAAGGCAGTTCAATATAAGCCCTGCTATAAGAGCTCATAGTAAGCCCTCTGACGTCCTGGGGCCTTACTATGAGCTCTTATAGCAGGGCTTATATTGAACTGCGTTACTTTTTCGTACTATGACCTCAACGGTTAGTATGAAAGCAGGCCTTAAGCAGTCCCGTTTAAGGCCTGCTTTTGAACTGAACGGTTTCTTATTTGCTGATGGTAAGCCCCCTGCACGCGTAGCATGACCACTCTCGAGAAAAGACTCGACTCACAGAACAATGGCTTGTCTACACCCAAATGTCACTTTTGTCGGGTTGAGATCGAGATACTCATGCTCGCACTTTTACACTAGTAGACTCGTATGGACTCGTATTGTTCTTTGTTGTGGCCTTATGTCAAAAGTCGACAAACGACCACTTTTCTCTTCAATTGACATTAATTTGACAGTTGAGTCGGAGAAACTTGTCTACTACCCTTTGGGTAGTCGAGAAGGTCGAGAAAGAGTTTTTTACGTATTTTATTTTATGTAAATCTAAATTTCGCAATAAAAACAAATAAAAGTTGCCCGTGCTTATATTTTATTAACGAAAAATAATAAATAATGTGTTGATTTAATTTTTTTTATTTATAAAATTTATAAAAAATAAAAAAATAAAATAAAAAAATTATTAATTGTAGTAACTAAGTATTTTAAAAAATATTTTAATTGTTTTGTAACTTATATTAATAAAAAAAAATAAAACAATAAATAATTCTTAATAATTTATTGCTTAATATAATAATATTGTTTCCTAATATTACCACCCTTTTTACCCAAATATAGATTTTTTAACTTTAATTTTTTAATATTTAAAAACGTAAATTCACATTTTATATATTGGCAAATCTTCGTTATCGCTTCGCTTTCGAAACATGTATGGGATTGACATAAGGTTTCGTTAACAATCGAATTTTAAAACGTCAAATCCATACATGTTTCGAAGCGAAGCGATAGCGAAAATTTGCAAATGTTACTTTGGCTAGGGGGGCTGATTGGCGTATAGTTGACAGCCTCACCATGGAATTAGAAGGTTTTGACTAGGTCAAAAAATTGTTAGTAAATAGTGAACTATAGCATATAAATAGTGATACTATGGTTCAGAAGATGTTTGAGTATCTTGGTGAGGCTGCTAACGTCGTTGACGTCTAGCTGACAGACACCTTAAGAAATACAGTTCGTATCAATATGATTAATATGCCGAAAAATTGTTAGAAAATAGTGAATCGTATACGCAAAATTTCAATACAAGCCGAGATATTACGGTCTCAAAGTGAGCTGCTAACTTGACGTTTCTGTCGATGGCGATTCCAAAGAAACGGGTACAAGTTTTATACAAATAAATATATCAAAAAATTATTAGTGAAATTGTGATTCTTACGATATAATAAAAAAAGAATTCATCATTGCTATTTTCTAAAAATCGAATGTTAACTTCTACATAATACTCTGAATATAGGCTGTCAATCAATATTGAACTTTGCTCCACAGTAATAAGGTTTAAACTTGATTGCAATCATGAGGTGAGTACTATCAAGAAAAAAGTGAATAGTACTGTAGCCCGCGGACATCTAAATCACCAAAAAGGTTACCGCTTGTCTTTATGTTATTGTTATAGATTTTGCAATATTGTATACTAAAACCGAAGTCATCGATCATCATCAGTCACCGAAGATACTAAAAGATCGTAACCCGCCGTAACCTAACCATAGACAGTGATAAATCTAAAATCTCCATTTATGTTAGTTATTTACTTTCGAGGTTACCGCATTGTTTCACTATTGTCATGGTAAACAGATTTGTTCAATTACTAGACATATCAGTAAGACTATGGAAAGACGCCATACACAAATTTAAGACCCGATGTAGTCCGGCCATTTTGATAATAATTTACATTTTAGAGTTACCGTTTCAAAGGTGATGTCCAAAAATGTATGAGGTTTGGGCCACGTCTTTGTACAGTATACCATAAAAATAGATAAAAACACGATAAACAGTTTCTAATTATTCAATTTCTTTAAAATCGCTTTGTTTTCTGGAAGGAACATTAAACAAAATGCAAAAACGCATTAAAAAAAACAAAAAACCGACTTCAATAAACCTACCTCTAAAAAGTAAGAAATAATATTCGTAATAATAAAAAAACCTACCTCTAAAAAGCAAGAAATAATATTCGTAATAATAAAAATACGTCTATTGAAGTCGGATGTGGCTTTTAGAATAAAAAAAAGGGAATCTGTACTCCAGCCCCACCGTGCCAACGTGCGAATGAACTATTTTATTAAGGGGGTCCGTGAAAACTGTGCTTGATTTCCTAGAGGTCTGTAGCTGAAAAAGGTTGGGAAACGCTGGTTTAGGTGGTTCTTCACAGTCAGCGAGCGCTTACTTGCCTCTTTGCCAGGCCGTTTATTTTTAAAAGCTAATGTTGACACTTCTCTTTCCATCAACGCCATCTAGTGTGGCAAATCGTTAGTATTTTTATTTTTTTAATGTCACTTTGAAAAGCCCTCATTAAGTAAATAATAAGTAAAATGTCAATGTAAGTCAAATAAAATTATAATGAAATCAACAATAAAAAATAATTATCTTCAGTAACTAATATTAGTTAGCTCAGAAATGAAAAAAAACCATTTGGAAACTGTAAAGGTGCGGGCACATTTGTCTGACGCCACGTGTTAACACGCCGTCAGATGACATCGGTTTTGATAGTAATATAAATGTATGCACTAGGATCACAAAACACGTCCATATAAATACGGCGTGTTAACACGTGGCGTCAGACAAATGTGCCCGCACCGAGGGGTTTTCAAAGTGACATTTAAAAAATAAAAATAGTACCTATTTGCTTCACTAGATGGTGTTGATATTCTTCGAAGCCTAAAAATACCGCGCAGAATGATTCGGCCAAATATCCGGTTCGGTACATTTTGGACCGAACATTCGTATTCGACTGAACCTACATTCGGTGCATCTCTAATTTTTTTGGTGATCGATGTCTTAGCGGTTGGTCTGCTGGATGGAATGCTTAGTGTCAATAGTGTCATGTCAAATTGTCAATCAAATAAATGTCAAATGGTTAGAATTTTTTTAGTAAATCTAAAATTTTAAATTTAATTAATTAGTAATTTATGTACTTATTTCGTTCATCATTGCATCGATATCTGCAAACTTGGCGAATCAAAAATCCATTGGAAAATAAATACCTAACAATGACCTGACTCTCCGACTGAACAATTCTTTTTTTATCGGATGGTCAATATTAATTGTGTGTGCTTGATCTTGATGTAAGTAAAGTGAAGTACAAGAAACACTCCTAATTTGCTGCAAATTGCCACGGTGTTGCAAAAGGGTTCAGTGAAAAATCAAACCACCCCGATGCCTATGGGCTTCGAAACACGTAAGACAACATGTATGACATGTTGTCAGAGTTCAGAGTTTCAGAATTCGATTCCTTTGTGGATATATTGAGACTGACTCCCGTGGATCCGTTAGATACTTTTGGTGAAATGTGGTACCCTGTATTTCTTTGGTCCTTGTGTTCATCAGTGTTTGTACACACTTGCGCCGGTCTTGTCGCCTTTGGTACTCTAAGAAAGCACAAATATGGAAAGTTCTTTCCCGTCCTGTTGATTGTGATGGGTGTAGTGAGTCCAGTGACTTCTGGTGTAGCAAGTAGTGCAGCCGTTGCGTTTATTTATCGAGCTGCAAATTTAACAATGCCGCCCATCCATGCTATGATATGGGGCATTGGACAAACTCTACTTGGTGCAGGTATAGGTTTTACTAGAATTTTAGCTACACTGTAGTTCAGACAAATCACAGTTGCAATGTTGCAGTATTTCCATTTACATTAAAGTTAAAGTTAATAGAAAGTCAATTATTATTAGAATTACTCTAATTGAATCTAAGGGAAGGTGCTGGACTTACAAATAATTCCCCTATTATGGTATACTGGAAATTTGTTAAACATTTTAGGATCATAAGTACTTGTGATTACTTAATCTGTAAATATGTGTTATAATGTGTGTTCTTAAATCACTAGCTTAGGCCCAATATGATAATCATAGCCTTTTATTGGCTCACATCTTATGTTGTAGACATGAAATTGTTAAATTATCCTCGTGGTTATTCTAGCTGTTACTTTATGCTGATATTGTGATGCTGTGGCCTATAACTGTGAAGTAAGTATAATTTTTGTGTAAATATGTATGCATGAAATTCAAGCAATTTGTTGCAATCAATCGGCAGCATTGAGCAATCTTGATAAAGTTTTATACATTGTTTTGAGGAACTATCAATGAAAATACTATGTAACTTTTACTTGTTTAAATTGCTCACATGACTTGTTAGACTTATTGGACCCACCGAAAATATGTATAACAATAATTAAGTGCACAAAAATCAGAATAAAAAAAACAAATTGTTTAAGTTTATCATCCTCCTGCTATAAAATGCTTATTTTGTAATTCCATCCTGTAGGTATATATTTTAACTATAATGAAAAATAGTACCTATCTATGTCTTGATTGTATATAAGGACATTGTATCTGTATAATATAGCAAAGCTAGTTTTTGTTGTACATAGATAATGTAATAAAATTTGGTAAGTGAAGGAAAACAATATTTATTGATAACTAATAAACATCTTGGAAATATCATAACTTTATTATTTTATTTGATGCAGTTTATATATTCTATAAAACAAACATTAAGTTTTTATAATACATACATAATATTTAATTTTCATTAGCCACATCAGTAATTTTAATACAAATAAATAAATAAATAATACCTATAAATTAATTTTAATTTATAGGTATCGGCCATTGCTATTCCAGACAGAGTTGTTTGTATTATTAAGGCAAATCTTATTATTTTAGAGTCTGTGCGGAAAGAGAACCGTCATGGGATTTGGGCTTGATCATCGTTTTTGTCACGTTGACGGCACTGTTATACGTAATAATAATTATAGTGTGACTATCTTGACTGGATAGATTTCAAAATATTACAGTTGCACCAACACGTTACAGAGCCGTCAACTTGACAAAAATGGTAATCAAGCCCAAAGCCCATGACAGTTCTCTTTCTGCACAGACTATAAAGTTATAGGTCTATAAATAACAAAATGCATGCTTATAAATTAATCATAATTTATTGGTTAAACTAAAGGCTTTATAATGTCAGTATATTTCATTCTAATACCCTGTTAAGTACTTGTAACTGACCAATCTTAAATAGTGCCACCATGAGAATACTTTGAAAACCTCTTCTGGATTTCATGATATCTGAAACTCTCTTCATCTTCCTCATGGCTTACTTCATGTATTGTTTCCTCTAACATCAATGGCAATTCCAATTCTTCCCTTGATACCGAACCCTGAAATAACACCAAATTATAATGTTGCCATAAGTGGTCCACTTAATTACCTTGATTTTATAAAGTAATAAAAATTTACCTCATGTATTTCAGCATCCCTTCTGCTACTCAACTTATTCACTTGGTCTTGTAAACTTTTAGTCTCAGAAGTTGCATCTTGTAAAGCAAGTTTTAACTCTACAATTTCTTGTCTTGTATTGGACAATAATCTTTCTGTTGTCATTAAATTTTTATTCATTTCTTCTTTTTGAACTTCTAATTTAGCTTTTGCATTAGTAAGGGATTTAATCCTATTTTCATATATCTTTAACTCAGAGTCAGTTTCCACAATACACTTGCTATTATTACTATGCTCTGATTGCAAATGCCCATACATTTGTTTCAAATATGTTACATTTTGTTGAAGAATTTCTTTTTCTTCGGTGATTAGCTTTATTTCATTTTCTAAGGAAGTAATCTTACAATTCATTGCTGAAATGCGTGCTGCTTGATTCTCTATTATATTTTCTTTATCCAATAATTTAGATTCTAAACTTTCAATTTTGTTTATGTAAGTTTGTAGTTGCATAGACTTTGAAGCAGATTCACTTTCTAAAGAGTGATTTGTGTTTTCCAAAATATTAGCTTCAACTGATAAACTTGCAAATTGTTCTAACATGTCAGATCTTTCAGCCTCTTTCTGTGATAGCAGCTCCTCTATTCTCCTGATTTCTGCTACATAATGCTGCAACTGTTGCTTCAGGCCATCAACTTCTTTTCTAGATTTTTCATATTCAATCTTAGTTAATTTTAAAGAACCATTTCCATCAGCTAAACTATTTTGTAAATGTTTATTTTCTATTATTGCTGATTCTAGTTGCTGTGTAAGTCTTAAAACTTCTCCATTCAAGAATTGTATTTGGGTCTCACTATCTGCTAATTTATGCTCTGAGACTTTACTGACATTTAATTTTCTTTTCAAGTCTGATATTTCATCTTCTAATTTATTGATTTCATATAACTGTGACTTCAACTTTTGTTCAAGTACACTAACTGCCTCTGTACGGTGATCCAATTCTATAACCAATTTATCACGCTCTTGGTCTACTTTTCTTATACTGTCAATTAGATTTGATTTATCACCTCTTAGTGTCGAGATTTCAGCTTGCAGGTCATTACATCGTTTTTCTAGAGTATCAATAGTGTCTTTAGATAGTGCAATTTTTTTCTGAGCACATAACAATTCATTTTGAATTTCATTACTGCTCCTTTCTGTTTCTAGTTGAATATTTTTAATTTGATTAGCTAAAGTTTTTTCTTTAATAACATCTGTCTGCATTCTTTTGATTTGTTCCCTTAGGAAATTACACTCTTCTTTCAAATGGTCTGCTGATGCTTTACCTGTTCGGTGTGTCATTTTATATGAAGAATTTTCTTCTTGTATTTGCTCAACTTGTCTCTGCTTAAAAGCTAAATCACCTTTCATTTTATCAACTGTATTCATAGCATCTTTATACCTCAATTTATATTCTTGCTTGTCCTTTGCTAGTAACTGATTTTCATAAGTTAATGCTTCAATTTTTGCTTTTAATTTTTGGGTATCTACTCTGTTAGAGTTTCCTTGATCATTCAACTTTGAGGAATACAAACTTCTGAATTGGCTCAGTTGTTGACTTAGTGAAATATTCTCTTTGGAAAGTTCTGTATTTTCAGCATTCAACTGATTTATAACATCTTTATAATTAAGTTTATTACCTTCATCACACTTGTATATTTTGGTCTTCAAATCGTCATTTTCCTTTGTCAACATTAGAATTTTCTGGTCACTTTCACAGAGTTTCCTTTGTAAATCTCTCACAAAAGTATTGTCATATTGATTCAAATTATTTTTTGGACTTTGAAGAGGTTCTTTGCATTTTCCCAAATGTTTATTAAAAAGATTCATAGTTTCAGATAACTTTTCTTGTATTTCAATCATATGTTTTTCATATTTTTTTCTATCATTTTCAAGAAGATTTAGTAGTTCATCCTTTGATGGGAACTTAAAGTTTTGTAGATCACAATTATAAGTGTTGATCTTGCTTGCCTCCTTGCTCATTTGTGATAGTGATAATATTTTCTCCTGTAAACTTTTATTAAGATCAACTAAATCAGCTATTTCTTTGTGTAGGGTATCTTTCTCTTTGAGTGCCAAATTTAAAGACTCCTGCAATTTATTCATATTAGGTGAATACCCTCTAGACATTCTTTGTGAAACTTCTTTTTCTAATTCTGAATTTTTTATATTTAAACCTTCAATTCTGGTCTGTAAAAAATTTAATTCATTCATCATTGAAGCCAATCTTTTATTACAATCTTCCTCGACTTTTAAGGCTAGTGTATCTACTTTCTGTAACTCATCGTACAAAGCTTTATTTTTATCAGCGAGACTGAGAGCTCTGAGCATAGCTTCGTGCTGTTTTTCAAGACAATTATTATGTTCTTTCTTCAAAAGCTCATAAGCACTTTCCAGTTCTCTCAAGTTCTTTAGTAAGTCCTGAACCTTACTAGTAGAATTCATGTTGCAACAATCTTTACTAACAGCATTAATAGGGCGACCTCCCTCCAAGAGGATGTTAAGTCTGATAATCTCATTATCTCTGTGTTCAAGTTGATTTTTAAGCAAAATTATTTCATCACTGTATGCCTCATTTTTCTCTTCTAATAGCTTAATTCTCCTGTTCAACTCTGTAACATCTTTATCAACCTCTAAAGTTGTTTTATCTCCACAAATACATACTTTAGAAGAATGTGTATCACCACAATCTTTTCTTTTACTTTTGTTTCGGCTGCTCAGTGTATCAGCACATAAACCTCTTAGGCTTAAATCTCTAACTTCATGTTGTAATTTGCTTATAGTAGTTTCTTTCTTTGCAAGTTCTTCAGCCAACAGTTTCAACTTTCTTTTGCTCTCCTTTGACAGCCTTAAATTTTCTTCTTTCAGTTTTAAGACTTCTCTATGAAGTTGATTGTTTTCTTGTATAAGTTTGGCGTTATCACATTTGTAAGGTTCAGCTTCAAGCATAAGAGAATCACGCTGCATTAAAGCTTCTTTAGATAAATCCATGTAATGTTGTAAGCTACGTGTAGTTTGTAATAGATCCGCTAGAATACATTCCACTAATGGGACAGCGTCGATTGGTAAACTGTTACTGTATCCAAGCTCCTCAAGTTTCCGTTTTAAATTAAAATAAGCTTCACTCATTTTGATAATATTTAGTGAAATATTACTTTTCCAAATGATTCATTCCATTCAACGGTTGTAATGTTTTACCGTGCGGTGCGACATTTAAGAGACTGACTGAGTCTCAGAAACGTTTATTTAATTTCTTTTGGATTTTGAACTACACACATACAACACATACACAACAACACAAACTTGCTTGTGATTGAATTGAACGCTTGCTTGCTTTCGTTTCGTCTTTCGATAATTTTATTTCGATTTGAAAATTAGATTGACAGTGACAGCTGAGTTGACAGTAAGCAAAGCAACTTGACAGTTGCACGCAGCTAAGGCCGCGTTCCGAATCACGCTTACAGCACTGAGCGCGCTAACGCCCGGTCCAATTCATGCTTACAACGCTCAAGTGACGTCACAGATGACGTCATCGCGTGTGCTAACGCTCCGCGTATTTCACCAAAGCACTGTGAGCATAGTCGGTGTAGCTGCCAAATTTCGTTGTCAAAGTTCATTCTTATCAAAAAATACGTGGTTAAATTGCGAAATTGTTATGGACGTTGTGGTTATTTTTTGTGATTTTTACAAAAGATGGCTGAATTTATTGATCTGCAGGTTTTGTGAAGATACGAACGAAATAATTATATTAAACTGATGTTGAAAGAGCTAGCAGCGGTAAATAAGTATTTTCAAGCTTTGATGGTTTACAAATTGGTAGGTAAATAATTGGTTTGAGTGAAGGAACTTGATTCGTATTCAAATACCTATTCCTTAATAAATATTTACATTACCGAGATAACCCCTTTTTGAGGTTCCGTAGCCAAAATGGCAAAAAACGGAACCCTTACAGATTCGTCATGTCTGTCTGTCTGTCTGTCCGTCCGTATGTCACAGCCATTTTATTCCGAAAGTATTAGGATTACACAGTTGAAACTTAGTAGGTAGATGTATTCTGTTAACCGCTTAACGATTTTAACACAAAAATAAAAAAAAATAAGATTAAGGGGGGCCCCCCCATACATGGAACTGAAACTGAAAAAAAAAAATTTCTTCATACCAATACGCGCGGGGTGTCTATAGATAGGTCTTCAAAAATGACATTGAAGTTCGTAAGACAATTTATTATCAAAGTCAACCGTTTGAAAGATAAACACTGCCAAAGTGGTAAAATGTGTGTGTCGCCCCTCTAACTTTTGAAATGGGTGAGTGAAAAATAAAAAAAAAATGCTATAGATCTTAAAAACTTTCACTGAAAATTGGTTTGAACGAGATATAGTAATTATTTTTCGAGATATATCATATTGTTCAAAACCGCAAATATAACTTTGTCATTCATACCAACACTGTGAAAAACAAAGTTATTTTTACAAACGAAAAATGATAGTGGTATTAAATATGGTATGGTATATAAGGTAACTACGGAACCCTACGGCGCGTGGCCCGACACGCACTTAGCCGGTTTTTTTAGGTTACTTTGTTCATACAATCCAACGTTAGCGGCGTTAGCGCTCTCACAAAGCGGTCCGAATCAATAGTATCGTGGGCGTGCTGACAGCGTGGTAATGATTTCGACCGGTATAGAATGACGTCACACGCTGAGGCGCGTTCCAAACCTAGGTTGCGTTCAGAACGTTTGAGCGTCGGTTGTTTGGTTGTTTATTAACTCGCTCTAAGGTTTGGAACGACCAAGAACTTTAAATGTCAATGTCAATACAAATTCTTCATTTTCCATTTGGAATACGAATAATTTAAACTTTTCTTTATACTAACTCAAATAAAATCCGTTTTTTGAGGATCTACCATGATTATTCTAAAAATTAGACATAAAAACATCAAAAATACAAAATAATGTCAAATGACATTGACATTTTTTCTATAGACAAACGTCAGAGCGTTTTACAACCATCATTTTTGATGGTTGTTTGGTTGCAACGCTCTGACGTTTGGAACGACACGGTTGTGTCAACCGAACGTCACGCTCAAATGTTTGGAACGCCGTTAGAGCGTTCGGTTGTGCTTAGGTTGCACTCGGAGTGTAGGTTTGGAACGCGCCTCTACACTCCGAGTGCAACCTAACCACAACCGAACGCTCTAACGGCGTTCCAAACATTTGAGCGTGACGTTCGGTTGACACAACCGTGTCGTTCCAAACGTCAGAGCGTTGCAACCAAACAACCATCAAAAATGATGGTTGTAAAACGCTCTGACGTTTGCCTATAGAAAAAATGTCAATGTCATTTGACATTATTTTGTATTTTTAATGTTTTTATGTCTAATTTTTAAAATAATCATGGTAGATCCTCAAAAAACTGATTTTATTTGATTTAGTATAAAGAAAAGTTTAAATTATTCGTATTCCAAATGGAAAATGAAGAATTTGTATTGACATTGGCATTTAAGTTCTTGGTCGTTCCAAACCTTAGAGCGAGTTATAAAACAACCAAACAACCGACGCTCAAACGTTCTGAACGCAACCCTGTTGGCGTGATTTAGAACGCGGCCTAAGGGTGCATTCCGATCAGCCTAAAATCAATTTCAGCGTTGACCACGATAACAAATTAGCGTATAGTTGGCAGACTCACCATGGAATTAGAAGGTTTTGACTAGGTCAAAAAATTGTAAAATAGTGATACTATGGTTCAAAAGATACAAAAAGTTCAGACTTGACTACTTTAATGTTATGTCATTGAGCAAGCGGCGCGATTTGTTATTAGATATACAGTTTCTACACAAATTACTTAGAAACAAAATTGACTGTCCTCAGTTATCAATTCCACGGTATGCCGTACAACCCCTAGCACCACCTTTTCGTAGAACCGTCCTCGGACTTCATTCCCCTATTCCACGATTGAGTAGACTTTGAACAAATACAGTTCAACACTCGATATTCACAAGGACTCACTACCAAAACTCAGACAAGCCTTTATCGAAACTTATGAGACGTGACATGCGAGCGAGACAGATATATTTATTATATACTTTGGTGTATGAAGGTACCTATTATAGTTAGTAATCTATAATATTAAGTTTTTTTGGATACTTGCATGCGGTGTCCGCCTTTAATTGGCTTGCACATTTAGCTTTATTTATACAATGTATAGTTACATTGTATCAAGTATTCAATAAGATCTTATTGAATAAAATAAAATAAAAAAAAGATATTTGAGTATCTTGGTGAGGCTGCTAACTTGACGTCAAGCTGGCAGACACCTTAAGAAATACAGTTCGTATCAATGTGATTTATATGCCAAAAAATTGTTAGAAAATAGTGAATCGTATACGCAAGATTTCAATAATATTGCTTCAATACAAGCCGAGATATTACGGTCTCAAAGTGGGCTGCTAACTTGACGTTTCTGGCGATGGCGATTCCAGAGAAACGTGGTTAAAGTTTTAAACAAATAAATTTATCAAAAAATTGTTAGTGAAATTGTGATTCTTACGATATAAATAAAGAAAGAATTCTTCATTGCTATTTTCTAAAAATTGAATGTTAACTTCTACATAATACTCTGAATATAGGCTGTCCATCAATATTGAACTTTGCTGATGATGAGATGAGATGATGAGATCTTACATAATATTACTTTTAGGTAATAATAATACTTAATTAGATGTAAATAATTATTTATCTGATAAATAAAGATAATTATAATAATAAAGATATTTTTTTTAGTTTGTTACCTTTATTCCTTTTTTCGAAATTTACCGATATTGCTGCATCGACAGTTGAGCCCAGCCCTTTATGTCAAAAACGTATGATTGTGTGAGCAGAGACCGGCGACGGGCTGATTATCTAATTACAAACCACCTAGCGACCGGTCTCATTTGACAGATGAATGTGATACATTGCTTCTTCTTTTTGGGGTAAAAAAAACATACCAAAGAAAAGTAGCAATGTATGTCAAATGAAACCGGTTGGTGTAAAAAATACCATAAAAAAAACTTAGTTTTTATGTTTAAAATGGTATACTGTGGTACTGGTGATCGATGATTTAGCGGTTGATCTGCTGGAATGTACCCAGTCTGTCACTGTCAGTGTCAGTCTTCGTCTGTATGTGTGGTTGTCGCATGATTCGCTCGCATCGCACTCACAATCGCAATCGCAAAAATACAATTTGTATCGTGATTATTCTGATTTTGAGTACCTATTCCCAAATCCAAATTTAATCAAACTTTCTCTTGTAGGCTCTTAAATACTACTTTGTGTATTATTGTCTACTATTCCCAAATAAAAAATGTGTATAGTATATTATTGTAATATTTGAAATTAATCCAAAAACAATGAATCCTTACAAGGATGTGGAGGAAAATTCTTTTACTCCTTCTCTTCACGTTACTTACGAGGATATTGCCACGAAGCTTTTGAAAGATCACTATTTCTTGACGGCTCTAGAACTGCACACGGAACTTGTGGAAAGCGGGAGAGAATTGCCACAGCTGAGGGAATTCTTTTCAAATCCAGGAAATTTTGAGCAGCATGTTTCTAGGGCATCCGAATTTGGTTCTATGCGTAAGTAACCGTTATTTATTTTGTACACGATACCTATTCAATCAAATTAAACTGTCTTACCAAGATTAATGATAAAATTATAAGTTTGAAAAACTAGTCTTGATGACTAATGTATTAGTAGGAATTATGAATTAAATAATTGATTGACTATAAAATAGTGTACACAGTACTAAGCTTGACTTCTGTCCTCTCTCTATTTTGTGCTATGGGTAGAGGGGCAAGCCAAGGACTGAGGACTGTCCATGGACATCCATATAGTAGTGCTATGTGTACGAATAAAAAAACATTTCAGCCACTGGTTTTAAATTAAAATAAACATCATTTTCAAAACATACCCAGTTTGGGCTCCTCCAGATATGATACTGATGAGTATTTTTTTGTAAATCATACCTTCAATGATACGCTATATCATATCTAACCGAAAGTAATTTGGAAAAAAAATAGATTGAGTATTTTTTTTCAATTTTTCATTATTGAAAGTTTTATTATTAAACTTTTTTTCTTTTTTATTGTTTTATTATTAAACTAAAAAACATTATCAAAACATACCTAGTTTGGGCTCCTCTAGATACGATCCGGTTGGTTTTTTTTTTTGTAAAAAAATACCTTTAATGATACGTTATATCCTCATATCTAACCCCAAGAAAGCAATTTGAAAAATATTTACATTTAGTATTTTTTTCAATTTTTCATTATGGCGAAGTGATTACGTAATAATTTTTTGCTCTGAAACCTATTGTATGTGGTATTTAATGAAAGGGCCTAAGCCAATTCTAAAAAAACAATATATAAATATATTTCAGTCACCTGTTTTTGTGTTTTTAATTATTACAAACTGAAACATTTCCTTATAGGTAACGAGACTTATGGAACTGTATTGAACTGTGCGCTTTGTGCCATTTTTGTAGGTATATTGAAAGAAAGAAAGAAAAATAATTTATTTGAGACACAATAATAAAACAAACTACAAATATAAAACTACTATTACAAAACTCTGCAAACAATAATAAAATATTTATCAGCATACAGTACAAAAAAATATATAAAAATAATATAAAATATGTATATAGGTATTGGTGTAACAATCACAAAATTTTTGGTTCTTCACGCCCCAGTCCCTGACCCTTGTCCCTCTCCAGCGTCATTCGAGTCAAAAATTTTGTTTTGACCTCAAGTATATGTGTACCAAATGGCTATCCTGTACATCGATTTGCGGTATTCCTTCAAAATTGAGCTCGTACGATTAGCACTATAGGTAATAACTTTAAAATGCTGATAACTTAAAACTATGTTTTTATGTGGAGCTCGGTGGCGCAGTGGTTTAGCGCCTGGCCCAGCGATTGCGGAAGTTAAGCAACGTTCGCAAGGGTCGGTCATGGGATGGGTGACCAAAAATTTATTATCTCGAGCTCCTCCGTGCTTCGGAAGGCGCGTTAAGCCATTGGTCCCGGCTGCATTTGCAGCCCACAAAAAAAAAAAAAAATGTTCTTATACGGCAATCAATATAACTGAGTATAAATGCCTGTGGTACATAAATTATTCTGTTATATCTTTGTTTGTTCCAAATAAGAAAAAATGGAAACTATTACTGATATATTATACTTTACTGACGGTTATTTTATAAATTAGTAATTTTTTTAAACTGTAAAAAAACATTGGGAATAAATTTTAGATCGTACTCCAAGCCAAGCAACATTGGACTCGCTGGATACAGCTCGGTATTCTGAAGATGGGGGTGGAGACCGAGGTGGCAGTGGTAGTGATGTAGCTGTTCTCGAATTTGAGTTAAGGAAAGCAAGGGAGACCATCAACGTTTTAAGAGCTAACCTGACTCAATTTGCTGGTAAGAATACTTGGAAATAAATTTTTATATATATTTATATGTGGTGGTGGACAGGACATACAGTGCGAGGCAGAGATAAATGGAGCAAAACGATGATGTACTGGTACCCAAGAAATGCCAAAAGGAAACGTGGAAGACCACACAAAAGATGGGTTGATGATATAAGGGCCGTAGCGGGTTCAGCTTGGACCAGAGAGGCCTTAGATAGGAATGCGTGGCGCCAAATGGAGGAGGCCTTTGCCAATGGGCAAACAGACTAACGAACAACTGCTAATTACAACAATTTTTAATACGAATCAAAGTCTGAAGAAGGTTTATTATATTATAAATATATATATATATATATATATATATATATTTGAATCGTTTTAAATTGTAAAGGGATACTAGTTCTTCCTTTTTTAGATGTAAGTATTATTTATGGAACATGAAAATTACTTCTTTGGTATCAATAATCATGTTTCAGATGGAGATTCTGCTTTAGATAAAGTATCTAAAGATTCTACTAATCAAAGGTCATTAAAACCTCACGAGAAAAAAGCTCTTAATTTTCTTATCAATGAATATCTATTACTACAGGGCTATAAACTAACTTCAATTACTTTTTCTGATGAAAATCCTGACCAGGTATGTTCCGTTTAAGTAGTTAAAAAAAGCTCTATGAACAACAATTCAATTGTCAATTCAACCGCCTCTGTGGTGTAGTGGTAGATGCAGATGTCCGGGGTTCGATACCCAGGGGGGTACAATTTGTACTTGGTTTGGTTGGTGGTAGGGCTTATATCTAGTCCGCCTGGCTAGCTACCACCATCTTTCATAGGGTTGCCAGGTCGTCTAACCTAATAGCCGGACAGACCAGCAAGTTTGGCCGGACATTTGGGTAAAAAAGCCGGACACCCTAAATTATTTAGGATTTTGTGTCTTAGTAATAATACGGCAATTTTTTTAATTGAAAAAAAATTGTCGTTTCTGCGCCTCGCCTCGCGCCGTCCACTCTAACGAGCACGTGGTGCGTGAGTGAGTCGTAAATGTAAAAAAGCCTAACAAAAGCCGGACAGGCCGGACACCGTTTAATTTGGCCGGACACTCACTCAAAAAGCCTACCTATGACGCCTGGCAACCCTAATCTTATATAAGTCAGCCTGCCTAGCATGACCGATTTATATCGCGTGATATAGCATTTTATCGACACTGAACTGTCAAATTCCTTTGTCTTTTTGACAGTTAAACGTGATAAAACGCTTTATCACGCGATATAAATCGGTCATGCTAGGTAGGCTGACGTCATAACAACAATTTAAAAATTGTTGTGTTCTAACAGTTAGCGGTAAGATAGCCAGTACCTCAGTGGTAAGGATTCCTGATGTAGTGCGCTTCCACCTTCAGCCTTATCACTTAACATCAGGTGAGGTGAAAGCCAAGCACTATCCCATTGTGCATAAAAAACAATAGTACACTGCAGACAAAAGTATAAAGCTAAATATATATTTTTAGGAATTTGAAGATTGGGATGATGTAGGCTTAAATATGCCAAGGCCTGCTGGACTAATATCCTTATTCTGGGGAAATTCATCATCACTAACTGTTCTAAAAGAAGATGCGTTTACACAATGTGATGTTTCTTTTGATACCATGGAATGCCAAACAGATTTTGATGAAGGCAATGTTTGTGTAAGTTGCCAAACTTCCATTGATGATGGCACTGAATGGAATCATGAGGTTAGTGAAATTCTGAAGCATATTTTTAAATTAAAGAATAACAGAGTTTGTTAACTTTCTTAAACTCATTACTCCTATGTTGCAGTTGCTGATCCAAGCAGAAGAGATAGTGTTGTTAAAACAGAAAATAATGGCATTAGAAACTGAAAAGCTAAATTTCCAAAAGCTCTATGATGATGCTATTGTCAGTTTGAACTCGTTAACAAGTCCTACTTCAGATATTAAGGGTCTAGATTTGCATATAACAGATGAAAAATTGACATTAGCACAAACAGCAGAGGAGAGAATTGAAGAAGCATTAAATGTGAAACCAATTACTTGCACTGCAGCAGAAAATCATTATGGCAGTGGCAATTCAACCCATAGTGCAACACCAGAACAATTTGAAATGATTGATAGTGAAAAGAATAATGTATTGTAAGTTAAAAAAATGTATAACTACAGAATAGGTAATAGTACTAGCGTACAGAAGTTGCACTACGCAATATCGTTTAAATAAATTGCGACTCTTGCTCCTACACAATAAAGTACAATTCAGGTCGCACAGCTCTCCCTTCGCATCAAAACATTAACTTAGTAGTTGCCTCTCTTTTTATCGCGTAGGTCTTTTCTGATGTATGAAATTTGTCCTCTCAGAGTACGCCGGGCGCTTCAGACTCGTGCTCGAAGTGACAGTGCCCTGGTATAACACGAAAATATGAAAATACAAAAATACCTATCTTTTTACCATGTCCGTATGATGATGAAAAAAGACTAATGCGTGGTTTCTGAGGTTCTACTTATTTGGTGGTTTATCGGAGGGGTCCCACATTAGCTGGTTTAAAGTTAAAAGTTAATTTTATTACTGTAAAACCAGATAATGTGGACCCCTCCTATAAAGTTAACCCTCCGATAAAGTACCTCAGAAACTGGGGGTTAATGATTTTTTAGTTTAGGACTACTTTTTTGGTCTATTTTGCATATATTGCATATATTGACGACCTGAATGGTGCAGTGGTCAACATGCCGCCTACCACGCTAGAGGTCCCGGGTTCGATTCCCGGCCGGGCAGAAATTGAAATGATGAATTTTAATTTCTGTGACGGGTCTGGGTGTTACTATGTATAATAAGTATATATTTAAAAAGTATATAAGTAGTATATCAGTTGTCTAGCACCCATATTACAAGCTTTGCTTAGTTTGGGGCTAGATGGCGCTGTGTGAAATTGTCCAAGCATTTATTTTATTTATTATTTATTCTATCTATTCTGTAAAGATAAAAGTAATCTATCTATTACATAAGTAGGTACTTTATTTTACATATGGTATAGTGAGCATGGGTGTACCCAAATTCTGGGCCGGGGGGGGGGGGGCAAATCTATTGTATCGCCCACATGGGGGGGGGGCAAATTTATTGTAATTCAAAAGCCCTTCCCTGCCCCCCCTCGTTACGCCCATGATAGTGAGTGTGGTATATTGTTAAATTATTTTACTTTAATTTTAGAAGAAAAGAAGATTCGATCACGAGTTCGTTCGATCCAGCCACGCTGGACAACAGCGCGCGAGACTCGCCGATGCGCCGCAGCAGCGTCACCACCCTCGACGAAACGCTGAGCATCAACGATGGCGGCGACTGGACCAGGGTTCAGTACGAGTACGGTGTACCTGAAACTACTTGCAAAGAGATTTGGATTGACAGGTGAAAATATGATTATGAAAATATACTCATCAACTTTTATGAACGTCTAGGGATCAAGGTTTTTTTTTCATACAGACGAGGTAACTTTGAAGCCTTGGTTCCCTGCAAGGGATGAACCATGCTGTGATCTGATGATGGCTATCCAAGGAGTAAATGAAGGAGGTTCAGATCGCTATACACACCCAACTGATCTGGGGTGCGATTGCGTAAGGTAATCGTATTCATTTGACAGTAAACTAAGACTTCAAAGTTACTTCCTTTGTATGAAAAAACAAATATTGTTGTTGTGTATTTCCAACGTTTATTGTATTTAGTTGAATTGTTATTTAGAACCAGTATGTTATATCTGAAATTTATACTTAAAACAAATCCTCATAAGAGCAAAGCATAACATTTCTCACAGTTAATGTTTTGTTTCAGTGGTCTACCGCATAGTTTAAAAGTTTCAATATTAAACTGGTGTTGTGAGACTCTGAATTTGAATGAACCACTTACAAACGACCTGTTGGCGGAACTAGTTACGAGTGAAAAACAAATTACGTTGCCAGGCCTACTAACGTTGGTCGCTGACACATTACCGCGAGTGAGTATCAGATTCACTATGAATAATAATTGTAAACAAATAATGGGGGGAATTTCACAAAATTTATCCCGCTTGGTGGCGCTACTGCTGCTGGGGACCTTTGTACGGGCATTTATCCCCGATTGTCCTATTTATTTTAAATTGTATCTAAAAATGGTTGGTACTAATAAATAATTATTATGGAAGTCGGATAGTAAACGAATTAAAGATTTGAGAAAACCAAAATGTGTTGGAAGAAAATTTGATATTTACGAAAAATTGGTCCTAGCGCCAAATTAGTGGTAGTGCGTCGACTGGTGGACGATTTGTGAATCACCAAAATAATCCTGCCATTGCGTGACGTAAGGGTGCTTCTACACGGTGCATGTAGCTTGCGCACGTTGAGGCGCGGGTTACTTGCGCGGTTACAATGCTATGTAGCTGGACCCGTTTACGTGTTTCCACGGAGCATGTAACCTGCGCAAGTGCGACGCTCAACCTGCGCGGGCTGCGAAACTACATGACCCCGATACATCCGCTTAGTCATAAGTACTGAACTTTTAAGTATGTTTTATAATTGTTTCACATGAATACCTACCTGCAGTTCTCGTTATTTATAGCGTAGGTAATTCAAATCTTTATTTGACGCAACAACTTTCACCATCCTATCCGATACAACGTCGTTTTATTCGTCGTTTAGTCTTCGATCAAGAATATCCTAGATAACGCTTCACGAACTAAAACAGTACTCAAAAATGGCACCTTAAATAGCGTCCCACTTACAAACTTAGCGCTTCTTTTGTACATAATCACCTCTTACTTTGTACAAACTCACATTTTATACCACTTATTTTGTACAAAACACCATATTTTATGACTTACTTTGTGCAAAATAAGCGCCTAGTTTTTACCAACCAAGTTATACAAGAAGTTACGCAAATAAAATTCTTGGGATTTTATTAAGATCGATTTTGCAGTTGGCAAACACATATAAATGACTTATGTACTAGAGTAAACAGATTTGTTTATGCCTTAAAAACTCTCAGTCAGATTGTATCACCAAAAGCAGCTATCATAGCATATAATGGTTACGTCGACTCTATTTTAAGGTATGGCATTGTTCTATGGGGAAACTCAGTTGATATTCATGATGTATTTATATGTGCGTGTGGTGTGAGTGTTCCTATCCTAGAAATTGATTTGACCATACGAAGATTTTAAGAAATAATTGTGAAAACTTGATGGTGAAATCGAAAAATTTGTGAAACCTATGTAGACTAAGTTATGGTCGATTATATAGAACACTCATACCGCCAGTCTCGCGAAAACGCCATACTTGATATCATACAATATACTAGACGTATGTTAAAAAAAGATATATGGAAAATTTGTGCTGAATTTGTGACAACTATTCACAAAATAATCAATTCATTATCATGGTTAATTTGGATTTTATAAGGGTTTTTTAGGAACACTCACACCACACGGTGTGTGGTGTGAGTATCACTAACTTTAACTGAATAATATTGAAATTTTATTATTGTATATGATAATTCGAATCCAGAGTAAATTTGTGAAACATAAATCTTGACACAAAACGTGATAGATCAAGAGCAATTAAACATTTTGTTTCTTTTTCAATGCTCGTGTGAGTTGCTCGTGTGTTGAGAATCCAAATTAACCATGATAATGAATTGATTATTTTGTGAATAGTTGTCACAAATTCAGCACAAATTTTCCATATATCTTTTTTACCCGACTGCAAAGAAAGGGTTATGTGTTTCGCGCGTATCTTGTAAGTATGTTTGTATGTTTGTATGTATGTATGTTTGTATGTAATATTCTTTATTACCTCATATCTTTCAAACGGCTGAACGGATTTCTATGATTAAGATATCGTTAGATTGGTCTTTTCAGCCCAAGTGTTCTTAAGAAGGTGGCGTTATAAAAAAACCAACATGGCGGTTGTACGGTGCTATTATACGTAGTGAAAAAAAATTTTTTTTTTTAGAATACTGCAATATGGGTGTCAAATTAAAGGGCTTATTATAAGGATATCAAAAAGGTATATCATGACCATAATATAATTATAAAAAAACAATAAAATAAAAAAAAAAAATTATATTACGCAAATGCGAGCGGCCGCTATAAACATGTCAATGAGAAATTTATATTTTGTTTGTGTATGTTAGCCACATTCATGATGAAAAAATAGGTTATAATATCATCCCAAAATCCCTCGGGATCGAAGCCTCAGGCTATGCCGCAGGGCACGGCTAAGTTAATCAATAGATGGCGCTGTAGCCGAGTACATCGCGGTATGGTTTTGTATTCATCATCAATAGATTTCTAGTTGCATAGACCATATCAATAGATGGCGTTGTAGCCAAATACATCTCGGTATGGTTTAGCTCTCTGGAGATTATATAAGGTCTTTTGTGTTTATACTGAAAATATAAAGATAATAATAAAAGAATCGAAGAAACGATAACGAGAAATAAGAAGAAACGATTCTCGTTTATGGTCTTTATAACAATTAACATTAACAACTTTTTTAATTGATATTTTTTTTAATACGATTCCATCTAGCTAACTAGAGTATATTCATTATTTATTATACTAGATTCCATCTATCTAATTGGAACGCGTGTTGCATTACTTTACTTGCATTAATATTGAAAAAAATATTAAAGAAGTAGATTTTGTTAGGTTTTGTAGCAAGCATACCTAGTTTAGTTAGGACTAAGGAATAGGGTGTTTAGGAATATCTTATTACTGAATTAGTGATTAATTACATTCTCTTTGATATCGATAAAATATTATTTAGAAAATTGGTAGCTTCTTGTATTGGTGTTCGGATTGAACCTTCTGCGTCTGAGTTTGATGGTTTACGCGGTAAAGGCAAGATCGAGCGACGTATGCTACCTCTAATTTTATGCTGGGCGGTGACTGTGCATAAATTGCAACTTTAGACCGGGCAGTTGTCGATTTGAGCAGTCACCTATTTGCTAAAGGTCAAGCTTACGTGGCTTTAAGCAGAGTCCGATCTCTCGCAGGGCTTGCTGTCAGTTGTCTTGACCCTAAAAAAATCTTATTTAAACCACACGATGAAAATTCTTTTAAAGAATTAGACCGTCTACGTAATTTGTAAGGAGAATATAACTAAAAAGACGTAAATAAAAAACAACTAAATTTCAAAAATTAAAAACCCGCCTGCCTAAAAAAAGACAAGTCAACAGAAAAATAAAATAGAAAAACTAAAAAACCCACATGCATCAAAAAACAAGTCAACTGAAAAGATGGAAACAAGATAATATATAAAGGCAAACTTAAAAAATATTGATGGTAGTGTTTAGATTAAAGGCAAACTTAAAAAATATTGATGGTAGTGTTTAGATTAAAGGCAAACTTAAAACATATTGATGGTAGTGTTTAGAACTTTTGTTCATCATAATAACATGCAGTCGGAGGCATGCATGAAGAAAGTGACATTATAATTGATTTTACTTATCATTCAATTCTATGCCTCCGAATTTATATCCGGCATAGAATTGAATGATAAGTAAAATCATTCATAATGTCACTTTCTTCATGCATGCCTCCGACTGCATGTTATTATGATGAACAAAAGTTCTAAACACTACCATCAATATGTTTTAAGTTTGCCTTTAATCTAAACACTACCATCAATATTTTTTTAAGTTTGCCTTTAATCTAAACACTACCATCAATATTTTTTAAGTTTGCCTTTATATATTATCTTGTTTCCATCTTTTCAGTTGACTTGTTTTTTGATGCATGTGGGTTTTTTAGTTTTTCTATTTTATTTTTCTGTTGACTTGTCTTTTTTTAGGCAGGCGGGTTTTTTAACATACGTCTAGTATATTGTATGATATCAAGTATGGCGTTTTCGCGAGACTGGCGGTATGAGTGTTCTATATAATCGACCATAACTTAGTCTATATAGGTTTCACAAATTTTTCGATTTCACCATCAAGTTTTCACAATTATTTCTTAAAATCTTCGTATGGTCAAATCAATTTCTAGGATAGGAACACTCACACCACACGCACATTGTATTTATTGCTCAGAAACGATGTATACGTGCTATTTCTGGAATTAAACGAACAGAGTCATGTCGCCCATACTTTAAGAAATATAATGTTCTCCCAGTTCCTTGTCTTTATATATTCGAAATATGTTTGTTTGTGTTAAAACATAAATATCTTTTTAATTTATATAGAAATGTTAAAAATGGTAGTGTTTGCACTCAATATTTTAATAAATTGTATAAACCATCAGCTAACTTATCGTTGGTTTCTAGAAATAGCTACATGATGTGTGTTGATATATTTAATAAATTACCTGATGATCTAAAATCAGAAAACATTAAGTACTCATAAAAAGCATTTAAAACAATGGTTAATAAATAATTGTTTTTATACTTTGGGAGAATTTATGAATTATAAGAAAAATCATTAGATAAAAAATGTACAAAATCTTGCATGTAATATTATAATAGTTAAATATGTGAATACACCTGCAAAGGTAAAACTTGGTGGCAGTGGAAGTACCTATACAAATAATAGTCTTAAGATCTGCTATGTATTGACCCTTGTTTATTTCACAATAAAGAATTGAATTGAATTGGGACGCTATTTGAGGTGCCATTTTTGAGACTCTGAGCGGACATCTAGGATATTCTTGATCGAAGCATTTAGTCTTCGTTTTAATCTTATTATTGGATGTTACGTCAGATACTGCTGCACACGCTAGTCGACTTTTAAAGTCGCAGCGCAAAAGTATGTATTTTATTTGAACTATCGCACACTATGCCGAGGCGGAGCGGGCCGCATATCCGCGATAGTTCATATAAAAAAAATTGCGCTGCGACCCGACCCACTGCGCCCCGACATAATGTGCGCGAACCTTTAAGAGCGTTTATGCGCTATACTAGCGCTGCCAAAGGAAAAAAACATAGTGCTTAAATAAATACGAAATAATAACAATAATAATAATAATAAAGACTTTATTGCACATGATAGAAAAAACGATACAATCAGAAAAAACAAGAAAACATACAATAGGCGGCCTTATTGCTACATAGCAATTTCTTCCAGGCAACCTTGGGCGAAATAAAATAAGATAAATATGATAAAAGGGGAATAGGTGCACTTTAGAGGACAGAATATGAATATACAAAAATACTAAAGGATAAATACATAATTCCATGGTATAGGAGATAAATATAAACAAGAAATATTAGTCGCGGGAAGAAGAGAGAAAATGACTCCTAACTTGTTCTCTAAATGACCTTGGAGTTTGAGCCTTTCTGATGCCCTCCGGCAGAGAGTTCGAAATTGTGAATTGTGTTCTTCTAGTGTACTCCGTATAAGATTTGTGGTACTCTTAATCTATATTTCTAGTCTGTCCTTTAGTTTAATGGAGTTTTATTGCTAAAAGTGGCCACTTTTAGCAATAAACTAAACGACAGGTTATAAAATATTGTTTAAACGATAAAAAGTACAACAAAGCTTATTCGGAGTACGTACACTAGAAGAACACAATTCACAATTTCCTCTTTATTTAGGCACTACGATTTTTTTTTCCATTGGCGGCGCTAGTGTAGCGCAGTAACCCTCTTAATCTTATTATTGTATATAACGTCAGATACTACCGCACACGCTAGTGGGTCGGCGCTGCGAGGCGGCGGCGCTGCTAGCGGCGGGCGCGGCGCTCCTCCCGCCCGGAGACCCTCGCCGCGCCCGCCTGCTGCAGACACTACTCACGCTGCTCAAGAAGCCCGACCGACCGGACACCAGGGCCATATGCGAAGGTAAGGATTTAGATGAAATTTTGCACACAGATAGTTTATAGTCTTGATTTAACATAGGATTATTTTTGTCCTGGTCAAATGTTTTATAGGGAATTTCCGAATGTCCACTAGTAATTTACTCATAGTAACTTAGTAGTAATATATACATCTTTTCAATGCATGAGCTTTGATTAAATGTTACTATTATTTTTATTGTCTTTCAAACTTAAAGAAGTCATTGAATGACACGATAAAAATGTTACATTACACAGTGACTAGTGTTTGTCATAATCTGTATTATGTTTACGTGCTTTATTTTCAATGATAGCGAAAGATTATGTCATGTTCGGTGTGTCACAAAATATGTAGGTATTCGTCAGATAAAGCAATGACAATGCAGAAAAACAATTTGTAGTATCGCATGATTTTGATTTAGTGATTCACATTAACCTTGAGCATCATTTTTATTATAAAAACTGATAGAAGAAAAACAAATGCAATAATGTGCATTAAATGTATTTTTCCTAATTTGAGTCAAGTGCTAGCTGGAAAACCAATTCAAAATTCTAAAAAGTAACATAAAGTATACAGCTAACTGAACATTTTGTTTACAGCTACATGCCTTATAGTGAAGTGGGGAGGTAGCGGAGAAGTGCTATCCTCAATAGCTGAGCTTCTTGCCTCCAGGACTGCTGAAAGAAGGGTATTAGCCAGCCAAATATGCGTGGCCATCGCGCCGTACGTACCCATAGAGCTTTGCACGTCTCTCCTCCTAAGCCTGGTTATACTCATGTGCGAGTCTAACGAAGTAGAAATCAGGAGTCTGGGTCTGAAATCCGCCTGCCTCATATGTCCAGTGGCTGAGCACAAATATACACAACTTGAGAATCTCATGTTTAACTTCTTAAAGGATCCTGTTGAGAAAAATGTTAAGGACACTGTTCATATTTTTGCACCGGTATTAGCACGAACAGCTTTAATTGCAGGTAATTATTGACAGTTTTCAAGCCCTTTTAAACAGAATACACCTAAAACTGAAATATGTACCCTAATGTAGACCCTAGAAGATCAAGCATTTCTTGTCAATCATTTACATTGTATTTACCATTTGAGGGCGTGGCCTACTTTTGATTGGCCACGGTACTCTATTCTGTGGTGCTTGTCAAGCATCACTTCTAGACAATCAAAATGTGATTGACAAGCCGATGCAATGTAAATGATTGAGAAGCAGTTTTGATCGTTTAGGGGGTGCATAACTTATGTATTTCTTTGCAGGAAAATTCGCAACCGATCTGTGTATTAGAATTGTAAATAATTTAGTCAAATCAAGTATGGAAAACGAATGGAAGAGTATAATACTCTATTTAGAAATAATGAAAGTATTAGTATTAGCAAAGTTGGCCTACGTGGTTAATGTACAAATAGTTAGGGACGCAATTGCGAACAACTGTGATAAGAAAACGATTAATTTACAAGAAGTACCGTTAGAAGGAGAACAAGAATACTTTATAGATCTGCAGTGCTATATGACAGATAGTGTGGATGCCAAGATTTTGTTGGCGACTACAAATAGTTTAATCAAAGAGAAACCTGATGTGAGATGGACTGAATTAACTTGGTTTATTAGCATGTGAGTATGACTCTTAAATGAATATGAATAAGATTTAAATTTCTGTATTTTGATGGTAATTATTTATTTTGTAAATTTTCATACCAATTTATGACACGATAAAATTACGAAAACGAAACGATGATGTTTTTTTTCTATTGTATCTTTCGTTTTCTTTCTGTTTTCATTCATGTCATCTTTTCTTACCAATTAATCAGTGGAAGCTGTTATAATTTTTACAATAAAAATACAATAATGTGACTTTTAAAACAGATTATTAACTTTACAGAATGAAACAAATATTGGAAGTGGCCACAAATAGCAGAGTATTAAATTATCCCATGATTTACGAAGTACTTATATCTCTATTTAGTAATTATGTAGAAAATTTTGGTGTAGAATTTACCGGTTATATAGTGAGACCGATGTTCACTGATACCATAGTAGACTTGGAGAATAAATTGGAGAAGT
Source organism: Agriphila straminella (assembly GCA_950108535.1). Classification (NCBI taxonomy): domain Eukaryota; kingdom Metazoa; phylum Arthropoda; class Insecta; order Lepidoptera; family Crambidae; genus Agriphila; species Agriphila straminella. The sequence goes on from OX467318.1 coordinate 6,527,406, forward strand.
TACACAGTGTGAATGTAGACAGTACAATTATTGTTGGTATATATTTAATAGCTGTGTTGCCGGCTATCGAAGATAAAGTGCAGCATGGGGAATTCTTGCAGAAGTAAGTGGTTTATGTTGGAATAAAACTATTATACTGGCAACATAAGGGTCATTTTGTATTCACCATCCAAATTTTGTTGATGTGTTCAGTCCATAAAACTGAACAACCTTCTCTAAAGAACATAGGGCCAAATATGTAAAAAACATCGACTATCCATACAAATCAAAGAGATCACGTGATCAATTTAGTATGGGATGACAAAAATTTTGTGGCGAAATTCGACACACATGTTTCTTGTAGAAAGTTGTTTAGTTTCATGGACTGGTCACATCCTTGAAATTTGAATGGTAAGTTTAGAATGACCCTGTATATTTTTTGTGCTGGATGATTTCTTTACTAAAGTTATTTACTTTTACAGATGGATAATGTACAGTAGTATAAGAAGTCTACCTGTGAAGATATTCTCTATACCGCTGAAATGGGTGGCGAAACATCGACCTGACTCTCTTGACTTCTATCTGCAGCATCTCAGAGAACGTAAGCTTTAATCACATATTATTCACAACTATTTATTGTAATTGAGGAGCTCGGTTCGCCTGGCCCTGCGATTGCGGAGGTTAAGCAACTTTCGCAAGGGTCGGTCATGGGATGGCAGACCAAATAAATATATTTTCGAGTTCCTCCGTACTTCGGAAGGCATGTTAAGCTGTTGGTTCCGGCTGCATTTGCAGTCGTTAACACCCACCAATCCGCATTGGGCCCGCGTGGTGTGCTCCAGCAGTGGGGACATTAAAGATGGCTATTGTAAATCCTATGTCATTAAAGACCAACGTATTTAAGACTCTGTAGCGATTTTGCCGCTGACTGCCGCTCTCTCGCTCGCACAGTTCAGGTTTTCTCAAGATTTCTTAAATCTGAGTGCGTAAAAATGAAAAATGTGTCTCGATCACTTTTCGCAATATAAGATTACTGACATTTCAACATACATATATGTATTTAAGTTTCGAGTTGTTTTAAGTACAAAAAGTTATCGTATTTGCCAGTTCAAATAACTGTTAGAAACGATAACTTTTTGTACTTTAGCAACAAAGAACTGAAATATATTTTAAAATGTCTGTAATCTTACTTACGACTTTTATATTGCGAAAAGTGGCCGAGACTCATTTTTCAATTGCTCACTCAGATTTAAGAAATCTTTCTTCTTCTTAGTCGTACACTCCTGGCGGAGTGGTCGTGGTCATGGGCTGTCTGGTGGGTTTGTTGCGGCTTTCGCGATACTCCTCCATCTCTCTCTGTTTGTGGCACAGTGAGGGAACTCTTTAGAAAATATGAAATGTGCGAACGAGAGAACTGCAGTCAGCGGCAAAATCGCTACGGAGTCTTAATTGTTTGTCGAAATTTTTTATTCTTAACTTTTTATTATGCCTCAAAAACTGACCTAATATAGCTTATAAATACGAGCTATTTTCCCGTGGCCAGTGTCGGCGAGCAGTTGCGAGAGCCCCAGCGGCAGCTCGGTCCGGGTTTACATCGCGACACTACTCTCCGAGTTGCTCAACTCTACCGACGTCGGCGAGGGATGCATAGAGCGACAGCTGCTGCCCGCTGTCATGGCTCTGCTCCATGATGATAACGTGTAAGACATACTCAATTATATTGTGTACAAAATAAAAACCTTTTTCACATTCCGACCAGCCAAATGTAATTCCTCCTTGGCACATTAGTTACTAATTTGCCTCAAATAAAAAAAAAGTATGGAATGAGGGCTACCGTTTTAGCTCACCAGTTGGCGCCACTGTCGCGAGAGTTCCTGTCAATCTTAGATAATATCAATTTATTTATTTATTTATTTAGGTAACAAACAGTCTTTAACAATAAAAGTAACAAATATTAAACACAAATAGACCTACAGTACCATTATGTTATAAACAAGATTTTATATAAGTGAGTACGTAAGAAACAAAGAAATGTTCAGTAACTTACAATGACTTACAATAAGGAAAATAATTTGGACATAACAACTTGATGTTTGATAATAAATTAAATTTAAATTACAGTTTTAGCCTTATATAACAACAACATATATAAAGTTTAAAGTGATAACGCCTCGTGAACTAGTCTTTTATTTGGTAAACTTATAAAAAAAATATCGATATTGGTCAATTTATTATTATAAAAATCAAGTGAACGCCTCAAAAATTTATTAAAAATATCCAGCATCCCGCAATGTTGTGTTTTGTTCTGAAAACGTGAACCTCTTTTTCTTAGCTCCGCTTTTAAATCACTGACGCTCATTGTAATAAAAAAAGCAAATATTAATCCGTAATTAATATTTGCCTTTTTTAATCTCGTATTGCAAAATATTCACAATATTTTATTTATTTTAGAAATAAACGCGCGAAGCTCACACACAAAGTATGACGTTTCGATCGAAGACCCGACTCCACACCAGCGCCTCTAGCGGCTAATTCATACGCGTTAGCCCTCATTAGATCCGTTATCCAGAATAAGTGCGCGTGCACTCATTCTATTCATATTTTTATTTAAATAAAAATAAAATAAAGAATGAAATAAAAGTAAGTTTATTTCGTACAAAACACTCATAAATGTAACTTTTCAATACTTTTGAGTTATTCTAAGTTGTGCTGCTCGGCTGTATTGTATGCTTCTTTAAAATACCCTTTCATTATAATAAGAATATTTTTATGTTCAGCACGGTCCGAGAAGTCGCGATCACAGCGTGGGGCAGCGTCACAAGGACTTGCATCATTCGCGGGTTAGAGTGCGAGGCGCAGTGCTGGCCGCCGGTAGAAGATCTGTTGGCCTCGCGACCGCTGGCCGGCAAAGAAGGGGTTAGGGCGGCAGAATCTCTGGCCTTACTGGTGCTACCCACGCCTGACAACCATGCTGTGTCGGAGAAAGGTAGCTATGTGATCCTATGTCAGTAGATTAGATCTCTTAGCCTCGCGACCGCTGGCCGGCAAAGAAGGGGTTAGGGCGGCAGAATCTCTGGCCTTACTGGTGCTACCCACGCCTGACAACCATGCTGTGTCGGAGAAAGGTAGCTATGTGATCCTATGTCAGTAGATTAGATCTCTTAGCCTCGCGACCGCTGGCCGGCAAAGAAGGGGTTAGGGCGGCAGAATCTCTGGCCTTACTGGTGCTACCCACGCCTGACAACCATGCTGTGTCGGAGAAAGGTAGCTATGTGATCCTATGTCAGTAGATTAGATCTCTTAGCCTCGCGACCGCTGGCCGGCAAAGAAGGGGTTAGGGCGGCAGAATCTCTGGCCTTACTGGTGCTACCCACGCCTGACAACCATGCTGTGTCGGAGAAAGGTAGCTATGTGATCCTATGTCAGTAGATTAGATCTCTTAGCCTCGCGACCGCTGGCCGGCAAAGAAGGGGTTAGGGCGGCAGAATCTCTGGCCTTACTCGTGCTACCCACGCCTGACAACCATGCTGTGTCGGAGAAAGGTAGCTATGTGATCCTATGTCAGTAGATTAGATCTCTTAGCCTCGCGACCGCTGGCCGGCAAAGAAGGGGTTAGGGCGGCAGAATCTCTGGCCTTACTGGTGCTACCCACGCCTGACAACCATGCTGTGTCGGAGAAAGGTAGCTATGTGATCCTATGTCAGTAGATTAGATCTCTTAGCCTCGCGACCGCTGGCCGGCAAAGAAGGGGTTAGGGCGGCAGAATCTCTGGCCTTACTGGTGCTACCCACGCCTGACAACCATGCTGTGTCGGAGAAAGGTAGCTATGTGATCCTATGTCAGTAGATTAGATCTCTTAGCCTCGCGACCGCTGGCCGGCAAAGAAGGGGTTAGGGCGGCAGAATCTCTGGCCTTACTCGTGCTACCCACGCCTGACAACCATGCTGTGTCGGAGAAAGGTAGCTATGTGATCCTATGTCAGTAGATTAGATCTCTTAGCCTCGCGACCGCTGGCCGGCAAAGAAGGGGTTAGGGCGGCAGAATCTCTGGCCTTACTAGTGCTACCCACGCCTGACAACCATGCTGTGTCGGAGAAAGGTAGCTATGTGATCCTGCTGTCAATACATAGTTTTAAGGGTTTAAAGTAAAGTAAAATTGAATCATTTACTTTACTACCCATAGTGAAAGACGTGACGTTTAGATATTTTTTTTAGCTTAATTTCGTCAGTTTAGAATTACATACCATAAAGATTGGGAATATCTTTTTGTCATTAAAATGTTCCAGTTTTTATTTTATTATCCTCATAACTTATTGATCAACATTTTAACTGAGCTATTTGTATTGCAGCTGTGTCGCTGTTGTGCGATTTGTGCGATCGATGCGCGCTGTCCAGTGAGTGGCTAGCGGCGCTCACGCCCGGGCTGCAGCTAGCGGCGCACCACTGTAGGCGACACCCGGCGTTGCTGCCCGCGCTCAGGTGACTATACAACCTGGACATTGTTACTGCAGCTGTCGTGCGACCGATGTTGTGCAGTGAGTGGCTAGCGGCGCTCACGCCCGGGCTGCAGCTAGCGGCGCACCACTGTAGGCGACACCCGGCGTTGCTGCCCGCGCTCAGGTGACTATACAACCTGGACATTGTTACTGCAGCTGTCGTGCGACCGATGTTGTCCAGTGAGTGGCTAGCGGCGCTCACGCCCGGGCTGCAGCTAGCGGCGCACCACTGTAGGCGACACCCGGCGTTGCTGCCCGCGCTCAGGTGACTATACAACCTGGACATTGTTACTGCAGCTGTCGTGCGACCGATGTTGTCCAGTGAGTGGCTAGCGGCGCTCACGCCCGGGCTGCAGCTAGCGGCGCACCACTGTAGGCGACACCCGGCGTTGCTGCCCGCGCTCAGGTGACTATACAACCTGGACATTGTTACTGCAGCTGTCGTGCGACCGATGTTGTCCAGTGAGTGGCTAGCGGCGCTCACGCCCGGGCTGCAGCTAGCGGCGCACCACTGTAGGCGACACCCGGCGTCGCTGCCCGCGCTCAGGTGACTATACAACCTGGACATTGTTACTGCAGCTGTCGTGCGACCGATGTTGTCCAGTGAGTGGCTAGCGGCGCTCACGCCCGGGCTGCAGCTAGCGGCGCACCACTGTAGGCGACACCCGGCGTCGCTGCCCGCGCTCAGGTGACTATACAACCTGGACATTGTTACTGCAGCTGTCGTGCGACCGATGTTGTCCAGTGAGTGGCTAGCGGCGCTCACGCCCGGGCTGCAGCTAGCGGCGCACCACTGTAGGCGACACCCGGCGTCGCTGCCCGCGCTCAGGTGACTATACAACCTGGACATTGTTACTGCAGCTGTCGTGCGACCGATGTTGTCCAGTGAGTGGCTAGCGGCGCTCACGCCCGGGCTGCAGCTAGCGGCGCACCACTGTAGGCGACACCCGGCGTTGCTGCCCGCGCTCAGGTGACTATACAACCTGGACATTGTTACTGCAGCTGTCGTGCGACCGATGTTGTCCAGTGAGTGGCTAGCGGCGCTCACGCCCGGGCTGCAGCTAGCGGCGCACCACTGTAGGCGACACCCGGCGTCGCTGCCCGCGCTCAGGTGACTATACAACCTGGACATTGTTACTGCAGCTGTCGTGCGACCGATGTTGTCCAGTGAGTGGCTAGCGGCGCTCACGCCCGGGCTGCAGCTAGCGGCGCACCACTGTAGGCGACACCCGGCGTTGCTGCCCGCGCTCAGGTGACTATACAACCTGGACATTGTTACTGCAGCTGTCGTGCGACCGATGTTGTGCAGTGAGTGGCTAGCGGCGCTCACGCCCGGGCTGCAGCTAGCGGCGCACCACTGTAGGCGACACCCGGCGTTGCTGCCCGCGCTCAGGTGACTATACAACCTGGACATTGTTACTGCAGCTGTCGTGCGACCGATGTTATCCAGTGAGTGGCTAGCGGCGCTCACGCCCGGGCTGTATCACGCGATATTATATCTTGTCTCAAATTATCATGCTAGGGGGGTTGGACATTTGCTGTTTGGTAGTCTCCCCAAAGATCTCCACGATTTTCCACGGTTCTGTCTATAACTTTTAAATAAACTAAATCACAATACGTATATGTATACAAAACGTCAGGTCATAATACGTGTTTTAAGCCGGAAAGGGAATTCGAAAAGAGATGCCCTTAGCAAATTAATACTTAGTAAAAAACGTAATAAAACGATCTTAAATTCCATCAGTTCTATGAAGTTACAAAAATAATGCAAAGATGGAACAAAACCATATTGATTGTATCAATGTACAATTTTCACAGAAAACTGGAGGAAGGCGTGCAAACTCCAACGCTATCCCAGTACAAAGCAGCAATAGAGGCATTAATCCACAACGTGGCCGGCCCTACGGAGACTGCGCGAGAGATTCCGCGGCCGCCCACTAACTTACAAGCAGCTCAGGAAGTAGGCCGGAGGGTCACGCAGATGTTCCAGCACTCCAAGAGCAATATGAACCTGCAGAGCATATTCAAGAAGAAGACGTAAGATACTCATAAACATGGGCGTATCTAGAGAGTTTTTCCAGGGGAGCCTTAGTCCCCAGTTCCGGGGCAAAGCTGGGGGGGAGTTGCTAGAACTGCGTTAGTTTTGAAAAATAGGTAGGTATATCAAATATTTCTGGGGTGCCCCCCCCCACCCCTTCCTACACCAATACTCATAAATTTTACATTCTTGCTATGTAAACCAATATTTGTCGCTAAACATGACGCGCGACATTGCACAGTAGCGCGTGACGGGCCACAGTCTTTAGAATCGCTTGGGAGCGGACGTTTTTTGATTAGCTACTTTACTAAGCGAGCCATCCTTAGCGAAATGCTAAAAGTAAGCCATGATCTATCTTAAACAGTTTCCGAGGAAAAAATCAAAGTTGCTAATTTAGTGAGGATCTCAAAACGAAAAAAAACTCTTCTCTTGTTAAAAACGTAATTGAGAGATAATGCATAAAATTTCGCGTTTTGTAAGCTATAGCTAAAGCACAGAATATATAATAGTACTAACGTACAGAAGTCGGTCCCCGCGAGGACCATCAAATAATAAGCTACTCTCGCTGCACGGCAATAAAGTACAATTTCAAACTGCACAACGCTGCGTGGATAAAATTATATGCACCTACGAAGAAGAAAGAGAGGCGTCTCTTTCTGTCGCATAGCTCTGTCTCAACCGACACATTTCGGGGTTGCTACTCGCTAGTTACTGATATCATAGAAAACATTCGTTATGCCCATTAATAAACAATAAAATTACTAATATGTACCTACTTATAAAATAAAATAAATCTACCTAATAGGTGAGCTGAGCATATTTAAAGAGCATAAATAATAAGTACTTATTTCTAAGTGGTTAGAGAAGCTCGATGGCGCAGTGGTATAGCCCCTGGCCCAACGATTGCGGAGGTTAAGCAACTTTTGCAAGGGTCGGTTATGGGATGGGTGAAAAAAAAAGTATTTTTTAGCTGTTTTCTTTACTGGTGCCATATTTCGAACTTCGATACAACTAAGTATGTAAATATGTATACAAAAAATACAATAAACTTTGGTAGGTAGGTAGGTACGTTAGTAATTAAGTATCAAAAACGAAGTGCATGCAGTTTCGCATTCGGCGCTTGACTGACTCGTTTCGTTGGTGACGTTCACGCGCTGCGCTCTCGGCGCTTGCACACGCCGCGGCCGCGCGTTTCGGTCGGCGCGGTGATATCCCTCGACAATGGCCCTCTTGGAGTGGGCCGCGAGCAGTAGGCTAATATAAAAGTTTAAGCGCGGAGTGATACCCCCCTGGCTAAAGTACCAAAGCTTCACAGATCTGGAGAAAACGTAAAAAGGGATTTTCCTTTTTTTTATTAAAATTTTACATTTGGAGCGCTTAATTCTTATTGCATGTTATTTTAGACCTATTGTTTTATTTAAAAAAAAAATGTGATCGTGCATTCGAGATTTCTGTATTAAAAATTACGCACCAAATGCGTAGTGGACAACATAATTAACAAATACTTTTTTTTACATAGGCCACAGCTATTCAAGTAATGGGGAAGGCAACAGTAACTGTCAAAGTGTCGCTACGTACGCTTGTTCCACAAAAACCGTCAAAACAAAGAACTTTACTTTAAAAATCGTTTTATAGCTTTAAAATGACCAAATTTTGTGTAGCAAGCTGTAAAAAATTTGACACTTACAGATTTCCGAAAAATCGGGATATTAAGAAAAAATTAAAAATTCAGTAAGAATAAAAACGCCTTAATTTGGCTTTCAATTAAAGCCTTTGCATTGTAGAATAGTCTTTTTGTATCCATTTTGGGTCAATGGGTCCTTTTCGGTAAAAAAATACCACAAAATAAATACCTATTTTCCTATAGATTTGTTCTGAACGTCTACTGTCTTAGGAACAAGCGTACGCAGCGACATCTACAATAGGGATGTTGACTAATGAATAAAATAACGAAATACTAATAAAAATCGTAAACATATTAAACTTTTAGAGTAGCTTGTATACCTCTTGGTTTTATATATTGCATATTATTTGTTTTATGACCCTTCAAAGTTGGGTGGACAAGTCCATTTAAAAAGTATAAAATTTATTAAAATAAATAATACCTTTAATTAGTCCGTAAAATGTATAGCAAATTTGTCTAAGAAACTATTTTGATAAACACAATATTTAATATAGCTGCCGAACAAATTTCCTACGCGTTGCATACAAACTAGCACGGCGTGACGTCATAACGTGCAAGCCATTAGTATGGAGCGTTTTTGATCGAGTCCATTTGTGTGCATTTCACACTGTGATATCTCGGGCAGTTTTCATGCTAGCGAATTAATTCTTTTACCAATGTTTCTTTTTTTGAGAGGTAATTTATGTAACATAAAATAAAAAAAATAGTCAACATCCCTATTAACTTTGCCTTGCCAACCCCATTGGAGGCGGTTCATAAAAGTCAGTCTATTATATGGCACTGGCAGGTAGTTAGTTTCGCTTATCTGTTCCATAACGTACTTCAGCCCACACTGGATGACATGAAATGGAGAGAATAACTCTCCACATTAATTTCAGAGAATCCTATTATTCTTTCTGATGAAGGGCTACATGTGGCGCGGGAAGGGGTCCACCCTCGTTAGGCATTCGCTAAAACCCCGCGTCTATACAAGTAGCCTGGAGGAGCGGGGGTGAGGCGTCATGGGGCCGGTAAAGACCTGTGACGCTGCCTGCGAAGCTGTGGATAGCGCCACAGCCGGTTCCCCTCTGACCTCGGGGGTATCCGCCAATATGCTAGGGGTCAGTGAGGCTGTGGATAGCTCCATAGCCGGTCCTCCTCTGACCTCGGGGGTGTCCGCAAATATGCTAGGGGTCAGTGAAGCTCTGGATAGCTCCATAGCCGGTCCTCCTCTGACCTCGGGGGTGTCCGCAAATATGCTAGGGGTCAGTGAAGCTCTGGATAGCTCCATAGCCGGTCCTCCTCTGACCTCGGGGGTGTCCGCCAATATGCTAGGGGTCAGTGAAGCTCTGGATAGCTCCATAGCCGGTCCTCCTCTGACCTCGGGAGTGTCCGCAAATATGCTAGGGGTCAGTGAAGCTCTGGATAGCTCCATAGCCGGTCCTCCTCTGACCTCGGGGGTGTCCGCAAATATGCTAGGGGTCAGTGAAGCTATGGATAACGCCACAGCCGGTTCCCCTCTGACCTCGGGGGAGTCCGCAAATATGCTATGGGTCAGTGAAGCTATGGATAGCGCCACAGCAGGTTCCCCTCTGACCTTGGGAGTGTCCGCAATTAAACAAGAAGACGACGATCCATTACTATATCCTGTTTTCACATTATTGAATGAAAAGGTCAGGAGATTAGATTTATATAACGCCTTCGTTAAAAAAAATAAAGGGCCTTAAAAGAAATGGAAGACCGCTAAAACTAAATAACGATGAACGACTTGAAATATTACTTGCTCTTATGGGCGATGAATATCGTAATATCATACAATCAAATAAGGCCGAAATAACCAAAATAATTGCATTTTTTATTTTTAAATGTGAGAGTAAATGGAAAGCCTGCAAAAGAAATTTGGATCGATTCGTAAAAAAGCATAATGACTGGCTTAATTCATCTTTTACTGAAGATTTGAAAAATGTTTTAATCAAAAACAATCAAGATGAAGAATGTTTTTTACTCGGTCATTGTCAACAACGTTGGCAAGAAGAGCATTTACAAATCGTATTAGAAGCAGAACCGAAAGAAGAGCTTATGAAAACCTACGTTGACACTACCCTGCAGCAGCAACCGGATGACCCCTGTTTTGATAATATAGTTACTGTTCAGAGCATGGAAAATGTTATTAAAATAGAAAAGCAACACAAGCAATAGAGATCTCTGAAACAGTCGAAGACCCACCGCCCGCACCCCAACCTTTCACACCAGAAGAGGCCTTAGACCTCATCACCGACTTAGATATGAGCGTTGAGGCATACAATACTTTACAACAAACCCTTAAAACCCGAGGTTTTCCAGCATTTCCTCCTTACTACATGGTTATGGATCAAAAAAACCTGCTATCCAGGGAAGCCTTTAACAACCACAGACATTGAAGCATCTGTTTCATTACAAAGCATTGTAAATCACATTTTTCAACGAAATTATGATAGATGCATATCTACAAATGACAATTTGATTTGATTGATACTTTAGTTACCTAACATATTTTTGAACAGTAATAAAGTTTAAAAAACGTATGACAACCTGTCAAAAACTGTTTACTAAATAGGACAAGTAAGGATAACAGACTTAACGTAGGTACCTATGTATGATATAGTAGGTAGTAGATTAGATAGGTACTCACCGTTCTTGTTCGCTAGGTAAAGTGAAGAAAGACAATTCTGGATTGGACAAACTGCTATTGAGACATCCATAAACACTGCAATATCTCCTACAGCTACTCGAATTTGTAGCCATCTTTAATATAATCTTTGGTTAACGGAGGTATTAGTATGTATGTCGGCGCGGCGGCGGAGCGTGCGTGAGCACGGGCGGTATTAAGTACGCCGGCGCAGCCACGACTGACGCATCTTTATCATCTATAAATGTTGTCAGTGTGTGCGTGCGACGACGCATACACAGGAGCGCGCTCACATACAAACCGCGTTGGGTGCGTATAATGAGTAAGATGGCTTACTTATTTGATTCTACTATGACAATACACTCTTCTTGTTTTCGGCAGTCTTGTAAAAACGCATAATTTTATGCATTATCTCTCAAATAACAAAACCATGTTACGTTCTCAATAAGAGAAGAGCAAAGATATTTTTTTCGTTTTGTGACTCACTAAATGAGCACCTTTGATTTTTTTCTCCGTTTAAAATAGACTATAGACCATGGGTTACTTTTAGCATTTTGCTAAGAATCGTTTGCTTAGTAATGTTAGCTAATTAATAAAAAATTACAACTCCCAAGCGATTCTAAAATACTGTGCGGACGTTGCCAGATGGCCGTGCTGGAACGTCTCTGGCAAAAAAATATTCGGATATAATGCGGATTGATCCGAAGCACGGAGGAGCTCGAGATAATACATTTTTGGTCACCCATCCCATGACCAACCCTTGCGAACATTGCTTAACATCCGCAATCGCTGGGCCAGGCGCTAAACCACTGCGCCACCGAGCTCCTCAATTATTTGACTGTTCACTGAAAAATTCGATGATATTATGGCCACGTTCTCTATGTATCGTTTTATATCAATTGATGTTATTATATAGGGATGTTGACTATTTTTTTTATTTTATGTTACATAAATTACCTCTCAAAAAAGAAACATTGGTAAAAGAATTAATTCGCTAGCATGAAAACTGCCCGAGATATCACAGTGTGAAATGCACACAAATGGACTCGATCAAAAACGCTCCATACTAATGGCTTGCACGTTATGACGTCACGCCGTGCTAGTTTGTATGCAACGCATAGGAAATTTGTTCAGCAGCTATATTAAATATTGTGTTTATCAAAATGGTTTCTTCGACAAATTTGCTATACATTTTACGGACTAATTAAAGGTATCATATTGATTTATTTATACATTCCTAATGTTATTATTTTTAGTTTATGTTTACTGTACTTATTGTAGAATTAGGTGTAGATCAGTACAAAGATGGTAGTGCAATACAGTGGTATAAATCAAAATTAAATTACTCATAATCTAAGTAAATACTACAAACTCCAACCTTATTCCAAATAGTTTTTTTTATTATTTTTTAGACCATTATTACAGCAATGTGCTACTTTAGGTGCTTCCTTTGAAAATAATTATTTAATGTTGTTCAAGCCTATCCCTGTTTGCGATACGCATATTTAGGATGGCTGTCCATTGATGCGGAGCCATGCGGCGGAGCGGAGAAACGAGGAAATATTCAATAGGATTGTGGAGCGGAGATTTTATGCAATCCTGTTGCTTAATATTTCTTCGTTTCTCCGCTCCGCTGCCTCGCTCCGCGTCAATGGAAAGGCAAACATGGGCCAGGCGCATTCAATAATGTACTCTATGTGCGTGTCATAAGACATCTTTTCGATGCGTCACGTAACGTGGTATCGCGTCGCAAGGCGTAGATACACGTGATAGTACTGAACAACTAGCCTATATTAAATTTAGCAAATGAATCTCTAATACAATGTGATCCATGATTTTATCAACACTGATAATGAATGAATTTATTAATTTTTAACTAACAATAGATACTACTTCAATTCAAATGTTAACTTTATTAATTGTTAAATACCTAGGTAGAGAGGGCCCTTAATTTTATTTATCAGTGGTGAAATTAAAGCTTTTATTAATGCTACCCGCACTAGGGTTGCCAACTTTTTATGGCGAAAAAGTTCAAAAAAATATAGTAGGTTTCCGTTTTGTAGGGAGGATTTTAAAGTTGAATTTTTTATACTTAAGTACTAACATTTTCAATTTATTCAACAACCATAAACACAAGTGTTTAATCACAAAGATTATTATGCATTTATCAACTTATGTGAGTTATGTGCATATTAGTAATAACATTTTGTTGCTTTTGTTGAATTTTTTCACTTGGAAAAATATAGTAGTTTTACCTACTATATATTTGTTCAAAAAATATAGTAGGCGAGCCCTCAATATAGTAGGATACTATATTATATAGTAAGGTTGGCAACCCTAGTCAGCACACAAGTAAATGTTACTTATTGGTTGTGTCAAATATTTATAAAATACAAATTTTATTTTGTAATGTGTCTTTTATTAAAAATCTTGACCACATTCGTGCGCGCTATTCGCCTTACCTTACCACTCACGCGAGTCCTCTCCTCGACGAAACCCTTCATTCTCAGAAGATCCATTGGCCAGATCCACAATGGATCAAGTAAGTTTTTTTTTCTCAAGATCTATAATGGATCTAATGAGAACTTAAATCCCTTACCAAAGTACCAGGGTAGCAACATGCCCAGGCCAGGGCTCTATTTTTGAATCGCTCGGCTGGCGTCGAGCGCTCTTTTCTGCTGATTTTCGTTCGACAGTTGACTCAATCTCCATACATTTGAGTTAATAAATGTCGAACGAAAATCAGTAGAATAGAGCGCTCGGCGCGGGTCCCTGTCCCCCGACTCGCGTCCGAGCTCCCTGAGACGCAAGCGCGCGAAGAATAGCGACATAAACTTATTTATACTAGAATATTAAGTTTATGAATAGCGACTATAGCGAGCTTTGCCTACAAATATCATGCGCCATCCACAATACGGAAGAGTTTAGTCGACGAAAGATGAGACTCGGTTGGAAATGGAACTAATTTTGTGCGCCTTATTCTAAGGTTCAGTTTCCAATAACTTAACCTCTAAACGTTGATTTAATAGGGAAAGTGGCGCCTCCATTTCCGGTTCATCTTTCGATGACATAAGCCGCGATTACATACGCCGATTTAAGCATACCAATTTCGGGTTGCCACTCGTACTTGACAATAAAATATTGTATAATAAGTTCGATTTTAAAAGTGAATTTACCCTATAACGGAAAGATAAACATTGTATAAGATTGGAGATGGATGAGAATTGAAAATTAAAATCATAAACAATGTTGACCTTTGCGTTATTTGTTTAAATTATTGTTAAAATTCAACTTATTATACGGGTGGCAACTCTAAATTGGTATGCTAGATTGGAATATTGTAATCGCGACTTTTTAAAAGACCGCGCGCAGCGAAAATTTTTCTACTATGGCGCCAATAGTCTGCGACTGTCATGCCAATGGGTTCCAGCAGGCTAATCGCTGAGCTATTGTACGCACGACAGCACGTTAGGTTAAGCAGTTGAACTACGAAAACAGCTCTTATTACGTACGGCATAAAGGCATTTCAAGGTCAACATGTTTGAAGTGCTGCCGACTGTACATGACATGATGAGAGAAGAGTACATTATAACCAAGGAAAGTAAAAAATGAACAAATTACTTTCCATGACTACAAAATATACTGTGGTGACCGCTGACTTAATGATTGGTCTGCTGGAATGCATGCACCCAATGGGCGCAATCTACCAGACAAATCTTTCATCGCCAATCGCCAAGAATCTTATATTGAATATTAATATAAGATTCTTGGTCATCGCTTTTGCACATGACGTCATGATGAGAGAAGAGTACGGTCAACGGCACGCTGGGCTTCCACAACCTGTCAATAATTTTTAAACTTTAAGTCTAGCATTTTAAGGTTCAAAATTCATAACAATTTTTTGACAGTTTTGTATATCTTGATATGCTGCTGACTGTACGCATTGAAATTAACATTTTATACAAATTACTTTTCATGTTCAAAATTACTCTATGGCGATCGATGACTTAAAGATTTGTTTGGCAGAATGCGTCCAATGTCAATTTGACATTTATTTCTTTTTGGATTTTAACTTGACTCACGTCACTCACGAATGACTGACACAAATCAGTGACAAATCCACTTTTTTTCAAGAAAAAATTAATATAAATTGTGGACAATTGTTGTGGTTTTATTTGAACTTGCACACTTGCACTGCACAGTTGCTTTGCTTTTAGAACATAACATTCAGAGGATCACCTCTATAGCGCCGTTAAATTGTGATTAAAACTAGAAACTGCTTATCTTTGTCATGTCTGAGAAGCATTTACAAACCGGTAAGTTTCCTCATCAGTAAAGCCCTGGTTAATTATTATACTCATCGTATTTTCAATAAGTACCCAAGTACCTATAAAATTATCAAGACATCTTAAAACTTTGGTCACTAATACTTCCAAACAATTTTTGGTAGGTAACTTGAATGGTTAATATGTCTCTACAAAACCGGCTGCCGTACTTCTGCAAATTTACATTCCGTTATGTAGGTACGTTGCACCACATTGTGCAAATTTTGCGTTGCCGCCAGTCCTAAAAAAGTGTGAATGTGAAATATGTAGGTATGTCAGACTCTGACATGAAACACTTGTCTGAGGTTAGTTTAAGAGATGATGTTTTGGCCCTACAGACTTGTGTTTGAATGATTTTCAAACTAAATATTGTTTTTATTTTAGGCGATGCCCTGCCTCCCTACAATGGGAAACTGCGTCTCTTTGCGATGCGATTCTGCCCTTATGCTGAGAGAAGTGTCCTAGTGTTGAATGCTAAAAATATTGAATATGATTTAGTGTTCATCAATCTGGATCACAAACCTGAATGGATATTCCAGTTCAGCCCAAAAGGTACCTAAATTAAAAGTTTTAAAATCTCATCTCTTGTGTATAAATAAATGTGATAAGAACATAATTTTAAACACACATTCCTTTTACCTTAGTTTCCATTATGCCTATTTACCTCTTAAATTTATTTATGTAAGAGGAAAACATTATTGAGATAAATAATTACAGCTTGCTTGGAAAATAATAACTTTTGAATGCTAGTTTATCCACCTTTAGACATATTTTCCTATGATATTTCATAGTTTACGAGATGATAACTTCCTATGATATTTCATAGGAAATTATGTCTATTACGGTAATAAAATAATATTTGGATATATGTGTGTCCAAATATTATCTGGTTATTAATATTTAACAAATATGTAGAACCAATATCCAGTATTTTTTATATTTGTTATCAGGGGCAGTCCCAGCTCTGGAGTATGAACAAGGAAAGGCTATTTTTGATAGCAACATAATTAATGTTTATTTGGATGAAAAATATCCTGAAAAACCTCTCCAAGCTACAGACCCACTACGCAGGGCTCAAGATAAAATGATTGTTGAAAACTTCAGTGGTGTATGTATAAATTAACGAACTGTGAATAATATAAAAAATATACTGTTGCTGTAAAAGATTACTCGCACTTACCAAAACGTTTTTGTTGAATGCATACAGTAATTTAGTACATAACATACTAAATACGTGGTAAAATACTCCATAAATAAGTCAATTATTTTTATAGGCTCAGTCTGCATATTACACGGCTGCTTTCAACTCTCAAGCGTTACAACCAAGCATGGTGGAAAACTATCACAAGGGTCTGGAAGGTTTGCAGAAGGAATTGGAAGTCCGTGGCACCAAATATCTCAATGGCGATGAAGCAGGCATAGTTGACTATACCATCTGGCCATTTTTGGAGAGATTCCTTGCTCTACCTCTTCTGGGCAAGGCTGAGTTTACTCTTGAGCCATCCAAATATAGTTTGTTGGTGAGTAACATTTAAAGTATTTTTTGGGTTAGAATTAAGGTTGAGTTTGTTGTGTGAAATGAGTTTTGTTGTCACCTTTGAACACTCTTAGATGCAAATTAATTGGAAATCTTTGTAAGGGAAAAAAACAGAACATTTGTGTTGCTTTGAATTCCATTATGAAATGGAATCTAATCATATTTTAAGTATCTTCTTTCTATAAGGTTCCTAATTGCATTTCATCCTTCACAGCTAACCTACATCGAAGCAATGAAGACCGTACCAGCTGTTAAATCCTACTACTTAGCCGCTGAGACCCACGCTAAATTCACCGAGTCCCGTGCCAAGGGAGATCCCAACTACAACATGTTGGACACCAGTGCTGTCTGCTGCATGCGTCCCAGGAAGAAGAAGGAATAAGCAACCATTCTAATTTACTACCCTGACATTACAACAAAGGAATATCATTAATGAACTGACATTTCAATTACCTACATATAATTTGTCACAAATAAAATATTTGACCATTTTTAGTACCATTTTCAATTCATTAATGATAAGTCCATGTTTCATTATGTTAGTACTATACATATAAAATATATGTATCTATAGGTCAAAGGCCTGAAACAACATCAATGATTTAATTCTATGTTAAAAAAAATGAATTTAGTTACTTGTGATAATCTAAATTCTTGTTTTTTTGTATACCTACTGTCTGAAAGATCCTGAATTATAACGCCTAATATCTATTGTGCGCGATACTTAAAAAGTGTAGTATACACTTTTATAATACACAGACATGCATTTATAAGTACTGTTCGTATCAACGTAAATAAAAAGTACAATTTTAATAACGATATATCGTTTTATTATCTCCATTTGGATTTAAACTTAACAGATTTAAACGCCAGCTAACATTCTTTGTTTCATTCACTAGTAGTACCTAACTGTGCCAACCAATCTTATGCGTAGTAAAATATTCAGTCGTTGATTATCGTAAACAAGGCAAACACATCAGTGGGTTTTAACTTAAAATAAAGAAGACCACCTTATTTTAGTAAGATAATTTTTTGCAAGGTGGTGTGACAAAGCAATATTTAGCGATTTATGTATATCATTGAAACGACCTGCATAACACTGTGTATGTATAAGATTGTTAGCATTTTTTTGTTATCGAGTGTTAGATAAATGCCAGTTCACCGTGAATAATGCTTGCTTCAATGATTAGTTTGTCATCCCACGTGTTGGTGACGTCGTTTAAAGTGTTCCATTCAGTTGTTCCTGCTATGGAATACGTGGCATCCTATTGGACGTCGAATTCAAGTAAAGTGGACGTCAATACCAAACATTTGGAAAAAGGTTGGTGTATTTATTATATTATAATAATGACAGGTCTGTTTTTATAACACTTGATTTGATACTCATGCTAGTGTAAGTAGTGTGTACAGAAAAGTAGGGTCCTATGATTTGTACCTACCGTAAATCTATATTTTTTTAAAACTGAACACCCATCATCTATACCCGCTCGCGGCTCGCCTAGTTCTACGTTTCCCTGAGTGCGCGCAAGGCACGGTAACAAGGTCATGGTCACGCGAGCACTGGCTCGGTTCGGTTCGATGGGCCATACCAATTTGGCGCATTGCTTCATTACATAATCATACCTATAATTGATACCACTATTGGCATTCAAAAAATAATTTTATTACGATGAACATAGGTGTCAGCATGGTGTCAGAAAAATTATTGTAGGTATACTTTTTGTTAATCCTCAGCGAATTCAACGATTAAAGACACTATTGCTGATGATTCCATTCATTTTGTCGTTTATTACGGTAAAGATAAAAGTGATAATAATTACTGTTATCCGTGGTTCAAGTCATCGTGACGTGAGCTCATGCGATGCTGCTCAATGATTTTAATTATTTTTTCCAATAAAGATGGTGTAACTGTTATCCGTGATACTGAGACGTTAAAACCGCAAGTCATCGGCATCCTGAGCACGTCATGCAAATGCAGCATGATTTTTATTTTTTTTAAAGATAAGCTAATGCCAAACATAAATAATGTTGATTCATGGTGATATGATGAATACAATTAGGCACCTACTATATCAGACTACAAATCACAAAAACAATTCAGTTCAAATAAATAAATCCAAGTGACCGGTAGCTTAGCTACTACTAGATCTCAAAAATAAGTTGTTAAGTATAAATAATTTCCACAATGACTAAAATCAACTTTAACATTAGACATTTGAAAAAAGGTGCATACTTTTTATACTTACTTTATTCAATTTATAGGCCTTCCAGTTCCAGTTTGCATCATTGATAGGTAATGGCATTCAGTTGAGTGAGTTGAGTGATAAAAGAAGTTGAGTGATCGAAGAACACGTTGCGCGTTGCCACAGGTTGCGCGTTCGATTCTCGTAAGAGGCAAATTTCAATTTTATTGAATGTGCTGACCTAACTATTTAGTAGCCAATTCATTATGTCGCCTTGCTAAGTTGGTTGGGACTAGATATTATCTTAATTAAGTAAGTCGCCTCATCAAAACGAGGAAGAAAGTTTTTTACCTCCGCTACTAATGCGAATTTTTATATTATTTTTAATTTTCCAGGCGATCCTCTACCTCCTTTTAATGGCAAGTTACGCATTTATAACATGCGATATTGTCCCTTCGCTCATCGCGCAATACTCGCTCTCAACGCAAAGCAAGTAGACTACGAGGTCGTGAATGTAGACCTAATGAACAAGCCAGAGTGGATGTCGTCAAATGGCGTAGGTAAGGATATTTTTTTTAATACTGACCGCTTTTATGTTATGGGCGTCATATACAATACAAACAAAATCCGAGCAACTTTTGTGGCTATTACTATAGGTATATACCTCAAGTGGCGCCCTCATCTTAATTAAATTTATTGCTCGCTAAGAACATAATGGTATCGAAAATTCACATGTATAGATTGAAGCTAAAAATGACCTTAGTAAAATACAGTGCCTAAAGTGGCCACTGTTTGCTCTTTGCTAACTACCTACTACTACAGCGAAATATATTTTACTGATGTTATTGTTTGTAAATAAATTAAAGAACCTTAGCTTCAATCTGTGCATATGAATTTTCTATACATTTATGTACCCATTTAGCGAGCAATAAATTTAATTAAGATGAGGGCGTCACTGAGGGTGATAGTCGCCTTAAGGTAGATACATAATTTTCGCCCGATCACTTCCTGCTTTGCATTTCATGATCAACAGCACTCAGCAGACTAAACCATTATTATCTTTTCTATACTAATATTATATTCCTTAATTTTAATCCAGGAAAAGTTCCAACCCTCGAGATTGCGGAAGGCGTGTACATCTATGAAAGCCTAATCATCGTGGAATACTTAGATGAGGTGTACCCTCAGCGGCCATTACTCTCCAAAGACCCAGTACAAAAAGCTTACGACAAGATTATAGTTGAAGCTTTTGGACCAGTGAGTAGATACGTCAAGTTACCTACTTTAATAATTTTATGCAAGATATGTCTTAATTTTACTTATGCTTTCTTTGGTACCTATCGACGACAATGGTTTCTTCCATCAGCCCCGCCCGCCGCTGCTCTGTCTCGAACAGTCCGCAACAAAATTCACTAAACACTTTAGCACTTTGTCATAGCAACTTTTTTCACATGTTTGAAACATTAATCAAAAAAGTTGCTACAACAAAGTACTAAACTGTTAAAAGACTTTCTTTGCTGACCGTACGTTAAAATTCATACAGCCGTTGAGCCGTACTATCAACACAGAATAACTAATAGTACAAGTCTATCAACTTCACGCGGTCGGCTGCAGTCGTGTACTATGACTTCAACTTTACACGACTAACGGTTGTGTTGTGGCGGTGGAGTCCGGCGAATACACTAGACCACTTTTTTATTAGCTCATTCCCATCATGATTAATTATTATGTTCAATTCCACAGGTCATAACTCTATTCTATCAGGCCTTAATGAACCCTGAAGCCATAACAGACACTTCTCGGTCAGCCTTCAACAAGGCTCTAGACTTCGTACAAGACCAGCTCAGCCAGCGAGGGACGAAGTATTTCGGAGGCGGCGAACCTGGTTACGTGGACTACATGGTCTGGCCATGGTTTGAAAGGATCACCCAACTCGGTGGAGTAGACGGACTTGCGAGAATTGACCAACAGAAGTACAAACTTTTGGTAAGAGCACAGATTAACAAATTGTTACCTGACACCCTGAAATGTTTTCTTTGCTTGTGTAATGTATGTATAGGTCTTGAAAAGCTCATGTAATAATGTCTTAAATTGTCTCTAATATTTTTTTAATAGGCAACTCCAATGATATTTAATATCATTGGGTAACTCTACAACAGTTATCATTCATTCTGTATGTTTTAAAATCCACAATTGCCAAAAGTGACCACTTTGAGCTAAAATGGATTTTAAAACTTACAGAAAGAATGAAAACTGTTGAAGAGTTTGATTATTACATGAGCTTTTTTAAATATTTACTTGGTTTACGAGTAATAAAAATAAATGTTGTGGCGCCGCTAGTTTCACTACCTATATACTTACAGCGCCTTAAACTTGAAAAAAAACAGCTGTTTCATACATTTTGTTTTTTTCGTTATAATTTTTGTATGAAACAGCTGATTTTTTTTCGCGATTTCAGATTTGGTCCCATAGTAAAAGTTGTTCAGTTTGATGGTCCCTTTATATTCGGCTTTAACACGTTGTATATTATTTCAGACTAACTACATCGCTGAAATGTTCAAAGATCCCGCAGTCGTCCAGTACCTGGTACCTCAAGACATTTTGAAGACGTTCGTAGACTCCTACAGGAAAAAATCATCAATTAACTACGACTTGCTTCTAGAGAAATAATTATTTTGTTATTATACTTTAGAACTTAGCTTATATTTTTTATAAAACAAATAATCATCAGATTATATTATTTTTCTTCTATCTCTGTTATCAAATCATGTGCTGATAGTGCAGGTAAACAGATAAAGTATCGGAAACATGACAAAATAATGATAATTATGATATCTTAACAGCACATTTAAATTTTAAAGTAGACTGCTATATTTTAATTAATTTAAGATAGATTTTAAGGAGAAATAAAAGCCTTTTTACATATTTACCTACTTATCTTATTTTATCCACTTTATTTAGTAAGTACTTAAATATATTTTAAATTGACTAAGTAAGGTACCTATCTATTGCCACTGAATTTTATTTAATAATTCAGTTTTTATTGCTGCAGATTACAATAAACGGCTCCAACTCGCTAAGCTGAGTTTCTGATTATGAATATCTTATCAAGGTCCCACAATGCCGAAAATGATATTGTATCTTATTGTATAGACAGTAAGAGTTGTTTTGTTTTAAAAGGTTATATCATTCATGACTTGTAAATTTAGTTCTAACCTATCAGTGTTTTGAACAGCACTATACTATCAATAGCTCGTATTGATAGAAAAGAAATAAAAATAAAACTTGTGCCTATACCGTGCAACAAATTATTGTTTCCTGTAGAGTGATAGGAGTAAGCTGTGTGACTGACTTGTGTGGTGTGGTGTTCTAAATGCGGTCGTGGACTAGGTGTGATGTCTGTGATAAAACCGGCTGCGCAAGCGTCGCGACAGTTGTTACGTCGGAATATAGCTACATCAAACAAGGCCAGAGTCAACTTCAATTCAAAACATTTAGCTAATGGTATGACAATAGTAACTAACTACCATTATGCCTTCTCTTTTAACAAGAAAATGATTTCAGTAAATTCGGTACCTACCTACCTAACCTACCTTTAAAAAGAGTCAAAAAATATAATTCACCGATCCTTTTTCGAGATTTTATAGGACCTAAACGGTATATTTCAGGTGATCCCCTGCCGCCGTACAATGGGAAGCTACGTATGTACAATATGCGGTTTTGCCCGTTTGCACAGCGTACCATGCTTGCGCTGATCGCCAAGGATATCGAGTTCGACCTTGTCAACGTAAGCCTGAAGGATAAGCCTGACTGGCTTTTCAAGAAAAGCGCTTTCGGTACGTCTTAATGTTAAGACCATCTATCGCGTCGCGGTCATGGTGATCCCCGGACCTTGGTTAATTATTTAAACCGCTTCTGTGGTCTAGTGGTTCGCCAACCCGTGTAAGACGCAAGGGTCACGGGTTCGATTCCCACGGGACAATTTGGTTGGTTGGTAGGGCTTATTACAAGTCCGCCTGGCTAGCTACCACCACCTTACCTAAGTCT
Source organism: Agriphila straminella (assembly GCA_950108535.1). Taxonomy (NCBI): domain Eukaryota; kingdom Metazoa; phylum Arthropoda; class Insecta; order Lepidoptera; family Crambidae; genus Agriphila; species Agriphila straminella. The sequence continues at coordinate 6,550,341 of OX467318.1, forward strand.
GACGCCATAACAACAATTTAAAAATTGTTGTGTTCCGGCAGTTATTCTTCAGTGATGAGGATTCCCGGGTGTGGTGCGCTTCCACCTTCGGCCTTACCGTCACTTAACATCAGGTGAGGTGAAGGCCAAGCCAGGTGATCGCGCGTTCCGCGGTAGTGTTTATCGTCTACATTACCGCGCGCCAAACAACCATGCTGCGCGATTATGTATCTACTAACACAGTATATGTATATAAGTTTTTCCAAAATACACACATAAACTTTGTCTAGGGATAGGTCGCGATATTTCGCTATACGCACCCAACTGATCTGACCAGCATTCTAAAAGATTGAAGGACATGTTTAAAAAAACCGCGAAAATAGCATGAAAATGTATGGAAATCCTGAAACTGATAACTCTGACCAATTAATCTTTTAGAATGCTGATTATATCAGTTGGGTGTGTATAGCGATCTGAATCTCCTCCATTCACTCCCTGGATGGCCATCATCAGATCACAGCACGGTACATCCCTGGCAGAAAATCAAGGCTTCAAAGTTACCTCGTTTGTATGAAAATAACACCTGTATCCCTAGACAAAGTTGATGAGTATATAATTATATACTGTGGTACTAATGTACACGATTACACAGTTATAGTAATCTTGTACCGCGCGGTTAGTCGTTCCGCGCGATACCGCGCGCTCATATGAAGTTAGCCTTAGCCTTCTTGTGTGCTTGGTATCACTTGATGATAGGATAGTGCAAGAGCACTTCACTGTGAATTCGCAATCACCTGAGCTGAGTAACTTTATATCGTACCTGTCTGACTGCCGTACGCAACAGAAACAATGTTGTAGTAGGTACCTAGATCGCCACAACATTGTTTAGGCGTTTTAGTACTCGCGGCGGCGTGCTAAGATGACGGTGCCGTCATATTGCGGCCGTAATTTAGCGGCGTAAAATTACGACCGTAAAGCTTTGTCCACACTTGTATCAGATCACCGTATCTTTAGCATACATAGTTTGGTTGGTGGTACGTTGGAGTAATACTGTATCAAAGAGGAGACGATGTATGACAAAGATACGGTGATCTGATACGCCAAAATGATACAAGTGTGGACAAAGCTTAATATGACGGCACCGTCATCTTAGGAAACCCTAGCTTAAGCGCGGCGTGTTTTATTAAATATTATGTAATTATGTTTAGTATTAACTCTTCAACGCCCGGAAAATGAGACACAATAGAAAATCTATTGTGTCTGGGTCGCCAGCGACCGCTCCGGCGTTAATGAATTAATTAATAAGGAGCAGTATATAGACAGGGGCGTCATTTTAATCGGCAAAACGTAACTATTTTCAAAAATTTAAGGTAAAGTACCAGCTCTGGAGATTGAAGAGAACGTTACCATTTTTGAGAGTTTACCGACGGTGGAATATTTGGACGATGTCTACCCAAACAGAAGATTACTACCAAAGAATCCACTGGAAAAAGCACATTCAAAAATGATTGTGGAGGCTACTGGATCTGTAAGCATGACTTACTTTCTGTTTATTAGTACAGTCGTCGTTACTTTACGAAATTATTAAAGCCCGGCCGATAAAATTAAAAACTTACCTAAAATTATTACCTACTGAAACTGACATAGGTACCTACTCACTACTTACTTATGTTACTATACTGTTCGTGCTGATTACCTATAATACATTTAGCTATTTTTAATGTGATAGAATGTATGATGCTAACAAAAATAAAACCCATCGGTTTTTCAGATACACAACTTATTTGTGAAACTTGTGAAAAAGCCGGAATACATAACAGAGAACAATATACAAGCGTTTTTGAAGTCGTTAGATTTTATACAAGATGAGCTGATACGCCGCGGCACGAAATTCTTGCACGGGAGTGAACCTGGCTACTCCGACTATATGATTTGGCCGTGGTTCGAGAGGCTCCCCTCCACTGAAGAGATCGACCCGAGGGCGAGAATCAATAGGCAAAATTATGGAACTTTGGTAAGTAGGTACTAAACGATGGAACTTCTGTAGGTTTTGTTTAAAAATACTTTAAAGCATAGTATTTTCATCCTTACTTGTCCTATTGTAAACAGCTTTTGACAGTTGTCTTTTAAATTTAAATATTGATTTAAAAATGTGTTCTTATTAAATCAAATTGTCCCTAATATTTGTAAATTCTTTCGTATTTTAATGTGTAGAAAACTGGAAAACCATTTGATGTATTTTATAATTGATTTTTCAATTAAGAGTTGGGTGAAGATTGTAAGGATAAAATAAACACTAAACAGACTGACGCGACAGAATTTACGCCCTTTTTATAGGAGTAAGTATGTAGATTAATTTCAAGCTCTAATCTAGTAATATCACAGAATAAGTTATAATAATATTATTGTTTAAATTACAGATTAAATACATCAACAACATGATGCAAGATCCTGCTGTGAATGAATACCTCGTGCCAGTGGAAATTATGAAAAAGTTCCATAATGGTTTCAAAGATTCAAATGGACCATATTATGACTTACTAACTGAACATTAAAAGATCGTTTTTCTCACTTTAACATGTTTTTATTACACTCAAGTAATTAATTTCATTTTTAATTAAAAGAAAAAACATACCACACAGTAAGAAAGTATAAGAAATAAAAATAAAAGACAAACTAAAATGTTAAAATTAAATCTAAATCCATAATCTTGAAAGTACCAATCAAATTGTATTTAAAAGAAAACAAAAGCAATTAGCGATATATTATTAAATATTGAGTAATACTTAATAAACTGATCTGATACTGTAAGGCACTTCATTCCTTTTAGATCTAAATGAAACGAAAATGTAATAGTCCAAATTTTTATATCTTTGTCAACCAAACTTGCATTAATTTAACAAACTTATATTACTTTAAAAAATGAAATGTCTTTAGGGATGTCTATAAAATGAAGTCAAAGAATTAAGTAATCTAAAAACTAACATGTCAATACTACTGTTTACATGCATAATTAAATTATTACTCTTGAATCAATTCTTAATTTGTATTGAATACAAACAGAAAAATCAAGGAAAGATTCAAGAAGTCATTGTAGTATCTAGATCTAAAGAAAACTAAGTCAAATATTCTCAGTCTTGATGAATTACTGTCATACGTCTACATTTTCTTATCTCTAATAAGTAGCTATTATAGGATCAATCACCTTTATACTTTTGTGCTAAAGCCTCGAGTCTTGCAATAATAATTTTTAAATCTGCATTTTTATCCAGTTTGAGGTAGGTAGTGTTCCTGACGTCATGCAACTTGATCCACTCAGGAACTTCTTCAGTTAGCAGTCTAATGTCTCTTTGGAGGTCACTTGCAGACACATTCGACTTAAAACTGCTTTCAAGCTTAGACAGTATTATGTTCAATGCTAAAACATTTTTTCTCTCAGTCACAAATATATTCCTCATTGTCCTGGCAAGATCAGGGAGTCGTGTGTAAGTTAAGTACTTTTTCTCATCCTCTGAGGACCTGGTCATAGCTTCGAGTGCTTTGGCGGCTTGTTTTGCTTTAACTTTCTCTAGCAAAGATGCTGGCAAGTTTCTCAATGCAGGATTTAAAATTGTCACTGAACTGGAGCATGGTTGATTAGTTTGTGTGCTCACATTATCTCCCTTATTTTGATGCACATCAGTAATTCCAGTGACAGATTTTTCCTCCTCTGTCAAGCCACGAGCCTTGGCCTGGGCCAGCTTTTCCAAAGCCCTTTCCATTTTTGTATTACATTTGAATAACTCTCTAGCTTTGGCTAGTACATCTTGGGCTGAAGAACACTTATGCATATTTGGTGCTTCAGGCAACTTAGCGCACTCCACTTCTGGTACCTTCTCAAGTTCAAACTCAGGATGCCAGCGGGTCAGTTTGTCATCAGGAATCACCATCGGAGGATCCAAAGTCAAGAGATATTGAGCATGATGCCGTTTTACTAGCTGAAGCAATGTATCATAAAAGTACCGACGCCTTTCTAAAAGAACACTAGGATTCATGACTTTAATGTCATTAGGAAAGTTTGGAGAAATAATTAGTTCATAGGATTCTTTGTTAGAAGTGCTGAAATGTTTGATCTTTTGAATTTCAAAGTTGTAGAAGTCGGGAACCAAGTGTTTTATTTGAGCCAATTGCTTTTCAGTAAAATTTCTCTTCAACATTTCTTGAACAGACGGTTTTAACTTAGCAAATGTGATTTTTTCATTTCTGTTGTAAAGGAGAGCAACAACTGTCTCCATACCACGGAAGAGTTCTGCCAGGAATCTATACTGATGAGGTAAAGGAAGGCTGGTGGCAGATGTAGCCAGAGAAGCATGCCTAATATAAGCTGGGACCTGAAAATTATATCAATACATTATTAAAGCTTTTAATTAGAACTACAATTCACAACAAAATCAGATGTACTGTAACCAGATTGATGATAAAGAAAAGGCATTAGTCATAAAAAATAAGATATACAAACCTTGCTGGGACTTTTGACTGGGCTAACAACAACCTTTCTTGGCGAAATAAGTGCTCTCTCAATGCTGTCTGTTTGTTTAGCCTCGCTTTTTGGTGACAACAACTCATTTTGATTCAAACTTCTCTTACTTGGACTGGAATAGACAATAGAAATATTTTAAATTGCTGTTCTAAGAAACTTTCCACTATAATAATACCACTTGAAATAAGTCTAGAAGACATGTGTATCATGAAATACGGAATACCAGATCTTTAATAAGGATAGGATAGAGAAGGATAGGATGTTGCACAGAAGACTAACAAAATGTATAAATACCTTGAAGGGACTTCCACATCAATAGATTTGAATTCTTTTAGTTTTTTTTTATCAGTTGCCTCTTTGAGCTGCTGAATTCCTTTGCTTATTCTGTCAGCAGACGCTCGCAATTCGGCTAACCTAGAGCTTCCCGCCAATTTTTTCTTGAGATCACCCAAGCTTAGCTCTTTACGAGCAGATCTTACCGCATTGCAAGAATTATGTTTGGGAGGCTCGCTCTCCTGGTTTTGTACGTTGGAAGCATTATTCTTTTTTGCAAAAGCACCGACGTTCTTCTCATTTACTTGAGGTTTCCTAGGGGCTTGTAAAGTCTTCTCAGATTTCTTCACATATTCTCTTGTTTCTGGAGTCGGTTCTTCTCTTAGATTCCCTTTTCGGAATGACTTTATGCTTTTAATTGATGATGTGTGGTCTCGGTCTATGTGGGCAACTTTGCTTTTAGAACTTACTATGTCATCAGGAGCAGCTCTTTTTCTGCTATTGAAAAATGATGTGATTGTAGTTTGAGACATTTTAGCAATTGGGATAAGAACCTAACCAAACCAAAACCCAACTAATTTATCAATTTTACATAAAATAATCTTTCCCTCCAAATCCCACCGTTTTACCACGAAAATGACATGTGACAATTGACAAAAATTGACAATTGACATTGACATGACATGACCAAAGAGAATATATCTTTGACATTTACCATAGCCTTCTCTATTTTACAAGCCATGAACTTAAGATTGGCAGCGTCTGTTAGTGTCAGTTCGTGGTCATGGCGATGGCGTCGGTTAGTCTCCATACTAAATGTATGGGAATATTTTAATTTTAAAAAGTCGATATTTTCTATCGTAGTAATCGTGCGGGGTTGAAAATATAAAAATAATGTAGTTCTTTTATTACAGTTCTTTTTATATTAAATAATAAGATTTTTTTTAATTTTAACCAGGAAAAAATGGCTGTCAAAGATGTCATCTTTTTTGTTGATTTTTTTCAGCAGGGCGTTGATTAACACGCCCTCTAGCTATAAATGATATATCATTAGAAAGGTCTTTTAAAGACAAATATTTGCTGTTAATATACTTTATATCAGTTGTTAATACTTTTGGAATTAAAGGTTATTAAAGTATAAAACTGGTTTATTGTCTATGGGAGTTGATCTACCCCACCTCTAGCATTGAATGGAATATCATTAGAAAGGTTTTTATATGAAAAATATTTGCTGTGAACATACGTTTTTGTCAATAGTTAGTATTTTCAGAGCTTTAGATCATTAATGTTATAAAATTTTGTTGATTTCAGAGCGATTTAACTCTCAAAGTACTAATAGTTGACGTTTGCTGTAAAACAATAAAATGTTTCAAATTTAAAAACCTTTCTAATGATGTAAGATTCATTGCTAGATGAAGCCTCGATCAAAATGCTCATCGTACTAAAGGACCCCCGAAAAGGTCAAACAATTCGACTCAAACCTCATGTCCTAATAAATAAATAATAATAATAAATATAAAATCGTTTGAAATAATCTTACATCACAATTTACACCTAGTTTAAACGCAGATTATATAGGAAAAAGAAATAATCAATAATAAAAAGAATATTATTAAACTATGTGCCTGACCACATGCAATGTTGCCGTTCTGCTCACTTCATGGCTTGCAATTAGAACATATTTTATTTTTTTAGTGATGGGCGTAATCGATTATAAATAATCGATTATCTGAATAATCGACCATAATCGATTGTGATTTCCATGATCAATTTTGTAATCGATTATGCTACTTTTCTTTGGTATGATTTTTTTTTTACCCCAAAAAGAAGAAGCAATGTATCACATTCATCTGTCAAATGAGACCGGTCGCTAGGTGGTTTCTAATTAGATAATCAGCCCGCCGGCGCGGCGCCGGCGGCGTCCCGTGAAGTGCGTGACGTGACTGCCAACTTTTTTTAGAAGTCTTCTTCGTCTTCTAGCAACTTTTTTACTTTATCTTAGATGTATTCTTCTTGAAATTAATATAGACATATTCGACGTGACATTGACTAAATGCTCTTTGAATGCTATCAAAATGCCAAAGATATTTTTTTGCTATGCTATGCTAACTCAGTAAACAAATTACATTCTTCAAAAAAATTTATGAAAAGTATTAAATTTGACGGAAATGGCGGTAGTGCATAAATTCTAATTAGTACCTAATCAATCAAAAACTTTCGTCCTTAACGAGGAACACGAGAACCAACCTATCAAAAAGATGCAACCCAAACCGATACCGAAACAAGCCGAACCAAGGAAGAGCATACTGGTTCCTAGTCGAGTTGTTAGCAGACCAGATGAACTGGAAAATGGAGAAGAAACTGAAATTGCAGCACAAATTTCAGTACCAGAAGAAGGCGGATGGGGTTGGGTGGTGGTTTTAGCCTCCTTTTGGTGTACTTTAGTATTAGATGGAGTCGCTTTTAGTTTTGGTAGTTTACTGAGCGATATGATTACACATCTCGCCGTATCAGATTCCTTGGTTTTGTTGATAAATTCTATAGCAATGGCATTGTATTTTTGTTGCGGGCCCATCGCTTCAGCACTAATCAATCGATTTGGATTCAGAGCGTGCGCCATGGCAGGTTCAGTTATTTGTTCGTGTTCGTTATTTTTTTGTTATTTTATCAACAACTATGTCCTAGTAGTTATATTTTACGGTGTATTTCCCGGATTTGGATTTTGCTTAATCAATATGGCAGCAGGTTTGGTAGTTGGATTTTATTTTGAAAGACTTCGTTCAATAGCTATATCATTAGCAACATCAGGATCTAGCGCAGGCCTTATGGCTTTATTTCCTTTAAACACTTATTTAGTCAGCTTGGCAGGCTGGCAAACTACAACCTTGTTACATTCTAGTATCTTTGGAACAATTTTTTTTGCCGGAATGGCATTTCGGCCTTTACTATCTTTAACAGTCATAAAAACTACTGATGACCCCACGCGTACCGTTACTTATTTACCAAATTTGTCAAAAGCAGCCGTTCAACCAGGATCCACAAAATCTAGGACTGATGGTATGAGGCCAACTGCCACCGAACGCATGTTTAGTGCTGTGTCAAATGCGAATTTTCCAACAGCTGCGGCTGTAGTAGAGGATGAGACTTTGACACCTGCTTCTCAAGCAGGGCCCTCAACAGCAGTTGCATCTAAATTCACTCTGACAGCACAACATCCTCAAGGAGTAAGCCGTCGTCATTTAAAACAAGTACAGTCTCTTATTTCGAGAACAAGTGTCCAAGATAAGTCAAAAAAGAATGTTGAAGTTATCATAAACGTTGAAGAACGCCCTAAAAAACGAAGTTGTTGGGATCGCTTGTTCCACTGGGAACGTCATGTACCACAGTCACGTCCATTATACAGAGATGACGCATTTTATGATGGAAAAGTAGAAAAGTTGCCAATTTACCAGAAGAGTATGTTAGACACTAGTCCCGAGGCAAAAACTGGTCTTGAATATCAATTAGCTGTATCTCGAGCAGTAACAACAGGAGACTTGCATGAACATAGAGGTGTATTTACAACTGCTGCCCGACGTGTATTAGCAACTATGATGGATCCAGTATTATTAAAAAGACCTTCTTTCATTGCTTTAGCTGCTACGGGTTTATTTATATTTGCGGGATTTTTAGTTCCTTATGTTTATGTTAAAGAGAGATGTTTAAGCGTCGGTATCGATGAAACTCATGCCACCATGTTGGTGTCAGTATTGGCTTTGTCCAACGCTGTCGGGAGATTGGTTGTTGGAGCACTTGCTGTTAAAATAGACCCTTTAATAATGTATACAATAACGTGCTTCATTGGAGGCATCAGTACAATGCTATCAAATATCTCATACAACGTATACTATCAATATGGATATGTAATCGTGTTTGGTTTTTTTGGAATAGCCTTAACTTGTTTAAGAAGTATGGTAATAGTTTCAATGTATGGACTTGAAAAATTAACAAATGCTACGGGAATGATACTATTATTTTCAGGCGTAGGAAGCTTAATAAGCACACCATTAGCTGGTACTTTGAAAGAAAGCTATGGGTATGAAATGGCGTTTTATGTAGCGGGAGCATTTATGATTATCAGTGGTTTTGTATCGGTGGCAATGTTAAGAATTCTTAAGAAAGAAAAATTAAAAAACAGCACTGCTATGAAGTCTACAAATAAAAAGGCTGTAGTTAAATCACAATAAAATTTGACGATTCGAAACAGCGGGTCTACCGGCTAAAAATAATAAAGTTAATGTTAACTGTAATTTGACAGATGTATGTAATACATTGCTACTTCGTTTTGGCACAAATAAAAACTTACCAAAAAAAAAGAAGCAATGTATCATATCCATCTGTCAAATTACAGTTAACACTTCATTATTTTTAGCCGGTAGACCCGCTGGTACTTAAAACGCTAAAGCACAGAATACATAATAGTACAAGTGCTAAAGCTAGACTGGAGTCGTACCGGGGGAGTCAGATCACTGCTGGATCGGAACCGGCCTGACCATGGTCTGACGATGCCCGCTTGACCGCCGGATTTTGTGATTTGTGTCAAAATGACGGGCTCGTGGATTTACCTCCATGGCTTTTAATATCATCTACCTACAGTTATAGTTAACGGCGGCGGCCTCAGAACACAGAAACAAAGGAGAAATGTTATAGGGTGCAGTTTGTATGGGGACCGATGTCGCCACTTACACAACACAATTGCATATTGATAGCATAATCTTGATCTTGACAGCGCACGCACACACAACACACGCAATGGACATAGTTCGTAATCCAGTATACTAGCTTCATGCGATAATAAGTGCTAGTAACGGAAATATAATAAATGAAATATAATTATGCAGGTAGTATCTTATCTGTGATAGGTGACTCCACTGTTGCTGGAATTAACTCTATCACTACGATTTCTGCATGTAATTAATTTTCCGCACACGTCGGCATTTTGCAAAAAAACAATTCGTTCTACTGACAGTACTGACTAGTTTCTGCGCATCTGCGCAGGAAATGGGTACACGCGATAGACACGCCTCTTTATTTCTGTGATCTGTGGCGGCGGCGCAGTGGTAGCAGTTCATCCGGCTCCCGTATCATGGGTTCATGGACCTAACCTTGAACTACTTGCTTTGTGTAGATGGCACCGGGGTACAACCGCAGCTCGAAAGAAACAAAACAATACCCCGTTTCCATAATATGTAACAAATCGAAGCAAAAAACGTGTGAAAAATGTAAGGCGTGCTTCTGGGCGTCTGGACTCTGACTTCGGTTCGGCTCCGGTCGAGTTTCGGTTATCCACCGGATGAAATAGGTATATATAACAATCTAATTAAAATTAAGATGGGAAATGTTGACTTTAGCGTAAAGTAGGTAGGTACATAGTATTGTATAAATAAATTATTTTTAAATTATTTGATTTTGATTCTTTTAAAACCAAAATTTAAATAAGGTAAGTAGGTATACCAACCAGGGAATGATAACGTTATTTTTAAATGTAACGTTATTTCTTACTTTTTTGCCGTTAATTTTAACATTAACGTTATGTCAATAAATAACGTTACTTTAGATAACGTTACATTGAAATTAACGTTATTTCAGTAAATAACGTTAATTTTAACGTTATTTTAACGAAATTAACGTTATTTCAGTAAATAACGTTAATTTTAACGTTATTTCTTACTTTTTGTTACCGTTACTTTAAAATTAACGGCGGAGACGATTGGGGCGGGGGCGGTTTGGCCAAGCGCGATTCTGACTTACAAATGTCAGACGTGAGGAGCCTTAAATGTAAGAACCATAGAAATAGAATGAATGAATTAGCAGGTGATCCGAAAAACGAAGTGCAAATGTGTGAGTGAAATATGTTATCGATAACCGTACCTTCTTACCTACGTCTATTCTGAGTGGCTTAAAGGTGATATTGTCATTTTCGATCTAATTTTTCATCTGCTCCATCGACCTACTATACAACTACAACCCGTAGTTGTATTGTAGGTCGATGGCGCAGGTGGTTAGACACGCCCCCAAATGGTAAATGCAATGTAAATGATTGACAAGAAATGCTTGATCGTCTAGGGAGTCTACTAGATTAAAATCGCGGCTTAAACAAGGCGCAAAGCCTTGTTCTGATACACGGTTACATAAGGATCGGGGTGTATCAGCTACGGTGCGTGGCATGATCTTGTATCGTTTTGCGTCCAAACTAGCCAAATTATACACGTCGATGATACGCGACGTAGATCTGCGGGTCTACCGGCTAAATATAATGAAGTTAATGTTAACTGTAATTTGACAGATGGATTATGATACATTGCTTCTTTTCTTTGGTAAGTTTTATTTGTGCCAATACGAAGTAGCAATGTATCACATACATCTGTCAAATTACAGTTAACATTAACTTCATTGTTTTTAGCCGGTAGACCCGCTGATTAAAGCTGCGGACAAACCAACGCGTTCAGCCTGCGTTCGCGGTGGCGTGCTCGGTGGCGATCTTCTCGCGTGCAAAGCCCGTTCACACCAAACACGCGATCTACGCTACGCATTCAGTCCAGTCTGTGTCCAGTGGCCACTTCCGAACCTCCTAATCCTATTAAATTTTAGCCGCGATTACATACGCGATATAATAAGTTAAATTTTAACAACTAATTTACACAAATAACGCAAAGGTCAACATTGTTTATGTTTTTTTTATTTTCGATTCTCATCTCAATCTTATAGGTACAATGTTTATCTTTTCGTTATAGGGATAGGGTAAATTCGCTTTTGAAATCGAACTTATTTTATACAATATTTTATTGTCTCGATTGAAATCGATTGAAAGCGCAGTTGCATTGCTGCTTTAGTTAAGATAGTTGTCACATTGGTTCTTACTAAAGCAGCGATGTAACTGCGATTTCTGTCAGAGTTGATTGCAACATAGTTAAGTAATTACCCCCCTGGCCTAAGTGTATGACAACATGTTTTCTATTACAGTTCTTGCCACTTGAGTTCAAAGTAGCGTCAAACTATCAATTTCGTCGTTTGAACTCATTTTTATAATACTTAAGTAAATGGTTCGGACATTATTATGTATGAAGACTGGCATACCTACCTGTCCGCCATTTTGAAAAAAGATAGTTTTGGTCGCCTGATCTAACTAAATAGTAGTATTAGGTGATAAAATAAGTACTTACAAACAAAAAGTAATAGAGTAAAATCTCTAAAGTGATATAAGTACTTACTGAGATACTTAAATTTGAGTTTGAAGTTGAAAAAAAAAACCGGCCAAGCGCGTGTCGGGCCTAGCGCGGTAGGGTTCCGTAGTTAACATATACCATGCCTTATTTAAAACCACTATATGCTCTAAGCCTAAAAGGTCTTAAGACCTTTCATTTCTTCAAAGATACCATCAATCTAGGATGAGTACTTTTCGAGACATTGCTGTTTTAAGTTTGACAGCTGTCATCTGTCAAACTTAAAACAGCAATATCTATTTAATTCCGCGGGCTGATTATCTAATAAGAAACCACCTAGCGACCGGTCTCATTTGACACTTTGACAGATGAATGTGATACATTGCTTCTTCTTTAATTTAAAAAAACATACCCACAGAAAAGTAGCAATGTATGTCAAATGAAACCGGTCGCTAATTAGTTTCTATTATCTTAATCATAAATCGATTATCTAAATCAGCCTGCCGCCGGTTTATTTTTACCCGTAGACGTTTTTACCGGTACATTTTTTGTAGCGTAGCAACATCGCTCTATTTTCAGACCGATGTTGCTACGCGAGAAAACCCTTTTCTATAAAAAATAGTGATATTAAGCGTTGTCCAGATTTGTATCATCTTGACGATCAAAATCAGGCGTATCGTATCGAGTATTCGTATCCTAAGTATGGTACACTAAAGGCTGGCCACATACAGACGGAATCCCGTTTCGGAATTCCGTACGTACCACCACACACAGACGTTTTTTTTCGTTCAGAATCACGGCTCAGTCAGACGCTAAACTTTGATGAGGAAACATTGAGCGAAGATGAATTACTTTCTAAAAACAAACAAAAACTACATAATTATAGACTATTTATTATTTATATTACGCACAGTTCAATTCTATTGCTTTTTTGGAAACTAAAACTACATAATAACTAAGCAAAATAATAAAGGGTTTGCCAAAAGTCTGGTAACCAGAGCTGTAATAAAAAAGTTGTAGGTGTTTGTATACGTCACTCACACATAGGCCGTGCGTGTGAGCGCATTCCGTACTGAATAACAACGGTTGTGTGTGGCGACCCATACAAAATATATGGTAGTCTTGCGTTCGGAATGGCTTTTTTCCGTGCGGGATTCCGAATGCACGGGCTCTCATGTGGAATCACGTACAGAATATAATTACGTACGGAACGTTAACGTAACGCATGTGTGTGGCAGGCCCATAGGTTTTGTATGCAATTGCTGCGTTCGGAATTCCGAATCGGGATTCCGTTTCGAGATTCCGTTACGTGATTCCGTCTGTGTCGGCCACACACGCCTTAAGAGCTTATTACACTTTCCTGAATAACGGATCCGGAATTTAGTGTCCGATTTAGGCCGGCCACACACAGACGGAATCCCGTTACGGAATTCCGAACGGAATTTCGATAATTTATGAAGATTCCGTACGGAAAAATCCCGTATGTGTGATTAGCTGCGTTCGGAATCACGTATGTACGGAATTCCGTAACGTGATTCCGTCTGTGTGTGGCCGGCCTTAGAAGGAGAAATTCAGTCGCCAATTAGACCGTCCTGAATAACGGATCCGATATCACAGCTTTACGATCATACACTTGTTAAACGAATGTTCTTGCGCAGAGCAACGGAGGGGAAAACATAGTAGCCGTAAAAATACATAGCTAGGTGTTATGTATGAACTATAGCTATAGTTATGTATGTGACTGCGTCACTATACGTTGTTCCATTTGCTAAATAAACAGTGCGTTTCTAACCGTCGGTCTTGTCACTTGCCTCCTTGTTCGTATACGTAATACTGGCGACGAGTACCCACATTGTAGAATATAATTATGGCTACTTCTCATTTTGGAATTTTAACAAGTTTTGATCATAATTTACACAATTGGAATACGTATAAAGGACGTATCAGACAGTTTTTTATTGCAAATAGCATAGGCGCAGTTAACGATCCGAAAGGAGAAAGGAGACGAGCGATTTTTTTGAGCGCACTCAGCGAGGGCACGTACAAGCTCGCGGAGGATTTAGCTTTACCAAAGGTGCTAGAAGACGTGCCATTCGAAGACATTTTGCTGCTGCTCGATGTGCATTTTACACCAAAGCGGGTTGGTTTCGCCGATCGACATAGTTTCTACGCAGCGACCCAACAAGTGGGTGAAGGTCACGCGCAGTGGGCTGCTCGGTTGCGCGGTCTAACAGCTCACTGCCAGTTTAGCAACATTGAGGAGGCTCTACGAGATCGCTTTGTTATGGGAATGCTACCAGGACTCGAGAAGGAAAAACTTTATGTCCAAGATATGAAGGAGTTAACATTAGCCAAAGCGGTGGAGTTAGCGGAGAGTTTACGATGCGCCAAGATGAGTGCTGCAAGCGGAAGCGGCGGAACAACTTATTCCGCTACAGAGCAGCTGTTTAAAATTAATCATAGTGCAAAAAACGCGATCGGTGGTACAAAAAATAAGTGTTTAGTGTGTGGTTATTCTAACCACAAAACGTCAGAGTGTCGTTTCGCAAAATATACGTGCAAAAAGTGCAATACGAAAGGGCACCTCCGTAAAATGTGTGGGAAAGTGAATTACATCGAGACAGGTGATGTAGACGAAGGCGATGATGGTAAGTTATTTTATATTCGTTCGGTTAGGGGGGAACCTATGGTGGAAACGGTTTCTGTTAACGGCATAAAACTGAAATTTGAAATTGATACCGGGTCCGCTGTGACAGTTTTATCTGAAAATTTATTTAATTCGTATTTTAATAACGTGCCATTGTCACCAACGAGTAAAAAATTGATGACCTATACAGGTGATCATATATCTTGTTTAGGTATGGCAACATTGCCCGTGTCCTACGCAAATCACATCCAAAATTTAAATTTTTATGTAATTCGAAATGGCGGGCCACCACTCTTAGGTCGTGATTTTATTTCGCTTTTTAAGTTGGAACTAATGGCCAATAATTTTTGTATTCAATCTAGACCCACAGCGGAACAACTCCAAATGCGGTTTCCGAGTGTGTTTTCTGATACATTGGGATTATTCAATAAATATAAAGTATCTTTGTCATTGAAAGAAAACGCGAAACCGGTTTTCTTCAAAGCCCGCCCTGTTGCTTTTGCACTGCGAGATAAGGTAAACAAAGAAATCGATAAATTGGTCGATTTAGGAATCCTTATACCGGTAGACCATTCTGACTATGCATCTCCAGTTGTACCGATTTTAAAACGTAACGGGGATATTAGATTATGTGCCGATTATTCGGTAAGCATAAACAAACAACTGGTAATTGACCAGTACCCTTTGCCCACAATTAAGGAGTTATTTTCAAAATTATATGGGGGCCAGCAATTTACAAAATTAGATCTGTCCATGGCCTACCAACAATTTGTCCTTGACGATGCGTCACAAAATATTACTTGCATTAATACGACTCGTGGTCTTTACAAATATACCCGGCTAGTGTTCGGTTTGGCCAGCGCACCTGCTATTTTCCAAAGAGCCATGGAAAATTTATTATCGGGGTTAGATGGGGTATTATGTCTGCTTGACGATATTTTGATATCGGGGAAAGACGATAATCAACATTTAGATCGTTTACATGCAGTACTCCAAAGGTTGCAAGATGCAGGCTTGACTTTGCAAAAGGAGAAATGTGAATTTTTTAAGGATGAAATAAATTATCTTGGGCATTTAATTAATAAAGATGGGTTAAAAAGTGTCCTCAAAAAGTAAAAGCAATAGTAGAAGCACCAAAACCAACTAATATAGGCCAATTACAATCATTTTTGGGGTTGGTAAATTATTACAGGAATTTATACCGGAGGCATCAACTATTTTGAGCCCATTATATGAATTATTAAAAAAGGGTGTTAAATGGAACTGGTCAGAAATTCACAATGTTGCGTTTACCAATATAAAATGCATATTATCATCGGACAAAGTACTTGCACATTTTGACCCAAGCGCCAAATTAGTTTTGACAGTAGATGCGTCCCCTAGCGGGCTGGGAGCTATTTTGTCACAGGTCGATAGTAACGGGTTAGAGAGACCGGTGTCTTACGCCTCACGTACCTTGAATTCTGCCGAACAACGTTATTCGCAGATTCAAAAAGAAGCCACCGCCACAGAATATATAATAGTACTAACGTACAGAAGTCGGACCCCGCGAGGACCATCAAATAATAAGCTACTCTCGCTGCACGGCAATAAAGTACAATTTCAAACTGCACAACGCTGCGTGGATAAAATTATATGCACCTACGAAGAAGAAAGAGAGGCGTCTCTTTCTGTCGCATAGCTCTGTCTCAACCGACACATTTCGGGGTTGCTACTCGCTAGTTACTGATATCATAGAAAACATTCGTTATGCCCATGTATAAATAATGAAATTACTATAATAGGTACCTACTTATAAAATAAAATAAATCTACCTAATAGGTGAGCTGAGCATATTTAAAGAGCATAAATAATAAGTATTTCTAAGTAGTTAGAGAAGCTCGATGGCGCAGTGGTATAGCGCCTGGCCCAACGATTGCGGAGGTTAAGCAACTTTTGCAAGGGTCAGTTATGGGATGGGCGAAAAAAAAATAGTATTTTTTAGCTTTTTTCTTTACTGGTGCCATATTTCGAACTTCGATACAACTAAGTATGTAAATATGTATACAAAAAATACAATAAACTTTGGTAGGTAGGTAGGTGCGTTAGTAATTAAGTATCAAAAACGAAGTGCATGCAGTTTCGCATTCGGCGCTTGACTGACTCGTTTCGTTGGTGACGTTCACGCGCTGCGCTCTCGTCGCTTGCACACGCCGGCGCCGCGCGTTTCGGTCGGCGCGGTGATATCCCTCGACAATGGCCCTCTTGGAGTGGGCCGCGAGCAGTAGGCTAATATAAAAGTTTAAGCGAGGAGTTATACCCCCCTGCCACCGCTATAATATTTGGGGTGCGTAAATATCATCAGTACTTGTACGGGAAATCTGTTCCATTTGTACTTCGAACTGATCACAAGCCGTTAATTTCCATATTTGGGCCATACCGGGGCATTCCGGAAGTAACGGCAAATCGGCTTCAAAGATATGCAATGTTTTTGAGCGCATATAATTATAACATTGAATATATACGTAGCGCTGATAACAGTGCCGACTATCTGTCTCGGTCTAGCCTGCCGGCGCCTGCGGCGGCCGCGCGGCCGCGCACGGTAAATGGAGATGATGACTCATTCGATGTGGAATGCGATCGCGCGTCTTACGTTAATTTTGTGGTGGAGGGCAGCCTACCTATAACATTGGATCAGTTGCGCGACGAAACCGAGAAGGATGTGCTATTGAATAAAGTGAAACACTTTATCTTAAATGGTTGGCCGCCTAGATTACCCAATTTACTTTTAAAACCCTATTATTTGTGTAGAAATCAGTTATCTTACGAAAGCGGGTGTCTGATGAGAGGACATAAAGTCGTGATACCACATTCACTCCGAGATAGAATGATTGCAGAATTACATAATTCACACTTAGGGATAGTGAAAACTAAAGCCGAAGCGCGATCACGGTTCTGGTTTCCAGGGATCGATGAAGCCTTGGAAAATATGATAAACTCTTGCGATATTTGTACTAAGCTGCGACCCGCTCCCCCCCGCGCTCCGTATTCTCATTGGAAATTTCCCCCGCAACCGTTTTACAGAGTACACTTGGATTTTTTAATGTTAGGTCAAACATACCTTGTAGTTGCAGATGCATATACAAAGTGGGTAGAGGTGTATAATATGAATAATTGTAGCACTACAACAGCACTCATAGAAAAAGTAATTGATTTCATGTCGAGATTTGGCACGCCACACACACTTGTTACTGACAATGGCACGGCATTTACTTCTCAGGAATTTCAAAGTTTTTGCAAATTGAATGGGATACTCCATATGACGTCACCACCATACCACCCAGCCAGCAACGGCCAGGCAGAGAGCTACGTAAAAATAGTTAAAAAGGGTATAAAATCGAGTATTCAGTCAAGTAATAATGCAAAAACTATGAAAATAAAATTATTGAAATTTTTGTTTGACTATCGAAATTCTGTCCATTCAACCACAGGTTTCACACCCGCCGAGTTAGTGTTTGGTAGGAAATTGAGATCACGCTTGGATTTATTAAAGCCAACTAAATCAAAGCCATCGTCGCTCTCGTCTACATTAGCTTATAATGTAAAAAATAATCAGTGTTTGCAGAATAAATATGGAGGTACTAATAAACAAACCTTCAAGCCCAACGATAATGTATTTTATAAAAAAAATGTAAATGCTTCCAAATTTATATGGTGTAAGGGTATAATTGTTAAACGAATCGGTAAAGTGATGTATTTAGTTAAGGATAGTAGCTCTTTGAAATGTGTTAGTAAACATAAAAACCAAATTATAGCCTATAGGGGACATAATACGAAGCTCGCATTAGAGCAACGAGACCATGGCGTAAGTGTACAGGACATTTCATCTCTCGAATCAAATTCAATGGAGGCTTATATCGGCCATGGCAGCTCTGAACACAGCGGGGAGAGGAATGAAGGTGTTGGGTTGTCTGCCTCGACTCCAACCGATGTAGTAACAGCCATCTCTCTGCTACCTGAAGGCGATAACCTGTCAACACCATCTAGGAGATCAGATTTGAGAACAGACATTCTTTCGGCGCCGGAAGACGACGATAACTTTCAAGAGGCCCTGTCAGAAGGCGAGTTCGGGGCAGGAAGTGGAAGTGAGGAAATGCCCCAGTCGGCAAACCGCGTTCAGTCAGCCACGCCAAAACAGGATGATTCATCATCACGCCAAAGGGTCCGTAGATGCCCCCCTGTTAATTATAAACAGTTTTTCTAATGAAGATGTATAAGTTCATTAGGGGTAGGACTGTTATGTATGAACTATAGCTATAGTTATGTATGTGACTGCGTCACTATACGGCGTTCCATTTGCTAAATAAACAGTGCGTTTCTAACCGTCGGTCTTGTCACTTGCCTCCTTGTTCGTATACGTAATATACGAATATTACGTAAATAATACGTAAATAATAGGTATATTATGTAGCTAGGTAGGTAGTAGGTACATGTCATTTTCAACGCTAATCTGAACTAGGTTTATTGATGTAGGTACTAGTCAATAAATCATCTAAAGAAACATACCTTACATCATTTTTAAAAGCAAATACCAACAAATGACAGCTGTCAAACTTAAAACAGCAATATCTCGAAAAGTACTCATCCTAGGTCCTAGACTGATGGTATCTTCGAAAAAATGAAAGGTCTTGGTGATATCTTCATTTTAGGTGACAGCTGTCAAATTTAAGATTGTCATCTAAAATGAAGATCTCACTAAGACCTATCATTTTCTCAAGGTCACCATCAGTCTAGGATGAGGTATATTGAGGCAGGATCTCTTTACCATGTGTTTAGCGAAAAGGGAAGTACTTCCACCGAGCTAGGTGTCTGTGCTCGGGGACCGCGGTCTAACTGCTTGATGTTGGAATTTGTATTTATGCGAAGTGCTTAGAAAACTTCGATATCGTGAGTCAGGTCTCCATACATTTTTGTCTCGATATTAGCTTGACGTAGTGCGACGTCACGTCTGCGTAATGTTTACATATTGTACTTTTCGCTGATCCTGCATTTCTTCATTATTTGTAGATTGCTTATGTAACGGTATGATCGCGCCGCTACATCACTCCCCCTCTTTCTTGAAAGACTCGTTCATAGGTAAGTGACGCTCCAGTCTTCCATCATGACGAGTGTGTGCTGCTGGCTGCTCCATGAGCGGTATGGCTTCGTGTGCAGAACTGCCACGCCGGTGTAGATTAGTTATCAGTCCGGTCGTGGGCTGCTGCGATGCCGTCCTCCGCCAGTCACCAAGTCGTTGCCGCAGGACCAAGTCGCATTTTCTGCTGATCGTGGACCTTGCTTCTCCATTCTCGACCTTATGAGGGGTGGTATACCTTGATGATGCTCCAAAAGGTTGCTGCTGTCCAGTGTCGGTGGTCACCAATGATGAGGCATGATATCTTCACCATGTGTTCAGCGAAAAGGGAAGTACTTCCACCGAGCTAGGTGTCTGTGTCAAAATCGTGTAGCAGCATTGCGTATAGGGTTGCTAACCCTACTATATAATAAAGTATCCTACTATATTGAGGGCTCGCCTACTATATTTTTTGAAAAAATATTAATCGTAGGCAAGACTACTACATTTTTTGAAAAAATTAAACAAAAGCAACAAAAAAATACTTTTTAACCGACTTCCAAAAAGGAGGAGGTTCTATGTTCGTCTGTATATTTTTTTTTTGTGTATGTCCACCGATTACTCGAAGACGGCTGGACCGATTGAAATGATTCAAACGTTATTACATTAGGTACACTTCCAAGTTGGTCCCATTTTTTAAAATTTGGAAATCGGTTCAGTACTTTTCGAGTAATTTTGAAAAAAGCACGAAAATAGTATGATTTTGTGTGAATTACCTCGATGATTGGTCGTATTACTTCTTTGTTTATGAACTGAATAAGATAATTATTTTTTTGTTGGAAGAGGGATATCTTAAGTGTAGTTTTTTAACCGACTTAAAAAGGAGGTTCTCAGTTTGACCCGTATTTAAGTATGTTTCTACGCGATTATCTTACGTTTGGCTGAGCCGATTTTTCATACCATATAATATACCTTACCTACAAGGTACCTACACTAAAAATAAAAAAAATTTTTTTTTTTAAAAAACAAAAAACCGACTTCAAAAAACCTACCTCTAAAAAGCAAGAAATAATATTCGTAATAATAAAAATACGTCTATTGAAGTCGGGTGGGGCTTTTAGAATAAAAAAAAAGGAATTTGTACTCCAGCCCCACCCGACTTCAATAGACGTATTTTTATTATTACGAATATTATTTCTTGCTTTTTAGAGGTAGGTTTTTTGAAGTCGGTTTTTTTTTACTTATATGCACAAAAGTAATTGCATAATATTTTTTTGTTATTAAACACTTCTTTAAAATATTGCGTAGCGTATCCCCTTTGAAGATCGAAACTAGCCAAATGATACACGTCGATGATACGCGACGGAGAAGATGACTGATACCCAAAAGTTTTACTAGTCTCTGGACAAGGCTTTAGTGATCGTCTTCGTTCGTCGACCGCGTGTAGTAATCTGTGGTCGAGCGCATTTTGTTCTGCGACCGGCCGCCATACTCAAACAAAAAGATTGAGATGAAAAGATAAATTTATATTTATTGGAAGTTGTTGAAAGTGTTTTAATTTGCTAAATGAGTTCTAAATCAGATGTAAATAGAAGGGTACTCGCCATTCAGGCGAAGAAGAAACGGCATAAACTGGGCAAGAAGAAAAACCGTGAGGAGGATCACGGCGGTGGTGGACAAGGAAACGGGCTGCGCAACCAAAATCAGAACCGTTTGGAACCAACACATAGTTCTTCCAATGAAACGATCGAAGAAGATGCCTCTGTGTTCGAACAGTATGCGAGTGACGACGAAGAGCAAGAAGACAGTGCCGATTACTGCAAGGGTGGATATCATCCTGTCAAAATTGGGGACTTGTTCCTGAATCGGTACCACGTCACTAGAAAACTGGGTTGGGGCCACTTTTCAACAGTATGGTTGTGTTGGGATCTTGTGGACAAGCGATTTGTGGCGTTAAAAGTCGTCAAGTCTGCTCCTCATTTCACAGAAACTGCTTTAGATGAGATTAAAATACTGAAAGCGGTACGCGATAGCGATCCTGCCGACCCCAAAAGGAACAAAACCGTGCAACTACTTAACGATTTTAAAATTACTGGTGTCAATGGGACGCATGTATGCATGGTGTTTGAAGTGCTGGGCCACCATCTCCTTAAGCTGATACTCAAATCAAACTACAGAGGCATCCCACGTGATAATGTTAAAACCATCATTCGTCAAGTTTTAGAAGGGTTGGATTATCTCCATACCAAGTGCAAGATAATTCATACTGATATAAAACCTGAAAATGTGCTGGTTTGTGTAGATGAACCCTATATTCGTAGGCTGGCAGCTGAAGCTACAGAGTTACACTCGCTGGGCTTGAGACTACCACACTCTCTCATAAGTACAGCTCCTAAAGAGTTCCAAGAGCAAGTAGTAACAGGTAAAATGAGTAGAAATAAAAAGAAAAAGTTAAAGAAAAAAGCTAAACGTCAATCAATGTTGCTCAAAAAACAAATGGAGCAAATAGAAGAAATTGAGGAGCAAAAGAAGGTTGAAGTTGAAGTTGAAGAGTCGGCTCCCATGTCCCAAGATAATGATGACTCACCGCAGACCCCTGAAGAAGCAAGTGTTATTGAGACTACCCGATCAGATATTGAGACTCTGAATGGCTGTACTGACATAAGAAGAACTGATGACGAGGCTTTCGACACAGATGCTGAAGCTGTACAGGTAAGGAGCAAACAATATGGCTGTGGTGATGATGCAAGCACTCCTATGTCAGAAGGGGAGATGACTGATACTCCCCCGTCTCTTAATTCCCAATCATTAAAAGATAAAAATGCTGACAAAGAACCTGATCCAGCCTTTGATATATGTGACTTAGAAGTGAAGATCGCAGACCTGGGCAATGCCTGTTGGGTACACAGACACTTTACAGAAGATATACAAACAAGGCAGTATCGCTCATTAGAAGTGCTGCTCAGTGCTGGATATGGCACTTCTGCTGACATATGGAGCACCGCATGTATGGCTTTTGAATTGGCTACTGGAGATTATCTTTTTGAACCTCATTCAGGAGAAGGTTACAGCCGGGATGAGGACCACTTAGCTCATATCATCGAATTACTTGGTGACATTCCCAAGAGAATTGCTGCTTCTGGGAAGTATTCAAAAATGTTTTTTAACAAAAAAGGTGAGTTGAGAAACATCACAGGTCTGAAGCCATGGGGTTTAGTTTCTGTTCTGACTGAAAAGTATGAATGGAATCAGAAAGATGCTGAGGAGTTTGCTGACTTCTTGAAACCCATGCTAGACTTTGATCCAAACAGGCGTGCTACTGCATACGAGTGCCTTCAGCATCCTTGGTTGAAGACATCCATTCCAGAAATGCAAGAGTCTGAAGAATAATCATTTTGCTCTCTGTAGTGAATGATAATACATTCATGAAATCAGTAGTGTTAACATACAAAGTAGTTATTCCAACATATTGTTTGAATCAAAGTTTATTTATGAATTTGTTTGTGAATAATTTAATTTTGTATCTAGATTAACTTCTTTAAAACCTTAATCCGTGGAATAAAATTGTATGCATCATTTGGGGCAATGCTGTTATACAATCCATGTATTGATTAATAGTAGCGAAGTATATAATACACGCTGCTCAAGTTTGTAGAGATATATTGGTCAACTAAACATGTAACATTGGCATTATTATAGACACCTTAAATTATCCAAAATGTACAGATAGCTTTAGGAAAATTGTGATGTATGACATGTAGACAATATAGGTTTTGTCACATTAATCTCTTAGGAATTTATTAGTTCAATAGCTCAGCACTTCCACCTAGAAAGTGAGGAACCTAATGTAAAGTCATGCATGCATTCAGTAGCCATTCAGGAAGTATGTTTGTTCACATAGTGTAAGTTTGTGTTTTGTCACTACACATGAAAAATCTCATATTGTAAACTTTATAGGAGTAAGACAGTATTTGTAAAGCCACACCTCCGAGACTGCCTTTTTATAATTCAATGAGTCATCTAAATTAACAATGGCTGGAGTCGTCGGACAATGTGAGGCAGTATGTGCCAGTGTCCTCTATACCAGCTAATAATTATTATATAATTTATCATAGATCCCAATTTACATGACCATTTGTATTAATTATATCTGCAAATTTACATGAATAAAATTTCAAAACGAGCTTGTTTATTATGTTTTTCTTTTACTTCTTTCCTTATAGTGGGAGATCTTGGGGACATCACCTTGCATTTTTGAGACAAAGCAAACCGCTTGGAACAGGTGTTCCTGGGGGTGATCTGAGCTGATTTAGCCCGGTTGCCACGCGGTTCCCCCCAGCAGGTGGGCAGGGGAGGGGGGAGAGCAGTGGGTCCGGCGGGCCTCACTCTAAGTTCATATCTGCATACATGTAGCAACTATATTAAGTTTGGGATCCTTTTTTTATAATTCGAGGACGAGGAATTCATTTTTGGGACTAGATTTTCACTCACCCATACAAAAAACGCGCGTCATTCAAAAAATATTTTTTTTCTCTATTTTTTTTTTAAATCCTCTACAGAATAAAAACTATGAAGATTTGTCCTTAAAAAAATACTAGTGAATAGCCTAGTTATACCATACCACTATATAATAATTATAAACTTGTTAAACATTTTTGACTAATAACTGTGTTAAAAAAAATGTTTTATGTCGCGCTGCGGAATTTTCTCTCAACAATTTTTTTTTCGAATATTTTCTACAGAATTAAAACTATGGAGATTTGCCCCAGAAAAAAAACTGGTATATAGCCCAGTTATTTTCCTATATAAATTAATACATTTGTTAAACATTTTTGTCTAATAACTGTGTTCGAAAAAAATTATGTCGCGCGGCGGAATTTTCTCTACCATTTTTTTTCGAAAATCCTCTACAGAATTAAAACTATGAAGATTTTTCCCTAGAAAAAAAATACTGGTAAATAGCCCAGTTATCGTACTACATACAAAAATAAATTTGTTAAACATTTTTGTCTAGTAACTGCGTAAAAAAAAATTTTGTTTCGCGCAGCGAAATTATTTCTACAATTTTATTTATTTTCGAATATTTTCTACAAAATTATAACTATGAAAATTTGCCCCAGAAAAAAAAAATTGGTGAATAGCCCAGCTATTTACTATATAGAATAATACATTTGTTAAACATTTTTGTTTAGTAACTGTATTAAAAAAAATGATTTGTGTCGCGCGGCGAAAATTTCCTTACCTACCATTTTTATTTCGAAAATCGTCTACAGAATTAAAACTATGAGTATTTTTTTTAAACTTTTTTATTAAACTTTAAACTATGAGTATTTGCCCCCGAAACAAAAATACTAGTAAATAGCCCAGTTATCCTACTATATAGAATAATTATTTTTTATAAACATTTTTGTCTAGTAATTGTGTTTTGTGTCGCGCGGCAGACCTGCAAAATTCTGGGGCCTTGCTATGAGCTCTTATAGCAGGGTAAGCTTACTTTTTCGTACTATGACCTCAACGGTTAGTATGAAAGCAGGCCATAAGCAGTCCTTTTTAAGGCCTGCTTTTGAACTGAACGGTTTCTTATTTGCTGATGGTAAGCCCCCTGATAAGTTGTTATTTTTTAACCGACTTCATCAAAAGGAGGAGGTTCTCAATTCGATTGTATGTTTTTTTATTTTTTTTTCGTTGTTCGCGCGTATCTTCGACATTTATGGACCGATTTAAATAATTTTTTTTGTTCGATTGAGTTTTCTTGCGAGATGGTCCCATTTAATTTTTTTTCAAATCGGTTCAGTAGTTTACAAGTAATCCTGAAAATACTATGATATTAATTCAACTAACTTGACAATTTTGTTATTTATGAACCGAATTAGATGATATTTTTTGTTGGGGAAGGGATACCTTTGTGTGGTCTTTTTAACCGACTTCAAAAAAAGGAGGTATTCAGTTTGTATGTATGTATGTTTCTCCGCGATTATCTCACGTTTGGCTGAGCCGATTTTTCTACCTAAATAATATACCAACACTACCTAATACAGAAGGTACTTACACTAAAAATAAAAAAAATAAAAATTTGTTTAAAAAACAAAAAAACCGACTTAAATAAATATATACAAATCATTAGATACGCATTATCATTGTTATAATAAAACACGTCAATTGAAGTCGGGTGGGGCTTTTAGAATAAAAAAAGGAAGATGTACTCCAGCCCCACCCGACTTTAATAGACGTGTTTTATTATAACAATTCTAATGGCGAACGTTTTCCCAATATCTTTATTTAATTTAATTTGTATCATATATTATATTTGTCACGTATAAAATAATTTATCAATATAGTGTAAATTATTGATGTAACCAGAAATTAAAACATTTTTTTAACACAGTTACTAGACAAAAATGTTTGAAATGTTTATTATTCTATATAGTAGTATAACTGGGCTATTCGCTAATATTTTTATTTCAAGGGCAAATCCTCATAGTTTTACTACTGTAGACGATTTTCGAAAAAAAAATGGTAGAGAAATTTCCGCCGCGCGACACAAAATATTTTTTAATACAGTTACTAGACAAAAATGTTTAACAAATGTATTATTCTATATAGTAAAATAGCTGGGCTATTCACTAATATTTTTTTCTGGGGCAAATTTTCATAGCTTTAATTTCTGTAGAAAATATTCAAAATTATATAAAATTGCAAAGAAAATTTCGCCGCGCGACACAATTTTTTTAACGCAGTTTCTAGAAAAAATTGTCTAACAATTTTTTTTTGTATATAGTACGATAACTGGGCTGTTTACCAGTATTTTTTTAATGGGGAAAATCTTCATACTTTTAATTCTGTAGAGGATTTTCGAAGAAAAATGGTAGAGAAAATTCCGCCGCGCGACATTATTTTTTTGAACACAGTGACTGGGCTATTCACGAGTATTTTTTTTCGGGGGCAAATCTTCATAGTTTTTATTCTGTAGAGGATTTTAAAAAAATAGTAGAGATTTTTTTTTTAATTTCGCGCGTTTTTGTATGGGTGAGTGAAAATTTAGTCCCAAAAATGAATTCCTCGTCCTCAAATTATAAGAAAAAGACACCAAACTTGATATAGTTGCTACATGTATGCAGATATAAAGCTTATAGTGAGGTCCGCCGGACGCACTGCTCTCGTCCCTCCCCTGCCCACCTGCTGGGGGGAACCGCGTGGCAACCGGGCTAAATCAGCTCAGATCACCCCCAGCCTGCCTAGCATGACCGATTTATATCGCGTGATCTAGCATTTTATCGACACTCAACTGTCAAACTCCTTTGTCTTTTTGACAGTTAAATGTGATAAAACGCTATATCACGCGATATAAATCGGTCATGCTAGGCAGGCAGGAACACCTGTTCCAAGCGGTTTGCTTTGTCTCAAAAATGCAAGGTCCCCGTACAAATCGATCCCCTCGATCTCCCACTATAATGTCACTTTCTTTATGCATGCCTCCGACTACCTACATGTTATTATGTTGCCTTTAATATTTAATCTTGATTCCATCTTTTCACGGGTTTTTTTAATTTATTTTTTTACGTTCATTTTCGATGCTTCATCTTTCATCACATACAAAAAGTCGTTCACTGGTCACTATATTCACTGCCTTTCATCGAAAATGAATTACTTTGGAATTGGATGAACCATCTAATTTCGCTGAAGATAGATTATTGAAATCGGCCGTAAGTTGGTGAACCGTTACCTACCTAGGATATCGTTGATGGAAGCCCGTATATTAGGTAGGTGGTGAG
The DNA here is from genome assembly GCA_950108535.1 of Agriphila straminella. NCBI lineage: Eukaryota > Metazoa > Arthropoda > Insecta > Lepidoptera > Crambidae > Agriphila > Agriphila straminella. The sequence goes on from OX467318.1 coordinate 6,577,825, forward strand.
TGCTGTGGGCTGTATTGCGTTGCGATCATCGACTTATTAAATTACTAGCGGTTGCAATACACTTTATCTTTTATGTAAAAAATAACTGAGTCGCACGCATCGCATCCCTTGAGCACAGAATAACTAATCCTTGAGCTTGAGCGTGAAGGTAGTGGTAGCTGATCGGGTTGGGTTACATTTATATAATTATCATATCATTTACTTACACCTACCTACCTACCCCACGTTATTTATTATTACCCACAGGTGGCATTAAAAATATTGAATGATGACATTTTGTTAAATAATTTACGTAAGAAATAATGAATTTAAAATATTAAAAACACGACTGTGCTCTGCCAAAAACGAGCTAAAAAGTTAAGTTAAATTAACAAGTCTACTGCAATGAATGGCACTTGTTATTTTATTTTAGATTCTAACGATATCCCATACATTCCCTTAGTGGTGGAATAAAGAAACTCACATACCCACATACAAGCATAATATGAACCCTGAACACATTACACTCTGTTATTTTGATCAGGCGTGTAAAAAACGACTCATCGGGGCGGGCGGGACTCGAACCCGCAACCTTTGGATTACCTACAGGTCCAAACTTAGTACCTACAATTAAAATAAAATTATATTCTGTGTCCAAACTACAATAAAATTCTTAGGAGTAGCTGAAGAGCATTGGAATGGAATCCAAAAAAGTTGCGGGCTCGAGTCCCGAGCCGACTGATGATCGACCACAGATTATTGATTTTTAGGTACAGTTAGCAGCACATCAGACTATACATGTTGACCTTGAGACCGCCTTTATGCCGTACCTACGTAATAAGAGCTATTTTCGTAGCTCAACTGTTTAACCTAGCGTGCTGTCATGCGTACCTACCTACTACGAGGGTGGATTGATAAGTCCATGACTTTGTCATTACAATTATTTATTATCAATTTTTTGACCTAGTCAAAACCTTCTAATTCCATGGTGAGGCTGCCAACTATACGCTAATTCCAAAAGTAATAATCTTTTTTGCCTAATTTGAAAAAAAAATTAAGTACTTAGTGTAAAGATTCCCTAATGGAGCCCCTAGACGATCAAGCATTTCTTGTCAATCATTTACATTGCATTTACCATTTGGGGGCGTGGCCTACTTTTGATTGGCCACGGTAATCTATCTATTCTGTGGTGCTTGTCAAGCATCGCTCCTAGACGATCAAAATGTGGTTGACAAGCAATGCAATGTAAATGATTGATAAGCAATTTTGATCGTTTAGGAGGTCCATAAGGAGTTTCTTTATAAGATACAAAAATAAATTATGAAAAAGAAGTAGGTAGGTAGGTAAGTATTTCTTCTTTTCAAAGTCATGGACTTATCAAACCGCCCTCGCAGCTACTAGCAAAAAAGTAAAAATAAAATTATAATTGGTACCTACCTACCTATCTTATGGACCCCCTAAACGATCAAAATTGCTTGTCAATCATTTACATTGCATTGCTTGTCAATCACATTTTGATCGTCTAGGAGCGATGCTTGACAAGCACCACAGAATAGATAGATTACCGTGGCCAATCAAAAATAGGCCGCGCCCCCAAATGGTAAATGCAATGTAAATGATTGACAAGAAATGCTTGATCGTCTAGGGGCTCCATTAAGGGTGCATCGTGCGTCCACTAGCGCCGCCAATCAAGAAAAAATGATTAAAACGAAATAACTGTGTTACAAATTACTTACAATATTTATTAGTTTACAAATAGCCACAGAGACAAAAGGTAGGACAATTATCGCTGTATAAGGATATTAATAGTAAGGATATTAAAGGGTAGTATTATCTCTGTACTTATAAGGATATTAATAGTAAAACAAAATCCCGCTCTGTTACTAACTGCGTCGGCTGCGGCGCGGCCAAGGAACATGGCGCGGCGGCGGCGGCGGCACCGCGGCAGCATCGCGTTCGGGACTTGTACTATTGTGTATTCTATGGTTCGGGAACGTCCGACATACTCGGTGACACAGTCGAAACCATAGATATAGTATATATTAAAAGGGGTAGATGCGCTACCGAGCATAGATATAGTATATTAAAAGGGGTAGATGCGCTACCGAGCGACCGGGGGCCCTACCGCCTAACTCAAAGCTTTAGTCAGAGCGATAGCAATGCTCTGTCCGTCCTTGTCATATCATAACACGATGACAAGGACGGACTGTGCACTGACGTCATAAACCAAAGCCAGAGTCAAAGCGATTGAGTTAGGCGGTACGGGGGCCGGTGTAAGGGATAGATATATTATGACGTCAAAATATGGGGTTGCCATGATCAGAAAAAGTACCCTTAACGGTGTAGCATCCGTTAATGTGCAGATTACTAGTTAAAGTACGGAAATCGTAATTTCGCACTTTAACTGACTAGACCAGTTAATCTGCAGATTAACGGATTCCGTACTTTAACGGTAAGATACGTATACATAGAGTAAACTAGCTGGGGTTGTTTGTAGATTGTGTGGTTAATGGAATAAAAAGATAAACTTTAAATTAAAACAGGTAAAGTCTTTATTAAACGTTGGAATACAGAACTTTTTTTATTAACGTTAGTTTTTCTGTTTTTCGGAAACAATTTTTTTTTTTAATGTTTTGAACAAATTCGTGTGTGGCACCCAATTCTTTTTTCCAGTTGCTTCTATACCTTTTTCACGAGTTTTATCTTCCGTCGGAAATCTGAAAAAATCAAATCGCTTGAAATTCCCTGAAATATGAGGTAATTTTTGGGGAAAATTTTCTATATAGTAGGCATCCGGAAATCGAATTATAAACCTACTGATTTTAGTGGACGTCAAAGCTAAGCTGACTTCTACTATTACGTAGATGTACGCAATTTTACCGGTTTGCATGTCAAATGTTTACGAGGTTATTTTTAGAAATAATTTTTAGATTTTTCCTATTTATCAGGTTTTTCATGATATAACTAATGATTTAGCTCAGAAACTTGGTTCCTGTGAGATTTGAGAAAGAAATACGTGATCAAAATATAGAAAACAGTGTACTCACGCATGAAATGTAACGCCCGCTTCTTTCCTTTGATTGTTGCTTTTGCAGCCAAATATCGAACATCCCACCATTTTGTATGCTAGACACAAACACTACACATTCGATTTATAATAAATCTTCAATATTAATTAGGGAGTTATCCACAAAAACTTTAATTTCTCTGGCACTTTTGATATAACCCCACTTGTTTGTTTTGCTTATTTGAACTCTGCCTATAACCCGACCATGAAAAAAAGTCCGGTCGGTGATAGAGAAAAAACATGACACTCTTCTCTATTTCCTCCTATAGGAATCTTAATAAGACGATCTCGCTCTATCAAAGCATGTCAGACCCTTGGTCGAAACGAAATTAAAAACGATTGTCAATTGTCTTGCACAGATTACTAATTTGTTGTCTTGTCATCAGTCATTTGCGGTCAATGTGCATCAATGCAAGGCGCGTCATTTGCCATCAATTAAAAGTTTCGATCATTTGCCGTCAAAGTTGCGGAAAAATTATCAATCGCTTCATTTGCTCGCGTAAACGATAATTTTTTCCGTCAATGAGCGTCATTTGCGGAAAAATTGTCAATCGCAATTGATCGTTACCGGCGGGCTTTACGGCAATGATATCGCGTCGTTTGGAAGGCCTTTCAAAAATGTACTTTATGGCTATCGATCGATGAACGATTAGTCTGCTGGAATGCATCTAACGTCATGTCAGTCATTTGAGTCATTGCTTCATTGATTTTAGATTTTTGTTGTTTTCAGACTTTCAGTTTTATTTTGGTTTTATTCACCCCAATCCTGTGATTCACTGATTGTACCTATTGTATTGTATTGTAATATTTATAATACACTTTATAACTTATGTGTAGTGAATATTCTCTTTGGTTATTATATAAAAGTTAAATATCCCATCAGTTTGTGAGGATATAAAAATCTGTAAAAAATTAGTCTTGATCGATAATGAAGTAACTTAAATCTTTTTTTGTGCAATAAAACTAATTAACGATCTGTTACGAATAAATGCACTTGATGGAATTTTTGGTTTGACACATTTATTTTCCTGTAAGTAATTTATAAAATGTAAAAAATATTTTATATTACCTATCACTTTTAGCTTAGTAGCTTAGCTTTAAAGTAAAATAAATAGTAAAATAAAATAAATATTTAAAGGAAAACCAGTGTAAACTGACTGATTCAAGGATAGTGAAAATGAAAAGGTTTTATTATAATAATAGTAACAACTTATTATGCAACTGCTTGTTAGCATCAGTTTTCAAAACCTTGAGACGCCGATTTTTCTTGATTTTTCTTATGCTGTGGGCGTTTATTTTAATAATAAGATGGAAGTTGCTGTGCCTCAATATACAACCTAGAATGCACATACAAGAAATAGTAAGTTTCAGTCATTTATTACAATTTGTAAATGATATTCATTGTTATGTATTTCTTTATTTTAGAATACTTAATCTAAATAATTGGATATCTTATCTTAATCTAAATAATAAATAAGTGAAGCTCGGTGGCGCAGTGGTTTAGCGCCTGGCCCAGCAATTTCAGAAGTTAAGCAACGTACGCAAGGGTCGGTCATGAGATGGGTGGGTGACCAAAAATTTATTATCTCGAGCTCCTCCGTGCTTCGGAAGGCACGTTAAGCCGTTGGTCCCTGCTGCATTTGCAGTCGTTAACACCTACCAATCCGCATTGGGCCCGCGTGGTGGGTTTTGGCCCATCCTCCTTACCACCTACCTACCTACTTCCTACTTCTATTATTAAAAAACTATAATTGGTGTTTCAGTGTTCTGCTTATAAGCATGGGAAGTCAGTTGGAAGTTTATGCACTGATCTGTGCGTCCCAGATGGAATCTCATCAATATCTTGTGATACATTCTATATGGATAAAGACAAAGTATTCTCAGGCACATGGAAAAATCAAAGCTTGGTTTTCAAAACCACAAAACAGTTCACAAAATTAAAAGAAAGCGTTTTGTTGTCCGAGACAGATTTTGCGATTCTGATTAAAAATAATGTCAGGTTACGATTTAACATAACAATAGATGTTGTTGATGCAAAAAAGATGTCATTGATTCAATACGATCAAAGAGGACTGAACAGATTTGTGGAAAAGCAAAATGCATGGTCACTCTTGCAGAACAATGAATACCTTGCTCTGACACTTTATGAGAAATATGACATATTTCCAAAATTAATTGGTTCTTGTGGTGATTTGTATGCTGTTCAGAGGCTCAATTCTATATCGGGCTTTTGGCATTTGATGACTCTTTATGACAGTCAACATGAATGGGAGAGACGTATAAAGATATCACTAATGATATTGGACTTTCTTTTATTTTTAGAGGAGAGACTGCCAGAGCCTTTGCACTTGTGTGACATAAAAATGAATAACTTTGGAGTGACAAAGGACTTCAAAAAAGTGATGTATCTTGATGTAGATTCAGTGCATCCAGTTAGTATAACGAATAGTCTTACAGCGAATGGTGCTACCTGTAGAAAGCACAGTGATTGTGATCATTTAGACTGCCGATCATTTTGTAATTTAATTACATATAAATGTCAGTACGGGGTTGTTAATAATAATCTACAAATGGTATGCGAGAGGATATTTCTAGGCTGGGTGCTATCTGGAAAAGTTATGGTACCAGGACTGCTACTGGGTCCTAGGACTCCTAGGGTACTCACAGAGCTTTTAGAGTTTTGTGCCAACCCAGCAAGTGAGTCAGGCACCCCAAGAGCCCCTGCTAATAAGGAAATAAGAAATAGGCTTTACAATTTATTAAGTCACCTAATCATGTCTTAGAATTCACACTGTGATAGAGATTTGCTCAGATTTATTTATATCTAGTCAATTAGTATGCAATAAAATTTTATAGATTGTCAAATCTTAAAATTCAAATATTGTGCACTGCATAGGTACGTACTTTACCAATATTTAAAGAATGGTTTGTCTGACGCCACGTCTTAACACGCTGTATTTGTATGGAAATGTTTATCAGATAGGTGTGATCCTAATGCATACATTTACTATGAAAACCGATGTCATCTGACGGCGTGTTAACACGTAACACACGCGTGGCGGCAGTCAAATGTGCCCGCACCTTAACACTTTACTTGTGATCTCATCTAATAATGTCTTATAATTTGCACTGTGATCATTTAGCTCAGTATTATTTTAGTTAATTAATGTTCTTAGTTTAATTTTATTACATAAGCTACCTACAATTGAATGTTTACCTATAAATAGTGTTTTTTATGTATACTTCATATACTTCTTTCAGAGCTTTACAGGGCGCTTTTGCAATGTGAAATAGTTACCTACACTTATATTATCTATTGCAGTTTGCAGTGATTGTCTTTTATCCTTTATTTTTATGTGCGTGTGGTATGAGTGCTCCTATCGTAGTAATTAATTGAACCATAAGAAGTATTTATGAAAAAATGTGCAAACATCATGGTAAAATCAAAACAATTGTGAAACCTATGTGGACAAAGTTATGGTCAATTAAATAGAACACTTATACCGCCGTCCGCGTCCGAAAGTGGTCCGAAAACGCCATTACTCAATAGAGTTATTAAATAAATAGGGTTTATCTACACTCACAACGTAATGTTCCAAATATGAATTCAAAAAAGGTAATATAAAGACGTACTTTATTTTCGTGAATAGGTAAAATTAAAAAAAAAAAACTCATTACGATGCAGTCAGCTGCATCATAAAATAACTTTTTTTCTCATTACGATACAGGGCGAATCCAAGAAGAAGGTAGTGCCGTGATATTAAAAAAATACGATATTTTCCCGCACAATTTCCATGATTAAAATGCACTCTATGGTGATCGATGACTTATTGCGATTAGTTTGCAAGAATGCACTCATCTCAATTTTTTTCTAATGGAATGCGCGTCATTTTTAGAGCATTACAAAAAAAGTTTTGAATTTTGATTTTAATTTTTACATTTTGTTATACTGAATTTCGTAGGTGTTTTTATTCTTGCTTAAAAATGTGAAAAAGACTGACTCTGCAGCTAAGGAAATGACTTATTACAAGGTAGGTACATAGCTAATTCAACCAAAGTCTCTCTCTCTTTTCTAACGTTGATCTTTTATTTAGTAGGTTCAATCCCAAATGTATGAGTGTAGATAAAGTAGTGTATGAAACTGCACATAACTAGGTATTAAAACACTCGTGTGATACTATTAAAAACCTCGCCTACGGCTCGGTTTTTAAACACACACATGTTTTAATACCCCTCATTATGTATCAGTATCATAAACTACTATTATTAAATCCAAACTCCAACTTAATGAATTGAATACTTTGTGATTAGTTAACACAAACTCCGCACGATTTTTCCAATTGTTTTTTTAACATGCGTCAAGTACCTACCTATAAGTACGTTAGTACTATTATATATTCTGTGCTATATGTATTGTGTGATATTGAGTAATGGCGTTTTCGGAGGCGGGCGGTTTGAGTGTTCTATTTAACTTTGTCCACGCACGTAGGTTTCCCATTTTTATTAGGAACACTTAGTCCACACGCATGGCACACTGAGTGTTTCTAAAATCGAAAACTTTAACTGATATTTTTTTAATATTATTTCTGTATATTATAATATAATAAGTAGTTGTGTCGACTAGACGACTACAATGGCAATATACGGCGTTTGATGATTATAAGGTCTCCTTTGGTAGAGTGAATACCCAGTACCCTCAGATTATTTTAAGAAGGAGCCCCATCAAAATTTTTGATGCAGGGAGGGGGCCGTCGGCGTCGTATTTTTTTTGTATGGGAAAAAAAAATTACTAAAACCTAGTATGTGGTATTGAATGAAAGGGACTTCTGAGCCGGTTCTAAAAATATATCACATTATTACATTTCAGCCACCTGTTTTAAATTAAACCAAAAAAACATTTTCAAAACACACCAAGTTTGGGCTCCTCCAGTTTCGATAATGTTGAATATTTTTTCGTAAAATACACATCAAATGATACATAATATCCTGATATCTAACCTCAAGAAAGCGAAAATATTTACATTTAGTATTTATTTTTGCCCAAATTTCCGTTTATAGTATTTTTAGAAAAATATTTTTGATTTATTTGAAATCAAGTGCTGAAATGTAAAGTAAGTAGGTACCTATGTGATTTAATTTAAAAACGGCTCAAAAAGCCCTTTCATTCTATATCACATACGATAGGTTTCAGAACTAACATTCTTCATACCATACGTAATCACTTTGTAATATAAGTAAATGAAAATAAATAATAAATGTTAATATTTTCAAAATTACTTACTTGAGGGTGCTTGAGGTTAGATATCAGGATGACATCTGGAAAAGCTTAAACTTGGCAAAAATTTTGATATAGTAATGACCACCTCAGCAAAAGGAAATGTCTTAATTATTTGCCGTAAAATTGAGTGTAGACAACCTATAGATATAGTATATAGACAACCAGTATAATAAAATAATATTAATCTATGGTGTAGACCACGGACTATAATTCGAATTCAGAGTCAATTTGTCACACATTGACACAAAACGTGCTTTGTTTCTTTTTAAATGCTCATTTGAGTGTTCCATATTTCGTAATTTATTTACTATGGCCCTACCATGAGTAGGTGCAAACTGTTTACGTTCCCGTAAACTATCGTTTTCTCTCTTTCCCTGTACCTATCCAACTATCCGATAGTATAGTTTATACGGTAACGTTAAGGCGCTGTAGGTAGTGAGACTATCGTTTTCTCTCTTTCCCTGTACCTATCCAACTATCCGATAGTATAGTTTATACGGTAACGTTAAGGCGCTGTAGGTAGTGAGACTAGCGCTGCCACTACATTTATTTTTATTACTCGTAAACCAAGTCAATATTTAAAAAAGCTCATGTAATAATCTCTTAAACTGTCTCTAATATTTTTTGAATAACTCTTCAACAGTTTTCATTCTTTCTGTATTTTTTAAAATCCATTTTAGCTCATAGTGGCCACTTTTGGCAATTATGGATTTTAAAACTTACAGAATGAATTATAACTGTTGAAGAGTTATTCAAAAAATATTAAAGACAATTTAAGAGACTATTATATGAGCTTTTTTAAAATATTGACTTGGTTTAAAAATGAATGTAAAAAATAAATGTAATAGCGGCGCTAGTTTCACTACCACCGCGCCTTAAGGTGATTAGTACCCTCAAGTGGCGCCCTCATCTTAATTAAATTTATTGCTCGCTAAGTACATAATGTATCAAAAATTCAAACGTTGAGATTAAAGCTAAGGTTCTATAGTTTATTTAGAAATAATAAATTTTAAAGATATAGTTCGTTGCAGTAGTAGTAGGCAAATGTGCCAAAAGTGGCCACTTTTTGCTCTTTTGCCTACTACTACTACAACGAACTATATTTTACACAGATTAGTTTGTAAATAAACTATAGAACCTTAGCTTCAATCTCAACGTTTGAATTTTAACAGTTTGCATCGACTCATGGTAGGGCCACTAATATACAAGTGGAGGCTGCGCTGCATCCAAAATTGTGAAAAGTTCTACCTATTTCCCTAAGCGTTAAGTTAAGCAATAGTTAGGTACCTAACACCTACTTTAATAATTATCATTTTATTACATCTAAAACTCTTGGATAAAATTAAAGTTTCTAAAATAGAATGAACACTGAATGAACTTAAAAAGTCTAGAATTTTTATAATTGATCTAAATATCGCCATCTTGTCAAATACATATTGTATTTCTTTATCTCCAAACTTCCACCAATGACTTCCATAGATTAAATCTAGCCAGAAAAAGCAACGTTGTTTAATTTTTAAAGAATCACGAATGTTTACAAACAAAACCGCCTATACTTACCTCAAAAGTACTTTTCTATTGCATGTTTAATAAATAATATGAATTCTTTGATAGCTTACCTATGTTGTCCAAGTTGTATTTTTATGGTGTTCTGCCTGCCTAGCATGACCGATTTATATCGCGTGATATAACGTTTTATCACGTTTAACTGTCAAAAAGACAAAGGAAATTGACAGTTGAGTGTCGATAAAATGCTATAACACGCGATATAAATCAGTCATGCTAGGCAGGAAGGCCCTTATACTCGTATAGTCGTCAACTAGCGCCGCCAATGAGCGGTTTTCAAAAGGCAGTTTAAGAAAAGAAAGTAGTAGGTAGGTACATAAAAAAGAACTAGATGTCGTTAAACAACTAAGTAAGTAGCTTTTTATGAAAAAGGCAAAGGATGAAATGTAATTACTTTTTTATTATACTTTTGTTGAGTATGTAGGTATGTGGTTTGTTGCGTTGTGATGTGCGTGTGGTGTGAGTGTTCCTATCCTAGAAATTGATTTGACCATACGAAGATTTTAAGAAATAATTGTGAAAACTTGATGGTGAAATCGAAAAATTTGTGAAACCTATGTAGACTAAGTTATGGTCGATTATATAGAACACTCACACCGCCAGTCTCGCGAAAACGCCATACTTGATATCATAAAATATACTAGACGTATGTTAATAAAAGATATATGGAAAATTTGTGCTGAATTTGTGACAACTATTCACAAAATAATCAATTCATTATCATGATTAATTTGGATTTTATAAGGGTTTTTTAGGAACACTCACACCACACGGTGTGTGGTGTGAGTGTTCCTGAAATTACTAACTTTAACTGAATAATATTGAAATTTTATTATTGTATATGATAATTTGTATTCAGAGTAAATTTGTGACACATAAATCTTGTCACAAAACGTGATGGATCAAGAGCAATTAAACATTTTGTTTCTTTTTCAATGCTCGTGTGAGTGTTCCATATTTTGGCATTTATTTGATTAACCAGACCTCGTATATGAGTGGAGGCTGCAGCCAAAATTGTGAAAAGTTTGTTCTTAAAATTTAAAACATCTTCTATTTCCGTAAGTGTTATACTTTAATAGTTATATTTTTTTACATTTTCAAAGGAATATTTTATGTAGGGTGGGTATGCTTTTTTATTTTGTCGGACACAATTTTCGTCTACCCTCGTATTGGCTAACCTTTACTCGTAGTTTGGCGTTGTAATAATTCTATTTTTATTGCAGTCTGTTGTTAAATTCTCCAGTGTTTCTGTTTACTAATAACAAGTAATCATGTAAGTTATTATATTTTTCTATAGGTACTTTTTATTTATTTTATCTAATACTAGCTTTTGCCCGCGACTTCGTCCGCGTGGATATTCGGAAAATTCCTAGGGAACTTTTGACCGGGGGGTAATTATGTAACTCTGTTGCAATCAAATCTGGCAGAATCTGTGTGCCATTCCAAATCCGTTCAGCCATTTTTTGCCCCCCCGACGCAAAAAGAGAGGGGTGTTATAAGTTTAACGTGTCTGTGTATATGTCTGTGGTATCGTAGCTCCTAAACGGATGAACCGATTGGTAGGGTAACCATGACCTGATCAGCCGTTTGAAGATCATCAGCTCTTTAATAGTTGATGAGGGGATCTTACTAACTTCCATATATCCTATCGATTTGAAATTTGGTACAGTATTACTTCAATGAGCTTTTGATGAGAGGATCTGACTACCTTTCATGTCTCCTATCGATTCGAAATTTAGGATCATGTTATTTCGATGAGATTGGAAGTATATGGTAAGGTAACTATGACCTGATCAGCCGTGTGTCGGGGGTTGATTGAGTAACAAACATCTAAACATCCAAAACATTAAACTTTCACATTTTTAATATAAGTAATTCCCGTTATCGTTCCTATTCCCGTTCCCGTATTTTACTTAGGGGAAAATTTTTACAATACTAAAGATGATCCTGTTATTTTACATTCTCTGTCATACGGACTTTTAGACTTAAATAAAAAAGTGACTGTGACATACAGACGGACAGACAGACAGACGTGACGAATCTATAAGGATTCCGTTTTTTGTCTTTAGGCTACGGAACCCTAAAAAGATGTTATCGAGCCCAATAAAATGTAATACCTAGGTACTATAGCGTAAGTAACAAAATAACCGTTACATAAAGATGCTGGTAACAATAAATGCAACCCTTAATTGCATGTTATCAACCATAAATATTTTTTTTTACATTTCGTGTTGTATCTATTTTTTGTAATAAAATGCTTAAACAAAGGTTTTTTCCCGCTTTTTGTTCATATGCATGGTCACCCTACATAAGACTTTCCTTTGAAGATGTAAAAAAAATGATAACTATTAAAGTATAACACTTACGGAAATAGACGATGTTTTAAATTTTAAGAACAAACTTTTCACAATTTTGGATGCAGCCTCCACTTGTATACGAGGTCTGGTTAATCAAATAAATGCCAAAATATGGAACACTCACACGAGCATTGAAAAAGAAACAAAATGTTTAATTGCTCTTGATCTATCACGTTTTGTGTCAAGATTTATGTGTCACAAATTTACTCTGAATACTAATTATCATATACAATAATAAAATTTAAATATTATTCAGTTAAAGTTAGTAATTTCAGGAACACTCACACCACACACCGTGTGGTGTGAGTGTTCCTAAAAAACCCTTATAAAATCCAAATTAATCATGATAATGAATTGATTATTTTGTGAATAGTTGTCACAAATTCAGCACAAATTTTCCATATATCTTTTATTAACATACGTCTAGTATATTTTATGATATCAAGTATGGCGTTTTCGCGAGACTGGCGGTGTGAGTGTTCTATATAATCGACCATAACTTAGTCTACATAGGTTTCACAAATTTTTCGATTTCAGCACCATCAAGTTTTCACAATTATTTCTTAAAATCTTCGTATGGTCAAATCAATTTCTAGGATAGGAACACTCACACCACACGCACATGCGTTGTGCGTTAGTTGTCCGTTGGCGTGTTATGAAGAACTTTTCTATGACCAATATTAGTGGGAAATAATATTTATAAAATCTACCTAGTTGAAGTGCGCCATCTATCGACATAAAATTTTACTAAAATTCTCTGCTGTCAAAAAACCGCTCATTCATTTATTTTTCAATACAGTTGCTCGAAAATGTAAGTTTACGATGACAGTCGAGCGTGCGGAAAGTTGATTTTACCGCACGCCGTGCGTTTTTGCTTACGGAGTAGTACAGCGTGCGGAAAGTTGATTTTACCGCACGCCGGCGCCGTGCGTTTTTGTTTACGAACGTTTTTTTAATTTCTACTAGCTTCCGCCCGCGACTTCATCCGCGTGGACAGTAGAAAAATATTGCAACTAGTTTAAAATGACCCCTTAGTGTATGAAAGCTAGTACTACGGAGAGTTCAAGCTGTTTCCCTGGTTCCACCCACCTGAATTTGATGAAACATAGCTTAGATTTTAAGTTGGACCTCAATCTACTAAATTGTGAAAAATCCATCAAAATTCGTTTAGCGGTTTTTGCGTAATTCGCGCACAAATATTTAATTGAAACTTTTATTAATTGTGGAACTGCGCAGCTTGTTTACAATACAAACATGGCTGGAGTACGTACTATGCGTCGAAAGGAGTTGTTTACCCGCTTTTTTATGAAGTAAGATAAGAAGTTGTTATATTTCATTGGATAATAAATGAAGGATGCGAAAATCATTTTCGTACTCAATTTCAGTGAACATCTGAAGGCCGTGGTGATTCCCCAAACACTGGCCAAGTGACCAAGTCAAAAGTTTCAATTTTTTTGGTTTAGACAGGCGTGCTAACAGTGGCGCTAAGCTGAGACAGGCATTTTTGCATTTCGCAGGTCTCGCTGAAATTTGAAAGATTACATATACCTATATACATGTTCCAATCACGCAAGCCCACGGCCGGCTGCCCGCTCGCCCCGATAAAACGCACAAATTATTATATGATTAGCTTCAATTAGTCATTAGTGACAAAACTGACTGAAAATCGCGCTGCGCGGGCATTTTTTTTTATAGGCAAAATTACAAGATTATTGGATGAAACTGGCGAAATACCGCGCTGCGCGGCCTTTTTTTCAGTAGAAACAGGTATTTTTCTGAAAAATCTGGCATTTTATGCATCCTCCCCTCCCATGCGTACCTAGATGGTAACCCTAGTCGTAATACCATAATCTTGATAACTTAAAGCAAACCAAGCGCCCCTTGACCCTTGATAGAATTTACTACAGGCCCCGCGCTGGCTTAACCACTGCGCCCCCCCCCCCCCAAAACCAAGACGTAGATCCGTCACTGTGAGCGCTTGCGTGCAAGCAAAACCGGTTATGCCGCCCCCTACTAGTACGCTACGACTAGAATACCTGCTTGTCAGAAAGAAATGATTTCGCGCCCAGTTTTTGGAAAATTCTACACAAGTAGGTAGGTGGTTTCTTGAAAGATGCTTTTATCTTTGTACCTACCCACTTCTTGTGTAAAAGTCTAGTCGCAGCGCGTCGCGCGCTCCGGGACGTGTGGCGATTTAACTCTGCGTGCGGTGTGATTGAGTATGAGGTGTTACCATAAGTACGCGAGTTTCATTTGTTTGGCACACGTATCGTAACTACCTTATACCTTTATTACTTTCGAGTAATAAAGGTTAGTAAACTTCGGTTCGAGTGGGAAAAAGTTTGCCAGAGGTCGGTCGGGAGGTTGGCAGTAGGTAGCCAGTAGCTATAGCCAGTGGAAGCGGCTGGCACTCACGAGACGCGACGATGGTCGTGTCGTGTCGTGTGTTGACGACGCATGCCGCGCATGCGCGCATCGGCGACCTTCCCGCGTCCTTACCGCCCCGCGCGCCAGTCGCCGGCCGCCGGAGGGCCGGTCGTCCACGACTCGACGGCGACGGCGACGCGACGACGTATACACAACACGCGAAACGTCGCGATTCGCGACGCACTTTCGTTTTTACTTTTCATTCGTGATTTGAATTTGTTGCGATCGTGTATCGGACAAGCTGGACAGTGGTGATGTGGTTTTCATCACATTGGTGGTTTTAAGCTGACGCCGCCGCCGGTACCAAAGGTTTGTCTATTTAAAATTTACGAAAATTTACTTCTGCACTTATTAAACAACAATAATATTAGTTTGTAGGGACTGTAGGTATTGCAATTGTAACTGTAAAAATATAGTAGATAACATTTAAATTTCCTTTTCCGTAGTGACGGCATTTTAATTCAGACGATTAAGTAATGTTTGTCGTAATAGTTACAGCAATTGTTCGGTGTCATGACATGACCTTGACCTTTGCGCTCGGGTTCAATGACTTCTGTAACCAATCTGTATTAAAGATTTTTAATGCTGCGCATCTAGGTAGGTACCTACCTACCTACATACCTTTAGTTGGTTAAAATCTCTTGTAGGTCACTATCTAGAATGATAAGCGATTCATTCAACTGACTTTTTAAATGAGTTGGATAGGTTTGTAAATGTAAACACGTGCACCAATGTTTACAACCGTACACGTAACCCATGAATGACAAAGTGAATTTTATTCACCTACCCAGGTCACAGAATACATAATAGTACAAGTCCACCTGGACACCTACGCTACGACCTACCCTACCTAGCGTAGGTAGCTGTAGCAATTTAATTTCCGAAATAAAGACTGAAATAATTTTCGATGCTGAAATGTGACGCAATAGAGCTCTAGGTGGACCTAGGTACTTGTACTATTATGTATTCTATAGTAGAGGTAGGGTGAATATGCCTAATACCAGCCCCCCCAAGGATTTTCAACTTTGAATCTCTGTTGTTGCCACAATTGCGGTCTTAAATATTGTTGGTACAGTTTTAGGTAGGTAGGTTGATTAATCTTTATTATCTTCATTACGAAAATAGTAAAAAAGTTCTCGTGTCCGTCTTCCAGTGCGCTCCTCACGTTCAAAACCACTTTTCGTTACTCCACGATATCGTAAAAATTATACGCGTAACTCGTTTATGTATCGTTCCACTAACGTTTACAATAAAGAATTTACAGATATTGATTTATTTAATATATCATTACCAAAGCTCAAATCCGCTCTTTCTCAAAGCTTGGGTTGTGAGTAATATCGCAATATATGATTAAATATTAAAAAATGCAACACTCAACTTGCTTTTTGAATTTGTTACTGTTATATTTTCTCAATTGTTGCACACCAAGTTTTCAACTAAGTAGTTATACTTCATACTGTTAGTTTAATTTAAGAGGACCTGTTTCACAAAATCTGATTAAGTTAAAATTAGTATAGGTACCTACTTAGGTACCTATCTACTTTACGAATATTTCTTAAAATGTTGTTCCATCTTAAATTAAACCAGAAGTTAGTGTTTATCCTTAGACTGTGAAACAGAATAATAGAGAAGAAGAAACATAATATCGTCTAGTGCTAAGAGTGGCTCAATAAGTAACAAAATATGTTATATAGATTAGTTACAGGCACTATAGGTCTCTAGCTGTAATCACATTTTACCATGTTACTATTTGTTCTACATGACTGTTTGTTGCCTTAAATAAAAAATAAAAAAAATATAGAAAAGCGTTTAAATGCACCTACCCTTATTTCCAGTCGTCTTTGCCCTAATTCCAGCCGTCTTTGCCCTAATTCCAGCCGTCTTTGCCCTAATATCAGCCGCTTTGTTCCCTAATTCCAGCCGGGTACAGGATGTTATAAAATAAAACAACCATGTTTCTATGAAATTAAAAAATATGAATTTGGTAACTCTTAATAATGATAATAGGTACTTAAAACACTAAAGTCTTTAAAATTATGATTCCCAATTCCCATAACAAGTCATTGAAACTTACACCTCTCCTGTAGATATTAAGTTATATTTACTAACAATATTGTTTATACATATATTATGTTTTAGTTTTAAGGTATGTATCTATGGGCCATTGTTGCCTGATTATAAATTAATAAATTAGATAATAATAAACTAAGAATAAAAATAATATATTAAAATTGGCGTACTTAACAAAAAAATTACTTTGGTTTAATAAACATACTACCTACCTACCTAATCAACGAGTACGAAATAGTTTTAATTATTTGAAACCTTATAAAGCGTTTTCCAAGAAGTGAAATTCAATATACATTTTTTATATTGAATTTCTTTTCTGTTTCTATGACTGAAGAAAAGTATTTAATTATTATTACTTTTTTACATGTTATATAAAAAAAACAAAATAATTAAAATTTGAAGCACGGCGTGAAATCGCGGCGCGGATCGCTTGCGAATCACGGCGGCAAAACTGCCCCACAGTCACAGAATATATAATAGTACTAACGTACCACAGTTCCACACTCGCAGAAGTTCGCGCCAGGTTCACAGTAAGTACTTATAGTGAAGTTGCTGCTGCTAGTGCGGGGTTGCTTGGTTGCATCAGCAATTTATGCTGATATAAAAAGCAAATTAAGCAAACATAGTTTTAAATACACGAAAACAAGTTTAGTTAGATACATAAAACACTCACAGCTTATAAAGTTGGCCGCCATCTTGGATTTTAATTTTTTTTGACATTGCGTTGCTGTTTTCTTGTCAAAAAAGTACCAAAAACAGAGTTTCATCGAAATCGGACCACAAAAAAAAAATTGGCCGCCATCTTGGATTTTTCAATATTCTTAACATTGCGTTGCTGTTTTCTTGCCAAAATAGTACCAAAAACCGAGTTTCATCAAAATCGGACCACAAACAAAAAAGTTAACCGTTGTTGTTTTCTTGTCAAAAAAGTACCAAAAACAGAGTTTCATCGAAATCGTACCACAAACAAAAAAAATGGCCGCCATCTTGGATTTTTCAATATTTTTAACATTGCGTTGCTGTTTTCTTATTAAAATAGTACCAAAAATCGAGTTTCATCGAAATCGGACCACAAACAAAAAAGTTGGCCGCCATCTTGAATTTTTTTATATTTTTAACATTGCATTGCTGTTTTCTTGACCAAATAGTACCAAAAACTGAGTTTCATCTAAATCGGCCCGCTAACAACAAAAAAAAGTGGCTGCCATATTGGATTTTTTTCTTTTTTTTTTGTAAAGCGTATCCTACTTATTTAAGGTTTGTCACCCCTGACCATCGCAACTATGTTTCACTTCCCCGGATTATGTTTTTTTGATAAATCTTTAAAACTGGACCATATTTTATGAGAATTTGATGCATTTTGGATATTTACGGTTTAACATGATCCTTTTGTCCTGTTTTTAATTAAATGGACACAATATTTCAAGCTATTTTGGCCTCTGTTTCACTTTCTCCTTGTCAGGGGTAAGTAAAACACTTCTTAGCCTTTTTATTCTTTTCGTGTTTTTGTTGCTTATTGCAAGTATTTAGATATTTATATTCATACCGTTAAAGGCTGATTAAATTAGGAGTACATTGCCTACACAGCTACTTTAATTGCGGGTTTTATAGCTTTACTAAACCTTGTTAAACAAAAATAAAAATAAAGTATGTTTCACTTACCCCACCTGCCTGCCTAGCATGACCGATTTATATCGCGTGATATAGCGTTTTATCACGTTTAACTGTCAAAAAGACAAAAGAATTTGACAGTTCAGTGTCGATAAAATGCTATATCACGCGATATAAATCGGTCATGCTAGGCAGGCTGACTATAGTTGATTTCCACCAAGAAAGGTTGAAATTGTAATTTTGATAAGGATTGTTGTTTATCGAGGGATACCACCAATTTGAAACATGTCAAAAAATATATCCTTTTTCATACAGAACAAAAAGATTACAAACAGGCAAAGTCCAAAACAGATTATTTTACTTTTGACGTTTGACTTAAAAGTTAGGTTACTTCTAGGCTTTTTCAAGGTTATCCCAAAAATAAATTAGGTACCTACTTAGTCAAATAATGTAGTTTCCCAAAATTATCTACGATATTATTATTTTTCTCCAACATTTCTTCAAACATTCCATTTCTACAAAATTTCTCTTAGAGCCTAGAATTGCGAGAAAAATAGGTAGGTACCCAATTTGGCAACCCTGCCCCAAGACCACAAGTTTCTGATCATTAAGGTGTTTATGAATAATTATCATAATAAGTAATTAAACGATCAATTAACTATAACTTTAATACAAAACATATTTCATCGATCTCGTGTCGCATCCCGGATATTATAAGCACATTTCCATACATACATACATATACATACACACATTTCCACTGTAAATAATATTGCGCATTATAATTGTATACTTAGTTATCTGCTCCAGTATTGATTACTTCAGTCCTAAGTTTCAAACTGTTTTTTTTATTTTAATGTAAAACTTTGCATTTATAAACTTAATTCAATTTGAAAAAAGAAAATTGAAATTTTGCCAAATTAT
Organism: Agriphila straminella; assembly: GCA_950108535.1. Classification (NCBI taxonomy): domain Eukaryota; kingdom Metazoa; phylum Arthropoda; class Insecta; order Lepidoptera; family Crambidae; genus Agriphila; species Agriphila straminella. The sequence continues at coordinate 6,597,104 of OX467318.1, forward strand.
TGTCTATGTCTCAATTTGATATATCGTTGCTATGTCTACCATGTCTACAGACCTAAAGTCATAGAGTAAGATAAATAAAATAGCCTAAAGTAGATTAGGGATACCTAGTGTAGTTTCTGATGGTGAAAAAGTTTTTGAAATCAAATAGGTACCTAGACCTACCTATGTTTTCGGTTATTAAATCCAAACATCAAAGCATACTAACTATCAAACTTTAACTTTACAGGTGAATTCGAAGTCATTATGATCCGGGGTGAAATAAACATAAAAAAAATATTGATGCAAAACAACATAAAACTTTATAAGCTTCTATAGTAAAAAAATACCGTTATTTTCATGTTTTTTAGCATGAGTCTTTTACTTATTCATGTGTGATAATTTTATGTTTACTTCACCTAGAATTATTTTTGTCCTAAAGTCATCAATATTGCGTTTTAAAGATTACCAATGACTTCGGTTTCACCCTGTATCAGGGTGTATTTTTTTAGTAAAATATTATATATTTATATATATATATATATATTTTTCTCTGTTTGATGTTATCAATATGTATGGCACTTCTTACTCAAAACATAAAACTAATAGGCAAGTAAACCTTGTTTTGATTTCCCCTTTTTTTTTTACTGCAATTATTTTGCTTTCTATAGTCAGTAGTTTTTGTAAGTAAAGGCCTGTGAAAAGCTTTTGGATACTAGTTTTCAATTCAGTGCCTTAGGATGGGTAGCCTAAGTATGTCATGCTCTCTTTAATCATTTCTGCGGTGGTGTCGTGTGGGGCGGGTCGTTACGTTCCCTCAAATATGGTTGAGCGAAGCGATGGCTGGTCCACGCGTCATGCTCGTGAACGGGTGCTGCCAGTGGGAATGGGTCTGCTTCTGAGTACCTATCTTAACGCATATTGAATTGTAAGAATTGCGTTTTTTTATTATTATTTTTTATGTCTTGTATCAAGTGTTTTTTTGGTAAATTTTGCCTACTTAGGTGCACTTTCGAGTAGCAGACATAGTGATTACTGATTTCTCAACTAGTTGAAAGTTATTTACTCTCACAATTACCTATCCGATATGTAGTAGGTATTTAATTTCAACCTACCTACCCATTATGTACAAACTTTTGTTAATTATTGTGATGGAAAATGACCTCACTTTAAATGTGGAGCTCATTTTTCAATGTTGACGACTCTGTATGAAATATACAGGGAGAAAAAAGCAGCCCTTGACGAGTTGAGAAATGCGACCTGTAAAGGCTGGTTAACATTAGATTATTTTTAGTAGAGTGCTTTAGTAGCGTGCGAGTAGACTCGAATGCGAGTGCTTTAGTAGTTTTGGTGCCTTTCCAGTGAGCGTTTACGTGCTTCCAGTACAGTGTCATTTACTAAATACGCTACTAAAATGTCGATTTACATGCTTCCAGTGCGAGGAAAGTGTCGCGTGGGGGGTGAGCGGGCGCCGGGCGGCGCGAATGCGCAGGGGGTTCTACTGGAAAGCGATGATTCCAGTTGAAAGGCTACTAGAACGTTACTCTCTTTAGTCATAAGACGACCGTTTACATGTTTCAATTTCAACTAAAGCACTCTACTAAAGACTAAGATAATGTAAACCAGTCTTAACGGACAGCCGCCGGAAAGACATACGAAATAATTATTGCCCAAGCTGAAGCAGAGACGCTTCCCTCGCGCTTCGCGCTCGCTAGGTCAGTAAAGAAGATAGGAGTTTTTGCTTTAATAAGACATTCCTTTACTTAAAAAAGAAAACTTCATTAAAGGATTTTTGAAAATACGCTTACCGTATCCGGGAACCGAACCGACATATAGGATTGCCATAGGATGGCTATGAACATATTAATCATGCTTGCTGCAATGCTACTATGGAACAGCAGATTTTTTTTCGCGATAGAGTTGGTCCCATAGCAACTTTTATTTTACGTACGAGTGAACCCACCCCACTGCGGGAACCAAATGATTAAAATTTCAGCGTGTATAATATTAATAAAAATGAAACTATAAAAGCACCTGCAGCTTTGGAAAATAACTATATCTATAGGTATGAATATGAGGGTTGGCAACCATACTGGGAAGGCAAACAAACGAATTGAGCGAACCACTTGAGAGAGAAATGATTAGAGGCAATCAGTGCTCCGCATTCAACAGCGGGCCAGCTGCGCCGGCGCAGCGCGCGCTTGTAAAACAGATGAGTTTATTGAGCTTAGATTTAGAATAGTATTATAGTCAGAGTAGCAAACTTGTCTTATCTTAATAAATGTAATTGTTAATCAAGAATGTTATGTTATTTCAACAATAAGGTCGAACGACGAACATTGCCCGATTATCCTGATTATAACTTCGTAGTAGAAATGCAGTCGTGCCAACCAGCCCAAAATTTATTATAATCCTAGCTTGCAAGTGATTGGAATGTAATCCGGTTTCTCTTGCTCGTAGAGATTAAAATATTTGTAATTGCTTTTTATTACGGTACTTTGTTAAAAAGGTAGAGTAAAGGGCCAGATGGTAAACAAAGATACTTGTTCCAATACGGAAGTTATATTTTAATTAACCTATTCACCTTCGGTAGGTTTGTTGTTAAAAACTTATCGTTATGTAGGCCGTCCGTCCATAGTCCTGATATTTTTTTATTTACGCGCACAATTTTAGTTAGTGAAAACGAAAGAATATTTATTATATTATAGTTTTTTATTTCCATCACATACATTGGTATCTACCTACATAGATTCACGATTACAATTAACATAAAAAGAAAAAAATAATAAACTTAACTGTGTGCCGCATTGACAGAAAAAGACAAAAACCCAGAGTGACCCTAACCAAAACTCTACAATTCTAATGATCCTCTGTGCAAAGAACATTATGTACGCTCGTGCCATTGTATGAGCTATGAAAATTAACACATTATTGATAAAATCACACCTTTGTCACTTTAACTTCTAAATGAGACAGTGATTACATGCGTTTTTCTCAGGAATGCTTTATGTAGGTACTTATTGAGATAACCTACAGAACCCATAGTAAAGTTAAACTTTCCAAACGAATGTATCTATAATCACTTACATTGATAAGAATAGAAACTTGATTGACAGAGTGGATGGAATAGTGATTTACAATATAATTATCTTTTATTATATTTTCTTAAGAATTTTTGAACAATTTAATTATAAAATTCCTTGCCAAGATCAAGAAATTTAAAAAATCACTTTTATTTGTCAATTTTTTTAATAACGGGAGGTAGGTACCTACCGTACCTTTACAATGACTTCTAAAAATGAAACCCAATTGAAGAAATATTTGCGTCTATTCCAGTAGGTATTGGTTATATTAAAGATTTTTGTGAAAGTTGCCATTAGAGATGAACCTTGTAGAATTAAAAGTAATTTATTTTTGTACACATTTCTTTGTTTGGTGTCACGTCACGTCAAAAGTATGGAGGCAATGTTCCCAATTGTTAAGGGTACCTAAATCTTACGATTAAATCACCATGTTCAAGCTTAACTATATACGGACATTGATGTTTGATTGTATGATTAATAACTAAATTGCAGTGAATGATCCTTAATGATCATCAAAAAATGATCAAATTGCAATGTTTCAGTTAGCGTTATCGTTCTAACGAATAGAAAGTTTGTCATTTGGGCTCAGATGCTTTAAAATAACAAGGCGACAATTACAAGGTACGTTAGGTAGGCAATGAGAAGGTGGTTCTTGGGTGTCGGGTGTTACAGCTAGACTTGTTGTGAGCGCGGAGGCGTGCGGTTGACCGCACGGCTCGGGTTCGATTCCCTGCAAACGCACGGGCCGTTGCGGCTTCTTGTCATAACTATAAACAACATTATTTATAGCATTCGATTTGTTTGTTTCGATTTGCGCTACCATAGATGAATGTTGTATTGCGCTGCGCTATACATATAGGTATGTATACTCTAATACGTACCTAGAGAGACGCAATTTTAAATGAATGACGTCTGTTTCACTGTCTGGTTGATAAATTAAAGAGCGAAAAAGACAAGTCGACTGAAAAGATGGAAACAAGATTAAATAAATAATAAAGGCAACATGTCATAATAACATGCAGTCGGAGGCATGCATAAAGAAAGTGACATTATGAATGATTGAATTATATGCCTCCGACTGCACGTTATTATGACATGTTGCCTTTAATATTTATTTAATCTTGTTTCCATCTTTTCAGTCGACTTGTCTTTTTATGCAGGCGGGTTTTTTATTTTTTTTAATTTATTTTTTAATTTATCTCTTTTTAGTTACTATATATTACGGTCATGATATACCTTTTTGAAATCCTTATAATAAGCCCTTTTATTTGACACCCATATTGCAGTAATCTAAAAAAAAAATTTTTTTTCACTACGTATAATAGCACCGTACAGCCGCCATGTTGGTTTTTTATAACGCCACCTTCTTAAGAACACTTGGGCTGAAAAGACAAATCTAACGATGCCGTTTGAAAGATATGAGGTAATAAAGAATATTATATACAAACATACATACATGCATACAAACATACTTACAAGATACGCGCGAAAAACATAACCCGCAGTCGGGTAAAAAGTAGAATACTCATCATAATCGTTGTTATTATGTATTACCTATCTATATTTGGTACATTTGTTAAATTAAAGTAGATCACTTGTGTGTGTGTGAGGTCTCATTAACTGATAAAATATCTCCAAAGCAAAACAAATCTTATTTAATAAAATTAATAAGTATCATTTACATAAACCGGGCAGTTTATGGGCAAAGCTAATATTAGTAAAATTCATGAACCACTTTTGATATAATTTCAAAATTGAGCTTTACATTTGTAGAAATTACCTAAGTACCTATTCCAAAATTGTTATTTTTCTTTTACGATGCTTGGTGGAAAAGCAAACTTTATAAACTTAAAACAATATTAACCCATGCAAATGTTTATAACAAATAACTTATTTGCGAAACTCGGGTCTCGGAATCACGTCAAATATTGACTCTACGAATGCACTCAGTATTTGTGAACCTCAAGCATATTCACCAAGTCAATTTCATAAAGAGACTCTTGTGACTCTTTGGTCTGTCAAACTGCCAAAGTCAAGCTTCATCATCATCAAGATCAAACATGCATACCTACCTACCTTTTAATATTGATCTAAGTAGGTAGTAAAAATAAGAGGAGTATGATTTATGGTTCCAAGATATTTATTAACTTGGCCTAGGTACCTATTTCGACGCAGTTTTTTTGTAGTTTTGGAATGGTGGTATCAAATTGAGCCAAATTAGATTCGTAGACAAGTCAGAAAACGTCATAGGTGGTAGGTAGGTGGTAACTAATAACACTAATTGCAGTAAGTAAACTTTACTTGCCTTCGAAAGTTTCGCGTGAGGCAGAGATGTGTGTAGGTACACCGTTTAGTCTACTTGCAATATTGTTGCGTATTAAGATAGAGCTCAAGTCAATTTCCAATGTTTAAGTATTCCTGTTTTTAAGTTTTTGGTTATTTTTTACTTAACGACGTTTAACAAAGAAAATCCATTTTGATGTTACTTGTTCTGATATCTTGAATATTTATATTTCTTTCTCTTTTCTATATATTTCTTTCTCGACGCAGCCGCACCTAGCGGCTGCGTCGAGAAAGAAATATACGAGAAAAAAATATAATGTGTTTTTTTGTTTTTTGATCCAGCTTTTGGAAAACCACTTAGGTCCAAAAAGTGATACACAACGTGTTACAAAATAACCCCTAATGCCGAATGTGTGGAGACCAAACTGAACAACTTTTTTATACTATGGAACCAACTCTGAAATCGCGAAAAAAAATCAGCTGTTTCGTACATTTTGATATTTTCGTTATTAATTTTGTTTTTTTTTCGCGATTTCAGAGTTGGTCCCATAGTAAAAGTAGGGAACGGCTGATCAAATTCGTGTCAGTCAAATTTAGATGCACGTAAAATTTTAAACGTGCGTGCCAAACGCGCATGCGCTTCGCCCTGCTTCACTTGCATGTTCGTAACGTAATTTACTTACGTAACTAGGTGGTCACCTACCAAGGAACATTAAAGTACTATAAATAATACTTAACTCACTGTATTTATTTATTCGACTGAGTAATCACAGCAGTACTTTTCCATGCGAAAACCGTTAACCCCAAGTGATAAGAGAGAGAGTCGTCAAACATGGCCGCCTTGTACTCTTTACCTCGTAAACATAAAGTTGAAGATAGAACAAGATAATTATTTAATAGTTGAAGCGTAACTTGTGTATTAATTTGAAGTGCAAGACGCTATCAGCTAAATGTTTCTATGTCAATCATCTGAAAATAAATAAAGTAGAGATAAGAAATCATTTTTAGAATTTGTTTTATTGTAATCGTACTAGTATGTAAATGTTATTGTAATTTTCAGAAAATCCTAATGTCACTCTAACTTACTTACATTTCTTACTCTGAAGCTTTTTTCATATTTTCAGATAAGTAGGTGAACAAAAGTAGTTTATCATTTAATAAGCTAAAGTATAGTAGCTATTCCAGTGAAAGTATGATTACAACTATTTTCTAGTTATCTGCAGCTTAGACTATCAATGAATAGGTATTTTATTAAACCAATAGGTATTTTATTAAACCATTTACTTTTAACAATTTTATTCCAGCCTTTGGAAAAGTACTTTAATTTATGGACACATAGTTAAAACAAAATAAGTTAAAAATTGTTTAAAAAAAAAACAAAAAACCGACTTCAAAAAACCTACCTCTAAAAAGCAAGAAATAATATTCGTAATAATAAAAATAAGTCTGAAGTCGGGTGGGGCTTTTAGAATAAAAAAAAAATGAATTTGTACTTCAGCCCTACCCCACTTCAATAGACTTATTTTTATTATTACGAATATTATTTCTTGCTTTTTAGAGGTAGGTTTTTTGAAGTCGGTTTTTTGTTTTTTCGTTGAAAAAATTTTTCTGTAATACGAGGGCTGCTATTTATGTAAGTATCCGGAAATTTAAAAAAATAACAAACATCTATCATCTGATAGGGTTTTATTGCTATTTAAAATATTCGCCATGATGATCCTGATGATGATGACCAATTTTCATGGCATTTTTTCCATTCTGAGTATCTCCAAAACATGCATTTTGAAAGCATCAACAGGTTTCGGCTCATTTGGAACATCCACACCGTTCACTGTTGTTTAGTTTCGGGGTCCTACATATAGATCTAAGATTCATCACCTGTATAGATAGATGCTGTAAACGAACCACGATTGTATTTTTAAATATTTTTTTTGCACCAATCGACACGAGCCTGTTTTTTTGATCAATTTTCAAGTTGTGCGGAATCCAACGCGAAAATTTTTTTTTGCAACGAAATGTTTGTCTAATAACTTATGTTTGCTCGTCATACTTGCCCAGGGACGCCTCTATCTCGTAATATGTAACATGACGATCTTGCATTGTTAGGTCCCGCACATCGATGTTTTGTGGAACCACAACCGATTTAGGCCTTGCGACCTTCTTTAGATTCGTCCGTGAGCATAGACCGCCCTTGATTAAACCACAGAATAGATAATAGATTAAACTCACTGAACGAGTGATACACAGTGGTTATCGATGGTGCTTCGTCCCCAAAAGTCGAAGTCAGTTATTCGATGCACTGTTTTTGAGTTAATCCACGCCGAAAATCGTAATAAATCAACGCATGAAAATTTTCACGACTTAAATCCATGGTGATTAAGACAAGCCATTTTCAAAATGGCGCCACAATGGAAAAACAATTGACATTCACATGGAACAAACTATATTCTACTGATAAAGAGCTAAATTTTCAAATAAATATAATTACTTTTTAAACATTGTTCTGTAAGTGGCCAGTTCCGGATACATAAATAGCAGCCCTCGTAATAACGTTGCGTGTTCGGTATCGGCTGCTTTTATTTGTTCCGAAGTTTGTCACAAATGTCTGCGACATTTTGATAAGGTGACAGCTAGGATGCAGGCAGGATGCGGGAGGGAACTTTCTTCGCACGCGCGCGCGCAGTAGTTCGGTGCATCCTAGCGCGAGTCAGACGCTACCACAAATTTTTAGACAAAGACTTTTTATTTTGTGACGCTACTTCCTTGTCTTGCAGTTGTTTGACATCATTATAAACACCATTATATCACTGATAAACACTTACTATTGAGACAGTTTATCGAAGCACTGTGTGCCTTAAGTGCTCGTGTGAGTGTTTGCGATGAAATGGATTTGCGGGTAAGCATGTCAATAAAATTGTTCACGTTTAAGAATTTTGTCTATTTTATAAGTTTAGTGTCAACAATTCACATTATCAGATTATCACTCACACATCACATGACATACCAGTACCCACTATGCCTACGTATTTTTTTTGCAATCTAAGTGCCAATGCCAGCGATACAGGAGCTTTTTTAAAATTTTATTAATGTTTTATTAAAAGTAATTAGGTGGGTGGGGTACTTACTTGTTTATTTGGATTTTGATATTTTTTCTTATACACATTATACATGTGTACCTATTTTTATACATGTGTAATAATTCAATTCAAATTATTGAAATATTACGCGCGTGAAGCTATTATGGAAAAAAAATATAATGTACTTGAAATAATACACAATAGATTTAATTGAAAGCATTTATAAAAATGTTACCACCTTTGATGTAAAAAAATATTCCGTGGACCCTGATTTTGGTCTTATTTGGAAATCTTTCTCGGAAACAGAACATTCGTTTATGTTAAAACCAACCATAAAAATCGGCGATGTTAATACCTTCAATCTTAATTGAACAGATTTTTTTAACTTACTTGAAAGCGAAGAAAAGTAATAAAAACATGTAAAAATTAAGAATTCGGTGCTAGTTCTCAACGCAACCGCCGCGTTGAAACGCGCACTGATTTGAACCCAAAGTAAGTAGAGTTACGTTCGATTCGATTTCACTCCATCACGGATCGACCCGCTCGGATTGACGTATGTTAAGGCCTTAATATCTTTACTCACTTATTTTTTACGGTGGATAGAAATAATTATTTTGCATTAAATATGATTTGGTTCATTTAGTAGTTTTGGTATAGGTACTTTGGCTAGGTACTTGAAATCTTGTAAAGTAAAGTAACTACCTACCTACCTACTAAATTTTAATAATTAAAATACTATGGTTGCACAGATTTGGGTGGGTAAACAGAAAGTATTTTGGGTAGCATGCCGTAGGTAAAAGTTTTTGTGGCGTTTTGTACCATTCACGTGACGTTCCCATTGGTCGCCATAGGATAACAATAGAATGTAATATTTATAAGAACTCACTTTGTGAATGGTCCTAATGAAATAGTAGTGTAGTCTTCAGCTTAGGTAGGCGATATTTTGCTATAATCACAACTAAAATACGTAATTTACGCATGATATTACTTCATCAATTAATACAGATTTAGATTAATAAAATAGGTGATGAAGAAATTAATAATTATATTTTAGGTGTGATATTTTTTTTTGTTTTATTTTATTTATTTCCACTCTTACATCTATTATATTGTATTTGTAATGATTTGATACCTACAATAAGTATGTACTACGTTTAGTTTTAATACTATAAAAATTGTTTCATTTTTGTTGTAGTTACTTATATTGTAAGGGGGCGTCGATCAATGTTAAATTATATCTATAGGTCATCATTATCATTGTCTTCCATTAATTTTATTACATGTGGCGACCCCCATAAATATCACGTTAGATATCATGTAAGTGTAAATTGTAAATATGTTAATCTATTTTCGTTTCTTTAAAAAAATATATTTGCTAAGTTATTTTTTACCGACTTCAAAAAAGGAGAAGGTTTTACTGCATTTATTTTCGCAATATTTTACACTGTTTCTGCGGAAAAATTAATTACGTGATATTTGCTAAGACTCTCCCTCGCCTTAACGTGAGATTGAGTGAGAATCGGGTCGACCCCCTCCCTAAATGCCTCACGAAATATGGACGGCCCCTAATTATAATTATTTAGAAACACTTACGGCCTAACCACAATAGATTTTAAAACACTGTTTAGTAAAAACACTGTTTAAATGTGATGCCGTCTCTTTCACACAATATTGTCAAAAAAGTGATAGTTAAACACGTGTTAAACAGTGTTTTGTGGTAAGGCCGTTACGGATTTACCACAAAAGATCTTAAAACACTGTTTAGCTAAAACATTGTTTAAGTGTGATGCTGTCTCTTTCAAACAATATTGTCAAAAAAGTGACAGCATCACATTTAAACAGTGTTTTAGCTAAATACTTGTTAAACAGTGTTTTGTGGTAAGGCCGTTATATTACAACCACACTCAAAGATATATTATGGTATATATCTTTGAGATTAATATTATTACTTAGAATATTTCTGGTACAATGAATAACGGTGCATTAGGGACTAGCAAACATTACCAGATTAGAATTTACACAAAATTATATTTATCTTACTATTACCCACTTTCTCTGATAGCCTATCAAACTTACTGTCAAATTGTGTTCTGTCCTATCTAACTTTATTTATTATTATCACCACGACGTCCACGCACGACACGACCCTAAGCGAGCGCGAAGAGTTCTCGTTGCAGCATGGGCAAAAATGCTATCGTATGCTCCTGTAAAACAATAATAAAAAAAAATGCAAGACGTGAGTTCCAATACAAGGTCTTATAAGGTTCCATCTATGTTCATTTCTTTATGAATCCATGATGGAACTGAAATAATTCACGACGTAGATAAATAAAAAAAACCCGCCTGCATAAAAAGACAAGTCGACTGAAAAGATGGAAACAAGATTAAATAAATATTAAAGGCAACATTTCATAATAACATGCAGTCGGAGGCATGCATAAAGAAAGTGACATTATGAATGATTGAATTATATGCCTCCGACTGCATGTTATTATGAAATGTTGCCTTTAATATTTATTTAATCTTGTTTCCATCTTTTCAGTCGACTTGTCTTTTTATGCAGGCGGGTTTTTTAATTTATTTTTTTATTTATCTCTTTTTAGTTATTATATTTTACGGTCATGATATACCTTTTTGAAATCCTTATAATAAGCCCTTTAATTTGACACCCATATTGCAGTATTCTAGAAAAAAAAATTTTTTTCACTACGTATAATAGCACCGTACAGCCGCCATGTTGGTTTTTTTATAACGCCACCTTCTTAAGAACACTTGGGCTGAAAAGACCAATCTAACGATATCCTAATCATAGAAATCCGTTCAGCCGTTTGAGAGATATGAGGTAATAAAGAATATTACATACAAACATACATACATACAAACATACAAACATACTTACAAGATACGCGCGAAAAACATAACCCGCAGTCGGGTAAAAAATGACCACGTTTATGACAAAATGTCATTGAATGTCATTGTCATCAAATGATTTCATGTTTTGTATATGTCTGCTATCGATGTCACTATTTCATGTTTTGTATATGTCTGCTATCGATGTCACTTTTGACAGTTCATATCGCATTCCATCGACTGCAATTTGTATGGGATGACATATAATATGATACAATATGAACTGTGAAATGAATACGATTGACTTTACGCAATCACCTAGCTGATCAATAAATGACCTTAGGCCAAGGGTCCATTACATTAGAGTTAGATGGTCTTGTTATTTTCACGTGCAATACGATAAGACCTTGTTATTGTAAGAAATCATAATTATATAATCTCAATGTATCTTATTGCTTACATAAATAGGGCAATTTGTACTTAGACACCTACTACCACAGTCTACTACTTTAAATGGTTTTGATTTTATCATTGATTGGGTGGATTTTCAGTGACATAGCGTACATGTATATGCGTCTAGTTAATTTGTCCAAGATGTACCGTATGCATATTCAATATTGAGGCTATTTTTGGCTTCTGGTATGTCCTCTGTCTAGTCGGTGTATAAATAAATTGTAGAATCCAAGTGCATTTATTTTTGTTATCAAAATAACATTCTTTTTCTTTTTGTTTCATCTTGTAGCACTATTAGTGATTTTGGTTTTTTCTTTAGTAATGACCATAATTTTGTGAAGTAAGTATAGAGACAAGACAAGTGTTGCTGTAGAAATCTTGCTTGCGACATAACATTTTACGGCCCGAGTTTGGATTTAGTTAAGTTTGTAATTTTATGATTATATCATATCAACAAATAGAGTTTTTTTAGCTATTTTGAGTATTGTACTGTACCAATTATAAATTTAGTTTTTTTTATTTTTAGTCGATAAGCAACTAAAAATAAAAACTAGACTAAAATAATACTTTAAAAAATTTAGTTTCATTTCTGTGTATATACTTGATAGGACTAAAATATATGGTACTTACCTATTTTTTATCTTTGTCTCAGATTTCCTCGTCATCTTATTTACCCCTAAAGTTGGTTTAGGTAAAGAAACACTAACCGTGTTATTACAAAAGATTTTTCAACACACTTGCTCGTAAAGTGAGCCCTAATACATCGCTTTTAGGGCCATAAACCGAGCTATAACAAACGCGTGCAATAATATATAAAACACTAGTTCGTAATAGAATTAACCCTACAAAGTTAAATTCTAGTTCTATGCGAGTAAACTGAGCATTCCCAATTTAGTCGGGTAATACAGTTATTTTTTTTGACAACAAAGAGGTTTTATGCTGCTGGAAATTCATATACATTTTTGGAATAAATAAGTAAGTCCTTAATTAAGTCAAATAAATATAAAATTATTCAAAATCACAATATTTTGTTAAAAAATATTAAAATATTTGCATTTTGTCACTTAAAATTATAATTTTGAAGTATGAGTAGTAGGCTGTATGCTCCTCACCCCTTTGTTCGCAAAATATTCTTGCGTTGGGCGTGTGAAAAAAAAACATGCGCGGCGCGCATTTTCCCATAATTATCATATTTTGTTTTTGCCATATTTGTTGCTGTGTGATAAATTACTTTGTTTTTTCCTCGCAAATGTGTTGAAAACGTCGTATGAAACTCGTGAGCTCTTGCTTATTGCACACTCGGCTGAGTTACGCCCTCGCCTGCGGCTCGGGCTGCAACCCACAGCCTTGTGTGCAATTAGCAACCTAAGCTAACTTGTCTCATAATGTACTATTTAATCACTGTTTAACTCATAGAAATAGAATGTCAAAGAACAACAATGTCAATAAACAGGTGATCCGAAAAACATTACATACATTATATATGAGATATGTCAAATATGTCTTACCCTACATATATATAAAATATGACTTTATTATGGCAAAGGAAATTAATAAACTATATTCCATACTGTTTTCTTCGTCGATAAACGAATAAATGTAGCGAAATTTGGTTTTAGAGAAATGTGTGGCAAATGGCAATATCTTATTTACCTGTGAAAAGTGTGATTACTTGGATTGTTTCTTTTTGTCACATCACAATCACTAACAGAAGACACCGTCTCCACGATGGGTTCACTACACCATTTCGAAATATATCTCATCGAAATACAATTCATCGATGACACCTCGTCGATTACTTATTTAAACGATGCCTTAATTACACGAATGTTATTACTGCGATTGTTCATTTCATCGAATTTTCTTTAGTCGATGGCTTAAATAATCGAAATACGCCATTTCGAAATACATCTCATCGAATTACAATTTAAATAAGACATGAAAATAATGTTCCAATATTAATAATAAGCAGGGCGGGTAGATTAAAATATGTATACTTGATTGTTTTGCTGAAATGTACCGTATGTGCATTCGATCATATTGGTTTTTATTTATTAATAGATCAATTGTCTTTCGATGAATGTTACCGTAGGTGGAAAGTATTTCGATGAAATGTAGCATCGATCAAATGTACTTCGAAATGTTGAGCAATCGATGATATAAACATTAGACGTATTAGACAGTCGACGAGGTGTCATCGATGAATTGTATTTCGATAAGATATATTTCGAAATGGTGAAGTGAACCCCTCCACGATACCCTTATTTAAAATTCTAATCGAGATTACCAAATATTTTAAAGAAATTGTGATTGCTCTTTTGCTAGGCGGGACGCTAGGGGCTCTTACTGTAAAAAATGTTGGCACATTGTCACTTGATCCTTTGTCTCTTTTTTCATAGACCGTGTCCGTATAATGTTAACTTCTCTTTTCCACGCTTTGTTGGTCTTCTTGAGAGCAGCGAAAATTTTTCTATGTCTATTGTTTAACTAAACACTGTCTCTGTCAAACAATATTGTCAAAAAAGTGACAGCATCACATTTTAACACGTGTTTAGTTAAACAGTGTTTAAAAATCTTTTGTAATAACACGGCAAAGGTTTAGTAAAAAAAAATTACATAAATTGCAGCTGAATTTCCACGTTGTAGGTATATATCTTATATCTGCTTTGCAATTTTGTATCAAAATCTACTTACTTAAGTTGTGAAATGGCTTCTGCGAAACTAGAGGTCACCAAATAAGGCACAAGAGACAAGATAGGATAGTGGGCGTGCCCATAACTGGCCGAATGGATGGCACTAATGTTTTACTTTCAGCGGGGCTCGATAAAACAGCACTCTATAAATAAATTTATGTAAGCACCAATGTACCTGTTTATTAGGTAGGTACCTAATACAGTAAATGGAGGATGTCTGGAGTCTGGGGCCTGGGGATTCCGCATCAAAAAGCCAAAATATTTCTGACAATTCTCATCTTACTGGCTGCCAATGTAGCCGAGCCCTCTTGAGCTCGGTCGGAAAGGTGATAATGGTATACAAGTTAAGAAAATCTGTATTTACTTACTTTAGGTCCGACATTTAAGTTTAAAATATAAAATTTTATTAATTTACAAAGTTCAAACACAGTCGCGCTAACACAGTGTTTTTTAATTGTCGCATTCTTGGCCGTTGTTCTCGTCTTATTATTGTGTTTTGGCAATCTACTTTCCTCTTGGAAGTAATTTTTGCCAGTGTCAAGTGTAGATAGCAAATAAGCCGTAGTGATGGCTAGCAGGGAATAGATAATTTCGCAATATCATTCGTTCCTTGGCAGGAATAAAGTATTATTACTTTGTGCAGGTTGTGGTACGAATTTGAATAATCTTATTGTAAGCTTATAACAAAACGTTAATAAAACATGATGGTTTTCTAAAAGGTGATGGTAAGCCTCCAAGTCTCCACGATGGGCCGAGCCCTCTTGAGCTCGGCTACATTGGCAGCCAGTAAGATGAGAATTGTCAGAAATATTTTGGCTTTTTGATGCGGAATCCCCAGACCCCAGACTCCAGACATCCTCCATTTACTGAAAAACTTAAACTGAATGAAATAAATTTTCTTTAATGGATGCACCAGAGAATGTGTTTAACGGAATGCGCTGTTTTCCGTCACGCTGGTCGGCGGCCAGGCCCCGTGACATTGCGTCACGACAGGACACGCCAGTCGCAAGTCGCAACACCAGTTCCTAACATTGTTGTCCACGTCGTAATGTGGATTATGTTCTCATTTACTCTTTATTGTGCCTTTGAGTTCTTTGCTACTCGATACGATAATCGATTCAGCAAAAGTTCAGCAACTTTTTCATAGGCCGTTAATTTTTGAGCTTCTGTATACTTAACCCAGATGTTACTGACATATTATATTGTGTTCGAACTTAATGATTTTTCGGAGGCGGCTTTATAACTCTTAGATGACGCGGGGAAAAATAATAAAAAAAATATTTTCCAAGTGGAAAAAATGGAAAATTGATAGTGATTGAAAAAACGCTTGCCTATCAAATAACACAAATAAAATAAAATAAAAGTACCCACATTTTCTTCAAACAACCACGTTGTTTTAAAACAACGGTAGTAAAAAGTTGGTTAAGAAGATGAGTAAAAATAGTACAAACCAGTACCTGTATTATCTTATTACTATATCTAAGGCAAAGTAAACCAAGAAGTGTTTTCTATTCCTTTTTACTTTCTCAACTTACTTGATCACCAGTTTTTCCGGTAAAGCCTTCCTGCTCAACATTTTTCTCATCATTTAACTTCAGCTCTGGTTTCTTCAGATACTTATCACATACCTTTTACTTGTAAGCTCAGCGTCTGAAAATACATTACAATGTATGTCACATGCGAGTGACGCCGTGTCACACTGCGTGACCGTCACGCCACGTGGTGACGTGTGACAACAGTCACGTAGTAAGACAAATGTTTACCTACATAAAACTAGTTTTGACCACACCTTTGTTGAGTATGTTGTCATTGGGCATTTGAAAATCTGTAAAAAAATGGGTAAAGGGTTTAGAAAAGAAATCAAAGTTGTATAATTTTAGATATAAAGATTATAATAATATGGCTATTAAAAATAATGCGATTTACAGTTTTGTATGAAAATAATGTCATTTATTTTTATTTGGTTTGGTATTTTGGATTTTTCATTTAATAGAACCCTAGACAAATACTGTCTTAATCCGAATAACATCACAAGAAGAGTTATGCTCAAATTGCAAATTATTTTGGTATTACTTTTCTATAGGAAACTAGCGGCCGCCCGCGACTTCGTCTGCATGTGATAAAAAAAGGCTACTGTAAAATATGACGTACTTATACCACCAACGATAGTTTAAATTTCTTTTTGAAAGTTGATTTATTAGATCACTGGCGAAAATTCTCAAATTTGAAACTTTTATAATGTTGGAAGAGGAAATATCCGAAATAAAATGTATTATAGGCAGAGAATAGTACCTACTTAATTGAGTGAAATATAATGTATATAACTAATAAAGCTTATCTACCTACTTCATTAACTTTTTAACGCAGCAATTAAATTTGTGTGAGGTAGCATTATTCATGCTTACTCATAAAACAATAATCACATGACATAACAAAGACAGAATGGCAATGTTATAATTAAATTGAGTAGCGCCAGGAATAAAACGCGAAAATGCGTATTAATCGTGAATGTCGCCGAAAGTCGTGCGCGCGCGCCGCCCGCCCGCCCACAAACAAAACCATTGAGGGGGCAATGACCCCGCGTTGTATTTTCGCGCTGCGCCTGTGGAATATTTTGATCGGCCCTGTATAATTGGATTAATTCCTTTAAAGTGTAATTTGTTGACAAAATTAGCGCATTGAAATGAAACACGCTTTCGAATTAACAGAGAGATATTGTCAGTTTCTTATTTTGACCTGAATAATTTTTATCGATCACAATTTGTAAAAAAGCAGCAAATAGGTATTTTTAAGTTTGTAAAAATTTGGTAGAATTATAGATTTTTACAGATAACCGATATGATGTTCTTTTCAGCTCAGGCGTGTACCCAACATTTACCAACATTTTTTTTAAATCATACCTATTTACCATAAACTACGTTACCTTTTGGCTCAAGGCGGTTATTGCATACATTACTTTAATGTGCACTGCTGTGAACAAACTGTGACGGCGGATCTACACGTTCGCCAATGATCGCCACAAATCAGCGAATACATTGCCGATTTTGTAACAAAACATCTTTAACACATTTGTTACAAAAACCGACTTCAAAAAACCTACGGATAAAGGCTTTTAGAATAAAAAAAGGAATTTGTACTCCAGCCCCACCCCACTTCAATAGACGTATTTTTATTATTTCGAATATCATTTCTTGCTTTTTAGAGGTAGGTTTTTGAAGTCGGTTTTTTGTTTTTTTTTTAAACAATTTTATTTTTTTTTAATTTTTAGTGTAGGTACCTTTTAGGTAAGGTATATTATATATGTAGAAAAATCGGCTCAGCTAAACGTAAGATAATCGCGGAGAAACATACTTAAATACGGATCAAACTGAGAACCTCCTTTTTTAAGTCGGTTAAAAAACTACACTTAAGATATCCCTCTTCCAACAAAAAAATAATTGGGTTGGTAAATTTTTCCAAAACTGTTGTGAATTATATATTTTCTGGTAGCTTTTGGCTTTGGAGTCAGGAATAACCAATTGCGGAATTTTTGTAATGCTTCATTTTAATTTAAATAAAAATTTAAATTTTTAATTTACAGCATAGTGCAATAAATCACTATTACGGCTGTATGCGTAGGTTATGCCTTTGCTCCAAAGACTTTCTATGTTGTTGCTCAAAACAAAAAACAAAGGTATGATTACTCTTTGTCACTGTCTGTCAAATCTGTCAATCAGTTTTTTAAATCAGTAAATGCAAAGGAACTTCGTGTTCAGCCGTATGTTTGATATTTTATCGCGATAATAATAAAAAAAAAATTTAGTTAACAAGGTAAAATAAAAAAATCATAATATTATTTTCTTTATTCTTCAAACTTGTGCTATCAAAAAAAAATATAAAACAATTCTCTTCGAAAAAGTTTACCAACCCCATTATCTTATTCAGTTCATAAACAAAGAAGTAATACGACTAATCATCGAGGTAATTCACACAAAATCATACTATTTTCGTGCTTTTTTCAAAATTACTTGAAAAGTACTAAACCGATTTCCAAATTTTAAAAAATGGGACCAACTTGGGAGTGTACCTAATGTAATAACGTTTGAATCATTTCAATCGGTCCAGCCGTCTACGAGTAATCGGTGGACATACACAAAAAAAAAAACAAATATACAGACGAACATAGAACCTCCTCCTTTTTTGGAAGTCGGTTAAAAACCGGCGATGTATCGATTTGTGACGATCATTGGCGAATGTGTAGATCCGCCGTGACCAGTGCACTCTGCGAGATCGTGCCTTGAGACACAGTAATAATTGAGCGGCCTCAGTTTTAACATTGTAAAGTCGGCCTCGTGTTGAACACTTTAATACCATGTCACACCAACTATAACATTCATAATAGTAGGATTGGCTTACAGAACAAGGCTATTCAAGTTTGTGTGACAGAGTACTTTCTTTATAGGTATTATTGTGTGTTCTACTTCTTTTGAGCCGACTGTATATCAACAGACAGATTAATAATATAGTATTAATTATATCAAGGAAAGTGATCAGTAAGTGAATATCACACTTCAGTCTGAAGCCGTTATTTAGTAGATAGATATACGTATAAATATACGTGCCCGATATTGAAATACTTACAATCTGAATGTTGTGAATATTACGATTACAGTTTCAGCAAAGTAGATTTTCGTTTACTCTGTGGATTTAGTCACTGCTTGATGGCTAATATTAGCCATATAATATGGCCATATTAGCCGTAGAACCGATGGCCGCTGGGGCAGACGAGTTCTTGAGTGGAGACCGCGTATCGGCAAACGTAGTGTGGGACGCTTCAGACAAGGTGGAGCGATGATCTTCGCAAGGTGGCTGGCAAAAACTGGATGAGTATAGCCGCGGAACGTGCTCAGTGCTCTCGGAGAGGCCTATGTTCAGCAGTGGACGATGATAGGCTGATGATGATGATGATGGCTAATACGGCATTTTTAGGGTTCCGTACCAAAATGGTAAAAAGGAACCCTTATGGTGTGACTAAGTCTGTCTGTCTGTCTGTCACAGCTGGATATTATTATCTCGAGAACTACTAATGGTATCAACTTGAAATTTGGAATAGTTTAAGTTGACGTTTTTCCAACTATTTTGCAAATAAGAAATAAATAAAAAAATAAAAAAAAAATTACAACAGGTACTGAAAAGGGGTCTTAAAAATTTTAAGTGAGGCGACTACGGCATGTGGGGTATCATATGAAAGAGCGCTTTTTGCACATTTTAAATCATTTTTTTCTTTTTTTTAGGCCGCATAGTTTTCGACTTATGATGAAAAACGTAAAAAAAAAATACCGTTCCTCTTATCTCCGAAGTTTGCAAAGAGAAAAACCTAAAATAATTCTATGTGATAGTAGTTTATGTAAAGATTACAGGAGAAATCATAGATATAGTTTAAGGGAGAAATAAAACGATGTCTCAATATAACACACTTTTTTAGAAATTCAAAAAACAAACAAAATATTATTTAGTTCCTCTACCAGTCAACAGATGGCCCTGACCTAAGAAAAAATTATTTAGTTCTACTATCGGTCAAGAGATGGCGCTGGCCGAAGAAAAAAAATAGTTCCACTATCGGCCAAGAGATGGTGCTACTGCTGACCTCATACTGCAATAATAATTTTATTATTCTACAGCTCTGCAGTGTATTTATTATGATGCACAGTTATTGTTAATAATTTTATTATTCTACAGCTCTGCAGTGTATTTATTATGATGCACAGTTACTTGTTGTATGGTCTGTTATGTATGATGGTACGGAAACCCTCGGTGCGCGAGTCTGACTCGCTCTTGACCGGTTTTTTTTCTTTCAGGTCCTATACTTCCTTTCAGTTTTTTTACTTTATGGTTGGGTTTGGGTGTATCGCTATTACAATGTGTTTACAATTTTTAAGATACCTAGGACAGTTACGTCTAAAATAGTTTACAGTCACAGTTAATTTAATACCATAATACTAGTTATTTGTAAATAGTTTAGAACTTGTCACTTTGTTGCCATTGATTTCTGTTAAAAAAAAGTAAAAGCTTTTACTGTACTAACGCGATTCTGGATGGTTTTTTTTTATATAAAATCAAGCTAGATCTGTAAAAAGTGTATTTAGTGTACACGCGTAAATAGGTAAACAAAAAAACAAAAAAAAAACGGGTCGAATTGAGTACCTCCCTCCTTTTGAAGTCGGTAAAAATGGAAATGGGTAATGTTTGAGGCGCTTATAGCGGTACACTAGCGCCGCCAATACATTTATTTTTATTATTTTATTAAAAGGAAACAACTATGTTCTCTTAAATTGACTAATATATATACTCTGATATATTTTTTGAATAACTCTTTAATATTTTTCATTCTTTTTAAGTACTTACTTGCTTTGTACACAAGTTTTTAAATGCAATCGGAAACGACAGTGGCCACTTTTGGTTTTAAAACTTACAAAAAGAATGAAAACTCTTGAAGATTTATTAAAAAAATATTAGAGCCCATTTAAGAGGGCATGGTATTTTCCTTTTTTAATTATTGACTCAGGGGGGTCACTTTCGAACACGAACGAGGTTTTGAGATCGAATTGGTATCGAGTAAACGTCAAAACAGTACAATGGAAACCATGGCAACCATTTTCATTGTACTCAAATAACAGATTTTTGACGTTTACTCGATACCAAATCGATCTCAAAACCGCGTTCGTGTTTCGGGAGTAACCCACCGTTTACGTAAAATAGAAATAAATGAATTGGCGGCGCTGGTTATAATGAGTTAACCATTAACCATAGAAAACTTTTTCTCGAGCAACTTGCAGTTCTCTTTGTGGGAATAAATGATTAATATGTTTGGCGAACTTCACGCATGCATAGATAAATTGTCATTAGGTTTCAAAGTTTAATGTTGGGTTATTGCGTGAGATCGGGCAGTCGCATGCGGCGCCCGCCGCGACCGGTTCCAGACGCATTCCGTTTGCCCGGGACAGCTTGGTCACCGGTACCGAGTTACCTATAAGGGTTGCCTCCAGAAACGTTGTTATAAGCCAGAAAAAATGCGCGTTAAAGCACTCGATAGGGAGCAATTCTCTATGGGAAATCTCACTTCGCTTTTCGGCGGTAGATAGGTTCGGCTGTACAATATTGCTCTATTGATTTTTTTTACGCTTTTTCTCGATAGCTGTTCGTGCTACGGGCACAGACTTTAGTACTTTGCGGGATTCGAATTTTCAATCGTAGGTTTTTCAGATCTATAGTAAAGGTATAATTTTCAGATCGATAATTACAATACAGTCAATATGATGGGAACGACGTAGGTACAAACGAAAAGACTGGCATGAGTTCAATTGGCTTGGCATAGCTAGCATACAATCACAAAACTTATAAATATAGGTACCTACTGTGCTCAATGCACGTGGAAAAGTGTAAAAAGTTAATGCAGGCAGATTGCTCTGTGTTATCTAGACATAGACGAAAACAAAAATAAAACCTTCCAATTTAGCTTATTATTTTGTCAGAAAATAAGTCTGTGCAGTGATGGTGTTTCTTAGGTTTAAAATAAACAAACCAATGTTTTAAAATAAATAAATCAATGTTTTGTTGCGACAGCCCTATTCTAGCAAGTGGTTTACACCTCTCCAGATGCCGTGTAGCTATAAACAGACAATTTGCATCATTACTCAAGGAATCTACGCCATTTTAATGTTAGCCCTTATCTCTGAAACACCGTAAACTGCCTACAAAATATTTTGCTAACGAGAGACAATGCGATAGTTGTATAGTAAATGAAGAATATGACTTTAATTAGTTTTTGAATACAACATAATGATGGAATCAGATTTAATTACAATTTCACTGTCCACTTGGACATTGATACTTATTTTTTTTAGTTTCAATTGGTTATACTGAGTAATAAAAAACTCAAGTGAAGAAAAATCTAAAGCTTGGCAAATCTTAGATATTTAAGCTTATCATACTTTCTTTAATTTTTATGTTTCTTTCGTTTGTTCAATAAACGGCTTACTGACAGCAAAAAATTCACAGATTTTACAGTCCCCGCAAGAATCGGAGCATTGAAAATGAACCCAAAAATTTACAAAAACCCAAAATCAAAACAAATGCAAAATCTTATTATATTTTTAAAGTTACCTAGGTACCTAGTACCTATTTATTTTTACGATTGTGACACTAGGCTTTGCCTCGTGTCACAAAAGCGCTCGCTGACTGCCTCGACGCGGCCGAAAGATTATTAACCGATTTTCAAAATACCAATGAATGCACTTCTTGTCTGCTTCTGCATTTTTTAACAGTATTACCATGACGATCGGTCAATAAATATCAAAAATTCAAAATTCAAAATAATTTATTTAGTCTAGGCTGTTACAAGCACTTGTGAATGTCAAAGAAGCTACACCATCGGTTCGCAAACCCTGAGCGGGAGACCTTGTAACGAGAAGAATAACGAGAATAATCATAGAAACTACATCACTTTTTATGTACGGAAACACCCGTTTTTCTACAATTCCAAATCTAAAGAACCTACAGGTTACAATTATTAACCGATTTCCAAAAGTTTTTAGCCATTTTGTAGCCAAACTATACACTAGGACCAATTTTTTCATTTTTTTCTTAAGTCGGTTTTTTTCTGAAATATTTTCAATTTAGTAAGCAAACACCCCCCAAAAAACCCGAATTTACCCAAATTTTGCATAATTAAAAAAAAATATTACCAGTAGATTTTTAAAATTCAAACGTTCACACGTGTCTCGATAAATTCCTCAACTTTTGGTACTATTCTCATCTTGATCCTCCCAAAATCCTCGGAGATATGGCCAAAAATACGTTTTAGGCGATTTGCATCTGATAACCATTTTCAATGGTGAAATAAAAGTCTGTGATATTTTGTGCCGACACAGTCTGTTGAAACCAGAGAAACGGTTTCCAGTAAAACTCGAAGTATCAGAAGCTGCCATTTTGTTATCAGAGAATGTCGTCGATATTATTTACTCGTACTACTATCAGCGACTATAGTTTTTTTTTCTTCTCTGTTAAATTGGCCTCCTTTGCGTACATTTTCCTAAATCATATAATATGTACAAACAGCTTGTGACATTTTCATTTTCTAACAATCTCTTTAAAAAGTCAACAAAATAGAAGTTCGCGGCATATTATGCAACAGATTCTGCTTTGTCGAATGAAAATGAGTAGGTAGTAAAAAACCCTCAACTTCAGCCGTAAAAGATCATTATAATGGTAACGAAAACGACAGTATTTTCAAGATTTTCTCAAAACTACTGAAACGATGCCAAATTTTTAAAAAATGAGACGAACCTGATGTTTATTCATTTCAATACCTATAGTTTATTCATTTCAACCGGTTCAGCCGTCTTCGAGTAATTGGTGTACTAAATATATTGGATACATAAAAATATTGGATAACGTGCGCAACGAATAGATAACCACCTCCTTAAAAATTTTTGAAGTCGGTTAAAAATAGGGCCTATGTTCTTGTAATGATTGATTATTTTTAACCCGAAAGGGCAAATTAATTAGGTCAAAACATACAATGCGTGAGATCACTTACCACAAACGTGTGATCTGATATTTCGGGAATCATTTAAGGTCAACGTGGAAATACTAGTTCCATATTTTAGGTATAAGGGGGTGATTGAGATAGCGTTTCAATTCAAGAAGGTACGCAAAACATTTTCTTTAGCTACAAATCTCACGAAAGAGATTTTCACACGACTGTCCAAAAAAGGAGTGTAGGTATTGTTTCTGGTAACATCTTTACGACTTCAAAATAAAATTCCTATGGTGTGACTTCCAACAAAAATGTGCTAAACAAACTACTTAGGCCCATAAATAAACGCCAGAAGCGGTTGTTGACTTTCTACAACCCGGTTTGGCTTCCATTGGTTTTGATCAGGACATTAGATGTTCGCCTTTAAATGGGATAATTAAGCATGTTTAATTCATTCCGCCATTCGGCAACATTAGTTCTGATAAGTCACTGATGTCGCAAACAATCTTTCAAAAGAACGCTTTTGATCATTGATATAGGTATTAAGTAATCAATGCTCTAAGTCTAAATTACTTAGATCCTACAATCAAAGCGAAAATGCCAAAATACGTAAGCAAAATAATTTTGTAGCCCGTAGAAAATTTCGTTTCGTATACAAATATTTTATTGCAAGAGGTACCTACTTTGTTATTTATATCTTTTCGATTAATATTCGTTAGTGAAATCGAGTAGCCCCGAAGTGCAGGCTTTGATTGCTTATAATATCTTTGCACCCCCTGTATTCCTCTTCTGTCAATCTCACCATACCGTAGGTTGTCTGGAAGAGATCGCTCTTAGCGATAAGACCGCCATGTTTTGACACTATGTTTTATTGTTATTTCTTTGTTTTATGTTACTGTGGTGTTGAAAATAAAGCATTATCTTATCTTATCTTATCTTAATATCGAGCCTGAAGCGATCAGTGGGCGACTGGGCCGTTGGGCGGCCGTTTCTTTGCCGTAAACATAAAGTTATGACTTCGTTAAGAGTTAAAAGTTAGAAGTCACGTTTCTAGAGTTATAATTAATGGCAGACATGGTTAACGCCATCAATTTGATTTTAAGTAATTTTTGAGATAAATAGCTTTTAATGATTTCTTTCGTCTAGTAGGTAGTGCGTTTTCATATAATTACACTGAATTTTTTAACAATCTAGCAAAAGAAGGCCGTAAGACAAGCCAGTAACTGGTTAGGCTACAAAAAACAAGCTTATCCGTAGTCCCAATACAATCAAAGGTCCTACCTAATCCACAAATGGAGTGGACCAAAAAAGAGATGTTGTATGAACTTTTCCGACTACCAAAATCTAACATAATATTGATAACGTTTGTCACAATTTTGTCAGTCATCTTCTTACGACCTTATCGACAATTGGTATCGAATAGCAAGAGCGGTATTATAAGTAAGAATTCTATGAATATATTAGACGTTGCATTGTCATAGATAACAGCGCCGACCGACACTGCAGCCGCGCCTACGCAATGCGCCGTAGAAGATAAATCAGAGACCTTTAATGGAACGTTAAATAACTGTGGACTGTTTCAATGTTGTATTACATCCTCTTTATCTGGAGTACGAGCATCCGTTATTGGAATATTGCTTCAAATTTTAACTTACAGATTCACAGAGAAGACGCAAACTTTTTTAAGATGTTAAAAAGTTATTACCAATTTAATCGCATTGTAAAGCTTTTATGACTCTGCTTTAGCTCAAATATAAAATTAATGCCTGTACTGATAGTGCAGTGCAAACAGAAAGCCGGATCACGTTGCATCACCACCCCGTTGCGCCCGCTAAAAATATCCGATCGCAGAGAATAAAAGAACTAATGTAAGAAACTTTTCCATTTCTTTTTATTGAGCCAGTAGGTATGCAGAAAAAAAACCTTTTTACCATCGCCACTCAAAAAAGTGCGTCTTATTCATTGATAACAGTGAATAAAACGCGTTTTTATTCACCGAGTGAATAAAAATATTTTGAATTTGGAACAAGCGCGCATCGTATGAATTAGGTACAAAAAAAATAAAAGGTGCTGAAAGTATGGAGCTATTCCATAGATAAAATTATAGTTCTACAATTAAATGACAAAAATAATCCCGCCAATTTTATTTAGGTTCTTTTTAGTGTCTTATCTTTGGGTTCTTTTCTAAAAAATATCCCGCTAAATCAATTAGGTCCTTTTTAGTGTCTTATATTTGGGTTCTTTTTTATATATTTGAGGGAGATTAGTTGTTCAGTCTTGCATCAGTCCATTCCATCAGTCTGATACGATCTTCAGTCTGTAAAAATTCAAAGTCTATACAAACTGATGAAGTGGACTGATGCCAGACTGATCATGTAGTTTCCCTCTTAGTTAGCTCGGTGGCGCAGTGGTTTAGCGCCTGGCCCAGCGATTGCGGAAGTTAAGCAACGTTCGCAAGGGTCGGTCATGGGATGGGTGACCAAAAATTTATTATCTCGAGCTCCTCCGTGCTTCAGAAGGCACGTTAAGCCGTTGGTCCCGGCTGCATTTGCAGTCGTTAACACCCATCAATCCGCATTGGGCCCGCGCATTGGGTGGGTTATGGCCCGTCCTCCTTACCACCCATAAGGAAGGCCTGTGCCCCACAGTGGGGACATCAAAAATGGCTGATGGACAACTATAAATACTATAGGTACTGCTATTTTTTTTTCTCGCAGTCAATGGTAAAAAGTAGAGTACACAACTCGTGAAAAAAAAAATTCATCTCGGTCTTTTGTATCCTTCGCTGCTCTCGGGATCCAACTTAGTCCCTCGAACTAAATTCCCTCTTTTTTCACTTGTTGTATAATCTACTATTTATTTACAATACTCCAAAGAAAATGCAAAAAATCTAAGTAATTTTGGTATTAACATTATTGCTCGTTGTTAACTTGGTAAAAAAAAAATATTTACATAAAAAGTAAGCAGGAAATAACTGCCCCCTACTTTGGATGGGATCGAGTTACCTTACAATAGGAATGAATAAACGTCAAAAATCTGTTATTTTGGTAAGTACATTGGAAAACGGTTTCCGTTACGTGGTTTCCATAGTATCGTTTTGACGTTTACTCGATTCGATCTCGATCGCTTCGGGAGTAACCCCCTGTTGTGATACATTGTAAAATCAGCGTGATCCGGTCCTACTATCAAGAAACGACACCCGCGTTCGACCTCCTTGATGAGTAATGGGTCCAACTTAGGGCTGCCAGATGGGCTGGACTTGGCTGGATTGGCCAGCTATTTCAAATGTTGTCCGGTTTTAGGAAAAATGTCCAGCCAACAAAGCACCGCTGCCGCCTCTCACAAGCTTTTTGCTTTGTACTTCAACCCGGCAAGCCCCGCAGTCCGCCCCTGCTCGCCTCCTTTCGTTTCCTCTATTGTCTTAGATTTGAGCCAACTCTGTGTTTTTGTGCATTTGAGCTGGCAACCCTAGTCCAATTCCCCTCCATTTTGATTACAGTACCTACGAAACCTCACAGCCACGCAACAGAACTATTTTTAGAACCTACTTTCCTTAAATATGTTAAAGTTTTAAGGGAATGGAGGGAGACTAACTAAATCCTTTGTTATAATTTTATTATACTTATATTTTTAATTGTAAATACGATTACTTATTATAATTATGATACTTTTCTTTTTGCTCTCTCTGCAATTTACCATTTCCCGATTAAAGAACGTAATAATTATTAATTGTTAATATTAAGTAATAAGTATTAAAATGAATCTGTTATGCTAGATACGAAGAAATTAATGAGGACTATTGAACGCAATTAAATGTAATAAATAGTTATTATTAAAAGATAGTAAGAGGAAAGTCACTTGTCCGAACGTTGTTTATTATAACATCTTTTTATTATCAATAAATGCTTTCATGTTTATACACAAACTGAAAAGAGAAAGTATGAAGAATTGTTGCTCGGTAATCAGACAATCCGCCCGGCTGCATTTGCAGTCGTTAACACCCACCAATCCGCATTGGGCCCGCGTGGTGGGTTATGGCCCATCCTCCTTACCACCCATAAGGAAGGCCAGTGCCCCAGCAGTGGGGACATCAATCAGACAATAATATTATTCGGGTCTCCGATAAAATATATGTACCGTTTTACTTTAGGCAAGTTAATCAGCAGGCAAATGGGGGCGAGGTTAAAGTCAACAGGTTTATAATCAGAGCCATATAAACATCAGGTAATGCCCTCAAAAGTCATCCATAAAACGCAATAAAAATTAAGCTTCATTTATATGCAAAATTTCGTCGGTACCATTAGATTTGTTTTTATAAAATATGCAAAGTGATTTAATCTCGGTCACTTTTAATAATATTAGTCTTTTTTTTCTTGTCATTATTATTACTCTTTTTATTGTTAGTCATTCATTAATATTATTAATATTTTATAGCGAACTTAATGATTTTATAAAGTATCTATCCCAAATATTAAAATACTTTAATTATGTAATGTTATGTATGACAGATGACAGTGTACGTCCGGTACACTCCCACGGAAATTTGAAGTGGGAAAAAAAAAGTTGTTTTCAAAAAGAGTTCGCATACTACCAATTCTTACACAACAACATAAAAGTATAATTTTAGTTAACATTATTTTTTTTCATTTTTGCCATCCAGTGGTCCTTGCGTGTAGCGTGAGAGTCGAAACGTGTCACTCGACTTGCGGTTCTTCTCGTTTTGCAACTTGTCGATTTCATAAATTTTCGTCTTTACGATTCTGTTCACATCGAGCTCCTCGAGACGGCGAGGGCGCCAACATATCACACAGCCGGCGCGTGCGCGTCACGCGGCGCCATCGTGACACTTATTTATTCATCTAATTATGATATTCTTACTATACTTAGAATAGAAATATGCCATACACACGAGACATGTACATTATCGGATCGTAGGATTAACTTGGTACATGCATAAGTTACTGAAGTAGATCATTAGTTTACAGTTTTGTGCTATCTGAAAATGGTGCTGGCTGTGCAGTGCTGCGCGGGCAACGTGGTTGGCTGGCGCGCGACTGCTCATGCTCATTCGATCGTTGCGCAAGCGCCGGGCGGCCGCGCATTGCGCTTATCATTTTCTATACCACCACCTACCCTCAAAACAGTTGCATAAAAGTCTAAATAAAAAAAACAAAAGTAAAAAATTAAATGATAAACAATCGTTAACCGCGTTACACATGCATGTACCGAGTGCCAGTTATCTAAAGTGTCATCGTTCATTATAATTAATAAGTATCTGTAAATAAAGTAACCTTTAAAAGTGGAACAGAGAGGGTGTGATAGTGGACACTAGTGCAGAGTGGACCGTTGACCTCCCGATGAGCTCCCCGGGGCTAGAGATGTCTCTGGAGCACCAGATTCCTGTGCTCATGAAAAAGGTATTTTATTTTACCTTAAAGTAAAAAAAAATGTTTACAACTTGTGTCTCATGCTTAAAATTAAAGTTTACGAATCGATAGAAACAAAAAAAATATTTCTTATTAGATATAGTGGCACAAAATATAAATAAGTAGTTTGTCTAGATTTATTGTTTTCTGATAGTGTCTGGGCGAGACATTTTCTTGGTTATTGTACCACACAATTGTGGATTGTGGGATGTTTAGATTTCGTATCGTTAATATCCATTGAGTATACTTTTTTGAATGTAACTAAGTATCTGTCTCATTTGGTCGACGATCTTGCATCTTTAGACCTGAGGGCCTAGCCAAAGTAACATTGGCAAATCTTCGTTATCGCTTCGCTTTCGAAACATGTATGGGATTGACATAAGGTTTCGTTAACAATCGAATTTTAAAACGTCAAATCCATACATGTTTCGAAGCGAAGCGATAACGAAAATTTGCAAATGTTACTTTGGCTAGGAGGGCTGACTAGATGAAGAAAGCGTTGTTGAAGAAAGAATTAACTTTTTTTTATTCGTCTCTTCATTTTTTTTTTCAAAAATGCAATTACTCTTGATAATACGAATTACCTTTGACTATGGATGAAGAAAGTGTTATAAGGCATAAAGATTTAATCTTTAATTCAATAGATTCTTATTTTAATCGATTCAATCTCATTACGCATCATTGATAAGAGTACCTACTTAAGTAGACATAAATTACCTTCGAAGTGGTTTATGCCTAAGGACTTTCCATATTTAACTTTACATTAAAACAGAAGAATCCTTAAAAGAAAACAGCATTTAATAAACAAATAATTTTGCGATTATGGTAGGTTATTTGGTGTACTGAACTGACTAACTTAACAATATATAGCTCGCATGTCGTTTAAAATAACATACTTAAATAAATCTTTTATCGATATGAAAATAAATTATTTCCATAAAATAAGGAAGGATTGACCGCATAAATTATTCTTAATGTTACCTACTTCTATTTTTATATTTGGAGCATTCCTATCCTACTAGCTTTTTCGATATTTTAAGAGCGAAGTCATTAGTTTTGTACGAGTATTTTATTAGGGAACATTTTAGTAGATAGTTCATCTAGAATATTTCTTGCTCATTTCTCTATTGCTGTAGAAGGCGGTATAATTTGACTGCATCGCTTATCCCGTTCAAAATTATTGCACAGTGAGTAGGCTGTCTGTGGGTCCAAATCTTACAGAACTATTCTAATTTTCTAATTCTAAAGAAAATAAAATCTTTTTCCTCTGTACAATAAGTCCGGTACATTTCACTTCGGTTTCTGAAACATTCAGTACATAATTATTGAAAATAATCGATTTTCCGAGAGTGCGGAATATATTTTTATGAAAATTTAGGCCTTTGTGTATAAGCACAAAATAATGAGAAATAGGGAAGCTCAATAATTTTAGAAAATGTCGCGGTTTTGTCGGAAAATGTGAGAAAATTCTCCGAAAACGTTGACACTTAATATCCGAATTCGAGTGGATTTGATTGTCATTGTATTATTTATGTGATGCCATTGCCACTGATTTCTCGAGGGAACATCCGAGTTGTTAACTTGCTCCGTTTAAAACACGAACTCCAGAGATTTCGTGTTTTGTAACATCTCTGAAATATGTTTTAAGTAAAATAAGTTTATGCCTAAGAAAGGGGCGCCCATTTCTCGACGATTTTCTTGAGTGAATTCGAGTCGGGCTTACAGAATAGCGCGGCTGCAGGCTTGCTTGGGCGGGGACTGGCTGGTTGACTTACGACGCCCGGTCGTAATCAGCAATGTCAGCCTGTAATCTAGAGCCTCAGAGTACTGCCTAGGGGTGGATATTGAGTGACGGTGCGGTTTATGGCATAGCTTCAATTAACCACCGAGATTGCTACGATGTAAATTGTAACGAGGGAAGAAAAGAGGTAATGGCACAGTATACAGGGTGTTTGGTAATAGCCTTAGAAAATATGGTAGATAGATAGGATATCATGCATACAACCCCGGAAAATTGACAACATGACTAAGAAATTTAGTTTTTTTTATTTGTATGGAAAAATGCAATGAATCATAATCATAATTCATTGGAAATGTTTTTGAATTATACATACCTATTTATTTTGTGAACAAAAGGTGTTGTTAATGCTAATTTGAATTAAAAAAATAGTTAAGTAAAAGTACCTACTTACTTAAGTCTGTCGTTGAACTTTTTCATTGAAAATAATATATTCAAGGTTAACATAATTATTTTAGAGCAATAACAATCAGTTAAACGCTATCGGGATTTTTTTCATTTACTAAGCAAGAGAACAACAACTAAGTATCTTGGAACATTGTTTACTACAGTGACTAGTTTTTGTTTATCGTAGCTAATTATGCGGTGGATAATCTCACTACGGTAATGAGTGATAGCTGATTATTTACTGATGAGGCACATTATATGATGTTAGAAGGAATTATGGACACGTTATTTATTTTATTTATTTATTTATATACTCTTTATTGCATACACACAGCACAAACAAGTAACAATACAAACATAAAGAAGACATACAAATGGCGGCCTAATAATTATTCACTGTAAAGTAGACCCTGATTCACGCTTCAAAATTTATGCGCCTAATCAAATATTATAAATATTGATACGATCGTATCATCTTTTAATTATGTTTTCTTTTTTTATTTGTATTGATATTGCGCCATGCATATCTGCATTTTTCCAGCGCAATATAAGACTACTGTAAGATCGTTTATACTAATATTAGCATTCTGAATACCAATGGTACGGCCATGTTGAATTAATTAGGGTTCCATGCTAATTTCTTCTAAGGTAGGACCGCACCAGGCGGAACTGCACCGCAACGGAACTGCGCGTCGCGACACCGCGCGACATATATATATTTGCCTAGTTGGTCAACTTAATAAAAATAAATCTTGCTCTTACAGTTGTGTTTCCAGAATCGATGTAAGATTAAACCACCTTATATTGATCTTGTCTATTGTATTGTAAATATATTGATCTAATATTACTCTGATATCTTACTAAACTCTGCTGTTAATCTAATTATAGCATTAAATAAGATCAGAAACAAACATACTTACAATACTCTTATGCTATGATGATATTAGTATGGCACTTTTACAATAGCATTCAGCAAGTCTATTATAAAATCAAATGCGCTTAGTGAATGGGGCTATAAGAACAGATTTTCTCAAGCGCAATGAGTCTTCGTTAACGTTATTTTAAGAGCAAGAGGCTCAAAATAGTTTTATAAAATGCTCTTATATACATATATGAGACTAAACAATAAGACTTAGTGTTCTTGAGTCTGTACTAACTTGTTTAAGACTAATATAAGAACGATGACATGTTATAAAACAATTATAAGAGCCCTGTAAGCCTACCACTCTTATAAAGTGCGCACCCTGAGACTCTTTTGCTGGTTGGGTTATCACTAAAAAGCGATTTCTTCAGTTCAGCTGTGTATAAGTGTGTATGTGTAGTGCAAGGGAAAATCAACTAAAGCACATGCGCCTTTATTATCAGTGACGTAATGGAATCAGTGTCTGTTGGGTAAAACTAGAACAATTTAATTTATCATTAGGTACCATCATGGGGGCTTAGCCCGGCTTTTGGCCTAAGGACCGGTTCACATTGAGACAAATCAAGAGCTCAAGATTAGTCAAACCATCGGTTGGTTACTCTTGAGCTTCATATCTACTTGCAAAACTTGTAAAATAGTTATTTCTACACCAGAAAGTTACAATAACTACCTACCTACTGGAAAATTATGGTATAATAGAAAGTCAGTCTAGATAGCTATAACTAAGTACTATCATGTGTTGCCCGAAGTTATTGTTACTGATACTTAGCACAGTATTTTATAGCTAAGGTACCTACGTTAATATCTGTGATAGTTTTTGTCCATTAGCCATTTTTGATGTCCCCACTGCTGGGGCACAGGCCTTCCTTATGGGTGGTAAGGAGGATGGGCCATAACCCACCACGCGGGCCCAATGCGGATTGGTGGGTGCTAACGACTGCAAATGCAGCCGGGACCAACGGCTTAACGTGCCTTCCGAAGCACGGAGGAGCTCGAGATAATAAATTTTAATTCACCCATCCCATGACCGACCCTTGCGAACGTTGCTTAACTTCCGCAATCGCTGGGCCAGGCGCTAAACCACTGCGCCACCGAGCTCATCATATGATAGTTTTTAGCATTTTAATAAACTTTATACTCATTAATAAGTTCATCAAAAAAGTGTATCCTATCCATATCCTCTATCTTTATGTGATTCAGCACTTAGATGCGCAGGCGCTCGTACGCAGGCGATACGTTACGAATAATATTATTGTATCAAAGGTATCATGCGTCGATACGTGCATGGTTATTTACAAAGGTGAAGATGATTAGGCTATTATTGTTATGTCATCATAAGGTCAAGAGGACGATCGAATTTATCGCAAATTATGTAGGTGACATTTGTTATGTAAACAGAGTTATTTTAACACTCAAAATTATAATGACAGTAAATAATGTTCTTGCAATCAAAGATGTAAAAAATATTTTCATGAAATACAATACGACTCATTAAGCCTTTGACTGGTATTATAATTTGTACTTTTGTTTGTTATTAATTTTATTTCATTTAACATGAGCAATTATGGCCAAAATTATGAAAACAACTTCTGTTCCGATTTTCAATTTACAAAATATGGGGGTATTAATATTTTTTATCTATTGACCAATGAAATAATAAACCTCGCTTTATTGTGGAAAACTAATAACTACAGACTGAACTGAAACTGACGTAAATCTCACACAAGAATAACGAAAAACCTAATTCGGTGCCCCCAAAGCAAGTATTCATATTTCTGGTCAAGCTTTATACTAAACTTGAACTTTTCGTTTGTGGCCGCTTCACACGGTAGGCTACATTTATTTACTCAGACTCATCGAGTAGCACTCACCTTCCACGCACTTTCCGCATCAAGGGCGCCTCGTGACGAGCGGTCTTTTGTGATCTGTGGTAGGCGTTCGTGGGGCAAGATTATATTTACATCGCATCGCTTATGATATATGCATCTTTAGTGTATTTGCTTTTTCACACGCATATATTGTGAAACTTAAGGGCGCACCGAGCCTCCATTAGCGCCGCCAATCAAGAAAAAATCATTAAATAAAATACTACCTACTTTTGTTTAATAAAATTCTGGAAAATATAAAGACTAGTATTAGTTATAAACTTTTTTGTAATGCGTTAATTCTTAAACGTGTTCGTGTAGTAACTACACAAACATAATTTAGACCTAGAAACTAGTCTTTATATTTTTCAGAATTTTATAAAACATAGTCATTTTAATTGTAATGTTTTTTTCATGATTGGCGGCGTTAGTAGACGCAAGATAAGTGGCGGTGGCCATAAAAATTTAAAAAAGGTAAAATATAAAGTAGGCTTTTAGAAAAGCTTTTTAAGCCTTTTAGGCTTTTTTGAGGTTTCGCATTTTTATATTTATGTTCCGTATTATAAATTCGTTTAGACGTTGCGTTGACTACTGTTAAGATGCTGTTCCAAAAATGAAAGTGATTCATAGACATGCATCCAAATGCTCTTGACGCAAATTCCCGGGAAATCGGGCATAAAACGAACGCCTTATGTTCAATTAAAATTCTGCCTTTAACATTTTAACGATGATGTAAATACATTTTACTGATTCGGTGTCGGGCGTTCGGTCGGGGGTTATGTGGGACGGGAACAAAATTACTCGCGTCACATGACAGATGCGGGCCAGTCACTAAATATTGAGTCTTTTAAATATCTAGTACATCATCGATGAAAGAAAAGAAGTTAAGAAAATGTAATGGGATTATAAAACTTTTCAGTCATTGACATCTGTAAAAAAAACATTAGTTTAATGTGCTGCTAGGTTAAGCAAATTTAATTTAGACTCTGTTCACAGTCTGTTATTATAACTGTGAACCTACTGTATGTTCTTTTATGTCGCTTTGTTTCTCAAGTGACGTTGGCGTTGTAGTGACAAGATTTCCAATGTCCGTTTACAAACAGAAAGTCGACACGACACGGTCGATTCAATCATCGTCACCATTCAATCACGCCACTACCAAATATTTAAATAAAACTCTCCAACAAGCAGTCACAACGACCAAAACTTGATTTGTTCATCTTCGAATGATCTTCAATTATTTTCAATTTACTTTCATATCGAATCACTTATGAATAAATGTTAAACAGTTTCGACATTCATTTATCGATTTATGACAACCGCCAATTGGGTATTTTATTTTTGGACCTTCATTGAGAATAGTTGGCGCGGATACAATTGCTACTTGGCGGTCGTGAGTCACTGGTGCAACGTTTGCGTACCCTTAGCACGAACAGCTATCGAAAAAAATAACTCGCGTAAAATCATTCGATAGTGCAGTTTTGTATTAGAAATTTGTACAACGCCATCTACCGCCGAATAGCGAAATTAAAATTTCCATAGAGAATTGTCTATCGAGTAATTTTACGCACGTTTTTTTTCTCGATAGCTGTTCGTGCTAAGGGCACAGAATATATAATAGTACTAAGGTACTGAATGATCGCGAACATCGGAAATCACACAATAAAAAAATGTTTTAAGTTGATTTACTAGTTAAGCAAAACTGTTAGGTTAGGTAGTTACGAACGTTTTTTTAAGTCGCCAAATAATTCAAAGTAATTTAATTAGTCTAGTCTAGCTAGAGTATAAGCGACTTTGGCGGCTTGTAAATATTTGTTTACAAATATAAGAATATGATTTCTCAAGGCCAGAAAAATGGTATTGTTAATCATCCTAACATTCGATGAAAATTTGATTATTTCTTCGCTTTAATAATGTTAAAACTGTATTTTTTTATTTTGCCCAAGAGCGATTAAATATGTAGATACTATTTCATATTATAATAACATTTTATTGGTGTTCTATTTTCGCGGACTAATTGTCCCCATACGTTCTTATCTTTTCTATGCCAACTATGTTATACTGAAGCATTCAGACGAGCGATATATAGTAACTGAAGTACCTAGGTATGTGAAATTCTTTATTGGAAACTCGGACCAAATGTCGAGCCGTGAAAGCGCATTGAGTTTTCTTCGAAACCGGTCGCCGGCGGACAATCAACTTGTGCACTTCATATTAATGCACCGCCTAACTGCCTCGCGGCCGCTTTCGTCCCACGTGATTGATTGATTATTGGCTGATGCTCCGAAAACCTCGCCATCCTAGCATGACTATTGAAACACGCTATAGGTAT
Organism: Agriphila straminella; assembly: GCA_950108535.1. Lineage (NCBI taxonomy): Eukaryota > Metazoa > Arthropoda > Insecta > Lepidoptera > Crambidae > Agriphila > Agriphila straminella. The sequence goes on from OX467318.1 coordinate 6,633,766, forward strand.
AGTATATCGCGTGATGTAGCATTTTATCGACACTCAACTGCCAAAATCCATTGTTTTTTTGACATTTATAGGGTGGTAAATAGCTAGGTATATCATATATCGCGTTTCGGTGGTCATGCTAGGGGGCAGAGCAATTATATATTGAAATCTATATTGGAAATTCTAATACTTATAAAGCCTTGATATTTAAATACAAAAGTCAATGACATGATTTTTAACCGACTTCCAAAAAAGGAGGAGGTTCTATGTTCGTCTGTATATTTTTTTTTTGTGTATGTCCACCGATTACTCGAAGACGGCTGGACCGATTGAAATGATTCAAACGTTATTACATTAGGTACACTCCCAAGTTGGTCCCATTTTTTAAAATATGGAAATCGGTTCCGTACTTTTCAAGTAATTTTGAAAAAAGCACGAAAATAGTATGATTTTGTGTGAATTACCTCGATGATTGTTCGTATTACTTCTTTGTTTATGAACTGAATAAGATAATTATTTTTTTGTTGGAAGAGGGATATCTTAAGTGTAGTTTTTTAACCGACTTAAAAAAGGAGGTTCTCAGTTTGACCCGTATTTATGTATGTTTCTCCGCGATTATCTGAAGTTTGGCTGAACCGATTTTTCTACATATAATATACCTTACCTACAAGGTACCTACCAAGCTACCAACACTAAAAATAAAAAAATAAAAAATTGTTTAAAAAAAAAACAAAAAACTGACTTCAAAAAACCTACCTCTAAAAAGCAAGAAATAATATTCGTAATAATAAAAATACGTCTATTGAAGTCGGGTGGGGCTTTTAGAATAAAAAAAAAGGAATTTGTACTCCAGCCCCACCCGACTTCAATAGACGTATTTTTATTATTACGATTATTATTTCTTGCTTTTTAGAGGTAGGTTTTTTGAAGTCGGTTTTTTGTTTTTTGGTCACATGTTTTCTAAAATGATGTAGGTAAGTAATTGATCAATTGTAATAAGTAGTGAATTATTTATCTTCTTAACTAAGGTAGTTGTATGTCAATTATGATCGTAATGCAATAAAAGACTTGAACGAGGTACTTACATCTACACCTACTCATAATAATGAACATTTTTCAACAATAAACTGACTAGTTATTATACGCGAAAACAAGCACGGTAAATGTATAATAGAATGTGAAAGGATATATAGCTGTAGGTTATGAATTCAATTCATATAGTTTCATCTTTTTCTCGCTGTACCTATAGGAAATAAAAGAGATGCAATTTTAGCCATTCATAGAACTGGCAAGTATTATAATGTTATACGGCTTCAGTCCTGAGTTTCTGACTACACAAGCGCGTGATCTTTATCTTTAATTATATCCTTACGCGTGCATACTGTGCATACTATTTCAGGGCACAAAGTGAAACTCGCTGCCCATCGAATGCTGTCACACCCAACTATTTCTGTCTTCGTAGACGCACTGATGTGTTGAAGAATCGTTCTTGAGTCACGCGTTTTTATAGTTGTATGTGAATAGGAAAGTTACGAATTTAAATGTAATAAGGCAAGTAATAAGGGTTTTTATTACGTCGCTAATATGAAACTAGAAATTAAACTACTATAGGTATACTCACAGACACCGCAACGTATGCGAATTACCTTGACATCACATTTAAACAGGTGTCTAAATTAAACAGTGTTTAAAAATCTTTTGTAATTAATAACGCGGCACATGTTTTATTAAAAAATAATAGTAACAATTCCATGCATTTCATTCATCGATTTTTTTACTGGAAATTAACTTTGATATCACTTTGAAATATTTAAAATTAGCTGAAGCAATGTAGTTTGTTCTTATCAAAGCCAAAGGTCGCAGATTTTAGGTAAACAATTATCTCTTTAATTAAACACGTAAGTATTAATGTTAACAAGATGTGATCGGTGTTCTATTAATAGTATACAAATTACTAACGATAACTTGAAAATAAAATAATATATGAAAAAGAGATGCAAATATTGATAGCATAAACTTAACCATTCGAGTGGAATAATAGGTTTATGATTCATAGTTTTGTAAATCGAACAAAGTAAAATAGTAAACGTCTAGTTCTCCACATTTCCAATATAATCTCAATAAAAAATACTGCCAGTAGTTTAAAATGTATGCTGATTGCCGTGAATTTTCTGTTGTTTTTACATTTGTTCATGTCTCAGACAAGTCGCTGAAACAATGGCTTTTAGTTGTTTTCCATGTTCTGCTGTAGACGTTGTACATATGTATTTTACTGGCATTGTGCTCAGAGCCCACGGCATAGAACATACATATAGTACTAAACGTCCCACGATACGTTTACTACCGCACTCACACACCTTTGAAAATGTCCGCTGGGCGACCTCTGCCGACAGAAGTTTAGATCTTTATTCCACTTGGACGACCACTAAAATTGAATAACACTTTGCTATTCATTATCTTTATTTGTTACAAGATGCGTCTATATTTTTCCGTTACGTATAAGGATAATGTGGATTGAAAATAAAAACATGACCAAAAAGAACTGGGGGTCTATTACGAAAGTTTAATGCGATACACGCAGCTGCGTCCGTGCTTCGTGCTGATTGTGTCCTATTACAAAGCACACTGCGTATGCGATATCGCAAAGTGATTGCGTAAGTTTGACAGTTTCTGTCTAGCGTATCCGACATCATTCGTTCAATAGTCTTTGGGCTACGATAGTCAAATTGAAAATGTGTAAAATAGCCACAACCGACGAACTGCAGACTATTATCGTGACCAAGTGACTGCGTTACGCAATTGCGTACGTTATCTTCGTAATAGGCCTCCTGATAAGGACGAGAAAGTTATTTTTATTGTAAAACGCCCTTTATCTCCGCATCATCACTCACTCATTCAAACCAAAATTCCAAACGTAAAAATATAATAACGGGTGTTGTTGGATACAGGGCGCAGGTTGATAGTATACAATCAGAATGTTTGGTATAGTCACAGCCTTTTATTAACACTGTGGTATAGTATAGTACCCCTATAAAGCCGAATATGCTAGACTAGCTTCAAGCAACATTTGAGATAATCCATGGAACAAACATCTAATCTGCGTCTAGGGTTTTCACGTTGCAGTTTTCTTCAATACAAATAAAAAAAACCAACCATTGTGGAATAGCAATAAAAAATTGAAATTGAAAAAAAAAATCTCGGTCAAGTAGTGGTTTTCAGGGTTTTTAATAATTTTCCGGAATTTATTGCATGTTTCCCTATCCTATTTACCATATTCGGCGTTATAGGGGTATTATTACCCTGTAGACACAAGGTATCGAATATTTTTGGGCATTCTTTTCGTGAGCATTGTCCGGTGCCAATTATGCAAACAGTGTATTGTTGATATCTTGTGAAATGATTTGAACACTTGTTTGCATTGCAATCAAGATTCACTTTGTACTTACATTCTTAGGTAAACGGACAAGATAAGAGTTGGTTTTGCTACGATTGTGTCTCTGTTGTCCTCCTTTTGACAGGATAAAATTTTTCCATTTTGTTATCTGAGGTCATGGTCTATCTGTCTGTGTACTAAATTTCGTTTACATCAGTCAAAACGTTTTCAATGCGTGATTTTTTAATCAATTCAATAACTGCGTACTGCTTACCTAATTTCGTTATATTTATTTAGAGATTACTATATCACATAATAAATAAAAGTAGACTGAATGTAGGTATTAAAACATGAAGGTCCGAGTTTTTATGATAACGAGTGACACGCAGGTATAAGGATTTTGATTATTTCAATAAATTTTCTTATAATGTGATGTGTCCACAGAAATAACGTAATATTAAGCTACTTTTTGTCTATAAAATAATCATGTGGTAACATTATTTCGGGTCGACAAAATGTGTTATACTTACAGTGGCGGTCACATAATTAAAGACACCAGTCGACATAGGTACCTAACCATACAAACGAGGTATCTTTGAAGCCTTGGTTTTCCGCTAAGGATTGACCCAGCTGTGATCTGATGATGGCCATCCAGGGAGTGAATGAAGGAGATTCAGTTCGCTATACACACCCAACTGATTTGATCAGCATTCTAAGAGATATATGGATCCGAGTTTTCAGTTTTAGTATTTCCATGCATTTTTATCCTAATTTAGGGGTTTTTTATATTCTTATATCCATTAGAATGCTGATCAGTTGAGTGTGTATAGCGATCTGAATCTCCTTTATTTAGTCCCTAGAAGACTTCTATGATTTAAAATATTCATCAATTGCTTTATATCATATGGAATTATGACCATGCTAACCAAAAAAGGAGTCTCTTTCAGGGTATTTTTAATGTTAAGAACCGCACATTCGTAGCCAGTTTCAAAAAAATTATAATTAAGTAATGTTAGTATTGTACTGTGGTAATGTTTAGTAATATTATAAATTGTCTTCATCATTGATAATGTAATTTTAGTAAATTATAGTAAAAGTCATTATCGGCCGATACGATTGTAATTTAGAGCCGCGTTACGTGAAACTTCATAGGTATATTTTTAATATCCATAGGCAGTACAAGCGAGTAAGGTGGAATTTGGAAAGTTATCCAGATAACACCACTATCTATTATATTGTCGCTTGTCATTTAATCTGACCTTCCTGATATTGTGTCAGTATCACATTACAGTTTGACCAACTTATCTGCGAAATGGTGAAAATGGAACTCCGATTGTAGCCATACATTTCACAGATAAGTTGCTCGAAAGGCAAATTGATACAATCACATTTCCTTTTCTTATTTTTTGGAGAAGTTAAAGTTTTCACGCAAAAGGAATTGAGATTTTTTTTTAAATATATGAGAAATCCCGTTCGTGATATATTGGAAAAATATAATCTGCAACAAAGGGAATATGCATCAATATTTTTTTGTATCAAAATCAAAAGTATAATGTGTGAGATAATCAACTGTAATGTTAAAACTTTTCTCTTGCGTTTTTTTCCCGTGATATTGGTAGTTACTTGAAGTTGGCACGCAGCAGCATCCGCCGAAAACGCTCTATTCAAAACGGTCAACATTTGTGACGTCACTTATGCCACGTTTCAGGCGCATTATTATGGAGTTAGTTAGCCAAGAATTTTCAAATATCTCCCTAAATATTGCGTTTAAGTACATATGTGTCATACAAAATATTATTTCTTATTCGATATTCTATCCGACTGTTAGGTACATAATATACTAAAATGAAGAAAAAAAAATCGTTATTTTCCCCTGTGTGATAAAACTAAAATAATACATTTTTTATTGATTTTTCTGTTCCATCATGTTTTTATACGTTTCCGCAGCGATCAAGCTCTAATTTATCAAAATTGGTGACTTATGCATATTTATATTGTGTAAAGTTACCAGAAAACAAATGGTGACTTGGCTGAGAAATTCTTAGCGACAAACACATTCATTTGTCTAGACTTGAGAAGTGTTTTGTCTGGAGACTTATGACAAGATTCTTGTTATGCCATTTGAAATATATGATGCATGCATGTATGATTAGGATGAGACAGATACTGTTGTTTTTGAATGGGACATGGCTATTTTTTATAAAATATGAATATTACGTTCTTTCAGCAGAAATCCTATTTTATGCTTTGTTATCGGTTTGCAATGGCAAATAAACACGTAGAAACAAATCAAGATGTAAAACATAATAATATTACATTGCGGAAAAACACATAAAATTAGTTGCAGTCAAAATAATGCATCTTATATTATAAGGAGCTGCGTATACATTATGATCGTTAAACACGCTTTTAGTAAATTTATTATTGCTCCGGTTGGAGATTCGAACATGCTACTCTTTGCAACCTTCATCGCAATAAGTAGGTACTAAATATTATGAAAGTTGTCATGAGATAATAGGGTATTTTAACATAGACATTACAAACAAACCATCGAGGGTCAAATTTGCTCGATGGGGACCGTGGTTGTACTGTAATCGCTCGCGCAGACGTGCCTTATCGCCGGGTCAATGACCGCCTTATCAAACTTCTTCATTGAGCCTCTTGTGACGTCACGGTTGTAAATCTAACATTGTTTATTATTACAGCTGGGTACCTACTTACATATTATTATCACTCATAAAATTCTGTTAATATTTGGCGATTACTTTTGTTATTAAGATAAAAGCGTATCGATAAAACCTTTTTCATATTTTTCGGAAACTATTAAATAAACTTCAATACTTGTTTACTTAAATATCTATTGCATAAGGTCGAGGACAGCCTTAACTACGAATAAAACCAACAGCAAAAAATATATATTATTTATAAGTATTTTATTTCATATGGGTTCTATCTTTGGTTCAGGCGATGTTTAAAAATCTTTGAATGCAGTTTGAATTATTTTTAAAAGCAAAATAAAGTCTTCTTTCAGTGAAACGCACCTTGAATGTGGCAAATGTTTTGGTACAGCCCTGTTATACCTAATGCAGAAAATGTATTGCTGATTGTAACTTCACAAATCAACTTATTTGTGTTATGTACAACTTATTTTTTCGTCTATGTAGATTGGCGTCGGCACCTCACCTGATAACTTGATAGATAGGGATTGTCAAAACTGTTTATTTACTTTTTGTTAGATAACGCAACCAGCGTGTTCTGTAACGTGACTGGTGGTAACAACACGCGACCCTAGTCCTCATTTAAAACTATACAATACAAACAGATCAAAATAATAATGTTATTAATAATACGGTCATTGACGGTTGTGGCCGTGACGCCCGTGACGATATTATAGTGATTGTGACGAACGATAAAACACGGGTCAAGAGCGAGTCGGACTCGCGCACTATATACTGCGGTGTAGAATATTGTATTTAGATCAGCGCTATCTCTTTCCGATAGTGGAACTAATATATTTTTTGTTGATGATTTCTGAAAGCGTGCTATTTATATTAGAATTTACAAAAACTTTTATCATACATCTTGATTTTTCTCTAATCAAAAAATGCGGCCTAACAAAGAAAATATGTTTTAGAATGTGCAAATAGTGTTGATAATGATACTCCACATGCCCTAGTAGCCCCACTTCGAATTTTTAAAATCCACTTTCAGTCTCTATTGCAAAAAAAATACCTCTTATTTGCAAAATGGTTGGGTAAACGCCATCTAACATAAAACTATTCCAAATTTCAAGTTGATAGCATTAGTAGTTCTTCAGATATCCAGCTGTGGCAGAAGGACAGACAGACAGAGTCGCACCATAAATTCCTTTTTACCATTTTGGTACGGAGCCCTAAAAATAAGTAGGTAAGTATTGATAGTATACTTACTTTTCCTGTTATCGTTTTTACCATCCAATAATTCAAAATATTAATTAATTCAGACTGTTTTCCTGACTCTGTTTTAGAAATTGTAGTTTAGTTTAGCTAGATGTCTGGTCGGTTTGTATTTTAAGCCTTTCCGTCATTGTTCCGTAATTCAAAATTACGTTTGTGCTCGTGTGCTAGATTATTTTGTTTCTTGGAACATAGGACTGACATATAACATGAATGCACATTGTTAATACCACTCAATAGATAAGATGGATCATGTTGTTTTACCGCGATAAAAGTTTTGTCATTACATTATCGATCGATTACAACGAGTTTTTGGAAAGGCTTTCAGATCTATTGTATTTGTCTCTTTTACAATTGAGGACAACGGATATGTTATGGTTTCTAATATGCTTATCACTAATGTTTAACTTTTATAACTACAGATTACGTAGATCTTATATTGTTAAAAGCATACTTAAATTCATACTTTTTCAATTTGTACGCAAATCACAATTTCATACTAAAATTAATTTTGAAATTTCTCTACACATTTTCGTCTTCGTATTTGAATGTCCATCAGCCATTTTTGATGTCCCCACTGCTGGGGCACAGGCCTTCTTTATGGGTGTAAGGAGGATGGGCCATAACCCACCACGCGTATTTGAATGTCCATCAGCCATTTTTGATGTCCCCACTGCTGGGGCACAGGCCTTCTTTATGGGTGTAAGGAGGATGGGCCATAACCCACCACGCGTATTTGAATGTCCATCAGCCATTATTGATGTCCCCACTGCTGGGGCACAGGCCTTCTTCATGGGTGTAAGGAGGATGGGCCATAACCCACCACGCGTATTTGAATGTCCATCAGCCATTTTTGATGTCCCCACTGCTGGGGCACAGGCCTTCTTTATGGGTGTAAGGAGGATGGGCCATAACCCACCACGCGTATTTGAATGTCCATCTGGCATTTCGATGTCCCCACTGCTGGGGCACAGGCCTTCTTTATGGGTGTAAGGAGGATGGGCCATAACCCACCACGCGTATTTGAATGTCCATCTGGCATTTCGATGTCCCCACTGCTGGGGCACAGGCCTTCTTTATGGGTGTAAGGAGGATGGGCCATAACCCACCACGCGTATTTGAAGGTCTATCAGCCATTTTTGATGTCCTCACTGCTGGGGCACAGGCCTTCTTTATGGGTGTAAGGAGGATGGGCCATAACCCACCACGCGTATTTGAATGTCAACACAATAATTACCTATTCCAGTATCAGGGTTGAGACTTGTTTTTTTTCTTTAACTTGAGCTGTTTCGTTTGCTAAGAGAAACAAGTCACAATTAAAATGCACTATAATATTTTGTTCAAAGTGTGACAGTCAAAAAATCCTTCATACTTTGCTTGTAAAGTCACGCAACTGGATAGTGACGTAAGCAAGTTCACTCCGGGAATATCAGACCTTAATTTCTTGGATCCTAAACTGAATTAAAATCAAAATCACAAATAATTAACGAATTCTAAAGCAGTGGACATTTTCATTTGAACCGACGACAGTGTAGCTTCATCAACAGTTAGGTGTATACAGTATGTCTACAAACCATATTAAGGTAATGTTCCATTAGGAGCGGAATGTATTATTTATGGACAATAAAGAGTGTCATGGTCCGGGCTTGGATCGGTGACCGCTATAGATTGGATAATAATGCCCTATGTGTACGACTGAACTAAGTATATTATTTATATATAGCGGCGATGGCCTTAAAGTTCTTGATGTAACTACGTATTTATTCAAGTGTGTTATACTTGAACCCTGAACACATTACACTCTCTGTTGTTTTGGGCAATCGTCGTGTAAAAATAAACTTATTTCCATTTTTTTTAAATCTTGCTCAAGGTCCATGAATCTTGCTCAAAGTGGTCGTACTCACCAAAAATCCCATTATTGTTTGATGTTCATTTTGTCAAGTGTCAAACTATTGCTTGTAATAAGTTAGTTGTGGTTCGAAAATATTATATTTTTTAGGCCGAACCCGATTCTGTTTGCGATAAAATTTACATACATACAGTCATAATAATAAATGAATAGTGACAATAGATTATGTAATTTCTTTTTTATTTGTATTTTTATAGTTATTTCATACCCGACAGTCATTATAACAAATAATTTAATTACTCAACATAATGTAAAGTACAATGCCATGTTTTATGATGAACTGTAATGGCTTCATACAGCTGTTATAATTTTATTGACATACCTAGTACCTATGGACGTTGTAAAGATTACGGTTAGCATAACAACAATATTAAATATTTCAATTTAATTGTTGGCAAAACGTTGTATTTACACATAATCAAGGCATAAGATACAAATAAGTATTGTGCTAAAGCCATTGGCTAAAGATATGGCTAGCTAGCTAGCTAACTAGAGTGGAGCTTTCAGTACCTAATCGAAAGTTCGCATAAGTCTTACACAGTTACACAGATACCTATATCAAGTATTGTTATATACTGTTAATGCTGTTACGCATTTAACTCATTAGGTACCTACCTACGTGTATACTTTTGTTGTGGTACTAAAGAAAAGTTAAAATTCGAAAAATCTTCAGTGTTTCAAGATGAAAGTCTATGATCAGTGTGTGTTGCCAGTGATAATTTACTGCAGTGAAACGTAGTCGCTTTCTATGGGTCTCATGAATTCTTTTGTTCAACTTTATTTATTACTAAAAGTTTCAGCTGGACATAACCGGAAAGACCGACATTAGCAGAGCTGCAGGCTATTTACGTGAGCGCCCACACATTCCGTGACGTTTCGCACTTGGCACCTTATCCAATCACGTAACTCCAATAGCGACACTTCGTCACACAAGCACAAAAGCACGGCTATGTATAGAGGCAATGTTTGTGTTTTTTATACGTTCCTTCGGGATGTCTGTTCTAATAAAAATAGATCACTTGTGTCTGTCATCGAACGACAAAAAGCGTCGCAGTAAAAATACACGTCTACCGTGATTTTCAGTTTTTCCTCGTGCAGTTTGAGTGTTTGAAATCGGAAGATAAGACGAAGATGATTAATGATTGAACTATTGAGATGTACGAATGTGAACAGAAACGAGCTTTGATGATGTGTATTTACTTATTTTTTACTTTTAAATACAACAAGATATTGTTTCTTTAAGTAGTTACTTATTTTTAAATGATTTTTAATTATGCATGCATATTTCAGACTTGGAAATTATTTTTACCATTGAAAATGGTTATCAGATGCAAATCGCCTGAGACGTATTTTTGGCCATATCTCCGAGGATTTTGGGAGGATCGAGATGGGAATAGTACCAAAAGTTGAGGAATTTATCGAGACACGTAGGAACGTTTGAAAATTGAAAATCTACTGGTAACTTTTTTTGGAATTTTGCAAAATTCGGGTAAATTCGGGTTTTTTGGGGGGGTGTTTGTTAACTAAATTGTAAATATTTAGGAAAAAACCGACTTAAGAAAAAATAAAAAAATGCGTCCTAGCCTAGGGTATTAGGTTGGCTACAATTTTTTTAAAATCGGTAAATAATTGTGACCTGTAGGTGCCGGTGCCGGTACCAGTAGGTGTAGATGTAGGTCCCTTTAGATTTGGAATTGTAGAAAAACGGGTGTTTCCGTACATAAAAACGAAAGTGATGTAGCTTCTATATGATTATTGACCAATCGTCATGGTAATAGCACAGCCGAGAGAGTATTACTGTTAAAAGATGCAGAAGCAGACGAGAAGTTCATTCGTTGGAATTTCGAAAATCGGTTAATAATATTTCGGCCGCGTCGAGGCAGTCATAATCGTAAAAATAAATAGGTACTAGGTAACTTTAAAAACATAATAGGATTTTGAATTTGATTTGATTTTGGTTTTTCGTAAATTTTTGGGTTCATTTTCAATGCTCCGTACGAGATGTCAGTAACGCTATTTAGTTAGTGTAACTCTATTTTTTAAGTTTGAGATAAAGAAAAGAAATACAACTTTTATACACTTTATATCCTTTTAAATAAAGTGTTCAATTAATTATCAAAATCAAATAATTATTATCTTTCTTATCGATGCACGCCATATTCCAGTCTGGATAACATCTACACTAAATACTCGATCTGATTCACCAGCTCAAGTATTTCACGTAGTTATATAAGTATCTTTAGATTTAAGATAACTTAATTAGGTTAATCAAACAAAATGATTTTGTTGAAACTGTATAAGTATCGAAGATATTCGAATACTGTAATCTTATTTTAAACTAATTTGTGGTTAAGAAATCGAATAAACTTATTTTTTTTTATAAATAACTAAACTTGAAGTTAAGTATTTAGGAATCGTAATGTATCCCTTTTTTGGCTATTTATAAAGCAGAATATTGTCTTTTAGCATGTTAAAGTCATGATGAGTGTTCGACCAACTTGTTGTTTGTTGGCGCTAAACACGTCTGTTGTCACGAGAATTCAATTTACTATCTAGGTACTGCTCGTTTTAATTCAGACCAATTTCAGCGTACAATAAAACGTTTTAGTCAACTACGTTATCAACGTAAACAAAGCTAAAATGTCAAGTGAAAGTCAGATAGTCTTTTTATAAACAAGTGTGGACTTACGAGCAGAACATATCGTTTATCGTTATGGGTGGATAGGTACAGTCAGTACATTATTTTTACTGACATTGCCTTATTTTAAAAAAAAAAAACAAAAAACCTACTTCTAAAAAGCAGAAATAATATTCGTAATAAAAAAATTCGTCTATTTGGGGCTGGAGTACAAATTCCTTTTTTTATTCTTAAAGCCCCACCCGACTTCAATAGACGTATTTTTATTATTACGAATATTATTTCTTGCTTTTTAGAGGTAGGTTTTTTGAAGTCGGTTTTTGTTTTTTTTAAACAATTTTTTATTTTTAGTGTAGGTACCTTGTAGGTAAGGTATATTATATAATGTAGAAAAATCGGCTCAGCCAAACGTAAGATAATCGCGGAGAAACATATTTAATACGGGTCAAACTGAGAACCTCCTTTTTTAAGTCGGTTAAAGAACTACACTTAAGATATCCCTCTTCCAACAAAACAATAATTATCTTATTCAGTTCATAAACAAAGAAGTAATACGACCATTATCTTTGAGGTAATTCACACAAAATCATACTATTATCGTGCTTTTTTCAAGATTACTTGAAAAGTACTGAACCGATTTCCAAATTTTAAAAAATGGGACCAACTTGGGAGTTTACCTAATGTAATAACGTTTGAATCATTTCAATCGGTCCAGCCGTCTTTGAGTAATCGGTGGACATACACAAATATACAGACGAACATAGAACCTCCTCCTTTTTTGGTAGTCGGTTAAAAAAGCGTTCACTTGTACAGTTGTAAGTACTGCTTCTGTGGAGTTAGAGTTTCCATAAAAGCGTTTAAACACTGACTTTGTGCCACCTTATTATTGTTAAAGTTTATTAAAAACTTTGACAATAATGAGCTTTCTAAAATACGTTATTAAATATTTCATAGGTGATAAGATAAATCCCTAAACATTAGATGCGGCCGGCGCGCGGCGTCCAATTTATATACCTAGCTCTATAGTATCTATTGTTACAGTTCTTGATCGAAGATGACATGTGACTTAATATGATGGTGTAGTTAGGTCATGGTCGCTTGTCCTAGATTTAGGACAGTGACCTCGAGGGACGGTACGACCTTCACGGAGACTCTGAAGCGTCGACGTGAAAATAAAATGTTCTTGGAGCGACCGTGCAAATAACTCGAAAGTGTGTCAAGTGTGAAAGATCTATTTTGAAAAGTTGGAAAATATTTGTCATATTTTATGTATTTGCTGTAGCTTGTTTTAAAAATATATTCTCTTCCTCATTAATCCCTTCATTAACTAAACAGGGGGCCTATTACGAAATTAACATACGCAACGCAATTGCGTAACGCAGTCACTTGGTCACGATAGTCGCCCGCAGTACGTCGGCTGTGGCTATTAAACACATTTTCAATTTGGCTATCGTAGCCCAAAGACTATTGAACGAATAATGGCGGATAAACCAAAAAAAAAACTGTCAAACTTACGCTATCACTTTGCGATATCTCATACGCAAGTGCTTTGTAATAGGAAACAATCATAACGAAGCACGGACGCAGCTGCGTGTATCGCGTGAAACTTTTCGTAATAGACCCCCAGGATGTGCAACTATGCAATCGTATTAAATAAAATATAGCATTAGAAAGTTTCAAGAAAAGTTATCAAAAAAAACATAAATTTATATCGTCTAAATTTAATTGTCAATAATAGAACAGTTTAGGCGAAGATATGGTTTTCGTGCCAACTTTTTAAGCGCGATGACGCTGGAAAATTCTTTCGGGCTATGTAAATGCGAATACAAAAACAGACACAGGAAAACGAATTGTAAATAAACACCAATCTGCAGATACCGATGAGAAAAATATTAATAATAATAATACTTTATTGGGACCAACTCTGAAATCGAGAAAAAAAAAACAGCTGTTTCATACAAAAATTAATAACGAAAATATCAAAATGTAAGAAACAGTTGGTTTTTTTCACTATTTCAGAGTTGGTCCCATAGTAAAAGTTGTTCAGTTTGATGGTCCCTATCTACCATATTCGGCATTAGGGCAATTTTTGTAACACGTTGTATATTCTGTACTAGTACCGAGAGTTAACGAATAGCACACTTAGACGATTTAGCCATCAATGTCATAAAATACCTTCATTCTCGTTCTAGTGAGATGGTCTAGCTTAGGCGTTAGGTAGCTGATTAGCTGAATTGAAAGAGCAAACCAAAGCCAATCAGCAGCAAAAATAAAAATCTAGTCTTAAACTCTGGGAGTCTGGGACCGTTAAGAACAACTTCCTTCCATTCGAATTCCCTAGTATCTAGATAATTAAAGATTTCATGTGCTGATATTTTATTTGTTGTTACGTTTTGCAATTAGGAAAGGATTTTGACGACCTCCGTCACAGTCTTACTACTATAATACTGTGTCTCCGTGGTCGGATGGTTCGCACGCCGGTTTTCAAGGTGTCGCCATCTTTGGGGTTCCGGGTTCGATCCCCAGCTGGGAGACTTTACTATATTGGCTTTTCTATAGCCTTCTACATTACTTACTTTGAGTATTTTTTGTTATTTTTGTTTTACATACTTTGAGTATTGTTGTGCATTAAAGATATTTGTCAAAAGTAGATTTTATGTGTTCGTCCCCATTTCTACTCATGCTTTGTTATACTTATCAAAAATATTAACATATGTACTTACTTACTAACCCGCTTAAAAACGATTGTTATTTTATTTTCAAATGGCCATATTATTATACCAAATAATTTGTGTTGGAAGCGATCCTCTATCTATATGAATCATGAGTGCTCCGAAATATATCTTAGTAGTTAGGTATTGGTCAGAAATTATCTTGTTATTATTTTAATTTTGGTATCACCATGTTATTTATTGTACCTACATGTGATACCTACTCGATGCGTGCCGTGCCGCCGATCCTAGCAAACTTGTAATTTTGTTATCTTATCGAGTTCGTTCACACTTGACATTCAACTTTTATGTCGTGACAATCAGGCAATATAATAATCTCTATTTTGGTTAAGAATTACTTAATGTCTGATTTCAGTCAATACAAGTCATTCAGCATGTATGCAAAAGATCTATTGTACAGTGTGCTAACTTCCTAAGCGATTTTGCTTTATTATTTTTGTATAGCATACATAGGTCATTTTCAGAGTCAGTCACTACGCATAGCCATTATCAAGGCGCGTCGATAGCACTCGCGTTACCTTGATAATGAAAATCTAAGCATACGTACCTAATCTCTCGCAGAGATAAGGTGTTGACAACGGCGCCGCCATTGTTTTTTTTTAAAGTATGTTTTCATTTATTCCAGACGCAGATGAGCGGTGACCGCGCCGGTTCACAGTGCGGTCTGACGTCGCTGCTGCCGATGTCGTGCCGCGGCCGCGCGGCGGCGTTCGCTCGCGACCTGCACTCGCGGCTTCGAAACCTCGGCGCTGCGCAGGACGACGACTGCGAGAGCAGCTGGCTCGCACGTGACAGCGCGCACCGCCCGACCACCTCCGCCCAGCGCGACCTCGACACCTTCTACGATTTCGAACTCGAGTGCGAGAGCCCCTCCAGCCCCATCGATGAATTCGACGCACCTCTTCCCGAACGCTCTCCCACCGACGACCAGGAACCACCTTTCTACGATGTCGACTCCGACCCTGAAATGAAAGAGCAAGCTAAACTTATGTTACAGCAGCCGGATAAACATAGAAATGGATTCAAATACTCCACCGCCTTTTTCACAGACTGCTCGCCGGTTAAACTGCAACCTGCTCCAAGAGAAAACGGGGTTACTGATAAACCGTTATATTCAGCAATAACATTTGAAGGGTGTGCTCGACATAATAGCTTTGATGAAGTAGATAATGTTGCACTACCCCCAGAGTTAACGGATAATGATAGATTGAGTTTACCATTTAACCACAGCTCGACATTGGATAGTGATTCAGAATTCGAATCAGCTAAAAGCGATCCTTCCGACGGCGTTGATGAAGCGTCAGAAAGTGAAAATCGCTTGGATAACGATATATCCGAGTGTGTTGAGAGCTTGTCTCTCACAGATGTCGAAATTCCTATTGAAGAGGAAATATCGATTGAATCAACAGACAAACCAAATTCTGAATGTAGCGGGGACCTTAAAGAGCCGCTAGAAATTATAACCAGTGATCTTCCTGCCGATAAGGAAGTTTCTCCTGCTCCCGAAATTGAATTATCGCTTTTAAATACACAAGGTAAAGAAGATCATGATGAGGAAGATGATAGGCCACAACGAGTGCGACGTTGTTCGTCGCTCAAGACCGGAAAGACGCCACCTGGCACGCCTGGCCGCAAAAAAATTGTTCGATTCGCTGATGTTTTAGGCCTAGATTTAGCAGATGTTAAAACTTTTATGGATGAAATTCCTGTTATCCCTAAGTCTGCTTACGACGATCTCACGGGTTGCGATGTACAAAGTTCACCTCCAGTGCGTAGCACGCCTCGTTTAGGTACTCTAACGTTAGTCCCTCTCTTCCAATTGCCAGTAGACGTTACGGAAAAACTTGAAAAGTTTAGTGTGTGCTTAGAAAGTGCGCGGGTCTGTGACGGTGTTCACGTCACTGTTTGTGGTTCAGTAAGAGTGCGCAATTTGGACTTTAATAAAACTGTGCACATACGGTACACGATGAACCGTTGGAAAACGTACACCGATTTACAGGCGACATATGTTCAGGGTTCATGCGATGGCTATTCCGACCGTTTCCAGTTTGTGTTATACGCACCGTGCATTTCCTCTGGTCAGCGACTGGAATTGGCGGTGCGGTTCCAATGCAAGGGTCAGCAATTTTGGGATAGTAATAGCGGGGCTAATTATAGCTTCGATTGTTTGGCTCTGGGTGCAAACGGGCAACAAGCGCCCTCGCCATCTGGGCCACTTCACCCGACCGTAGACTGGCACCCGTCGTTCTACTGACACGGTACAGGATCACCGGAGAGGTGAAGGCGGAGCGAGGCGAGAGTCCCAGAGCAGGGGCGCGGCGGGCGGGCGCGGAGGCCGCGGTGGGCGGGCGCGGAGGCCGCGGCTCCGGCGCCAGCTGCTGGCGACATTCCTGTGCCTGTTCCTAGTGATCAGGAGAGTGGACGGCGATAACTGGATCAATGAGGCTTGAAGAGAAAGCGTTTTTGTGATATAAAGTAGTTTAGTCGTAGTTTAATACTACAACGAGCGAGCGACTCGTTTAGAGTGCCATTTGCAATAACTATTGATGTTTCAATTAATAACGTAAACTTTTGAAATTAAATTTTGTTGCAAGGAGGAACGTCCATGAGAGGACAATAAAACAGCTGATGCGGCGAACTGCCAGTGCCGACACGGAACAGGCTGCCTATTGTTATTGTATTGTACATAAAGTATGACGGACGAATTTGAATGATATTGATATTTTAATACGAATTTTATAAGTAGTCTATTAGTCATATGTAATTAAATTACTTATTAATTTCAAATTATGTACAGAAGCATCACCTAAGTAGTAAGAGGATTTTATTCACACGGATGTCTTAACTATATAGGTATTATGAGTAGGTAGTCGCGAAGACGTAATGTCATCCAACCCGTTAGATTGTTACGATGTTCCCTATGTTTAATAATAGATTTCCCGTGTGTTTACACGGGTGAGGAGATTTTTATGAAATGAATTCCTCCTAATATTTAAATACTATACGGAGATTGTCTAATTACTGTTTTATATTATCACCTATAATAATGATGTTATGCCTAATTATATTTTATATTTTTATATAATATAAACATTAATGCATGACATATTTTCCTACACAAGAACTGATAGATAGTCATATTAATTATTGTTTCAGTTTCGAGGATTTTAATCAACAAGACTTTTAGGGATATCTAAATTATTGTTACTTTAAGCCATATTATACTATTACAATTATTTATTAGACCGTTTTCTATATTATGTGTACCTGAATTCTTATAATGTGGCCATATTAATTTTATGAACTGATTCGTGAGAGCGCTCTGGCCTATCAATTATATAATGATATTATCGTTATTTGAGCCCTGTTTTATTCAATAACTTCCTACCTAATAAATTAATGAAGATATTTTACCCATGGTCTTTTATTTAACCTTACATTGGTTTTTCAATATTATTGAGCGAGCGAGCGCGAAGGGTTTCCGTTTCAGCTCGGGCAAAAAATCTTTTTCACTTCTCATGCTCGTAAAGTTCGTCGTTATGTTGGATATAGGCTGCATAAAATCGCTTTTCATGCTCTAGAGCATAAAGTAAAATCTTCGTCTAAGTTCGGCTCTAAGACAAAGGTTGTCAGGTAAACAGCCACACATGCAATTAAACTTCGTTAAATAAACTTGTTATTTTCCTCATTTTTAATCATAATCCATATTATAATAACTACCTACATTTTTTTTAAATTTTTTGAAAATGGTATCAATTGAAAAGCCTTAATTAAAAAAATCCATTTTTGAATATGGGTATCAAATGAAAGGCTTTGATGAGCACATTCCAAAATTTAAGAAAATTTTTTTTTTTCAATTTTTGAATATGCGTATCAAATGAAAGGCCTTGGTGAGCACATTCCAAAATTATATAGTTTGTCACTAAAATTAAAAAAAAAAAAAATTTTGTCAATTTTTGAATATGGGTATCAAATGAAAGGCCTTGATGAGCACATTCCAAAATTATATAATTTGTCACTAAAATTTAAGAAAAAAATTTTTTTTTTGAAATTTTTGAATATGGGTATCAAATGAAAGGCCTTGATGAGCACATTCCAAAATTATATAATTTGTCACTAAAATTTAAGAAAAATGAAATTTTTGAATATGGGTAACAAATGAAAGGCCTTGGTGAGCACATTCCAAAATTATATAATTTGTCACAAACATTTAAAAAAAGTTTCATTTTTTTTCATTTTTTGTTTAATTTCCTCACAATCGAAGTGAAAAGCAGAGTGTATAACTCGTACATAAAACCCATTTTACCCTCGACTTGACTATCCACCCTCGCCTGCGGCTCGGTTGGATATATAAACGTCTCGGGTAAAATGATGCGTTTTATGCACTTGTTGTACAATCTACTATTGTATGTTTGTCTGTTCTCTTCTACAGGTCGCATATCTGGACCAATTTTCATGAAAATTTTGTGAGCAGAGGGTCTATTACAAAAAAGCATTTCGATAAGCTCCAACTCCGTGGCACTAATAAGGTTCAATATCAAGTAAATTGAACGACGAATTGCGTTCGACTATTCGCGATTCTTTTTTGTAATAGGCCTTCAGCCCCCCTAGCCAAAGTAACATTTGCAAATTTTCGTTATCGCTTCGCTTCGAAACATGTATGGATTTGACGTTTAAATAAATCAATTCATAGTTTTTTTGTCGATTCAATTTTTCGACACAAAAAAATCATTTCAGCCATGACAACGCGAGGTCTACACAGCAGCTTATAGATTAGCCACTAGTAAGTAAGTATTTTTAAGTATACCGGTATGTATTGGTTTTTAAGAGAGACAATAATTTCGTAAACGTCGACAATCGATTCGGTTGGCAACGACTTAACTAAATTGACAGGACTAAACTTAAATTAGTTTTCCGTTTTCTTTCTGTATCGAAAAGACAAGAACAGACTGCTAAAATTAAAAGTCCTGTCAATTTAGTTAGGTATGACAGTATTTTTTAAATGATTTTTTTATGCACAACGGGATAGTGCTTGGCCTTCAGCTCACCCGATGTTAAGGGACGATAAGGCCGAAGGTGGACGCGCATTACACCCGGAATCCGGAACTGAGGAACTGGCTATCTTATCTCGGCGTTAGACTTAGTGTAGTAAGATGGTGGTGGCTAGCGGTATGGAAGTCTCGTATGGAAGTCTCGTTAAATCGAATCCATTAATAGTGAATGATGATGGGATGAACGAGAATCTTATCGAAAGAAGCGGGAGAAAATCCATGACGTGAGAATAGCCCTTGTCCTTTTGAGCCAATCGAATCGAATCCTGGTAAAGATATATTTTTGGGTGATAATTTCCTGATTGTGTGATTTGTTCCTGAATGTATTCCGGTATCGTTATCGGCTTCATGTTACAGATGGATGCGATCACAGAACATAGAAGTAGTGTAAAAAATTTTGTTTGTTCTGTGGATGTGATACTGCTAGCTACTTTTCTTTACTAAGTTTTTATTTGAGCCAAAAAGTGCGCAACGACACTTGCGCAGAGGCACAAAATAGATATAAGTACCGTGCAGAGGAACGGCCCCCGGCTTGTGTATCGGCTAAAAACAATGAAGTTCAGGCAAGCTTTGATTTGACAGATGGATTGGATGAGATAAATTGCTACTTATTTTTGGGACAAATAAAAACTTATCAAAGAAAAGTAGCAATGTATCATCTATGTGTCAAATCAAAGCGATTCGATAGTTAGGCGACAGAGCCCCTGTTCGGAACATTCGGGATAAGTGCTTTTCAATGGCGAACGTTGAAACAAATAAAACTTCACAGTTTCAGTTTAAATTCCTTAACAATTTATTCATATTTAAGGCGAAATATATCACATTCATTGGATATCGAAATAAATATTCTTTATCTTAACGTTTATTGCTTATATTAAACGTGTTTACATTATAAACGTAAACAATAAAGTATTGTTCCTCAGAGAGAAAGTTATCTTCATGTCTCACCTTCATACAAATAAAGAATTTATCAAGGACGACGAAGTAAATAAAATGGTCTGTTATGTTACAAATATTATCAGTCCGCTTTCATTATATTTAAAAAAAACAATATTCAAGGTTTTTATATTGAATCAATCTTTGTAACTTGCATTCAAGCTTTTCATAAAAACAACGTTTAACTTGGTTTTAAGTTCACAATTTGCTTTTACTTCATTCGAAGTAATATTCTTCTTCATTTGAAGATAACAAAATACAGCGCAGCGTTAGGAGCAAGATTTCAAGTTCATTGAGTTGAATCGGTTGCTTAAACAACCAACCAAGTACCTACCTAGTAATATTTACAAAAAAACAGAGCATATTTTCTAACAATTACAAGATGATGAACTTTAGCAGATGTTACGTTACGATAAATTGTGAAATACATAGGTATGGAATTTCTTGAAATTCGTACCTTTTTTCAAATATGGATTACCTGTAGTACCAAAATATTTTTTTTATAAATACAGCTACTGAGTAAGCTACAGAAGTAACATCATTTTTTATTTACAACAATTTTTTAACAATTTTAGGGTTTCTTTCAACAATAAAATAATAACTTAGTACCTACATAACTAATGGGAAATGTCCGAAAAAAATCAAATTGGCTAATTATTTTTTTATAGATAGGAATAAGTTCCCTTAGTACTTAATTGAAAAAAGTTTTAGAATTTTCGGTTACTAGAAAAAAATAAAAAAATTAAAGTCTCTTCGACTTCACAAAAATGTACAAAAGTAACAGCATAATGGATATTATACCTTTGCCACCATCCTGCTTCAACCACAATATGTTATTAAAAAAAACAACACAAAATGTCAAAAAAAATTTTTTTACCGGAATTTAAACCGGAAATTCTGAAACTTTTTTCTATTATGAAGGAAGCTTATTCCCATCTATGAAAACATTTTAAGCCAATTTGATTTTTTTTTCGGACATTCCTCATTACGAGAACTTAAGTTTTGACAATTAAACTTAAGTGTACTTCCTACTTAATGAAATAAGAATCTCATGTAGTCAACATTCATCAATAACAGTCATGCCTATATTGCCTTATGGTGATCATGGGCGGATCCAGTCTTCGAGCCAGGGGGTGGTTACAAACAAAGAATAAATTAAACAATGGATATACCTACAATCATGTCAAGAAAAGTTGGTATAACATTGGTACTACTGTAATAATGTCACATTCACTTAACAACATAAAAGTTTCTTACGAAGAGGCAAGAACTTAAGTAGGTTTGGTTAAAATAACAAAATTATAAGTCAAGATTCTTCAGGGTATAAAATGAGTATTTTTTTTGCATTTTACCGATTCTTTGTAATAATTGGATCCAATCCAATGCCTCCACATTCCTATACCTTCCTAATGAAAAACAAAAGTCTGCAACTTGAAGTAAGTGATCGAAAAAGAGGAAATTTTTTGTTCCCGCTTTTAATGAAAATTTGGTTTTCAGTCTACTGACGGAGTCTTAAAGTTATTTAACATAGATGTAGGCAATAGTTTCAAACTTAAGATAATGATATAAACCACTGTTTACATACCCAAGTCGTGGGTAAACTGTACGTGAATAAGTAAATATTAAATTCTAGCACAGGCTCTGAATACGATGAACTCCCTTAATTGAAGATAAATATTTGAGTGCTATTTTAGCGAACAAGACTGTTCACTGCAAATGCAAAATGACTTGAATAACAGCATTTGCAACATTTTTCTTTACTTTGTGTTACTGGGCATTTTATTTTAATATTAGAAAACAATTTATGTGACCATTTTCCGTAGTGCAAATTAGGTGTAAAAAACATTTTTCTTTATTAAAACAAATCCATGTTTAGCGCATACATTATTTAAAAGCAACAAATACAATGAGCTAAAAAGACAACAACAATTTTTTTATTATAATTTAAAAGATTAGGTACTAATAATGTAGTTAACAAATTCGGCTAAAACATTGCTTTTCGTCTGTCATCACTGAACGCAGCCATAACAATAAGTACAATAAACATTTTGTGGCTTCTGGCGGCTCTAAAACTAATTTATACACGATTTAATGAAGAATGTCATAAAAAATGGCGTCAATTTCGCTCTAACACTGTTTCTTGCGCTAAAGCTATTTCGTCATTTTGTTACGCATTCTTTATTGAAACTACTAGTGGGATCACTAAAGTGTGACCAGTGATTACTTTCTCAGTGGTGTGACCGCCGGGTGAATGCATTTCTGTCAAAATTTATCAAGTTCCATTTCCATTGATTATTTTCTTTTCCGATTGAGAAGTCAAAACGCATTCTCTCGACGGCCATAAAGAGTTATGATCACTAAAAGAGTTCCGAAACACTATTGCACTCTTCATTTTTTTCATTCGAGTAGAGTCAGCGCAAACTATTTGCTTGTCAACCTCTAATACATAAGAAACTAATTATTTATACCTACACGTTTCAATAAAGAATGTGTCATAATCGTTTAAAGCGTTTTTCCATCTCGATATTATAAGCTATTTTGTTACGCATTCTTTAGTGAAACTACTAATGGAATCACTAAATAGTTCCGAGCTTCCTTTGCGCCCTTCGACTACTTACGGTGCGAGTACCTAGTGTGGAGAGTAATATTACAGAAATCGATCTCCCTTATGAAGTTGGCGCGAACTATTGAGGGCCTACGATACATAAAAAAACAAATTTATGCACGTTTCAAAGAAGAATATGAAACCAATTGTGTCTATCCGTCTGACTCGCTAAAGCTATCTTGATTGCTCGGCGCTATTTCGTTATGCATTCTTTAGTGAAACTACTAGTAGGATCACTAAGGAGTTCCGAGTTTTCATTGCACCCTTCGTCTTCGTACGATTCTAGTAGTGTGGAGGGTGATGGAAGGGTCTCTCAATGCTCGCAGTTGCATATTATGCAGGCGTTGCTTGCAGAACTCAATCTCCCTTATGAAGTTGGCGCGAACTACTTGATTAACGGCCTACGATACAATAAAAACTAATTTATTCACGTTCCAACGAAGAATATTTTTATAAAAGGTGTCTATCCGTCTCACTCACTAAAGCTATCTCAATTGCTCGGCGCCCTTTTGTTACGCATTCTTTAGTGAAACTACTAGTGGGATCACTAAGGAGCTCCAGGTCTCCTTTGCGCTCTTCGTCTCCGTACGGTTCTAGTAGTGGGGAGAGTTATGGAAGGATCTCTCAGTGCTCGCAGCTGCATGTGCAGGCGTTGCTTGCAGAACTCGTAAAACTCGATCTCCCTCGTGAAGTTGGCGCGAACTATTTGCTTGACGGCCTCTGAGACGGGCGGCTTGAACGCGTTGCGGTTTATTCGATTGAAAGTGTTGAGTTCATCTGAAAAATACGAAAAAGTTGGATTATTATCAGTGGTCGAAATGGACCGGACCGGAACGCACCGAAACGCAGTTCCGGTTCGTGAAAAGTTCTTCTTACCTACATCGTTCCGGTAAAACCTAATAGATATAAATGTTACCTATCATTATCAGTGAAGGTTTGAAAGGAAATGCGTTCCGGACTTCCGGTTCGTTCCGGTTGGTGAGTAATCCAATTCGACCATCGGTTATTATTTGACAAATTATGGACCATCTAGTTTATATCTATCCAGTATCCGCACCCACCTGCTGGAGAGGCGAAACAAGGACAGGTTTGTGAAGCGAGAAAATAATTAAGTACCTATTAGGTAATATTCTAGCCACCCTTACTTATCTGCATTCACCTGCGTATGGTAGGTTCTTAGAGCAACGCGGCAACATCTGTCCGTCAGAATAGTAGCAATCTTACCCGCGCGCGTTTCCCGCCTAAAGTCTAATAATCAAATATCTCAAGAATCAAATAAGTAAGTCGTCTTACTCATTATACGCCCGAACGCGGTTTGTATGTGAGCGCGGCCCGTACGTATGAGCGTCTCACTGACAACATTTATAGATGATAAAGATGCGCCAGTTGTGGCTGCGCCGTACGTGATCCCGCCCGCGCTCACGCACGCTCCGCGCCGCTGCGCTGCCGCTCGTGATAATTTGTACGTGTACCTACCTACAGTACCTACATACCATGCTTTCCGAAGATATTTTTGGAAAAAAGATTTGTTAGAATAAGGATTTATTTTAAATATTAAACTTAAATAATAAGGCATTTTGTACTATTATGTATTCTGTGCTACTTGTCGAAACAGCAGTTTTCTCTGTAAGTAACAATTGTGTAATTTTGTTTAAAAAATCACAAATTACTAAAGGAAAAAGTATTTTAATGTCAATTATTTGAGGTTATTGTAAAATATTCAATTTCCGTATTTAAAGATTATAATTTTATTTTGTTAAGTGTAGGTAAATGAAAAAGTAAATGGAATAAATTAATAGTGTAAAAAATACAATACGAGTAGTAAGTAGTAATCATTTTATTTTATTTGAATAAATACATGATTCAGTAAAGCTACGTTTTAATGAATCCTATTTCGACTGTGATTTTCAAATCAATTTCAAAACACATAACATGACGTATGTAATAAAAACATTGTAGACAGTTTCTGGTCTATGTACAAAAAATAATTAAAAAACTTTGTATTATAGATCCCTGATGCTTACCATACAAGGAAAAAACGTTTTGTATAGAGATTGACTATGCATTTTTGACGATTGAATAAACTAGCGACAGCCCTACGTGGGCTACGTGTTTAGGCTATTATCGCTCGCTCGAGGCGCGAGTTGGCCTACTTATTTGATTCTACTATGCTAAAGTGCAAGAAGATTCCTATACAAATTCCATAGATAATTTTTTTATGATATACGAAACAACATTCTTTCGATTATGGCGGTAGGAATGGATGCTGTGCTAAGATAATGAAAGTTTGAGCAAATATTAAGTGTGGGTTTGTTGCCTGTAATAAAATTGAAGGAGCATAGTTTAGTAAACTAGTAGGTAACCTACAAATTTAAATGTATACTAGGTATATGTATGACGTGAGTGTTTGACGCATGCAAGAAAAACAGATTATCTGAATGTCATGACACGAGACATAACATACTTAGTTATTTGCCATTTGGCACAGTTCCTACCAAAATCGTCGGTCAAACAAAGATGTTGACCAGATTTAATATAATCTTTTTAGAAAATTTTCAGACTGCAGAATGACGGACGTGTGTTCTGTGTGTTTCTAGTCGCTAGACAACACAGCCATATGAAGGCCTATTCCCGTCCCCCTGTGGGGCACAAAAGTGGGGAACAACGGGAATAGGCTGCCATTGAAGCTGCAGTGTGGTGGGTTAGACGAGTGCCATACATCGGCATGAACATCGGCAAATTGTTCAACGTAAGGGCCAAAGTAGAGTTCATGTCCTCCAGCAAACCGCTCATACCGCTGCATCAAACAACTAAAAGCAGCGCTCACCCCAGTACAGCGGCAGCGCGCCGCGGAAGAACCGCGGGATGTAGCGCTCGAGCGCCAGCAGCGTAGAGTTCATGTCCTCGAGCACGCCACATACCTACCGCTGCATCATACAGCATACAACTAATAGCAGCGCTCACCCCAGTAGAGTGGTAGCGCGCCGCGGAAGAAGCGCGGGATGTAGCGCTCGAGCGCCAGCAGCGTAGAGTTCATGTCCTCGAGCACACCACATACCTCCCGCTGCATCATACAGCATACAACTAATAGCAGCGCTCACCCCAGTAGAGTGGTAGCGCGCCGCGGAAGAAGCGCGGGATGTAGCGCTCGAGCGCCAGCAGCGTAGAGTTCATGTCCTCGAGCACGCCACATACCTACCGCTGCATCATACAGCATACAACTAATAGCAGCGCTCACCCCAGTAGAGTGGTAGCGCGCCGCGGAAGAAGCGCGGGATGTAGCGCTCGAGCGCCAGCAGCGTAGAGTTCATGTCCTCGAGCACACCACATACCTCACGCTGCATCATACAGCATACAACTAATAGCAGCGCTCACCCCAGTAGAGTGGTAGCGCGCCGCGGAAGAAGCGCGAGATGTAGCGCTCGAGCGCCAGCAGCGTAGAGTTCATGTCCTCGAGCACGCCACATACCTCCCGCTGCATCATACAGCATACAACTAATAGCAGCGCTCACCCCAGTAGAGTGGCAGCGCGCCGCGGAAGAACCGCGGGATGTAGCGCTCGAGCGCCAGCAGCGTAGAGTTCATGTCCTCGAGCACTCCCACTACCGCGTACTGCTGCTCCACCACGCGTTTAGCGCGTTGCAGCGCTTCCACACTGTTGAACGGCCTGCAAGGACATAATATATTTTTAGGATGGTTTCTTTCTTACGCGGATTCGGGTGCGGTTGCAAATACCGCATGCAGTTTTTTTTTCTTAGTAGGTAGGTTATTTTTTAGTGAAGTAGGCGTCTGGGTAAAAAGTACTAAGAAAGGACCAACTGCATACGGACGCACCAGCATCTACAGTAGAAGTTTCTGAAATAACCACTCTTCTTAGAGTTGAGAGATTAAGTACCTATCGATTGTGATACGAAAACAAGATAAAAACAAGCTTATGGTACGTATATGCATTATTTTTTAAAGTAACACCACTTACGTGCACTGCGGTTCATGCCCGCAGAAGAAAAGCGTCTGGCGGCGGTGGTCGCCGATGCCCTCGTGCGTCTCGCCCTCGATGTAGCGGCACTCGCGGTCGCCGCTCAGCACGCACGTCTCAAAGTCCTGGAACGTACAACAATTTATTAAACTAGTGGCCATTGGCGTATCTAGAGATATTTTCCGGCGGAGGCCTGCCTGCCTAGCATGACCGATTTATATCGCGTGATATAGCATTTTATCGACACTCAACTGTCAAACTCCTTTGTCTTTTTGACAGTTAAACGGGCCATGCTAGGCAGGCTGGTGATGCTGGAGCTAGAGCCGCGTTGGAGTTTTGCAATAGAAAATAGTGGGGTGGGCGCCAGACTGTTCTGGGGTGAGTACGGCCCACCCGCCCCCCTTTCCTACGCCAAGTGCTAGTGGATCTGTAGAGCTGTAGACCTCGCGTTTGTAATATTATTGAACATTTTCGAAATGGCTGAAATAAGATTTTTCACCATTATCGCTATTTTGAAAAATTTGGAAAAAAAAATATAATATTGTAGAACTTGCTCACATAATTTCACGAGAATCGGTTGAGAATAACAACCGGACGGATACACGAAAACATTTTTACACAAGCTGACACAAATATATTTTTCTGATTTACAGCAATACAACGTTTTTTAAATAATCCCATACCTAAGTAAGTATGTATATTCAAACCGCAAGCTGTTATAACTTTCGTTCCCATATCAAAATGATTGAATCGTTCGTTCCGCTACATTTAATTTTAATAATTTGCTACCTACCTATTTAAATTCTGAGAAGCAAAACTAATGGATACCTAACAGTCATCTACGTTTAGTGTTAGTTACGGGCCGAGTGTATAGACAAAAGGTATGAGCGAAATACCAGCAAAGATATTACGAATAGCTGTTTCTAAACTCTAATTAAAACGTCATCTTTTTTGTTGGCATAAAACTAATTTGTTTTTTGCGTTCCCACTAACTAGACACTCAACATTGTCAGGGCACTAACTACACGAGGTATGTACGCAAACACCATTCAACAATGGGAATAATTAACTAGGAAAATCCGCACTCGACTTGTGTAATAATCGATAGGTACTATTTGTTTTCATAAAAGGCCGGTGTGAACTGTCAGTTCGATAGCTGTAGGCCGACAGGATAATGAAGCAGTAACATTTGTATCGATTCCCCAAGTTTATCTTCTATTTTATTATGACAGTCAATGACTGGAACCGTGAAAGGAAGATAAATGTCGATGTCGTAAAATAAACTCGACAAGACGGTTATCCACTTATTCAGCTGTCAGTTGAAAACTGTATAATCAAATCAAAGGCAAATCATTCTCTTCACTTTTTTTGAAATTGTAACAAGATTTTAAGATGTCGAAGATTGAGGTAGGGACGTTCGATAGCGAGTCATGGTGCGTGAATCAATAGAACTAACTTGCTTTTACATCGCCCCCATTCTCGAATTCAATTTGCCACTACACTACAGATCTTGTCGATCTGGATCGTGATCATCGATTTTTTCCGCGCTGCGTCACAGTCGTGCGTCCGTGACCATAAAATCTGAACTTCACTCCAATTATAACGGGATATCATTCTAAAATAAAAAGACATCAATCCGGGATACCTATTGATTTTTACCATCACTGAAAAGACACGACTACCGGTCATTGTTAACGATATCGATCTCGTTACTGTCAGATGAACAAAAAGACATCATTGACATCGACGTCGGTAAAAAGTTAAAGATAGACACGAAATAAAATAGTTGTTTTTCAAATTACACCGAATAAGAGGCTCGGTGGTAAAAACACATGAGCTCGACTATTATCGCTCGTTCACGAACACGAATTGCACGGTTTTTTATGTTCTGGATCTATGCAGGCGTTGTTAGTGCGCGCACGTGATCGATTGTCGAGCGATGGATCCGCAAATTGGCATAGGGCGATCCGATCAATGAGATAATGAACGACATGAGAAGTGCCTATAAATGAGAAGTGCTTGAGGGCTTCATTTATAATAATGCAATCAACCTTTTTTCTCATATAGCCTTCAGTCACGAGATCTCATGAAATGAGATATCTGATTATTTCAAGACAGTCTTTGCTTCAAACAAATTTAGGAGTCTATCTATAAATACTGCATGAACAAGGAAAATATTGGCTCTTAGTCACTTGTATTGACACTCTGTCAATGTTTAATCTAACAGTACCTAAGTATAGGTTGGTCTACTAATCGATTAATCAATCGAAGGAAGCGCTGGAAGCGCTCGTGGCGGAACTTGACAGACTGATCATACTCGATCACGTTTGTTAAGCAACACTCGGTCCGGCCAGGTGTCGGATGGGTGACCGTAAAGTGGCATTACAACTGACCGCTTCCGTGCTTCGGAGGGCACGTTCAACCGTCGGTCCCGGCTGTTGTCATCTAATAACAGTCGTTAAGCCAAGTTAGAGGCCTTACAGGTGGCTTGATAAACTCTAACACCAGTGGACACTAATCCTCATTCGATAATAAGAAGATCAATCGATGATCACTATGACTGCTTCACTCACCCTTAATTAGTTAGTGGCTTTTTTCATAGCTACATGTTAGTAAGTAAAATACAAATTAGTTAGATAGGTATTATACAGCCCTTTTAGATTAGCGGTATTGTCTGGTTAATCTTGAAATAAACTCAGTCATTTGTCCTGTCCATCCAATGACTGGGATGGGTATAGGTATCACATGACTTTTGTTTAGTTATTAACAACATACCTTCTTCAACCAGGCCGGGTCCGGCAGCGGAAGGTCTGGGAATGCTCGCTTCCTCTCGACGTAGTACCAGGGGGCTCTGACGTAGTAGTACCATGAGATCACTCGCTCTACAGGATCCCTGACCACGTTCACGTAGATAGGCGATGGAAACCCAAACCTGGAATCAGTATGGACTTTGTAAGTTAGGTAAACATTTAGGACAAGGTAACTAGATTACTAGAATGATAAAGTTTACACTGAGCCTATCAAAATTTTACATTATCAAGCTTAGCTCTATTGGCTTAATTCATAAATTCATTTATAAATCTTCTGGCGTAATTCAAATGGAACATAAGGAGCCTGTGAAATAGAGCATCTCAGCTCATGCAGATTTAAAATATCCTCTTCTCTTCATCTTGCCATAATATTGGGTAGGTAGAGGTAAATAACATTGAAGAAAGTATAATAGTAGGTATTAGAGTAGAAACTAATCAAAATTATGGTTTAGTTTAGTAGAAATTAAATGAGGACGACATCAATAAAACAGATAGCGATAATAGTCTTATCTGCTTATATGGTTTTAGATCAGGTGCAGTGCTCAAGGAATCTCTACTTTCACTAGATCCATTGTTCGAACACAAAAACTTGCCAAAAGTGTCGTGTTCTCATTTTCCTTGTATCGGAAACAATAGGATGACTGGATGCACGTGGCGTTGTGCAATTATCGGTAATAAGGGAACGGTCGTTAAGCCTAAGGCTATAAATGTTCTGATGCATTAATCATGTCAAGCCGGCATCACGCCCCGATTATGCCAATACGTTTCAGTTACAGTTGTGATTGATGTTTTAGTGTTTTTTACGAAGCTTGAAATTAAGTAGGTGGTAATGCTATTTGTTCAAAACAAGATGAAAAAAATCTTGTTATGAAAAAACCCTAAAATTAACTGGCATAATAAATCGTGGCTGTCTATCATCAGTTGATAAGGTTTCCACTACCAAATAATCAACTATCTTTGTCCGTTTCTTGTTCCATTGAAGGGGATATGAGCAAAGTTGACAAGAGTGGAATCGTATACCTTGTGAAGTTAGTATAGCAGACGTGCTTGATGTAGGAGGCGGGCGGAGTATGCGTGGACACTACGCTCACTAACACCTGCTGGTCAGCGGGCGCCAACCGAATGGTCTCCACCCGTTGCACCGCGTCTCGGTGAAACCCTGAAAATGAGTTGTAGGTGCCTATGTTATATCTGTCTATCGTTAAGTCGATGAATGCGGCAGGAGCAAGTAACAGGCGCTCTTAGAATCTAGTCTAGAAATTTAAATTTATGTAAGTACCTTTTGTTACCAACACCCTCAAATAAAAGTTATTGCCTTCGGTAGATCTATTTAAAAATCCATGTAAGTAATAATATTATTTAAGAAAGTTAAAACGATCGAATGATTACAGTAGAAAGAGAATCTAAACATCAATTCTATATTTCTTCTGCGAATCAATTTTAATTATAGTCTACGATATATGCGATGTTTTTAAAATTCTTCAGTAGGTAGTTAAATCATGAGTATTTTTCACAATACAACTTTAAATCTAGACTATAAGTAACATTATGTCTAGGATGATTGCATTTCTGAATAAACTCCAAATGAGATTACTAATAGCATCTTAATCATGTTTGCTACCAATGAAAGTGTTATGTTATGTAATCAACCTGAAGCGATAAAACATTTTCATAGATGTCTCATGCGATATTTTTCCTATAATTGACATTTACCTTCATGCTAATTAATACTCTATTGTTTGCTTTGTTATCTGCATCTATACCTAAGTATAATAATTATTGTTACTATAAATAGCTCAGTTGAAGTAAAAACCGCCACGATTTAATAAGTGTTAGGTACTTACTTTACTTCTTGAACTGAACTTTTTATGATGAATGTATCTGGTACGAATATTGCAGTGACTACTTAAATCCAGAACACTCATGGAGTGGCAATGACCGAAGTGATGCTTTCAAAATTGATTTGTTATCATCGTCTATCTTCATAAAGAATCATTTCTGCGAACATCTTAAAGTCTTGCACTACATTAAAAGAAATGAATCGCCGCTTTGTTATAATAAGTGATGGTTTGTTATACCTGGAATAGCATGCCGTTATACTCCCGTTCGAACACCTAGCACTTATTCATTTCGGTTAGCATTCTATGTAGTAGGTACAATATTTCCGTTGGTAAGGATTACTGTCAAAAATGAATCATGTGACCTCTAAAAGCCCTACCTTGGCCATAGAATCTCAATTTTGTCATCAGGCCACAGGTAAATCGTTGTCTTTTAGCTAACGTTATGCTGCCATTAATGAAAATGTATAATTCAATTTATATCGCACCGGTCACTTCCACTCCCGCTGATGATAACCACGACCATTTTGCCTATGCCAAGAGTGAAACGGCTTCCTCCCAAATAGGTTTGAACCACTCACCGAACTGGTTCCGTATGGCTAACCGCCGGAGCAGTTCCATGAAGGTCTGGCTGCCGACCTTGGGCACGCGGTTGAAGAACAGCAGCTCCGTGGCCGCGCGAGCCGTGTTGTTCAGCTCCCACGGCTCCGGCACCAGGAGCTCGTCCAGGTAATCCTGTTCTTCTTGGTGGGACTCTTCGGGCTCTGCTTCTAGAGTCCGCTGAGGTTTACTGCGCTCCTAGAATAGGGAAGATGGTATTGAAGTATACCAGCCATCCGGCAGACTAGAAAAGCACCACCGACCCTTAACACTAGGATGGTCATAGAGGCCGACTAATGACATAGAGGTAAGCAAATCTAACATCTCATTGGACCAGAAAACGGGGAGCAGCGTTTCCCGATGAAAATTATCCAACACTAATTCTAAAAGTTATACCTATCACAAAACTAACTTTGGCGTTTGTTCGTTTTACGTATTATCTTTCGCTACTAATAGGTACTGTCGTTGATGTGAAATAATGAAGATATTTTGCTTTCTGACTCCGTATATTGAATAAAAAATGGATTTACAAAATTCGTTGGTAAGCGTCTCATGTAGGTTCAAAAGTGAATGTCATTCACGCCCCCCCCGCGCCCTCCGTCGCCGCTCGCGCCGCTGTCCGTTCGGAAACATACTCCCCCCCCTCGAAGACCTTGGGATTTCGAGGAGGTAACAGGCATAGATTGCGGGTTGCACGTCGAATGATCCCTCTTGAAGTTCTCACGTCTGCTACTCTGGCGACTCCATCAGGACCAGGGTACAGCTTGTGAATTCTGCCCATTCTCCATTTTAGTGGTGGTAAGTTGGGCTCCTTGATGACAACTAGCTCTCCGTCTTCTAATTGTCCTTGAGAAGTGCGCCATTTTGATCTCTCTTGCAGCTCACACAGGAACTCGGTGCGCCATCTCTCCCAAAACTGTTGACGCATTAGCTCAATCTTGTTGTAAGTGTTGAGTGAGGCGGGTGACACGTTGGAATTCAGCAGGTCTGGTGAAGGAAGTGACGTCAACGGCCTGCCGATCAAGAAGTGCCCGGGAGTCAAAGGATAGAGGTCTGTGGGATCGGATGAAAGAGGAGTAAGAGGACGGGAGTTCAATATAGCCTCAATTTGAATGAAAAGAGTAGACAACTCTTCAAACGTTAAATGATTATTGCCTACTGTTCTGAGGACGTGAAATTTGGCTGACTTTATACCAGCCTCCCAAAGCCCACCGAAGTGGGGGGAATAAGCCGGCGAAAAGTGGAACTTAATACCTTCGGTGGCGGCGAAAGATGATATTGATTGTTTACCCGACTTTAGCAATGCTACTAATTCATTGCTTGCGCCCACAAAGTTTCTGCCGTTATCACAAAAGATATCGCTTGGTTTGCCTCTGCGTGATATGAATCGTTTTAAACACAAGAGAAAATTGTCGGCACTAAGGTCTGAGGCTGCTTCGAGATGCAAGGCTCTGGTGGAAAAACAGACAAATAAGCACAGATAGGCCTTGATTATTCGACAACCACGACCTTTGCGATCTCTAATAAAGAATGGCCCGGCAAAATCGACCCCTGAAATTTGATAGGGAAAATTGGAAGTTACTCTACTGGCTGGCAAGTTTCCCATCATAGGTTTGACGGATTGCGTTTTTAAAATGTAACACATTTTACAACTATTTATTGTTTTTTGCGCTAGTCGCCGCCCTCCAAGAGGCCAATAAGTTTGCCGTATATTTGTCAACAATAGTTGTGGACCGCAATGAAAAAGTCTCTCATGCTCACGAGTGAATAAGAGTTTAGTAAAAGCATGATTTGAATCTAAAATTATAGGATGTTTCTTACTGTAAATTTCTGGAGCATTGTCTAACCGTCCACCGACTCGCAAGAATCCCTCGTCGTCTATAAAAGGCGACAAAGACAACATGCGTGATTTTCGAGGTAAGTCTTTTTTATTTTTTATTAAATTTAGTTCTAATTCGAAACATTGTGATTGATGAATTTTTATCATGTAATTCAAGGCTAACTTTAATTCTGATGTGGTTAAAAAATCTGTAGACTTTGATTTTGGATGTTTAAGATTATGAATAAATCTCATAGCATAAGCTAAACCTCTATGTAATGTATTGAAATTAGAATTTGTATTAAATCTTACGATGGTTTCAGGTAAATTTGAATTTGTGTTTGTTATAGCAGTGCATGTGATTGGAGAAGGAAGTGTAGATGCGGTAGAATCGAGGTGAGTGCAAGTAAGGACCTTTTGTTCAGGTACGTTCGACATCCTTACCGTATCAAGAGGCCAGCTCGTGTCATCTTCGCAGAGAAACGAAGGTCCTGTCCACCATAGGTGAGATTCAGGTATGTGCTTTGGATTCACTCCTCTTGACGCAAGATCCGCCGGATTGTGAGACCCCGGCACATGCCTCCAAGAACTAAAAGATGTTAATTGCTGAATTTCAGCGACTCGATTGGAGACAAAGGTTTTCAAGTCATGTGCCTGAGATCCTAACCAGCTTAGGACTACCGTGGAGTCGCTCCAATACAGCACTCTATTAAAGGTGAGCCGCACAGCTTCTATCACCTTCGAAGCCAAGCGAGCCCCTAACAATGCTGCGCACAGCTCAAGTCGTGGTATGGTTTGACATTTTAATGGTGCTACTCTAGTTTTGGCACATAGTAATCTTGATGTAATGTTGCCAGACTCGTCCATTGTACGTACATAACAACATGCTGCGTATGCATTCTGCGATGCATCGCAGAACACGTGTAATTCTACACTGACTGGATTATTGGTAAGTACAAATCTGGGTATTTGAAGTGAAGACAAATTCGATAGACTCTTTACAAAATCATACCACATTTTTTCCAACTCTTCAGGAATTGGGTCGTCCCAATCTAGTTTTGAGAGCCACAACTTCTGAAGGATAATCTTTGGTGTAATGGTGCATAAACTTAACAAACCAAGTGGATCAAATAGTTTAGAGGAGGCTGATAATATTGTCCGTTTGGTAGCTTCCGCTGGACAATCGAACTGAGTAGGAAAACTCAATGTGTCCAGACGAGGATCCCAACGAAGCCCTAATAGACTTGATTGTGAAGTAGAATCCAAATTTTTTGGAATAATCAAGCTAGGATTTTCCTCAAGTATAGAAGGAGTGTTGGTGCGGAATTTGCGCAGTGGGAATCCTGCTGAATGCAAAATACTGGACACTGAATGTGTTATTTGGCGAAGTTCAGATTCGCAGGAAGAGCCTGTCAAAATGTCATCAACGAAAAAATCTTTGGCTATTATTTGTGCAACAGTTTTATCAGGGCATTCGTTAGCCAATTCAATGAGGCACCTTGTGCTAAGGAAAGGAGCCGAAGCTGTTCCATATGTCACGCTATTTAACTCAAATGATTTCACGGGACTGTTATCATTGTCACGCCACAAAATCATTTGAAGATGTCGTTGATCCGGTTGTACAAGAATCTGACGATACATTTTTTCTACGTCGGCTGTTACTACGTATCGATGTTGCCTGAAGCGTAGAAGGATAGAAAACAGGTCGTCCTGCACAACCGGGCCGACGTGTTGGATATCGTTGAATGATACTCCTGATGCTGTTTTCGCCGATGCATCAAAAACGACCCTCAGCTTGGTGGTTTCACTGTGTTCCCTGATCACTGCATGATGCGGTAAGTAACACCCATTTTTATTAAGAGGCACTTCACTCATGTGTCCCAGGCTTTCGTATTCTTTCATAAATTCTGTGTATTGTTCCCTTAAAGACTCATTACGTTTTAGTTTTCTTTCCATATGAAAAAAGCGTTTTTCGGCAATGTGATACGATTCACCTAATGCTTCAGGACTATCACGAAGAGGAATGCGCACGCAAAACCGACCATCACTATTACGATAAGTTGTATCCTTAAATAAAATTTGACAGGGATTAGTATCTTGAAGTGCATTGTCTGAACTAGGAATTTCTTCTAGTTCCCAAAATTTAGAAAGTTGCTGTTGGATTTCTTGACTGAAGTGGCAAAATGAACGTTTAGTTGGAGGACAAGAAGTGCTCCCCCCCATGGAGCCAGCCACTATCCAACCGAAATGGGTTTCCTGAAGAATAGGCTTATTTGGGCCTAGTTTTAATTGAGATGAACCAATCAGATCCCAAAAAACATCTACACCTAACAACATGTCTATTTCAGAAGGACAATTGAATTTTGGGTCAGCCAATTTAATGTAGCTGGGAATGTCTAATTGTTGCAGGTTTATTTTAATTTGAGGGATTTTATCTGTTATGTGAGGTAAGATGTAACATTTAACTGACATGTTAAATGAGCTATGTACCGAATTGACTACTACATTGCAATGTTCTGTTATGTTGATTGTCATATTATTAATGCCAGAAATGCATTGCACTTGGCCTTTTATTTTTGGAAGGCCAATTTGAGAACGAGCAGTTTCGGTTATAAAAGAAGACTGACTTCCACTATCTAGCAGAGCCTTAAGTGTGTATACTTTGTCATTGTTTGTCACCTCCACCAAGACCGTAGACAGAAGAGTCTGATTGGAAGCGACAGCAGACATGCTTACAATATTGTTACTGATTTCATCATTACTTGTTTCAGGACATGAAGAAGGGTTAATGGATGTACTTACAAGAGAAGTAGTACCCTCTTCCTGACTATTATTTGTTTGTGAGTGTTGAAAATATGATGGTTTGTGTAGTAATGTGTTATGTTTTCTTTTACAGATGCGGCAGCCACCGAGTTTACATTGATAAGACAAGTGACCACTGCGAAGACAATTGGAGCAAAGCTTCCACTGAGAGACCTTCATATTGCGTTCCTCGACGGACATAGACTTAAATTTAACACATTCGTATAACTTATGAGGTTGTTTACATGCTAAGCAGCAATCAGCAGAGCCATCAAATGAGCCACGAGACCCTTGTGCTGACGCAATAAAAGATTTTGATTTGGCAAAGATGTTACGTTTTTCTACTTTAGTGTTTTTATTTACTTGCACCGTTTCCAATACGGTTGCACGATGACGCAAGAATTCAAAAAAATCGTTCAATGTTGGAGATTCCAAGTTGCTACGAAACTCCTCCCAAGTCCTACTAGTTACAGGGTCTAACCTTGACGAAGCTAAATAAATAATTAATGTATCCCATTTGTCCGTTGGCTCACCGAGAGAATTTAATGCACTTAAGTTCTTTGAAATGATATCTATTAAGTTACGCAAACCTTGGTGCGACTCCTTTACTAATGTATCAATGGAAAATAGACCCTTAAGATGTTCATTAATTAATAGACGTTTGTTATCATATCTGTCACACAAAAGCTTCCAAGCAACTGGATAATTTAACGTTGAAACTGTCACAGAATTAATAACGGACTTAGCAGAACCTTCTAAGTATGTTTTTAAATATTGAAACTTGCTAATATCATCGATTGATTCGTTGTTATGTATGAGCGACAAAAACATGTCCCTAAACTCTAACCATTTGCTTGAGTTACCATCAAACGTTAGTAACTTAATTGATGGAAGTTTTAAATTGGAATGTTTACAACTGCCACTCTGAGATAATTCATCTAAATTTTTTGCCTTATTTTCGTTAAAAAATTCATTTAATTCTTGTGCTGTAGCTATAAGATTATAAAACCTATTTTCAATTTCCTCTCTTTCCTTTATTTGCTTTTCACTATCCTCATCTAACAAATCTATCTTTCCTTGAGTTTCCTCAAATTGGTACAAAAGATCTTGTAATTTATTTAAACGAACTGTTAGTTCGGATGATTGTACTTTAGTTATTTCCTTTGTAGTTAATAAAGGCGTTAAAAACTTCTCAAATAACGTAACACGGGTCTTAATTTGACCTCTTATTTTAATAAGTTCTTTTAAGTCCGCCATTTTGTGTGCGGAAACAATGAATTGCAGATTATAAAGAAATTGAACAAATAGTCAAGTAAAGCGCACAATACCTTATTTCGCACGGCTGGGTTGTTAGCAAACCGGTTTGGCGGCCGGCCGATGCAGTTTCGTTGAGATCGTAGCTTCGTAGCACAACACAATGACACAGTGCGTGTAGTTGGAATGACACTGTGTTTACTTATTGACTTCCACTTTTCGTCAATTTGTTCCCAGAAAATGCTGAAATATTCGGCAAATATCGTTGATTACGTGTTTTACACGGCAAATAATTAGTTTAGGGTGAATTTTAGATGGATTTATGACAAAAATGATTTGACTGTTGAGTAGGTACGTAATTTGAATTTTTGATTGAAATTTCACTTCTAAAAGGCACTTTGAACACTGATTTACGAACTACTATTTTCACTTTTGTTGAGACTACACTGAAAATGTGGGATTGGAAATGTATTGGGATAGGAATGGGCTTACTTCCTTCGGGGAGCGGCTTCTTCGTATAATCCGTAGACTTCCTTAGGGAAATTCACCTTCCTTTTTTGCAAATATCACGTCGGGGTCACCAACTTATGTCGTTGATGTGAAATAATGAAGATATTTTGCTTTCTGACTCCGTATATTGAATAAAAAATGGATTTACAAAATTCGTTGGTAAGCGTCTCATGTAGGTTCAAAAGTGAATGTCATTCACGCCCCCCCCGCGCCCTCCGTCGCCGCTCGCGCCGCTGTCCGTTCGGAAACAGGTACAAAATATCATAACTTAACACACATCATTAATACTAACACGATAAAAGTACCTACAGGTACCTATGCAATTCGCTATTATTTCAAATCTTTTCTTCAGTTTATAGGATCCATAGCTTCACGATCCGACTCTACAATAGATTGCCCGGGGACAGCAATCAGCTCTGAATCGAAACTGCAAGCCGCGAGCATCCTATCTATACATTATGTTTAATGATCCTTGCATTATTTTCAACGCTACTAAACCTTTATATTATCATAATGTGGCGGTACTTAAGTAAATTCATGCGAATTTAACTGCTGAGATAGACATTTTTATTTTATTTTATTTATTTGGACAACCAACAAGTTCATACACCCTTAGATGATAAGAAGTACATTACATATTTACATGGAGACTAAATTATACGTTGACTGCCACGGAAAGCAGATTTTCTAGTATTCTGTGCCCTTATAGGGATAGGTACTGTATAAAGGGCTGACCACTGACTACAATATTATTATGAATTCGATCTCATTAATCTCATTAAGACAAATTAATAGATTTCTACTTACAGCGCCGGTGTGCCTTCGTAGAGCATCTAAAGCTTCTTTGTATTCTTGCGCCGACGCAAATGCCTGTTCACTGCGGTCTGTTTGTGTTCCTGAAAAAAAAAACACAAAATTGATAATCATAAAGGTCTTTTATACAGGGTATTTATAAAACACAAAAAACCTCGCAGGAGTAGATTACTAACATCATAAACAACAACATTTGTTCTATGACTTTTCCGAAAACAGACAAAAAAATACGTCTTTTCATACAACACTCGAACAGCTGTTTGGACATTTATATGGAAAGTCGATTTTTTCTGTCTGTTTTTGGAAAAGTCGTAGAACAATTGTTGTTGTTTATGATGTTGGTAATAATTATACTTCTGCGAAACCTCGAAACCAACAACCGTTGGTACTTTACAAATAATCCTGTATATTGAATTTATATTATGTCTGATAATGATGAAAATAATGAAAAATAAAAACAGTAACAGTTTTGTAAAAGTAGAGCATAATTATTTCCCTAGTATTATTAAAATATAATATGAACTTGTTAAAGCTGAACCCATTCAAGCTTCAACATTACGTTGTCATCATGATTTTCGAGAATTATCTGTTCAGTGACATCATTTTTTTCTGGATGCGATCGTGAAGCCGCAGCCCCTTTTTTCTTTTTTTAAAGATCGCAATGGTTCGCTTAATTTCGTGTGTGCAGAAAAAGCGTTTCACGACAGCCGGTATGATTCGTCAAGGCGAACGGCGACTGACGACTCTAGAACTAATCGGTCGAAGTAAATTACCACTTGAACTTATAAAAGGACGCAGTTAATTTAATAAGAAACGAAAAGTATTGTTATATCAACATAGAAGATAATTTAAAGTTTTAATTTAACATTCTGTATTAAGATTTTTTTTGTATGTCTGCGTACGCTATTGAATGTGCGATTAAGTGTAAGCAAATTTAATAAAAAAGTTTCCATAGTTAACTTAAAATTGAATCTGAGAGCACTATTTTGTGCTGAGAACAAGCACTACGCTACATGTCAAAATGTTAAGGGTTAAATCATTGTTTATCATTAAATCATGTTTTAATTACAAGATTCAATAAGAAATAAGTCCAATTTCTTGCAACATAATTAATATGAAATAAGAGTCTGATGAACCAGAAATTTGAGAGATAGGTACCACTTAAGTTCAAATTTCTCTTGTCTTAATGAAAGAATATAACATTCAAATAATGGACAATGAGCTGTAAAACGTTTTCACATGAAGCGAAAATGAGCTTATTTCTCAAAGAGTTCTTTGTTTTGTTTTAAGTTTCGTACATAATAATTTAGCGGTCAAGAAAATTAAAAGTGGCGAAACAAGTTTCTCGCAGGGTTTTAAGTGTTAAACGGTCTTACGTGTGGAAAGTTTATATAAGTCTCGGACTTTCGCTAACACGGTTATGATCCTTTTAGATTAACGACGCTTGTAGAATTCAGGGTTTTAACGTTTTAAGGGACACAACACTATTATGTTTTGTAATGCGTTTTCTAATTTTATGAAACAATACTTCTTTCTAATGCTACCTACTGTGATGTCCAACTACGCTTTAGCTAAGGCGTTAAGTAAATTTAGTACTGTCGTTTGTAAATTAACACCGTTAAGTCTTGGCCACATCTGCGTAACGTCTAGATTAACGCTTTAAGCTATGCGTTAAGACGCAAGTGACTAGAACTATTTCGAATGTTTTTTTTTATTTATTAGATACACCATCAACAATATCACATAACATTTATAGATTAAAAAGATTACTTATGAGACTGTGTGAACTATTTTTACACGTTATTATTACGTTATTGTTATAATTTTTATACTATTAAAATATAATTAAGTTAGTTTTGTCATCTATAAAACTAAAATACATGTTTGTCAAAAAGCGTGATGAAATAATGTGAGAAGGATGATAGAGCTAAAAAATATATTTTGTCTGTCATGCGACTTCTATTAATCAAATAACTATAACCTATTTGTCTAAAACAAATATTCGAACACAATGGATCGCCATTGTATCAACGAAGTGAGACGCGAAGGTGTTGAATGAGATATCAAATCAAATTGTTACTAAAAAAATAATGTCAGTCTATTCGATATCTTCAACAGATAAATCGCCAAGTCATTGACATTTTATATTCTCCTATTCGATGGATAAATAATTAGATACTTTTCATGTCATATTATTATGTTGGTTTAATTTTATGTGGAAAGTTAATTTAACGAAAACAAAATGTTTTCGCTTGGCCAAGAATAAGTTGTAAGCTTGAACAATTGGAAAATTTACAAAAACAAAATATATATTCTTTATTGCACTTGTAACATAATTACACAGGTAAATATGAAAGTTGTTTACAAAGGTGGGCTTATCTCTAAAAGAGATCTCTTCCAGCTATATGTAATGGCAACAAAAGTTCGGAGAATTAAGATAAAGTGACATTCTGCAAGCATGGTAAAAAATGCACTAATTTGATACTCAGAATCATCTCAGAATTATGATATAGTTCACCACTTCCACATTCATTATTCACTCAGACATTTCCATAAAAGCATACGATCGTAGCAAGAAATGGAACAAAAACTTCTTATTACTTACTTACTGTACTAATAAGCCGTCTTTGAACCGCAAAAAC
This sequence comes from Agriphila straminella, assembly GCA_950108535.1. Lineage (NCBI taxonomy): Eukaryota > Metazoa > Arthropoda > Insecta > Lepidoptera > Crambidae > Agriphila > Agriphila straminella. Next base: position 6,675,988 of record OX467318.1, read on the forward strand.
TACATCTTCATGCCGAATAATGGCGACTAAGAAAGTCAATAAGACGGTGGCTATGATATATGTTAGAATAATGATGTAGGAGATGAATAAGACGGCCATTCTAGCGGATCACATCCGGCGGAATCCCATTGTCATGCATGCGCATGGCGTGGTCACGGCGAGAGTGTGCGCAGATCAATCATGTGAAAATTGAGATCTTGCACATGATGCAAACTTGTTTATGTACACTGCACAAACACACAATGTACGATTTTATAAAATGCCTTTTGGTCTGTGATTTGAAGGTACTTAGAGGAATTCAATAAGTCCATCCAAGAGATTGAATATTTTTTTATACGGCTGATAGATAAATAGGATCACTCACCGAATGGATGTCTTTCTACTTTCCACAAAAAATCTGCCTATAAAAACTGCTGCTGTCGGATTGTTTGTTAGTGCCTTAACTAGATTTTTTTATGTTTGATCGATATCTAACAAGTCATTGCTTTGTAATTTTTTATACATGAGACCGATTTCCATTAAGGTTGATTTTCCACCTCCTTACAATAAACATAATCGAGTAAAAAGATGTTTTGGTAGTACGTACTTACATGGAAGATTATTGAGCTCTCCGAGAGACAAATAGTGTTGAGCACTATAAACGATAAAACTTCAACATCCACAATGGGTTTGTGTATTTATTGCAGGCTTATTTATAGTTTAACCCTCTTACTATAGTGGCGACGTAAACCGATCGTAAAGGAAAGAACTAGTGATATAAATTGAAAATAATGAGGCAAAGAACCTTTTGTAGGGATCGTTAAAAAGAATAAGCTCTCATTGACTTGAGCAAAAAATATTTTACTGTAAATACAAATGGACGCATATATACAAATGCTTTCTCATGGAAAATAATAAAAAATTACACTATGTCAAATTGTATTACCATACTGCAGAATAACTGTTACTTTATCATAATTTGCAAGCGCGATTATTGCTTCCAAATTACATGTTACATAGAAGATTAATTTCCAAATTGCGAATGAAGACATAGAGCAAAGTATAGCAGAAGCGAAATAAAGCGTGAGACTATAATGAAGATGATTTGTGCCTAATGATCGCGATTTTGATGCGCGTGCGCAACGTCTCATGACTCGTGGCCGCAGGTGAAATGGCGACTGAAACCGCTTGAATCTACGAAAAACGCCATTTTTATAATATACTTTTTGCGCATTAGCCTTACTGTTGGTTAAAAACAGTATACCTACTTACAATTTAGTAAAAATAACGGATGTTCCTAAGTTAGAGCTGAATGCCTCCAAGTTCATTGGCATATCACAAAAGCTGGGCAATATCTTACTTCTGTTCTGTTTCTGATGGTAATAAAATGTGAGTAGGTACCTACTCACATTTTTATCTACACACAAAATAACCTGACAGAGACTACTAACTTGTATTTGATAAAATAAAATTAGCAATTATAACAGAATATTGTGAAAACATCAGTAAACTAGATCTAAAGACTAGACCATGTAACTTACGCTCTCTTCAAAACACACTAACATTCAACGTCCCTAGATGTAATAAAAAGGGTATTCTTTCGTTTATCATAATTTTATTTGTAATAATTTCATTTGCCATAATGATCCTCGGTCATAATATTCATTTGTAATAATGGCTTTTCTACTAACAACGTATGACATAACAATCCATTAGCCATACTTTTCATTTGCCATAAAATTAGGTGCCATAATAACATGTGTCATAATGATTAGTTCCTATAAATATTATTTGACATAATCAATAATTGACATAATATACATAACTTATAATAACGTATCTCTTCACCTAAACGTCCCTAGGGATTATAAATAAAAACTTTTAATGCGATCACCACTACTGGTAGGTTAGGTTAGTGTTAGTGTTTTAACCACTCGCAGCGGACCTCCATAATGCTTGCATGCATGTTGCATGCTGAATGCCTGCTTGCATGCTGCATGCCTGCCTGCATGCTGCTTGCTTGCTTGCATGCTGCTTGCTTGCTTGCGTGCTGCTTGCCTGCTTGTATGCTCCATGCCTGCTTGCATGTAGAATGCTTGCCGGGGGGTGTAGGGGGCGCTATGAAGAAAAACTTTTAATGCACCTACCAGTAGGTTAGGTTAGGTTAGTGTTTTGACCACTCGCAGCGGAGCGAGCGAAGCGAGCGGAGCTCCCTAATGCTTGCGTGCATGTTGCATGCCTGATTGCTTGCTGCTTGCGTGCTGCATGCCTGGCTTGCATGCTGCATGCCTGCTTGCATGCTGCATGCCTGGCTTGCCTGCTTGCCTGCTGCATGCCTGCTTGCATGCTGCGTGCCTGCTTGCATGCTGCGTGCCTGCTGCATGCCTGCTTGCATGCCGCGTGCCTGCTGCATGCCTGCTTGCATGCTGCGTGCCTGCTTGCATGCTGCATGCCTGCTTGCATGCTGCACGCTTGCTTGCATGCTGAATGCCTGCTTGCACTGCATGCAATTGCAATTGCATGCTTATTGCTTACCTACTCATTATATTTAAAAAATAAATATAAAAAAAACTAAATCGTAAAATCATAAAGCTAATTATAATTTTATAAATCATATATATAAATTAATATATTTTATAAATAAATATATCCACCCATAAGGAAGGCCTGTACCCCAGCAGTGGGGACATTAAATATGGCTGATGGACAAATCAAATATGAGTAAACAAATTTATTTTAGTTCCACAATTTTGTCGTTTTAAATTGAGTTTCAATGCCAAAGCTCTCAAAAATTCTCTATTAGTATATTAAATAAATTATCTTAATTGTTCAAAATCTTATTAATTCTTTGAATATGAATTATAAATATGAATTATGCTGGCTTCTTTCATTATTTCTTTGCTGAAATAAAAGAAAACAAGGTTTGTTTTGCCAAATATCGTATTAAGTAAGTATTATGGAAAATCATTGTTATGGATAATAACATTATTTTAAATAAAGAGTATGGCAAATAAAATTATGTAAAAAGAACAATATGTCTTTTGATTGTTTATGACCAATGAAATTAGTGAAAATAAATTTATATCATTTGTTAGTTATGGCAAATAAAATATTATGTTTAATGAATTTATGGCATAAGCAATTATGCCAAATGAAACTATTGCATTTAAAATTAGGGAAAACATTAGTAAACCAATAAAAAGAGTTTCAACGTGTGTCCTCCCCGAATTGTTAAATGAACTTCCAAAAAGTGTAATCGATAAAATTAAAACGAAAAAGAAAAAACAAATTAAAAACATACTTAAAAAGTTTTTCGTTTGTGACTGCGGGATGGATGCGCGTCCGGACTGATGAGTGTAATGTTAACTAAGTATTATGAACCTACTTAAAAAAAAGAATAAAAATGTAAACAGTAATTGTTATAATCCGTTGCCCTGAGTGACCCTCCTATAGTGTCATAATCTTAAATATTAAAGATTCTAACTCTAGGATAAGCCATTTCTTATATTGTATTACTTATCAGAATTAAACAGCCTTAATTTTTTTTTAACTAATACTTACATCAAAATACGAATCTCTGATTCACGTCAAGGATGGTAGCATTTATTGTTAATGGGGTATTTAGATGGGACGATTTTTGCCACCTCATTGAAATTAAGTTTGCGATTCGATTTACAAGCGATTGTCAATAAAAAGCCCTATTCGACTAAAGTCGCCTGTCAAGTCGCCCGGAAAATCGACCCGTGTAAATGCCCCGGCAAATTGACAGAGAGATAACATCTTGAAACATAACTTTAAAATACTGTAGTTTTTCAATAAACTTACTCGTATAATTACATAAAGTAGTGTGTAATGATCATAACAACAGCAGTTTTATTGAGTTTACATTCAATTAAAGCGATGAGCGCTCGTCAGGTAGCTCAAAAGCTGTAATTATAGCAGAATATAAGTAATTACTGAATTCTGTTAACCGGGCCGAACGATGTTCTATCACAATGGTAGGCCGTATAAGGTGGATTGCACATCAGGCATTTTTAGTGTCCCTATCTGCCGGGGCACATCCACATGCCTTCCTGTGCGGATTGGTGGTGTTAACGACTGCCGGGACCAGAAAGCACGAAGCAGCTCGAGAAAAAACTTTTTGTCATTCCAAGGAATTTATAAGTACTAACTTAAAATTCCTGGGTCACTAATTCCATGCGACCATCCCTTGCGAAAGTTGTTTAATTCATTAAACGCGAGGCGGCCGCATGAGGCCGGACAACAACAGAAAATCTGTTGTGTCTTATTTTGCAGGGCAATGCGCTAACCCACGGCATCGAGCTCGGATTAACTATCTGGTAGGTCGCAAGCAGGCAGCAGCCACTAGATGTGGCCAGCAAAGACCGTTCGTCGTAGAGATCCTGAAGATGGCAAACAAAAATGGGTGTCATGCGGCTGATAGTCTACTAGACCTGGGAAAAGACCAACACTGTATAATAAGCAATTCAAAAGTCTGATTAAAATTCACTGTAGTCATATTCTTACGAATCTGGAAAGTTTAGATTACGCACCGAATTCGTCAATGTTTCTTTAACTTCGCTACACGCTATGCGACTATCTAGGCGCTAGGCGATAAGCAAGCCATCACATTCTGCCAAAAGTTTTTAAATACTTACTCTCTCAATAATTCGATTAGTGATAAATGTAAACATGGTGTAGATCTAAACCAAGAACTTTGAATTCATATTAAACTCCTCGTAACACAACAACAAATAAATAAAAAAGTTACATCCATTGTCAGTTGCATCAAGCAATGTTATCCACGCATGTTGACTGACAAAGTAATTGGCTTTGTAGGAAAACTAGCCGCTCCGAGATGCCGTCTGGAATGCCTGCGAAGAAATGAGTTCGTTGACAGTATCACTGACGTTAAAAAAACCGTAATATTCTCTAATGTCTTCAAGTCCTTTTTATGACATATTTTCCTAGAAACAGACACTGCACTGCACTTATTATTTTAAATGGTCCAGCACTCGAATTGTTAGAAAAGTTCTGACGAGTCGGAAAATGGTGGAGTGTAAGTGTTTTGTAATAATATGTTAACTTGTCCTTATGTAAAAGCTTGTAAAAGTAAATAACATCAAAATCCCGTCACGACGGGGGAACGCAAAACAAAACTAGACGCTGATCTAGTCAAATATTCATATTATTGAAACTAACTAACTTTTATATTATTCAAACTAACTAACAAAAATATTACCTTCGTTATCGATAGGTGTTCATTAAAACTTTTGTCATAATTATATTATGTAACTTCAGAAAAAGTGTTCGTTTTTACGGCACAAGTTTTGCTTTTAATTAAAATTGTTCATAAAGTGTGTTAAAACTGAACAACTTTGTCTATGGGACCAACTTAATCAGAGCAATAAAATAATCAGCTGTTCCATACATTTTGGTCGAGTTGATAATTATTTGATGTTTTCTTTCATTGATCACAATGTTCAAAAAAACACACTGTAAACAAATGATATTGGGTTGACAGATTGTTATTTTTAAACCGACTTCAAAAAAAGAGGAGGTTATCAAGTCGACAGTATTTTTATTATTTTTAAATATGACAAAGCCTATCTTAAAAAAGTCACAAAAAATTACGATCGTCTTTTTTGCACACGCAATTATTTATTTTTACACCGCTAAACTTCAAGAAGGTTATTAACTCTTTATAGTAAAGAGTTTAGAGTACGACGAGTGAGAAAACATTTCTGTTGCGAATTCTCGCGCGGCTCTAACATAAGTCTGTGGTATTCATTTTTTGTGCAGGATAAACAAGGGCTAGTTTTTTATATTTTAATTGAAACCTGCCAGTTACTTTAATTGGTTCCACATCAAGATCCGCCTTTTTCTTGCCATACAACACGTAGATGAATGAAGGGCGCTTATATTAAACATTTAAAATAGAAATAACTTAACGTATGAGAAACACAAAGTTTCTGAATTACTTTTTAACGTGTACACATAAATATAATATGAGTTATATTCATTTTGCATATAAAATTTAATTAGTAAGTTTCAACTTTCATTCATGTACATGACTCGGTTATTCATAAGTTTGATGCTTATTCAAGTTTTCAAGCTGGTGATAGTAACTTGTCACCGTCTTTGTATCTCGTGACAGCATATCATTTTTTATCAATGCAGATAGAGCGGACATTTTAATTATTTCAAAAAGCCTTATTTATGTGACAACTGCCCATTATAAGTTAAAAGTAAAAGTTACCGAAGAGCACTTTAATTAAAATGGTTAACACCTAATGCAATTATAATTGTATGAAAAGAGAAAATATAGCACTGAGTACTCGGTGAAAGATTAGACAAAGAAAGTCTTTAACACACATTCACAGTGAAGATTAGATAAATAATTATTATGTACATTATTAACCACTTTAGTTTTCCAAATGAGAATATGCATTTTCTTCCATCAATAATTTCTTCTACAAGTTTTTCGTGTAAAATGGTGTAACTGGTAGAGCTGAGACAGACACAATACAACATGTACATTACATTGACACTTCCAGTATTGGTATAAACTCAAAACGGCTACTTGCAAGTATTGTGAACAATTTAAATCTGAATTCTCGTGTTGCATAATAAACCATAGAGAATGTGTAATGGCAAACGGGAGACGTAACATTTGCAAGACATAAATATTACAGTTTACCGCCCAACTACATAATGTTGCAGTTTTGCACCGCGGAACCGCCCAGGCTGCTAAACATAGTTATTCATAATATTCATTATTCATGACGTGTTTACTCTAATGAAATATGGATTTAGCTCTCCGCTCTTCAGTGTACAAGTTCATATCGTTACGTTCCAAGCGTAACATGTAAATTTTTTGAATCTTATAGAATTATGCTGTCATATTTCATATAAACAAGTCAACCATGATTTTTAACAATAAGTTTTACGCTTATTTATTCGAATGTTTTTATTATTGTTTTGCAGCAGATTGCTAATTATGTATTAAAAACTATTTTACCACACCCTTTTAATTCTTTTTAAAAGCAAGTAAGTTATGTTATATTATTTAATATATTTCCCTTTTAAGTTTGGAAAAATAAGGCACTAAAACATATTTCCAAACATAGCCACAAAGTTTATCCCGCTTGGTGGCACTAATTTTCCCGCTAATTTTAAAATATACCTAAAAATGGTTGATAGTTACAATGATTATTATATTATAGAAGCTGGACAGTAAATTAATTAAAGATCGAATTGAAGAAAAAGAAAACCAAAATGTGTTGGAAGAAAAGTTGATATTTACGAAAATTAATCGCTTCCGACATCCAAAATTAGTAGCAAAACAACAAAATGACAGGTCTACTCTAGCGCCAAGTTAGCGGTAGTGCGCCGACTGGTGGACGATTTAACTTTAAGTACTTACGGACTATATAAAATAACGAGGACTATGATTGAGAATGATACAAGAAGAACATACCTATCCGTTAATAATCTTACAAAATTATAGGAGGTCTAGACAGCCATTGAAATGCTCACATAATAATTATGTGGGTTTCTCATGACGCTAAAATCTTAAAAACTCCATTTCAACAAATAATTGATGTATTATTCTTCTATAAAAATATAAATAGATCACGACTTTCAAGAATAAAATCGTAATGTATTATTACGTTTCGTAATTGAAGGTTATAAAGTGTGTAGTGTGTACAATGACAAAAGGCAAAAACATACGTGCTGTAAAAGTAATTTATTTTAAAACTTTTTAGTTAAGTACTAAATTTAGATGATTTATAAAATTTAATGCAATCTGTATACCTTCAATAAAAGTTTTGATGTACACAATATTCGTCCAAATTTTCTAAACATTTCTTTGGTGAAACAATACCCTATTGGTGCTGGCAGGTTTAAGATCCGCTGATTAGCGATGAATGCTGCCATAATAGTAACAAGTCTGCGTAGCATGATCCAAGCACAAAGCTTCACGTAGCCCCGAGCTGAGCATTAAAGTTACTTTAGTAAGCCATTACTTACAGCACGATTTTAGGATCACTTAATTTTATTAAGCGCGTTAAATAACTCCAGTTTGTACTTAAATTCCGTTAGACGATGAGAAAAAGCTCCTGATTATCGAGAAATGTATTTAGAACTTAATTTAGAAATATAGGTATACGTGTATCTAATCGTAATATTGGAATACGATATAAATAGTTTTACAAATAGTTTTGATTCTAGAACCTAGTTTTTTTTTAAAAAATCAATGAAATTCTAATTATGTATCAAAATACCGAAAGCTTGGAACAAATTAAAAAAAAAATATTATCTAATGTGTTGTCAATATTTTAGGTTGCAAAATTGTTATGTCGGTCTTATTTAATTCGTATTTTTTTGTACTAAATTCGCACTTTCCACGATTTTTTGTAATGAGCTTTCGAGATATTGAACCATCGACATTAAAAGTTTTTTTTATAATGAAGCTTTTATCAATAGTGTTTGAAGATTTGTTTTTCGGTTATTTGGCATTCAACATTCCATAGGAAATCCACACCTTCCTAGTGGATAGATAAGGAGAGCTTTTAGTTCAGCGTTCCTCTAACGGTCAAGACTCCGCATCACGTTCCTGAGCTTAAAGCGTCTATATCTTTAAACAAAGCTTCGCACAATCAAGTACGTGTTCTGTTTATGCAACGAGCTGGGTGAAACTACGTCCTGATTTGTCAGGACAAGTCCTTCGGCCTTTTTCATTTAAAAGGAACAGACGAAATTTAAATATCTTGTTACCAATAAACTTGGGTGCGTTACCATTAATGCTTACCGCTGACGGGCGCTATTTTGTAGCTGCGATAAGCGCGGCGTTAATCGCGGCGATATCGCTGCGATAAACGCGGCGATAATCGCGGCGACAATCACGGCGCTTTTTAGTCGCTGACGTAGGTTAACCCTAAAAGGCACCCGGTAATAATATTATAGAACAATCACTTTTATTATTGCTAAGCTCTATAAAATAAAGTTTATGATTTATTTATGTCAGTAATTATATACTTTTCACAAATGAAGCAAACAATGTATACGATTCAAATGTCTTCAGTACCCTTAGCACGAACAGCTATCGAGAAAAAAAACGCACGTAAAATTACACGATAGACAATTCTCTATGGAAAATTTCATTTCGCTTATCGGCGATAGATGGCGTTGTACAAATTTCCAATACAAAATTTATCTATCGAATGATTATTTTTTTGATAGCTGTTCGTGCTAAGGGTAGATCCTTTTATCGTCAAAATAGTGTGAAGAACAAAAATTCTGCATTTACTTTATATGCGCAAATTCAAGAATTATATAAATTGGTAAGCATATCATGTAATAATAATTCTCTTACTTTTTATTGCAAACTCTACCATTACAAAAATAATTATGTCAGCCAGCGAAAAAAATTGTGGTGCCTTTTAGGGTTAAAGCCGCTTGTCACTCTTGTCAGTGTCATTTCGTGGGCGATTAGTCGCCGAGCTATGTGTGAGCTACTTTTTGTAGCTCGTGGGCGTTTACGTATTGAACTCCATATGTTCTATTCTGGGCTACAAAAAATCGCTCGGCGATTAAGCGCCCGTGAGCGGTGGCGCTAAAGCGGAGCTGAGGAACGGTACAGTTCATGATTTGACGAAAATGCTCGAATTCTTCTTTATTTTACGGCCCATAAGTCCCGATTATATCTTCCGACATGGCAACCCTAAGTGCAAATCCGTACACTATCTAACTCACGTTATGCAATAAAGCGAATCTCTAAATCTTCCGAACGCTGGCAATCACATACCAAGCCAGTCTAACCATGCCTTTACCAGGATTAACCGGCACGTCGAAATATAGTTTATATAATGTTAGTAATTAATTTTGTAAATCAATTGTTTTTCAATCCTAATATTTGTTGGCTGTTTCCTTGTTGAGTGTCATATGTCAACTTGACAATACTTGAGATTGACATTAGTGTTGCCATAGTTCATGCGGTTGTCGGCAATCACTCACAGACAAAACATCCTTCTGACGTTTAATGCTAGTCTGTGAATCGTGGAGCAAAGACTGACAGATTGATTGACGTGCCGTGGCGCGACACGGCACGGCGCAGTGGTGTGTTTCCGTCTCAAGTCTATGCTCCACGTGTGTTTAGGCTTGACGGTTGCAAGTCTATGGACAATTCTATGATAGTTATGGTAAAGTGTATAAAAGCGTTGGATTTTGTAAATTGGGCTCACTTTTGCTCGAGCTATCGTCTGAACTGGTTGTGAAATAAAATATTACTTCTGTTAACGTGGTGTATGACTTATAATCAACCTTAACAATAAGTATTTGTGCTGGAGGACTAGCACCCTCATAGGTCCCGACACCATTCATTATGTTCATATGTATAGTGTAATATGTATAACAGAAGCGGAGTACAACAAGACCTATAGGACTTACGAGTATTAAACACAACCACGAGACGAGGTCAGTATCCGCGAGCAAGTTTGAGGTACCTATAGGGTGAATAATTATTATGGCGATGAAACTATTGAAAAACGTCTACCCTATTTACTGAATGACCTGCCAGCGGATATAAGTTATGTGCCTGTTCAAAATAAATTAAAAACATTGTTAAAAAACATTTGCTTCAAAACTTAAATTAAGTCCAGTCTATTATTATAAGCTAGACGCCCATAGACCCATAGATCGCCCATTTTGTAACCTCTTTGTTAAATAAATTAAAACTTTTCGTGTCTTTAAATTATTTGAATTATTTACTTTTCTTGATGATCGGTAATAGTCAGTTTGAATTTATTGAAATATCTAGTTAAATTATACTTGATAATTCGAAAAAAAAAAGTTATAAGTTGATTACTTGCATTATAATGATCAAGAAAATCTTGTTAGTCGGTAATTCATTTTTAAATACTGACCCTGTACGTGTACACTTAATATTTGATCTATTTGCGAAATTCCAAGCATGTTGTCCACGTCGTCGCGGCAAGATAAATTACAAAATATCGGGACTAATAATAATGTCCAACTTCCAATTTTCGACTTTTTTCAAGTAGGTAATTTAATTTAATAATTTAGTACACACAAATGTTATACCAAATATAAAAGTGTTATCTGAATAATATGATTAAGAATGAACAGAATTAAAAAATATTAAAAAACGACTGCCCTGCCCAAAAACGGCCTAAATATGTAATAAAAATAAAAAAACTAGTGTCATTAGTCATTACTAGACTTCTTAGATTAAATATGGACTTTTTACAAAAATCTATAATGTCACTCGACCTCACACATCCAAATCTGCTCAGGCATTTCGAAGTTATGGTGGAATAAAGAAACTCACATACCAAACACATACCTTGAACACAATACACTCTTCTTTTTTGGGCAGTCGTGTAAAAATAAACAAGGGTACAGCTTTACAATTGTTTTTTTTATTTAATGATTTATCAAGCAGTCTTTATAAGGAAAAATCGGCTCGGAAAAATTACTAATCATATCTATTTCAGCTTGTTACTTTCAAGTGGGACTGGCAGAAAACGACTATCGCAAATGGCTCTCAGTCTTAGGTCACTAATGAACGTGTTATCTAGCCCCATTAAGGGTAGGCTTGGTCACATAACGACATTCTAGTCTACCAAGTTTTTGTTGGATAGATTTCTAAACAAAAATGCGACGCAATCCATTTGGATTGCCTTCCACTACTACCTATTCATTTATTTAAATGGCCATTGAGGCTAGTTAATGCGAAAAAAATACTAACAACGCCTGATTTATTCTAATGTAAGCACTAAATGGTCACTTATTATTGTTTCCACTTAGTAAAAGTTTATTTCTGTCTTCCTTGTAGTCAACATCGATTTTATACTCTGCTTTTACGATAAACTTCCATGTAATAATTTATTTATTTAGAGCTTTGAACGTAAACTTTCAAACAGGATACAATTATTCTGTACCCTTAGCACGAACAGCTATCGAGAAAAAAAACGCGCGTAAAATTACTCGATGGAGAATTATCTATCGAAATTTTAATTTCTCTATTCGGCAATAGATGGCGCTTTACAAATTTCCAATACAAAATTGCACTATCGAATGATTTTACGCGCGTTATTTTTTTCGATAGCTGTTCGTGCTAAGGGTACTGAAGTGTCTGCGATCAAATTTTACTTACCGCCTACTAGTTTTATTTTATCACAAAGGACTATTTTTTTGGAAAGCGTTTCATTCGCTTATAGTAAAATCCAAAACTCTGTCATTTGTAGATTCCGTTCCGAAGACTTTGTTAGGTATTAATTGGGTTGAACTACTGGAAAAGTATTTTTCACTCCTCTTGCTCAAAAAGTGCGTCATTGTAACGTACAAGAGTCGAGATAAAATAGCATAATAAGCCCTAGGGGATAAAGTTTTTTCTTTTTTAATGTTTGTCTATTACCAATGAGCGTACTAAAACGAAAAAGTTTTTATTCATAATCACGAATAAAAACTCGCTCGACTTAATACTGGGGGTCTATTTCGAAAAGTTTAATGCGATACACGCGGCTGCGTCCGTGCTTCGTTCTGATTGATTCCTATTACAAAGCACTTGCGTATGCGATATTGCAAAGTGATTGCGTAAATTTGACAGTTTCTCTCTAGTGGATCCGTCATTATTCGTTCAATAGACTATGGACTACGATAGCTACATTGAAAATATTTGTAATAACTATAACCGACGAACTGCGGACGACTATCGTGACCAAGTTTCGTAATAGGCCCCCAGTTTCTCATTCTTATTTTTGAAAATGGAACTAAAAGCATCTCTTCGGTAAAATCATAGACTTATTTATACTCTGTGTACAGAGTGAATCGTAGAATGCGTGTTTGTGTTGCTTAGCTGCAACAGCAGAAATTAAAAAAGGTACCATGGCGCGAAATCTTTAGAATTTTTTTATAATTACAAACTGATTGAATTGTGTGACTGTAATTGGAAAGAAATAATTTTAATCTTCTGCCGTCAAGCACAAATCATTTATTTAAATATTGTACAAAAAGTTTATGAAGTGGAGGAAAAAAAAACGAGTGGATTCGTTTACGGAAGTAAGTAAGTAGGTATAAACTATTTAATATTGTATTTTATTTTCTCGCAATCGTAGTGAAAAGTATAGTGTAACACACGACGCTAAAACCCATTGTAACTCGGTTTCTATTTATTCCCTCGCTAAAGCTCGGGAATAAAAATACCTCGTATGCAATGGGTACTTTTAGCGTCTTGTATAACAATCTACTATTAATGAGCGTAGCAACCGTGAAAAATGTTTACAAACTTACATTACTTAGTTTAGTTTGTGCCGTAGTAACATTTAACTATTTATCGTTTGTTAGCGTAATTTAAATATTAATTTAAGTTTAAGTTACAATCCGTGACGAACTACAACGTTTCGTTTATCGAATCCGTCGTAAGTATTAGAAAATTGAGTTGCAAAGAAAAAATTACAGATTTCACGCTTTACGCGGCTATCAGAGTTCATTAAAAAGTACTAATGGTATCTAGTTCAGCTTCTGCAATAGGAGAGAGTTCATTTTTTAAGATTTGTTTTTGAAAAATTTATAAGCTGCTGTATGGGCTGCATTTTTCTTTTTAACCGACTTCATCAAAAGGAGGAGGTTCTCAATTCGATTGTATGTTTTTTTTTTATTTTTTTTTTTATTTTTTTTTTATCGTTGTTCGCGCGTATCTTCGACATTTATGGACCGATTTCGATAAATTTTTTTTTGTTCGATTGAGTTTTCTTGCGAGATGGTCCCATTGATTTTTTTTTCAAATCGGTTCAGTAGTTTACAAGTAATCCTGAAAATACTATGATATTAAATCAACTAACTTGACAACTTTGTTATTTATGAACCGAATTAGATGATTTTTTTGTTGGGGAAGGGATACCGTTGTGTAGTCTTTTTAACCGACTTCAAAAAAAGGAGGTAAGTTTCAGTTTGTATGTATGTATGTTTCTCCGCGATTATCTTACGTTTGGCTGAGCCGATTTTTCTACCTAAATAATATACCTACACTACCTAATGCAGAAGGTACTTACACTAAAAATAAAAAAAAATTGTTTAAAAAAACAAAAAACCGACTTCAAAAAACCTGCCTCTAAAAAAAGGAAGAAATAATATACAAATCATTAGATACGCATTATCATTGTTATAATAAAACACGTCAATTGAAGTCGGGTGGGGCTTTTAGAATAAAAAAGGAAGATGTTCTCCAGCCCCACCCGACTTTAATAGACGTGTTTTATTATAACAATGATAATGCGTATCTAATGATTTGTATATTATTTCTTCCTTTTTTTAGAGGCAGGTTTTTTGAAGTCGGTTTTTTGTTTTTTAAACAATTTTTTTTTTTAATTTCTCAAAGACTACCCGATCGATTTTAAAAATTCAAGCGCAATACGATAGGTCCCTGTGCTTTGCATATTTTGACACCTTTTTCATAAAGATATCTCTTATATAATTGATCAATCTACGGCCCTGCCGCACTTTTGACTGCACATCGTGTTCATAACACTGGTGACCACATAAACATTTTCAACGTTTAAAACTGGAGCACCTTAGCAGTTCAGAGTTGCTTCCTGTCTTTGTATAAAAATACTTAAATTATTGTTTTCCTTTATTTTTAATGTCACACTAGCTGAAATAATTCGAAGGCACAAAAACAAATGTAATTTTACATTAGCCAGTTTTTGCGTGGAACGAGTAACTTTGTGCGCGTTACGCGTGTTTTTTTATTAATGTCATTTTAATGGCAAAGCTTTTTATGTTACGGTAATACTAAACTGTTAAATATAAACGTTATAGTTACATTGAATAAGTTTTATGTTTAAGTACTACTTATGAAAACTTCATAATAAAACATTATATCTATTTACCTAAAATATTTAACTTTTTACTATAGGTTCTTCAATCATCTATTGATTGAAGTTTAAGTTACTCTTAAATTGGTATATTTATGTACTCGTAGTAAGTACTTTTTTCGCTGGGTGGGGTATATAATCGATCGCAGCGCTCATGGTGGCAAAAAGTAGAAATAATGTAGGCTCTGTAATCTGTTTGAAAACGATATTTAATTTATTACAAGCGATACGGGAACAATTACATACGTTTATTAATAATTAATAAAGTAGTTTTATCCTCTTGTTTTACAAAATCTACAACTAAAAAAGAATTACTTCTTTTTTAGTTGTAGATTTACACAAATGTATGTTTACACAAACCCTGAAATAACCAAAATAAAACACTCATTTTGAATAGATTTTACTTACCATATTTAATTTGAATGACCAAAAATGATTTCACAGCACTTTGTCTACCTAAATCACAGTAATTTTGAAATTAACATTAATAACACAATATGTATCAATGATATTAGAATTAAAAAGATGTGTTATATCAGTATATGCGACGCCATGAATTTGTCCGCAAGGCGTATATACCTGCCTCGTTATAACACACTAAATAATACGATGTTACACGGTCAAGGTAACTCGGCACTTTGAGTCGATGATTTCGTATGGTCGCATAGGCCGACTTAACTTGACCGTGTTGTAAAGTGTGAACATGATAGTATGATTATTTACAAGAGCGTAAACGAGACAGATACATGTTGCGCAATGTCGTCGTGAATGTCGCGATACTAATCATAGAATATCGTTAAATGTGTCACAGAAGAGACATTCAATGGTTTGATGCCTATGAACTACAATGTCTGAATAAAATAATGAATCATTTTACTTCAAGCGATAAAATAAAAAAGCTACTAATAGTCATAATTAGGTATGTGCAAGGGCTTAAACCCAAAGGTTCAAACCGGGTCTTTACGAGTTTAAATCCGATTTCGACCCAAAAAGCGGGTCGAACCTATTACCACTAATATCTTGGGTTGTTTTTGGGCACAATAAAATTTACCTATTAGTTTCTATTGCTAATTGCTAAAATAACAAATAGTCCGTTGCGTAATGGATTTCCACTCCGAAAAAAATATTTTTTGTGACCAAAACGAATTTTTAAAATATATGTAACTTCGTAAAACTTGTAAATTTAAATAGTAAAAGTGTCAGGGGTACAGAGAAGGACAAAGGGTACCTTTCATCCCGAAAAAAGTAATGTTCCCGAGGGATAACAAAAACCATTCCACGCAGACGAAGTTGCGGGCGGCCGCTAGTACTTAAAAAAAATCCAGTGGCATTTTGAAATTATTGTTTATTTAACTATTTTATAAATCAATACATCTAATTGCCCTCAAATAAATTCAACTTGTTTCTTTTTTGCCTTTTTGAATGTTTTTTTAAATCTGGATTGTTCTTACCTATGCGCAATGTGAAGACGGACGTTAACATATTTCTCGATTATTGCTTTAATTAAATGCAAGCGATGATTAAAAGTAGGTGGCTGTGTCATCGCATGATCGTGCAGATTGGAAAAAACATTTGAATTAATGAAGGCTTTCAAAATACTGTTTTTAATAACATCAATTTCTTTGTCTGTAGTAAAATATACTCCATTCTCTTTAATGTATGCTTTTAATATGTTTTCAGACTTCAGGCAGTGTCCGTCCTGTACATTTATAATCTATGACAGACATCTCTATCACACTCGGTAATCGGAGTATTTGCTGTCGCACTCAATCTTTTTAGGATAATATTTACTGACATTTTGTATTTCTAATGTACAAATATGAACGAAAATTAGTTAAAATATAATACTTACGCATGATATGTGATCCCTAGACTTTTGGAAGTCTTGCTTGTGTAATTGGTACAAGTTCGCATTACGCAGGACGGCATTTTTACTGTGTTTCGCGGGAGCACTTCAAAGTGTCAACGTTGCCGATGCTTTTGCGAGACTACGCTCAGGTGAGCTAATTAGCCAAGTTTTAGACTGCCAGTGTTAAGGCGCAGGTAACCCATCTACCTCTTTTTAAAATTCTAATATCTTTGATATGTATAGTATTTTTTAACATTTTGACACAATGCCGCATTACATATCAAAACGCCAAAATGGTCAGGAGCATAGATATAAGTTTACTAGTCAGAGCCAACAAAGTTTCGAAAGCTAGGTGGCGCTAAAAACGTGCACAGACAGAGCCAATCAATACACTGTATAATAAAATGAAAATAAAAAACAAATGACTGATAAGTTGGTAGATAACATTTGATTTTTATTATAAATCTCTCATGGCCACAGAACAAAGAAAAAATAAAAAAAACCGGACAAGGGTGAGTCTGACTCGCCCACCGAGGATTCCGTACAAATTTGTAGGTACTTCAACAAAGACTTTATTTATAATTTAATTACAAATGTATAGTTTTCAGATTTTCCCTGTACTTGTTGTATAAGACGATATTACTTGCCAAATTTCATAGTTCTAGGTCAACTATAAATTTTGACTTCCTTGAGAGTGTCGAAATATGCATTTTTTACGGCACGGCCGTTCTTTTTTTACGTTAACCTAGAAGTTTGTTTTTTTCACAGCTTTAAGGGAGTACTGTAGACTTGAGTATATGGATTTAATTTCAACTCGATACGTCCACCGTTCGTTAAAATAAAGTGTCTTGACGGACAGACGGACAACAAAATGATCCTAATAGGGTTCCGTTTTTTCCTTCTGAGGTACAGAACCCTAAAAAAATCAATTGGCTGTCACTAATATAAATAAGTTTTTGTTTTTTTACTGCTCCTCCTTCTTAGGTATGGATTTTTTCATTGCCCCATATTAGTAAGTCGTAGCTTATTTCACCCTGTGGGTCATATAATGCTGTTTGTCATTGGCTTCATTCACGTGGTAACAGACCATACATCAAATACTAGTGCGTGGCACAGCGCAGGCCGCGTTCTTCATTTCTCACGTGTTTTCTCTTCATTGTTTTAGATGCGTATGTTTCCCTAGTGACCCCGGTGGCCCACTTGGAGTGTGGTCTACCCAGTGATCACTCCAGTTGCCTCATTTGTGACCAATAATTGCCTCATAAATAGGCGGATTTTTCTTTATAAAGCATTGCATAAGCTAGGCTCGCTAACGTAGGGGTTATCCCCTCACCTGCTTTGATACCATAAAATGACGCCATTTTTTATACCTCAAATGCTTTTACGCCATTTTATGGCGGCCGTATTTCAAGTTTGTTTTCTCCGTACTATTGAGTGTTTGTTGCGTGTGGAAGGGTCAGATGGGTTGTCTAATCTGTGTAGTTGCATATATGAGTCAATGAGAACAGACTTGCTTTAGGAAAAAGTCTAGGGATTTTTACTCTGTAGGAAGTGCCCTGTACAGCGGCTCTCACTGTCGGCTTGTTAGTAAATAAAGTAATAATGTTTGGTTATATTTTTCTAATCCTTACTAATATTATAAATGAGAATGTCCGCTTGTTTGTTTGTTACGCCTTCACATCTTAACTACTAAACCGATCATCATGAAATTTTGCATACACGTTGTCAGGGGTACAGAAAAGGACATACGGTACCTTTCATCCCAAAAATGTTTTCAGAATTTTCGGTTGCGTGAAAAAAATTAAAATTTAAAGTTTTTTCACGCAGCCGAAAATTCTGAAAGTTTTTTCTATTAGGTACTAAGGGCGCTTATTTCTACCTATAAAAAAATATTCAGCCAATTTGATTTTTTTTTCGGACATTTCCTATTCTTTATAGAATTTGATATTTATATACAGAATATAGAATTACATTGACAGAATAGAAGCGGTTCAGCGTAGATTTGTGCGATCATCAATTTATGTACGAGTCTGTGTAAGAAGTTGTCATTGTACAATAGGCCAATAATGTAACATTGGACATAGGCATGGTATTTAAGTTTTTCTTTATTGTAAGCAATTTGTCTAATGTCTGTTACTGTGCCGTTCTAAATAAAATAAAAATAAAATAAATTAACTTACTCTGCAAAAGGCATGTTTAACATGCATCTTTAGAAAATAGTTAAGCTTTTCAAGCAATAAGCAGGTAGTTCAATAACCGTAAATGAGTTTTTAATATTAACTCGTTAAAGAAATGGGGACTAACGTATTTTAAGCATTCTATAAACATAAAGTACTTATTTATAACTAGATATTTACTGTATTATCGACTGTAGGTACTTACTTTAAATTTTATTTACAAAAAAATAAGTATAACCGTAGACTGATGGCTTCTTATTTTGAATTAATTGTTTTTTTTATGTAACTTGCTATTTAATAACAAATCGAACTCGGAAGAGATGAATTCACGTTAAAAGGTTTGTGGGTCATACAAGAAATGTATACCTATATCATATCACATGATCTTTACATGTAATCTGTCAGTTAAGGCCTATGAGACGAGTCAAAGCACGTCATGGTGATGAGGCATGATCTCAAATCATATCCATCCGCTTATCAGAAAATCAGGAACATAATGCGTAGGTGTCAGACTTGAGTACTACCTACTATCCTAAGTTTAATATCTATTAAAAATGCTAAATTGTGTTTGCTTGTTTGTTATGCTCTCACGTCTTCACATCATTATGAAGTTTTGCATACTGTTGTACGGTGTCAAGGGTTACAGAAAATAGTTCATCCAGGGTATATTTCATCCAGAAAAGAAGTATTGTTCCCGAGAGCTACAAATATAACTATCCTGCCGCGGGCGGCCGCTGGTCATCATCACACTCTGTACGGATCGGGCTGGCATATGGATTCATACATTTTGATATACTTTCGTTATTAATTTTGTATTAAACAGCAGATTTTTATCGTGATTTCAGAGTTGGTCCCATAGTAAAAGTTATTAAGTTTGATGGTCCCAATCTACCATATTCGGCTTTATAAGGCTATTTTCAATCCAAACACCATGTATAATATCAGGTTCTCTTCCAACTACACACCGCCTCACCGCAGGAACTGAGTAATGCCTTTATGTTGTAGCCTGCGATTTACATAAGAGCAAGCAATTTAAATAAAATTAGAAAAAAAAAATCATTTCCATCGTTAGGTGTAGATTATGGGGTATTCCAATATTTTTTTTTTATGAATTCAATCAAATAAAAACATTACAGAATAATAATAGCAGAAAGCTACTCCTTTCTTCGTTAGCAGAAATGACCACATAATTCGTTGTAACTGAGCCGATATTTATTTTTTTCACTTCACACATGTGGCATTAGTTAGCAGAGTGTTTAAACATTTTAAGACACTGGCGTTCCTGCCTGCCTAGCATGACCGATTTATATCGCGTGATATAGCATTTTATCACGTTTAACTGTCAAAAAGACAAAGGAGTTTGACAGTTGAGTGTCGATAAAATGCTATATCACGCGATATAAATCGGTCATGCTAGGCAAGCTGGTTGTTAAATAAATTAAGACAATATGTAAGTACGGAAAATGCAAATTCTCCATACAAAACGACAATTTCATACTTAAACCCCTAATATGTCTAATATTCCATGCATTTTTAAATAAGAATCTGCCTAATTTTTGCTAACATGGTTTTACTGAATATTCTTGAAAAAAAATTAACATGTATGTAATAAGCACATTTCTTATATACAGTTTCTCTGAATATCAATAACACGATCTCAACCAGCCCCACTATTTGTGTACGGTTGAAACACAATGTTACGGGAATTATTAGACTGGACGGTAATGACATTCGGAGGCGTGACCGGCCGCCTTTACCGTTACCGTACCGGGTGAATTCCACCCGGTAATGTTCGCGGGGAAGCATCGGGAATTATATTTGTTTATTGCTCTCTATCTTAGACATATCCACGTTGAACTGAGAATAACTTTAGTGCATTTCTCAGCTCCAGCTTAGAGTTGTTTTCATGTTAAAGCTATATTTTAATAAATTTATTATTGATGTGCTTTAAGCTACTTGCCTAATCTTTAGTTAGGCTGTATTTATTATTACTATTAAATTACACTTTTATGTTTATGTCATCATATTATACTAGTTGCGTTTAAATAAATGTTTTAACGCGCGTTTTATTACAGGAAATATAATATATCTAAAACATTCTAGTTTTGTAATTAGCACCTGGAAACTGTTCGTATATAGTTTTATAAAAGTTTCATTAATTCATATAAAGTAGATATTTATTTTATTATTCGTGTTCTTTAGCTTGGTGTAGCTTTTAGTGTTTTCTCTTATTTATCCACACAATATTTTGTGTAATAAAACAAAAAATTGTTCTTACTATTAAAAATGTAAGATAAAGTAGGTACTTATTATAAATGCTTAGAGCAACGCGGCTTCAGCCCGCATTGCTCTAAGCTTATAAATGTTACAAAACCGTTAACCGTCTTGCTTATAAGTTTTAATCGCTTTAAACTTTCAAATCGATAGAGGTACCTATTGTTGTTTATATGGGGACAACAAACTCTAAAATACAACATCGGATTCAAATTGCATTCCCCTTAAACGGTGCAATATCGGAGCGGTCGCGGCGCAGGCGCACGTGATAAGAAGTCACGAGCCCTTCCGCCTTCGAAACAGGATTACAGGACGGGGAGTGCACTCCGATTTGATCTACAACTATCTAACTATATATTATATCACTGTTCTGATTCTCACCTGGGAATATTCAGAAACCTATAGCTGTAGCTGTACATTGGCACAGTATTATAAAGCAAGACTGTGACATTGGTTGTTTTGCACAGCATTTTTTCCCGTAGCATTAGGCCTTTCCATCACTCGATATCGTTTTAGGGCGGCCGCATATTGTCAGAAATCTCTGTCACAAAAATTCTAGCGGTCGCGTGCATACCTACATTTTGTATTAGACCCCGCTGTGAGAAAAATTCATTCACACGACGACCCTCAGATTTTTCTGACAGAAATTTTCTTACAATATCCGGCCGTCCTACTTCTTTAGCGAACTTCGCGAGCGAATGTTGGTTCCGAGGGGCGTAAAGAGATAGAGCTAAAATAAATTGCCTTCATGTTGGTTGAATAGGTATTGTTGATCCTAACCTAACAATAGGTATGTGTCTAAATTATCTGAGCACACAGCGTTTCGTAACTGCATCTTTCATACTAATAAACAAAATGATAATCAAATGACTAGAACAAAACTTTATAATCACTACTTAATAACAATGTTAAGGCTCCGTTACGCGAAATCATTTTGTCTCTGTCTTTTTCTTTACGTGTAAAGAGTATGGAAAATAACCTCACTTCTGCATTTTTTCGATGTATTTCGTTGTTTTTTCATCATAATCTTTAGCACAGTTATCTTTCTGAAAAAAAGTTATTGGAGCAACTGCACAGTACGTTAAAGTGTATTTTAATGTAGAGTTCAATACGTTTCCGCTATTATTTACGCCAAAAATATGACCCGCGACAAGCGCTTTTGATGATATTCTGATTTTTTTTTACAATCATCTGTGAGGTTTATACGCAATTTAATACTTATAGCTACTAGATAATCTCTTTAGCTTGTCGAATGTTTTTTTTGTGGCTACAACTTTACGTTTTCTTTATAAAAATATGGCCCGGCGCAAACCATGTTTTCCTATTATGGCCCCTTATACAAATCGACAATAAAGGGAGCCCATAACATTATAACGCTCTTGATAAAGAGAAACTTGAAACCAAGCTCTATGGTCATCGCAATGTGAATAAAGGTGAAAGTTCACCGTTGTTGCCAATTTACCATACACCTGCAAATGGCCGTTAAATTAAATATCGACCATCACTCTAGAGGTAGAAAGTCGCTCTATTTCTTTGCTTTCTAGAGAAGGGAACGTTTTATTTTGTTTCCGGATTGGTCACTGCAATTACTGGACACTGATACGAATCGACCGTGGACGGCAATATTGTACACCAGGGGCCTAATCGCGCAAATTTTCAACGATAAAACCAAAGCTAAATCGTTACCGTTTCAGTTTCGTTTACAGAAAAATACTCGCTTTAGTTTTGTTAAAATTGTTGAATACTCTGCTTAAGGAGTCTAGGATAACAATCTGGAACAATTTAAGTGAAAATTATGAAGCTAAACCAAAGATTTTTAGGTAAATATAACCTAAATGACAACGTAACGTTTTTGGTTTTATCGTTCAGAATTACCGCGATTGGGCTCCTGGGACTAGTCTCGACTCGCAGTGATAGTAATTGATACTATCGGTCGCTACAATTACTGATTATTGTATTTATTATATCGTTTTGAAGAAATGGATCGAAATATAAATGGCAACATCGTTCAAACTTTATCTTAATATTTATATGAGTTATTGGAAATGGTGAATATTTACACTGTTACTTTACGTTGTGTTAATTTATCATGATTTATAAGAATTTTAATATTAATTATTTGTTAAAGTAAAATTGAAAGATTTTAGAAATTCGATTGAATATTGCTCTGATGCCAATAAAAGAATAGCATTTATATGCCATCATAAATAAAAAAATAAATAACAAGTGTCATTGCATTCGGGGGACCGTTCTGTGAAGCAATTTTTAATCAAAAAAGTCCCCCGACTGCAATCACACTTTGTTATAATTATTATTAGTTAGTTTTTCATTTTTTTAATATTTTTAAAAATTATTTCTTTTTATTTCATATATTTTAGTGACAAATTATATAATTGGCCTTTAAAGGCCTTTCATTTGATACCCAAATTGTAATAATTGAAAAAAATATATATAATACAATACTTACGCACATGATTCCTGAACACAATACACACTTCTTTTTTTGACAGTCGTGTAATAAAGGTAATCAGTTGCCCCACCCATTCATCAGACTCAAAACCAAATTAGATAAGTATTTTTTTCATTATTATTCAGTATTCGTTGTCAAATCTAACGAGAAGTCTTAATATTTCTTCTACGACTGAATCGTTAAAGTCGTTTTATAATAAATCTGTCGATCAGTAGGTACAATGACGAGTTGCCAGTTAGCTATAAGAGATACCTTGACTATGTAGGTTTAAGTTGAAGTCAAACAGATACCATCTCACTGCCTGCTTCCGACGGAGGTAACCGTTTCTGCTTATCTTCAAGAATCAGTACTTTTTCATTCATGACAATGGAAGAACGCTACGTTGTTATGACTGGTGTCATGGCGGTGAAGCAGAGTTTTTGTTTTTTTTTTTTTCAAAAGTAATTAATGACTGATGTGTCGTTTAATATCATTCAGTATTTTTTCTACAATGAATAATCTTCTATTTATTTTTTAAGTTAAACTAAGTAATTATGGGCGTGATTTTCCCATAGTGTGGGGTTCCTCGTAATGAAAGTGTAAATGGCAAAACAACAGGAACACGTTGCCCACGTGTCGACCATTCGCGTTTTCCTATTAGTATGCATTAGAAAAGTCCTAACTAAAGCCGTTGTCGTGTACTTGTAGAGGTCCTTTCCATAGTACTTATTACATATTCAGTGGATAGCGGTCTTCGTGGCTTTTCAGTTTGTGTATTACACCTATACTTGTTGCTCTTGCTGTCTATACTTGACTATGCAGACGTTTCTCTAATTGACCTTAATGAAGATTTGTTGAACAAACTGCAGCGCCTACAGAACCTTTGCATTAGATTCATATACGGATTGCGCAAGTTCGATCATGTGTCTAATTTCAGAACGGAACTTGGGTGGCTCCCCATTAGGTTGCGTCGTGAAGAGCATGTTTTCACGCTGCTCTTCAAAATCCTGTATGACCCTAGATCCCCCCTACCTCAAAGAACGTTTTCAGACTCTCGGTGTGGATCATAGCCGGGCACTCAGGAGCAAAACTGATAATCTCCTGAAAATTCCTTTAACCCACTCTGGCTACTACCAAGATTCTTTCACAATTAAGGCTGCAAGTCGATGGAATAACCTTCCATCCGAGGCTCGACACTCCGAATCCCTTGCCGCATTCAAAAGGAATCTGCATGCTTATCTTTTATCAAAATCCTAGTTTGCAACACTTTTTATTATTTAGATATATGTAGTAAATTCTATTACTTGCTTTGTATCTGTGTAAGTTTATTAGGTTATAATTATAGTAGAATTATATTATTTTAATGTGTAATATTACTGGCACACTGCCCTTCACATATCTCTCCAGCTATCCAAAGTATTAAAGGTTGTCTGGAAGAGATCGCTCTTAGCGATAAGGCCGCCTTTGCTCACCATAGTTTTAAGTTTTATGTTATTGTATTTTCTGTAATGTGTGTGTGCAATAAAGTGTTTATCTATCTATCTACGTAGGTAATATTCTTGATAGGTAATAAATCTAATTAAATTCTTAGTGTTAATATAGCAAGCACTGAACATGGTGATTGATAGATTACGCGCAAACGAGCAATACGATGAAAGACCGCAGTAAATCAACAATTTATAATAATACGTGACATACGATTTGTCACTAATTACAAATTACTGACTCTACAAAAGGGTATGTAAGTACTTATATCTATCTATCTCTATCTACAATCACTTATTATGAATTATTCAAACACGTCCATAGCGCAACGCTGTCAGATAAACCTCAAAATGATTTATAAATACAAATAATAGTTGTGAATGTATTATAATTCGTTTAAAGCGTGAAACGGCATATAGGCGCATAAAATTAGCTAAAACGGGAAATAATTCGAAAACTGAAATTTTCTTTTTCTATGGCATAAAGTGTTGTTAGTTATAGATAAAATAAGAAGAATTAAACATTTTGAAACTCCGCATCAAAGTAAAAAAAAATAAAAACTAAATTTTCGACATATTTTGATTTCAACATTAGAGCATAATAATTAACTTTGTAAAAGTATCTGTGTTATGATATGACGCCTGCATGTCAGGTAAATAATTCAAAATTAAACTAATTGATCAATCGGGACTATCATTATTAAAGAAGGTTCAATAAGTTGTAGATATTTTGGCTTATCTTACCAGAAATTATAGATAACTGCAATTCAACAATTTAATCTGAATAGATTATAATGTGTGTTAATTAATTGTTAAAAATTAAACAGATTCTCTTTGCAGATTTCTAAAGTCACAAATATTTGTGATTTTTGGAAAACCAAAATACATAACTACTTCAAAAGTGTTTAATTTATGCCTTCAAAATATTATTAGTACTATAAGGAACAAATTAAACAACAAATGTCCATGATTATTCATTTACTGATATTTTTTTCTTAGTTACGTTCCAATATAAACGTTATTTCTTGCAGTTTAGGGTCGTAATTTGTGTACCAACTCCCGACCGTGCTGTCGCGAGTCCCGAAAGTCGCGACTCGACGCGAGTACGCAAAGCAGTCAGTGATTGTCAAACTTTTATGAACACGTGGGACCCCGGCATAGAATAACTAATAGTGGAGATTAAATTGAAATATGTGTTCATTAGATCGACAATAACTAAATTGATCAGGATGAGATAGGTATATGATTTTCGGAACGTTTACCTATTTATAAGCTTTATGTATAAAATAAATAAAAATATCTTAGGTGGAAACAAGCAAATTATGAAAATAATAAATGATTCTATATGCGGCTGTGTGCGTGTATGCGTATGCGTGGGGGGAGTGGAGCGAGCCGCCCGCGCCCCCCGCGCCGCGCCGGCCGGCCGGCCGGCCGCCCCGTCTCGTCGTCGCTTGTCGGTCGGCTCGTCGAGGAGCGCTAGCTCTGCGGTAAGCTAGCTAGCTGTGTGTTTGTGTCGCTCGTGCAAAATAATGTATTATTATTAATTATGCACGCATGATCATGCATTCGGGATTATAAAAACCTAACATGCAGATGGTTTGTTATGTTATGTGTTGTGTACTTACCCATAGTTATGAAAATAACTGCAAATAAGTAGGTACCTAAAAATACTTCAATCCAAATAACTGGTTTCTTGCTGCCACACAACCTTTTTACTGAAGTTGAATGAAATCGTTGAAATGATAAGTCCGAACTGTTTACTTTGCGTTTATTGAATTACTGAGTCACACAACATATACCTTACCTATCGATACACAATGCGAACTAAAAATTAATAAAATATCTGTTATTTATTGAAATGCTGACATCGCGCTAGGTACATATATGTGCAGTTGTTCACCGTACAAACTTAATTATTTATTATGAAGGTTCTTGATAATATCGATCGATCGAAGTAAACTTATAAATAAAGAAGTTACCTACTGAATTAATTAGGTATGTGTCTAGGACCTAAGTACACGTACCTAAAGATACCCAGCCTCCATAGCATGACCACCGAAACACGACATAATTATATCGCGTGATATAGCGTTTTATCGACACTCAGCTGTCAAAATCCATTGTCTTTTGACAGTAAATCGTGATAAATCGCTATATCTTATAGCGTTTCGGTGATCATGCTAGGCTGCTGTTTTTTTTTACTTATTATTTTGATTTGGGAGTGGAAGTAGATTGTTTGATTATGATTAAGTATTAGTACTAAGTACGCGCGCCACCCCCTTTTCGCCGGGCTATATTGACGCCACTACCAACCCTTTTGCCGACTCGACGCAACTCAAAGTCACCGGCCGGCGGGGCGGCGGCGCCAGAGCTCACACGTACAAGGGAGTGTCATGGATGTGTATGTAGGACTTAAAAGCAAGGTGATTGATTTTCACAATATTACATCGCTGTCGTGTGCGCTGCGCACGGACCTACGGCTGATTTTACAGCTTTCTAATAAGTACAGTTTTCAGATTTTGATTTTGTTGAATACGTAAACTCGACAAACGAAATCTCAACGCACGTTAGCGCGACAAATCGCGACAAACCAAATCTCGAAGCACAAAATCGCGACATTCCAAATCTCGACGCACAAAATAGCGAAAAACCAAATCTCGACGCACGAAATCGCGACAAACCATATCTCGATTATCACGCTGTTATAACAGTAAAATATCGTTAATAATCGCAACATAAAATTATAACGATATTATATTTTATTTATCCACATTAATAAAAAAAATTAAAAAAAATATGTTAAAGATAAAAATATGTATTTTTTTAATGACAAAGATAAAAAAAATATCAAAATAATTATAAAAAAAAAATCGACTTCAAAAAACCTGCCCCTAAAAAGCAAGAAATAATATACAAATCATTAGATACTAGGGCTTGAAAATCGGAGTATTTTTCAGCTCCGGAGTTGGGTTTCGATTTTCAGAGTTCCAACTCCGGAGTTCCGGAGCTCCGGAGTTTTCAGTCTCTATTTAAATAAAATTGCAGTGGTAGTTTTAGCGTGTCTATAGAGGTTATTAGCTAACCGAAAATCAAGATATACTCGTTTTGTCATCGATAAATTAATAAGTTGAATCACTTAGGAACTTACTTGCTTATTGCGCAAATAATTCGACTTAAAATACATTTTTCTTACATTTTACGCCACTCAAATTTGTCGAGTGTTGGTTCATCATCATATTCATATCAGTCACACGACATCCACTGTTGGTTATGGCCTCGCTCAAGGATCTCCACAACGATCGATTTTGCTCTGCTCGCATCCAGCGGCGCCCCACGAGCCCGCGACCTTCACTAGTCACCAGATCATTGGTCCACCTTGTCAGGAGCCTTCCCAAGAAGAGTTTTGTGTACGGTCGCCATTCGAGAACCTTTCCTCCCCAATGGCGATCGGTTCTCTATTCTCTAATCTGATATCCCTACTTGTTAAGTGCCTCGGCCACTGCCACTTCAGCTGATCAATCCTTAGAGAGATGTCGGTTACTTTAGTTCTCCTACTGATTTCTGATTTGATCATGCAGGAAAACGCCGAACTTGGCTCTCTCCATTGGCACGCTGGGTCGCTGGGTGAACTTGAGCCTTTTTATGAGACCCTTAGTTAGCGAGCACGTTTCACTGCCTTTAGTCATCCATCACTGGCAACACACGCTGATCAAGGTCTTTTCGTCTAAAAACACTGAAGTAAGTTTGACGCGAAGATTTTTAAAAGCTTTCCGAATACTGCCCATTCGAGCTAAATTCAACGAGAGATATATTTTCTGTCTGTCTTATGATCTTATCCTAGGTAATGGTCTAGAACTTCGAGTATTGTGTTTGTTCCTAACATGAAGGAGCGGGTAAATACAGCATGGCCATTCGACATGATTATTGTCTTATGTTCATGTTTCATCTATCCATCCATGTTCACCCTAAGAGACACTCTTTTCGAAAACACTACGGAAATATTCGATCATTACGAGTATGTTCAGGTTTTACAAGGCCTCAGCCGTGAGAACTGATCTGCAAAACGAAGGTGTGTTAGGTACTCGACATTAATGTTGCTGCCAAGTCCTTTACAGTTCAAGAGCTTATAGTATCCTCCAAAGCGCTGTGAACAACTTCTAAGAAATGACGTCTCCCTGTTTCTCACATCGCTGCAGTTGGATTGGGATTTGTGCTCAGGGGGCTAATTGTCTAATTTCAAAATCTATCACAATCGCTTTCAGGATGTGATACATACATCGATGCTTATTTTTGGCACAAATTAAAACATACCAAAGAAATGCAGCAATGTGTCCACATCCATCTGTCAAATGAAAGTGATTGCGATAGATTTTGAAAATTAGACAATAAGGCTGGTTCTGTAATCGGATCGACATGGTGGCATTTTCGTATACTTAAGTACCTCAGTCAGCACCTCGATATACCTGTAGTCCACTTGGCACCTCTGGAGAGACTGTAACACCGCCCAGGGGTATATGGCCACGGTGATTAAAATGCTTACTTTAATTTTTTTTTGAAAATCGAAACTCCGATTTTGGGAGTGAAACTCCGGTTTTATAAACCGATGCTGAAATTCTTCGAAACTCCGGAGCTAGACCAAAACCGGAGTTCCGGACTTCAAGCCCTATTAGATACGCATTATCATTGTTATAATAAAACACGTCTATTAAAGTCGGGTGGGGCTGGAGTACATCTTCCTTTTTTAACCGACTTCATCAAAAGGAGGAGGTTCTCAATTCGATTTTATGTATTTTTTTTTTTTTTTTATCGTTGTTCGCGCGTATCTTCGACATTTATGAACCGATTTAGATGATTCTTTTTTTGTTCGATTGAGTTTACTTGCGAGATGGTCCCATTTATTTATTTTTTTCAAATCGGTTCAGTAGTTTACAAGTAATCCTGAAAATACTATGATATTAAATCAACTAACTTGACAATTTTGTTATTTATGAACCGAATTAGATGTTTTTTTTTTGTTGGGGAAGGGATACCTTTGTGTAGTCTTTTTAACCGTTTTCAAAAAAAAGGAGGTATTCAGTTTGTATGCATGTATGTTTCTCCGCGATTATCTCACGTTTGGCTAAGCCGATTTTTCTACCTAAATAATATACCTACACTACCTAATACAGAAGGTACTTACACTAAAAATAATAAAATAAAAAAATTGTTTAAAAAACAAAAAAACCGACTTCAAAAAACCTGCCTTTAAAAAGCAAGAAATAATATACAAATCATTAGATACGCATTATCATTGTTATAATAAAACACGTCAATTGAAGTCGGGTGGGGCTTTTAGAATAAAAAAAGGAAGATGTACTCCAGCCCCACCCGACTTTAATAGACGTGTTTTATTATAACAATGATAATGCGTATCTAATGATTTGTATATTATTTCTTGCTTTTTAGAGGCAGGTTTTTATTCTAAAAGCCCCACCCGACTTCAATAGACGTGTTTTATTATAACAATGATAATGCGTATCTAATGATTTGTATATTATTTCTTGCTTTTTAGGGGCAGGTTTTTTGAAGTCGGTTTTTTGTTTTTTAAACATTTTTTTATTTTTAGTGTAAGTACCTTCTGTATTAGTTAGTGTAGGTATATTATTTAGGTAGAAAAATCGGCTCAGCCAAACGCGAGATAATCGCGGAGAAACATACATACATACAAACTGAATACCTCCTTTTTTTAAGTCGGTTAAAAAGACTACACAAAGGTATCCCTTTCCCAACAAAAAAAATCATCTAATTCGGTTCATAAATAACAAAATCGTCAAGGTAGTTGATTTAATATCATAGTATTTTCAGGATTACTTGTAAACTACTGAACCGATTTGAAAAAATAAATAAATGAGACCATCTCGCAAGAAAACTCAATCGAACAAAAAAAGAATCATCAAAATCGGTCCATAAATGGCGAAGATACGCGCGAACAACGATAAAAAAAACATACAATCGAATTGAGAACCTCCTCCTTTTGTTGAAGTCGGCTAAAATACAATCACTATGATTTGTCGAAATTTTGTGCTTCGAGATTTGGTTTGTCGCGATTTCATGCATCGAGATTTGATTTGTTGCGATTTCGTGCGTCGAGTTTTGGTTTGTCGCGGTTTCGTTTGTCGAGTTTACGTTTTACACTTGATTTTTTATGATAGCAAATAAAACACATTATTTTATATCAACGATTTTTTATTTATTCACTCTTTTCCTTTGTTACATCAAATAAAAAGCTTTCTTATACAAGTCTCTTTAGATACCTACTATATAACAAAAGTTACTGTACACTTGAATGCGATTTTTGGTATAAAGTATCGAATCACAGGTGGGTAGGTAGGTTATGTTAAGTATAAAAGCCGCAGTGTGATCATACCAATATACATTAAATTATTCTGTCCTTTCAGACCTACATTCACCACGTCAAAGTTTAACGCACATTCACAAATCCTACAATTAGGAAATTCCATTGTTTTTTGAATACCCAGCGCGGTCGGTACAAAGCACATAATTGAAATGAAATAAATAAGTCGCCGTGTCGTGTGCGCACCGCGCAGCGCGCGGCGCGCGGCGGCGCCGGCGGGGCGCGGGGCGGGTGGTAGGTACTCTCCCCACCCCGTACTCACCGCATTCTCCACTACTACTTGCGCGTAATTTACAATTTCATAAACGTGATATTAAAATGTTTAATTTTGATGTAAACATGATTGTAGTACACAAAAGCCTATTATTAAACAAAAATTTCCCAGTTTCAATTTTTAACTACTGAGAAATATAATATTATTGAAACGTAAAAAATAAATGTTTAATTTTTGTCTAAAATGTCTAAAAAGAGGCATTATAGCTTAATAAGATACAAATATCATAGTTACCATTTTGGCTTATCTAGATATTGAGATTAGATGAATACTGTGAAAAAAAACAAGCATACGAATTTGGTTTCAGTTTAATTTTGCTATTAGGTGATGGCATTTGAATGCACCTTAAAATTATACTAACAAGGTATTGGGTTACCTATTTTGCTTTTAGGAAAAAGTTAGGCAGTGTACGAAATCTCATGATTTTTATATAAAACGGTTACCACCGCGGATTTTTTACATCATATATCTAATTAATATTTGACACTTAATATCAATCCCCGATAAAATAATAAAAACAACGAGTTTACGAATTATGTCCAGATAAAGCTTGTTTTATGCGCCTAATAGTACTGGCGCAGAGGCTGAGTCACACTTATTATATGCCAAGGTTTCTCAAAACTTTATAAATCTAGTAGGTTGGGCTTTTAATGGTCGTGTCGGGATAAAAGTTAGGGGGTACTCAAATATAGCTCACAGTAAGCTACTGACTATTTGCCGGCTAGTAACGCCAGCACAGGTTTTTTTGTATTATATTACTTTTAAAGAAGCTTATTTACCCCTCACAAATTAATTTTACTATTAAAAAGCTACGTTGTTGTATCACTTTTTCAGATAAAAAATCTTTTTACGCAGTTGCAAAGTTATATTTTTTTTAGTTTTAGAAAACTTAATTATTTAATTTTATATATATATTTTTCATTTTTTAATGACAACAAACTGTCGTGTAGGTACATCGACATAAATATGCTTAAACTATTAATTATTTAACTTATAGATCTAGAGTGCCTTTTAATATTTTATGAAAATTATATGTAGGTATGTGACAAAGTTTTTTAGTGAGTGCTTTACAATCAATGAATTTACAATCACTTGTTTTACAATCAATGAATAGGTAATAACTTATGGTTCAATATAACAAAATGATATGATATAATGATGGTTACATTGGCTATAGCAGGCTGAAAGTTTGAGAAACTGTTCATGTGGTGTAAATCAAGCCGTGTCTGCCGGTTCTTAGGTCTGCATTAAATTATGCAAGGTGTAGTTCAATGCCGATGCGCCGGCGGCGCCGCGAGAACCAAACGCAATATGTATTACTATTTCCCGGCTGTTTGTTTGTTTGTTCCTTTGTGTTGTACCTTGTAACTTTGTCCTGACCCTTGAGTTAGTTGCAGGGTGGATAATGTATTTCATTTACTAAGATGCTTATTGCTTAATGTTATGCTGTATTTTGAATGTAGTCAGATATCTTAAACCACAAGAACTATAAGTAAGTAAGTATATAGAATTTATTAAGTTACTTAATAATAATTGAAAAAATACTAGATAAAATCGACTCACCCGTAGCTAGCAGCTCAGACGGGACTCGAACCCGCACCCTTAGGATTCCGGTCCAATGCACTAACCAATTATGCTACCGAGTCGCTAGTGGGAGTGGCGAAATTTACTAGTACTTTTTACGTTTTCGCTGTAAGCCAGCGTTATTTAACGCTATTTAACGCTGGCTTACAGCGAAAACGTAAAATCGGTAGCATAATTGGTTAGTGCATTGGGTAAGTCGATTTTTTCTAGTATTTTTTCAATTATATTAAGTAACTATTAATATATAAAAATTGCATTGTGAATGCTAAAATCTAAAAATTCAAAATTATATAGAATTTGTTACCATAATGAAATTTATATTACCTTGTACGACTGATAAAGTAACATTGGGTAGAATATATTTTAATAGTTAGTTAATTGATCCGCACATGCTAAGCGGTCTTTCTGTGAACTTGTTTTAATTTTTTTTTTTTTTTAATAAAGTTGTCTTTTTTCTTTTTAATTTACAGTCGATATTAAGTATATATTTTTACCAAGACATGTTTTGGCGTACAATATGCCGGACGGCGACGTTATAAATTGTAATCTTTCTTTAACGGAACCGGAGCGCACGCGTTTTGCCACATTCGCTCTGCCCTGCCACGTCCCGCCATTATAATATTGTGGAATGATTTTATTTTGACACAAATTACTGCGATATCAAAGTATACTGAGTAAGGTACTTGGATATTCTTTTTATTACCCGACTGCGGGTTATGTTTTTCGCGCGTATCTTGTAAGTATGTTTGTATGTATGTATGTTTGTATGTAATATTCTTTATTACCTCATATCTTTCAAACGGCTGAACGGATTTCTATGATTAAGATATCGTTAGATTTGTCTTTTGAGCCCAAGTGTTCTTAAGAAGGTGGCGTTATAAAAAAACCAACATGGCGGCTGTACGGTGCTATTATACGTAGTGAAAAAAAAATATTTTTTTAGAATACTGCAATATGGGTGTCAAATTAAAGGGCTTATTATAAGGATTTCAAAAAGGTATATCATGACCGTAATATATAATAACTAAAAAGATATAAATAAAAAATAAATTAAAAAAATTAAAAAACCCGCCTGCATAAAAAGACAAGTCGACTGAAAAGATGGAAACAAGATTAAATAAATATTAAAGGCAACATGTCATAATAACATGCAGTCGGAGGCATATAATTCAATCATTCATAATGTCACTTTCTTTATGCATCCTCCGACTGCATGGTATTATGACATGTTGTCTTTAATATTTATTTAATCTTGTTTCCATCTTTTCAGTCGACTTGTCTTTTTATGCAGGCGGGTTTTTTAATTTTTTTGTGATATTTAAAAAATACTAAGTTACTTGACTACTATTTTAAAGCAAATGTTACACTGAAATCAGCTAACTGCTAAGGAATTTTTGTTTTTTGTTTTCCTAGATCTTGGATGTAGAAAAGAATATTTGTAATTCCTACTAGATCATCAAACCAAAAAATCTACGTAATTAATCCAAAAGATACGTTTTCAGATTTCTTTTAATTTTTTTACCATAGAGTAAGGTAATATACACGGGAACAGCAATAGAAATAAAATAATAACGCAGATGAAAGACATTGCAGCAATTCATTTTGACAACAAAGAAATCGTTAAATAATTCCTCTATAAATATCGCAGCCTCACTATTATCTTTTATTAGGATCTCGCCGTTATTCAAACAATCTCTCATTAGTCTAATCATGCTTTTGTTTTTCATTTACGGTATGAATAAGGTATGAATATTCGTCACGACTTTAAAAAAACGGCCATGTCACGTGTGTCTATTTAAAGCACTGTGATTCAAACTTTCCAAAAAATTATTTGGTATAACCTACTGATATAGTTAAAGTTGATAAATTTTGCTCGCACGAATACACGATGATGTTAAATAATCTGAAGCCCAAAAATTAATTTGGATCTTTATTAAATTTCATTCATATTTCGTACGCGCAAAATTGATTTTGACTGGGACCTCGAACCGTTAGACAGTCTGTCACTTGTCTGTTAGCAAAATAAATTACTTCAAATTTAAGTTTCAGACACAGTCAAGTCTAGGATGTGCGTAGCCGTTAGAGTTCCTAATCCACAGGTTTCTAGACTTTGATGTAATGAAAGACTGAAGAAATCCTCCAAACTTTAATGGACAATAAGAAAGCTACAGCAAATACAAGATTCTCACTGTTCTTTTTGTCATGCAGTGTCTATATTTTAATTTATTAAAATTATAATGGTCACGATGTTCGTTTTTAATATGACCCTAAGATTTGATTTTAGGAACTTTAGGAAACGCAGCCCTAATCTAATCCCGCCGATTGGCCAGCGGCAGCGGCAATAAGGAAGTGTGCGCGGGCGCTGCGGCTTGCGGTGCCCGCCCGCGAGCGCGACACATCTGCAAGCTCGCATTGCAATGCTATTCCAATTTACGAATCCATTGCAAGCGAATTACAGTTTCCATCAAACAAATTGCTATTTGTTTTGATGAAACAACTTACAAGATATTTGCGTTGGCCGAAATAAAGATAAAGTTCAACTTCACGTGGTAGAGACGTTTTTTCTACTGAACAAATTCAAACTTCTATAAAAATCTTACCGTTCATTTCTTTGTGATTCAGAGAATAACGGTTGTAATTTAATAAAGGCGGCCCATTCAAGCGAAATAAAGAAAATTGAAGAAAATTGGAAAGAAAGCCTCGACTCGATGGATCGCCGCCACACTCTATAAATTCAGTGACGCGTAACTGACAAGTCGGAGAAAAACCAAGATAAATAATAGGATATTAAGAGACCGCTCGCAGGGCATCGGAATAAAAAAATCGTCGGCCCAGTGAACGGTATCGCCGCGTCTGCGCAGACGCAATGTTATATTTTTTCGTGGCAGTGAAAGTTTGGTCGGGTTCCCGCGGCAGTGAACTTAATGTACGGAAACACGCGAGTGGCACGCGACATTAGTAGGACAATACCGACTGCGCCTACTAAATAAGGTAACACTTGCATTTTTGACCACATTACAATGTTAATTCACTTAGAATCCGCTAGAATCTAGAAAGCAGCCGAGAGAATTTATAAACTGCTTAATTGCTGCCATTAAATTATCATACTATTTCAGTGCACATAAAATAATTATGTGCATTCTTAACTTAGTGCGCTTGGTGCTAGTGACATACTAAACTCTTGAAATTAAGTAGTTTAATGTAAACTTAATTGAAATTTATATTGTAAGGCTTTATGTTAATAATTTAATTGATGAAACGGTCTTAGAAAATAAAATTAATGGTAATGTATTCTTTCATTTTCTCACATTTAGAGACTTATAATAAACGTATACTATAGACGACCTAGTGCAGTGGTCAACATGCCGCCTACCACGCAAGAGGTCCCGGGTTCGATCCCCGGCCGGGCAGAAATTGAAATGATGAATTTTAATTTCTGTGACGGGTCTGGGTGTTAATATGTATAATAAGTTTATATTTAAAAAGTATATAAGTATTATATCAGTTGTCTAGCACCCACATTACAAGCTTTGCTTAGTTTGGGGCTAGATGGCGCTGTGTGAAATTGTCCAACAATTATTATTATTATTATTATTAAAATTTAATAGCCACACTAAACGCCGAATATTATATTTGCGAGATATTTTGATTTTCGCATCGCGTCGTGAAAATGTGATCATGTCACGAGCAAAGCAGGCCTATTACATAAAAACAATCGTGATAAGCGGACCGTGTTCGTCCCACTCCGCGACACTATTGACTCACGAATAAGGTTCAATATCAAGTAAATTGAACGACGAATTGCGTCCGATTATCGCGATTCTTTTTATAATAGACCTGCTGCTCAAAGACTATATTAACGGTAATGGAATAATATTGGTTTTCCTGAAATCTTCCGTCCCACGGTCGCGTGAAGCATAGGTATTAGCGTCGATCGCAATAACAAATGGGTAATTACGCCCTATTTACGCTAACCGACGCGCATGCGTGCAGCAGAATCGTTCCTTACTTTAAACAGGCTAGGGTTCGAATACGTTTGTATACTGCGACTATTTACATAAGCCTAACCTTCAAAGGTAAAATTCCTTTACTAATCACAGGGTAAGGTAGGAGAATTTATATATTCGTTCGTTGTGATATGAAACGTAATACTTACTGGCTTAGATGAAAGAAAAAAAAGCCTTTTTTCTTTCATCTAAGCTTACTGGTAATATATGCATTGATTAACCCCTATTTCGTAAGATTAGACGTTGTACTTCAGTCATTATGACTTCGCGGAATATACATTAAGGCCCTCCGCTGCGTCAAGCGGGATCGCGCCGCGGGTACACGGCGCGGGAATATAGATTGCTGGTTTTTGACGGACAGATGCTTGCTCAGTGCATGAGTAAGCTCTAATCTATGTCTAGATTGTTTCCTAGTTCGCACATTTTAAAATAACGCAGTACCTATCCCTATATAATATGAACGATTATAATAGTGGGCTGTGCTACAGTCGTACTTCCATATTAAAAGGCTAATGATACTGACGTCAGTGAGGTGGTTGAAGGCGGTGACGTCATCGTTGAGCCGACCCTGCATACGCAGCTTGGTGCTTAAGTCGCGAGTGTGTAGGAACAGGAACAGCGTGCAGGACACCGCCACTAGCGCCGCCAGTTCACTCACCGGAGACATGGATAGGATATAGTGATATGAAGATAGGTACTCACTGTCAGTGAGGTGGTTGAAGGCGGTGACGTCATCGTTGAGCCGACCCTGCATGCGGCGCAGCTTGGTACTCAAGTCTCGAGTGTGTAGGAACAGGAACAGAGTGCAGGACACCGCCACTAGCGCCACCAGTTCACTCGTCCTGAAATACAACAATTATTTAATTTATTTAATTTCGGACGACCAACAGCTACTATAACATAAAACAAAACTTAAATAGTAACAGAAAGCCAATTATAGGTCATCACAAATATAAAGCAAAATACACTTAACGAGCACTATCTTAATACTTAATTATCTTACAATTACACAATTAGGTCGCATTGAAGAAACTGAGACTCATAAGACACTTGATCGATGCTTCACTTGTCGCAAAAAGATCCAAGTCCGCCTGACGCGTTGCCGAGTTAAAGCTATTACAAGCACGACATAAGTATGAATTCTGCCGATAATTTGAAGATGCAGGGGGGACACGCAGCAAGTGGTTGAATCTGAGTGGTTTTGAGGGTGTTCGTAATGTTAATTTGCATAGAAGTTCCGGACAGTTTACAGTACCAGATGCAATTTTCGAAAGAAAAACCAGATCCGCAATCTCGCGACGCTTTTCCAACGGGAGAAAATGATGTTTTTTGCACAGATCGAGATAGAGGCTCGAATGCTAACGATCCTTTGTGCGGAAACATAGATACTTAAGGCGAGGCAGTTCCCGAAATATACTCTTTCACTATGTCTTAAGAATAAGGTTGAATATTGCATAGCTTTAATTGACGCTTCGCCAGAAATTTGACGAAATTTAAGTAGTACATTTTTATTGATTTCTGAAATACTGGATTATTTATTAAAAATGTACTCGGTTATTGTGTTAGATCAATTAAAAAGCTATCCTTTTTGCATGAAAAATCATATCACTGTCGTTGAAAATAACGAATTGAAGTTTATTTGT
Source organism: Agriphila straminella (assembly GCA_950108535.1). Classification (NCBI taxonomy): domain Eukaryota; kingdom Metazoa; phylum Arthropoda; class Insecta; order Lepidoptera; family Crambidae; genus Agriphila; species Agriphila straminella. The sequence goes on from OX467318.1 coordinate 6,715,002, forward strand.
ATGGTGTTATTTAGGATTTATTTACAGAGTAACCATGCCATTTTTTAATATTCTGTTCGGTTATTGTGTTTCATTGTTTCTTTTTCAGTCTACAGTAATTTTTGTGAAGTAAAATTCTACATCAGTTCTTCACATTGGAAGTTCAAAAATCAATAATTTCATCAAATCGTGAACTGGCCTCGCCTTAAGAAATCTTTTTTGGATATTTTCGATACGCGAGATGTATATATTATACCTAGGGTTCCAGATCTGCGATGCAAACTCCAGATGGCTGTTATTACAAATTATTATTGTTAGTAACTTATTATTGTTTCATCTTTATTTGTTAAGTCGGGCACTAAGGCTCGCAAGGTGAGTTATGGCCGCATGGCTGCTTCTTGTTATAGTCACAATTTACTTAAGGCGCTTTCGCCCGCGACTTCGTCCGCGTGGACATTCACGAATATCCCACCACGCGGGCCCAATGCGAATTGCTGGGTGTTAACGACTACAAATGCAGCCGGGAGCAACAGCTTAACGTGCCTTCCGAAGCACGGAGGAGCTCGAGATAATAAATTTTTGGTCACCCATCCCATGACCGACCCTTGCGAAAGTTGCTTAACTTCCGCAGTTGCGAGGCCAGGCGCTATACCACTACGTCACCAAGCACCTCAAATGAATGAATGTAAAAATGACAAAAAAAGTATCTAATAGTAAACAGATTCGTTCCTGTTTCCTGTTTTTGGGGGAAAATTAGTTTTTCTATACTTGCAGAATCCCTTTAGCTGCGTACGAAACCATTGTCGTTGACTCGTAACCGTTGCCAATGAGAAAAAAGCTATTCTTACGAAACTGATCTGAATTATTACAAAAAAAAGGGTTAGTCCTGTTTTTTATCGGTCATTTCACAAAGATCACAATTAGCAGAAACGGCCGTAGTTATATTAACATAACTCATAGACCATCGTCCGGTGTGTTATCTAACGAGAGCTGATCCCCGACCTCCATTGTTCGGCATCGGTGCGGCCCGTTAGCCCGTCCTCGCTCCTGCCGACCCGACACTCTACAGATCCCGCCGATTGCTACAAACCGCCTCATTAAAGGCCCTCTAGACCAGGGATGGCAAACCAATGGCACGCGTGCCATCAATGGCACGCAACACAATATTTTGGGCACGTCAACAATCACTAAAATTCATTATGCACTACGAAAAAATTACTAACTAGTTAATTTAAATTACGCGTATATTTAAAACTGTAAATAAAGACTTTTTAGTTGATAGTATTTATTATTATTATTTTCCCAATAATGAAATGTCAAAATTATTTTTTGATGGCACGTCTTGGACCTCATTAAAGATTTCTTTAGAAAAATGGCACGTCGCGTTGGTACAAAAGGGTTCGCCATCCCTGCTCTAGACAGTCCCTCTACAATTCTACAGTTCATCTATTCCGGTCTAATAAATTCTTTTAGACTCGTATAATATTTTGACATTGAAAATGTCTTTTCGTTCGCTCCAGGAACGCTTCTTTTAGGAAGCGCGCTCCTTAGATGCGCGTCGCGTCGCTGAGTTGCTATGGAGGTTTGACGTAGTTGAAGCCCGAGGCAAAGCCGAGGGCTACAAATTAATCTTAGATTTTTTTTTTATATTTAGGTACTTTTACGGTTAGTACTTTTAATTTACCTTTCAATAAAATAGTAATGTTTATAATGAAATATTTTTATATGAATTTCATACCAATATAGATCCAAAATTGTTCATGGCTTTGGTGTGATTTCAAAAGGAATATATTTTTTATAAAATTCGACAAATTCATTTTCATGTACCGAAGGTCGTGAAAGGCACGAGATCTGTGATTTTTATTTAATTGTACATGTCATAGCGAATAGCTGTACATAGGCTGTTACGTACAGGAATTTCAATAATACTCGAGATATTATGGAAGTTTAATAACAAGTTAGTTTTCGTTACTGCAATTGAAATCCGATATCTATGCGTGTTAATATGAAAGTGTTTGACAGTTAATAAGCTTATGAGCTCTGAGAAAAAGGTGTCAAGATGTTAGACCCAATTATGATTTAACTAAACGTGCATGAACACGAGTGAAGTGCGGAAATACCACATTGTATATTAATATATCACATTTCCCATTTTCTACTAATTCGTTAGCACGTAAGACATATGGAGCAAATATCAACTTGTATACAGGTGCCTACAGTATAGAACAAAGTTCACGTCATGTTTTCTTTCTTTCGTTGAAAAAAAATAATATTTCTTTCTCAGCATGTGTCGGGGGTCAGGTGTCGCAGACATTTCGTCGCTGATCTACCGTGTTTGCCTAGGTATCTTTTTTTGAGAGCACTACTACGCCATGATTACCATTAAAAGTTGAGGTTGACAGTTTTTATAACTTGATTGATGATTTATCTTGTCAACTAAAAAAAGTCTCGAATAGGTGGTAGGAATTATAGACAATTCAAGAGCATTTAATTGTTAAGTTTATTTGAAGAGGGGAATTTTTAGATAGATAGATAGATTTTCCGTATTTTTGAATCGTTCGTTTCCGGTGCTGCCCATATAAACGAAATGTTGAATTTTATCCGTTCCACGCAGAATCTAGAGATAACTGGTAATTACCGAAACGAAAATGAAACGTAATATCCATGTTTTTATTGGCTGTTACATAAAAATCTTTGCTGTTTAGTAGATAAGAATATCGCTCGCCTTACCGTATCGCTCGACTGTTCACGAGTGGGTAGGGGCACTCGTTGCGGTCGAGCGATTCAAAAATATGAAAAGTCAAATTGTCGAACGAAAATCAGTAGAAACCGCCAGTCGAAGGATTCAAAAATAGGGCCCCTGGTCGTGCTAAGAGCAGTGAAGTACTACTTCTTTACAATTTTTTTAGTATTTGATATGATTGTGGATTTAAATGAAATGGCATTTAACATTCTTCGTTCAGTAACAGACAAGCAATAGAAAACTCTTCTGAAGAGGAAGTAGGAAAAAGTTATCATGTCGGTAGGTAATTAATAACACGATTGACTGATTTTCCACCACAAACCCATATTCTATCATGTTGTAAAAAAGTAGAAGTTTATATTCACGCATAATATGCATGCATTTCGCAGCGGATCTTGTGCGCAGTAATAACTCCGTAACGTACACAGAACTACAGGTGTTTCTGTATTAATTACGTTTACTATTAATAATGAACTGGATTATGTAAGCCTTCGTGAGGCGGGTGAAATTGTACCTTAATAATAATAATGCGAGTGGAGCTAGCGATCGAGGCATCGGTAATATAGGAATTGAAGATTTATTGCTTTTATTTAAGTAGGCACATGAGCAATTCGATGGATAATCCTTAATTTTTTTTGTGTTTTTCAAATAAAGTAAGTTTTTTCACCTTTCAAGCTTTACGCGCTCACTAGACATGAAATAAAACGCCTTTTAACGGATACTAGCATAGCACGCGAGTATCCGTTAAAAAGTGTTTTATTTTAAAGTAAGTTTTCTTTATATAAACACCGTATAAAGTCAGAAATGTCGACCTCCGTAGTCGAGTGGCTCGTACACCAGTTTTCAAGGTGTCGCCATCTCTGAGGTCCCGGGTTTGATCCCCGGCTGGGTCAATTTAGAAAATGGATTTCTATATTGGATCAGGTCTAGGTGTTTGTAGTTCCACCGCTTAGAATAATATCACCTAGAAGCCCTGTCCTCGTATGCAAAGTAAGGCAACTAATACTAAGCCAAAATGGCTTAGTTTTCAGATTTATACGTTACCTAATCGTAACTAAAATCCAATAATATAGTATTTAATCTCCTAAATGTAGGAAAATTGAAACTGTTTTGTACTTATTCGGTATGATTAGGTAATAATGGAGAATAAAAATCTGAAAACGGAGCCATTTCGGTAGATTTAGTTGCCTCACTTATGACAGTGCGCTTTGTAGAGAACTATTGTTCTAGGTGTTATTATTCTAAGTTCCACCGTTGTTTATTTAGCTTCTTACTTTTGAATCAGAGCAATGTTTGTGATGTATTAAAAATACATTAATCCGCAAAGTTATCTGTATTAAGCAAACTCGATTTTTTATAACTACTAGCATTTTTTAATTGAATAGAGAATATTAATTTTGATTAGTCAGTGTAAATACCATTTTAAACTTTATTCCCTTGAAGGTAACAGGTATGAAGGATCCTCATTGTTGTCTTGCTTTCTTTTCTCGAATGTGTTGCATCAAGCTAACTTCAAGTTACTTATATTTCAGCTGTAAATCACATTTCTCGTATGATAAGTGGCTAAGAATATTCGCATTTTTCGCCTACTATGTATAGGCAAGCAAATAATTTATAATGAATTTAAACGTAAAATAAAAAAGACGAGGAAACCGTAGTATTTAAGACTACAATCTATCAAACAAAATAAAGTTTTATTTTATAATAAAAAATATAAACCACAGAAGGTACTCCATCACCTATCGTAGTAAAGGTCAGTAATATTATTTCTAGCTTAAAAAACATAATAATTGAAAAAACATCATAATTCGACATTCAAACTGTTCAAACTGAAATGCTGCCAAACCAAAATAATTGTGGGAATACTATTGTTGAATAACAGTGCATAATGACGGACAAACAAACTAAAGGTCTCGCAAACACAATTACTGACGATTTAAATATGTACAGTACTGCGCTGACGTGCATGGGATGGGATCTACCTTGAGATTACGAATATAAAAAATACCTACTACCAAATAAAATTATACGAAACTAAATAAAATATATTCGAATATAAATAAACAGTAGTTGTCTTTCGGTCTACCTAAGATTTAGTTACGTCCAGCACTTACAATTAATGGGAATTGGTAGAAATCACAAATACGATTTGCAGTTCTTTACATCTCACTGACAAAGGTGTAAACAAGTACATTATGCCTCCTTATCCTAAAACGTGAAATCCTTATTTTAAAAACGAAAAATAAGTTCTACTTAACACTTTTTCTAACACTAGTCTCTCTCTCTCTTCCATTCCTATAAAAATTTGTTTTTTTCTTCTATAGAGTGAAATCCATTTCAATTTTTTACACCCTAGGCATAAAAGAGAAAACGTTACCCAACAAAATTGGATTATTTAAAACCAGGTCGTATAGGTACTAGCTCAATAAGAAAAGGAAAGTACAGACAATAAAAGTGGACCTTAAGTTCTTTAAGACGTGGTTTGAACAATAATTATGGCCTTATTGGGCTACGCACTGCCTTCCTTGGTTGACAAACACCATAAAAGTTTTATTTATTTGTTTAATAAAACCAAATAGGAATAGGTTATAGTCTGTTATAGTCTTGTTAAAGTGCAATGCTCTCAAATTATCCTTAGTTATCATGTACACATATGGTTAAAATTTATTTTTACGTCATAACATAATTTTGCTGCCTTTGAATGATTAAATATTAATAAGTTGGTTTATATTTAAATTGCCCTAAGATTACCATACACCCAAGGAGTATAGAGGTATGAGCGTGAAATTCCCGTCAGCAGTTAATTTATTGACAATGATTGTTCATAGGTATTTACTTCTATGTACAAATCATCAAACTAATTATGATGATTTTATTTCGTATAAATTTAATACTGAATTTTTGCCAAACCAAACTTCTTTCTTTTCATGGAATTATAATAATCTTATTTATTTGAAGTCATCAAGACTGTACAATATGTAAAACCGGAAATTTTTAGGGTTCCGTCCGTACCCAAATGGTAAAATGGAACCCTTATATGGTGAGACTAGTTAGTCTGTCTTCTGTTCATGTCCGTCTGTCACAGCTGGATCTCTCAAGAGCTTTACCTAACTATTTTGCAAATATGAAATAAATATACCTAAGTATATATATTTTTTTTGCAATTAGGTCTCTCTTATCTCCGAAGTTTGCATAGAGATAAATATGAAATTATTCTATGTGATAGAAGGTTATGCCAAGATTACAGGAAAAATAAAATGATGTCTCTTAATAGCACACTTTTCAGAAATCATCAACAAAAAATATTTACATTATTGTTGATAGGTATCGGTCAAAAGATGGCACTGACCAAAAACTGCAATATTCTACACCGCAGTATATTTGTATACAGAACCCTCGGTGCGCGAGTCCGACTCGCTTTTGACCGGTTTTTTTTTACCATTGAAAATGGTTATCAGATGCAAAGCGCCTAAACGTATTTTTTGCCATATCTCCGAGGATTTTGGGAGGATCGAGATGGGAATAGTACTAAAAGTTGAGGAATTTATCGAGACACGTGTGAACGTTTGAATTTTGAAAATCTACTAGTAATATTTTTTGGAATTTTGAAAAAATCGGTTAAATTCGGGTTTTTTGGGAGGTGTTTGTTTACTAAATTGTAAATATTTCGGAAAAAACCGACTTAGGAAAAAATGGGTCCTACCTAGGGTATTAGTTTGGCTACAAAATGGCGAAAATTTTGAAAATCGGTTAATAATTGTGACCTTGTAGGTGGTCCCTTCAGATTTGGAATTGTAGAAAAACGGGTGTTTCTGTACATAAAAAGTGATGTAGCTCTATGATTATTGACCGATCGTCATGGTAATATAGTGTTAAAAGATGCAGAAGCAGACAAGAAGTGCATTCGTTGGAATTTTGATAATCGGTTAATAATATTTCGGGCGCATCGAGGCAGTCAGTTTCGCCTTGTGTCACGATCGTAAAAATAAATAGGTACTACCTGGGTACGAGTAACTTTAAAATATAATAGGATTTTGCATTTGATTTGATTATGGTTTTTCGTGGAGTATAGGAGCTCGGTGGCGCAGTGGTTTAGCGCCTGGCCCAGCGATTGCGGAAGTTAAGCAACGTTCGCGTGGGTCGGTCATGGGATGGGTGACAAAAAAATTATTATCTCGAGCTCCTCCGTGCTTCGGAAGGCACGTTAAGCCGTTGGTCCCGGCTGCATTTGCAGTCGTTAACACCCACCAACCCGCATTGGGCCCGCGTGGTGGGTTATGGCCCATCCTCCTTACCACCCATAAGGAAGGCCTGTGCCCCAGCAGTGGGGACATCAAAAATGGCTGATGGACATGGTTTTTCGTAAATTTTTGGGTTCATTTTCAATGCTCCGATTCTTGCGGGGACTGTAAAACTGTGAATTTTTTCTCCTGTCCTCGCAATACGGAACTGGGTGAATTAATTTCGTAGTCATTAGCGTGAAATGCGATTTCGTGGAGAAATCTGGCGGTCTGAGTGCATTGCGGTTTTGGCCGCAGTGACTGTGCTTTTTGCCACAGTTTTTGAAGTCACGAAAAGACGTCTTTTGCACTTTGTGCCACCTGCACACCTGTTACTTTGAACCAAACAAGGATTGAATTGGATATCTTTACGTAAGTCACAAAAAACATCTCTGGTAATTTTGGATGTACATACCTACTCAGACAAAATTTTATGCTATGAAAAGTTCTGAAATGAATTGCATTATTTAAATCGGTCAATATTAGATAATAGTAAACAAAATGAAAGAGGAAACTTCTAACTCCCGTCATAGGATTCGTTGAAATAAAATTACTTACATAAGTATAAGTTATCTAATAGTACATTTTGAGACAAGTTAGCTTAGGTTGCTCATTGCACACAAGGTTGTGCTGTGGGTTGCAGCCCGAGCCGCAGGCGAGGGCGTAACTCAGCCGAGTGTGCAATAAGCAAGAGCTCACGAGTTTCATACGACGTTTTTCAACACATTTGCGAGGAAAAAACAAAGTAATTTACCACGCAGCAACAAATACGACAAAAACAAATTATGATAATTATGTGAAAAGGCGCGCAGGTTTTTTTTATTTTTTTCACACGCCCAACGCAAGAATATTTTGCGAACAAAGGGGTGAGTGAGCATACAGCCTTCTTCAAAATTATTATTTAAGTGATAAAATGCAAATATTTTATTTTTTTATAACAAAATATTGTGAATTATGAATAATTTGATAATAATAAATATTTGTTTGACTTAATTAAGGACTTACACATTTATTTATTCCAAAAAATCTATATAAATTTTCAGCAGCATAAAACCTCTTTGTTGTTATCTAAATAACTAAATAACTGTATTACCCGGCTAAATTGGGAATGCTCTGTTTACTCGCATAGAACTTGCAGTAAGGTACTAAATTAACTTTGTATGGTTAATTCTATTACGTACTAGCGTTTTATATTTCATTGCACGCAAATGTTATAGCTCGGTTTATGGCCCTAAAAGCGTTGTATTAGGGTTCACTTTACGAGTAAGTGTGTTGAAAAAATATTAGAAAAGTAGGTAGGTAGGTAGTGTAGGTACCTACTGTGTAATGTAGGTTTATTTAGCCTTTACAAAAAAATTAAACGATGCTTGCATTAATGTCATTCATGAAACACAAATCGACCAGTCTTGTTAATCAGAACGCAACGCTCCTTGTATGGTCGTGGGTCTCCAAACACGTGGGTCGAAATTGGAATACTTAAATGTATCCATCGCATGCTGTAAGTTTGAATCTTAGAGTAGGACGCGCTACGAAGCCGCGATGCTCGAAGGTTTGAATGATAGGCAACTTTACCTCAGCATGTCATACGTCAATGAGAACGAAAATTAGAGTAGATTTTTAGGGTTACGTACAGTCAGCAAAGTTATGACCTTCAGTTTGAAAATAAATCGCTTGAAAGGATGTCACTAAAAGTTCGTCTTTACCTGCCTCCATTGTTTTTATACAAAAGATGCTTTTGTGATTTTTGGGTAAATGCAAGACAATACAGACTACTCAATCTAGAAATGAACTTTAAGGTGTTCAGCTCATAGCTTTGCTGACTGTACTTCAAAGAATAAATCCTTTTTTCAGGAACCCGTCAAGTTAAAAGAACATGTATTGTGATGGATGGATGAATGAACAGAATCATGAAAATTGCCGGCAAAGGAAAATATTCAACACCCTGTTTGCTCGTGGTAAGTAAGTAGTTGGTCATACATACCAGTCAGTACTCACACTTGGCCGGTTTATTTTTTTATTGGACATCGAATTATTCTTTGCCGTCGACACGATTTGACACCACGTTACCATCAAATGTCGCCGTTTATTTTAATTAAAATACCTTACTGCCTCAAATGAGATTTGATATGGGGATACGTAAAACTTTTTTAAAGTAGGAAGGTAAGTCAGTTCCAATTATTTTTAAAAAACAAAAATATGAAGTCTTCTTTTTTCAATATTTCTTATCTTCAATATTTAAGGTAAGTACCTACTTTTCCTTCGTGTTGCAAAGTTTTGGTACACTCTGTATAGTGTACCGTAGCCATTGTTGCTTTTAACCGAGTTTTTTAGATAACCTCTGCACAATATCCCTCGTATTGCATCCAACATCCCACACAAGTCGAGATGCATCTCATCAGTCGTATTTATGAAGACAGTTTCTCACCATCAATAACTTTCGAGGCGTTCGATCTTACATCAATCTCGCAGCAAGGAAGCCTCGACCAGCCCATGAATAATATTACTGGCTAATGTGGCAGTCAATCTATTAATATCATCTAAACCAATATATTGTGTTTATCTTGGGCATTTAGATTTTTGGCCTACTTTTACATGTACTAATTTGTCCAAGTTTACTACCAATGAATAAAACTTTAAACATAATGTTTGAGCCTTTTTGACCGACAAGGACAAAATAAAATACTATGTAAGCTTGAAGGAGTTAGTTATTAAATAAGCCCATTATTCTAATCTATTTTGAAAGTTATAACATGTTTCAACTGTGATTCGGTACATCTGACTTAAAAAAAATACAAGCTATCGTCATATCTAATGCCTAATTTTCTTTTTATAAAACTCTTACAAGGAGCAGACTCTCCAATTCTATTTAGTCCTGTAGATATGTTTAAACTCAGTGCTTATCAGCGTTGCCAGAAGGTTTCTTTAGTAACCTTTTAGGTGATTTTAGATTCTGTCTGGTTACTTCTAGGTTACACTACTAAAAAGGTAACTTTTAGGTAATTTTACGGAAGTTCAAAATTAATTCTTATTTTTTTTAAACTAACGTGAAACGGAATGCTCTTTAATTTTTTTTGCATATCGTGTCGCCCGCCCCCTGCCTGCCGCCATCGTGACGTGAGTGAATTGTCAATGTCAATTGTCATTGTCAATGTCAATTTGTCAGTGAGTCGCTCGCAGTATAGATCTTACAGACAAGTTTTATAGTGTTTTGTTTTGTGTGAAAAGTAAAGGTAAGTTATAATTGGTATGTAGGTACGTACCTAATTGAGGATAGCTGCTTTGTTTGACTCTCTCGCCTGCTTTGGGGTTGTGCATTATTTATATGAAAGGTAATTTTTTTTTACTAAAAGGTTACTTTTTTATATATTTCAGGTAATTTTTGACAAGACCTGCTGGCAACACTGGTGCTTATAGAGCTATATAACCCCTATTGTATACAATGTAACCGTACACAACATTAAATTTTACAGTGCATCAAGGAATCTGACAAGCTATAGACGTTTAACCGTCCAGTGAAAGGTGGCAGGCATCATATCCCAAGGATATGGGTATATAATGCCCGCTATTTATAACTATTAATAACGGCCGGGAGCAATCACTGTGATGTGCGTGGATGTCCATCGAGGCGGAGTGATTGGCGTCTCATTACTTCCACCCGATATCCTCACGCAACACTAGCACAATTCCGACTTAGATATAAGAAACCTTATACCCTTCATTTAAGAGCTATTAAATCAACTCAAACCAATATGCACTTTTGAAATATCGGCAACCGTATCTCCCTTAATTTAAGAGCTATTAATTGTGTATCGGTGGATGGGATGGGTACGTTCTTAATCTTAAACCACTTAGCAAGTTACTGGGTTTATACTTAGCGACTGTCAGTGTCACAGCTTATTAAATTTATTTATGAATTTATCCAGTTAAGTTACTATTTTTATGCATTCTTCTGAGTCCTAAAGAACATTTTTAAATACAGAAGAGACGGAAACAAAAAAATACCTAATATGTTATCAACGTAAAACTATTAATAAAAGGGAGTAATAATAAGTATCATAATCACTGCGAAACCAAGTTACCTTCTCCATTTCAATAATTATTATGACGATTTAGGTACGAGTAAGTACCAACCTAACATACATTGATAAATAAATAATAGCACATAGGTGTGTAATAAGAAGTAGCCTATAATTTCGAAAACCTAAACCTTATGTAGAATTTGGAATGATTTAAATTCTGTTAATTATCAAGTGCAATAAAATATCTCAACGTTAATGACATAAATTATTGCGGCAGGCTAAGTAACATTTTTCAAACGTAACACCAATCGCATGTTACGGAGAAAATCTTGTAGTATAAAAAACATGTGGAAATAGCAAGTTACGCAACGTACACAGTGTGAAAAGGAATGGATCAGAGATGATAATTATGCAGACTTGACGTTCCGGCACTTAGATTGTGAAACTCTTGAATGTTTTAATAAAATCACAGCGAAATTTTTTACGTTTTCTTGTGACAGACTGTCAACAGAACGTGACTAACTTTTATTTAGTACCCAAATGTTTAATTGAATAGCCATTAATAAAAGAGTTTAATTCCAAAAAGGAGTTAGATAAATTTATTCAACAAAACAAGCTACTAAATACCATTTAATGTAATCAATTCATGGATTGTAAGGGATAGACATTTATTAGTAGGTACTTACTTAACAAAGAAGAGCAGAAATTTTAATGAAACCCTAATGAGTATATGTGACCACAGGGTGGTGAATGTTGCAGATTCATAGCTAATAGAAAGTTTGATACATAACGTTGAAGGCTGTAGTCGCAAGTCTAGATTGGAAAGCTGGGTGCAGCCGGTTCCCGACTGGCTTTCCCGCCGAGATGCGCTTTCGATATAGACTCCTAAATGAGCACATAAAGGTGAAAGCATGCTGCATTTATCCTAATAAAAGGAAGCGGCTAATGCAATAAGTAGTGATCATAATCAATTGCGAGATATTTGAAACAGGAAAATAGATTTTTGCAAAAGTAAAAGGGACTTACACAACTTCTAGCCACAAAATTAAGTTCTTGTTTATTTATAACGTAAATGTCTCGAAGATGACATGCAATGCACATAATAAATAAATAAAAATCTGTTCTTAATATTACTTATAATCTTACAGAAAGTTGAAGAAGTCATGCTTACCTATTAGACTGGTGGACATTACGTTTGTATTTGATTTATTGGAACTGCTTTTCCTTAACTTATAAAAACTGTTAGACAATAAATATCCAGTATGTAACCAATCAAAATCAGTCTATAGATCCGCTACTCTAGTTGTAAGATTATCACAAATGAAATACCTACTGTTGTCCTTAATGATAAAAGAATACGCGTCCATTTGTCATGCCCGCGTCGGCTGCTCGCCGGCTGCCCATCAAAAACGACCCATAAATCATTCCAGATGATAAACTGAACAACTGAACACACGTACTGCGACAAGGCTGTGTGGATAAGATGCGTTGTATTGCGTTGTGTAAGGTCAGCATCAGTCAGAACAGAAGTAAGCTGCTTTCTTTTAGAACATTGCCACACCAACTACTTATAGCCAGAATCTAGCTGGCACATGATAATATAAGTATATATTTTACAGTATATAATAGCCAAGATTTTAGTCTCTACCTAGTAGATGAAAGCTTCGACAACTTTTGCATTTCAATAATACCAATGCAATTGCAAACCACCTAAACAAGTGTTCTAAACACAGAACAAAGCATTTTTTTATACCCGTATCGCATAATTAATTGAAATGCAAAAGTTGTCGAAAGCATGAAAATGTAAAATAACCACAAATCTTTTTGGATGCGATGAATAATTTTTATATTATGTAGCTGAATTTACAAATTACGACTTTCATTTGTCATATTTTTTTACCCTTCTACAGAAAAACATAAAAGTATTACCTACTGCTATTCTAATTCACAAGGGGTTTTCTTGAAGCCAGGAGAATACAATTTAAATATTATAATTTGCATTAATTGCCTGAATTTATACTTCGGAAAGACTGTAATATTACAACCTCAAATATTACACCCCTGCCGACCAATCCCAATAATTTATTTTTTCAATGGATTCCGGCCTTTTTTGAGCACAATGATATGAATAATAATTACTGAAATCACTTACCCCCGATCATGCCCCGATAGACAATAGTAGGTAACACTCCACTGTTATATAAAATTACATACTCTGAACAGATATTTAAAAAGAAAGTGTTGCCCATTGTCTCAGCAGGCAGTTGGCACTCAGCAAATCAGGCTGCAAGGTCAGCAAGTTAATAGCTGCAATAAACTTTTTTACAGCACACACTAAGAGGATGGGATCTGGCGATCACGAGAAATCGTGGGGACTCATCACGCATGTGCCCGATCGTCACTTGTCGCTGCTCAATAGGAATACCTATATATTTTTTCAGCTTCAGGCAGCAACAAGGGTCTGACATGCTTTGATAGAGCGAGATCGTCTTATTAAGATTCCTATAGGAGGAAATAGAGAAGAGTGTCATGTTTTTTCTCTATCACCGACCGGACTTTTTTTCATGGTCGGGTTATAGGCAGAGTTCAAATAAGCAAAACAAACAAGTGGGGTTATATCAAAAGTGCCAGAGAAATTAAAGTTTTTGTGGATAACTCCCTAATTAATATTGAAGATTTATTATAAATCGAATGTGTAGTGTTTGTGTCTAGCATACAAAATGGTGGGATGTTCGATATTTGGCTGCAAAAGCAACAATCAAAGGAAAGAAGCGGGCGTTACATTTTATGCGTGAGTACACTGTTTTCTATATTTTGACCACGTATTTTTTTCTCAAATCTCACAGGAACCAAGTTTCTGAGCTAAATCATTAGTTATATCATGAAAAACCTGATAAATAGGAAAAATCTAAAAATTATTTCTAAAAATAACCTCGTAAACATTTGACATGCAAACCGGTAAAATTGCGTACATCTACGTAATAGTAGAAGTCAGCTTAGCTTTGACGTCCACTAAAATCAGTAGGTTTATAATTCGATTTCCGGATGCCTACTATATAGAAAATTTTCCCCAAAAATTACCCCATATTTCAGGGAATTTCAAGCGATTTGATTTTTTCAGATTTCCGACGGAAGATAAAACTCGTGAAAAAGGTATAGAAGCAACTGGAAAAAAGAATTGGGTGCCACACACGAATTTGTTCAAAACATTAAAAAAAATATTGTTTCCGAAAAACAGAAAAACTAACGTTAATAAAAAAAGTTCTGTATTCCAACGTTTAATAAAGACTTTACCTGTTTTAAGTTTATCTTTTTATTCCATTAACCACACAATCTACAAACAACCCCAGCTAGTTTACTCTATGTATACGTATCTTACCGTTAAAGTACGGAATCCGTTAATCTGCAGATTAACTGGTCTAGTCAGTTAAAGTGCGAAATTACGATTTCCGTACTTTAACTAGTAATCTGCACATTAACGGATGCTACACCGTTAAGGGTACTTTTTCTGATCATGGCAACCCCATATTTTGACGTCATAATATATCTATCCCTTACACCCGGTCGCTCGGTAGCGCATCTACCCCTTTTAATATACTATATCTATGGGCAGCAAGCTTTGTCTAATTTCAAATCTATCGCAATTCACTTTCATTTGACAGATAGATGTGACACATTGATACTTCTTTTTGGTACAAATAAAAACTTACCTACCAAAGAAATGTAGCTGTGTCACATCATCACATCCATCTGTCAAATGAAAGCGATTGCGATGCGATAGATTTTGAAATTAGACAATTAGTCAGCAGGTTTTTTTTTACAAATAGCCTCGGCGAAAAACGTATGTGCCTATAATCGCATGCGATAATTTGTTAGTCTCACACACCTACATTTTCGCTACCTCCCTACTTTTTTAAATCTTTCATTAATGACAATAAAGTCTGTTTATAATTATATCAAACCATTTGCGGAGCTTCCTATAGGTATAAAGCTTTCAATAGAAAGGCACATAAATTAAATCTGAATTGTTAAATAAACCTAATTTCAGAGGACCTACTTCAAACCCTTTATTTCCATTCCATAGACAAGCTATGGCGGCAGTCTTCATCTAATGAATATTTAAAACGAAAGACCGTGTGAATCGTAGGATTTAAAATGAATTAAAAGTCAAATTACGAGTGAGTACTTGATAAATTAAACAATTATCTTATCATAATTAGCCAACATACAAGATTACAAGCGGCAAACCTTTTAATATTAACCTTTGATTCATATCAAATTAAACACAGCTGGAAGTGACATCCATTCACACCAATCGAGACACATGATAACACCGCTGTAACAGCTAATTTGACACCTTCGTTGATGCCAGACGAGCGTAATACGTATAATTACAATAATAACGGAGATGTGAGCACTGACGTTGTGCTCGCACCGTCAATCAACAGATGCGGACGTGGTCAACCTAATTAAACAGTGTTCAGTAAATCGGAACATGACCGCTATTAGTACATTACTGCAGCGGCACGCAAGACAGGCATTGAAGGACGAACGTGAAAATGTGGGCCGAGGCGAAGCCGAGGCACACATACGTGAGTCCATCAATGCCTAGTTGCGGCCAAGGCTTGTATAGTACTTTTCTCAAATAATGCGCGGAAATTCAAACCAAGAAGGTATTTTTAACTTTTAATTTTTATTTCAAATTAAAGCAAAAAATTGAAAAAAGAAGAAAGGAGCCAGTTTCTTTATTTTTTGGAGTGTGCACATCAAGGCCTTTCATTTGATACCCATGTTGAAAAAAAAATTTTTTTTCCAGTTATTTCGTTTTTTATTTTTTTTCCAGTTTTTTTGGAATGTACTCATCAAGGCCTTTAATTTGATACCCATATCTATGTATTAAAAAAAAAAAAATTTTTTTTTTCTTTTTTTTTTTCGTTTTTTTTTCATATTTTTGGAATGTACTCATCAAGACCTTTCATTTGATACCCATATACCTAGGTATTAAAAAAAAAGTTTTTTTTCTTTTTTTTTTTCGTTTTTTTTTCATATTTTTGGAATGTGCTCATCAAGACCTTTCATTTGATACCATATACCTAGGTATTAAAAAAAAAGATTTTTTTTCTTTTTTTTCTTTTTTTTTCATATTTTTGGAATGTGCTCATCAAGACCTTTCATTTGATACCCATATACCTAGGTATTAAAAAAAAAGTTTTTTTTCTTTTTTTTTTTCGTTTTTTTTCATATTTTTGGAATGTGCTCATCAAGACCTTTCATTTGATACCCATGTACCTAGGTATTAAAAAAAAGTTTGTTTTCTTCTTTTTTTTCGTTTTTTTTCATATTTTTGGAATGTGCTCATCAAGACCTTTCATTTGATACCCATATACCTAATATTAAAAAAAAGTTTGTTTTCTTCTTTTTTTTCGTTTTTTTTTCATATTTTTGGAATGTGCTCATAAAGACCTTTCATTTGATACCCATATACCTAATATTAAAAAAAAAATGGTTCGTGCTCGCTCATCAAGGCCTTTCATTTGATACCCATTATTCGTGATTCATTAAAAAGTTCGCTCCATTTCTGAATTACACGTGCGTAATGAGTTTTAATAGAAACATTGCCGGTCAGACGCCGGCAATTTTTGTATGAAAATCCATTATTACACGTTAGTAATGGATTCTCATACTAAGATTGCCGGCGCGGTTTAGGTCAGTCCGTAAACTCCGATTTAGCACGAAGAAGGTTGTCAAAATAATGATCGAATTTCCAAGCATGTTTGATAAAAATAATTCAAATAAAGTAACTTAGATATTGGCTTGAATAAGATTGTGCTATAGTTGTCCTAGACTAACGATAACAAGCTTGTTAAAGCCTACCGGTTAAGCACAAGTTAGCCAAAAAAAGAGGTTGCCAGCCAGCATGATGTCCTTTGACAAGTATGACGTGACAAATAGGTAGCATTATCATTTGACGATAACTATAACTTTGACAGCGTTTTGGTGCAACTCACACTAGTAGAGATAGTATAGTTAGAGATTTTAGAGAATATCTAACTTTGTTCGCAAATCTATCCTGCATCTCCTAATTTCAAACAGATATGGATTTCCGATATTCCATTAGCGTTGTTGCCGTAAATTTTTTTTTTTAATTTTACTTTGAAAAAAGTAATAATGAAGGTGAGGAAAATCTAAGCTTAAAAACTAAAAAACTAAACTTATGCAAATAGTTAAGTGTCCCAAGTAATCGGGTTATCTATAATATAGATGCGTTACTTAACTCCATTAGGAATTGTAGGCTAATCCTATCAAAGTTGCATCACCAATGCGATATTTACTAAACCAGAGTGAACGCACCCAACTATTTGATGCAGACTGTTACCCAATGATGCAGCTTTCTACGAAGCATCTTCGAAGTTAAATGTTGATTATTACGCTTTTATCGGTTTCGTCCTCTCACTTTCGTTTCGGCGTGGGATCACATTCGTTTTATGATCCATTCTATTGGGACCCGACAACCGAAACGAAGACTTTTACTTTCGATCCTATCATTTCTGAAGTGATCTCGTATGACATCATTTGTTGCGTTTGACCACAAGTATCATCATATTGTATGGTACTTTCAAAGTAAAGTTTAGATAGAAATAGAAAGTGTTGTTGCATAATTGCCTCATTTGCTGCACAGTACCGTGTTTGCTTTTCTGTCACGTGATTTTTTACTTTTACATAGGTGGTAGCTGTTGAGGTGAAGATTGCTAAATGGTACCACAGTTATGTTACAAAAATGGTAAACATTTAGGTGAGCTTAGTATTTATTTTTTTATTTTTTTTATTTATTTAGGACAGCTAACAAGAACATACACCAAAGACAAGGCAATGATACATTCGAAGGACTTACATGCTACAGTGTTGTCTTTTTTACAAGCTGCCACGACATGCATTATATACAACTATTTAATATAATATAAGTATAATTATCTATGTATCTTGTTTTTATATTTATTTATATTAATATTCAGGGCCTGTTTCACAAATTTCGACTATGTTCAAACTTAATCTGAATAAATTCATATCTATTTATAGTAGTTTATGATACAAGGTTGGTAAGGAGGTTTTTAAAACGAGTTGACGTTTTATAAGCCCGAGCCGCAGGCGAGGGTTTATAATCGTCACGAGTTTTAAAAAACCTTAACAACCGTGTGCCATACTACGTTTTTCAATACATTTGCGAGAAAACATCATAGGTACTGCTGAAATTGTAATCTATACATATAATAAAACTGTAAATTCTAAATATTTGTGCGCGAATTACGCAAAAACCGCTAATCTAATTTTGATGGATTTTTCACAATTTAGTAGATTATGGTCCAACTTAAAATCCAAGCTATGTTTCATCAAATTCGGGTGAGTGGAACCAGAGAAACAGCTGGAACTCTCCGTAGTACTAGCTTTCATACACTAAAGGGGTCATTTTAAACTGGTTGCAATATTTTTCTGCTGTCCACGCGGATGAAGTCGCGGGCGGAAGCTAGTAGAAATTAAAAAAAACGTTCGTAAACAAAAACGCACGGCGCCGGCGTGCGGTAAAATCAACTTTCCGCACGCTGTACTACTCCGTAAACAAAAACGCACGGCGTGCGGTAAAATCAACTTTCCGCACGCTCGACTGTCATCGTAAACTTACATTTTCGAGCAACTGTATTGAAAAATATATTTACCAAGTGTAAGCCAGTGCACGAGCATAAATTGCGAAACAGGCTCTTACATTTATGACAAAAAATGGAAAGAATAATAACATATTTAGGCCCTGTTGCTGCTGCACACATATTATATAAGATCATGTTTTGTTTTTATTTGTATTTTTAAAAAAATCTGTAAATTGTGTTATATGTGTGTTAAAAAGCAGCAATAAACGATCTATCTATCTATCTATATTTTCTATATATACATCTTTTTTTTTACATAACCAGTGAATATGGCACTTATTACACACGTACACGGCACGTAGGCCTTAATTCTGGTAACCAAGTGGGCTAACCAACCTCTAGTGGCATTCTATTTGAGGTTATTGCGGTGAAATTGGATTTTGATATTCTTTATATTTATGTATAGGTAGTTAATTACTTGGTTTTTAAAGTGATTAGGTAAATTATTAAATATTCAAAAGTTTTTCCAGAGATTTTCCAAGTCACGAAGAAAATGATCAAGTAAGTATGTAATGTAAGTACTAAGTACAATGCAGTAGAGTAAGTTAGGAAGTAAAATTGCTATCAACAAAACAAACATTAATTACTTAAATAGTTATGACAAAAAATCACTGAAAAAGGGTTCATCTAAATGTCTCACTTAGTTGTAGTTAAATCATGAATTTTTGTTTGTCTTCAGTTTGTTTGATTTGAACGTTTAAAGAGTTACATGCTGATAAGATTTTATTATAAACATTATTTTACTGTTAAAATTTGAATAGCTTTTTCTTCTGAATACTAAACGAAAATAATTTCATTAACCTACATACACTCGTATTTAATTCATTTGAAAAAAAAACTTTCCAATAAGTACCTATTTAACTTTAGATGTTCTATTTCCTTGAGATTCTATAACAATATTTATCAAAAAATATTTGAATCATCCTAAATCATTTGAAATTACTTACAATACTAAATTACTTTACTTTTGCCGTTAAACAGTCTTAAGTTGCCTTGTAAGTATCTTATTATTTTCCCACAGGTCTTAGAAAAAGACGTAACTGTATTCCTTTGGCATTTCTATGAACAAAATACACACAACCTTAATTTGATCTCGATCGAGACAAAAAAGAAAGTAACCAGACAATTTATAACCAAAAAATTACCTTGTTAAAATGCAATTTCCTTCTAATTACCGAGATGATTTTCCACTTGAGCAGATATTAACAAACATGCAAACAATCACCCACGCCCACGGTCATATTCATGTACCTATGTTATTATATCTGTAAAAAAACTCGGCGAATCGGAATGAAACCACTATAACTGTAACGTCCATTACTGAGTTAAGTTTGATTAAATTCTCGTCAAGTTGCAATGCAGTACGAAGGAGGACACAAGACTGGCTAGCGAATGAGTAAATATGATATTTAAGTATTTTCAAGCACTGAAAGTGTTAAATTATAATAAAAAATATGTTTATTTATTTTTATTACATTAAAGTCCGTGTTAATTTAACCTGCAGATTTAACGATTAGTTACCTGCTACGAAACTATGGCTGTGCGTTGGTATCACGTAAGATGCATTAAACCTTTGTATACTATTTGTCATGATAGATTGTTGTTCATACAAAATTAAGTTTATATGCCTTTTAGAATTTATTAAATTTTATAACTGGTTTGACTGTGGTTTGGCGCACTGCAATAGTACGACGCGTAGCGTTGTATGGATATTGTCCATCAGCCATTTTTTTTTAGTGTCCACACTGCTGGGGCACAAGCCTTCCTTATAGGTGGATAGGAGGACGGGCCATAACCCACCACGTGGGCCCAATGCGGATTGGCAGGTGTTAACGACGGCAAGTGCAGCCGGAACCAACGGCTTAACGTGCCTTCCGAAGAACGGTGGAGCACGAGATAGTAAATTTTTGGTTACCTATCACATGACCGACCCTTGCGAAAGTTGCTTAACATCCGCAATCGCTGAGCCAGGCGCTAAATCATTGCGCCACCGAGCTCCTCAATTGGATTATCAATTTCAAGTATA
Source organism: Agriphila straminella (assembly GCA_950108535.1). Classification (NCBI taxonomy): domain Eukaryota; kingdom Metazoa; phylum Arthropoda; class Insecta; order Lepidoptera; family Crambidae; genus Agriphila; species Agriphila straminella. The sequence goes on from OX467318.1 coordinate 6,735,749, forward strand.
GTCAAGTACCTATGGATATTATCAATCTTATTTACTAACCTTGTAAACAGCATGCATATTTTCAACACACTTGCTCGTAAAGTGAGCCCTAATACATCGCTTTTAGGGTCATAAACCGAGCTATAACAAACGCGTGCAATAATATATAAAACACAAGTTCGTAATAGAATTAACCCTACAAAGTTAAATTAGTACCTTACTGCAAGTTCTATGCGAGTAAACAGAGCATTTCCAATTTAGCCGGGTAATACAGTTATTTTTTTTATGCTGCTGAAAATTCATATACATTTTTGGAATAAATAAATGAAATTAATCCTTAATTAAGTCAAAAAAATATATATTATTATCAAATTATTCATAATTCACAATATTTTGTTATAAAATATTAAAATATTTGCATTTTGTCACTTAAAATTATAATTTTGAAGTAGGCTGTATGCTCCTCACCCCTTTGTTCGCAAAATATTTTTGCGTTGGGCGTGTGAAAAAAAAACAAAAAGAAACATGCGCGCCTTTTCCCATAATTATCATATTTTGTTTTTGTCGTATTTGTTGCTGTGTGACAAATGACTTTGTTTTTTCCTCGGAAATGTGTTGAAAAACGTCGTATGAAACTCGTGAGCTCTTGCTTATTGCACACTCAGCTGAGTTAACTTGTCTCTTATTGTACTATTATAAAACACCAACAATCTCGCAGGGGTGGATTACTAGTTAACATCATACAACATTCTACGGCTTTCCGAAAAAGACAAAATATTAAAATTTTTCAATGTAAATTATTTTTTATATATTATACCTATATTTTTTTTTTTGTTAAGAATAAAAATATAATACCTACTTACATTCTTCTTAAATTGACATAGTTAAGTAAGTACCTCTCATTTTATTTCGTAACACGAATACGGTGTTGTTCCAAAAAAGCCAACACCGTAAATATTAACGAAGTAACGTGATGGTGTTTAATTACGTCAGTTACATAAATAGTTATACGTATTTTTAGTGGTAATACAGATGAGATAAGCTGCATCATTTTTGAATTTGCGTAAAACCGAAAAAACTCGTTCTGCTTCCCATCATAAAATAATGTAATAGCTAAATGGATGAATTTATAACTAAATTTTATCAGTTACGATATCTCAGTTAGTATAAAGGTATGATTACTATCAGTATCTCAAAACTATGACTATTAATTTAAAACCGAATATCCTTACTTAAATCCTCCTTACCGAGGAGCTCGGTGGCGCAATGGTTTAATGCCTGGCCCAGCGATTGCGGAGGTTAAGCAACTTTCGCAAGGGTCGGTCATGGGATGGGTGACCAAAAATTTACCATCATGAACTCCTCATGCTTAAAGGCATGTTAAGCCGTTGTTCCCGGCTGCATTTACAGTCGTTGAAATCCACAGATCCCGGGATGGGTGACCAAAAATTTACTATCATGAACTTTTATGCTTAAAGGCATGTTAAGCCGTTGTTCCCGGCTGCATTTAGTCGTTGAAATCCACAGATCCCGGGATGGGTGACCAAAAATTTACTATCATGAACTTCTATGCTTAAAGGCATGTTAAGCCGTTGATCCCGGCTGCATTTACAGTCGTTGAAACCCACCAATCCGCATTGGGCCCGTGTGGTGGATTATGGACCATCCTCCGTACCCACCCATGAGGAAGGCCTGTGCCCCAGCAGTGGAGACATCAATAATGACTGATGGTCTAATCCTTACCACTTAGCAGTTCGTTTGATAAATAGCACATTGCTTATTTTAAAATTGTAGGTAAGTATCATTGTTTCTGAAAGTTAACTTAGGTTATTATGTTTTTATTTATTTATTCTGTAGGTTAAAATTATGGTGAAAATGGAATTGCTTTTTTTCATCTTTAACATAAGTAGATACCTACTCAAAAATGCATAGTGAATGCAATAATCCAAAACGTAACAATAATAAAGTTAACTAAATTCCTTTTTTTGTTTAAAAAAATCTTGTCAAAAGCACATAATTATACTGCGCACTTTTTATCTAGAGTTATCAATATAGTTACTGTGTATTGCTGACTCACATAAACAGTTATATCATATCAAAAAGCCCAGATTGCTAAAGGTCTGCAAAAAACAACATTATATGCAGTCACTTGTATCGCAAAAAATAATTAAAAATTATCGCCACAACAGTTTTAATTAACACGTAGAAGCGAGTCACACCATAACTGATGTGATATTTAAATGTATGAAGTAGTAAAGTAAGATAATATCAGGTCCGACTTCACAATAAGAAGATAAATCGAACAGTAATTTGTTAAAGCTCATTAAGTCGGCCGCTTTTGATTTCGACTTTAATACGCGTTGAAATTTCACGACCCAAGCTTTTAGGGATCCGTGGCTAGAACCTTGTTAAACTTTTATTTTAATCTGTGACAAAATAGCATAGTATATTCCAAAATACACTAAATAAAAATTAGGGTTTATCTTGGGTTTTAAATAATTTAAGTATTAACTTATGTTAAAAAAGTAACTAATTAGTTATTTCAAAGTTTGCCTGGAACAAAATCATACTAATACAAAGCACAAAAACTTGCAACGCTTACCTTCATAAGAAATACATCGATCAATAAATAAGTATGGAACCCTTTTTGGTTTAAGACAAATTAAACTGAACCAATTTGCCTACATTCCTAAACTAAACTACTACTAAACTCTATACTAACAGACAATCGGGATCCAATCACGCAAAGATTGGAGATATCTTCATATATCGAGCGATCGATTTAATTAATCAAGTTGATAGGTATACGAGGCGTATTCGTTCTTCCTTTGTTTTTTTTTCGCTGCGATATTTGTTCCGAGCGTTTGTTGTCTTCACATTTACTTTACACTAAATTTTCATAAATAAATCAAAACGCGGAGAATGTATGACTGATGCAAATCAGATTTTTCATAAGTACCTAGTCAAAGAAACAATCAAATTAAAATTTTTTAATAAGCTTTATTTTCCATACATTCTTGAGTAGGGTTGCCGGGAAGTTTTGGATGTTGGAAGCGAGTTTTAGTATTACCTATTCGTATATTCATTTTTCTTCCAACACATTTTGATTTTCTTTTTTTTTATTCGTTTAAGTACTTCCAATGTCCATAACAATAATTGTTATTACTATCAATCATATTTAGATATAATTTAAAATAAACGGGAAAATTGGGGAAAATACCCGTACAGGGTCCAGCAGGCCCAGCAGCAGTAGCGCCACCAAGCGGGATAAATGTGACATCCCGCCATTGAATGTTTTTTTAAACAAAATTATACACTTTTCCACAATATAACTCTCCAACAATATACGAGTGCCGCGTTAATTGAACTTGCAAAAGATAATGCTATCTCAACACATCTCCTACAGTATATTTATTTTTTGCACCGTATAATATACAGGGTGTTTGGTAAAAGCCTTATAAAGCCGAATATGGTTGATAGGGACTATCAAACTGAACAACTTCTACTATAGGACCAACTCTGAAATCGCGAAAACAAATCAGCTGTTTCATACATTTTGATATTTTCGTTATTAATTTTTGTATGAAACAGCTGATATTTTTTTGCGATTTCATATATAATTATAAATTTTAAAATTGAAGATAATAAATTTTACTGAAAGAAAAATTCATTTCTAAAGAAAACTTCATAATATCAATATGAAATAAATAATTGGAACTGCATTCAAAGCTTTTTTTTTTAATCTCAGACGATACTATACAAATTGATACAAATATGATACAAATTGATACAAGTATGACTTGATTAAATTTTAAATGTAAAATTTCATGGTCTTCCTTTTGTTAAAGATGCTTTGTTACTCAAGAAAAAATAATCGTAATATGTAAGTAACCCTTTCGACCGGTATCGTAAAAATTATATGGGTTCGATTCCTGGTTAAGGCCGGCGATTATTAAAAAATCTTTGAATGCAATGCAGTTCCAATAATTATTAAAATCAAAATGAAGTCTTTATTCAGTAAATTTCCCTTCATCTGGCAAAGTTTTGGGACACCCTGTATAGGTATCTATTTTTAATGTATTTTTATAAAGATACTACTAATTAAGTCCTGACCTATCTAGTTTATAAAACATTTTGAATATCAAAAAAGAAGTAACCAAAGTGACTATAACAGGCATATCACTTAATTTTTTGTCAAGTTTTTTACCAGTCGATTAGTTTAATAAGTGACTTGGTTTAACAACCTTAGTACGCTACTGCAAGGTGTTTGTACACATAACGGCTATTAGTCAACTCTGATGTCAGTTTATCATTATTATTAGCTATATCTTCTCACATGAATCATGACTTCTAGATACGAGATAATGTGTATCATTATGTCGCGACTAAAGAGTAAAAACGGACAGTTCATTGCTTGCCTAGACAGATTATGTGACAAAGTGGGTATCAAGTATTTCTTTAGTTAAACTATTAAATAAATCTTTTAGTGCCTGATGTTGGAAGTGTCATATTTTATTTCAAATTTAATAGTAACTTTATTTTGATCTTTTCCTAATACTAGGGCTACACTTAGGCTTAACGCCAATAAATAATTTTCCTTATGTCTAAGAATAAGTTTTATCATTGCGATTTTTTTTGTGTCCATTAGTGTGTCCTTTGCCTTACAGTTCAGTTTATTATATAAATGATCAAGAAATTCAATGAAACGGAATTAAAAACAAAAAGTGCCTTTAATTAATAATGATATTTTGTTTTTTTTTTATTAATGCAGCTTAAAACATTAACTTTTGTGTAACATCATGAAAGTCATTTCTAAATGAAAATATTGTTATAAAGCTGTCCGTTTTAAAACCAACGTTAGATTGTTTTTCAGTTTAATAATCTTCAAAGTTGTTCTGAATCAAAACCGGCATCATTTTATTGTTTAATTAATTCACGCTTGCTGATTGAAAGAATGATGTACCGGAAATTAACCAATCTATAAGGTGTTTATTCTAAAATGAAATGGCGGTGTAGCCAAACTAAAAAAAAACTTGTGATGGATTTTACAACTCCATTTTGCACTAACTTATTAAGTACTGTTACCTCCTAATTATTAGCTAAGTATTATATCTGAATCGATTGCATTGCAGAGTAGTATTGGCTTCTTGATAAGATTTAAATCTTAGTTCATTTCATTATATTATAAAAAAAATAGTTTTAATATCTGGAGATACTATTGTCAGGATCAAGTAAAAAATCACTGAAAGTTATTATGTAATTCGTGCGTGATACAGTTTGTAATCTTACAAAAAACTTAATTTTCGAATTCTGTACTATCGAGAAAAATAACGCGCGTAAAATTAGTCGATATAGATTTATCAATGGAAAATTTAATTTCGCTTTAGTGCGATAGATGGCGCTCTACAAATTTTCTATACAAAACTAATCTATCGAATGATTTTACGCGCGTTATTTTTTTCGATAGCTGTTCGTGCTAAGGGTACTGGTAAAAGTAGTTTGATTTTGCTTACATCATTATTTAGTTTTCTTATTCTCGTAGGAATGTATTAATATCATCAGCTAATGAATAATAATAAAAAACACAAAACTTCATGCGGTAGGTAGTTAGGTAGTCGATAACTAACCAACACACTTCGGTAAAACTTTCAGCTCAAACCAAGAAACAGTGTTCGGTAACCTGTCATTCCAGAGGTGAACAACCTGTTCAAGACCGATAAGAAATTAGCAACAAAACCTTCGCTACTTTCCTTACGCCGGCATTTCGCCTGCTGATCCATTCGTCCATTTTGTTTTTGCGACTCTGACAGTGACATGACGTGAGTGCTAAGTTCTCTAATGCGCGAAGCCTGCCTGGACCAGTCAAAACAAAGTGAAATGAATGGTAATTGACAGGACCAACATCGTGTCAAACAACCGTTGTTTGACGCATCACTATTAGATTAAACTTAAGAGCAACAATCAAGGATACTTTTTCTACATAACTGTTCTAAGCGTTTTACTTTTGTTTTCCTGTGTCCACGAACTTTAAGACCGAAGATATTTAATCAGTTAAATGGGTACCTTAAGAGTAACTTTATTCGCTACATAGCTAGATAAAATCAGCTAATAAATAATTAAAACGCCAACCCACTGATTAGAAAAGAGGGTGCCGACAACACACTTATAAAAAAAGTTAGTGAAATAACCGCCAATCGACCCTATTCGACCTCTTTTTTGCATTCTACGTGAAAAGGCACGAAAGCGAGCGGGGCGCCGCGCTCTGCGCCGGCGCAGAAAAAGAAAAGAGAGCAAACCAAACACGCGGATCGATCTTGATCTTTATTCATGCGAAGGCTTACTTTATTAATAAAACTTAACTGGTGATTAAATCTACCTAAATAATTATGTAAAAATAAATAAAAATCAATTTCTTGTCTATCAAAATTATCAGAAAATAGTGGTCCAATTAATATAAAAAGGAACATATCTTTCAACAAATAGGGGACAATTTGCATTAATAATTCTACATATTATCAACATACTTCCACGCTTTCTTGGAAAAAAATGTTTTTTTATAAAAAAAAAGTAATTCTTCTAAAATAATAATTAACTTGAGTCTTAGTAACATTGTAATGATTTTTTTTCAGTGGCTCACAAGTAATGGGTTTGTGGTAGCCACCTCGCTGATTACGCATGCACTGCAACCTATCATTGCGCAAGGGCATTGTCCGCCGCTTTTAGTAAGCCATCATATAATTATCAGAGTAATGTGATGCCTACAGTCTTATTATGTGCTATGAAATACCATATCTACACTATTAATGGAGATTCTTGAATTTTTCAAGAGAGGCTATTATTAGTCTTTTTAATATCCATTTCATATATTTTCCGTGATTTAGTAATATTTTTTTTATATTTCTCTGTTGGGGCATTGCCTGGGATAGATGAATTTTATTAATTTATTTCTATTAATCAAAGCCAGTTTTCTGATGACCACGAAGTCTGGAAAGAAGCTGAAATATCTGATATTAAATTGAATACCTATATCTGAACTATAACGTATCATCCGCTTAAACTAAGTATAAATAATCAATCAATAGTATCGTAACAGACTAACTATTTAGTGATCGTACTGTGTAAGTCAGTTTCACTATTCAGAATACTAGTTTTTACAGAGTTCACAAATAAGTAGGTATTTCAAAAAAAAAACATTTAAGAATAAACATAAAACACAATTATCCCGCCAACTCCAGAGCAGAATAGGTTCAGATAGAGCTATTCTTAGAATCGCGGAATGAAGTTCCGCCGACAAGACAGACTAACTTTACGGTCTCAAAGGTATAGATGAATAAAAAAGACTCTGTACTAGTAGATTAATAGTAGATTAGTAGCCAAGGGCTGTACACCCGAGCTAACTACTCTGCTTTACATCTCGATGGTGAGGTAAATAGAAAAAACCGGCATTACAAGAATAAAACATTTTATTAGTTAAAATTTATAGTGAATTGAGAACAATTTTCAAATTTTAGGGACAGGTGTTTTTTTAGAATAGAATAGAATAGAATAGAATTCATTTATTCATAAACATAGGTACATTAATGATGTTAATACTTATACATTAAACAATGTTTATAGTGCTATCTATGTTTCACCATTTTCGGTATATGAAGTATAAAACAGATTACAATTCTATTATTATTAAGAAATTATACAAATTAAATATTAAAAAGCCGGACCAACTGAGTACCTAAGTAAATGATTATTTATAGATTAAAATCCAAAAATTAATTATTGAAATTATTGATTATCATGTCAATATCATTATTAAAATTATCATTATAAAAATCCCTAATGTCATAATAGCATTTGTCAATTAATAGTTTGGTCAACACAGTTTTAAACTTAGTATTGTTCAAGTTTGTCACATTATCCGGCAACTTATTATATAAACGTGGAGCCATCATGACTACACTCTTATTCATCATTGCTGTTTTACACTGCAGGGTACGAACATAGGGTTTTCTAGGGCGAAGGCGAGAATCTTTTGCAGATTTTACAACCTCAAACAAATCAGGATTACATTTGACAAACACACAGCATTCGAGAACATAGAGGCTGGGAAAAGTTAACAATCCTAAAGACTTGAAATAAGGTTGGCAGCTTTCTATAGGTTTTAGTCCACAAATTGCTCGAACGCATTTCTTTTGAGCCTTAAATATAATTTCTCTGTAAGAAGAATTTCCCCAAAAAATAATCCCAAATCGTAATGTAGCAACAACAAAGCCGTGATATGCCATCAGCAATGTTTTTTGATCCACAGATCTAGACAACATGTACAGTGCATATGAGTACTTATATAATTTTTTACAAACCTCTATAGAATGGGACTCCCATGTCATATTACTATCAATGTGAACTCCTAAGAACCGAGCAGTATTTGTTCCATTGACAGTTACTCCTTGAATCTCAATGTCAGAATTAAGGACAGGTTTTCTTTGTGAAAAGTGCATTATATTTGTCTTTTCTAAATTAATTTTAAGATTGTTATTTTTTAACCAATTGATTATATTTTCGACAGTATGGGATATTTCATTAATGTAGGCATCCTTATTGTCATCTTTTATAAAGACAGTACTATCGTCGGCAAACAGGATCATAGGATGGCTAGTACAATTTATTATGTCATTAATATAAATTAAGAACAATAACGGCCCAAGTACGCTGCCCTGAGGTACACCATATTTAACTTCTTTTAAATCAGATATAAATGTCTTTTCCTCCTTAGTAGTGACACATATTTGTGTTAATTCAGTATATTGATATCTGTCCGCCAAATATGATCTGACAAGAGCCAGGCAGTTTCCACGGATCCCATATTTATATAATTTGTCAAGCAGTATTTTATGGTCTACATGATCAAACGCTTTCGTCATGTCCATATAAACAGCACATGACGAACATGTTCTATCCATATTTGTTACAGCCTTCTTTACCAAATCATAAATCGCTGTGTTGACTGAAGTTTTCTTTCTAAACCCGTTTTGTTCCTTAATTAATATATCATGCTTTTCTAAAAAATTGTTAATGATTGCGTGAATAATTTTTTCCAAAATTTTTGATAATACAGATAATAATGCTATGGGTCGATAATTTGCCATGTTTTCTCTATCACCCTTTTTAAACAATGGTTTTACTATAGCTTGTTTTAATTTGCTTGGGAAAACGCCCGTATCAAAGCAGAGATTTATTATATGACTCAGGGGCACTGCTATTAGATGACCAACACGTTTAATTACTTTTGTACATAATCCATCATAACCCACGCTCGTTGTATTTTTTAAAGTCATTATTGTTTTATATACTTCACTGGGTGTAACTGGTGCTAAGAATATAGTGTTCAGATTACTATTTATACCAGACAGATCTATTTTATTTGAGGAATCTTTTTCAAATCCAATATTATAAACAAAATAATTATTAAATTCATTTGCTATCTCAGTCGGTTGAGTTACGTTATTGTTGTCTATTTTTATGTTAGTTATTGGTTCTTTCGGAATACTGTTTTTAGTTTTATTAATTATTTGCCAAGTGGCCTTAGATTTATTGTCTGAGTTTTTGATATGCTGAATATTCTGTGCCCGCTGTGTCAAGTCAATAATTTTTCTTAATCTATATGTATAGCCTTTCAAGGCTGATTTAATGTTGTGGTCTTTGTTTAGTCTATACTGCCATAAGAGTTGTCTTTTTTTCTTACAACATATTCTTATCCCTGGAGTAAGCCATTTGTGTCTGACTTTAGTTGATTTCTTAATAGTTCTAAAAGGAAAACATAAATCATATAAGCATTTAAAAATGTCAAAAAATAAATCATAAGCCATATCCACATCACTACATGAAAGTACATCATTAAAAGTCAGACTCGCAATGTGCTTACCAAAGATGTTAAGGTTTACTTCGCTATAATCCCGGCGTTTAACACGCCAAGAATTGATAGTATTAGTTTTTCTAACGGGACACTGTAAAATTTGAGCTGAGTGATCTGAAAGAGCTAGCTCAACTACCTCTCCCTTTGCGCCTCTAATATTATGACCAAAATTGTCCAAACAAGTACCACTGCTCTTTCTAGTTGGTTCATGAATAGCAAGTTTTAAATTGTGACCTAATAGTAAGTATTCAAAATCCCGTTTATCTCTCGTATTTTTCAAATTATCAATGTTAAAGTCACCACACACTATAACTTTTTTGTTATTTGACTTGCATATGTTACTTAAAATATTATCTAATCTATTAAAGAACACATTAATGTCAGTCTTGGGGACTCTATATACACATACAATTATAATTTTATGTTCAACTAGTTCAATAGCACAACACTCTACACTCTATTTTTGGGTATGTTAATAGTTTAAGATTGTGATATTTGTTGGTCATGGACAAAATCTGACGGGATGAAGCTTTCTTCAGCAGAAGTTGTTGGTTGCGGATCATCACTTGAGAAAGATGTTTCATTTTTTGAAAGCTGAATAATTTCCGTTATTTTGTTGGTAATTTTACTTTTATTTTGTATGGAATCTTCAATGTAACCTTCAGCCACCTTGCTGGATTTTTTAATTACTTACCGCCCTAGGGCTTTTTTTAATTACGTACCGGATTTTTACATACTTACAGGTTTTTTTTAATTACTTACCGCCCTAGCTAGGGCTTTTCTAGCTACCTTAGAGCTTATTTAAATTTGTATTTAAATTGTACGGCTAATACTGAAGGCAAGCAAAAGTACACTCATAAAGGTATATATGGATGGGCTTTTCGGTCGTAATAGGGTTCGAAAAACTACACATACAAACGTAATAGGTTCGTAGAACTGTACTTAATAAATCAGATGACCATGGTTAATAATAAAATAAAGTAAAACTTTAGTATTTTACTTTTGATTTTTACTTAAACCTAATAAAGCTTGAATGATGCAAACGTTATGACGAGCTTAAGTTCTGAATGTAGGTACTTACATAAAATGTTATCGTGGGCTAAAATTATGATTAATTAACTAGCCTACGCCTACGACTAGTGTATGAAAGATGAAAGCATTTGATGAACGGAGATTTCAAGCTGTTTCCATCCAACTGAATTAGATGAAACATGGCTTAAATTTTAAGTTAGATCCCAAGCAACTCAACTCTGAAAAGCCCATAAAATCCGTTCAGCGGGTTTTGCAAACATTTAAAATTTACAGTTTTCTTATACCTATGTATTAAGATTTTTGAAACTGACAGTAATTTTATAGCTTCCATTAAAAGACAAAAATATACATCATAAGACAAGAGTTTGTCTTCAATATTTTTATACTTACAAAAATATCTACCTGTACACTTAGAAAGAAAAACTCTCGAGAGCAAAATATTAAATGTTTGTATACAAAGTAAAAAAAAAATAAATGGAACTAAGATTTCCAATACAATAATTCGATTTGCACTCGATAGTTTTTTGTACTAACGGTACTGCACGAAGCGGGGCGGATCTGTCACGGTCATGCCGTGAGCGTGCGGCTGACAATGACAATGATGAATTTACCTCAATTCCGTACATCCTTCAAATAAGACGTATTTTAACTATAAGAATGCTCCTACTCAATAAACATTTACTGCCATATTATCGAACAAATCTGCAGACTTAATTAGTATTAGCATCAAGGACAGCGTTCGGCGTGCGCGCAAGTCGGCCGAGGAAAGCGTGCGCCCGCGCATCGTCGCGTTTCTCCCGATCGTGCATCTTTGTGTACACCTTAATAGCTGGCTTCTGAGCGAACTGATAATTAATGGCATCGTATAGGAACTGTGCCAATTTAATAATCTACACATTGTTTTATTTGTAGATAATTAGATTGGTTACATAATAGGTTGATAATAAAAAAAATCCAACATTTTATTTAATTCACTTACGAACAGTGATAATAGCATTGATAATAAAAAACAAAGTTTCCCACTATAAGGCACTTATTTAACACTACTTGGCAAGAGAAAAATCTATGCAAGAAAATACTACTTAACTAACGATATTATTTGGTGAAACACAAATTTTATACTTCATTCAATTTATAATTAATGCTCGTACATCAGATAAAACTATTATTTTGACATTTTTATGGTTTTGAGTTCAAAAACAATATTGTATATCTATCAACAGTAGGTATGTTCATATCGTAATGCCGAATGATATAGAGTAAAAGAGTATTTGAATGATAAAATAAATGCCTGAAGATATAGGTACTTACATACTCAATATAAACGTAAAATAATAGAAAAATATTATACTAATACACTTAAACAATATCTACTTATATTATATTGTGACTTATATGTGATACACAGTTCAAAACTATGTTTTTTTTTATATAGTAATAATTGTAATTTGTTTTTAATAAGGCGTCCTCTCCTACTTCAATTGCTATACCCTACCAGGGTCCATAATGTTCTCTTTCTATAAACTACCACCTATGTATTTCTATTACCTATGTATATTCACTTTATGGTATTCAATAAAATATTGAATTGAATTGAATTGATCAAAATATATCACACTCTGACGGACGTGGTGTCAGCGAGATTAGTTGTCGTCGATGACCCTGATGCATAGGTATAACTTTGTCATACTTTCATTGCATGTTAATGTTTGTCTGTTTTCTAAACATTAGTTCTTTAGAAAACGGCTTGGCAAAATGATCGTATCTAATTGCGCGCTGGCAGTTTGTTTACTGTTTCATTAACTTTGTTTGGGTAATTATAATATTTATTTTGTAATGGTAGCCTTAAAATCTATCTAATGTGTATATAATTATCTTCTTCGAGGTAAACAATTTCGATACTTACAGTAATTTTGTATGGGAAATTTGTACAGTGCCATCTACCGCCGAAAAACGAAATTAAATTTCACGTTTTTTTCGATAGATGTTCGTGCTAGGAGTACTGATCATAAAGCAAGAAAAGATTGCATTCTATTATTCTGAACAAAAACTAATCCGTTATCTTTACCGTAGGTTTGTAAAAGTTTGCACAAAAACTTCACAATCACGAAATGCATGCAAGAAAATCGCCATCATGTAATCGTTCGAAGTTCGATCGTTTGTTTTCGACAAATAATGAAACCATTGCCGCTTTTTCGCTTAATAGCCCTGTTGAGTTCTAAAAAGTTCAATGTAATCTGATGCGGAGAAATCAAGTTTTAAAGACATTTAGTACAGACTGGGAAATGTATTCCGATTCTCACGAACTTATGACGAAAAGAGGAAAACAAACAATAGATTTTCACGTTTTTACTACCAAAGTTCGCGTTTTTAAAACCTTGAGATGGTTAATCAATAACATTCCTTTTTACAACGATAGTAAAACAATTAAAAGTTTAAGCTGTCTTCCCAACTTAACTTTTATAGTTTTATTAATTTAAATAATAAATAACTATTTTAGATGAGTCACACCAATAATTAAGTCCCAGACAAGCATTCATACTGATAATTTGTTAAAAAATTAATAATGGATGAATAAGTACATAAAATGAGAATTTAAACATCCATGCATGATTAAGGAACAAATCCTTAGGCTAATCATACAAACATACAACTCTACCACAAGGATTCGAACCCAGGACTCAAGGCTTAAGTTAAAATCTCTACCAGATGCAAGTCCTTTTTCAATACGGGTCTCATCTGTAACTTTTCTACATAAATAACAAAGAATTAACAAATCACGTAAAGTTAACTAAAATACTTACAAAAACCGAAAGCAGAATTCCTAAAAAGCAATAAATTATTGCGGTGACCCATCTCTATGTTCATAATTGAAAAGTAGAGTGTGTGTAGAAGTAAAATGTAGCATAGTAACCTTTGCTACCTGACAACCTATCATTACTATGAGTTTGTTTGTATTCAAAGAGTTATTCATATTCACATTCAATACAAAGCATTTCGCAGTACAAAAGACTTCAACGCGCTACAATCTTACAATGCAACATAAGAAATTAAAATACTTTAGGCTGAGTTGCACCATCTAACTTTAAGGATAACAAGCTTGTTAAAGTACCGGTTAAGCACAAGTTAGCCAAAAAAAGAGGTTGTCAGCCAGCATGATGTCCTTGGACAAGTTTGACTTGACAAATAGGTAGCATTATCATTTGACGATAACTATAACTGACAGAGTTTTGGTACAACTCAGACTTAACTATGTAATCTTTATGTCACATTTTGAGCTACTGTTTTAAACGCGAAGTCTACAGCTCACGGAGCCACTAGTTTATTAATGAGAAGAATTTTGCCCACCCCATAGTTAATTGCATCGTAAAATAATTACCGTCAGACAACTTCTTGTCAACAAAACAACAGTTACTTAATTAAAATATCCTACGGCAACCTTTCAATGCACCCCAGGCACGCACAACACACTCCAATTAGCATCACTACTTTAATTATAGTCTTTACCAACTAGCTATAAAGTCCATTATCCGATTCTGTGATGAGAAATAGTAATTAGACAACACAATACGCCGTACGTCGTTTCAAAAACTAGGGCTACAGGAACTACGCCATGCGATTTTCAATCTTATTGACGCAACTAGATGAAACTTGCGGTTTATAGAAAAATAGCTCGAAGTCACTTTTCAATCTAAACCTTACACTATACATCTTTAAAGCTCAATTTACCTGAAGCTCCATCGTCACGTTCCGCCGTGGTTTCCGCAGAATGCCTGCGTGTTGCACTCCTATCTTAGATATGTGTCAGTGTTACAAGATGGTTGGTAATGTGACATAAAACGATGATAATTGGTGGTAATTTTGCTCAAGTATTTTTAAAACTTAGTACCTACATAATTATTACCTACTAATATTTTAATAGGTACTAAATAATACTATAATATGCATGAAGCATCTTTAAGTTGCATGATTTGTAGTATATGCCTTTTGCACCAACGTATACGAGGTATGTGGCTGCGATTGCTTGGCGAGAGTTGTATATGATACATTATCGAGGCTTCAAAAGATAACAACCATTTCCACTACTGTTTTAGTGAAGTGTCTAGAAGTGCTAAATCATACTACTTAAAATAATTAATAAATATTCGAAGTGCAGTCAAGACTGCGTTTACAATGTGAACACAATGTTCACATTAAGTTTAACTTAAATTATTATTTATAAAAATAACGTTAGAAAAAAACACCCGATTAGCGCTGCAATATTGTTGAATTTACTGATACATTTTCATAATTAGAGTTCTATACTTACCTCTTATTTTTCAAAGACACCTAAAACGGAGGTCATCATCCGAATACACGCCATAACAAATCCAATCACCCTCCTTTTCACGGTCATCCCCAAAGCCAATCAAAGAGACACAAAAACAATTTTCCAACACATTAATCGAATCCGTGATAGAGAGGCTTTCTAGGGAAACGACGGTTCCTGACACAGTTCTACTACACCTCGACTAATGCGGCAAAAAGATAGCACCACTTTCTAGACAACGAAAACTTTTATTCTAAATCTTACACCGCCACACGGCGACGCGTGCGTGACCATTGTAGCTTGCAAAAACCGATGACCAATCAAAAGAAATGTGTGTTTATTTTTACAAGTGACGTCTCAACTGAGGAAAAAGTGATCTCTATTATAGTAGACCGCCAGTCTTTAGACTCATTATTTTCTATCTCAGCAAATAGGTGACCAACAATGGACATCTTAGCGTCCATTAAACAAGTAGATGAACTATTTCAAGCTCGTGATTAATGCTTTTTAATAGCGTTTCCATTGTTGGTACGCCAGACTGAAAATGAATAACGGTACGTGAAATAAACTTTTAGCTAAAGAGGTAATATAAGTTTTACACTTTATTTATTTATTTAATAGGGATGTTGACTATTTTTTTTATTTAATGTTACATAAATTACCTCTCAAAAAAAGAAACATTGGTAAAAGAATTAATTCGCTAGCATGAAAACTGCCCGAGATATCACAGTGTGAAATGCACACAAATGGACTCGATCAAAAACGCTCCATACTAATGGCTTGCACGTTATGACGTCACGCCTTGCAAGTTTGTATGCAACGCATAGGAAATTTGTTCAGCAGCTATATTAAATATTGTGTTTATCAAAATGGTTTCTTCGACAAATTTGCTATACATTTTACGGACTAATTAAAGGTATCATTTATTTTAATAAATTTTATACTTTTTAAATGGACTTGTCCACCCAACTTTGAAGGGTCATAAAACAAATAATATGCAATATATAAAACCAAGAGGTATACAAGCTACTCTAAAAGTTTAATATGTTTACGATTTTTATTAGTATTTCGTTATTTTATTCATTAGTCAACATCCCTATTCTTGATGCACAATTTGTACAATGGCGGACTTAATGCCTTAGGAATTCTCTACCATAGGGTGATGTGGAGACTTTGTGTGGTAGGGTGCACAACCAGGGTAAAAAGAAAAATGAAAAAAAAAGAAATAATATGATATAACTACATAGTTCGCAGTTTGTTATGCAGAGAACCAATATCTAGCTAGACTTTTTCGTTGAGAAACTATTACAATTATAAAGAACATTAATCAGCATTTATATTTATTCAGGATTGTCTGTAAGAGATTTGAAAATGTGAAGCTAATTTTAGGCCACGTACCAGTATCGTTATATTTAATAAACACTTAGGTAGTTTTGTTTAAGAAACAGTTTGCTATTAGGGTAAATTAACGTTACAAAATTTAATCACTATCGTGTTCGCAAAATTAAAGGGATTTAAAGGCCTATAATGCAAATCGGGTCGTTATAGCTCGGCCTATATCGGTCAGTGTAAGGGGCGTACATAAATACGAACCTTCCGTTACGCTGATGGCTCCAATAATCGAGGGTTTGAACCGTGATCGGTAGCATGCTAACACATTTAATCTAAGTACTAGTAGGTACTTCCTTTATGCGAAGCTATGAAAGGTTTTGTATAGGTATAGGTATTGAAAGTTTAATCTTTTTTTTTTATTTTGCTGTCAATCGTTTCAAACTGCAAAGGTTACACCCCTATTTCCACCGGAAAACTATAAATAACCATTAACCAACCATCCATAATAAACGGTTGATTGGCTCTTTATTTAATTTCGAATTACCAATTCCCAAAGAACCCCACGCTCGCCCCACTAACAATGAGGTCGAATTCCATAGGAATATTATTCTGCATTTCGCGATAAATGAATAACTTTAAAACACATTATATAATTATATCATTTAAAATATTATAGTTCTAAATTGAATAGGTATTAATTAATGTCGCTTCTAGTCCCACGCAATATATGTCAATTATCAAACGTACCGCTTAAATCACAATAAAAGGTATTTATACACACATGGATATATTAAGGCGAGTGTATAATGTACATATTTACATGCCAGTCATTAACTGGAATGACTGTGTGACTTGGATTGAGCACATTCCGTACTAACTTTCTTTGCACGAAATCTCATAGCGAGCGTCGTGAAACAAAAGCAGTTAAATTTTCAGAGAAAATGGATTAAAGATGGAATAAAATAGGTAATAAAATTAGGGCGGATTCGACCAAGTGAGAATAACTGTTATTCTTAGATAAAATTACCAGTTATTCGAGAGTAAACCGAAATTACGTTTTACCACATACTATTCTCAGAGTATTTTGCATATTCAGAAATAGTCACTATACCACCATTTCGCGGGGAATAACAGATTAATCCGCGAGTATTTTAATGGCATCCGCGTGCCGTATGTCAGTGTCATTTGTATGACATTTGACTTTGACCGCTATATATATCTATGCTACCATAGATATAGTATATTAAAAGGGGTATGCTACAGATACGTACAAGGCGACAAAATAAAGTTGACAAGACTTTGCCTTTTAAATATTTCGTTTATAGAACAATGACAATTGGCCGGATAATACGTTCATTCACATATTCACTCACTAATGAAGGAATAAGAATCCCAATTGTAACTTATCTTTGGATTGCATGGAAAAAATACCATTTCTTTACTCGAGAAAAAAATAGGTATATAGGGTATAGTTATTCCCGTTTATATTGAAGTTTGGACGAATCCACCCTTAGTTACAAAACTTTCTACATGAGGCCCGTGTTTTGATTCATCCTAATTAATATTTTGGCTTCAGGGGAGAAACATAATTACCTATATTAAGTTGTAAAAACATAAAAAAAATATTAAAGAAGTTTTTTAGTCAAGAAACAGAATGCCATAATTAAAAGTGGAAATGACTGAAGTTAGCCGATACGTTAATGAGTTATTTATTACTTATATCGTTATAATATTGTCAGTGACAGTAACAGTAAAAGAAAGACTTAAAGTGATTGGTTTGAGCATTCATGTGATTTATACATATAAGGTGGTGGAATCCGTATTTTTTTCAGGCACAATTTTACTACTTTAATAAGTTTTCATGCTATTTCATTTTCTTTAATGATGACAAGAGTAAGTTACATTTATGGTTCCTTATTGTAATACCACGTTTCATTTTTAGTGAAAGTAACTGAAATATGGAAAATTTCAACCATCTTGTTCATGTTCATTTCAACCATGTTACCATCTTCAGAAAATAACACTTATAAATTATTATAAATTACTTGGTATGGTCAATTGTATTAAAATTAAGTGCCGGAAATTCCAGTACCTACCTACCTAAGTGGAAAGTTTATTTATATTAATCTCTTGAAGTACCGTATTTTGTTTTACTATTATTATGTTTAGGTATACAACACCTCTATCAATAAATATTGATTATCGTCATCACATTTACTAAAGCAAGCAAGTACTTAAGCTTGGAAGTTATTACATTAATTATTGGAAACTGTAAAAGCGATCGAGTTGTATTAGTGTTACTAAAAGGTAACAAAGTGTTTGATCCAAAAAGATGCACTAATGTAATTTAATATTTTCCTTTATTATCATGTAACATCAGCCATAGTACCACACCCTTCCAGCAACAAAAACTTTAACGTATGAACATATATCGTTATTTTTGTTACTACCAAATTACTGGACTTAAATAAATAAGTCTATAACGAACATATTGATAAAAAGCAACCCAAATATAAGACAACTCAATCTTATTCCACGTCTAATGATGCATACTTAGTTAACATGTAGCCGGAAGATGTTATACCACAAATAGACAAAATTATAGTTACCTATTCGGTTTTTACAGTACACTTCGAGTACTCGTACTAGTGACTTTGTAATCGAATAATGTTAAAGAACGGAAGTCATCGCATCACACTTGACCTAATAGCCGAATTTAATGCCAGGGCTGCTAATATAACTAAGACTAAAAACGATTCAGTTTTTCAAAATTTTCCAATAGCGGAGATATGGTAAAGAAACACATTTCAACCTTTCGAAAAATGTTCAAAAATGTCGATAATGCGAGGTCTGCCGCTCATAGAGCCACTAGAGTCATTTTGCGTATGTGTCATTTTGCGAATGTGTCATTTCGCGGATGTGTCATTTTGCGTATGTCATTTCGCGTATTTGTCATTTCGCTTATGTGCCATTTTGCGTATGTGTCATTTTGCGAATGTGTCATTTCGCGGATGTGTCATTTTGCGTATGTCATTTCGCGTATTTGTCATTTCGCTTATGTGCCATTTTGCGTATGTGTCATTTTGCGCAATCAAAATGTGTCATTATGCGTAAAATTGCGTCAAACATGTAGCTGTCTAAAATATATGTTTTACTATTACCGACAACCCTAAAAAAAGCACATGGTTACTTTAATCGTCAGCACAATGCATCGAACGGTAACAATAGATTCAAACGAATGCTTCACACCTATGTGATAGCACGATCAATCTCTTTAATAACATGGTACATTGCAACATTTGTTTATTAGGTTACAAGTTTCCAATCAAGTTTGAACAAACAATAATAAGTTAGCTAGCGACCGCTCGCGACTTCGTCTGCGTGGATAGTTATTGTCTCTCGGGAATAGTACTTTTTTCTGGATGAAATTCAGTTCAGTTTCTTGAGTAGTTAAGACGTGACGTGAAAGCATAATAAACAAACGGACTCTTGCATTTATATTAATACTTAGGATAAAAAAATTAGTTGTTTAAAAAAAAAATTTTGTGGGTATCATATTATACAATATTGGTCTTTTCTTATTATTATTATAAACTAGCTTCCGCCCGCGACTTCGTCCGCGTGGACATTTGGAAAATCCCTAGGGAACCTTTGACCGGGATAAAAAGTATCCTATGTTTTAATCCAGGCTATGAACTATCTGTGTGTCAAATTTCATCCAAATCTGTTCAGCAGTTTTTCCGTGATTAAGTAACAAACATCCAAACATCTAAACATCCAAAGCCACAAACTTTCACATTTATAATATTAGTAGGAAGGATAAAGTCAAATTTAGCTTTATTCGGTTACAAACAAATAAAATACATAACCGAATAAAAACGATCACAAAAGAAACTAATTTACATAATTTCCCAAGTCCATAATGAAAACATCAAAAAAACCAAATTGAAAGTGTTCCATCAATGCATAAACACTCTCTGACCTCGGTCCGAAATTATCTAACTGTTCGTCACTCGATTATGGAACCCAGCGCACGTAGTCCGCAACAAAAGGATCTATCTATTATGCTAGTTAGCGTCCACGTCTCCGACAAGAAAGCCTATCGCACAGGAATGCGCTCTACATTCCATTCAGAGGAGCTCTGTTTACCAATCTCTCGTATCTCGTATGACACGGCATGCGGCCACAATATAGAGAGAAACGGCACCGTATATGCTTTCAAAACGTTTTATTGGTGCCGTATACGGTGCCCATATCATAGAAACCTTCATAATGATAGGAACAATTTAGATAAAACCATATGTATATAATTAAGCGCAGCGAAAACTTTTCTTAGTCTATGGATAAAACTGGTTTCTAACAGATTCTATCAGTTTAAATCATTTGCAACAAACTCAATCAATGCGAATAATTCTTCAATTCAATCCAGTATCCTCCTCCTTCCTCATCCTACATCCCTTACTTTTTTTTTAATAAAAACACGCATTTTTCTTTCAAAGGCTGAAATGAAACACCAATGCGATATTATTGATGTTTAATTTTTATTTTGCATTTCTCGTATGTTTGTTTTTTTAGCTACAGTTTAGAGTCTAAACTTTAGACCACATTACAGTTTGCAATAAGTAGTAATAAATTAAGCTTACTTTGTGATCGATAGAGCTTATTAGCTATTCCAAAACAAGCAACGCATTCAGATGAATGAGTTGCGATGAATGGCAGGTGCCAAATCAAAACAATAGCACTTTCTACGAAGACGCTTCTGCAGCATGTAGATGGCCGTGAATAGATTTCAAAAGTTGCAAGTTTCGCTCTTTGAACTCGATACAATACAATGAGACATCCTTGCGCGAGCTACAATGCTGTGGAAGTAAACTCTTGGCATGGCAGTTGCCAAAGTGATAGCGCCTTGGAGAAAACTGCATTGTTCCTTTGTAGTGGTTGCCACAAAAAATGAGGTACAACTCTGGAGCAATTTGTATTCACATCTCGAAATAGGTTCAGTGGTCTTTAACATAAACAAGAACGTAGAGAATCATAAAACATCACATTACGTTAATATTTTTGGTATAATTACCTATAATGGCAGGCAGGACTTTTCCTTGTCTGAGAATTTGGCATTATTTATTTTTTACACAAAAATATTATAATGTTTCTGTGACAATTATTTTCAATGCTTACAATTTTTATACCAAACCTGATTATAATCGTATCGGATTCAATGACACAACTTGTCTTCCACAATTACATTTTCTAATAGATAGATACAAATAATTTTAAAGAGTAACAAATCGGAAAATAATACTGATCGGTGTGATTGGCTATAGTAACTTCCCTGTAATCATGAAAGATCAATGCTGTGAGGGTAGGAAGTGAAGCATGCTATAACTGTCTGCAGTGTGGCGGGCTGATACTTAACACACTACTGTACAACTAAGAAATATTTATTCATTTCCAAGGAGAGATAATTTATGCCAGTTTTTATTATTATGACAAGTCATGTAGAATAATGGCTCTCAATAACTTTCAAAAGAACCGAATTTATGTAGATTAGTAGATATTTAATGTCAATTTCTCTTGAATATTTTAAGCTAGGCGTCGCATCGTATGTACTCAACACACACATCGCATCAAACGGATTTCAGTACCTATTCATTCTTCAAATAGGAAGTCAATAGTCATACAATAGCGTCCACTGGTCCGCAGCGAACAGAACGCAAAATCAGTTTGATTTGTTTGATGCTTGATGCGTTAATGCCCATCAGTGGACGCTTAGCTTTATTTCCCATTCGCTCGTTCATAATCATATTAAAAGGGATCAAAGGTCTCAACTGGCACAAATGAAGCCAACTAGATTTTTATGTGAAAATGTGAGGATCTTGTGAAGGCAAATTTAATCTCATCTACGTGCAACATATTTACGCACTGTTGGAGATTTAACAATGGGTTGGCTCGTAGACCGCTATGACTTGTCTTGAGAGTCTCCAAGGTCTTAACGACTGTTTGCGCAGCCGTCGAGGCTCTTGCACATCCTTATAATCTAGTACCTTACGTACTCAACCTTTCAAGAATTCAAAGTGGAGTCTTTGTTGCCTTATATTACCTATTAAAAAATTTAGTTGATTAGCAACTCTTTATGAAATTAATTACGAGTAGGTATAGTACTTCTATTTACCTTCTATTTTATGAAGATTAGGATTTGCATTTTCATTTACTATAGGAGATTTAACAGGAGTATTTTAGCTTCTTCGTCTATTTACGTGCATCATACATTTCATGATACATTGTTGCTCATTTTCATTACCTACCTTATATATATCCTTAGGACGTGTATTTGCAAAGGTGAAATAGTCTCTTTTCATAGTCAAAACAATTTTTTTACGTAGTTTGGAGTACAATTACTTAAGTAATTATTATTAGTTAGGTATATATTTTTTATCTGATCAAAGTTGAAGTGGTCGTGAAATCGAAATAAGATATATATATAAGTACGATCGATATACAACGTTTACTCTTAATTGTTTGATATTCAAGACGTTGAATTTCCAGTTTCCTATAGGTACCTATAACACCTAACTAAAGTGAAAAATTTCAACCAAAACATGATCTTATTCTTTCAGCTATATTAAAAAATCAATGTCAAAGACAGATCTTTAATTCAGATTTCCCACTGTGAGAAAGACAATAATTCTTCTCATAACACATTCTAATTGTTATTATCAACATGTAAACTCGGCTTTCTGCGAATGCATTCTTTGGCATCTTTCTATTATGTTCCTCATTTCTATTCTCAGAAGCCTCTTTTATGCAGTTCAACATAAGCAAAACTAAGTATTTTAATTTCACATTGTGTTAAATATAGTTTTGCTAAGGAAATGGTAATCACTACTAATTACTTAAGTGCAAAGCAATGAATAAAATACAAGAACTATACTTGATTGCCGGGATAAAATAATACCTACCATTAAAACATTTTTCGACTTTTTATTCTACACAAGTCGTAAAATGGATACGCTACCTGGCTAGGTAAAAAGCTATAATTTGATAACTTTTTATAAATGAATCTGGATGGATTAAGGTAAATGCAGTATTGATGTGTGCAATCGAATGATAATGCATTCGAGTGCCCGCAAAATCTGTTGTTACAGACTGTTTTTAAAACGACTGTCCAAAAGAGGAGTGTATTTTTAAAGTTATAAAATGATGAAAAAAAATACTTAAGTACACAAAAGTTTGATATAGCTCTCATTTTAGGTAGGGTATAAAAGTTACTTGATAAAAACTACATACTATTATTGATAAATGTGCGGAACTAAAAAGGCGTTGACGTCGCTGAGTACTGATACATTTTACTATACAATTTAACAGTGAACGAACTTCATAATGAAACTGCTTGAGATTGAATATGGTGATAAAACGTATATGTAATTACTTACAGCAAAAACGACAATTTGTTTTGGCGTTACGCTTGCTCGGCATTGTGTGTTTATTTTAAAACGAGTTCCGATCATTTTATAAATCCGCTTCTTGAGTAGAATAGGATAGAAACTACGCGTTTCTGCTCTAGTTGCGCGCGCAGGTCGTTGTCGCCTCCGCAATGATTTATAATCTAATAAAAGTGCAAAATGTGCAAATTGCTGTGTAAAATACTGGGAAAACTCATGAATTTCATGTTGTGAGGATTTGTTATAGTTAAGGAACTTTTATGTTGTTTTGCCGAAAAAAACTTGGCAGATAAAATATCATCTATTATAATATCATACATTATAAAAATTGCATTGTGAATGCCTTAAATCAAAAAATTAAACCTTAAATAGGCCTTGATGCCTTTCCGTTTATTAAAATCATATGCTTCAGTTGCAACTTTAAAGAATACGACTGAAAAAATAACCACTCAGATTTGCTTCCAGATAATTTCCTGTTCACGCTAAAAATATTCTCAGCCGCTCGATACCTATTATTACAGTTTGCAGCCAGACTATTTCTTCACACATGGTTGTGCACAAATTTACTAAACTTATCACTTTCCCTTCATTATATCATGTTGCAGCAAAATTTTGGCATTACATTACGTTATTCGTCCATTTCGTAACAATCACGACCGAAACGATAAATACACATCTAACACGATATATACATACTTATTTTAGAACATAGCTGCATAAATTACTACAGTTTTTTGTCTTATCTTTTCCGCGAGTTCCTTCCTTCCTAATTTCCATATTGTTTTGTTATGAAAGTTTCCGTCCGTAACAACATAGATAATCGTGTTTATTATAGCCAATCGAATTGAAATAAACCACTTTTTATTCTCTCATATTATGTAGTTACTACCCTATATATATGTAAGTATGTCAACAACTTTCGCATGAGATAGACACTTCTCAAGTTAATACAAAATTCTGACCCAAATAACACATGAACGCAGCTCTTACCATACAATTTTCTTAACATTGCAAAAATTGCACACTCGTCTCTACAGATGCATGTTATGCGTGTTAATAAAAAATAAAAGTTAACCTACGCAATAAAAGTGACAAGACATTGAGATGCAGATGATAAATAAATACCCGTTTAATAATTATCAACAATGCCTGCTATTTGTGTGGCTGGAACCAGAATGATGGAAGATTGCCGCACTGCATTTATTTTTAATTAAGTTTTATTTGCTCTTGCTAAGGGTTGCTCCATTTACGTTGATCGATGACATCCATCGATCACAGTAAGTTAACAATATCGAATCTGTTTGATTTTAATAATTTGTACTTATAGTTTACGATCCAAGATCAAAGATACCAGATGACTGTCGTAGCCTTATACTTCTGTAATACATTCGACAAATTTTCGTTAATCGATCAAAATTACCAAATTTACCTATTTAGATAAATTATTGCAAAAATTACCTCTTTGATTCTTCTGTTGATTGGAGCAAAACTCGCAAATGCTGAAGAATACTTTATTAATTTAACACTTCGTTTACAATCGTCTTACGTCTTTCTTTTCCTCCACATGACTGCGTCACAGTAAAACAATATAATATAAAAAAAGGAATCTTACTTCTAACATGCTCTCTTTCATCCATCCTTACGTCCCATTCCACACAGATTCGTGATTTACCAAAAAGAGTTTCATATCTCATATTACCTCATTTCCTTTCATTCATAAAAATATCGTTATAGCTTTTCCTCGTTGATTTGGTAAACTCAATCAATTTCTTCTTCCAGAATAAGATCCCTTTGTGCGAATTGAACTTGTGATGTTACAAATAGTTAGCAATAGTTCCATTGTCGTTACCGAGCGAACTATCACTGGCAAAAAGCAAGCGCTCGCGCAAGTCGTTCACCTCACAGGAAATCGTCGTTTACATCTCTATACGTTTGTTCTGCGAATGCTATCGGAACTACGTTCCATTCCACCGACGTTTTGTTGGGATAATTGCAATTAATTCACTTAATCGCCACCGTCCGGGTTTGAAAGAAGTGAAATTACGACTAATTGCGATCTTAGAGAGTGACTAAACTGAGATGATCTCGCTGTCTTAACTAGATGACTCTATTACAGGATTAAAGTGTTAAAGAAAGTAGTGCGCGAGTACTTACCGCTTGGGCACGCTTATACGTCGCTGCCGGAACAGGTGGTCCATTGTTCCTAAGTTGTTCTTTGTTTTTTCCACTTTAGTTCGGACTCCCACACAAATGGGGAAATTACAGACTTTCACTTAATCTTAGGTTGTTCCGCGCAGGAGCTTTGTGTTCTAAGTATGTCACTCGTATTGCACAACACTACACGCACTCATCAAACGTATTAAGAGCAAAGGTATACAGTCCATCTGTTACAATGTGGAATAAATGAATAAAATAATTAATAATAGTAAATCAAATACTGACGCTTCCGAATAATTTCGAGGGCTTTCTAGGTTAGTACATTTCTATCCCACGCTTAATCGAGCACGTTTTCAATCGAACTTCAAATAACCAATTTGGTAGCTTAACAAATAAACCCTATAGTGGTTGTTCAGAAGTAATAGAGTTTACTGTTTTGTAATAAATAAAATAACAAGCTTATAACCTGTCACGCATAACGACATCTAATAATTATTAATGAAATACTTAAATGGAACTTCAACACTTAAAAAACATATTATTTCTTTAGTACCTAGTATTATGTATTCTGTGATATAACTTTGCTAAAATCACATATATATTTTTATAATATAGAATAGAATAGATATAATCCCACATTGTAGTCCCAAACTTGCCAACAGGGACTTATAGGTAAGATTGACTAGAATCTAGATTGTGTTCACCGAAGAAACTTAGGTAAAAAAATCCTTCTTTAATATTCAGTATAGCTTGAAAACCAAATACTTTTATTATGCACTGCCAGAATAACCATATTCGTAGCTGTAGCACAAAATCATAGCATCATTTAAATCAATTGAATTATATATATTTCTATTCATAAACTACTCCCATTTCACAGTCACAGATATTACATATAATATTTGATCGTTGTCTGTGAATGCGATAAGGTAATTTCTAACTAGTTTTTTGTTTGGCGGCAATTACCAGTGAAAGTAAGTGCACGCCTGCGCCGGCGCCGGTCGCCGCGTCAACTGCGCGCGCGCACCTCGCCGCGCCGTCACATTCACGAGTAATTCGCGAATCATACAACTAATGCATGCCAGTTCATGCCAGAACGTAATTATTTTATATGATGATGTTTAATACTTATGCTTTTGAACTTTCTCTGCTATGAGTTGTCATGATGACAATGGCCATTGAAAGCGGAAACTAAATTATCATTCCACTGACGTTGGATGGAAATAGCATTGAACCGATTAGCAATAGTTCGTTTTTTTAAATTAAAAATGGACTGTATATTTACATACATATACATATTATTAGGTATATTGCTGTCTTTTTATATTATTAAAAGCGTTGACGAAATACGGCATCTCATACAAACTTTCAAGTCCTTATTTTTCGAATTAATGAACCGATTTTAATGAAACTTCATACACATGAGCAGAATACATTGGTCTAAAAAGTTAATTGAAAACCATTTCAACAAAATATACCTTGTGTTGTTACTGATAAAGCAGACCAATTTTAAGTTTTCCGTAGAAACAGAAAATTACAAATATATTTTTTAAAATACGACATTTCAAAAATGTTATTAGCTAACGTCACTACGTAATTGAATGAACCGATTTTAATGAAATGAAGTTTCATTCAATTAAAAAAAATAAGGACTTGAAATTTTCTATGAAATGCTGTTTTCGTCAACGCCTTTAGAGCTTTATCAACAATCAGTGTCACCGACCTTAACGATAATTAAAAGAAACCGTGTGAAGCTTTTGTGTATCACCAAGGTTTGTTTGTTTGTCTTGTCCCGGAATAACAAAGCATAGAAGGTTTTCAAGTCTTTAATTAGTGATAAATATTATCTCTTCCTCTTGTCGAGGTAACCGAAAGGTAACTGGCGAAATTAATTCAAAAAATAATTTTAATTTTTCATCTACTTTATAAAAAAATCAAATAAATAAACTAAAACAATCATTCAAGTAATAAAAATAATTAATTTAAATAAATACATATTGGACCATCAATGTTTAATACCGTTTCGTGCATCTAAAACTCCATTGCAGGAAAGTTCTAACACAGATTATTTGGTTTTTTTTTATAATTTGATTGTTTGTTTACTTTTTCTATTGTTGTAATATATTTTATTTTTGTAATCTACTGTTATCCATAGGGAAGTAGCGCGTCATTCTCAATACAAGTATTTTTTGATTACTTATAGGGAAGTCTCAGCAAATTTTTTTGTACCTAAGATTACTGAAATAAATGAATTTTTATTTTATTTTTATTATTGATTGATATAAATATTTATTTAAAAGTTACCTAAGTATATAAAACTTTTTGACCAACTTAAAAGTAGCACTTTATTTGTAAAACACCAACAACTTCGCAGGAGTGGATTACTAACATCATAAACAACAACATTTGTTCTAAGACTTTTCCGAAAAAAAGACAAAAAAAAATCGACTTTCCGTACAAACATCCGAACAGCATCGAGTTTTGTATGAAAAGTGTTTTTTTTTTGTTTTTCGGAAAGTCGTAGAACAAACGCTCGTTGTTTATGATGTTAGTAATCTACCACTGCGAGGTTGTTGATGTTTTACAAATAACCGTGTAAGTATACCTTTTATAAAAGCCTTTTATCAAATCAATCATTAGGTACAGAGGGTTCGATCACTTCGATCCGATTCAAAAGTTCCGAGAAGGCATTTTCTTCTACGCTTATCATCTATCTAGTAGATAAGACCAGGGTCTACCCGGGTAGAGAACTTTACCAATAATCCGATCACATTAGGTGGTGAGACCCTTATATGTTATCCATTTCTGTCATCTATACTATACATACAAGATCCGAAAATCGACTTATTATACTCGTAAGAACGTAAGTACTTATGTAAGTTTTAATTTTTTATGACTAGAATCATCTAAACGGTTTGACGGATTTCAACATTTATTAGGAAAAGAATTTTCAACAAGAGCAAATACAGTTAAGTAGGTACCTACAATTATTATTATTTTAGTAGGTACCTACATTACAGCCTATTACATACCTAAGTAAATGCCAAAAAAGGACGCTCTAACTAAACAAAATGATGTAGAAGCTTTTTAGTATTTCTTTTAATATAAAAATCATTCTTAGAAGCTTACTTAGTTTTACTAATGAAGTTTTCTAATCTAATGAAAACATTCAATTTTCGTAGCACTACCTATGCAAAACACCGTAATCACAATGTTTAATTACAACTATAAATCAACGATAAAAATGCCTTTGGAAGCAACAATGTGACTACTGGTTCCCACACTTGCGCCTTTGTATTCATTATAATCAATGATGATAAATAAAAAATCAACTTGTGATCAATAATTATGGAGCATAAGATACAATGCAGTTACTTCTTTCTTACCTTAAAGTCATACATTTACAATCAATTTTAAAAATATACTTACGTTGGTAAGTATGCTTATTTTATGTTACCGTCAAAAACTTGATTTTCATCGATTTTTCAAACAAAAATTCTCCAACTTTCCTAAAGAAATAAATATTTTGTAAGCGATTTTACCGTTATATTTAAAAAAAAACAATAGTTAGGTAAGCGTAATGTAATTAAGTATTATCAGTTATTTTTCTGTCTACGTTTGTTTTTAATTTTAAAGCCTTTGTACCTACCTAAATAGCATATAATTAAAATATGCAGTTGTGCTCCGAAAAGATCGTGTCTTTTTTATATCTTTCAGTTACCTAACAACACACTACTATTACCTACTAATTAAACGTACTTCTCCACTAATTTAATCAGTAATTACAAGCTAATTCCTACCTTTTACTACAGTATTATCCAAAGCACAAACTGTGGCAGAGCTTATTGGTTCCAGTTATTGCCCTTTGCATAAAATCTTTAGGTAGCGGTTTTGTTACCTCCTGCCTGCCTCCTGCAATTTTGTGAAATTTAAAAAAAAAGTTAAATTAATTTCAGGCAAAAAACTGGCTTTTCACTGTTCAAACTTTGTAAAACTTTAACAATACCTATGAAGATAGCTTACTGTATTGACTTTGGTTATTTGAATTTCGATTACTTAATTAAAAAATAATTTTTATTTTATTAAATGTTTAATTTATTTTATAGTAGGTATAATATAATATGTAATCGAATTGGGTCTAAAATAATTATTAACTTTCTTATTCTAGCTATAATGTCATACCGTGTTAAAAAAAAAATTCACTGGCAAGTTTACATGAACTTATTTTTTTTAAAAGCGGCTTTTCACTCGCGCGTGTTTTCCCGGTATGTGGCGCGCAAGTAAGCGAAGGCGTGCGGCCGTACAGCCATGTAGCGAAGCACTGGCGTCCGCGAGAGCGCCACTCGCCTCGCGACTCTCCCCGGGAACAAACTTTCTTCAGACGATTCAGACTATCCTTCTTTCGCTAAGCTTATCAAAAGAAAAGCTGCACTACCTACTACTAGCGCCGCCAGTTCATTTATTTTTATTACTCGTAAACCAAGTCAATATTTAAAAAAGCTAAGATCATGCCCTCTTAAATTGACTCTAATATTTTTAGAAATAACTTTTCAACAGTTTCCATTCTTTCTGTAAGTTTTAAAATCTATTTTAGCTCAAAGACCTTAAAGTAGCCACTTTTGGCAAGATTGGATTTTAAAACTGCTTGCAGAAGACACCTTTTTTGTGTAAAAATGGGAAATATCCAAAAAAAATCTTAATATATTTTTGGATATTTTAGATATTGTTGTTCATACTTTTCATGAGTACCTACTTTTGATAAGACATTTTAAGCTGATTTTGATTCCTAAAAAGAAATTCAACGATATAAGAATTTATAATTTGCTAATTACGTTTTAATTACATTACTATTTTGATCATACTGTAAAGTTTCGTCGACTGAGGATTTACTGTGGGGGGCCACTAGTTCCACTACCTTCCACATTGGCCAATGTAGGTTAAATGTTTAATTTTGGACAAAAACTTTTCGACCAATTTCCACAACATCCGACCCGCGAACGTCCGGGGCACGGCGAAATTTCACGCGAAGCAAAACCCCTCTTTCAAAACCCCAAATCGGGTAAACGCCATTACATTCCTAGCTGCATCTCGATAGAAGAGAAATTTCACAAGTTTTTCTGTTAAACCCACGGACCGTTCCACACGCGATACCGATACCACGATCATCATAACGTTTACCGCTGTCGCATGTTATTGTTCACGAACCGTTCGCCGTAACAGTTTTGCGAAAATAAAACGCGACTACGAGATCAATTAAGTAATATTTTTCGGACTTTGGCGCGGTGGGTCACATAAACAGTCCATCAGCCATTTTTGATGTCCCCACTGCTGGGGCACAGGCCTTCCTTATGGGTGGTAAGGAGGACGGGCCGTAACCCACCACGCGGGCCCAATGCGGATTGGTGGGTGTAAACGACTGCAAATGCAGCCGGGACCAACGGCTTAACGTGCCTTCCGAAGCACGGAGGAGCTCGAGATAATACATTTTTGGTCACCCATCCCATGACCGACCCTTGCGAACATTGCTTAACTTCCGTAATCGCTGGGCCGGGCGCTAAACCACTGCGCCACCGAGGTCCTCTTCGCCACCGAGCTCCTCTGCGCCACCGAGCTCCTCTGCGCCACCGAGCTCCTCTGCGCCACCGAGCTCCTCTCACATAAACAGTGACTTTGGAGTTTCATTATACACCACGATGCTATTTAAATCTTTAGAAACAGTTTCATTGGTTTTGGATAAGTCCAATTAATTTGTTGAGCTGATAGTTAATTCCATGAAACTTCAGTTTCAATATTTAAAACTAGTAAGTAGAAGTGCTATTCGTATCGAACCCTGTGAAACACACCCTATTCATACACGACACATTAATATAAGAGGCTCTTTTTTAATTGCAAAAAATATAGATACACCCACGTACAACATAATAATAAGTAGTAGGTAAGCATTTAAAATGGTCTAGAACATCGGTCTAGCTAGAATAATAGTTTTTGGACAAAGTTTTTCCTTCTTTTAAATATCCAAAAGTCTAAATGATTGCGTTTAACATAGTTACGACTTACTAGATTACTAGACCTCTCGATATTTTTAAACCCCATCCGAACCGATAATTCATTTGGGCGTAGGAAATAAAAACTGGAAAATGATCACTAAGTAGTAGGTACTAAGTAATAAAAAATAATAAAAAGTTTATTTCTCCTCACAAAAAAAATTATAAATTATACAATTACTAAAAGACATTATAGCAGACTTGTATTTGAAGAGCTGGTGTCTGTAATGGGAAATTTACAATTTAAAATACACATGAGTTTTACAAATCACCAGGTCCCCACCCCATGGGTACATTCAAATTACATCTTTTATACATAAAGTGTGTAGTAGTACCTATTAGTAGTATTTATAACTAGACAGTTAAATATGAAACGATCGTTAACCTCTGAAGCTAAATCTTCGTGGAAACCTAATCTCAAGAAACGATAGTCTACGCGAGCATTATCGTTATTATATTCTCGTTACTGTTGCCTAAAGCATTATAGAAAGCAAATTGAATAAATGCTACATTAAATATTGTATATCGAATAAAATTAACTAAAATAAGCGTAGCTCATTCAGTTCAGTTCAATTTTTTTACCGTAATAAAGCATTTAGAAATAGGTAGGTAGATTAAAATTAAAATCAAATCGATTTTGATTGAGAAGACAATTTAAAAATTTAAGTAATCTTTTAGTAATCTGTAATGCGTGTGTCATGAGACTCATAAGACTTCCGGTGTCATAAGACCACATGAGTAAATGTGATAAGTAAGACTTTGTTTTGGGGGTAAAAATATAAATTAAAGGAAAATTATCTTTAAAAATTTATTCTGAGGCTAATTAATTACAAGTTTTATTACATTATATTTCTGTACTTATTGGTAAATAGTAATAAAAAAAATCAAAGAACAAAGCGCATAAATTCACATACATTACTATTAAGCTTTGGCAGAGTAGTGGAGAGAGCGGAGGTGGGCACAGCCAACAGCAAAACACAATAATCACTTTAACGAATTTATTAATCATAATAAACTGTTCAAGTAAATACAAATTAAACTTATTTTATACAATAATGTAAAATTGCGTCCGGCCATTAGAAGTCGTTCCAAGAAAGAGGAGCGAACGAAAGTCAAGTGTTGTCACGTTAAAAATATATTTAAGGGATACCATACACAATCCGACACTTCCCCTTATACCTTATAATATTTAAGTCAAATAATATAATTACAAATACAATCTTAATTGTAATAAATAAAAATTACTTGACAACATATGCAAAAAGTGTATACTCTACTTAATTTATGCAGATACATCAGGTGTCAACATGTTCATACCTTTAATAAAACGATAATGTTTATCTTTACACAAAGGTTTGGTAAGAACGTCGGCAATCATTTTGTCAGTGGATAAATACTTTACAGAAATAGACTTATTCCTAATTAAATCTTTCACAAAATGAAATCTTATGTCAATATGCTTTGTCTTCTTATGACATAGTTCTCTACACTCCAGGAGCTTTTGGGCACTCTGGTTATCATTATACACTGTACACGAAATCTCTTCAGTTATAAGCTCTGATAACAAGTTCTTAGTAAAGGATAAGTCTTTACATATGTCACCTATTGCCAAATATTCGGCTTCAGTACTAGACAAAGCAACGCATCTCTGTTTACGAGATTCCCAGTTAATAGTACTATTTCCTAGCTTTATCACAAAACCAGTGTAAGATTTGCGGTCATTTACATCATTGCCCCAATCGGCATCAGTGTATCCTACCAAATTAAAATTAGCACTCTTTATAAAACATAAAGAATTGTTAATTGTGCCGGCTAGATACCTCAATATTCTCTTAGCCGCGGTCCAATGAGACTGCTCAAAACAATTGTTAAACTGACTCAACTGGCTACATGAAAATGAAATATCTGGTCTAGTACAAACCGATAAATACATAAGACTTCCCATGAGTTGCCTATAGTTATAGGTTTCGTCTTTTAAATGTTCACTTACATTAGTATTCTTTGTCAATTTACAATTTAAAACCATAGGGGTACTAACTGGTTTACAATTCTCCATATTAAAACGTTTCAATAATTTTTTAATATATTCAGTTTGATCCAAACACAAAGTACCTTTACTTCTATCTCTAGTGACTCTCATACCTAGACAATTTTTCAATGGTCCCAAATTTTTGACATTGAATTTCATTTGTAATACATTTAACAACTGCTCTTTAATTGAACTATTTTTAGAATAAAAAACATAAAAGTCATCTACATAAACAGCAAGGATAACAAAGTCTTTATCTAATTTCTTTGTATAAATACATGGTTCACAAAGAGACTGTTTGAAACCAGTTTCAGTTAAAACATTATGCAATTTCTCATTCCACATTTTACTAGCTTGTTTTA
The DNA here is from genome assembly GCA_950108535.1 of Agriphila straminella. Taxonomy (NCBI): domain Eukaryota; kingdom Metazoa; phylum Arthropoda; class Insecta; order Lepidoptera; family Crambidae; genus Agriphila; species Agriphila straminella. Next base: position 6,770,342 of record OX467318.1, read on the forward strand.
AACCATACAAACTTTTCTGTAATAAACAAACTTCATTTGGATTATTGTTACAAAAACCTACAGGTTGTTCCATATATATAACCTCATTAAGATTACCATTAAGGAAAGCAGTTGTGACATCAATATGGTCAATTTCGAAGTCCATTTCATTTGCTAATGAAAACAATATTCTCATAGAGGAATGCCTCACTACCGGAGAAAAGGTATCGTTATAATCTATCCCCTGCTTCTGGGTAAAACCCCTGGCAACCAGTCTAGCTTTAAACCTATCAAATTTCCCATCTGCGTCATGCTTTAGTTTGTAAACCCATTTGCATTTCACAATGTTAGTGTTAGTAGGTCTCGCCACCAGTTTCCAAACCTGATTTTCCAAGAGGGAGTTATACTCGCTTTGCATTGCTGCTAGCCAATCCTCACGGTGTGGAGAAGACACAGCTTCATCATACGATAACGGTTCTTCAAGAGCTTGCTGACTCAACATACTATAGTCATAATCACCATACCTTTGTGGTGGTCGCACATTACGTACAGGACGTTGTGACACCCTCGTCGGTTCGATAGGCACGTCGGGCTCGACAAGCACCTCGGAGTCGACAGGTAACAACTCTTCCCCTCCATCAGTAGGCTGGCCAGACGATGTCGTGCCATGATAATGCTCATCAGCATCAGATTCTTCAGTAAAGTCCGGTGCAGTCAAATTTTCTTTAAAAGACTCTTCCTTGTCTACGCCATCTGAAGATTGAGAAACATTTTGATTAGAATTTTCAATAATATCATTATCATTATTCATTAAAATAATATTTTCATTATCATTATTCATCAAATTCTCATTTATAATATTAAAATAATAATTATCAATATTATTACAGTCTTTTTCTGATTTATAAGGTACATTTTCATAAAACTTATTCTCTATAAATGCCACACTACGGGAAAATATCACATTTTTAGGACTAGATGGCTCTGACAATCTATAGCCTTTACATGTTTCGCTATAGCCAACGAAAATAGCCATTTGTGCTTTAGCATCCAGCTTCCTACGCTTCTGAGATGGATTCAGATAATAGGCAATGCAGCCGAAGACCCGGAGATGGGACAGGTCCACAGGTAAACCAGACCAGACCTGCTCAGGCATACGACCTTCTAGTGCAACAGTGGGTGATCTATTTTTAAGATAAATCGCTGTCATTACAGCCTCACCCCAGTAACGGTTGCCCAGTCCAGATTCTGCCAACATACACCTAACTTTATCCATAATCGTACGGTTAAGACGCTCACTGACCCCGTTTTGTTGCGGACAGTAGGGTACGGTACTTTGGTGTATAATACCTTCCCTTCTTAAATAATCAGAGAATTTGTTGCTAAAATATTCACCACCATTATCAGATCTCAATACTTTTATTCGCAACCCCAATTGATTTTCTACATGTGACTTGAAAGTAATAAAATGGTCAATTACCTCAGATTTTTCCTTCATAAGGTATCCATAAGTCTTGCGGGTATAATCATCTGTGAAGGTGACAAGAAATCTCGCCCCACCCCAGCTTGGCTCCTGCATCGGTCCACAAACGTCGCTATGTATCAACTGCAGTGGCTCAGTAGCTCGGTTTGCCCGTCCACTGGGATAAGATGCGGCCGACATCTTCCCCTGAAGACATGGCTCACAGGTCTTCAAATGAAGTTCATCCTGAAACATAATACCACATGCACATTCCCGAAGTTGTATCATACCTTTTTCACTTAAGTGTCCAAGACGTCTGTGCCACAATTGTGCGGGTAAGCTTGCTGCTACTGTGGCTCTCGGTGATTCCTGGCTTACATTACCCAGGAACAAAGAGTGCTCCTTTGGCGAGGGGTTATCATTCTCCACATTAACACATACACACAACTTGTACAAACCATTTGTACATGCAACACATGCAATTGGGTTGCCAGATGTTTTATTATAGATAGAACAGCCCTTATCATTAAAAACGACAAAATAACCTTTTTGAATTAATTTTGAAATGGAAATTAAATTACTTGACAAGTGGGGCACATACAACACATTAGACAAAGTCAATGGACTCACCTGATTACCAATTGATAGGTTAACGATTCCTATTCCTTTGCTTAATAAAGTGTCATTATTGGCGACTTTAATTGAACTATTACAAGGTTTCATATCCTGAAATAAAGCTCTGTTGTTAACCATATGATTGCTTGCACCACTGTCTAAGTAAAAGTTCTTGTCCTTATCGGGAACAGTCGAAAATGCTGAAACTAAATGTGTTTCATCGACGCTTGCAGTCGCAGCCTTGTTTGATTTTCTCTCACGCTTCAATTTGAAACAACGGGCTTTCAAATGTCCTTTCTTCCCACAATGATTGCACACTAAATTTCCAATTTGGTTTGATGCAAAAGCTGATCCACTTCCATTTGACATTTTTCTAGAGTATTCTTGCAAGAGTCTTGCCTTTACATGTTCACTTGAGAGTTGGTTAGTCGCAGTAACAGCAGCCATGCTCGAGACGATAGTGTCATAGTCTGACGACAGCCCGCTAAGCAAAATCTCAGCTACCTCAGCATCTTCTATGAATCTCCCTATGTCAAGGAGCTGCTGCACCAACGTAGTCACCTCTTCAATGTATGCACTCATTGTGTCGAACTCGCAAAATTGGATCCTGTGCAATCTTCGCAGGAGTAATACACGGCGATAAAGACCCTTGTCTTCAAAAACGTCTGATAAATTTTTCCATGCCTCAGCAGCGGTCTTGGAATTCCGGACGTACTGGTATAGGCTAGGTTTTACTGCAAGGCATATGCGCGCCAGAGCACGCTGTCCACTCACCGCATCCTCGTCGCGCCCTTGAATGACATCCCAAAGGCCTTCCAAAATTAAAATATTTTGCATCGTAAATTTCCAAGTATGGAAATTAGCAGGGCCATCCAGTTTTTCAATTCCTTGTGTGGCCAACACGTGGCTCGGTTTCGCCGAAGTCGCCGGCAAATTTCCGTCAGCCATAACGAATTACAATGGCGTTGGGCCGGACGCAAATAAATTCCAAAAATATAAAAATTACTATGCAATTCGTAAGGATGCTGTAATGAAAAGCTGGCCCCAAAGCTCACGCTCGAATACACGCTGGTCACATAACCTATTAAGCTTTGGCAGAGTAGTGGAGAGAGCGGAGGTGGGCACAGCCAACAGCAAAACACAATAATCACTTTAACGAATTTATTAATCATAATAAACTGTTCAAGTAAATACAAATTAAACTTATTTTATACAATAATGTAAAATTGCGTCCGGCCATTAGAAGTCGTTCCAAGATAGAGGAGCGAACGAAAGTCAAGTGTTGTCACGTTAAAAATATATTTAAGGGATACCATACACAATCCGACAATTACAACGCCGGCGCCGCCTTCGTAGTGATCGCATAGTACAAAAGCATTTAACAAAAGCATACGTTTTTAAGAAGTTTATATCCTCCCATACAGAATTTGGAATTAATAAACAGACCACTATTTGACTGCATAAGATTTTTGTACTAAGGCATCTCTAAACATGTAATATTTGCTTTAACTTATTCAAACGATAGTTAAATTAATAGCGGCCTGCGTCATCAGAATCAATCCATCGAACATTTCACAGAACAAAACAATAAAAACTTATATAAATTCTATTGTCACTAAAATATTTAACAAATAAAAACACCAAAAGTATAGTCAAAAGTCACACTCTAACTAAACAGACACCATAGCACATCTTGCCAAAACCTTATTAAATTAAATTAGGCTTAACAGCACGGATTACCATAATCTTATACATAATTTATCATTCAATTTATTATCTACACTAATTTGTTTCTTGTCTTTTTTCAAGATTGTACAGGTGTCACTTTACCCCATCCTATGTACACGAAGACTGTGGAGTAAGAATAGAGTAGGCCTAGGGGTGGAGGGGTGTGTCGGTGTTTCTTCATTGGGGGAGGATCAGTGGGCGGGCGGGCCGGGTGGTTTACGCCCAGCTCACCGTTGCCGAAGCACCCTATGATCCTCGTATTAGGAAATTCAGCTCGGAAACACTCTTCTTCAATTTCGTGTTTCAAGTCGCGCCCGACGCAAGCCAATTTAAGTGCTATGCTGTGTTCGAACCGCGGCACTTTCTTTGCAAACTGAAACAGAGTATGTATTAAACTTATAGCATATTTAGTAATTCTTAGCAGTAACGGAAGTAGTCAAAAGGTCTAGTATAATCAAATAGAACCGTGAAATAAACTGTTATAAATACTGTAATTTTCTGAATTGTATGCATTAGTAATAGTGATTTTAAATAGCTTGTAATTTATATATTATTATACTTCCAAAATATGCTCAACTTGATATAACAAATAATTTGAATTTTATGCCCATATCATTACCTCACTGATTGTCTTCTGAATCTTAGTTTTGCTCCAGTCAGGTGACTCAATGACAAGGGAAAACATATCAAAATTATATTTATCACCCTGTTCCGAGTTACTAGCACTCTTTGGTATTGTAAACATGCCTATGGTTATTAGATTTTCGCTGACAAAATCATTGCCTTCATCATTCAGTGGTCGAGGATTGTGCAGGGTGTCAACAATCTGATGGATGTCACTCTTCTCCAGTGTGTCTTCAACAATGCATCCGCCAAGTGCATAGGGCACATCTGGTTGGCTGAAAAATACAAGGTAATTGTTAAGGGGCCATAATAGGAAAACATGGTTAGCGCGGGCCTTACTTTTATATAGAAAACGTAAAGTTGTAGCCACAAAAAACATACGACAAGCTAAAGAGATCATCTAGTAGCTACAAGTATTAAATTGCGTATAAACCTCACAGATGATTGTAAAAAAAAGGAATATCATCAAAAGCGCTTGTCGCGGGTCATATTTTTGGCATAAATAATAGCGGAAATGTATTGAATTCTACATTAAAATACACTTTAACGTACTGTGCAGTTGCTCCAATAACTTTTTTCAAGAAAGATAATTGTGCTAAAGATTATGATGAAAAAACAACGAAAAACATCGAAAAAGTGCAGAAGTGAGGTTATTTTCCACACTCTTTACACGTAAAGAAAAAGACAGAGACAAATGATTTCGCGTAACGGTGCCTTAAGAGCGCGTAAACTGCACACTAGCGCCGCCATTAAAACGAGAATCATAGTGATTGACAAAATTGTTAATTATCTTTCTATAGTGCACTCCGAAGAAGCTTTGTGGTACTTTTTATTGCTTAAACAATATTTCTAGCCTGTTGTTTAGTTTAACGGAGTTTTTTTTCTCAAAGTGGCCACTTTGTACATGCTTTGCACATATTCGATGGCTATAATTCATATCTCTAGAACAACAATACTATTGAATTATCATTTAAATGTAATAAAATTAAAATATATAACTTACACCTCTTTGAAGTAATTTAAATAGGCACATTCCTCTATGAAAGACTGAAGAATAAATTTTTCAGTTACGTAAACTAAGATACCCTTAAAAAGTCGGTCTTGACCCAGATCAGATATGATATCATAAAACTCCTTCTGCATATCAGTGTTAGTCTTGATGTTAATTACATGGAACTTGACATCTGGAAGTAATGGTATATAAATTCCACATATAAATGGGAAAGTCTTTCTCAACATTCGCAGCTTGCTGGTGTGTTCGTAGGTGCTGGAATGTGCTAATGGGCGGTATGACAGATAGGGGGCCCGCACATTGAGGATGCAGTCTTTTGGAGCAGTCACCTTATGTTGCACATAATCCATCACTGAAACAAATATCACCCAATAAGAATAAATTTATATTAATTTTGCATTACAATTTATCATCTTTTAACTATGTTTTAATATCAATATGTCTGGTTACATTGTGTAAAACTTTTTAATGTAGAAAGAAAATGTAATTTCAAAATTGCTACAAAATAAACATCAATATGTCTGGTTACATTATCTAAAACTTCTGTAGAAAGAAAATGTAATTTCAAAATTGCTACAAAATAATACTTACAGCAATGTTCTTTTTCACAGGGCGGATCACAAGGACAAGGCAACAGCATCAAGCATTTACTAGTGGCTCCAGTTCCAGTACTATTGATAAATGTAAAAACCACTAAAGGTTCCGTGTGAAATTCTCCAGACTGCTTCAGTTTTACACCATTTTTTATCTGGCTTAAATGCAAATCTATCACAAAATCTACAGCACTGAGCTGCTCTTTTTGAAGAGCAAGAACTGCAGAATGCCACGTTGTGCACACATGTTTACACAATAATTTGTCTTGCCAAGATAAGTTACTTAAAACCCTCTTAACTATAATATAATTGTTCATAACATTATCTTTCAACACATTGTCACAGGCCACTTCTTCCGTGTCACGTAATAACTGTCGTTTCTCAATATATGCAACAATATGTTCCGGGAGAGACAGTTTTATACAGATTGAGGACTCACTTGAGCTACTCTCATTGTCACTATCACCTGCACTTCCCTCCTCAAAATCAACATCTATATTATCCATACTTAGATCTCAGTTACAATTTGATAATCATCAGATCTCTGTAGTGGATCTCCTTTCAGGAGTGCTAAGATAAAACAGTATAGATAAATGAAGAAGAACACTAGATAATATCCAATATTTATCATAACATCTCTCAGATGTTTCTTCAACTGCCCCCTATTGTGTATCTCGGCTGGGTCAAAAGCTCCTAGATTACCTTGAGGTATAGTTAAATACTCAAAGGTCAACCATATAAACATAGGCAGATTCAACAAAAATAGTATTACCTGACCATGGAGTAACAACACAAAAGTAACGAAAGAGTGCGCTATGTATTTCGGGAGTAGCCAATAATTGAGCTTTTCACAACACTCTTGGGCATTTAGGTAATCACATTCTAAATCTGACAAAGTAATGATATAATAAACTAGAAGAAATAGAATTGCACCGGTATCGATCAATGATAGAGAGAACAACAAAGTTTCAGCTAATATCATAACTAACACTTTATGCTTTCTTTAACAAATAGATGTTCATTAATTAATAATTAGAAATTGTGCAGTGCTTAAACCTGAGAGAATTAGTTTAAATGCATTATTTATTTAGCTCGAGCAAACACAACCACAACACAAAGAAAATCAGTTCAGAATTATTCTTTATTTTTTTTAAATGTCATGTCAATTATTCAATTCAATGTCAATTTGTCAATGTCAGTCACAGATTACTAATTTGTTGATGTCAGTTTTGTCAATGGGTGCTTTCCAACAGACATGCCGCTGAGTCATCGGTCGCCATAGAGTACATTAATTTAACTATGGAAAGTAATGGGTATCCGACGTCCGTAAAGGCTGAAGAATAATTTTTATACTAGGTAATAGAAAAAAGTTTCAGAATGTTATCTTAGAAGATTAGTAAAAAAAATATATTGAGACATTCCCCATTTGTTTATAATGTTCAAAAAATATTTTACTTTCCATGGATAAAATGTACTCTATGGCGATCGATAATAAATCAGCGGCTTGTCTATTGGAATGTACTTTTTTTTTTTTTTTTTTTTTTGGCTCGTACGATTTGTACATTTGCCAATGTCGAGTAAAAATTAGGGAAACGGAATTAGGAAATATAATTAGGATATCGGAATAATTTAGATGGGATCAGGAAAACTTTTTGGTAGGTTTTATTTACATATCTAGGATTATATACATAGTTTTAGAGTTTAATATTGTTAAGGATAAGGAAGGATATTATACATTTATATACATTGCGATCATTAGAAGATAATAGAGTCACAATACTGGTCGGGAATGGAACACGTAGCGTAAGTAGGTCTTTCCAGAAATCATCTCTGTCGTATTTAGGACAAGCTAATATAATATGGTTTGGATTTCCCTCGTCCAACCCGCACTCACACCCGGGGTCGTTAACGATATGGAGCTTGGCAAGATGCGATGGTGTACAGGCATGGCCTAATCTTAAGCGAGTGATGATAGAAGTTTCCATTTTGCCAAACTTCATTATTGAAAACCAAGGTTTTGTGGGAATATTTTTTTGTATTTGAGAATAAAATCTGCCCCTTGTTTGCTGGCTGTATTTCCATGCGTTATTCCAATTATCCTGTAAATATGTTTTAGGAAGTGCTAACAGATCTTGACAATAATTTTGATAAGGATAAACATCTCCACAAGACACCGCATCGTGAGCAAGTTTATCCGCGATTACATTGCCATCTATGTTTGAATGTCCCGGAATCCACACGAATTCTATGTGTAAGCCTTTATCCAGACATTCTTTTGTGATTTGTCTGATATTGAAAATTAAAGGAGAATATAGTTTTAAGGTAAATGGATTTTTCTGTAAAGCCTGTAAACAGCTTTTCGAATCTGAAAATATGACAGCCTTGTTTAGTTTCATAATTTTTATGTATTCAACAGCTTTTAAAATTCCTAAACATTCGCCAGAATAGACCGATGACTCGGGTGGTAGCTTAACTTTCTGTACAATATTAAATTGAGAATGGTACACTCCTATGCCAACACACTCGGAGGTGGAGTGCTTAGAAGCATCAGTGAATATTAAATGGAAATCCTTGAACTTAGATTCAACAAGTTTGTTGAATTCAGTTTTAGCGTTACCGTTTTTGACGAAATTAAGATGGATGACTAAAGGATAAATTAATGAATCATAACTGACACTAAATAAAGGAAGGAAATTAGATCGATGAGTAGGAGAGTTTAAAGATAAATATTTTTGATAGCTAATTAAAAGACATGGAGGAGATTTATTAGTCCAATAACTTGACTCTTGGTACAACTCATATAAACACTCGAGTTTGTCAAGTAAAGGATGATTGGAAAACTGTACGGTACGGAAAAAGAACTTGTCACATAGAAATTGCCGTCTCAAATGCAGTGGTGGGTCGCAGCATTCGACCTGCAATGCATTGGTAGGGCTAGACTTCATGGCACCGATTATTATTCGTAAGGCTTTGAATTGAATTAAATCTAATTTCTTGAAAGCTGTAATGTTTCCTGGCTCCAGTAAGAATGTACCATAGTCTAACGCTTCGAATGAGAGCATTATAAATAAGTTTTAATGAATAAGGATGAGCTCCCCACCATACGCCCGCTAAACATCTTATCATATTTATCAATCGTTCACATTTTCCAATGACATAGTCGCAATGTTGAGCACCCGTTAATTTAGCGTCCAAAACTACACCCAAGAATTTAACATGAGCCTTAACCGGTATGGTTGCATTATCGTAACTCAAAGTGATATCTGGTGGTTTATTCATACGGGAAAAAAGGACAACCGCACTCTTAGAGGCTGACAATTGAAGGCCATTCATATCCATCCACTGTTTTAGTTTCGCTAATACACCTGACAAAGTGGACTGCAAAATATTTATGGAAGAATTTGCGCTATATAATAATAGTGTAGCTGCAGCCGCAAGCTGCAATACATAGCATGAAGATTCGATTCATACGACGCGCCGCGCTGCGCGTGCGTCGAGACGTCCGCTCACTCCGGTGACCGCTGGCGACTAAACTGAATGCCGCCGCGCGCGCCTGTTTTGTCTGTGCGCGGGGCGGGCTCCGCCCACTGAGCCGCGCGCAATGTCGCTCGCAAGCGCCCTCTACCGGATTTAGTTTTAAGTTTGTTATTTTATATTAGCCACTAGTTTTAATCATTCGTTTTGTACTTAAGTAGGTTTAGTTTTTACAATAAATACATTCGTTTTTACACCTTCTGCGGAGTTTAATTTCAAGTCAACACCCTTACTTAGAAGATTAACATCAGAGCTCCTAAGCCTTCAAAGCTAGAAGTCCTAACTCAAGATTAACACAACATCTTCTAAAGTGGTGACACCCTCGTTTGAACAAACAAGCAACCTTCAACGAAAAACGAAGTCGAATCCCTGCGCTCGAGCCTATCTCAAGCACCATCATGGAGTCAACAGCCTCGCCATCACTAATGGAACTGCTCACCGAAGAAGTGCACCGGCTCAAGCAAACCATCGCCGAGCTGAAAGAAAGCGAGTCACGTCCGCCACCACCTAGACACCATCCGCCTCGTCTCTACAACGCACCACCTCGAAACCGTCGTCGCAGCCACAGCGTCATACATCTGCGAAGCCACGACGACGCCATCAAGCAAAACCAAGCGTTAGACGAAGCGGGATCCGACGTTCTAGGCAAATCATACCGTCTCTTCGTATCCGACAAGAAATTAAGACTGAAGTTTCTCATCGACACGGGTGCCAACGTATCAGTCATTCCACGGAAGAGAGGGTCAACTATGAAGCCACTACCGTTCAACTTGTATGCTGCTAATAACACCATTATAAGTACTTACGGCGAACAAACACTTGAACTGGATCTGAACCTACGAAGACCGTACAAGTGGAAATTCATCATCGCCGACGTCAGCAAGCCAATCATCGGAGCCGACTTTCTCTGTCATCACGAACTTCTCGTCGACATGAAAAACAGAAGATTGATTGATAATATCACCAAGCTATCAATCCACGCTCCCGGCTGCTACACCAACATACCTACAGTACGAAGCATCGACCTAGAACAATCCTACCACGACATTCTCAACGATTTTCCCGGCATCACACGTCTCACCTCCATGAAGCTCACACCGAAACACCGAGTGGAACATCACATCGAAACAACCGGACCACCGCTGCACAGCCGCGCTCGACCCATTCCACCACACCGCTACGAAGCCGTCAGAAAGGAATTCGAATCCATGATGCAGCAAGGCCTATGCAGACCAAGCAAGAGTCCCTGGTCCAGCCCACTTCACGTTGTACCGAAGAAAAACGGAGACCTGAGAGTCTGTGGAGACTATCGCCGACTGAACACCATAACCAAACCAGACCGCTACCCGATACCCAGAATCAAGGATTTCACCTACCAACTGGCTGGCAAGACCATCTTCTCCACCATCGACCTGAACCGAGCGTACTCACAAATACCGAACAAAGAAGCCGACATCGAGAAGACAGCCATCATTACTCCATTTGGGTTATTCGAGTTTCCTCGAATGTGCCCAGGTCTGAAGAACGCAGGTCAAACGTTCCAACGATTCATCCATGACGTACTTCGAGGACTTGACTTCGTATTCCCTTTTGTGGACGACCTACTCATAGCTTCAGAATCAGAAGAGCAACACCGAGAACACCTACGCACCGTACTACAACGTTTAGAAGACGCTGGTATCACCATCAACCCGTCAAAATGTGTATTCGGCAAGAAAACCGTCAAGTTTCTCGGCTACGAAGTATCATCCACTGGCATCATTCCACCTCAAGAAAAAGTAACCACCATCACTGAATACCCAAGACCGAAAACCATTCAACAGTTACGTACTTTTCTCGGTATGCTTAACTACTACCGAGAACACATACCGAATGCCGCATCACTTAAAGCACCGCTCAACCAATACCTACACAATTCGAAGAAACGCGACAAGACAGAAATCCAGTGGTCAACCGAAGCAATCCAAGCATTTGAAGATTCCAAGACATGCCTACAAAACGCAGCGCTACTAGCACATCCTCAAAACAACGTACCGCAAGCACTATTCTGCGACGCTTCAAACACATGTGCAGGCGCCGTGCTACAACAATATGTCAACAACAACTGGCAACCACTTGGATACTACTCGAAGAAATTTTCCACTACGCAACAAAAGTACAGTACCTACGACAGGGAATTACTTTCCATCTACATGTCAATGAAGCATTTTCGGAAGATGTTCGAAGGAAGAGAACTAATAGTATTCACCGATCACAAGCCATTGACCTACGCACTTCAAAAACCAACATCGGACAGCGAAACTCCACGTCGTGCAAGACAACTTTTATTCATCGCCGAATTCACCACCGATATTCGTCACATCAGCGGGAAAAATAACATCGTCGCCGACGCTCTATCACGCATCGAAACCATCACCTGTCAGACATCAATAGACTACGAACAACTATCAACAGCGCAACAACAAGATTCCGAATTACCTACTCTACTTCAACAACGAAATCTGCAAATCAAGAAAATCAGAATACCAAACACCGACTGCGATGTCTACTGCGAAACATCAACATCAAACATACGTCCGTACCTACCTACTGACTTTCGCCGCACCGCTTTTGACGCCGTGCATAAGGTCAGTCACCCCGGAACGCGGACCACAAGAAAACTCGTTCAAGAACGCTACTTTTGGCCGTCAATGAACGTGGACATCGGCAACTGGGCGAAAACCTGTTTATCCTGTCAACGTGCGAAGATACAGCGACACACGCAATCAAGCTTATCAACATTCGCCGCCTGCGACAGACTTCACCATCTGCATCTCGACATCGTGGGGCCTCTAAAAACAAGCGAAGATGGACATCGATACCTACTCACTATGATCGATCGCACTACGCGCTGGCCCGAAGCAATACCTATCAAGGAAATAACAAGCGAAGTCGTCGCCGCCAACGTCTACAACGCCTGGATAACAAGATTCGGTTGCCCAAAAACAATAACAACCGACCAAGGCCGCCAATTTGAAAGTCAGCTGTTTCGCGCGCTTACACACCTACTTGGCGCCGAAAAAACAAGAACGACCGCCTATCACCCGCAGAGCAACGGAATTGTCGAACGCTGGCACCGCTCACTGAAAGCCGCACTGATGTCTCGTCTCGAACCGAACACGAGATGGATCGACGAGCTGCCCACCGTGCTCATGGGACTTCGCGCAGCAATCCGCACCGACACCAACACAAGCGCAGCACAGCTAACCTACGGTCAAGCTTTACGCCTTCCCGGTGATTTCATCACGCCATCACCGTCATCAAACATCAACATGGACCAAGAATTTGTTCAACGACTGCATACGTCAATCACCGCACTCACGCCGACATACCTACCGCATAGCAACAAGCGAAATATGTTCGTGCACACCGACCTAGCAACATGTGATTCCGTATTTCTACGAGTCGACGCCGTACGAAAACCACTACAACCACCGTACGAAGGCCCGTATCCAGTTTTGAAGCGCAACCACAAGTTCTACGAGATACAACTACCCGGACGAAAAACTACAGTATCGATCGACAGATTGAAACCGGCGTACACAACGAACACCGCGCCACTTGACAACAACACCGTCAACACTGCGCCTAGCAACACCGCAACCGCAACGAACACAAGTCCTACGCCGAGCCCTCCAACGACGCAAGCTGAAGATCCGGCGGAGCGAAGATCACGATCCGGCAGGAGGATCAACCTTCCCGTACGCTTCGCTTGAGGGGGAGTCCTGTAGCTGCAGCCGCAAGCTGCAATACATAGCATGAAGATTCGATTCATACGACGCGCCGCGCTGCGCGTGCGTCGAGACGTCCGCTCACTCCGGTGACCGCTGGCGACTAAACTGAATGCCGCCGCGCGCGCCTGTTTTGTCTGTGCGCGGGGCGGGCTCCGCCCACTGAGCCGCGCGCAATGTCGCTCGCAAGCGCCCTCTACCGGATTTAGTTTTAAGTTTGTTATTTTATATTAGCCACTAGTTTTAATCATTCGTTTTGTACTTAAGTAGGTTTAGTTTTTACAATAAATACATTCGTTTTTACACCTTCTGCGGAGTTTAATTTCAAGTCAACACCCTTACTTAGAAGATTAACATCAGAGCTCCTAAGCCTTCAAAGCTAGAAGTCCTAACTCAAGATTAACACAACATCTTCTAAAATAGGTCATCAGCATACTGTAGAATTTTAATGTTCTCATTTACACAAATATGGGACTGTAGATCGTAGGTGTAAATATTATACAAAATAGGACTGAGAACAGATCCCTGAGGGAGACCTTTGGAAACAGTTCTAGAAAAACTACGGCCATTTATATTTAAAGTTATTGTTCGTTCCGACAACATATTAAGAATAAAATGTATGAAAATTGGAGGAATTTGTAAAGATTCTAGTTTAATTTTTAGGACATTCAGGAGGACGTTATCATAGGCAGAGCATAAATCTACAAATACGGCTAAAAGCGAGTTATTATTGGAAAAAGCAATGCGGATATCTGAGGTCAGAATGGCTAAATTATCAATAGTGCTTTTTCCCTTTCTAAAACCAAATTGAGTATTTGCTAAAAGCCCTTTACTTTCTAAGAACCATTCTAATCGATTCTTTATCAGGTGCTCGGCTAACTTAATTAGTACAGATGATAATGCAATGGGCCGATATCCTGCAACATCGGTTGGTTGTTTATTTGGTTTTAAGAAGGGCAACACTGTTTGTTGTTTCCAAGATGGAGGAATGTTTCCTGTTAACAACACTGTATTTATTAGATCCAAGTAATAGTTTAATGTATCATCGCAAACGTTTTCAAGAAATGCATACGGTATGCCATCATTCCCTGGAGCTGAGTTTTTAGAATTGTGGAGGATTCCTTTTAGTTCGTGCAAAGTAAACGGGGTGCTGAGACCTGTTAGGTTATGAGGTGATAAGAGAGGACAAGTGAGATTGTTGTTATCAGCTACCCAAGGGGGAGCTAATTTATCCATAAAAGAATCGGCTAATTCTGTTGGAATTATTGCGGAAGGCTTATTATAAGTGGCAGATTTAAATCTGTTGATGTATTGCCAAACTAGGCTCGGTGGAGTGTTTGGGGAAATTGATGAACAGAATGAACGCCAGCCTTCAAATTTCTTTTTTTTGAAAAGTTTCTTAGTATCTGCTATGGCTTTAATCACTAAATCATAATTACCATCTGACATGTCCTCTCTATACCTTTCTTCAGCTTCTTTTCTGTTTTTTATTGCACTGGTGCACTCACTATCCCACCATGGAGGCGAAGGAATTTTATTGAAGCCTCTTTTTTGAGGAAAGATTTCATTAGCAGCTTCAATAAGAACATCACCTAATGCCTTTGCACTCTCTATCTCAGAGCCACTAGTCACAACTGGAAGTAGAGATAGTTTGGACTGTACACTAGATTTATATTTTTCCCAATCTTTACTATCCTTTTCAGGAAGCTTGTGTTTTAGATGAGAAGTACGTTTTATATTTACAGGTTTGTCAAATGGGAAGGTTATGACGATGGGGTAGTGATCACTGCCATAAACAGATGAAAGTGTATCCCATAGTAAAGAGCTTGCAAGAGATGGAGAACATAAAGAAAGATCAACTGCACTATCAATCTCATTTAATTTTGTTAAGCGAGTAACCTTTCCCGTATTTAAAATACATATATTAAGAGAATCAATAATATCTATCATTTCTTCTCCATAATTATTTGTCTTAGAGCTACCCCAACACTGATGATGACAGTTAAAGTCACCTAGTACCAGAAAGGGCTTAGGTAAGTTAGAAATAATTTGTTTAACTTCATTGAGTATAGGTATAGATGGATGAGAAATGTATATAGAAACAAAACATATATTATAAGTTTGTATGGCAAATATAGAAATTTCTTTATGATGAGATGGTATAGGTATTATGGAATAAGATATTGAGTCTTTTATAAGTATAGCCACTCCGCCATAGCCATCATCTCTGTCCTGACGAAGAGTAGTGTATCCAGTGGCCTTAAATCTTTGATGTGGTTTAAGCCATGTTTCTGATAAGAAAAACATGAAAGGGTCAAACTTATTTAAAAGATAAATTATTTCACTTTTTTTACCAAGTATGCTTTGACAGTTCCATTGCAATATTTTAGCCCGACTGTCCATTTTGGAGGATTTGGATAAAGTTACTAATGATAGAGGCAACGTTGGACGGTGAATTGTTGTTACTGTTATTATTACTGATAAAACAGGTAAGCAAATTGAGAATTAATTTTATTAGTTCAGGTAAGGATATATTTTTAGAATCAAGCTCTTTTTCTGTTTGACTATAACCACACCCATTATTAGGTGAAGGTATATCATATTCCCTAAGAATGGTATTATGAGCTTCAGTGTCATAACCTTCGCTTACTTTAGGAGGAGAACGGGGTTTGAGAAAGACAGTCTTCTTATATGAAACCGATTCCGGTCTATTGTTAATTATATTATTTTGGACAGATTGATTAGATTTAGACACAGTAGAAGAGAGGTTTTTAGCAGTAACTTTGGAATATAATTTTGAGACACTAGGGAAACATTTTGAAGCTTCTGCATAAGATGTACAGTTGTGGGCCATGTAATTTTTAATTTCCTGCTGTCTATTATACTCTGGACAAGATTTGCTTGTTGCAAAGTGGGAACCTTCACAAGAGCAACAAAAGGCATCATAGTTTTCTTCTCTATTACAGGAGTCACCAGAGTGGTTGTCTCCACATTTGAAACATCTGGGTTTAGATCTACACTGGGTTTTAGTGTGTCCAAAACGACAACAGTTGAAACATTGTATTGTTGGGAAAATGTATAGATCAATGGGTAAAGCATTAAAACACATGAAAATTCGTTTTGGTAGCACCTGGCCATCAAAAGTCACCACTATGGATTGTGAAGGCTTCCATATTGCAGATCCATCTTGAATTATTTTAAAATTAATGCGTCTCACTTTAATTATTTTACCACAACCTATTGGTACAGAGATGTTTTCCAGTATTTCCTCGGGAGACCATTCTACCGGGACGCCACGGACGAGTCCCATCCTTGTTACGTTAAATGTTGGGATAAAGGCTTTCATTTTGTGAGCTTCTAAGTTTTGATTACTCAGAAAAGAATTAGCAGACTTGTGAGATGAAAAGGCTATAGAAAGTTTGTTACGGCCAATACGCTTAACACTCCCATTAACAATATCTTGTACGCAATTAGTTTTCAGAAAATGACCAAATGTCACAGGATGCAGTTAAGTGCCATCATTAGGGGCAGCTTGTATTTTCTGGACATGAACAACATATGGAGAAATATCGGTTTCATTATAAAGTAAACGTCCTATAGGTGAGGGTGCGGGTATAGGCGAAGGAGTTGAAACTGTTGTAGGATCCGGATTGGAAACCAATGTATTTAATTCCTTAACAACGGGTGTTGGGGTCTTATCTTTAATGGAATTGTACTCTTGTTTAGGAGATAAATCAGTACATTGACAATTATTATGGCTGTCTGTTCTAGAGTCCAAACCTTGACGACGCTTTTTATTGCATTGTTTGCATACGTGTATGCGACTACGTTTACGTGACCTTGTAGTAAAAGAACCATCGGTTTCCATTCCCGACTCATTGGATACTATTGTAACGTACTTTCCTGCCGGGGGAACTATGTCCCCCGGGTCAGGAGGATCATTCATAATGAAAGCCTCGACTTACCAATTTTCAGCTATTTACACTATTAAACTAATATAATTTACACACTATATATAAAATTAGATACAAATAAGATAAAATCAAGTAATTCTGATCACCAATAACACTATAGATTAATTAAATAAAATTTTACACCAAAAAACGCGTCCGACAAGTCAAACGTTTCCCGCCTTTTTTTCTGGAATGTACTTAATCTTGTCATATTTAACATACTATATCTATGTATTTAACGTGTTTTTTTATTTTATTATAAAATAGTAAAGCAAAAGTATATGCACCATCATTCCTCGAAAATGTATGGTATGGCAGAGAAAATCTTTTGCCCGTGGTGTCATCATGGGTGTCAGCGCGCTTGTACCGACAAAATGACGTATTTACTGAAGTTAACCATTTCACTTCACTTCTGTTGAAAACTTCAGACTATTTATGAAAGTCCACCCCAGTTTAGGGCTGGCATTATTCTGGGATATCAACTTTCGCCAGCTTTATCTATTTTCTTATTCACCTTGTTTGATTGAATATAAAAAAATGTAGTAAAAGAAACAATATTTTGTGTCAAAAGTTTTATTTAACATTCTTTCCTTAAGCTAGTAAAGGCTTGGTGAATATTTACAAGGCTTCATTTATTACAGGGCAAGGTACAAAACTATCCAATTACTCTAGATCCGACTCCTGTGTTTATCACATCGTAACATTTATTGATTACTTGGTTATTTGGGTCTAATACACTTGGGCTTTAAGCCATATTGCTTACCTGACTATTAGTAACTCATAAATACGTATCTAAAGCAGTTACACAATACATGAATAATATAGTTGTGGTTAATAACAATACCAAGATAATAAAGAAGCCGATGAGTTGTTATCCTACATTACATATGCAGAGAGCAAAATGTTTACTTAGTTTCAAAAACCAGCTTTTCACTTCGGATCAGAATATAAAAGCCTACTATAAAACAAATATTAAAACTCTCCTAAAATAATTACAACAATAATAACAAATATGCAGATAGTATGTATGCTATATCAAAACATTAATCTCACTTAGTTTCTTGTTAAATACATAAACTATACTGAAAGAAAAGCTACAATAACACTAGGCCATTTACGATAATGGAGTCGCGAGGCCGTTATGCAGAGTCCACTGCCAAACAGCCTCATTAATCTCGTTACTATATAATATCAAAATAATATGAATCATATTGCTTGCTGCAAGCAGATGTTAAACATTGTTACAATATTCAAGCGAAACCCTATAACACATACAAATATTTATCCATATACATAGAATTTGCTAAATGTAAAAAATTTAGATAGATGAGCAAATAGATTTTTTTAATATTAACGTCTAGCTAGAAAACAGGAATTTTAATTCACTTAGATAATGGAATATTACTTATGTTTACTTAAAATTGCAAACAATACAATACAATTTCATCTTTCAGCAATGTTACTCACATCCGTTAACGTTAGTAAAATAATTCTAAATTTCATTATTTTCCTGTTTAAAATGGTCTAAATCGATTATTGTAGATTCGCGCCACTTGATTATCCAATTTACATTCCGTGGCATTGATTTACTTTTTTAAATTTTAAAATAATATCTTAGTCAACTATAGCACCATTTCATACATGATAGTACTACAAAATAAACTTTTGAAGTACAATCACATACCATACCACCGACACGTTCGATACACTCAAACCACAAAGTATGTATATTAAATACTATGTATTGCTGAAAACCTTATCCTATGAATGGGTTCAATAAATAATATGGAAATATTTTTGATGGCACGTACCGCGTACGTGAGTGTTGGCACTCGAGGCTAGAACCTCATTCGTTGTCCTGAAAGGTACCTCTTGGTACTTTTATTACAATGTAATATAAATGCAAATAATGGCAATATGTTATCGATTCACGAATTCCCCATTTAAACAATCTAACTTCAGTGAAAATGACAAATGATATAAATTAATGGAACAATACAATTAAAATTAATGAACGCATAACAGAAACAAACTGTGGGTACACTATTCAAGGTGCAAATAAATATTAAATATAAATAAGGCACACAAACAATTATGCAATCACCCTCACAATAACCCCATGATAAAATGGTAACAAGAGCGATATAACCAAATAGTTACTTAATATAACATTTACCTAATCTACACTTTAGAAAATACACTGGAATGATACATTTTCAAGAATGTTGTTTTAATTTGTTTAAATTCCTCTAAATACTTTAGTAAGTCAGTACCATGATTTGGCAAAAGCTTGTGTCAAACACTAGAATCGTCGTTAAGTAAAGGCGTGCGATAGGGTAGAGTACTGCGGCGGGAGGGTTTGCATAATCGCTCGTGTGCGAGGAGCAGACTCCCTAGATTACCTAAATGAATCCTAACATTGTTCCCGAGCTGGTCCCACCCATGACGATGGCTTGTGAATGCGCATCTCATGCTCTCCTCGTAACAAAAGGTAACATGATCAATAAAGCAACATAATATAAAGGATTCTACGGAGAGATGAGTGCTCCTGTGCCACAATTTGCACTTCAACAAGACTGGAATGTCACTTATTGATTTGGGAAATATTTATCCGTTCCGATAGAACAAAGCGGATTTTAGTAATTGACACAACATCAATCTATATACTTTTATCATAATCATATAACACCTACGCATGCAGGTGTCTCGCAGCTTGATCGTTTGCGTCCCAACAAAACAACTCTTCCTTATTATAATTTTTCCCTAAGGTTTAGTCATCGGGCGGAATGCAGAAATCCACAACTATGTTGAGTATTTTTACTTTCAATATATACATAATTAGATACCTATAAATAGAAAATAATATGGATTTATAATATGTGAGCTAAGTGCGTCGTAGCGCACGCGGTGGTTACGTGCGCATACTCACCGAGAATATGGTTATTCATTAATCTATTTATCAACTAGCGACACAAACATTTCACATTATCTATTAAGTACAAAGTAGTAAGAAGCGAGTCCTTCAAATAACGACAACACTATGTGTTTAATTATATAACTCTTTAAAATCTGTCCTTACTTCCGTAAGTCCCTGGAAGAACGAGTCACTGAAGAGACTAGCGTTACACTCGGACCGTCCACTCGGTAGCGGCCGATATTAATTTAATTTTTTCGGCACCAATACGAATAATATCACTCAGTTGCACATCTGCTAAACATTTGCGCATATACGCCGTTAAACAAAGAGAGCACGTCGTAGCCGGTTACTGCATGGATTGGTGTGACGAGAGATCATAGTTTGAGCATCGTGGAGCGATGCTCGTGAAGGCAAGCGAGCGCGGGTCAGGTGGCGTCGTATTCTATTTTGTCCCAGGAGTAGTGCTTGTGGGCGGGCCGCGGCGGCGGGCGCGCGAACACGCCGCCCAGCAGCGGGTCGCACTGCGGCACGTGCCCGCGGCCGAACACGTTAGGAATTATCTCCGTGTCCATGTCGTATGCGGAATAATCGTATGCGTCACTGTCCACGTTCATGTTAGTAGGCGTGTCGATGCCGAACTCTTTTAGGTCTATTTCACACGACCGATCGTCGAACGGCCCGTGCCGTGTGTCGTCGTTCTGGAAGGACGGCAACGATAAGTCGTCCATGTATTCGAATCCGGTTCGAGTATGATCGAGTAAATCCCCATTCGTCAACGGAGTCATGCTCATTCTCTCCGGGACGTCATCGCCTACATCCATGATGGTGGGCTGGGACTGATCGTCGACGTGCCGACTCTCACCCGATAGTAAACTACCGAAGAAATCATCGTGGTCGGTGGACGTAGGGTCTGAACCGCCGAACTCACTAGGAAAATCACTGTTGGACAGCAGGTCGACGCTCAATTCGGCGTCGATATCAGTGGTCGGATCGACGTCGCAACGGTCGACGACTCCGTTGACCGCTTGTAGATCGGCGTGGCTCATGATCTCATTCTGGATGTCGTCAAGCTCTCTTTGCAACTCGTCCGCCGCCAGCGAGTCTCGGACGTGCGTATCGCATAAAACATCATCGGTGAGTACGTCGGCCGGGGAGAACGCGTCCGCCGAAGACGCCACGAAGCTCCCGCTCAGCGAAGCACCGCCGGACGGGTCCACCACCGCCGACGGAGGCAGCTCGCCGTTCTCCACGAGGATCTCGAGGACGTCGTCCATGATCTGGCTGTCTTCCGCGTGATCGTGGAGGTGTTGTAAGGGCGGCGGCGGGGGAGGGGGCGGCGGGGGCGGAGGCGGCGGCGCGGCGCGTTCCGGCTCGTAGTGCGGCGACGGCAGGATCGCGATCGGGACCACTTTGACGCCGTTGAGGATGTAGGCGGGGTTGGCCGTCTTCTGAGGGGTGACGTCTTGCGTGACGTCGGCGGGCGGGGAGGGCGCGACGGCGAACACGCGGACGAGCCTGTCGGGCGTCGCGTCGGAGGCGGCGATGACGTAGCGGGAGGCGGGCGGCGGGGGGGGCGGGCGGCTGCTGCAGCGCGTCGAGCTGCGCGCGCAGCTGCGACACGCAGATGTGCGCCTGCAGCAGGCGCCGGCTCTGGTCGCTGGCCGCCGCGCCGGCCGCCTCGCGCCGCACAGCCTCCAGCTGCTGCCGGGAGGCTTCCAGCTTGCGCTCCAGCTCCTCTATCTGCCTCCGCTGCGACTGCACTATATCTTCGGGGGGCTCCTGCTCCGATCGCGGGTCGGGCGACGCCAGCGACGCGAACGACGCGACCGAGGCCGGCGACCGCGGCTCCTCCTGCTTCTCCACCAAGAACGGTCGCAGGCGATCGATCAGCTGCGGTTTCGGTCCCGACACGCGCAGGTTTCGCCGTTTGCATTCGGCGCGGAGGTCGGACACTTTCATGTCCTCGAACCGGGCGGCGACCGCTAGGGGGCCGGCGGGGACGGGGGGCGGCGGGGGCGGGGGCGGCGCGTACGCGTCCGACGAGTCGGAGGCGACGGAGGCGGCGGAGGAGGGCGCCGGCGACGCGGGCATCAGCTGTAACAGCAGCTGTTGCTGTTGCAGGAGCAGCTCGTAGGGCGTCTCCACCGACCCCGGGGGCGACGACGCCTTCTGCGCGTTCGGAGGACCTTTGTACTCGTGGAACTTGAACCGCGCCTTGGGCTGCTGCTTCTGCTTGCTCTTTTTGCGGTTTTTGTCTTTTCCCGGCGCCGGGTGTTGGGGCGGGGAGGCGACGCTGACGGGCGAGAGGGTCGAGGGCGGGGAGGGGGAGGGGGAGAGCTCCTCTGGCGGGCCGCAGTACGACGAGGGGTGCTGGGGCCTCCCCGACGCACCCTCGCTGGTCGCTTTGAAGGATACCACTCCGGTCTTGACCGCAGTCTCGATATTCTCCTCCGTGTGCAGGATGTTCTTCTTGATGAGCTCGAGAGGGCCCGGCCGGTGCGACAACTGGTCGTTGAGCTGGTCCGCCAGTCGGGCCTTTTTCAGCATCCGCTGCTTCTCTGCGAGACTTGGGTCTACATGACTTTCCTGAGTAACAAAATACAATTTAGTATTAAATCTATCAGTCTTCTACAAGGTTATTTGTTAAACACCAATAACCTCGCAGGAGTAGATTCTTAACATCATAAAATGTTGTTAACATTTTTGTTCTACGACTTTTCCAAAAACAACAAAAAAAATACACTTTCCATACAAATGTCCCAAACAGTTTTTTTTAAAGATTTTTATCGAGTTTTGTATGAAAAGTTTTCGGAAGTCGTAGAACAAATGTTGTTGAACAAAAATTGTTGTTTATGATGTTAGTAATGTACCCCTGCGAGGTTGTTGGTGTTGTACAAATGTAAGATCATCCACACAACAACAGCTTAAATCTTCAAATACCTGTTCTAATATGTGTCGTCGTTCCAGTTCTTGACGATCGGGTCGTCGTTGTATTTTTGCTTTCAGCAAATCTCCAGTTTTCGCTCTTTCCAGTTGCTTGCATTGTTCAAAGTAAGCAGGGGGCGTTTTGAGTGCTATAAAAGAAAAAGAAAAACTATTACATTTATATACTAACAAAATAACGATGCTTGCAGTTAAGGAAATTTTCAAGAACATATTGGATACAACAGAAATTATTAGTACTTAATGCATATCGAACATTATTGGCAACAAAGATTATTACTACGGCTAGTTTATTTATCTTAAACGATTCGTAACATGATCGTAAAAAATATTTCTTTTACATGAGCACCAGTTAGAAAATCTCATTAGCCGTAGCGTTTAGATCGTAAATAAAATTCTTTCACCCACGCGCGGCAGTCACTCGCGGTCTCGCGCGGGCGGCGGCACCCGGTATTAATTGCCATCTACCAATTTCAAATCACTTATAGCAAACGTAATCAATTAAATGATATAGGT
The DNA here is from genome assembly GCA_950108535.1 of Agriphila straminella. Taxonomy (NCBI): domain Eukaryota; kingdom Metazoa; phylum Arthropoda; class Insecta; order Lepidoptera; family Crambidae; genus Agriphila; species Agriphila straminella. The sequence goes on from OX467318.1 coordinate 6,793,988, forward strand.
ATTTTTACTTACGCGGCATAATTCCTTGTGCCACCAGCTGCGTGATGGGGCGTCTCATCATCAGCTTCACTTTTAACGCTGCAAAACAAAACAACGACGATAAGGAACTGTGAACTGTCCTAAACCGCCACAGACATAAACATAATGTACACAACATATACCATCATGTTTTCCTTAGTCCTATCATTTTCCCGGTTGACATCACATATTATATTCACTATTTCAGTCGCCCAATGCGCGCCTCGGTCAACGTTTAAAGATTCAAATGACATCGTTAACTGACTGCCTTTTGCATACAACAATGAGCACTGATTGAATAGCCGGCGCGTCGTGAAAAATACGGTGTTATGACGCCAGGTGGGTGACGAACTTTGACGTAGCATAACGCGTTATAGACGAAGGCAGACGTGATCGATGCGTCTATCGATATAACACGTGGATCGATGCGATTATTATCGATCCAGGGGTGGCGTAGGCGAGGAGCTGTGTCTTGTTTGCGTTTAGACAAGCGGGAACAGCGACGGGCGGCGGCGGCAGCGGCGGGCGGACATCGCTGGCGGTGCGCCAACATAAATAAACACTACACAAGGAAACTAGTGTTATGCCGCGACCGTATTACAGACGAAACATTCACTACCACTGGGCCGAATATTGTGGGTTACTGGGTGTTATAAGCCCATTACAATTTGCACATACAGAACTCACAACCATGACGCTACCATATGATTGGCTTGGCTATGTGAGTATATTTAATATGAAATGCACATTGCACGTAAATGACGCCGTTGTTGGCGAATTCCTTGTTTGTGACGTACATTGAGACTATCCTGAATGCCATGAATTGTGATAGCCAGCCAGCCAAATAGATATCTGAATAGTTAGTGTAAATTTAACAGTAGCCTTAACTGTTATTTGATGTTCTTGTAAAGATACAAAGCAATCACTTATCAAAAGCTTTAAATATTATGAAAAACTATTTCCAGGATCCACTCCTACATATCAAAATATGCGTAATGTCCAGAACAACATTACGTTGTTGCTAATAGTTACATTTACATAAGCAGCCGTTGAATTTGTAAACAAGGGCGAAGTATGAAAAACATTTCGTATGCCTAAAGCAGAGTCTGTTGATAGATGTATTATGGACAAGCGCTGACAAGGGCCGAGAGAACCGGGCGCCCTCTTGCGTAACCCAACTAAAACGCAGTTCAGTTTCAACTAAACATAGTTAGCTGAATCAACGTGTTGCTTGAGAAAACAAAGCATAACACCTTCGGTTTTGTTTATTATTCGTTTTATTCAACAGTGTGTTTGTGAATTTATGATCGATGCGAATACGCGTCGCGGACGGCAACATGTACCTCGCGGGAATTGTAATGTGTAATGTGTACGCCAGACGACCCGAGGCGACGAGCCCTGAGGCCACTGGCCTGCCTATCTCGCCTATTTAAACTTTAGAAACTTTTGGTGATTCCAAGAGAGAGTATAATAGTATGATTGTCTTCAACAAAATACTAAAACCAATTCTGGACAAAGTGAAACGTGGGAAAATGTGAGGCAATCTAATTTAGACGTTCCTTCCCCATATAATGTGACCGAGTTCGATATCAGTGTGAATTATGAACCCATCCTCCTTAACCATCCCTGATAGGACCGCCTGTCCCACCAGTGGGGAAATTAAAATTGCTCATAATTACCACATCTTTGGAATCTTTACACATGCGAACTGTTCAAAGACAAGAAAACAGGGAAAGAAAGATCATTGTCAATTTATTCCTGATATTGAGTTAACAATGCCATCAAGTAAAAAATCTTTTGTCGTTTTGTTTTCCATAACTAGTAACTTTTGATGATGATGATGTTCTAGTCATATCGTGACCACGGCCCCTAGAAAGGTGTCGAAATGTCGGAAAATAAAAAAACAATAAATCTCAACTAAATAATTCTAAAATAACACCTATTAATAATGTACGCGCTGTTAAAAAATGTTTTTATAAATCAATTTTCTCAAAAAAAATCTACCAGACAATGATCTATTTTCCCTGTAAAGTACGAGGCAAATATCTTGAAATTCTTTCGACGGAGTGGGGATAAGTTCGCGCATGTGCTCTTGTGAGCGACCAATAGCGCGCGCCTCTCCCGCCGCCCGCGCCCCTCACCGCTACGCAAGCCCAAAATACGCGTTCCGCGCAATCCCCACCCGATTACAAGACATTTGCCTCATTAACCTTCTTTATTATTGTATTTAGAACCGTACTAACATTCTTTATGCTTGCCCATGGCCGGCTGCAGCGGGCTGTCATCCACGACCACCTTGGGCGGCGAGAGGCGCGGCGAGCTGGGCGGCTCGCACGCGCCGCCGCTGCCGGCTCCGCTCGCCTGCCGCCCGGCCATATCCTCTGCGCCTGAACTGATAACAAAACACAAACAGTTTATCATCCTGCATGTAATACAATATCAAGGAATCCAAATCCTGAATCAGAAGCAGAGTGGATTGCTCTTGCAACCCGTTTTAAATTAGGTCCAAAGTAGTCCAAACAATTCTAACTTTTCGCCAGTCAGTCAGTGGGAATACTAAACTATTTTCATGAGAGTCCTGCATTTTGTGTTTAAATAGTCCACACGAAGAACACAAGCACAAAAGCTGCTACTTCGTATTGACAGCTGTCAATTTGAAATCCTTTGAACAGGATATGAACCAGCGACTAAACCCGGCGACGTTAAGCCGTTGGTCCCAACTGTTAGCACTCACCAATCCGTATTGTATCCGTGGTGGGATATGTATGTACAGTTTAAAAAACTAGTATGGTTATGATGACGCATTTTCCTATCCGTCCATAGGTGAGCCTATGCTTTAGCAATAGGGACATCGAAAATTAAGTTTTTTTTATGCACAACGGGATAGTGCTTAGCCTTCACCTCACCTGATGTTAAGTGACGATAAGGCCGGGTGGAAGCTAACTACTCCCGGATGGCTATCTTACCTCTAACTGCCCTTATGGCGTCAGACTTAGGTAAGATGGTGGTAGCTAGCCAGGCGGACTTGAAATAAGCCCTGCCACCAACCAAACCGAGTACAAATTGTACCCCCCCCTGGGAATCGGACCCCTGCGTCTTACAGGGGTGGGCGAACCACTAGACCAAAGAGTCTAAAAAGGAGAAGTGAAGGCGGTTAAAAAAAAATGCAGGTACCTGAACGTGTCGTCTGAGTGCGGCGTGCAGGGCGACCGCGGCGGCGGCGGCGACGCGGGCGACGCGGCGCGGCTGCGCTCGCGGCGGTGCTGCGGCTTGAACCACTCGGGGTAGATGGCGCTCAGCGTCTCGACCAGGTCGTGGTCCAGCGTCACGCGCCACGACGCGCGCCCCTCTGATCCCTCCGACCCGCCGCCCGCACCGCACGACGAACGGCTCTCTGGAAATAAAACTTCACATGTACTTCGTTGGTCTAAAACCGGAAGGGAGTTCAAATAAGGAGGCCTACACTAGGCAGTTGGTGACTAATAGGCTGAAGAAGGAAAAAATGGAAAAAATGTACTCTCTAGCAGGCAGCTCTACATTATAATAAGCAGTAAAGAAAGCTAACCCAAGCGCACTCAGCCTGCCCAATTAGATACCTAAAAGAACGAGACGAATACATTTTGCTTCCTCCAGCTATCTTTAAAAAAATATTACTCGCAAAGAATGAACACAGAGTGACAACTTTTAAATGCGATTGAAAAACAAAGAACTTAATTATAGGATAAAAGGAAAACCGATGACTGCAAACATTATCTTAAAATAACAAAACATCGAGTTTCGGTATTCTTTAGAGATCAAATGCTAGGCTGCATTGTTGCACCAATTCTTCATCCCATCTTTATTAAAAATATGTTTGCTTTCCTTCATGATTCAAGTATTCAATCATGCTAACTGTTATCTTTTTCTTTTTATGTAGTATGATAACAAAAACTTGATAAAACGGCTTTATCACTTTAACGATATATGTATTCTGTGATATAAGTTGGAAAGACCAGAATGGATGAACTGTAATGAGTTAAAAGGTAATCACAATAGATGAAAGATATTTCTGTTATGGGCGCGGATTGCTGTTAGGCAGATTGGGTGAGGTCGGCCAAAACGGTTGGCAGCAACAGACCTGTATTTTCAGGGTTGCCAAACGAGAACTTATCAAAACAATTTTGAAATAACAAAAGAGTTAACCAATATTTGATAATACATTTGAGAGATCTTGCATGCGCCTCTCGTACGATCACATATATCTTCTTTAATAACTCTTGTCGAAATTAATTGTCTAAAGATATGCGTAATATGACAGCGTTACTAATTAGATACAGGCAGCGACTGATAAAAATGACTTGGCATACACAACACTAATGAGTCATTTAAATTGTTTACTATGTATTCAATGTACAAATGCAACGACAAGAAGATTTAATTTAATAATTAAGAAAACATTGTAATATAAAGGGTATTAATCTCGTGTTTTTGAATTGGACTAATTCAAGCAAGGGAATTATTTTTTTAAGCTCTATAAAAATAAAATTCTTCAAATTCTAGACGTACAACTGACTTGACTACCTACACGTCATTGAAAGCTATCATCCCGTATTATAATTGGCCAATTTAATGTCACCTCCCCACTGCTGGGGCCTAAGAGTCGCCGCAGACTACAGACTAAACTGTCGGGCCGATAGTTGGCCAATAGTTGATTTTGTATGAAGAGTCGGCCGATACCGAATCGTTCTAGTGTGCGCACTTGCATACACCTTCATACTGATTGAGAGCCCGACTAAACTGTCGGCCGACAGAAAGTCTGTAGTCTGCGGGCACGCTAAGAGTCCCCGCAAACTACAGACCCAACTATCGGCCGATAGAAAGTCTGTAGTCTGCGAGAGCTCTAAAGGTCTACCTTAAGGATGGATAGGGAGGATGGGCTACGCTACGCAACGCACCATGCAGGCCCAATGCGGATTGGCAGCCCTGATCGATGCGATTGTTTACGACCGTGATTGTTTCGAGTCCTTGAACGTGTTTGCGTGCGCTAAACTCGCTCCTAGCTCTTTGATGCATCAATGCTTGAGAGCGAATGCCATTGCTACACGATTATATGAATAAAGCGCTAACAATTTCCAAGATGGTTTATGGGTATTATACACATTTACGTTCGACCACTTTATGAATTGGATCGAAACTTATGTCTGACATGTTGTTTCACTTAGGTACGCCATCCATCAACCAACCACTCAGCCACCTTGACCTGACTCAGCATGACCACTGAATCGCGATAATATATGATATATATTATCACGTTTAACTGTCAAGCAAGAGACAATGGGTTTTGATAGTTAAGTGTCGATAAAACGCTATATCACGCAATATTATATCGTGTTCGGTGGTCATGGGGGGCAGGGTTCATAAAATGGACTTCGAAAACGTTATTTATCTTTTGCTTTCGACCAATTTGATACGTAAATAAAAAGCCAGTTGACCTTCAAACATGTAACGTTTTCAGGTTTTAACGTTAACAAAATATGAGAGAAGTATCACGTCATGTTTTAGAGCCTGTAAACTCTAAATAACGAGGAAGTATGAAACATCTGTCCGATTACGTGTGTTATTAAAAGAATGTAAACTAGGTAAACACAAACGTCAAAGAGCTATTTACATAGTTGCTCGAGCGATGGGCGAAAGAAGTGTGAATGAAGTAATCATAATAGAATCAGCGAATAACACACCCGAAAAAAATTACTGTTTCAACAACAAATGAATGAGGTGGGACTAGAATCCGTCAAATCTATAGCCATCTCTGAAGACTAGACTAAAGTTAAAAAGTTTCAAGTGTCTAGCTCATCGAAAAGCTAGTATAAAATCGTTTGCAAACTTTACAAACAAACGAGAAAGCAACCTTATAAAACGTGTTAAAAACATAAGAATTAAGATTCACTATTATTTAGATTTTTCGAAAACTGTTTCTCTTGTCTGTTCGTATCACAGCCATGGGTCTGCTATAATCTAGTTAACTAGAAAATACCGTCGACTTGCAAGGAGGAGGTTCTCATGAGAACCTCCTCCTTTTTTTGAAGTCAGTTAAAAATGAAACTTTAACCACCTTATAAAACGGATTGTTATCGATCATATTTATTCATGACAATAATGTTGAAATAAAACACTTTTAACGGATACTAGCGCGGTTTTATTGAAAGTACTTTGGTAATTAGTTGGTATTTGGTTTGATTTTTGATTTTCCCGACGTTTCGGCACCTTTGCAGCTGCCGTGGTCACGGGGGACTGAAGCTACTTGTGAGCCTACCCTCAAGCGATGAATTTTTTAGAACGTTCAGAAATTAAAAATTATCAAATTTTTAATTAGTTTAAGTTTTGGTTTGGTTTTAATTTAATATGTTAAAAAGAGAGAATCTACTGAAACTACTACCATTTCAAAAAATTGGGAGGCCCCTCCAAGAAAGAAATGGCGAAAGAAAACTTGGAGAGGGAGGCCGACCTCCGTCTTTTATATTAATTAATTTATTTGCAAAAGGAACTAACCGTATCATTAGATCTTACAGTGTGTGTTTGGGGCTTTAGCTTGTGAATGATGGGGTCCCAGGCTGGTGGAATTTTCCAACCATCATCTCTATTGAAATTAGGATATTTATTTATTTCGATAGCCTCGCGGAGCATTCTAGGAATGAATCTACGTTCTCTAGCAAGGATTTGGGGTTTGTCAAATCTAATATAATGGTTGGGCCCCTCAAAGGCGTGTTCACTCACTGCAGACTTGTTATCGCGCCTATGTTTCATGTCAGCTACATGTTCTTTAACGCGGGTCCCTATGCTTCTCTTTGTTTGCCCGATGTAGGAGAGCCCACAGTCACAATCTAGTTTGTAGACGCCTGCGGCTTGAAGGGGGATATTACACTTGACAGGTCGTAAGAATTGGTTGATCTTCTTCGGCGGCTTGAAGTAAGTTTTGATTTTGTTTTGATTGAAAATCAAAAATCAAACCAAATACCAACTAATTACCAAAGTACTTTCAATAAAACCGCGCTAGTATCCGTTAAAAGTGTTTTATTTCATGTCTAGTGAGCGCGTAAGCTTGAGAAGTGACAATAATGTTATCGTTATTGTAGCAAAGGAGTGCCATTATTGACATAATTTAATAAGATAAACGGCTATTACTTTACGCGTTTTTACGCCAGCAGGTATACAGAATGAATACCCGTTGGTAAACAAACTGGCACATGGTGCACAGTGACTCACGCGCAGTTCGGCGTGGTGGACTCGAAAGCAGGTGACTATAATGTGGAATCCGGAGCACACTTTAATTTATTGTTAAAAGCTCTTATATTTGATGGCATTTAGTAACTCTCCAGCTGAACTGAGTTTTAAAATTACTTACTTATTTAAAAACATTTCGGATGATCTCCTTAACTTTTTTAGACTTGTGGCGTGCGTATTGTCACTATTGATAATAAGAATGTCTTCAACACTTTGATCAGGTGCTTTTTTATTTAAAATCATCAATCGGCCTTGGTGATTAGATCTGTCCGGATTACACAGGATAGTTTTTGAAGCCAGAATGCCAATTCAGGATCAGTAAGCCAGTAACTCTGGCTTCAGCATCTCTAAGAAATAGAAGTATTTTTTATTTAAATACTTATAAATAAGTACTTTTAAATCGTCCAGTTTTTTCCTACCACCCATTCGGGACGTTTTTTTGCTGACAAGAAGAATGGGCGCAAGAAACTTATCAGCCACATCAAAAGTTACTAAGCCTTAACAAGCATGCATGCTCCAGGCCAGGACAGAGATCCAGGAAAGTACTGGCTTGCTGGCTACACTGACTTGGTATTCTGGCTTCAAAAACTAGTCGCATAATCCGGAGAGTAAGTAAATATATATTGAGTTTCTCCTTACTAGTTAAACTTTCGAACTGAAGCAATTTCTTCGTTATTACGATGAAATTTATCTATTATCGAAGTGCACCCAATGTTGGATAATATGATTGATCAAGTAATTAATGCTATTTTTAATCAGACTGACGCTATGGTTTTTGTTTGATTGATTAGTTTCCGTTTCGTTATTCATTTTTTGGCACATAAAAATAATCAACACAAAATTGCAATACGAAAATAACGAGGTCACCTTTCTCTCATCGTACTACGATCCTTCATAGTAGGAACTTGCCTCACCTAATGCGATGCGTGGCGGTGCGATTCTGACTGTTGTGTTTTGCGGTTAGGCAGATAAATGTTGATGGTGATGATGTCATGAATATTTCTGAGATCTTTTATCTAACTTGATTCAGTTTAGAACTCTAGTATGTCGCTAAAATTCGTTGATATTTTCAGTAAGAAGAGGTAGCACATATAATAATAAATGTTGACCTACATTTTTTCAGTCGCATGGCAACGCATCGCCTGCGATGTACGAAACGCTTTAGAAAAAATAAAGTTGTTCACACCGGATGGTGTGAGAATGCCAAGAAATTATCAGCATGCAATACAGTAACAATTTTTCCAATTCAATTAGCCAAATTCTGGGACAAGTGTAACTAATGTTTCCCATGAGATTCCTGAAGCAGTTGCTTCACAGAATTATACATATTATGATGAATAACAGGGAATGCAAGCTGCCGCATCATGGCATAGCGCAGGTATTATTAGTCAACTTAAAAAACAAGTAGTAGCCTGTTTAAAAATGGATTCATCGTAGAACATGTTATATTTATTCACAAAACAATAAATAAGTCAGATGTGAATAACATTTTAGCGCAATTTAAAGAATTACAACAAGTTTTTTTTCTGTATCTACGAAAATACGTGAAAGTTATGAGATATTATTTTAGTGAAAGATAGTTTGGACGACGAATTTTTACGTCAATGTTTCGACCCCCTCTTACAACGAGATGCGTTCACAATGTTCACATTGACATAATAGTACCCGAGAAATTAGAAAATTCTACTACCTCTCTTTCTTTCTCTACTATTTACTTACAACTATTTATTCCTCATTCGCCTAACTGAGTTTTATCCCACAAGAACCAATAAAGAAACATAGCTTAGCCTAAGTTTGGCACTTGCTATATTGATATTTTATTGATCAGGATTGTCACTACACACTGCACTACACTTTCCATTCCTTTTTTGTGTAGGGAGAATGTTTTTATGCATACCCCGTGCCTGGCAAGCAACGGGGTTATGTGGGACTCGCTCCGATTGGAGCCATACCCATTAAACTCCCTACTATGCCCTCGGAGACTAAGAGAGTATACCCTGGACGAGCTGGAGCGGACGCTCACGCTGTGCGCTTTCCATTCCTGGTCAAATCTTGACTTTGTTTTCCTCAAGTGCATGGCCTGCATTATATTATAGTTATAGCTTTACACCTGCGCACACGCACGCACATCGCAGTTTATTTTTCTATCATTCGGCGGCAGTCGTCGCCTCCCGACACCTCCCACGCGTGCATAGCTACCACACGACAACATCACTCGGTTACTTAGTCAATGGGTCATCAGACACCTATTCTGTTTCTAGAACATTGTAAACGTAGGTATCCACGTAAATCCATTCATCAGTTTTCTGACTAATATAATTATTCACATTTTGTTTTCATTCGTGACTTCGTGAGAAATCTCGTTTTAAAATAAGATGAGCAGACAATTCTTTCCACTCATACAGAGAGGTAGTTTTAAATAGCAAAACACTCGGTACAAACAGAACATTTAGATGGCTTTTAATAAAAGACATCATTCTTTTTTTAAGTTGAACATGTTTTTTTCATTAGAATATACAAACGGGTCAAGGCTGGTTCCGCTGAAGTAGATCTTGTAAGTGTGAGTTATTATGAAAAATAGAAAATAGACTGCCAAGCCGACTTATACGCATCGTAACATTACGTGTCAATCATAACGTCAACATGTGCGCACGCGCCACGGGAAAGTGTTATGGTTGAAGATTTATTTACTGTTGCTTTACATACTTGCCCTAAAGTAAACAAAACAAAGTATCTACCTACATATAAACTTTTGAGCTAATTCACAACATCAGTCTCCCTTTCATGATAAATAACATTAAAAATTAACTGGCGATTCACTCACAATCACAACACAATCTATGTTGTAGAAATTGTACTAAAATTAAAATTTTGACCGTCATTGATCACTGATAAGATAATTGTGGTGAAAAATAAAATGATTAAAAAATTAAAGACAAATTAAATTTACTTTGTCAAAAAGTCGTCAAACAGTCATTGTTGTGAGATAACTTTGAAGTTTACCTTCATCTTAATTCAAGTAAATACTCCATAGTATAGATCCAAGATAATTGATGTAAATGGTAAATGTGGAATCCAGATAGGTACCATCAGTTATAATGCCTATTTTGTACAATCTGATTACATACGTTGGTAAAATTAACATATTTTTAAGGAAACTGTACATGTCTGAATGATAATGATAACATAGAGGGAATATCTTTCCAACAAAGTACAGTTTTATTTGACAGTTTTTTTTTCATATTTGATTCTAGAGTGTTAAGTAGGCCCAGTTTTCACTGCGTGCGGAGTCGGGCGGACTTCGACACGATTCGAGTCAAATGTCGAACGAAAATCAGTAAAAAAGAGCGCTCGACGCCAGCCGAGCGATTCAAAAATAGGGCCCCTGTACAATTTATTCTACTCCCAATTCAAAACTGCATACACAATATTTGTAAACTAATAGATAAGTACATGCCTTATATATTTAGGCAACAATTAAATAGTGCACCTTTAATTCACCAATGGGTTAAACTTTTCGAAGGTCTTATCACGTTAATGATATGTTTACAGTGGTATAATGTCCTGTGATCGGAGGCTGCGGTGACGTGACGCGTGCGCACGGCACCACCAATGCGTAGGCGGGCCCACCTGTCCCTGCCCACACCATGTTTACAACTTGGTGACGTACCCCGGACTTAACCCAAAGTAACTTAATGTACTACATCCCAAAACTAATGGACCGTAATCACTGACAGTGGCCTTTTTTATCACCGTTGTAAAGACGTAAATGGAAGTTATTAGGCTTGAAAGGAGGATAAATATATTATGGAATTACTGTGAGATCTTCATTTATTTAAATGTTTATTATTCTCTTCTTATTCCCTTCCATTCCCCATTATTAAGATTTTAAAACACTGTTTAGTAAAAACACTGTTTAAATGTGATGCCGTCTCTTTCAAACAATATTGTCAAAAAGTGACAGCATCACATTAAAACAGTGTTTTAGTTAAACACTTGTTGAACAATGTTTTAAAATCTTTTGTGGTAAGGCCGTATGTCTTCAACAGCTTATACGTAGCGTCGATACAAAAACTTAATTCAACAAATAGCTTTTATATTTTCAGAGGAAGTATAAATTACTTATCTGGTCAAGAGAAAGTATTGGGTACTATTAAAAGCATAATATTATTTGAATTAATTTCTTAATGCCTACTTAATCTTATTTTTATTTTGTCATTTAATTTATAATTGTTCTTAGTGTGTCAATTTTTAAACTGATTTATGGGTGTGAAGCCTGAAATAAATGATTTTTATTTTTTTTATTTTATTTATTTATAATATTGTTAATAACTGCCGAAGCAAACCGACTAAGAATTGCACCGACCATTTGAGTGAGATGTACGAAAACAGGTGAAATTTTACAGCGCGGCTATGTAGGTCGTCGCCAGTTGTGGCATGTATCAAATGCCCGCTTTCATTAAGGCGTCTATTCCAAGACAAACAGCAATAGGTAGTCGTGATTCTCCATAGTGCTCGGGCTAAATATGATTTGTGGGACAAATCTCTAGGCGGCGCGGGCGGCGACGGAGTGTTGTGGGGAATGACCCCGTTCCGAGTGGACCGAGACGCCAAGCTTGTGTCACCATGCTGTCTTCTGTCGGAGACCAATGGCATTGTCAAAATACTAAACTAGGACGCAAGGATTTGAATGATAGTTGCCATTTGCAACGCCTATTTCAAACTTCTACTGTAAACTCTGTTGTGTAGTGCTCAGTGCAGTTTCGACAATATAACAATATGATGGTTTTTTTTCTTGTTACAGAATAACGATGTAACACAATTTTCGTCAAAATCAGATACAGAAACCATCTTGTGAAATGCACAGGGATACATAATTTTATTTGACAACATCACATACATTGCTCCGATTCCAAAGTAAGTAGCTAAAGCACATGTGTTATGGAAATCAAAGACAACGGTGGTATCACAAACACCCAGACCTGAGACAATATTGAAAAGTTCATTTTCTACATTGACCCAGCCGGGGATCGAACCCGGGGCCTCAAGAGATGGTGACGCCTTGAAAACCGGCGTGCAAACCACTCGACCACGGAGGTCGTCTAATATTAATAATTAGTTTATCTAAAGCTTTTTTCCATAAAACAGTCTTCATAAAATTCCAGAAATAGCTGAACTAATGGTTTTATGAGAACTATGATTACTACAAAACATTTTAGAAATACATAAATAAGTATTCTTTGAGAAAATCGATTCTTTGCTATGCAAATCTAATCTGCCGTTCCCCGATTGAAGATAATTCTTTCTTAGAGATCCGCGTATCTTAAATAGAGATGTGATATTATAGCACAGCAAATCTAATTAAAAAGGGCACGTGAGAAAACTGGTTTGTGCAAGCGTGTAAGTACTGCGGTTTGCGGGTAAACGCAAATCTAAGAACCTTTAAGGCTTCACTCTCAGATCACCCTGTACCTATAAGTACATCAGAGACAACGATGAAGCCCATACGGGTGGGGAGTAATCAACCAATAGCAACTTAAATAATATTTTGAAATTCTCCGTTTTTAAGTTGTGGACATTCAACTTGCAAAAATGCAGAACAAAATTTACAAATGGTAACTACTGACTGACAAACACTTACCTATAACTCTTTTTAAGTATACTCAATAAATCTAATAGCTAGCACATCTGAAACAACCTTGACATAGAAACAATGCTGGGTAGATCAACGGTCGGGAGGAAGCTGTAACTCTTCCGCCAATGACTCACTGTTTAGATTGATAGACAAACGGAATACATTTCGACAAAAACGACTATGTTGCGTTGTGTTTATATACCGACATCTTCACCGACATCCATACAAACCAGGACTGTCGATTTTTAAAATATGTGCAGTAAAAATGCTTTAGAACGACGTTTAACAGTCAGCGTCCCAAACTTTTCAAGGAGATCGACGATGTTTGGAAACAGTCTTGTCAGAGGAGATAAATGGACATCTCTTATTTTGAACAGACTTCAAAAAAAGGAGGCTAAAATAATTTTCAAAGTTCAATCTGGGAAACTAAAAATACTCATTCTAAAGTAAACTATTTAAATTGTCAATCAAGTAATATTCACTTTATAATCTATAAAAATACGTATATTTAATTTTATATAGATAAACAGAACGGAAAATACGATTACAAAAATTGAGACTTTGTGTCCCGTTGCATAATCTATCTACGTAAGTGACTTAGCGCCGCCCGCCGCCCAACCGTTTCTTATGGGCGGACGTGCGTCGAAATTGGGCATAATATTCATCATGAAGGTTTCACTTCGGTTTGCCCTGGTTCCGAATCGTCCGCTTGCACAACGGGCACAAGTTTGGCTTACAGAGCTAGGCTAAATTCGGAACTCAATTGACTTTCGTAAGTCGATGAATGGTGCTGGTTACGGCAAAACACCGAGCGGCTTCACCTTCGTAGTTTGCTGACAGACAACCGGTGTCCGATAGTTAAACGCTTGCACACATTTGGGCCGGATTTACTACCGCATTACAAGGTAATAACAGATTAATAAATAGGTTTATCGCCGGCTCATTGCCGATGAACGGTCGACACGCATAAAAACTCACATTGTTATCGATAAACATCCATTATTCGAGATGTGTAGGAGGGAAAGCATTATTTTTACGTTACGTGCGATCTCAGATCGGCTGTTTAGCACTCCGAAAATAAAGCTAAATAAAGAGCCAGATCCTCGTGTCGATATAAACTCGTATTGTGGTTAAGCATTTTTTCTCATAAATATCTCGGCAAACGTAACAGCCAGCAGGAGAACGCATATCTGAGCTGAAACCATAGCGGGCGGATGACGTAAAAGGATGTTTTCAGCGAGCCGGCAGCAACGCCGCCGTCTGTTTATCGTCGGTACACAGAGCTAGATCCAGGGGGTCAGTCTGCTAATGTTATCGTCAAAATCGTATTTCAATGGTGTTTTAATAGTAATGCTTTTTGACACAGTTCTTGTTACTTAAACCCAAAATCGAGACACAATGTGTTTCCGTAAACACAATGTGTTTCGGTTTTGGGTTTAAGGGTAAGTATTCTTGATCGAACGGTTTAAGAAACAAAAACTGTGTCAAAAAGCATTACCATTCAAACACCATTGAAACACGATTTTGACGTTAACATTAGCAGACTTGATCCCCAGCTTAGCTGCTGAGTAGCAGCTATAAAAACACAATAATTGCTGCTTCTATCTACTACAACAACAACCAATTCACTTTTTGTCACTTTTTGACTATTTCATTCACTGTATTCTAATAATCTAACCTATAATTGATAGAACAAGCAATTAAATAACAAGAAAAATGCGATGAACAGACAACTAACTGATACATTTCTTCAATTATCCATTGGAATTTCAACAGCTGCCAAGAATTGTCGATAACACACAATAAATCTTAATAAAAGTCAATTGCGTAATAATGAAAAAGCGCTTACGTAGTATTATAGCAGGATAGAAGACATTTTTAGCTGAACACTACATATAAACTTTTCCACACTTACTAAAAGAATTTTCGTTAAAAATACCTCAGTCGCACGCGCGCTTTCATATTATACCACTATCATTTAATTATACGTTAACAGCGTCACCGGGGAATCGTAAATCCAAAACGAAAAAAAATTGGCAACAATTTACACACTTCCTCCTATCACTACATATTTCCTCTCCGCGTCTGTCTGTCTGTCTGTTCGAGATAAACTCAAAAACTACTGAAAGGATTTTCATGCCCTTTTCACCAAATGATAAGGTGATTCCTGAGGAAGGTATGGGTGTATATAATAAGTTAAGGTTTTATGTAAATTGGTATAAATATGACGATAATTGTTGAAGGTGTCGGCAAAAATCAAGCCGACTTGCATCGAAAACGCTGCATAAACCTTTTGAGCTATGCTATAACAAAATAATGTACGACGGAATTGTTTCTCTTTTATAGATCTACAAAAAAGTCCGCGATGGCATATACCTAACTATCTAACTAACCTATCTTTGTTTTAAGAATAGCTTACTAATAACCTTTTTTTTTTTAATGGTCACATACAATGCGGTAATTTGGAAAGCTATTTAAAAGGATACAGTATTAATCCTTATCAACTTAAATACGTTAGTTACCTTAAGCATTTAATGCACATTATTTTACCTATTTACACCATACCATTTAAATGAATATCTTAGGAGTTGTGGCAAAAAATAACGCGCGTGAAAATAAATTCAAGTACGTTTCTTACACCGATGACGGGACGAGACTCAAACGGAACGGAAACAGGCTTTTGGAGCGAATGGGTGCCGACTGTAAGGTATTTGTTTTTTTTTTGGGTGTTGTTGGAAGGTTGCATAAGGTAAGGTAGCGTCAACACTGGTAAATGTATCAATATGAACCGTCTCTATTTAAAAAAAGTTTTATAATACATTAATGTATTTAAAGATTTCATTTCACCAGGGGTTTGGTAAGATAGATAAAAGCCCCAAAATAAATAAGGAGAAAAAAAAACAGTTTTGCTGTTACTGGTAACAACTTTTTATAACTGTGGTAGCATGATAAATAATGCATAACATAGTTTTGACCATGCAAGTCAGAGATGCGCTCATAAAAAAATTAAAGTCTACTTACATAACAAGGAGTTTTGTTTTAAAGAAACTAACAGGAATCAAGGCGGTTTATTTTAAATCTCAATGTTACAAAACATTAAACATTTGTTAAAAAATATCAAATAAGTAGTAAAATTCTTATTCCTGGTGCGAGACGTGAACGCGAATCGTAAATGCTGGGTGCAATCTAATTATTATCTAAACTCGGTCTGGGGCCTATTTCATAAACATTACAATTTGTAATTTTCTACGGTAATTCGCATACATTGCGGATTGCGGTATCTGTGAGTAGTTTATTTTCTCGTTTCAAATTGGTGACGCAATAAACACCAAACGATCGTTGTAATTTACTATAGTCACAGTTTTTATGAAACGGACCCTGATCGACGCGCCCGCTGAAATTATGAAAACAATAACCATGCGGACGTCGGGTACAATGACCGTCTTTTTCCCATTCACACTCATTTCTACCATCAATTATCTAGAATGACATTTTTAGCAAGCTAACAAGCATAGTTAAATCAATGTTAGTTTTCTAAAGAAAATTTTCCAATGAAAAATCACATTTTATACCCCATTTATTTGATAAATAAATGTAATGAGTTACTTTATATTTAGCCTTGTTTCTATTAATCAATTACAAAGCGAAAGGAAACATTTTGAGTATTGTAAAGACAGGCATCTGACAGCCGGAATGGCTCTTAGAAAATAAAATATTACTGCAAATTTTTCGTTTCCAGATCAACCAGTCAGAATGTATCCATGCGTTTGACTCTTTCTATTACAAAGAGAAGTGATATTTATTTACTGATCTAAAAACATCGAAATGTTTATCTTAATAAATAACACAATATAATGCAAAACCGAAAATCATAATTATCACGTTTTGCGAATAAATAATAGAAAAAAGTCAGTTATCTGAAGTCGTCTTTGTATAGAGACAAAAGTGTGACTACGTTTTTTGTAACACGTTTTTCTCTATTCAAGTGGTAACAACATTATGACGTAACGACCTTTGAACAATTTAGTCACACGTGTTTCGGAACAGCTGTTTACACCGAAGATAAAGTCGAGCTTAAAGCCGAGAAACAGCCTTGGCGGCGCGGTGCCGCGGTTATGCGACCGAGACAATCGCCGACGACTGATTAATCTGGATTTATAGTCATTGGCAGCCGGGCGGAACACGTACAGCAGACAATTAACTGAAACACTTGTAAATTGTCTCACGGAGACAGTATAAAATAACTTTCCAAGCTATCACTCGGAAGAGCTGATTCTTGGCAAACTCGGCTTCAACAAACCACTGTCGCAAACTGCCAAATGAAACGCTCGATCCGAATAGTTTGTTTATTCATGACGGATTACTTTAATTTTGTCTTGTGAATAAGTCTATACTTAGAGATCTTAAAAACAGAGCAAATATAATTGTTCAAATTTGAGCCAAACTATTGGCGTTTTGCTATTTATTGCACGTAACTTTACAAATTACAGCAGCGTTAATAAACAGCAGAATAGTTTTGGGTACTAAACAAAGAGTTAAAATGCCTGTGGTGTGATGATTTACGCGCTGTTTATCAGAGTAAGTGTTGTGAGCAGAGACAGGTTAGTGCTGGAGTCCCTAGAGATGGCGATGCCCACACGTCGTTCGGCCCATTCATCCATCATGTCATGTCCCACGTGCGCTCTGGCACGCTGCCTTCGATCGACCACGCCACCACCGATGGAAATCATCGCACCCGTTCCGACTCCGACCGCCATAATCATTTTTACTTTTTTATTAATTGAGTCAATCGTTAATTTTACTCTCACTACCATTCTGAATTATGCGTCAAGCTCAAGCAATGTGTCAATAAATATAGCGACATTAATTTTATACTGTGACTAAACAAATACGCCACCAAGCACAACACAACGCAAACAAACAAAATACAAACACTAATAAATAACCGGCCCTCTCAGCGTTGTAAACAATCCAAACAATAAACCACACACAATCCATTTTACGTTACGATTATTTCCTAATAAGTAGTTAAAAGACTGCATCTCAATGATGCATTAATAGAGAATTGTTTAAACAAATATTATAATTGCATTTAGATTAAAGAATAACAACTGAGAAAAGAAGTAGGAGAAGAAGCCATACTTAGTTATAAAAAGTTTTCAACGGAGATTTTAGCTACGAGAATTATTTATTCTGTAGCTACGACTACGAGTAGGTAGTTCGAGTCCTCAATCCACATAGCGAAATACAAACGAGCAAAGCTTGCTCTGTTTTAGGTCAACGCTGAACAAATACCAAACGGGTCGGTCGGGCGGGCGCTTCCGTGGTCTATTTCTGAACTGCATATAAACGATATGCAGAGGACCGAACCGCTGTCGCACATTCGCGACATAATGCTTCGAATGCTCACTTCTCAAACTAAGGCTTTTAAAAACCTTTGAGACTAACATCAAAGAATCTTTGCCTAAATAGTTCCATCCAGGCCAAATCTTTTCAACTTTGCAATTCCTCGTTCTCAAAACATTCAATAACATCATTTTCACAACAGTAGTTTTTCCTTTTCATCGTGGGTGGTTGAAAGCGGCGAAACAAGACCAAAGAAAATTTTCGGCAATGATTGCGGAAGTAATAATGCGTAGTTTGCAGAGCAGACGCTCGATTGAATCGGTCGTCTCCACTTCTATAATCTAAATAAGGATCAAAAGTTCAACGGCCCGTCCCGGCTAACTAGTAAGAAAACATCCAGAGACATCTCACAATGCGTGTTAAAACCCTCTCTCTGTCTACTTTTTATGTCAACGTCCCCAAAAAGTAATAATATCTCACAGCAATAACTGACTGAAAAATAGCGGCCATTCGATCTTTGATTAAATTAATAACAATGTCGGTTGCTTACAACGGAGTGTGATTAAAAATGGAAATAATGACATACTAAGTAAGAAGTCAGTCACCATTCCACTAAATTGATCATCAGTTTTGGAATCGTAGAGCCTCGTCTACCATTAGTAATTAACTAGGTCATTATACCTGCCGTCACCTGTGGTATTCACAAATGAGTCATAAGAGTAGAACATAAGAATTTAGGTCTAAATGTTAGCCAGCGGGAGGAGTACTTTCCCTTGGCTCCTACGCTACGACGACGCGTATCTGACGTAGCGCCTTGGCAAGTGCTAAGGCGTGAGACAGGAATTGCGTAAAGGTGTCGTGAACACTTCATTCGAAATGTCTCAGAACTTTTCACGACGACAAAAGCACAGAAATGCCATTAGCGTCCGTCAACGACTACGAAAATAGTGCTCGCGCACAAAATAGTTGTAAGTTCAATTGTTAATTGTAGTAGTACAATGAGGTGGACGTTTGGTTGGCAGAGCGTAACGACAGCATCGACGACCCAAAATAATTGTTATTATGATCCTGCATTCCACTAACTGATGAATGAAGTCAAAACAACAACAGTTGAAAATAAACCAAAATAATGAATCGAATAAGGAAGGGCCGTCAAATGTAAGAATATCATCTGGATAGTTTTTATTGTTTGCAAAAACAATAGAATTGACATCAGTATAATTCTCATTCCTCGATCTAAATAAACTAAAGTTTTTTCTGATTGTAAAACTACAAAACTAAATAATCAAGTCTGTTGCAACCAGGGAAAACAAGAGCGGGTAAAATTATAAGAGAACTAAACTACGAAACCTAAACGTGGAAAAAATCTTGGACTCGCTCCAAGCAGCTGATTGATGAGGATGGTCATTTCGTACACGGCCAATCCCGAGCTTTTTCTTATTATTTAGCAAAGCAGTGGACGAGTCTATTTCTGTTAAGCGAAAAACAAGTCACCACAAAATACCGCCTCTTCATAAAAACTTATTGGATTTAGAATACACGTGTGCGTAATGCGTAAAATTTGACAAAAAGTAAAGTTCTATACTTGGACATTTTTAAAATTTGTAATATTTATTTCAAATATTCGAGGATTTTTCTATTCTGTAGTCAGTATAGTGTAGTTGTTAAATTAAATCACACTTTCCAACAATAGAAGTCAGTTAATTGTGTCTCAAAACATGTGAAGTTAAAGTTGCGTTGCGCTAGACTAGACTAGATAAAACGTCGCAGTAACGACAGACAAACGGAACAGACAACTGGTTGGAAATATAAAAAAATCGAATTAGAAAAGAAGGTTGGTTCCGTTCATAATAAAGCCCTAAGTTGTCCTAGTATTTGATGAATGAGTATAACAGGAAACTATGTCACTGAAACATGACATTTCAATTAGGCAACTGGAACATTAGTATTTTATTTCGAGTAAGATATAACGTAATCATCGTAGACGGGTTAAATTAATGTTTTAAACTAGATACAGCAGCAGTAGAAAATGTGTTTCGTAAAGAAGCTAGTAAAAATCAAGAATTTGCAAATAAGTTTTATTTTTTAATTTTTCATTACCCTAACCTTCTTAACTATGCTGTGAAAGATAAAGATCAGCTCTTAAAAATGACGGAAGATCAAGATTTTCAGACAAATTCAGGCATAGTGTTGTTTATAGCTCTTGATGATAATAAGGAAGGAGTGCATTTCATCAATATAGCATTTGAAATAATCCATTCCACACAAATAAGCAAACCTCATTAATAAATTAAAATTAAGACTAAAAGTGTTCAAGTTTTCTGCCGTGGACAAAAAATCCAAAAAGCTTGGAACTTTCTTCAAAGTATTTTATTAATATGATGATCACAGAGGAAATAATCACTAAGTTTCATTTTAATGATGACTATTTAAGGGCCAAAACGCACTGTCGACCGGTCGCCGAGTGACTGTCGACAGCGACTGTTATTTCTACTACACTCGCGAGCAAAAGTATGGAATCATACGCCTATTTTCATACAAACGAGGAAACTTTGAAGCTTTGGTTCTCCGCCCAGGATTAAACGGGGTGTGATTTGATGATGGCCATTAATAGAGTAAATGGAGGAGGCTCAGATCGCTGAAGAAACCTAACGGATTAGATGAGTCGCTCAGGGTTGAATAAAAAAAATACTGGGCGACTAGCCTAGCGGCGACTTACAGGCGGTTCTTTCTATTCATTTATCTGTTTTTGCAAACAAAAGATGTACCTTTATTTTTCCTGTATTGTTTCTCAATTAGTAACGATAATATTGCAACTTCCATGCACGAATGTACAAGAAACACTACCCATATTCAAGTCGCTCGCTTGGTCGCCGGCATAGTCGCTCGCTTGGTCGCCGGCATAGTCGCTCGTCGACCGGTCGACAGTGTGTTTTGGCTCTAAAGTGATACGTAAAATGTGCTAGAAAATTTATAAACTGATTTTGGCCAGCAGTGCAAGCGTGGGAGCGCTGAATGCGCTTAGCTACCAGATAAATAAAACCTAACGATCTACATTTTACACAGCGCTCTGGATATAATTCTTACAACGATAAAAGAAATACCTAGCAGCTGCTTTCCCGAGTACATTGTCCAAAATTATTAATTGCAAAAAAGTTGCTCGATGACAAACAATGCAATCGGGAACGTTGAAATAAAATGCTTATTATTGTATGTATTGTCTGTCACACATATCACATAAATCACAAAGGATGTAGCTTTTATTTAAAAAAACAACAGAAAGATGAAAGTTTCGACGTAAAGTGGATTTTTTCACAAACATCGTGTCAAATCAAGAATACTAAAAGACCAATAAATGGTGGATCCTCATGATTTTTTTAAATTTTGAAAAATAAATCGACGTAAAGAAATCTATGTTATTGTCGAAACTGCTCACAAAATTTCACGAGAATCGGTTGCGAAATGAGACCAGAGGGCCTAGCCAAAGTAACATTTGCAAATCTTCGTTATCGCTTCGCTTTCGAAACATGTATGGGATTGACATAAGGTTTCGTTAACTATCGAAATTTAAAACGTCAAATCATGTTTCGAAGCGAAAATTTGCAAATGGTACTTTGGCTAGGGGGGCTGAAGAGGAGAAAAGCCGGACAGACATACGAAAGCATTTTTGTCGAAGCTGAAACGGAGACGCTTTGCGCTCGCTCGGTCAAGATGATAAAATACGGAATGCATGCAGGTTCTAATTTATTCGCATTTCAGTGGTATAACAAAATGCAGTCGCTAATAGTTTGGTCGTTGAGCGCAACTAATTAGCCACCTAGTGCGTCCCCCGGACTCACCGAAACGCTGCAGATTTGCCAAGCATTCGTCCAAACAGAAAAGAGGAACGTGAAGGTTAATTACCTGAAAAAACAAAAAATACATATTAGCAACCAACAACTATTGCAAACATGGCAAATCCAGAGAACTTGCCAGCCACTTCTCATCCATCCAATATTTCCCAAGATGAACCATATCATACATAAATATAGCATTAAAAATAAGGTAAGATAAACATTGCACGTTCAACTTTAACTGATACGGAGCAAAGACTGCGTGTTTGTGTTACGTAAACTCCTCGATGGTTAAGCGCAAACGCGAGTCCATTTTTAGCTGATACGTAACATTTGCAAGCATTCGTTTCGACGCCATGCAAACATTCGTTAACGCCAAATATTATTTAGTTTATCAGTTGGGTTTTAATTCAATTACTTATATTATTGGAGAAACAGTGGATTTTGTAATTTGTAACACAAAGAAACGCTACGTTGCGCGTTGCTTTGCTTCATGAAGAATCCTACTCTTACACTGAGAGAAATCGGGTTCGTAATTTAAACAAGTTCGACTTGTTAAGTGGTTATCTGTTTGAAATAACAGTATTTTTGTTAATCGAAACAAACGCAATGTTAACATTACAAGTCGATTTTGTACAAAGAACAAGATTAAACTTGTTAACGGGTATTTAGTTGAAACAACCAAAAATTTGTTTGAAACAACCTGCTTCATGTTGATTTAACAAAATCGACTTGTAGCTTCAACTAAAACTTGAACTTGCATCAGATACTATTTGGTATCACGTTAAATCAACATGCTTGTTTGTTGTTATTACAGTATAACTTGTTGAAACTACATGGTGTATCTTGTTAAATGCTATCTTGTTGAAACAACGTTACAGCGGTTGAAATAACATGGCGTCATGTAAAATTGACATTGCCGATTTAGTAAAATCAACAGTATATGGTCAAAAAATTGTACTTGTTGAAGTAACAACATAAAACTCAAACTTGTAGCAGTAACAAGTTGGCGTCTTGTTAAATCAACAAGGACTGTTTGGTTGTTATAACAATATAATTTGTTGAAACTACACTGTGTAACTTGTTAAATGGTATCTTGTTGCAACAACGTTACAGCGGTTGAAATAACATGGCGTCATTTAAAATTGACATTGCCGATTTAGTAAAATCAACAATATATGGTCAATAATTTGTACTTGTTGAAGTAACAACATAAAAAACAAACTTGTAGCAGTAACAAGTTGGCGTCTTGTTGAATCTACAAGGACTGTTTGGTTGTTATAACAATATAATTTGTTGAAACTACACTGTGTAACTTGTTAAATGGTATCTTGTTGCAACAACGTTACAGCGGTTGAAATAACATGGCGCCATTTAAAATTGACATTGCCGATTTAGTAAAATCAACAATATATGGTCAACAATTTGTACTTGTTGAAGTAACAACATAAAACACAAACTTGTAGCAGTAACAAGTTGGCGTCTTGTTGAATCTACAAGGACTGTTTGGTTGTTATAACAATATAATTTGTTGAAACCACACTGTGTAACTTGTTAAATGGTATCTTGTTGAAACAACGTTACAGCGGTTGAAATAACATGGTGTCATTTAAAATTGACATTGCCGATTTAGTAAAATCAACAATATATGGTCAACAATTTGTACTTGTTGAAGTAACAACATAAAACACAAACTTGTAGCAGTAACAAGTTGGCGTCTTGTTGAATCTACAAGGACTGTTTGGTTGTTATAACAATATAATTTGTTGAAACTACATTGTGTAACTTGTTAAATGGTATCTTGTTGAAACAACGTTACAGTGGTTAAAATAACATGGCGTCATTTAAAATTGACATTGCCGATTTAGTAAAATCAACAATAAGTATATGGTCAACAATTTGTACTTGTTGAATTAACAACACAAACACAAACTTGTAGCAGTAACAAGTTGGCGTCTTGTTAAATCTACAAGGGCTGTTTGGTTGTTATAACAATATAATTTGTTGAAACTACACTGTGTTGATATGTAGTAGAAACAACGTTACCACGGTTGAAATAACGAGACGTCATTTAAAATTGTTATTCCCGAAATTGTTAAATTAACATTGCTCTCAGTATGTACTTGTTGAAGTAACAACATACCTTATTATAAGAACATTGCTCATTTCGATTTAGAATACATAATAGTACAAGTACAGAAGATCCACTCCGCAAAGTCATTTAAATAAATAGCGACTCTATCCCAGACGCAACAAAGTGCAATTCAGGTCGCACATCGCTCCCTTGCCTATAGTTATATTCACCTAGAAGTTGCCTCTCTTTCTATCGCGTAGCTCTTATTTCTTCTAACGACTTCAGGGTTGTCTTCTTTTAAATAAGAATTCATCTGAATACCTACAAGTTATTGTGCTAGCATTGTAAGGAGCTCGGTGGAGCAGTGGTTTAGGCCCAGCGATTGCGGAAGTTAAGCAACGTTCGCAAGGGTCGGTCATGGGATGGGTGACCAAAATTTATTATCTCGAGCTCCTCCGTGCTTCAGAAGGCACGTTCAGCCGTTGGTCCCGGCTGCATTTGCAATCGTTAACACACACCAATCCGCATTGGGCCCGCGTGGTGGGTTATGGCCCATCCTCCTTACCACCCATAAGGAAGACCTGTGCCCCAGCAGTGGGGTCATCAAACATATTGTGTTTATAATGTGTACTTTAATGTGAACAAATTACTTTTCAAATAAAACTAGGCTAGGTATGTACAGTCAACGCACATCAGACTACCTATGAGGCAGCCTTTATGCCGCCGTCGTACCGAACCGTTGTCGTACAAGAGCTGTTTTTGTAGTTCAACTAGGTAGGTATACTAAACTTACCGAGCTGACGTGCGTAGTTAGTGTATAGGTATCTCGTAGATTAGAAAATTATTTCATTTCTCAGTGTCAACTGTCAGCACGTTAAGTTAAACAGTTGAACTCCGAAATATTACGTAGGTACCTAGGTGGTATAGGTACCTACTTACGTTACAACGTGTACCTAACAGAATTAATGGCTAAACCAAAATACGTATGTTAGAGAGGGATCACCAAACTGAACAACTTTTACTATGGAACTAACTCAGAAATCGGGAAAAAAATAGCTGTTTCATACAAAAATTCATGACGACAATATGAAAATGTGTGAAACCGCTGATTTGTTTTCGTGATTTCAGAGTTGGTCACATACCTAGTAAAAGTTGTTCAGCTTGATGGTCCCAATCTACCATATTCTGGTTTAGCCATAATTCTGTTACACATTGTAGGTAGGTAATTCATTATTATGTGCCGTCGACTGTACCTACCAAAAACAGAAATTGGTATAGGTACCTACAAGGTACTACCAACCTACCTAATCTAAGTACCTACGATAATTACCTACAAACTTATCAAAGCTAAACTTGATCTTGTAAACAGATCTTGTAAGGACGTAGGTAACTAGATAAAACGCAGATGATCGTATGTAGGTAGGTACTCAACGAACTGACACTGCGTCGCGTCGCGAGTCGGGACTCGCGTCGCGCTCGCGGGGCGCCCTTCCCGCCACCCGCGGGCGGCGGGCGTCCCCGCGGCTTGCGCGTTGCCGCCAACTACGCCCGTCGCTGGTGAATTGGCAACGTCGCGCCCAGACCGGACAAATCGCGTCCGGTCGGAAGATATTGACCAGACCCCCAACAACTCATTCCAAAACCCAACAGTCCGGTCGAAAACCGGACGGTTGGCAAGCCTGGAGCCAATACAAGAAACGTGATTTTGTAGGGTTCATAGTAGGTATTAAATCTTGTACCTACGATGGTACGGAACCCTCGGTGAGCGAGTCTGTCTCGCAATTGGCCGGATTTCATGAACTTAGCTTGACGCGCTGCTGCGTGTAGGTATAGATTACAAAGGAGGCGGCAGGCAAAAAAACTGCAATGAAGGTCATTTGTAATAACCTCGATATTTTTAGTAGGTACCTAGGTAGGTACCTACCTACCTAATGTAAAGATAAATAAATAGAGGCATATAATGCCCACCTAGTGTGGCAAACTGTTAGATTATAAGGTAACATGTTGATAATATAGCGATGAATATTTTCCATGATTGATTTTTAGTAATGTTTTTCTATGAGTAAAGAAATTAAAGGCCTATGAAACTTTATAAAGAAAAATAAAAAATATTCATAAGTTCCAATTTCGATGATACCAATTCAGTTAAAAACAGTGTAGGTATTGCAAATTAACCCATTATGACTTACACGTTAAGGTCGCTTTTTATTCAAACGCAATGTTGAGATAATATCCGTAGGTAGGTCGAGTTCAATAATATCAGCTGTGCATTTTTGGACTATGTCGCATTAAGATTTTTGACATCGTCTTTAACTTTCTGTACAAATTGACACAATAATTACTAGATACGAGTACGACAAAGTTCAACAGTGCAAAGATAATTTGAGAACTGGGTAATTCACCAACTGGACACAAAAAACTGGACACACGTGTGTCCAGTTGGTGAAACTTAAAATTAGCAATTCGTCATCTGGACACGCCCAGTTTTTTTTGCGAAAAAAAAGGGTACAGTTGAGTTAATAAGCGATTTTATGTAAAAGCTGCCATACTTTTTTGCTTTTCAACCTTATTAGCTTAAAATGTAGAAATAAAACAAATATGCAACAATTAAATAGTATTATGATATTAATATGAAGACAAGATAGTATACCTACCGTCAAATACTCAAACAAAATTTAAAGTTAAGGCCACCTTAAATTCAAAATACTTCTTGTCAGATTTGACAGAGACTCTATAACTGACAGCTTTCTTAAAGTTAAGGAGACTTTAACTTAACTTATTCGGCCGTTAGCTAATGTTACTTTTTTGATTACCTATAGGTACTTTCATTACAATCTAAATATATCTAATAATTTAAAGTCATTACTTCTGATATCACTGAAAAATCAAATAAGGACATACATAATTGAACTCAACAAAATGTAATTTTCAAGGTTAAACGCAATGACTTTCTTAGCCTTAAAAGATACACTCCACTCCTATACAAACTTGTAAAGCTTGCTTGCTTGGTAAATCTCGTTGAAGTAAAGTTTAAGTATACGAGAGTGGAGTTGAAACGTTCAACCACAATTATTATTACTCTCTCTATTTTGTGGTTCAACCTTGAGTACCTAGTATAGAGGTGGCATAAAATAATAAAATCAAATATCAAAATAATCATCAATAGAGCATACTTATGCAATAGACCATGTTTACGGTAGAATGTATCGTGGATTTGAAAAATAATTCTTTATCACAAAAAAAAATGTATTTGTATGACATAACAATACTAAAATGGGTATTTTACAAACAATAATCATTCATCATTGAACTACAAAAATTAATGACAAAAATATCAAAATGTATGCTATGTATACAGCTGTTTTTTTTCTCGATTTCAGGGTTGGTCCCATAGTAAAAGTTGTTCAGTTTGATGGTTCTCCTATCTACCAAATTCGTCTTTATAAGGCTATTACCAAACAATTTGTTCAAAAAATAATCATCAATGTTATGTTGTTAGAGCATACTTATGATATAACAATTCTAAAATAGGTCATTTTACAAACAATAATTATTCTACCCAACTGTGTAACAACAATATTTGACACTGGAAATAGAGTATCAGTTATTGTTAAATATCTCAATAATTTTACTAAGACAAATATGATTTAGATTAATAAAACCATATAATATTATTATAAGACAAGACAATATAGAGTGTACATGGTGATAGCCTTATAAAGCCGAATATGGTACATAGAGACCATCAAACTGCAGGAGTGGGACGTTTAGTGGCTGTGGCTGATAATGATTGTGACACAAAACATTTATCTGCGTGACTGTACTTTGTTATGAATTCGGGTAAAATGCGAACGGAGTCCAGTTAGACAAGACATAATTATACTGGAAAAAAGGCCTCCGTTATGAGTCTAGACGCGAGACGAAGTTTTTGGTAACCGATGTTTTCTTATTAATTCGACCCCGCTGAATCATAAAATGTCAGTTGTTGAACAACAGCAACAAACAACTTTTTGTGTGGCAAAAAACAAGATGGGTGACTAAATTAGGTCGATAAATATCGTGCGGCCACTTTTAGTGTGGCCAAAAGCAAGATGGGTGACCATATTAGGCTTAATAAAGATTATGCACCCACTTTTTGTGTAGTCAAAAGCAAGATGGGTGACCATATGAGGCTTAATAAAGATTTTGCAGCCACTTTTTGTGTGGTCAAAAGAAAGATGGGTGACCAT
Source organism: Agriphila straminella (assembly GCA_950108535.1). Lineage (NCBI taxonomy): Eukaryota > Metazoa > Arthropoda > Insecta > Lepidoptera > Crambidae > Agriphila > Agriphila straminella. Next base: position 6,822,383 of record OX467318.1, read on the forward strand.
ATAAGGCTTTATAAAGATTTAATTTAAGATAAAGATCAAAATTTGAAGACAAACAAATGATTATTTGATATAAATAAATAAATAAACAAGATAACGACCATATAAAAACGTGTTAGAAAACCAACATTGCTATTTGAACTTATCTTTTACTGTGGCAGTATCGTCTATCAGTCTCTGTCTGTCACATTACTTCCACATGTTGACCTTGAGAACGCCTTTATGCCTTAGGTAATAAAGTTTGTTTTTGTAGTACAACTGTTACATCTGACGTGCCGTCCGTCGAAGGTACAGTTAGACTCGATAAATCGTGCGGTACAATTAGACCACACAATTTTAAAAATCTGAAAATCGAGCGGGCTCGGCTGCGCGATTTTAAGATTCTTACTGTCTTACTCTGTTTACACTACGCTGAGTCTTAAAATCGCATGCTTAAGATTGTGTAGTGTAATTGATGCTTTAGGATTGTGGAAATTTAGCTTATTATAAAACGTGTTTCAACTTTTATCAGCTTAAATTATATAATTAAAAAAAAAATATAGGTTTATATAATAAACCTTAAATTATTACAATCGAGTAGTAAACAACGAAGCTACAGTCGTTTTAGTGAGTGGAGTCCTAGTACGAAGAATCTAAATTGATGTAACTGGACTGGTTTTCTATTATATTACTAGTAAAAAAGTGTGATAATTATACGTGCACGCATTGTTTTAATATGCATCATACATCATATTATAAAATAATCCCCATTACTTTTTTTTTCATTCGACACCTTATTTATAATAATAATAATAATTATAATTTATTTATTTGCAGATAACAAAGATCCATTATTGTTAGTAACGACTTCAAAATATGTTAGTTTAGTTAACGTTTGATGGAAAATTACATTACAGATTATTGTTACATGTCAATTACTTACTTAATTAAAATTATCACAGCTACAAATGTCGAAAAATAAAATTATTAAAATAAATATAATTAAAAACAATAATTAAAATTAAAATAAATGAAACTGTTATTAAACATATTAAAATAAGATTATTAAAAATTCATTCTAATAAAATTATTAAAAACAAAAATACTTGATTAAATTAACATCATTAATAATAAAAAATTAAATCAACAAAAATTAAATTATTAAAAACATATAAGTAAATAATTAGGCAGGTAACAAACACAATAAAATCATTTGCAAAATTTGTGAACAAATAAATAGACAAGAAAGTGTCTTAAAACAGGGGCTACTGGGCAACATGCAGGCTAATCCAGTGCTGTAGAAATAGGACAGTCCCACCTATCAGCGATAGTGCCCAGCCTGCCTAGCATGCATGACCGATTTATATCGCGTGATATAGCATTTTATCGACACTCAACTGTCAAATTCTTTTGTCTTTTTGACAGTTGAACGTGATAAAACGCTATATCACGCGATATAAATCGGTCATGCTAGGCAGGCAGGATAGTGTGGCGACTGGCTCGTACGCGCGCTATTTAAGTAAATCGGTGTTGTTATCTAGAAATACCGCATAATGTAAAGGGCCGGCCGCCATCTTTGTTACGTCACACGACTGTAGCCTCGTTTATTATTATTTACTTGATTGTAATAATTTAAGATTTATTAAAAAGCTGATAAAAGTTACAACACGTTTTACCTACAATAAGCTTTTCTACAATCGTACGGTTAACAAAATATTTAAATAAGTAATATTTTTTTGGTCAAAACGTCGTTTTTTTTAATATTTAATTTGATACTAGCTTTACATACAAATAGTGCATTACATATTTACAAATAGTGCATTACATTTCCTTGCATTCAACACCTTATTTGAGTAAATCGGTTCAGTAGTTATCTAGAAATACCGCTTTATAAAATGGACCGGCCGCCATCTTTGTTAAATCAAAGCTAAGTACCCGTAAGTGGCAATCGTACTTTTTGTATTCAAGAAAACTTACCAAACAAGTACCTACCTACATACCAGTAGTCTGTATGGCGAAGCCGAGTCTAACGAAAATCGGTTTTTTGGAAAATTTTATACAAATCAATAAATCATGGGCCTGTACCACAGAATATATAATAGTTGCCTGTACTACAATGTCGAAGGCTGTATTTAAAAAAACTACTTATCGTATAGATATAAATTTAGCATTGATGTCTAGAAAATTTAATGTAAATTAACTTCTTCTTTGATAATTTGCTCCCATCTGTAAAAGTTGTTTTGTAAAATGAAAAAACGGCGAGGGACACTTTGGAGAGGGAAGGGGGGAGGGGAGGGGTTGGCAACTGGTATTTTTTTGATTCAGCGGGGTCGAGTTAATAAGAAAACATCGGTTACCAAAAAGTAATACGATTTGCTTCTAGACCTTAACTTTTTCAAAACCTGGTCTCCACTAAGTTGGCGAAAACATAAATGTGATTTAATTTATGTTTCACTATGTGGACACGCGTTAAAATCTTGACGTGTCCAGATGACGAAATAATAAGTGATACTTACTTACTAATTTTGAGTTTCACAAACTGGACACACGTGTGTCCAGTCTCTTGTGTTCAGTTGGTGAATAACACAATGAACTCGACTACCTACCTGGGGGTAGGGTTGCCAACCGTACTATAATATATAGTATTGTACTATATTTCGGGTCGGCGTACTATATACTGTTGAAGAAATATATAGTACACAAAAATACTATATTTTTAACATCGAACGCTAGAAACAAATCTTTAATTTTTTAGTGATCGTGCATTTTGACTGATTCGATAGCGTGTAGTGTATATTGTATCTGAATTCTGAAAGTATCTGTCTTATTGCATCAATGTCAAATTCAAAAGCTTCAAACTGGTCATTGGTTGGTCTGCTCTTTTTTGTTTTGAGATTTTGTTGGGAATTAGCCGCAAAATATAACATTATTCTTTCTTTGAGAAATATAACTAAATTAGTTATTGAAAGTGGTAGCGATAACGAAAGTGCGTCAAGTTCAATTCAAGTGTGATTAAAAAGCGAAAGATACAAAAAAGACTCCAAAAATATTTAAAAAATATAGTTTTTATAAAAATAAAAAGTAAAAAAATATATTTGCCTATTAAATACCTAGGTACTATATTTTTTTAAGTGTAAGTATTATATTTTTTATAGCTTAATTTGAAAAATACTATATTTCGCCAAAGACATTTTGGCAACCCTAACCTGGGGTGACTCAATTCTGCTAATGTTATTCGCAAAATCGTTTTTCAATGGTGTTTGAATGGTAGGTATTACTGTTTCTTAAACCCAAAATTGAGACACAATAATGTTTCCGTTTTGGGTTTAAGAAATACAATGTGTTATGGTTTTGGGTATAAGAAATAAGAATTGCAAACACCATTGAAACACGATTATGACGATAACAATTAAATAGCAGACTTGACCCCCAGTTTGACCACCATTCCAAAACGGTATTGTCCATCCGGAGAAGAGCCAACCGAAAAAAACCATTAAGTTTACCTACCAACAAAGATTTTTAAATCTTAGCCTAGCTTAGGTACCTAAGTACCTACTACCTACCTAAATATTTTTGCGCCACCGCTGACCAAAAGGAGGGTTTGAATTGAATGAATGTTATACAAAGGTGATATTATTATGGTTGGTTGTTGGTATATCTTGTTGACTCAAGTCAAGAGTAATAATAATAATAAAAATGAACTTTGTACGCAACATCCAGTCCAGACCTGTGACGACAGGTCTGGACATGCTTGATTACGTGCAGGGTTGCGTTCAGAACGTTCGAGCGTCGGTTGTATGGTTGTTTTTTAACTCGCTCTAAGATTTGGAACGACCAAGAGCTTTAAATGACAATGTCAATACAAATTCTTCATTTTCCATTTGGAATACGAATAATTTAAACTTTTCTTTATACTAAATCAAATAAAATCCGTTTTTTGAGGATCTACCATGATTATTTTAAAAATTAGACATAAAAACATCAAAAATACAAAATAATGTCAAATGACATTGACATTTTTTCTATAGACAAACGTCAGAGCGTTTTACAACCATCATTTTTGATGGTTGTTTGGTTGCAACCATTTGCAACGCTCTGACGTTTGGAACGACACGGTTGTGTCAACCGAACGTCACGGTGTAGGTTTGGAACGCGCCTCTGTGCTGTGAGCTGTGTGTCTAATGGAGTGCCGGTTTTACAAACGTAGTGATTATATTCTCTTTGGGTTTTACTTGTGTGTTGTGTGACTTTCCTCGGTTTATTGCTTTAATAGGAATTAAACAAAGAAAAGTTTTTGAAGAAACGAGTACATAATGTACTTTTGTACATACCGAAAAAGTAGATAGGTTGGTAAATTTGAAGAGCACCAGTTTGACATGGGATTTCGGAGGACGAAAAATCTGATAAACTGATAGCCTACAGCTTATCAAGAGTGCGGCTCTAACTTGATGAAAGAATATTTTGTGAAAGTAGGTACCTACCTACTAAATGAAAGTACTACTAATTGCATTACAAGTTTAATTTTCTTTTACTCAATTGGTACTGTACCTACTGTCTTCTTACAGAAGATTTTGTTTGTATGGAAATATGAAGGTGTTCTAAATTATAATTTGCTCTAAAAAGTGTTTTTTTTTTGTGTGCAGTCACATCAACATCATGAACAAACACGATTAATTTCAACATCAAAATGAGATGACCTGGACCTTCTTATGCTGAGAGATCAGGTACCTACCTAAGTCAAATGGAAACAAAGAGTAGGTACTAAATAAACTCTATGTAAAGCTCAGACGGGTAGGTACTACCAGGTGAGTCAACTTTTTCTAGTATTTTTCTATTAAATTAATTATCTTATAAAAATAGCATTGTGAACGCCTGAAATCTAAAAATTCACAGGTACTGAAATCTAAAAATTCCTAGTGCAAAACATTTCTGCACATACGAGTCGCAGTAGCTAATATTTTTTATATCTATATGTAATTGATGTTACAGGTACTGAAATTAATTAATTGATGGGTTAGCGATTTTAAATTGTGGCCATAAAAATCCAGGCTTACTTGACCAGACACTGAGAAGTCGTCTAGCCAGATGTCTAGAAGTGATCTTCGCCGATGAGTTTGAGGAGTTCTGTTTGATAAGAAACTAGTTCTGCAACCGAGGAGACACCGTTAACATCAATAAAATGCATAGTGAAGTAATTCATTAGGTACTTATTTTTATTAATCTTTTTTCTTGCGACCATATTATTTTTTCTGAATATTGCATTTTTCTCCTTGGCATCTTTTTAATTTTACAAGCCTCTAGTGTTTTTAACTTTTTAGGTTCATAAATATAATTCTATTTATTTTCATATTGTTGCACCGCACTGCAAAATTTCTGCGGCGTGCTCAATGTGGACAGGCCCATAACGGTGATGTAGGAATATTAGGAGGTCATACATTGGAGTATAAGGAACAGAGTAAAATGTGTGATATTTTTTATTTTATTCGTACCAACAAATATGTATTTACAAATAATTTTTTGGTACCATTTAAAAATAAACACACGTTTTACTAAGATATATTGTATCCTAAAGGTCTTGAATCGTTATGCAAACACTGTATATTACACTAATATTATAGTCCTCCGTGGGAGAGTTCGGAGATCGGGGTTTTTTGTAATTAACATCTTATCTTCATTACAGCTGTTGCAAGATTTTAATCACATGTAGATGAACAACAAGGACTTCTTGTATTCAAATATTATCAACTACCAAAAAAGGATGGCAGGACATCAAACAAGCGATACAGAACTGTATTGATTCCATAAGTGGTAAGTCTCTTCATTTTTATTTAATTTTATGGTTCTCACCTCTGAGATTGTCAGGATTTATGGTCACACATGTACAAGTTAGGTGTGAATTTGAGTTACTGCATTGTAGCTGTCCGCAATGTATGTCCATATATCATAATATACTCATCAACTTTGTCTAGGGATAGTAGGGATACAGATGTTATTTTCATACAAACGAGGTAACTTTGAAGCCTTGGTTTTCTGCCAGGGATGTACCGTGCTGGCCATCCAGAGAGTGAATAGAGGAGATTCAGATCGCTATACACACCCAACTGATCTGATCAGCATTCTAAAAAAACCTTTGGAAGTGTCAGAGTTCTCAGTTTGAGGATCCATACATCATGCTATTTTCGCAGTTTTTTTAAACATATCCTTCAATCTTTTAGAACGCTGGTCAGATCAGTTGGGTGTGTATAGCGATCTGTATCTCCTCCATTAACTCCCTAGATAGCCATCATCAGATCACAGCACAGTACATCCCTGGCAGGAAACCAAGGTTTCAAAGTTACCTCGTTTGTATGTAAATAACACCTGTATCTCTAGACAAAGTTGATGTGTGTATAATATATCTTAAGATAAGTAATATAAATGTTTAGATATACCCACCTGGATATTTAATAATTACATCCAAACCGATTTCCATCCAGAAGTTCTACTATTTTTTTTACTTATCTGTTCCTTTCTATTTCAGATGGTAGAAACGAATGCTGCGTTGTTGCTGCGGGTAGCAGTATTATGAGATTTATGAGTATGCACATGTTATTGTAATGTAATCGGGATTTCGATTTATTTTTTCGAATGTGCTGAAAGTGTCTCAGTTTGGTTTTGTGTAACTAGTTAAGAGAAGTAAAAGTGGACCCAGAAAGTGTTGTAATTTTTTTAAATAAATAATAAGATCTCAATTTACTTGTTTTTCTTTACAATTATATTTAAGGATAATTAGGTACTCATTTGCAACACCCTAATAATGAGAAAACCGGAGTGTGTTTAGTTAAAATTTAAAAATATATACCTACTGTTGCATTTTGTCGGTGTTGTCCAAAAGAGTGTTATTATGGAGATTCCATAAAAAATATTATCAAACAGTAGTTAATGGGGCGAATACATTATCAATTTTATGGCGTGATACACGCATATCAGCGAACAATTTGAAATATTATGATAGACCAGTATCATCCGCCCTAATTATAATAATTCATCTTGTTTTCTCTACATGATCCGTATTTGTTCTAACATATTTGTTTGTTTGCAATTGTTTTGGTATTGTGTTTGTATACTGTTTACAGTTATTTTTATCTTAGTGTTGTTACGTGCTTGTTCCATCCATAGTTGGCTTGTTTCGAGAGCTTGAATCTGTTTTTTGTACCTACATCTCTAGTCATTTATGTTTAGTTTTTGAATCTTCCTTCTCTATGATCAACAAAACATAAAAAACTTATTCAGGTTGATATTTCATCACTAGCAACAGCCACTACCTACAGTTAACTTGTTGCTTTATCTTTCTGTTATTACATGACGTGCTTGTTTCATTAACAATTTGCTTGTTGTGAGATCTTGTTTAATCTGCATTTTTATGTAAGTACTGTTATTTTCTCCACAGGTAGATTTTTTATTACCTGCCAAATTGTGTATACCTACTTACTCAGTCCATCAACCTGAACAATTTTCACAGGAGCAACTCTGAAATCACGTTGAGAAATCGGCTGTTTTATACATTTTTGTCAAGTAATGAACTTTTGTATAAAACACCCGTTTTTTTCGTGATTTTAGAGTTGTTCCCGTAACAAAAGTTGTTTAGATTAATGGTCTGAGCAAGTATACAAAATTTGGTGGGTAATAAAAATCTACCTGTGGAGAAAATAACAGTACAAAATGCAGATTCAACAAGATCTCACAACAAGCAAATTGTTAATGAAACAAGCACGTCATGTAATAACAGAAAGATAAAGCAACAAGTTAATTGTAATTAGAACAAGCACATAATGCAGATTCAACAAGTAAACATAGCAAACAACATGTTGATAGAACAAGCACGTAATGTAACAACAACAAGAAAACTTAACGTAGATTCAACCTGACGTAATGTCAAAATAACATGATAAGTAGGTTGTTGAATCAACGTGGCAAGCAGGTCAAACCTATATGCTTCAACATGTAAGAGCAACAAGATATATTTCAAGCTAACTGCTGAATCAACAAGCTTTTCATGTTGCAACAACAAGAAAACTTAACGTAGATTCAACCTGATGTAATGTCAAAATAACATGATAAGTAGGTTGTTGAATCAACGTGGCAAGCAGGTCAAAACTATATGCTTCAACATGTTAGAGCAACAAGATAAATTAACAAGCCAACTGCTGAATCAACAAGCTTGTCATGTTACATCAACTAGAAAATTTAACGTAGATTTAACCTGATGTAACGTCAAAATAACATGATAAGTTGCTTGTTGAATCAACGTGTCAATCAGGTCAAAACTAATATGCTTTAACATGTAAGAGCAACAAGATAAATTAACAAGCTAACTGCTGAATCAACAAGCTTTTCATGTTACAACAACAAGAAAACTTAACGTAGATTTAGCCTGATGTAATGTCAAAATAACATGATAAATAGCTTGTTGAATCAACGTGTCAATCAGGTTAAAACTATATGCGTCAACATGTTAGAGCAACAAGATAAATTAACAAGCTAACTGCTGAATCAACAAGCTTGTCATGTTACAACAACTAGAAAATTTAACGTAGATTCAACCTGATGTAATGTCAAAATAACATGATAAGTTGCTTGTTGAATCAACGTGGTCGATTTAACAAGTTTAAACTTGTAGCTTCAACCAAAGAGCAGATTGGCGCTATTTTAACCTGAAATAATGTTGCTGGCAGCTTGAAAACTTGTTGTTTTTTCTCTCAGTGTATCTTATAATCTTATTATAATTCATTAATATAGTACTTAGTGTGTAGCTGCTAATTCCTATCAATCTTTACGATTAATTGATTGTAAACTTATGTTTGGATTGGCTCTTTGGGACATTAGCGTAAATCACAACCTGTCATTTTTGTTGTGAAGGATGACGTGTGGCGCCTGTCTATATAATATGTAGTATATGAAAATTAGTAGGTAATTGGGGAGGACGCAAATAGACAAAACTCAGTAAACAAGTTTGACAGCGCCGCTCTGAACGGCCGACCTACCCACGCGTTTTGCGCCTACATTTACAAAGCCAGTGAAAACAATACGCTACGGTTACGATGTACTTGCTTACAATGATCATGTGGATTCAAAAAGATACCAAATTACGGAAAATTAGATGTGCATGTATTTTCATAGAGGTCATGTAAAAATATGGTTTTCTTAGATTTTATTAATAGTTTTCTTCCAAGTGTAAATGTCACCAACTACTAAAACTATCATAAAATTCAAAGTTTCATTAGGTACCTACTTGCAAAATATTTCAGAATGAGCTTTTCATTAATTATAGTGAAGTGGGTGCTTTGAAATGTTAATGTGCAGTAAGTACCTACCTACATTGTAAGCGATAATTTGTGACGTTTTGAAATAGACAGCGTTGATATAGATACATACAAACAAACTATAACTGCAAAGGAGACATATAGGTAAAATAAAAAAATTCATGAACAATGGCGCTGCACATTACTTAAGTACTACTTTGGTGATTCAAATCTCGATAGAGACAATGGGAAGAGATGAGAAATTACCTCAAAAAATATTATGACTGAAGATTTCACCTGTGGCCATTTAATAGGTCAGGCGGCTGAAGTTCGTTAATCTCTCAACTGACATTATTTTCGCCGACGTGCTACGACCAGGCATATCGACAAGCCAAAAGGATCGGCCATTTTGGCGGTGTACCAAAGAACGCGATCGTCGGCCTAACTAATGTACATTTCGAGGCCCAAGTTGGCATTTCATTTGCAACCACCTGCTAATACGGTCGCATAATCTAATGTGCAGAACTAGAAGAGAAAACACGAAAGAGGTTGGCACTAAACTGACATCCTTAACAGTTGTCAATGTAGTCCAGTAGAATTAAACAAAAAAAACTTCAAATCGGATTTAATTCCTACAATTGGTTTTATTGTTTTAATGGCATCTTTTGTTGCCCAATATGACTATCCTAGGTTTTCCCCTCCGGAAGAGTTGTGCTTAAGTGGTGGGGGGGTAAAAATGTACCCCAAAAAGGGATTTGACCCGGAAGGGCTGGTTGTTCATCAAGATTGTGTAAGATGGTTTTAAAGTTGGTTAAATTTGGAACAATTTGAGGATATAATGGTTTTGATACGAGCGATAGTTTTGGAGACACAGCTTTTCGAAATAAGGCCATTTTTTTAAGTTAGACGATTTTTACAAAAATTTCCCCTGTATGTTTTCTTACACAATCTTGATGAAAAACGAGATATACCAAAACACAGCAAAAATACCCCTCTTGCTTGGGGTACATTTTTGCCCCCCACCACTTAAGCACAACTCCGCCGGGGGGGGGGGGGGGAACCTAGACCTAGGACAGTCATATTTGGCAACAATAAAACCTTTTGTAGGAATTAAATCCGATTATAATTCTAACGCTAAATTCTAATGAAAAAAGCGTTAAAATTGAATTGAAAGAGATTTTGGCATAGCTTTTGATACATGTTTACATAATGAACGGTCCTTTCCATTTATCGTGTAAAATTCTCTTATGGTTATTAATTAACGTTACGCTTAACACGCCGTATGGCACAAATGCAAGAGTTTCAGAAGATCATACTAAACAATTTAATGCCACGTCAACGTGTAGCAAGAGGCACGCATGTAATACCTTGTTGTTCTTGGACGAGCGCGACTAGCAGCTGCTGGCATTTATGTTATTTTAAAAGAGTACATAATCCGTGAAATGTATGCACTGTAAATATTGCTGATGGCAGATTAAATACTATTAGCGAAGTGGTATAGATTGCTTTACTTTTACTGTAATATATCCTGCTTTCGTTGTAAATATGATACCTACTTCAAATCACCGTTAAACTGTCTTGGAACTAGAAATATCATAACTTTATAATTTGAAATTTTGTTCGAGGATTAATCAATTTTCTACTTGCTGAAAAACAACCTAAACGCGAACAAAATATCAATAGTGAAAATGGTTTTAATGCTTATAAGCAGTATCTTGTACGTAAGATAATTCCATTGGCGGGCGAGACGTTGCGAAATTCGCGTCAGCAAGCGCCAAGCAGCGGCAGCAGCCCAACAGGATGACGCCCCCAGATGACACCGAACAGACAGAAATAAATCTGCAAGCTAAACAAACCCGGCATTTCCGGCGGCCACGTGCATCTGACACAATTAAATAATACCTAATGAACGCTGCATTCCAATTATAACGCTTGCATGTAAGTCTGGCTCTCACATCGAGGCTTGGCGACGATGCGCCATGAATGGGCGTAATATTACGAAAGTTGGCTTGGTCCCCGCCCCTGAGTCACTTGTACAGAATTAACATGTCTGAGGCGAACTCTCCAGTGGTCACATCACAGCTGCATCGATCATAAATTACAAATGTAACTAATAGTCCATTTCATTGAATATACATACGTAATGTCATGTTGTAGAGCAACATTGACATGCAGAGGCGACGATAGTAAATAACACCAAATCTCATAGAATATAGTAATGCATTCTTCATAAACATATCATTTAGCTAGCTAGATAATAATGCTGATAGGTTTGAGATAAACACTATTTATAATGCAACTCAGTTAACGCCCGATGTGATTTAGTTTTTAGAAGCTTAAAAGGGTTTCTAGGAAGCACCACCGCCATAGGTTTAACAACAGTTTAATTAATAAATTAAAAACGTAGAATTATAGTTAATTCATATAATCTCCTTTCAACCAATCATCATAGTGCTTGAGGAGATCAGTCAGTAGACAAAAGTTTTTGCGGTTAAACCAATGCACTTATTATTTTAATCTCAGCTCATAATTCTGTACAAATATTTACCTATCACGAGTAAGTTAACCAAGAATGTTATTTTTTTAACGAACTGTTGATGACCATAGCACAATTCGCACACCACGGTACAACTATGACGGTACTGAGGTGGAATGCAGGTATCGAATCTAATCATTTGGTATCAGATTTGATGCTCGCATTTCGGCGCCGCCGTGTAACGATTCGTCAACAAAATTATTACAGTGTACGAAAAAGGCTATTTATGTCTGCAGCCAGGGTCGATATGAAGATAATGTTGCGAAAAGAAACAAACAGATAGTTGGGAAATGTTCATTCTCTGAAAATTCATGCAGCCATGAATGATCTAAAGTAGGTAATCGGTTTTTACATTTCCGATACGATCCGAAAAATAAAGTAGACAACTGGAACACATATAGATCTTTAGGGCGGATTCTTGCTCAATGAATCATGCTGCGAGTAAGCGGCATCACATGCATTTTAAAACATTGACGTCAAAATCCTCAATTTGGTGCAAACTACATAACACAGCTATTACGTCAAGGAAAACTAACCGACGAGCTACTAAGAAATGCAAACAGGCGATATCCCCATACATTCAATGTAGCGACGACGACGGGCAGTACTGGGAATGCTTTCTCGGAAAGTGGTTGTTAATGTTGTTTTATCAGTGTAGAATGCAGTCAAAGATCAGTAGTTGGAAATTGAACGGGAGTCGTAAAAGCTGTTAACTATCGATAGTGGCGGCGTTAAACGTATATTTGAAATAAGCTAAGATTTATAACTCCTTGTTGACTACGTGACACGGGCCGAATAGGCTAATCCAAGTGGCGGCGCCCGCCGGCATCCAATGACGACTGTCCCGTCTGAGACAAACTTTATTTTAGAATATATTTGGGCGTGCTTAACGTTAGATACCATTAATCTTAACATACTGCTTTACAAAATTACGTATATGTATTATGTGGTGTGGATCGCTAGGTAATAATTTTGTAGTTAAAGATTTCAGTTATCAGTTATTGTGAGTTTTTCGAATTCAATGTGATTCTATGTCTCGTAAGCATGCATCTAGGTACTTTATACGAATTCACTTATCTGAAGCAAATCTTCGACGAATTTTTTACTGTTAAAATTAAGAAATGTTAGTACCTAATTAAATTATAATAATAGTTGCATGAATTATTCATGCGATCTGCTGGACTAGGTACTCATAACAATTACAGGAATTAAAACATATTGTGACATATTTACCTTATGTAATGAGTAACACATTATACTTATCTTGATTATTATTAATAACCAAACGAATTTCAACACAAAAATAAAATTGAAATTCTCAGCTCTCTTGACACGCAAGAGGAAAATGTATCATGTCGCAATTGATTCCAGAGACTAATATGTTGAAAGGTGCCCGATATACGTCTACTCGTACATGTTAGGATGACACAATAACCGTCAAACTTTTCCATTCAAAACAACACTTTATATTTTTAGTAGAAAGAAATTTAAAGGAGCCATGGTAATAAAGAGCTGTCAACCATTTTTATGTAGGTGATGATCAATGGCAATATAATGATTTTTCTTAATGTTTTTGGACGACGAAAGAGTTATGAAATTGGGCATTTAGGTGACTATGCAAGGTCAAGCATTGTTTTTAAAGAGAAATGTGTTTTCATTCTATTCTTCATTATCAGACTTTCTGGCGATCTCATCGTCATAAAAAGTTTTAAGTTCTCGTGCGACTCCAAGATGTAGGAAACACAGGACGCTGACGGGGCGTTATTAGAAATTGAAAGTGGTTTGTCAGAGTCCAGTTGTCACCGGTCCAAGATGCTGTCTGCAGATAACGGTAACATGGTTCATGTGGCCGCCCAGTAATCGTGGTCGACGACTCGGCAACGTTAATAATCTAATGTGAGTAGTAGTAGAGCCAGCCAACAGTATGCGCTTATAAGTTGCTGTCATTATTGGTAATATGCGTTTGGCAAATGACTTGCCAAAAACATATTACCGGCGATTATTCACTTTAGAACCACAGGTTGATTTCAGCGCAAGATTTCTAAAACACCAATAATGGTTATTAAAACGAAATAATAAATACCAGTACCTACTTACATTTACCTACATATTCGTAAAATAGGGCCTCGAGAGTTTCGATATTAGAGAGAATAAAGTTTGTTAAATAGGTAAGTAAAGAAAGAGACATAACTTTAAAACAAAATACCCATCTTCATAAGTGCGAGATTTAATTTTGGAATATGATCAATTTAATTTGTTGTTTGAGGGACCAGATAGCTTTTTGAAATATTAAATTGCCTTTTTGCTTTACAGCGATCTTTGCTGTTTTTTGTTTAGAAACTCTATATTTTATCACAACATACGTACGTACCCATATTTAATACGAACTTGATTCGTCCAAGGGTTCAGCCCTACAGAAAATCGATAAAACCATCATAAAAGCGATGGCATTACAGTCATTCAAGAAAAGTTTATAAACGACTAGCTGAGATTAAGTCTATTTTCAAAGTACCTATTTTAAGGACTGATTAGCAGGTGTTTAGAAATTAAGATATGCATTTGCGGATAAATATTATACAAACAATCGAATAATTTTAAATTCTAATTATTATACTGCGTCTATTGTTTCGAGGTAAGATTGTGGTTAATCATTATTACTTATTCTGGAATTAATGCACATTAAAAATAAGAAGTATAATGAGGAATGTCTGAAAAAATCAAAATGGCTGAATATTTTTTTAGTAGTAGGAATAGATTTTGCATTTGATCCATTTCGCAGAGCATCCATTTCGCATTTAGACCTTTTCACATTTGGTCCACTTTTTAAAATTTACTCCTTTGCGAGCTCAAAACGTCTAATTGTTAAAACGTTTAATTCTAATTACTTTTTAATATATTTTTTTTGTTTTCGATAAATATGGAGAAGGTTAACTTCTAAAGTACAATCAATTTATTTTTTAGAAAGTTAACTGCCATATTTTCAAACAATTGTCGTTTAATTTTTTTTTTCTTCGTAATAAGTCACCAAAGTATTCGGAGAAAATAAAAAAAAATATTAAATAGTGAGAATATAGAAGTTGACCATTTGGTATTTATTATTTTTGGTTTTCGCATTTGCGTGTGAAATGGACTAATTGCGAAATGGACCAAACGCGAAGAGGACGTATACGACTTCCTCTTCGCAAATGTACGGAAGTAACAGCAGAATGAAATGTACGGAAGTAACAGCAGAAATTATACCCTGATGTTATTCCTAAATCACCAACATATTACAAAATAAGTCAACTCGATCAACTGCTCTTTGACATAAAATAATGTCAAAAAGCAGTTATCTGTTGACTTTTTTCATACTTATGTGGTAAGTAATTATGAAATAATCTTCATCTGCTGTTACTTCCGTACATTTGCGAAGACGAAGTGTTTTTTTTTTCAAATTTTTTCACGCAACCAAAAATTATATTAGTAAGGGAGCTTATTCCTATCTTTAAAAAATATTCAGCCAATTTGATATTATTAGACATTTCCTTTTATTATAATTAAACCTACACTAAAGCAAAGTTGCAATAATAAATCCACGTTTTGTTTTGTTACAAGCACTGAACTTTACTCAAGATACTGTCAAACGTGTTCAATATCGAATTAATGCAATCATTAAATTAAATAGTTACAACCACACACGCTTCTTCACTTTGACGCAGATGATTCTTTCGATTCCGATGCTGGTGTGAATAAATATTTTGTAATAACAGAAGTTAATTTCCACCATAAAAGTAGTAATAAAAAAGATAAACAGGGGCCAGACATCCATAGACATGTTACACAAAATACTGCTACATAATGCTTCAAAGACTGATTTATAGTACCTATGTGGGTGATGCTCCGACTTTATGTGATGCGTTCAGAAAAAAGTGTAAAACCGGACAGTGGGCCGTAAAGCAACGAGGTCAAGGTGCAATATAGAACGAGGTCACCACCGCTAATTACACTTCACAACACAACTAAATAAAACACTTGGTCTACACAAGAGAGAATATTTGTTATTCTAGCATGGGACTTTATAGTGAGTTCACATGAACACATTTTATTTCACACAGAAATGTATCATGGATACGTTCGGACTTCGGAGTTTCTACTGTGCTTAGTAATTTTCGTAGCATCATCATGTCAGTCTATACGAAATATTTTGTTAATAAGTCTAAAGAGACATTCTATGAATGCAGTGCAGACATTATGAGAAAGCATACGTTTTGGAAAAAGACACTACTGTACGTAACCCATCAGAGGGTAGGGTACGTGACGTGAGCCATCCAGATTGCAGGGTGCCAGTGGTTTATAAACTATTATTTACTGTTTGACATTGTTTTTGAGAACATAGTTTCACTCGATATTGTTATGGTCTTAAATAATGTGACCGAATAATTTGAATCCAACAAGTAGTTTATACGTGAATTACACAACCGCAGACAGTGAGTGCCAAAATTCTATTTGTAACGACAAACCGAGACGGGGTATATTTAACTGCCTCCCATAAACTGTCGAATAGGTACTGTCATGACAAAACCGTACAAATGCAGCATTATTAAATCTAAGAGAGCGTGAAGATAGGACCTTCACGCTCCCTTTAGACAAAACGGGATAACAATATTTTATATAAAAAAAATAAAAGGAACACGAGACATGTCAATATTGTTGATCTGTGCTCTCAATTGGCCCACGATTTTCCAAAAGTTAAAAATGACTTTGTAGTTAAGTATGCACAAAAGTTAACAGCGAGCTGTCACAAACCTTCGGCGACCCTAAATTCATAAGAGGGTCACGACATTTACCTTACATTGACCTTTTACAATAATGGAAAAAGGGGTAGAGTGTAAAATTTGCCCCTTGCGGTTAAGCTTAATGAAATCAAGTCCATTAAAAATTCGGGAATATTTCTCCGAACGCCCAGTTGAACTACATAATATTATGGACAAATTACGTTTCTGAGAACAATTATGCGTTTGTTTGCGATTCCTCAAAACAAACATTTCGGTTCAAACGCGACAGAGTTACCGTACTGCCTACAGCAAACACCGAACGGTCGTTCCACAAATAGATACATTTCTTGGATGGAAATTCACTACTTTTATTATAGACGCATCACCGAAACCGGGGAAAATTTATGTCGTAGTTGGTGACGTCAAAGCAATAGTACAGCGTGAAAATTGGGGAAATCAAATCTGTAAGCACTTCCTTATTGAGATTTAGAATGGACCCTGATTCGTACGTAGGTAATAGATTTGTTAAACTTTATTTATTATCTTAAAGTTTAATTTTAAAATAAATAAAACAATTTGTATGAAATAATCTGCGAGGAATGCGTAAACCTTGTAAACGCATTTTCTTCGGCATACAAAAAGAAGATTCTGAAACTAGCTCCAATTTTTTATTCTGTAAGTAATCTAAATTATGAATATCATACGAGTATAATTTAAATATTTTACGACTTATAAAGGGATTTATAAAAGGTTGGAAGATAACTAATATTTTTTTTAAAAGGTAAGTAGTAAAACTTATGAGACGGACTCTAGCGAGCAATCTCAGCCAATAATACAAGGTAATTAAACCTTTTTTAAAGGCCATTTGATATTTCAGTAAACAGATGCGTAAAAGTTGTTTTGACTGTTTGTGCGTTGAGTCAGTGCGTGTCACGAGTGCGGGCCACGGAGGAGTGGCGGTGGCGTATGCGCCGGCGCACCACCGCACGTGTGGGCGCTGTGTAAAGCTCCCTACACACGTATCAATGCGTAGGCAGTTAATTATGCCATAAACGAGTTACCTACCTCATAATTAGGGCGAAATTTTAAGATATTTCTTTGAGACAGGATTTTTTCGATCCATCTGGAGAAGTACGTATATCCATAAGAGTACAGACAGAGAAGCAGTTACACAATACACAACTAACTAATGTAATTAAGAATAATATAAATCACAAGCATTTTGACAGTAATATACATGAACTAAAACTTAATAGTGGTAAAACAATAAAAGATCCTCAAGATATTTCCGAAACATTTAATAACCATTTTATTGACATGACAAATAAACAAATAAATTCTAATTTTACTAATTTGACATATAATATTGATAATAATCCAAGTAGTATCTTTTTGACAGCAGTGAATGAATCTGACATATTAAAAATTATTAAAAAAATGAAAAAGACTAACTCAACTGGATATGACGATATTAACGTTAAAGTGATTGTTGAAAGTGCTAAGTACTTAGTAACAGCTTTAACTCATATCCTGAATCTCTCTTTTTTAGAAGGACATTTCCCGTCTCGTCTAAAACAATCGGTGGTTAAACCTCTTCACAAGAAAGGTCCTTACGACGATATTAACAACTATAGACCCATTACACTCATTCCTATATTGTCGAAATTGTTTGAGAAAGTTATGTATGACAAAATACTAAGTTTCATAGAATCACATAACTTATTAACTTGCGCACAATTTGGTTTTAGAAAAGGTAAATCCACGAGTCTAGCATGTTTTCACTTACTTCATCACATAACAAGTAATTTAAACTTAGGCAGTAAAACTGCGGCGATTTTTCTGGACATGAGCAAGGCCTTTGATTTCGTCTCTCACAGAATTTTGCTAAGCAAACTTGACAAATATGGAATCAGGGGTAATGCTCACTCTTGGTTGGAATCATACCTGAGTAATCGGGAACAATATGTAGAAATTTCCAAAATTTCTGGAAAAACAAAGACAATCTTCAGGTCTAATAGCCGTCCGAATAGGTGTGGAGTACCGCAAGGAAGCGTACTGGGTCCACTCCTATTCCTTATCTACATAAACGACCTACCATCAGCATGTAGTGCGCTAAGCATTCTATTCGCTGACGATACTACATTGATAATCAAGAGCAGAAACAGAGACGAACTTGCTGCTCTGGCGAAGGACAATCTGGAAAAAGTTGACAAATGGCTACAAGCCAACAACCTTCGCATAAATGTTGACAAAACTAAACTTATGACTTTTCAGGCTAGAAATAATAATGACATAAAATTGAACATAGAGTATAATAATAAATACATTGAAGAAGTTGACAGTATTAAATTTTTAGGATTGACAGTGGATAGATTATGTAATTGGAAATGTCAGATTCAGACCCTAGTTAGCAAATTAGATAGATTTGTATATGCCTTAAAAAGAATAAAGCAAAGTGTATCTAGAGAAGCTGCTCTCATGGCATATCATGGCTACGTTTCCTCCTTATTACGGTATGGCATTATACTGTGGGGTAATTGTACGGATATTGTTCGTTTATTTAGACTCCAAAAAAAATGCATAAGAGCGATATGTGGTGCGGGTTACTTAGATAGTTGCAAACCTTTATTCAGGGAACTAGGAATTCTGCCACTCCCCTGTCTGTACATTTTAGAAACTTGCCTATTTGTTAAGAAGCATCTGTACCTATTTAAAACAAATGATGACTATGGCCATAGAGGGAGAATAGGTGATAAATTACGTATTCCATACCAAAGGCTGAAATTATATTCTAAAAATTCATATTGCATGGCCATTCGTATGTACAATAAACTCCCATCTGAATTGACAAGTTTAACGCTATTTAAATTTAAAGATAAATTAAAGAAATTATTATTGACGAAAAATTATTACTGTGTTTCTGATTTTTTAAGTGACAAATCAATTAAGTAACTAATTATGTTCTGTATTCCATTAATTCAATATCTGTGATGCATGAGAGTGTTTTTTTTTATGACTAAATTATTTTACTTTGACATTATATAATTATAATTATGACATAGCTGCAATTTGTAATGAATGATACTTGCCCTATGCTGTTTTTATTTGCTATCAAATAGCTATTAATAATATTTAATGTTCAAATATTTGCACGCTGTATTACATACGGCAGCATGTAATGGCACATTTTATGTTTAAGACCTTTGTTTCACCACATGTTCGCAAATAAACAATTGATTTGATTTGATTTGATTTAATCTTTAGTTTCGAGTTGTTATAATGTCATTCTTTGGACTCGCTATATTTAAATAAATGATTAACAGTATTTCTTATCACTTTGATATGCTATGCTTGATTATTATTTCATAATGCGTCACATACAATGTCCTAGTACTAGCTAGTACCCATGGAGAATATTGTTTTTTTTTTGCGTGTCGTGTGTACAAACCCTTAATCGGCTGCTTCACATAAACAACGCTTTCGGTGCGATTACGACATTACCACGTACCAAAACAAACGAGCGGTTACATTGGGATTGTTGCTAAAGGGCGTAATTTAGTAAAAATAGAACTTTTTATGAATAAACCTACCAAAATCTAAATCACTTTAATATACTATTTGACTTTGAGGAGTTCCCTTGTGTATCTTCGAAGTTCAAAGTCCAATACCGATGAAATTAAAATGTGACCATTTTTGAAGCATACCCTTTCAAACAAAAAAGAATCATCTAAATCAGTTCATAAACAACGATGTTATGTTCGAAATTCCGTAAAAACTCGTGCGATGGCAAGCTAAATAATTGATATTTTTCAGGATTATGAAAAACTACTAGCCAGGGCTGGAATTGCGTAAGGTAATCGTATTCATTTGACAGTTCATATCGTATTGCAATTTGTATGGCATGACATATATTGTGATACAATATAAACTGTCAAATGAATACGATTGACCTTACGCAATCACCTATCATATCTCTGTAAATTATGGTCTTTGAGATGAAAAACGAATTATAGAAATCGGTTAACAACTGACGAAGTTATGTTAAAACATACATAAAAAAACCGTCGACTTGAGAACCTCCTCTTTTTTTTGAAGTCGGTTAATAAAATAGTTAATTTAGTGTCACCGTCGTTGTCGCCCACATTCATCTTATGAATTATCGAATCGCCGC
This sequence comes from Agriphila straminella, assembly GCA_950108535.1. Classification (NCBI taxonomy): domain Eukaryota; kingdom Metazoa; phylum Arthropoda; class Insecta; order Lepidoptera; family Crambidae; genus Agriphila; species Agriphila straminella. Next base: position 6,843,101 of record OX467318.1, read on the forward strand.
CGGATTATGACCATTGCCAAAAAATTCCAATGCAACTATTCTTTCTTGTTTGCCTTGAGGTAAATACTAGCAAATTAATTTTAGTGAAAGGAAGATAAATACATAGCAATAAAATAGGTGAGGAGTTGTGTCGCATTAAAAAGAAATATCGAGATAAAATTACAGAAATTCGCGGTATTTGTGAACGAGAAAAGCTAAATTCAGTGTTCTGACCAAGGAGAGAGTATCTGTATAATTATTATAAATAATAAATAAATAAATTCTTGGACAATTTCACAAAGAGCCATCTAGCCCCAAACAAAGCAAAGCTTGTAATATAGGTAGACAAATGATATACTTTTTAAATAAACTTATTATACATATAGTAACACCCAGACCCGTCACAGATATTAAAATTCATCATTTAATTTTCTACCCGGCCAGGTATCGAACCCGGGGGGGACCTTTTGCGTGGTAGACCAGCATGTTGGACCACTCAGGTCATCAAGTAAGAAAGTCGTATGAAAGTAAGATAAAAAAATGTAGAAAGGTAAAACCATTTGAAAAAAAATACAAAAAGAGTTTAAAATATTAGCACAGAAAAAATAATTGTACTGACTAGGATAAGGTACATTAACTTTTAATAATAAAGGATCCGAAAATTCCGTAACTTCTGTTAACGACAGATAGAATCAGTATGTTAATTATCAAAATCAGAAGTTTTAGCTCTGGATTAGAATGATCTAAAACGCATCAATGTAGTTTAGATGGAGCTTGCACAGCTAGGCTTCAGAAAGTTAAAAAAACAAAAAGCTTCTGCAAAAAGTCAAAAAACAAAAAACAAGTAAGTACTGTAAAGAAAACATTCATTACCAACTCATACAAAATTGATCCAAGAAGCGTTTTCTACTAGTCGACACTTTAATATCAAACTTTAATGTAAAACAAACAATGTATGAATGAACCAAGGTTTTAAAAAGTGGGTGTGGTTTGTAATAGACATAGGCTTATCTTAAATAATCCAGTTCACGTCTCGGAAGCCGTTAGTCTAACGTTTCTAACGATGTCTGGTCTAAATAGGTTCAAAACCTAACAAATTAAGTAAATTTTCCGCACACTGTGCTCCGTCACGGCTGCTTGCATTCCACAATTTAATTTTAAGAGGTATTGTAGTTTAGAATTATCCATTAATTTCCAAGTGGCAGAAGTTATTAATCGTGGGACTTTATCCAAAGAACAGCAATACTTTTTCACTCCTCTTGCTCAAAAAGTCCGTCATTGTAACGTACAAGAGCCGAGATAAAATAGCATAATAACCCCTAGGGGATAAAGTTTTTTCTTTTTTAATGTTTGTCTATTACCAATAGGCCTACTAAAACGAAAAGTCTTTAGTCATAATCACAAATAAAAACTCGCTCGACTTAATACTGTTTCTCATTCTTATTTTTGAAAATGGAACTAAAAGCATATCTTCGGTGAAATCATAGACTTATTTATACTCTGTGCACAGAGCGAATCGTAGAATGCGTGTTTGTGTTGCTTAGCTGCTACAGCAGAAATTAAAAAAAGGTTACCATGGCGCGTAATCTTTAGAATTTTTCTATAATTACAAACTGATTAAATTGTGTGACTGTAATAGGAAAGAAATAATTTTAATCTTTTGCCATCAAGCACAAATCATTTATTTAAATATTGCACAAAAAGTTTACCAAGTGGAGGATAGAAAAACGAGTCGATTCGTTTACGGAAGTAGGTACCTATAAACTATTTAATATTGTATTTTATTTTCTCGCAATCGTAGTGAAAAGTATAGTGTAACACACGACGCTAAAACCCATTGTAACTCGGTTTCTATTTATTCCCTCGCTAAAGCTCGGGAATAAAACTACCTCGTATGCAATGGGTAATTTTAGCGTCTTGTATAACAATCTACTATTTTACAAATCATAACTAATATTATAAATGCCAAATTAGCTTGTTTGTTTGTTACGTTATATCACATACTCAACCGAGCATAAAAGACATGGGTACCTTATATACCGTTCCCGAGGCATAGAAAAGTAAGTTCAGGCAGACGAAGTCGCGGGCGGCCGCTTACCAAATAAAAAAAAATGGTCCTTCGACACCTCGCACATCTTAAAGAACTTGTCTCTTTGAAACGTTTTCCACACCAATAAGTATAACAGATGCAAAGAGTGTTTATTTAAAGGCAAACGTAAAAGCTTTCGTCTGCGTCCGATACGATTATTATATCAGCGTGTTAACACTAAACACGTGGAGTTTATTTGATTACGATCGGCCGGCATCGGCATCGGCACGCCCTGAAAATTATGCAAGAGACAACTTGTTATGCGAATTATGCGTAACGTAAGGGAGATGTGTTGTGTTTACGAGCCCTATTAATGTTATGCACTTTCTTCAAGTGATCTTCATGGCACAGATCCACTAGAAGCCGATTTTTGAGATTTTTGTTTTCTTTTCAAAGTTTGCTTGATATTTTCACTAACCAACCTAGGAAAAAAGAATGACCAATATTTATTTATAACTAAATATTATTGAAAAAAACTTTAGTGAAATCATATCGTATTTGTTTGTTTTTTTCCGGAATAAGGAAGTTTCCTTTGAGAAATAAAATGATAAAAACTTAACATATGCGTTTAATTGTAATATATGAAAATAGTTTAACAATTTCACAAAAAAGCTTTAAAATTATATATGAAAGGAGACTTGTGAACAAATTCCGTGAAATTTTGTATGAAAGATGCAAATCATTAAAACTTTGCACTTCTAATCTTCGACGTTTTTTTGTAATATAAATTTTTTTTACTGTTAAGTATATGAATACAAAAATACCTACTTAATTTAAATTAAAGTTTAGAATCATAAAATAAAATTGGAAACTTCCTTATTATTATTTGCGATGTTGACAAATATTGTTATTTAATTTTGCAGTAAACTAGTAGAAAACGAAGACGGCTTTTTGATATTTCCATCCCAATTTATTTTCGATATCCATAATACATATCTTGTGATAACAGCATCAATTTACATAGTGCAGTAAATTAGGGCGTTAATTGTGATTTTAGTTAGCCTCTTTAGTTGAGTTTTATCTTAGATTAGCATTTTTATTACATCTCGCCGGTTGTGTATGTGATCAGACAATGCACAGTACCGTTAATTAAACTACCGTAAACTAGCAATTAACTCAAAAAGAAGGTCTCCGCTATTGTAGAATGTGAGATGTACAGATTTTGGAAACACCTTTTGGCTTTTGAATCTTTCGTAGTTAAATGAACGTTGATTCTTCTTATGATTAAATTCGATAAAACGTTTTGATTTTACTTGACTTAATTAATTATTAATGTCAATGTTATTTAATCCAATTGAATTAAGGTCCATACCTAAGACGCAAGATAAGTCAACATTGAATTTAAGAAAACATTGGAAATAATATAAGTTCTATCAGATAAAAAAAACAATTATTTAACTAGGTTAACAACTGGTTAAGTTATGGTAAAACATACATAAAAAAATACCGTCGACATGATAATCTCCTCCTTTTTTTGAAGTCGGTTAAAGAAAGGGTACGAGTTTAATGTCATTTCCGAAAATTTATATCCCATACTAAACTCATTTCAACAAAAAAATATTCAGAACCAAAATAATAAGTTATTTTTATTTTAATGGATGTTCAGATGATGTGTTTAATTCTAATAGTATGATAACTTTAATAAGGTTTTCATTTCTGGACACAAACAAAATACAAGTTTCTCAATTAAAAAATATTGATAAAACGCGTTTTACAAAATTTAAGATAAGTTGCTGATATATTTTAGAATTACCTGCATGTAATGAGCGAATTGTAAGTTAAAGCTTTCTCAAAACAGTTTTTTATTTTCATGTATAAGTCACGTTAAAAAAAAGTTTTTAAAAGCATCAAAAAACTATTATTATTATGGTAATTAGCGGCAACATTGACACTCGGCGATTAGAATTAATTTGCAAGGCAGTGGAGGTCGCGGATATGTCAGTATCTTAGAGGAGGTGTCTATCAATCACAATAAATAAGTGGCCACGTGTTATGAAACGGCGGGCACTGCTCTGGACACACGGCACGAGCTCCAATTTTGTCAAAACAACACTTGAAGATTTCAGTCAATGAAATACGGCAGCCTACGAGACAGGTTCGAAGATCAGTTCAACCAGGACTCGAAAAAATGAGGAGTTTGGAGGCGTTTTCTTCGCAAACCAATATGGTGTGTCATACCGTCGCAGTGCCTGCAGCGCTTGGGCTCCGGGGGTGCGAGCTCGTCGCCGAGTTCGCGGTGTCGTACCGGCATGGCGGCGCATCCCGCGCCGGCACCGCCACCACCCGTGCGTCAGTATGGCTCGCGCGCTTCACCTCGGCCGCTCCTGTCGCGGCGGCGGCGTCGCGGCTGCCACTGAGCTTGCCCAGCGCCGCCCGCCCCGGCCGGTAGGCGGCGCCCGTTTCCCGAGCTATTTTGGGCGGCTGTGACTCATGGCTCAAACGGCCAGCGGCGCCCGCGCATGTCAGGCTTTACGTTCAGCGCCTAAGCCTACGTCGCTTCGGGGTAGTACATTTTAATTTAACCAACAACACCCCCCTTGGTAAATGTTACCAATTCATTGTAAATTTGCAGCTTGCTGCATTAATCAAGTCCTTTGACTCATTTTAAGGACTTGAAATTATTTGTCTAAAGAGCTGATTATCAGCTTTGCATGGCACGGCATTTGTCATGGAACAGCACAGGTATCCTGCCTAGATTGGCACTAACTGCCTAAATTGATGATATGGTTAGGGTGGTTAAATGATTTTTAAATTTTTTGCTAGTCTTCTGAATAATACAATCTAATAGGTACTTAAACATTTCCAGATATGTTTAGAAGACCAAATACTGTGTTCAGTTTAAAAGCATGCTTACTTCTTTGCTATAAAATAAAGACCGGAACCGCTTACCATTCAAACCCTATTGAGGAAACCCTATGAAGGTTTTATGAAGGGGTTTTAAAACGTGTTCAAGCAATTTATACACTTACCGTTAATAGGGTTTTGATTGGGTATTTCATGAACCGCTTACTGTTAAAAGGGTTTTTGATTGGGTATTTCATAGACTTATTTTCAAAACCCTTATCAATTCAGTAAGCATAACGTCGACTAACCCTATCGAAAGGGAAACCCTATCATTTGGTTAGTTTCCCTATCAATTTGGTTAACAAAAAAAAGGGGTTTTCCGGTCTCTGCTATAAAATGATTTTGGAACAGTCAGCAGCACATCAATAGTGTCAAAAATCTTCAATTTATTTTGCACCTTAATAAATTAGCATTTAAATTTAAAATTGATTGAAACTGTGGTAGCCCAGCGTGCCATTTACTATACTTAATATTGATTTAATTATTTTATTTACTATTATGTCTGTATCTACATCATAATAATGGACTAAATGAAGAGAAGAAGAAGAGATGAAATGAGAACAAAGAAATTTATATTAAAAGTACCTAGTACAATTACTCAACAAATGCTGATAACATTATGTCAAAGTTACCCTTATTAATTTTATAGAAAATAAACTGTATAAATATTTAAATCATTATATTTTTTAAAGAACAAAATGATTTGATACTAAACACACTGCTATTGATGGTGGAAATTATTCTTTTTATATTAAATGAGCTTACTCATAGCCACATTCAAACCATAAAGACCGCTCACAATCATGCCGCTTGATCCAGTGGCATAATGAAATAGGCTGTATGTTTAAGCCATTAGGCCGTGTGTGGGGGGAAGTTTTGGAAGGACATGCCACTTGACAGGAGGATTGATTTTCTGTTTGTATACGAAACTGAAGCCGCTTCATGCCGCTTGACTGTCTGTCATGCCATCATGGCAGTGGATCAACTGGCATGTTGGTGAGTGGTCTCCATAAGCAAAGGGAGATGATGGAGTGAGCTTACTAAGAAAAATTCATTGAATGAGGAAAGAAACAATAAACTGCTGAACTGCACTACAGAATTTTTGTTTAGAATTCCAAGTATTTGTGTTTATTAATTCATTAAAGTGAATAATTGTTTTAGTGATTTTTGAATTCTAGAAACAGCAAATAGCTATATAGTAATATTTCATAGTTGTACACAGGTAGTAAGTGTATCTTATCGTACATAAATAATGCCGCAATATCTTATTTATAAATTCCTGATTGTTGTAAAATAAAACAATGCAGTACATGACAGTTGTTGCAGTCTTAGTTATTTCTACTTGTTGCCAAAAGGTAGGTACATTTAAATTAAATAATAGTAGCAGTAATTTTATTAATAAACATGTGCTTAAGAAAGTTATTTATAAACTGTGACTAGACTTTTATTCTACACAGAAAAGCTCAGTAATGCTGATTCAGACATGCATTTCACTGAGAATATTGTTTGAATATTGCCAACAAACTATTGAAAACAAAATAGTCCCGGTAATGCACCCAATAAAAATAAATAATTTATAATATTCAATGACAAGTCCCAATCTTTACGTTTCTAGATGTATTGGTTTTAGAAATGCAACTATTGGTAGCTCAATCAGAGATTCCTTTCCTAAACACATATATTTAGAGACAACTCCAGAAGGTAATAGAAACAAAGCCAAAATTTGAATTGATGTCTCCAACAGTTAAGCAAATGCGAAATGAAGTTTCTAGATAAATATTATGATTAGGTAATCATAACAGTTTCAAGGGAAATAGAATTTATCTTATCAAAATAATACTACTGTACTGATACTTAAATTTATATTGTGATAAAATAGCTGCAAGAAACCAACGAAAGTATCTTAGTTCGTTGCAAGAAACTGACTAAATGGGCACATTACAAAGATACATTTTGTGAAGTATCAAAGATAAAGTCAATGATTCTATAGCTATAAAATAAAATAATTGATACCATGCTAATTATAGGTAAAACTATGAAAAGTATCTTTTTAATGCGTAGTGTCTTGGTATGGTAGTGTCTGGTTACCGCATAGCATTGAGCTGATAATTTTCGAAGCATCTCAAAAACAGAGCTGACAGTAAGCAGCTGACATTCGATAGAATTATTGTTTGCAATGTTAGCTGAGAAAAAACTCAGCAAAACACTGACACAGTTTACAGAATTGTCTCATTTTTCTAAAAGACGATACAGATTGAAAGTTGCAGTGGGCGGCTGCATAATAAAATAAAATAACTCACCTTTGTGTACAATCTTGATCAATATTCTACCTGCAGAGGAAAATTTATTATCCTTTTTCTTGCAAGAATTCACTGAAACTCCATCACTCCACGTCACTAGATTTTATTATCGCGATAATACAGAAATAAATAGACAGACATCATCCATCGTTTCTGCCATTTTGAATTTTTCCATAGACATAGACAAAGTATATTTGATTGAGTAAAATACAGAGTAAAATATTTATTTCTTCACAGAACACATACCGTGAGTCTAAATGCTAATTTTCTTACAATAACGTGCTATTTTATCTATTAGTAAACAAAGTCTGCGATGCCTATTAAATGTGGAAAATGTGCAATCTAATATTCGTCATCTAGGTATCGAATCGTCAACCATGGTGAGTGTCTGTCGGTTGAATCACGACACGACGCTTAAGGCCGGCCACACACAGACGGAATCCCGTTACGGAAATCCGAACGGAATTTCGATAATGTATGAAGATTCCGTTCGGAAAAATCCCGCATGTGTGTGGTAGTCCATAGATTTGTATGGATTAGCTGCGTTCGGAATCACGTATATACGGAATTCCGTCTGTGTGTGGCCGGCCTAACGCGTAACGCAATCGCGAATCCATTAGGTATGTACATATTATATCGCGCCTATTTCAATGATTCCACTTTTTTTGAGTAGCGCGCTTATAAATTTATAATCGATTCGTTTATAATCTACGTAAGTACAATGTGTCCGCACACCGATCTAGTGATTATTTCCTCTGTGCACCGATCACTGCTCAACGTTATATGCGGACCACTCCACTGAGCAAGTAATCACTACGTTTTGACCACTCTTTTTACATTTACATTTAGTCCCAAAGCCACAAAACTAGTCCCCCTTTAGTTTAGGAGATAATCGGAATTAAAATTTGGTTTTTATAGTACAGGAGCTGATTTCCTATTTAGTGACGATGATTGTAACTTGTTTTTTTGCGTCTTTGTGTTAGAATAATTAAGTGTTATTAACTCTTTAACGCCCGGAAAAAAATACAACAATAGATTTCTATTGTTGTTTGTGCCCGATAGGGCACAGCGGGCGTTGTATAATGTGAAACAAAAGTATAACGTGCATTTTCGAAACTCAAAACCCAAATTTTTAAGTCATAACATAAAAATGTTTCTTAGAGATATTTTGATCCTGGGGCTCCTGGACTATATCAAAAACGTGTACAGTCGCGTAGAAAATAATTTCAAAAGAAGTATGAAATGTTCATGTATGAAATTAAATTGTAAAGTTATAAGTATTGCTTTTCTTTTGAAATTATTCATAATTTAAGTGGAGTGATTTTTTTCCTTCAATGGGTTCACTTCAAACTTTGTACCTATATAAGGTTATTTGTAATTTATTTAAAACCTCTCGTGGGGTTGATCACACCATCAAACTGAACAACTTTAATTATAGGACAAAACTTGAAATTGCGAAAAACAAACAGCTGTTTCATACATTTCGATAGAGTAGGTAGGTACTTTTGTATGGAACAACCGATTTTTTTTCGTGATTTCGAGGTTGGTCCCATAATGAAAGTTGCTTAGGTTGATGGTTTGATAAACCCCACGTGATGTTTTTGATGAATTTAAAGTAACCCTGTATAGGTTTCTCTAGTGATGATAAGGTAAGAGAGCACTACAGGGTGTAACGGAAATGGTGCATTCCTCAATCCACGAAAGTACCTGTAAGGCTGCAGCTTTCGTAAAGAGCCGCAAGATCAGATACTTAATGTTTTACAATCGGAACACTGTGCATTACGGAACGGAATAGTTTTATGTACCTAATGACTTTTTAATATACGCTTTTGTACGCGACTGTACTTAAATAAAAAATCTGAATTTCTCCTAAACTAAAGGGGGACTAAACTATTATGTATTCTGTGGCTTAGGGATTGGCGTATAGTTTGCAGACTCACCATGGAATTAGAAGGTTTTGATTATGTCAAAAAATTGTTAGTAAATAGTGAGAAATAGTGAACCATAGCATATAAATAGTGATACTATGGTTTCGAAGATATTTGAGTATCTTGGTGAGGCTGCTATCTTGACGTCAAGCTAGCAGACACATTAAGAAATACAGTTCATATCAATATGATTTATATGCCGAAAAATTGTTAGGAAAATAGTGATAGTATACGCCAAATTTCAATAATATTGCTTCAATACAAGCCGAGATATTACGGTCTCAAAGTGGGCTGCTAACTTGACGTTTCTGTCGATGGCGATTCCAGAGAAACGGGTACAAGTTTTAAACAAATAAATATATCAATAAATTGTTAGTGAAATAGTGATTCTTACGATATAAACAAAAAAAGAATTCTTTATTGCTATTTTCCAAAAATCGAATGTGAACTTCTACATAATACTCTGAATATAGGCTGTTGATCAACATTGAACTTTGCTCCACAGTAATAAGGTTTAAACTTGATTGCAATCATGAGGTGAGTACTGTCAAGCAAAAAAGAGTATGGGTTTACAGGGTTAAAATAATGTGTATGTATAAGCTGGTAACTAACGTACTTAATTTGATAAGGATTAATACTTTATCCTTTTAAATAGCTTTCCAAATTACCGAGTTGTACTTGACCAATTTTTCAGAAAATCAAATGGGTAAAGTATGCTATTCTTAAAGATATATAAGCCATCACGGTCTTTTTTGTAGATCTATAAAAGAGGAACAATTCCATCATACATTATTTTGTTATACTTAGCTCAAATTGCAATGCAAGCGGGAGCCAGTCGGCTTAATTTTTACCGACCTCTTCAACAATTATCGTCATATTTCTACCAATTTGCTCAAACCTCAACATATTATACACCTAAACCTTCCTCAGGAATCACTCTATCGTTTATTGAAAACCACATGAAAATCCGTTTAGTAGTTTTTGAGTTTAGACAGACACACAGACGTGGCGAGGGACTTTGTTTTATAAATGTAGTGATAGTGATTTAGATTAGTATCAGTAGGTAGGTAGGAAGTAATGTAAGTAGAAAATATTAATAGTTTCTCCCGAATAAATAATATTGAACTGCGAGTAGAGTATTGGACACAATCAAAAAATTAACTGAGAGTGTACCTACCTAGACCTAGAGTATTGACACAATGAATTTTTTTTAATGAGATTTAATGAAAAAAAAGTAGGTAGAAAAGTATATTTTATACCAAATCAATATCAACCGAGGACATGACTAGTTATTGACACAGTCATAAAATATAAATTTCACTTTTTTGCTTGACAGTACTCACCTCATGATTGCAATCAAGTTTAAACCTTATTACTGTGGAGCAAAGTTCAATATTGATCAACAGCCTATATTCAGAGTATTATGTAGAAGTTCACATTCGATTTTTGGAAAATAGCAATAAAGAATTCTTTTTTTGTTTATATCGTAAGAATCACTATTTCACTAACAATTTATTGATATATTTATTTGTTTAAAACTTGTACCCGTTTCTCTGGAATCGCCATCGACAGAAACGTCAAGTTAGCAGCCCACTTTGAGACCGTAATATCTCGGCTTGTATTGAAGCAATATTATTGAAATTTTGCGTATACTATCACTATTTTCCTAACAATTTTTCGGCATATAAATCATATTGATACGAACTGTATTTCTTAATGTGTCTGCTAGCTTGACGTCAAGATAGCAGCCTCACCAAGATACTCAAATATCTTCGAAACCATAGTATCACTATTTATATGCTATGGTTCACTATTTCTCACTATTTACTAACAATTTTTTGACATAATCAAAACCTTCTAATTCCATGGTGAGCCTGCAAACTATACGCCAATGCTTAGGGACTATTTACACGAATCGTTTCCAATAAGCAGATTTTCTCTCTTTCAAAAGATGTACGTATGTAGGTTGATTTCCAAATCATTCCTTTATATTTTTTGAACGGCGCTTCATTTCGTTTTGATTTTAAGCATTGCGGGATCCATAAAAAGGGACTTTTGTTTGAATAATCAGATCCTGGCTAGGGGTTATGGTTCATTAGATATAGCTTGTCCATGCCAAAATGAAGATTTGCTTTGGCATGGACCATTAAAATCGCATATATCTTTTAGTCCTTTTTGGGACTAATTTCGAAAAAGTGGGACTAGTTGGGACTAATTGGGGAGAAATTTTCCATGTAGTCAGAATTGCGGTTTTCAAAGTGGTCCATGCCAAGATGTAGGACACCACAGCTAGATCAATCCTTGGCGGAGAACCAAGGCTTCAAACCTCCAGTATAATATACTTAATGTTAATCTACTTCGTTTGTATGAAATCGACTGGTGACCACTACTACTACATTATTTTTTAATCGTTTAAATTTTAATCGATTACATTTTAATCGCCAAAACACAACATTTTAAGATCCTAGCTTCGAAACTGAAGGACTTTCATACAAATATGGATTGTCATACAATGTATTTGGGCCTGTCCAGCTACTCCGATTCAGCTCGAAGAAGGTCGTCAAAATACTGTTCTAATTTCCAAGCATGTTTGAGAAAACTATATTTGCCGCACCCGCTGCCGCGCAGAGCGTAAATGCGTTTGGACTTAGTAAAACAAAATCATAAGTGATAAATATTATTTTAATAGCTAACGTTACATAAATACATACATATTTTAATGTAGTAGTAATGTGTGGAAAGATTTCATATAGGTAGGTTACTTACATACACTTTTAATAATTAATTTTTAATTATAAGCGTAGTTCTGTCTGTAAATAAGCAGAGCTTGTATTATGGATACTAATCAACGTATAGAATACCTATTTAAAATAAACAACCATGACTGAAGCACCAATAAGTTGGACATCAAAGAATCCTGGCGGATTATTAGGTTTGATACAATACAGCTGCACCAAACGGCCGAATTTGCCTATACGAGTTAATTACATTATTAAAAAGTTTATTTTCTTTTAAATAAATTACCCACATTATGCAATGAGTTTACCAAGGTGTGCGAGGCAGACATCGTGACACTTTTGGTGTGCAAGGCAAACATCGTGACACTTTTGGTGTGCAAGGCAGACATCGTCACACTTTTTCGACGGAGTGGGGATAAGTGGCCCTACCATGAGATGATGCAAACTGTTTACGTTACCCTAAACTATCGGTTTGTCTCTTTTACTCGCACTGACTGTGAACAGTATATCCGATAGTTTACGGTAACTTAAGGCGATTAGTATCCTCACAATGGTGCCCCCACCTTAATAGAGATGTTGACTAATGAATAAAATAACGAAATACTAACAAAAATCGTAAACATATTAAACTTTTCGAGTAGCTTGTATACCTCTTGGTTTTATATATTGCATATTATTTGTTTTATGACCCTTCAAAGTTGGGTGGACAAGTCCATTTAAAAAGTATAAAATTTATTAAAATAAATGATACCTTTAATTAGTCCGTAAAATGTATAGCAAATTTGTCGAAGAAACCATTTTGATAAACACAATATTTAATATAGCTGCTGAACAAATTTCCTATGCGTTGCATACAAACTAGCACGGCGTGACGTTATAACGTGCAAGCCATTAGTATGGAGCGTTTTTGATCGAGTCCATTTGTACGCATTTCACACTGTGATATCTCGGGCAGTTTTCATGCTAGCGAATTAATTCTTTTACCAATGTTTCTTTTTTTGAGAGGTAATTTATGTAACATAAAATAAAAAAATAGTCAACATCCCTATTAAACAGATTGCTCGCTAAGTAGGTACATACTGTATAATTCAAACGTTGAGATAGAAGCTAAGTTTCTATAGTTTATTTACAAACAATAACATCAGTAAAATATAGTTTGTTGTAGTAGTACCTACTACTACTACAACAAACCTTTTTGCTCTTTTGCCTACTTAAAAGAGCAAAAAGTGGCCACTCTTGGCACTTTTGCCTACTACTACTACAACTAACTATACTATATTTTAGAGAGTTTATTATTTGTAAATAAACTATAGAACTTTAGCTTCAATCGCAACTTTTGAATTTTCGAAACATTATGTACTTAGCGAGCAATCAATTTAATTAAGATGAGGGTGCCACTTGAGGATTCTAACCTTAAACAGTTGGCATCAACTCATGGTAGGGCCAAAGGTTGCGCATGACATGTGCACTTGTGAGCGACTAATAGCGTCCGACCCAGGGGCTTTTCACTTAGTACTTGACTCACTACAAGGGAGCGCGGCCTACGATTTTAGTTGCGGATTGATTTGATAGATGGCGCTCATTTTTCGTTTGTCAAACAGTCGAGAGATGTCGCTATCCCGTGCTGAATCGCGGTATCGTGTGTCTTTCACAGTTTTATATAGTCAAAGCTGATTAGCTATAAAGTAAATTATTTTAAATTTATTTCATGACATAGAGCGTTTACCTCCCAAAAAAATTACAAGTCAAGATTTATAGAAACCTACTAGTACCTATATTATAATACCGTACACTTTTTGTCACATTTCGTTAGATGGCGTTGATCATTGGGTCTGACTGATAACTCTATCTCTAGTATAATAATGTACTCTATGGTCCGACCACAGGGTTGCGTTCAGAACGTTTGAGCGTCGGTTCATGATTATTTTAAAAATTAGACATAAAAACATCAAAAATGCAAAATAATGTCAAATGACATTGACATTTTTTCTATAGACAAACGTCAGAGCGTTTTACAACCATCATTTTTGATGGTTGTTTGGTTGCAATGCTCTGACGTTTGGAACGACACGGTTGTGTCAACCGAATGTCACGCTCAAATGTTTGGAACGCCGTTAGAGCGTTCGGTTGTGGTTAGGTTGCACTCGGAGTGTAGGTTTGGAACGCGCCTCAGAATAACTAATCAAGCCCGACGCACGAGTACTTCACCGCTACGCATACCGCGCAATCCCCGCTCGATTTCAAGATGTTTGCCTCGTACTTATACAACTTGTGATTTTAAAGGATTATTATGGTGATAATCAATACAAGTAATGAAATATAAAACAAAAAATATGTGCATTTTAAATGCACATTCTTTATTCCTTCCCTTTGAACAAAAATAGTTTACCTACCAATATAATTAACAAACATAATATTTAATAAAATAGTGGGTTTTTAAATAACTAACTGCAGCTATAACTGCTCTAATGAACCTAATTATTTAAAATAAATTAACATTGTACAATATATTGTAAGGTAGGTACTTGAACTTAAATTAAACACAGCCACACTAGTTTGGTAGTGTGTTTTATTCGCAATGTCAAAGTTGGCGTGTAAGTAATGAAGCATATGGCTTAGATAAGTTCTGTAGGCGTATTATTTGTTTTCGTTTACAACCTGATACCGACTGTAGTTGACATTTGTAAATTGTATGACAACTTTTAGTTTAGTGTAGTAACCGCCAGAGGCGCTGTGCAAAATTGCATACAAAATTTCTTACTACAGTCGCTATCGGGTATTGTAAACGTAACTGTGCAAACTCAATCATAATACAGTGGGTTTTTTGAACAGTGACATTATAAATATTCTGTGACAGTGATCAAATTTTATGGTGGCTCTACACAGCCCGGCGGCGCTGTCGGCGTCTTACCACAAGCAAAGCCGCCAAAAAAGCCGGCAAGCGCGGCTGTGAATCGATATTCTCAGTTGTCTTGTGACTGCTGCCGGCGGCAGCGCGCGGCAAAATGACCGCCGGCATTGTTAAGATTGCCGCGCACAAAGCCGGCGGCACGGCCGACGGCCCATGCCGCCGGGCTGTGTGGACCCACCGTGATGGTCTAAGTTTAAGACCATCAAACTTTGTCTATGGGACCAACTTAATCAGATCAAAAAAATATTCAGCTATTCCATAGAAAACACAAATATCTACTCGACCAAAATGTATGGAACAGCTCATTTTTTTGCTCTGATTAAGTTGGTCCCATAGACAAAGTTGTTTAGTTTGATGGTCTAAGCCATGGGACTCCAAACTTTTTAGTATAAGGGCCAGACTAACTCCTCCACGCAATCCCAAGGGCCAGGATGTAGCTAGCTCATCGTACAAACATACTGTAAATTACAGTATTGTTGGTACGATCCAGCCTGCTTTCGCGGGCCGGATTGTTGGTGCTCGCGGGCCGAAGATGGCCCGAGGGCCGTAGTTTGGAGACCCCTGGTCTAAGCCACACCACAAAATTTGATCACTGTTCAAAAAAACACACTGAACAGGCACTGTAAAATTCAATAACGCTCTAATATTTAATTTTAGGCATGCGTAGAGTAGACACCGGGATTATATTAATGTTTTAATACGATTTGAAAGATAGAACTTTACTAACAGAGTGATTTGAAAACATTCCATCTTTAATATTGTGTAAAAAATATTATAAGGAATGTTCAAGACCATTAAATGCATATTTTCTGTCAATAAATACCCAGATCTATTTTGCAAACACATATAACTACAATATTAACTAACTAATAATGTTATATTGAGACAACTTCTGAATGAATACGTCCTCTAAATAGATTTGTAGAGTGAATGTAGAATGTCAGCTCTAAATTATATTCGCGGGCCACGTGGCTCATTAACAGTGTATCCAAAATCCCACGTGGCACACAGGGATTGATAACGTTATTTTTAAATATAACGTTATTTCTTACTTTTTTACCGTTACTTTTGACATGAACGTTATGTCAATAAATAGCGTTACATTGAAATTCACGTTATTTCAGTAAATAACGTTAATTTTAACGTTATTTCTTACTTTTTGTTACCGTTACTTTAAAATGAACGTTATTCCAATTAATAACGTTACTTTTTTACCGATAATTTTACCGGTACTCTTGTACCGGTAAAGTTTAACGCTATATTTAACGGTAATTTCACCGGTACAATAGTTTTAACGTTATTTTTACCGGTAAACTTACCGATAAAATGTTTTAACGGTATTTTATCGTTATTTTTTTAACGGTATTTCAATCCCTGGTGGCACATTAACAGTGTATCCGAAATCCTCACGTAATAAGGTGGTTATACCATCCACTGGCATGTGGTCACTGGCTTTAATGGGGGACATGCATAAGTCACCGATTTTGATAAATTTGAGCTTGATCGCTGCGGACACGTATGAAAACATGATGGAACAGAAAAATAAATTTAGGGAGATATTTGAAAATTCCTGGCTAACTCCATACAAACGTGGCATAAGTGACGTCACAAATGTTGACCGTTTTGTTTAGAGCGTTTTTGGCGGGTGCTGCTGCGCGCTACATTCAAGTTTATCACGAGAAAAAAACGCAAGAGAAACGTTTTAATATTACAGTTAATTTTCTCACGCATTACACTTTTGATTTTGATACAAAAAAAATTGATGCATGTTCCCTATTAATATTTAATTACGTAATGAAACTGTTTGACCGGGAGACAGTACCTAAATTTGATAAACACGGGTCCAAATTCTGAGAACTGAAGGTATCCGACCAGCGTGCTGGTAACATTATCTTTGGAATTCTTAACAACTTATTTCTGCAAAGTAAAATATAGCTAAGGGTTGAACATAGAGCTCAACAAATACTTTTTCTTAGTTTCAGCTTTATTTTTCTTTACAGAAGTAAAAGCTGTAGAAAGTGCCATCTTCTCAGATCTACGAGTATTTCTAGGTAATATATTCATGACCTAACTAACTTAACAAAAAAATATTAACTAAATCCATTTGTGATTTGTAGAGTTTGATCAAAGAAAAATGAGACTTGTTTAGAAATGGAACTAATTTTGCGCCTTATTTTTAGGTTCAGTTTCCAATAACTTAACCTCTAAACGTTAATTTAACAGGGAAAGTGGCGCCGCTATTTCAATCTCATCTTTCGTTGACCAGACTCTATGAACATAATATTGAAATACATTTTAGTTAAAGGACAGGGACCTTAGTTTTGAAAGGCGGCGAGCGCTCATTACTACTCATTTTCAACGTAGCAAAATCCATATTTTAGAATCACTCGATCAGTAGTTGTCAGTGTAGTACAGTGGCAAACTTATCTGCCCGGTGGCCGAAATTGGAAATAACGCTTCACATACACTGACGCCTCGCGTACACCCGATTATCGCCCGAATTATGGTCGTACGTCATCGGCCAAACTCGGCCGATCGAACTAAACGTATGTAAAATATTGAGAGCGCGTACATTACAACCGATATCGTCCGACTACGCCTATGCGCACATTCGTTTGTTTTGATCGGCCAATAACGGATCGAGTTATTACTTTGTTAGGCTGCGTTCATACGATTACACACGACCCGACCTCAACTCAAACTCACCTCAACCGCAGCCTACCTTTCAAGGTAGGCTGCGGTTGAGGAAAATTGTAAGCGATGTATTTCAATACATCGCTTACAATTTTGAATCTTATGACACTTTAATAAGCCCCTGTGTAATGTTCAGCTGAGTTTGAGGTGAGTTCGGGCTGAGTTTGAGTTGAGTTCGGGTTGTGTTCGGGTTGAGTTTGAGTTGAGTTCGGGTTGAGCGCGGGGCGTGTACGTACAGTTGCATCGACAAAACATAACGGAGCTTATAAATGTGTCATAAAACTCAAAATTGTAAGCGCTGTATTTCAAACAGTGGGCTCCGGTTGAGTTGAGTTTGAGTTGAGTTCGGGTTGAGGTCGGGTCGTACGTTATCGTCTGAACGCAGCCTTTTGGTTACGTCATCGACGACAGCGACGCCGTCACCGCTGTTCGAGTGCGTGTTGTCAAATTGTGACATTACACCGCATGCGATTAAAATATCTAGTAAAGAGCGCTCGCCGCCTTTAAAAATAGGGCCCCAGTAAGAATATCTATATTAACTTAATAAAACTTCAGTGCAGTGGAAATAGGAAGACTGCCTAAAACTTCAATGTAATTTTGACTAGATAATATTTTTATATTCCTGCTTATTCGTATATTATTGAATTCATCATGTCACGATAAATAATAACAGATATGCATTACATAACAAACAACTTACTATAAAATGCCCAACACAATAAAATAATATTTTTATATAAATATTCGTAAAATAATCTTTATAAATTACACACAAACAAATTGCAGGTTCAAATTAAGTTATTGTACCTGTAAATTCTTTATTTATATCAAAAATCATACAACTCGTTAATATTTTTTCGACGTATCAAAACATACGATAATATAGGGAATGTGTCTGACACTCCTGTTATTATATTAAAAAGTCAATTGTAGTATTTTTGATTTTTCAATACCGCTCATACCTAGTTTACATATTTTGTAGTCAAAATAATAGTACAATAACTTATCAGACGCACGTACATAAATTAGCATAAATTAAGACGCAAAAAAATCTATACTTTCTTTCTGTTGCATTTGTACAATGAACTTGGTTTGTTGTAAAATAAAACCAATACGCTAAGCGAAAACAAATGCAAAACTGCAATCATTGTCCAAAGCAACATTATCCAATTATGTCTGTTTCAGCAAATTAATCTAGGATAATATAAATAAACATTAATTAGAGTTGTAGACGTGTACATGGTCGCCATTTTGTTTGATGCTCGTATTCTCTAGCACCTTTGTGATGGCAAGTTCTTTCTGCTCCTTCTTTGAGTTCCGAACTTCGAACTCGAGCCGATGGGCTATTATCCGTTGGACTATATCATCTGTGGTCATTGTGTTGCCAGAGTTCAAGATCTGGAACAATAAGCAATTCATTGGATTTTCAAAATATTTTCCAGCTTGAGATTTAAAACTCTTACTTATAATAATCAATATGTATTATAAAAAAGGTCAAAGTCAAAAAATGTTTTTCAAATTTTTTATGAAATCTTATTTTATTCGTTATTTCCTAATTTTTGTCTTCAGAAACATTATCAAAATTGTATGTATTTCGTAACAAACAATGACTTTAAAACGTCATCACTCAATGTATTTCATGAGCACGCACATAAACGTTGTCTTTGAACTCGGCCGCACGCAGCTGTGTAGCATACACTCGCAGGCGCGGTCTTTTATACGCGTTACATCGCGTGGTAATATGCAATGCTTTTTTAACACCAAAAATTAAAATCGTTTCCCAGCAATAATTTTGAACAGAAATGTTCCTGATGATGGGCAGAATACGTAGACCTCGGCTTCGTTGAGGGTCTTGTTACACCTTGTATAATTTTAAGATTATCCAACTACCACACAATCACATATCAACTCCCAAAGCAAAGCCGTGTACCGCAGCTAGTTAGTTAGATATAGTTTTACTATTAGTTTTTTGGGTTCTTTACTTGCAATGCCACCGCTATTTTGCAAGGCTGTAACAAGGATGTAAGCCACGAAATCTCATATTTTATTGTAATTTTAAAGACTATCAATAATTTATTAAATTTATATTTTTTATTTATTAAATTTATAATTTAATCAGTAATTTTAAAGGTTATCAACAAGAATGTAGGAAATGTTATATTAGTCATATCATATACTATATTACACTTGCAGTATCTATATGGGTAATCAATAACTACAATACAATATTATCTTATCGTACCACTAGAGACTGAACACAGATAAATGTAGAGTAATTAACGCGTGATTATTTAAAACGTAAACCGAAATTAGATAATTTTATTACGTGGTGATAAACAGATTTTGTCTTTATTTACGCACGCAATTATGAATTACTATCCATCCACACAAAAACAGTTCATTGTTAAAAAAATATGAATTTACAACGTTAAATATTTATAAGAAGATGTCTTTGTCATTATGTGATTAGTTGAGTTATATTAAAAAGAGTAGAGGTCCCAATATGTTACCTTAAAGCAGCTCCTCCTTTTGAAAACCGTCAGCGTCGGACACGAAGACGTGAAGCCATGACACACAACACAAACTTCACTCGGAACTGGTTCATAAGTTTAACGGTCGCATATTCGTTATATACATTATAAATAGTTGAGGTCCCATGTGTTACCTTGAAGCAGCCCCTCTGTTTGGGCACCTTGTAGAGGTCGAAACCTACGGATACTATAGGTCGTGTGAGGCCGTCACACCACCTTAATTTGGAAGTAAAGCTAATACATATCTAATTTTTATTACTGTATTATAGATAATAGAGGTCCCATATGTTACCTTGAAGCAGCCCCTCTGTTTAGGCACCTTGTAGGGGTCGGAGTCGTCAGCGTCGGTCACGATGGACATCATGACGTGACACGCCACCTCCACTCGGAAGTTGTCCATAAGTTTAACGGTCGCGTATTCGATTTATGTATACTATAAAGAGTAGAGTAACCTTGAAGCAGCCCCTCTGTTTGGGCACCTTGTAGGTTAGGGGTCGGAGTCGTCAACGTCGGTCACAATGGACGTCATGCCGTGACACACATTCACCTTCACTCGGAAGTGATTCTTTAGCTTTGCGAAAGCTCTCTATAATCTAAAAAATAGAGGTCCCAATATGTTACCTTGAAGCAGCCCCTCTGTTGAAGCAGCACCTTGTAGGGGTCGGAGCCGTCGGCGTCGGTCACGATGGACGTCATGCCGTGACACACTTTCACTCGGAAGTGATCCTACAGCTTTGCGGAAGCTCTCTATAATCTAAAAAATAGAGGTCCCAATATGTTACCTTGAAGCAGCCCCTCTGTTGAAGCAGCACCTTGTAGGGGTCAGAGCCGTCGGCGTCGGTCACGATGGACGTCATGCCGTGACACACTTTCACTCGGAAGTGATCCTACAGCTTTGCGGAAGCTCTCTATAATCTAAAAAATAGAGGTCCCAATATGTTACCTTGAAGCAGCCCCTCTGTTGAAGCAGCACCTTGTAGGGGTCAGAGCCGTCGGCGTCGGTCACGATGGACGTCATGCCGTGACACACTTTCACTTGGAAGTGATCCTACAGCTTTGCGGAAGCTCTCTATAATCTAAAAAAATAGAGGTCCCAATATGTTACCTTGAAGCAGCCCCTCTGTTTGGGCACCTTGTAGGGGTCGGAGCCGTCGGCGTCGGTCACGATGGACGTCATGCCGTGACACACCACCTTCACTCGGAAATGGTCCATCAGTTCTGCGGTCACCGCGTACGGGGCGCCTATGACCACTTCGTGGACGTACTGAAACAAAACAGGAGCACTCTGTGACAGAAGTTTGATTTGAACATATATAATCATAATTTTAAGGGTTCCGTACCCAAAGGGTAAAAACGAGACTAAACTGACCGTCTGTCTGTCACCGGCTATATCTCATGAACCGTGATAGCTAGACAGTTGAAGTTTTCACAGATGATGTATATCTGTTGCCGCTATAACAACAAAACTAAAACAGAATAAAATAAATATTTAAAGGGGGCTCCCATACAACAATGCTGTGATGTACAGATAATGGTACGGGAACCCTTCGTGCGCGAGTCTGACTCGCATTTGGCCGGGTCTTTTTCATTTTTCATTCAACAGGAATCGAAAAAGTACTATACAATTTCATTGCGCTTTCTAACGCCTCGGTAAGCAGGCTTGATTCTCGCCTACCTGAGTAATTGGAGATGAGATTTTTTTTCTGGCATTAAATTTTACTTGTCGCAATCTTACAGTTTTATGAGGACGAATTCTGTGATCGAGTATTTATACTCCATCCGATTTTAAAAAGAGTATTTGTAAACAAAACTTTTTACAATTTTGGAATTGTTCCAATCCAAATAATAATATACGTTTAGTTTCGGTGAATTAACGCCATAATACACATACGTAAGCTATCAATGACATTCCCATATTTAAACATGTAAGAAATGAAAAAAAAATAGGTTAAGTATAGACGGCATGTTTACAAACATAATTAATTTTTGTAAGTTGGCTGGAGTGCGAGTATAGTTTGTTTAGCTTGTGCTTGGTGTCGACATCACTGAAATCTTGAGATAGTGTGACCGAGGGAGCTTTTCAGTTATGGGAGTAGAAGATAGCCAAACGTTTTCTACATTGTTTAGGCGCTGGATGTACTTTACTTTGTTATCCATTCTCCACTACACCGTCACCAAAACAATGGCTACTTTATCGTGAAATCAGATAATGGTTTGCATTAGCCATGTTGTTCAATATTTTGTTTTGATTGTTTTTATTCAATCTGGCGGTTTGTGCTTACACATACGGTTTATCGATTAAGAAAATATATTGTATTATTGAACTATTTATTATCACTTCTGCAAATCCAATGGTATAAGTATTTTGTCATTTTACATAAGTATACGTCATATAGTTATCTTTTACTAGATTTTTGTATATGTAAATTATTAATAAGTTTGTGAGTTCATTTGAATTTTTCGGAGTCTGTTAATATTTGCCTACCTACGCCATGAGCAAAGAAGAATGTATGCGTCGATTGTGATTGGTCAAGTATCAATAACAAAATCGACTCCATTTATACAGAATAGAATGGAAAATTACCTTGCACGCGAGCACAGACAAGACTCGCTCGTGAAGATTCATGATAGGATAATTCGATCCTTTGTATCTGTTGACCTCTAGGTCTGTGTGGAGACCCACGATCAGAAAGTCGCCTTGCGCGTGCGCTTGCTCCAAGAAATCGAGATGGCCGACGTGGAACAGGTCGAAGGCTCCGGCGACGTATACAACCTAAAACAATAAGTAAAATAATTAGTTTCAGTCCTGCAATAGTCAACAGGAAAGGTTTGATTGAAAACATAAAAAACTGGCCAAGTGCAGTATAGGGTTCCGTAGTGACCCCATACCATACCATTGAGTACAAGAAAAGATTGTCAATTTTTACGATGCCATCTAGTACAAAATTCATAAAGCTGTTTGGTTATGAAACCAAAAACAGTTAAAATGAATCATTGTGCACATGCGACTCAAAAAACGTCAGTATGGCGTATGGCTGTATGCATGAAAGATCATTTAATCCCCATATTTAAAAGGATCATAGTTCCTACTCTCTGTATTTAAAAATATAATTGCCCGAGATAGTTAAATAAGTTTTATAAATTTTCTCAAAACTATCAGCCTCAAGTGACAATGATCTTTCTTTCCCTGTATCCTTCATATGGTTGTAAACTTATATTTACTCCCTGTTTTACACAACTTACGAATAAACTAAGTATAAGTAATACCTAACAGTTCAATAAAATTTGTAACTACGAAAACTTTTCCGTTGATCGACTATTACTTACTCGTCAACTTGTAAAGCCCACCTAGCAGTGATAATTTTCCTTTTAAATTCAGTAATGTACCACTGTCCTGAATTTTTCACGTTTCCAAAAGCAACTGTTTACCTGGTAGGGGGGACACCTAACAAAATTTTGTACTTTAAGAGGATTGTCAAGCAAGCGGTCTCCATACAAACGGCGATAACCTTAAGTTTAACCTACAGCAATGAATTTTTGGTATGTTTTCGAAATGCCTAAAAACTAGGGCTGTACGTTTTGATTTTTAAATATCTATAATAGATTTTGAAATATTAGCATTTTAGTTATTTCATACAAAATAAAAAAGTGCCAAGATTTTCAAAGTTATATGGTTTTCTAGGACACTGTTATTTTGTGTTGTCGAATGACGTCATTGGACATATAGATGAACCTTACTTCTTTATTAGATACATATTTATATTTACATATTTTAGTGCGCTTGGCATTTCCTTCAAACCCTCTAACTTCGAAACTACTTGCTTGATTTAAATGAAACAAAAACCTGTCTATTGCAAGACATTTAGCTACATAATCATAAAGTCTCAAGTGATTTAAAAGACCCAGTGACATTCTCCATTTATGATAATAACCACACCAACGCTAGTAACAAAAATGTGATATTTGTTTACACATTCAATTATTTATGTATTTCATCGGTAGCCATATGAAAACCAACGAATATAGAGGTAATAAACGCGTCGTCGCCATCCCTGACCTTCCCTACCTTTTGAACTTTGGCAACCCTACTCAGAAGACAGCTTAATTTAAATAACAAGTGGTAGGTAATCCGAAACTAAATAAATTACCTATCTTGATTCAAAGAAGTATGAATAATTTCCATAATGCCGCAAACTAGTTTGTTCCCACTTGTATTGTTCTGGGCAGTTCTACCGTAGAACTAATTAGGCTCGAGGATTTTTAGGGTTCCGTACCTCAAAAGGAAAAAACGGATCCCTTATACACTTACAGACGGACAACAAAGTGATCCTATTAGGCCCTCATAGATTAGAGCTTACTCATGCACTGCAAGCATCTGGGACCCTATTTTTGAATCGCTCGTTTCTACTGATTGTCGTTCGACATTTGACTCAATCTCCATACATTTGAGCGCTCGACGCCAGCCCTGCGGGTCTACCGGCTAAAAATAATGAAGTTAATGTTAACTGTAAGTATGTGATACATTGCTTCTTTTCTTTGGTAAGTTTTTATTTGTGCCAAAACAAAGTAGCAATGTATCACATACTTACAGTTAACATTAACTTCATTATTTTTAGCCGGTAGACCCGCTGGCCCTGTCCGTCATAAAAACCAGCAATCTATATTCCCGCGCCGTGTACCCGCGGCGGGATCCCGCTTGACGTAGCGGACGGCCTAAGGCTTATAGGATCACTTTGTCGTCCGTCTGTCTGTCAAGACTCTTATCTCGGGAATGCGTGGTGATATCGATTTGAAATTAAAACCATATATTATACTCAGGTTTACAGTCCCTTGAAGCTGTTAAAAAATCAAACTTTTAAGTTAACGTAAAAAAGATACGGCCGTTTATTCGCTAGGTGCAAAGGTATAATAATCGATCCCAGAGCTCATGGTGGCAAAAAGTAGAAATAATGTAGGCTCTGTAATCTGTTTTAAAACGATATTTAATTTATTACTATATAGCGATACAGGAACGATTATATATGGTTATTATCACCTAATAAAATTATTGAAGTAGCTTTATCCTCTTGTTTTACAAAATCTACAACTAAAAAAGAAGCACTCTTTTTGAATAGATTTTACTTGCCATATTTAATTTAAATGACCAAAAATGATTTCACAACACTTTGTCCACCCAAATCACAGTAATTTTGAAATTTACATTAATAACACAATATGTATAGTATTTTTTAACATTTTGTCAAAATGCCGCCATTTCATATCAAAACGTCAAAACGGTCAGGTCAGAGCCAACAAAGTTGCGAACGCTAGGTGCTAGGCGCTAAAAGCGTGCACGGAGCCAATACCGCTAAAATATATAAAAATTATAAAAATATATTTTGACGCTTTCAAGTGAATCAAAATTCATCAAAATCCCGTTGAACTAGAACTATGTAATTAGGCAAGTAATATCGTCTTCTACTACATGCACAGGGAAAAGTATGAAACCTGTACATTTTTAATTAAATCATTAAAATATACGAGTAGTCTATATTTAAGTACCTACAATTTTGTACGGAAGCCTCGGAGGGCGAGTCCGACTCGCACTTGTCCGGTTTTATTTCATGAGTGCTACCAAAATGTACTAAATTATGCACTATTTTATTTATATTTTTATAATATCTGGGGGGCTTACATTACAGCTAACGTTACAGAGTAGATACTTAAATAAAATATAAGAAGCCAATTAAAAGCCTCCACAGATAACAAATATTGAGAAAACAAGTGTCATTAGTGTCATTACTCATTAGTTTTGCGGTAGAGCTATCCATAGAACGCGATTCTTCATAAAATATACTTTAGATACAAGGGTCTGACATGCTTTGATAGAGCGAGATCGTCTTATTGAGATTCCTATAGGAGGAAATAGAGAAGAGTGTCATGTTTTCTCTCTATCACCGACCGGACTTTTTTTCATGGTTGGGTTATAGGCAGAGTTCAACTAAGCAAAACAAACAAGTGGGGTTATTATCAAGAGTGCCAAAGAAATTAAAGGTTTTGTGGATTACTACCTAATTGATACCCAAGATTTATTATAAATCGTATGTGTTGTGTTTGTGTCTAGA
The DNA here is from genome assembly GCA_950108535.1 of Agriphila straminella. Taxonomy (NCBI): domain Eukaryota; kingdom Metazoa; phylum Arthropoda; class Insecta; order Lepidoptera; family Crambidae; genus Agriphila; species Agriphila straminella. The sequence goes on from OX467318.1 coordinate 6,869,219, forward strand.
ATACAAAATGGTGGGCTGTTCGATATTTGGCTGCAAAAGCAACAATCAAAGAAAATAAGCGGGTGTTACATTTCATGCGTAAGTACACTGTTTTCAATATTTTGATCACGTATTTCTTTCTCAAATCTCACAGGAACCAAGTTTCTGAGCTAAATCATTAGTTATATCATGAAATACCTGATAAATAGGAAAAATCTAAAAATTATTTCTAAAAATAACCTCGTAAACATTTGACATGCAAACCGGTAAAATTGCGTACATCTATGTAATAGTAGAAGTCAGCTTAGCTTTGACGTCCACTAAAATCAGTAGGTTTATAATTCGATTTCCGGATGCCTACTATATAGAAAATTTTCCCCAAAAATTACCCCATATTTCAGGGAATTTCAAGCGATTTGATTTTTCCAGATTTCCGACGGAAGATAAAACTCGTGAAAAATGGATAGAAGCAAATGGAAAAAAGAATTGGGTGCCACACACGAATTTGTTCAAAACATTAAAAAAAATATTGTTTCCGAAAAACAGAAAAACTAACGTTAATAAAAAAAGTTCTGTATTCCAACGTTTAATAAAGACTTTACCTGTTTTAATTTAAAGTTTATCTTTTTATTCCATTAACCACACAATCTACAAACAACCCCAGCTAATTTACTCTATGTATACGTATCTTACCGTTAAAGTACGGAATCCGTTAATCTGCAGATTAACTGGTCTAGTCAGTTAAAGTGCGAAATTACGATTTCCGTACTTAACTAGTAATCTGCACATTAACGGATGCTACCCCGTTAAGGGTACTTTTTCTGATCATGGCAACCCCATATTTTGACGTCATAATATATCTATCCCTTACACCCGGTCGCTCGGTAGCGCATCTACCCCTTTTAATATACTATATCTATGTTTAGATACGACTTTTAATACTCTTTGTTTGATGCGGAAATCAAACTAATCTTTGGAGATAGTACTTTTCGAAACCAGTGAGGCGCTGAGCCAACTAAGTCATAATAATCAAGTCATAAATTATTGCGCATTGTACACGCATATTCTTGTAATTTTAGCCGAGCGGTTATTGCGGCCTAGCGGGACCTTCCACCATTTTTACTTAAGGCGACTATCACCCTCAGGTGGCCCCCTCATAATAATAATTAATTGCTCACAAAGTACATACATAATGTATCGAAAATTCACATGTACAGATTGAAGCTAAGGTCCTATAGTTTATTTACAAACAATAACCTCAGTAAAATATAGTTCTTTGTAGTAGTTAGCAAAAGAGCAAAAAGTGGCCATTTTAGGCACTAGCTTCAATCTGTACATGTAATTTTTCGATATATAATGTATTTTGCGAGCAATTCATTGAATTATGATGAGGGCGCCACTTTAGAGGTATATAGAGGCCTTAAGGAGACAACTAGCGCCGCCATAAAATCCTACTAATATTATTAATGTAAAAGTTTGTGGGTTTAGATGTTTGGATGTTTGTTCCTCAATCACACAAAAACTACTGAACGGATTTGGTTGAAATTTGGCACACAGATAGTAGATAGCCTAGATTAAAACATAGGATACTTTTTATCCCAATATTCCCACGGGAACGGCAACCACGCGGGTGAATCTGCGGGCAGCCGCTAGTTATTTTATAACTCTAAAACCAAATAAAGCTTTATAAAAAGCAAATATGTAAGTTTTCTTAATAATGAGCCTAATATTTATTAAATTAAATAGCTCTTCAAAACTTTCCAGTTTTTCTATTAGTTTTTAAATGGGTTTAAACCAAAAGTGACCACTTTCGTTATATTCCCAATTTCTTTCATCTCCTCGTCATGTATGCCTCATGTAAACCCCTTAATGAACGACCTTCTAAAAAAATTCCAAGACGGCAAACAAAGGTCAATGTTAATAAGTATGTTATTAGTTATTACGCATTAAATCTCATCTTGTAGTTTTGGAGTGACGTGTCTTATACAACACGTGTCTCGACAATGTTTGCACCAATCAAATATCTAAAAAAGCGTGCTTGATTCGAAGCCGCACCGCTATCGCTTAGTTCAACCGAATTTTCTATTAATGATGCAATGATGAAAAATGACGTTCAACTGTGTATAAGGATAATTGAAATTTCGCTGTACTATCCTTATTTCCTTTTACTAATATAATAAATGCGAAAGTAAGTTTGTTTGTTTTTTTTCTTTCTTTGTTTGTTACGCTTACACTAACACGTTTTAACTACTCAATCGATCATCATAATATTTTGTACTAATACATATTGTCGGAGGTACTGTAGGTACCTATTGGCCATAAATGAGGTGGTAAACCTACAACATTTTTACGAGTACCTATAGCTAATTTGAACAATGAAAATACTTGGATATTCACAGCTGAAATACGTGATTTAAAGATTTAACAATCATATTCGGAATAATAAATAAAGGTCAAAAGTTCAGGTGTTGTCAACCTCACCTTATCGGTAGGTTTGGGCGAAAGTCCACTGCTGAACTGTATGATCTTCTGTGTGGTGGGCAGGAACTGCGAGCAGCCCGTGTATGGCGACCGTGCCGTGGAGTCTGTCCCGAGGTTTGAGGAATGCTCCAGCGCCACCGAGTATTCTTTGTCACCTCTCCTGGAAAGCATAGTGCCTTAAGTGCAATTAGTTTATCTAATAAAAAAATAATGGAAGTGAAAAGTAATAAAATGTTTATTATACATAATAATAAAATTATACCATTATGTATTTAAAACAAATGGTAATTTAGCAGTGGTTAGGAAATATTATGTTAGTTGTTAGTTAGTTGCAATAACATTGAATGCTTGTTGAACCTCTGTGGATTTCTTTACGCTGTTAATAACAATGAATGTAACGATTTTTATACAATAATAAATGAAAAAAAAAAATTAAAAATGTAGGATTTTAAATCTAAAGTGAAGATAAAACTTTACTATAATTTTGCACAATTTTAAATAGGTAGGTATATATTTTTTAATTAAGTATACATAAGTTTACCAAATTTTGTATATTGCTGGTATAGTTAATTAAACAAAACATTGATGAGTTTAATAAAAGTTACTATGAGATACTGTGAATCATCAACTTAACAATTGCAAATTGTTTGTCATAATTTTATCATCACATTTAGGATCAATTTTTAAGCAACAAAATCTGTAAACTTCTAAATGTTTTTACAGGCAATAGATGACATTATTATGAAACTAATTTTGATCAAGTAACGGAAAACATAATAGTGACAATCTGAACAATATTTTAGTGTCCCAAAAAAGTAATGTGAAATGAGATATTACTTGAAATGCTCTCTCGTGAGTAACAGCATTCTGCCAACTAAATCTGTTGTTGAAACACCCGCTGTTCTCTGCACTTCTCTAAAAACAATCACATAATTTAACTTCAAGTTACAGAGTTTCAGATTTATCTTTAAATTTATTTGCCACTTCAGTGAAATCTTACTTATATCTGTCTGCTTTCTTAACCATATGATATGTGTCAATTCCATCAGCTGTGACTGTGATATCATCTACAAGAAAATAAAAATAATAATGTTGCTATGATTTATTCAGTACATAATAACATAAGTAACACATTTATTTTCCAATTTAGTATTTCTGCTATAACGTAACTGACTGTCCAAGATAGCTTGGTGATTTTGACAGATACTTTTTCTTTGTAAATAAATATTTATTATAATCTAATACTTATTCCTTCACAAAAAAGTATCTGTCATAGCACGCTTCCACATCTTCAGCTATTTTTATAATGTGGCAATCAAGCACTCCTTAGACGGAATTTACAAAGAAAAATCACCAAGCTAAGATAGCTTGGTGATTTTTCTTGGACATATTATAATTACTGTATAGTAGTTAAGCAAGATTCATTAACCAAATATGAGAATCTTATATAAAAAAAATGTTCCAATTATTATAATAGTAATTACCTCCATGTACACAGAAATCACACTGGTACTTGTCTAAAGTGTCTAGTGTTGTGACATATGGGGCTCCCTCAACCACTTGGTCTACCCACTTGATAGCCTTGACCATTTTGTAGCGTTCCTCTTGTGTGAACACGGGAGGGCCTTTGTGTTTAGCTATTTCCTCATCAGTGTGGACTCCTACTATCAAGACATCTCCTAAAGCCTTTGCTTGTCTCAGAGAATTAGCATGCCCAAAGTGAACCATATCATAGCTGAAAAAAATTCACAGATTTTACAGTCCCCGCAAGAATCGGAGCTTTGAAATTGAAAATGAAAAAAAATTTACAAAAAACCAAAATCAAAACAAATGCAAAATCCTATTATATTTTTAAAGTTACCTAGGTAGTACCTATTTATTTTTAAGATTGTGAAAGCGCCTGATGACTGCCTCGACGCGGCCAAAATATTATTAACCAATTTTCAAAATTCCAATGAATGCACTTTTCGTCTGCTTCTGCATCTTTTAACACTATTACCATGACGATTGGTCAATATTAAATTCAAGGTACTGAATCTATTGACAAGGTGATGAACTAATTTGGACAGCAACCTAAATGCCTTCAGTTTTTATTCAAACAGTAATTTAATGCAGCCCCTTGCACCAGACTGCCGGTGCCCATGACCTTGCACAATAATTCCGCGAATGTCAACTTTTATATATAAAATTGACTTACTCTTAACGTGCTTAAATTTTCAATATTAATGGCATTAATAATAAATGATAATAATGAATTAGATAACATTCATTTCTTTTATAAATGATAATGATTAAAAATTTAGGCAAACTAGGTTACGTTTGTTCAAAAATATCAATCAACAGTACATGAAGTACAGGTAGCAGATCGTGGGAAACTGAACACCCAGCAAAGTCAACAAATAACATCTATAGGTCCACTAAAAATACATTGCAAGGAAACTATGTAAGTATTATTGATTTATTCTGCCTTTGGAAATTCCCAAATATTATGAGAAACCGGTAATTCAATTATTTTTAATAGTAAGTTTCATGCAGGTACTGGTGTAGGAGGATAAAAACAATTTTCGTGCCTGAAAGCAGGCGTGGATTGAAACAAAAAACGATGTATTGCACCGGACGTTTAATTAGCTACACTATTTTTATGGGAGATTCTATCAATAAATTAATGCAACTACAATGTTGCAAATTAATTACTTGGCACTCCTTATGTACATCTCAATCAGAAGGTAGTGTATGCGCAAAAACTATAAAAATCTTACTCACCATCCATCACACCACACACGAATTTGTTTTTTCTCTTCCTTTTTATTATCCATGTCTGAACGAAATATCGAAAAAGATAGTAAAGTTAAATTTTAAACGTGTTCACGCACACTTTTTTGTCTATTTTTGTAATTAAATTAAAAATAATTTAAATCGAATATTATTATCCACCAAAATCACGAGAACTTCGTCACAGACTCAAGAAATGACTGACTGACTGAGTGAGTGAGTGACATTTTAGTTAGGGCGCACGGCAGATAGAGATAGGCAGCCAGCCTTGCTTGTTGAAAAAATATCGAAACATCGATATATCGATATTTTTAGCCCATATATTATTTTGAACAAGTTTTGAACCAAGCTATCCATATATCGATACAAAATAACCAATATCAAAAATCGTTTTAAAAACGATATAATTATTTTTATTTATTAGCATCACATCACTCTAAAGTTGCTAGAATACAAAGCCGTAAAAGATTGGAATAGAAAAAAAGAAAAAAAAAACTTATCTGTACTTTAATGGTTCTGTACACACACAATTACAAACAGAAATGAAATGGATAGAAGAATTGTACAAGGCCACAACTTATTTCACATTGAAATTTCTTCCAGCAGGTCCGGGACAGGAAAGATCACAATTATTCATAAATTGATATTTTATTTTTTGTATAAAAACATAATGTCTAAGACTTGTATGTTTTTTTTGCGCTGCGTTGAATATCTGATCCAATAAATATGGGCCTGATCTGATATTTTAAGTAATCTTCATTTTTTTTTTGAGATTTTTATACATTAAAGTAATGTGTTGACATTAAATTAATGTGTGTAAAATAATAAATTCTATTGATATTACTGATCTAGACTCAAATAAATACATTATTTTTAAACCGCAAATGTTCTCTGAATATTTCACCGATAAATCGATATATTTTTCGGTCTATATTGACATTTTTGTAAATATCGATGTATCGATACTTTTTTTCACTTTCGACATCCCTAACTGACATGCCATGCATGACCATCATGACATTTGCAGTTTGCTGTCAAGCAGCACAGAATACCTATGACAAGCAGCAAGTCAAGTGACATTAATTTGTCAAATAGGGTTGCGTTCCGAAGCTACGCTCCGAGTAATAACATTTATATAAGATTCTTGTCCGAGTGCAACCAAACGTTCTAACGGGGCGTTCCAAACATTAGAGCGTGACGTTCGGTTGACACAACTTTCCCGTTTCAAACGTCAGAGCGTTGCAACTTGCAACTTATTAACCATCAAAATAGGTGGTTGAAAAACGCTCTGACGTTAGTCTAGAAAAAAATGACAATTGACATTATTTTGATGATAATGGCAGATTCTCAAAAAACGGATTTTATTTAATTTGGAATAAAGGAAAGTTTAAATTATTGGTATTCCAAATGGAAAACGATGACTTTGTTTGTACTATTAATGACATTTAAAGTTCTTAAGCATGTGCCAGACGGATTTAATCATGCCCCCCAACCAAGGTCACCTTGGTGGAAGCTTGATTAGGGCGTGGTTTCATCCACGGATTGTGTTGCGGCTACACGAGTTTACATCCAAGCGCCAACACGCTCCCATTCCACAGTAATGATATCCATCAGTATTGTAACTCGGCCCTGTCCTTAAAATAATTACCTAAAGCCGTGCCGTGCGGTACATCAACACAACAGGTTCAAATAATTAATTTTTAGGCAATAAAATACCTAGATTAATAAAACTAATGGTAAAAAAAAGCTAATTACATATTAATGGAAGAAACAGATTAGTTAAAAATCCTTAGTAGGTAGTATTAGTCAAAGAGCACTATCTAATAATTTTCTCTTCGCATTGTAGGTATTATGTAGTTTATCTAGGATTATTATATGTTGGTATGTATATAGTATAATAGTTACATTTTATCATATATTTATGAAGGTATTCGAGTTTAGTAGGATTATTATTATTACTTTAATGAATTTGCACACATCCAACTACCGCATCATATTTATCTGAATTCCTGTCCATCCCAAGGTTGCCTGGAAGAAATGGCTTCTTAGTGATAAGGCCGCCATTTGTATGTCTCCTTTATGTTTGTATTGTTACTTATTTGTTCTGTGAGTATACAATAAAGAGTATATAAATAAATATAAATAAATAAATATCTTTCGTTCGTCGTTTCGTTTGTGTACCGAGTGCAGACTGCAGACCGAACTCGAGGCGCTTAGGTAGGTATTTGATCGAAGTATGGCTCGCTTTTCAACTATTTGTATGAAGTTGGAATACTGATAGATATCATTACCGTGATTCGGATGTAACTTGCGCCCTTCCTCCAAGGACGTTAAAGGTCATTTGGATTGGATGGAGAAATTTGGATTACATCTACCGTCTAGATAGATGGATGGCATCAAGCAAGGTTCACCTTTGTTGGGAGGCGTGATTAAATCCGTCTGGCACATGCTTTTAACTTTTTATTTGTAGGGTGCATTCCAGCAACCACAGTATACATTTTAACATTTCAAAATATAAATACTTACCCCCTTACTAATAAGATCCGGCTCGAAGGACCAAATGTTAAGGAGAGGGAAAAAAGAAGGCTCAAAGTAAGGGAAATAATTAATTATAATAAATCATAGACTTAGAAAAATTTTCGCTACGCTCAAGAATATTAAGTTTATGAGTAAGACGCGCTTCTGTACCAGACCATTGTGTAACTATACATCTACTATACAATCTATATTAGTAAGGAGGTAGAAATATAATAATTATTATGTTTATATTGCAGATCATTAATCATTATAGCAATTGGACTTTTGATTCATAAAATTACTTGAGAAGTAGGTACAGATTGTTTATCTAATCGAGGCAAGAATATAATTGGCTCGATTAAGTCACGCCACAGCGCGCCACGCTCCAATGACGAATGCGAAGCCATTTCAATGAGACGGATGCGCACGAGTCGTCTAGACAACTACGGGGGTTACAATGTTATCAGCGCCGATCCTATTTTAGTAGGTCACTGACCCTTGTTATGCACTTGTTGTTATATCAAATAGTATAGTAATTGAGTTTAATTAATATTACTAATGTAATGAATGACAGTGAACCGCGATTCATTTTGAGAGTATGTAAAACAAGAACTATTTGGGCCGCAAACTTATCTCTAGTGTTGGAAACTGTCAGTAGGTAGGTACACCTACGTTAGTATTTCTGCGGATCTATCGGCTACAAACAATGAGGTGGATGTGATCTGATACATTGCTACTTTTCTTTTGTAAGTTTTTATTTGTGCCTAGAAGTAACAATGTATCACATTCACATCTATAGCCAATAGGGCACCTCAGAAAGGGTATTTTTATAAAATCTCTTTGCAGATGCAGACAGACAGACGGATGAATATTTTTCCTTTTGAGGAAATGAGTTGCAGAAGACAAACGAAACACATTGAAATAACATTCCACAGAGTCAATTAGTTTATTCTTAGTTTACTTATTAAATAAAAAATGTTACATTAAAAAATATTTAGTCCTTTGAGTCACCCACCCCTCCATTGGTTATAGCAAAGGTAGCTTCGCTTTCTGGGAGGTCGGGAGAATCGTATATTTTAGCTATCCTGTTTTCCCCTCTGCCTTTTCTCAAGGCTATCCTGGTGGTCGAAGCGTGAGCAAGAATGTTGCCTCCGATTGGTTTCTTTGGATCAGCTTGGAATGTCAATGTAGCCCCAGGGTCCGAAGTCATTTGGTTTGTTATAAATACTGCTACGTTATACTCCTCGGAAATCTAGAAAAAGATTGAATAAACATTGAGATTGGCATTAAATTCTCGCTTTGTAAAGAATTGATGGTTATTGAATGGTCTCAGGAGTCAGGACTTCTTCCGTCGAAGGATGACGCCATAATCTCCACCTAAGTCTCCACGCTTGGTACCTAGGCGGGGTTATGGGCCCTCCACATGCACAGGCGGCCGGAGAGCCCAAGAGGGACGGAGCAATATAAAGAAAAGGGACATACTGACAACATTCCTTTTTCTTCGTATTGCTTCGTCCTTCCCGGGCCTCTCCGGCCGCCTCGTGTGTAGGGAGAGGCTGGGCCTCCGGAGGCCGCGCCTCTCCCTACACACGTAGAGATTTGGCCGGAAGGCCACGGGAGACTACACTACACCTCTACCACAGATTACTAAATAGTTATTACGTCCTTTAAGTTGGTCCGTGCATGTGGATCAAAATAGCCAAAAAAAAATTTTTTCCTTCAAATGTTTGCCACTGGCATATTGCCGGGTGCCACATGCGGCCCGCGGTCTGTGCATCATCCCTGATACCTACATAGGTAGGTACTCATAGTTACATAACTTCATAAAGGTATTAACTTACTTTCTGCAATCTTGATAACACTTGTGCCAACTTTTGCTGCCGATCAGCCAGCTCGCCGCGCCCAGAGAAGTCGACGCGGAACAGAGCCATCACAGAATCGATGATGAGCAGCTTAAACACGCCCGCTTCTTCATGGAACTTTGCAGCCACGTAGTCGAGAAGTTCAGCCTTTATACAGAGAAAAACTTGTTAACGTCGAAAGGCAAGAAAATTTTCTTTTAAAACCGATTTCCTATTGTTTATGGTTGATGGTGGTTTGGTATAAAATTATATAAAAAAATATATATATATAAAATATGTATTTTAATTTGTTTAATTTATACAATGCCTAGGCATTGTTTACAATACCGGATTAGACACATTGCTTGCCGGTAATAAATATAAGCATATAAAAAAAACCGGCCAAGAGCGAGTCGGACTCGCGCACCGAGGGTTTCCGTACCATCATAATAAATACACTGCAGAGTTGTAGAATAATATAGTAGATTGTTATACAAGACGCTAAAATTACCCATTGCATACAAGGTATTTTTATTCCCGAGCTTTAGCGAGGGAATAAATAGAAACCGAGTTACAATGGGTTTTAGCGTCGTGTGTTACACTATACTTTTCACTACGATTGCGAGAAAATAAAATACAATATTAAATAGTTTATACCTACTTACTTCCGTAAACGAATCCACTCGTTTTTCTATCCTCCACTACATAAACTTTTTGTACAATATTTAAATAAATGATTTGTGCTTGACGGCAGAAGATTAAAATTATTTCTTTCCATTACAGTCACACAATTCAATCAGTTTGTAATTATAAAAAAATCTAAAGATTTCGCGCCATGGTACCTTTTTTTAATTTCTGCTGTAGCAGCTAAACAACACAAACACGCATTCTACGATTCACTCTGTACACAGAGTATAAATAAGTCTATGATTTCATCGAAGAGATGCTTTTAGTTCCATTTTCAAATATAAGAATGAGAAACTGGGGGCCTATTACGAAACTTGGTCACGATAGTCGTCCGCAGTTCGTCGGTTATAGTTATTACAATTTTTTTCAATGTAGCTATCGTAGTCCATAGTCTATTGAACGAATAATGACGGATCCACTAGAGAGAAAATGTCAAATTTACGCAATCACTTTGCAATATCGCATACGCAAGTGCTTTGTAATAGGAATCAATCAGAACGAAGCACGGACGCAGCCGCGTGTATCGCATTAAACTTTTCGTAATAGACCCCCAGTATTAAGTCGAGCGAGTTTTTATTCGTGATTGTGAATAAAGACTTTTTCGTTTTAGTACGTTCATTGGTAATAGACAAACATTAAAAAAGAAAAAACTTTATCCCCTAGGGCTTATTATGCTATTTTATCTCGACTCTTGTACGTTACAATGACGCACTTTTTGAGCAAGAGGAGTGAAAAAATTATTATTGCAGTATTAGGTCAGAACCATCTCTTGGCCCATAGTGGAACTACCTTTTTTTTCTTAGGCCAGCGCCATCTCTTGACCGATAGTGGAACTAATTTAATTTTTCTTAGGTCAGGGCCATCTGTTAACTGGTAGAGGAACTAATTAATTTTTTATTTCATAAAATAATGGTAAATTTACTACAATAATTTTTCCATAGTTGTAATTGGGGTTGAATTATGTTTCTTATTTATTGTGAAACAATTCTGCCCCAATAAACTACTAACTAACTATGGTAAATTACTGATGTAGTTTTACTATTCCTTTATGAAATAGGACCCTGATAAATACTAATATCACAGTATTTAACAATGCGTTCGCTTTATGCCGGCACTACATAATGGCCCATGATGGGCACAATTCATCGTACGTTGCCGGTTTTGTAACAAATGCTTCAAAGAGGTTCTTTCAAAAAAATGTACAGTCAGCAGCATATACAAAACTGTCAAAAATCTACAATGAATTTTGAACCTTAAACTGCTCGACTTAAAGTTTAAAAATGATTGAATTGACAGGTTGTAGAAGCTCAGCGTGCCGTCTACCGTACATACGATAAATTGTGCCGATTATGGGCGATGTAGTGCAGCCGTTTGTTACCTGATGTTCGGAGGTGTAAGCTCGAGCGTACAGCACGTTGTCCAGCATAGCATTCTGGTCCAAATTAAACCTGTCTGCAATTGGCCGCAGTCTGTCCGGCCTACTGATTATGGTCAAATTGTGGTTAAGGAACTTCAGCTGCTGATAGGTACCTGAGGGGTACCTACCTAAGTTAAGTAAATAGGTACCATATTTATTGTGGCTGAACATGTAGGTAAGTATATCTACCTAGGTACCTCTTTCGGCGTTTTCTCCGGGGGACATAATATAAGAAAAAAAGATGACGACGCAAAGCAAAGGGGGGGGGGGGGGCTATCTAAGCCCGGCCCAGCCGCCCCCCCCCCCCTCCTACGTCAATGCTGCAACAGCGCCACAAATTAATTGTGCTAGGACATAATAGGCTAGTTGACAAAATTTCAATAACTGCTTAATATTTTAGCTTATTAGGCATTTTATCGAAAAAAAAGGTTTATTTATTTTTAATCGAGCGTTTACATTATAAATTTCGCGTTTTAAAAAACCAATTTTAATTTGGTTCCAAAACGCACAAGACTGTCATGGCGTCTTGAATGACGTCACGCCGTGCAAAACAAACCAAAGAGCGATCGTGTCTTCGTACGTTATAGCTAGTTTTTATCGTTTAAAAATGAATTTCTCATATTATAAGTACTGTATAGTGCCCCAGTGTGATAGCACACCTATAAAAACGCCAAACCAGTTATTTATATATGTTCCAAACAATGGAGAAATACGGAAAAAGTGGCTAAAACTTGCGTTCGGTTGTGGTTAGGTTGCACTCGGAGTGTAGGTTTGGAACGCGCCTCCGGTAGTGATACTCGAAACGTCAAAGACAAGATTGGAGTTTCGCACGGCGTGACGTAACGCTTTCTGATTGGTGTTCACTGTCACGTGACTAAAGGTTTCATTTTACGAAATTTATTTTTTAAAAATATTATTAATATTTAACGCTTTTAATAATTAAAATTGTTTGTTATTTTCTCCATAATATAATTAATCATTATAAACCCCTATCCATTATATTTATTCTTAATGGAAACAAGCCTATTATTTTAGAAGTAGGCCGCCGGTCCCAAGTCATCAGATCCTGCGAAAGACGTGGCGCCGCGGTGAATTATATTTAATATTATAATTCTAATACACAATTTTAAAAATGTTTATCGTGGAGATTTTAGGGCCCACAGTCTAGTATTTTTAGACGGTATCGTTACATTCCCTAGTAGTCACTGCTAGAAGTAGATAGCAAAACTGCTAAAAATACTAGACCATGGGCCCTAAAATCTCCACGATAAACATTATTAAAATCTTTTTCTATTAATAACTTATTAAATAAAAACCTGAGACAAATGTGCCCCCACCTTAATTATTTTTTCGCAATAGATCATTGAATTAAAATTAAAAGGATACAAAGTATGCTCAGTATCGAGGAACATGACTTTTCCGCCGTGGTAGCCGTTTGAAGTTGGTATTTGGGTGGTCACACACAATGTATGAGAAAGTTGTGTTTTCCCAGTGCGGAACTCGCCGAAAACTTCTGTTATCGCCATTGATTCAATGCCACCGGCAAGCAATTTACTGTAAAATCAATAGTTTTCAATTATTAACGTAAATGAGTATTAATAATTCTTCTTCTGCTAGTAGATCTCACTTACTCTAATTCACTGCTCCCGGTGCTTATTTTGAATACTTGTTTGCGACGATCGCTAACTTCCAAAGCAGTCATAAATCCTAACGATGCCACCTTCTGACAAGCCTCTTTTATTTTTTCTACTTTTGTTTCTGAAAACCCTTTAATATTGTTCAACTTTTTTTTGGTGGACATTTGTATACCTTTGATAGTACATATTCCCGCTCCTTTTAACTTCTTTATATCCGCAACATTAATTCCATGTTTTTGAAGAATATCTACATCTTGAAAAAAACTTTCTTCATCGTCGTTTTCAGAAACATTATCATCTAAAGCTTGGTCTATCATTGTAATAATAATAATGCAATTTTACGTACTTTCGAAGAAAATGTTGGACAAGTTAAAAGGATTTTGATGATCGATTTGCAAAGTTCGCGCGCGTAACAAGTTCTTTTTTTCCGTGACTTACTGACTTCCGGTCCATGCTGTTAACGGAAATGGCAAAGATGAGGGAATATACCATACAGCCTACCAGTTTTATAGCAACTTTTGATAACATGTTTTTTTCTGTTGTTATATTCACAGATTTTTATAATAAATTCCAGTTTTGCTTCCTCCTATTAAATTATAGGTAAATAATAGGTATTGTACCAACTTTAAAGTTTACAGAAAAACAAAATATATAATAAAAAAAAACTGCTAAGGTTCCGAACATTCTCATTTGGTAGCCTCACCACACAATGCATTAATACAAGTGCCTCACTAACTTAAACAATCAAAGACAAAACACTATATTTACGGAACGGTTAAAAAATAAGCAAAATCATAGATATAGCAAAATAAAATAAGTTTCCAAGCTGTATTACTTAAAAAAAAATTAAAGCGGACAGTATTGCCATTGTGCTAAAATTATACTATTTTACATTTTAGGTGCGTACGTAGTTCCTTCTTCCACTTATAAAACTATTCTTGATTAAATGTTTCTTCGGTGCAAGATACTATAATACAAAGTTTTTGATAGTCACTCTATTTGGCAAGATTTCGCTATGGCTTTACTTAATGATTTTTTGTTTGTACAGGGGGCTTACCATCAGCAAATAAGAAACCGTTCAGTTCAAAAGCAGGCCTTAAACAGGACTGTTTAAGGCCTGGGGGCTTACCATCAGCAAATAAGAAACCATTCAGTTCAAAAGCAGGCCGTAAAAAAGACTGCTTAAGGCCTGCTTTCATACTAACCGTTGAGATCATGGTACGAAAAAGTAAGGCCGTTCAATATAAGTCCTGCTATAAGAGCTCATAGTAAGGCCCCAGCTTTCATACTAACCGTTGAGGTCATAGTACGAAAAAGTAATGCAGTTCAATATAAGCCCTGCTATAAGAGCTCATAGTAAGGCCCCTGTTGATCGAAGTTACTACTTAAACAGGGGCCTTACTATGAATTCTTATAGCAGGACTTATATTAAACGGCATTACTTTTTCGTACCATGATCTCAACGGTTAGTATGAAAGCAGGCCGTAAGAAGTCTTTTTTACGGCCTGCTTTTGAACTGAATGGTTTCTTATTTGCTGATGGTAAGCCCCCAGATCGTGATTTTATTAATTTTCTCTTTTGTCCTAATCTACTAAGTAATTGTTACTTTCACTGCTTTTATTTACTGTTTGAGAATGAGATTACCTAACTAAAGTCATCATCAAAATCAGCATCAGCAGAAGTGTAAGAAAGAAAAGAAGAAATTAAAGTTTTAATCTAGTAACACTGTACGTGACTACGCTTCGATCAGAAAATCTCTTGCGGCGCATTTTATGGGATTTTTTGATAAAATAATTGAGTTTCATCAAGAAAGTTACCGTCTAAATCATCTCAGTTAAGGTAAGGGAGTAAGTTAACCCTCCGGCAGTACTGGAAAGTGATTATTTATTATGTTCATATATTTCCTTCTGTATCACAGCCATGTTGAAGTAGTGTTGATTTTCTAAGTTTTTACCAGTTTGTTGTCGTAAGAAAGTTAAAAGTTGTTCACAAGTAAATGTGAAAGACCCAAGTTCCGTTTGTGTTGTGATTATAAAGTTGAAAAGTCTTTTGCAATATGAAAAGTGTTAAGTGCCATCGATACTGGCGTCGAGTCCTCATCTGTAAGGTAAGGCTGGATGTGTCTTCAATAAACATCAGAATGTAGTGTTATGAATTTTATTTTAAAGATCTTAACTAAAATTTGCATTCAAATTACTAAATTCCAGAACAAGGTATTATTCTTAAAAATGTTCATTCAAAAATGTTTGCAGGTACATATCTAAACTAAATTTTGTATTTAATGTAAAACACCAAAGTAATGACATCATCATCAAAAAAAATATTGAATTTAATTTTTATTGATTTATTTACCATAAATTCATAATATTTATAATGTGATAAAGGTGAAAGACTAATGTGTGAAGTATTGTAAACTATAATGCTTTTCATAAATGAATTTGTGTGAATTATTATTATACCTACTAACAGATATAATGTGAATTTTATCTCAATCAACAATTAATGCTTATTATGGGTTGGGTTAAGATTTAGCAGTTAAACTATCTTCTTCAGAAGTTGCCGTCTAATTACAGGGATGGATTCTGAAGATTCAAGAGGTGGTGGTACAGGTGATGCTCGCTCGTCTTCAAGTAGTAGCAGTTCCAGTTCGAGGAGCAGACGAAGCTCATCCTCAGAAAGAAGTGAAACATCTAAAAAAGATGCAAAGTCACCGCCTCAGTCACCCCCTAGATCACCGTCTTCACCAAAGTCAGAAGGCCCTCGATCACCCTCCCCTGACAGCCGATCTCAGTCCCCTTCACCAAAATCTCCTACTCCTGCTAAACCACCACAGTCTCCAAGCAACTTGAGTGAAGCACACTCTGACATAAATTCACCTGAAAATTCAATGCCAGGTTCACCATCCGGCCCCAAATCACCTGATGCTCCTAAGTCACCTAGTGATACAGGTTCAAACGTAGGTTCACCAGAGAGAACTCAGTATTCTTCGGCTCCACCTTCTGCTGGTGAAGGCCCAAAGACTCCTCAGAGTGCTAGTTCAGCACCAAGAAGCCCTAGTTCTAGATCCCGTCCTGTGTCACCTGATTCTGCTTCTCAACCGACATCCCCAGCCCAAAGAAATCCTGATAGAAGTTCCTTTAGTCCATCACCTGATAGGGCTACATCAAGGTCTCCTACTAGTTCACCTCAAGTATCCAAAAAAGCATGGAGTCCAAAAGAAAAATGGAGACGACATACAAAGGCAGAACAGAAAATGGTTCCAATGACGAGGGAGAGGGAGCGTAGCAGATCTGAATCTAGTCAGTCCAGTAGAAGTTCATCATACAATAAAAGACGTTCCACTGCAAAAGATCCTGCAACTGAAGAAATTTCTGATGGTAAATTAGTATTTTTAAGCACCTCAGTTGGGAAACCTTATACTTTCACTATTATTAAATTATTATACATTCACTAAGTTTTTTTAAGGGCTGTAATGTTATTTAATAGCCTTCAATGATATTGTAAAAAGTTAATTGTTTCATAAAGATTAGGTGATATTTAAAGTTTCATTAAATAAAACTGAGTTTATCAAAACATCAGGTTGATTTTGATATTTTAATATCACAATTTTGGTATTAATATTCTTATTTCTAGGTGAAATGGAGTCGGATCAAGAAGATAGAAAGTCACAGAGTAAATTGGTGGCAAGTGACAAGAATGAAGGCAAGGATCTAAACATAAGCCATGAAGACTTATCTGATGTTTCTGACCTGGATTCAGTTGGACCGGAAGAATCGGAAAGAGAACAAAAGGTAAGCAAATTTTCAGAACTTCATAGGCAATAATAAGTTATTTTCAGTGTTTTATATCTATACTAGCTTCCGCCCATGACTTCGTCCGCGTGGACATTTGTAATATCCCTAGGGAACCTTTGACCGGGATGAAAAGTATCTTATGTTTTAATCCAGGCCATAAACTATCTGTGTCAAATTTCATCCAAATCTCTTCAGCCGTTTTTGCGTGACTGAGGAACAAACATCCAAACCCACAAACTTTCCCCTCTTTTTTATGTATATTTCTTCTTGATCACCATTATAGTGGGTTATGGCCCATCCTCCTTATCCACCCATAAAGAAAGGAAAGCCTGTGTGCCAGCAGTTACGACATTCAAAGGTTCTTAGTGGTGATGACAAAAATAAACTATCTAGCAAAAATTGAACTAAGCTTGTAACTTGTAACATTGTTGAAAGTCAGTCAGTGTGTATGTAGTGCATTCATATAATCACATTATTTATCTAAATATGTTTTTATATTTTAGCGAAAATTACCTCCTGCATCACCAGAGATGAAACAAGAAATAAATGTGAATGGTAATAATAATGCAAGTACTCAATCATCCCCAAAATCAGACAATGGAAGTGCTAAAGTCGAAACACAAAAATTAGAAAAAGTAAGTTTTCTGACATAAGTTTTTCATAACAAAAATTATGAAGATTCATTTATAACAGTAATAGGTTAGTTTTAGATATGTATAATAGGTATATGAATGAAACTGACTGACCCTCAGTTTCACAGGTTCCAAGGGCCCTGCCACCTAACTCAAAGCTATAGCGATAGCAATGCACTGTCCGACCTTGTCATATCATATCACAATGATAAGGACGGACAGTGCATTGACGTCATAATCTTTAGCAATTTGAAAGAAATTTGTGAACGTTTTCATTGGTCGGTCGCGGGCGCATCGGTTACTACGTCGTTAGCGCAAGCAATTTTGGTCTTTAAGGGTGGTAATGGGCCGCCGCGCCCTGTCCAACTGTACATGGAAATTCTGCTCTATTTTAAATGAAATCAGAGAACAGGTGCAAATCGGAAACTGAAACAGTGGCCCTACCATGAGTTGATGCAAACTTTTTTCGCTACTGTAAACTATCGTTTTCTCTCTTTCACTTGCATTGACTGTAAGCAGTATATCCGATAGTTATCGGTGATGAAAACAGCCTACTTATTGGCTAATTTTAAATTTTAAAATCTATTGCAATCACTTCATTTAACAGATGAATGTGACACATTGCTACATTTTTTGGCAAGTTTTTATTTTGTACCAAAAAGAAGCATCAATGTATCACATCCTGAAAGTGATTGCGATAGATTTTGAAAATAGACAAGTAGCCCCCTGTTTGCATTTACTCATGGTAGAGCTACATGTAAGTACGTAATATTATCAGGTACCTCAAGAAAAGACAAGTAATACTGAAGACGGTGAAGAACAGTTGGATTTCGAGGCAGAGGAAGGTGAATGTATTGAACCTAAAGAGATTGACCAGGCAAACGGCGATGCAGACGCTAAAGGACCAGAACAAGGTATAAATGGGAACAGAATATTGTTTTACAATTGTCCAATGGACAATAACCCTTGTATCTATAGACGAGTAAGTAATGATTGACTAAAACTTGCAATTGTCATATGCTTCTAATATTATATTCACATGCAATTTACAGTATAATTAATCTTAAATGCATTTTTAATGCAGTTTTGGTGCATTTAAGAATAATTTATACTAAAAATTGCATGTGAATATAATATTAGAAGCATTTGAAAATTGCAAGTTTTACTCAAGTCATTACTTACTCGTCTATAGATACCAGGGGCGTGCATTGGTCTTTAAGCTATTTAGGCACCCTAGATCTAAACAGTTGTAATTTTGCTCTTATCATTTTTAACTAACGGAACTAAAAACAAACATTCTACTAAGCGCGGGTATCAACACTCTTAGGACAAGGTAACAAGGTTGAAACTTGTTAAATTCACCCGCACTCGTGAGATAATAAAACTCAGACTGGGAGCGAGCGGTTTGTGCATAGGAGCGAGTGAGACAAATAATGTCGTCGTCGGCTTCTCGGCAAAATTCGTTCGGCCGCGGCCGCCCGTGATGGTCCAAGGTAGCCCGAGTAAAGTAAGCATGATTACCTAGCGCTGTTATATTGCGAAGGTCATGTTTTAGAACCTTACACGTACAAAGAGCGCACTTTTTTCTGTGGTCGTATAACTTTTACCGAAAATTTTTAAATGAGTTTTGTATGAAACGCTCCTTGCTTCGAATATGCATTCTGGAGACTGCATGCTTACCCCACCGTAGCGCGTAGGTAGGAATGATGCGCAAGAAAAATTTGCTTACTAACTGAGTGTTCAATAGAAGTTTGGTTATAATAGAATATTAACGGAATCAAATTATTATTTTTTACTTTAACACTAGTGACTAGTGGTACCTATATTTATTAGGTTCGTCATGAGGTAAGCACTGCCTAACTGCCTATATGGTATGCACGCAGGGGCGTGCATATACGTATATATGATACCATCTATCAGGGGATAGATACGAAGGTAAGTCTTGTTTGTTAAGGTAGTTGAATAATTACATTACATAATTGTAGTGAAAAATTCATGGGGTTGCAAACTGAAGAATTAATGATTTCTTTTTCTTCTTAATGAATGGCTAGCTCTGTGGTCTAAGCAAAGTTCCGCAGATGATGTATTTCTGTTGCCTACCGGTATATCAACTAATATATACATACATACTGAAAACAGAATAAAATAAATATATAAGTGGGGCCGATTTTTAGTACGCAACCCTTCGTGTCCGACTCGCACTTGACCGGTTTTTTAAATGTTTTCAGTACTTATCTACAAAAAAAAGCTCGACAAAATTACCCAAAGGGTAAAAACGGGACCTTAACGTTAACACTCCACTGTCTGTCTGTCACATGATGTATTTCTGTTGCCGCTGTAACAACAATTAAACTAAAACAATATAAAAAAAATAAGTGGGGCCGTTTTTTGGTACGCCACCCTTCGCGTGCGAGTCCGACTCGCACTTGACCGGTTTTTAAATGTTTTCAGTACTATCTACAAAAAAAAGCTCAACATTATTTTTTTGTAATCAACAGATGATGTGAAACCCGGGCGTAGGTCGCGCGGCTCGTCCTTAGAAGAGGGCGAAGTCTCTGACGAGGCGGAGCGCCGTCCAGAGGAGACCGAGCCGCGGCCCGTTTGTCGGTTCTTCGCTAGAGGCGCTTGCACTTGGGGTGTTAGTTGCAGGTAACTTCATGGTTCAAATAGGCATGATAAGGTATCTGACAGTAAAATGGAAATTAGCGACTGAAGCTGCAATAAATGTTTGCAGCCCAAGTGTTTAATGTGGTGTGCTCTGCGCCCGCTGCAAGCAACTTCCGTTTAATCTGTTTCCCCGCCACTAATAAACGGACTAACCTACGTGTACCACAGAATACGTAATAGTACAAGTACAGAAGAAGGGACACTCGTCAAAATCATTTTTAATAAATAGCGACTCTAGCTTCGACACATATGAAGTGCAATTCAGGTTGCACAGTGCTTCCTTCCCTTGTTTATGGTTTGTAAAAAAATTACCGCCGGAAAATACCGCATATGTGAGGTCGTCACCCCAAATAGCACAAGATGACAAGATCTAGCAAAATGGCGCAGTTAAAACAAGATCTACAGTGTCGCTGATTTGCTTCAACTAAAACGGGTATGCCTTCCCAGGTTCCTCCACCCGGGCGTGACGGACAAGGGCAACTACAATATGTTCGACGTAGTCCGCGGCGTACCTGCAGGCGCTCCTTACAGCTCCGCTCCACCGCGCGACTCCGCGCCGCCCGAGTCCGCCTGGGAGCGCGGCCTGAGGACCGCTAAGGAGGTAAAAATATACTGTATTTCATGTCAATACTAGGTAATAAGCAATCATGTGGAGCTCGGTGGCGCAGTGGTTTAGCGCCTGGCCCAGCGATTGCGGAGGTTAAGCAACGTTCGCAAGGGTCGGTCATGGGATGGGTGACCAAAAATTTATCATCTCGAGCTCCTCCGTGCTTCGGAAGGCACGTTAAGCAGTTGGTCCCGGCTGCATTTGCAGTCGTTAGCACCCACCAATCCGCATTGGGCCCGCGTGGTGGGTTATGGCCCATCCTCCTTACCACCCATAAGGAAGGCCTGTGCCCCAGCAGTGGGGACATCAAAAATGGCTGAAGGACAAGCAATCATGCGTGCGTGATAGCTGCTACGATGCCATGAGAAGAATTAATAAAATTGTAACTAGAATTGGTACGTACAGTTACATTTTGCTCACATACGTGATACATCTTGATCTATCGGGTGCAGTTTAACCTGTAGGTTCACAACTAGTTCTATCGAAATTCTCGTAGCGTGTGTAAAAGTGATACGCATGTAACGAAGGATATGCACCTGTTATTGTGATGGTAAAAAATTGTACTAGTTCCTGCTTCCATTTTTCCATTTAGCCTTCACTTAAAAGCTCTCGAACCCTTATGGATCATTCACACAGCTCAGTTACGTTAACGGTCAGTCAAATTTCAATACAAGTTTTGACAGTCACGTGACGTGTCAGCGTCAGTCACCGGCAAGTCAAAACTTGTATTAAAACTTGACTAACCGTCGACGTGACTGTGGCTGAGTGTATGGTTCGTCCTGAAGGAATAAAAAGTAATGAAAATGACTGGGATTTTATTTTTACTTATTTCGATGCTAGCTCAAGAAAATAGACGGCGGCGTATGGCCGTCGTCTGCAATAACGCTCAACAACAAAGCTCTTTGTACAAAATAAGCTTATTATAAGTGATCTAAAATGTGAGTTTGTACAAAAAAAGAGGTTATTATGTACAAAATAAGCGCCAAGTTTGTAAGTGGGACGCTATTTGAGGTGCCACTTTTGCGTACTGTTTTAGTTCTTGAAGCGTTATCTAGCTAGGGTATTCTTGATCGAAGGTATTGTGATAAGCAAGCAGTCACACAGATGGCGCTGTTTTACACTGAGCTGTGTGAATGATCCCTTCCTTTCTTTAGATGTTGCGAATAGCGAACAAGCGCAAAGAGCAAGACATGGATTTCGAAGAGAAGAAGCTCCATTTATCCGTGGGTGGGGTCGTGCACGACCCTGATGCAGAGCTGGCGTACGCGGCCGCGGCGGTGGGCGCTTCGCCCCCCAGGCTGCCCCACGAGATCCCGCATAGAGACCCTGAGGCTTTCAGCAGGTAGGTTGGCCCCGAACAAGGTTGTCGGACAATCTGCCCCCTGATTACGTAACTCTGTTGCTAACTATTCTCGTTTGAAATCATAGTTTAGTTGTCATATTGGTTCTTACTGAAGTAGTAATGTAAGGGCAATATCTGTAAGAGTTGATTGCAACAAAGTATAAAATCATGGGGCTGGTAAAAGTCACGGAAAGTCGCGAGTTACGGGCAGCGTTAGGACCGGGCGCTCATTGTGTTTGTAGAGTATATTACTTGTCCTATTTAGTAAACAGCTCTTGACAGTTGTCATACGTGTTTTAAATTTAAATCGTTATTCAAAAATATGTTGTTTTATTAAATCAAATTGTTACTAATAATTAGTACCGTAAAATCAGGTAACTATGGTCCTGTCATACAAGTATGGTCCAAATCGACCTCTCATTTAATGTTTCCAAAACTGCGATAGCACTGCTTCTAGCGAATTTATTGAGTACCACTATTGAGTACAAGTAGAGATGAGATAATTTACGCCTTCATGACCAGATAGCGCCACCACTCAGAAAAACTGTTCGGCCGACAATTTGAACAAGATTCTGCACGGTTTTTTTCATCTCCAAACTTTTGTTCAGAAAATATAGTTAAAGTTTGTGTAGAGTCACGTGAGTTGTTTTCATTTGGAGGTAAGTTAACAGTGATTACTTTGCGACAATAGTTAAAACGAAATATGTGTGATTTAAAAAAATAATGTAATTATAATATTTTTTCATATTTTAATTTCAACAATAGTCCAATGATTTTATTGGACCATATTTAGAAGTTTATTTTATGTTGAAGGTATTTTACGCTGATTATTGCTAGTTGCGAAGAAAAACAAGTTGAACAGCAGCACGTTGGTTCGGCTTTGCGATACTTACCAGAAGATTTTGTGCTGGTCGCGTATGAGGGAGAATTGTGGCCTGGCCAGATAGATACAATTGACAAAGATGGAGCCTATGTAAAATGCTTGGCTCCTGCTGAACTGGCTTAGAAATAGCCTGAAAAGGAGGATAAAATATTTTATCCTCATGATGATATTAAATACAAGATCAAACTGAGCACAAAAAGTTCTCTATTTCAAGTTCCAGAGTTAGAAAGCCGATGGGGAAAGACTAAAAAATAATCGTCCCTTTTTACTTTTTTTTTACTTTCTTTATAAGATTTGTTCTGCCTATTGTAGGTCCTAATAGGCTTGTTTCCATTAAGAATAAATATAATGGATAGGGGTTTATAATGATTAATTATATTATGGAGAAAATAACAAACAATTTTAATTATTAAAAGCGTTAAAGATTAATAATATTTTTAAAAAATAAATTTCGTAAAATGAAACCTTTAGTCACGTGACAGTGAACACCAATCAGAAGGCGTTACGTCACGCCGTGCGAAACTCCAATCTTGTCTTTGACGTTTCGAGTATCACTACCGGAGGCGCGTTCCAAACCTACACTCCGAGTGCAACCGAACGCAAGTTTTAGCCACTTTTTCCGTATTTCTCCATTGTTTGGAACATATATAAATAACTGGTTTGGCGTTTTTATAGTCGTGCTATCACACTGGGGCACTATACAGTACTTATAATATGAGAAATTCATTTTTAAACGATAAAAACTAGCTATAACGTACGAAGACACGATCGCTCTTTGGTTTGTTTCGCACGGCGTGACGTCATTCAAGACGCCATGACAGTCTTGTGCGTTTTGGAACCAAATTAAAATTGGTTTTTTAAAACGCGAAATTTATAATGTAAACGCTCGATTAAAAATAAATAAACCTTTTTTTTCGATAAAATGCCTAATAAGCTAAAATATTAAGCAGTTATTGAAATTTTGTCAACTAGCCTATTGTTCTTGTTAAGTTTTGAAGAAAAATGTTTTTTTAACCTAGTTGATTTCAATATTGAATAACAAAAGAATTTTGAATGTATATAGTTGTTTTTTTTTCAGATTTCCCTTCCAATAATCCTATTCTTGTATGATCTGCTTCGAACTATAGTCCAATGAACGTTTTCTTGGTAAAACTCTACTCTAATCTTAATCAAACATAGTTGAAAACATCAAATGCAACAATGTTCCAATAAAAAAAATATAAAAAAAGTTTTCATTTATAAGGCATACATAACAACTGCTTTATCTTGTTTAATGTGCTACAAACTTCAAAAAATTTTATATCTCAATATTGCCAATCGTTTTGTATATACAAAGGTCTAAAGTTTAGGCACAGAATATATAATAGTACTAACGTACCAGAAGTCGGTCCCCGCGAGGACCATCAAATAATAAGCTACTCTCGCTGCACGGCAATAAAGTACAATTTCAAACTGCACAACGCTGCGTGGATAAAATTATATGCACCTACGAAGAAGAAAGAGAGGCGTCTCTTTCTGTCGCATAGCTCTGTCTCAACCGACACATTTCGGGGTTGCTACTCGCTAGTTACTAATATCATAGAAAACATTCGTTATGCCCATGAATAAACAATGAAATTACTAATAGGTACCTACTTATAAAATAAAATAAATCTACCTAATAGGTGAGCTGAGCATATTTAAAGAGCATAAATAATAAGTATTTCTAAGTTGTTAGAGAAGCTCGATGGCGCAGTGGTATAGCGCCTGGCCCAACGATTGCGGAGGTTAAGCAACTTTTGCAAGGGTCGGTTATGGGATGGGTGAAAAAAAAAATAGTATATTTTTGCTTTTTTCTTTACTGGTGCCATATTTCGAACTTCGATACAACTAAGTATGTAAATATGTATACAAAAAATACAATAAACTTTGGTATGTAGGTAGGTACGTTAGTAATTAAGTATCAAAAACGAAGTGCATGCAGTTTCGCATTCGGCGCTTGACTGACTCGTTTCGTTGGTGACGTTCACGCGCTGCGCTCTCGTCACTTGCACACGCCGCGGCCGCGCGTTTCGGTCGGCGCGGTGATATCCCTCGACAATGGCCCTCTTGGAGTGGGCCGCGACCAGTAGGCTAATATAAAAGTTTAAGCGCGGAGTGATACCCCCCTGGTTTAGGGCACGTGATATTGGACCATAGTTACCTGATTTTACTGTAATTCCTTTCGTAAACTATGTGTGGAAAACCAGTTGTTAATATGTAGATTTTTTCAATAAATATTTAGATGGAGATTGTTTATCAAATAAGAAAAGTAAAGATAAACAGACTTTAAGTGTCTTGATGATGATGAAATTAATGTAGTTAATATTATAAGCATTTGTTTGTCAGGTCGTACGGTCCAATGTACCGCGGCAGGTACATGCGGCCCGTAGACGAGCGCGAGCGTTACTACGAACCCGAGCGCGGCTACGAGCGCGAGCGCGAGCGCGGCTTCGAGCGCCCGCCGCACTACGACGAGCGCGGGCCCGCGCCCGATGACGCTGCATACCACAAGGTTAGTTGTTGCTAGTGATTGTTGTATGTAGTGTAGCCCGGACCATTGCGACTCGGAGTGCGACTACGAGCACGAGCGTCCGCTACTACGACGTAGACTTGCGCTACTACGACCCCGCAGCGCGGCTACGAGCTTCGTTCTACGACGTAGTCGAGCGCTGTTATGACCAGGGGCCTAATCGCGCTAATTTTCAACGATAAAACCAAAGTCGTTACCGTTTCAGTTTTGTTTACAGAAAAATACTCGCTTTAGTTTTGTTAAAATTGTTGAATACTCTGCCTAAGGAGTCTAGGATTACAATTAGGGACAATTTAAGTGAAAATTATGAAGCTGAACCAAAGATTTTTAGGTAAATATAACCTAAATGACAACGTAACGTTTTTGGTTTTATCGTTCAGAATTACCGCGATTGGGCTCCAGGCGTCCTTCATTCACTCGTTTAAGGTCGCGCGGTAAGCACCTACCGCTAGCCGTTCGTTCGAACGAACAAATGAGCAGCGGGCCGCCACACGCCCGTCTGTGTAGTCGCGCGGCATCATACTGCCTGCGTAGATATTGCCTCTTTATAATAGTAACAATGTCGAATCGACATTACTGTGCCGTGTACGGATGTCTAAATCAAAAACCAATAAACAATTGTCGTATTTCACATTATGATATATGCTACGCAGTTCATTTAAAGAAGACAATCCTAACGTTGCGTCGTCAGAAAAGGTAAGAGCACGCGATAGAAAGAGAGGCAACTACTAGGTGAACTGCGCGACCTGAATAGCACTTTATTGTGTCGGAGCAAAAGTCGCTATTTATTTAAATGACTAAAAAAGAACTTTAAGGTGTTCAGCTCATAACTTTGCTGGCTGTACATAGTATTGTTATCTTCACAGAGGCGCGTACGCTCATCGCGTGAGGTCATAGTCCAACGGGCTGAAGTCGAGCGCCAAGGGAGGGAGGCGAGAGAGCCTCGCGAGGGTAGAGAGGGGAGGGAGCGCGGCGAGAGGGGGGAGAGGGAGGGCCGGCCCAGGGACGGGAGGGGGGACGAGTGGGCCGACCCGTGGATGAGAGCCGAGCCGGCAGCGAGGAAGCGACGACCACCATCTTCGGACGACTCTTATTCTAGTACCAGGTACGTCATAATACTGATTCGATCTTATTTTATTTTTAAGTATCGTAATTACTGTATCGTACAGTATGCTCAAAATAACTCGGCGGCTCAGAAAGTAGTCGAATACAGGCGAGCGCGGGGACGGGGGCGCGGGCGGAAGCACTCGGAACTATGGAACGAGATATCACTTGCAGTTAACTTCCGAGCCGCCAAGTTATTTTGCGCATACTGTAATTAGAAATAAGTTATTTTTATATTTTTTTATGTGATAATTTCAGACAATAATTTACGGTGCCACTTTATATGCGAACACGTCCAAATCACGAATAACTTGGCGAAACTGACTATATTTTTAATGTTGAACAATTTTGGTTCCATTTTACTTAATTTCTATTCTTTCTGGCCAAGCTGTAAATAACACGTTTATGGTGTGTTCACACTTGTATTATTTTGGCGTATCGTATCGACGTAAATACGACGTCTTTAGTGTGAACGCATCATTTTTCATTATGCACAATAAAATTGTTCTGCATAAGGTATGATAGAGGATTAGGTACATTTGAAACCCATGATTGTTTGCTAATTCGAAGAGTAATTTGGTATAGTATTTTTAATTCATCAATGCCAGCGCGGCCTCCGGTGTCCGGACAACAAAAGAAAATCTATTGTGTTTCATTTTCCGGGCCTTGATGGGTTAAATCAAAGCTGAAACCAAAACTCCTTACTCTAATGATAGTTAAGTCATAATAATTGCTCTTTATCATTCATTTATCTAGATTTATTCTAAGATGACTAATTTTTAATTGTTTTCGCTTTCCTCCCTCCCCCGCCGTTGGGTTTCGCTTTCATAACTAATGTCGTGGTGTTTTGGTGATCAATCTGACGGAACTCATCACTCTCACCTTCTTCGCATGCATCGCTCGTTTCACTTCGCTTTACGCGCGTACGTGTATCTGTGATTGCGTTCCCAAATAACACTAATAATTCTAAACACTGGTTTCGTTTTGGTATTAACGTGCTATACGCTGCGTGTGATTGTATTATACGGTTACGTGCGATGTTCGTTCTGTGATTACGGGCGTGCGTTAAATCCTAACGTGTAACATTCGCATTATTATTTTGTACATATTGGTTTCAAATTAACGCCCTATGTGCTGCGTGTAATATGTGATTGCATCCGTTGTGTGATTACGGAACAATTCTAATTTACAACATTCACATTTGTACATAATAAAACGCATTAAACACAAATACGATTATATGTGCGGTGTTGCGTGTGGGTCGATTGCATTTATCGTTGTGTTCAATCGAAACGTGTAATTGATATACAATTTACATTCACTCGTATACTATACATACTGGTTGCATATTGGTGTCAATATGCGCGTATTGCACGCGTTTTGCATTTTTCATGTTCGTATAATTGTCATACAACATTCACAATGTGTACATACCTGTTACGTTTTCGTTTGATTGCGTATTCCTCAATACGTAAAATCATGGATCTCTGTTGCTGAAATAAACGTATTTGTACTGTAAAATTCGCCTGTGTACATACCGGTAACATGTTAAAATACACGTATACGCGTGATATGCGGTTTCGTGCGGGTTGGTTGCATGCGCGTCCCCTCGGCGTCCCTGAACCTGCAGCTCTTCAAATTCCAGTTCGCGCAGTTCGCGATCGCCCAGCGCTCGACGCAAGCGGAGAGCTTCTTCATCTTCGAGACAGAGGTATGTTTCATACAACTTGTAGTGCCTGTTTCACTATTTATGGTTCTATCGATCTTCTGACGATTCTAACTAGGTACTAGTGGCGAAGGGTCCATACAGGCCGATCGGGGCCTACCTTTTAGAAATCCTACCCAGATCATAACATTTTTGTAGAACGACTTACCTTTGCCATAATTTCACCCCTCGCCACTGCTAGGTACTATAAGTATAATATCTTTCTTTCTTCTATCTTCTGGTAACACTAAAAAATGGTACAGAAATTCTATGAAATTACCTATCAAATTGCAATTTAACGGTTCCAATAATCTTTCTTATTAGCCAACTAATCTTAACTTTTTCTCTTACTCCCACAAAACGTCAAAAATTTAATTTTTCACAGTCCACTGATTCGACGTGATATATCTCAAACCCGTTATTTATAAAAAAACAGGAAAATATATATTATAAGCTAATTAAGAAACATGTAAAAGCTATTTTTACCAGTAAGATGTTTGACGTTTTGTAGATTTTCCAATAGCAAAACTATTTTGGCAACTATGTGCCTGTTCACACAGAGCGGTTCACTTAATCGGATACGTTTCTATTCGGCGATGGCGTATGTAGTTGTGTTAGCGTGTTCACACACAACACAGCATATCTGAACCAATAAAAATACCGATCCGTTTTACAGGTCCGTTTTGTCGGATACGTAGCCTATGTAGTTGTATGGGCGTGTTCACACACAACACAGCATTCCGGACTCAGAAAAATTGTTTAAAAAAACCGACTTCAAAAAACCTGGCTCTAAAAAAAGCAAGAAATAATATACAAATCATTAGATACGCATTAAACACGTCTATTAAAGTCGGGTGGGGCTGGACTGGAGTACATCTTCCTTTTTTTATTCTAAAAGCCCCACCCGACTTCAATTGACGTGTTTAATGCGTATCTAATGATTTGTATATTATTTCTTGCTTTTTTTAGAGGCAGGTTTTTTGAAGTCGGTTTTTTTGTTTTTTAAACAATTTTTTAATTTTTAGTGTAAGTATCTTCTGTATTAGGTAGTGTAGGTAATTTAGGTAGAAAAATCGGCTCAGCCAAACGTGTCGCGGAGAAACATACATACATACAAACTGAATACCTCCTGTTTTTGAAGTCGGTTAAAAAGACTACACAAAGGTATCCCTTCCCCAACAAAAAAAATCATCTAATTCGGTTCATAAATAACAAAATTGTCAAGTTAGTTGATTTAATATCATAGTATTTTCAGGATTACTTGTAAACTACTGAACCGATTTGAAAAAAAAATAAATGGGACCATCTCGCAAGAAAACTCAATCGAACAAAAAAAGAATTATCTAAATCGGTCCATAAATGTCGAAGATACGCGCGAACAACGATTAAAAAAAAAAAAAAAAAAAACATACAATCGAATTGAGAACCTCCTCCTTTTGATGAAGTCGGTTAAAAACACAATCCAATGCGATTCTATTACTGTATCCAGTAGCCGTTAAAACGGTCCTGTAAATGCGGTAAAACATTACGTCCAGTAACGACGGATCCATTAAAAAAAGAATCATCAAAATCGGCCCATAAATGTTGAATATATCCGCGAACAACGATAAGAAAAATATATACAATCTAATTTGAGAACATCCTCCTTTTTTGAAGTCTGTTAAAAACAGGTTAAACGAATCGTTGTGTACGTGAACGCACGGTGAGTTCCGGAAGGCCTATCCTATCTATTACTGAGGATAGGCTATTGAAACCGGCCGTAAATGTATTTCCGTCAGATTTTATTAGGTACCTTCTAATTAATTCGATATTTCCGTTGATAAGATTCTGATAAGGCCTTACGATTTCCCATCACTAAACTGCAATCGCTCTCAGTTTGGGCATACGCTTTATTACTGCGGCAAAACAAATTACTTCGACGACTGTCTTTATATCTGTTAACGACGGATGATATATTTTAATATGTCGATAGCTTTTGTGTCATATTTAGGCCCGTTTGTTTATATTATTTCTCAATGCTTCTATGTAGAACGGACTATATTCTACATTTGATAGTTATTTGGAATGACGATGTTTTTGGTTACGTGGCCCACACGGTGCGATGCAAATGTTATAACGGCTGTGAGGCTATGGTGGTGTAAACAATATACAATTTAGGAGCTAGCGATGGTAGAATAAAGGCGCGTGCACGTCATCGCCGCACATCGTGGCTAACTTCACAGGCGTCATAAATTTTGCATCGCAATGTATAATACGATCCAATATTATTCGCCGCTGTGAAGTTATAGTCCATGAGATCGTTCGTGGCACGCGAGTGACGCGAGATCGTAAAATGTGTGAACGGAGCAGCTATATTGCGCGCTCTCTTGCCTTAGGGGCGAGCTCGGACTCATTTCAATGGCACGCGCAACTCTACGTTACTGACGCGTTTTACAACCCCGCGTGCCACGAACGTTCTCATGGACTAAAGCCATGCGCGTAGCCGTGTCCCGTCACACGTCTCTCTCAGACACTTGCATCGAATTTGTGTTCTGCGCATCATCTCGCGCGATGTTCACAGCGGCCACAAAGTTTGAATCGGGCTATAACATAGTGACTGGTGCAGGTTGTCGCCGTCTGTGATAGTGCGTGAGCGGCGCATGGCGACGGCGCGCGCCACGGCCATGAACCCGCCCGCCCCGCGCCGCCGCGCGCCCTCGCCCGCCGCCGCGCGCCAGCTCTCCGCCAACCCGCCGCCGCCCGCCTCGCACCGCCATAAGGTACACTACTACCACGGCCATGAACCCGCCCGCCCCGCGCCGCCGCGCGCCCTCGCCCGCCGCCGCGCGCCAGCTCTCCGCCAACCCGCCGCCGCCCGCCTCGCACCGCCATAAGGTACACTACTACCACGGCCATGAACCCGCCCGCCCCGCGCCGCCGCGCGCCCTCGCCCGCCGCCGCGCGCCAGCTCTCCGCCAACCCGCCGCCGCCCGCCTCGCACCGCCATAAGGTACACTACTACCATGGACATGAACCCGCCTTATTCCGCTCTTCGTTGAAATATTTTGGCCGCCCCATCCGACAATCAAATATAAGAGGCTACTCTGGCTAGCTGCACCGCAATAAAGTACAATTTCAAATTGCACAGAGCTGCGTGCCTATTA
Source organism: Agriphila straminella (assembly GCA_950108535.1). NCBI lineage: Eukaryota > Metazoa > Arthropoda > Insecta > Lepidoptera > Crambidae > Agriphila > Agriphila straminella. Next base: position 6,900,978 of record OX467318.1, read on the forward strand.
TTATAAGCGTCCCCGAAGCGCTTCTCTTTCAGTCGCGTGGCTTTGTCTCGCTCGACCGATACATAACAGACATCCCTTGTGCGCTGGCTCGACTGAGTCAGCCGGGAGCAATAGCTTAATATAAAAGTTTAGTGAGAACCCCTGCCGCCGCCTCCGCCGCCGCCGAGAAACAAATTAGCGTCAATCCGTTAATTTCTTGCCCGATTCTGTGTTGTTTATTACTTTGTATTTTCACAAACAGTTAAGTTTTTATTTACATAATATTTTATAATTTCTTTTTCATATACAAGTTGTGATGTCGGCTAATAAAAAAAACATTTCAAGTTATTTGTATTGATATCATGTTCTAATAAATTGTTTTTCTTTAGGATGAATTGGATCCATATGGACGAAATAAAGTTCCAACTCGCAACAGAGATAGGAAGAAATACTCGAGGTCATCGTCCTCTGCATCAGGTATAGCAATTTTATTATGAGAATTCATATAGTGTATAGATAACAACATAATCTGGATAAACATATACGTAAAAAGTTACCTCACACAATAATTATTTTGATGAGCATTTTAGCATTCTGATGGCTAAGTAAGGATAATATAATGTGTAAATAATTTATTTTGTTGTGTTACATGGCTATCGTAATCGAATAAAACCTTACCAAAAAAAGAAGCAATGTATCACATCCATCTGTCAAATGAAAGCGATTATCATTATGCTATGGACACACCAAAACGAAGCAAAACTTGTCTGGATTCGAATCCGGATCCGACTGACCAATGTTACATTTAGTCACCTCATGTTTATGTAGTCGATCATGATTTCACTTTATCCCTACTGTGCATTTTGTAACAAATTTTATTCCATTTAACCAGCCTTTCTATTGTCTAATTTCAAAATCTATCGCAATCGCTTTCAGGATGTAATACACCGATACATTTGGCACAAATAAAAACTTACCAAAGAAATGTAGCAATGTTTCATATCCATCTGTCAAATGAAAGCGATTGCGATTGATTTTGAAATTAAACAATATTAGCCCCCAGTTTTAACTTTTAAGTGAGAAGTAAAGTAAGTAAGTAAGTAAAGTACTTAGTGCATAACAAATTACTGTGTATGGGCAGGGTCAGAGATCTAAAGTATGCTTGTTTTTTGCATTCCTTGTTTAAGTCGAATATACCGCAATACTTGCGTGAAAAGTTAAAGTTTAGGATGCGTGGTTCAAATCTAAGAAATCATGGTATTTTTCTGACTCGGCCTATATTTAATAATACTGTTACCAGGGGATGCTTTGCATTTGCCGCCTCAAAGATATGGAACGACTTACCACCTCCCTTGTGGGATGGTCTTTTAATGTCTAAGAACAATTTTAAGCGAAAGTGCAAACTATGGTTCCTTGAAGAACAATACAAAGCGGCTAGTTTGGAGTTCAATTTGTAGTGGACTTATGTACTAATAACGTTTCAAATCATTAATTAATACTTATCTAACTTGCTAAATTGACATATTTTAGAAATGTCTTAGTTTGGGGTGTGGCAGAATAACAGCGACAGCTGATGACTCAGCTGTCAGATGCTGAGCTGCATGCCTTTTTGTTCCAATCGAATTTGTTTCATAATTTGCTATAATACTTAAAGTTAATTCATTCATAATTCATTGTAATACTTATTTTTATTTTTAAGTGTTATTGATTTCAATGTATTTATTTTTTGGAACAAATAAATAAATTTTATTATTATTATTAAACTGTATCGTTTAACCCCAGAGTCGTCATCGTCGTCGAGTGAATCTGAGAGCGAGTCTCACTCGTCGTCGTCGTCGGGCAGCTCGGGCGCGCGCCGGGCTCGGCACGCGCGCCTGCTCAACGCCGCCGCGAGGCCTAGGTAACACCCACTTAAGGCACCAAATAGAGAGACTAATGCCCATTTGCACTAAACTTTTGTAAGACTTGTCCTAGTTAAGATACACCTAAGCTTAAGAGCAGCCTAACAAAATATTTGGTTTGCACTAACAGTTCTGTCTCAGCTGTGACAAAACATTGCCTAGTAAAGCGAATGACGAACGATTGAAATGATAGATTGTTACAGTGCCGATGAGAGGTGTCTTTGTGTGCGTTAGCTTCTCTTATTGTGCTTAAGCCTAATAGACCAATACCGCTAGAGTTTTAGGTTTCAAAAATATTAAAGTTTGTTTTTTTTCGTATATAGTTTCTGCACCATTAACTAAGACTAATACATGAATTTGTGTCATTTTGGGTGGATGCATAAGTGACAATTTAGGTTTTTGTCTTTTTTAACACTATCAATCGAAAAGAAAATTAAAGTTGAAAATTTTACTTTCATGATGATTACGAAGTCATAACCGATGTACATGAGCTTTTTGTGTCATCTTTGTCCACGGGAACACTGTTATTTAACTGACACAATTTGTGTCGTTTTTATCAATGGAATCTTATATCAGATACAGTTGAAGTTAAAGTTACCGTTACCTACTATAAGTCAGTTTGCACTGGACGAAAATGACACAAATTAGGTTTGTACACTACTCAGGCTATCTTAAATACAATACCATTGAGTTTTTTAACTTTAAATCAATTTTGTCAGTTTTGTGTTCAATTATTTATAGCGACGACAAATAATCGAATTTCTAAAGATGCATCAGCTAAATGTGACACAAAACGCAAAAATAAACGTTTTATATGCAAGTCTATCGACAGAAAAGATTTCATAAACTTTAGAATTTTTTAAGGTTATACCCTCAAAATAACGTATTGGTATCGGTCTATAAGGCGACATAATTTGAAACACTAGCGCCACTCCTGCAAAAAAATATTTACCGTGTTGTTATATACAATTTATTAAAAATCCAAGCTGATGGTCCCCTCGCAAAATATAAATTGTTATTTATAAACACACGACCAACGAACCGCCGGCCGCGACTTCGTCTGCGCGGACAGTTATTTTGCGCAATCACTTGTGCAATCGCTGACAAACATGTCCGTTTCATCGATATACTTTCGTTTTTTTTTTCAATAATTAATTAAAGCTAAATGTAGGAGTAAAAAAATAAAATTGCTACTGTTTTATGATTCTAGTAACATAAAGTGTTTATAGATAACAGAATTATCTTTACACACTTTTGGGTCTCATGTGCCAGATGTCCTTTAATAATGATCGGTTGAGTAGTCAAGAGATGAAAGCGTAACAAACAAACTTGACTTTCGCATTTATAATATCAGTTAGGATTTTTAAACTCTTGGCAATTATGGAGTCTGTCTCAAAATTAACAATATCGATTTTGGTTTTTCAGGTTAAATGCAAAATCCAGCGCTGGTTTAGCCGCTGCAGTATCTACAGTAACTAATAAGAAAGAAATACCGAGCGATAAAGGTAAGCAAAGAATACTTTGATTCAATAATTACATTAATTTATCCTATTATGTATCAAAGCTGACCAATAAAACTAAAAAGCCCTTGTCACATTGTAGGAAACTAATGAATAAATTAAATATAAAGATTTAAAACTGCGCTCAGTGGCTTTCTTGCTGAAAAAGCTTATTATGGACTTAAGAACATTTTTAAATAATAGAATGTATACAATATAAGTAATGAATGACTTAAAAATAATTGCTAATGGTGTCGATTCGGTTGGCACGACTTAACTAAATTGACAGGACTAAACTTTCTTTTCGATACAGAAAGAAAAGGATGGAAAACTAAATTTAGTTTAGTCCTGTCAATTTAATTAAGTTGTTGCCAACCGAATCCACACCAATAATAGATTTAAAATACTGACATTTTGCATTTGCTTACAATGTAGGTACCTAATAATTATTACTAGTTTTTATTTATACTAGAAGAAATATAAGCGTTTTTTTTTCTTTCACTTGAAATGACATGAATATTATTAAAAGCGTGTTCATTGTGAAGTATATAATATACATAATAGCTAGACGAATTGATGTTATGAACGAAATGATACTGTAGACGTAATGCCATTATGAACCTTATGCACCGGAAGGCAAACAAACAAACGGACTTTCACATTAATTATAATATTAGTAAAGATTATAAGACAAGAGCTTGAGGATTTATTTTCGATTGTTTACAGAATCGAGTGGGAAGAAACGTGCGGCAACATCTCCAGTGAACGCGGCACCCGCCAAGAAATCCGTGTCCAGACGCGAGGAGCTCCTCAAACAACTGAAAGCTGTGGAGGACGCCATCGCCAGGAAGCGGTCCAAGATATAACATTGTTTCAAATTAGTACTCGTTTGTGTAGCCAGCAGTAGACCTACTGTGAGGGCCTTGTGGCGTATTCGTCACATCTATAAGGCCTACATATAAACATTAAGCTTACCGATAAATCAGTCGGAACGGAAGCTTACTTCCTCAGCGGAACCGATGTCGTACAAATAAGCATTTAAGTTATTAACAATTGACTCTGATCTTAAAATTGGAAAATCAGTATACATCGCCTTTTATTGTAATTTAGTATTATAACATCTTTGTCGTCACTCACAATACGAATACAATGTATCAATTTACCATTTATTATTGTGGTGCAGTTTATGTTGTTTTCACATGTAATTACACTTATCAATTAGATATCTGAGAAGACTTAAGTGGATATTTTGGTATTGTTTGTTAATCACAAAGGAAAACCTAGGTAGTAGGTTCAAAGATGAATTGACATTAGTTGTAATAAAATGTTCGAGAGCAAAATACAAAATACTTTTGTAAAAAATATGAGTTTTATTGATCAACAACTATAACTATATCAGCAACTCTGTATTTCCTTGACGATACATTACGAACTAATACTTTGTTTAAATTTTGCTTTAGCAATGTGTCTAGCGCGTTATAAGCTACGAATCCGACACCGCAACTTCGCGACTCTGTAAAGCTGTAAGCGGCTTGTGGTAAAAAGCCTAATATTTGTTTGGAACATGAATGGCGAAGAGATTTAACATCTGGAGGTAGCCATAATTCTCTCATAGTTTTCACATATTCTGATGGCTCTGTAATGGCAGCTTTCTTCTTTCTCGTCATATTCACCTGGGTAACAAAGATTTTAGTTCTAATTAAACAGTTTAGCATATCGGAAAAAGATCAGATAGTTATAAGACAAATGTATTGCTTAGTGTGTTCGTTATTAAATGCATTGCAAAATAATGGTATTGGTCTTGACAGCAAATAATTGATTTTAAACCTATGATGTGAATTTTTATGTTCAATGTCGACTAAGGAAATTGTATGGTCCCTCAGCAGCATGTTGCTGGCTTGCTGCTGTGTGTGCTTAAATTATATCTTCTGTATATTATGCTATACATGAAGAGGGAGAAGTGGAAGAGTTTGCAGGAGGCCTTTGCCAGAGGGCACACAGAAGCAGCACAAATAAATAGAGTTAAAAGGCACCTTCCTGACTAGAAATGTACTGAGCCTGCCAAAAGGTGACTAAGCATCCTGATACCTGGTTTCCTGCTTTCTTCATTTTGTATCTTTTTCTTTTTAATCGTTTCAGTTCCACCAAGTGTTCTTTTCTTTTTTGCTTTCGTATTTTTTCATTAGGATCCTCAATGTGTGGTTCCTGCAGTGATTTCACAATATCACCATTTTCTGGCAAACAAATTATTGCATTTTGTTTCAAGTTTCCTTTCTTAACCATTTTAACATAGATTTGAACTAAGCATGAAGCGGCGTTTTCCATTGATGGCAGTTGGGATTTTCTGGTAACACAGCCCTGTAAATAAAAAATAACTCATGTGAGGAGTAAAGTTCAAAATTGATTAGGGAAGATATCCTGGTCACCAAGGTGTTGCTTATTAAGTACAATAATTGATGTAATGATGATAAATTTGACAGTATTCTGTGTGGAATGAAAAATTTACCTGTATTCTTTTCAAAAGTTGTCTGTCTCGTAACACAAAGAAATTCTCAGTGTGACTATTACTCCAGTCTTTCAGGAGAATCTGCCAAGGGCAAAAAAAAGGAGTCACTATAGCAAGCTTTATGAAATTGACTCTTTTACTTGGTGGTAACTTGAAATACTTTTCACTCAATTCTTTTTGTATTCTTCTCTCTTCTTCTTTTCCGCTGTTGGAATCAGGAGGAAGGTAACATTGTCCCATTTCGAGAGTTAAATTCTCACTTTCCCGTAGCCCTCCAGATCTTGCCCCAAACATAATGAATGTCTGCCAAAATTGAAGTCCATAACCGGGAGGAATTATAATATCCCAACCACTGCCATATCCTGTAAAAGCCTATATTATTAGAAAATGTAATGGATGAGAAGGTCGTCAGTCATTTCAAGAATAGATTCCAGGTGAAAATAAAATCACTTTTCCTGTTCTAAAACTCACCTAATTTTTTATAAATAGGGTCCTGGGACCCTGGTCTCTGCACAAGAACAATTGGAATACTTTGCAAAGCTGGATCATTTATATTTACCTCTCCTGGCACCAGCTGTGTTTTGGTGATATGTTCTATAAATTGTGTATTGGTCAATTTTTCTTTTTTCAGTACATCATGCAAAGTCAAATCCCATATAGGTGAGGTAGATATTGCTGGTGGGACATCAAGGTATGGCTTAACGTTAAGTGAGGTATTGTCATTTGTGGCTTTTGTACGACTTTGTGGCCTACATAGACGTGGGTCTCTTACAACTAAACCGACTACAGCTTTAGGTGGAAGTTGGGACGGTGATGCTACTGACTTTATGCTTTGCCAATAGTAATTTTTTTCATCCAAACATAAACTAGACGGCTTTAGAGATTCAACCCATTTGTTATCTTTTATTTTTTCGATATTTTCTATACATTTGATACTATGTGCCAACACAGCATGACTTTTGGGTCCAGTCAATCGGAACCTGTTAAATGTTCCTGACAAAAACTTGATTTCCACATTTTTAGAATAATTATCTGTAAGTTTCCTTCTTTTCTCTGCAGGGCTGTGAGAAATAGTTTGACTAGAGCTGCACAGAATATCTGTTAGCAATGATTCAAGTTGTTTTGTTTGTGATGGATGTACAAACAACCAAAGACTTTTACTTTCTAAATTTTTCACCCATAAAAAATGTATTTTTCCTATGTAACCAAATGGATATGAATCCCTTTCATATAAATGAATTGACCCTTCTCTCTTACCATCTGTGTAAGCTTTAGCACAAATGTTTAATCCACAAGAACTACTTGTTACAGTGCTAAACATTTCTTTAATCATCTCTACTGGTCCTATGATTTGCACAGGTGTATAATATGAAATATCTTGAATGAGGCAGTGAGCTGAACTAGCTCTATAACAAGCCCTAAATGCTTTGTCACAAGGTGCGTAGGCGATTCGATGGCCCCACCTTTCAAGCATGTGAAATCTTTTAGCATGCCAAATGTGGGTCTCCAACCAAACATTTCTCTTTTGCCGCCTATTATACTCTTCCAGTAAATTTCCCGGTCGTCTTCTGTATTTTCTGGAAGGTCGCTTTTGTTTTGGCGGTAGTCCGCTCTTTTTTAATTGCTCCAAATGTCCTTTTCTTAGTTTTATAGGCAACCTCTTAGCATTGTGGCTCATAACCCTGCGCCGCATATGAACTGGCAAATTTTGAAAGATAAGTTTTGTTTTACTTGGTCGAAGAATACTTTCAGTCATTGCAGCTATTTCTATGCTTCTTGAGGCAGCAAATTTTAAACTATTAACAGAATATGGAAGATGTTCTGAACCGCATATACCATCATCAAATTCAGAGGATTCCATCTTTGTTTTATGAAGAATAAATAATAGAAATCAATAATATGACAATAATGTGCCGTGTTTTAAAGTTGATAATGCTAAAAATAACACTTTATTTTGAATTCACGCAAGAAAAAGAAAATAACCTAAAAATTTAACCGTGACAAAACTGTCACTGTCACTCACAGGTCACAGAGTAAGCAAGCAAAGTACTGTCACTGTCAGGGAGTGGAGTGTCAGGACGTATTCCAGCAGGCTAATCGCCGAGTCATCGGTCGCCATAGAGTACGAAAGTAAAAACGTGTGAGATTGGTGTGCACACCCAACCGATGCGCGTTATACACGTGTTTTGTGCATTTCAAAGATGGTTCTCGGTAAAGCGGGAACTACAAACACACAAAACGAATTATTATTGAAAATATTCGAATCTGATAGCGAAGTGGAAGAGAATTTGCTTTGCTTAATGGCTCTTAACCCGGCGGTCGTCGCTAGGCAAAAACGATCAGAAACGGTCGCTACCGGGTAAAAATTACCACATTATTTATAGAAGTGTATTTCAAGGATGAATATTGAAGTTTGTTTTTTTTTGTTTGTTTACACTATTAATTATAAATAAAAAGTACTATTTATAAAAAAAAACATGTATTTTTAACTACTCAAGGCACATACATTAAACGGAACCAAAAATTTTAACTTCTTTGTTAGTTGTAATCTAAAAAACTGATAAATTTTTATATTTTCTTCTTTGGAATCATGCAAAATGACATCAGATATTCAAACTAGATAGAATGGTCTTATCAGTCAACAAAAATAAATTGTACTTTTATAGAGAGTAGATTTTTTTTGTAAATCGCCATCAAAAATCTCAAAATAATCACAACTAAAAAGTTGCAGTCCTTATGTTTCAACTAAATTTTGTTTATTTTATTTCACTTTTATTATAATGTAATACTAATGTTGGCTCTTCGTCTTCTTCATACACAACGGAATGTCAGAAACGTCTCCAAAATCCGCTTCTTGCTGACTACATACAGCACTGATACTGTCATGGTTTTACTGTGGTCCTCATGATCCTTCGTTTCTGATACAATTTCTTCCTCACTATCTTTTTGTACTTAGTAATATTTCTTGTATAGTGTTTTCTCTTAGTAAGAAATCCACGGTAACAAAGTGGTAAAACAAAAATAAAAGTCCATGAACATGCTTCTGGAACCTGGTTTAATAGAAATCCGTTTTGGATCGTGAGCTGTTGTCGGCCGCTTTTGTTTCTTGCACCTTCAAGGTGCAAGAAACAAAAGCGGCCGACAACAGAATGAGTGCTGAAACAGCAGAGTGCTGAATGAAACCCATCGGGTGACGGTGACGGTTTCACGATTGTTCAGCACAAACTTACCTAAAGCAAAAAAATGCACGTCTACGCACTTGTACATTTTACAGTGTTGCTTCACTTAAATGTACGTACATGAGACACGGTAAACCATTTCCGTGTTGAGCACGTTGTTATGCGTGTGTAAACCGTATACATGCGTAATAGTACATTATGAGAAAAGTTAGCTTAGGTTGCTTATTGCACACAAGGCTGTGGGTTGCAGCCCGAGCCGCAGGCGAGGGCGTAACTCAGCCGAGTGTGCAATAAGCAAGAGCTCACGAGTTTCATACGACGTTTTTCAACACATTTGCGAGAAAAAAAAAACAAAGTAATTTACCAAACAGCAACAAATACGACAAAAACAAAATAATATGATAATTATGGGAAAAGGCGTGTTGTTTTTGTTTTTTTTTTACACGCCCAACGCAAGAATATTTTGCGAACAAAGGGGTGAGTGAGCATAGGTACGCCTACTTCAATGTTATATTTTTAAGTGATAAAATGCAAATATTTTAATATTTTATAATAAAATATTGTAAATTATGAATAATTTGATAATAATAAATATTTGTTTGACTTAATTATGGACTTGCACATTTATTTATTCCAAAAAATGAATATGAATTTTCAGCAGCATAAAACCTTTTTGTTGTTACTAAAAAAATAACTGTATTACCCGGCTAAATTGGGAATGCTCTGTTTACTCGCTTAAAACTTGCAGTAAGGTACTAATTCAGCTTTGTAGGGTTAATTCTATTACGAACTAGTGTTTTATATATTACTGCACGCGTTTGTTATAGCTCGGTTTATGGCCCTAAAAGCGATGTATTAGGGCTCACTTTACGAGCAAGTGTGTTGAAAATGCCAGTTTCATCATTGAACGTGAACATGCACGCGCACGCAGGCGCGGTCGCAGCCTGAAATTTTGGAGGGGGTCACTAATAAAATAATAATACAATAGCTTTTTATTTGTTATTTTTTAGTAGATTTTTCTATTTGACATGTACGATTTTGGGGGGGTCATGTCCCCTGTGACCCCCCCTTCGGACCGCGCCTAATACGCGCACGTATTATATACGCGTAGGTAACTACGCATCGTGGATTTATCGTATAAAGTTTGAATTTAGATTGAATTACGAATTTGTGTCGGTGGCATTAACATTATGTAATAGATGAAACCAGAGGCGAAGTGAATTAATTTACCCCAGGCCAAAATATGACAATAGAGAAAAAAGTTACGAAAAAAAACCTGTAGGTACCCACACTCTGTTAAAAAAGACAAGTCGACTGAAAAGATGGAAACAAGATTAAATAAATATTAAAGGCAACATGTCATAATAACATGCAGTCGGAGGCATGCATAAAGAAAGTGACATATGAATGATTGAATTATATGCCTCCGACTGCTTGTTATTATGACATGTTGCCTTTAATATTTATTTAATCTTGTTTCCATCTTTTCAGTCGACTTGTCTTTTTATGCAGGCGGGTTTTTTAATTTTTTTAATTTTTTTTTTAATTTATCTCTTTTTAGTTATTATATATTACGGTCATGATATACCTTTTTGAAATCCTTATAATAAGCCCTTTAATTTGACACCCATATTGCAGTATTATATATAAAAAAAAAAAAAAAAATCACTACGTATAATAGCACCGTACAGCCGCCATGTTTGTTTTTTTATAACGCCACCTTCTTAAGAACACTTGGGCTGAAAAGACAAATCTAACGATATCTTAATCATAGAAATCCGTTAAGCCGTTTAAAAGATATGAGGTAATAAAGAATATTACATACAAACATACATACAAACATACTTACAAGATACGCGCGAAAAACATAACCCGCAGTCGGGTAAAAAGGTCCCCCGACAATTTCGGAACTTGATCTCGTTATGAAACAATTGTAATGTAATTCAAACAAATGATTTTACGGTAGTTTTTGAATTATTTTCCTCCATTCACTGCGATGTTGGATGTAAATTACCTACTTTTAACATTTTGTAATCAGGCCGCGATAGTTCCTGACCCAATAATATAGTAGGTACGTATTGCCTGTTTCGTAGAATATTTAAATTTTCCTTCCTTTAATTTTGCATCGAAAAGATAAAAGGGTTATCTGGGATAATGTACTCAGCAGTTAGGTTTAATTAATACGACGTCATAGAATAGACCATGAATAGACCTACAAAAAGAATAGTTAGGTAATAATATCAGTGCAGATACTATTATAGTTTTTGGATTAACTAGTGATACTGATAATTTACATAGGTAAGATTTAAAGATGCTGCACTCGTTACAGGAGGTGAAAACAGTGAAAATTGGTTCGTAAGCTATATACTCTCTATTTGTATAACCACTCTCCTTTTAAGGATGTGTTCAGTCCATGAAACTGAACAACTTTCTCCATGAAACATATGTTGAAATACGCCAAAAAATGTTGGTCATCACATACTAAACTGATCACGTGCCGTGATCTCTTTGATTTGTATGAAAAGTATTTTTTTTTACATAAGTATTTGACCCTTTGTTCTTAGAATTTATCTACTTCGTGATACTTAACCGGTCGAAGAAATTCTGCCCACCCCAAGATTTCTGATATTCATAAACGTACTGTACTTCTTATCGATAAAAATAAACGCCAAAAAGTTTGTGTTTCTCCATAGAGACTCTGTCAGTCCCAAAAATCGGGCGGGAAAATCTTCTGTTTTCTTGAAGTCTCGTAAAGAAAATCTCTTAAGGGTACATCTAGTTATGCTATTTTTTTTTCAACACACTTGCACGTAAAGTGAGCCCTAATACATCGCTTTTAGGGCCATAAACCGAGCTATAACAAACGCATGCTATCTATCTATATATATATAAAATTCAGAGTCCTGACTGACTGACTGACTGAGTGAGATATCAACGCACAGCCCAAACCGCTGAACCTAGAGACTTGAAATTTTGCACATAGGTTCCTTATGAGGTCTAGGGGTGCACTAAGAAAGGATTTTTCTAAACTCACCCCCCAAGGGGGTGAAACGGGGTCCAAAATTTGTATGAAAGTCCCTCAGTTTTGAAGCTAGGATCTTCAAATTTTGTGTTTAGGCTGAATATTGAAAATTAATAAATACGGGTCTCAGCGTTTTTCAAAATTCTACCCCCGAAGGGGTCAAAATGGAGATGAAAGAATTTAATGTAATTAAAACATGAGGATTTTATCGAATGTCCACGCGGACGAAGTCGCGGGCGGAAGCTAGTTATTCATAATTAACAATATTTTTTGATTGAATAAGGCGTCACTTGACGGAAGTCCCAAACCATTTTGAAAAAATAAATATATTATGTAGCTTCCTTCCGCAAACAAAATCCTGCGGTCCGGTGTTGGTTTACGCACGATCTAACTCCTGAGGATGCTCCTGGTTGATAAATAGATAGATAGATAGATAACATCTTTATTTGACCAGCTACAGACACACACATAAAATAAAGTCCATAAAACTAATGAAACATAAATGACTTAAAATTATCACACTAATATTAAAGTATGTGTACTGTAGCAGTGCAAGAAGGTCACAGCTCAGCGTTGTATTTGCTTTTTTAGAGCAAATCACTGATTTTCAGCCGCAACCATAGAGGTCCCGCCGAGGCAAAAAGTGCTCGGGATTTTAACATGCATATTATGATCATTAATATAAAATCAATATAAAACAAATTAAATTAGTAATTGGATTCTATGTGTTAAATTAAAAGAATATTCATAGTATTATATGGTTGGGGCGAAATACGTGTAGAGTAGCCTAATTGGCAGGTGCACGGTGTGTTGGTGTCTTGCTAAATGCAGGTATTGTGCACTTATATTTTGTGGTGTGCATGTGCATATTTTTGCGGGCGGGCGGGCGGTGCATCTTGCATATTTTGTTTGCGGAAGTAAAGCTACATATATTTCTTTTATCAAAATCACAATATTTTGTTATAAAATATTAAAATATTTGCATTTTATCACTTATAATTATAATTTTGATGTAGGCTGTATGTTCATTCACCCCTTTGTTCGCAAAATATTCTTGCGTTGGGCGTGTGAAATAAACAAAAAAAACCTGCGCGCGTTTTCCCATAATTGTCATTATTTTGTTTTTGTCGTATTTGTTGCTGTGTGGTAAATGACTTTGTTTTTTCCTCGCAAATGTGTTGAAAAACGTCGTATGAAACTCGTGAGCTCTTGCTTATTGCTCACTCGGCTGAGTTACTGCAACCCACAGCCTTGTGTGCAATAAGCAACCTAAGCTAACTTTTCTCATAATGTACTATTATGTGCGTTAATTGGGTATTGCAACTACAACCCAACTTGCAACCTACTTGCAATATTGTATAATCTAGTTAGGGAGGTAGGTATTGTTTTGGAATCATGACTGTTTTTTGTACCTAAAATTTTGTCAAAATACATGTGTTATTTAAGAAATACTTATATTGAAAACATTGATTAAATTCAATACGAGAACAGTATTCAATGGGAACATAATCGATTCGTCGACCGACAGCATCACATCAACGATGGTATAAATCAAGCACATTTTGTAAAATAAAATAAGAAAAAAATGACTTTGTTCTCTTTGACCGTAGGTACACTTTACAGAATCTTTTTACTTTCTTCACATTCCAACAAACTTTCACACGTCACGCTAGAGTAGAGATAATAATATCGAACTGTATCGTGATTTTGATGATTCCAAGTAACGGATATCTAAGTTGTACGAATATTTTACACGTGCCACTCTCAGTATTGTTATTTTTCTTATATTTTCATGCTTAGCAAAAAGTTGAAGAGCTTTCACAAACTCTAAGCGGTTATGACGATATAAATGAAATGTTTAAGCACAGAAATAAATAATAGTTAAGTAAGTAAGTATATTCAAAAGTGTGTTATGAAAATCAGAAACAATAAAGAGAAAAACTTGATTTTTTTCTGGATCCATGCATCCGGGAATCGAACCGTGATTTCATAACCGTGATCTGGATACGGAGTTTCCTGTTCCAAAGATACTATTAAATATTTGATAATGATGAATAGTTTCCTCTGCAAAAAAAATACTTGGTAGCAGTTCTGTGCATGGCGAGGGGTGAAATAATGGCGAAGGTAGGTAATCCGTTTTATAAAAAAATGTTATTTTTTTATTTTTCATTTTTATTTTATTACTTTGGGAAACATACAGCTTTAAATTATACTTAGAGTAAGACAGGCTTCTGTTCCAGAGAAGCCGCGATGCTCAAAGAAATTATACATAGTAATAGTGAAACAAAATATTAGTACATCCGCCAAAAAAGTTTCCACCACTAAATAGAAGCAAACAGATGTACGAAATTATTAAGTAAATATGACATAACAACAAAAAGTTTTTTTTTATTTAAAAGTTTTGAATATAGCAAATTTGGTATTAAAAATAAGTAATCTAATAGCATTTTAACAAAAATGGTTTACGTAATAAAAAACATTAAGGTTGTAGTTTACTAATACAAATTTTGAAAGTTTCACTTTTAAATGTAGCAAATTTGGTATTAAATAAATCTATATCACTAAAATTCACATTATAGTTTTTCATAGCTCTTAGTATGTATCGATTTTTACCGTAATTGGTTCTACTATGAGGTACCGAGAAAGTATCACATGAACGCAGTCTAGCTCCAGAACATTTAAGCAATATCTTACCTACTTAACAAATAAGAGGAATCGATCTGATTATTCAAGATTTTGAACAAAAAGGTGATCTGCATAGTGGATCAGTAGGGTGGGATTTATTAAAGGTATGCCGATAGGAATCGGCTTGTTGGACCCTTCGCTACTGGTCCTGAACCTACAGTCAGGTTTATAATGTCTCGCTACTGGTCCTGAACCTACAGTCAGGTTTATAATGCTTCGCTACTGGTTCTGAACCTACAGTCAGGTTTATAATGTCTCGCTACTGGTCCTGAACAGTTATATTACAGTTTATGAACCAGGTCTAGGGTTGCCACTAGACATGTGCGCCGATGTCATTTGATCGCCGAAAATTTTGTTGAAGTCGCAAGTGTCGCAAAATGATGGTCATTCACTATTTACCTAAGATACTCTGGACTTTTGAAAAAATCCTAAACATTACTCGGGCGATTGCAAAAATCTGTTTCAGATTCTAACTATTCGGTTTTTTGCAATCATACTAGGATTTTTGTAAAGATCCGAATTGTACGAATATCCTACGACATATATATTTATTTTAAAGTTTCACAAACTGATCCATCATTGTAGCTTGTATGGTCTTCTGGCATACATAAACCATGTTAGGTACCGGATAAAAGTGTTATTTTCACCCTAGGTGAGAGCCAGCTTAAACGGACTACACATCAGCACCGCGTCAGCAAAATTTACTCAAGTTTGAAGTCCTATGTCTTTCGAAGTTTCGACCAAATTTAATCCCTTTCGAGGCTACAACTTCAGTCGAAAGTGACCTACCTTTTATATCCATAGCAATTGTGTAATTTTTTACCTCATGTAGAGCCACGCTTCTACTCTACACGCCCAACTCTACAAGCCCTAACATCACAAACTCTACTCCTATGTTGCACGGCCATTTTGCTACATGGAAAAATATCTGGGTGCATGCACCCATATACCATGGTAAAGTGCCCCCGGCAAGACAACCAAGCGAAGCGCAAGGTATTACTACCTACCCTTTCTCGAAGCACTTCGTCGTTTTTTGAACCCTCATAACTTTGATTTGGATTAACGAAATTCTCGGCATATGATGTCAATAGTATACTTATTCAACGTATAAAATTTCAATTGCATAATAGCTCTTATATTTTAGATTTTATTGATATCTAAAAACCCCAGATTTCGTCACTGACTCACTGATGATCATCAAAATTCTTAGAGTAGGTAAATAAGTACTTCCTGAAGTCCTAGAAGCTGAAATTTGGTATGAAAGATAGTATTAGTTAGTACAAAAACTACAAAAAAAATCTAAAACTTTTAACTTTAACCCTCCAACCTCATAAACTAGGGGATAGAAGTTTGCATGAATATCCGCCTTAGAGCATCGCAGCCTCCGTACCGGACGGAGGCTGCGTTGGTCTAAGATCTCCGCAAAGGAGACTGGCGGGTCTCGGCCTGAACTCCTACACTACAGCATTAAGATTTTTACCAAAAAAACTGTATTCTTCCTAATTTCTATTAATATAAAAACCATCCTTGTAGAACTTGGTTAACTGGAAAAAGCATAGTTTTGTATATTTACTTAATCGTTTTTGGGAAGATTAAATATACTTTTTAGTTCCCCTATGAAATGAACTATAACGAGCCAGTAAAAGATTTCGTGTAGGCAAGTGTAGGTGATCGAGCCGAACTCTCGTAAGAAACCTGCCGATCTCTTTTTGATGCTAGAGGTCTGAAAATCTATGAAGAAAAAAGGCACTTCTGATGTGCAAGAAATACACATAACAAAAAAGAAAGAAAATAAACATAACAAAAAAATATTGTAGCAACTTACAAAAAAGAAGTGAAAGATTTTCATGTAAAATGTTGCCAAGACCATATAAATATGGCTTGCACTGTCAAAAAGTTATCAGACCTCATGTAGAGCCAAGTTTCTAACTCTACACGCCCTAACTCTACAAGCCCTCTTCACAAACTCTACACCTTAGTCAAAATATGTGGTTTAATTGAGTGTTTCGTTACTACATTAACTAACAGAAAATAAATGAACAGTGAATATTTTTTCCATGTAGCGAAATGGCCGAGCAACATAGGAGTAGAGTTTGTGATGTTAGGGCTTGTATATAGAGTTGGGCGTGTAGAGTAGAAGCGTGGCTCTACATGAAGTAAAAAAATACATAATTGCTATGGATATAAGAGGTAGGTTACTTTCGACTAAAGTTGTAGCGTCGAAAGGGATTAAATTTGGTCGAAACTTCGAAAGACATAGGACTTCCAACTTGAGTAAATTTTGCTGACGCGATGCTGATGTGTAGTCCGTTTAAGCTGGCTCTCACCTAGGGTGAAAATAATACTTTTATCCGGTACCTACAAACATGGTTTATGTATGCCAGAAGACCATACAAGCTACAATGATGGATCAGTTTGTGAAACTTTAAAATAAATATATATGTCGTAGGATATTCGTACAATTCGGATCTTTACAAAAATCCTAGTATGATTGCAAAAAACCGAATAGTTAGATTCTGAAACAGATTTTTGCAATCGTCCGAGTAATGTTTAGGATTTTTTTAAAAGTCCAGCGTATCTTAGGTAAATAGTGAATGACCATCATTTTGCGACACTTGCGACTTCAACAAAATTTTCGGCATTCCAACAGATCGTCAAATCGAAAAGTGGTCTTCACAAACATTTTTAAAAGGCCTATCCAACGACGCCCTACATTATGAAATTGATGAGAAAAAAAACCATCCCCATTTTCCATGTCCCCCTCCCCACTTACAGTGTAGGTCCTCACACAAAAAAAACAATATTTTATTCTACTGTGTTTTTGGCATTATTAATATACAACTTTCTATTACTATGGACCTCTGAGCTAAGTCGCAGACGGACAGACGGACACGGCGAAACTACTTATAAGGGTTCCTGACTACGGAACCCTAAAAAGAACCTTATTCATTAATATCCAAAAATTGTTACAAGCAAATACCCATGTTATTTTCATTATGTTTTTTGTCTTGTCTTGTACGCATACCTATGTCACCGCAAAATTTTAAGAACCCTTTAATTACAATAATATATCTCATTATTATTACAAATTATCTAAAAAATATTGTTACAACTATTTATATAAATTGTTATTCCTAACAATGTGTTATATATTTAAGCATATAATAATCTATTATATATTGTGTTAAACAATAACTAACATTCTCATGATTTTACGGTGACATTATTTTTGTAAATTTAGAAAACTACTGAGGAAAATGATTTTTTTTGGAAATTATAATTTTTTCTCAATATTTTTCTAGTTTAGGCAATAATTATAATGATAAATCGAAATTCATGAACCTTATTTGCATATTATTATTTCAAATGGTGATCAGAAAAACATGGCAAACAAAGATCAAATTAATAAAAAAAAATGCAGAAAATTATGATTCCTGTAATCATCATTTTCCGGTTTTTTTTAAAATCTGAAGTGAAAGTGAAACGTACACGTGTAAAGGTTACACAAGTTACATATTATAATATTTAGTTTCTAAACCATTATTTTGATTTAACTGCCAGTAATTTAAAGATGGGTGGGATGGGATTGACGGTGGGTGGGTAACCATACCTAAGTACCATGGCGAGGGGTGAAATTATGGCGAAGGGAAGCCGTTTTATACAGGGTGTAACTCTAGAACCCTAGCTAAAACTTTCAGGGCATAGTCGACTTATGATTCTGAATCTATCTGAAGTTGAATTTTCCGTCGCAAAATTCATGTTTTTGTTTATTTTTATTTTTCTATCACACAGTGTCTGTCTTAGTTGCATAACCTAAATTTACAGAAAATTAATTAAAATATCCAAATTTTATAAACCCGCAATGTACAACTGTTTACCCGCAATATTATCAAGTTGTTACGCGTACATTGCTTCGTAAGGTGGGTCCACACTTGTTTTTGGCGTGTCAGAACACCGTGTCAGAACACCGTGTCTTTATCATACATCGCTAGTTTGATTGGGCGTGCGCTATGGAAATACTGTTGTTCTGATACGCCAAAATGTGACAAGTGTGGACCCACTTTTAAATGATTGCGTGGTTTAGTTTCGTTATAAATTGAGAAATCGAAATCTCAACAACTATGCATTTGCGACAAGTGGTCCCATAGAGAAAGTTGCTTATTTCTAAGGGTAGAATCATCCCTTAAAGTTGTTGCTAGGGTGCTACTAATAACCTGTATACAAAAATGTTATGATCTGCATAGTTGATCGGTGGAGTGGGATTAGTAAAGTAAGTAAGTAAAGTGGCATCACGCAGCGTTTATCGGCCGTAGTACAGTCGCGCATACTGCAGTACTTTGGCCATGTCTCTGGGCGGGGTAGCGACTCCATAGAGCGGCTGGTCGTACAGGGCAAAGTAGAGGGAACCAGATCGCGTGGCAGGTCACCGATGCGCTGGACTGACCAAGTTAAATCCGCAGTGGGACACCCTGTATCTGACTGCGCCAGACAGTCTACCAACCGAGAGAGATGGCGGGAGATCGTGCGGAAAGCTATGTCCGCCTCTACCACCGACGTGGACGCCTCAACATGACCACGACCGCTCTGCCAAGAGTGAAACGACGAAGAAGAAGAAGAAGAAGAAGTAAAGTGGGGTGGTAAGTCGATGGGAATCGGTTTACTATGAACCCTTCGCCGCTGCTAGGTAGATATATGCTGGGTTGATTTATTTGTCCAATGCACATTTGCAAAGTCCACATCCTGCGTCGAACGAACCCAAAAATTCAAATACAAGGCTTTTTCCAAAGAATTTTATACGAGTAAATGATATAAACCAACACTAAAGAGCCGATTTCACCGCTTAAATTGAACGCGCGTTAAGCTCAGATCACGCGCTTAAACTGAGTTCCGCCATAAATATGACAATAAACTGAACGTCGATCAAGTTGAACTCGGTTCCTGTTGTGAACGGTGAGATCGGCACTAAGAGCTTGATCCAGAGTCTGGAACAAGCTCTTAGTGCCGATTCCAGACTAGTGATTCCAAATTGCATTAATTTTCTGGGTTAATTTAAAAATGGAACAGAATTTGTATTAAATTATCTGACAGGTCTGTCCACGGTCTTTTATCTGCTGCGACATTATAATGTACCATCGCCTTTAGTAAAGCTTAATATGTAAGTAATTATTAAGATAAACAATATATTAGAAAAACACTAAAAAAATCGACTTATTCGTAGTACTAAGGGACCTAAACGGGATTCGAACCCGCGCCCTTGGCATTACCGAGTAGCTACTCTGGGATCGGTGTTTTCTAGTACTTTTTACTTTTTCGCTGCAAGCCAGCGATATTTCATCAATATTTCAGCGAAATTTCAGCAATACCTTCGACATTCGAATGAAACACTTTCCAGATGTTTGAATTGTCCAATATAAAACAGCAAAATTATTAATAGAGATTTTTTCCATTGCACAATGCTACGGGTGAGTCGATGTTTTCTAGTATTTTTCTAATATATTATTTATCTCAATATATAAATTGCATTTGCGAAGTATCCCAATTCAATAATTATAATTAGTTATAATATAATATTTATTAGAGCAACATTTTCTTAATAAGTTGTATGACATAAAATCCAACATAATATTATATGGAACGTAATTACTCATATCAGTATGACAAATTTAGGTCGCCATAGTAATTCGCAAGGTTGATATACATACATATTCGCAGAGCGAGTATTAAAAACGGTTCTTTATTGTCATTTATACATAATATTTATTTAAATTACATCTCTTATTCAATTAAGAAGTTAACGGTATTTCAATTTGCTTTAAAGTTTTCGCATAAAAGATTATTTTCGCTTTAAAAACGAGCAGATTGAATATATTGCAATCACAAAGTGGTTAGTAAATGAGACTGCTAATTGCATGAGCACATTGAGCACCAAAATACACATTCCAAATCACACTTTTAAAAATTGAACACTCGCAGTAATGCTAAAAAGTAATTTCTATCAACAGAGAAATGTTTTTTTTAAATTACAAATGGGTTGTAGAAAAAGCACGAGTAGGATCAAAAAAAGAATTGTTTGATTCATTTTCTTTCTATACTATTAACAAAAGGTAGGTACTTATTTCTATTAATGGTTGCAATTAACAAAATTGTTTACTTAGTACCTATTAAATGTTAATTTTTAAGTAGCTTTAATCATTCAGTTTTATTACATGTGCTTCCTTATTAGTAACAACGATAAAGGATTTCGCAAAGTAAAATTGTATGGGATGTATGTAAGTTTTCCTTTCATACATTTTTACTTTACCAGTTTTACTAAGTTAATTTAACTTACAGCTATTATAAAATTTTCAATAACACCTCCAAAATATCCCTTTTACAAAATGAACTTGATTATGTCTAGGTAGAGGGGCAGATTAGAAAATTGCACTAGTTCACATTCTAGATTTTACTGTTTGCTATGTTTCAGTATGCGGAAACACACAACAGTGTAAAAGTTTCTGCGGAAAACAATGAAAAAAGTTTCATAAAAAAAGGGACTACAATTTTCGTAAAAGGGGTTGTTATACAAAGCAATCATTTGCAAAGATATTCCAGAGGTATTTTTATTTATTTATTTTATTTATGTATGAATTTTTTTCTTCTTGAACTTGGTAGCCGTTTCAGTCTTCTACTTAATATTTTTCTTCGCCTTCCACCTCTCGTCGACTAAGGAACAAAATCAGCTTTCACAATGATCTCAGAATATAAAACAATCTGTCAAATCATTATGAAAACCAGTTTCGTAATTCCTGATATCTTCATACTTCTTTTCTCTCTTGACTGAGCTGGGAACTTTTCTTTATGTACTAAACAGTTAATATAACAGGAATACAAATCTTGAGCTTAATTCTTCGTCAATTTAAAGAATGTAAGTGAAGGGGCACTAAGGAGGACCATGAATGGATTTGTCATCGCTCGATTGGTCGAGGTATGCGCCGGGAATGGGATGTGACGTGTTCGCCGCCGGGACGCTCCCATTAGCCACATGACATCATGCTGACTCAGGCTCGTTAGCTAGCGACCAGTTTTCGGTTAATTGTTCGCCATCTGTAATACATAAAACAGTCGGTCATCGATACGTAGTAGGAGTCGATCATGGTCGCACGTTAATAAATTCATTAGAGCTAATTCGGACACAATTATTGCGCTTACTATTGACTTAAAATAGTAATAAACGAAGGCGGAGGGCGTAGGGGAAGCATGCGGGCTCACCCACACCGCTTGGGCACTAATTAGGCAGAGAGAGGCGCCGCAGATGGTGCGGCCGCGGCGGCCTTGTCGGGGCTGCGAGGGAGTCGGCGCCACTACTATTATTTCGCCAATTTATCGACTCCGATTGCTTCGGATTCGTCTTTTAAGGACAAAGGCGGCGGGGCTTTTGGTCGTTACCTCATTGCTCCTCGCCAGCGTGAGAATGTGAATCTCGTAATCACTGCTAAGGCTAATTGGACCGCGGAACGTCAATACGTTGGCGGTGGTAAATCGTCATAGATTTGTTACGGTAGAGTGTGCGAGGGCGAAGGTGTCGGTGACGCTGACGTCACATCCGGCAGGAGCTCAATGGGCGCTACTATGTGGGCCACACGCCACACGTGTCGCCCCCTCGCGCCCGCACCCACAACTCTGCTTTAATTGCTGACAACTATGGGAAATAGCGCAAATGTGTTGCTTTTATCGCGAAACATGTTTACACTTGTGCTCTGATAATGACGAATGTTGTCTGTAACTACATATATTTATCAGCGTTGCCCAAGAGTTTAGTAACAGTAATAGCGCGTCGTCACGCACTACACAATTAAGTAAATAGACAATGCCCGCATAATTATTTGAGAGACCTACTTCCAAAGTGCGATGGCCAGGGTGCCGTATTGAGCGAGACGTTGGCGACAAGGTATAATAATGTATTTAGCTGTGGTGTAATGGATTTTACATCTTATGAATAGACCTGTTATAGGACCTTTTATAGGACAGTACCTATTTAGATAGTGATTCTGAAGAATCTACTGATGCTAGTAAATGCCACATTCAGGGCTTTCGTGGAAGTAGATGAAACAATGGGAATAAAAACGGAATTTAGCGCATGAGGTGACGAAAGTGCGCCGGCGCGGGCGGCGGCGACAAGTATGCAGGGCGGGTGACGCGCTCCCTATTGATAGTGCGAGCGGCGCGCATTATTCTCTTAACAAACCGCTGCCCTAGAATGCAGTGCGTTGCTCACGATACGAATTCGTAATAACTTTGTTATTGTCTCTTACTAAAATTCTGACAAACGTCATTGGCGATATGTCGGCGGCGAAACGAAATGTATTGTGCGCAGCGCGGACTATACAATCCTTTTCAAAGTCTCTACAATCAGATGCAGCTTATCCATTATTTACTTAAAAAACAAGTTCTTAAGTTTATTGCTCATAAAGTTTCAATAACCGATTTCATAACTATTCACACACATAAATCAGAACATGTACATTTGTCACGTAAAGCAAATAAAGTGTAGAGACGGGTCGAGATCTCGTTCGTTATCAGCGTATCTTGCTCTGGTATGGTATGTCGTAAAGTGGAAGCGCAAGCGCAGGTATAGAGATAGAGCGAGCATTCCGCGGCTCTAACGGTGAGTTATTTCGCCGACCACACAGCGGCCGCGGCGTGAATGGCCGAGATGCAGCCTCCGCTGCAGCCCTCCCCCGCGCCGCGCCTGGCCCTCGCATGCCCGCCGCGCATTCCGCCGAGCGCCGCGCTAGGCGCTTGCGCAACCTCCTCCGCCGCATTCCATTCATAGCGGCGCACGACTCAATAAAGCCCGCAGCTCCTCGCGGCCGCCGTCCTCACCTTCCCGGAATGGGAAAATGAGCGCAGTTTTTTAAATTTTAGAGCGTTACGCCGCATTTCTTCGTAAACGTCACGCCGGTGGGCCGGTGTGAGTTCCGTCGGACGTTGACCCTCGCCGTCACTGCTTTCTCCGACTCGCTGTTTGCTATTGGAACGAATCTATTAATTGGAGAAACGCAGTTCACACATGAGCGTGGAAAGTAGACCGCTGAGCTTTAAATGTAGAGTCACAGAAAGGCAGATATCCGTGTATACCCACGAAATGACAAGTCACTTTTGGGTATCGGTCTAATAAGCTATACCTACGTATTTTTCTAGAACGCTAAAGCTTTGATCAGTGCTGAGCGAGCGACAGTGAGTGTCGTGGCGTGTACACAGTGTATGGTACTGGCACATGCGTGCACTCGCGGTGCAAGAGTAAGGAGGGTTCCAGTGCGGAGCAAAGCGCGCAACCGAGTGTCGGAGGCTGCATTCCGCTCCCCACCGCCCGCAGGTGAAATGTCACCAAACAGCATTCCGAAATATTTGAAACGACCTTTATGGCGCGAAAGAAAGTGTGAGGGGCGCGGGGCGAGGGGCCGCGCGACCGTGGGACAGCGGCGCGCGCGCCAGTCGCACGGCGCCCCCCGCCCGCGCCGCGCCGCCTCCCGCATTCCAGCGCGCCTCCCTCCGAATTTATTCAGCCGCGACCCGAGCCGAGACTGCGCCGCCGCAGCTACACGCGACCGCACTGACTACCGCGAGATGCCACCCGCTCGATTCGCCTTGACCACATTTTATGCTTTGAGCGAACTTTTCGAGCGCAATAGATAAGTACCGTTGTTATTTATTAAAGCGCTGCTGTCTCGTATTTAACACTGATGAACTACTTATCTATAGTTATATCGTTGCCAATTACCACGTTGCACGAGAATGACTAATCGTAAATCGAATAGGTGTTTAACCAGCCCCCCTAGCCAAAGTAACATTTGCAAATCTTCGTTATCGCTTCGCTTTCGAAACATGTATGGGATTGACACAAGGTTTCGTTAACAATCGAATTTTAAAACGTCAATTCCATACATTTTTCGGAGCGAAGCGATAGCGAAAATGTGTAAATGTGACATTGGCTACAGGCTCAGGATTGTAGCCGTCTCGGCTTCTAGTGATAACGGTTTAGTTGAATATGGGGCTTTATACCTATCTAGTAGGCAATATATACTTAAGTACCTAGAAGAAAAGATTTCAACGCCGTATTTTTGTTTTGGCCGGAGTCGGTGGTGCGGGGGCGCGGGGCGCGGGCGGCAGCGGTGTCGCAAATAGCCCGTGACGCGGCGGGCGCTGCACTTTCGCGCGGTCATGTGCCCGGCGCCGCAACCAGACGCTCGTAATCGGCCCTCTATTTAAAAACGTCGCCGGCGACGCTGCCGCGGCGGGGAATGCGCGGCGACAATGCGCGCGTCAACGACCGCTCGCAGCGGAAGCGACACACTTCCAGCCCGGAAACGTGCACCCGCGCCTTAAGGGACCGCCGACTATTTATAACCGGCGCAGGGCACATCCACGCGTCCGCGGGGGAGCGTGATGTAATCAGTTTATTTCGGAATCACTCCCTTCGAGCGAGGAGCTTAACCACTCACAGGGACAGATTTATGAACATATCGTTATGTCATATGTGTGGGAACTCGATGGCCGAACAGTTTCAGATGTCGGCGGCCAGCACCGTTTGCGTTCGATAATTAAACGGCGTGCGGCTACATTGATTGATAGATATCAATTTTACCGCTGTCAGCGGAACAATATCAGCGATTCATCTTCGAAATTGTAGAGACGTCATCGTCGGTGTACGTAATTGGCTCGAGAATGTTGTTTGATTATCTATCGCTTAACGACTGGAGAACGAAAGAGTCACACAAAGGGTGTATCGAGTGAGGTGTACGCGGTCGTATTCGCCGCGGTTCCCATCGTGTTCGTTCCGGCAGCGCGCACGTCGCTCATTAACGAATAAGCAGGTAAAGAAAGCGCAAGGGTACACCGGAGATAAGGGCAATAAATGCGCGGTTCTGTGGCTCATAATGAATATATGCGTGATAGTATCTCGGGGCAATTACCGAAATACATCTGGTGTGCACATCGCATCGGAAACTCGTTACGTATTCAATTAATGTAGTTCGCCTTAATGAGCACGCGGGCGGGCGCCGGGCGGCCCTTCGCGCGAGCGACGCCGGCGCGCCGCCGCCGCCGGCAGACAGTACGGACACCACTCGGGCACGGCGCACGCCGGCGCGCCGCCGCCGCCGGCGGACAGTACGGACACCGCTCGGGCACGGCGCGGTAGACATCGAGGCGGCTGCATCCGGATGAAATCTATGGCACAGAATATTAATTGTACAAGTTCTATGGTAAAATAATTACAATTTTGTCACCGGGACATTAAGTAAGTTGTAAGTACTAACTATTTTAAATAAATAAATATTTTCTTATTTACACACAAAATGTGAGTGTTTACCTAATAACATTTTTTTAAAGTCCAGTGTCTACAGTAAGATTTCTTAATTCTAAAATGATTTAAATTCAGTTTAGTATGTGGCTTGGCGCGACACGAGATCCCTGACTAATAGCTTATACGTGCCCATAGCGGTGCGTCCAGCATATTAATATACCGTAATTAAGTCTGGGCATTTTACATTTTTAAGCGGGTAATCACGATTGTATGTTCGATGTCAATAGAACATACTTTTGGGAGCATTAGCTGACGATCTACAAGCGGTCCCGACATGCGCAGCGGCAGTACAATGGTAATTTAATTTTGTTGGACTATTGTAGACAGGTGCTACGAAATTGCTACGAGATTGCTACGAGGGTGTCATTTTGTCTTTATCTGTTACAAAAATTGTCTATGACTTTCAGTTTTAGATTTTTGTCAATAGAACAATTAGGTTAACTTTTTCTTTAACTAATTAAATTGAATTTAAAATAAAAAGGGACAGGGACAGAACTCAATCTAAGTATGCAATTTATGTTTTCAAAATCAGAAATCGGGAAAATAGACACAAAACGGTAGTTACACGATTGTGTCTTACTTAAAACTTTGTAGAAAATTACAAAAGCACATCAGTCAAATCTCAACGAGTCATTCTTACGACAAGCCCGCAGATACAAGGCTTTCACAACACTTATGTTGCCAACATTTAGCATTCAATATTGCGTACTGGCCGAGTTTATTTACACAGAATAGCTGTTACGGTGGATCATATAACAGGTATATCGTTTACGAAAACAACTAAAGTATGCCTTTGTCGGTCTTTAAGTAAAATGCATTGTTGATAAAGTTACTACTTATATTTATAATTTCTCTTTTGGTAGGTAGGTACTTTTGCTAACAATTTTTTTGAAAATGGAATTCTTTGCTACGGTAAAAATGCAAAAGTTTAAAAGTGTAAAAAGTTTTAGTCACAGATCACCTCTTAAAATGAGTTGTATGTTGTGTATATATGTTGCCTATATGGAGATTCGCGGCTTGTTATCTAGTGGCGGCGCGGCGGGCGGCGCGGCGGGCGGCGGTGTGGCGGCGCCTCGGGCTATTTCAGGGCGTCACTCGCTTCAGACCTAGATTCCGGCTATTGTTCTAAGTGCTTAGGGGTGTCAGCTCGCGGCGGTTCAATTGACATTTAAAAGTAAAGATTGTTTTTAAATAATTAATATATTATTATTTATTTAGGCATTTCCAGGTGCTTCGTGTAACATATACCTTTATTTCTTTGCAATGTCATGAAACTACTGCTTTTTCACTATTGCCGATGACACGCACTCCTCCGTAACAACACTGGGATATAAAGTGTCCATTAAATTGAATCTTTTAGGTATGCTACATGCATTATGAATTTATGGAAAATTTGTTAGCATTGGTTTTATTTTTATACAGGGTCATTCTAAATTCACCATGACTCTGATCAACTTTCTCTAAGGAACATATAGGGTCAAATATGTAAAAAAAAATTACTATCCACACCTTAAGATCCAGAAAAATCAAAGAGTAATTGTGATCAGTTTAGTTTGACCAAAATTTTGTGTCGAAATTCGACACATAGTTTCTTATAGAAAGTTGTTAACTTTCATGGACTAAACACTTCCTTAAAATTTGGATGGTGAATATGAAATGACTTTCGAAAAGAAGGAAGATAATAATAATAATAATAAAATGTATTTATTCGTCACTTCACAAATTTGTTCTATGTATACATTGTGTATATTATTATGTTGGATATTATTATTGGAAGATGTTGGATATTATTATGTTTTTTCTTTTTTTTAATGTCACATCGCCGAGCCCAGGTTTTCTCATTTTATATTTCATGCAAAAAGGGCAGCGCATGGCAACCCTGCGGCCGCGGCCGGCGCGCGCGGCGCCAGCTCGCACCAGCATGTTTTATTCATCGCGACCCGCGCCGCCCCCCGAATTTTGTTAGCTTGTCTAATTACACGCCGTGACCGACTCCGATGTGTCGCATCGCATATCGATTACATTAATTCGATGCGAGATTCATGCTGATCATAGGAAAAATGGCGATTAACTTTCTTAGAATTCCGATCACGTCGGCCTCGATGAGGTGCTAACGATTCTAGTTTTTTTTAATCCGATAGAAGCGATGTGGTGTTAATGGCAGGAATAATGTATGCAAAGGTTTTGAACAAAGTTTTGATGACGAGTTTTATTTTAAAGAAATGATGAATAATTGCACTAAGTTGATTTGAAGCGCTTTTGTTTATTGTAATAGATACTATTCGTGATGTTGAAACATAAGTAGGCTTGCTAAAAATATGATTGGAATGTGCAATGTAACAGATTTTTGAGTGATTCTTGGAAAACGTTGGTTGCGTTTTATTATTCGATATAAGTAGCGTTTGATGTCGTTTAGGTGTCAGACGAGGGGGGTGAGAGGCTGTTTGTGAATGATGACGCTTAAAGGTTGCAGAGGGGGGCGAAGGGGGCGAGGTGGGCAGTAGGGTCCGATGTCGCGGAATAGTCCATTGTGCCGGCGCGGCGGCGGCGGCGGCGGCGGCGGCGGCGCGGGATGCGGGTCAAGGCCCACACGGCGCCTGTCCGTCGTCCAGATCTCAACCTCATTTTTAAATCGGCCAGTGTCAGGAGGGACACGTGTATTCATGAACAACCAAAATGTTGAAGTGTTTGTGACTTTTACGGTTTGGAAATATTACAAAATTAAACCCTCTTTCCCGGGTTCCGGGTTTGTTGATTCCGGGATTTGTGCTAAAAACTTTTGCAAAGCAGATGGAAAAAAGAAAATACCCTGCGGCTGAACTCAAAAAAAAGAAAAACAGAGCTTAAAAAGTAATTTTGTGGACATCAGTCCATAATTTTCCTATTAAATAACGATAAAATTTAAATAGCTTTTCCTTTGATTTTTTTTCCGAAAGATTAATATTTAAAATATACCTAGTGACCAAAAAAATACCTTCTCTATAAAATTCTTTAAAAGATAATCAATGAAATATCATATAAGTAATATTAATTTGTTTTTTATTAATGAAACACCTTTGATCAAGGATATCCTTGATCGAAGTCGAAGTACAACACTGTTTCAGGTGAAACTTAAATATAATATCATTATTAAACAACCAGTAGATTCTTCTCTGTTCAATTATTGTTGATACTTGGAAACCGTTATATGGCTTTTGCCCTAGAATTAACGTAACATATCGTTGCCAAATAAAAAACTCAGTTTTTCTTCTATTGGAAACGTTAATCTAGGGCGGAACCTACTTCAGTACTTACTGTAATTGTACAAATTCTACATCGCTTGTTTCGCGCATGACGCAATTGTGTTGAAAAAAGGTCAAAAATAATTCAAGAAACACGATGGACGGTCGTGAAATCTGAAATTTACCACCACGTACACCCACTTCGTGTGCTCGGTTAGTAAAAAAAGCTTTCCTGATTTTTTATGTACGTAGGTAGGTACATACAAGCGCGCACCGAACGAGATGCGAGGCTCAGTTTAGGTGCGAAGGTCAATGACTGATAAGGATTGCGTTACGTCGACCTCTGTTTCTCCCCTCACCTCGCATCGCCAACCCAACTATCAGCCAAAATATGCCAAATGAAACTTCAATTTAGATCCTAATTACTGCCAG
Source organism: Agriphila straminella (assembly GCA_950108535.1). Lineage (NCBI taxonomy): Eukaryota > Metazoa > Arthropoda > Insecta > Lepidoptera > Crambidae > Agriphila > Agriphila straminella. The sequence goes on from OX467318.1 coordinate 6,930,746, forward strand.
ATTTCTGACATAAAAGTTTAACAGTAAAAGTTTAGTTTAACGAATGTACTGTTAAAATGAAACGCAAGCGAATTGTCATATAGGTACCTACTGCCACAAAAATACTGTACAAATAATTAAGCCATAAAGGGAAAATGAATTCCAGTCTTCCTACAATCTTCCTACCTTAAACGAGCATACTTAAATTCAAGTAAATTACCAAGTTAACATGTTATTATATAAGTACGAGTAAGTATATGTATACTTCTTTATTTTACAAAATGTAGGTAGACATAATAGTGGATAGTATTTTAGTTCTTGATGCATACTTCACTCTGTTTGCAGTTCAATGGTATATGGTAACAGACTTGTTGCAAGTAAGTACATATTTAGAAGTTATTTTAAAGAGTTGCTGGAGTAAGCACGTGTGCTACAGGGGAAACACAGTCGGGGGAAGCACCAGCAAAGTGTAAATGTTTGGAGCGCTGCAAGGGGCCGCGAGGGCGCCACTATCGCGGCGCAGGCGCAAGGTGCACCTTATCGCGCCATTGTTCGCGTCGACAGATTTATAGCTTCCCTTTGCCCTGGATAAGGGTCGTGACCTGGGTACACCTTTCCTAAACAACGCAATACTGAGTAACGACTGCGTTCTCATTTCGCGTTAACTCAGTCCTTGGAATGTCTTATTTTGCCTTTCGTCGATAAATTTTAATAACGTGCCTGCTAGGTTTATCTTATTGCCATAAGTGTCAGAATAAATCAAACAACACTAATAGGTACATACCTAAAAAACTCCTTTGTCCATCGCTCTCAGGGTGCGCCTGCACAGCTTTTCGCAACTTCTCTCGGCCTCTGAAAATGCAAACAATCGCATCTTAACGCTTATCGAACAATGACTACCTAAAGCTTTCAAGACAATACAGTATTGCGATTATTATTGAAAATATTGGTTAAAAATTATTTTCCCAACATTAGCTGAACAATCCGTGAGAAATGCCATTTGGTGCCATTCCGACTTTAAACAGTTGTTTTGTGAAAAAATATAAATTGTACATAAATTTTGTTGCGTTCTTACTAACTACTTTTGAACACAGCCAAGAAAACATTGTAAAATCAGTTCTGATTTTGAAAGTCGTCAATATAAAACAAAAATATGATGATAATGGTCTGCGTTTTGGAACGTTGCCAGCGTGTTGTCTCTTCCATCTGTATAAATGTTTCGTCTGCGAGGAAGGTAATACGTGTAATAATGTTAGCTTAGCGACACGCAACAGTCGTGTGAACGCCGGCCTACGGTGGAGTAACCACTTGACTGGTCACACACAATATAAAATATTATAAATAAACTTCACAAAATATATGTACTGAATTCAAACTAAAACGACACAAAAATCACAGTACCTATAGATATTAGTTTTTTCTTCTATACTGTGCTAAAATGGTTAGCCGTTGGGGTAGGCTGGCCATTAGCAGACAATCTGTCACAAAAAAGCCTTGAAATGAAAAAAAGCACAAAAACAAACACTTGTCTCAAAAATTATGTTTGTTCTATCTTGCATTAGAAAATGAAATCTTTTTGAAACAATAAAAGAACCATTAACGGAAACTAGTTTATTTCCACAGGGTGTTGCAAAAAATGGGAAAACCGTTTCTTCGGACCATCAAACTGAACAACTTTTGCTATGGGACCAACTCTGAAATCGCCCAAAAAACATCAACTGTTGTGTTGCATACATTTTGATAATTTCGTAATTATTTGTTGTATGATACAGCTTTGCCTATTAGCCATTTTTTACCTTTGCTCCAAATTAATAATATTACTAAACAAAGAGAAGGAAATTAAATTATTTATAATTTTGTGAATGGGAATTGACAAAGTTTTATGACATGATGACGGACGATTGATTGAAGTTGGTTCTCTGCAATATTATTGAAGTAAATCAGATTGGAATGGTTACGATAAATACCTACAGGTAATTGAAGTGATAAGTCATAAACACGATGGCATGTGTACTGATGGCTGGTATGCGGTTTGTTGGTTGTGTAACGGTGCACGCGCGGAATGTGGCGTGCATTCCCAGCTCCGGTCGCACCGCCGATCGCCTCCCGAGATAAGCCCGACTCCGATACGAAACCCAATAAGCCATTTCCTTAGAACTCTCACAAGAGAACCGCTCTCGTGAAAAAATGACTAAAACCGTATAAAAAAAGGCCATGAATAAGGCGGGAGCGCGAAATAAGAATGGCCCAATTCTGGGAAGGTTCGGCGCCGGTGCAGTCTTTATATGCTTTTATAATGATCGCTTTTTGTGGAGAGACCCTCAATAGGTTATCGCGGGGCTGGGACGCGCTAGCCGGGCACACAACGTGCGAATTCTTTTACCGCACATTTTCATTGAACGCAACGATCGACTATCTAATAATATGATGAAGATGGGTGTCAATAATCGCACTGATTTTATAGATGATAATATTAATATTAGCCGTGACGGAAGCGGCGCGCGCGTTGAATACGGTCATGAATGACGATCAGGCGCAGCTATGAGTGCGGATACAACAATGACTGACCAATTTAGTATTGACATTTGCATATCGCACTCGGCATCGTCCTACACGCTGTCGAGACGTGTGTTGCAATTCGCGTTGACGTTTAAAGAGGTTAGCTGTGCGGACGTGAATTTCTAGAAAGGCGACCGAGGAACTGCGTAGCTTAGAGAGTATATCCCTCGATGGGAGGAAGTCGGCGGAGGAAATGCTTATGAAATGTGCGCCCACGCCGCGTTTCGCCGGAAGCGGAGGCGCAGCGCGCGCACTGTTCGCACTGTCAGACTGTAGGCGTCAATATGTCACAGCTACAGACTGCCGGTTGAATGGTGATGCGTGTAGTGAAACGATATTACTGTGTGATAAGCCTGTGCAAAGGTTATAAGAGCGAAGGGCGAGTGCTCTGCGTGTGGCGGCGACGTCACAGAGATGCTGTGAGTCAGCCGTGGTCGAGGGCACACGTGTTGCTGACGTCGCCTACACCTGACTCATCATCACTCACATACTGCATTATCATATGACAGCAGAATGTCCACCATCACATCATTCACATCATACTACGTCCTGTATTATTTTATATTTTGATATTTAGGTACACTTAGTACCTACATTATTTTCAAAGCCAACAAACGTTTCATGAATCTAAAAGCTATTTATTTTTTTTATAATAATCTTAATCTGTTTTGAAAACCTAAAACTGAAAAGACATTAAATAAAGTCTATAATTCAGGTGAACTCTAAAACATATAACTTTAAAAAAATTGGCAGAATGTGTATAATTATGAAAATAATTGATTTCATTTTGATAATAAGTTCAATAAAGTTCCATACTTATTTATAACAAGTAAGAAAATTATAAATTTAAAAAAAAAGTAAACATGTTTTTTTTGCACACTAATCTTTATCATAGTATTAAAAGGTTATATTGATGAGGGTAGTTTGTTATTTGTTTGCAGTGCGACTAATAATGAGAGTTAGAATAGCAAAGATACCTATATGAGTGAGTGAAAAGGTAGATTTAGACGTTATGCTTGGCTGATATCGCTTCGCCTGTTCAGTGTTCACCTCACCACAGCACTTTGACAGCACTACACGTATTTTACAGTAATCCTGAATATAATTTTAGTATGTATACCATTCATAATTAATTTGATTTATTTAGGTAGATTTTGCTTACAAACGATTATCAAGAGATTATTTTCAGAAGATTGTCGTTAAGAACATTTAAATAAATTGGAAATATTCTGATGTTATGTCAAGGGTAAAAAATATATTTAAAAGTTATAAAGATTAACTTTAAATTAAAAAATAACAATTTGAAATATTTTAGCTGAATTGCTTGTGCAGTTTAGTTGAAATTTAAATATTATAATATTTATAATCAAAATACTTGAAAAATTAAGAATAAAATATTGTAAGAATATATGTAGGCGAAAGTGCAACAGAAATAAAACAATATAACTCTAATCTTACGCTAATATGGGTACACTCCATGACAAGTATTGCAAATCACTATTTTAATCACTATACACCAAATTTTCACAGTTGAACTAATATCTTACAGCAGCGGTTGACGGACACTAAACTTATGCTTCCAGCACATCGCGCGAAGTTTGGCCTCAGCTACTAGCGGCGTTCACTAAACAACGTGATAATACAAAAAGAAGTCAGAGGTTACGATGTTATCGAGGGAGACATGAATATTCGAAGACGCGAGGGTCACTAGTGAACGTTCGACGTAGCATCGAGCCGCGGCGTGAATGGGACGACCGACATTTTATGAATCGAGAGCCGTCGCTCATTGAACCGAGTGCTGTGCTCGCGGCGGCGGCAGCGCGTGCGCAGGCCCAGCGCCGCAGGGCCGCAGCTCGGGCCCGCAGCACAGCTCGCGGCGGTTCCGGCCCCGGCGGAAGTGACGTTCCGACCGAACATGGCGGCGCGCGCGCAGGAAGTGCGCAGCTTACCTATCGGGACTTCGCCGACGGCGCGGCGGCCCGAGCCCGACCGCAGCGGCAGCGCCGCCGCCGAGCACGCTAGCCCGCATGCGCCGATACCGATATCCGCAAAAGTGCGCGCGATCACTACCTTGCGAATAAATTATCCGTGCTCTTATCTAAAAATATTCGTGTGCGAAGCGAGGCGGTCGAAATCGTAGCACGACCAGCACAAAGTTGCACGCGCGAATCGCTTCCCCGCCGCGGGGAGACTGATGAGGGCAGGCCGCGCCGGCGCCGCCGGAGTTTCTGACGCACGCGCACGTCACTGGCCGTCTCTTTCCTCAAGCTCGTTAAGCGATGGGTGCGAGCGAGACCATGGCCGCTCATTATCACAGCGGCGAGTGTTGAACCAATAGACCGACGAGTAGGGACAAATATTCGACCTTCACGTGCACTCACACAGACATCTTCGTGATCTGACGAGAAATCACACATAGACACGAGGAGCCTCGCAAATTGCTCACCGACGCCGCGCCGCCGCCGCCACCGCTGTGCTAGTTTTGAAAATTTTTCCAGAAAATTGACATGCACTGTCGTGATGGATGAAAAAGTTGCGCGCGCGCCACGTGGCAGCCCCGCCACGCCACCGCCTGCGCCTGCGCCCGACTTCTACACACGGACTTGTTCCAACAAACGATAACATTATTATCACACAGCTATAAATAAAAGAGTTAGATTATTAGGTCAGTAAAAACGTTGCAATTAGTTTAAGCAATCATTACCACCTTAAATATACTGAAAAAGTTGGTTGAAGTTATACACGTGTGCTGTTAGATTTTGTTCAAGTTCAAGTAAAGCAATTACTTGAAGAAACTTTAGAACAGCAGTACCTAATTACATTACAGCGTCTGACATGACATCCATCCATCCATCCATCCATCCATTAACAATTTTTAGCAAAAAGTTATTGATCACAGTATTTTTAATATACCTACCTATAAATGTTTATAATATTGAAGTAACAAAACTTTCTAAATGATTGCAGCTTCATTATGAATTTAAATGCAGGTTTTTAATATTCCCTGTCACACTTAACATCTAAGTATATAAAGAAATTTTATCAAATTTCAGTACCTAGTTGATGAAAAATATGAAAATAATTAATTGTACTTACTTAATTATTATAATCAATTATCTTTTTTATTGTATACCTACTGAACAATTACTTTAAATAATATATAAACATTAAGATAGGTTTTAATATATCTTAGGATATAAATTTAACAAAGGATATTATTAACCATGAAAGGAATGCATGAAAATTATATTTAAAATGAGAAAAATATGTTATAAGAATCTCAAAATGTGTAACTTCTATTATATGAATCATGAACAAAATACAAATAATAACTATAAGTAAGTACTTCAGCATGAATATTTAATTGTATTAAGTTACTTAATATAATTGAATATTCAATATAAAATTCAATATTTAACTGTATTTTGATATTTTCTTTAAATGAAAAACTAATAAAATTTATAGTCAATGCGAAAGAATATATTTTTTTTATTGCGTTTGATAATAATGATACCAAATTAATTTAATTTTAAATGTGTATAAAAGACACTTTAAAATGACATGCTTATAAATATTTAGGTGCTACAAAGTAATCATAATTGATATAAAATATATACGTACTTATACCTATTATATCTGAAATACCCAAAACCCATGTTTTCAAATTATTTTCAATTTTTAAAAATATTTAATCATTCATAGTGAAAATCACAAATGTAATGAAGGAAATCATTTGTTAATACATAAGTTATATATTTTTATAAATTACCTTATAAAAATATTTTTTTATTGACCTAATATTTAAAACATTTTATATATTCATAATAATTAAATCAAAACAAAAAATATTTTTAATATCTATATTTTTCATATACCGGCAAACATGTTAGAAGCGTGATCTCTAAATTCAGCCTTAATTTCCGAACCTTTAAAATAAATTATAAAATTAATTAACTAATAATTAAAAACAGTATTTTATACATCTTTCTAATAAGTATACATTACAATATTTTTAAAACTTATCTAAAGCAATGTAAGGTTTAGTTGAGCTAAACACCATTTGCTGTATTCGGTGACACGTTTTATGCGAAAAAAAAATTAACGAAATTAAATATTACAATTTTTTTTGGTTTTCAGGAATCTCTGAAAGCTGCTTATTCCGTTCAATCAATCAAAAATAACTATAATTGTGTAGAAATGGGAAAATAATTATTTATTCAACGAATTTTTTATTCTCCGCTAACGCTATACTAGTGCTTTAAAAAGTGCCTTTATTTTAGGAAAATTATTTGAAAAAGTATATTTTTATGTCAATTCCCGATAGGCGCTGAGTTGTAGAGGGGGTAGGAAGAGAAAAAGGGCCCCGGAAGTGGGTGCCAGTGTTGCCACACGCCGCGGGGAGTTTGCGTCGGTCGGGGTGAGCTGCGCGGACGCGTTGGCCTAATGCTCCCCTAACTATAAATATACTGACAAATTGATCACTTTTTATACAAAAAACACACTTATATATTATTGCGAAACAAAATAAATTTATTTTGTTTATTTATTATTGTTATTTTTTGAGAAATAATTTTATTTTATTAGTAATTTAATATTTTTTCGCTTAATTTTTTGAAGTGTGTATGCAATTTTAGATGAAGAATAATATTTGAAAATATTCCATTATCAAAAATATATTTTTTTAAATGAAAACATAGGTAAGTACTGAAATTAATTTAAAATACTTATTCTTAAAAATCATTTTGATGATTTTTTCATGTTTTAATATGTTAAAATAATCGCTGGTGCTTTATTTTGGATATATTAAACAAAATTATCATAACAAACATAAAATTATAAAAATGTAAGTTTTCAATTAAAATAATACCACGTTTTTATATTATATTATATTTTATACACAAAAAATAAAAAAAAACTATTAACTGAAGTTAATAATTGTTAGGTTAAAAATAGCGATAAATAATTTAAGAAAGGCCCTTCTGTTGGTATGGAATGTGCGGTTATCAATCGACAAAGGGCTGCGGTACGCTATCTAATCGTTGTCTCATACCTACTTAGTACTAGATAAAACATCACTTTTTCAAAATAAACTTCAACTAATTCTTGTAGTTAACTGGCGCCATCTTGTTTTGTTTAGGTAGGGTAAATAGGGCAGAAGCGCACCATAAGCTAAAGAAATATTGGGATAATTTAGGTACATAAAAAATGTTTTTGATGTATCCAGTTTTTCCATGAGACTATCTTTCATAATTAAATACCTTCTCATTTCTACCAAATATAAATATTTTTTATTCAATCCAAGATAATTTGCAAGCACTTACTTACAAGACACACAGTACAGATTGAGTAAAAAAAACTAAACGATTATCACCCGTTTGCTTTTTTGACACCTTTTTGTTATAAAAAATGGTTGTAAAATGGTACGATCGGTCCTAAATTTTTGGCAGGAAATATTGTAATAGCAAGGAATTCGGCTACGATCGGTATTTGTGTGGTTTTGTGCATAGGATTGATGAGTTGAAAGGCAACTTACTAACTTCTTAACTAATATGACTGTTTCCACGTTTCTATCATTGAGAGTTATTTTGCTATTTTATCGCATACCGTATCTCTATACTATACATCGGCATATAAGTAGGTACATAGTTTAACCTATGTAGAAGCACCAATCTATATTATAAAAACATAAGCATTCAAAATCAGAACTTGAATTAAGTATACTTATGTGCTTTTAAAAATTGCCTCAATTGATTCACACATATTTATTTAAGTACTTGTTCATGTTAATATTTTATGAAAATCAATCATTTCTAGTAAGTACATAACCTATCATTATTAAGTATATAAGCAACTGCAACTGATTGAAGAATTTAATAATAACTTATGAAATACTACAATTACATTAAAAGGGAGAACACTTTATTTAGTGGTTTGGTTACAATTTATAAAAGGTTTGGGACTAATATTTTGTGCATCTCCAAAGCAACTTTAAAATTTTGTTCTCCTTTATTTTCTAAAAGATAAAACAACCTAATTACTACAGTTCTAAAAAGGTATAGCTATCAGGCATTTTGAATTGTTTTATAACTTTGAACAACTTATTAACATTATGTTATGGATTATGCTTTAGTTTTAATTAGAATTGCAAAATTAGTTTTAACATTGACTAATTGCAGAAAATTTGAATGTGCCCTGCTTACTCTTATCTTATTAACTTTATAAACTGTTTTACCTCAATTCAAGAAGATGTGTCAGTATTTGAAAAAATATCATTACCTTTGAAAACCATAGGTAATCCAAAAAATAGACTCTGATTAGATTTTTCTATGTAGGTAGTCGCCGTACTCTGATGATGCAGAGTTTTGTAAGTGCTGCAGTTACACTAACTAACCAAAACGAAAAAAACATTTCCCAATGTAAATGACGGTAGTTCGATAAAGATTTGATTCTGATAACATATTCATCTTTCCATCTTGCTCTTACGTTTAAATTACGTTTATGTAAATATTTCTTTATGTGTGTGTATAAAGCATATTTTTTTAAAATTCGAATGTGGTAAAATAAATGAAAATCTCAAAAACTTGTAGCAGAGATAGCTTTACATCTATGTAAAATAATATCTACATTATTTTATTTGAATGTAATAGAATATACCTTTCATTAAATCTACCTATTTAATCAAAATTTCAGCCAAAAAAAAAAATAACTATGTAAGTGTACCTACTAAGTTTTTAAGAACAAGAGCTAGATTGTTATAACACTGCGAAGGAAAAGGAATGGAATTTGTTAAAAATTTACCATATATATAAATACTTAGCTTTTAGCAATTACAGTGATAGGTTTTTATTTGTTATTTGTGTAATACTATTTATAGTTAAAACCACCAGAATCACTTTTTATTACTAGTCTTTTTGAAAACATCCAAAGACAAAGTTGTACATAAGTAATATCTAACCTCTTTAGGGAAAGTTTGAATTTAGGTAACTGTTACTAACAAAAGCTAGCATTTAATTAACCTAACGGAAAGATATTTAAATCGTACTAGATGATCAAAACTGACGATAGTGAGATTAAATCAATTGTTTCTTATTTGTTATTATTTTAATATTTCCTGATATTATTTATTTCCAAAAATAGTTTATAACCTAACACTTCCCACGTTTCGCAAAAAAAAAAAACTGTTACACTTTGCAGAGGGCGGCGCTGGCGTTTTAGAATTCTACTAATATTGTAAATATGTAAGAATGTTTAGATGTTTGTTACTCAATCACGCAAAAACGGCTAAACAGATTTGGACGAAATCCGTAGTTTATAAAAAGCCTGGATTAACATATAGGATAACTTTTATCCTGGTCAAAGGTTCCCTAGGGATTTTCCGAATGTCCACGCGGACGAAGTCATGGACGGAAAGCTAGTAGGGGAGACCCGTACAAAACCGTATACCAGGGTAAAACCGTACGGTATAGCTGTGTCAGTTATTATTTTGAATAAGCCGCGCATTTGCAGATCATAGCAAGTAGCCAACAGGATCAATCTGTCAACAGACATTTGTCGCTGCAGGCACGAGCTTTAACCTTAAATCACATAATTATTATTTGGAGGTGTTTTGATCTAATTCTATTGTCATCAAAATATATTCACAATTAAATCTTTAACCCATTTATAGGTAAATGCAATGTTATTAACCTGAAACTTTGTTTTTTTTCCTTAATCATCAACAAAGTTTTGGTTCCGGATCTGCATTATAATGACAAGTTAATGTTAAATAATATTGTTTTGGTCGGTGGGGCAAAACCGTAAGGGGTAATATCGACCAGTAATCAGTATACGGTTTTGACCCGAAACTACGCCAAATTGATGTTTTTGTTTACAAGTTTTTATCAAAATGCTAAGGAATAATATAGGAATCTACTAACAGTTAAAGCTGGGACTCTTTGGTTTCAGGCTGATAACGTATGGGGCAAAATCGTATATACTATACGGTTTTGTCCAGCCCCTGGGGCAAAATCGTAATTCGTCAAGGTTTAGTTTGTGTTGATTATTTTTTGTTATTATGCTGATTATAGTTTTATTTTTTGTAAATTTATATAGCCAATGAGAGTCTCTAATAAACGAGTTAAATTATCAATATGTAACATTCATTTATTTCGATTTTATATAGGTTTGTTCTTAGCTATACGGTTTTAGACCGGTCTCCCCTATCTATCTACATAAATATGAATCGATGATACTTAGATATTAATTAATTAAAGACTGAGTAATCATATCAACAACGACTTCTAACTGGTAAATCCGTTCTGAGACAGATTAGTTCAAACGTGTTATTCCGAACGAAACTCGCAACTCACTTCGAAAGTCGCCTCACTTCGCACGAGTTTGATATTAGAAATAAGATGATATGATAATAGACCAATTTATTAATTGCAAGAGACTTCAGGTTGCTGCTGTTGTTAGGTATCTAATTTTAATTTAAAATTGATAAAGGTATCCACATTTATCTGATTTTCAATATCAAATTCATGCGAAGTCAGGTGACTTTTGAAGTGAGTTCCGAGTTTCGTTTTGGAATCGCCCGGCAGTTCATCCCGATTTTCAAAGATTCGTTTAGATTTTTTTGCACTTGATACTTGATATTTATGTGATTACACAATCTGGAGATTTATTTAACAGCAACGAACCCAAATGTTTTAAAACGTATATATATATGCACTAATTTTTAAACACTATATAAGATAACGTATGCCACTGGACTGGGTAAGCGAAACAAAAAACTTTTGGCTAAGTTAAAACACATAAAGTGGTAATTTCTGCTTTCAAAAAGAGGAGTAATTTTATGGTATTTTTTATGTTTAGAAAACTATAATAAGTATTTTTTTACTATCGATAGTTGTCCATGATGGTCATTATTCGATTAGTCAAAAAATAAATAGTGATGTATAGCATATAAATAGTGATACTATGGTTCAAAAGATATTTGAGTACCTTGGTGAGGCTGCTAACTTGACGTCAAGCTGGCAGGCACCTTAGATATAATATCAAGCAATTGATGAATATTTAAATCATAGAAGTGACGACTCTAATTGTGAGAAAAAATTTATAGTTCCCCCCTACTTATGAAGTTGCGGATTTTTCCTCACTCCCAAATGACTACAGAACACATTCACCAAATTTTTTCCAATTTTGTACCTACTAGTCAAAATTTGGATTTATTAAATAATTTTTTTTTTCATTTAATAATAATTGCTATGTGATAAAATTGCATTGCGAAAACATTGATATTTAATTTATTAGTGCAATCGATGTAGCTTCTTATTATGTGCAATTTTGTCAAAATAAAATTTTTGGTTACTTCTTCTAGTTTAATGCAATTAGCCCCATCTGTAGAAGGCAAAAAAACTTATAATACGGCTGAACCAAAGATTACATTCGGTAGGATTGATCCTAGATTTATCAAGCAGGTGGGGGGGAGGGGGGAATTCTGCCTTAACGAAGTACGCGGTTAATAACTGCCTCAGTTTTTATACTAAGCCAAGTTTGGTATCATTTTCGGATAAATCATTGACGTAGAATTCATTTCTGGTATAAAAAAATGCAATTTATTAAGAAGTTTCTTAAAAATTACACAATAACCAATATTCAACTATATTTTTTGCTTTAAGTCACCGTAAATATTAAACTGATGCTCTTATTTGCAAAAATATGTTAACAAAGCTTATAACTTACAAATTTCTTAATTAACAAAAAATATCGAAAACAATTTTTATTGTCGCGTGCCGTCAATTTCTTTTACACCTAAGGAAATATATTATTTTTTACTAAAACAAGTATCATATTAAAGTAAATAAATAGCCAATACTAAATATATACATTATAACACTTTTATGTAAAAGAAACTTAAAAAGTATAACGCAGAAGTAAAAAATATTAGTAATATTAGAAAAACAAAAAATGCCAGTCAATATCGACATAAAAAGGCAAACATCACAAGCGCGCATGTAACTACGATTTTTTCAGATGTTGTTAGGTACCAGAGTAGTTTTACCCAAGTTTTAACCCTTGGAAACCCTGTTCTGCTGGAAAAACTTGGCACTTGTTTCAGTATATTCGAAACAACTACCTTAAGGAAGCGTTTTTCTGGTATCTCTACTGTATACTTTTGTAAACCTAACTAAAGTTGCTACAATTTGAGCCTATCACAAACAAGTTTCGATTTGATTTTTAAAATTTTAATATTTAATAAAAAAATAACTTCCTTACAATGGTAACGAAGTTATTTTTTTTAATTAGCCAAAGAAGAATATTTTCTTTTATTATTATCTTAAAAATAAAAGGATAATAGAGCAATTACGAGGTATTTTTCATTTTCATATATTCCACTTTGTGTATTTAAAGGATTTTTTTTCTTTTATCAAGCGAGTATTTTTTTTTGTTTTTATTTTTTTTAATAGTTTAACATTTGAATCGTACAAATATGAATCTAAAAATGAATTCGACACCCTAAATTCATACGAATATGATATCAAACTGGGCATAGCAGCTTAACCAATATATCTATCGAGATTGGGCTGAAAGCCAAAAATTCAAATAATTTACTACAAAAATCGTGGTGGCTCCACTTCTTATATCCATCCTTGGGTTCTAAGGACCAATCCTACCAAAGGAAATCTCTGGTTCACAAAACGCCGTATTTTATTTCACCCTACAGACGCCACTAAATGGAGGTATCGCGTTTAGTGATGTAACATGAAAAAAACTTTGTTCTTTTTCACAATGTTAAAAAAAAAAACATAGCACAGTTGTTTTTTTAATATTTTTTTTCAAGAATATGTTGCAATCATGGACAACTATCAACAGTAAAAAAATCCTTATTATACTTTTCTAAACATTAAAAATACCATAAAATGACTCCTCTTTTTGTTAGCAGAAATGACAACTTTATTTGTTTTAACTTAGCCATAACTTATTTTTTCGCTTTATCAAAGTAGCATACCTACGTTATCTTAGTGTTTAAAAAAAATAGTGCATAAAAGTTTTAAAACATTAGGGTTCATGGTGTTAAATAAATAAATAATGTTAGTGTGGAAAATGCAACTTCTTTAAAATTCTCCATACATAACGCCGATTTCATAGGGGGACCTAATATTTGGGCATATTTGGGTAAAAGGGCGTTAAAATTTTAATAATGAGTAATTAAATATTTTTTTCTTTAATTTATATTGTTTTTTATTCTGTAACAGTTATAGATGAAAAGATTCCATGATGTAAATCAACGTATATGATGTTTTTACATATTATTGACATGTCCCTAATGTTATTGAAAACATTTAAAGGATCGCCGGATAAAGAGATTAGATGAATTAAATAATTTTGGTTTTCAGCAAAAAGGAAAATATTAATAGATGATACTTAGGTATTCATTTATTAAAGACTTAGTAATCATATCAACCACGACTTCGAACTGGTAAATCCGTTCTGAGACAGATTAGTTCATCCGTGCTATTCCGAATGAAACTCGCAACTCACTTCGAAAGTCGCCTCACTTCGCACGAGTTTGATTTTAGAAATAAGATAATAATAGACTAATTTATTAATTGCAAGAGACTTAAGGTTGCTTCTGTAGTTATCTAATTTTAATTTTCAATTGATAAAGTAACCCACAATTATCTGATTTTCTATATCAAACTCATGCGAAGTGAGGTCGTGACTTTCGAAGTGAGTGGCGAGTTTTGTTTCGGAATCGCCCGGCAGTTTATTCCGATTTTCAAAGATTCGTTTAGATTTTTGGGCTTGATACTTCATATTTTTGTGATTATACATTCTGGAGCTGATAACTAATAAATCTTGCGAAACAGATGTGCAATTCAAGTGTAGATAAATAGGACTGGAATACATCGCCGGATAAGAAATTGGATGGCATTGAATAATCTGCCTTTTAATAGTCAAATTGGTTTTCAGCAAATACCTATTGAAACTGAAATACAATCTACCCTCCACTCTAAAAAACGATTAACCGGCTTTTATCGTCAACTAAATTCATACCAATTTATTTGGGGTTTAGGTACTTCATATTGTGTTATATGAAGATGTTACCTATACTAACTCAGTAAAGCATCTCTTTGGTAGATAAGGTACACATGTTGTCCCATCAAAAACTATAGAGATTACAACGGTTGTTACAGAAGGAATGTTTTATCCAAATCTAACGTTTAAAAGAGCCCATATATAGCATTTGAAACTAACTTAACTGTTTTTAATTGAAGAGCAATGTGATCCAAGCGTCTGCGCTCGGCCGCCGGGGAGCAGACGAAGGGAGCGGTCGTCTTCCCTCAGCCGTGACGTCCGGCCGGGGTCGGCGAACGGAGGGCCGCTTTCTTGCGCCGACAAACGTCCCTCCACGATGTCATTCACGTTATCCCCCTTCCCGGATCTCAACAACTCCAGAAACTTAATGCCTCACTCTCAGCTGTCCACTTAAAACTTTTGTCCAAATTCATTGACTCTCCGTTTGTTTTTATGAAGCACAAAACACAAACACTCGCGACGTCACTCTGTTATTGATTTGAGGGGCGATATGCGCGAGCGCAATGGTCGTTAACAGATCGATCGCGACTTATCCCACGTGCAGGCTAGCGGCCCTTCTATTTGTAAACTGGCGCCGGGAGCAGCGCATTCCGAGAACGTCTCGGGCCCTGCGCGCGACCGACCACCACCCACGATCACCTTACAGTGGCTCTGGACTAGATGCCGCACCACATTCGCCCTTGCATCTCCGGTAATGGACTGCACCCAAGCCCGACGCATCAACGCCTCTCGCCGTGCGCTCCTCAATCACCCTATTACTATTAAACCAAGCCACTGACTGTCAAACTTGCCGTATTGTTGTTATGAGTTTCTGACAAATTCTTTGAATGTAGACGGATTTCCGATTTGTAGGAGTGACTCACATTGTTTTTTCTCGGGCATCTGTTTGGATCCGTTGGCTTAATGATGCATAGATAAATTTGTGAGGTAATCTGGAACAAAAATATAAAAAATTAGGGGTAGGTTGACGATTGTTTATAAATGTAGTAGGTATCTAGATACCTTATAGCTCAGACCAAATTTGTGTAATAGATAATTAATAAGGCTTTGGCACAGCTACTATTAGATTGCCTCAAACACATATTATTTGAAAGACCTCATTTCATAACTGTTATAGAAAAAATGGTAAAGCAGGCAATAAGTTCCTGGAAAAAACTGACACAGATGCCCGTATAATATAGTTAGAAACATCTTTACCTGCGTTTTTCTATTTTTCTATGAAGATTCTTTTTTTTCGTTCAATCCGATTGTTCCCGTCAATATTATTATCATGATTGCTATTTTTGTACAAACTTCTAAGAACTTATTTAACAATAGCAAAATCTAGTTAAGAAAGTATATTAGAACTAAGAAACAAAACAATACATGTACTCAATAATATATTTGGAATTTATAACGAATTAAAATCACGAGTTTCCAAACTACCCGTGTTTATAAAACAGAAATTGACTATGGAATCTATCGTAGGGTCTAAAATGCGAAGGCAAACAAATCTACAGCTACCGTTAGATATTGCAAAGGGCTTTTTTAAATTCAAACGAAACCCAAGTGAGGTTAAATGGTGAGTATTGATAATGAGGTGTACTGAAGTACAGGCCCTGCATTCCAATGAATGGTGCGCGGGCGCCGGCGGAGAGGGGGAGGGGGGTTGGGTACACACGCACGCATGCCATCGCGTGCGCCGCACGACCCGTCACACCACACCCGCTACAACAAATTCTAACAGGTGTCTCTCCACTCCAATTTTGGGCTTAGTTAACAATGACACGTTATGTATAGATGCCCTTCTTATGGCGACAATTAAGAAAACAGTAAAAAATATAGCTTCTTTCAAGAAAACCGACTTTGACATGGAAGCTAAACTGCCGTAATCGAAAATATGACCGGCTATTACTATTTAAAGATATTGAGACCATCCGGAATGGCTTGAGTGGTTTCAATTAAGCCAGTCAAGTTAGGGGACCATAGAATTTCTATTGTATCTAAGCTCTCAGCAGCAAAAAGTTCGGTAGCTTTCGAAAAGCAATCGTTCAAAACCGTTCCCGTTATTCCCTTTTCGTTTTTGACACTCATTAGGTGCCGACATTCTTTATTCGGTTCATTGGTTATGATTGACTGTGTCCACAATATATTTTGTTTACGTGTTTATCGGAGGTCGTCGACTTCGGGGGCATACAATAATAACGATGCATGTTTACAAAATCGTCGTGCGGTGCGCCTGCATTCTTAGAACGAGGATGACGGTAGAACTTGTTGAAATCTTAGTAACATCGTAGTGCTACTGTTTTAGTTGATGTATCTCTATTCGATGCGATCCCTAAAATGTATACTTAGATCACTTTTCACAGTCGAAAGTTTTGGAAGAAAACTAACATAATAATAAAAATAAAATTGTATTGAATTCAATAAACACTGTAAGCAAACTAATAGGTACTTATACTTGAAGTTTAATCAAGAAGTAATTTGATAGTTAATTAATTTAATGAATTGAATGAAGATTCTTAACATGCTTCAAATATGTAGGCGTTAAATCAAATTGACACCAATTAACAGGAAACGTCATAAATTTTAGACGTTTTCTTGTATTAAAGAAATAATCTGATCAATAAATAAGTGGTAGGTATTACCCAAATACAGTGAAATGCTGAGAATATAACGGATGCCCTAGACATTTTCAAGATATATGAACTGTGAAGTGATGTTAATTTTAACTACATCCGTTTCGTGTCGAATGTAAATAAAGCAAATAATTAAAGATCTGATGAATTTGCCAAATTACATGGTCTTCTAAAATTCGAATTATTTCCGCTTTATTAGAGTTCAATTAATTGATGAATCATAGGATGGCCTAACTATAATTGACTTGTCTTTGGGCTAACGTGCGGTAATGGATCTGTGGCCCGGTGGCATCGGCTGACGGAGCTGCGCGGGCGGCGGCATTACTAGAATCGTAACGATCGCAGTGCACCGTCGCAAATGACTCACGGCCACAGTCTTAAGCTAGATATTAAGAACATGTTCTTATGGTATGTGAATGCTTCCGAGAATCGAGAACTACTGCCCTCTGAGGTATTTATTGACCGTTTTGGATTAATTACACTTCTATGTTGAGGTGTCAATTGCTGATGAGGTGTAATCGAAGGGATTTCTGGTTGAGTTTCTCAATTAATTTGCATTTTAAATTCCCAGTCCTATTATACTTTAGTCATATCATGTTTGATTGAATAGAACTTTTAAAAACTTAAGAAGCTACCATGTTTGACATAAAACAATAACGGCCAATATGATTCTTATTGATGGATCATCAACGGATCGTTTCTTCATTAGAAGAAAGTCGAGCAAGTAGTTGAATTAACAATTTCTCAATTAATGGTAGCACATCTTTTAGATAACTTCAAACGTTTTCATTTACTGTAATTAATTTTGTGTGTTCTTTAGAAAAATCAAATAAATTTGTAAAATGTTAACCGTTTTATATTCTGTGGCTCATTCAAAGAAGGTCTAACTTAAAAATGTATGAGGAGGTGAGTAGTTTTACTATCGTTTTGACGAGTCGCGTCCCCAAATTCAATATTTGAAGAAAGTTCACGCGCGGCGCGGTTGCGCTATCGGAGTACAAACAAATGTAATGATAGTTAGCTATCTTTAAATGACGGTGCGTTGACACTCGGCGCAGAGGTATTTATGAGGATATCAATGGGCACATTCCTGACTATAAGCTTACCGTTTTTGTAATGAAAGGGGAAGGTACGAGGATCATGAAAGCCAAAATGTTTCACATCTTACAAATTTTGTATGGTTTGGTACACTACACAAATGGAAATGTAGTTGGTATTGCAGATCACAACCTTCAAATAAACTTTTCTTTTCAGTAAGTATTTAAATTATAAGGTAATTGATACGAAGAATTCAAGAAGGAATTGTATAAGAAGTAATTATGTGTCTTGAGAACAGATGAAGGAGAAAAGTGGAATTAAAGAGGAAAAATCTAGTTAAAAGATGAGAGGAAATTGGTTTGTTTATTACAAAGAGAAAATAGATTGAGAAAAGATAATTACAATCATAATTCATTTTCAGTCAAAAGATGGTCCGCAAAGTGGTAGTAACAATATGCATTACTTATAAGAATAAGGTATGTGTCTACGATGTCAAGATTTTAATGATAGCGATAATAACAAGTGTAGAATTAGGTTGTAAAGGCGGAATCAACGCACTTGACGAGACGAGACTGGCCATTTTGACAATATTCATATTTTTAGCAATAAAACCGCCTCTGTGGTCTAGTGGTTCGGGGTCCAGAGTTCGATTCCCAGGGGGGGTACAATTTGTACTCGGTTTGGTTGGTGGTAGGGCTTATTTCAAGTCCGCCTGGCTACCACCATCTTACCTAAGTCTGACGCCATAACAACAATTTAAAAATGGTTGTGTTCCGGCAGTTAGAGGTAAGATAGCCAGTTCCTCAGTGATGAGGATTCCGGGTATAGTGCGCTTCCACCTTCGACCTTATCGTCACTTAACATCAGGTGAGGTGAAGGCCAAGCACTACCTACCCCGTTGTGCATAAAAAGAAAGATTTCCTCTTTATTCGCTATTACTTAAGTTCGCTTGGCAAAAAAAATCTTATTTAAATTTAATATTTTTTATTCGAAACAACGTAACGTAAATCGCGAACTCGCAGCACCTGTGGTTAAACGATTGCATCCAGTGGGCGTGAGCTCTAACGCGTGGTGTCAGTAGGGCTGCTATCTTTGGAGTTATTAGAATACTTGAAAAACACGCCTGCAATGATTTTTTCTCCGTCAAACAGTGTATGGTGTATTGCACTTCTGAGCGACTCGGCAAGGGCAAGTTGACGTCATTGCTCCTTACAATACTCACAATCGACCCACCAATCTCAAATCTTGAAACCTTGCATACAAATCTCGACGATCCAGTCAAAGTTTGCAAACCACATTTTGTTTTGGTAGAAGTTGGCAGTGACGATGATTTTTTCTCTCTCTTTCTGTAAATTTATTGCACCTTGGCTAAAGCATGGTAAGTCGCACAGGTGGCAACCCTGGGCGATGTGTTGGAGGCGCGTGCGCGGCAGGTGCGCGGGCGCAGCCGGCCGCCTTGTTAGAGAGCAGAATTCCCTGCTTGTAATTATATTAAAAATGTTTATAAATAAATTGGACACCCTCACATACATTGAATCGAGCGAGGAAACATGGATATAAAATATAAAGAGCCGTTCAGAACTAATCGCGGTTTTCCACAGAAATATTACGTGCAGCTAACGTATCGAACTTCGGAAAGTCTGCCGGGTTTCAAATTAAAACATAAATCGAGCCCCAATTGGGTCAAAATGGCGAACCCCAATTTATGATGTTACACGAACATCGATATCTTCCAAATAACTTCGGCAAATAGTACAATACGAAATTCCTTACTTCGATTTATCCGTTTTAAGTTGAAGCTCGGCGGAACCGCCGAAGTTCGAAAAGTTAGCCGCTAGGGCCCCAGTACTAATAATAGTCAGAACTGTAGGAGCTGCCAAAAGTATCAAGTCAAATAACCAAATATTTTCGAATATGTGAAACCAGCACATCTGCTAGAATTGTGAGGGTCTAAAGTTAAATCCGGTAAGTATACGAAATTGTGTCCATTCTTCGTTGTGACTATTTCCTACTAAGTAATCACCCTCTACAAAGCAGTTGCGTATCCGATATCTATAACTTTATATTTTGTGTAGAGGCACATACAGAATACCTTATAGTACAAGTAGAGGCCCTAATGTAAGTACCTAATTGAACAATAAAAAATAAGATTTGACAAAACTTAGGTACGGTAGCACAAACACTCAGAGTGAAGACACAGTAGGGACGTACCGTATCTAGAATAATCTAGATTGACGACGGTCAGGATTCAGGAATCAAGTCCGGGATTTCAGACTAAGGGTGTCCGCTGCGTTAAGCGGGATCACGGCGCGGGTGAATAATATATTTCTTTTATAGCGGATTTTTATAGCGGACAGTGACAGGCATTCTTCTTACAACTTTTTTGTTTACACTAATTTACAAATAATTTATTGGTTTAATTTTATGAACTTGGAATGAAAACCTAACCCTAAAACTGTTTTTTCGTTTTCGTCTGTTTTTCGAGGTTTTGAAAAATTAAACGCTTTTTAATGTGTTTTAATGTAGCCAAATAACTACCTCGCCATAAACAAATTTTCAGTTTTATTTTCAATTGGTTCCCTCCACCGATTACTTAAAGATATGATAGAAAACCACATGTCTTTTCATCAGGTAAGATAGTTACAACCTATAGAAAAAGTGGAAACTGGCCATGTGTGTGTCGGACTTAGCACATTTAGGGTTTCGTACCAAATAGGGCTAAGGGGCGGGGGCTCACCTGTAAAATTAAGTCAGTTTGTAATAGGAAAATGAGGGAATTTATTTATTTTTTTATTTTTCTCAGAAAAATTTAGATTTATCAATATATTGGTATTTCTTGGTAAAATATACGTTATATTAAACATTATAACCAAATTTTAAGTATATAGGTCAATGGGATGTTAAAAAATACTTCGGAACAAAATTTGGAAAAAAACTGACTTTGGCGGCTTCACATGCCATTGTTTTGTCTACAGAGCAAGTTGTTAACAATGATACTCCATACGTTCAACATTACACACTTTTGGTAGAAATATCTGAAGACTTTCGATCTTACGGTTTAGCTGCTAAAGCTTTGTGACATTTGACAGATGGGCACATGAGCGATAGCAATAGGGCTCCGTTTGGCTCTATTCTTGGACGAATTGCTATCCCTAAAAAAGCAATAAGAAATAAGAACCTCCTTATTCAAGTGAGTTACCTACTGAATTAAAATAGCTACCGCGCAATTCGCGCTACAATGTAACTAATGAAGTTCTAACCCTTTATTTAGTAAAATTTTAATTTTTATGATTATGCAGAAATGTAGTTATTTTAATTGAGAATCAACACCTTGTTTTATTTTACTGCCATTTACCATAGACTATTATATTATACAGAACTTAAATACGTAAATTAACAAATTTTAACATAGTTGTCGACAACGACAACAACTACCTAGTTGAACATTTCATATATTACATTTTCAGCTTTTTCAGCCACTTCATTATGACACCGCGACTTTGGTCGAGTGAGGGAAAATAAGAGGAACTTTTTTCTAGTTTTAGGGGTTGTGGTACTTATTGTTTTTGCTCCTTACTAATTATGGGGTATATTCCAATCAATGTTCCATTTTTGCGATTTCTATATAAATGATCGAAACAACTCTGAGCGAGCCATGATGAAGGCGAACTTTGAAAATCTCTCTTGAATTACTAAATAGATTTTATGTGATAGGGTATTTTATGTGGTATTATTCCTATAAATAAATAAAAATGGTGTTATTATCTTCGAATATCAGTAAAAACATGTTAAGTGTACCATTTCTTAATATACTTATTATTTTATAAATGTAATTAAAATCATGTTTGTGTTTTTTCCTCTATAGTGCACTCCTTGACAATACACATAATAAGTGAAAAAATAAATACCTATGAGGCGTATTCTCATTCGTTACAGCTGAAACTTTCGTGAGAAATGCCTCTGACAAGCAGAAATTCCGCATGAACAGTGTCTTCGTTTCAAAAAAATTTCATTATGTGGTGGTTATATATTTTACCATTGAAAATGGTTATCAGATGCAAATCAGATGCCTGAGACGTATTGTTGGCCATAGCTCCGAGGATTTTGGGAGGATCGAGATGGGAATAGTACCCACCAAAAGTTGAGGAATTTATCGAGACACGTGCGAACGTTTGAATTTAGAAATCTACTGGTAACTTTTTGTAATTTAGTAAAATTTGGGTTTTTTACTGGGTGTTTGTTTACTAAATTGTAAATATTTCGAAAGAAAAACCGATTTAAGAAAAAATGAAAAAATGGATCCTAGGGTAGTAGTTTAGCTACAAAATGCCAAAACAATTTTGAAAATCGGATAATAATTGTGACCTTTAGATTTGGAATTGTAGAAAAACAGGTGTTTCCGTACATAAAAAGTGATGTAGCTTCTATGATTATTGACCGATCGTCATGGTAATAGTGTTAAAAGATGCAGAAGCAGACGAGAAGTGCATTCGTTGGAATTTTAAAAATCGGTTAATAATATTTCAGCCGCGTCGAGGCAGTCAGCGGCGGGCCCTTTTGTGACACGAGCACGAGGCGAATCCGAGTGTCACAATCGTAAAAATAAATAGGTACTAGTAGGTAACTTTAAAAATATAATAATATTTTGCATTTGATTTGATTTTGGTTTTTTGTAAATTTTTGTATTCATTTTCAATGCTCCGGTTCTTGCGGAAACTACAAAATCGTGAATTTTTCTCTCTATACGACACTAATTTAAAAATCCTAATTGGAGTCAAAGTAATGTTTGTAATTTAATAATAGTACATTATGAGACAAATGAGCAAGAGCTCACGAGTTTCATACGACGTTTTTCAACACATTTGCGAGGAAAAAATAAAGTAATTTATCACATAGCAACAAATATGGCAAAAACAAAATATGATAATTATGGGAAAAGGCGCGCATGTTTTTTTTTGTTTTTTTTTTCACACGTCCAACGCAAGAATATTTTGCGATCAAAGGGGTGAGGAGCATACAGCCTACTACTAATACTTCAAAATTATAATTTTAAGTGACAAAATGCAAATATTTTAATATTTTATAACAAAATATTGTGAATTATGAATAATTTGATAATAATTATATATTTATTTGACTTAATTAAGGACTTACACATTTATTTATTCCAAGAATGTATATGAATTTTCAGCATCATAAAACCTCTTTGTTGTAAAAAAAAAAAACTGTATTACACGGCTAAATTAGGAATGCTCTGTTTACTCGCATAGAACTTGCAGTAAGGTACTAATTTAACTTTGCAGGGTTAATTCTATTACGAACTAGTGTTTTATATATTATTGCACGCGTTTGTTATAGCTCGGTTTATGGCCCTAAAAGCGATGTAATAAGGCTCACTTTACGAGCAAGTGTGTTGAAAAGATCAGTAACAGGTTTGAATCTTATAGTTTTATTGTTATGATATAAAAACATATTCATAGCTATGAAACTTAGTGAAAGATTTTTTGAAATCCGTTTAGAAATGGTTGCGTTATAAGGGTTTTGAAGGAAATGCCAAGCTTAATGCAATATGTGCTTTATTACGTACGACATAAGGTTCGCGTACGTCTCCTCGATGACGTCATAATGACCCCCCAAAATAACAGTGTTTTAGCCATAGACTAACCCCCTTACTAATAAAGATTGTATATAGCAGATGTATAGTTTAGTTACACAGTGTTTTGTCACTTTCTTTTAATGTCACACTCAAATAGTTTGACAGAGAGTAACCATTGTGAAACTATACATCTGCTATACAATCTTTATTAGTAAGGGGGTTATTATATTTCTATAGCGCATTTTAGCTCGTATAGCTTCTCAGGTTTATGAGATATCGTAAAAATTTCTTCACAGTTAATCATGTGGTGGCATAAGCTTTCTGATAAGCCACTAAACAAAAATCGTTACTGATCCTCGTTCAATAGATCTATTTATCAATAAGTAAGCAAAAGTGTTTTCATACCAGAAAACATTGTTGAACGCTTAAAAATGAAAAACAGTAACTCATGTCTTTCCGCGAACAAAAGGATAGGTGTAGGTAGATTTTATTGCTGTCAAATTTAGTTTTACATTTGTGTTGGCACGCCAGAAATACTATTTTAGCGCCAGTACAATTGTACAGGAATTAAGATTAATAGGTAATTCAGTTTTAAGCGTGCTTTAAAAAAATCCACCTGCATAAAAAGACAAGTCAACTGAAAAGATGGAAACAAGATTAAATATTAAAGGCAACATGTCATAATAACATGCAGTCGGAGGCATATAATTCAAATCATTCATAATGTCACTTTCTTTATGCATGCCTCCGACTGCATGTTATTATGACATGGTCCCTTTAAGATTTAATCTTGTTTCCATCTTTTCAGTTGACTTGCCTTTAAACCAGGCGGTTTTTAGAATTTTTTTAATTATTTTTTTTACTTATCTCTTTTTAGTTATTTTATATTACGGTGATGATATACCTTTTTGAAATCCTTATAATATGCCCTTTAATATAACACCCATATTGCAGTATTCTAAAAAAAAAAAAAAAATCACTACATATAATAGCACCGTACAGCCGCCATGTTGGTTTTTTTATAACGCCACCTTCTTAAGAACACTTGGGCTGACAAGACAAATCTAACGATATCGTAATCGTAGAAATCCGTTCAGCCGTTTGAAAGATATGAGGTAATAAAGAATATTACATACAAACATACAAAAACACATACAAACATACTTACAAGATACGCGCGAAAAACATTACCCTTTCTTTGCAGTCGGGTAAAAAAGACATCCCTTTTTAAGACGATAAGTGTCACAACTAATACAATTTTAGAATAGGCATGATGGCTATTTTTTTATTTTATGTTACATAAATTACCTCTCAAAAAAAGAAACATTGGTAAAAGAATTAATTCGCTAGCATGAAAACTGCCCGAGATATCACAGTGTGAAATGCACACAAATGGACTCGCCCAAAAACGCTCCATACTAACGGCTACTCAATTATGACGTCACGCCTGAGTAGTTTGTATGCAACACGTAGGAAATTTGTTCGGCAGCTATATTAAATATTGTGTTTATCAAAATGGTTTCTTAGACAAATTTGCTATACATTTAACGGATTAATTAAAGGTATCATATATTTTAATAAATTTTATACTTTTTAAATGGACTTGTCCACCCAACTTTAAAGGGTCATAAAACAAATAATATGCAATATATAAAACCAAGAGGTATACAAGCTACTCTAAAAGTTTAATATGTTTACGATTTTTATTAATAATAAATAAATAATAATAATAATAAATTAGTATTTCGTTATTTTATTCATTAGTCATCATCCCTATTACATATAACACTAGTGGCTCGGTGAGCTGTAGAACTCGCGTTAAAATATTGCTCAAATTGTATGTATTTTTTAAAAACAAATAACACAGAATATATAGATATTAGTTTTTCCAACTAATAAGTATCTATACTGTGCAAATAATATAGGTACGCAGTCCTAGGTTGTGTCACCGAGCCTGTTTCTCGAAAGCTACAAGCCTTGTAATACAAGTGTAAGTAGTAGTGTGTAGTGTAAATAAAAAAAAAAGTGTGTAACCATAGAAACGCTTGTAATACAATAAAATTACAAGCGTAGCGTTTCACGAAACTGTAGTTTACGCATATTATGTAGAATAAAATCTTACACAAGTGATCAACCTTACAAGTAAATATTTACACGTGTAACGGTAATTACGTTTCTCAAAAAATTATGTTGACACTTGTAACTTGTGACTTTCAGAAATTTAGGTAACAGTGTCGGGGGACTCTTAATTTTTACGTACCGCTAATTATATATGGTACTGAAATGAAACTAGCGGGTCAAAATCTTATACCTTCATTGTTCAAACATTGTACATGTTGAAATTATAAATTGTTGTCCATTACATATAATAAAAAGGGAAATAATTAAATGGTGCCTGTATCACACTCGCTATGTTAAAAATAAATTGGAATCAAAATATAATACGTCTATGGTTTGAAATCTTATTCAACGATTTCAATCTTAGAGTAAGACGGGCTGAAGATTTCAATCATGTGAAAAGTGTCTGTGAAAAGTTCTCATATTGGTCAAGTTTTCAGAGAGATCATCCAATCGAACTTGTAAAATGGCATATTATTATAATAAATTTTACAACAATGATTTCCCTTATATGTAATGGACAATAATTTATAATTTCAACATGTACAATGTTTGAACAATGAAGGTATAAGATTTTGACCCGCTAGTTTCATTTCTAGCTAGATTCTCAAAAGTTGAGGCATTTATAGAGACACGTGTGAACGTTTGAATTTTGAAAATCTACTGTTAACTTTTTTGGAATTATGAAAAATTCGGGTGAATTCGGGATTTTTGGGGGGTATTTGTTTACTAAATTGTAAATATTTCGGAAAATACAGACTTAAGAAAAAATTAAAAAATGGGTCATAGGGTATTAGTTTGGCTACAAAATAAATGGCGACAAAATCTTGAAAATCGGTTAATAATTGTGTAGGTGGTCCCTTTAGATTTGGAATTGTATAGAAAAACATAAAACGTAATGTAGCTTCAGAAGCAGACGAGAAGTGCATTCTCGTTGGAATTTCGAAAATCGGTTAATAATACTTCGGCCGCGTCAAGGCAGTCAGCGGGCGCTTTTGTGACACGAGGCGAAGCCGAGTATATTATATTATTATTTTTATTTTATTTTATTTTAATTATTTGGAAGACCAACAACTGAATTTATCACAGTAGGAAGCTTATATAGCACTTGGAAGCCAATTATATTATAGAATTATATTATATTATACCCCCTCTGTAGAGGAGAACAAACGGACAGCCGGAAGGACATACGAAAGAATTTTTGCGCAAGGTGAAGCAGAGATGCGCTTCCCGCTCGCTCGGTCAATAGTTTTCTCGATGAGCACTGCTTTTGATCCACGTTTACTCTTTTCGTGTGCAAAACAGACAGCAGTTGATAGCAAAGGAACGGAAATGGCAACAAATAATGCCTGAGAGAATACAAATTGAACGCGTTGTGTTAAGGCGATTGATATAGCTACTTTGGTGTAACGAAAGTAGAACAGGGTTTGTCAACATGGACTCAGCTGGCCCCGACGATAGCGCTTATCGGCTTCGGGACACAGTCCGCTCATTCACAAGCCGTCCATTCATGCGCCGGCTCCACCGGCACCTGTCAAGCCAATATACGCTTTAACACTTGGACAGATTAGTCCAAAATCATCTGCGTAGGGCCAGGGTGGAGGAGCGAGGGGAGATGTAGATCGAGGATATCGCGGGGTCAGCGCGGATTGCATGCAGGCGCCCTGATAAACGACGGCGTCCAACGACTCGATGGCCAATAAAACTCATGGGACCAATCTAAAAGAAATAACACATTACAGCTATTGTGAAACCTAGCTGTTCCCTCTCCCGTTAATTTCACAATCGAAGAAGTCACTTCATTGATATAAAAGGAAAACAAGTTCTTGTACAAGGCACTTATGTAATCCTCAAAGAGACAAGAGGGCTTTATTCAATTATCTTGTTTATTTTTTCAATTTGTTATAAATATTTCACTAAAATCTAATTGTACAATGGCACAGGATGTGGTTGCGATTTACCTAATCAAAGTACCGCATCCTGAAACATTGAGGTCTCGTCGTACATGGGTCATCGTGGCAAAGTAAACAGCGATAAACGCCGTCTTCAAGCCGTTCCTTATTAAAAATTAATATAAAAAAACAAGTTACGTTACTTCATTCATAACTGCAAAAAATTAAAAAATGTATTGATTGGCTTTTTTACTTAGTCCTATAAAATTTTAATCTGGGTCGTCGCGTCGGGGGACCGCTAAGAAGTTATATTGTCGCTGGTGCTGTTAAATCTAGGTATTTTTTTACGACCCAGATTAAAATATTACTAGGTACATATTAAAGTAAGTAGAAGAGCCAATTAACACATTTTTACTTATTAGAGATTTTTTTGTGTGGGGTCATTTATTTATATTTTAATTTAATACTTTTTAAATTACTAGTAGAACCGCTTCGATCAACACTGTATTCAGTCATTTACGTAATTACTTTTCCGCACGGTTTTTTTATACCCTGACGTGCTGCTGATTGTAACATTAAATACCTACCTACATTTTCCACCATGAAGCCTCGATCATTATCTAACATCATCTTTGAGACCATTCTAATGAGCTTATCTGCTGTAAGTTGCTGAAGAGTTAGGTATCCCGCAGACTACCTGATGCTGTAGCATCAGCTCAAGATTTTAATGTCTTGGAAATCTTTGTATGTTATACATATCCATGAATATCATGCACTTGTAATTGAATGCTTTGATTCACCCAAATGGTAAGTCGACACAATATGGCATGTGCTGCACCCTGCAAGTTACAGAATAAGTATAAATCTCAATGAAAGGAGACAAGAAGCTATTCTCTATAGTAAATTTATATTTCCGCCTGAGTGGTAGCTGGATGTCTTCTGTCCTTATGTCAATCTGGTTAAGTATTTAGCTATTAACACATTAATTTATAAAAAAATAAATATCGGAGAAACCGTCCATATTTAAGTGCGATACACACCGGATGCGTAAGCGTATGCGTAAGCGTGCACGTAGACGTACCATGACGTTGTAATGTCTGAAACTTTATGAGACATGGCACACCGCTGGCGTAACGTACGCGTGCACGTAGACCGATGCGTGACCCTACGCATTGCAGCTCTCATGAGACAAACAGGCTGCGTACTTACGCAGAGCGGAACGCATTGATGGCGTTGTACTCAATGGCATTCCCTATTGGACGTTACACCGAACAAATACGAATACGCACGTATCTTTCCTGCGCGTCACTACGCGCGTGACTACGAGAGACGAGGTCCAGGCAGGGTCTGATCCATCGAGTTTGGGCTCGTTTGAATCGTCCTGACGAGTATTCAAATAGAAAAGAGCGTCCAATCGTCAGACATCGTGCACAAGAATTGCAAACATAAAAAGTATGGCTGCCGCAGCGGCTGGGTACGCAAGGGACAGGCTGCGTTGCGTATGCGTATGCGTAAGCGTAGACGTATGCGTAACCCGGTCTGTCAGGGGGTTACGTGCGTAACAACGCGCGTGTTGTACACGCGCGTGACCACGCGCGTGTCTACGCATCCGGTGTGCCCAGGCCTTTACTAAAATAATAAACTTACTTACCTAATTTATATAAAAAAGAAGTAAAATGTGGATGTTGACGAAATACCAAGTTTCTGGATAAAAAAGATATAAACCTAAGTACAGGTAATATTAATTTGCTGAAGCCAATAAAGCCAATAAGTCCAAGTGGACTTGTAATATTTTGAAACAGTATTCGAATGGTGATCTTGATGAGGCCGATGAGTCATTCAGCAGCGATTCCGATATGACTTACAATTTGTCTAATAACTTGCTTTGATTCATTGATCACACTGACGCATATATGGAAATTATTTCCGGAAAACTTAAAGAACGACCTGATGACATCTGACATCGGCATGCTGTGACTCACTGGACCAGTGCGCCATTCAGTTAACGAATATCCGTTACTCTCGAGTTTTATCACTAACCCTCTGTGTCATCGCAGTGATATCGACAGAAACAACAATTTCATTGTGTTGTGAAAAACATCGCATTCACGCACTGATCCTATGACTTGCATGCGAGTTTGTAAACGAAAATCTGTCGCATTTATCTTTGCATTTTACGACGAGTCTGAGCAATAACAGATCCAAACTGTCAGATTTAAGATTGATATTTCTTTGGCAGTTTGTCCGGCCGCACCTAATCAGTGTGCGCATATTGCTATATAAATTATTGTTTTGATCTGCCGCTGCGCAATAACACACAATATGCGCATAATATGCCGAATTAACTATTTATGAGCAACATCTATGGCCGTCCGCGCCGGGGTTGTGCTATTTGGTGATTTATATTAAAAAGGCACGCTCGATCGATCGAATCCTTCTCTTAAGATCTATTTATATTTACCTAGAAAGCCACTGGATATTACCTCCTAGGCTTTGTCAAAGATTTTTCGTGCTCCTGTTTTCTGCAGTGATTATATTTCTCACTATTAGCTGTGGATTACATTGCACCATAATATGCACCTGAGGAAATAAAATCAGTGACCTCCAACTTCCGCGACCGATGGTCCCGTCTCACATTACATCCGGTTTGCGCTCTGCATTAATTAGGATAGGAACCCATCCTATCCAAATTCCTTATAGACGATGCTATTACGCGGGAAGTTATTTAGCCCCGATTTATTTATCCTCATGATGGTGGATAAGGATAAATACAGAGAGCGTGTAATAGGGAATGTTTGCAATAAGTTTTTATATTATATATAAACCTATAAATTTTTCATAATAATTTACCCAGTACCTATTAAGAAAAGTATTAGCTAGGACTATTATTTGCAAAAGTTTTTTTATTTTAATTACGCTCTTTAGCATGGCATACTTATATTGTGTGGAGTATTCACACAAAATTTAATTTTCTGTATCTGTAAATGAGACTAGAATGCAATCTGATTCGAAATCTGTATGTCTGCTTCAAGTACATTGACCGACCATCGACATTTTTTACTAGTTGTGCCTTCCTCAACGTCTCTCAAATTCATTGGTCATGCTTAACTTCATTTTTGTTTTCATTCGACTCTATTCTCATTCAAATAAAACTCAAATATCGTAAAGGTCAAGCCACGCAATTCGAGTTGTTTTTTTCCTGCACCCTTCAAGAAAGCTAAAAATAACGGTTTTTAACCGCCGAAATTCAAATTCAGAACACATTTTAGTGCGAAAATGGCGCGAAGTGGCGTACACACTTGAGGCTCCCGTCCATTGATGAACCAGATTTGGCTTATCGGCCGGATGACAGCCATCGATATCGTCACGGGCGCCGCAGAAACGCCACAGTTATCAATGTAAACGGTTTGTTTACACAGTTAACAGTAATCTTATCCGGTGACCTCCTTAGACTCTCCCGTTTCGAAATTGTACCGTCGGTATCACATTGTCCTATTAGACGGGCGGAAGTGCTCGCCTGAGTCCAACCAACGTTCATTCATGTTCGTATTTATTTTGTGGTCGTACCTACCGCGTAGATAATGCGAAGGGATTTATATTTACGTGTGTGTGATTGAGGAAAGTTCCATTTAGAGAATTGGATTAAATGGATACTTTGAACCAATTATATAATATGTCAACTCGAGCCGCAGGGCTGGGTAATTAAAACAAATGACGTACTAGACGTGCATTTGGGCCCGGTTTCTGAAGTCACCGATAGTGTTCTCGATATAAATCCGTTAGATAACACCACACAAATAGAAAGATAAATAGTAATTGATAACTTAATCCCACATTTATAGTTTCAAAATGGTAAAATTATGGTTCATAAAAAAATACAATTACGATAAGGTAACAACTTAAGATTTTGTGAAATTCTCGCCTGATTAAAATGTTAGGTACTCGTAGACTAGTTATGTGAACTACTTGTTAGAATCGCTGCCATGGTGCTATTAACTGTCAGGTGTCGAATTTAACATTTTGTTGACTTATACAAAATCTATAAGCAGGAGCCCAATCGCCGTAATTTTCAACGATAAAACCAAAGCTAAATCGTTACCGTTTCAGTTTGGTTTCCAGAAAAATACTCGCTTTAGTTTTGTTAAAATTGTTGAAAGCTATACCTAAGGAGTATAGGATGCCAATCTGGGACAATTTAAGTGAAAATTATGAAGTTAAACCAAAGATTTTTAGGTAAATATAACCTAAATGACAACGTAACGGTTTTGGTTTTATCGTTCAGAATTACCGCGATCGGGCTCCTGGGTGGTGCAGTGTCAACATTCCGGTCTATCACGCAAGAGGCCCCTGCTTCGATTCCCGAACGGGCAGATGACAAAAAGATCTCAACTCGAACAATATCTCTCGTGATAACAACTTAGAACAGAGTGAGTAATAAAATAAGGAAGACAGATCGACCGCGACCTCAAGGGGAATACAAAGTGCATGAGAGAGAGAGATATAAAGTAGTCCAGAGAAAGCAGTAAGCGGAAGTAAGCGGAAGTAGGCGTCAGGAGCGGCAAGGGCTGGCACGGCTAATTGTGGGGAATTTCGGATCCCACCGAACAATTAATTTGCTGTTATTAAATAGGATTTTTCTTAAGGTAAATACTTATTTAAAGAAAAGATAGCAAAAATACCTCAGCAAGGGAGAAGAAACAAGAAAGTTGGACCTCCACTAAGCAACGGGAGAGAAAGAGAAAATAGAAGTCTTGAGAAAGCAATATAGCCCTGCAGTGGCGGAAGTAGGCGTCAGGAGCGGCAAGGGGCAGTGTGGCTAATTGCGGGGAATTTCGGTTGCCACCGAATTCACAATTGAATGCTGTTATTAAATGCGAAGATAGCAAAAACACCTTAGCAAGGGAGAAGAAACAATTAAGTTAGACCTCCACTAAGGTGCGGGAGAGAAAGAGAAAATAGAAGTCTAGAGCAAGCAATATAGCCCTGCAGTGGCGGAAGTAAGCGTCAGGAGCGGCAAGGGCCCAGTGTAGCTAATTGCGGGAAATTTCAGATGCCACCGAATTCTCATTGATTTGCTGTTATTAAATAGGATTTCTTTTACGGTAAATATTTAAAGGGAAGATAGCAAAAATACCTCAGCAAGGGAAAAGAAACAAGAAAGTTAGGCCTTCACTAAGGTGCGGGACAGAAAGAGAAAATAGAAGTCTTGAGAAAGCAATATAGCCCTGCAGTGGCGGAAGTAGGCGTCAGGAGCGGCAAGGGGCAGTGTGGCTAATTGCGGAGAATTTCGGAGGTCGCCCGATAACCCGCGTCTGCGCCGGAAGCCGATAGCTTTGATGTGATGCGATGGCGTCCGCTCCCCTACATTATGAGTGCCGATAATAAATACGACTTGAGCTCTGGTGGGTAATTTAAGTGTTGGCTATTTCCCGCATTCCAGATGTATTAAGTGATCAGTTAGTTGGTCCCAGCTAAATTTGCAGTCGTTAACCAATCCACCGCCAATCCGCATTGGGCCCGCGTGGTGTGTTATAGCCCATCTTCCTAACCCATCCATAAGCCCATAAGGAAGGACTGTGGCCCAGCAGTGGGGACATTAAAAACGGTTAATGTTGATGTCGACGAAAATTTGACATTTTGAGTAATGTTCAGCTGTCCTAATTATAAAAAGAAACTTTTAAATCGCGGGTTCGATTATGATGCGAGTCGTATTTTTTCTAGTATATATTATTTAGTATTGTATAAAAATAGCATTGTGAATGCAAAAATCTCAAATTTAATTAATGAAACAACAAACAATAAAAACCTTTAAAAACATTATTTGTTAATGAATATGTATTACTAGCTAAACCAATCCTTAAGTAATTTTGTTTTTGTAATTAATTAACTAGTAAATACCTAATCTAAGTACCTACGTAACGTTTCGGGTATTCACAGAGTTAATATTTTCCTTTTCGTTAACGAGATGGTTTGAAAATAATTATTGATTCTGCACTATTTTAATTAAGTATTAATAGATATTAATAATGAAGGAAATGCCTCCGGGAATATCCCAGAATTTTGAATTCCAGGCATAGCAATAGCATGGCAGGCATATTAGAACACCCTGTGTAGATTTTGTTAGTGACATTTCTAATTTCTTAACAATTACCTAATCAAAAAGTAAGTTAAGAGTAGCTTACTTGACAGATGATTTGACATATTTTTGATATTAGAACTAATCATCATGTGTCAAGGTAAGATACTCAGAACTTAATTTTTGATTGTGAAACAGGCCCTTATCTAATAGGTACGTGTTGATGTCACCGTTAAAGTGCGGAAATCGAATCAATTAAAAAAAAAAAAAAAAAAGTGCGAAAAATTGTTTCATTTCGTACTTTAACTAGTACCTAATCTGCAGTTTCCCTAGCTAATCTGCAGATTAACGACCAAGGGGGCGGAATGGGAAAAGTCTTAAAGAGTTTATTAGGTTACGTTAGTATTGCGACCAAGAAGAAGAAAATGTCTGATTTAGACATATTTCAAAAGTCTCTTAACCAGTTTAAAAATAGCATTCATTTGGAATTAGAAATTAATTAGAATTAGAAATTAATTCATTTGGAATTAGCATTCATTTGGAATTAGAATAAAAAATTTCTGTTTTCGTATTTTGGGCCTGTTTCAAAAGTTACACTAAAAATATATATTTAGATTACAGTATTTAATTAACTAATTTATTTTTAGGCACTTTATCTTACCTTTAGCTTTGGAATTATGTTTTATTAACTTTCGCTCAGTAGCATGCATGTTATGTATTATTTAAGTTAATATTACTCTGCGGACAATGTTGTTGGTTAAATAATTAGTACTATTTTCTTATATCTGTCACATTGGTAAGCATAATTATGTAATTGTTTTTTGTTCCAAATAAATAAAAATAAAAAATAAAGAACGCGCGAACCGAGTGAGCGGAGCGAGCGTGCCGCGGGAGCGGCCGGCAAAGCGCCAGAAACGAAGTTTTTGTAAAATAAACCTTCAATATAGGTCTTCCACTTATTCCTGAAGCCTTGGCTATTTCACACACTGTATTCCGCACTTTAACCGTGTAGCATCCGTTAATGTGCAGAAATCTACTTTAAGAAAAATTTCGCACTTTAACTGACTCGACCAGTTAATCTGCAGATTCACTAGTTAATCTGTAGATTAATGGATTCCGTACTTTGACGGTAACATAGAGATATTACTTTTCGACCGACTTCAAAAATTGGAAAGGATTGTTCTCAATTCGTTTTGTTCTCGCGTAACTTCGATATTGGTCGATTTTGATAATTATTTTTTTGTTTGATAAGGTTTTTTGCGAGATGGTCCCATTTTTTTCTCTAATCGGTTCAATAGTTTCAAGTAAACCTTAAAATACTATAATTTCGGTAGTAACTACGTTCACACCTTCTTTGTTTATGAACCGTTTTAAATGATTATTTTTTGCTGGAAAAGGGATACCTTATTGTATCAAGTTCTTTTAATTTCATTAACATTGGACTTTAAACTTCGAAGATAGGTACCCAAGGGCAGTGGTCATAGGATAACTAAAGCAAAACGTTCCTCATAATTTTAAATATTTAAAAAAAAAAAGTTTGTTGTCGGTGTTTTAATTCCAGTGAAAATACGCGCGGAAGCCTTAGAAGTGTATCTTTTAAATTCTTCATTATCTGGTTGTAAACAGCGGAACAGATATAGACAAAAAGGACTTTCGACCAAACCATTGACGCAAGCATCGGTACAGTCAGCGGCACACCAGGTTACCACAAAACGTCAAACTTCCTCAATGGATTTTGAACTTTACTTACCACACTTATGGTTTAGAATGATTTGAAAAATTTTGACAGTTTTGGATAACCCCACATGCTTTTGTGTTTGAGTGCGATCACTCGATTGACGTTAATGCCCCGATAAGGAGGTTAAGAAACTAGCTTCAGCAATTTCGTCACATTTTTAGATGATAAAAATTCAATTTGTGTCAACGGGAGTGATTCTATTTAACCTCTGTTATCTGTGCCCGCTATTAAATGCCTTATAAAGGGAATTTGCCACTGCTGGTTCCTGCTTAGCCGGAACTTATTTCAATAACAAACACCATTATAACAATAATATAACAAAGATAGTATAGAAAAATTCCAGTCACGATATTACGATTTTTCCAGATTACACAGATCCGTCTCATTAAATTTCAGTTAAGAAACATACCTACTTAGAAAGATCAAGAGTAAAATTTTTGCCTTTACAATGAATGCATGTACATACTTCACCGGAGCTGTGAACTGCATTTGTTAAATGTTTATCTTCAATGACGCATCCATAAAGAAAAGTTAAGATGGGTCTTGTACAGCAAGTAAAGAGATTGATGAAATAACAATATTGTAAAACACTTTTAACGGATACTAGCGCGGTTTTATTGAAAGTACTTTGGTAATTAGTTGGTATTTGGTTTGATTTTTGGTTGGTTTTGTTGTCAATAAAACCGCGCTAGTATCCGTTAAAAGTGTTTTATTTCGTGTCTAGTGAGCGCGTAAGCTTGAGAAGTGAATATAACAATATTGTGTAGAATTGCGCATAGGAAGAAACGCGTTTGTGTAAAATTGAAGACTGTGTGGAATAGAGAATGTGATCAATAGCAGTTGTGCGGAATCTATATTGTGTAGAATAACGCATAGGAAGAAACAATATTGTGCAGACGATCGATTAATCCATGAAACGCACCACTTATTTGCAGAATAATAAATAGTAAATGATTAAAAAAAAAAAAAAAAATGATTATATTAAAATGAGAATTATAATGAGGAATTGATACGAGTTTCTTTGATAAATTAATTATGATGAAGTACAGTGAAATAGTTACCTACTGCTCCACACTGTTTTAGTTGAACTGCATCGTAGCATTAGATCCATATTACAAGTCAATGTTAATGAATAGAATATACTTACATTTTAAGTTATCTGTTTTCTTAGCACGTATAAACTGTAGATAAGGGCGGCCGATGACTCCTCGGGGCATACTTTGACAGATCAATTGGCTCCCGGATATAGTCACTTTAAAGAATGTACGATAGGTACTCATTTATAAATAACTTGACTAAGTTAGTTTTCTGAGAAACGGAAACTCGTCATATGTAGTAGGATGGATGTAAAATACATAATCTAGTATAAAATTGTCAGTTGCCGATTCCTCTTAACACCTTAAACGCCACCATACAAACATATTTTCTACAATTCATGAATGAATCAATAAAAATAAATTAACAAAAATAAAAACGTTTGTAGAACATTTCAGATTTCATACACAATATCAAAAATAAACGAAAATTTCCTTTGGGGAAAAAAGAAAATTAAAAGTTAAATTAAAAATTGAGGTCACCGGTACCCTACGCGGCGTCTAAGGTGTTAAGATCAAGAAGCTATTTTAATACATAAAGATATTTCTTGGATTTTACTTGAAAATGAGTAACTGTTGATGTTAAAGTGTCATTTAAAGGTCAACAATGAGTAATAATATAAAAACCTTACTAATTGTGAGTTTACTTCTGACAATAAATAATTCTAATTAAGTGTCTAATAAAAAACAGAAAAGAATTTTAAAAAATTAGGTGCTAAAGGATTGAGACATGATTTCATTTTAAAGACCAAACATAAAATAATTCAAATAAATAAAAATAAAATAAATAAATAAACGATTCTCAAGTCACATGTGCCAAAATCACTCGAGTTAATGTCCCTGTTTAAAATTTCTTATACTTACTAAATATAGCTGTCAAATGTGGTGATTATCGATCTTTAAACTGTTTCTCAAAATAGCAGTCCAGGGGGAAACTAATGGGAAGCAGTCCTTAACTGAGTGTTGGCCGATCCGTAATCCGTCAAGATTAGGGCGGCCTTTGCACCAGAGATGTGCTGCATAAATCATAATTAATCTTTGTAAGGTGTGAGCGAGGTCAAAGCTAAGCTACAAAACTGTAACCGTATCCACAAATGCTAAGTGGTGTTGCGGAGCTTTTAAAGAGTAAGCTCCCATCCGTAGCTCCAATCTTAAGCACGCATCCATCCATATAAAAACATAGCTTCGTTGAACCTGTTTCCACTAGTTCTGAGCTAAGCTACGCTAAAAAAATTACCAACCCTTTGGTGGATTAGAACATCTCTGGTGTAAAAGCACCCATACATACATACATAACCGGCGTAAAATAAAACTGAACTGTGAGCGTTAGGTACTTTTATGTTAAAAATATTGTATCTTATAAAGCGCAGTTTGCAGTTTTTTTTGCTTAAGTAATAATGGATATAAATATACTTTTCCTGAACCTGAGTAGTAGCGCAACATTTATGAATAGTTCACACTTCTTTTATTTTATGACTCTTCATGGATCGTATGCATGCACTTAGATGTGTGTGATTTAGAAGTGGACTTGTTATTCATTAAACATTTGTTATGTTTTCTAAAAAAGTTATGCCAGTCGGTATCATTTTTTTGTGATTCTTATGACTAGATGCATAAACAAGTAAGCATCCGTGTTTATGCTTGTCTTCAGGACGGCAAGCATCAGGTGGTGATTTATCACACTAAGGCTAAGGCAACACTAATAGTTATGTTGAAAAAAATTGAGACTATCTGTTCGATTTTCAGTGTCTGTTTCTGTTCATGTCTCAAATAAATTATTTTTCTTTCTTCTTCTTTCTACTTAAGAGGTCGCTATGCAACTTACGTGGTGTCTATCGGGACAACTCCTAGGTTGCAGTTTGGCCAATTGCGATAGTATGTCTGTCTGTTCACTAAGATCATTCACTAAACGAGTAAGCACTTCGCTCTTAGCAATAGCGAGGCTCTTCGTAGTGTAGCCCTATAGCCACATGGGTCTAATCTAAACCCACACCAAATATTCTGATATCATTTTTAATTTACAGATAAGTAATGTAATTTCAAATTTTGTTAGTGATACCTAGTTATACTATTATATACTATATATTATATATACTAATCAAAATTATGTTTGAGACTATTTGCTCCTTATACGAGAAATGGTCACGCACGGCTAACACTTGCGACACCAGGGTGACTAAGCCCCTTGTATGGCTGACCCCTGTCTTTTATGTCCGGATATTACTCCAGTAAGCATTCCAGTCCAGCGGTCGAATCCAGCTCTGGAATGCCACTGGAATTATATTAACCGGCAATGGATTGGATAGGAATATACCCATTCCAGTGAGCAATCCAGTCCAGTGATTCCAATGCTGGTAGAATAAATGTGAACCGGCATGGGCGTACCGAGGGGGGGCAGGGAGGGGCAGCTGCCCCCATGGATTTTGTTTACCTCCAACT
This sequence comes from Agriphila straminella, assembly GCA_950108535.1. NCBI lineage: Eukaryota > Metazoa > Arthropoda > Insecta > Lepidoptera > Crambidae > Agriphila > Agriphila straminella. Next base: position 6,969,974 of record OX467318.1, read on the forward strand.
ACTTTACTATCAATTGTTATCAAGAAAAGTTCTTATTTGCCATACAATATATTTGATTAACAATAAATTTGAACCCCCCCTCCCCCCTAGCCCAGACCCTGGGTACACCCATGTGAACCGGGTATTAGAGCTACCACGCCCATTTACAGAAACCGTATGAAAGGAATGAAATAAAGAATGTACCTACCTATGAGTTTAACATTGTGCATACGACTAAACTAAACTAACTTAAAAATTCTCTTATTTTAATCAAGTTTTAGTTAAACGCTATTCCGTTGGACACGTCAATCTAAACTAAAAACTTATTTTGACGGGATTAAAGTTCGACTAATTTGAATTGATGGTGTTGCAAGTAAAATTGTATTTTGAAAATATAGAATGAATGAAACCGTGAGTGAATGGAAAGAATATATTAAAATTATGATTTATATGGAATAAAATGCATTTAAGAAGTAAAAATATTCATAAATAGGATATTACTGCCTTGCATTTTCTTGTGTTTTCAATGAATTTTATTATTTACAACCCAGTCAAGGGGCCACTTAACACAGGCCGAAAATAAAATAATAAAAAAACTTATACTTTTACTAAAACGTCACGTCAGTCACGTCATGCTTCTGTCTGTTAGTCAAACTTTTGAACTTTAGTTTGAACTGATAAATATTGAAAATCGTAAAAAAACAAAAATATGGAAACCAGAAAGCGCACAAAGTAAAAACAACAAAACAATCTTATTGAGAGGCGTCATAATAAGTGAGAGCTACAGTGAGATGTTGATATCTCTAAGTCCTCAAGTCTATATGAGAGGTGGGGAAAAGCAGACTTGTTTTTTTTACTTATGTTTTAAAGAAATCCTTTATTGAAATAAGTATTTGGCATAAACAATACAAGTAACCAAGCAGATTCGAGGACTCTCGATTTTCGGGCAATGGGATGCAGTGCAGCAGAATGACGGAGCAGCAAAGATATTGTATGGAGCAGTGGCACGATGTGAAAAGGAAAGGAAAAAGCAGTCTCTAATTAAAGCCGTTCTAATCTGAGCCTTCTCAAAGTGCCTGAAAAATCAAAATTGATATCTGTATTGACCTCTATGAATGCAATACAAAGTGATTTACTGATGTGTTATTGTTTTCATACCTTTCCCCTGAATCCACAAGAGCTGCTATCACATAATAGGCAATTCATTTAAATTTTTACACAACTGCCCCAGAAAGAGGTGAATTTGGTCAGGGTTCACATAGGTTTCTTTATTCCACCGTAATTTCCAAATACCTGAACAGATTTGAATACCTACATATATTATGTGGGGTATCGTTAGAATCCTTATATCGTCTTGAGTGAACCTGGTTATAATTTTTTTGGAAAAATTCAATATTTGTTAACTTTTAATAACAAATCAAATTAGTCGCCGATAGTTTCGATGCCGTCTAAATTTAGTTTGACACTTCTAATTTTAGCTTAGTTTTGACGTAAATTGTGTACAGCAGAATAGCGAAAAGCTAAGTTGAACGACTAAACCAACTTTGATCATGTCAGACTAAAATTTAGTTTATTCCTGTCAGTTTAGTTCTTTACTGAATTGCAAAACGCAGTTTGACAGTAATAAAAGTCTAGTTTAGTCTAATTGGTGCTAGCCGAATCGACACCATTGTCTTCTAAGGGAGTAAAATCAACCTCTCAAATAGCTGACCTTTTAGTACTTTATTTCGATTAAGTTGACGGTATGTTTATTTTTTATTTTCTTTAGTAACTTTACATCAGAGAGATTGGCGCAACATGGTACTAAACTGCTTCCCCAATATCTATACTGTGAACCCTTATTTTGGGGACATTATTGTTTTGTCTGCTTTCTGTTCAAACAAAGACTTTCGGATGATTTTCCTAATATAGTTTTATTGTATGATTGTATCTACTAATTATAGATACAGGGTTGTAATAGCTGATTAAATCTAATAATGTTGTTTAGTATACGTAATATAATAAAAGGCTAATGCAATAATAGGTGTTTAAATAAATTAATAAATAATATTTTATTGAGCTTTGTACTAAGTTAACAAAGACCTATAAATTTTGCTTTTGCAATGAGCGCAAGTGGTAGAAGATTTCTCTAAGGTAATTTATGCATACCCATTGAGGCTATTGAAATTTGAACATGATTATTTAAATATAATATAAAAGCCTTGCTTTTATAAAAATGACTACGAAGTGCAATATAGGTAATAATTGGTTATTGACTGAATGTACTTAAGTGCCGAAAAAATACCTTTAACACGCAGGTAGTTGAATTTTTGACACCACTTTCGTCCCTATCTGAAAGAAGAAAAATAAATACAGTTTAACATCTAATAGGTATTTAGTTGTGAATTTATAAAAAAATCCATTGAAAACTTCCATACCACGACGACAAAAATATAAATATAACGTAAAAGTACAACAATATAAAATTCGAACATGATAAGAATGATCATCAAGTTAAGGCGAGGCAGTTCCCGAAATTTACTCTTTCACTAGGTCTTTAGAATAAGGTTGAATATTGCGTAGCTTTAATTGACGCTTCGCCAGAAATTTGACGAAATTTAGTACATTTTTATTGATTTCTGAAATACTTGATCATTTATTGAAAATGTACTCGGTTATTGTGTTAGATCGATAAAAAAGCTATCCTTTTTGCATAAAAGATCATATCACTGTCGTTGAAAATAACGAAATCTGACGATTTGAAGTTTAATTTTATAGTGTTATTCAGGATTTTTTTACAGAGTAACCAATGCCATTTTTCAATATTCTGTTCGGTTATTGTGTTTCATGACATAATGTTCAGTCTACAGTAATTTTTGTGAAGTAGAATTCTACATCCGTTCTTCACATTGGAAGTTCAAAAATCGATCTTTTCATCAAATCGTGAACTGGCCTCGCCTTAAATATTGTTGTGCGTTTAAAATAATTGTTTATTTATGTATTTACGGGGTGACTTAAGGCTCGGTTACGCTGGAACATTTGTATCTGCCTTTTTAGGGTTCCGTAGCCAAAATGGCAAAAAACGGAACCCTTATAGATTCGTCATGTCTGACTGTCTGTCCGTCCGTATGTCACAGCTACTTTATTCCGAAAGTATTAGGACTACACAGTTGAAACTTGGCAGGAAGATGTATTCTATAAACCGCTTTTCGATTTTTACACAAAAAAAAGAAAAAGATTAAGGGTGGCTCCCCATACATGGAACTGAATTTTTTTTTCATCAAACCAATACGTGCGTGTTGTCTATAGATAGGTCTTCAAAAATGACATTGAGGTTTTTATAAGACAATTTTTCTCAAAGTCGACCGTTATAAAGATAAACACTGCCAAAGTGGTAAAATGTGTTTCCCCCCCTCTAACTTTTGAAATATAAAAAATATAAAAAATATAAAAAATATGAAATATAAATAGATCTTAATAAACACTTTCAACGAATATTGGTTTGAACGAGATATAGTAATTAGTTTTCGAGATATATCATATTTTCCAAAACCGCAATTATATAACTTTGCCATTCATGCCAACACTGTGAAAAACTAAGTATTTTTTGCAAGACGAAATATGATAGGTAGTGGTATTAAATATGGTATGGTATAAGGTAACTACGGAACCCTACGGCGCGCGGCCCGACACGCACTTGGCCGGTTTTTCTTTACATGTAAAGAGTAAGGAAAATAACCTCACTCCTGCACTTTTTCGATATTTTTCATCATTATCACAAAATTATCTTTCTTGAATAAAACTAATTGAAGCTACTTCACAGTACGTTAAAGTGTATTTTGATGTATCTCAATATATACGTTTCCGCGATTGTTTACGCCAAAACTATGAACCTATGTTTTTGGTGATTTTCTGTTTTTTTACAGTCATCTGAGGTTTATACGCAATTTAATATTTGTAGCCACTAGAGAATCTTTATAGCTTGTCGTATGTTTTTTTTTTACTACAAGTTTACGTTTTCTATATAAAAACCATAATAGACCCTTAAGTTTGGCCTGCACTACAGTTTGTTGTAACGAGCTACTCTTATCTGTTTACATCAACGACTGCCCGCGATCTTCGCAAGGTCGCCGCTCCACCTGGCACCAGCCCACGCGACTTTCAGCTCGATACTATACCACCTTTTCCCCAACGATTGTCAGTTCTTTTGTTGTTACAATAACAAACAGAAAATAACGAATACGCGCAATAAAACTCTTTAGTGCGCTAGAACCATAAGCATAACAAATGAGAATCTACGTCGTAGCAAATCGGAACCTTGTAGCGAAGTGGCCAAGGATCGCGCCGTTCCAGTTTTGTCCATCGAGGTTGGGCCCCAGTTCCGTGCTCCAAAAAGAAGCGGGCCGGCAGACAGACGGTTTGCAATTAATCGATTACAATAATTGAATTACGTGATGACGTAGCAACACCTGCGCAAGCGGCGGTGTGTGCGCAGCTGCCGCACCAAATCAAAGGAGTATTCCTTACGATGTATCTAGAGTACGCTCGCGAAACTATGTTGCCATGTTACCTTATTTGTTATTATTAAATTAATTGCATAAATATCAACACTTCTTTGTTCCCAAACACAATTTCTTTCGTCTTTTATATTTATTTGCGTAAATTCTTTCCATTGGTGGTGTTATGGTGTTAAAGATGGGTATTTAATGTGATTTTTTATACAACAGCAATATTGAACCTCCTTTTTCGATACTTAATTAATACCAAGTCATGTTTTTACTTTTCCTTTAGTTAAATGTTCTCAAACGCAACCTATTAAAATGTAATCTAAACCAGCATCAACTTGGTCAAGTTGATTTATCAAGAAATACGATTCGAATCGATATACAATGACTCAATTTGGGCCCCTCGTTAGCCCGCAAATGACGTTAATCTAACGCACTATTAGTGGGTGTTTTAAATTGATTTCGTAGATAAATTCTATCTCGATTGTTTTTTACTTGAGATTTACATTTTTTCAATACGATTATAATTCGAATCGTTCGATTCGTTTCCCGATACAGTAGCGATGATGTTTAGTGACAAAGCAAATCGAGAAATGTACCGCCATTATCAGAATGTGACATTTAAGTAAGTAGATAATACTTGTATTTCTGACTGCAATTTTTTGCTTAGTTTATCACATAAACTTAATATTTGAGCGTAGTGAAAAATTTTCTTTGTCTATGGTTTAACATTATTTGGTAAAAAAAATTCATCAGACAAAACTACAATAAATTCTAGATTGGTATTTTAACGTTACCTTCTCAGTAAGTATTATATTACCTATATTTATTTTGCTAATGTAGGTATTTCAATATTTATTAAAATTCATCCGGATGAGTGATGGGTAAGTACTAGATCTATATTTCATGATCTCAATGATACCATCTTCGAGAGCTTTTTTTTTAAAATAGATGTCACTACAATGCGATTAATTTAACAATGTAAGTACAACAGAAGTGACCAACTTCAGACGCTTACAGTACATATCAACGTATTTTAATTTATACAATTTTCTCTTTGCCCTACATTCTCGAGAATTTGCAGCGGATCACTGTCCTCTATGTCACTGTCTGTCGCATTGTATTTATCATCATCACCACTAACGTCATCAACACAACACCTATTGCTTATTGGTTATGGCCTAGACAAGGCCTCCTTCGAGGATCTCCTGAGACGATGGGTTCTGCAGTAACATTCCCTGAAGATAGGGTTTGCTAGGATATCGGTGCCGTCATATTACGGCCGTAATTTAGCGGCGTAGAACGTTGTCTATGTAAACAATACGGCGACACCGTAACGTCAGAAACCGCGCCGTATTGTTTACATAGACGACGTTCTACGCTAACTTACTACCGTAATATGACGGCACCGTCATCCTGCGAAACCCTAGGAAAAAGAGCCCATCACCAATACCAATACCTAGGAAACCCTAGCTTAACGCATGTTGGGAAATAGTACTGGCAGAACTTCACGTTTCGTCGAGTTTTTGACTTACTGAGTCACTAGTAAAATGCAAGAATTCTCTATTCTGTCCTGTCATAAAATATGAATATAAAATTTTTGGTAAAATGTCATAGATTCCAATGACCTCTGTCAGACAATGCTGCCGCAGGCGACGAACTTGACGCTGCTACTTTTAGGAATAGCACTGCGTCATCTTTTGGTATATTTTTTTCAGTATTGAGAGATCCTACCATTTGAAAGTAACATTTAGCAACTTTCTTATTTTAAGGTTTGAGTATGAAATTGCCGTACTGTGTGGAGAATTTTAAAGAATTTGCATTTTCCATACTAACATTGTCTTAAAACTTTTATACACAAATGTTTTTAAAACACTCAGCTAAATAATGCCACATGTATTAAGTAAAAAGTATCGGCTAAGTTACAACGAATTAAGTGGTCATTTCTGGTAACAAAAAAAGGAGTACCTAACTTTTAAGATTTTTTTTAACGTTCAGGGAAAAAATAGAAATATTTTTATTGCTTATCAGCAATTATGATCATAATTCGAAATAATAACAAGTAACCGAAGCATCTCTAACATCATGGAAGATACGAGAGCCGTGTGTGAGAAAAATCGGCTATGTCATATTTTAACCCTTATTTTTTTAAACTTTTAAATTTTTATGCATTCACAATGCTATTTTTATATTAAGATTATTAATATCATTGAAAAATATTAGAAAAAATCGACTCACCCGTAGCAGCTCAGGCGGTGCATTGGGCCGGAATCCTAAGGGTGCGGGTTCGTGTCCCGCCTGAGCTGCTACGGGTGAGTCGATTTTTTCTAATATTTTTCAATGATATTAATAACCTTATTTTTTTTTAATAATACTTATACACAGTGGAACTTTGTTATGAAAACAAGGGTGCTTACATTATCATTTAAATTTAGTTAACTATTAATAAAATTAGTGTCTTTGGTCTTGTACTAGCGATAATTATTTAAAGGCGTGAAATACACCTAATTTTATCGACACATACACCCCCATGAATGGCCTCCATTTTAAATTTTACTTTTTTCTTTTAGATGACCCGGCCGAAAAATATATTTTATTCCGGATTTCGAAGTCCTACAGTTATCAAAAAATACTATTCGAAAGCTAATAATACTCTCTATTAAGTAAAAATAACTTTGTTTAAACTTTCAACGTATTTAACGTCTTAAAAAAATTACTGAATTTTTATACAAAATTTGTGTGACGTTTTTTTTAGTTTTTCTTACATATCTCAAAAACTAGGACATCAATGTTTTTTTTGCATTGTTATGATACACAAGGTAATACCTACAAAAAGATATCAAAGTCATTGCTTTGTGTAGTATATTTTGAGGGTCATTATTGTTTGAATACGAATATGTTACTGTACTGTGAGTTTTATTTTTTATATTTTCTTTTGTTTCAAGGTTCCAAAAATGCGTTAAGTATTTATCTATAAGTACATTTTATAAAATGAGATTAAAGTTCTTGCATATTATCAATTTACATTATAATTTATACCGGTAATGCCATGATTGATGAGCTTGGGGCACAGAGTTAACAAAAATCTTCTGATTGGTGTCTGATTTTTAAATTTACTTGAATTTCAGGACATAACAATTTAACAATATTATATTTATTATTACTTATATATTATTTGTTTGTATAGGACAGTAAATTTTTTGTATTAAGTAAGTTGCATGAAATCAGATAAAAAAACATGCTGTTTTTAAATTAAGACTACTTACCTACTTAGGGGCCCCCCATAAATTACGTCACACGAATTTCATGATTTTTGACCCCCTCCCCCGTCCTTGTCACAGCTGGTCACATTTGGGAGGACCCCCTTAGTGTGACGTCACAAATTTTACATCTAGAAATAATTATTGAATTAAAACAGCAGTTCCGTTTGTTTTATCAATTTTAATGATTTTGAAATGTGACGTCACGAAATTTAGGACCCCTCCCACCCCCTTGTCACACAATGTCACACTTTGTCGACCCTCTCCTTCCCCCTTAACGTGTGACGTAATTTATGGGTGGCCCCTTACACCAAGAAGAGTTAAGAACTTTTTTAATTAAAAAACTGCATGTTTTTTTTTATCTGAAAGCAATAAACAATTAACTCTTTAATATAGTAGTAAGAATAGACCTATATAGTAATATTTTAAATATTGCTGTAAGTGATTTGTTTGTAAATTGACTTTGTAATATTAACTAAATAATTATTTTAATAAGAATGAATGAAATATATAGTACCTAATAAAATAACCAGGATAATTAAATTTTTATCAAAAAAATATTAATTGAAATACAAATTGTAACCCCCTAAGTACAGTGCCTTTAGTTTTACTAAGCATTGTTTGATTATGTGTTTGATCATGTTATTTGAATGTTATTTTGAATTTTAGTAAAAGTGACAAATCACTGTATAAATATTTGTTTATACACGGTTTATGAATGAGGAGGTAAGTAAAAAAATACAATTAACACTACATTTTCACTATCAAAGTACAATGAATAAAGTACACCTAATATATTATAATACATCTCTGATAGAGCGCATTCTTCTCTATAAGATGATGTTTGTGATCAGTTTTATTAACAATGTAAGTAAAAAGACGGATACTTATTTGTTTGTCTATTAATTAGAATTATTAATTTGACACTGTTGATTTGATTTCCCTAACTAATCAGTAAAAAAAAATATCTGTTTGTAGGTATTGAAACAAAGATTTTTTGGTATTTTTGGTACTATTACTTTTCAATGGATGGTATAGATATTAAGTTAACAAATAAATAGAGAAGGTCAATGAAATATTTATAACTTATTAACAGTTTAAGATTTTACTTTTAATTATGACATTATTATGGGTCAATAATCCTTCATGTGTTCCAAATCGATATAAAATAATATTTTAATGTCCTATTAGTGTGATATGTCGGGGTTAGTGCGTGTGCGCACGGGCCCGGTAGGTACGCGGGGGCGGCGGGGCGCGGGGCGCGGGGCCGCGCACGGCCGCGCGCGCCAATCCGCCGCGGCGCCGCCCGCGCCCGCGCGCCGCCGCGCCGCCCGCCTCACACGCGACAACACTGACAACCAAATATCACTTTTCATCACATCGACCACCCCGCGCACAAACCCTCCACACGCCACCCCCAAAACACCAACCTTAAACCCAACGGAAAATTTAAAAAAAGAACGAAAGCTAATCTCACCGCTTTCGACGCGACGCGCTTTGGTGAAGTTCCACCCCCAATTTTTTTCCTTTTTCTTAATTTTCTAATACGATTTAATGTGCTCAAATCACGTAGATTACTTAAGAATCAAAAATAAGTATGAAAACAGAATACAGTGACATCGCCCGACTGCCCAAAATTTAAAGGGTGAATTAAAAAAAGTTTTATTTTTACATTTTTTTTTCATATTTACTTAGGAGATATGCTAAGGAATATTAATGTGAAATAAAAGTTCAAATTAATTTGATAGTTTGCGAGTAAACGGCTCGTGTTAGGGGCCCGCCCAAGCGCAGCCCTCGCATTCGCACCTCCCCGACAAAAAAAACAACCCCACAGCTGATGCCTTTTGTCCGCAGTGCGCAGGCGCAAGCCTACAGACCAACTTTAAATGAAAAAAACTCAAAATTTCGAGAACGCTTTTTGAGGAAAATTGCAAGAAATTTTCCGACGCCGCCGCATCTCTGACGTCAAGATTGCGGCTCGGATGAACTTAAAGTGCATACATTTATACCAAAACTGTTCTATACATTCTCTTTTAGTAGCCGATATAAAAAAAGTAAAAATATTCATGCGAATTTATTATGAAAATGAATAATTGCGTTATTTGGGCGGTGCGCCCAAGTGTTTAGGAAAGAAAAATGCCTGTGTTTTTGCTTGAATCTTAATAATATGAGGAAATATAATTTCTTCTTACTCTAAGCTATATTTGTGATATATTTAAAGCTTAAAAATTTGGGTAAAGAATAATTAATATTGTTATTAAATGATAACTTGAATAAACATGTTAAAATGTAGGGAACCCATTTAGGTATAGGATCTATATATAAATGTAGACAAAGAAATTAAATTACTATGCAAATATAGCTTTCACAAAATTATTTTAGCTTAAATGAAAACAAATGTTTAAAATGACATTATTGTTAATGAAAAAATATACCGAAATATTTAAGTTCCCAGTAAAATAATTAAGGTATGTAATTAACTAATCGTTCAGAATCAAAACGTAGGTTCATATGTACGTACAGTCGAATTCATTAATATGTAAGCACTTTTGACAGACCCCAACCCAATCAAAAAATTATAATAGCGAAATCGTTGCAAAATGTTGACATGCACTTTATCCCTTTAAACATTTTATTATTATTTTCATTGAATCTATTTATTGTGTAACGTGCTTTATCAATCTGGCAATTTTTATGTAACCAAAACTTAAGAATTTTTCTTTTAAATGGTAAAAAAAATATTCTACCTAGGTACCTAATTCAATCATGTAAAAAATATTTAAGTTATAAATAAGTTAAATAATGTTGACTTAAAACGAATGTGATTGTGTATAGAATAGTAAAGAAGTCAAACTTTTGGGATAAGCAAGAAATTTTTAAGAAATTAATACTTAAAGGTTCAGTTTTTCGTAGCATCGTAGTTTTCGTAGCATCAGAAATGTGTACACGACACACCTAAAGGGCAGTATCTCATGTTACGGATGAATCTGACGAAAGTGATCATATTCTCCCCTCTCTCTACGGGATCTATTCACATCAGGGGTTTGTTTCACAAACATTACAATTTGTAATTTACTACGGTAATTCGGATATTCGATGTCTGCGAGTAGTTTATTTTTTACCGACTTTAAAAGGAGGGAGGTACTCAATTCGACCCGTTTTTTTTTGTTTTTGTATGTACACCGATTACTCGAAACGGCTGAATCTATTGAAATGATTCAAACGTTATTACATGAGTAAACTCCCAAGTTGGTCCCATTTTTTTAAATTTTGAAATCGGTTCAGTACCTACTTTTCAAGTAATCTTGAAAAAAGCACGAAAATAGTATGATTTTGTGTGAACTACCTCGATGATCAGTCGTATAACTTCTTTGTTTATGAACTGAATAAGATAATTATTTTTTTGTTGGAAAAGGGATATCTTAAGTGTAGTTCTTTAACCGACTTAAAAAAGGAGGTTCTCAGTTTGACCCGCATGTATGTATGTTTCTCCGCAATTAACTCACGTTTGGCTGAGCCGATTTTTCTACCTAAATAATAAACCTACACTACCTAATACAAAAGGTACCTACACTAGAAATAAAAAAAAAAAATTGTTTAAAAAAACAAAAAACCGACTTCAAAAAACCTACCCCTAAAAAGCAAGAAATAAATAATTCGTAACAATAAAAACACGTCTATTAAAGTCTTTTAGAATAAAAAAAAAGAAATTTGTACTCCAGCCCCACCCGACTTCACTCTCTCTTAGACTTACCGTCCGGACTTACCGTCTTATCGAAGACTAAAGTATATCTCCAACTTTTACAAATCTGTCATCATAATAATTTATATCAAACTGTAAATATTTCAAACAAGAATTTAACTTTAAATTCACAAATTGTTCTAATTTTTCTAGGTTTTTAAAGGTAAGTTGGTATAGGTAATAATTATAAGGTCTACCAATGTAGTTACTAAGTAGGTACATGTTTTTATTAATAAACATTTTGGAATAACTAAGACTTTTTTTACTTTCCTGAAATTCGAAATGAAAAGTAGAGTGTTTAACACGGGTAAAAGTCTGAAATTGATGACTTTTACCCGTGTTAAACACTCTACTTTTCATTCTCGAACTATAGCTATAGTCTAAATATCTCGAATGGGACTTGCTTCCTTTTGACCCTCGTATAACAATCTACTATTTATTTGCTTAGGATATTAAGTTAATTCTTATGATTCAAAATAATTCAAATTCCTATGGTGGTATGAAGTTGTGGTGAAACTTGAAAAGCTTTGGAAAAAAAATAGTAAATATTTTTATATCTAAAATATTTGGTATTACTTGACTATATTCATTTATCATACAAATGGAGCCGTGATACAATTACAAGTTCCGAAATATTATATTTTTAAAGGGTTCAATTCAAATACAAAGTGCTTAACTTTACAGCTGTTGTATACTTACTCGGCTTTATTACCTATTCAACAGAACACAATTCTTAGTTTCAAAGTGTCTGAGATACTTCTTACTACAGTAAAAATATGAATTTACTCAAGATTTACTCTTTTAAAATGTAAGTAAAGCAAAATATATCAGTAAAAATTTGTGTAATAAAAAATAATGTTTGTCAAAATAATCTTAAAATTAAGCATTTGTGATATGAAATAACGAATAAATCTCAAAACCCTACTGATTGAGGAAACAATAGCTAGTTGTACAAATAATTTACATGTTGGTTGGAGTAATTAGGGCCGTTATTGGTGTCCTTGGGCCTGAAGGGCGGAAGCAGAGCCACACGTGGGTCGCATGCGACGATAACGACGCCTGCCGGGACAAACACCACCAAATTTAAACTCTTGTGTATTTTAGTCAGAAGCGCCGATCTGGCCGTCTTCGAAAAGTACACTGTATAATGAAAAAAATGCCATAATATACTTAATGGCATAATATTATTTTAATACTGTTTGCGCTTTTCTTCAAATATCGTAATGTCAAAGCAAAACATTTTTTTCATACTTTCTGACGCATTGGAAAACGTGTTTGTACACCTTTATATTCTCGGATTAAGTTGATCGTTAAATAAAAATTATAAGCTTTTGTAGGTACATACTTCCATAATAAATAACAAAATCTTGATTGAATTAAATACGAATTAAATAAAACTTACTTACATAAAATCAGGTGTTGTTACAAGAAGAGAAAATTTGAAAAAGAAGGAATAGCTTACATAAAAATCTGATTTAAAGCACTTATTTTTGCTAACCTTTACTTTACCCTTACTTATTAGCATTTTGATGAAAGAAAACTTTACTTAATTTCTCAGAATTATATTGTATGAATGCATTTGAATAAGTAAGTAGGTATAGTCGTGTGGGGTAAGTGAAACATACTTTATTTTTATTTAACAAGGTTTAGTAAAACTATAAAACTCGCAATTAAAGTAGCTGTGTAGGCAATGTACTCCTAATTTAATCAGCCTTGAATGAATATAAATATCTAAAGACTTGCTATAAGCAACAAAATCACGAAAAGAATATAAAGGCTCAGAAGTGTTTCACTTACCCCTGACAAGGGGGAAGTGAAACAGTGACCAAAATAGCTTTAAATATTGTGTCCATTTAATTAAAAACAGGACAAAAGGATCATGTTAAACCGTTAATATCCAAAATGCATCATATTCTCATAAAATAGGGTCCAGTTTCAAAGATTTATCAAAAAATCATTTTATAACATAACTTAATTTTCTTTTTGGTTTACTAGCTAGTTTAATGATCGCAGCGATATCTGTGTTGTATTGAGGGCAGTAATTCGTCATTCCTGATTTATCGACACATCGCTATGAGAATAAACTACGATAGTTTCTTAGATATGGTTGGGTGTTTCACTTACCCCGGTGTTTCACTTACCCCACCTGACTATATATATATATTATTTTGTAGTAACCAAACCAACCCAAAAGACGGAAATAATAGGATCAACTTATTCTATTTACTTAGAAAGTAAATCAAGTGTTACATACTGAAAGATCACATTTTGTGTAAGTTTTCAGCGTACTCGGTGGTAACGGTCTAAATTATTATTTTAATTAGGATAAAATATTAAATAGGTACATTGATATTTTTCTTCATTCTGTTAGTTCCTCATTACGATATTGAAATGAAATTCAGCAATGTAATATAAACTACCTTTTCAACACATACTTGCTCGTAAAGTGAGCCATAATACATCGCTTTTATTCATTCATTCATTCATTTATTGTTTTCAGAAAACATGTTCCACAATTTCACAAAATTAATAAATTTAGGGCCATAAACCGAGCTATAACAAACGCGTGCAATAATTTATATAAAACACAAGTACGTTATAGAATTATTCCTACAAAGTTAAATTAGTACCTTACTGCAAGGTTTATGCGAGTAAACAGAGCATTCTCAATTTAACCGGGTTATACAGTTATTTTTTTTAGTAACAACAAAAAAGTTTTATGCTGCTGAAAATTCATAAAAATTTTTGGAATAAATAAATGTGTAAGTCCATAATTAAGTCAAACAAATATTTATTATTATCAAATTATTCATAATTCACAATATTTTGTTATACAATATTAAAATATTTGCATTTTATCACTTAAAATTATAATTTTGAAGTAGGCTGTATGCTCACTCACCCCTTTGTTCGCAAAATATTCTTGCGTTGGGCGTGTGAAAAAAACAAAAAAAAGCCTGCGCGCCTTTTCCCATAATTATCTTATTTTGTTTTTGTCGTGTTGAAAAACGTCGTATGAAACTCGAGCAACCTAAGCTAACTTGTCTCATAATGTAGTATTACAGTACTATTATATTCTGTGCTTTTACTTTAATTAGTATCATTCAACATCATAAAACACTAACAGCAAAAAACGAGGTTTAATTTCTCGAGATGTTGAGGAAAACATTATTGTTCTCTAGATTCTGATCTATACAACGTGTCAGAAGGGACAATCACCAGAATATGATAGATGGGACCATCAAACCGAACAACTTTTACTATATGAGACGAACTCTAAAATTGTGAAAAAAACTGCTGTTACATTTTGCTGGTGCATACATTTTGATATTTTTGTTATCAATAATTTTTGAATGAAACAGATGATTTTATTACGTGATTTCAAAGCTGTTAGTCCCATAGTAAAAGTTGTTCATTTTGATGGTCCCTATCTAGCATATACGGAAAAGTTAGAAGTCGCTTGAGCTTTTTGTTTCCAAAAGTAAGAATCTTTTGACGAATTTGAAAAAGGTAGTGTAAAGATGCCTTAAAGAGTTTCTTTTTAAGATACAAAAATAAATTATGAAAAAAACTATTTCTTCTTTTCAAAGTCATGGA
This sequence comes from Agriphila straminella, assembly GCA_950108535.1. Taxonomy (NCBI): domain Eukaryota; kingdom Metazoa; phylum Arthropoda; class Insecta; order Lepidoptera; family Crambidae; genus Agriphila; species Agriphila straminella. Next base: position 6,985,036 of record OX467318.1, read on the forward strand.
TTTATCAATCCACCCTCGTATACTGGTTGTACCATAACTTAAAATCTGGTGCATGTTTCATCTTGATTCTTGATACGCCAACCAGATCAAAGTCCATTTTGCATTTTGTATTGTTTGCATACCAATTTATAGATACAAACATGCATACTAATTGTCTAAGAAAAAAATGCAAATTCTTTCTCACAAGCTGCAGGAAAATGCATCGTCCAGTACTTTTGCGTTGCACGTGGAATAAGGATTTCCAAGTAACCTAAGTACAAGTTCAAGTAGAATGCTCTGTTGGAAAATAGATTTAATGTCGTGTGCGATAAGGTTGCTAGTTGAAATTAGATTACAAATACCTACTATATGCTGACGCGGACTCGGCATAGTGTTGAATTATTAGCGACCGACGTCGATAACAAATAACAAAGACTACTTATATCATATTTTCCTTGTTGACTCTTCGAGTTTGTTGAAATTATGGCAATTTTATTATTCACCGTTTTCAGAATGTAAAAACCAACCTGTAAAATTAACGGGCTTTGTGTTAAAATTTGTGCAAAGATAGTGAGTGCTTTTTAATCTATTTTTAATGTAGTATATAGGTACTACATAAGTAGTGAATTGTTATAATATTTTTGCCCTTTTATGGCTTACAATAATAGTTTAACTTTACTGAATAATGAAATGCAAGCATTTGCAGAGATTATACAAATTAACTAATTACTTACTGAATTTTGAAATTCAAGCACTTGCAATAGTCTCAGCTGTAAATGCTTGAATTTAATTTTTTTTATATTTATCTTTACAGAAAGCCTAGTAACTTTATTAGGATAATCAATATTTTAATTAATAATTATAGAATTTTGTCCTTATGTAGAAAATGAGTTTTATTGTTTATTTAACGGAGAAAATAATTTTCTTACTTAAGTATGTAAGTATTATTTAATACTAGCAAAGTTCAAGCTCAACCTACAGTAATATATACTAAAGATAATTATGTGTTTTATAACATATTATATGTGATATTATAGCTGTACTTCCTAATCTTACCTACATTTACAGTACTTACCTACCTAATCTAAAAATAATCATATTTCGCTTTGATTCGCTAAAATAAATACCTACGTAACAAAATCAAAATAATTATTGGCTGCAGATATTATATCATTTCATTTTATATTGGTTTGACAGCTTAAGATATACATATAGGTACTTATACCATTTGTGATCGAAATGTAAATCAAATACATACTTATCTATATACTTTCACCAGTGATAAGGTCGCCATACTCCTATCAAATCAAATACATACTTACATTACTTATATACAATTTTATTGGATGATTTTATTACGCCTATTTGAGTACCTACCTACATAGTTAAGTTATAATATTTATATAAAATCTGTTATAATAAACCTAGCACCTAGCCTAAAATGACAAAACTAAATCTGGTAGGTGTTTTATTTTAATTTAGTTAGCAAGTTGAGAATTAAAATATCTGTAATCTGTATAGTTAGTTAGAAAACCACAGATTAATATAATACTATCATAAAACTGACTTTAATACCAAAACTACCCAACTTCAATCTACAACATGTGTACGAGCACGCTCGACATTTATCATATTTTGTTGAGTAGACATTTTACGTCACTTCAATACTTATGAATTGTAATTTAATTCAGTCGTACAATAAACGTTATACACGGTGACGGCCACTTTAATTAACATCCCGCTCCCGTAGTAAAAACCTAACTTACGTACTCTCATAACTGAACTTATCATCTAAACATACTTACTTGTAAGGACTTACTCTTACAACATGAAAAAAACAATACTTAGTTTCAATACCTAATTCGATTAAAATCGTTCTAAATATCAAACATGATTGTCGAACCTCAAAACAGTTTAATACAGCTCGGTATTTAATTAGAGCAATACATGTAATAGAGGCGCGCTCAATTTCCCTAATGGGCCCTCGAAACAATCGTCTACGAATAAGCCGAATGATATCGTGTATATTCTCTCGATCATTGAGCGCGGCATACCTACACACAATCACCGATAGGGCTCATTCCGTCCATTCAAGAGCGAATACTTAACTAAATTTTGCGTTTTCCAAAAAGCTAAATTGTTGATGTAAACTTCACTTTTAGGAAAAAAACGTTAAAAAAGTTATTGAAAAAACTTACTTAAAAAAACTATAAAAAAGTTTTTTACGGAGACAAAAAATATCAGTTTTTTTTTAAACGAAGACAATCTGTTTAGGTGGTTCTATAGTTCTTAGCCATTTTTTTTATTTTTATAGAAATAATTTAATTATTTATTTAATTTTATTTATTTTAAAAGTATAAACCACATGCTACAGTATCACTAATAACCATAATGAGGTATTTGTCTAAAGTATTGCGTGTTTCATATATCCATACCTAATTAGTTAGTTATCTAAGAGGAATTGACAAAATTCGCCTTCATAATGGCTCGCGTAGAGTAAATGCCTTTATTTTTCAGAAATATAACATAATTAGGTCGCCTTTATTCATCTTTAGTTGGCGAATACTGATGTTACATAGTATATCCACTATGCGCCGTTCTTCGTCTGTATTCGGCGAATGTGTGGAAGTGGCATAATGCCGGCGCGGGGCCTCCGGGGTGCGATGCGGCCGACACGCCTTCCGCGGCCGAAATTATAGCCAACAATAAAATCACACCTACCTAAAATATTTCGGCCGGCCAGACACCCATTTTCCGTGTGCTAATGACTGAAAATTTCCTTGGAAAGCTCTTTGACCTTAGCATACACCGACAAACACGTCGCTTACGCACACATAAGACTGGTTATGGATGTGCTAACACGGTTATATCTTTCGTATGTAGCATTGGGAATACATTGTGTTCCAGAATATGTGGAAATGGGCACATTTCGGCGTATTACACGTGATTTTTAACTTGTGTGAGTGTGTATGTGGCGCGCGTACTCGTATGTGTGTGTGTGTGTGTGTGTGTGCGCAAGCGCAAGCGGCCCACCAACGTGGTTATCAATCTACGAATTGTTTAATGTTGTACACGTAGTAGGAATTAAAAATTGCGCATTGAGTTTTTATAAATAAAGTAACACTTTATGTATAAGCATATTTTTGTTGTTATCTATGTACAATTAACAGTAACCGTGTAACAGTTACCTCATTTTTTTCTTTTGTTCACTCAAAACATTAACCGTTTTCTACCAATCTAGAAGTTGAAACCTATTTATGAACCAGAAAATACGATACGATTCACATATTGTCTTGTCTTGGTCATAATCAAAATATCTAGACTAGAAGGCAAGTAAATAAATAATTTGTTAGTGATGCGATTAACGATTGATGTATTAATAAAAAAAATAGTACTAGTCGCCTTTACCCAGCAGTGGGTGTCGTGCGGATGATTATAACTGATGCTGTCACTATTATTTACTGAATGGAAGACAGTGGCATCAATAGTTTTAAAGCCAGGCAAACTTTAGGCCACGATTTAGAATAAGGGGGAAACAGTAATATACATAATGAGAACTCGCGAGAACAAAACAGTTGAATTAGAATATTGTTATCGCATAGAAACTGTATCCCGTAAGCGCGGCATTCGGTCGGCGACTAAAGCGGTGCGGTGCATCGGTGCCAGTGTTGCCAGTGGCCGATAGTCAAAAGTAACACAAGGCAGCTCAAAAAGTAACATTTTCACGAAAAAAGTAACATTTTATTATTTTATGTAGAAATCGACTCTTACTGTATTGTGGCACTTTAATACTTACGATTATTGATAGCACACATAAGTCGACAACAAACAAACCAACCAGTAGTGGTCTGCGGTTGGTTTATTTGTTGTCGAGTGCCGTAAATAGCCTTTTCTGCGCCCTGTGCGAGCTTCTATAACTGCGCCCTTAGGTTTTTATAGATATTATTAAATCGCAAATTTTAGTCAGTTTCATCCATAGGTAACCTTGTAATTTTGCTTGTTTATAGCAACAAAACGGCCGCGCAGCGCGATTTTTAGTCAGTTTTTTATCCACTTATCTTGTAATCTTGCTTGATTATAGTAAATAAAACGGCCGCGCAGCGCGATTTTTGGCCAGTTTTATCCACTTATCTTGTAATCTTGCTTGATTATAGTAAATAAAACGGCCGCGCAGCGCGATTTTTGGTCAGTTTTATCCACTTATCTTGTAATCTTGCTTGATTATAGTAAATAAAACGGCCGCGCAGCGAGATTTTTAGTCAGTTTCATCCACTAATCTTGTAATATATTATATTTAATTAATTTATTAATATTTTTATTAAGTTTCAAAAGTTACGTAAAAGTAACATTTTGAGTCGTGTAACATGGAGGTAACATGAGAGGGTCAAAAGTAACACAAAATGTTACAAAAGTAACATTCTGGCAACGCTGATCGGTGCAGCGGGGCGGCGGCGCGGCGGGCGCGGGGCTGCGACGGCCGCCGAAGGAATGCGACAGGTAACCGATTCCAGGAAGGCCGCGGCCCGTTACCGCGCCGAATATCTCCTCAGCAGCAGTCAAACGCGCCGACAAGTGCGCGAGCCACTTGCGACAACACGGCCGATGCGCCCGCCTCGCCCCGCTGCATTCCAACCAACATTGAGTTAGAAACCAGTCGGACGCTTACAGCGCATTCATCTGATCCATGCAACCGGACCTTATTTGCCTAATATCGCTCGTTACTCTCGACATGCAAATCAGCAGCCTAAGCACGAAAAACTATCAAAATGATAGTATCGAGCACTCTTGGACAAAATTTTGTTTTGAATTACCTACCAACACAAAGCGAACAAAATATTTGCCATACAAAAATTAGACAATGACTCTGGCGTGATCTTAACGTGTTCCTTATGCTTCTACGGCCGATTCTTACAACCCTACAACCGTAAAGAGAGTATACTAATGGTTCTGTTACCCGGCAACTGTTGATTATTTAACAGGTACGTCTAGGCAAGAAGGCTTTAGTTGGCCTATCTCTTGCGTGCGGTGATAGTAGATTATAGAAATGAAGCTTAGGATGAGTCAAACTCTGTATTCATCATGTAATGAAACTCAGGAGCCGCATGTAATCAATCATATAGATACTCTTGAGACTTGTGTGTCACTGAGATACTTTCGAGAGTGTTTACATGCGCTAATGAACGCTTGATATCATGGCGTCGATGATCTATTCTATACTTGCCCGCGACTTGCAATAAGGTAACCTATTTTTAATTATTCATGTCAGTAGGAAGCGTTGTTATGGTGGAAATCGTCCTTAAGTAATGTTTGTATCCCTCGGGAACAGTACCTATATTTTTTCCGGATGAAAGGTACCCTATTTCCTTTTCTGTACCCTAGAAACTGTGTATGCAAAATTTCACGATGATCGGCTGAGTAGTTAGGACGTGCAGGCGTAACAAACAACAAACTTACTTTCGCATAAATTATTAGTACGGATAACGATGTATACAATCATAGTGAAATTACCTTAAATTACTAGGGCAACCTCCCTCACACCACAGGGTTAATAACATAGTAAAAATAAAGAAACTTTGAGTAAGCTAAGTTTGTTTATTTCCCTGAGCCTACTGTGTGTGTGTAAGCACATACTTACCACCTCTACATGCGTGTGGTGTATCTTGATTTTAATTTTTGGTTTTGACATATTGGAATTGCCATGGGCTGGTGTGCCCCACTAAAAGAGAAGACACAGATCTTTCAACCTCAATTGTAGAGTCCAAGTAACTATTCAGATCTAGTTCTGTTTAAATTTATCGAAAGTCCTCCAATGTATTGATAGATGATGCCTTGCATTCTCTGACAGTAGGGTCCCATCAAGTTACACCCTGTTCCTAACAAACTCTTATGTTTATAAATAGACAGATTTATTTAAGGTGTTGTGATATGGATCTTCAGCGTGAAATATTTGAGGGACACATGCAAGGAAGGCGGATGTGTGTTACTTGAATGCCATATGATGTTACTCCTGTTGAGAGATTAATAACACAAAAAGACACCTTTAACGGTAACAGATAAAACATGATGCAAAGTTAATGGATTTTTCAAAACCACACTAGTTTTGTGAAGACTTAATAAAAAGTACCAGAAAAACCCAGAGATGCTTTTGGACTGTGCCCGACCATTTTTATATAACAAAGCAATTTCGAGAACTTTAGAATAAAGGTAGTCTTAGGTTATATTGCTCTATTTTAAAGATAGCGGGTTTTTCTGTTTAAAATGCCAACCACGTTGAACTAATAGCTTAATCGCCCTGTAACCTGTTTGTAGTAAACATGTGATTTCCCAGCATCCGAGCGCCGGCACACGTGACACGCAGGACTACAAGCGCCCATTCACATAGATGATAATCATTCATAGCCACAAGGACACGACGTAGGGCCGGCCATTCATAAAACCTCCTACTCCGGGACCCGGCGACAAATCCGACCATAAGGAGATGTCACTCCACATATTTATAGTTTCCTGTCATGAGCGAATCATTTAGCCGATCGACATTTTGTTTGTCTCCGCTCTAGCTTCAAATAAAATAAAAAAAATCAAATGTTTTTCCTAATTGTTCGAGTGGTGTACCTAAGATAAGAAGACATGTGTATTGACAGACAAGCGACGAGTTCCGAATTTCAGATATATCTAAGTAATAATTTATTGTTGTGTCGTGGCATTGGCGGCGGCACGGCGGACGGCGTCGCCACGGCTTCCGCGTCCATCTGCTTCCTGGTTTCATTAATTCCCATTGTAATTATAGACAAGAGTAACGTATAATACCATCTAGATGGAAATAAAATCAACAAACCACATTTAGCCGTCTAAATGTAGAACTACTTTAAAAATTCGTTCAGATGTCTAAGATACAGAGCACCCTCAGCTTACATCGTAATGACAAAAACGAGCGCGCCGTATGATGGCCACGTGGTGCGCTCCGCCGGAAATATCACCGCGATATATTTCGAGTGAAGCGCCCCCTGCGACGCGTTTCAATCATCCACTAATAAGCGGAAGGAAAGTAATCTCGACAAAAGTTTAATTATAGATGGCCAGGAAAAGACGGAAAGGTGAGCTTGAGCGAGCGGCCCCACGGGTTATAAATAGATGCGTGTGCGATGCCGGGCGGCCTACGCGGCGCCTGCGCGCCCTAGCGCCGCCCGCCCGCCCGCCCTGACCACCCGCTATTAAAGTTGCTAACTTAAAAGCTTTATGCATCGTTTAGTTCTGTTTACCGTTTTATATTATACCTACCTATAAATTTTCTTTATTTAGTTTATGTGGTTAAATAATTGTGTGGCATAACTAGAACAAAACTAAGTTTTAAAACGATCGATGCGGCATTTGGTACTATACCGATAATTATAATATTTGTTGTCATGCGAATATTTATAAAATTAAATACTTCTAAAACTCATTTAATGCAGAATTACACCCATAATAATAAAATTACTTTAAAGTAATTTAATACTTACATTATGCGACAAGTTAGCTTAGCTATGTGTAATAAGCAAGAGCTCACGAGTTTCACACGACGTTTTTCAACGCATTTGTGAGGACAAATCAAAGTGGAATAAAATCAAAAGGGATGAAAAGCATACAGCCTACTTCAAAGTCATAATCTTAAGATATAAAATGCAAATATTTTAACATTCTATTACAAATTTTTTTTTGGCTTAATTAAGGACTTACACATTTATTTATTCCAAAAATGTAATAAATGTAATTTTCAGCGGCATAAAACCTCTTTGTTATTACTAAAAAAATAACTGCAGGTACTTATTATCCGGTTCAATTGGGAATGCTCTGTTTACTCGCATAGAACTTGCAGTAATGTACTAATTTAACTTTGTAGGGATAATTCTTTAACGCACTAAGTAGTGTTTTAGTAGTTTATGATACAAGGTTGGTAAGGAGGTTTTAAAAAACCTTAACACCGTGTGCCATACTACGTTTTTCAATACATTTGCGAGAAAACATTATAGGTACTACTGAAATTGCAATCTATACATATAATAAAACTTTAAATTCTAAGTATTTGTGCGCGAATTACGCAAAAACCGCTAAACTAATTTTGATGGATTTTTCACAATTTAGTAGATTGAAGTCCAACTTAAAATCTAAGCTATGTTTCATCAAATTCAGGTGGGAGGAACCAGAGAAACAGCTTGAACTCTCCGTAGTACTAGCTTTCATACACTAAAGGGGTCATTTAAACTGGTTGCAATATTTTTCTACTGTCCACGCGGATAAAGTCGCGGGCGGAAACTAGTAGAAATTTAAAAAAACGTTCGTAAACAAAAACGCACGGCACCGGCGTGCGGTAAAATCAACTTTCCGCACGCTGTACTAATCCGTAAACAAAAACGCACGGCGTGCGGTAAAATCAACTTTCCGCACACTCGACTGTCATCGTAAACTTGCATTTTCGAGCAACTGTATAACTATAACTGTATACTAATATTTTTAACTACACTCACAACACAACGTAATGTTCCAAATATGAATTCAAAAAAGGTAATATAAATATGTACTTTATTTTCGTGGATAGGTAAAATAAAAAGAAACTCATTACGATGCAGTCAACTGCATCATAAAATAACTTTTTTCTCATTACGATACAGGGCAAATCCAAGAAGAAGACAGTGCCGTGATATTAAAAAAAAACACGATATTTTCCCATATACTTTCCATAATTAAAATGCACTCTATGGTGATCGATGACTTTAGTGCGATTTGTTTGCATTTTCTAATGAAATGCGCGCCATTTTAGAGCATTACAAAAATAGTTTTGATTTCCTGAATTTCGTAGGTGTTTTTTATTTTTGCTTAAAAATGTGAAAAAAATGGACTCTGCTCGATATTTAAGATGCAATGACTTATTACAGGTGCCTAGCTAATACAAACAAGGTCTCTCTCTCTCTTTTCTATCGTTGATCTTTTATTTAGTAGGTTCAATCCCAAATGTATGAGTGTAGATAAAGTAGTGTATGAAACTGCACATAACTATAGGTATTATGCATCAGTTTCATAAACTACTATTACGGTACGGTGTTTGTTATAGCTCGGTTTATGGCCCTAAAAGCGATGTATTAGAGCTCACTTTACGGGTAAATGTGTTGAAAAATCTTTAGCTTTTAAACCAAGCACCTCAACCTATGGATTTTCCACACGTAAAACAACAAATTGACCATAATCTCGAAGACACACCAATCCACTAATCCCACATAATATCTCAAAATAATTGATAGAAAAACACGAAAGTAAAATATGCAATTGAAACAATTGAAAGTTTTACATTTAAGTCACAGACCATACAACAACTTCTTATGATTTAAGTTTACCCGCGACGGAACGGAGAACCTATATGCGTTTAGGGTGAGAGGTTATGTGTGCGCAAACGCAAATGTTGTCATTTTTCGCCAGAACGGTTTAACCGATTCTGATGCGGTTTTCTTTAATGGGTTTTTTTGTAGGTTATCGGCGATGGTTCTTAGATACGTGTATGGTGCTTAGCCGCTAGGGAGCACTGCAGTTATCATGTTCCCAATTCCCATTTGTCTCCAGGACGGTTGGACCGATTTAGATTCGGTTTTTAGAGTACCTATAGATAACGTATGAACTCTTTAAAAAAGCAATTTTTTTATTGAGAAAACCCATGACGGTTAAAATAGTTCTTTTTAATTGAAAAAGAGTTAATTATTGCATTGTAATAGAAAACAATTGACTCGCGACTTCCGGTCAATTTTAATTTTATTTTCATGAATAATATTATAATATCTCTTATATAAAAAAAAACAGTCAAGAGCGAGTCGGACTCGCACACCGAGGGTTTCCGTACCATCATACATAACGATTAACGACTAAGGCCTCTTCCATATTTTCCCACTCTTCTCTGTCTCTGGCTTTCCTTGACCACATTTTCCCTGCTATCATTTTTAGTTCATCTTCTCATTTTTTGTATTACCTTCCAACAACCATTTTGGTACGGAACCCTAAAAATGAAGGGGTGACTGATAGACTAACGCCCAGCCCAAACCACTAGACCTAGAGACCTGAAATTTTGTTCATAGATACTTTATACCTACAGTGAAAGCATCCACTAAGAAAGGACTTTTGTAAATTCCACCACTAAAGGGGTGAAATGGGTGTACAAAGTTGGCATGGAAGGGAAAATAATTAAATAGACATTTCCAACTTGAAACTTTGTAGGAGTACTTCTAAAAACAAATGAGCAAACACATGTTTCGTAGTTTTCTAAAACTTAACCTCTTAGGGGGTGAATGGGGTGAAAAAGCCCAAAATTGAAATGGGTGTGTCGTTATTGAGGTTTTATGGGATCATGATAGCAAAATTGGCATTTATTTTAAAATCAAACACGGTGACAAGATTCAACCCCTAAACTAAAGGGATAAAATCGAGGTTTAATAACCTTAACTTATAATTAAGTGTGAAAGTTTGAATGTTTGGAAGATTAAATGTTTGGAAGATTAAATGTTTGGGTGTTTCTTATTACTCAATCACGCAAAAACGACGGATTAGGAATGGCAGATAGTTTATCCTGGTAGTAGTATAGCCTGGATTAAAACATAGGATACTTTTATACCGGTCAAAAGTCCCCTAGGGATTTTCCTAATGTCCACGCGTACGAAGTCGCGGGCGAAATCTAGTATTCAAATATTTGTGCGATACGCAAAACTTTCAGCTTGCGCTATGTATTAGGTTAGCAAATGCTATCTATTTTTTTTTATAATGACTGCGTTATTGTAAATACTACTTTTTATAGTTAAAAAACTTTATGCACATTATAGGTAAATGTCAGAACCTGTAAAAAAAACTTACTTTTTAAAAGAATTAACTATGTCCACAAGGAAAATGTAAACAAAGCCAGAAGAAATAAAAGTTTCTCTTGTTCATGTAAGGTAGAAATCGGCGCAACTTCGTGCGAGTGTCGGGTGTCAACCTGCGCATGTCGCCCGCGTTCTGGGAATGGCTGGTGTCGTTTTCCTAGCAATGCTAGCTGACACTTGATCAATCTCGCTCACCGAGTAAGAAAGAACTATAATTTTTAATCGATTTTTAATTCGAGTAAAATTTGCTTTGGTTAGTCGCATAATATTAGCGAATCCACTTGTTTTTAACAAATACCACAGTTTTCATGCTAGCGAAATAATTCTTTTACCAATGTTTCTTTTTTGAGAGGTAAATTATGTAACATAAAATAAAATAAAAAAAACGTCATGTCTATTCTATAACGCACTAGTGTTTCTTTTATTTTATTTATTTTATTTTGTTTAATATATATTGCACGGTGTTTGTTATAGCTCGGTTTATGGCCCTAAGTAAATGCGATGTATTAGGGCGCACTTTACGAGCAAGTGTGTTGAAAAATAATGTTATGTATTTGTCACTTACATTAATGTAAAAGTAAAAGTGTAAAAGTTTAAACTTTGGAATTCATGTCCCATTCATTACACCAAATTCAGAGCATTTCCAGAAATTGTCCCTTGCGTTAAAATTACATTGAAACAATTAAGGCTCTAAAAAGTATCTACTAGGCTCTAAAAATTCCAAGTAAAGTTCTATTAAAATAATTTTCTATTAACAACCTTATTAAATAAAAACCTCTAAGGCGCCACTTTTGGTGGTATAGGTGTATTTGCTCCAAAAAAGAAAATACATTTTGTTCCGTCTTACTAGTAATAACTTTTTTCGGGAGCTTTAATCAAAATTCAGAAAACAACGCCTCTGAAGATTGAATTGGGCTACAAAATAAGCCCACTGGACTTGTACTATTAGTTATTCTGTGCCACTGGGTAGACGACAGATGTGGGCTGCGGAGATTCCCAAAGGTGGGAGTTGTTTGTAGTTCGGCTGCGTTGAGGCAGGCTATGGCAGGCTGTCGTGAGGTCTCAATAAAATAAATTATTTAACTTACCAAATAAAAATTGGTTTCTTTGAAAAAATCCAAGGTCTTGGTAATAATTATCTTCGTTTCAGGTGACAGCTGTCAAACTTAAAACAACAGTACTGTATCTTGGAAAGTACTCATACTGAACTGATGGTGTATTTGAAGAAATGAAAGGTCTTGGTGATATCTTTATTTCAGATGATAGCTGTCTAATTTAAAACAGCAAAATCTCGGAAAGTACTCATCTTAGACTGATGGTGAATTTGAAGAAATGAAAGGTCTTGGTGAGATCTACATTTCAGATGACAGCTGTACAAATTAAAACAGCATTTATCTTGGAAGGTACTCGTCTTAGGCTAATGGTGTATTTGAAGAAATGAAAGGTCTTAGTGAGATTTTCGTTACAGATGACAGCTGTCAAACTTAAAACAGTAATATCTCGGAAAGTACTCATCTAGGCTAGTGCCCTTTTCATTGAATAATTACCAGATGAAAAAATCCCTATAGGAGATGGGACAAAGTTGAAAAGGAAAGAGCCTAAACAAAACAAATCTTAGTAATTTTAAAAGTTGTAGCAAACTCATAAGGTAGAAGAAGAAAGGTAAGTAACCTTTTTGACCGAGCGAGCACGAAGAAGCGAGCGAAGCGTCTCTGCTTCAGCTTGGGCAAAAATTCTTTCGTATGTCCGGCTGTCTGTTCCAACCTACAGGTCGCATTTCTCAACCGATTCTCGTGAAATTTTGTGAGCAGGTTCGAAATTTATATAGAATTTTTTTGTCGAGTCAGTTTTTTGAAATTTTTCAAAACGGCGGAAAAATGATAAAAAAACAGAGTTCAGGTCGCTTTCCAGCTCTGCCTGTTCTTCTCTATAGGTCGCATTTCTCAACCGATTCACGTGAAATTTTATAAGCAGGTTTGAAAATGATATAATTATTTTTTGTCAAGCCAGTTTTTTGAAATTTTCCGAAATGGCGGAGAAATGTTAAAAAAACAGATTTCAGTCCGGCTTTCCAGCGCTGTCTGTTCTCCTCTACAGGTCGCATTTCTCAACCGATTCTCGTGAAATTTTGTAAGCAGGTTTGAAAATAACATATAATTTTTTTGTCACGCCAGTTATTTGAAATTTTTCTAATTGGTGGAGATATGTAAAAAAACATATTCCAGTCCAGCTTTCCAGCGCTGTCTTTTCTCTTCTACAGATAGCATTTCTCAGCCGATTCTCGTAAAATTTTATGACTAGGTTCAAAAATTTTATTATTTTTTTTTGACGAGCCCGTTTTTGTTTTTTTTTTTAATTTCGGAGATATGTATAAAAAACCATATTTCAGTCCCGCTTTCCGGCGCTGTCTGTTCTCCTCTACAGGTCGCATTTCTCAACCGATTTCCATGAAGTTTTGTGAATAGATTTGATAATTAGTTTTTCGATATTTTTTTAAAATGGCGGAGATATTTAAAAGAACGTATTTTAATCCGGCACTGTGTGAAATTATGTGAATTTGACGTTGTACGGCTCTTTAAAGGGTGAACATTGACTCGCGAGGTCTACAGCTCACAGAGCCACTAGTAATAAAGTTTATGGGTTTGCTATGATTTCAAAGTATTGTAGGTACTATGTAATTTAAAAATGGAACTCTCTCCGATTTCAATGGACGAACAGATGGTTGAACTATATATGTAGTACTATTTATTTTTAATAAAATTAAATTATTAGTAAATTGCTAAAAAATAAGCATTATCATAATTAAATTAAGGCGATTGTATGACCGAAAGTGGCGCCCTCAGAGGTTTTTATTTAATAAGTTATTAATAGAAAAAGATTTTAATAATGTTTATCGTGGAGATTTTAGGGCCCATGGTCTAGTATTTTTAGAAGGTATCACTACATGCTCTCGTAGTCATTCGTAGAAGTAGATAGCAAATGTGTCAAAAACAGCCACTTTTAGCAGTTTTGCTATCTACTTCTAGCAGTGACTACGAGGGAATGTAACGATGCCGTCTAAAAAAACTAGACTGTGGGCCCTAAAATCTCCACGGTAAACATTTTTAAAATTGTGTATTAGAATTATAATATTAAATATAATTCACCGCGGCGCCACTTTCGCTCAGGGTATGACCTTAAGAAGAAATGGCTGTTAATTTCAGCTTCTTGCCGTTTACATTATTTTTCATTATTTTTGAAAGTTTGCCGGGCCAAAAAAGAAATAAGTTAAAAACAAGTGACATTGCGGTCGGGGGACAGTTCTGTGGTGCCAGTATCACTCCATACCTACATCCAAACCAAGGGCCCTATTTTTGAATCGCTCAACAGGCATCGAGCGCTCTTTTCTACTGATTTTCGTTCGACATTCGACTCAAGAGTCAAATGTCGAACGAAAATCAGTAGAAAAGAGCGCTCGACGCCAGTCGAAGTATTCAAAAATAGGGTCCCTGATCTGTACAGGCATTTAGAAGTTATGGTGGATTAAAGAAACTCAACTTACATACAAACATACATATATGAGCTCTGAACACAATACACTCCTTTTTACCATTGAAAATGTTATCAGATGCAAATCGCCTGAGACGTATTTTTGGCCATATCTCCGAGGATTTTGGGAGGATCGAGATGGAAATAGTACCTACCAAAAGTGGAGGAATTTATCAAGACACGTCTGAATTTTGAAAATCTTCTGGTAACTTTTTTTGGAATTTTGCAAAATTCGGGTAAATTCGGGTTTTTTGGTGGGTGTTTGTTTACTAAATTGTAAATATTTCGGAAAAAAACCGATTTAAGAAAAAAAAATAAAAATGGATCCTAGGGGTATTAGTTTGGCTACAAAATGGCGAAAGAATTTTGAAAATCGGTTAATAATATTTCGGCCGCGTCGAGGCAGTCCACAATCGTAAAAATACCTAGGTAACTTTAAAAATATTGATTTGGATTTTGATTTTGATTAGGACTTTGCATTTGATTTGATTTTGGTTTTTCGTAAATTTTTGGGTTCATTTTCAATGCTCCGATTCTTGCGGGGACTGTAAATCTGTTAATTTTTTTTTATACACAACGGGATAGTGCTTGGCCTTCATCTCACCTGCTGTTAAGTGACGATAAGGCCGAAGCAGGAAGCGCACTACACCCGGAACCTCATCACTGAGGAACTGGCTATATCTTAGTTTACCTCTAACTGCTGGAACACAACAAATTTACAATTTGTTGTTTTACTTATGGCGTCAGACTTTGGTAAGATGGTGGTAGCTAACCAGGCGGACTTGAGATAAGCCCTACCAACCAAACCGAGTACAAATTGTACCTCCCCTGGGATTCGAACCCGGGACCCCTGCGTCTTACACGAGTGGGCGAACCACTAGACCACAGAGGCGGTCAACGGTTAAAGGTTAAGAAGGTCCTTTTTGGGCAGTCGGGTAAAAATACTACAGGGTGTCCCAAAACTTTTCCACACGAAGGGAAAGTCCTTAAATATCAATATTTAAATCATTAATTTGAACATAGAAAATTTTACTGAAAGAAGACTTCATTTGGAATTTATAAATAACTGGAACTGCATTCAAAGATTTTTGAAAAAATGCCTGTCTTAACCATGACTTGAACCCACTTAAAATTAAAAATAAAAACAATCTTTGTTTTTACGATAGTTACCGATTACGGATTAGTACATTTAGTACTCATGTTACAGCCATATGGTATGGTATAATAGGTTACTACGGAACCACACGGAACCCCACACTGCGCGTGGCCCGACACGCACTTGGCCGGTTTTTTAAACTTTAATATTAATATTGTATTTTCGGTAGTAAATGAAACAAAATTAAAAGTGTTTGAAACTTATAAAGATACAATGCTAACTTCAATATTTGCCGGCTACGTCGTCCATGTCGAAATTAGTTGCTAATTAATTTTGGTCGGAGCATTTGCCTATTAATTATATGCTACAAGGTAAGAAAGAACGGTCGCTGGAACAATGCAGGCCCGTATGTTAATAGCAAAATATGAATGTTCAAACAGTTCTGTTCTCACGAATGCCAATTCCCGTACAAAAGGATTTTTCGAAAATGTAAGTCAAGGATGATTAGTGGCGTTCGGCGTGGGAGTGAGGCTCCTCTGCGCGCGCGCCGGAAAAATGCTTCTCAATAATAATTATGATCTTGTAAAAGAAAGATGTATGTTTCGGAATAAATAATCGCCGGCCAGAGCCTGGGAAGGCGCCGGGCCGCCTACGCGCCGTTCGTCAAATAAGTCACGCCGTTTCAGCCACGCGAACCGACAACCGTTTACACATTTCATTCATTTCAACTCTAGAATAACGACATTCGAACCGACTTTATATACGAACTTGTATTTTAATGTATTTTTTTTAGAACTATGTAGATACATTCGGCGAGCAGGTTTTGGAATCAGCTCGACATTTAAATTGAGCACTAGAGTCGATTAGTAAATACCTACCGGCTGGCTCACCGAGTGTGCAGGTAACAGGTATAGGTATGTACTTACTCGTATAAGCGTACCGCGCCTAGCATAATGTACAGCTAGATAAGAATTCAACATACCTTGCAACTTTCATTATGTTTTGTGTTGATTTTTTTCTTTATCTTCGTCTAATAGCTCGCGGATGGTAGAGTTCGTTACAGTAAATATCGCGTTAAAATTAATGAAGTTATTTATTATTATTGTCATCGGAGGCGTAGAATTAGTGGAGCGCTACATTACTTTGGAACTTAATAGTTTAATAATAGGGTGAGATGCCGTGTCAGATCGCGAGATACGAGGGCCTATGTGGGCTGTGGGGACCGGCGAGATCGATATGGACGTAAACAGTCTTAGAGAAGTTCATTCAATTAAATTTGGGATTAGGATTCGGAGTGGGAGTCATTGAAGGGTCGCGGGCGGGGCGCGGGGCGCGGGGTGCCGCGGGGCGCGCGGGGCCCGCCGGGAGCAGGAATATTCAAAGCGTGAGAACGCTGCGCGACCCGCATGCCGCCGCTTCACATATCTCACGCGCAACCTCCACTCGACCCCACCGACGGAAAACCTACTGTAGCCACTGGGCTTAGAGCCGCAATTAGCGAACTCCCGGATTGTGGTTATCGTTCGGAACATCGAGGACAATACTTTTCTAGTTTAGGTACGAGTACTGGCATTGGCCCGGATACTGGCGATGAGCGCGCACGTCCACTCGCCGCCGACGTGGAATGTTCCTAACGACCAGCGTCTAGTGCTGCGGCCTCTGGGGCCGGGATGGGCGGTGATACAATGTGAATGTAATGCCAAATAGAATGTACACCATTCGGCACGGCATTATAGTTAGCACATAATATCATCTTCTCGAATTTTCATTTTAAATGCCTGATCTACCGCAAACGTGTGTAAAAATCATGTGATTACGTGGGCACGGTTGTCGAGCGGAGACGGACAGTAATGGCCCTTTTATTGCTTTCGTCCACGTGATGCAGCACTGGGTGCCGAAGGCGTGTCGTAAATAATGTTCTGTTCTTTCGGTGACGTCAGCTATCTCGATGCTGTGAGGAGTTGGAAGATGCTAGGATGGTTAGGATCTTAGCGAGGTAGGGTCAGGGTATGCGCGTGCGGGTCGCGGTTTGGGGCCCCGGGCGTCGACCCCGTGAAAGGCGCGCGTCGGATCCGTCCGCCTTTTTACGCGCTCTTTCCCGCGCCGCCGCCGCCGCGCCGCCAACCCCGCGGGCCCCCGGCGCGGTCGCCGCCCGCTGATAGCGCCAGCCGCTACCAACCGAATCACTGTCTGCGTCGCTACCATATTTGTTAAACTTGCACGCGAATTTTAAAATACTAGAAAACTCTACATTTTATCGCGAAAAGTGATTAAAATATCTTGCATTGGGTAACAGAATACATAATAGTACGATTGGGTATCAAATCAACTTAAGAAATTTTCGAAAATGATATTTAAAAAGCTTAGAAGTTTCTCAAGTTTCGTTGACAGTATAAATATTATCAAAAATACAGGGTGGTCCAAAATAACGTTAAAGGGACAATTGATTTTCAAATAATTTTATTAACTTTAAAGTTATCCTAACTATTCCTAACTAATATAAATGGAAAAGTCCGTTTGTTTGTTTGTTACGCCTTCACGTCTTAACCACTGAACTGATCATCATGAAATTTTGCATACACGTTGTAAGGGTTACAGAGAAGGACATAGGGTACCTTTCATACCGAAAAAAGGATTGTTCCCGAGGGATAGCAAAAGAAATTTCCGCGCAGACGAAGTCGCGGGCGGCCGCTAGTAAATTACAAAAAACAATTTTATTTTCACTCCTCTTGCTCAAAAAGTCCGTCATTTTAACGTACAAGAGCCGAGATAAAATAGCATAATAACCCCTAGGGGATAAAGTTTTTTCTTTTTTAATGTTTGTCTATTACCAATGAGCCTAGTAAAACAAAAAGTCTATATTCATAATCACGAATAAAAACTCGCTCGACTTAATACTGCTTCTCATTCTTATTTTTGAAAATGGAACTAAAAGCATCTCTTCGGTGAAATCATAGACTTTTTTATACTCTGTACAGAGTGAATCATAGAATGCGTGTTTGTGCTACAGCAGAAATTAAAAAGGTAGCATGGCGCGAAATCTTTAGAATTTTTGCTATAATTACAAACTGATTGAATTGTCCGACTGTAATATAGGAAAGAAATAATTTTAATCTTTTGCCGTCAAGCACAAATCATTTATTTAAATATTGTACAAAAAGTTTACGAAGTGGAGGATAGAAAAACGAGTGGATTCGTTTACGGAAGGAAGTAGGTATAAACTATTTAATATTGTATTTTATTTTCTCGCAATCGTAGTGAAAAGTATAGTGTGTAACACACGACGCTAAAACCCATTGTAACTCGATTTCTATTTATTCCCTCGCTAAAGTTCGGGAATAAAGCTACCTCGTATGCAATGGGTCATTTTAGCGTCTTGTATAACAATCTACTATTTTTACACGAATACCCATTTGTTTTCAAAATAGCCTCCTTTAGCGCGAATACATGCTTTAGAGTGTTTGACTCTAAAATGGTAAAACGCTTGGTAAAATTTTCCGCAATTTTCCGCACTCCCTCAACAGATATTTTGTCACACTCGCGAATAAGAGGAGCTTTCATCATCGACCGTTCTTTGTTGCGTTGCGTAGTACAGATCCTTGCCTCTAACATTACAGACCATAACTGTAATCCATTGGATTCAGCTCAGGCAAGTAGTGTGTGTGGCCATTCTTTCGAGATGATGAAATCAGGGATGATGATAAGTGAATACTTAAGGCCCTGTGAGCTGGAACAGTCTTGTTGGGATATCCATGAATGGTTAGTTACCAAAGTGCTGTTGACTCTAAGAAAGAACCACAGATTCAGGGATAATTCTTTGTTAACTTTAATACCACTTCACTTTTCCACCTTTTTCTACAAAAACAAGGAAAGTTTTGCCATTTGCGAAAATTGCATTCCAAACTATAACTGCTTTTGCGTTTTGGAGACGTGGAAAAACTGCAACAGCTCCAAGACGAGTGATAGATCAGGATCTGGTCAATTTGGTGATTACGAACTTTTTCTATTGGAAACTATTTTTCATCGGAAAATTTGTCAACGATATTTTTCCAATTCGAAACAAACAACATCTCTCAAGGCGAACTTTTTTGTCTTTCTCTGTAAGCAATTGAGCTTTTCTGCGATTGTATGGTACCAATTGGAGATCATTTTTTTATTAATATACGCTTCACGGTGGAGCTAATTACCCACAAATCTCGCAACATTTTTCTCACCTTGGTTTGTGGATTTCAGTCTACGTAATCGTTGTTCGAAGTTCAAACAGTCCGTTTATGTTCTCTCCCAGGACGGTATCCGATGTTGCCGAGCTCAACATACCGTCAATTTCCAAAGAAACTAGCTGACAACTAACACCAAGAATGTTTACTATACTGCTGTTTTCCACGCTCATACAATAAAATTATGGCGCTACGCTGCTCTGAAATAGCGTAATAAAATAATGTACCTATTTTAACTTTTTTTAGGCAATAAACAATACTAAAATGGCGCCAACGAATGAAAAAACAAAAGACAATACAAAGCATTAAATTTATGAAATATTGTTTTTTTAATTTTGTCAACGATATTTTGACCATGGTATATAATTTGACATTACATTACAGTGTACACTACATTCGACGCAGTAAGCTAAAATAGAATCAGTATGAGAGTGAGATTTAGACTTTATACAGTGCTGGACATATAATTAGAAACATCGGTCGATTTTCATATAAACGAGATAAATTTGAAGCCTTGGTATTCCGCCAGGGATTGATCGAGCTGTGATCTGATTGTGGCTATTCACTCCAGCCTGTCGATTCTGTAACCAAACTCGCATCTCATTTCCAACCTCACTTCACTTCGCATGATTTGTTATAATAAATTAGCTGAATATAAGCTACTTTACCGATTGCAAAAGGTTTAAGGTAGCTACCGTAGCTATCTAAAATCTTTTATGATTAAAAACAGCCTATCATTATCTTATTTATGATTTAAAATTCCCTCACAGTGAAGTGAGATTCGAAGTGAGGTTCTTGTTTGGTTACAGAATCGACAGGCTGGGAGTGAATGGAGTTGATCCAGATCAATATACACACCCAACTGATACGATCAGCATTCTAAGAGCTGTTTGGATAAAACCGCAAAATACCATTATAATGTATGGAGATCCTGAAACTGAGAACTCTGATCCTTACAGCTCTTAGAATACTGATCAGATCAGTTGGATAGGTATAAACAAACTGGATCTTTTCTATTGACTCCCTGGATAGCCATCATCAGATCACAGCTCGATCAATCCCTGGCGGAGAACCAAGGCTTCAAAGTTACGTCGTTTGTATGAAAATCGACTATAGTGTTTCTAATGGGGAATGTCCGAAAAAAAAACAAATTGGCTGAATATTTTTTTATCGGAATAATAAAATTCAGAATTTTCGGATGCGTGAAAAAATTTATATTTTATATTTATAAAAAAATATTAAGCCAATTTGATTTTTTTTGGACATTCCTCATTATGCGTATGGATACCACCACCACTATATTATTATGTATAATTATGGATTGACATTTTCTTTCCATAATCATAGAAAGCGGAAAAAGATGCGAACTCTCTGTTAAATTTCAGGGAACTGACATGCAATTCAACATTTAGTATTCACGTAAACTTTTCGCATTCAGCGCAGTATATATTATGTTTTTTAAACTTATATTTATGCTTTACAAACTTATGTTTATTTGTAAATTACTTAAACATACAAATTACTTCAACTACATCTAATAAAAACTCATTATAGAGGAAATGTCGACCTAATTGTTTAAAGCTGTTTCTCGTGATAATGATAACGTGACATCTGCTGCACTTAATTTCTACATTTTAATGTTTTGCACCTGCCTCCATAATGAATGAGCCTCAAATGCGGTCCACTTAAACAAAAGTTATAAGCAGTTAAAGAGTACTTACAATAATTAACTTAAGTACCGAAAAAGGTGTTCAATATTTTTGGTATGTTTTCCATTTTATTTTAAGGCTTAAATATGTTTTCATTCATCATCGTTCATCGTGTGAAAACTCTCAATTAAGGTTTAATTAAAAATTCTATTCAAGAGTTTCTTCAGTGGTGATTTCAATATTCGAAAAATTAAGTCATTACCAATACATGGTTTCAGCATCAGGAGAGCTACAAATGAAGGACCATTTTGTTCTATTATTATATAAATAGAAAATTCGAGAAAACTACTTTAACTTATGAGACTTATGAGCGTAATTTTTTTGGTTATCTAGGTAAGTATAAGAGTGACAGAAAGCATGCGGGCCGCGCGTCGACCGCCCCTGGCCGCCGCTCCGCCGCCGCTTCGCCCTAATTAAACAATAATCGAAAAACTACAATGAACGGGCGCGCGGCCCCGCCATGTCCGCCCGCCCCGCCGCCTTCCCCCGCCTGACGTCACCGTTGCACTCCTCATTATCGCCTCTTGATTACAAAACCGACTCGATAATGCCATTGCCTGCGACTATCCAAACCAATCCCATTGGTAGGCCAATATTGCGCGAGACAACGTCGCCAATGTCACTTTGACAATTGACGATCGACATACCAATTTCAAATTTTAATAGAATCGTCACTCGGATTTCGACATTCTAATATTAATACTGTAATTACATTACTATATTACTATAGCAATCGTGAGATTTACACGTTTATCGTTCGGCAATTGTCGTTACGAGCATTGTTGGTTCGTTTCAACATTGTTGTTGCCAGCTGTCTATTTGTAGGCAGGTAGAGAAATTTTATCGAGCATTGAACTCTGCCGTCGCTGTGTGACGTCACCGATCGCGGGCGATGACGTAATAGTTAATTATGCTCCGTGCGGTACGTGTATTGTTGCTAAAATTGTTTAATTAAAGTAATACACGGCACGCAGCCTCATTATAACAGATATACGACCACGGTTCAGTCTAGACTAGAGTTAATTGGTCAGATATTTCAAAAATGGTTGTACAATCTATTAATTTGTGTAATATTTTTGTATACCTAATTCATTTTCTTTGAACGTAACCGTATTTCTTGACATTGCAGTAACTAGGTATTTTATGTTAAGATCAATTATTTCAGGCCTTATGTTAAGTTTTTCTTCGCTGCTTAATGAGTACCTGTAATTGACTTGTAGAATAAAAACTGTTTTAAACGACCTCCATTTCTCGACAAACACTCGATGATACGTCATAGAAACGCAACGTCACTGGCCAGTGACTACGTTTTTGGGAAGAATAGGACAATTTCGGACAAAAATATCACAAAGGACCATTCATTATTGATTGCACAACTCTAAGTCTTAATGTGTGTACCTACTTCTTAAAACATGTTCTCATTTCCTGTTGCGTTGCGCCACACGTGGCTCGTTACTAAATTAATGTAAATTTTTAATTGTAAATGTATCATTTTAATGTGGCCCGACCTGAGAAAAAAGGTTTTCATTCATACTTTTTTGCTGCATCGCTGTATTATCATATAAGTTTCATTGTTCGCTCGCTGGTAAAATTATTTAGTAGTGTATATCCGTTCTATGTAAACGAAAAGGTATTTTTAGCATTCAAGTTCTTCAAATTTTGGTTATTGCACGAATTACGTTTAAACAGTTGAAAATTTTTAATGAAAAGCAAAGGGCTACTTATTGTAACTTTAAAGTGATAACTTAATCTCACTTTGATCAAGTAGCAGTGACTAAATTACCTGCATAAGTAATGACTTTTTGACAAAAATCATTTAAATTTCTATTTCCAGACGAAAACACTAACATTTTAATTTCATCGGTACCTAATTAGTTATGTACATTTTTAAGAAATAAGTGGCGCCGAAAGAAAACGAAGTTTGGCAGACAAAACGGACGTAATTTTAGACTGCAAACATTTTAGTAGTAGGTGCTTCATAATAAACTTAAAAATGTTCCCTATATTAAAGTCAAGTATTAATTGCAGTGTATTTTGTGTCTATTTATATTTACGGTTAATACTGAGCTCTATTTTATTAGAGTTAAGACCAGAGAACTAAAATTTATGGAAGTGTAATTGCAAACAAATATTGCTAAAAAAATGGCACCACGGGGCCGAAAAAGTACAACCCTCTCAGCTTTAGTCGGGCCAGCCACGCACCCGGTGACTGACGTTAACGTTCTTTACAATAATTGAAGTTTGTATTGTAGAGAAAAGAGAGAAAGAGAAAGTTTATTAGAAATAACGTTCTGTGTAGTCAAATTGTGTAAAAGACGCAAAGAAGGCAGTAAAAATATGCAGAAATAACGTATCATATGTTTTCGTTTTAATATAGAAAATATTTATGAGTATACAAATTATGGTCGCTAATAAGCAACCAGTGCTCAGACGCTTTGTGCTGCATAATTAAATGCCTGCATTTTTAGCTCCATCTACTTAGTTGTACTTTTCGTGTGGTGCCATTTTTTGAGGGCAATGCTTGTTCCATAGATTTAAGTTCGCTGGTTAAGACTTATTTTAGTAGTGAAGTTGTTAGTACCTTAAGGCTGTCTATATACCACATTTCAAAGAAATTAGCGTTTTTCCAAAAAGTTATTTAAAGAATGAAAGCATTACTATTGATGTCCCAACTGCTGGGGCAAAGGCCTTCCTTATGGGTGGTAAGGAGGATGGGCCATAACCCACCACGCGGGCTCAATGCGGATTGGTGGGTGTTAACGACTGCAAATGCATCGAATATTTTTTTAGTTTATTTAGTGCCGTTGATCAGTTAATGATCATCGCAAATTGATCACATAAAACTTTGTGAGGAAAGTCTACCCCTGAAACACAGAGAAGTGCCATGTCGCATCGATGATGGTAGCGTTCATGTTGTAGAGTTGCAACTTTCAGAAAAAGCGTTATAAATAGTGCGACAAAGTTCTTAAATATTCAGCTGATTGTGGAGCTGACTGTACGAGTACTTACAGTCAGCAGCACACTGGGCTACCACAACACGTCTCCGCAACACATTTAAACTTAAAAGACTTTATTTGAGGTTCAAAATCTTTTGGAGAAATATGTCAATTTTGTATTACTTGGAGTGCCATGTCGGAACAAAATGTTGCATATTTGATTATCACCTCCGATAGTTTTTAGCGACGACGACGGTCGGAGGCCCCGTCACTTTCGTGCTACTAATTTTGACGTCAAAATTTAAGTAAGACTTCATTTATTGCGTACAGTCCAACACCTGCTTGTGTCAGTCCCTTTAAACATTAGTTTCAATTCAAATAATACATGGTCAAGATCCAAAAAACTACTAACAATATTATAGTTAAATGCGATAGTGAATTTGTATGTTTTTTACGCTCTCACGTCTCGTCTACTCCACCGATCATCCTGAAAATTTTGTATACCGTTGTCAGAGACATAGAAAAGAACATAGGGTATTTGTATCCAGAGAAGAATACTGCTCCCGATGGATTGAAAAATAACTGTCCCGTAACCACCTAGCTTCCTAAATAAATGGAAAGGTACACTAGTACATGGGCAAAACAAGACATGTCACAAAAACAGCGTTTCCAGTACCTAATCGAAAGTATACAAGTTTTTCTGAGATTTTTTTTTCTAAGATATTGCTAAATAGTAACTTAATCAAAAATCAAAATCAAAATATATTTATTGCATTCATGTGGTACTAAGTTTGCCTTGAAAGGTCAGCTTTCGATACAAAATACTTTTGGAAATATAGGCAAAAATATTTTTTTAACAAGCTTCCGCAGGGAAACAGCAACGTAACAAAGAATTTCGATGGATGTCTATGGACATTCCTTGTTTATTATGGACATTATCAGATGGACCTTCCCAGTTTTGCAAGTACAGGGTTTTATCTACACTCATGCTTTAAATCCTCTGTAAAAGGTTCTGAAACGGTTAGCTTACTGCCAATATTACAGTATCTAAGCGAGAGGAGGTCCTGCTGCGCCGCCGCCCACGCGCGAAGAGTTGCATTATGAAATTCAGTACAACATTATAACACTCTTGCGGATGACATAATGACGAGGAGGGGGAGGAAAGTCAAAGTCAAAGGCAAACGGCCGAGTATAAGACGACATGATATTTAATTAATCATTAAACTTAATTGACGTCTCTGAGTACGGCAGAAAGTCCCTTTATAAAGGATACATACCTATTATTAAAACATTGTATTAAAATATTGTTTGTTTCCCAAATAAAAATAAAAAAGGTGTAGATAAAGTTAGTCTTGTATGCAACTGTACCTACATAATTAGGTATTAAAACACTCATGTGATAAACTCACATTCGTGTTTTAATACCCCTCATTATAGTACAGTTGCATAAATAATTATTATGTAATTGACGATGTGATGATCTGTTATTGTTTTTCGCTTTTTAAAAGACACTTAAAATACCCGCGAAAACCGACGCGACGTGCTGCCGTACTTATCTCGAACACCGAATCTGGATTTAATGTGACATTCCTTGTTTTGCCCCTGTACTCTTCAATTCATAAAAATCTAGGATGGACTTGATTTAGCGTTAGTTAGTGTTACACGGCATTACTAATTAGTTTTTCAGGGTTACTATCTATCTTGACCATTACAGAGTTACGGTTGAGCTCAAATTGTAGCATTTTTTAAAAGCGTGCCAGTGATATCGTTTTCTTAAGCAATTTTCAGAATTTATGAGCCCGAACCTGAAAAGACCGAAAATTTTCCAGGTATTCCAAGCATAAAGCAATCAGCGCAGGTCTTTCGAAGCTGCAAACATGGCGAACACACGTTAACACCCGCGGTAAAGGACGACCGCCCAAGAGATGGACGGATGACATCGCCGGCAGCAGGCTGGCATCAACTGGATGCGCATGGCGGCAGACCGTCGTCGTGAGTGAAGCAGAGAGGAGGCCTATGTCCGAAGACGGATTCTACAAGGGCTGCAATACCACTATCGATATTATTAGGCTTTGTTCAATATTGCTTGCAATCCATCATCAAATTTTTAAATACAAATTATCATCATCATCATCAGCCTATCATCGTCCACTGCTGAACATAGGCCTCTCCGAGAGCACGCCACTGAGCATGATCCGCGGCTTTACTCATCCAGTTTTTGCCAGCCACCTTGCGAAGATCGTCGCTCCACCTTATCTGAGGGCGTCCCACACTACGTTTGCCGATACGCGGTCTCCACTCAAGAACTCGTCTGCCCCAGCGGCCATCGGTTCTACGGCTAACTAGAATTATACTGTCGTGATATTATTATAAGATGTTTTCTTGAAATTAGCATTTTGTATGAAGACTACATTTTCCACACTAGTATTTTCTTTTACAAATATAGAAACACTAAGCGTATAATATGATTGCACATGTGTTAAGAAAAAAGTCTCGGCTTTTTTATAAGGAACAAAGTAATTTCTCTTTTCCCGTCTGAGCCAAAACGTGAGCTATTTTAGTAAAAAGTCTGAAATTTACTTTTAAGAGCTTTGATATTGATCTCTATTTACAATAGGTACTACTGTTATTATCATAGCCTGGATATTTTGCTTAAGGTGGTGGCCCTGAGCGAAAGTGGCGCCGCGGTGAATTGTATTTAATATTATAATTCTAATACACAATTTTAAAAATGTTTATCGTGGAGATTTTAGGGCCCACAGTCTAGTATTTTTAGATGATATCGTTACATTCCCTCGTAGTCACTGCTAGAAGTAGATAGCAAAACTGCTAATAGTGGCCGTTTTTGACACATTTGCTATCTACTTCTACGAATGACTACGAGGGCATGTAGTGATACCTTCTAAAAATACTAGACCATGGGCCTTAAAATCTCCACGATAAACATTACAAAAATCTTTTTCTGTTAATAACTTATTAAATAAAAACCTCTGAGGGCGCCACTTTCGGTCATACAACCGCCTTAAAGCGAGACAACCATTCTAGGTAGCTTAAAATTTGTATCTTCTATTCCTTGCACGTCTTACATAACTAAATGTAATATGATAATATTTTCATGATAGACTCTATTTACAAATATTAGGATCAAGTAAAATAAACTGAAGCAACTTTGTAGCAAAAACAATATAAAAAATATGCGTTGATGTCTTTTGAACCAATATAAAAATTATGACTTAAGTGATGATATTTTATTTTATTTTTATTTTATTTTATTTATTTAAGACACAATAACAGACATCAGACAAAAAACAAATTTACAATAAAAAATCCTATACATTAGGTGCATGTCTGTGCCCAATTACAATTGTGCACAAATTTTATAGAGAAACGACATAACAGTAAGTTATCTATATCTACTTGGTAATTTAACAGCTACTTATTTATTTCAAAACATAAAAGAAAGAAATGAGTTGAGAAAAAAAAATAACAAGATCAAAATAAAAAAATAAAAAATTACTAAAATCTGGATAAGTACTTAAAATAATTAGTGACTGGGATGTGACATTAGAGCTCTCTTTAAAGAATTGACATGACAATTGAATATATCGTGATCACCGCAGATATCATTATAGTAAACACACATTCGGTGCACAGGATTATTTTTAGACACATTGTTTCTATGAGGTGGTATAGAAAACAGTTGTGGGTTGCACACAGACCGGGTAGGCACTTTAAATTTTAACAACTCCAATAAACTACCACCAGCTAAACCATTGGCAATCTGATGAAGTGTGCAGATGTCGCTTATATACCTACGCCGTTCAAGTGAAATCATATTTAGGTACTTTAATCGATCCCCATAGTCCGGTATTTTTTTACGTAAACCGTATTTTGAGCATAACGTTCTTGCAAATCTACGCTGTATTGCCTCCAGCCTATCTCTATGAGTGCCATAAACAGGGGACCATATTGCAGAACAATACTCCAAAATGCTTCGCACCAAGGCGCAATATAAAATAATCCAAGACTTAATGTTTTTGAATCGTTTAGCGTTTCGAAATATAAAACCTAACATTTGACTTGCCTTAGCACAAACATGATCATAATGAGAGCGGAATGTAAGGGACGAATCAAAATATACTCCCAGATCACGAAAGGTTACAACATGAACTAAAGTAGTACCACACCACATATACTGTAATTGAACAGGATAGGACATTTTTTTTTTGTAAAAGCAATTGTCTGACATTTATCAATATTAAGAGACATTTCATTTAGATGACACCATTTTGAAACAACGTTGAGACTTTCTTGTAGTATCTCGCAGTCCCCACAACTATCCACGCGTTTGAAAATTTTAATATCATCAGCAAAGGCGAGACAGATTATAAAAACTATATACATTATAAAAACTTAAATCTTGATGATTTTTTGTATTTTAAATGTTTTTTTAGATTGAAAGCCCTCTCTCCAACATAGCAAGATGGGTAACAGCTGTACTACCTTTCTTATGAAGAGTCTGTTAACTCTCTATGGTTCGTGTAAGAATAATTATTTCGCTAGGAACAATAGATTAAATGAAATTTAAAGTGTACTTAAAATTAAGAAGCAGAGATGATAAATGTTATGATTCTTTAATTTTCTTATCAATAAATAAATAAAGCAGAAAATGTATTAAATTGATTTATTTTATTTTATTTTTTTGATATTGTTATTACAAATACCTTACGAATTGGAATGTTTGTAAAATGATTTTTAAATTATAAGCTATATTTATTTTGTTGCAGAGGTAATTGATGCCAAAGTGCCAGTATGTTAAGGCTACGATTGTTTACCATGTATGACATGTAGGTATGAAATAACACATGCACTGCGTTCTGAGTTTATTAAAGTCGGTTAAGATTATCTGCTTAATCATTTTAAAACGTGAAACTTTTATTTTTAAAATTATTTCTCAATTATGTAGAGAGAGTCATGTCAGTTAATCATTCTCATTCCATTACAATTTCTTACTTAAAACTGCAAATGTTAGTCGATCGAATATTCAAATATTTATTGTTGTAGTTACAACAGATAGTAAGTAAGTCGACTTTAAGTTAGCGGAGTGGTGCCGCAAACACGGCGTGACAGGCAGGTGTGCTACCCCTCGCCGGCCACTTCCGACGCCGTCTGCGCACGTTGACAACGCTCATGCAACTCTGACTCCTAACACAACCACATAGGGTCCAATCTCCTGCTTATCAACCGCAGCACGTGCATCCGACGCATTAACGGTTTTTAATTTTGCGCGAAGCGTATTCTTCGATCCATGTTATTTACAAACCAATAACACAACACTACAACTTTAAACGTAACATTCCGAACGTAATATGGAATTATCAAAGTTGCCGATTACAGAGTGACGGCAGAACGTGGTGTAGAATGTAAATAAACAAAAGACTGGCGCGTCGAATCGAGCGCATTGTGAAATGCGCATACGCAGTGGACATGCATAACTTACGTGTGAGGTAAACAGTGGCGAGACAGTCCGTGTGTTTTGTTGTTGTGGGTGCGCGGGCGCGATGCAGGCGCGGTGCAACTATGCAGGAGCGTGCGCGGGGCGCGGGCGCACGCGGGCGACTGCAGCCGGGCGCCCCGCCGCGCCCTCTGACCGACCGACATTGTCAACAAACACCCGATGAATGAAAATGAGGCCGGGCTGCTTCGCATTACACACCACCGATGCACTCATCTCGTGCGGAGACGTGCGCCACCGCCTATGCGTTTTATTAATCACTTTGGGACCCATAAATCTTGAGGTAATCATATTAAGATGAGTTTGGTGTTGTGCCTTGATGCACCGCTAATAATGATTGTAAGTAAGTCGATAACGAAATATTTTCATACCTTCTTTAGTTATTTCAATTTTATATCTTTTGCCTATAGGTACATATAGTAGAAGTAAATGTAGGTAGGTAGTAGGTACTCAAGTTGAAAAATCTGCTCTATCTATTTAAGTATTATTTAAACTTTTTTAATTCTTATTAAAATCCAGTGATGTAGAGCAGATATTTAATCGGCAAATAACCAGAATTGTCTGAATATTAAAAAAATATGTAGAGACTAGAGACGCTTATCTTCTTATCTTACTAACGACATTTTAATGCATAGGTAAGTGTCATTTTCATTTCACCTTTCTTATGCAAACATGGGTGGCTTTACGGCCTCTTGATGGAAATTTGCCATGTGTGGTGTATAGTATTGATGGCAAGTGTGTAGATAGTTGTGAAATCAAAGTCCTTTTCGCCAGTTTACTTCATAAGCAAGAATATTGCATAAGTGAAAGGTTCAAAGCTTAAAAAACAAAAAACGCCACGATACTATGGAGCTCAGTGTGTTGCACCCAGCGGTTTCCGCGCCTGCTGGCGGTAGCCGCTCGCTTAGCGCCGGTGGTGCACGCTCCCGCGCCGCGGCGCCCGCCGCCGCCTCGGTGTGTTGGACGAGGCGGTTTCCTATAAGTACCAATTGATGTACTTGCATACAACTAAAATCCGTTCCGCGACCGCGCGCGGTGCCAGTGTAAGAGCCGTCTAACATGTATCGTAATCGCGAGGCTTACAACCAAAGACCATGAGACCAAGGCTCCTATCCTAGCGACCCACCTTCCAGTGCGGTCACCGTGTATCCTAAACAAGATGAATCTAGGCGCTAATCTAGCTACCGCACCGGTCGGCGCGTACGCAGCCTAATAGGTTAGGTACTGCAGGCAGGATGTAGACCCATTACATGGGGTGGTATATAGCCAATATCTCAATGCTTTGCAGGCGGGGTGGAGATGTTGGACAGATTTCATTGGAAAATTCTGTTGCACATTTTTAAGGTCATTAGTCACCATTAACAACATCACCTCAAAGTGAGGAGGGCTGGTGCTATTCTACTCTTCCAGACCAGACGCCACTAGGGTACGAGGCTGCTCTTCCTAACAAAAATGTAATTGCTTTGTAGAATTTTGCTGTCCTTTGCCCTTAAGCTTATGTAGGTACGATCAACAGAACCACAATACTACTTAATGAAGTTGACGACCGCTGGATGCATCGGTAGCGGCCCCGCCTACTACACCGAAGGTCTCTGGTGATCCTGGTAGAGAGGAGATCCTTAAAAATCCAATTTAAAAAAACTCAATTAAAGTAGGAAAAGAGTTTTCTCCTGATTTCAAATAAAATATAACGACGCTTACAGCTTTACGAGCTTTTTTTAAATACGAGTTAATTAATTTTCTTACATAATAATTTTCTTATACATCTTGAGCCGAAGGGTAGCGATATTATAAATACCTACGTTGAGGTAGTATTATCAACCAACCTTTACACATTCTCATCAACAAGCAAATCATAGGCGTAGGCCGACGTAAGTAAGTAATAGGTAGTATTATTTATGTTTATGAGCTTGCGCTTGAAGGAGTAAATTCTCTCAATATCATTTTCAACCATAACATGGAAAATACTACAGCTAGAATGACTACAAGTTTAGGTGAGTCCCAATTAAAATCAACTATACAGACCCGACGATATTTCTTTTGTCTGCTTATGCCTAAAATAAAACCACTTAATTGTTGTATGGTCTGTGCCTAAACAGACAGCTTTTCAACCTAGGTGTAACTGTAGAGGGGTTGCATGAAGGTAGAAAAAACAGGCTTTCATGTAAGTGTACTAAGTTATATGGTGGCGAAGTGAGTAGTGACTCCTTGCCGGAAGAAGTCGACGTCGTCTCGTGGTGGTAATCCCTTAATTTTGTTAAGTTTAATCAGATTAAAAAATAATATAAGAATACTTACTTTTTATAAAAGCTCTCAGTACGCAATCAAAAGTTTTAATAGTTACTATTTCTGTATCGGTCTGCAGTATCCTGAAACGACAGTTTGGGAACTTTCTATCTGATTATTTCATTGCTTAAAGCTAAATTGCCTCGTGTGTGTTATCATTTTGGTATCCTTTTCAATTAGCCAAGCCTACATTCAAGAGGGAATTCTTAGTCCAAAAGACATTCTAGGTCCATTCCATTTCGGTTGGATAATATCACTTCAATAGAAATAAAGACACAATTTCTTAAACTCCTATGTTGAAATGAGTAACGTGAAAGTAGCAGCGTGTGCTAGGCGTGGTCGGCACATTCGCGCATTCCCCGGATGCCACTAAAAGCATTTGAAAGGGTTTTATCCGTGCGGACTGCGTACGCGCAAGAATTCGGGTGTTTGGATGCCGCGGGGTCGATGACCGGGTAGCGCCGCGCGCCCTTTCGGCGATTTTTCTAATGGCATAAGTAATGCATTTCTGCATAGCGATAAGCTATCCTGTAAAAACACAAAGTAGGATTCGTGTTGTATTCCTTTGTGTTATTACGTGTAAATAGTTTTCAATTACAATTTGTTTGTTTTTCAGCGAATGTTGTTGTTGCTTCAGTCATTTCATTTTACTAGAGTTCAAATAGATACCCAAATGTTTGTATAAATAAAATAGCCGTATTTTTTTCGCGATTTCAGGGTTTTTTCCTTACAAATAATTACCATAATAATAAACTCTACAAATGGTTTTCAGGTTTTTTACTAACAACAAGTCTTATATAATAAGATTAATAAAATAATTCATTTATACCCATTAAATACATACGACTGTAAAACGAAATTAACAGGTTGGCTAAAAACTAAAGGTTATGAAGATATAGAAGATTTATTTACCATAATGAAATAGAAATACTCGTACTTAGTTATAAATTTCCGTACAAAGTACATTTGCACGTTAAAATGTAATAAAATGCTGAGTTTGTAAATTAAAAATATTATGTTCTTAGGCTCATGTCATAAGTTAGAAAAAAAACAGTTTTCATTTATTTCACATAATTATTAAGTATTTAGTCATTGAAATAATTAAATGTGTACTAATTGAACAATTGGGAGAAATTGGTAGCTAAAATACAGGCTCGGCCTAGTTTGGCTATCAATAATTTGCAAATTGTGTGCACATAATAATGTACACTATGCATTATCTGCAGGTAAAATCTTTAAAAAAATTATGTTCCTAGTTTTAGTAGTCACTGCTGTATACTGAGGGCCTATTGCGTGATGACATCGCGGTGAGCGTGCGATGTTCGTTCCACTCCGTGGCACTGTTAACTCACGAATAAGGTTCAATATCAAGTAAATTTGGCGACGAATTGCGTCCGACTATCGTGGTTCTTTTTGTAATAGGCCCTCTGCCTAATATTTAAGTTCTACCCACAGTTCTTTTATTTTACTTCCTTACCTAACTTTGTTGTGTAATTATTGGTGTCAATAAAAAACATTATTATTATTCACAAATATAATGTATCGTAAAATTCTTCTCCATTTGTCACTAATGTATACGCATTGTACAGTGACATAGTGGGTACATACCAGCTGTCAACATAAGTATTATGCCTATAACGGTGATGGTCATTTTAGTTTAGATTCCCATTATTTTTACGTAAGTAGGTATTTCAACTAAATTTGCTTCCAGCTTCCCAGTAGATATGTATTTTCCTGTTACGTACGTAGATTACACACAATAGGGATGTTGACTAATGAATAAAATAACGAAATACTAATAAAAATCGTAAACATATTCAACTTTTAGAGTAGCTTGTATACCTCTTGGTTTTATATATTGCATATTATTTGTTTTATGACCCTTCAAAGTTGGGCGGACAAGTCCATTTAAAAAGTATAAAATTTATCAAAATAAATGATACCTTTAATTAGTGCGTAAAATGTATAGCAAATTTGTCGAAGAAACCATTTTGATAAACACAATATTTAATATAGCTGCTGAACAAATTTCCTATGCGTTGCATACAAACTTGCAAGGCGTGACGTCATAACGTGCAAGCCATTAGTATGGAGCGTTTTTGATCGAGTCCATTTGTGTGCATTTCACACTGTGATATCTCGGGCAGTTTTCATGCTAGCGAATTAATTCTTTTACCAATGTTTCTTTTTTTGAGAGGTTATTTATGTAACATAAAATAAAAAAAATAGTCAACATCCCTATTCTCGGCAAACGATAAAATAATACAGTACCTAGTCCCGAGCTCAAAATCAATAAAATTAATTAACTCCGTGGTAAAAAGAGGCAAACCAGCTAATTAGCTAAATCGGTCAATTATTTATAAAATAGTTCACATTAAGAAATTTTTGTTTTTGTACTACGAATTCTCCCGTACGTACCCAAATCTTAGTATAACTCTCTTTCGAAATTGTAAGATTGTGGTAAAGCAAAAAGATTTTATTCGTAATAAAGCCAGTTTTGGTATAGGTACCAGCAATTCAGAACTTGAGTAGTAAATAGATTCAAGCATTTTTTTATAATATGCGCAATAAATTGTTCCTTTTTAAAACCTTAAATAAAAATAGAACAGAATATTTTTTTTTTGTTCTTAATCGGTCTTTGTGATACGGGCCCTTAGTAACAAAATATGTAACAGTAATGTACGTACCTAATATTTGTAAGATTGTTATTATGTTTACAAAAACTTTTTTTAACTGTTAATTAATAATAACAGGGTAATCTCAGTTTTCAATCATTTTGTACTTAAATACGAGGAAATTAAGGTTCAAAATTAATTTGGAGATTGTCAGTTTTGCAAGGTCTAGCGCGCTGTTGACTGTACCTCTCTATGTATTTATGTGTAGAATTTAATTTAAAATTGAAAATCATTCCAATTTTAAAGGTGTAGTTGCATATAGGTATATCAGAATTTCACTTCTATTGTTATTAAATTTGTTGTCAAGTTGGTGAGAATTTAGTATTCATTATGCAATTTTTTTTCTTGCGATTAGTAATTATTTAGTATGATGTAAGTAGTTATACTTTACTTTAGACACAGATTTTATAATGGTACTCTTTAGGTTCGATTTGTTTCTTTTGTTTGTTCGGTTTCTAATTTTAAAATTATAATGGAAACCTGTTATTGGCCTTATAATTGTATAACTATTTAGCGTAAAAATTTTATGTAACGCTGTTGGTTTCGTGAAATAAATAAAAAAAAAAGAACATTCTCGTCTAGGTTCTACGATTACATTATAAAAAAAATATTTTTGATGGAATTTTCATGCGTTTTTTGTCAACCGGATGACACCTAGGCACAGATTATATCCAAAGCTTAATTAGATAGCATGTCTTTATAAAAAAATAGTCAAAAAAATTCGAAACTTTTTTTTTATATGGGTAGTTCTTAGCATTTTCACTCTTTAATTAGGATTCATTTGTGAGATATTATTTTGTATACTTATTTTCCTTACTTACCTTAATAAGTAATCATTCGATGTCCTATAAGTAACCTTAAACAGGACAGGAAAAAGTGTACCTAAATGCAAGAATGCTTTTTTTAATTCCTGAATCTGAGTTTTTGCTTCAGGTCTAAGAAAGGAATATGTTAAAGGATGTATAAATAAAATCACGTTATATTATGCTTAATTTCTTATAATATAAAAGAAAAACAATACGCAAAAGGTAACAAATTCGTATTCAGATTGTGCTACTGATATTAATACAGCAACGACACAAAAAATTAAAGTCAAATAATAAAATATTAAATATCATAATTCATAAGTATTTGATGTTGATCAAATATAAATTGAGCTAATAGTATAATCATTCATTCTATTTCAATTGACACATCAAGTTCGTAGAATTATCTACTGTATTTCATAAAAACAATGATTCCACTTAATAAATGCTAAAGATACACTTTTTTATTGACAATTACCGAGAGGCCGGTTACTTTAACCTAGGGAATAACTTTGGTCCAATCTGGGAAAGAGTAGGTTTAACATCATACCACCTGCTCCAAATTTATTAAACCACTCGAATTAATTTTGCAGTTCGATTGTTTTATCTGTGTGGCACTCCTATATCTATGGTGGCACTACTTCTATATGTCATTTGACAGAACACATGACTTTATCAAATATTTAAGAAAAATAATTTTCGGCAGTGATAAAAAATAATGTAGCAAATAAAGTTTTTATAATTCTTTAGAAGCAAAACTCCTTAGAACATTCTATGTATTCTATTCTATGTATACTATAGGTTGTTGTTTTCTGTTTGAACTCTGTGCCTGATCCGATTTTTTTGATCACTTTAGATTGGTTGCCTTCGTGAATACGATGCTGACTGTACCAAGTACTCGAAACTTTCCAAGTTAGGACCAAGTAATCCTTACCCCTTATGGCTATTATCGTGTATCACACGAATTACGCGTTATTATAATTAAAGTATTATTATAAATCTCCAATAATCATACTGTTTTGTCGCAGATTTCATGACCTCATCCAAAATAAGGGCAGTTTAAAAAATCTAATCACTTTTGACGTCATCATTTTTCATCATCAAGCTTTATGAACATTTAATTTTGTCATTTTTCTAAAACTACTATTTACCTATATGTTGAAATAGAAAAGACATACAATATTCTTTATAATTTGCTATTTTAAGTACCTCTACTTAATCAGACACTGAAAGGTGGAATTTGTAAACGTATTTTAAATGAAAGTACCTAAATACAGGTCATAATATATTTTACATACACTTAATACTTTTTCGAGAAATTGTTTTCAATGCGATTTTCTTGAACATCGTAACATATTCTTCAACGATTCATTACTACTAAATATAATTTAATAAATAATTTGTACCTACATTGAAAATGAATTCCAGCATAGGAATGTTTTCCACCCCGAATGCACTAAAACCAGTTACTTATTTAACTTTATTACTTGCAAAATTGATTCTATATTTGATTTTAAATAACTTAGTAAATAAAACAAAAAGGCGCCGCCAGTGAAATTCAAATGAAAATTGAAGTGAAAAAAAAACAACTACAAAAACTTACGTATTCTGAATTATTTTCAATGAAAAATTTTTGAAGCTAGATATACTTATATCAAAATAAAAAGTTATTTTAAAGTTTACGTCTATGACTTTAAATAAAAAATCAAAGATTGTGTAATCTTTTTCTTAATTGCCATTTCGCTAAAATTTAGTTCAAAGTTGGCACCGAAGAATGCTTTTTTTGCTGTAACATATATACGTTGGTTTGTCACAACGATATTTGCAAGGAGGCCTCGTGATCCGTAAATCTTCATAGGTAAGTAAAGTAAGCTTTTCTTTCCTAGAGTTATTTTGTATAATCATCGGCCGGTCAACACATATTACGTAGTATTCAATTATAAATGATATACGAAGTGTTAAAATGTTAAAATGCATGTGTCAATCTGGTACTGATTAAAGAAAATAGCTCTATGTAATTAGTCAAAAAACAACTTTTTCATTTTGTATTTATCGTCTTAGGGTAGATAGAGTTGTATTTACAAGAATAATTAAAGTTTATTATTAGCACACTACTCGATTAAACTTAAATATCATCACATATCGTCGCTTAGTCTTTTACTTGGAAGTACTTAACATTGTTAACGCATCTTCCCACAATCCTTTATTGGAGAAAATACTTGAAACTTCTTTGAATACTTTTATGCCAAGTATATTATTTTACCTTAGGTATGCGTACGAGAAATATGACTAAAATATGATTTATTTTTGCACTATAAGTCTTTTGGTATCTTTACAATTTTGTTTTGGGTGTGAAGAAATACATTTTGGATTCATATGGTACAAAAGAAGACTTACCTGTTATTTTTTGGGTGTAGTACCTACGATTACCCATCTTTGGTAATATAAACTTTTTCAACCTTAATAATAACATATTTTAACGAAAATTCATTACGTAATTTTTACGTACGCACCCCTCGTTCAAGAAATAGAAACAGTTTCGCATTATTTAATTCTGTTTTTATTTTCTATTTTGACGATAGTAGAGACGATGGTAAGAAAAGCGAAGTGTCGAAGGAAGTTAAACTTGCAGTTATTAAGAGGAGAACCGAATGTCCATACAAAAGTAGGGAAACATTCTTCACTAAAAACAAAACAAATGCAGCTTTTTCTATTCTTTGACGAGGAGTAGTGTATTATTTCATTAATCTACAAATGTCTAGAGACATTAAAACAGTAGGCACATGTTGTAGGGCGATTAATACCTTATCCAGATGACGCGATTTTACGCGCAAGTTGACACGCATTTCGTTATACATTTTTCGCTTGGAATCAGCTGTCAGTAACGTCTGCTATTGACAGCAGTAGTGTAACCAAAATCGGGTGTCAACTCGCGCATAGAATCGCGTCACCTGGACTAGGTGATAGGGTAGTGGGGATGCGTTAACGAGAGGCCGCGTGCGCGGGTAAGGCACTGGTTAGCCGAGCCCTACGTCCAGGCACATCATTACAGTGAAGCCGATGATGCAGCCCCACGTCGCCAGCTTGCCGTTTCCGCTGTGGAAGAAACACTGAGTTAGGTAATTCATAATCGTAATGGCCCTATCTCACTAGAACAACAGTGGTGCTACCAACAACAGTACATTAAAATAAAATAAAAAATAAACAAAAATTATGGAGAGTAACTAATTTGGGGGCGGCAAGCTAAGCGCACATACTGGTAGCGCAAGCATGCGGTGTCCTAGTGAAATAGGGTTTTAAAGAATGGAGATCACTAAATCCAGTTGCAGTTTTTGTGCGTTAGCGTACGTATGAAGTTTTTTTTTATGACAGAGACTATCAAAACACCATCACACCTCATAGTTATGTCTCCGTGCGCGTATAATTAAGTGAGCTCTATCTTTATACGTCTTCACGGCTGTCTCAGTTCATATGAACAAAAATAAGGAGGACAGAGCTAAGATACCACGCGCCACGTGGGTTCAATACAGATTGCTGGGCGTTAATAGCAGCTGTCAATGCATACGGGTCTAAAAGACCGGTTCGTTCAGGTCCTTTACAAGGTGAAAGGAAGAATATTTGATAATTTTGTCTTCAACTGTAAACAACTGTATTTAACAGCAATTGCGTGTCGTGAATGAAGTGTTTAGTTAGAACATAAAACATTTAGTTGAACTACACTTAACATAATCGATGCCAAATTCGCAGAACCTGGATTCATATCAAGATAGCGTTATTCAAAGGTAATAAAAATAAAGTTTCCAATGAGTGACTGACGCAATTTACTCAAATAAATATTAGTACCATTCATGCATAGGCCGTGATCCGTTATAAACTGCTATCGTCACAATGCCGGCCATTGAGAAATAACGAGCAAACGACATTTGAATATAAACGAGGTGGCAAAATGACGAGATCGGTAGATGGCGCTTGCGTCTCACGCGCTTGCGCAGAAACAATGCGCATTGACCGCCGCCGACCGGAATCCGCTAGCTGGAACTACGGGCTATTACAATAAAACGATTCCTAGTACTTCAGCTACTTGCCGTCCACACGCGACGCGTATCCACGATATTCGATTGACCAGAAAACATTTTGGATTTTTGAGACTTGCTTGTGGAAGCTTTATTATAAGAAGCTTTCGGTATCCAATGTCAAATCGCTGAAAAGTTAACTTTGAAAACTTGTTTAAGTTTAAAATTATTTCTTAACTTTGTTCAGTACGAGTAACTTATGCAAAATAAAACAATATTGTTGATCGAAATAGAGAAAATTACGAAATTCAAGACAAATTGTGAACCAAAATGGAGCTCCGAAGTTAGATATGCTGAAAACTAAAACAATACAATAGTCAGTAGCACATTTCAATACAATAGTCAGTAGCACATTTCAATACAATAGTCAGTAGCACATTTCAATACAATAGTCAGTAGCACATTTCAGTAATTCAGTTTAATTCATAAAAACTAAAGATGTTATTTTTATGAAGCATTTGGAAACGTAAGTGACTTCCATAATTGGTACCCCGACGCGCTATCTAATACCATCGAGCTTCATCGTGTAGGTAGAAAAATTATAAACAAATGGTACAGTTGACCTCAGAAGTGGCTAAATACAACTTGCATGCAGATCATGATCGTCGAAAGTATGTTTCAATAAAAAATCGTTAGTTTGGATTATTCATACATTATTCCGAGCATAGAACCTCCTCCTTTTAAAGTCGGTTATAAACAAACTCTGTCTAGTAGGTATTTTTTGTAGAAAATTTACTTGATTAAAGTTTTACTTTATACTTATATACGTAAAA
This sequence comes from Agriphila straminella, assembly GCA_950108535.1. Lineage (NCBI taxonomy): Eukaryota > Metazoa > Arthropoda > Insecta > Lepidoptera > Crambidae > Agriphila > Agriphila straminella. The sequence goes on from OX467318.1 coordinate 7,025,503, forward strand.
AAGTTGATGAAAATAAATAAAAATTGCATTGAGTCTTAAAACTGTTAAAACATTATTGAGAGTAAAAAGATTTTTCTAATATGCAACTATGCAGTTTCTCTGTTTTCAAGCAGAAATTATAACTTAGGTACTCGTCTGAACTAATATTCTATTTTACTTGCAGTAAAGTGAGTCAAGAGCTATCCAATTAGCATTTTAACCGGATTGAATTAAGATAAAAAAGTTTTTATTCGATCAAGCCCATATTCCCAAGCATTTTTGAATGGTGTAAATTGACTCCACCACCGGTTCGGAATGCTGTTTCTATCGAGAAGAACCTGGCTATAAATTCGATGGTTACTCCTTTCAAATTATCAATAACTTATTAAAAGCAAAATAAATGTATGCTTTACGGACTCAATTTTATCTTTGATACAAAAATCTGTAGGTACTCGTGTAAAACACCAACAATCTCGCAGGAGTGAATTACTAACATCATAAACAACATTTTTGTTCTACGTCATTTCCGGAAACAGACAAAAAACCACTTTTCACACAAAACTTGATCAGCTTTTCGAACAGTTGTATAGAAATTCGTTATTTTTTTGTCTGTTTTCGGAAAAATCGTAGAACAAAATGTTGTTGTTTATGATTATGATGTTATAGTAATTAACTCCTGGGAGGAGGTCGTTGGAGGTTTACAAATAACCCTGTATAAGAAAATAAATTGCTGATTTTACAGGAATTTTTGATTGTGTTTTTTTATATGATTTTTGCATTTCCCGAGACGTTTTGGCACTTATGCAGCTGCCCCGTGGTCATGGGCTACTTATCGCTAATAATATAATAGACTTTCAGCATTTTCTATGTGACGAATTACACTGAGAACCATTTTCCACGAGTAAGGTTGAAGTGATTTCACAAATAGAACTATCGAAAGTAAAAAGTGGTCATTACTATCAGTCATACCTATGGACAGAACAATTATTTCAATTAATACTTGCTTTAATTTACTCACAGTCTCTCGTTTTAAAGTCGAAAAACTGTCAACATAACTAATTGATTACGTATAAAAGCTGGATTGAGAAAATTCAATTATGATTGAACGAAATCGGTGAACGCTTACAAGTATATTCGTATGAAAGGCGATAATGCTAATGCTTTTAAAGTAATACTTGAAACATTTAATAGTTTCGACTGTTGATGACGTCAATGCCACTTCTACGAAACGTTGGTTAATGCATAGCCTAGAATGACAAAGTTGAATCCCCTCAGAACGTGACGTTATGTAGAATTAGAATTGTTTGTGAAACGGTGTGACTATTATCATAAACATTGAGATATTTTGGGAGACTACATACAGTGGTGGCCAGACAATTAAGGACACCACTCGATTTTCATACAAACGAAGTAACTTTGAAGCCTTGGTTCTCCGCCAAGGATTGACCAAGCTGTGATCTGATAATGGCCATCGCTATGCACGCCCAACCGATCTGATCAACATTCTAAGAGATATAGGTAAGGATCAAGAATTTTTAGTTTCAGGATTCCATTTTATGCTAATTTCGCTGTTTTTTTAAACAGAATCCTTATATCTCTTAGAATGTTGATCTGAATCTCCTCCATTCACTCCCTGGATGGCCATTATCAGATCACAGCTAGGTCAATCCTTGGCGGAGAACCAAGGTGTCAAAGTTACCTCGTTTGCATGAAAATCGACTAGTGTCCTTAATTATCTGGAACTTTCACAGAAACTATTCTGTATTTTATTACATCAGAAAAGAATTCCTGGAATTGTATTATTCTATATCCACTTCACCTTCAGCAACTTTATATATTTCATCACTTCTAAAAGCTTTCGACATCCCAATCCATTGTATCACTCGGGTTATGTCAACCCTGACCAACTATTCTATGTCCCATATATCTCTACCAAATGATACAATCGACCTCATAAGTGGCTAAACATATTAGCACTATGGCGGCACAGTAACTGTTGTACTTGTCCAGTGTCGCAACCCTATTATAGGAGCGCAATAATTTATGTGACATGGTACTAAAGTGCTCAGTTACTTCTAAGGTCGACAGAAACTAGTTGGCAATTTCAAATTTTGACATCCGGCTCGCGATGACGTGAGTTTATGCAGCCTGACATGTTAAATAGCCACGGCGAGTATTCCCATCACGTTCGATGGGGAACCCCACTCGGATGCGCGAGTAGCAGTCAAATGTCATCTGGCGACACTCAGAAACAACACGAGGCATTCTAAAGACGACGACAACGCTGATGTGAAACCAAATTGACTAATAAAAACAAAGGAAAAATCGCATGCTTATTTATGCAACAGAAATACGCCTCGGGTTGAAGACATACCGCTTTAAATTATTGCATTCTTATTAAAGCTTCTGGTATATGCAAATATGAAATGACCTAGTCGTAAGAGTTAACCGAGTACAAAAGAGAGAGCATTTATTCACACTTGAGATTCTGATAAAGGAGATGTGACCTGACATGATAACTATTAGTAGTAGTACTAGTATTTGTATTTGGCGAAGGTCTGAGTAATCGTTAACAGAGCAGTGTTGTTGAGAGGGATGAATAATCAACGACAATTGTATGTAGAAATTAATTAAATTCTTTCTATAACATGTCCTCGAAGAACGATGTCTAACTTCTGTATGGGAAACAGATGAACAAGTTATTAAATTTTGGGTGTTTCTGAGATTTGGTCGTATGGGGGTTGCAGCTGCAGCAGGGATGCAGCCATCTGTAGGTCAGGGATAGTCCAAGCGTCGCGCCAGATTCCCAGACAGTGACGTCAGCGTATAGACAAACTAGAGCGGCGTCACCGTCCTTATCCCGGCAACAAACGCATTATTTTATATATTTATTACTATTGACAGTGGCGAGACGGTGACAAGCCCACGCGTGTCTGCGCCGGCGCATAGATTTATTTTATAATGCGGCATCGCCGCCCGCCCTGCGCCGGCCGCTCCAAATAACTTCGACAAAGCTCACACAAAAGTCTGCATAACATTACATACGTACTCGTACAACATCTGACTATTCAAAAACAAACAATTAAAATAGTGAAGTGTGATTCAAATATATGAATCATCAAAAAGTCAAGTCAAGTCAACAAATTTTCATATTCGTCAATTGTATTAGGGTTTAACTACAAAATTGGAAATTAAAAAAAAAATGAAATCTCAAAGATATTGTTCCCATTTTTTATTAAAGTAGGATTTATCGTTAAGCAGCGATGGATCGTTCGAGTATGATATTGTTACATCGCACTCATGTTCCGAGCCATGTCACTGCGAGTCTCGCATCTGCAACTGCGAAACGAGGACAAAATGTGTCTAGACGATCGGACAAACAGAAATAGACGAGCAAGTCAAAATTTCACACCGCTCCGAGGATAGCCATTAGGCGACTGTCTGCGAGATAATTCCGTCAAACTCTGTCACTATGCACCCAGTTAGATAATTATCTTGTAAAGAATAAGTTTGAAGTCAGACAACTTATTTTAAAAGCTATATTTGTTAACAATAGATTTCACTCATCCACTCATTTCAAGAGGTGAATGGCGAAACGTTAGCACTTATAAAACAGCTGATCAATATTTGCAAACATTGTAAAGTTGGATTTGTTTAAGTTACGATTATTGCAAACGAGGTTTGAACATAACTATAAGTTGAAACAGCAAAACTTACAAAGAGCCACATGAGATGGAGCTAACTTGTTAATTCATACATTTTCATTATTGTCACTTTCATACTGTAAATAAGCGTAAATAGTAATTTTCTTGGAAAAGGAAGCATAATTAAAGTTAAACGACTGTTGTATGTTCTTTTGTCTATCGGCATCCGAATCGAATGCGTACGTGCGTTACAAGTGGGAACCAGGAACTTCAACGAGAGGACATTAAACGCTTCGGCTGAACTAGGCAATTAACGGGACAGAAGGACGGCTTCCAATAAAGTTATTTGGAAATTAATTGCTGCCATTTTTGGAGGAAGCGAGGTCTCTCGATACAGCTTGTTAATTAGTAATGGTAGGGGTATTACAGTTATTTGTCTCTCACATTGCACGATTATATACCTACACAGCCTTTAGAAAATGTTAGTTTTTTAAATTCGCTACTATTTTTTTATTATTTATTTATAACCAAAAAAACATAAAAATACAAAAGTTGTTTGCTACATTCACAAAAAACCACGCGGGTTTACATTAGGAATGTGCTGTTCAGCAGTCATTCGCTAAATTAATTTTGTTTGGTGGATTACAATTTTGATTCTTGACATCAGCGGGTGATGAGAACAACCCTCGATGTGATTTGACAGCTTTTAGTATTTTTCGATAAACCATGAACTTCTATTTTCGTTGACTGGCAGTAGCTTTTCTTCAGCAATAGGCCCGCGAGCTGGGTTATGGCCCATACAAAAAACGTCAGTGCTTTACCAGCGGGGACAGTATAATGGTTCGTAGTGGTCTGGCTTGCGATAGGTCCTAGTATAATTTCTGAGCTGACCTTCTGTTCAGGGGCGGCGGTGGCAGGGTGGCGGCGTCCAGGGTGTCAGACGGCGCGCCTCTATTTCGGGCGGCGTATTTGCGGTGCGGCGGCGTCGCCGTCGGACGCACCTACGCACCGCGTGACTACTGCACCGCACGCTCTTGTCTCACGCGCTATTATTGTTATACTCATCTCTGTGTTTCGCCTTTCAGATTGGTATATAGATCTGATTTACGCCACCTGTGGCTCATCGATTTCATATAGGGTCTAGTATAATTTGATCAGCAGCGGCCCTTTAAAACACCATAATTTCATACTGAGATCAAACTACAGTTGATTCACTCATTAGTTTGTTAATACCTTACGTAGATAAGATAAAATATGTCATACATTGCCATTTTACAAGCTGCAAAAAGCTTACTCGGCGTATTACGATCAATACAAGAGATAAGGTTAATTACATTAAGCGAAGTGTGGAGTACACACAATTACTGGGCTTTAACATTATGCAGCTCATTGAACCACGATGTTTAACTGAGGAGGCCTTAAGGCAGGTGGTTACACACGCCGGCGAACGCCTTTCCGATTCTGATAATTGTAACGAAAGGTAGTATTAATGAATGCTTAATCTTAGTCTAGCAATATTAGAGTACGATATTTATTTAAATAACGATACCCAGCCAGGTGTTAAGTTGTACGAAAATGCTGTTTCTCAGCAGCTCTGTCATGAAAATTGATCTACATTTTTATGAGACAAATTATGCGAGTATCAAGAGTTAGGGACACTTGGATTTCCGTTGCACTTCTATTAAACTAACTGGGGTCATCAAACTGGAATAAATGTGTCACCGTCGCCAAAGTTAGCTTTTAATTTATATTCATCGAGATATTCTGTTAAGTTTTTTCAGCTTTACAACAAAATCGTCGGAATAAACGTTCACACGTTTACTTACTGACGCCAAAGTAAAAGCTTTTAATTTACTTTCATCTAAATTTTGTGTTAAGTTTTGTCGGTTTACAATTAAATCTTTACAAATCTACGATGAATCTTACTGAATGACAAGAGCTGTAAAAAAAATATACCATTGCATTTTGCACAATTAGTCAATAACAGTCCTTCGAGTGTTACCCGTTTTTAGAAGACCGGAAAGGAAACGGGAGCAACCGGGAACAATACGGAAGATGGACAATAGCGTCGTCGAGGGGAAGTATATCTACGTATGTTTCGTTGTTGCCACCCCAACTGAACCCTGAAGGCGACCTATTGACGAGTGACGTCACATGCCAATCCGTCGAAACATGACGCACATCAGAACAATCACGACGTCGGAGTGACCCTCGTCAATTCGTTTTAAACACCGAAACTCCAAGTAACGAAGATGACAAAACGTTCAATACCCTAGTTAACAACTCATAAGGGAAGTTTGATTCGTATCCTCCTCTACATCGTATGTCGATTCAAATGGCGAAATATGGGAATTATTTGAGGAGGGCACTGAAGGGCGTCGTTATCGTCCCATCAAAGGCGAGCGCTGTCTCGAGGGTCACTACAAAGCCCCACTCGTCCTCGCAAAGTTTTTGAGTCAATTCCAAGGTTGACCCTTTATTTATCTTGTCGAGGGTAAAATTGACAAAATACTGTAAGTACACCTATACTTACATATCGATAATGAGACGGAAAAAATAAAGGATTCCTTATTTCGCGTTCCTTATTTTTATCGATAAAGGAGGGTTCGCGCAGTTTATTTAGACTATGTTATTTTATTTTTCTGTTTTTCATATTCTATGATTAACGTAAGTACTAATCATAGAGGAAAGAAAATATTTTTTTACATCAAAGGTGGTACAACATTTTTATAAATGCTTTCAATTAAATCTATTGTTATTATTTCAAGTACATTATATATTTTTTCCATGATAGCTTCACGCGCGTAATCTTTCAATAATTAGAATTGCATATTGGGATTTGACCCACCTTAGGCCTTAAATTGAATGTACTTACGAAGCATTCGCCTCCGGTATGATATCGTCGGTGACGACGTATATCATGGCGCCGGCAGCGAACGCCAGCGCGTACGGCAGCGCGGGCTCGGCCGCAGCCACAGCAACTGCTCCCAGCACGCCGAACACTGGCTCGACCATGCCCGAGAGCTGGCCATACCTGGGGACAAGCGAAATAATCATATTCATCTATTATCTAGTTTATATTTATTATACAATGTCAATCTATCACAATCGCTTTCAGGATGTGATAAATTGGTAGGTACTTCTTCACAATTCACTTCTTCACTTCTGTCAAATGAAAGCGATTGCGATAGATTTTGAAATTAGACAAGTCGTGGGCAGAGCGCTAAGCTGGGTACAAAAGCTTAACAAAGAAATGTAGCAATAGATTTTGAAATTGGACAAATTATGTACCCATTATTTACAAACGTCCGAAACTTACCGTATCCGATGCTATGCTTTTCATATTTATTGTTTTCCATAACTTTTGACAGTTCGATTCGAAACGAAGACTATAATTAACGGATTTATTTCTGACAACTATTGGTGTCGGTCGAAAGTGTTATTATCCGTCGCGTGTCGGGAAGAAAATTGACATTTCGAATACAGAAACCATAGAGTAAATATATGGAAAGCATAGCATCGGATACGGAAAGTTTCGGACGTATGTGGATAGTTTAATATACTATATCTACGGTGAATAAGGATCGCTGTAAGTTTAATGGCCGCCGGTAACGATCAATTGCGATTGTCAATTTTTTCGTCAATGTCATTGTTGGAGGAATTGACAATCGCTTCAATTGCACGCGTCAATTTTTACGTCATTGACGCTCATCAATGAGCGTTAATGACGTAAAAATTTACAATCGCAAATGATCGTTACCGGAGCGCTTAAGGAATTAGTCTCTTCTTGCCTGTGGAAAACCATGTGCGATACTATCAATCCATACTTGTGATATTATAAATGCGAAAGTAACTTTGTCTGTCTGTCTGTTACATTTTCACGCCTAGACCGCTGAAACGATGTTGACGAAATTTGGTTCGGATATGTATGGGAAGGAGATAGGTCACATAGGCTACTTTTTATCCCACTGCTGGGCATGGGTCTCCGCCTGCACGATATAGCATGTAGTCCACACGGGCTAAGATGCGGGCGGAAAGCTTAGTTTAACATATTTATTTATGAAATAGTGCAACATTAATTATTGAAATGTCGCGATTGTAACTGAAAGTTTTCCGTCTATTACATTTTATTCAGTATTTACTAAAAACATATTAGTTTTTCGCAAAAGCTTATTTGTTTTCAGAGTTATTTACTCTTTCTCTTTTTTGAACATGCATACAGTACCTACTACAGATACAGCGTAATGTTTTGTTTTATAACATCTTAAACTTTCTTAGACGTCAACATAATCCTATGACCGAAATAAGTGATAGATATATGTTTATCGAAATTATATGTATTCTGAGATCGAAATATTTAAGATTTCTAATTTGTCAAGAACACTTGTACCTATGGATGAAGAACTTTGATGAATTATCAAGTTTTCCAATGAATTGCTAAATAATTTGCATAAGTAATTAATGTTTTGCAGAACTAGCAGGTGTATAAACAAATATATTAAGTAATCAAAGCGGTTCATTAGAAGGAATGAAGTCAACATATAATATTTAGTGATGAAACAGAATGACTGACGATATTCTTTCACAAGGTATTAAGTTGTGTGAGTTGAAAGACGGAAAGTCGCAAGTTTCGAAGAAAAGAAAGGTTGACAGTGTTCGATTGGTTTCAGCGGCGCGGAACCTTAAAAGGGCCTCGCGTCCGAAATGCCGATCACGGAGTCGAGTATCAGTGTGTTGTTAATTTTCACATGTGCGGGTGGCGCGGTGCGGCGTGCGGGGTCGGGGTTGCGGCGCGCGGTGCGATGCCGAAAGAGGCCGCTAACGACGGGTTTTGGTGAAAGTGCGGGCCGATGCCGCGACCACATTCCGACGAACTGGTCGAGGAGCCGTCGCTGTGGGAATCGCCGCCAGGCCACCCCACACGACGGCAGCCCGGCCTCCCGTCGCCGCGCTGCCGCCGCCACCGTCGCCGCCCGGCCAACCCACCACCGACGTCGTCCCTACCCCCTTCACTAACGACAACACTGAAACCTGCCTACCCGACTCTTGGCTTTCGGCGCCGAACTCGCCAACATTACGAACGTAAAAATTTGTAAGTCCCGACTGCGTTATGTAAGGATATAGACATGGTATTGAGAAAACTGAAAACTTTAAATTACGAAGTAACAATGGTTAGAATGTTAGAATGACGGTGGTATCTAGGCGGAATGTAGGTACGTTGGAAACGGGTTTGGTGTGGCTTGTGAAGGGCGCGGGGCGAGGAACGCGGGCGGGCGGCGGCGGCGGCGGGCGCGCGACGTGATGTTATGTTATCGCATGCATTATTCAGCTGGTGGCGAAAGCGGCAATTTGCGACAATATCCACTGATTCGGAGAATCGTCTGACTGTTGAGCCGCCGACAAACCGTAAAACAGGATGCCCGGCACTCAATAAGTACGTTGAATTAAAATAAAAGCTTTCAATAGCCGTACCCTTGCTAATGTAGGTACTGTGTAAACTTTTCGCTCCTGTTTTCAAACTCTTTTTCAAATATCTAAACAAATTGTTTAAGGACTTGATCATAGTCATAGATACTTAAGAGTGTTAAGAAGAGCCATGTCATGTCTGGTGTGAAAGAAAGTCGAAATCATTTGGTACATTTTTAATCATAGATATTTATTAATTGTTGTTAACTATGCATACGGGCTGTATGTTCTGTTACTAGCACCTTCGTAATAGTAACAACATGAAACTACAGCCTTTGTTCCTATCCGCTATCGATGCCGAACGAACGTGTGTACCGACTATGCGGTCGTTTCTCACATAACTCGTAAGCAGTTACAAGGTGGGTACATGTATAACGTACGCATTATGAATAAGTCGATCGATCAAAGAGCAATTGATTTAGCGTTGTAGGAAGGAGTTCGAGAAGATTAGGTGCGGCAACGACGCAATAGACGCGCACCAAACCGGCCGCGATTGCGCAGGCCAGCGCCACCAAGGCTGGCGGGCCTTCCGCGACCGCTTCTTCGGGGCCCGCTGCGCTGGCGCGGCGGCTGCGGTTACGGCGACGCTCTCTCGATTTAATTATTTAACTCTGAAGGCCGATCGCTCGAGGCGGCAGCGGTGCGCTACGACTGGTCCGACAGGTGGGGTCCGGAAGAACGCGCAGACAGCGCGCCGCCGTCCGCTCGCCGCGCATACCACCAGACTCCACGGCACCGCAACCACACATCGGGCACACGCAACGCTAAAATTTCGAAATAGACGACTTTCTCAGTCCCACTTGGCGATGCTGCATTTGAACCACATAGCGCTCGCGGCGACCTCGACGGGCGCGCGGGCCTCCGCCTCGCCGCGGCTGTCACACCACTTCTATCTGCTTGAAGGTTGCCCTCATTGTATCTATATGATTTCTTGCAGTATTTAACACGTATTAGTAGCGCAACATATCTACGTTTCGAAAGGTCAATTGCACGCAAATCGATGTCGCCTGTAGTGTACCTAAGTGTAGCGCGAAATTGTATAGACGAGGAAACAAAAGCCAGAAGGAACCTTAGGAGCTTAATTAATCATAATGATTACTGAATTGAGAGGTTATCTGCGGAACAAGGCACCTATATGGGGCTTATGCGAGATATTTACTACGTCACTATGAGTCATGTGCGCTTGTGGTGAGAAGCGTTGACTAGACGTATTGTCTACACTATAACAATAGATTACTACATTGCTTGATCTGATTATGTCATATCGTTAAAAAAAACATTTGAAAACTTAATGTGTCGCATCCATGAAATCTGTATTAATTAAAAGCTAATAAAAGAAGAACGAAAAATATTTCTGTGTGTTTGTTAAAATCTAAATAATTATGGCTGTGGTAAGTTCTATATTTAATTTAATTTAAAGTAAAAAAACACTGAATACGCGATATCTCTTTTATTCTCAAAAAGTAATAAATTAATGTACTGATTGATCTGTGTAAGTAGGTACCGACTAATGTATTGATCAGAGAAATTCGTAAATGTTTGATTACAATAATCTTGAGACCAATATTTTCCCATTTCATTTTCCTTTTTTACTTCCATCTCTACAACTCTATGGTGAGTATAGATTATATGTAGAATTATCCCATTCCAGAATATTAAACACAAAGTCATTTAATTATTAAAGAACATTCGTGATTAAAAAATTAATACCTATACATGTTGCCATTTAGACTGTGTTTTGTATAGTCATTATGTGACCTATTAATAGTGACATAACGACTCATAGACAGTCAGTGGTCGAATAAATTGTAATTTGCAATATTTACCATTGAATATAAAAATGCGTTTTTTTGGGTTCCGTACTATTCAGTAATATTATAATTAGGTCTTTGGTCCCTTGCAGCTGGGAAAAAATAGAGCTTTTAATTCTGATTCAACTCAATCAAAAAGATACGGCCATTTATGTCGCATGAAATCAAACTCTATCCACTAATTATGTTATTTTCCGTTCCGAATTATTAAATTTGGCAAGAAGCAAGCCTTTCAGCAAAATTAACGGAATTAGAAAATCATCGTTTTGTAGTTAAATTATAACATAAAACAACAGCAGCAGTGTCAGAAACAGCGGTGCGCGGGTGAGACTGACAGTTTGCCGGTTTTTATTATAGGTAATTTTATTTAGGTACTATTGGCTCTGTAGATGTAGACCTCGCGTTTGTGACATTTTTGAACATTTTTCAAAATGGATCAAATATTATTTTCCGCATAGCTCCTCAATTTTGAAAAACTTAATCGACAAAAAATATATCTTATCATAGAATCTGCTGAGTCTCGGTTGAGAAATACGACCCTGTAGAGGAGAACAAACAGACAGCCGGACAGCGGGACAGCCAGACAGCTTGTGAAAGCATTTTTGCTGAAACCTGAAAGCTGAAACGGAAACGCTTCGCGCTCGCTCGGTCAAAAACGGACTGCTACGAAAAGAAAATCTCGTAGCAAAAACTATGAACTCCGGGCGTTAACCGATCATATTATACCTAATCTAATCCTAATAAATTTGTTTGTTTGTTAGGTACGCTGTATCCAAAACTTAATGCTTTGTACACGTTAATACAAAAATACAAAATTTCCTCCAAAAGTAAGTACAATTTGCATATTCAATGTTTTTACGTCGTTAAGCATTAGCGTAGCATAAGATGGTCACTTATGCTACGGCTCCACCTGGCGTTAATGTTAACGTTATTGGTAATGTCCAACTACGCTTTAGCTAAGGCGTTAAGTAAATTTAGTACTGTCTGTCGTTTGTAAATTACCACCGTTAAGTCTTGGCCACATCTGCGTCACACCTTGATTAACGCTTAACTATGCGTTAAGGCGAGGCCAGTACACGATCTGATGAAAAGTCTGATGTTTGAACATCCAATGTGAAGAACTGATGTAAAATTCTACTTCACAAAAATTACTGTAGACTGAAAAAAAAACAAAGAAGCAAATTAACCGAACAGAATATTGAAAAATAGCATGGTAACTCTGTAAAAAAATCCTGAATAACACCATAAAAACTTATAAAAATAAATTTCAAATCGTCAGATTTCGTAATTTTCAACGACAGTGATATGATTTTTTATGCAAAAAGGATAGCTTTTTTATCGATCTAACACAATAACCGAGTACATTTTTAATAAATGATCCAGTATTTCAGAAATCAATAAAAATGTACTAAAGTTTGTCAAATTTCTGGCGAAGCGTCAATTAAAGTTATGCAATATTCAACCTTATTCTAAAGACATAGTGAAAGAGTAAATTTCGTGAACTGGCCTCGCCTTAAGACGCAGGTGGAGCCGTAGCATTACAAATATAGGATAAATCGGCGTTACAGTCGGAATAGCAAACAAGTATAACCCGAAATGCAATCCACCCACCATCGTTTAAATATTCCGAAGATAAACCATAGAATGATTCATGAATTGTAGTTCTTAACACCAAAGTTTTGGATGTCTTACGGTTTAATGATCTCCTAAGTTTTGGATGTGTATCGCAGCGTTTCACCAATAATGTGGAATGTGGACCGCTCGTTGCGCTCCCGTGCAGTGGACGCTTGCAAATGTGCCCGGCTCAGGCGCTCAAGGGCATTTCTTGCCCGGGCTGCATTCCGCGACCCCCGCATTCCGCACCGAGCCCTAATATTACACGATGCTCCCAATTTCTCCAAAGACTTTTCTTAAATTTGTACATGATGCTTCCAATTTTACCGAAAATTTTAGCACTGTGCTTCTAATTTAGCTAAAGAATTTTCTTGAATTTTGTATATATGACACATGTAATTTCACCGATGTGTTTCTTGAAAGTACACGACGACGCTTCTAATTTCACCAATGACCATTTTTGGATCTAGTGCACGATGCTTTCAATTTTTCCGATTAGTTTTCTTAAAGTTAGTCTCAAATGCTTTTTCGTTTTGTAAAAATGTTTACTTTATATAGTTTTCTGCAGGGCTACGATTAAACGTGAATCCCTAAATGAAAGTTCTCCATCACGTCCGTAGCATGAATATCACAACACGATAGGCATTAGCGATTATTGAAACTTGACTTTTAAAATAAAATACAATGGATTTGAATATCCGATTTAATAAATCGCTACATGATTTTCAGTGGTCATGCTACGAGGAATACGCGCGTAAACCTTAAAAGTGAATATAGCACAATTATTCTATTCTCGAACTAAAGCTCGCTAAAATGAGATATTGTTCAATACGATACGAGATTTTTCACAGTTGTAGTTTTACTTAAGTACCTAAGTTGGTCACTATTTTTTTTACTTTTATTAGAAACTACTAGAAAGTTTTCAGGTATTTTTAACCTTTTCAATAAAATCTATTCAGCAACTTAGCTGTTAAATATATTACGAAGCTTTTGTTGAACTAGCTTCCTAGCTGAAACAGCCATTTTACTATCTGTAGAACTTTCTTATTGAAGCTTATTTCTGTCCCTGCCTGCCCCTAAGCAAGCGACCCTTACTAGTTGTAAACGAAAAGCTTTCTATTTTTGGAGTTAAATTTATTGGTAATTACCAAAATGGAGACAGTTTAGTAAATTTCTGGTGACCTATGTATTGAATTTTACTGAAATAGTAGGTATGGGTTTTGTAAGTCTAAAATTACAGCAAGATTTCGTAAATTGTAAAACTTTCTTCTCTAATCTAAAGTATTAAAGTCAAGTCGAAAGTTAAGGCCCTCGACGACGCCGACGGCGCGTCTTGCGCGGGCGCATTCCTCTCACTGCATTCCGCACCAGTACTTAGTAGTAGGTATTGTGTTGGAGCCAGGATCCGTATTTGTTTGCCATCAGATAACTTTCTAGGTAAGAAAACGTACTTCACTAACAAATTCAACCAAACAAAATTTTACTGACAACAATTTCTTTAAACAAAATATTTTTTACTTTTAATAAAACTGGGAGGGATGTTTTAGGAGCAAGATCTTGCTGGCGACGGACCCGCAGGTTTTGGCACACAGCTGTTTTATAATCTTTTTTGCTTTGTATAAATTAATGTGATAAACGCAAAAAAACATAGTAACATATTTTTTTTTTTCATTGCGGCGTGGTACAATTCGCATGAGGCTCTAGCGCAGGGCAGCGGCACAGGAATTATGAGAAGATTTTTGACTTGTTTACTCTGTGGTGGCGGGGTCGTCGCTCGCGCATTCCGGCCTCCGCTGCAGGATTCCCACTCGAGCGCATTCTCACCGCCGCGCCGCCGCCGATGCAGTCGCAAACGCTGACGAAACGACCCCTTGCCATACAAAATTTTAGGTTTTGTATGCAATTCAGGAGCCCAATCGCGGTAATTCTGAACGATAAAACCAAAAACGTTACGTTGTTATTTAGGTTATATTTACCTAAAAATCTTTGGTTTAGCTTCATAATTTTCACTTAAATTGTCCCAGATTGTAATCCTAGACTCCTTAGGTATAGTATTCAACAATTTTAACAAAACTAAAGTGAGTATTTTTCTGTAAACGAAACTGAAACGGTAACGATTTAGCTTTGGCTTTATCGTTGAAAATTAGCGCGATTAGGCCCCTGCCTGATAGCATGACCGATTTATATCGCGTGATATATATAGCGTTTTATCACGTTTAACTGTCAAAAAGACAAAGGAATTTGACAGTTCAGTGTCGATAAAATGCTATATCACGCGATATAAATCGGTCATGCTAGGCAGGCAAGTATAGATATATTTATTATACTCGTATGTCAAATATTCAAATATTCAGGGAGGTTTATTATTTATAATGCCCATAATTAGGACTGATGATGATATTTTGAGCCATATTGTTTCTTTTAGCCTGTAAGGCCGCACTTACAGGTTTAAGATTCTGATTAAAAGTTACTAATATTGTACATACAATTTTACAGCAATGTATTTAAATCGACGTTTACAAATTTATTTTATAGTGGCATCTACTTGTCACTTCATAAACTGCGTTAAAGTTGAAATTTATTCACAGCCATTAAAGTTTCATTTGGCATTAACTAAAGCGGGTTATTAATATACGCAAATCGTAAAAAGTAAATGGCGATGGTTTTCGACTCTTTCGTGTCAACAAAAAGCTTTGGAAGAGAAAAAAACATTTGGATGTTTTTATTATGAACTCTGACAGCCAAATTTCAGTAGATGAGTATTACGGGTGAAACTAACTTCCATACGATTTTGTCATGGTTTATCTTATCATTAATGGAAAATACTCAAAACATACAAGTTAGTCCAGGATTAATTTAGGAAAATGCTAAAAAAGTTCGGGACTAAAGAAATAGCTGTTACAACTCAGAACAGATGTATATAAGTCCAAGCAATTTGCACGAAAACTGCGATTACCGACCGGAAAATGCTCATAGATTTTCGTCTATTGAACTAGTCCTCTTTTATTTAGACTTAAAGTCTATTGGACGATTGAAAATGACGAATTTACAGGATGTCCTAAAACTTTGCCACACGGAGGGAAAGTTGGTATTACCTCAAATATTGAAGATGGGAAATATTACTGTAAGACTTCATTTTGTTTTTAAAAATGATTGAAACTGCATTCAAATGTTTTTGAGAAAATAGCCTGCATAATCAGGAATAGGGTTCTCGTAAAAATATTTTTTTTTCATATTTGTTGGGTAAGTATAATGAAATTAAAACTTTTTTATTTTTACGATACCGATCGAAAACGGCAAACTCGCAACTTAAACAAATAAGGACTATGAAATTTAACATTTAAATTTAAATTTATATTATTACGTATTGTATCAATTTGTAACGAATCGTTTACATTTTGAATGCAGTTCAATTTCTTTTCAAAAACAAAATGAAGTCTTCTTTCAGTAAAATTTCCAACCTTCTATATTTAAGGTCCTTACTACCTATACTTTCCTTACGTGTGGCAAAGTTTTAGGATAACCAGTATATTTGCAAAATTGGGGAGGTTTATTATTGACTGAGCGAGCGCAAAGCGCGAACAGAGAGTCTCCGTTTCAGCTTAGGCAAAAATGCTTTCGTATGTCTGTCCGTCTGTTCTAGTAGGGCAATTTTTTTGACAAAAGCATGAAACTTGGCACAGTTGTTCCTTGGGTCAAAGTAAGCCGATTAAGATCGGTAGCCCACGGGAGCCCCCACTCTGGCGCCGGGGGGGGGAGAGGGTTTAGGTAGCGCTCCAATCTAAAAATTATAACTGCCAATTTAGTTGTATAGCACAAAGTAACCTGAAAATCGTTTCTTTAAGGTAGTTTTTGGGAAAAAGCTGAAAAAGTGCCAAGTTTATCGGGCCGTACATTTTTGCGGGCGATTTTTGCCTTTTTCTGTCGATATTTACTGGACTTTTTGTTTTTTTTTGTAATACTTAATATTTCATACTTCGGAGTTTGTTTTTTTAAGTTCCTTCCAAAACACCAACATAAAAGTATTAAAATGTTTTTATATTTGGAATTGGCTATTTATTGGCTTTCATTTAATACCCATACTTATTGTTAAAAAGAAAAAAAAAGTTTTATTCCCTCTAATAAGAAATTGATGGCACACGACGTTAAAATATATTTTTTCGCTATTTATTGTTTATAAGAGTATTTAAAAAATATATTTTTTCAAATCTGCATTAAATGGGCTTTGTTAGAATATTTTTTGTTTGCAAATATAAACACCAGTTTAATACTTAAGGCGACTTAACGTAGGAAAATTCATTTGATTTTTTTATTTATTTTGTATTTTTTTCAGAAATGAATTGCATTTTTTAGACTAGAAATGAAGTCTACCTTATTGATTTATCCGTAAATGATACCACATTTGACCTATTAGCTAAAATGGACTCAAATTGTACTCGTAATAAATATTCTAGCATTTTGACGGCGCGCGACGGTTAAAATATTTTTTTCGCTATTTATTGTTGATAAAAGTTCTTTTTACCATCGCCACTCAAAAAAGTGCGTCTTATTCATTGATAACTGTGAAAAAAACGCGTTTTTATTCACTGAGTGAATAAAAATATTTTGAATTTGGAACAAGCGCGCATCGTATGAATTAGGTACAAAAATAATCCCGCCAATTTTATTTAGGTTCTTTTTAGTGTCTTATCTTTGGGTTCTTTTCTAAAAAATATCCCGCTAAATCAATTAGGTCCTTTTAAGTGTCTTATATTTGGGTTATATTTTATATATTTGAGGGAGATTAGTTGTTCAGTCTTGCATCAGTCCATTCCATCAGTCTGGTACGATCTTCAGTCTGTAAAAATTCAAAGTCTATACTTACAAACTGATGAAGTGGACTGATGCCAGACTGATCATGTAGTTTCCGTCTTAGTTAGCTCGGTGGCGCAGTGGTTTAGCGCCTGGCCCAGCGATTATGGAAGTTAAGCAACGTTCGCAAGAGTCGGTCATGGGATGGGTGACCAAAAATGTATTATCTCGAACTCCTCCGTGCTTCAGAAGGCACGTTAAGCCGTTGGTCCCGGCTGCATTTGCAGTCGTTAACACCCACCAATCCGCATTGGGCCCGCGTGGTAGGTTATGGCCCGTCCTCCTTACCACCCATAAGGAAGGCCTGTGCCCCACAGTGGGGACATCAAAAATGGCTGATGGACAACTATAAATACTATGGGTACTGCTATTTTTTTTTTCTCGCAGTCAATGGTAAAAAGTAGAGTACACAGCTCGTGAAAAAAAAATTTCATCTCGGTCCGTTGTATCCCTCGCTTTGCTCAGGATTCTACTTTTGAATCCCTCGCTACGCTCTGGATTCAACTCTAGAATCCTTCGCTGCCCTCAGGATCCAACTTAGTCCCTCGAACTAAATTCCCTCTTTTTTCACTTGTTGTATAATCTACTATAAAAGTTATATTTTTTTCAAATCTACATTAAACAGACTTTGTTATCATATTTTTTCTTTGCAAATAAAACACTAGTTTAATATTTACGGTGACTTAGTATGAAAATGTGTATGACAATTTCGGTAATTGTGTAATTTTTCAGAATCTACTAAATAAATTGCATTTTTTTATACCAGAAATGAATTCTACGTTATTGATTTATCCGAAAATGATACCACATTTGACCTATTAGTTAAACATTGAGAATTATAATAATTTTAGAATGAAGCCGGGCGGAGCGCTACTTAAACCCTCGGCTTACTTTGACCCAAGGAACAACTGTGCCAAGTTTCATGATTTTGTCAATAAAAAATTTTGTCGCTAAACTGCAGTTCGCATTTCTCAACCGATTCTCGTAAAAAATCTCGTTTCTCGAAAATGGCGAATGTATGAAAACGTAAAAATTATATTTAAAGGCATTTCGAAAAATGTTAAAAAATGACACAAAACTTCAAATCGGGGTCGGGGTTGTAAGTATAATGAAAAAAAAAACGCCGATATCCTGTGTCATATCACAAGAGAATTAGTCAAGTCAAGACATACGCGCGAGGTATTATACCTACAGGCACAGCTCACAGAGCCACTTGGTAGGTAAGAGTACACAGGATTATTTATCCTATGAACCGACAGGATAATGTGACCCTTCTATGTAAAATAGTTACATTTCATGGTTTGCGTAAAAAACATTTTTCGAAAAACTTGTCATATCCATCAAACTATTTTGTTCTCGACTCTGAGGCCGAGCTCAGCCGGCGCCAACGTTTCTCAGAAGTGAGTGAAATGAGCTTATTTTGTTTCCTTCTTTAAAACTTTACTACGTACCGTACGTATCGCAAAGTAACTTTACGGCTTAAGAAACTTACTAGTGCTTTTCCCATAAATTTTATGTGAGTACGCGCATCTAATTTCTAATTTGTTCTAAAACATTTTACATTATTCTACTTACTTATTATTTTTTCTTATGTTTACAAGTTTTTATGTTAGTATTTTTTTTCATCATTTGTATAACTGTACTTTTCAGCGCATTGTTTTTATATTACCTTATTACAGCAAAAAATACTGTTTCCAATGACATTACAATGACCTATGCCTACCTAGATTAGGAAAAAAACAGGAGGAAAATATTAAAAAAAAACTATTATGCACCAATTTCTTTGATTTTCATTTATGTTTTTGAAATACAGATACAAATACAGTTACAGTAAAATTTAGTGCTTTTAGAAGCAGGGTATTTTAGTGCTTCTAACTTCTAAGCTTAAGGGTCATATTCCTTTCGATCGATCAAACAACAATTCCATCATTAACCTTATTTTTGTCAAATTATTGAAGCATTTAATCATTGCATATATATTATTGATTTGAGACAAATAAATGATTTAAATTTTATTATTAATTCCTTTCGATGAATTTCTTCCTTCGAGAAATGATTTTGATGTCGTTTTGTAGATAATATCCCTGTGTATCAGAATAATGCAAAACATTTAAATTAATGTATGTAAGATATATGTAAGAAAAAACTAGAAAAAGTACGCAAAAGGATTAAAATTGACTTATTTTTTTTTTTTATGACGTATTAAAAGTGAAAGTTCACATAAAGTTTTTTTTGCTATATTTTTAACAATATTTTTCAGGGGGTCATCTTATTTTTTTTTGTTTTCTAATACTTTGTATACTCTGATCCACGAATCAAACTCTACTACTCTATCTAACTAATCAAACTCTCTACTTTAGTAATCTTTAAAAAAAAATTGGACCTCATCATCACATTGCAGCGCAGGAGGAGCTCGGTGGCGCAGTGGTTTAGCGCCTGGCCCAGCGATTGCGGAAGTTAAGCAACGTTCGCAAGGGTCCGTCATGAGATGGGTGACCAAAAATTAATTATTTCGAGCTCCTCCGTGCTTCGGAAGGCACGTTAATCCGTTGGTTCCGGCTGCATTTGCAGTCGTTAACACCCACCAATCCGCATTGGGCCCGCGTGTTGGGTTATGGCCCATCCTCCTTACCACCCATAAGGAAGGCCTGTGCCCGAGCAGTGGGACATCACATTGCTCTAATTATAAAGAAAGTAGCACTTGTGTTATTTATGGAAATCAGAGACACCAAACCTGGGGCAAATAGAATAGTGCGTTTTCTAAATTGCCCCAGCCGGGGATCTAACTCGAGACCTCAGAGACGGTGGCACCTATTGAAAACCGGTGTACAGCCACTCGACCACGGAGGCCGACAAAAAGAACAAGCACTAAAAAAAATCTCTAGTTATTTTGTATAGATTTTTTTTGCCTGTTCTATCATTTCATATCCATAAAGGGTGCATTCACGGCTCGGTGTCGCGCGCGCGGCGCCGCCGCCGCCGCCGCCGTACCGAGAACCCTACGGAATGTGACTATTTACAACTTTTACCTATTTGGTAACGTTTACAATGCGTGCACGTACCACGCCACGCTAGGCAGATGGTAACCTTTTGCTCTGGCATACCTTTGCCTTAATGCAGCAACTAATAAATAGCTACAGATTCTTCGCATATTTACGTGTGAAACCAATTCGTTTCGTTAATTATCGTTGTTTTAAGGTTTTTAGAAAAAAAAATGGTCGATGGAATTTGCAATGTCAATCTAGTCGTGCGAATTTTAGTTCTAGGCTACGTCTACGGTTATTTAAAAAAAACTTAAATTTCGCATATTTGCGGTGGATAAAAAAGATGATCCCATCCCATCACATTTTTATGTCTTACGCCTGTTAACATTCCAAATTTTTATAATCTTATCTCTGTATATAGCATAATGATTTTTGTTTAAAAATTCCTAAGCTTTAATCTAGTTAGTCAACCATTTATAGACTAAAAGAAGAAGTAATAAAATCCAAGTAGTGTAGGAAATCTACGTCATCTAAGACCCATAACACATAGTATGTAGCTATATAGATGAGAAGTTAAATACCAATCAAAGTGTAGCTTTATTGTAACTTGGAATGACAGTTGAATATCCTTTGCCACAGAATACATATAATTATTTGAGAGTTAGCTGCTAGCTTAGTGCTAGCCACAAATGAATTAGCTTGACCAGGAATGGGGTCGGCCAGTCTGGCTACGTTGGCATGTGGCCTAAGTGCCATATCTCACTAGGGCACCAGTAGCAACTAGTCGCGCTACCAACAAAATGTATAATACAGATGTATGGAGGGTACCTCATAGTGATGGGACTCTAATCACAATTGATTCGAATGATTCAATCCAAGCTCGATTCGCTCGAATGAGTATTTATGCTAATTCGAATCATCACCTGATTCGAATTGGTTGGTTGATTCGAATCACCGTTTGAATTCGAATCAGTCTTTTTGATTCGAATCTTTGATGGCGTAGCAAAAAAACTCTTAGCGTAGTAAACTTACCTTAGAGGCTGAGAACTACTGAGAATGCATTTTATTATGAGTTTAAAGTTTATAATTTCTATAAACATATTTGGTAATTTTACGATACTTAAGGTGTAAAAATTCTAAGATATTTTATTTTTGTTTCCATTATTTTCTGAGGTTAAAATAGTTAAATTTACTATATTATTGTTATTAATTCCCAGTAATCGTATTGATTCGAATCATCACATTGATTCGAATCGTCCGTCCTTGTTATATCATAACACGATAACAAGGACGGACAGTGCACTGACGTCATAAACCAAAGCCAGAGTCAAAGCGATAGAGTTAGGCGGTAGACCCGCTGGTGGCGCAACCATGGTGTACTAGTGAGAAAAGGCCCTAACGGCGCGCGGCGGGCGCGTGTCGCAGGCCGCAGCCTATCTACGGACGTACTTTTCTTACCTTTTTTTTTGTTCCATTTGCATTTAAGAGTTATTTTGGCGGTTAGAATTTACCAACTCTGGGACATTGATACTTTCGTCGAGGATAAAATCGAAACGACTCCACAGTTTTCTGCATAACTTGAAACAGTACCTTGATTAATTTTGTGTGAAGGGGTGGGGGTAAAAAAATTTTTTTTTTTGCTGGACGCGACACAATGTTTATTTTACTTTATTTGAAGGCAAATAAATATAATGACACTATCTCCCTCTATGAGGCAGTTTTTGAGATACCAGTCAACTCTTGTTTGCCTTCCATAAACCTGTAAATGTTTCTTTAAACATAAATACATATCTCAAACACTGCCCATGACAGCTGTTGAATGTTTTTTGCTTATTGGGATAAGATCGTAATTTTTTTGGAATCGATATCGTTAAAAAATGACCCACAAATTACTCATTACGGAAAATTCCTATACTTACCCTTTAAGGAAAATTATCAAGTGTTCGCTTATAAATACGTTCTTGGAAAGAAGAGGGGAGGGCGCTTATTTAAACGATAACATCAAAACTTGTTGTTTCGGGTAAGTACTTACGTTTTTCGGAAAAGCTTTGGTTAAACATTTTTTTTGTTGAAATCTGAACATCCGCTAAAGTCCTGACACACATTGCAATATTATATTACCCAACTAAAGGTGCGCGTCCACTGCATCGGAATCGGAGCGGACGGATTTGTTGCTTTGTATGGATTTCTATGGCAGTGCGTGCATCTGCACTGCATCGGCATTTCTCGCCATAGAAATCTATATATCGTCGTTCATATTGCAATTTGTTCTATGTCAAAAATGACAAGTTTACAGGAGAGTAAAAAACAGCATACTGGAAAAAATTTGTTCTATGTCAAAAATGACAAGTTTACAGGAGAGTAAAAAACAGCATACTGGAAAAAATCTAATAATAATGTTTTTAACTAATGTTTCATAACCATTTTCAATAATGTGAATAATAAAATCTACATACCTAAATACTTTATATTTTGTTAGAAATTTGACATCGAACCTTTTGACATTGAATAAATTGCAATATGAACGACGATATACAAAGTGACAGATGTCGACGCTCCGTCCGCCCCGTACGTTTCGATTTCGATGCAGTGGACGCGCGAATTTACTAAGTTTTAAACTTACCAGAAAGCTCTCCAGACGGAGAAGCCGGCGGCCTGTAGCGGCAGGCTGACCGCCAGACCTTCGGGAAAGTTCTGGATGCCAATGCCCAGCGCCAAGTTTCTGAGGACAAACGAAAAACTTTGAATAGGGGAAGTTTAAGGATATGTTCAAGAATCTTAAATTTTAATATAAGATGCTTGGATATGTTTAACAAAGAAAGGAGCTGAAAGAAGAGACGAGAATTTACATTTAGGACAACATCTTCATAAAATGATTCGATTAATTTAAAATATATTCAGTTTTCATCATCCTGGGCTAATATGATTTAGTTCCAAATAATATTTGTAAAGTAAAGGCGGCGTGTTACGTCGTCGTGGCCCGGCCACGGTGCCAAAAAAGGCTGTAGTTGTGTCAGTAGGCTGTACGGGTGCGTACTTTATGGCACCCAAAAGGAAAACCTAACTAGTTTTTCCACTGTATTTCACGAGTTATAGCACATTTTTTGTGGCCGGGCTACATGGCATGCGGTCTGACCAGGCCACGCGCTTCTATCAACAAAATAGCTGACTTTATGAAATTATTTATAGGAGGGGTCACTCTACGAGTGGCGCACCACAGAAAAAAAATCTTCTTTCTTTAAATATATTTACGCGTACACGTAAAGGCGTACAGTCGTATATTTCTGTACCATATAAACAAAATGATTAAGTACAGATGTTGTAACTTTTTGACTCTTATTAAGTGCTTGTAATCAGCCAAAACTGAATAAATGTATTTGATTGTTGTTTCATAAGGTCAAAGCACTAGTCCAGCAACAATTCGCCCATCTCGAAGCAGGCATTGTTTGCGTTGCTCGTACTCGTGTTTACAGAGAGCCAGGGCGGGCGCCGCCCACGCCACCCGTCGCCTTAACAGGTGGCCTCTCGACAAAAACTCAGGGTCTCGATTCTGCTATTAACTTAACATCTTGTCATAGTAGAGTTTTAATAGTACGTATTGTTTTTGGCAGAGTAACACAATAAGCAGTACTATTGAAACACCATTGAGAGACGATTATTACGTTAACTTAGCAGAGTCGAGCCCAGTACTAATAACAGAATAATATACTATAATATGTAATGTACTGTGACTAAGCGGTTATTGTCATGATAAATGTCATGATAAAATAGTAAAATTGTTTCAGATACTGCCTTCTGAATTGGGTATTAGATCTTACAGTTTGCATTGTCGCTACTAGCAGTGTAGGTAATAACTGCAGTGTAGCAAATTTATAAAAAAAAGATACAAATCTGCTAAAAAATCTGTTGCATAAAGCAACTATACTTATTTTTCGAAGTTTGACGTTACAGGGCGGAAGATGGACTATATACTTTTTTAAGGATCTTTTTGGGAGTAGATATAATTCATGACTTGAAAGCTCTAATTTGTTGAGCCCTATGAAAATGTCATATATTTTACAATACTTTCCATCAGGTAGCTTTCTTCGAAACCTATACACCTCCACCTACAGCATGTAAAAGATCTTTCAACGTTCAAAGTCACCAGAATTCTAAATACAAACAAATGTTGGTACCCAAGCAAGTACTTATGCCAATATTGTGAACAGTATATGAGTGAGTTATTCTAAGTATGTCAGCAATCTGAGTGCAACCTTGCCAGAGCGAGAGAGAAGCGCAGGCGCATTCTTGGTTCCCTTCCCTGGCACCTGCCTTGACCACGGCACTCTTGGAACGACATTAAACTGTACAAGTACAGTCGACCTCAGAGGTAGCTGAAACACTTTAGTTACCACAATATCACCACACCACACTCACTTTTGCGCCCGTTCAGAATGCTGAACCCCTATGAACCTGTGCTGCTATTTCATTTATTTACTTAGGAACCTCAATCATGGATGAAGATGATAAAACTCAATGTTTTATTTAATCAGAGTGAGTGATATGATAACAAAGAATTAATCGTTCGTGATGCAATGAGTTTATGTGATTTCACATCCCTTCTGTTGAATGGTATTGTCCGACTAGAGAAATTACACCTAAACTACTCAAAGCAGTTTTTAATTAATTTATCACGAATATTATAAACCTTAGACACAGAATAACTAATAGTGCAAGTCATTAGAGCATGCGGGCTGCCGCGTTGCTCTATGTTTTAAACCTTTTAGGACCTATATCAATGGAAATGTAGCAAAAACACATGAAACATGCAAATAACTATTACATAATACCTACGTGGTGCGGTTACCTTTAGTAACAGTTGGGTTTAACGGGCATGGAGGCTATACAGTTAGCGCATTCCTAGAGCGGCGGGATGTTGCCGCGCAAAACGACGACGGCCCGCGCTATTCTATGGGGGACTCACTAAAGGTCGAAGCACTTTTAACGTTTAACCATAGGGTGACTTTAAAGTCACGTGATAAACTTTCAGGTGTCCATGAATCTGAACAACTTGCACAAAGAAACATCGGTCGAAACACGTCACAAATGTTGGGCCACCCCACATCAAACCGACCAAGTTATTACTCTGATTTGTATGAAATAGCCTAAAATTCGTCGTATTTCAACCCATGTTTTTGGAGAAAGCTGCCAGTTTCATGGACGGAACACATCCTGAAAATTTGTCATGTGACTTTAAAATAGTACCAACTAAGTGTATAATACCAACAGAATAGATCAGTGGTTCCCAAACTGTGTTCCAGAGGAGTCGTGAACCGGTAAGCGTATGCTCAATCGTATATAGCGCACTCTAAAACTTATGCGTATCATGGCAACTCACAAATATTTGAATAAAGAATTATATGTTATGTTCAACTCGTTCATGAAATTAAAACAAAAATTGACCGGAAGTCGCGAGTTACTTGTTTTTATCACAATGCGAAGTTTGTCGCTCGTAGCAAAAATGAAATTTACGCGAAAAGATTTCAGGGTGACGATTTTTTATGTTTTAGAAACTTCGCTTTCTCCGCAAGTTTTCACTACATACTTCACTTCTAAATGCTTTAAGAAAAGGAAGCCCCTTATTTGAGTATCGTAAAACATTGGTATGCAGAATGTAATCGTTTTCTTGTCTCACCTAATGAAATTGGTGAAGGTCGGCATTCAAATGCGATCACTGTGCAATAGATGACTAATTTTCATGTGATTGTTTGAAGGAAACCAGCATATTATTGGAGAATTTGAGGATACCTGGAGATTGGTATGTCATAAAATTAAAAAAAAAACAGCATTCAAAAGTTAGGAAACTTTGTTGCCGCTGGATTCTTTATGAACTCACCTTGTTAATACGGGCTCGAATTTATTGATGTAAAAAATATGTCGTTAAAATGCTGTGTATGATATTTGTGGTTGAAGATAAAATATGGATATATTGTTCGGAATCAGAAAGATAGTAAATCTTTTATATTGATGTTCGAAGTCGACAGTAAATTGACAAAATTCGACTGGCAAGAATCATGGGCAAGGATTTGACTGCATTTTTTTCTCCCAGGTGGGTCCTATCCTATCTGAAATAACCTACTTGAAGAACAAAACAGCTAATGCTGAGTCGATCACTACCATTTGGTTCCCAACTGTCGTTAAAAAAGGAAAGCAAAAACGACTAAGAAATGACCGATGACAATTTTTCAGTGCATACCGCGATGAGGACAATGTCATTTTCGGCTCTGAAAAGATGGAGTTCATGATTCATTCCGCATTAAGTTTAGACCTTACATCTCGCGATTTCTTTATTATCCTAGGAATCAAAGATACGATGAGAAACTTCATATTTATGGGGCCAGAGGAAGCCGTAGCATATAGCGTATGAAAAACATGCCCTCAGACAAATGATGCTTATGTTAAAATAATAGTTTTAACTAATTAAAAACCTTTTAAAATGTAATGGAGAATATTGTGACACACAATCCTACTTCCTACTAATATCCTACTATCCTACTTCCTACTAATATTATAAATGTGAAAGTTTGTGGGTTTGGATGTTTGTTCCTCAATCACGCAAAAACTACTGAACGGATTTGGTTGAAATTTGGCACACAGATAGTAGATAGCCTAGATTAAAACATAGGATATGGAAACTTTTTATCCCGATATTCCTACGGGAACGGGAACCACGCGGGTGAAACCGCGGGCGGCCGCTAGTAAATATATAAGTTTACGTAAATATTGATTTGTTTATGAGTTTACGTATTATCATGTAAAGGGAGTCGCAGTATAAAAAAAATTGGAACCCCTGGAACAGATATCTGGCTGTAGTAAGGTGATCTTTGCTAACAATTGCTTAAGGTGCTCCTAAACGGGCAACGTTTCCCGGCAATATGTGGCTGCAACACAGTGGCCGACATTTTCAGCAATACCAAACACACTATTAATATTGCCGTAATATACCGGCCATATAGCCAAACATGTTTGGTATGGCCACGTATGGCCGACATTGTTTTGATAGGTTGCCGGACGATCGTTGAGCTCTCGATATCACTGCAATATTGCCCGGCTAGTTCTATTGTTGTTTCAGTCGCTCTCTATTGTTATGGTATAGTGTATCCTTTTCTACGCGACATGAATGTTTAGGAGTTTGAATCACCGGCCATACAGTTGCCGGCAATCGGCAACCAATGGCCGAGCCATTAGTTTCCCAGCCATTGATTGCCCAAAAACATTTTTGTAATGGTCGAGAAATTAATTTCCAATGATGCAGCCACATATTGCCGGGAAATGTTGCCCGTTCAGGAGCACCTAAAGGGGTTTGACAGTTAGCCGCATTCCTAGCGGCCGCGAGGGTGGCGAGGGGAGTAGAGATATGCGCAAGCGCAAGATGCGATTCGAGTTTCACTTTGAGGTTGCAATACATTTACGTTATTATAGATGCAGGGAGTTTAGATTAGTTTGACTACCTACTCTACTTTTTACAACGGGAATATTTAGATCCAAACGTTAAATACATGGTAATAGATAGATAGACACGATGGACGCAAAGTAACATTATGAGTTAACAGAGACACTTTTGATAAAAATTGTAACAATAACTTAAGGTAAAGGAAACGCGAGGCAGCCCTGAATTCCTGTTAAAATGGTTAAGTTAATAAACATGCACGGCGGCGCGGCGGAGCCTTTGAGGCGGTGAAAGCTGTCGGGCGGCGCGCGCGCGTTCGTTGATAGATTGAGTCTACCCTCGCCTTTAGTGCCTTCAGAATTTTCATTCGTGATCATTAATTGAAGTTGTATTTCATCAATATCAGTTCACACCTCCCGTGAACCATCAGGTTTTATAACTTCTTGCGTAACTTTTTTCTTAAAATGCAGCAAGGGTTGATATGTTTGTTAGTGCAGTGCAGTGATTTAAGGTGATGTTAGCTCCCATAAATAGATTATTTCAGTTTACCTACTTAAATGACTCTTTAATCAGACGTTGGTAAAAGCTTACATGTTGTTCTCCGATAAACGAGATTTGGCGAGATGTCGGTTTTCCGAAGTGGTTGGGTGTAAATAAAATACATAAAATAATAAGATAAGCAAAAAGCAGGGCGTGACGTCGCATTTGCGTCAAGTTATAATTTTGGAGAAAATTAATGGAAACTTACATTATTTCAAAGTCTCTGCGTCTGCTAAGGATGTTAAGTCGAAAGCTGAACTGTTGGACCTCTGCGGTCCTCGAGCATAGAAACGTAACTCGTGGAAACGATTACTTCCTTTTTCGCGGATAATATGGTGAAAACTCCTAATTGAGAAAGTTTACTTTTGTTGTGAAATTAATGACAACATATAAGTATTAATGAAGTGATTAACTTGTTTATGAAAATATCTAGACATCACTAATATCCACAAAATGAACGAATGAACAATGAAAATGAATGAAGCTAAGCAATTTCATTCCCTACCTCAATAGGAAAAGTTTGCATAGGTATTTGCAAAGATTTAACTTCAAAATTAATTCAAAAGTATTTTTTCAAGTTGGGTTAGGTTAGGTTACTTACTCTTTCAAACTGAAATCAATAAATTTCTATATAGCTTTATTAAGTTATTGCCCAAAACTGATTGACAATGCAACTGTTGCGTTGCGTATATGCTAGAAATGTAGGTAGCTGTAACTATAACAATGCCGAACTACCAATAAAATGCATCAATAGCAGTCCAATAGATAGCAAATAAATATTTAGCTATTACCTCAAGAGGAAAAGTTCAACTAGTCATTATTTAAATATTTCTAATTCAGACGATTTGCAATAGTTATACAATAATCTTCAATTATATGGTAGCGTTTCTCAATCAACGATGCGTCGAATTAAACCAAGGCAATCGATCTTTACTGTAAATTGTTAGGGTTTTCTAGATGATTATTGCATAATTGTGGCATGAACTGAAATTAGGTCGAATTATGAGAGTTAGAACTTTTCAGATCAATTTGGAAGTATTAGCTGTTTTACAGTTCTTTACTGCATTTATATTGAAAGTAGGCGTTTTCAACGGTAACTTGCCAGATGAGGAAAGTAATGATTTACGAGTACATTATGAAGATTATTTTTAAATTTTGTAATATCGGTTGAAGGAGAAATGTATAAGTTTATCTGTGGTATCGTTGCTAGAGACGATGGATGGAGAATTTATAGATCTTATAATAAAATAATTTGTTTTAAATATGATATCGTTATAACTAAGTGAGAAGTGTAAAATAAAAATCCTAACTCGCTCTGTAGTCGATATATAAAAAAAACATCTTAGGCTCCATTGGTTTTACTGTTATCTGTGTCACGGAAACGGCTATAAAGCGCAACCTATTATGTCAACTAATATCTATAGAAACTCTTATAAGTGAACGGAGTAACGCCGACTCCGGATACATCCGAATTCCAATTACATCACAGACGAGACCATTTCACTTTCCGACCTACCCGGAAGTGAATTCCTAAGCACGATCATACGGCGCGGCCAAATTTTCAGCGGTGCAAGCGAAACGAAACCCTATAACAGTCACAGTAGAGCTATCACATCTACAGCCTCAAAGTCTCCGAGGCACACACGAAACGCCGAAGCGGATGTGAATGTTGGAAAGCGACGATCGAAAAGTGACTTAGTTTTCGAGCGTTAGAGTGTAGATTGTGGCATCATCGATCGGAGCGACAGTCGCGAAAGTAGTGGCTACTTTCACGGCACGATGGGGGCGCAAGAGGCGGCTGCGCGGGGCCCTGCCGTCGGCCCATTGAGGCATTGACGACACCGTGACCTACATACCGGGGCTCCATTCATGCCGTGGCCTCGCGCCGCGCACACGCGCAGGACTCCAGCCCGCACACTTGCCGGCACCGCTGTGACACCGGATGTTCCACCAGCCCTTGCATAACCTAGCCACTACACTGTCGCAATCCAAACCATGCGCGACCCGAGGTCGCAGCCGTTACCACTCCACTTGTTCAATTAGAACCTTTCCTCCTAAACTTAGGCCTCTAAAATCAAGTGACTCCACCAACTCACCGTAGCCATGGGTCTATCTTTTAAGATCATCAAAGGAGATTCATGGACTAACTCTTGTCACAGTATTATAAAGCACCGTGCTCTTGTTGATAACTCTAAGTCATATTTACAGTATTACATAGATTAACCATACATGTAGTAGTAAAGCTAATATGTTCAATTCACGTGAGACAGGAACGTTTGGGAACTGGAGTGTTGTCATCAAACAAAGGCCGAGACCGAAGACTCGCATGTCCGCGAACGTGGATTAATCGTGAGAAACACATGTTTACTCACACGTCCTAATTGTAATACATAGATACTTCATATAATGTTCACACCATTTGACAAGCATGCTTACACACGCCGAGCCGATGATTCTTTATAGGATCGCGCAAAAAATTGGAAACAACATTTGAGACAAAGAACTTTTGGTGATTAAGAATTGAGATAGGAACAATTGATATTTTGTCATAATACTGATCGAGATAGCGGTTATATCTGAGTCAAGTTTTTCACAACATTTGTTGTATCCGCTTTGTTTTAGCCGTAACTTTTGTATTGAAGTTTCATTTCGATTGGATACCTAATTACACTAATTACAAACATCGGCCAGTTTGTTTTCTGTCTCATTCATGAGTTTTTACATGTTTCTGAAACGTCAGATTTAGATAAAAAAGCGAAGGGACACGATGTTTTGGAATCTTTCTTTGTTCTTATGTCATTTACGAGAAATGAAATGCTGGTATTTCTTATACATTCTAGACTAGACAAAGTCGTTAAAACAAAGTAACAGTTGTCGTTGAAGAAGTATGGTGTCCTCTTTGTCCTTGACGGAACAAAGGATCGTTCTTAGAAGTTTTAATATCAGAGAATGGTGCCGTAGGAGTGTTGAGAATGTAGTTTAGCGCTGGTTACGTGGTGGTGGAGGGAGGCAGCGAGTGGCACAGCGAGGTGGTTGCGCTAGGTATGGCGGCGGGGGCGGGGGCCGGGGCGCGGGGCGGGAAGCTGCCTGCCAGACAGCGGGGCTCCGCATGGGAGGTGAATAGCAGCCTCTTGCACCGCTCGTTGCCCGACGCCCGCGCCGCCGCCGCCGTCGCGTCGCGTCGCCGACAGCTTTGCGCGAACGTTGCTCCACTTTGATCAAAATTGCAGTGAAGTAACTATTGGAGGCAATCGACATTCTTGTTTAGAAACGCTCATTTGTTTCAGTGTTTATGACAATGAACGACGTAGTTGCAGACTTTTGGGAAGTAAATTGAACAAAATTATTAAGTTTTGCAATTTGAAAAATTCAGAAGCTTGAAGCTAGGTGTAGTTCAGAAGCTAGTCTGGGCTGGGACCCTATTTTTGAATCATTCGTCTGAAATCGTTCGCGTGAC
This sequence comes from Agriphila straminella, assembly GCA_950108535.1. Classification (NCBI taxonomy): domain Eukaryota; kingdom Metazoa; phylum Arthropoda; class Insecta; order Lepidoptera; family Crambidae; genus Agriphila; species Agriphila straminella. The sequence continues at coordinate 7,057,278 of OX467318.1, forward strand.
TTAAGTCACTACAAACGTAATATATTATGTCTGGTCACAGAATAACTAATAGTACAACTAGTACAAGTCTATGGTCGACGGCGTAACCTAAGTTACAATACGAGTAAGATACCTAGTGATAAAACTTAGTTCCAGTTTTGGCCACCTGAGGGCCTAGCCAAAGTAACATTGGCAAATCTTCGTTATCGCTTCGCTTTCGAAACATGTATGGGATTGACATAAGGTTTCGTTAACAATCGAATTTTAAAACGTCAAATCCATACATGTTTCGAAGCGAAGCAATAACGAAAATTTGCAAATGTTACTTTGGCTAGGGGGGCAGGTCAGATATTCTACACTGACAACTAAAAATACAGATTTTGCTATGTCGAAATAGTCGAATAAAATCAGTTCTAAAGAGAGCTCAACACACGGATCCGAAAATTGGACCCCTGGCTGGTACAGAATATATTATAGTACCTACTAAACGTCCCCTGGGCAACGTTATTGAATTCCAGTTAACCAGATGGGTTTGTTTGTCCAGTCGAGCAAATATATCACTTGACAAAGACTTTTTTTTTCACACTACTTTCCATTTATTAACATTAATCTTCTTGTATCTTGCTTTAAAGTAAATATAATTAAGTATATATTGGAAATAGAGCACACTGCATTTCGGCAACATCGACATCGACCTATCGGCGGCCGTCGACCGTTAGATACCTACCTACTTCTGAAAACTATGTCTAGCAGACGACGACAATGGCTCACTCACTGTATTATAAGTAGCCTACATATAAATACTTATTTTATTTGTAATTACATTTTTAATTAAATTTCGATAGAAATCGTGAAGGAAAACTACTTCTTCTAGGATTTTGGGTTTCATGCGAAAGAAGAAATTTCATGATGTATGATTATTGAAACTTTTGGAAACACATTCATACTGATTCTCTACAATGTATTATTGTACGAAATTTAATTTTGCGCCTGGACGAATATCTTAATATATAAAATCGTAAGTAAACTGACTGACTGATCTATCAACGCACAGCCAAACCACTGGACCTAGAGATTTGAAATTTTGCACACAGATAGTTAATACAGTGTAGGCATCCACTAAGGAAGGATTTTTGGAAATTCCATCCCTAAGGGGTGAAATAGGGGATGAAAGTCCCTCAGTTTTGAAGCTAGAATCTTAAAACTTTGAATTTAGGCTGTCGATTTGAAATTAATATTAGCGTGTCAAAGCGTTTTTGATAATTCCACCCCCGAAGGGGATAAAGTTGTGTTAAGATTTTTTTTCATTTTCGAAGTAAATATCACAAAATTTAAGCTTACGGTTGGAAACTTACGCAACGTGTATATCGGTATATTATCGGTTTTGTTGGAATTTCAACCCTTAAGGAGGTGAAATGGTGTAAAAAGTCTAAAAATCGATATTGATGTCGTTATTGGGGTTTAATCGGATGTTTATTACGAAAATGCCATTTATTTTGAAGTCCCACTAGGTGGACATGATTTGGGGACGGGGACGACGGGGACGACGGGGACGGGGATGGGGACAAGAACGAGATCGGGAAAGGGAAATGGAAACGAATCGGAATGAACGGAATAACAATTAGCCCTGGCTGGATTAGTACTATTATATATTCTGTGCCCTGGACCAATTCTGATTATTGTAATAAACTAGCTTCCGCCCGCGACTTTGTCCGCGTGTATAGAAAATCCTTAGAAAGCCTTCAACCAGGATCCGACCAGCCGTTTTTACGTGATTAGCGAGTCCCCAGTCCCCACCAAGCAAGCAGCCTCATGTGAGCGAGGCCCGCCACACGCGGCAAACGTCTTGCCTCGCGAGGCTTGGTGGGGTCTCACCTAATCGCGACGGCTGGTCGGATCCTGGTTGAAGGTTCCCTAAAAGATTTTCTCTGATATCCACGCGGAGGAAGTCGCGGGCGGAAGCTAGTTAACTTATATTCGTACGTCCTAGCTTTTACTTCTTCTCTTTGCACTATCAAAGTGGTATCAAAAGCAATCAGTTCTACTATGTCCGTAATAAAGTAAAACACTTAATCAAAATGCAAGCTTCTGACAAAATATACGCCCATTCCGAAATCACATAATTTATGAGCCGTTCGTAAAACAAGTATAAAAACGACAAGCGTAAAAAGTAAACAATGACGGCGGCGTATCAAAACGACTATAACCAACAAATAAGTTTTTGATTAAACATAATACCTACACCGTTCTGAGATAAGAGACGAACGATGGGAATGTAATATCTATAGAATGAGAGAGCAATTAATAATCAACATTGGAAAGCGTAAAAGATTACAACGAGAGCCGACGAATTCCACAGCGGAGCGCTCGCCGCGCCCGCGCCCGCCGCCGCCGCCGCCGCCGCCCGTCAGCAGGACATTAAGGCCAATATTACAAATTATCGAATTTGGCCTATGTTTGAATCAACGATAAACAATCAAATATTCTTTATTTTGAGCAGATAAAAATATATGTTAAAGTTTCACTAGCGATGTTGATTATTTTACGGTTGAAAATACGATATTCGTATCTTCACTCGACTAAAAAAATATGCAAAGACAAAGAAAATTTTCATTAATTTTATATTTTTTGGATAATACTTACTTAAAGTTTATCAATCCCTTATTCAACAAAAATATATAGAAAAATAGGTAATGACATATAGAAGAATATTCAACAGATACTTTTTCAAAAAGTGACTTTATGCTCAAAATAACAACAAAAACATTGAAAAAATGAAAAAGTGAGGTTATTTTCATTACTCTTCACACGTAAAGAAAAGGACAGAGTTTTTGGAATATACTAGCCTTAACAAACATCTCCGCGGGACAGATGAGACGAACCGATTGCCAAACTAAATTTATGCCGCATTCAGTCAGATCACTAACTGTAAAAAGGCATCATTAAAATGACTAATCAAACGATCAACATTCAAGAATCCAGTAAATGTTAATTATATGTTGGAATTTATTGAAATTATTTGAAATAAAATTAATTCTAGCTGTGATATTGGCTAGGAGTTGCCAATGGAAGCTCTCACGGACCGGTCAGGCGAGTGGCCGGCCGCGCTCCAGGCGCTGCCGCTGCCCAGTGGACACCAGTGACATCCAAGCAGGGGCACCATCGATACCGACACTATTAGTATAAGACACTATTTGGTTGCCTGGAAGAAATTGCTTTTTAGCGATAAGGCCGCCAAATTGTTCTTAATATGTATTTCTTTTCCTTGTAATGTTTTCTATTATGGTGAACAATAAAGAATATATCTATCTATCTATCTATCTATCTATTTAGTATAAATATAGAAGCTTCTGGAAACGATAATAGGCGTTCAGATCAACGTAGCTCAGCATCTGATAGCGAATTATCAATTGATGTAAAAATTATCAACTTAACGATATCTAACTTCTTGTAAGTCGTTCATTATTGGAAAAGTATGTTCCCGTTGAATCGATTTAAAACAAAAATTTGAGCGAAATCATTTTAGTCAAAAATCATTACAGAATGTTAAGAAGTACAGCCTAGCCTAGCCCCATGGTGAAGTGCAACGAAATCGGCTTCGGCGCCGCGCACGTCACGCGACCGCATTCCATGGCGCCTCCATTCATGTTGCGCGAGCGAGATATAGCTACAATGCCTAAGGAGGAAATGAGAGAGGACACCGAGCGCCGTTACCCTGTATGGGAATGCAATTCGTAAGCGCACGCGCACGGATTTGATGCCGGACTTGGTGCGTCCATCTCGCGCCAATCACCCGGCCTATCGACATCCTGCTCGCACGCAACTACACGTTGCTTTCGGCGCAACATATCTACCGATGCGTCTGTTTGCATACTGGCGCGATGGCGGTGTGATTTGATCGATCGCCGGTTTCCTGTGAGAAACACAGGTTGTTTGTCAAGACAGGTGGCGAGTTGCGTTACCGTTAACTCTTTGTGCGTCCGAACCGCACGCATCGCTCCTCCCTTACATGGATTTGTCTGTTTAACAACAGCACCAAAGTCCTGCCCGAAATAGATGTAACTTGGTTTACTTACATGCAAACAAACTTTCATGTGTACACAACGAATATCAAAAGTTCGAAACGAAATTCCAAGACATTGCATAACGAGCACAAGATCGAGCCCGCGCTCGGCGTATGTTACATTTTATCATGTATGAAATACATAGACACAACAAAGTAGCGAGCGTGTTTGCTGTACATTCTGTAAGTATTTTCATATTACCGAGTATTAAATGGAATGCGGTTAGGCACGACGATGGTGTACGAGTTCCGGACCCTATCTCTAGTAAACAGGTTAACATTATTCTACTTTACGTAAAGTTCTAAAGTAAACGTACGTTTGATACACACACAAGCATACTCATTGGCATAGGCATAAGAGTTGCAGAGCTTTTTGAACAAAATATGTTAATAGGTACTAGTAGGTAGTAACTTTACCTAGGGTAAATCATTATCGGGCGCATATTCACCGGCTCAAATATTGACAAATTAATTAGAAAACTAAATACGGAAACGGAATAAAGTTAATAATGACGTTGTTAAAAAAACTATTTCCTTGTGGGATTTGGCAGCGAAAGTTGCTAAAAATATCAATAGTAAAGGACCAAATATTTAAACCAAACCGAATATTTAATCCAATTTAAGCAGTTTAATAAAAAAAACAATATGATGTAAACTGAAAAGCACAATACAAAATTAAAGTAACACTAAACGTAAACGTGGAGTCAACAGAAATAATCGCTGTGCCGAGACGCGCATAATACCTATTCACAACCCAGACGTGTTGCACTTCCAAACTATGTGATGAGCAGTTTATTCAATGTCACAATCTGGACACTCGCCAAAAATGTCACAATAAGGCGAAAAATTGTAAACAGCCGCATACTAATTTAACTAATAAGGTCGGGTCACCAGCATCTGTCTCGCCAAGATCGTAGCATTTGAAGAAAAATAGGGAATTCGAAGTTATTATCATGTGGAATAACGCTAATAAAAGTCAAATGCTATTCATCGATCAAATTCTGTCCGTTGGATAAGAAAAACTAAATTCAATATTGAGCCTTATGGCGCTGAAAAGTTGTGTAAAAGAACACTCAGGCAGGTAGGTACCTAGTACCTACTCGTTTGGTTGGGCGAATTTCAAATGGAATACTTACATGGAAGGAAATACTGAAGAACTTACAAAAGTCAGTGTGAAGCCACTGCCTCTTCAAGAAATTTATTTTTGCTGTTGAAATTATGTGCATTCATCGATTTGACTTCTTTAATAATGCCAAAAAGAAAGAAAAAACCCGGCCAAGTGCATGTCGGGCCATGCGCAGTAGGATTCCATAGTTACCTTTTAAATACATATGGCTATAAACTTATATTTTACTCCCTGTGTTACACAACTAATTGAACTAACGACTAATTAATTAAGTATCATCATCATCATATCAGCCGCACGACACCCACTGCTGGGTATAGGCCTCCCCTAAGGATCTCCACGACGATCGGTCCTGCGCTGCCCGCATCCAGTGGCTTCCCGCAACCTTCACCAGATCGTCGGTCCACCTTGTCGGGGGCCTACCCACGGAGCGTCGTCCGGTGCGCGGTCGCCTTTCCAGAACCTTTCCGCCCCAACAGAAATCGGTTCTTCTCGCTATGTGTCCCGCCCATTGCCACTTCAGCTGAGCAATCCTTCGAGCGATGTCGGTTACTATAGTTCTCCTGCAGATCTCCTCGTTTCTGATTCATATTAATATAATATAATCGTAATTAAGTATAATACCTAACTATTCAATGAAATTTGTATCTACGAAAATGTTTCCAAATTTTTACTTTTAATACGAGACTTTTAGTCTACCTGCACTGTAAATAAGTTTCTGAAAGAATCGCTTATTTGCCACCTCGCGCACTCTACACCCCCTTTTAAGCTATTTGACTGTACTGCTAGCAGTGACAGTTTTCCTTATCACATCATTATAATATAATGTACTGTCGTAAATTTATTTACGTATACAAAAGCAAGGGGACGACGACGACGACACTTGACTCTTAACAAAATTTTGCACTTTAAAGCTTAATATTTCGCAAACAAATCTCTGAATCGGTGGTATTTAATAACCAACCTACAAAATTTTCAAAAGACCTATACAACGACACCCCACACTATGTGATAGATGAGATTTTTTTTATCCCCTCTTTAGGTAGGGGAGTGACAAGATTTTATTCTAGCACTTTGTTGGCAATACACACAATCATGTCAAATTACTGCTTTCTAGTACTAAGGGCCTCTGAGCCAAATCGCGGACGGATAAACTGGTACTTTGTTGACTTGACTACGAAACGGAACCCTAAAAACTGTCAAATTTTTCGTTTAAATGCAAGAGATATCATTTTTGGAAATGTTTAGAGTCTTAATGTATACTCATCAACTTTGTCTAGGGATACAGGTGTTATTTTCATACAAACGAGGTAACTTTGAAGCCTTGGTCTTCTGCCAGGGATGTACCGTGCTGTGATCTGATGATGGCTATCCAGGGAGTGATGGATTAATGGGTCAGAGTTCTTAGTTTTAGGATTTCCATACATTTTCATGCTATTTTCGCGATTGTTTAAACATGTCCTTTAATCTTTTAGAATGCTGGATCAATTGGGTGTGCGTATAGCGTATATCTGTATCTTCTCCATTCACTCTTTTAGCCATCATCAGATCACAGCACAGTACATCCCTGGCCAAGGAAACCAAGGCTTCAAAGTTGCCTTGTTTGTATGAAAATAATAATAAGTTTTTTATTTTCCAAAAATTCAGTTTACAATGATGTTTGTGAGGCATCCCCAGAAAGTAATAAAATACTTGTGTTGGAGACGACTCGCTCTTACCTACTCTTTTTATACAAAGGAAAATAATAACAAAAACAAGATGATAAAAAACTGGAATCTAGTTACAATATAATATACATAAAATGGTCAATTATAATCATTGATATATCAAAACAAAGTTTAGATGCGTTATGCGCCAACATCATGCAATTTAAAACAGCGACAGGTACGGCAGATACACACATTGACATATTACATCAATAGTGGGACAAAAATGAACGCCACCATACGGAATCCCTGTCGTTAGAAAGAGATAAACAGACATCATAAGTTTCGTCTGATACGCTGCATTCTCATTGGCGCGTCTCGCTCTTTGTAAAAAAATGTCCGATTAGAGTAATACAAAATACGAAAATACATTTTACGGTTAAATACAGTACTTACGTGTGAAATAAAACATTTTTCCGATCTCTGACTGTTGCTGTATAATTTGCACATCGTTTATAGACGCAGGAGGGCATTTTTGATCAGAATGTCACGGTTTTTTAGTGTCTGTCTGACGAGAGTGATGTGTGTTTACGTGTCACGAGCCTGTGTCTGACTAATTGAAAGTCGGGCAATTACCTTACTTTCGTCTTGCCATTGTGGAGTGCGGGTAACGCATCTAAACTTTGTTTTGATATATCAATGATTATAATGTACTTTACTTAATTTTTACTACTATATTTACTCAATGCACCAATGTACATAGTGTTTGTTGGGTGAGTGTGAGTCTATCCGTGTGTGTTTTTGTTTGTATGGTGTATGTGTGCGTGTGTGTGTGTGCGCGCGTGTGTGTGTGTAGTGTGTCCGTGTCTGCATCTTCAGGTAATTCGCACCAAAAAAGCCTCGACATCCTCATACGTTAAAGATTTTAGCCAATTAGTAACCACTCTTTTATTTACATTCATGATTAAGTTTTGGATGTATTTCTAATTTAGAATTTACCTTATTATAAATGAAAGGTGATTGCGTGGAATATTGACGTCTGGCAAAGGCACTGGCAAAGTGTATGAGTTCTATTAAAAGGAAGCGTCTTGCGAGTTTCCAGCATAATATAAAAAACTTATTATTATTATTATTATTATTAAAAGCAAACTGATATTACTAATTTGAGAGGAATTACGTAAGTAGGTAACTGGCACATAAAGCGTTTATGATTAGCATGTAATGGCAGTCCTTGCGGATAGTACTTAAATGAGGACATGTTTTACCTCTTATTCATCGGCTTTATGTATAGAGGATTGATCAAAACGTAAATCACATGAATCAATCACAGAGATTTGTATGCAAGTTTAAGTAATACCTAAGTCAGTGGTGGAAACTCCAGTGTGTCTAACTGAAGAATATAATATACCTAATTAAAGTAGATTAACTTGTTCGCGATGGTAGTGAAACTAGCGCCGCCACTACATTTATTTTTATTACTCGTAAACCAAGTCAATATTTTAAAAAGCTTCTCTTAAATTATGTCTCTAATATTTTTTTAATAACTCTTCAACAGTTATCATTCATTCTGTAAGTTTTAAAATCCATAATTGCCAAAGTGTAGAACGAAATCCTCTTACGCCATTTTTGAGTTTACGTCACTACGATGTTTTGTTTCTCCTGATGTGTAAAACTAATTTATGGTATATTTAAGATAGTCCTGTACTTGCAACTGTTGTATGTAATGGCTTGTAATTATTGTGTGTGTAAATGATATCACTTTTTTCTCAACATACTTAAATATACTTAATATCAAATCGTTCAAGGTGTGCAGCATAAGATTATAAAGTTATTACGACGACAGCCCTCCACTGCATCATTTACTTACATGGTAAACGACGAATATGGTAAACCGCGTCACGGTTAGTATTTACAACGTATGAGTGGTCCTACTATAAATGTAGGTGAGTAGTCGAGTACACGGCGCCAATGCGGATTTCCTTCGGAAAGCAAATGCATTCCTTGCAAGCCTTCGCAGTAAGTCAGCCCGCTGACAGTTTACCCGTGCGATGGTAGAATGTTGAGCAGGTGAATTATGAATGAGACACGTCATGCGCCCACGCACGCGGTTGGCTGCTTGGGCGGCAAAGGCGCCGCGATCGCCGGTAATTGCTTAATCGATATGCTTCTCGATTCGGGATGGCAATTATCGATATCAGAGAACAATTGACGACCCGATTAGAGAACCGTGAGACGATGAGAAATAGTCAATTTGAACATCTAGCGAAGCGTTTATTCGGAATGAAATATTATATGACTACAACGTTACTATCATTTACTATTCATTGGATGTTTTTAACAGGACACAAAAGAAACCAGTAAATTACTCATTCATTCATATTTTAAGTGTCAATGGGTGTCGACTAATCGTCGGGCGATTTACTCACTTTGACAGTAACTGTTAAGTACAATTCTCAGAAAAATCTAGTAAATGGCGGGAATCAGAGTATCTTTGAAAAGAGATATGAATCATTGTATTATGGTTTCCTGTAGTTTATTCTAAGTATTTCATTCAGTAATGAATCATAGTCGGTTCAACCTCATTCTTTATCGATATAAAAGTATTTAGGTAAGTAGGTATACCAGAAGCTTCAAAGATTAAAAATCATTTTTCCTTGTTTAAAAGCCCATGAAAGTTCCAATATTAGATACCATTTCGTTCCATATTATGTAGGATTGTGTTGCAGTGCACCAATTTACAGGCAATTTTGAAATTTCGGTCTACTCTACTGATTTTCTCGTGTTCTTCCGACATTAGAGAAAATATTGGTTAAAAACTCTCGTAAAAATTTTCGTTTCTTTTTAAACGATAGGTTTAGTATCTGTATTAAGTCACACAATAAAGGTTATATAATCATTAAAATCCATCCAAAATCTAAAACGAGAAACTACTGGTGTCGAGACTCAGATTTTCGTTGTTTTAGTGTCATACTTACGTTGTTATAGTGTCATACATCTACAGTGCCTTCATATCTAAGCATAATTTAACAGTAACGTGTCCCTATAACAGTTATCTACAAGAACCTTTGGCTGTTTAGGTGCACAGTGCACTATTAGCCACGTGTATAACAGGCAATTAGATGCCTATGACGCGGGTGCGCAGCGTGACGCATACGCGCTGCGCTGGCGCCTACCTCGTAACAACCTAGTAATTGTGACTATCAAGTACTTCGGCGCAGCTCGCCGCTTATGCAATTAGAGTGACGCGGGTGGCTGAAACGTAACGTTATACGTGAACAATAATAAATAAATATTCTGTACAAATCACACCAATCATTTGAACCCAACTAGGTGAGGGATAGGAATACATAAATAAGAATAAACATCCATGACTCGGGACCACATGCTGATGTTCATCACACAAACTCCTAATAGGATTTGATTTGAACCCAGGAAGATCAAAAAGCAGGATCGTTCCCACTGCGTTATTAAAACGTCGTCAATGATATGAATATCAAGAATTTCATTCGATAATAATTAGGATCGGTGCGAAAGGTGTAGATTTTATTTGAGACTAGATCAAAACCAGTACCAATTCAATCATTAAAGAACGCACATTAAGTATCGGAAAAGTGGTGTTGGATTCGTTGTAAATATAAAGGAGGAGGAGCTCGGTGGCGCAGTGGTTTAGCGCCTGGCCCAGCGATTGCGGAAGTTAAGCAACGTTCGCAAGGGTCGGTCATGGGATGGGACCAAAAATTTATTATCTCGAGCTCCTCCGTGCTTCGCAAGGTACGTTAAGCCGTTGGTCCCGGCTGCATTTGCAGTCGTTAACACCCACCAATCCGCATTGGGCCCGCGTGGTGGGTTATGGCCCATCCTCTTTCCCACCCATAAGGAAGGCCTGTGCCCCAGCAGTGGGATCATCAAAAATGGCTGATGGACATAAACGAAAAAAAATTAACGTAGGTATTTGGAGTTTATGTGACACTGGAACAAAATATTAATGGTACTGGAGGTAAAGTACCTACTCCTCGTAGTCTCCTCAATAATAACTCTACATGACTAACTATTCCTAAACCTTTAGCAAAACGACTTCAGCGTTATAAATTATGAGCTTTATGTTGGCATCTTGTAGTAGTCGGAAGTGTGAAACTGTGAACAATCGGAGGCGGTGATTAGCGCTGTTCGGGCGTCGCAGCGCCGACACAGTGCGCAGGAAATCATAAAGCGCATCTAGAGCGGCGGCGCATCTTTCGGCACCGCTTTCCGGCGTCATTCGCCGGGCACTTCCGCCTGTCCGGCGGTTAATGGACGCCGTTCAGAGCTCGATCTATTTCCAGCTGCCTATCAGGAACTAACAGATTCATTAAAATATTCACTCCCATATTGGATTCAGCTAATCCTGTGTACTTTATCAAAGTTCTGGCTAGTAGACGATTTATTAAAATTTTATATATCTTAATTGTTTCGTCATAATCTTCGTTGCTTAATCAAACCACGCAATTCAGCCCACCTCGCAGAACATTCCTTCAAACAAAGCAAAAAATGTCAATACTTAAACCCGAGCGACTGTTTTAGAAAGTATCGCGTTAGTAAAGAATTCGTTATGAAATAGTATGAAAAGGTATTGTTTGTGGCGGCGGCGCGGAAAAAAATGAAAAAGCAAACAGTTGCGCATTCCATTGCTAGTGCACGTGGTACATTCCAATGGGGTCATGCACCACACGGCGGGCGCGTGCGTAAAAACAAGTGCAACGATCCAGAGCCGACGAATCCGGCCCCGTGGCTTCGCACATTCTGTATACCTCCTGCTTACACCGACGCTGTGTGACAAAGACGGACTAACACAAATCTAACGTTAAGTGCGTTTACGCAGTCACCGACGACGACGATAAACTATTAATGCATTGTTGTTTTTGCCTTATCGAATTCAGTCAGCGAATTTAGTAGTATGTAATTGAATTGTTATGAGACAATTTTACTAATGTCGCAAGTCAGTCAAGCAAACACGATATCGTAATGCGGATTGAATGATAAAGATTTGTAGCACATTTGTAATCGGTTTATAAACACGATTAAGTCACTTGAAACTCAAAAGCAGCTTTTCTTAAACTTCACCATTTGACAGGAAAATGAGACGCTAAGCTTAGTCCAAACATAGAATTCGCACAAAATCAATTAGGCCCGAGGCATGGTCAGCCGTGTATTTAGATAGCATTCCTTGGGGTAAGCAGCGAGCTGGTGGCCAGGAAGTAGGGTTGCTTCTCGGACTCCAATGTATAACAATATTTTCCACTTCGCTTTATATTCAAATTCTGGTTAACATTAGAAAGATACTCGGAGTCCGTCTTCTCTAGAAGTTAAACGATCTCAAACAGCTAGTGAACATACATAGCATAATAGTTTTATGCGAGGTGCAATTTTTTTTTACCTATTCCAGAAAAAAACTCTTAGCACTCACTGTTTTAAGAAAGTCGCCAGCATATATAAACGTGGCCAACATTGCAGATCCGCAAGCTTTCGCAATGCACATTGCACAAGTGTCGACAAGATATCAGGTGGTTTATTTACCTTCTGGAGCTCTATTTTTTAAATCCTTTGGCTGGCGTCGAGCGCCCATTATTATTTTTCGTATTTTTGAATCGCCCGTTGGTCAGTAGTTATACAATTCGAATGTAAATTTTATTGTGACATTACGTCGCATGTGACTTAAGTCCCACGAACGATTTCAAACGAATTATTTCAAAAATAAGGCCCCTGAACTGGAAGCAACCAAAATCAAAAGCAAGCATAATCAATATTGACACGTGTCTACAATGATAAAGTAAAGCGGCAAAATAAATAAAGACTCGACTTGAAAACTTCTTCCAATTTTTATGTCAGTTATTATTATTATTATTTAGAAGGGGGGACGCCAGCGAAGCCGGACATGTGATCAGTCTCCCCGATCGGAACCATTTCACCCGCAGTTCCCCAAATCTACTGAAAACTGAGAGCAGGGGGAGGTGGGATATCGTTTACCCCAGCAGTGACGGACCCTCGATTCTACATGTGCACTTACAGTACCTGCAGAGTTGCCTTATCGTTAACTGCTTTAGATCCTCTTCCTTATGGTTGTCTGCTTTAAAGAGCTCCCATTATTCCCATCATTCCCAGCGTAGCGATGCCGTACATCGGGCATTCTGCCATGAAGTGGTAGCTTGCTTCTTCTCTTTACATTGCGGACAGATGGGATCCTCAATCCGTTTGATCAATGACAGGTGTCTGTTGAGTGGACAGTGTCCTGTCAGGTCAGTACTCCTATAATCGTTCTTATATTTCTCCTACCTCGCTTCAGCAGCGCTCTAGTTTTCTTTATTGTCAACTGATTTGATGAAGATCTTAAAATGTTTACAGTCCTTTCTTTTCATCTATCTTTAGTTGGTTTCTTTGATTGTTCTGATCTTGATAAGTTCTTGGTAATTCTATGTGTGACTGCATAATAATAATAATATGTCAGTTAAGAAGCTAAATGGGGGAGGTCGCCCTCTTGCTTGCCCCACCTCCCATTTTTACTACTGGCAGCAGCATCTTCTGAAAGTTTGACAACACCCTCGCAGTTGGGCTCACTTCTGAGCATAAATTGAGGGTGGACGGCATCCCCAAAGAGAGGGTGTTTGGTGTCGCCTTTTTGACTTTTTGATGATGATGTTAAAATGCGTGCTTATATAGCTATCCATCTATATCATCTTCAACAAAATGCATAGTTTATTAGTTGCAGACCAGCCCCCCTAGCCAAAGTAACGTTTGCAAATTTTCGTTATCGTTTCGCTCCGAAACATGTATGGATTTGACGTTTTAAATTTCTATAGTTAACGAAACCTTATGTCAATCCCATACATGTTTCGAAAGCGAAGCGATAACGAAAATTTGCGAATGTTACTTTGGCTAGGGGGGCAGTTCAGTAGGTGTTCGTTCGTTATCTGTCGATTACAATTCACCTAGTTAAGCATTTATAGCGGATCCTATGGATATTCTTGGATGGCAGCCCTGGCGGAGGGTCGGAGGCTCCGCAGGAATGCGGCTGAGGTCCGGGCGCGCGGCCTCTCCCCCCTCCCCGCCGCGCGCCGCCACCCGCGACGAGGCTGCGGCATTTTTCAACGTTGCACACGTTTTCCAACAGGAAAATTTTCAGTCAGATGCATTTAGAGCGGTGGAAATTTGTTTCTTGAAATGAGGATATCTTTTGTGTGAGTTATGTCAATGTGTATAGATAGGTATGCACAGTATGCAATCGATAAATGTGAAAATTGTTGAAGTTTCCAGATTATACTAGTTAGTTACCGTTTTGTTAGTTAGTTACCGATTTTTTACGGATAGAAAATACAAGGATCTACAAATATTGTCATTGGAAAGCATAGTAGAAAGGCGCAATGCAATATAAAACCACATTTTTTTAATTATAAGTCTGCTTAGAAAGTAGAATGACTTAATGTATGCATTAACTGACTCAATGAGAAAGATTTAACGACACCTTTAAAACCTAAGTACCTATATGCATTTTGAAAGCTCGAGCTCTTTGTAAAGTCAAATATTAGTGACGTTAAGTCTTATGAGTCATTTTCACCTCATGGTCTGGGCCCAGAATAGAATACGATCTAGACTCTAGGTAGATCACGAAGTGTAAATGACTCATTGAACAAGTTTTCTAGACCTACTTTAAGGCACTATCATTAAGTATACGAACGTGGTACAACCATATTCGAAAGGATAAAATAACAATAATGATATCGCTTAACAAGATATATTTAAATTATTTTCACTACCACCACCGATAATCATTTCCAGGACACTCGAGATACACTAAGATAAGGAAATTAAAACTGATTCTCTAATAATGATTCCATCTAACAACTCCGTCTAATCCGACACCGAGCGTCACGGCGCTATTCCCGAGAGCCGTAGCATAAAATCTACCAAAACGGGTCCGAAATCCATGAAAGGAGTGAACGCCGACACATTCCGAAGGCACGAATCGTAAATTACGGTCGCGAGCGGCGCCGGCGCCCGAAGGAGCGCTTGTTACGATATTTGAACAAATTCCCGGCGGTGTTAATCTGCATAATAACAGACACGGTTACAAAGCGGTCGCCGACTACCATTATGCGTTGCTCTCCTCACCCCGCCCGCTACACCCAATACCCGTCTCATCCAGACAACTTATCGCTTCGTATCTTGCACCGTGTTGTTTTGATGCAGTTTTACCACTTGGTTTCGTACGATTAATCAAATTCAGAATGCACGGGTGTTATATTTATGTTGCTTCGGTCGGCTCTACCTACACACGTCTTACAAAGTTATGGTACATCTTGTGATCTTGATTTCTTATCGTTGCTTGGCGAGTTCAATCGTATATTGCGGAGTTGCAAAAACAGATGAAATAAAATGGCGACACAAGAATACAATCCTGACAGAGTTCTTCGGGTGCGTTGGACGGTATGAGTAGACATCTACTGATCACAGAGACCGAAGATTAAGTTTCAAAAAGAGAGTAGGGGCTATCCTTAACAAACTTGGTCTCGCACCGTATTGGCAGCTTTTAAAAAGCTTGGAAGATGGAAGAACGATCGCGTGGAAAGACTGCTATAGTTACGGATACAATTTGCCTAAACAGTCGTGTATGGACTGATGCAAAACAGTGAAGTAAAAAACTGATGGCTAGACACATTAAATGGCGAATAGCAACTCAGTTTTAAAGTTATTTTAGAAGTAATACAGATCAATGCAGGGACAAAGGGTTTAGTCGGCTGCTATATTGTTAGCGTTGCCGACCATTATTTGTGGCGTTCGGATGCCCTTAACATAGGGCTGCCAAACGGCAGAATTCGTTCTGTTTTGCGTCTTCCATCTTTTTTTGTAATTCGTTGTCAAATAAGTTATCGTCAATCTAGTAGTAATGCTCATAGTAAACTATAGTCGCTTTTTACACCAGATGTATCATGGAAGTAGTGCTCTGTCTGTAGAGACCCAATGCGTTCCGATGCGATGGCAAAATCTTAGGTCCTTACTTTGAATATCATCAGATATGTAAAGGATCGACCGACTATTGAAGATTGCTTGTTCATGTTCGTAGTCAAATGGTATAAGCTGTCTTTCAGCTAAGCGAGTGCTGCGAAAAAACACTTTTCCATTTACAAAACCAACCCAAGCATTTATGTTTTCTAAAAAAGTTTATCTAACTAAGCAGTATTTATATTTGTTCCGGGCACAGACCATACAACAATACTGTGGTCCCGGGTGTTTAAATCGACGACAGCGGCAGCCCTACCTCAGCCACCCAATCGCGAATCTCTATATTGGCGGCTATTTTTAACTCTCGTCCAGGATTTAGGGAATGTGAAACACGGTTACCGAGCCGAGAAACGGGCTTCTAACACCGATTGTATTGTTTATGTTAACCTCTACGACGACTTGGCACGTGATTTTCCTAGGGGATTAGGTACGTTCTATACAGATAACTCACATTCTAAAATGCGTCCTTGATGACAAATTTGAAATGTTCTAAGCAGGGATTGATAACGTTATTTTTAAATGTAACGTTATTTCTTACTTTTTTTAACGTTACTTTTAACATTAACGTTATGTCAATAAATGACGTGACTTTAGATAATGTTACATTGAAATTGACGTTATTTCAGTAAATAACGTAAATTTTAACGTTATTCCTTACTTTTTGTTAACGTTACTTTAAAATTAACGTTATTCCAATTAATAACGTTACTTTTTTACCGATAATTTTACCGGTAATGTTTAACGCTATATTCAACGGTAATTTTACCGGTACAATAATTTTAACGTTATTTTTACCGGTAAATTTACCGATAAAATGTTTTAACGTTATTTTTTTTGTAACGTTATTTTTTACGGTATTTCAATCCCTGGTTTTAAGAAAGAATTTTTGATAACGAGGAGTAATAGTGTAAGTAAACTTTTATTATATGTTCGCAAAATCCTTGGAGTGGCAGATTTATTGATAACTAGCGGCCGCCCGCGGTTTCACCCGCGTGGTTCCCGTTCCCGTGGGAATATCGGGATAAAAAGTATCCTATGTTTTAATCTAGGCTATTTACTATCTGTGTGCCAAATTTCAACCAAATCCGTTGAGTAGTTTTTGCGTGATTGAGGAACAAACACTTTAACATTTATTTATAATATATATTACCTAGGTACCTAGTAGGATTTTGAATATTTTGATTCTGCAATACATTTTTATTTGATAATACAATCGAGTCAAAATAATAATTATCCACAATTCAGTTCAGTATAGGTAAGTACTTAGAAGCGTTTCTTGTAGTTTTTATAAAAGTAAAAAATAGATTCTGATTCCGTTTTAGGTTAATCACCAGTTTCAGTGTCAGAAGTTTTTATTTACTTATGTTTAAGATGTCCATGTGGACCAATTCGACGGCAGGCACTTCATTATGATTAACTTATTAAGAATTATTAGCTGACTAGGTATATTAAAATACATACCTTTGATGGCTTGCAAGATTTATGAAACTTTGTCTTTAAATAAACTTGTCTGCGTCCTCCATAAATACCAAGTGTGAAAAACAAATGAAAATATTTAATTCAATTGTATATTTCGATAGGCACACATGTTGGTAGTTTAGTACCTAACCTAAACTACTGTTTAATAAAATAAAAGTGTGTCCGATTATTTTTAAACGCGCGTCTTTAATGTGTAATTCAGGAATAAGTAAATCAAACCTGTCTGGTTACTGATAAGTAGGTACCTATAATTTAGGTGTTCGCTAATGAAATGTGAAATGCCTCTCGTATGTGTAGTTGTGTACAGACCTAGGTATGTGTGAGCACATCAGCGACAGGTGCCAATGTTTAACGGTTATGAATATGTTCGGGAGGCACCCACGCGCCGGTATAGACGACGCGACAAAATAATCGTCAAGGTTGACTTCAATGGTAGGTACCTACCTACGTCGCGTCGCGGCGGATTTTTCATGAAATAGTTTCACCGCTCGGCTCTGACGGCAATGTCTGAGGCGGCCGGGTCGATGCCCCCGCCGCCGCCGCCCGCCACGCGATTTGGCTTCACTCAACGCAACTACTAACTGAACTCGCCAAATACACGATTTCGATACTCTTTGGTTGAGCATCATCGAATGTATCAAAACCTCATTTCAAAACAAATTACAATACTCAATTTAAAAAAAGAATCAAACAACGAAATTTGCTACAAAACGATTTTCAAATGTTTCGGCATAATTATTCTAGAAACGAGATCACCATGCCAACGAGGTAAGTAGGCGTGTGACGGCTTATGCCAACATTCGATGCAAGACGAGACGTGACAATTCTCAACGGAGTTTTTTATTCGACAAAAACCGACGATGTATTTATACTGAAAACTAAAAATGTTACAGAATGGTCGTGATGAGCAATCATTTTGACTAGACAGAAGAATTTTCTAACTACTGAGCAAACTTGGTTTTGGTTTCTAATAAAATAAATAGTAGGGTGTCTGCCAATGAAAAAAATGTAAAACCCAGGTATTAACCTATAGGTTAAATAGGCTGCTTTTAATTAATAAGTAGTCCAGGAGACAGCGGGTCCGAGCGCATAGATCGTGCTAGCCTGCATCCCACTCCCGCACAACTTATCAATGAAATTCCTGCGCCGACGCCGCCGCACCAACGGTTCCTCACGTTCCTTACACTGACGTAACAAAATGGCGGACAACAGACATAAGTTATTAACTACGTGCTTGTCCTGTCTAAGTACAAGTAAGCGGTTTATCATTATTAGCCCAAGGAAATATTACTATTAACGCAATTCTTAGGAAAACCCATAGTTATGTCAAGACTACGTAATGAGCTAAACGACAGTATCAGTTACACAATAGCCTTCTGTGAAAGGACAATCTTTAGCTCCGACTCCAAATGAAAAAGAAACAATTTCAGACTTGAATAAAAACTTAGAAATTTTCAATTTAATTTAATGATCAATCTTTGTTATAAATATAAACTATGCCATCGATGTTGTTGCTAAAGGGCCTCAACGATAAAGGCGATACCTACCATATTGGAAGTTTTCATTAGTAGCTTACATTAGATAACTACTAGAGCCATCTGTGTTTATAATTTGTAAAGTGATAAAAGATTTAGAGATGGCAGCACCCATAAACTAATAAGGCCGGCCACACACAGACAGAATCCCGTTACGGAATTCCGTACATACGTGATTCAGAACGCAGCTAATCCATACAAATCTATGGACTACCACACACATACGGGATTTTTCCGTACGGAATCTTCATACACTATCGAAATTCCGTAACGAGATTCCGTCTGTGTGTGGCCGGCCTTAAGCAAAGATGTTGCATGTACTTTTATGAAAGCAAGGTTCGCTGAAAACCGGTAAATGCTATAGCTTGGAATGCATAGATGGCGCTCAACATATCAGCATTGCAGTGTCATGAACTATTTTACAGCCGGTCTTTTTTTAAGGTGCGTTCCCACGGCCTGTCTGTAGACGCACGAGAGCGGGTGAATCTACGTTGTCTATTACTTCCTGCGTCATTGTCGTTACTTGAAAATCCAATGCATCGCAATAATTAAATTAAAAATATGCAAATAAATACAATGTATTATAATTGTACTATAATGTAAATGATGGCATATTTTTGATTTATTCCTTGTGACGCATTGGAGTTTTAAAGATTTTCGAGTTCAGACAATGACGCAGGAAGAAAGGAACAACGTAGATTCACCCGAGCGCAAGACCGACGCACCGTGGGAAACGACACGTCCGTCGTGGGAAACGGTGCGTCGGTCTTGTCTGGTGCGCTCTCGTGCGTCTAGAGACAGACCGTGGGAACGCACCTTTAGCTTAGCTCAAAATCTTAGTTCAAATCCCACTATAAGTTGTAGGAGAGAATGGACAGATGGCGCTTTCACCTTTGAATAAGCAAAGATTGGCAGAACAGTGATCTATTCAGGGTGGCCGACAGAGGTCTCCAGTCTGCACATTTTGTCCCGACTACTGATCGAGATTGCTATGTGGTATAGATTGATTGAATGATAATTTAAAGCTGATCTGTGGGTCTACTGCACAAGTGCCGTCGGCATCGATATCGGCTTCATTTGACAGATGGATGAGACACATTGCTACTTTTCTTTGGTAATTTTCTATTTGTGCCAAAAAGAGTAGCAATGTATCACATTCTCTTACGTTATTATCACGTTTTAATAATTTTTAAATTAATAATAATTATTATTATCACATTTTAATTTCAACTCGATATAAAGAGAGTTGAAAAAGTATGATCTTAAGTTAAGATACCTCTTAACGTTGAGAGCGGTTTATAAAATACCGGCCTAAAAGTGATATAAAAAAAATCTAACCTGGCGCTGTTGAAGTTGGCCGGGTCGTTATTAGCGGCCCCGAAGGAGACGCCCACGGCCAGCCCCTCGGGTATGTTGTGCACCGTGATGGCGACCACCAGCAGCATGATCCGCTTCCACTGGGACTGCCGCGCCTCTAGGGCGGCTCGAGCTATGCTGTCTCTGTGGTCACCCTCGCCGTTCTCTTTCTGGAAGGAGAAGCACTCGCTATAGGAAAAAAGTGTGCGCACTTTGGATGCGTTTTTGTAATAATTTGACTTGTATTGAACATCCCGACCTAGCAAGTACTATGGAAGTGCGCACACTGGTTGCGAGTGGGTTCTTATAGCAAAAAATTCGTATGAATAAAATTTGTAAGAAAACCCATCCAAAGTGATATTTTTTGATATGGAAACACTACAGAAACAACGAGTCATTCAAAAACGTTCCGTTATCCACATCCAATTTTCAAAGGGCAGAAAAGTCACAAAATGTAAAAGCGTGGCTGTATAAACTCTAATTTCTTTCGAAATTAAGAAAAATAAATGTCGAAAACTACTTTCGATTTGGCATTGATCTGTCATTTGGTTGACAGATACCACTGACTAAATAGTGAAAAAGTACGGCAGATTATGATTCACAGATGAAAAAAGTATACAACTTTAGCATAAAAGGCCGGATCTTCTTTGTCAGATTTTAAAATTAATGACGAAAAAGTTGACACGGTATACAGGATGGTCCAGATAGTGTCGTCCAAGATTTTTTTAGATTACTCACACCTGGGTGCATCCAAAAATACCCTATGTATGTTACGCGATTTTTCGTAGTTTAGAAGTTATGATTTTTTAAATGTGTTTTTGCGAATTTTCTACCGGACGTACCATAAAAATTCATAAATACATTCATATTAAGAATTTTTTGGGTATTCTTTTTGCAACATAATTGTCTTAAAACATTCTTCCATACATTAAATAAACAACTACATAACATCCAGATAAGTTCCTGAAAAAAGGGTCGAAAACGAAAATTTTAGGTTTTACTTCGACGAAATAACATTTTAACAATGCCTTTAAAAATACAAAATGGATACTTCATTAATTAAACTGATTTTAAAAACTTAAGTGGCTTTTTAGCTTAGCAAATAAAACAAAAAAAGTGACTCTTAATAGGGCATTTTATCGGCTTTCAAAGTTTGTAGTTTGAAAAATCTCCACTATTAAACTTTTTTTTACTCCTAGCGCTAAAAATTGTAAGACATCGTCGAATGCATTAAAAAAAACTAAAACTCACACAGACAGTAAGAAAGTAATAATTACGAACAATAGCCTAAACTATTTTTTTTAAATGCAAAAATCGAGACTAACTGAAAATAGAATTTAAATACTTGAAACTTATAAAGATCAATTAACACAAAAATGTCGAAACTCAAATCTTGAAGTAGTTGCTTAGTCGCAGGCGCGCGCAGAAATGAGAGCGTTCGCAGGGTTGCGCTGGCTTTTTTACCCTTGGTTGGCATAAAATTTTCTCATCCGCTACACGGCCTCTCATGACAGGAGACCGTCCTCGGGCTCCCTTTTGATGGGCTTGAGTGGCTTCTTTCATCAGTCAAGCTCGGGCATGGAGAGTCCTATGACTGGTCGATCTTCAGGCGAAGCGTGGACACGTAGCTCATCCGCCACTCTAAAAGGTTCCTCGGGTGAAGTGGGGACACGTGGCTCATTGGCCACGCTGTGTGGATGCTCAGGTGAAGCGTGGACGCGTGACTCGTCAGCCACGCTGAGAAGATGCTCAGGCGAAGTGTGGACGCGTGACTCATCAGTCACGCTGCTGGATTGTTGCTCAGGCCTTGCGTGGTGTGACACTCCTGACGTGCTAGGCTGCTGTCCATCATCAGCCGGGTGGTCGACTGGCACAGGCTGCTCCGTAGTGGCGAGAGTAGGCCCCGCGTCGTTCAGATGACCGACGCGCCACACCTGACGCCTGATTTTCCAAAGCCTTGAGTCGAGCGAGCATCGCCTCCATTTCCTGCTTCATGTTACCTTCCGATCACGGCGACTGCCATGGCGAGGTTCTCGGCGGTGGCTTCGACTGCGACGATAATCACGTTCCGACATTTTTGGTTTTTACTTAAACAGAAACTAGAAAACAAGATAGGATCGTAGATTTAATCCCACTTCTGATACTAAATACTAAATAATATACTAGAAAAAATACGACTCGCACCAGATCACCCACCAATTCTGATGTTACTATTTTTTTGAAAAGCAAAAATCGAAATTAACTGAAAATATAATTTAATTAAGTACTTGAAACTTATAAAAATCAATTAACACAAAATGTCGAAACACAAATCTTGCAGTTGTTGCTTCGTCGAAGGCGCGCGCAGAAATGAGAGCGTTCGCAGGGTTGTATACCCTTGGTTGGCATAAAATTTTCTCATCCGCTACAGTCAGCTATTATTGGTAATTTAACTAAATAATTTAATTAACTAACACACAGCAAGGTAATAAAATAACAACCTCGAAGAGAGAGATAATAACTTCTTTCATACTAAGAGTTTTTTGGGTTTTCTTTATGCAACAACATAATCGTCTTGAATTTATTTTATAGTTATTTATGCAACTGTACTATAATGAGGGGTATTAAAACACGAATGTGGGTTTATCACATGAGTGTTTTAATACCTAATTATATACAGTTGCACACAAGACTTTATCTACACCCATTTTTTATTTTATTTTTTATTTTTATTTGAAACACAAACAATATTTTAATACATATGGATTAAAACACCCATAATATTTATCTACACCCATGAATTGTATCCTCTAAGAGAATGTCGCGCTAACCCGCGCCCACGCCCGACGAGTTACATTATGAAATTCAGCCTTTATAAAGGGTTTTGAATAAGTAGAATAGAATAAGTAACGATATTTACAATTTCAACCTAACCTTACCTACCTTTTTGTGATATTTTAAAGCATTTCATTAATCATTTGAGTTTAATTTAATTCCTTTGATGATATCTTACTAATTTTGGCGATAAGAATGAATAAAATTGTTAAAATAAATTTTCAAACAATCTTATTATGTTAACGGATTTTTCACCTTACAAACTTTGAAAGCCGATTTCAGCATAAAATGACCTATCAAGAATCACTTTTTTGTTTTATTTACTAAGCTAAGAAGCCTTTTAAGTTTTAAAAAACAGTTTAAACTGATGAAATATCCATTTTGTATTTTTAAAAGAATTGTTAAAATGTTACTTCGTCGCAGTAAAATCTAAAATGTTCACTTTCGACCCTTTTTTCAGGAACTTATCCGGATGTTGTGTAGTTGATTATTTTACGTATGGAAGAATGTTTCAAGACGATTATGTTGCAAAAAGAAAACCCAAAAAATTCTTAATATGAAAGGAGTTATGAATTTTTTGGTCAGTCCGGTAGAAAATTCGCAAAAACACGTTTAAATAAAATGGCTGTGACATACGGACGGACAGACAGATAGACATGACGAATCTATAAGGGTTCCGTTTTTTGCTAGAAGTTATGATTTTTGGGTTCCGTAGCCAAAATGGGCTACGGAACCCAAAAATCATAACTTCTAAACTACGAAAAATCGCGGAACATACATACTTAGGGTATTTTCGGATGCACCCAGGTGTGAGTAATCTAAAAAAAATCTTGTACGTCACTATCTGGACCACCTTGTATATTATAAACAAAGCAGTGCATGGTAGCAATGATATTAATTGCATAGTAGGTATTTTTTAAACGACGAGAAGTAGAAAGTTTTTAAATCAAATAGAATTTTTAATCAAGTAGATCACAATTAACATCAATCGAACAGAAAGGTACATACTTAGCTGACGATTTATTGACTCAAGTGCTCAAATAAGAAATGTTATAATTTTTAAGTAAGGAATGTATTTTATTTTACCGAGGCCCGATCGATTTGAATCGGTCGTCAGAGCCGTGGGCCTGATAGTAAATAGATTGTATTTTCGTACTCCTCGTGTATTTTGGATACGTGTTGCATGTAATGCAGTTGTCAAATAAAGGATTCGTGCGTTAATTTGTCATGTTGGAACAGAGATTTGTCGTCTCTACAACAACGCTATCATTTCCTATTCTTCATTTACTAAATGGTAAAGCTAGGGTTTCCTAGGATGACGGTGCCGTCATATTACGGCCGTAATTTAGCGGCGTTGAATGTTGTCTATGAAAACAATATGGCGCGGTTTCTGACGTTACGGTGTCGCCATATTGTTTACATAGGCAACATTCAACGCCGCTATATTACGGCCGTTATATGACGGCACCGTCATCCTAGGAAACCCTAGCTTAAGCGCTCTATGATTCTGTTTAGTTTTTTTAAGTTGTTGGATAGTTAGACCTTAAATAGGTCGTGGCTTGTTGGTTGCATTCATCATCAAAAATGTACTAACCAATGAGTGTAGCGAGTGGTGGTGCCCTCTCCGCCGCTGCGCAGTGTGTTGGTTACTGATGCAGTCCGCGAAGTCTGCCGCTGGGGGTTGGTCTACCACCACCACGCTGGAGGAGGGCCGCCTGTTCAGCGCTTGCATCATCTCCAAGTCTTCTATCTTCTCTTTAGATTCTTTGGTTTTCGTCATACCTGCAATGTGCCAAATTGTGCGTGTTATTAAGTTGCAGTCATCGCGAAATAACATGACAGCACATTAAGTTAAAACAGTTGAATGCGAAACCAGCTTTAATAACGTAGAACGAACGTCTCGAGGTCAATGTGTCTTCGTCTTGCTTCGTCTGTACTTAAATAAATTAAGCTGACTGAAATAAGACAAGAAATAGAAATGGTAATAGAGATATTTTTAGTATTGGAAATAGATGATGGTGAACCAAATGTTGGAGAATTTGAATTAATTCGGATTTGCAATCTATCCTAAATTGAAAGTAGTCAAAGACAAAAGCGAATGGAATACCTTTTTAAGGCACTCGGCTTACTTTATAAAAACTTTCATCAAATCGCAAACCGACATTGATCGCATGAGGTTATCTTAAGGTCAGGAAAGGTCAGGCATCAGACCAGTTGGAATCAAAGTGCATGTCGGTTGAAGCTCATATTATGATTAACGTAGGTACCATATATCATGGAAGTACAGTAGGTACTTAAATTAAAGAGAAAGAAATAAGCTCACATCACGATATCGTGTCATTACTAGAGGCCGTTATCGGGCGTGCATTTTGCGATGTGCATAGTTATACGACAGTAGTTAACATTTACTTGTTTTTCATTAGGTGTTTTATTTGATGCCTCTCCACCAAAGATATGCCTGGGGAGATGTTTTTACCTTTCCATATTCAATTCTTGTCCTTTTTATCCCATCAAAACTACTTTTGTCCTATCGTTAAAAACACCTTCGAAGTGTTGCTAGGGTCAGCTATAAACCTACCCAAACGTTGGGAAACAAATCAAATAAAAATCTGTTGTATTCATATTTCAACTGTAAGTCTCTTTAAATATGACTCTACCATATAATAGAGTAAAGTTACTCGATTTATGAGATTAAACTTACGGCTATTTCAAGTGAAAGTAATTAGAGTTTAAAGAGACGAATAAAGATACATTTCATTGCTCGTGATTCATGACTTTACTAATCGGCAATAACATGTTTCTTATAGAAGCATACACATTTAAATGTTAATGTCCTTCAATTCGACCGTGCCGTTTTAGTGTTTTAGCATTTTTATTTTAGCATGATATTTTTTATCACAGGCATTCACATTCACAGGTAGGTACTTAATAGGTGACCTATCGGTCAAGTGTTATGCAGATAAGTCAAATTCAAACCAAGTAGAAAAATAAAGGAGTGGAAGGCAAAATCTTCATCTAAAAAAGGTTGTATATACCTATGTTCTTTACAAAACAGGTTTTTTTTATTTTAACATAGAACGAAAATTCATTTTTAGAAGTCGGTTAAAAAAATACGAAGAAGTTGAAAATGTACTTATTTAGGCAGTTCACGAAAAACTTGCAGATTCCGATTTTTGGGATATCCATAGCATAAATGTTTTTTTTAGGAAATTTGAGCTACAATTTAGGTAAAATTTTAGAATATTCTTTAAGGACTAGGCAACCCTATCTATATTTTTAAAATAAGTATTATTATTGTCATTAATAGTATTGTTGTATGGTCTGTGTTTGTCATCAACCTTCGTATATTTTGGAGGTCACGGGTATTTTTACTGCACCTTTATTAAACAGTTCTATTTGCATAATCGTAGATAGATAGTAGCATTTGCTCACGACATATAAAAGTGCAATATACGGCGTTTGGTGATCGAGGGATATATCCTTTGGCAGGGTGAACCTTCTGAACCCTTGGATCATTTTAGGAAGGGGAGCCATCTTGGATTTTTGTATAGGAGGGAGTTATATTATAACACAATCCTTTTTTTTGTATGGAATATGTTTTTTTTCAAAGGGCGTTAGATAAAAGTATAAGTATTACAAGTTATTTGGCGTACGTATGTTTCATAAGAATTAATTAAGTATTTTTCCTTCGGCAAGAGCCCAAACTTAGTATGTTTGAAAAATGTTTTTAACTGTTTTTTTAAACCAGTAGCTGCAATGTTATAATATAGTATATCTTTGGAATGAGCTCAAGAAGCCCTTTCATTGGAAATCCCAATTCCCACAGGATGGGATTTGGGAAAAAAATAATTTCCATACAAAAAATATTGTGATATAAATAAGGGTAATATATAAATGCACTTTAAAAATAACGTACCTAACACACTTTAAAATGTCGAGCTTTAAAATTTATTGAATGAACTATAAAAATTATGGTTGGTATGCCACAAGTATAAATATGCTATTTAAAATTAATACTTTGCACTAAGTATACAATTTAATTGCTTAGCTTTAAAATTAATACTTTGCACCGTACAAATTAATTTTATAACTTTAGTGCTGGTAAACAGACGACCGACGAGCAAGCGCAGCGAGAGAGGAGCCGAGGAGGAGGTTAGGTTCCATTGTGACCAACAACGCCAGAACCGACCTGCTGGCGTATATATAAGGTGCGATGTAATTAGTGTCAAATATTTTCAGGGCTGAACATGCAAGTCATAATACATAGGTCAGCAAAAAATGGGGTACTATTTGCAGGTTAGTTTGCGAGATATTAAGGTAAACAACTTGGTCATCTAACCCCAAAAAACATCACCCCTTTACAGCTGAGCAACAACTACATTCAACGATTTACACACACTAGCCTACTGCACACATGCGCCGGGCCATCGACCGCGGACGCGCGCGGCGCTTTCAAAGACACCGCCATGCGCCAGCGCCACGCACGCGCCTGTTGTCTACACACCACCCCACACACACAAACGTCGAAGCGCGGGTTATTCCCAACTCACAAAAATTTTATGTCGTAGGTATGTTAAAAAGTATTAAATTGGTATCAATAAATTTTGAGTTTACCTTGGATTTTGGATATCAAAAACTATGCCAATCTAAAACTAAGCCTATGTCTAGCTATGGACTTACTATGAGAAAAAGCGCCTTTGTTTAGAATAAAACTAGCTTTTTACAACATGGCTTAGTGGGCTTAAGATCAACAGTGGACTTAATAAATTTAGACTTTGCCCGACAGTGGATACGAAAAGCGCTTCCGTAATTGAGTATCATAAATCAGATATTAAAAATCATAGGTACCTACCTACTCAAAACTTGACCTCATGATCAGCAGTGGACTAACTTTTTAATAAATGTCTAACTCAATCATCTTTTAACAACTAAAACAAAAAGGAAGTTAAATAACTAGGTCTAGACTTATTAAATTTAAGCCTATGCCCAGCTATGGATTTAATGAGTGTACTTTTATGTAAAACATGAGCTGACCTGAACAACATCATGATCATAATTATGACATCATTTATTGCATACTTCGTTTATCGAAACAAAAGTGTTAATAGGGAATAACCCTTCAAATTCGCCGATTGCCGCCGAAAGATGCCGCGGTCAATCAGCGCTCCGCGCGCCGCCCGCCGGCCGGCCGCACTGACTCAATGAAAAGCCGACCGATAGTGCTGTAATTATTGATATAAAGATTCTTGATTGATTAATATTAATAAAATCAAGTGCACATCAAGCGTATATTTTTAAGGTTAGCAGCTTAGGATTGGTTGCAAAGGCAACACCTACTTGATGTACAGTATAGGATTGATTAAATTACCTCTTAGTAATATGCAACAGATAAAAAAATATTACCTACTATAATTTTTTCTGAGTTCATGGGAAACTTTCACATTTTTAGGCATAACACAATAAAATATTCAAAAGTAAACTGCGGGCGGTGTTGATCTTCGATCCTACTATTAATCGCGATCGTAGCGATGTTTCGACAACGCCAAACGTTTCCAAAAATCCATCAAAATTGTTTTCATGCATCAATCAACAACAGCTGGGACTGCCAAGCGTGTACATTCTGAGTCATGGAAACACAACAATCGCTTCTTTATTCCAATTCTCTCAATTGATTTACTAGTTTCAATGTACGAATAAACTTAAAACTATCGGGCATTTACAGGAAAAACTATCACATTACAGAATTTTGTTTTTGTACAATAGTTTTTATAATCTGAAAGATTAGCTAATGATTATTAGTTTGCCTCCCTTTAAGATAAAAATAAAATAAATTACTTAATGTAATCGTCGTTGAATCAATTAATCAATTGTGTACGTCATATCATGTCACATCTCTAGTATGTCGTAGTAGCACAGAATAACTACAAGTAGTAGCGTGCACTGGGTGCAGGGTTGCGTTCAGTGACTCAGAGTGCGGTTGTTTGGTTTTTTTAACTCACTCTAACAATGATATTAAATGTAAAGATAGGTTACCCGCGCTTCACAATGGCAAGACAAAAGTCAGGTAATTGCCCGACTTTCAATTAGTCAGGCACAGTCTCGCGACACGGTAACACACGCGGCTCTCGTCAATCAGACGCAATAAAATTGTGAAATACCATTAAAAAATGTCTACTTGCGTCTTTAGACGATGTACAAATTATACAGCAACGGTCAGAGATCGGAAAAATGCTTTATTTCACACGTAAGTACTGTATTTAATAAAAATATGTATTTTCTATTACTTTATTCGGCCATATTGTACAAAGAGCGAGCCGTCTGCTTTGCGTGTGGGAGTGAAGGAGACAGCTGACGCGCTGTCAATTGGCAGCCAATGCGCATGCAGCGGCCAATGTGTGTATCTATAGTACCTTTACGCTGTTTTAAATAGCAATGATGTTGGCGCATAACCTATCTTTACATTTAATATCATTGCACTCTAAAGTCCGGACCGACCAAGAACTTTAAATGCCATTAATATTACAAAGTCTTCGTTTTCTAGTTGGAATACGGAATAATTTAAACTTTCCTTTATTCTAAATCAAATAAAATCCGTTTTTTGAGGATCTACCATTATCATTTTAAAAATTAGACACAAAAACATCATGACATTGTCATTTTTCTATAGACAAACGTAAGAGCGTTTTACAACCATCCATTTTGATGGTTAAAAAGTTGCAACGCTCTGACGTTTGGAACGGGAAGGTTGTGTGAACCGAACGTCACGCTCTAATGTTTGGAACGCCGTTAGAGCGTTCGGTTGCACTCGGAGCGTAGGTTCGGAACGCAACCCAGCGCACACGCACACGCACACGCGCGCGCCGCGCGCTACTTGTCCCGTCAGTTGCGGAAATTCTTTCGTTCGGGTGCATTGTCGTGCGTGCGTGCGTAAAGCTGTAAGCCACAAAAGGCCGAACTATCGCTATAATAACGCGGATTATTTAAACATGGTGTTGTGCTGTGCTCTCAGCTTTCAGAGGATTTGGGGAAATGGGTGAAATGGTTCCGATCAAGGTGACTGACATGTGACTGATCACCCGTCCGGCTTCGCTGGCGCGATAAAATTGGCTATCTAAATAATAATCATGACGCCAACTACAGCCTACCAGAAGCCGTAGGCTGTTTCGTGAGACTGAGGTTCATGAAATCCAAGTGAGTTTTATTGTGTGCATTGACTGACAGATTGTGCAATAACTGTCAGATACAATGGTATTTTGAAAGTTCAGTGTCATTCAGTGTCAGTTCAGTGTCATCATATCGTATCGCGGTGGTCGTGCAGGGGCCAGCAGGAGTCAGGCAGGACGCAATGACCCATCCGATATTATCGCATCGGCCTATAAAAACGAGCCTGTCTGTGGGTGAGTGTCTTTAAGTTCATTCACGCACACCACGATAGTTGTGTGTTGCGTATGAATGCTATGCGTGCTATTAGATAGTGTGAGTGTACATGTACAGGATGGGCTTATTTTATAAAAATAAGGGTATTCTTTTTTTGTTTGAAAAATTAAATTCTAAACTAGCGTGTAGAATTTCGAAATATTTTTTATATGTGATCCTTATGACTTATATGTTCAGCCCTGAAAATATTTGACACTAATTACAAGGCACCTTATATATGCATTATGCCACAAGTTGTTATCATCTCCATCTCATTTTAACTGTGGTCAGTCTGACATGGTTGGACAGAAACTAAATGGTTCAGAGTTGGGACACAGTTATAGTGCAAACCATTATTTTTGTAGTGATAATTATTAAATTATAGATCTATTATTATTTTAAAGTGCTGACAAAATTGTTAAAGTGCAAACCATTTTTTTTGTAGTGATGGTATTAAATTATAGATCTATCATTATTTTAATGTGATGAAATACCATTTTATAGCTAGCTTCATCAAATTTAAAGTGCTATTAAATACATCCCTATAAATAACTCCCTCCCAATCAAAACTCCAAGATGGCTCCCCTTCTTAAAATATTTTTTAAGTGTTCAGAAGGTTGTCCCTCCCAAAGGATATCTCTCGGTCACCAAACGCTGTATTTTTTATTGAGCACACGCGATCAAGCGGTGCAAAGAAGACATTACAGAAGTAAATCTTCGCTCACGGATAAGAAGAAAGAGCCCGATATTCACTGGAGCATGCTAAAACATGGGTGTATTTAAAAATAGTTAACAAAAAAAGCATTCCATATACAAGGTGTATTTATAACCACTCTCCAAATTTTAAGGATGTGTTCAGTCCATGAAACTGAACAACTTTCTCCATGAAACATAGGGTCAAATATGTAAAAAAAATGACATTTCAAACAAATTAAAGAGATCACGTGATCCGTTTAGGCTACGGTCCACATGGCGATAAAAATTTAGCGCGAATCCGACCAAATTAAGTATAGCCTCAATATATTACACATATTAGGGTTTTTGTACCTACTGCATTTATTTGGATTCGCGATAATATCGATATTATCGCAATGCGGACCGCGCCCTTAGTATATACGCCCAAAATTTTTTGGCGTATTTCGCCACATGTTTCATGGAGAAAGTTGCTCGGTTTCATGGACTGAACACATCCTTAAAATTTGGAGTGTGGTTACAAATACACCCTGTATATACTTCGTGCTCTGGTGCAATGCAATGTACTTATACAGTGAGGAATACTAACGTGTTCGTCCACTGCCAGCAAGAGTATAATGATTTAGTGTAAGTATAGATGCCTTATACACTATCACATAAGATAAGATAGAGAACTTAGAATGCAAATACGGATAGTATACAAGCAAGTTTAAGATATAACGTGTTTCATTTATGGCTATAGTTAATCCTAACAATATAGCAATTAATTATATCAGTAGTTGGTCTACTCCAAATAAATAATTATGTGTAGACAGCTGCTACTACGATATCTGTACCACATGTGACAATGAAAGTATTTAATTTAATCCTATTATGTGTAAAGATAAATAGTTTATCTTCTAAAATATTCAGAGGTATTAAGGTTAATAAACAAGGTTATTTCAATTTTCATGATTGAGCTCGAAATTTTTTTATTAATACACTACAATTATTTATCTTTTGATTTGAATCATGCCTGCAAAACTTTCTCTGAATGTTGTTATAAATCGAAACGAATATATACCTATTAATACAAGAAAATAAACAAAGCAATGCTTTGAATTTGCACTAGGAGAATTAAGTTGTAGTATACCTACACCTTTTTAGAAGGCCATTGTGGAGAAATTTGTCTTACTATATTCTACTATCCTACAAATACAATAAATGTGAAAATGTATATATTTGGAAGTTCGTTACTCAATCCACGGAGTGGTTATATACATTTTGACTCGATCACGCAATAACGGCTGAATGGCTGTTTTACAAGCTGAGTTAAATCATAGGATACCTTTTCCCTTGCGATTTTTGGACTGTCCACATGGACGAAGTCACAGGAGGAAGCTAGTACAATTGGCTCTACTATAGACTGATACATACTCCATAAGTATTTTCACTATAGTAAGTTAGGTATAATCAATCAATAGTAAGGTAAATAAATGAAAGAGTGTCATCTTCAAACAATGTACTTTATATAGGATCATTATAGAGAAAACTGGTTTTCTGTCATGGCTCATTTAGCAATAATACGATTTGATTACCTATATTGCAAAAAAAGATAAAATGTGACTCAAGAGTGTAAGTTCTGTTTGTAGGTATGCATAAAATATACCATTAAAAAGGAATTGAACCTTTAAGATAATGTAGAATTGAACCTTTAATAAAATACAGTGCATTATTAAATAAATTTATAAATGCTGAAATATTTCCATGCAATGCGCAAATAAATTAAAAGGACCTATGGAATTGTTGATATTTTCTCTCCCACAGAGAACTTACTTCTATGATTATTAAATCTTCTAATTAATTGTTTGTTATTATATTTTGAATTTAATATGACCATGATAGATGATAGTCGACTATCAGTAACAATAAAATCCTTAAGTATATTATTTTTCTTAATAATTGTTACCAATTTTCATTTCAGGTCCGTTTTGGTTATATTGAATTAAATAATTATATCGCTTTAATCAAAATGTACTAATTAAGCTTAGTGTTTAAACAATACTCTAATAGTAGTATGAAATAATTCAAATTCTGAAATATTCTTTATCTTCATATAAATCGGCAATAGCCATGCTTCACATGAAGTACATAGCGTAGTACTACAAAATTTTATTGTTTTGTAATCTCTCTTCTCTTGTTTTGCATTATGTACTTTGATAAAGAGACAAACTAAACTAGTAAAGTTAATGTGAAATCACAGTTCGAGTCAAGGGCATGTTAGATAGTAGGTAAGTAGTTTGTCAACTATCATTATTGTACAATAAATTAAGCAATATGAATGAGACCTGTCATGAGGAGCTTGCAAAACTGATATGGATCCATATGGCTCTGATTTGTGATGCTAGTGCTACCGACTTTAAAAACTTTGAGGTTTGTAAATGGATCTCAAATATGGAGTAGGGTACAGATAAAAACTCCAGATCAGACCCAAAACAAATTATACACTAAGCACAGTCATGCAATGTTTAAATTAAATCACCTAAATGTTTATCAAAGGTTTGAATGCACAACTATGCCAAAAACAGTGTTTATTTGTGACACTCTGTGAGTGTTAACTTGATTAAAACAGAAGAGAATTAAAAACTTACTCATCATCATATTGGTAGAGTTAATTCCAAGGTAGTCTAGGAACCTGTCTGTTCCAAACACGAAAACGGCTCCAAACAAGAATCCGGCAGCGATTGGCAAAAATGCAAACTGTCCATTAGCACCATACAAATCTGACTTTTCACACATTTCTATAGCCGGCTTCAAGAGAGACCAGTAGGACGCCGCGGTCATTACCCCAGCGGCAAATCCCAACGATACATCTAGTAATTTCCTCTGGAAGAAAAAGAAGACCAAAGTTACTATGGTATTATGCACTTTTATTCAAGTATAATCAAACTTACATGGATCAATGAATACGTACATGTTTCCCTCGTATAAAGAACACACAACCGGCACCAGCCGCCGTCAGCCCCCACGTCAGTAAAGTCCCAAGAAGGGCTTGCGTTACAGCACCATAACCAGCTATCATTTTTATTCACTTATAACTACTTTTTCAAAGAATTATCTTTCACTTCGGTGATTCTTTATGGGGCATATTTCGACACAACTTCATTCGAAGTAAGTCAGATTTTAATAGTTTCTATCTTTTTATACACTACACATGTTTAGCGTATTTGCTGACCTTGCGTTGCACGTCATTTCATTTTAACGTCACACTGACAGAACAGAAGTGACAGATGGCAGTGGAAGCATTCCAACAGATTAACCGCTGAGTCATCGATCGCCATAGAGTACATTTTAACCTAGGGCAGGGGGCTTACCATCAGCAAATAAGAAACCGTTCAGTTCAAAAGCAGGCCTTAAACAGGACTGCTTAGGGCTTGCTTTCATGGTACGAAAAAGTAAGGCAGTTCAATATAAGTCCTGCTATAAGAGTTCATTGTAAGGCCCCAGGCTTCCTTCACTTGCTCAAGGTCGCGCGATAAGCACCTACCTGGGGGCTTACCATCAGCAAATAAGAAACCGTTCAGTTCAAAAGTTCAAAATCAGGCCTTAAACAGGACTGATTAAGGCCTGCTTTCATACTAACCGTTGAGGTCATAGTACGAAAAAGTAAGGCAGTTCAATATAAGTCCTGCTCTATGAGCTCATTATTAAGTCCCCTGACCTACCGCTAGCCGTTCGTTTGAACGAACAAGTGAGCAGAGGGCCGCCACACGCCCGCCTGTGCAGTCCTAGCGCCCCCCCGGATCAAAATGTGCAGGACTGCAGGTAGGCGGATAAAGGCGAAATCGCGCTCCGCTCCGACGAACCTCCTTTTCCCATTTGCCCCCCTGGCAAGTTTTGTCTGAAAGAAACCCTGAAGGTTAAGCTTCCTCACCTCAGGGGGGTCCTGAGGTGAGGAAGCTTTACCTTCTAATTTTCAAAGTTTAAAAACCGCTGAAAGAACCGCTTAAAAACTTAAATTTTGAAATTTAAAAAACCCCCGACACAAAAATGCTATTTTATAACACTTAATAAAAACCCCCTTTTTGTGTCGGGTCGGGGGTTTTTAGAATTTTAAATTTAAGTTTTATTTGAAGCTTTTTAAAGGTTCGGTACTTTTATACACTAATGTACTTGAGCGCAGCGAAAATTTTTATATGTCTATGCTTTTAGGTACTATTAGTTATTCTGTCCTGTGCTTAGTACTATTAGTTATTCTGTGCTTATACTATTACACTATTAGTTTTTCTGTGCTATTACCCCTTACTAATAAAGATTGTATAGCAGCAGATGTATAGTTAATGAGTTACACAATATTTATGGTTACTTTCTGTCAAACTATTTGAATTTGACATTGAAAAGAAAGTGACAAAACACTGTGTAACTGTACCTACATCGGCTATACCATTGCTATACAATCTTTATTAGTAAGGGGTAAAGATTAACTTCTTAATCTTTGTAGTTCTCATCGTTAACTTCAGCCAAATCGAAGCAATTTATTTTTTGCGGCCATTTTTTTGCCATTTTGTTTTTTTAATTGCACCTAAAGGGGTATTATTCTTATGGTATGGATGGACTCGGACCCAATAGATATAAATAGTACTTATATAGTTAGAAAGATAATATTATACTTATTCTCATAGAGCACGAATAGGTATGGCGCTTGTCCTGAAATGTTGTCCTGATATTCTATGGACTAACGTGGAGATATAAGTGACCAGCTAGGTGATTGCGTACAGACTTTCAGCATCGCGGTTTCGTCCCGAAGCCCGTCTTACTCTAAGCGTGAAGTCAATCATTTGACAGTTCATATTGTACCATCATAATTTAAGTCATTATGTCGATATTATGTTGTACTGTCAAATGAATACGATAGGTTCCTTCTAAGCTTCTTCTTATTTTTAGTTAATTAGATTAGATTGCCATACTCTCCTCTTGGAAGTAGTTTTTGCCAGTGTCGAGTATTGAATATTTCAGTGGTAGTATGCATTCTGTCGGTAGCTGTATTGTTTCAGTTTACATTAGAAGGCGGGTGCATCGCATTCTAACCATTCATGCTGTTTGGAGCATTTGGCACCAAATATATCAAGACTGTTTACTCGGTAAGTTCTGCCCAGGTAGCCATACCACTATATACAATAAAAGTCTCAGCTTCACACATGACACAACCAAGATCGCGCCTATTTCAATTATTCTATAATATTGTACAGTTGCGTAGACACTTCTACCACAAGACTGCACCAACTTTAAGACACATGAATCAATTAGCAAATAATTAAAATAGTCACCGAACCGAACTCGACAAAATGGCGCCAAAAACTCGATTGATGAACTTTTGAGTCTTCTAAAATTAAATAAAAAAACAAAACTTGCTTTACACCGCTAACAAAAAAGTTTTTTTAAATTATTTTTCGAAACGGCTCAAATGTGTTTTTTTACATATCTCTGCCATTTCAAAAAAATCCGAAAAACTGATTCGACTGAAAAATTCTAAAGGTACCTACAGATAGGGTATATAGTTAGGGGGCGTCCATAAATTACGTGAGATGTTTAAGGGGGAGGGGGTCGAGTCAAATCTCATCTAATCTTACGTTGGAGAGAGGGGGGGGGGTCTCAGCAAAAATCACGCTATTTTTTTCTGATTGAAACAAATAAAAATACTATTTTGGTCCATTTATTCCAGATTGTACAATGTACATGCTTAAGATTTAATCTTAAGCGTATATCGTAATACGATTAAAGCTTACGTGAGATTGGGGGATGGGGGAGGTGGTTGAATAAAATCTCACGACATATCACCAGGGGGGGAGGAAGGGACAGAAAATTTAAAAATACACCTCACGTAATTTATGGACGCCCCCTTATCGAACCGGCACAAAAAAATTAATTAATAAAAAACAAAAAAAATCGGTTGAGAAATGTGACCCTGGGTACTATTATGTATTCTGTGCCCTGGGGCCGTACCGGCTAACTTTTCGAACTTCGGCGGGTTTGCCGAGCTTCAACTTAAAACGGAGAAATCAAAGTAAGGAAACTATTTGTTGATGTTATTTGGAAGATATCGATTGTTCATGTAACATCATGAATTGAGGTTCGCCATTTTGGCCCAATCGGGGCTCGATCGGAAGGACATCCGGAAGGAAGGACATACGAAAGAATTTTTGCCCAAGCTGAAGCAGTCAGCAGAGACGTTTCGCTCGCGCTTCGCGCTCTCGCTCGGTCATTATTTCAGATTTTACTGCCTTTTCTTTCATATCCATACCGAGAAAACTTTGAGCTCCCTTCGTGAGGTGGGTGAATCTACGCTGTTTCTTACTTCCTGCGTCATTGTCCTCACTCGAAAATGTTTAAAAATTTTAATTTTCTCAAACATGCTTGGAAATTCGAACATTATTTTGACTAGGTACCTTCTTCGTGCTAAATCGGAGTTTCCGGACAAACCTAAACCGCGTTGGCAATTTTTGTATGAGAATCCATTACTAATGTGTAATAATGGATTTTCATAGAAACAGCATTGCCTGCGTCTGACCGTAAATGTTAGTATTGAAACTCATTATACACGTGTAATTCAGAAATGGAACCAAATTTTCAATGCGGTCAGTGATCATCATCTGGCTTTGCAAATGGAAATAAAAATAAAATGTTAGAAAAGTTTGGTTTGAATTTCCGCGCATTATTTGAGAAAAGTAGGTACTATACAAGCCTTGGCCGCAACTGGGCATTGATGGACTCACGTGTGCCGCTGCAGTAATGTACTATTATTCCTTGTGATGCATTGGATTTTTAAACATTTTCGAGTGAGAACAATGACGCAGGAAGTAAGAAACAGCGTTGATTCACCTAGGTACGAATTACGAATTCAGTACGGAGTAGATTGCCATAACAAAAATAAGAAGAAGAATACAGTGTTATGTACAGTATTGAGTGGGTACCTAGGTCTTAGTTTGCATGATTGTCTGTCACGCACAGCTATACCTACACTAAAAGCGGGATACTTTAGCCATAAAACATCAAAGTAGACCAATTTAACCGTAGACATACCTATATCTACGAAAAGATTTCACAGTTAAAATGAGTCACTGCCATAATAAACTCCGTTGTAATGAGATAAGTATGTAGGTAATTAATATAATAACACACGTGGTAAAATAATAAGTCTTTATACAAATCACTTTATCGCGATTTGCGTAAGTCACGTCGCCATCGTTATTATGAATAAAACTTACTTAATTTTGTAACTGCTCTGCTTTAATGACTACCGTGTAAATAGCAGTAAGCCCTAAATAAATACGTGGGAATGCCTAGTATGAAGTTAGGATTAAAATAAAGATGATTGTAAACTAACTAATATAAATAAGCAATTTTACCTGAACAAGTAAGTGCTTACGTATAAAAGGAACACCAGTAGCTATATACTTATCTAATTAGAAACTCTGCCCGACTAGAAGGAACGTCTCTGTGTTAATGAATTTATAACTAAAATCCAGAACGTCGGAAGCATGGGCGTAACTAGAGATATTTTCCAAGGGGGGCGGCCTCGAGTTCCGGGGGCAAAGTTAAGGTAGAGTTTTAAAGGGCAATAGAAAATAAAAAGGCTCTTTTCTGGGGTAGGCCCTCAGACTATTCTGTCCCCCCCATTTTACGCCAATGCTGGTTGGACGTAAGAATATTTAGATACAAATACAGGACTACAATTTTATAGTTATTGTGCCACAGAACCTATGGGGAATGTCTGAAAAAAAACATTTAAATTTTTTTTATAGAGAAAGTTTCAGATTTTTTGACTGCGTGACAAAATAAAAATAAATATAGGTACTTACCTACGTAAAAAGATTTTTTTTCGCGCAACCAAAAATCCTGAAACTTTTTTCTATTAATAAGGGAGTTTATTTTATTCCTACATTCCTTCCTTTATAAAAATATTCAGGCAATTTGTTTTTTTCAATTTGACCGATTTAGATGATTCATTTTTTGTTCGATTGAGTTTTCTTGCGAGATTTCTTCCATTTCTTTTTTTTTTTAAATCGGTTCAGTAGTTTACAAGTAATCCTGAAAATACTATGATATTAAATCAACTAACTTGACGATTTTGTTATTTATGAACCGAATTAGATGATTTTTTTTGTTGGGGAAGGGATACCTTTGTGTAGTCTTTTTAACCGACTTCAAAAAAAGGAGGTATTCAGTTTGTATGTATGTATGTTTCTCCGCGATTATCTCACGTTTGGCTGAGTCGATTTTTCTACCTAAATAATATACCTACACTACCTAATACACAAGGTACTTACACTAAAAATAAAAAAATAAAAAAATTGTTTAAAAAACAAAAACCGACTTCAAAAAACCTGCCTTTAAGAATAAAAAAAGGAAGATGTACTCCAGCCCCACCCGACTTTAACACGTTCGCTGCGGCAGGATTTTTCTATACTTTCCATTCCTTCGGTACAAGGCCTATACACCTGGTAATAAAACTTCCATTGTGGCGGCACAAGGCTTATTGACCCTGTAACATTTAAGAAACTTTAAATCCTTTTTTGGCTTCATGCAAAAAGATATATGATTTTTTTGCTTTGAATATAAATAACAATGAACTAATTGACATACACCTGAAAACGTTCGTTAACAGCTTGCTTAGTTTAAAAATTAAAGCTATATTTAAAATACAGGGTTTATGCACCCTGTGCCGCACTGAATAAGGGAAATCTGGTGCGTATTTTAGGGATGTGAAATAAAAACATCGATAGTCTTAATTAAGTTTAATATAATGAAAAAAAAAGATAAAACAAATATGAATTAATGTTTTTCAATGAAACATGGGTAACAAAAGATTTTTTTGCACTGAACACATTCAGTTAAAAAAAAACACTTTTTTACTAAAGGTTCGGAGTTTTTCGTAACATCCGACACAATTCCTCTTCTTAACACCTTTTACCAAATTGTGTTCATCAAGTTTTCGTGCGGGTTCTGAAAAGATTAATTTATTAATTTATTTTTTATTTGTATGTGTATGTATGTGTTTTTATACATACAAATCTTTCCTCTTTATAATATTAGTATAGAGTAAGTAGAGTAAATGTTACTTTCTGTAATAAAACAGAGAATAAAAACCTGCCTGGGTAGGCAGGTACCGGTGCCGTGGGTACAGGAAACGTAATTAGGTAAATGAAATAAATAGTAATGATGACTCACCTGTCTTTGATTTATCAATCTATGATTAGATTTAATATTCACTGCATCACTGTCCTCACAAACATCGTAGACAATTTTTTTTGGTACCTTTTGGTTGGTCTTGACGCCATGTCGACGCTGGACGCGTGCGTTTCGTGGTGAATGCAAGCCAACACTAGCCGCGCGAAGCGAGCGCGGGGTGCGGTACCAGGTGCGCGGGGTACAAGGTGCTTCGACCAGGTTACGCACTGTGATAAAATTTTATTACATCCATGCGGTGCCAGGTCTAAAAACCTGGTATTAAGGTAGGTACACCATTGGATACTATTTTAAGAATACATCTTAGATATATATTCATCTCTTTCCTACACCGAACCAAGTTAAAGTTATGCCTTCCGCGTGACAAGGAAGTCTATACTTTTCTTAGTCGCACTGTAAGCGAGGCGTATAGACCTGGTTTCGCACTCAACGTGTTAATAGACGTGGTTTATTATAACAATGATAATGCGTATCTAATGATTTGTATATTATTTCTTGCTTTTTAGAGGCAGGTTTTTTGAAGTCGGTTTTTTGTTTTTTTAATGATTCGTAAAACATTTTACTATGCTAAACCCAATAAAATCGCATTCGTGTCCATTTGATAGTATAAATTTATTTATGGCTACAACACATTACATGTAGGTAGGCTACATTGTCATAGATAAAACCCCTCATGTTATCATCAATGCATGATATCAATGGTGTTTACCTATTTACTTTAATAACATTGCATGATATACACTACACATACAAGTATGATGCTTACAAACAGTTGCTTATTATAACTGAATGATTTTGCAGTTTTAGAACAATACGGCCAATAACTGTGCTAAATGCCGATACTGACACAGTAATTACGAGGAAAATTTACCGATTATAAGCGTTTAATAGCGATTATGATCCCTCTTTAATGATAGCGAAAATTTTCATTGGTAGTTGCTACATTCCTTTATACCGTTACTGGCGCTACCGGGCTCTTTTTTAGGGTTCCGTCCCAAAATTGTAAAAAGGAACCCTTATGGTGTGACTCAGTCTGTCGGTCTGTCTGTCACAGCTGGATATCTCGAGAACTACTAATGGTATCAACTTGAAATTTGGAATAGTTTAAAATGAGGTTTATCCAACTATTTTGCAAATAGGAAAGAAATAAAAAAATATATATTTTTTTTACAACAGGGACTGAAAAGGGGTCTTAAAAATTTTAAGTGAGGCGACTAGGGAATGTGGGGTATCATATGAAAGAGCGCTGTTTGCACATTTTAAAACATTTTTTTTTCTTTTTTAGGCCGCATAGTTTTCGACTTATTCCTTTATCCCCCCCTTTATCTCCGAAGTTTGCAAAGAGAAAAATCTGAAATAATCTATGTGATAGTAGTTATGTAAATATTACAGAATAAATAAAACGATGTCTCAATAACACACTTTTTTTAGGAATTCAAAAAACGAACAAAAAATTAATAAGTTCCTCTACCAGTCAACAGATGGCCCTGACCTAAGAAAATTTCAATTGGTTCCACTATCGGTCAAGAGATAGCACTGGCCTAAGAAAAAATAATAGTTCCACTATCGGCCAAGAGATGGTGCTGACCTAATACTGCAATAATAATTTTATTATTCTATAGCTCTGCAGTGTATTTATTATGATGGTACGGAAACCCTCGGTGCGCGAGTCCGTCTCGCTCTTGACCGGTTTTTTATTTTTTAATTACGAACCTAAACCTACCTTGGTGTAGGTACCTATTGATTGTTTATTGTTGAGATGGAAAATATCGTGAAAAAATCCTGAAAAAAAAACTACGGTCTCGGCTTAGGTAATTTGAAATGGAAAAGATTTCCATTGAAAATATTGTCAATTTCAAGTCAAATATTTTTGAGCTAACGAAAGTAAAAAAAAATTAATAGGTAGGTCACAGTACCGGCCTATAGGTTTTTTCAACACTTGTTTTGAAAAAAACTTATAATACTTACAGGGTTATTTGTAAAACACCAACAACCTCGGAGTAAATTAGTAATATCATATAGGTAGGTACCTACTTACAACAACATTTATTTTGTTCTACGACTTTTCCAGGAACAGACAAAAAAAACGACTTTGCATACAAAACTCGATCAGCTGTTCGGTCATAGTATAGAGTCGATTTTTTTTGTATGTTTTCGGAAAAGTCGTAGAACAAATGTTGTTGTTTATGATGCTAGTAATCTACTCCAGCGAGGTTGTTGGTGTTTTACAAATAACCCTGTATACTGTGTAAGTAGGATAACACCGGTGTTAAAACATACATACAGATGGGGCGAAACAAGGAATGTCACATTGAATACCTACGATTCGAGATATACATGTCGGTTTTAGCGGATTTTTAGGTACTTACTTAAAGTAAGTTTTAAAAAAATATTAATTTTCAGGTACAATTTTAAAATGCTGATTAATCACTAATTGAATTAAATGATTGATTGATTAATTACTCAAATAGTAGATTGTTATACAAGACGCTAAAATGACCCATTGCATGCATACGAGGTATTTTTATTCCCGAGCTTTAGCGAGGGAATAAATAGAAACCGAGTTACAATGGGTTTCACTACGATTGCGAGAAAATAAAATACAATATTAAATAGTTTATACCTACTTACTTCCGTAAACGAATCCACTCGTTTTTCTATCCTCCACTTCATAAACTTTTTGTACAATATTTTAATAAATGGTTTGTGCTTGACGGCAGAAGATTAAAATTATTTCTTTCCTATTACAGTCACACAATTCTAAAGTTTGTAATTATAAAAAAATTCTAAAGATTTCGCGCCATGGTACCTTTTTTTAATTTCTGCTGTAGCAGCTAAACAACACAAACACGCATTCTACGATTCACTCTGTACACAGAGTATAAATAAGTCTATGATTTTACCGAAGAGATGCTTTTAGTTCCATTTTCAAAAATAAGAATGAGAAACTGGGGGCCTATTACGAAACTTGGTCACGATAGTCGTCCGCAGTTCGTCGGTTATAGTTATTACAAATATTTTCAATGTAGCTATCGTAGTCCATAGTCTATTGAACGAATAATGACGGATCCACTAGAGAGAAACTGTCAAATTTACGCAATCACTTTGCAATATCGC
Organism: Agriphila straminella; assembly: GCA_950108535.1. Taxonomy (NCBI): domain Eukaryota; kingdom Metazoa; phylum Arthropoda; class Insecta; order Lepidoptera; family Crambidae; genus Agriphila; species Agriphila straminella. The sequence continues at coordinate 7,100,760 of OX467318.1, forward strand.
ATACGCAAGTGCTTTGTAATAGGAATCAATCAGAACGAAGCACGGACGCAGCCGCGTGTATCGCATTAAACTTTTCGTAATAGACCCCCAGTATTAAGTCGAGCGAGTTTTAATTCGTGATTATGAATAAAGACTTTTTCGTTTTAGTACGCTCATTGGTAATAGACAAACATTAAAAAAGAAAAAACTTTTTCCCCTAGGGCTTATTATGCTATTTTATCTCGACTCTTATACGTTACAATGACGCACTTTTTGAGCAAGAGGAGTGAAAAATATGTTTTTCAATACAGTTGCTCGAAAATGTAAGTTTACGATGACAGTCGAGCGTGCGGAAAGTTGATTTTACCGCACGCCGTGCGTTTTTGTTTACGGAGTAGTACAGCGTGCGGAAAGTTGATTTTACCGAACGCCGGCGCCGTGCGTTTTTGTTTACGAACGTTTTTTTTAATTTCTACTAGCTTCCGCCCGCGACTTCATCCGCGTGGACAGTAGAAAAATATTGCAACCAGTTTAAAATGACCCCTTTAGTGTATGAAAGCTAGTACCACGGAGAGTTCAAGCTGTTTCCCTGGTTCCACCCACCTGAATTTGGTGAAACATAGCTTAGATTTTAAGTTGGACCTCAATCTACTAAATTGTGATAAATCCATCAAAATCCGTTTAGCGGTTTTTGCGTAATTCGCGCACAAATATTTAGAATTTACAGTTTTATTATATGAATAAATTACAATTTCAGCAGTTCCTATAATGTTTTCTCGCAAATGTATTGAAAAACGTAGTATGGCACACGGTTGTTAAGGTTTTTTAAAACTCGTGACGATTATAAACCCTCGCCTGCGGCTCGGGCTTATAAAACGTCAACTCGTTTTAAAAACCTCCTTACCAACCTTGTATCATAAACTACTATTTGTTACATTCCTTGGTCTAGGTAGGTACCCCTGTAGGTATCCTTCCTAAGGAATTTGCTTCAGACAGACAGAAGCTAAAACAATGGTAGATCGTTGAACTGCAAGGTATCCAGAGCGTGGAGTGGTAATAATATAAACAAGGAGGCATGCTCAATGACATTGGCCGTGGGCGGGTAATCAGGCACCTGGTATTATGTCCCGCGCGCTCCAGATCCGGCCAATTAGCGAGGAGGAGTTGGCATAAATATGGAGTTGGCAGCTATTCACAAACAGACACAAAATAAGTGGCGAGGTAGGTACCTACGTTCAGTAAGTACTTACGTGTTCGTAGCGGCGAAATCAGGGGCAGGGGGCTAATTGTCTAATTATTGTATAATTTTAAAAATCTATCGCAATCGCTTTTGTTTGACAGATGGATGTGACACATTGCTGCATTTCTATGGTAAGTTTTGGTTTGTGCCATAAAGAAGCTTCAATGTGTTACATCCTGAAAGCGATTGCGATAGATTTTGAAATTGGACAATAGAAAGGCAGTTTTTTCTTGTAAAATATACAAGAGAGTACAAGAACAGTGTATTTATGACGTCGTCAGTGACAATAAATTCGTCATTAACTGGTTCAACTGGTTGTAATATTTTTCACGTAGGCAAAGGAGTTAATCATTGAATCTACATGACTGTGATAAAATAAGACAGAACTTGATTAAATTGTAGCAAATATTAAATTGGCTAGGTATATTTAAAGACTAATTTCAATCGTACAACCTAAATACGAGGCAAAATTGGTACCTATTAGGCACGTTAACGTCCGGAAAATGAGATACAACACAATAGATTTCCTATTGTTGGCTGGACGCCGGCGTCCGTGCGAGCATTGATAAAACCTTATAAAGTTTTTTGCCGGATGAAACGGAGATGCTTCGCTCGCGCTTCGCGTTCGCTCGGTCAATTAAAAAAATGCCATTTCGTTTTGTTGTTATAGCGGTTGAGACAGGATTACTCACTCTTTTCAATAAAACACTTAGATCGTCAAAACGAATGTCAAATTTTGAGTGTTCGAGACGGGCGCCCGCGCCGGCGACGGCGCGCAGGCGCAGGCAGCCACCGTGGCGCAGAACGAGGCATGCCGCTAGATCGTCATTATTCAAATTTTCGCTGAACCAGTTGCCCGCTTTTTCCGGCCCCTAGTTCTGTCCCATTTCTTAGCTCTGAAATTACGATTAGTTCGGTACAAATGAGGCGCGGTCATCCGTGGCAGATGGCCGTGTGAACGGCCCGTTATCCAAACAGTTTGCGTGGTTTGTGGTAAGACCTCCGAAAGATTTGGACAGAAGTAGATTAAAGACAGCTATGTACCTACTTTCTACACAAATAAAACAGTTTACAAAATGTATGCCACTTCAAATTATTTTTGTACATAACTTGAGAACTTCTTGAACAAGTTGTTCAGAAACGCAGCCTAAGAATCAAATAATTTACAACAGAAAAAAAAAATGTGAACCATACGTCGTCGGCGTCGCCGACGTTGTGATGCAGATAGAAAGAAAATATTTAGGTAACTCATTACTTTGTCGTTTTGAAAACTTATGCTGAAACTTTACTGATAAACACAGAAGTTTCGCCATTGGTTAGCTAATTCAGTTTTTTTACAACCTTACCTAGGTAAGCAGGTACTTGAATTATTTAACGTAGCGCATCTTCACGCACAGAGCCAGAGCTATATTTCATCTGAGTTTTCCTTTGCAATCATATATTGTTGACTTAGCTGTCGGTTTCGCTACATTTGCTAATTCATACATTCTATGTTACAGTTATTTGTCTGGATATTTATTTATGTTTCTTCGACTAGACAGACAACTCGTAACCAAATACAGGTATTATGATTAGTGAAATTGGATAATCGTATACGAAATCATTACAGTTAGTTTCCGATAAATAAGTATGTTGAAGTTGTCTTATTTGGAAGCAATTAGCGCATAATATCATATCTCCAGCCCAGAACGCAACACACATTGCACTCTCAACGCCTGAATGTCCGCATTAAAAGTAAATTCGGGTTTTTTGGGGGTTTCTTTACTAAATTGTAAATATTTCGGAAGAAAAACCAACTTAAGAAAAAATGGGTCCTAAGGTATTAGTTTAGAGCTACAAAATGGGGTTAAAATTTTGAAAATCGGTTAATAATTGTGACCTGTAGGTGGTCCCTTTGGATTTGGAATTGTAGAAAAACGGGTGTTTCCGTACATAAAAAGTGATGTAGCTTCTATGATTATTGACCGATCGTCATCGTTGAAATTTCGAATAAGATCTGAATTTGAATCAATCAGGATTTGAATTTTGCAATTAAAAAGATTAAATAAGTTAGATTAAATTACAAATAAAATTTTGATGTGTCAAACAAATTAGGCCTCATAATTCGTCTTGGGCTTACTCTTGTGCAGAATGTGCAGGTTTAACTTATTTCTGAACTCTAGTGAGCCTGAACTCCACTTCAAAACGCTTCGTAATGCAAGTATTGAACGGAAGACTATACGGAAGACTAAATTAAACTGCCAGTTCAATCACCCAAATTAAAAACCACGACCGAGCACCGTTGCATCGTCCAAGCTCGCTACAACTACAATGCAGCAGCGGGGCGGCGCGGGAGTCTGACCCACGGCACTTGCTCTATAGATCTCCTTCCGTCACTCGGAAACATCGTTTACTAGAGCAAGAAAACCACTCGTCCTGCAGGCTGATTATCTAAATAGAATCTATTTAGCGACCGGATTTATTTGACATACATTGCTACTTTTCTGTAGTATGTTTTTTTTTACCCCAAGAAGAAGAAGCAATGTTTCACATTCATGAGACCGGCCGCTAGGTGGTTTCTAATTAGATAATCAGCCCGCCGTTCTATTCTCTTCGGCATCAGCAAGCCGGTCGTCTCCGAGTGCGGTAAGCACATAAGCTATGAAAAATGCGGAACCGGGAACCCTTATGCATCCTATCAACGACATTGCGTTAGTAACGGACTTTACTGTACCCTTAGCACGAACAGCTATCGAGAAAAAAAACGCGCGTAAAATTACTCGATAGAGAATTATCTATGGAAATTTTAATTTTGCTATTCGGCGGTAGATAGCGTTGTACAAATTGCCAATACAAAATTGCACTATCGAATGATTTTACGCGCGTTATTTTTTTCGATAGCTGTTTGTGCTAAGGGTTCAAACTTTATATCGATTTCGGTACACTTATAGCTACTCATTCTCGGCACAATATCACGTTAACACGCGGAAGAGTACGACGCACGCATCAATCATAGCATTCGATTCGCAGCGGTTCGCACAAGTAAGTAAGCGCCACCGCTCACGGGCGCTTAATCGCCGAGCGATTTTTTGTAGCCCAGAATAGAACATATGGAGTTCAATACGTAAACGCCCACGAGCTACAAAAAGTAGCTCACACATAGCTCGGCGACTAATCGCCCACGAAATGACACTGACAAGAGTGACAAGCGGCTTTAACCCTAAAAGACACCACAATTTTTTTCGCTGGCTGACATAATTATTTTTGTAATGGTAGAGTTTGCAATAAAAAGTAAGAGAATTATTATTACATGATATGCTTACCAATTTATATAGTTTTTAATCCTGTTCCAAAAAAGGTAGGAACACACTACGAACCTAAGGTCGGTTATAGGCAATTATTGTTCTGGGATTATCATAAGTTTATAATTTACCTATATTATTATGGAAAACTTAACGTAAACGTAACAAAAGAAACATCAAGTTAGCTAAAGAATTTGACTAGTCGCTAATAAAATCGTATTGAAAGCACTGTCGGATTGTCTAAGAACAAACATCTAGTAAATTTTATTTATTTATAAATAATGAAAATCAAAGAAGTCGCCGTTTAAATATGTTTTCCATAACAATGCCTACCTACCTACTTCTGTTTTGCGTAAAAGAATCGCAAGATTCAGTTTTTTAAGTAAGATGATTTTGGGCATGGAATAGGGGATAATACTGAGGAAGTAATGGCGCCACATGCGACTGTCCTAAATTCGTTAAATTTGATGTTTCAGATGTAAAATGTAATTTCTGACGTATTTTAGCAAGTAGATAAAACAATAAAAATGAAGAAAGTGATATAAAATTTAGTTTTTTTACTGTGTTTCAAGTGAGAATATGTTACGTTAAGTTTCGTGACCTGCCTTGCCTTAATATTGTGTTGTGTCGGATATGTATGATAGTTTTAAGGGAATTTAAAAAGATACCAAGATATTGGACTAATTTTAATTTGTATTCACAAGAATTTAATAAATGTGTTTAATTACACAAGTAATTTTATTTAATAAACTTACCTTAAGGTTACAGATAACCTCTCATCTGGAGGAATACATTTCCTCATATTCCTCCTTATCCTTATGAGTAATATAAGGTTCCACTAATGATAATAGTTCATCAAAAGCATTGGTGGACATTCTATAATATTTATAGAATTTGTCCGGCTGTAATCTCAGCTCTTGGTGACGGATGTAAAATAATCCCTTTAATATTCTTGTAGAAATTATTGGGTTAACCCAGTATTTTTTTTTCTTTCTTTTATTCTTCAAATATAGCAAAACACACACTTTTCTTTGTAGATCGACTTTCTTTCGTAAATCCATTACGTGCACAGAGAGAGAATTTTTACTATATTACGTGCACTCTTCACTATAGCCAACTACAAAATGGCGGACTAGTGCGTTGACGTTTGACGACTGACGTTGAGTCGCCCACAAAGCAATATTTTCCGTGAGGTCCACACCACCCATACTATTTAACCCATTTGAGGCTAACGTACTTTTAAACGGACGCTACATTATAAAATTTTTTAAACAAAATATAGGGACTTTTAATAAACTTTTTTATGCTGTGGCTTGACACATGTATCATTCTGTTAAATATTTCTGTGATAGAATTTTCTTTGTTTCGTGTTATGATTTTGATCGATTGTTGTGATAACTACGTGTTTTTCGAGGTATTTAATCATAATTATTCAATAACTATAACGTTCGAAAAACATGAATAAAATATTCTATTGTACTGTTAGCCGATCGGTAATTATAGGGTTTGAGGTTATTTTTCGCACAAGTCATCACGAAAATACGAAAATGTGGTATCGATGCATTCAATACGATGCCCCGATCACAAATATATAAAATGAAAAGCGTGAAAATGGCGGGGGTAGAAACTGTGATGTCATAAAGTTTTCAGTACTTACAAAGATTTTTTTCATACCATGTGGTATATCAAAGCCCTTTGGCTTTGTGAGTATATTGCGAATATAAAACACACTATAACATGTCATCAAAATCTCATCATAGTAACATACACAGTAACAGTTAAAACACATAAAAAATACCGTTTGTGGAACATGGATAAAAATATTATTTTTTAATATGTCATAAAATGATGTAATACAAAAACTAGCTTATGTCTGCAAAACAAACACTTCGAGCGACTCGCAATATTTTTTCGGGGTCAAAACCTTCCAGTAGGTATCGAACAAATTTTTATTAATTCTTGAATTTGCGCATATAAAGTAAATGCAGAATTTTTGTTCTTCACACTATTTTGACTATAAAAGGATCTGTACCCTTAGCACGAACAGCTATCAAAAAAAGAATCATTCGATAGATAAAATTTGTATTGGAAATTTGTACAACGCCATCTATCGCCGATAAGCGAAATGAAATTTTCCATAGAGAATTGTCTATCGAGTAATTTTACGTGCGTTTTCTTTCTCGATAGCTGTTCGTGCTAAGGGTACTGAAGACATTTGAATCGTATACATTGTTTGCTTCATTTGTGAAAAGTATATAATTACTGACATAAATAAATCATAAACTTTATTTTATAGAGCTTAGCAATAATAAAAGTGATTGTTCTATAATATTATTACCGGGTGCCTTTTAGGGTTAACCTACGTCAGCGACTAAAAAGCGCCGTGATTGTCGCCGCGATTATCGCCGCGTTTATCGCAGCGATATCGCTGCGATTAACGCCGCGCTTATCGCAGCTACAAAATAGCGCCCGTCAGCGGTAAGCATAATGGTGGCAAAAACTCACCGCATGCGCGCGCATGCCATATGGAGTTCCCCTTGATGCGTCGTATCGTAAATCGCACGCGCCAAGAATTGTCGGGTTTCGCACTGAGACAACAAACAATCACTTTGTTTTAATCCAATATTTAATTTAGTTTCATTCTATAATCGGTGCAATAAGTATGTAAGGACAGACTTTTATTAGTCTTTGAATTAGTTTCCACTTAATTTCAGTACTTACTTATAGCATTTTAGTTTTCGAAACATAATTTCTTTCTGTGTCTAAAAAATCGTCAATAATTTATAAACAATTTAAAATGTATTATTAACCGACTTCATCTATATTTTAAATCAGGAGCGCAAGTTCTTTATCCTTGGACGAATAATTCGTCCAAGTCTTTACCCCATGATTAAATCTACGTATGAGGAGATTAGGAAAATAAATAACTTTTTGTAAACTTTTTTTTTCAGGTTTCTAAAGAAGTGATTGTTTAAAATAAGTTTACACATCAAAAATAATTAATGACACATAAAGTCTACTCACAGAATAAAGGCTTTAAAAAAAGCAAACCTCCTTCAATAACCATAAAAAACAGCTCTAAAAAAGCAAGAAATAATTAAAAACTTCTGTTGAAGTCGGGTATGTATTCTGTGGTCGGGTGGGGTTGGAGCATAAAGTTAATATACCATATACCATATTAACTTTATGGGTTGGAGGTAATTTTGTTACATGCTTAATTATAATAGTGTCGTGTTCTCAAGTATTTAGGTAAGTATTGTATTTTTTATTCTAAAAGCCCCACCCGACTTCATTAATTAATTTGAATTAAATCATTTCTATCGGTTTAGCCTTCTTCGAGTAATCAGTGTAGGTACCATAAAGTTAATATACCTGACGGAAGGTATATTAACTTTATGGTAGGTACCTACCTGTACATAAAAATAAACGCGACGAATAGATGACCTCCTCCTTTTCAATTTTTGAAGTCTGTTAAAAAATACATTAGGTAAGTACTTAGAGTAAGACGCGTTTCTGTTCCAGAAAGCCGCGATGCTCAGGGTAAGTACAAGAGTTGTTCCATTACGCCATTACAATCGAGAATAGAGGTTACATACAGGTTAATCGATCCATCATCCCTCTGGCTAATTGGTGATTGGATCAATAACGTAGGTAAACCACTTTTATAACAATTTAGAATGTAACTATTCTAGGTATCTTGCAGTAAACGAAATGCCGTAAACAATAATTCAACAAAAAGAGACATTACTCAAAGCACGGCGGCTCACATTAAAAGCGCATTAACAGCTTACTGTGATTGCTAAGGGTCGGTTCATAATACACACAGTGTTTTCGGATAACTAAGTATACAGGGAATTTATTGTTTTATAAATATATATTTTTTAGTAAGATAAGATAAGATAAGATAATGCTTTATTTCAACACCACAGTAACAAAAAACATAGAAATAACAATAAAACATAGTGTCAAAACATGGCGGTCTTATCGCTAAGAGCGATCTCTTCCAGACAACCTATGGTATGGTGAGATTGACAGAAGAGGAATACAGGGGGTGCAAAATGGCATGAGATGTAAATTTTCTAAATTCCTAAATATTATTTAGTCTGTTCGTTCACAGATTTGGACAAGTAAAAAAGACGAGTGAATATTGTGTTTTTTTTTTGTGTTGCCTTTTGTGCACGGGGATTACCCATACTGCATTGGTTTATATTGTTTTTATTTTTTTTTAGTTTTCTTTAAATTGTAATGTTTAGTTTCATAGTATGTTTTGCCGGTCATTGTTCCGTGGCATCACCAAACCGGTTCCAACGGAAGATCAGCACTTGGTCAGGGGCCAAGTATTATGCTGAGTTGGGACCGATTTGGGACAAATCGTAACCATCAATGTATTTTAAAATAGTTGTTTTGTCTCAAATAAAGATTTTTCTATTCTATTCTATTCTATTTATTATTCTATTTAACTAAATTAAAATAAGTACGTACAATACGATAAAATTGACAATAGACAGTGATCTGCGGCTACTTCTTAAGGGGATTGTCAACCACGTGGTCTCCATACAAACGGCGATAACGTTTCTCACACTCTCTTAACCTTAACCTACAGCAATGATTTTTTGGTATGTTTTTGAAATGCCTAAAAACTAGGGCTGTACGTTTTGATTTTTAAAATATTCATTGTAGATTTGAAAATATTGGCACTTCTGTGTTTTGTATGAAATCACTAAAATGCAAATATTTCGAAATCTATTATAGATATTTAAAAAATCAAAACGTACAGCCCTAGTATTTAGGCATTTCAAAAAAATACCAAAAATTAATTACTGTAGGTTAAGGTTTAGAGGGTGGAAAACGTTATCGCCGTTTGTATGGAGACCACGTGGTTGACAATCTCCTTAAGCTGTAAAATTTTCTTATTATTCCTTCTTATTAAAACTAAAAATACTGTCTTTTAAGCCATTTATGGCATAGCTACCCAAAACCGAGTTTGGCTATGGACGCGATTACTGCCAGTGTGTTTCTCATTTGTGCATTATCTTCAAATGGGAGGGCCAAAGGGAATCAGACTCTATAGACTTGAAGGAATTTTACCCTTGAAGTTCTTTGGAACGACCGACCTGCTATTGCTTAAAAGTGCTAGTATTATAAAGATATTATTTTCACCATCCTACAGATGTGAACCTACCTTTAACAGAAATAGGTTCTTGAACAATCGCCTTCCGCTCCATAGCGCGCGCTCCACAATCCTATGTAATTTATTACAGATAATGGCCCACAAGGATCGATCTGTGTTAATGACCAATTATGAGTTATGTACTCTCACTGTTCTGTATGTTATTGCTGTTGGGATTCATATAGAAATTAAATTAAATAGGTAGTAATACCTACCACTGTTCCTCATTTTTTTTTATAATTTTTATATTCAGTACCCTTAGCACGAACATCTAGAGAAAAAACGCGCGTAAAATTACTCGATAGAGAATTATCTATGGAAATTTTAATTTCGTTATTCGGCGGTAGATGGCGTTGTACAAATTTCCAATACAAAATTGCTCTATCGAATGATTTTACGCGCGTTATTTTTTTTCGATAGCTGTTCGTGCTACGGGTACTGAACCTTCCTCCCTACTCAAACGTCAAATGGCTAACTTTCTGTTCGTTGGCTGACATAAAAATTAAAACTAAGACAAACTCTAAAGTTACGTGTAGGCTTATCAATTCCATTCAATACAACAATATTTGTGATTTACCTAGATAAGCTTGTGACAGACATGTAAGTGTAATGTCTTTTTATTAAGCTTTAAGTTAGCGAAAGAATAGTATTTTGGCCATTTTAGTAGAGGGAGTTTTATGATCAATATTCCTGATATTATTACAAAAGCAAACTTTATGTGACCTGTACTAAAATCTTGGTGTAAGTACAGTCGAGTTTATTGATATAAGTACACTGGCACTTTTAATTTGACTGATTACTGGCATAAAAGTTGAACCAGTTGAACAGTTGAAAGGTGCGTACAATATTGAACTCGACTGTAAATAATGTCTAGTATTTTTAGCGACTTCCAAAAAAGGAGGTGGTTCTCTGTTCGTCTGTATATTTGTTTTTTTTGTGTATGTCCACCGATTACTCAAAGACGGCTGGACCGATTGAAATGAATCAAACGTCATTACATTAGGTAAACTCCCAAGTTGGTCCCATTTTTTTAAATTTGGAAATCGGTTCAGTACATTTCAAGTAATCTTGAAAAAAGTAAGATTTTGTGTGAACTACCTCGATGATAATATCATATTATGGTCGTATACTTCTTTGTTAATGAACTGAAAGTCGGTTTATTGTTTTTTTAAACAATTTTTACTAAATCCATTTCAAGATGGGTGTCTTAACACATTTAATTTTTTCAAGTAAGTTGGTAAATAATAGCTACTAAACGGGACTTTTCACGGATGTTGTCATCCCTAGATATCTGCTTGCGCATAAACAATCGTCACACGTTGACAAGCGCCGCCCGCGCCCGTGCGCCCGCGCAACCTGTCCATCCACCTGCCAAATCGTCTGCCATTTCCGGGACTCCACATTACCTGTTCCCATGGAAATCACATAAACATACCTGAATAAATAGTTAACTGTACATACAGAGAAACTAGAGTTTAGTTTGTTTTGTTAACTGGTAAAATTTGCACAATATGGATCTCAACCTGCTTGAACACACATTATATAATATAATAATAATAAAAAAGTTTATTTCTCCTCACAAAAAATGATACATATTATATGATATGATATTTTAGAGATAAGCCCACCTTTGTAAACAACTTTTATATTTACCTGTGTAATTATGTTACAAGTGCAATAAAGAATATATATATATATATATATATACAATTACTAAAACACATTATAGCAAACTTGTATTTGAAGAGCTGGTGTCTGTAATGGGAATAACCTGTTTTACAAATCACCAGGTCCCCACCCCATGGGTACATTCAAATTACATCTTTTATACATAAATAGTGTGAGCTGGAAGCCTTGAAAGTGTATGTGTGTGTGTGTGAGTGAGTGTGTTGGGTGAGTGAGTATTTTCCTTAACATCTTATTAAGTCTATCAAAAGAATCACTTGTCTTATATATTTTAATATAACCAACACTAAAGTTTTTATTATTTACTAATCAAACAGGATGCCCTCTATCATTTAGAGGAAGTTTTCAGTTCCGGTGTAGCTCAGTTTTTGCAGCCAACTTTTTAATAACTTCTTACATTGATTTTTAGGCAACGAGTAGATTGACAGAATTCTGTTGACTTTGTTGTATAAACTGGAGCCCTGATAGCAGAAAAAGCGGTGTGAGAAACTAGTGTTAAATGTATCCCTGACACAAACTATGTCCTTACGCCTTTTTTTATTGACCCTGTGTGGTTCGTACTCCATGACAGAATGTTTTTTTAGGTGAATTTGCAAAATAAATAGTTGCCGTACAGTCAAGACTCCACTCTTGTCATACAGTTACAGTACAGTTACTCTTGTTATACTTGGGATTTCCAATTAAAATTTTTATCTATGCTTATTCCTAGGTACTTATAGGTTTCCACCAGTTCTATATTAGAACATTTACAACGTAATTTATTTTTATGCAGGCATTCGTAACTGTGACCTATTATGTATGTATAGGTACAACATTTTACAAAAATACCGCCGAATATGGTAGAGAACATCAAACTGAACAACTTTACTATGGGTCTAATTCTGAAATTGCGAAAAAAAAATCTGCTGTTTTTTACATTTTGATATTTTCGTTATTAACTTTTGTATGAAACAGCTGATTCTTTTCGCGATTTCAGAGTTTTGGTCCCATAGTAAAAATTGATCAGTTTGATGGTCCCTATCCATACCATACCATATTCGGCATTAGGAGTTTTTTTTGTAACACTTGTATAACTACTTAATAGGCGGCTAAGAAATACCCGGAGCAAAATACTAACACTAACTAACACATCAAGTTATTTAAACGTCTCAAGTCACACAACGGCATTATCGCTTCAAAGATCCAAAAGAAAGCTTTGGAGTGCTTAACAATGCTGACATTGCAAAAATTCGTACGCCAGAGATACTTGTTAGTTGTTATATATGTAATTATGAGCGATTTACATGCTTCCAACTGTGTGTACAGTTATATCTTTACATCTCGCTTCTTTGTCTATTATATCTGCACCGTACTTTATACCTGATCTGTCTGAAATGTACTTACTTAATTAGTCTTTGTATATTTTTTTTATCAATTTCTTTCAATTTCATCATACGTTACGAATTTTTGAGAAAATGATAAACGAAAGACATAAAAATGTAATTTATGAAATCATCGTATTGTTTGCCAATACCGAAAACCGTTTGTTTCTGTTTGACAACTGTGAAGTTTCTTTAGCAATGATGCTGTTCAAGAGCTTAAAATTAATAAGTACTTAACAGTAAAGTAATCTAGCCGTAATTTTTATTTTTTATTGCAATGTCGCATTTGAGCGTCCCACAAATTGCACTTTAGCCTTCTCTCAGCATGGAATGCTTACGTTTCTTTCAATCAACACGCGTTAAAACTGTAAAATAATTCTTAAGGTTTAGTATTTATTCGGAACACAATTTTATTTCATTGCTACAAAAAGAGACTGTATCCCAAAGCTGGGATTTGCAGTGACGCTTAAAATTGGCACCGATCGAAAGAAAGCACTATATAATGAATGTCTTAAAACTAATTAACTTTTGATGATATTATCCGTCAGCGAGTCGGGAATCTGTGTTTTTTAATAGTGGAGCAACTGTAGCGAAGTAAGGGCGTGACGGCGGTCACGCTCGCCGCCGGCAGCTGCCGCCTCTGTCACACCTGTTATTTGTATTTTGTTTGAATTCGGGCTGTAATTTACGATGACCCGTATCTCTTTTTATTATAAGAATAAGCAAATAAGGTAAGCCCTAATTGTGGTGTGGATTGAATGTAAGAAGCAATGGTCTTGAAACCATTTTTTTCAGACTCGAGCATGACTTACAAATCACAATCGAATGTAAAAATACTGAAATTACTTGATACTTACTTAGATACGAAAGTAGGTAGGTACAGATAGTTATCAAGTTGAACAGGTAGAAAAAAAGAAAAATGTATAACACTTGTCTTACGTCAGTGTTAGTAGGTTAAAGTTCTTAATAAACAACCACAATATCACATATCAAATTAAAAAAAACAATTTATATCTTCCGACATTGTTTGTAACTACGCCTACGAAGTTATCTTGAAGTGTTCATCGGAAAAAAATTGATTGACTTTCTATAGCGGTTTTAATTTCGTATCGAGAGATGACTCTGAATGAGCTATTGAGCTATCTAATCATGAGATCTACTCCTGCGCTCGTGGGCTCCGATGCTCCGATGGAGAGATATCGAACACATAACATCGGTGACCCGAGAGCGGCTACGCGAGCTGCCATTCAATCAGACAGACCTCAGCAATTTCTCCACGCGAATGTCACGGTAATGAACACACCGCAAACTACAGTGCCCAATTCTGCCCTAATCCGATGCCAATCAACAATGTAGATCACAAGATTGCCGAATTGCGAGGCGGATCGGTGATCGTGTCGTGAGAACGATAAGGTACGGCGTACAGGTGGTACCCTCCCCGTCGATGGCTAACTGTTCCACCATCATCAACGGAGTAAGCCGAGCGCGCCACCGCGCAGTCCCGTCTCGAAGCTCCGTTTAAGCACCACGCAGCTAGCTGGCGCAAGCGCAACATAAACACGCGCGGGAATTATAGAAGTTACATAAACACGGCGCGCGACTTTGGCGTTCGATATTCAAAGTGATTATTCAGTGATAATTTTTTTATTTTGGTTTTGATAGCCAGTGTTAATTGTTGGTCGAGTTATCTGCAAAGTAGCGAAGAGTTTTTTGTCTAGCGCAAGGTAATCGGGGCAGATAGCATTAACGGTTGGCTCCGCGCTCGAGTGTGGCCGACCGGCGGCGCTAGCATGACGGGTGCCCGTGGATGCGCGCTCGTGCTGTTCTTGCTGGTAAGTCAAACAAACCACCTGATGGACTGTCTATCACCTACTTACTTATAGCTAGTTTCAATTCAAGAGACGGCGGACCCTGTTGACACTTAAAACTTATTATGTGTAATTTCAGCTAAATATCATTAAACAAATCACATCAAAGCTTTGATTTTCTCACACCTACAAAAGTTGAAAAAATTGAAAATTCAAATGGAAAACGTCAATTTTCGCAAGACTTAAAAGTTTGTGAAATCACGTAAGTATAAAAGGCAAGTTTCAGTGCGACACGCGATTTGACTTAAGTATAGACTTTAATTAACTATGGAAATTATTCCTTTGTTCGCTAAAGGACAAATTCTCAAAACGGCAAATTCTCATAATGTCAAATTAGCTTAAGGGCAAATGCAAAAGTATGTAATAAAATAACATTATTTACTCCTAAAAGTGTAAAGAGTTTCATGGGGTTTCAAATTTTCATCTCCGAATCGAAAAACAAATATGTATATCAATCAGCGTGGGTGAGTACCTACAGGCTTATATAATAAAATAGATTCATTTCGAATAGGGTCTGGTTTTTATTGTGAAAGAAAACAGTAAAAAATCAAGATTATTGAACATCATTCCGTTGCAAGCATTGAGCAATTGAGACGTAAACTTGTATGAACCGTGAAAGTTTTTCATTAAAAGCTTTTCAGAACTGACCTCATTCTTTTATAATGCTGAAAAGTATATCATACGAAATGTATTCTGATAAAATAACATTTCAAACAAACAGTAGACTAACATTTTATAAATTGGGTGCGGATTTCATTAGACTTATCTAAGTTGAACCAAAATGTAAAGCTGTTTCCCAAGTGTAAAAATAAGGGAAACACTAACGCAGCCTTACATTTTGCGACTGTTAAAGCAATCAAATCGGTTAGTAGTTTATTGTCCAGAGCATAGAGAACGGTAACGTTTTTTTTTATAGTTACTAATGGCATTTATATATTTTTATTTCTATAGAAAGCTTCAATTTATAGGGCCTCGTCATTGTGTGAGCGTGATTGGAGCCATCAACGAAATTAAATTTCACGCTCCGATGATCGCACTAAACGCAAAAACTGCCGAAAGTGTTGAAAGGTTTTGTTATTTATCTCTTTTTCAAGTAAAAACAAGACGCACAGGCATAATGTCTTTGTAATTTAAACCGGTTAAACAAACCGCTTTTTGAAATTTTTCTATGGTTATCCAAAATGATATGATGTTGGTTCTTAAAAATAAAAAAGTCATTGGTTCACCGTCCTCTGCCCTTGTTTTATTAAAACTACATTACAAAACTTAATTCTGCCAAGCTTTTAAATTGTTACTTGCGGCCGCCCACGACTTCGTCTGCGTGAAGTTTTTTTTGCTATCTCTAGGGAACAGTCCTTTTTCCTTCTCTGTACCCTGTACCCCTGACAACGTTTCATGATGATCTGCTAAATAGTTAAGGCGTAACAAACAAACAAAAAAACTTACTTCATAATGTTGTCAATTGATGGCATGGAAATTTCCAACTTATAAAATGTAAGTCTTTACATTTTATAAGTTGGAAATTTCCATGCCATCAATGTTATTTATCCTAACCTAACTAATATTGATGGCATGGAAATTTCCAACTTATAAAATGTATCGGAATCTGTAGGTACTCCTATCCAGCCCCACCCGACTTCAATAGACGTATTTTTATTATTACGAATATTATTTCTTGCTTTTTAGAAGTAGGTTTTTTGAAGTCCGTTTTTTGTTTTTTTAAACTATTTAAATCCAAGATTCATTTAATTTACAATAAGGCAATATATTGCCTGGCAAAATATTTGATCTCTGGGTGCCTGGAGGCACCCGCGATGCTTGACGGTATAAATTTCTCGCGGGTGCCTGGGGGAACCCGTGGAGCTCAATAGGTTAAAGACGCAATAATAAACATCATAGAAAAGACTAAAATAAACAAATGAAAATCAAACCAAAAATGAATTCCTACCTATGTTTAATACTTAGGAATATGATCCGTAGGTGATTTCTATAGCTTAGACAATAATAATATAAAAACTTGAAAACCTATTTCCAAACAACAATTTAGTTGTTACACCTTACTTGGGTTGTACTTTACGTTATAACGGTAATTACGTAATTAGTAAGTATAGTAAATAGTAGGTATACCTAACTAAGTTAGAACCAAGTTCGAATTTTTAACCACCTGTTTTTGACATTTATTCCATACATAAAAGCGTCAAAAATAGTCAGTTAAAAATTAATCGACTGATTAAATGTTGGTGAACTTCAGCCTTAGTCTGAATGTTTTTTGTGGGTCAAATAAATAATTTTAAATTATTAGGTACACAAGAGAGCACGGTAAGTTAAACAGTTGAAATACGTAAACAGCTTTTATTACGTACGGCAATATAACGGCATAATCTCAAGGTGAACATGTTTAGTCTGACGTGCCGTTGACTGTACCTAAGTGCAGATTTGAAGATGCTAAGCAAGCTACTGCTTGCTTACACTGGTAAGCTACAATATTATCCATTTGTCTTCTACTTTACACAATTGCACATTTTTTTATTATTTCAATACTCATAATTATTTTAAAAATGGATCGAAATATATAATAGATAGATCATAATACAATACAATACAAATAAAGGTAAAGGTATACCTTGTGCAGAAAAATGATCGATACTAGGACATATTTCACCAAATTATAACGAAACGACTGCTCATTATAAATTATAAGATACCTAAGTCGCTATTGTAAAAAGTGAAAACAAAGAAAATTAGACAGCGTGAAATGGAGTAATGTATGTCAGTAGCGTATTTACCTCACTCTAATAAAAAAAAAAAAAAAAAAAGGTCAATTTATTTTGCGAATGTGATTTAGTAGCGTACATATCAAAATTAGATCTAGCTTTTGTTTTGATCCCTAGTAGGTAGACGTTTACTAATTCAATTTCGTATAATGTAGGTACGCACAGAACACTGAAAAAACGTTTTTAGTTAAATGTTAGAAGCATTAAGCCCCCGCCCCCCTAGCATAACCACCGAAACGTGATATCATATATAGCGATTTAGCACTTTTAACTGTTAAAAGACTATAAATTTTGACAGCTGAGTGGCGATAAAATGCTATATCACGCGATATATCGTGTTTCGGTGGTCCTGATAGGGGGGACTGATTGCTAAAGGTATTTTCCCACTCGCGACCGGCCCGCGTCCGTAGTATAAGTCATTATAGTGTTTACTTGCTCAGTGGTATAAGTTATGCTACGTACAGACGCGCCCGGGCTGGTCGCGGGCGGGAAAAAAGCATAACCACAGTGGACGCGCTCCCGCGAGCCGAAAAGGCGTCCTTAGGATTTTGAAATAGCGACACTAATTTTATCTAGGTAACAAAACAATCCAGTGAGGATATTCGAAAATAAGGTGTCAAGCCTACTCACCGGAATCTTCCCCTGCTGCATTGCCTGTCGGCGCCGACCTTTTGGCAATCCTTTGGTCTTTCACTTAGAGCACAAAGCACAATACACAACAAAATGTTCAAAATGGTTTTGCAATAGGCAGCGATGCAATCGATATATAACATGTGTCGACAGCGCGGATCCGTCCAACCAAGTAAGTGGCATCAACCCAATCACGAAAGGTACCCTCACTAGATTAATAATTTCAACAATATTTCGCGATCAACTACCCGCGGAAACTGTCACTATGAAGCGTTTCGTTTTATGCAAAGACGATCAAATATCAATAGAAGAATTGCGTTTTTTATTGTTATTTTTTATGTCTTGTCTCAAGTATTTTTTGGTAAATTTTGCCTATTAATATAATTGAAAAATATTAGAAAAAATCGACTCACCCGTAGCAGCTCAGACGGGAGCTGAGCTGAGCTGTCCCGTCTGAGCTGCTACGGGTGAGTCGATTTTTTCTAATATTTTTCAATTATATTAATAATCTTAATATAAAAATAGCATTGTGAATGCATAAAAATTTAAAAGTTTAAAAATTTTGCCTACTTAGGTGCACTTTCGAGTAGCAGACATAGTGATTACTGATTTCTCAACTAGTTGAAAGTTATTTACTCTCACAATTACCTATCCGATATGTAGTAGGTATTTAATTTCAACCTACCTACCCATTGTGTACAAACTTTTGTTAATTATTGTGATGGAAAATGACCTCACTTTAAATGTGGAGCTCATTTTTCAATGTTGACGACTCTGTATGAAATATACAGGGAGAAAAAAGCAGCCCTTGACGAGTTTCTTGCCGGTTCTTCTCGTTACAAGGTCTCCCGCTCAGGGTTTGCGAACCGATGGCGTAGCTTCTTTGACATTCACAAGTGCTTGTAACAGCCTAGACTGAATAAATGATTTTTTGATTCTTTTTTTTTTTTTGATAGAACATTACAAACCAAAATTATATAAAATAAATGCGCGGCTGCAACACACAGAAACATGAATAATATCATTTTTAGTAGTATCGATAAAACTATTTATTATTATTAAATTTTGTTGCGGTGGACAGGCAATGGGGTCTGGGGTTAAAAGTAGTTAAAACGTTCATAGGTATTTGTTGTAATTTTTGGACAAAGCTTCTTAATCTAACGATGCAATCATTCGACACCTCCACACCGTATAAAGTTGCATGTTACAGGTTGCAAAGCAACCATTCAGTAGAGCACATTTAGCTCAACTCAATCCATTACCATTGTAAGATGATTTTGTTCCGTTATTAATTACATCGCACTACGTAAACTTGACGTGCATCAGTTAATATTGCATAAATTAGATAACTTTAACATGAACTCACTTCTCTCTAATCGAGATCGTTGTGAGCGAACGCTTGGTTTTTTTTACTTTATGAGTTATGGTAAATCGAACTGATTCCTAATTACACGTAGGTATTATTAACATGCTATTTTTTTTTGCCGATTCAGTTTTTCAAAATAGCGAAGATATGGGGAAAATCATATTTAAGCCATTTTGAAAAATGTACAAATATGTCACAAACGCGAGGTCTACACTACAGCGGAATTTTCAGATATGTTTCATCTCTGGAAGCATCTCTGGAACAGTCTGGGATACGGCCGGGATATGTCTTTTCCTCGAGAAAAATCTTTAATGCTCACCCAACAAAAGCTGTATAAAATTCGATAAAAAAACTTTAAAAAAAAGAAAAACCACCTTCAAAAAACCTGAAAATATAAACAAAAACAACATCATTTTTTTTATACAATAGGTAAAAAACAATTCAGCACGAGCAAGAGCGTTGCTCTTAACCACAAAACAAAGAAAAAAATGCTTTTAGCTTTATTTATATGTCCCTATTGCACTGAGAATCAATTAGGAGTAAACAGGCTTTTCCTGGTAATTACAGTTACAATCTTTTACAATTATTCTTCTGCCTGGGAATACGATAAGATGGTACCCACCGTGGGAGGAAATGGGACCCGACGAACCAACAAGTCATTTTCAAATTAAGGAAGTGTTAAGTGATATCTTGATTATATGATTATACTTAGTTAAATGTTTGTTATTAATTTTCTTTTCTAATGCTAGGCTTGACAACTTTTCGCCTATTATGTGTTTACGCAAATAAATCTTCTTTTGTAGCATTTAAGTTTATTTGGTTTCCTCTACTTCGTTTTTAGGGTTCCGTACCAAAATGGTAAAAAAGGAACCCTTATGGTGTGACTCAGTCTGTCTGTCTGTCACAGCTGGATATCTCGAGAACTACTAATGGTATCAATTTGAAATTTGGAATAGTTTAAGATGACGTTTGTCCAACTATTTTGCAAATAAGAAAGAAATAAAAAAATAAATATTTTTTTTACAACTATTAAGTATGTTTAGGACAAACATAATACCTAGGTAGTTTGTAAGTTTGATTGTATATGTCACCTAAGCGAAAATAACAAATTCTTATTGTACCCATATCGCTATGGTATCTATACAAGCTTTTAAATTTGAATTTATGCTTATTATCGGGATATCAGGCAAAGGACTCAACTCTGAAATAACTAGAACAATAACATCTCCATTTCCAAGTACCGTTCAGCGCACGAACAATTCGTTCTCATCCTCCAAAAATCTTCACGCCCAATAACCAGAGCAGCACCGTTTTAAATAACCGTTTAACCGTTCCAAGGCGAATTTGCATACGAGCATCCAGTAAGAGTGATTATCAACATCCGATCTTTGTTTCCGCACGAAAGAGTCAAAGGCCTAAAGAATGACCCTGTAGCGAATATGCGAGTGAACTCTTCAAACCCCTTTCCAGCGGTTCACAATCACGTAGCCGTCTTGTTGGAACACATCTTTTACCGGTAACGTAAGTGAAGCTTTTATTACGAACTAAGCGTATCGTACTTTAGTATCTATAAAATCGACTTACTTTCAACGAACCCGTAAGACGAGCTCACGTATAGTAAATGATGCGGTATGGTCCGTTTCATTTTTCAACCGCAAAATACGCTTTCAAACTTTACGAGCAAAGCATTTGATCCGAAACTAAATGTTTGCGTACCTATTTCTACTTTCATTTGTTCCTTTTTGATTGCTCGTACTTTCACAATAAACCTAATTTTGTTACTTTACAAGAAAGATTTAATGGGTACCATTAGGCCATTTCTTGGAATTTTAGTTAAGTTATTGACGTCGAAGTGACGTACTTATGAATGTAGAGGTATTAAGAGTTGGTCGTATACTTTTATGATATTACCGAGTTACCGACTTAGCTAATTGTTTTATAGATAGCTATTTAACTTCTAGTCATAAATATCCATAGATTTTGGTAGGTGTATTCATCCTCCTAACAAAATCGGAATCAAAATGTAGAGTATACATACCTACCTATCTAAACAAATTATAATAAGTATAGAGTACATACATACCTAAACAATTAATTTAAGTAGGTAGGTACCTACTTAAATTACTTTAGAATCTCCATTTGATTATCGCGCTTATTCATGTAATTTCTCACTAAAAATTTTAATAATATTTTTCTGTAGTTACCTATTTTTTAACCAACTCCAAAAAAGGAGGAGGTTCTCAATTCAATTGTATATATTTTTTTATCGTTGTTCGCGCGTATCTTCGACATTTATGGACCGACTTTGATGATTCTTTTTTTCTTTCATTGAGTTTTCTTGCAAGATGGTCCCATTTTAATCGCTTCTTTAGTTTTAAAGTAATCCTGAAAATACTACTTATGTTTTTGCATTAACTACCTTGACGACTTTGTTATTTATTAACCGAATTAGATGTTTTTTTTGTTGGAGAAGGGATAGCAGCCTTTAGTGTAGTACCTACTTCGAAGTTAATAAGGGGAACTCTTCAAACACAAATAGGATATGTATAGTGATTGAGATATTGGTAGGTTTATGACAATTCAAAAAAAGAACTATGGTCTGCGACGTTCTGGAATATACTTGGACTTCGAAGGCACAACAACCATAAAAACAAACGGCGTGAATTTGGAAATTGAGTTATGGGCTTTTCACGCTAACATACTTACCACCAAAAAGTTTATAATAAAAAAGCTTTAAAAAAAAGAAAAACCTCCTTCAAAAACCTTAAATTAAAAACAAAAACAACTTCAAAATCAAATAGCTCTAAAAAGCAAGAAATAATATTGAAATCACCAATGCGCATATCAATTTTAATAAAAAAAAGTCTAATGAAGTCGGGTGGGGATTTTAGAATAAAAACAAGTTGTCCTCCATCCAGCCCCACCCAACTTCATTAGACGTTTTTTTATTAAAATTGAAATTTATGCGCATTGTTGATTTTAATATTATTTCTTGCTTTTTAGAGCTATTTGATTTTGAAGCTGTTTTTGTTTTTAATTTAAGGTTTTTGAAGGAGGTTTTTTTTAATAGTAGATTGTTATACGAGGGTCAAAAGGAATTGATGACTTTTACCCGTGTTAAACACTCTACTTTTGATTTCGAATTTCAGGAAAGTAAAAAAGTCTTAGTTATTCCAAAATGTTTATTAATAAAAACATGTACCTACTTAGTAACTACATTGGTAGACCTTATAATTATTACCTATACCAACGTACCTTTAAAAACCTAGAAATTAGAACAATTTGTGAAATTTAAAGTTAAATTCTTGCTTGGAATATTTACAGTGTGATATAAATTATTATGATGACAGATTTGGCTTTGTTGGATGCCTGTAAAAGTTGGACATATTCTTTGGTCTTTGATAAGACGGTAAGTCCATGGCAGAGACTCTCCTGAAGTACCTAGTTGTTTCCTGTAGGCGAATTACAACGTAGTTTTATTGTTTCTTTTATTTTATTTGAACTTTTTGTTTTAGTTTTAAACTCATTTTTAGTAAATACAAAATCAACACAAAAATTTAATACGGCACACACAGCTCAAAGTTACAGAGTTAGGTAAGTCTCCCTCCAATATTTTATAGTTTTTCTTATTTTAAATTTGGAACACGTCGCGTCGCCGGCCGCTCCTCCCAATGTTTTTAATTTTGCACTGGTTGTTTATACCATGTTTTGTTGTTGTTCGTGAATGCGCCCTACAAGGCTGCAACTTTTTTTAAACCATTTGTTTTTAACTATTGTAAACTTTTTGATTGCCAAATTCAGTTCTATTTTTAAATTACTTTTCCACCCTAGGGTGGAACGAAGAGTTTTGGACCCGCTGCTCAGTTCAAATATACATCACTTTCCGAATATGAGAAATGAAATAGTAGATTGTTATACAAGACGCTAAAATTACCCATTGCATACGAGGTAGTTTTATTCCCGAGCTTTAGCGAGGGAATAAATAGAAACCGAGTTACAATGGGTTTTAGCGTCGTGTGTTACACTATACTTTTCACTACGATTGCGAGAAAATAAAATACAATATTAAATAGTTTATACACCTACTTCCGTAAACGAATCCACTCGTTTCTCTATCCTCCACTTCATAATCTTTTTGTACAATATTTAAATAAATGATTTGTGCTTGACGGCAAAAGATAAAAATTATTTATTTCCTATTACAGTCACACAATTCAATCAGTTTGTAATTATAGAAAATTTCTAAAGATTTCGCGCCATGGTACCTGCTGTAGCAGCTAAGCAACACAAACACGCATTCTACGATTCACTCTGTACACAGAGTATAAATAAGTCTATGATTTCACCGAAGAGATGCTTTTAGTTCCATTTTCAAAAATAAGAATGAGACACTGGGGGCCTATTACGAAACTTGGTCACGATAGTCGTCCGCAGTTCGTCGGTTGTAGTTATTACAAATATTCTCAATGTAGCTATCGTAGTCCATAGTCTATTGAACGAATAATTACGTCAAATTTAAAGATTTTGACTTTAGAAACTGTCAAATTTACGCAATCATTTTGCAATATCGCATACGCAAGTGCTTTGTAATAGGAATCAATCAGAACGAAGCACGGCCGCAGCTGCGTGTATCGTATTAAACTTTTCGTAATAGACCCCCAGTATTAAGTCGAGCGAGTTTTTATTCGTGATTATGAATAAAGACTTTTTCGTTTTAGTAGGCTCATTGGTAATAGACAAACATTAAAAAAGAAAAAACTTTATCCCCTAGGGCTTGTTATGCTATTTTATCTCGACTCTTGTACGTTACAATGACGCACTTTTTGAGCAAGAGGAGTGAAAAAGCTTTTTCCAGTAAACTATTTAGATTCCGATTCACATTGAAAACTGTATTACCTACTTCATACTCACAAAGTCGTATGTCATTTGGTATAAAAAAAATTTATGAAAACAAACTGGCTACTTATGTACCGTCTGTTTATTATACTAATTGTCCTATTTAGGAAGAAACTTTTGACAGATATCAATCTTTTAAAATTGTTTTTTAAAAATATGTTGTAACTAATAGTTAGTCATGATTTTTTTTATATAAAGAGTTAATATGACAAGTAAGGCTATAGTACAGACTGTTAATAACTTTATTACAAGAACTAATTTTGCTAAAGCTTTAATTAACACAAACCCACAGTTTTGCTAAATTACTAACTATACTATATTCTATCGCTGCCCCTAATCGCTAACAAGACAACAATGTGAATCTAACACAATCATAGTTACAAAAACAATACGTAGACATTCAAACATTGAATTAATTAAAGTTAACTGGGCAATCGTTTTGATCTCCCTTTTTGAACAATTTGAATGGCTTTGTTTCAGATTGAGGCGGTTCTCTCACAAGACTACGATGGTAAGCTAATTATTACATTATTAGAATACAATTAGATTTTTCTTTTCATTTACTGTCATTCGAATCGGTTACTTCAGAATGAAAATCTTCTGATTCGTATGAAAATCTGATGAAAATATTGTTACAAAACTTAGTTAATGCAACTTGGCCGACACGTCTGATATGTACATACTATAGACATTACACCGTTATTTTTTAGGTATATCTAACAATGAAAAGGGGATTTCAGACCACGTGAATGAACAACTTTTACTTTGGGGCCAACTACGGAATCGCGAAAAAAAATCAGCTGTTCTATAGTAAAGTACAACATCGACTCGACTATAATGTATGGAACAGCTGCTGTTTTTTTTTTCGCGATTCCGTAGTTGGTTCCATAGTAAAATTTGTTCATTCAAGTGGTCTGAAATCCCCTTATCATTTTTAGTTATACTTAAAAAATAACGGTGAATATAGGTAGGCGTTACAAGTGTAGGACTTACGCGTTTTTTTTTAATAAAATTAAATGCAATCCAAAATAAAACCTGCAATTTTAATTATAAATATTGTTATAATAAAAAATTATTTTGTCCAACAGCCATTTTTTTATGTCCACACTGCTGGGGCACAGGCCTTCCTTATTGGGTGGATAAGGAGGGCAGGCCATAACCCACCACGCGGGCCCAATGCGGATTGGTGGGTGTTAACGACTGCAAATGCAGCCGGGACCAACGGCTTAACGTGGCTTCCGAAGCACGGAGGAGCTTGAGATAATAATTTTTTGGTCACCCATCCCATGACCGACCCTTGCGAACGTTGCTTAACTTCTGCAATCGCTGGGCCAGGCGCTAAACCACTGCGCCACCGAGCTCCCCGTTAAAAAATAGTTTTAACAAATTGTTATTAGGTACGTTTTTACTAGGAAACAGGACTGTTCTATTATTAAGTTAATTATCTTACTCGTTATCAACGAAGGACATTCATTATATTTCTCCACCAACATTGTAAAAAGGTTGAGCTCCCGTATTTAGTTAGTTTGATAAGTGCGGATTAGTATAGTACCTAACGTCGAAGAAAAACTAGCCATGAATATCAAACAATCTTTATTGTTTGTTTGTATTATTTAGAAAAAATATTTAGTTTGTTTATTTCCACTAAGTGTAACAGTTTCGATGCAAACTAATTGTAGGAATAAATTGTAACTCGCCTAAACAAAGTTAAATAATTAGTCCGATTACCACACAAAGTTTGAAAAAAAGTTATAAGTAACTAAACTATAGAGTATACCTATTCATTAATTTCTTCTTAAAAAAGAAAAAGTTAGTTCCGAACTTTCGGTGAAGAAACAGTATTTTCGTTTTTAGATGTGATATCATATCACTCATAAAAATATTTCGGTGAACGTAATGTACACCAGCACAATATTTCAACAATATTATTTCAAACAATTTCAGTAACGGACATCCAATGCACATTTTCGAGTGGCGGCAGCGGCCTACGGGACTCGGTGACAGCTCTGTTACGGAAGCCCGAGGGGTTCCGAGGCGCGCCGCTGTTCGCCGACGACCGCGCCACGGACCCCCTGGCAGACCCCGTCTGTCAGATCAGGCCCGAGCCTGATGATCCCACTGAGCTGTTGTATAGGCTGCGCATCACGGACTTCACGCGGTGCGGTGTTTTGAAGAGAAATGTGAGTATCGTCTCAGAAGTCACTGTACATGATGGATGACCATCCAATGCACATTTTCGAGCGGTGGCCTGGTGGCAGCCATCCGTATCAGAAGGACAATCTAGTAAAATGCCCATAAGGGATAAACGACATCAAAGTAAAGAGACCTACTAGTAAAACGTGCGGCCTACGGGACTCGGTAACATTTATGTTACGGAGCCCGAGGGGTCGCCGACGACCGCGCAATACGGACCCCTGGCAGACCCCGTCTGTCAGATCAAGATGGGCGCATCACAGATTTTAGGCGGTTCATCGCCTTTGAAGATAATAAGTGTCGCATCCACCCACAGTCACCAGAAGGCGATGGCAAAGAAAGATATTGCACAACACGTCGTTTTGCGGCATTTAGCACTAAACAAAACATTTTCTAAAAGTTTATACCTATTTTGCTAACTTTTATTAACTTTGAAGCTTTTGTTCATCATTGATTGAGTCAAGTTAGTTACATAGATAAGAAATAAAACATTATTTTCTAAATGTTACGAATCAGGCGGTTTAAAATCTTCGACAAAATTTTCTTATGCATCTTATAAGAAAATCATACTTTTTTATTCCGTCTTGTCAGTATAAATTACAAAAGAAACGGTTCAAAATACTATGCAGATCGCTGCAATTTATTAAGTGCCGTAAAAACGGTATCGCTGAAGACAGGCGTCTTCGGACTTCGTTTATATCTGCCGAAACGACGCACGCCAAACGCGGAAAATATTTCGTGAATGTCGAAAACCATTTGAGATAAAAATATTCGCTAATTTTAAACTTTGCACAGTACTCTACAAAATTCTTGTCCTGATTAGGTATGTTAAGGAAATTAATAGGTAGATAATCTACACGTGTTTCACGGCGTTGGTGCATCCGAATGGAATAACCTATAGTCCATTTGGAAGTACGTCTATTCCATTGGACGTCTGCCAAATGGACCGTCACATTTATTACCTCGGTCCAGCTCTTCTGTTTGTTTATAGTTTTTTTTCCTAACAAATAAATAATCATACTAAACCACAAAAAAGTACGTCAAGCACTCACATACTTATAAACAATTGCAAATAAAGATTTAACTATAAGTAGGTACAATAATTATATTTTGCATGCATAAGCCATCCTATGATTCACATGTAAAAAAATAAAGATGAATATATTAATAAATTCCTCTTAGATTATCATTTTCAACAATTTTGTCCAAAGTAAATCATTACAAAACAGCAAATGAAACAAAACCTCGTAAAACGATCCGAGATCGATTTCCATTTTGTTCCCATTGAAAACTGTTGTGGTGGGTGTTTTGTCATCGGTGCATAATAACGTATGCCGTTACGACCGTACGGTGTGCAAGTGGCCTACAGAGCCACTGCCTGATATATTATTAAGCGGTAC
This sequence comes from Agriphila straminella, assembly GCA_950108535.1. Classification (NCBI taxonomy): domain Eukaryota; kingdom Metazoa; phylum Arthropoda; class Insecta; order Lepidoptera; family Crambidae; genus Agriphila; species Agriphila straminella. Next base: position 7,128,604 of record OX467318.1, read on the forward strand.
ACGGCACAGTTGGTATACCGCCTGATTGATAGGTGGTAGAGGTGCCTTATGATCTGCATCGATTGGACTGGACATATTTTTAATTGATGGAACTTCTATCCGTAATTGCAAACATGGGTACGCGATATGATAGGTGACTGAAGTAAGGCTTGGCGACCTTCAATAGACTTCCTACTTTTGGCATCATTTTTCCGTAGCTTTTTGTTAAAATTGTGTAGGTATCATTGTGTGGTCTCAAATAAATGTTTTTTCTTTCTTTCTTTCTTTACCTTAGTCATTTCTTACGTAATAGAAAGATGAGCTCATTTAGAAAGAAATTTAGAAACAGAGAGTTACTTAAGCATTTTTAACATAAGGTAATTAAAAATGCATAACTCTCTGTTTCTCTTACGTTTTCACGCCTACACCGCATTTTTTTTGGTTGTGAGATAAATTAAACATTAAGAGAGACTAACCGAAACTAATTTCACCACAGAATACAAAATATGTCACGCGGATGAAGCCGCTGACAATAGCTCTTATCGCTTATCCATCCATAAGGGAGCTGTAGTGGACTCATGCTGGAGCCTGAGTCCAGCAGTGAGGACATAAAGGATTATAAAGGAGACACATTTCCTATCGTGTTCCAGGGCTTTGTACACGTGCGGGTGTGGTTCCCGCAGTTCCCGGGCGTGGTGATGCAGTCGGACCAGGAGCTCATCATCATGTGCAAGCCCCCGGAGCCCACCATCATCGAAAATAAAGCAGCGGGATTCGCCGGCAGCTTGTGAGTCATCCTCACTTTATGATTATGATTTTTCATATATTTTTTTATTAGAAAAAACACATTAACAATTTAATTTTATGCAATGACGGTGTCTCACAAACCTTTAAAGGTTTTTCTGTACACCGTAATTATACATTAAGCACAATCCAAACTATTTACGGAACACATACGTACACATAATTCATAGAATTATTATTATTGATAAATTATCAATTTTGTAGGTAGGTAGCAACAGTTCGCTCTCCGACGAAGGACGACAGCGCCATAGTAGAATTTGATTCTACTATGACAGCGCGCCCGGTTGGCGCGCTGCGGTCGCCATTCGCATTACTCAGATCGAGTTGTTATGATAAGATATTTTTTTACGAGGGTGGATTGATAAGTCCATGACTTTGTAATGAAGAAACACTTTTTATCGGAATATTTTGTTTGTCATTTATTCATGTTTGGTGGGAAAAAAAATCTCAGTGGGTTGAATCTAGAGAATAGGGAGAATTCGCATCTTCATTCGATGAGTTTTGATGTCATGAGTGCCGCCGAGAGGGTCGACAGGGTCATATTTCCTCGTATTTCAAAACCATTTAATCTATTAACCATCATAGGGCTATTTGAATAGTTAAGAAATAGCTAAACATATTTGTAGGCAAGAAATAGCTAAACACCAAAAAAAATTTGGTAATCTTAAATTGACTGCGCTTGCGACTGACGTGATGCATGTCAAAGCTTAGCCTTTCCTAATAGAGCCGCTGCTGGTTCTTCTTGCAAGTACTTTTTACATCGGGATAGTGCTTGGCCTTCATCTCACTTGATGTTAAGTGACGATAAGGCCGAAGGTGGAAGCGCACTACACCCGGAATCCTCATCACTCAGGAACTGGCTATCTTACTAGCTATCTAACTGTCGGAACACAACAATTTTTAAATTGTTGTTATGGCGTCAGACTTAGGTAAGATGGTGGTAGATAGCCAGGCGGACTTGAAATAAGCCCTACCACCAACCAAGTGCTTAATAAAATCCGTACGATTTTGTTCTTTAGTTAAATGGAAAAATGCAAACAACCCTAGACACAAATAAACTATTGTTTTCGATAATTAACCCCATTATGAGCAAATGAAAACAAAATTTAGGTCTAGGTTTTTTAGAATACTGCAATATGGTTGTCAAATTAAAGGGCTTAATATTATAAGGATTTCAAAAAGGTGTATCATAGAAATAAATTAAAAAAAAAATTAAAAAACCCGCCTGTATAAAAAGACAAGTCAACTGAAAAGATGAAAACAAGATTAAAATTTTATCATGTTTCCGAGATGAATTATATTTAATATAATTCAAATCATTCATAATGTCACTTTCTTTATGCATGCCTCCGACTGCATGTTATTATGTTGCCTTTAATATTTAATCTTGTTTCCATCTTTTCAGTTGACTTGTCTTTTTTTAACACGTTTTAATATTGTTCCCATTCCTCCAGCCCGCATGGAGCCCGCGTGTCAGGCGTGGTAGAGGAGACCCCAGGGCGGCTGGAGTACGAAGTGGCCCTGTACAAAGAGGCGCCGCCTGTCACCAGGCACTCTAACCATTCCGTGGACCTGCCCGTCGACCAGGTAACTGCTGTACGTTGGTTCCATTACTACCTTTTATACTTAGTGTTGTACCTATTCTTTGTGATGGCCTTTCAGTGGAATTTACAGATGCTCTGGATCATTACATTATGTGTTTGAAATGCCGGAGGTTCCACATTTACGTAGCAGTCTGGTTCTAAATTTGAAAATCAATTCAGGAATGAATTTCAATACTTCTCACACAAGTGCGGGAAACAATGCGAAGGTGGCGCAAGTACCTACGCGCGTAAAAAAATCAATAGAGAAACTACAACGCCAGTATAATTTATACAACGAGGATTTGTCTTTAAGAAATCTCATTTCGCTTTTCGACGGTAGATGGCATTGTACTTTCAATGTTCACTGAAATATTAATAATTTATTAATATTTAACGTAGGTAATGTTGTGCCCCATTGAAAGAGCGACCAAAGTGCAACTTCAAATTCCTACTCACGGGTTTACGTGTATCGCAGGCGGTCCCCATCGGCACCAAGTTGCAGCTGCGCGCGCGCATCAACCCGGAGTCTGCGTGGCGGCACATTAAGCTGCTGGAGGTGGCAGTGTCGCCCGACCCCGACCGCCCGCACGCGCCCGGCTCCGTGCTGCTCGTCAAGGATGGGTGAGGAAACTGGCACCAAATAGGAGCTATAACTCATACAGAAATAAAATAGATAGGAACATCAAGCTGCTGGAGGTGGCCGTGTCGCCCGACCCCGACCGCCCGCACGCGCCCAGTTCCGTGCTGCTCGTCAAGGATGGATGAGGGAACTGACATCATATAACTCTTACAGCAGAGAGTTAGTAATTCTGCAGCTGTAATAATAAAATGAGGAGCTTGGTGGCGAAGGGGTCGGTCATGGGATGGGTGACCGAAAAGTTATTATCTCGAGCTCTTCCGTGCTTCGGAAGGAGGCACGTTAAGCTGTTGGTCCCGGCTGGATTTGCAGTCGTTAACACCCACCAAACCACATTGGGCCCGCGTGGTTGGTTATGACCCATCCTCCTTATCCACCCATAAGGAAGGCCTGTGCCCCAGCAGTGGGGACATTAAAAATGGCTGATGGTCAATAATCAAATGCCACAGAGCTACCTATAAAGAATGAAAACGCTTTTTGAAACATGTAATGTAGGATTAGAATATTTATGGTATAGACGTAAATATTTTCGTTAAGAATCGATTTTTATAACATCAAATCCATGCATCTTACGAAAGCAAGAATGTCATCACGCACAGCACACTTTGACGTAACACTGTGGGTTAACTTCATTTACGTTACAACGTTTAGCTCAAAAAAATAGGCTACCTACTTATAAGTAGATATTTATCAGTGTTTCTTTCATACAAAATTCTCCGGGGGGCAACTAAGAGGTTCGGGGGGGCTCGCCCGTCGATCACTACACTAGTTTGCCCGTCTACCTACACATAACACATTTTTCTCAGGGGGGCACTAAGGTTACTCCGGGAGGGCAGTGCCCCCCGGAGTAGTGCCTGAAAGAAACACTGATATCTATTGAAGTTCTCGCAAAAAGATCATGGGCAGAAACCTATGTCAAAGTCAGGATTTTTTTTTTCTAGGAAAACTTACAGCTACTACAGATTTTAGTATATCATTTTAGTTAGAGTAAAGACAATTACAAGTTTCACATATACCTATATTATACCTCTACATATAAACCGATATGTCACGTGATGAACTTTGAACTTGAACCAGTGGAGGATGAAGGATGGATCGGGAAACGTTTGGTAATTAATGAAAAATAAAAGAGAGCTTTTCTCGAAATTCAAATAACATCGTCCCACAAAGAAATTGTTGACATTTTTAACCAAGGCTGCGGTCCGCATGGCGATAATATCGGTTTTAGCGCGAATCCGACCAAATTAAGTAATAGACTCAAAATATTACTCATAGTAGGGTTTTTGTACCTACTGCATTTATATGGATTCGCGATAATATCGATATTATCGCCATACGGACCGCAGCCGAAGTGTCAAACGTTTACATTGGCAAAAAGTAATGAACGATTTTGTAAAAAGCTTCATACAAAAGACATTAACGCGCAACAGTAAACAGGGTGCATTGAATGCAAATCCGAGTGAACAGTGTCAGTAATCTGATCTCATGTGGTTTTTACAAAAAAGATAACAATACTTACCCACTAACACGAAACCCGGAAATGTTCCCATGAAGGATGATCAAAGCCTACTTACTTAACTTCACTGGCAAAAGAAACATCTTTTTCTTGTACTGTCTTTGGTGGAGCCAAACATTATTTTCTACTTGGATTGAGTTCGCTTTAGCTCTAATGGCTGTGGTTCGCTTATCTAACTATTTATCCTTAATTACAAAAGAAAACCTTTCGAACTAGCATAGCTAAAGGCTTGGCTAAGTCTTAGATATCTCTAAGTTGATAACATACGCTATACTTAGTGTCACGACTCAATACCTGTTATTTCTAAACGGGTCATTCATTTCATATTACGGCACTACTTACCTGGTTTGATTTCGATTGCGGGGCTTTGGTGATAATATTTTAAGATTTTCCTGAATACTTACTTAGTTGGAATTTACCTGCATACAAAAAACTAAGCTTGACTCATTGCTTACTTAGATAAGTATATCAAAAAATCGACTTTGATTAAGGATTTTCGTTTTTAAAAAGGTTTATAAATAAAGGCTTTCGCTGTTTGCAAGCAAAGAAACACCTATTAAATACTCTGGATACGGTATTTACTAACTTGTCGATCGGACTCAGAGCGTCTACCTACCTTCGCAAATGACTTGTGCAACGTTTACATTTATGTTCAATAAAATTGGAGTTTTAGAGCCTCTTATTTTATTTAATTTTGACACAAATTACTATTCCCAGATGCCGAAACCGAGAATACGCGACAATAATCCCCCACCAACCAGCTCGGTACCGCGAACGCCACAACGAGGTGTTCCTGGACTTCGAGGCCTTCCTCCTGGCCTCCATGAAGGAGCGGTCCACTCTTTGGATACACTCCCAGATCAAGGCTTGCATGGACGTGGCCGACTGTCAACCTGATTACTGCCTTGACTTATATGAACCATCAGGTAAACTTCACAGCTAGCTACCTAAATAAGATAGTAAACGAAAATAGCAATATCTACTATTTTCATGTCAGTGAGCTCAGCCCCCCTAGCATGACCGACGAAACACGATATATACTTTTATCGCGTGATATAGCGTTTTATCGACACCCAACTGTCAAAATCCATTGACTTTTGGACAGTTAACCTCTTTAGCATCAAATTACAAAAGCGCGATAACTGATAAGCGCCGGCGCATTCCAAATTCGAACAATATTGCATTCAATTCTAAACCCTATTTCATAGACAATAAAGGCAAGTCTCTTTTTACCACTTTTTTATTAGGTTGCTTTTTAATATTGTTAAACCATTTCCAGCACATATTTATCACAGAATTGATTATTTTAAATGCTTTTCAGGTCACGGCCGCAAACGGAGATCCCTTCCTGATTCAAGCCATACCCACAACGTGTCGAGCGCAGCGCTCATGTCCGACCCTGAAAACAGCACCACTCCTTACACGAGGTTCAAGGAGAACCTGGAGTACACGGTGGTGATGCCGGGGGAGCTGTTCCACCGGACGCCTCTGGAGAGCACCTGCGCTACTTCTATGATGGTCGCAGTCGCGCTAGGATCATTGCTCTTCATGTCCGCTTTATTGGTATGTTGTATCTAAAGCATAAATTTGGTCTTCAAGAAGAACCTCGAGTAGGTATACGGTGTTGATGCTAGGGAAGTAGTTCCACTAGACGCCTCTGGAGAGCACCTGCGCTACTTTCGTGATGGTCGCAGTCGCGCTGGGATCACTGCTCTTCATGTCCGCTTTATTGGTATGTTTTTTTTATGCACAATGGGGTATTGTAGTGCTTGGCTTGGTGAGGTAAAGCTCACCTGACGTTAAGTGACGATAAGGCCGAAGGTGGAAGCGCACTACACCCGGAATCCTCATCACCGAGGAACTGGGTATCTTACCTCTAACTGCCGGAACACAACAATTTTTAAATTGTTCTTATGGCGTCAGACTAAAGGTGCGGGCACATTTTAAAATAAAAAATAAAAATACTTTATTGATTATTCTAAGCTAAAAAACAATTTACAATGCAGGTGTTACAAACAATAGATTTTGTCTAATCACACGATCAGTCGCCCACCCAATCCAACGAACTAGGCACAAAAGACCTGTATCTCGTGGATTAGGAAGCGAAGACAGTCTGATAGAGATTCTTTGTGTAAACTATTTTATAATTTAGCATAAAAGAAACATAAAAAGGTATACAAAAATAGTTTATAAGAATTCCCAAACTAGAATAATTAGGTAGAATACCTAATTATTTATTCGGGAATTCAAGCTTCAAACGCCGCTACGCATGCACGCGCGTGTGTGTGTGTGTGTGTGTTTGTGTATATTTGTGTGTGTGTGTATGTTTGTGTGTGTGTATGTTTGTGTGTGTGTGGGTGTGTATGTGAGTGGGTGGGTGGGTGTGTTGTGAGTGCTTTTTCTTTTAATAACACATGTGCGAGTGTACTGTCATGAGTGTGTGTGTGTTTGATTGTGTACAAGTTACTTACTAATGCAAAAGCAATTTAGAAAAGCCAAATTAAAACAATTAATTTTTAATTTGTCTGACGCCACGTGTTAACACGTCGTATTTCTATGGACGTGTTATAAGATAAGTGTGATCCTAGTGCATACATTTACTATGAAAACCGATGTCACCTGACGGCGTGTTAACACGTGTTAACACGTGGCGTCAGACAAATGTACCCGCACCTTTAGGTAAAATGGTGGTAGCTGGCTGGCTAAGCAGACTTGGAATAAGCCCTACCACCAACCAAACCGAGCACAAATTGTACCCCCCTGGGTTTCGAACCCGGGACCCCTGCGTCTTACATGGGTATGCGAACCACTAGACCACAGAGGCGGTTACTGTCGCCCTGGAATCACTGCTCTTGTTGTATTAGTAGCAATACAGGCTACTGGCATGACTGTATTCACTGATTGGTACCTACCTACCTATCAATAAGTATATTAATTTGATATCGCCAATTTACGTACCTATCCATAGTTTTGTCGAGTACCTACCTACCTTAGTGCTCGTCTGTCGTCTATTTGGCGCTCTATTTTTTAATCCAGCATTAATTTAATCCCCACATTTTTGATTATTTTTCAGATGTGCTACTTAGCTACGAAATTGAACTCAACGATGCTAAAGAACAACAGTCTACAAACACCCTCGGGGAAAGGATTCGAACAGATTCTGAGAGAGCTAGCGCATCACTCGCTGCCCGATTCGGGGTATGCGGGCCGGCCCACTGTACAATAGCGTTAATCTAAATAGCTCTAGATTTTAAATCTTATGTATAAATTCGTTGCGTCAGAAAAAGCAGACAGGTTCAGAAAGTGCCCAATATTAATGCAATGCCAAGCCAAAGTAGCTGTCTCACTTCAAAACGGAACTAACGTATTCGATACGAGTACGTAACTATGCCCTTATATTACGTAAGTCTGTTGCTAACAATACTTAATTGATATCGATTGAAACCGCAGGTACAGTCAGCAACAAAGTCGATTAGGGCTTTATAAGAACAATCGTTTGTAAAATCGAATTGCAAACTTAAAATGAGGGGGCGTTTTGATTTATTAAGCAAAGCGATTGTGTCAAAATCAAAATTAAATCATTAAAAAATATGTTTTCAGCACCAACCAACGAAATGAGAGAAATTTTGTTTAGGAAAACTGCTTAATTTAACGTCATGTGGAAATATTATTTCCCATAAAATCAAATAAAAAGTAAGAAAACCTCACTGTTTAGGTTACCTACCTATTAATTTAATATATTTCAATTAATTTATTTTAAATATAAGCATAGGTATTACGGAACTTATGACTGAAAAAAAGATAGTTATGAAAATTAACTTAAAACTTTTTCAGTCATGACTATCACCTAATTATAATTTTATTTAAGGAACAATATTTAACTAACTAGGTATTTATTTATAAAGATAAGTAGATATTATTAAGTACCTAGGTATAATAATGAGCGAATATAAAATACCTAAGTATAAGAATAACAGCAAGCAATGTAATTCAAATTAAATACTTTTAAGTAATACGATTTCTTTGTTTACTTGGCGAGTGTATTTTTCACAACCCCAACTTAGAGCAACGCGGCTTCCGTCCGAAAGCCGCGTTGCTGCGCCGGCCCCTTGACGACACAATAATCATAGTATCGATAATATTGCGCAATATTTAACCCTTTGTAGACTCGTGTCATGTGTAGTGTGATATTTTTTAACTCGCTTTAAGGTTCGAAACGACCAAGAACTAATATAGTGCATGGTACCTAGCTTCTCAAAAAACTGTTTTTATTTGATTATAGGAAAGTTTAAATGGAAAACGAAGACTTTGTAGGTACTATTAATGACATTTAAAGTTCTTGGTCGTTCCGAACCTTAGAGTAGTGAGTTAAATAAAAAATACAAAGAGTTAAATATTGTGCAATATAATTGATCGACTAGGAGCCGCTTCCACAGCCCAATCTATGCTGGCAGGTCACACTAATCACACTTTAGCACGGAATTTTTAGTTGCGGCATACGGGGCGGCGGCCGTCGTACTATCTCTGTGCAGAAGTAAGATTATTTTCCATACTCTTTACTCTATGGCGATCGATGACTCACCGATTAGTCTGTTGGAATGCACCCAGTGACAGAACAGTCAAGTTTGCTTTCTCTCTGTCTGTGGCTTACTAAAATGTTGCGTTCCAAACCTACGCTCCGAGTGCAACCTAATGGAGCCCCTAGACGATCAAGCATTTCTTGTCAATCATTTACATTGCATTTACCATTTGGGGGCGTGGCCTACTTTTGATTGGCCTTGGTAATCTATCTATTCTGTGGTGCTTGCCAAGCACCGCTCCTAGACGATCAAAATGTGATTGACAAGCAATGCGATGTAAATGATTGACAAACAATTTTGATCGTTTAGGGGGTCCATAAAGCCGCGATTACATATCCCAATCTAGCATCACCATAAAGTTAATAGACCTAACGGAAGAGAGGAACAAAGGGCTGAGCAAGCATGATGTCACTAATTGACAACACGGTGTGATAAAAAGAGATGCGCGATGCGACGTGATAGAACTCTTTTTCGCAACTGATTGACAGTTGGTCTGCATTTATCGGCACGCTGAAAATTTGAGTTCTGCGAATATTTCAGATTTTTCGTGAAATCGTAGACATTTTTGCGAAATAGTGTTTCAGAAACGGTGACCTGTTCAGTGATTGATTGTTGTACAACACAGCGAAATAACCCTGGAAAATGTTGAATTCACAGGTAAATTATTCCAAATCGACGCCGCCTAACTTTGGGTTTATTTTTGCCAATGCGCTTCGAATTTTTAGCACTGAGCGTGATTATTCTCTTCTGTTAACATTTATTTTTGTAAAAAGCAAAGATCGACTAGACATAATGCAAAATTTACGAATATTTTGTGTAAAGAAATAATTTTCATTTTACACTAGGGCTGCATTAAGTTATCGATATTTTTTGTCGATTGTTCATATCACGCGGTAAACGAATATGTTTCACTGTTGTAAAAGTACCTACCTATATGATGTTTAGATATTAATCAGCTGGAAAATGTAATCCCATTTAAGATACTTAAGTCGATCCATAGGTATCAGTTTCTGACTATTAGAATACCATCATAAGTAAGTAACTTTCAGATTTCCTACCAACTTAGAAACAAAAAATGCATGGCTTTCATTAATTGGCCGTTCAAACTGCACTCCAAAGAAAAATTCAAGTCTGTGCAGTAAACATTTTGAGGAAAAAGATTTCAAGATACGAGGGGCTAGGCGGATGTTGAATAATTCAGCCTAAATTCGAAATTTTAAAATCCTAATTTTGAAACTGGCGGACTTTCATACAAACTTTCATCCTGCTTACACTGTATAAGGTAGCTATGTGCAAAACTTTGTCTCTAGGTTCAGCAGTTTAGGCTGTACATTGATATATCAGTCAGTAAGTCGGGACTTTAAATTTTATGTACAGAGTCATTTTGTATTCACCATCCAAATTTTGAAGATGCGTTCAGTCCATAAAACTGAACAACTTTCTCTAAGGAACACATGGCCAAATATATAAAAAAAAACGACTATCCATACAAATTAAAGAGATCACGTGATCAATTTAGTATGGGATGACCAAAATTTTGTGGCGAAATTCGACACATGTTTCTTAGAGAAAGTTGTTTAGTTTCATGGACTGAACACATCCTTAAAATTTGGATGGTAAGTTCAAAATGACCCGATAAAAATAGCGACCCGCCCTCGCGTCGCTTCGGTGTAGTGTGGAATTTGACACAATGTGTTATACACTAACGGCCGCCCGCGGTTTCACCCGCGTGGTTCCTGTTCCCGTGGGAATATCAGGATAAACATTTAAGGCTATCTTCTTTCTGTGTGCTAAATTTCAACCATATCCGTTCAGTAGTTTTTGCGTGATTGAGGAACAAACATTCAAACACACAAACTTTCACATTTTATAATATTAGTAGGATAGGATATACCTTTCTCTTGCATCACTATCTATTAAAAAAAACGCATCAAAATCCGTTGCGTAGTTATAAAGATCTAAGCATACATAGGGACAGACAGCGGGAAGCTACTTTGTTTTATAATACGTGGTGGATATTGATTTTAAATATCTTTGATCTTTTTTTGTTAAATAAATTATTTTAAATATCTTCTGATCTTTTTTTAATAGTCATACTTCATTCCAGTATCGTAATTTTAGTACCAACACCTATGCAAAATTCCATCCCATCTATTTTTCAAATCTATTGCTGTTCAATAATACTATCGATATCGATATTAATGTCTATTGTGACAAGATTACATCACTGAGACGTCAACAATTATAAAAAATACACACACAAATGTAAATCGATTTCGGTTTCGTTTGACAGCTTATGTTTGTGCCTCTATTCCGTTAGGTATATTAACTTTATGAGCATCACCAATTTAGAGTTGCTACCCATATAATAAGTTAAATTTTAATAATTAATTTAAACAAATAACGCAAAGGTCAACATTGTTTATGTTTTTTTTTTATTTTAAATTCTCATCTCCAATCATATACAATGTTTATCTTTCCGTTATATTTAAATTCACTTTTAAAATCGAACTTATTAAACAATATTTTATTGTCCAGTACGAGTGGCAACCCGAAATTGGTATGCTACAATCGGCGTATGTAATCGCGGCTTTAACCACAACCGAACGATGCTCTAAGCTAATAGACCCCCTAAACGATCAAAATTGCTTGTCAATCATTTACATTGCATCGGCTTGTCAATCACATTTTGATCGTCTAGGAGCGATGCTTGACAAGCACCACAGAATAGATATATTACCGTGGCCAATCAAAAGTAAGCCACGCCCCCAAATAGTAAATGCAATGTAAATGATTGACAAGCAGTTTTTACAGTACAAGTACTAAGGTCTGTGGTGGTGAGGTGACAGTTTCGAATATTTTTTTTTCTATCATTCATCTATCATACAAATTACAAAATTGCTTTTATTTACATTATTTTACATGCAATGAAAGAAAAATAAAGAGGATAACGAAAAGTTATCGAGGCGACTTTCTTATAAAACGTTTGTAATTTTATCAAACGTAACGTAATTCATTCAGTATTTTATGCATAGACATGAGTAAAAGAATACTAGAAAAATCAACAGAATCATGTACGGCAGCAAAAAATCCTAAACATTGGTCTTTGGGTCTACTCGAATCTATAAAAGATCCCAAATGTATTGTTAAACAAACCAAAAATGTTGTGGTCATCAGTGATAAGTATCCTAAAGCAAAGATTCATTATTTAATGTTACCTCATGAGAATATAAGCAGTATTCATAAGCTAAACAGTAACCATATAAGCCTCCTAGAAGAATTTGTCAAGTTATTTGAAGAAATAAAAGTTGATCATAAAGATATTAATCTTAGAGCTGGTTTTCATGCTGCACCGAGCATGCTAAGGTTGCATATGCACATTATTAGCACAGATATGATCTCACCATACTTAAAGACAAAGATTCATTGGAACAGCTTTACAAGTGATTTTTTCATACCTTACACAGGTATGTAGCCTTTTTAAAGATTATGTTCAGTAGAAGAGTACGAGGCATATAATATCTTGAATTTTTTCGACAGTGGGGATAAGTTTGTGCATGTGCTCTTGTGAGCGACCAATGGCGTGCGTCCCTCTCCCGCCGCCCGCGCCCCTCACCGCCACGCATGCCCAAAACACGCATTCCGCGCAATCCCTACCAGATTTCAAGATATATGCCTCGTACATACTTTACCTAAACCGTAAGGCCGGGTCTCCTGCGCCGTGTTTTTGTGTTTTCTAACATCAAAACAATGTTTTGAGGGGTGTGGCCTATTAGTTTTGTTTAGCAAAAACACAAAACATGTTGAAAATTAAGCGCAGGAGACCCAACTTAACACTTCATACTCAGAAAATGAGACAATAGATTTCCTATTTTGTCCGGCCGCATGCAGCCTTTCACTATTTGTTACATAAAGTAGTTAAAGTAATTTATTTGTTTCAGCCGTTATAAAAGAGTTGAAAGTGACTGGATCTATTAAAAAGATTTCTCCAGAACTGCATAAAAGTCTCTTGGCAACACCTTTACAATGTAACCAATGCAACTTTAAACCTAAAAACATGCCTCAATTAAAAGATCACTTAGTTTCACATGAAAATAAATAAATGCTGGTTCTTAACTTTTTCTTTTAATTTATGGAAGGTGCAAAACCTATACAATTGATTCCAGAATATAGTAGTGAAGGTAGTTAGTAAAACACAATTATTTTCTAGGATTGCACTTTATATCATTGCCAAAGTTGGACTTTTCTCAAAACACGAAATCATCCACATATTACAAAATTGATAACACACATTCACCTATCGGGTAGCTATATTACTTACATAATATTAAAAATTTAGTTACAATACCTAGTAAACAATATGTCACTATTTTGCTAATTTATTTTCTCTTTAAATAGAGTTCATGATGAAATATTTTACTTCATTTACATGCAAATTCTATATTATATTTTTAATTGCATACAAATGAGGTATATTACTACCAAAAAACCCTAAAATATCAGCAATCAAAAATGAATAGCATGTGTTTTAGTAGCTATATAATTTAGATTTAAATAGCTACTGTAGAATTTCGTATTATTTACAAAGATATTTTCATAAAAGTTAATTAAGTAGATGCTTAATTAATTATTATGCATTTCATTTTAGTGCACTAACAGGAGCCAATTTCAATTAAAATCAAAAGTTCATTATGCTTATTATAAGTCAGTAAAAAATTCTTAAATTGAACAACTTAAATACTTACTACATACAATTTTTGTTGTAAAAAATGCAGAACTCTCTTTACAATATGAGTCTTCTGTATACATATAAAGTTCATAAGATCAGAATGCTGTGCTTCTTAAAGGCAATTTGCTGGACTTTGGGCTATCTGACTCGGTTTGAGAGCTTGATGTTGTACCTACACTATCCTGCTCTTCTGGACTATTGTATATTGATATGTTGCGACGCTTAAATGTTTTCTTAACACCTGATACAGGTGTTTCACAATCAGTGATGTTATCTGTACTATCTGATAAAAAGGATGTTGCGGGAGAAAATGTGGTATTCCTAGTTGTGTCATCACTTTCGTTTTCACTTGGTGTGACTGGTGCAGGCAGAGACAATTTGGAATGTTTAATTGGTGTTCTCACTTGATGAGACTCAGTACTAGGAGATGAAATGCCATTGTTGATAGAAAATTCAGCTTCAGCAGAAGGATTGGTCATAACACGTCCAGATCTAGCCATAATAACTTGTACTGGGTCATCAATACCAAGCTTTTCACACAAATTAACCGTTTGAGGATTTAGCACTGGGTTTGATGGAGCGGTTTTGGGTGCATTTGGTTTGTAAATAGGAGCAGTTTTTACAAACATGTCTTCTGTTATTATTAAACTTGGTAACAGCTGGGCAATAGCCTCCCTTTCTGTTACAGTTGGAGTGAAATCATACCTGAAAGATTAGATTTACGTTAGAAATAGGAAATAAATGCTTACAAGCGACACATTTGTTTGAGCTCAGGGTTTTATTTTCAGGATCTAGCACAGAATTGGTATTTTTCATGCTGGTCTCGATATGAATAAACTCAAAAGAACAGAACATAATATAAGGCACCACCATAACATAACATACACTAAAAAGCCCCCTAACTTAGTTAATTATTACATCACACTAACCTTTCAGTACCACCTGGACCTGGCATGTGGCAGTCAATATTTTTGACACTCAAGAGATGGTTTGTACTCTTCAAAATGGCCAGCCATTCTTCATCATATTTCAACAGTTTATCACCATCATATTCTTCAGGCAAATCTAAAATCTGAAGATGCCTGCGCTTGGGAAGACATTTGTCTAGTGCCAAAAATTTTGTTTCTCTGTTCTCCTCCTCATGTTTGACCAGTGCAACAAATTGACAATGCATATGTGCTGCAAACCAATGATCTGGTTTTATACAGTGTAGCAGTTTTTCAGCTGGAACACTCCCTAGTTGGTTAGATTCAATTTCATCTCTAAAAGTCAGAAAGAAATTTATGTGTGACAGCCTATACGTAATTACAACTTACATGAAATACATTGTACAGGATTATTGAGAAAGAAATAATGTTAAACGGTGTTTCCCAATTAGTGTAGGTGTACCCCCAGGGGTGTACAAAGTTGCATCAATTATTAGCACTTGGTCGGATTCACAAAAGGTCAGATTCTCATTTTGCCTGAAGATAGTCATAAAGAAAAGTTTACTTGAGCACTTGGTCGGATTCGCAAAAGATTACTGATGTAAAAGAATAGAATGAATAGCATACCGAAAGAATGGTTTGAACCGCAACAATTGCTCTGCATCTCCGTAGTTTGTAATACTACGAGGCCAATCATGTGACAACATTACATGGACTCTATCCTTCAACTGACTGAGGCGGAAGACATCTAATGATCGCACATGATAGACGGACCTCAATGAACCTTGGTTATAAGGGGGGCATTCCCATAATCCTTGTAAGTAATCATGCCCTTTATAAATCCCAGAAATACCTAAAACATACCAAAATACTTCTGATTAAATACTAAGGCTTACACCAACACTTAAACAGCTGATTAAAATTTAACTGTCTGTTTTTGGTGTTTTATGTATGAAGAAAATGTTAAAACAGATGATTGAAAATAAATCGACTGTTTAAATAGTTGGTGAAATCTGGTGGTGGAAACTGTAACAGAATGAATAAATTTTCCATAGTTCGTAATCCAATCACATACCTCCGACCCTAAGGTTTCCGAATTTTACGACTCCAGCTCGACCCATGTAATATATGTTCGGAGCCACCCAACCTCCATATGGTAATTCTTGTAAGTAATTGGATGCTTCATGGTTTCCACCTATAAAAATTGTAAGAACAGGTGCTCTCTTCTCACCACTGTAGTACCTAAAACAAGAAAATATAACCTATAAAACAAACCTTATTAGGTTGTATTCAACACAAGCTTTCTAATTAACAACATGTTCAAACACTACCTACACTTAATTATTAAATAAGAGTGATTAATATTGCATTAATTTATTGTACTTTATGTAGTAGGTACTTACTTATAAAAAGTGCAGATATTTTGGTATTTCTGAGGCACTGCCATCGATCGCAAATCTCCATTATTTCGTACAGATTGAAAGTCACCACAGCAAATTAATAAATCAATTTTTATTTCTTCTCTTTGCTGTAAAGTTTCTATGCATTCATAGATTTTATCAAGCTCTCCATGAGCACAACCTTCTACAGCAATTTTCATAGTATTTTACAATATTCAACAATCGAAACTTATGCCCACAGCCCAATGAAAGATGTATTTTTTTTATTTAAATTTAGCGAATAATTACGAACTGTACTGTAATCACGGTCAAAAAGAAAATAATTAACACAAACACAACGAACGAAACGAAGGACACAAAAAACTATTTTCTTTCGCGTCTGTCAATCAAAGAGAATAAACTGTCAAAGTGACATTACTTTGGGTGCATTCTGGCAAGCAAGCCGCTATGTCATCGATTGCGAATTATCTGCTGAATGCTCCGAAAATCCGATGACTTTCAGCGGTTGATGGCAATCGGACGCCATTTTTCCATCGGTCTTGATTTTCATGAGAGGGACGCTTCCTTGGAGGGACGGATGCTATGAGAACCGGCGGGTCTACCGCTTAACTCTATCGCTTTGACTCTGGCTTTGGTTTATGCATAGACTTAGAAAATTTTTCGCTACGCTCAAGTAGACGGACTATGGTGCGAGTGAGAAACCGATTCTTACGGCTTATGCGATGTGTGAGAAAGAGTTGAAAACAAAATGACGGCAGAACCTGGCTTTACTTCATTTTTCGTCTTTTATCATCTTGTCAAAAAGCGCCCACTTGATTATTTTGTGATTTTGATCACGATCGGGTCGATTTGGCTCTTATAATTATATAAATCAATAATGATATCGTGTTCTGTATTAAATTGTTATGTTACTTACGACAATATCCCAAATAAACACTCATTTCACAGGTAAATATGATTGTACAATTACCATTTTCATATTGCTTATTTTAGTTGAATATATTCCCAAAATAAGTGATACCAGCGGTGCTATTCTCTAACATGCAACTTCACTGTCAGGATCGTTTTGTCAAATTTTTGACAGATGTCATACCCATTACTGAGAGAGTAGAGTTTAACCAGTAATGGCATGGCAATATGACACCTGCCAGACAACTCAGCTACAGCGACGAACTGGACGCTGCAAACTTTAGAGAATAGTATAGCAGGGCTCTGTCACTCCGCGCGCGAGTCTGAACCGCTCGGCGTCCTCTGAGAGGACAAATTTCATACATAAGAAAAGATAAGACCTACGCGATAGAAAGAGAGGCAACTACTAAGTGAATGTTTTGGAGCGAATGGAGCGCTGTGCGACCTGAATTGCACCTTATTGTGTCGGAGCAGGAGTTGCAATTTATTTTAACGAGTTTGCGGAGTGCAACTTCTGTACGTTAGTACTATTATCTATTCTGTGGTGATACACTAAACTCATGCTATTAACCGTCTATTTTCTAAATAAAAGCTGATTTCTAAACCTTATGTGTTAGATAAAAGATATTATGTCCGTGAACTTGAGAAAATACGACTTTGAGATGTGGTAGGTAAGGTAACTAAGTTAAACTGGATAAAAATAATTAGGCTGGGAGCCTCAAAGGAGACCTTATGAAATTATTTAAATAAAATTGTTCTCTTCAGAGGATAATAATGACACCTAAATGTTTCATTAAAGTTATGCTACTACTTTATTACAATGATTAAATCTTGTTTGTGTTTTATTTATCAGAGCTATACATTATGGTTATCGACGACAACCCAAAATGGACTTGAGCGCATCTCTAAACTTCACGCACACGTTTAAAAATTTACAAACACTAGCTCATGTCACTTTTGGTGTCGCCGCCAAGCGAACTCTGTCCGTCTATATTCGAGTGGAATATTAATTAAGTTTATGCACAGTACATATAAGTTTTTTTAACTTATATATGTACTGTGGTTTATGGGTTTATGATGTCAGTGCACTGTCCGTCCTTGTCATCGAGTTATGATACGACAAGGACGGACAGAGCCTAACTATCGCATTGAGTTCGGCGGTAAGGCCCAGGGTGTTTTGACATACTTATGCGATGAGAAACAGGTCTTTTGACCTACGTTTATTTTGGAACGGGTGTTTTGGGAAACGGACAGAACGTTGCCATAAAAATTACTTTCCTGGTTAAAATTTACTCTATGGCAATCGGTGATTCAAAGATTTGACTGGTAGACAGAATGCACCCATTGAGTAACAGCAATAGGCATTACGAATATTTTTGAGTTTTTGGCGCCATTTTGTCGGGTTCACTTTGATGGCAGTTTTAATTATTTGCAAATTGTTTTATTAAAATTGGTGCAGTTTTGTGGTACAAGTGTCTACGAATCTGATCAATATGTGGGATAATTGAAATAGGTGCGATCTTGGTTGTGTGAAGCTGAGACTTTTATTGTAGTGGTGGCTACCTCGGCAGAACTTACCGAGTAAACTGTATCGATATATTTGATGCCAAATGCTCCAAGCAGCATTGGAATGCGATGAACCCGCATTCTAATGTAAACTGAAACAATACCACTGAATTATTTAACACTTGACACTGGCAAAAATTATTCCCTGAAGAGGAGTAGATAGATTGCCATAACAAAAATAAGAAGAAAAAGACGAATTTTTATTTTTAATTTGAATGAATGAATGAAAGTTTATTTGCATTTGAAAAAGGCAAGAAAATTATAAGTACTTCGTACGAATAAGGTTAGGTACACTTAAGATGGTCATAATAAATTAGTTCAGCTTATTCAGCCATTTACAAATTACCTAGCATGCAAAAATTGTAAATAATTTGAATTAAAATGTATAAAATTATTAAACCATATCATACATACAATTACACTTACAATTTATAGAATGTCAATAAAATTAAAAATAAAATAATAAATCATAATAATGAGTTAAAATTTAAATACCTAGTCCGTCAGAATAAAAACATTTTTCCATTAGCCAGTTGTATATTGCTCCTTTGAATCTATTAATTGTCAAATCTTTTATATGGTCCGGTATATTATTATAAATTTTTATGCACATCCAGTAGCACTTTTTTCGGAAACGCGCACTTCTTGGAATCGTTGCAGAAACCAATCTACACGAGTTTCTGGTATTACGCGGGTACACATCGTGGGCTTGGCTGAAATAATACAAATTTTGCTACTTCAAAAATATAAAGGCAGGGAAGTGACATCATTTTTAATAATTTAAATAGAGGCTTGCATGATTCGTCTGGTGCAATACCACATATTGCCCTGACACATTTATTTTGTGATAAGCCAGCCATTTTTTTGCTTTAATGCCAGGCCTTCCTTTTGGCTTGTGGATGGATAAAGCGGATGGGCCATAACCCACCACGTGGGCCCAATGTGGATTGGTCGGTTACCTTCTAAAAATACCAGACCATGGGCCCTAAAATCTCCAAGATAAACATTTTTAAAATATTTTTCTATTAATAACTTATCAAATAAAAACCTCTGAGGGCGCCACTTTCGGTCATACAACCGCCTTAATCGATTTGTCGAACTATTATTTTCACGAAATGGCTCTGTTTACTGGCCACCGGGTGCAATTCCCGTCACGTATACATACCACATTCATGCAATAAATACATTTCTATTTCTAAAGCCTAATTAAGGTAGGTATTTACTGCGAAGAGTGTGTGAAAATTGGACCTCCAGATTACGCCATGTACGCGCCAGCCGCGGCGGCCACATGACCGAAAAAGCCCTTCCGGCCGCGAGATCGCGTTCGATCGCGTTGTCAACCACGCGGAATAGAAAATCAATCGAACAGCGAGGATTCTTGATTCTTCGTAGTTCGATCAATTTCAGTCAATCTAATTAGGTACAAGGAAGTTTTCTCAACCGATTCTCGTGAAATTTTGTGAGCTAGCCAAAGTAACATTTGCAAATTTTCGCTATCGCTTCGCTTCGAAACATGTATGGATTTGACGTTTTAAAATTCGATTGTTAACGAAACCTTATGTCAATCCCATACATGTTTCGAAAGCGAAGCGATAACGAAGATTTGTGAATGTTTCTTTGGCTAGGCCCTCAGGTTCGATAAGTACCTATTTATCCTAATTTTTTTGTCGAGCCAGGGGGCTAATTGTCTAATTTAAAAATCTATTTATTTATTTTATTTAATCTTTATTGCTTAAAATAAAAACAGCAAATGGCGGACTTAATGCCCAAGGGCATTCTCTACCAGTCAACCGGTAAGTTGTTAAGGAGAAAAATCGTGGCGGCAATAAACAAAACTTATTAAAAATAAACTGAATCAAAAAAATATAGGTAGGTACCAAAAAAAAATACTCACGGAGCGGAGCCACTAGTTAGGTACCTTATTGTTAGATCAAACCATCAATTACTGATCGTCATTAAATTACTTAAAATTACTAATTACTTACTTACTTTTTAAAAAGCTAACTAACACCTGGCAAACGAGATCGTGGTCACCATGTTTTTGTTTACCCTGTGCCATTGTTTTACAGAATTTATTGGAACTATTATAGCATTCCAAGATAGAGGAAAAGCACACTTATTGGGTAGCAAGAACGATAACATTGCATCAGTGGTGCCACCGAGAGTCCATTTGACAGATAATGTTGGGTCGCAAGAGGCGAAGATACGGCGTGTGACGTCAGAGTGGCCGCGCGGCTTAGTCCAATAGCAGCGCGAGGCGGCGCCTGCGCACCGCCCACTCCGCCAACTATGGAAACTCGGAAAATCTTCACGGACAACTTGATTGATGATTGCGATGCGGGCTCTTTGAAGAGCTTTTTAATTGAAATAATATATACAAATAATACCTACATTACATAGGTAATTATTATACTTCTAGTTACCTAATAATGCTGTTTGTATGAATTACCTACACCGAATGTTGTCTTCTCTCTTACTAAGAAAAAAATTAAACAAAACTTTGGGCGGAAAAATATAAATAAGCAACTAAGTGTTTTTTTATAAAACTTGAATGGCACTTAAAAAATATTATGTTCAAATATGATTAAATTTTTACCATGTCTATTGTATGTAATATCACCTATAAGTACTTACCTAGAAAAATATTGCTTTTGTTCTAAGTTCCGATATTTTTCTTTAATTTCAAATAATATCCGTATTTTAAGTATAAGTGCATTTTTTAAATAATATTGCTACTATCTGATACCGATAATGTAAACATCGATATCAGCTGAAGCGCGCTCCCTTCTGTAGCGAGCTTATAGTATGCGCAAGAGCATAAGGGGCTCTTTATAGTCGTGCGCGCGAGTCGACCGCACGCGCGTCTCCCAGTGCCGACGCGAAAGAGAGTTCGAATCATCCGACAACTTCCGAATAGTCCGAAATGAGTTGGGACCAAGATCACGATCGTCCCTGTGACAAAATTGAAATCAACGAGGCTGTGGGAAAGCTGCTTCGGAACTTCAACTATGACAATATTGTGCCACAACCTTCTAGGTGAGTTGGGTTTATTTATTGCATTATTTTATCAGAATGAATTCCATTTCCTGTAGTAATTCCGGTAGTAAACTTTTAAGCCCTGAGACTCACGGATGCTATATGATGATTTTTGTTTTGTCCTTCCTTTACCCTGTGGTGTAGCTTTCTATTGGATAGAGAACTTTTCAAGTCAAATGAGTTATTTCAGGATAATAAGTAGGTATTTGCTGTTACTGCAAAAACTTATTTTACAATAGGAAGCTATTACCTACTATACTTTCAGCTGCCGGTTTCTGAATTATAAAATTGGAATTGAGCACTACTCAAATATTACTCAAAAACTCATGCAATACGAAAAATGATTTTGAAAAATTTAAGCTCAATAAGGAGTCATAAAGGTACCTAGCTATTTAAAGTTAAGAAAATAATACTCGTAAGTAGAAAAAACTATCCTCAAGAGGCCGACTTGCTAATGACAATAGCATCTTGATTATAATATTAGTATTGAACTTTAATAATTTTTATACAAATTAATATATAATTTTACATCATCGATATTTTCATTCAGACTAATTTAATTCGTAATTTGGAAAACAAAAATTAACAATTTTTTTAAAGTTTCTTATAATTCTGTACAAATGGTAGGTAGGAACCTATGTGAAAAGAAACCTAAATGCTTTATTTATTGCACCGAAACCGCTACGACAAGGATTCAAATGCTACGTTCAACCCTGTGCTAAATTAACGTTCATCTCTCGTCTTCCTATTCATCTTGCGTCAAGTCTCAAATAGTAGGCATAGGGCACGCGCTATGGTATGCCTTGCTGGCGCTTCAATAAAAGTGCAAGACGAACGTGAAAGCGAACTGGGGGTCAAGTCTGCTAATGTTAACGTCAAAATCGTGGTTCAATGGTGTTTGAATGGTAATGCTTTTTGACACTGTTCTTGTTTCTGAAACCCAAAATCGAGACACAATTAATGTGAGTCCGTTTTGGATTTAAGAAACACAAAGTGTTTCGGTTTTAGGCTTAAGAAACAAGAACTGTGTCAAAAAGCATTACCATTCACACACCATTTAACCACGATTTCGACGTTAACATTAGTAGACTTGACCCCCGTAGAACCAAGGGAAATCGTGCGATTGCTCTTCTTATATATTATACTGCGAGCACGCAAGAAATAGATGTACCTATGTACCTAAATACCTACATATCAATTTACTTATACAGACCATAATTATACGGATACCAAGAAAAATTTACAGTTTTTTATTAATTCTATCGTATTTAGTTTTTTTTTTGCTTTTTCTTTAATTTTTACCTAAGTGTTGTGTAGGTCGGGCCTATTAAAAAGCTTAAAAAAGTTACCTAGGAACAAAACAAAAATGGCCGTTGATGTTACTACGGATGAAAAACATGCATTTTGCCATATTTTCTGTACTTTTTGGTAGTGGTGTAGTGTACGCGCAAGAAAATATACCTACCTACCTATAAAATTAATGGAAAAAAATATTAATAATTTTATTATCTAACTACTTACTTTTTATCCTTCCGAGCATCAGCCCGTCGCATAATCCATTATGCTCGTATTATAGCCCTTGATGAGTTGTATTAATTCCGTTCACATACTTAATAATGTTAGTAAGTAGGTACCTAATGTAAAAAATACTTTTACAAAAGTAAAGGTAGTTACAGCGTTACAGCTACAGTTAGCTTTTTTCTTGTTAAAGTTGCCTGCCTGAAATTTGATACTTTTAAATGTTGAATTAATTCCTTAAGCTCTCGACCGATTGTAGCGGATACAGTGAGCTTTTAAGTGGTCCACACTCAGATTACGTGATGTACAAATCAAACTGAGTGGCGATATTTGTATATTAATACTAACATATATCAAAGTTGTTTATGTTTGTTATCGTTGGTTATACAAAGTACATACACTGATTTACCGTCATATTATTTTAGGTTTTTTTTAATGATTTAGGTAATATGACTGAAATCGATAAACGAATACTCTTAAATTTCAACAGTTAAAACATTCACTTAACGAAAATTATTATCAGTCTATCTAACAAGATCCAAAATGTTAATTTAATTGACAAAGATAAGTATGTCAATTGAAAAATAATAACTTGTAGGGAAAATCATTAGAAGTATTTAGGATGTTTGGTAATATCTTTACAAAAGAAAATTATTATGAAAAAATTGTTTTAAAAACAAAAAAACCGACTTCAAAAAACCTGCCTCTAAAAAAGCAAGAAATAATATACAAATCATTAGATTCGCATTATCATTGTTATAATAAAACACGTCAATTGAAGTCGGGAGGGGCTTTTAGAATAAAAAAAGGAAGATGTACTCCAGCCCCACCCGACTTTAATAGACGTGTTTTATTATAACAATGATAATGCGAATCTAATGATTTGTATATTATTTCTTGCTTTTTTAGAGGCAGGTTTTTTGAAGTCGGTTTTTTTGTTTTTAAAACAAATTTTTTATTTTTTTATTTTTAGTGTAAGTACCTTCTGTATTAGGTAGTGTAGGTATATTATTTAGGTAGAAAAATCGGCTCAGCCAAACGTGAGATAATCGCGGAGAAACAAACATACATACAAACTGAATACCTCCTTTTTTTGAAGTCGGTTAAAAAGACTATACAAAGGTATCCCTTCCCCAACAAAAAAAATCATGGTTCATAAATAACAAAAATGTCAAGTTAGTTGATTTAATATCATAGTATTTTCAGGATTACTTGTAAACTACTAAACCGATTTGAAAAAAAATTAAATGGGACCATTTCGCAAGAAAACTCAATCGAACAAAAAAAGAATTATCTAAATCGGTCCATAAATGTCGAAGATATGCGCGAACAACGATAAAAAAAAAATAAAAAAAAACATACAATCGAATTGAGAACCTCCTCCTTTTGATGAAGTCGGTTAAAAACGGTAAAGTAACAACTCTAGATGCAGATAGATTGTTTTTAATTTTAACCCCTGACGCAGAGGGGTGTTAAAAGTTTAACGTGTTTGTGTATCTGTGTATCTGTCTGTGGTATCGTAGCTCCTAAACGGGTGAACCGATTTTCGTTTAGTTTTTTTTGTGTCATAGATAATCCGAGTGTTCTTAGCCATGTTTCATGAAAATCTGTTCAGCCGTTTGAAGATCATCAGCTCTTTTCTAGTTGATGAGCGGATCTGGCTAACTTCCTTATGTCCGATCGATTCGAAATTTGGTACCATACAAAAATCCAAGATGGCTCCCCTTCTTAAAATGATTTAAGGGTTCAGAAGGTTCACCCTGCCAAAGGATATCCCTCGATCACCAAACGCAGTATTTTTTATTGAGCAACCGCGACTAAAACGTTGATAGAGAGTAAAGCACTTCTGGGGGGGGGGGGAGGATAATATTTATAACACCATACCTATCTAGCAGTTTTTCATAAAAGGAACGATTATTTTTCATTCAAGTGGTGGTTTTCAAGCTTTTATAATTTTCCAGGATTATATGCATGGTACCCTATCCACCTTATTCAATTATACGGATATTACAAATTACCAACTTCTACAAATCAATAACTACATGTAAACACATATATTATGCTGGTAGGTACATACTACATAGTGGGCGGAGTTACAAAAGATAATATATGAAATGCTATCAAAAGCTAATAAGCTCATGTAGAGACTGTAGGTAGAGTTATTATCATTCAATTACAAATAAATTATTCCGTAGCATTTCGCTGGAACTCGTTTTAATGATAAGAAATAATCATTATTGTAAGTTTTTTATAAAAAAAAAATGTCCATTACATTACTGAGAATAATAAGGACGATGAATCATAAATTATTAAAGTTGAGATGAGTGCACCTTTAATGATAATAAATAAATAATGTTCATTGTTAGTACTTTAGTCATTTAATAATAATTTGATAAGATTTTCATCCAAATTCTTGAATCTTAATTTTAAAGAGAAGCAAACAGAGATTGTGATTAATATTTAAAAGTATAATATATAATGGTTAACAGAAATCAATATTGAGTAAAATATTTACTTTAAAAAAATAAACTGACCCGTATTGTATCAAACATTACAAATATGAAGCAATGTTTTTCTTACCGCATACGCGGTACATACATACGTCATTCGAAGCTTCAAAACACATAAATCGGCAATTTCAAAGATTTCACCCTTACTAATGTCCCGACACAAATGATATGGTGCCCCATAATTATTTGCCCATAAATATGAGTGGCGATAATAAGGTCGGAGGCGTGACACTTGGCCTGCCGCAATTGGTCTCTTATCAGTCCCTTGTTTATTAATTCTCTATCAACGTCGGCGTTTCCCGTAGTCTTTGATCTATGATCTGATGTATGCTCACGGAAAGCTTCGCGCTGCGCTTGCGCATCTTTGAAATTAATCGAAATAACTGTTTTAATTTGGTTTTGTACTTCCGCTGAGCGTTTATCGAAAGATAAGGTTCTACTTCTAATTGTTTAGTAGTTAGATTAAAGTTTGCATTTAAAATTTTAATTTCGATGTTGTATGTAGATACAACGAACTATTTACTTTAAAACTACGACTTGCGAAGACTCATTCCAGACACCACCTGTCTCTGCGGTTATAATCAATTTCTGGTGAGATCAATGGAGAAAGTCGAATAGTTTATTATACTTAAGTACCTACTAAAAAAGAAGAAAATTAAATGATTCAAATATTTGAGTAGACTTTTAAATAAAATGACAAACAAAAATGCACGCGTTAGTATTATAGAATATATTCTCATAATTATAACAACTAAAAACTGGTATTTCTTTATTATTGTAGACGTTCCTCACTTTTAAAACAAATGTCTTGATGTTATTGTGACAAACTTAAAAATAATACTCAATAGTTTATACAATTTATTATTTGTTTCATCCTTAGAAATTTTTTTTTTCTAAGGATACACACGAAACACACGCATCAAAAAAGTGAATTAAACGCAACGTCTTGCAGTAAGCATTACTGAAAGTGAATTCGTAGATAACGTTATCAAGGGCAAATGGCAACGTTACACCTCAAACACCTTTCGGTTACCCCGAGGTTGGTTTGGGGCGAGCCGTGTGACGATCATTATCTCCTTCCTGTCGGGGATTTATTTCCGCGTTCGCTCAGATAGTGCGCGCTCGCAAACATGGCGTTATCTCAGGGAGTCCCCGCTCCACGACCCCCATCCCGTCTTCTGTTCTGAGTAATGTAAACAATATACCCCGAGAGTCAAACTATTTCGCTGTATCCAACATTAATTTAATAACAGACATTTTTTCGTCAAAATAAGATTAGCTATTCTATAAAACATTTCAATAATAATTTACAAATATTTATAACACAGCGATAACAATAATTTTCGGGACCTTATAACTTTTTTGGGACCTTCCAGCGCGCATCTTTGTTGGATTCAAAGTTATAATCTCTTAGAATTATACATAAAGGCTGATTACAAAAATTTGGCGTGATATTGATTTTTCAAAAATATAGGATAGTTCCTGGGCAGAAAACATGGTAATTTAACGTGATGCTATGTCGGCAAATCTTTTTCGGCTCAGCCGAAATAGTTTCAAGAAATTACTATAATAATAATAATAAAGAAAGTTCATGCAGATTGACGAAAATAACATAACCCCACACTTTCCAACAAACATAGCATCAAATCACCACACCCTGTAATATACTTGGCCTAGGCCCGTTATTGCAGGTAAAACCAGCTACGAGCTGTGAAAAGTTACAACCTTTTTCAAAAATAATTATAAAATCATTTAATTCTCACCATAATCCTTACAATTTAACATAAATCTACTTAAACAAACTATGTGCCCGACATAGCTCTCGGCTGGCATTATTAATAAAATGCCAGCCGTAAAGTATTAATTACAGCAAAGCCAGTGCCTTTGATTGTTATTTCCTGTTGAAAACTTCTGCTAACTTAACATTTTAATTTTTTTTTATTACAGAAAGATTCCTAAGCAAACGCGTTGATGTCTTTTCTGCTAAAAATCATAAAAAAAATTGTTCCATTAACATTCACTCGATAGGTTTATGCTTTTTTGTTTTGATTATGACGGTGTGTGTATATAATATGTTATACTTAGCTATTTATAAAGTCGGTTGAAAATACTAGGTACGCAGAAGCTTACGAACAAGACCGGTTTAAAGCTATCTAGTTTTTATTATATGAATAATTGATATTGGCCAAGATATTTGCGTACAAAACTTCCTAGAATTCTATATCTTGCCATTGTGTAGTGTAAAGTTTTATTATGATTATTATTATTGTCTTTATATATATTTTCAAAAGTCAAATTAATAAACATAGTCTTTGCTCCTATTTTTTACTTTTTGTAAGTTTCAAAAACAAAGTAAATAATAATTAATATTCTAAAAATTAAAAGTGTGTTAAGGTATATAAATTGTTATTATGGAAGACACTATTGTTACTGTTTTTGTTCTTATGGGAACATGAAAAAATACTAACGTGCTATAATATAACGATGGAAACCACATAATGTTTAAACCACGTCTAAACACAAATTTGCCGAACAATTAGCGAGTCCCAGCTGCTTGGTTTCCATCTAAATCAGGCCAATGCTACTGGCTGTGCTTACGTAAATATCACTAACAACCTCAGTTTAATTGTAAATAAACAAAATAAATGACGAACACCTAATAATAACCATCTACAACGATATAATAAAATTTTTGGCTATGGAATATCATAATAAGTTCATAAATTAGGTATTTATTTATTCCATAAAACAATACAATGTGCAATTACTACAATCAATGGTCGTTGTTGACGTCATTATTTAATGAACTTCTAACTAAGCCAAGCTAGCTAGCTTTATTATATTTGAAGACATACTAGCAAATCGTCCGGACAAAACCAATCAAACAACCATTCGTCCATGGCTAGTACTACTTACCTAAGTCTGACGCCATAACAGCAATTTAAAATTGTTGTGTTCCGGCAGTTAGAGGTAAGATAGCCAGTTCCTCAGTGAAGAAGATTCCTGGTGTAGTGTGCCTTCGGTCTTATCGTCACTTAACATTAGGTGATGTGAAGGCCAAGCACTATCCCTTAGCGCATAAAAAAACGTCATTAAAAACGCCTTGCTAACCAATCTGCTCTATAGAATCTACACAATAAACCAACGACAAATATCAGAATTGTTTCAAAAATGCATTCCAAATCCGAATGGTGCGCTTCAAAGAGGCCGCCAGATAAAGACTTCCTCGCCTGCGCGTGGCGTGCGTTTGCGCAGTGTTTCGAGCGCGCGCAGTAAGTAGCCGTGCAAACAGCACACAGGTGCCGCCGCACCACCCTGTTTGTTCAGGCCACTGAGTCGGACGTGCACTTTGACATTTGTTCCTCTTCTCTAGGTGTTCATTGATCATGCGTTGAGGACTTGCAAGATATGTTTGAAAAATGAACCCAAAATCAATCAACAAACTACGGCGTAGCCACAAGCGTCGCCCATTACGTACTTTGTGGCATAGCTAAGACTGCTCATCAAAAATGATAGGGTACGCACGACAGCACGCTAAGTTAAACAGTTGAACTACGAAAACAGCTTTTATTACGTACGGCATAAAGGCGGTCTCAAGGTCAACATGTATAGTCTGATGTGCTGCTGACTGTACCATCTAAATATCTTGAGTCGAATTACTGGCAATTTTAGAATTGAGCAAATTAACAGCTTTTTTATAACATTATATTTATTACGTGACTTGTGAAAACAAACTTTTTGTATTATTGTATTAAATTAATTTTCTATGGAAATTATACAGCAAATTAAATATTGTATGTCGTAAAAGACAATCGAATTTTTCATTTCTCTTGCCATAACAGATTGTTACTTTAGTTTCTTCCGCTTAACTTTGTTTGGATGATACCATATAAAGTAATTCAAATTCCTGAATCGATTGAGATGAGGTGCATCACCTCAGCTACCGCTCCACAGGCGGTGAACACCGTAAGCTTTCGCACATTCCTAGGTTCAACAAATATTGACTAGGCGTAATCTGGGCGGGCAAGTTAGCGGGCGCTCGGTAATGCGCGCAGTTAACAACGCTCTTCATTACTGCGCGTATCCGAACGCATCTACGCGCTAAATATTATTCGCGTTCCCTTCCTATGTTAGAGCATCGTGCTTTGAATAAACATCGGTTGCTAAGTAGGAAAATTAAAGGAAAATATTAAGGCTTGGGCGCTCGGAATAACTATTCTTAAAGAATAAGTAAGATTGTTATTAGTAGTTTATGATAAAAGGTTGGTTTTTAAAACCTTAACAACCGTGTGCCATACTACGTTTTTCAATACATTTGCGAGAAAACATTACATTACATTAGGTACTACTGAAATTGTAATCTATACATATAATAAAACTGTAAATTCTATATATTTGTGCGAGAATTACGCAAAAACCGCTAAACGAATTTCAATGGATTTTTCACAATTTAGTAGATTGAGGTCCAACTTAAAATCTAAGCTATGTTTCATCAAATTCAGGTGGGTGGGACCAGGGAAACAGCTTGAACTCTCCGTCCGTAGTACTAGCTTTCATACACTAAAGGGGTTTTTTAAACTGGTTGCAATATTTTTCAACTGTCCACGCGGATGAAGTCGCGGGCGGAAGTTAGTAAAAAAAACGTTCGTAAACAAAAACGCACGGCGCCGGCGTGCGGTAAAATCAACTTTCCGCATGCTGTTCTAATCCGTAAACAAAAACGCACGGCGTGCGGTAAAATCAACTTACCGCACGCTCGACTGTCATCGTAAACTTGCATTTTCGAGCAACTGTATTGAAAAAAAAATACAAATGCCTATTCTTTCTGAGCAGTTAGGTAACTATTCCGAGTGCTCAAGCCTTAATATCTGATTAAATTATTCCCAGTTGTGTAAAAAAGTTAAAAAATAAAATTACAAGATTCGGTTGGCAACGACTTACCTAAATTGTCCCGCATGACCAAACTAAATATAAAAAATAAAAAATCAATAAAGTCTCAGTTTTATTGTAGATCTATATTTGTCGCTTTACTTCAATCCAACGAATATTATGTTTGCACTGGTGAAATCGAATTTGTTTACAAAACGATATATCGCGAATAGGTTAAAAAGATAAACTAAAGGAAAATTGCGCAGCGCATTTATGAGTACAAGTCAGTACAAGGGCTGGTAGGTTTGAAATGCTACTATTTTCGTTTAAGTTTTCTCGTTCAAAAGTTTGTGGAATAAAAATATTTAAAAAAACATTTCGTTATTATCTCTTAAGTACTACTACTTGTTGAATAAAATATTATATATAATTATCCACACAAAAAAGTTTGTAAACCAGACAGCAACTAAAGAATAGTACATTACAGCCGAGAACGGGAAGCTAGCATTTGCATTGTCGAGAATGGTTTTTGTTCGAAGCAATGCAAATAGCTTCAATTACAAAGTTTGTATAATACTTTACTCACGAAATGCGAGGAAATACAATTTTCTTAGTACAAATGCGATTTTTAAATTGGTTCATGTGGCCATCTTAAATGACCAGTCGGCAACCATATAGTTTAAAAAAAATGCTAGCTGATGTGTTCTACTGATTTGTAATTGCAATACTTACTTCCCGCACAAGTGCGGGAAGTAAGTATTCATTTCCGCACTGAATTTCAAATTTAGTATATGATGAACCAGACCTCCACGCAAATGTTGAACGCCCCGCATTCCTTTTTTAAATGGAATGATAAAATTTCAGAGCATAAGTGAGTAAAATAAATTAAATATTGCAAGCCTAAGCAAAGATTACCTAACATCGTACTGTAAAACGGTTGATGCAACATCTTCGTACTTGTACCTAAATCATTGTTGACTTACTCAATTTCATTTATTTGCAAATCAAATTTAACAGAGGTATTTAACAATAATTATATTGTAGCATCCGTAGCATTTCACCACAGGACATGCAAATTAAAAACAAAAGACTGTGCTTAAACGTGTAAAGTACATGTTTTACTTACCCTGTATAAGTTGGGAACCCTATCCCCTATATATATCACGTCCATCGTTATCATCGCGTGTGGACACAGATGCGTTCCCATGCGATGCGCCCTTACCCTCTACTGCGAACTAATTGATGCTCGGGAATCAAACTCAAGGACCTGCTACTGACTACTGAGCCACTACCAACTACTGGGAGTTATGTTCGAGGGTCAAAGTCAAGGGCTGACTATAAAAAAATGATGTTCAACTTGTGCTGGTCATGTTTCTGATAATTAAGATGTTAGATTTAGATTTACTATTGTTCATCCTGTTGAAGTAATTTTACGACATTTTATTCAATCATTACGAATTATTTATATTAAAATTTTAAATGCTGACTTACAGTAAAGCCCAAATCGCCAGCAAACTTAAATTATTAGGTATATTACAAATCAAAAATAAAAAGTGATTAACATTCTTAATATTAAAAATGTGAAAGTTTGTGGGTTTGGATGTTTGTTCCTCAATCACACAAAAACGGCTGAACGGATTTAGATGAAATTTGGCACACAGATAGCCTGGATTAAAACATAGGATACTTTTTATCCCGGTCAAAGGTTCCCTAGGATTTTTTTCCGAATATACAGGCGGACGAAGTCGCGGGCGGAAGCAAGACACATAATTTCATGCACATTGTACGACTGACATCGATGAAGGAATAAAAAAATGCATTACGAAGTCAATGTTACTTAACAAATCTTTTTGTAAAGTTAGAGTTATTTGAGGATTTTAGCTCTACTATATCTTATCTCTTGTTCTGAAAATCTGCACAAACACACAAGCCATTGCCTATCAAAGAATTTGGAATAATTCCATCACATTTAGAACAGCTTACTGTTATTTCTTGTAAGAAATATATTGTATTGATTTATCGGCTTATGTATCTATATTTAACATACATAAAAATACTGACCGAGTTAGTTTAC
The DNA here is from genome assembly GCA_950108535.1 of Agriphila straminella. Lineage (NCBI taxonomy): Eukaryota > Metazoa > Arthropoda > Insecta > Lepidoptera > Crambidae > Agriphila > Agriphila straminella. The sequence goes on from OX467318.1 coordinate 7,161,240, forward strand.
TTCCGGGATGCGACGGCCAATCGGACAACTTCTCGGAATTAGATAGTTTATCAATGAACATTAATAAGTAAATACGCGCATTTGCTTATAGGCTACGCCTACTTACCAAACAATAAAACCAAAATATCATGTTGCTTTTTTTATTAAAAATGATTTTTTATTAAGTACCTAAGTTTTTAAAAAATTTGGTAGAATGTCAATAAAACATTTCTCTATAAATTACTAATAAATTACAAAAGCACAATTATTATTTTTTATCAATCAAGATCGATGTCGCCCTTAGAAAAATCTTTTTCATCCCATCTATTCGAAAAACGCTGATTGATTCGCCTATAAGTGCGAGCAAAGTAAGTCTTTTCTCCAAGAGACTTTTACGCGGGGCAGTAATGAGATTTGAATTTCGAACATTCACATCGTTCCTTAGTGCTCCGTGGCCAAAGAGATCGCACGAAAATATTGTATGAAAAGTCACTGGCCGATTATTAGGTGACCTGGCGCGTGCAGCGCCGAAAAAGAAAAAAGAAAAAAAAAGAAAAACGCGCGAACTACGTATTGCCCTTGTATTGAACTTGATATTGGAGTAAACAGTGTTTTGTGATATTTGCAGTGCAATAATTGAGAAAAATGAGTTCCACAAGCAGCGACAGTATTATTTTAACACCAGACAATATTAAAACAGATGCAGCGAATGTGATACAAAATCTATTACCTACTAAATCCCGGGAAACATATTTGAAAGCCTACAACAATTTCGTCGCATGGAAAACTGCAAAAGGCGCGAAATCTTTTTCGGAAACTGTATTTTTGGCCTATTTTCAAGAAATAGCGAAATCTAAGCAATCATTTTGAAAAAAGAAATATATGTAGCTTACTTCCGCAAACAAAATATGCAAGATGTAGAGTAGCCTAATTGGTGAAGGTGCAAGGTGTGTTGCTGTCTTGCTAAATGCAGGTATTGTGC